>OX382294.1:22228374-24728374 GCA_947507805.1 Aporophyla nigra
ATTAATTATGAACCGGGCAAGGAACTGAGTAATATAGAATAGCATTGAGGTGCTATATTGGTGACTCCAGATCTAGATCTAGGTGACACAGTTATACAGGGTGAATTGTAACTTCATCTATTAGCATGATAGTGTGACTCATTCGCAATAATTAAGGAGCCATAAAGGTGAAAATACATAGTATAACTTAATTCCCCTTCAGTACTGCTGACATCTCTTTAAGGCACGCGTGGAAAACTACGCACCGTCGACCTCAGCCTGGTCCTTACTGGGTGGCGAGCTACCCATTGCTTGCCGCCCGCAAGCCCGTGCCTACGGTGGCCGGGAGTCCGCGATCGACTTCCGACGCCCGACGCGTCTCCTCCTGCGGAGGCCAGGGACGCGACGTGCGAGGTGGCCGCTGCCGATCACCTCCACGAGGACACGGCGGTGCTCCGCCCAGGCATGGCACACCTCCACCGTATGCTTCACCGTGTCCTCCAGACGATCCTCGCAATGGCAACACCCGGGCGTTTCCTCTGGCTTTATCCTGAACAGGAACCCCCCAAAGCACCCATGCCCGGTGAGGTCCTGTGTTAGGCGGAAGGTGAGGACGCAGTGACGCCTCTCTATCCACTCTTCAAAGAGGGGACTTACCGCCGCCGCAATTGTGGCGTGCGCAATGGTTGCATACCTTTTGATGTATTTAATTTTTTTAAACATTGAACATTGAAAACTTAAAGAAAGAAGTTTACTAACCACTTTTAAAATTTTAAAGAATTAGATTAATTGAATAACCCACTAAACTGTTCTATTCCATTACTTCCTAAATTCCCAGCAATTACTTACATGTTAAGCACCCAGGTCGTTATCACAAGTCACAGAGCGGCTTTTAAGTTTTTCTTTAAATACACGCAAACAGAGCGACAAGTGAACGGTAACCCGCAGGTAGACAGTCAAAAATTAAAAAAAAATTAGGCGTCCATGGTGGACGTCTGCGATGGGCTGGACATGTCACAAGAATGTCCCCAAATTGTTTAATCTATACTAATATTATAAAGCTGAAGAGTTTGTTTGTATGTTTGTTTGTTTGGTTGAACGCGCTAATCTCAGGAACTACTGGTCCAAATAGAAAAAATCTTTTCGTGTTGAGTAGCCTATTTATAGAGGAGACTATATAACATCACGCTACGATCAAAAGGAGCGGAGCAGCAACGAAAAATGGTTGAAAACTGGCAGGCAATTCGATGCAACGGGAAGGGTCAGGGGAGCAAAAATTTGACGCGGCAAAGTCGCAGGCAGAAGCTAGTGCATAATAAACAAGATTGCCGGAGAAGTCGAGAGCGGCCCAACCTCAGATGGTTCGATGATGTAGAGTAAGATTTAAGAAGTTGGAGAGAAAAAGCCAGAAACAGATCACGTTGGAGAAATATACCTGACTTGGCTAAGGCTCGGCGGGTAGGCCGCGGCAGTAAAGTCGTAAATGAGTCGTAGATAATGCTGAAAAAAATTTAATTAGCAGTTGTTGAAATAATTAAAATGACGCATTTGTAGGGGAGACTGAGTACGGTTGAAACGGTGGTCGGTTGAAACAAAGTTAATATCTCGACACCATGCGTAATGACGTGAGGGTTTACAAGGGGAGAAAGAAGCGGGCAACAAGTCTAAACACGAATCATGGTGTTGCGTCGCTCTTCGCGCGCTGTGCTTGTGTATAGGAGGCCCAATTGTGTTTTTTGACGGTGAAGTAAGTATTTTTTGTTCGTATTTTTTTTTTGTAATTATTAAGGTTTCATTAAAGTTAGAGTTTTGAAAGTTTTGTATCGTTTTAATTAAAGTTTGTAAAATATGGCTGTATGATTAGTTTTTATTAAAATTTGTTATCATTCTTCATTGATATTATAATAGTTATTTAACTCAATGCCATTCTTATTTTGTATCGTTTTAATTAAAGTTTGTAAAATATGGCTGTATGATTAGTTTTTATTAAAATTTGTTATCATTCTTCATTGATATTATAATAGTTATTTAACTCAATGCCATTCTTATTTTGTATCGTTTTAATTAAAGTTTGTAAAATATGGCTGTATGATTAGTTTTTATTAAAATTTGTTATCATTCTTCATTGATATTATTATATAGTTATTTAACTCAATGCCATTCTTACTGTGAACCGTTTTTTACCTAAGAGAGGGTTGGGAACAGTTGGAACATTTTTTTTGGGTACGGTTGAAACAGTTTATGTGTTTAATTTTCTTGTTTTTTAGATACCGAGGGCACTCCAAAGGCAGACTACGATAGGTCAGACCGACTTATCAACGTACAAACAAACCTATGAAGATATAAAAGCCGGATCTTCGTTAAGAACAGCGGCTTATGAGATATCTAAATATTTAATTAAATGTGTAGATATATATTTTGGCCTAACTAAAAAGGATGTTATGAAATTGACATATGAACTAACCGTCAAGTACGACTTATCACGACCTCGGAAAACAAGGAAATGGCTGGCGAAGAATGGTTTCGAATGTTTACGAGCTATCATGATAAATTATGATTTTTTATATAAATTCAGCTCTTTTGAAGAAAAAGTTGGTTCTTCTCCAATTTTAACCCCAATTTTGAATACACCATCAAGTTCAAAAGCAATTTCTGTAAAAAAAAAAATTTGGGTAAAAATGGTTTAAATTTTTAATTGTTTTAGTTAATTATCTGGTTCATCAAATCCTGAAAGGTGGACCATTACTTACGCCACACCCTGTATACAGGATAAGTTTTTATCCAGTGCGCAAACTGTAACCAACTGAATTCAGCGTATCATTCTAGACCCCCTTGCGCAGAAATTTTTCGTCGGTTTTACAAAAAAAAAAAAATCTGTTGTTTCATAGAAAATGCAATACCTACAGGGTCAAAATGTATGGAACAGCTGATTTAAAAAAAAATATCCGACGAAAATTTTCTACACTGGGTGGTCTAGAATGATATGCTGAATTCATGGTTACAATTTGCGCACTGGACAAAAACTTATCCTGTATAGATATTCCCGTCATCTCTCGCTTAACTAATCCCGATGCAATGGACAATAAACGCTAAAATGTTTCAACCGTACCCAGTCTCCCCTATTTGTATTCCTCAGTACCTACTTTTAAATAACGACCTGGGTGCCTAACATGTGATGGTGTGCTGGAAAGTGAGAAGTAGTGATATGGCATAAACCAGTTAAAATTAATTCGATAATCACTAAATTTTTTTCAATATTTCAACAATTTTCAAATTCGACCTTTTGCCAGCATTAGGTATCGACTGTTTCATCGGCAACTCTGAATGTGTTTTTAACTATTGTATTTTGTCAGATAGCTGATGAGGCAAATATTACAAAGATATCTTCTCCATAATTTGTAATATTTCCTCATACTTCGCTTGGTGGCGATTTTTAGAAAACTTGAGTCAAAGTTCATAGCGATGAAGTTTTTTGAAAATGGTTAGTAAACAACTTTCTCAAGCTGTTAGATGTTCTAAAATAGTTTGAAACATCGAAAGGTTTGTTAAGGTTTGGATATCCAATAGAATGAAGCAATGAAGTCTATTGAATTTAAGAGTTAGAGAAAAGCGATGTTTAGTGACGAATTACGGAAAATTAAAAAAAAAATAACCCAGGAATTGGGATTTCTCGAATCCCATAAATTTTTGCCTAAATGACTCATAGTCTCACACTATCGTGTCCTGGAAGGGACACGTCAAATTACAAGTCACCCTGTGGGTATATGCCTGGACTCAGCTTCAGGCATTCTAAAATTGCCTTATTTTTGATGAACCATAGTATAAGTACCGAAGTATTTTTCCACAGTCTACCAATTACACCATTCACCACACGATTTGATGATGCAGGAGACCGTATAGTACCTATAAAGAGATAGGTAGATATTACGGGCTAAATAAACAAACATTAACATGTGGCAATATATATTCTTAATAAAACCTCAAATACATCTTAAATATCCAACAGTCTTATACAATAATACTAACTAAACGTCCTACAAATAAATACCTATCAACGTAAACGATATATAACAAATCGTTACCGGCGTGTAGGCGGTGTATTGAAAGAGTGACCGTCCAACTCGGTCCCAGTGGGACCTGAGGTGGACTGCATCTGACCTCTGCGAGAGTGCCTGGATATCACGTGCCGGGCCCACGCCAAGTCGCGAGAACTTCTAGATCTACCACTACGGGATTTAGAACTGGTGGAACTAAGCGTCTTGCCTGATGTACTGGTACTGGTAACAGACCAGCATGTGTCGCTCAGTAGTTTTTCCGGGCAGTAAGTCAGATCCGAACGAGTTAGAGTGCTAGTCGAGTACATTGGTATTGAAGTCTTCTTCTCCGACGGCTGCACCTTTTCAATTGTTAACTGCGCTACAGATGTTTCTATTTGTGGCACAGTCGGTCTGGTATCTTTAGCCACGTCGGCTATAGCAAGACGCTTGTGAATATACTCTTCTTCGCTATCTATTTTAGACGGCGATGATCCTCCATCAGTGCCTTCATTGTCACTCATTATTACGGCCATCAGTTTTTCAGCGTTCTCGTTCAAATCGTAAACTTTCCGAGTCTGAATAGATCCTAAAGACGACGTTTTACTTCGGCAAGGGGTACGCTTGTGAGTGCGTTTCTTTTCGCTGTAATATATCGCACTTTGATGAGGCAATACGGCTGGGAAATTACTGTCTACCTTCGTATACGCGACTTCTTGCGTAAAAGATGATTTCGGCGATTTGCCTTTACAACCACATGGGTTTGCATCTCCAAGCGTGAAATTATAACAAATCTGCATAAGGCATATTAGCCCTGCAGTTATAAATACTAAACAGACATAAACTGTTGGACTCCAGTCAGTGTTCACATAAATATAAGAATTACTGAGCGCGGTCCATGGATTCCATTTAGCTATACCAGTATCTTCGTATTCATATAGATGGCGCCTTGACAAACCTTTTCCATAGGTTTGCACTGCAGCTGCTATTCTGAGAACTCCGCCATATGCTGTATATAATTTCTCGTCAATTAAATGTGGAGCAACATCACGTTTCATCCAGTGCCATAGTTCGTTATTCAAATTAACGAAATCTGCGTGACGACACTTAGCTGGAGAACTGTGCAATACACACCTCGACGCGGTCGTATAATACTTTAAGAGAATACTCTCTGAGATCGGTGCCGTTAAACTCACAAGTCCCTGTGATCTGAATGGCAGGGCGATTGCTGCCGGTTTGATATTATCGTCTAGTTTAGGTGATGGCAAATGAATGCAGTTATTCGAATCGCGTCTTATTATTAAACAAGCGCAAGGGTCTAACAGCTTCCCGGACCCAATTTGTATTTTAGTAACAGTCAGGTTTGACCACTGAGGGATTCGAGCTGGCGGCCTCCATCCTAAACCTTGAGTATTCATATTCAGCTTGACACGATCATAAAAATCGTGGAGTTGCTTTGCATGCCTGTAAGGAACGTAACCTGCGTAGTAAGCAAATCTAACAGTAGGCAGAATGTTACTCTTAAGGTGTGCTCCAATAGTGTCCGACAGGGCTTCTTTAAGTATGACCGCAGTTTTGTGGTCGACGTCTTTCTGGACATTTTGCAGTGCACTTTTAAAATACTTCAGAATCTGCTTCGTGTATCGACTGTCGATTCTCTCAGGGCTTACTTCTGGTGGGATCAGTGCCTCGAAATGCTTCCGAGCCTTCAATTTGGCGATATCGTCTTGGGTCCAGCAGTTACTTTTAATTCTTCTAGCATCAAATAATGTTGTACCTGCATTTCTATTACTAACGAAAGCTATGTTACAAAATATTATAACAATCATAAGAAATAACATTGAATAATGTGATAAAAACGTTCATATTCATTATTGTACAAAATTCATGACAGTACTACGTGCAAGGAACATAGACTCACTTATTACGTGTCAACATCGACAGTCTTAGAAAGAAGTTTTTACTATTTCTAGGATTCTCTCTTGTGTGACCCCTAAACTAAAACCTCTTTTCTTTCTATAGTATCACAACTACGGCTACGCAAGGGCGTTAAGGAATGATTATTCCTTAATGAAGAGAAGGGATATGTTTGGTGCATAACCAATAGGATTTCGTTATTTACCCAGATCAATCTTCTCTCTGCTTGTCTTTACACAAGCACAAGGAGAGAGGAGATATCTCATACTTATTAGTTTGTCATGGTCTAACCAGAGATTTTACCAGTACTCAGAGCGTACTGCTTCGCAAGCACTATGTTGGCCATGTACACCCTAGTTACTAAGCCTGTCCATTCCTTACCTCTCCTCCTTGGTGAATACCGAAAGGGCATGAAATAATTAGAAAATTGATTGTTTAGGAGAGTTTTTTCAGGGTATTGTGCTAAAATTATTGAAAATCATTGAAATATTAAAAAAAAACAAGGACATTTTTGTGGGTCACAAGCGTGGTGTACGGCGGACTGGCGATCCTTCGTCAACTGTCTGTTAGCGGGATGTCGTCTCGTGGTGCAGCGCTTAAGGGCAGGTCCATATACATTTGTTTAGGCATTGTGACAGTAGTTATTCCTCGTGGTTAAAGGGTTATTTTCGTTTCATTGAGGATCTTTTGGTATACCCCACGTAGGTATACCAAAAGATCATACATAATCTGCGTAAAGTGTCGCCACTGATGGTACCCAGGCTTCCTCTCGGTGAAAGAGAGTGGGCCGTAATCTACCACGCAGGCCCAGTGCGGCTTGGTAGAAAGTCATCTTAGAATTGTTTGTTCTAAGACATGCTGGTTTTCTCACGACGTTTTCCTTCACGATGTTTAGACAGCAGTGCTGTTGAAATAATTTACACAAAGTAAAACCTAGCCTGGGTCCGAACCTACAACTCGTAAGTACTTACTTTCTATTTTGCCAGCACTGCTCTCTTTTGGTATACGGGAAATAAATAAACAAATTATTATCACATATAAAATATTTTAATTTTCAGAACATTATTCATATGATTAACATACCGTCATTACGCACCAACGCTTACCAATACCTAGATCTTTATTTTTAATTCAAAATTTATATATAACCAATAAATATTATACATATATCACATTTAACGCAATTTGTACCTTGTTTGAAAGTATATGAAGAAAAATCGATTGTAAAATGAACGTTTTGGACCATTTTTCACATTTCAATTCCATATAATAAAGTAGTACTGACAATACTGGTATTCCGCTGCATCCGGTTAGACTGGAAGCTGACCCCAGCAAAAAAGCTAGGCAGATAATGAAACTAGCAACGAAAATGTGAGGTGAGTATAATTATACTTAATGACTTTTGGATATTTCATTGCACTCGGATTTAGTAAAACTCAGAAATCCGCTGGATGCGGGAGGCACAGACCCGGTCGAAATGGCGGAGCTTGGGGGAGGCCTATGTTCAGAGTGGACGTCTTGATGAAATGATGATCATTTCAGCCGAAAGACGTCCGATGATGATAGTAAAACGTATCTCTTAGAATGGGAATGTAATAAAAAAAATATTTAAAGAAAGCTTAGTAGCTGAATAATAATTTAGAGCAATAAGCAAATCTGTGGTCCAACATAAAGTTAGAAGACCGAGGAAAAACATCGGAAGAATCAATAATTAAAAAAAAATGGACGGAATATAACATAATTTCAAAGGTTTTGTAAAAATGGCCCAAAACATTTTGCTCGAAAACGTTCGTCAATGTCAAATAATTATCTACGGAATAATTGCGCTTACACAGCTAAATATAAATAAATGAATCACAGTGTCGTTACTGAATAATATCCAGGAAAAATTATAACAAAAATAAATTATAATCAAACAATAATAAAGCTTTAGGTAAAAAAAAAAAACAATAAAACGAAAAACTCTGCGTGCAAATGGAGAAATAGACAAAAAAATAATTTATATAACCGCTTTTGCCAGCGGCTTCGCCCGCGTTTTATATATATACACCTTCTTGAATCACTCTGTCTATTGATGAAAACCGCATCACGTTGCGTATTTTAAAAGATCTAAGCGAACTTTTGTTTTTCAAAATATGTAAAGATTAAGAACACTTTTGTCAAATCTTTTCATGGCTTACATTTTTATATTATATTGTACAGCTATAACAATCTGGACAAATACCTTAAACTAGAAACAACAAAATAAAACTCTATTCTAGTGATTTTAGGATTTGTTTCAGCGCTGACAATCTATAAACTTCTAATGCTGTCAATATAAGTAATTTGTCGAGAGTGTTATAGTCTCTGGTTTTTTCGGCCTGACTATTGGATATCGAAGACATTGAATAAAGAAGACATGGTTTCGGCCTTGATTATATTATAGAAAGACAAGAAAGAAAAGAAGAATTGGAAGAAAAAGAAAACTAAATCAGACTTGGCTGTATGGGCTCAGCTCCCTTTGCCTGTCCCAAAGAGGGACGAAAAGAACCAAAAAAAAAAAAGTCTCTGGTTTTCATTTGTGTTTACACAGCCCTGGATTTAATTGAAACTATTTAATTATTCTATCACAAATTCAAAACTGAATTTTGCAGTTAGTTTTTCTTTCTTTTTATAATATCTACGGCCATCAGCGTGGCGACGAGTATTCGATGGCAATTCGGATTAAACTTTAGCCTTTCATATATACGGATGAAATTCTGACAACGAGTGTAACCAAGGGGTATCGTATTACCCAGTAACTGCCTAGTTGCTCCATGTAAAATACCGGTACTCAACTGCACCTGGTTAGACTGGAAGCCAACCCCAACGTAGTTGGGAAAAGGCTAGGCAGATGATGATGATAATCAGTGCTCGGAGTAGGTAGATTGATGTTACGTACTCGCATCATGAATAGTCATAGAAATCACAACGTGGATAAGCCTTTTTCCCGTGATTTCATTTTGATACTTACGGGATTGAATCAAATATATGTATTATGAAAGTAAGGATTTTTAAACTAGGTATTACATTAGAAATTTATAGAATGCGGTAGATAAACATTATTTTTTTCTTACTGTAGAAGGCCTATCACCTACATATATACAATTAAAAAGACAGCAAAAGGATTAAACATTTCTTATTCATATTGACGTATTCTTTATTCTACACATTACAACATTTGAAATTAAATTCAAAATACCAGAATCCCGGAGGCATATCCATAATAATATATACGTGCCAGTTCATTGATCCCATTTCAATCTACCTACTCCGATCACTGATGCTAATATAATGGTTGAAATTGGTATAGCAAAAAATACACTTATGTCTTCCATTTTTTTAAAACCATTTTGAAAGTCAACTGCAAAATTCAGCCCATCTGTTGTGGTCTTATATATTAGTAATACATACAACGATTATACATAGACTATACTTGTATTCTAATAACTTTTTAATAATATAATAATAACCAATACTTTCATCCTACCTATCTACAAATCTACAATTGTCGGTGGATATCAAAACGGTACAGTCACCAAAACGGATAAGTAAATCATGCAAGAAATTAACTCCTTTGAATTATGTTGACGAACTTCATTTTTTTTTTTTTGTATAATTACTTATGGACACTCAGAAGTTAATGTTTAGATTTTACAACTGACCAAACGTACATCGTCATCGAGTTCAAACAGAAACTAAAAACAATTATTTAATTTTATTAAATAAATAGTTAAATTAAAATTGCAAAGTGCCCAGGCAGGCACTTTTAAATTGTTAAAGTAGTTAGGTCAGTTAGGCAGAAATTGAATCAAGTTGCCCGCTCTAAAAGCGTATTTTCATACGGTACGGCTTTTGATTTTGATTTTGGTACACAATAGAAAAACCTACATTGTGACCTAATCACTTCTCTTTTTTGTTGTCTGTACCATATCACCCTTATTTATACATAGATTCAATGTCCCGACTACTACAACATAACGCTTAGTTTAGTTAAAAGATTCAATTTAATTCTAAAAATCTCTGGCTTAGATAAGACCCCATTTCAAATTATACTAAACGACAAGACTCATCGCAGTCGATGTCATACAAAGTGCGAGTAAGACGGTGAATATTTCAGAAAATCGAGCCGTCTCGCTCTAACATTTCATGACCGCAACTGCTACGAGCATTTGCGTTTTACTTATTTTTAATTACATAGATATTTTTTAAAACCTAACTCTTTTTTTGCCAGGTATACGAGGTGAGAAAGGGTGGCAGCGACATCGACATACAACCATATGGTTGATATAGAGAGATACCGTGGCCCTGACATATAGGCAACTGAAGGAACACGGGTGGGTTTTATTCAGTAAAAGTTTGACACGTCCTCCCGCTCCGCCCAGAGCGGGAGACGTAATTTGAAGATTTCCCACCCACAAAAAAAAAACCATATGGTTGATATTTTTTGTCGGTTGTAAAAAGATAGCTGTTGCATACATTTTGACCGCGTAAGTATTGCACTATTCTATAAAACAGCAGATTTTTTTTTATAACCAACGAATTATTTCTTTGCTAGGGCGTTTGAATCTTGTGTTGAATTAATGGTTTAAGTTTGCGTGTCGATGTATTTGCCACCCTGTGAATAAGTCTTACTTTATGACGGTAACAAGAGATAATATCTGTAATATTTATAAAGAGTATAATATGTGAATTGTATCTATTATTTAGTGACAAAATACTAGACAATCATTTAGCTTTGATAGTTAGACCGCATGTATAAAGGTGAAAAGAAAAATATGAAATAGACTCCTGATTATTTTTGATTATGCTGAGGATAAGAATTTGTTTGTATTAATGTTTTTGTTTTTAACGCGTACTACAAGGGTTGGATCGAGGTGGCCCTGGAGGCATTTGGGGGAGTCGTTTCCTCAGAAGTGGGAAAGTATAGGCGCATAAAATTTAAAAAAAAAAAAACTTGAGAGGTGTCAAGGGACACCCAGATGGAACGAAGTTCCTTTCCAGGATTCATGATTGTTATTATTTTTTATTATGTACAAAGAACCTGTATACACTCAACAAAAATATTCTCTCTCTCTCTCTCCCTCTCTCTCTCTACTCACAACAAAAAAAACAACAACGTACAAACAAATACAAACAACAAAATATATACGGTCGAATTGAGAAACCTCCTCCTTTTTTTGAAGTCGGTTAAAAAGTATCGTAACAACTTTTTCTCTTAATTTCCGTCTAGCCCCCTTTCGCAACGCGCCATAAGGAACTTCGTTCCAAAAGTTATTGTGACATTGTTGTTGGAGAACCATAATACATAAATAAGAGGTAGTGAAGAATGCATAGCTTGTGTCCCTACGTAAATGAGTATATGTGGGAGCGAGTCAGCGTATTTTCTGTTTCTTTCGACCTTTTGGTTTTTTATATTAGTCGAAACGAAGCGTAGCCTTTATCGATAACGTCTAGTGCAGACATGTTAAAATCTTATCGATATACTGAAATTCGCATAAAGCGGTCAAAACAAAGTTCTTTTAACACATACGGTCTAACACAATCAAACCTAACAATATAAATTAATAATCATACAATGTGCAAAAAGACCTTACAATAAAAGTGAATCACAATGGAATATGGACTTAAGCTACTTACTAATAAAGATCATTTTCTAATATTTTTGTACTGGCGTTCGCTCCACTTTCGGTGCATGTGTTTGACGATGTATAAGGGTAGGCAGGAGACTAAGGTTATCACAATTACTTTCCACCAGAACTCCCAGTGTCGAATGAAGTCGCCATCTATGGAATAAAGGTTATATTTTATAGTCTTCGGAAAAAACAACTTAATAGTTTTATAAAAACCTCCTTACATGGGTATAAGCAGCAGGCCTTTTTTATGTGTTGATAACTTTATTTATTTCATAGCTTTGGATGACTTACAGCTAAAATAAACCGAATAAAAAATAGTGTGTGAGACTGACAGCCAATTAAAACTCATCACTTCTCTTCAACATGTATGCTCTTTTTATTTATTTTTTACCATCCTTTATGCCATGTTTTTTAGCAAATAAATATTATTCTATTCAGACTGCATTGGATATACTACTAAACTATGTGTAAGTGACGACTTTCAGTGCCACCGTGATCAGAGGGGCAATTTATGTATTTTTGAGAACGTTCGTTTTCTAATTTCAAAATTCAGTCTGTCATAAATCCTTATATTTTAAACGTCATTTTTGTGATTGATTGCCGCAAGGATGAAATTGTGACTCGAACTAACGTTTCTTAGGTAAGGGAATTTTCATTAAGTTCTGTCAGACACAATGCGGAGACTGACGAGTTCTGCGCCTATCATCAGCTAGTGCCACGTGACGATGGTCAGTGCCACTATGATCAATTCTGTCAAAAACAATCACTTATCGAAATACGTCGTGAATATAAGTAGCGTGGCGATATACATCAGTAGACTGAAGAGTTCTGCGCCTATCATCAGCCAGTGCCACGTGACGATGGTCAGTGCCACTATGATCAGTTCTGTCAAAAACAATCACTTACCGAAATACGTTGTAAATATAAGTAGCGTGGCAATATACATCAGTAGACTGACGAGTTCAGCGCCTATCATCAGCCAGTGCCACGTGACGATGGTCAGTGCCACCATGATCAGTTCTGTCAAAATCAGTGCAGTGTAGCTGATCTCTACGATGTGGATTAGTTGGTCCTCAAATAGTACTAATGCGCCATACATTATTACGCCACCTGTAAAACAAAAGAATGAGATTAACATTAAAAGTGTAACAGATTTGCTTTTTAAGTGATTTAGGGCGCCTTCACACTAGCGGTTGTCCAGCGTAGGCGTTCGATAAACGTATGCGCAGCGCAGACGCCGCGACTACGCGCCTACGCTGGACAAACGCTAGTGTGAAGGTGCTCTTAATAAAATAATAGCTTAAAAAAACTAAAAAACACTCTTTCATAGAAAACCAAACTAAAAAGTAGAAAATAATGGAAAAAAAGCATGGGGTGCTTTTTTTTGGTGTTTTATGAAAGCCTGTTTTTTTACACTATTATTTATTTTATAATTTCTAGTTCGAGTAGCTACAAAAGCGAGTTTTTCGTAATTTTTTTTCGTATTTTTTTTGCTATCCTGGTGATCTTGGCCAGGATAATGGCACAAATTATTGTATTGTCATCGTTCCTTGATAAGTGTGCAAAGTTTCAAATTAATACGACGTTTGGAAGGGGGTGAAAATCACGTTCAAAGATACATTGTTCATAGGCACATACTAACATACGGTTGATGCTACTAAAAGCATGTTAAAAAACAGTAAAGTAAAGCAGTCGTATTGCAGATAAAGTTGACATTCAATGGTTAGGACACGGCTATTATGGATGTAAGTAAGTATGGAGTGATATTCCTACCTTGATAAATAGATATGCCAGTCCATATGTAGAATGACTTATAAGACAGCTGTCGTCCTCTGGTGAGTTGCTTGTACAGTTGAGGGTAGCGCAGCGCCGTAGTACTAGGTATGTCTTTGTCGAGTACCTGTAGAACATTTCATTTGTAAGGATTTAAAGCTGTAGTTAATTACTAAGCGGGTTATATACAGGAAAACACCTTCGAAATTTTCACTGGGTGTTCTACCCATGAATATAAACATCTTTCCCTGTGAGACCAACTCGGAAATTATAAAAATAATCTGCTGTTTCATACAAACGTTCCACACACCTATTCCACCAAAATGTATGAAACAGCAGTTTTATTTTACGGCTCTCGGCCGTCGGCTGAGTCTCAAACTGCACCCGCGTCAGTCATCGGTAATTTTCTCCCGTCGTAGAACAATGTACTATTCTTAGTATTTAACAGAAAAATAGTTTCTGGGGAGTAAGTTATAAAGAGTACAGTTGAAAGAAAGCAAAATATTCCTAAAATTTTGAAAAAACCTAAGCAATCAAACTAACTTACCAATGAGAATACAGGAAGCATAGTGAACACAGTTCCGTAGCCGACCATCAGGAACCCAGGGTATAGAGAAACAGACGAGAAGTAAAACACCACAGAGAATACAGCCTGCAAATAAATGTAACTTCTATTATAAAACAAACAACAAATACAATAAATTAGAGGTGTCAAGGGACACCCGGATGGAACGAAGTTCCTTTCCAGGATTCATAATTTTTATATTTTTTTTTATTATTTATTATGTACAAAAAACCTGTATACACTCAACAAAAATATTCTCTCTCTCTCTCTCCCTATCTCCCTGTCTCTCTCCCTCTCTCTATCTCTCTCTCTCCCTCTCTACCTGTCTCTCTCTCTCTCTACTCACAACAAAAAAAAACAACAATATGCAAACAAATACAAACAACAAAATATATACAGTCGAATTGAGAAACCTCGTCCTTTTTTTGAAGTCGGTTAAAAAGTGTCGTGACAACTTTTCGTAAGAATTTTTTCCGTCTAGTCCCCTTTCACAACGCGCGATAAGGAACTTCGTTCCAATAACAATATCAATGCCAGCATAGTCACAGCGCTATTCGAGTATTACTCTTGTGTAATTAACACTTTGGGAGGTTCTTGTAGAGTAGTCTTCAAAAGATAAATCCACGTGAGGGCGGACGTAAAAAAATCGCGGCGGATTGTTTCGCGCACTAGATTTCCAACGAACTGCTTATCGCAGATAATCAATCATTATGTTTTTCGACGCGTTGTGATACACTCTGTTGTATGCTTAAAATCAAACGTCGTTTATTTAAACTAGGTTAAGAGTCCTTTTTGAACGTCATAACTACATAAGACAGTCCCCAAAAACGCCCGCCCTTCACCACTTTCTCGTGCTTTAGCTGGGAAGAAGAAGTGGCGCAACAAAATCCCCAGCAGCACAACTCTCTGTTAACCTAAGTCCCTGAGATACCACATTTGGTTCGCCGCGTACCAGCCAACTTTAACCTTATTTGTATGATAAAATAAGGCTCTGAATCATTTGAAACAATGCGAGCGCGGTACTAAAGCGGGATAGAATAACTTGATTCTATATAAAACGCAAACGCGAAACGCTGCTCAATGCTCGGTTAAACACCGAGAGTTGGAAATCATGATGAATCTTCAGTTAGGTAAGTAACTAGGTATGAATTCTATGCTCATGTCCGAATATATTATCGTCGTACTATTTATCGTCGCATCTATCGCAGTTTTACAGACTGATATGACACCCACATTTTAAACTTATTTTTTGAGCCGGTCTCTTAGCAACTTCTCATTGCTGTGGTCTGATAGTTATATCGAACACTGACGCCCTACTCAACTTTTCCTAGTTTTTTATTATTTTACTTTAAACCGCTTGGTAGACGGTGATGATGAATAGAAGTCGAGTGAAGAATGCATACTGTCTTCTAATCAGTTAGTACTATCTCACCTGCATAGTAGACACAATAAGTCCTCGATGCACGATGAACAGCGACAGTGCAGCAGAGCGCATGGCCGACCGTCTGCCGTGCACCAATAGTAGACGAGCGAGGAACGCGAACTGACGGATGCTGACGTCACCAGCAAGAGAGGCTGCGCGACCTTCTGCACCTTCGATACCTACACCTGGGAAAAAAATAAGGAAATAATCAAATTTATTTATTGTTATTACAATTAGAAAATATTGAAAACTAACTCTTGCCCACGTCTTCACTGGCGTGAATGTCAGAACATATCCCACGGGTACGTCTTACCGTCATTAAAAGTATGTGTTTAAAGCGATGTGTTAAGTGTGTGTGTTGTGTTTTGAGTATGTGTCTTTTCAGCTGTTTCTGCGCTAATCCTAAATATACATCCCGATAAACGGACAGAAATACTAAAAACTATATTTTCGGCCTCAGATTCGTTCACACTTCGTGGCAATAAGGTTATCTTCAAAATGTTTCAATATACAGACGCCAGCACAAAAAGCTACTACAATCTGTCAAATTTCTTTAATAGATTTTCAACTTTATCGCTACAGAATTAGGATCAAGACTGTTTAGGAAGTTTTTACAGTTTCGGATAGCTTGAAGTGCTGGGGTCTGTACAGTCAAGAGCATAAATATATTACTAAGAACAGCTCGGCAATAAAAAATAAATTAAAAAAAAAACAACTTTATTTGCCAAATAAAAAACAACCTAGCACAATTTCAATGAGCATCTCATAAGTAGTACAGGTAGGTAAAAATCTTGTCTGAAGTATCTCTGTAAGTACATATTGTGCTTGTTAGCACAGAACTGATTCACTCTGTTCCCCGTACTAGTATAAACTGTATTACGGCGGAACAGACCTCCTCTTACTCTGTAATTGTACAGTTTATAGCAGACTTGTGACAAAATCAATCTTCCTAGAATCTTACTTAGTTTACTATTAACAAAGCAATAATATCTAATTTCATGATTCATCCTTTAATATCTGTCGTCAAGATGACGGCAAATATATGTGATCATTTGCGAAAGGCACACAAGTGGAAACACAAAGATTTCAGCATATCAAAACAGTATTATAAACCTTCCAACCAAAGAGAATATAACCACTAGAGAGCGTATAGGCCGATTTCTGCTTAGCACACGACTCACCACTGCGGGCCGGGGGACGAGGAAGAACGCGCGGCTGCAATTGGTCAGTTCAAGGTCAAGTTGCGTAGGTATGCCCATCGTAGGGCTGCTCTACTTCATTAAGGGAAAATAGGCGATATCGATAAAATGGATTTTAAAATTGTGATAAATACTCAATTAAAATCAAAGAAATCATATTGAATCAAAATCAATCACTAATAAAATGAAAGCTAGAGAATCCAAGAACAAAACTTTCGCCACTATTATATTCGACGAAATAGCAATCAGAAACGGTGTCGAATATCATCCCCAAGGCAGAAGGTACTATGGCCACGGGAGTTTTGGCGCCAGTTTACAAACGGATTGTCAAGACGAAGCTAAAGAAGCCACAGTATTTGAATTGAATAAAATTTTCATTCATTTTAATTTAAATTTTCGATAAAGACTTTCAGCTATTAAAGGTAACAGCACTAATTTTTACGATAAAAATACAAAGTGAAAGTAAGGGATAGATGCATTAGAATTGTCTAATGAAAGAACGAGACTTTTCCAAAAGACATCAACGAGGAACTCACACAGTGTGCTGGTTTACCAAACCACCATTTTAAATAGACCCCTACGGTGGATCATAATCTGATTAAATCACAATAATTTTTCGTACTATTTACTTACTGATCAAAAGTTATGCGATCTTTTTTGAAACTAGAAGTCTTGGAATGTTTCCTAAACCACTTCACCGCGCATGAAGGTATTTTGATGCGTTATAATTGCAGATAAAGTTACATTATTTGCATTAATTTAGCGTGCACAGAGGTCTAACAATTGGTCACAACTAAAATGGTTACTTGAACCGTAGCCTATGCAAAGGCGACAAAATACTAATAGTTTTCGAGCGTCGGGGCACTGTATGCGCAGTCAAGTGGTTATATAGTCTTTGCTTCTAACTTACCAATATCAGCCTCCTGTATCATAGCCACATCGTTCCCTCCGTCGCCCACAGCGGCCACCACGTGTTGTCGCGCGCGCAACAGTCGCGCCACTCGCGCCTTCTGTGTCGGCGAGCAGCGAGCGACAACCACGCCGCTGCAGCGACATAGAACTTCTACAAACTCTTCCTCGTATGATTGTAGGCATACCTGGGAAGAAAAAAGAATTTTGTTTATCTTATAAAGAGCCTTTTGATCTTGAAAAGATAATTGCTGGTGACGGGCGGATACCAACAAGATTTTATAGTTCAGAGGGGTGACTGTGTTATTAAACAATTACAGGAAGTAGGAATTGCTTTCATTTTGCACAGTTCCACAACATTTATGGCGTGGTTTACGTTGTAAAACAGATATTTTTTACGAACATACGAAAGAATTGATAGATAAGCAATCTTTAAAATGATTCCGATTCCGATTAATAGTGTGATACGCAATTAGGGTGCAGGTGTAGTCAACAAAGGTAATAAGAAACCAGGGTCGTCAGCAAATATTGAAGGGATTTGTTCACCAGAGTTACCGTGGCCCTGGCATAGGCAACTGAAAGAACACGGGTTCTAGTCAGTAAAAGTCTGACACCGCTCTCCCGCTCCACCCAGTGCTGCAGACGTCATTTGATGATAGGAAATCCACAAAGAAAAGGTTCGTCAAATATAGATGGTTAGACTGGAAGCCAACCCCCAAATAATTAGAAGAAGGCTAGGCAGAATGCGACTAAAATATATACGAGTATGGAACCCCTTCCATTTTTAAAGTCGTGTGTCGTGTTGTAGTCGTGTAGTCGTGTCCCCCCCCATAAATTGGAGGAGGCCTATTTCCAGCAGCAGACGTCTTTTAGCTGAAAAGGTGTTGAGGATGATGATGATACTGACCTCTAGAGTCTCCCCCTCGATGATGAGGTCCATGGAGTGGTCGTGCGTGTTGAGTGCGCGCAGCAGCGCGTGCGCGTGCTGGCGCGTGCGGCACTCGGGCGCCGCGTGCCAGCCCGCGCCGCCGCCCAGCTGCAGCGAGCGCGCGATGCACAGCGCGGTCTCCAGCTTGTCGCCTGTCAGCATCCAGATCTAACGAGATAGAAGAGGACTACTAAATAACTAGTAATAAATGTTTGAGACAAACGCGCAGAAAGAGCGGTGAGAAAGTGTCAGCGCTTTGTCGCAATCATCATCAAACGCCTTTAGTAATAGCGCAAGCGCGTGAAATCGTTCCGCTGCAATATCGGGGAAAGGGGTGCAGGAGGGTTCGCGGCAATTTAAGTGGGTGGGTTGATATTTCAAGCACCAATCTCATAAAGTGGGGTCGGAACCACCAGACCCCATATAATAGAAAGAGACAGAGAGATGGAGAGAAAGTTTAAATTTATTACGTGTTTTTTTTAATACAGAGTCATAAAAGTTAGCATCAGAGCATAAGTTGACCACCACCATGTTTGATCTTTATGTTGACCTAATTTTTGCTTCAGTACCACAAACGACAGCCAGGATAAAAAATTGGCAATTTTCATTGCCACCACATTTTGGATTTTCATTTTGATCATACAAGGCGGGTTCAGAACCCTCGAAAACCATGAAATCGAAAATCATGGTGAAACAATTTTGAAAACTTCGCAACGCCATCGTGGATTTTCGATTTGAATTCACTATGGATTTCAGCACGATCAAAAACCACGAAAACGACAACTAATATAAAAATATCGCAGCCTCTATCTTGGATTTATATTTGACCTCACTATCAGCTTCAGCACCCTCAAAACCATGAAATCAATCTCTCTCTCTCTCTCTCCGTCTCTTTCTAAAAGTCGCATGGAGGGGGAATAATGCTTTTCCGTTACGTGACGATTTCTACAATTTTACTCGTAACACAGGCTGAGTTTAAGATTTTCGTTCCAAAAATTTACCCCGTCATTATCTAAGAGTTAGAAAGATGAGAACAACATTATGTGTTGTATCTTTCGACATAGATTTTATTTCGTTACTGTGACTAGACTTTTAACTAACTATGACACCGATTGGTCAAAACATTCAATATTCATACTCTAAGCATACCTTTATACCAGCAGTTCTCAGCATGGAGAGTGTCCTTGGCACGTCATCCGCCAGCCTGTCCTCAACTCCGGTTAGGGCTAACAGAGTCATGCCTCGTTGTATCTTAGCTAGTATCGACGTAGTGTGCTCGCTGCGGTTTGCGTTCAAACGGGCCTCCTTGTATTCACTCTGTTGTCAAATAAATAGTTTGGTAAATTCAAATATCAAACTTTACATTATACAGGGTGTAACGGAAACGCTTCCGAAGCCAGAACGTGGGTTATATACAACCTAAATGCAAATGGTTACCAATAACCTTTCGCTTTAAATAGATTATTTGCTTTGTTTATTTTCCTCGGAAAGCACATTAAGCTTCCCGGCTGTTATTACTGGATCTCTGACAGATGTTACGGGTCGTCAAAAACCTGAAAGTCCCGAAATCGTAAATCGATGGTGGAGGTCAGATAGGCAGTCGCTCTATATATAATACTGGTATTCAGCTGCATCTGGTATGACTGGAAGCTGACCTCATCACGGTTGGGTAAAGACTACGCACATTTTTTTTTGTGGACCACTGATTTGAGTGTAGGGGATATTTCGGCAGCCAAATATCATTTCATGTTAACTTATCAATCTAGAAACTCACCTCGAATTGTAAGTATTCCTCTTTAGTGAGCGTCTTCTTAGCCATCACCAGTGTCCGCAGACCATCAGCTGCCAACTTCTTACATTCGGCACCTAGCCACTGGGAGTCCAACAACTTGGATAAGGCTACATCCGCGCCTTTTACGTAGTATGTGATCTCGCCCGTGTTTTCTTCCTGTTGGAGTAAGAATGACAATTTTTGAACTTGAATCTGAGAACTGAGGGGCAGTTCTCCTAATTTTAAAAACGTTCTGTCTGATCTCAGTCTCATTCTGTCAAAAATACCTCGAGTTTCTATACATTTTTGACAAGTTTTTGACATTTGATTGTTGCCAAGATGAGACTACGACTACATTTTGAACGTTTTAATTACGAGGAACGGCCTTCTGATTTCTGAAAGTCTGATCTAGTTGGATGTAAAATCTCACGTTGAGATTGGCTGACCGAATATACAACAGCCAGTCTAATATTTTTTTTATGAGATTTGAACACAGATTAAATAAATTAAGGTTGTCAAAATCTGATGAGCGGGAATGTAGACATTGCTGGGCATCTTGATTTGGCTTTAATTACCTTTTTATAATATTAAATACGAGACAGTCCTAGTCAGTGGAAAGACACCAGGGACCTAGTCTTCCCAAGGGGTCGACGACTAAAACGGTGGACCAATCAGATCCTTCAGTCTTTGGGGCTATTTTTTCTGTCTAAAATTATTATCAGAAGCTTAGGTAAGTTTACCGAAACTTTATTAGCGAAGAAGAGTGAGCGATAGCTCTAAACACAAAGCCATGTTTCTATATACCAGGATCGCGGAGTTGTTCGAAAGAGTTACCGTAGGCATGGCATAGGCAACTGAAGGAACAAGGGTGGGTTTTTGTCACTAAAAGTCTGATACGCCCTCCCGCTTCGCCCAGAGCGGGAGACGTCATTTGATTATATCCCTCCCAGAAAAAAAAAGTTTCTATAAAGTGTAGGAATTTTCCTATCCTGTCTGGAATCTTTGAAAATAAGTATTCAAAAGCGGAACATACCTGAACAATAATGCCCATCATCTTACTCTCACTGGTGAAGGGAAATATCTGCAGTATGGTATAGTTTATGATTTCGTTGGCAGCGCGCAGTTTTAAAGAAATGTTGTGCAAGTCGCGTCGGTATAGAGATACGCCCATCTAGAAGATAAAAATACATAAATCTTTACTAAACACCATCGTTTCCCTGTCTGTTTTTTGTGTCAGCCCCGGCAGCGCAGTCCATATTTAAGTACTCATTGTGTGGAGACTTTTGCCGATCGGTCATCGTGCAAGCGGCTGATGTGACCGGCCCAATCTCATTGGAGAACTTATTTAATAAAAACAAATTGAAGACATATTTATTGAGGAAGGGCTATTACAGCGTCGATGAGTACCTAGATGATAAACGAATCATAATATTATTATTTTAGAATGGAATTAAATTTTGACGATTATAAAAACTTTGACATCATTTAAAATTTGAAATCTCTTGATATCATATTTAAAACTGTTTGACATTATATTTAAAGATTTTTACACATTGTATTTCAAAGCTGTTTGACATTTTAATTATATTGTTTTAAATTGTTTTTGACATTGCACTTGACATTATAATTATATTATTTTCGAACTATGCAAACAAACAGGTTTGAAATACTATATGTCTAATAGTATTTCAAAACTGTTTGGATATTATTCTTGAAACAGTTAGTACTATAGTTTGATATATTTTTTTTGGAATTTTAATGAATAATTCTTAGTTCTTATAATTTTATGTAAATTGCATGTATATTCAACACAATGTAAATTGTTCACGAATAAATGAAATGAAAATGAAATGAGCCCAGGAGTAGGACAGAATTCGGAACATTATGCTGCGTTTTAAAACGGTCATATTGGATGAAGATAAAAGAAGGCTGCCACGCTGGGTGTTTTAATATGGTTTAATACCATCTTATCTTGTAGACAAATGAAAGATATTTGAAATGAAGTTTCAAGATAGTAAAACAAAGTGACCAAAAGAGAGAATTTATAGAAAATCAAAACTGTAGTATTCATTTTTTTTTAATAGCTCCTTGGTCCGCCAGAAGTTATACTACTTTTTACTTTACTTTTACGTTACTTATAGTAACTTCATTCGTGGTGTTTTTCAGAAAGGTCACGTGCGTGGTACTCGCAACCAGCGTACGTGGTATGGCCAGATGTATGAACGTAAGAACAACGTAACGAAAGAATGTAAACGAAGAAAGAACGTAACGTAAACAGGGAAAAAAGGAGAGTGTAAGGATCGTAGTAGGAGGGGTTCAGTAGATTTTGCCAACCTCCATGGAAAGAACGCGGTAAATATTCAAGTACTGCTCACCATATCAGTCCACTTGACCAAGGCTACTTCATCAGGACTGGACGCCTGATATTCACATAGCTGCTGCTGAGGCACCGCCCCGCCACAGCTCTCTGACATCACTGAACTGCCCATGTCTGTACAATATGTTTAATGTTGTTCGATTTTGAACAGGATAATTCGCTGAAGGAAGCTGTTAAATGTTACTTTGTAAAATATTACGGTAAAATTTATCTATGCTGAAAAGTTTGTTTTTGTTTAATAGCTAAATAGGTTCTGCCCGGGTGAAATTTCTTTTTCCCCCGGCCAACCCGGAGCGTCTCTTCGGCCGCTCGCACTTATTTTAGTTTTCGCTTAGCGTTCTCCCTGACATTTGGTTTTTTGGTCAGCCCCTACGGGTCGAAGCGTAATGTTAAATAGCCTATAATCTTTCTCGAGAATTGGGCTATCAAACACAAAAATATTTTTCAAATCCGGTTGGTGGTTCCAAAGATTAGCACGTTCAAACAAACTCTTCAGCTGTATTATGTGTACAGATATAGTTATTTCTGAATGTTCATCAGCCAATAATGTTCCCACGGCTGGGACAAAGGCTTCCTCTCAGTGAGAGGGAGTGGGCCATAATCCACCAAGCGGGCCCAGTGCCGGTTGGAATTTGTAGATCTAAGACATGCCGGTTTCCTCACGATGTTTTCCTTTACCGTTTTAAGAGCAGTGGCGATGAAATAATTTAGACAAAGTAATGCGCCTGCTTGGGTTCGAACCTGCGACCAACAACTTGTAAGTTGCGGTCGTTACCACTGGGCCACCACTGCTCTCACTGTTCTGAATGAAGCTTCATCAAAAAATACCCGCATACCTGACTGCGCCTCATCCACTTGGTCACTACTAGCGATATCATACACGGGCGTTACGTTGTGACACAGTGCTATACAAAGTACTGTCTGCCAAACTTGGCGAGGAGATGCCGCGAAACCTTCGATGGTTGAAGTAGTGGGTGAGGTAGGGAGGGATGGCGCGTCATTGGTGACGTATTGCGTTAGAAGGGCTTCGACCTGCAAAAAAACATTTTCGATATTAGGCTGTTTTAGCTAGACGCCTCTGTATCTTAGATAATGTAGTATAGAAAGAAAAATTGTTTTTTTTTTTTTGTAATTTTGAAAACGAACGCGTGCCGTCGCTAACGCATGCCATGATGATGATGACCTATATTAGTAACTTAGATATTTTTATAGTTGTACTAACACTAGGTTCTGCAAAATCAAAACCAACTACAAAAACTCACCTCATAAAAGTTATCCTTATCAAACAGCGCATTGCCCAGGTGTAGCTTCTGGAAGACCATTTCATTCTTGGTCAGTGTTCCGGTCTTATCAGCTAAGACGTACTGGATCCTGCCCAATTCTTCCGGGATGGTGGTGGAACGCATAACCGTGCCTTCGATCTTCTTGTCGCGTTGGATGGTCCAGGAGTAGAAGGCTTTGCCCATGTCCAGGTTTACTCTTAAACTGGAGGAGGAAAGCTTTTGAGAGATACGTGAGAACTATGGAGGGTGTAATTGCAAACACTGGCATGCTTTCAGAGTAACGAATTCATAAATAGCGAAAAAAATACCAGAGTTTGCATTTTTTTTTATAAAACCCCATATAATTGTCATTGAATATTTCTCAATTGGTTGTATAGAAAAAGTGGTTTATTGAAAATTCAAAATGATTTAATTTTGAATGCGTTTGTTTATGTAAGTAGCATTTTTATTTTACTTTACTAGTTAACATTTTGACAAATTCAAAGATCGTAGTCTCCTTTAGACAGGTCAAGTCAAAGCTGCATAATGTTTGGACTTTCCAAACATTATGCAGCTTTGACTTGACCTGTCTCAACAGACGGCATGCATGCATCGGTCATTTTAGGGAGCTCAGACCCATCACAGATGTGCCTGCGCAAATATCCTGATATTTACGTAAGCCATATCAAAATTCATTGTAATTACAACATGTAGAGAACTATCATAGGGAAAATTGGTGCCAGTAATGATTACTTAATCGATGCCGATTTAAACAATCATTGTGTTGTATATAAATAAAGATTAGAGTAAACCATAAGTTATAAATAATCATAATCACAATTTGATAAGCAAATCAATAAATAGATAAAATCCATCAATGAACCAAAATAGTAAAGATTCTTTCAAGTTTAATAAACATGACAAATCCTATTAAAAATAAATCGTCCCAAATCTAAGCCTTATTATACTTACAAGTTGAGATGAATCAGGGTCATTAACTATCAAAGGTGTAAGGCAAAATTTTGAATTAAATCGGAACATTGTTTGAGGAGAGACCCACAGCTCCCAAGTCTTTAAATCATACCGGTAATTTATATGTAATGAACTATCTACTTTAGCCCTATGCATTCTAAGTTGATTTTTGCTTGAACGTTTGTAATAAAAAGTCTTATTTTATCGGTTGCAATGGAAATTGAACTTTGTCCGGTATGATATTAAGTTTATATTCTCTAAACATGATCATTATTGAGATTCTGAATTTAAATAAAGTGGAATAGTCTATAGATAGATAGATAAGATACACATATAAAAAGGCTTTACTAACCTGATAGGAATAATATAAGAGAACAGCAACACAAATCTGAAGAGGAACCCATACCAGGGTCCTCCGAAACCCTTCAAAGTGATGAGCAGCATTGATATGAAGATAGTGGCAACGAACAGCAGTTTGGTGAGGTCGTTGACCTGCAGGTCGAGACGGCCCACCTTCGAGCGCGGAGCCGCGTTGTTCATAACGCTGCGGGTCTCACTACCTGGTGGAGTATAAGAGATAAATGATTTTCTTTCCCAAAGTAAGTTTTGTAATAACACTTTTACACGTCAATCATATTTTTAAAGCTAGATGAAGTGAGCGTTAACTATCTGACTACTCTGAGAAGAAATGCCGAAACAAACTTAGAGGTCACAGTCTCTTTTCAAGTCCAGACATAATCTTGGTCACATCATGTGAAGACCATGTAGATTGGTGTCTGAAAAGGTCTTTTGGGGATAGAACCACACAGGTTGAGTGGACCTGTCCAATCAGTGCACGCATTTGTCAATTATCGTGCAGCTCAATTCGGTACATAAACTACAGAAAGCAATCTGCTACAATTTTTATTTTGCCTCGTTTACGTTCATACATCTGGTCGATCTAGTTATACACGCACGCCGGTTGCTGTTTTTGTGGATGACGTGAACATAAAATAGGCAATCAGAAAAAAGCGGCTTTGATAATGGTCGTAGGAGTTACTACCACAACTTCGATCGCTCGCTTGACGGTTTTTTTTGGTTGGATGCTTTGAAATCCGACATAAATGAACTTTATAGTGTTGGCCGTCCGTTAACCGTCTACACCCTCCTGATAATGTAATTCAAACGCCAAACATCCTTAGCACTCTACGTAGCTGGAAAGGTTAAACACAGTCGTAGTTGCCATTACCAGTATAAATAATAAGTCCAGTAGCCTGTCCAGACGCAACCACACAGCCGCTCCACAGGGTGTTCTCAATATGCAACGAGTCGCTCTCTTCCTCGTCCAGTCGCGTGCAGGTCCCGATGAACGCGTGAATGTCCTTCTCTGGCTTCTCGACCCAGATCTGGGCATTAATGTCCAGGAGATGCGCATCTGTTGGCAGCTTTTGTGTTGATGGTAGGGGGATTCTGAAAGCAGTATTATTACGATAGGAAAGTTTTCTTTTAAATGGAGAATAACACACCTACGTCCATGTGTATTTATGACTCGGCTATCTTAAATGTCCATGGAAGTCATTGTAGATACGGGAATTGTTAGATTGAATTTTATTATGATTGAATTGTAATAGGGAAAAAACGTCGAGCTTCATTCAAGTATGCGTACTTGCTTAGCCTGGTACCGTGAAGTGTCAACCAATCGTAGAGTTTCCTTAAAAAAAGACGCGAACTCGGGCCCCATGATCTTAGCGTTTCGACCCCAATGGCTTAAAAGTGTAGTTAACCATAAGGTTACAATATCTGCGCTGATTTAGGGTCTCGGCAGCCGCAGTGGACAAAGAAGTAATGTCTATTTATTACGCCGTCTGGTCTTCAGTGATAATACATGGGTACAAGTACATCATTATATGATAATTTTAGCCGTGAGACGTCAACTGCTGAACATAGGTCTCCTCCCGTTTGGGGGACTTTGCCATAATCGCTTTACTTGGCAGGCGGGTTGGCGATCGCAGTATGGTGGTAAAATACATACAGAACGCTGCTGCTCGTTATCCAGTAAGTCCCTTAGTAGCCTTTTACGACACCCACGGGAAGAAATGGGGGAACAAGTTCATACCCATCATAATTAATCTCCTGTCTTAATTACAAAATCAGGCGT
Organism: Aporophyla nigra; assembly: GCA_947507805.1. Lineage (NCBI taxonomy): Eukaryota > Metazoa > Arthropoda > Insecta > Lepidoptera > Noctuidae > Aporophyla > Aporophyla nigra. The sequence goes on from OX382294.1 coordinate 22,255,275, forward strand.
AAAGTGAATGATAATGGTAATTCTCGAGTTAATACACGATACAACGTTTTTATCTCCGTTTACTATAATAATGTAATGTTTGTCAACATTTTTATCATTCGCTCATAGAGTGAGGAAGCTGGCATGAGTAATGCCAATGACATGAGTGAGATAAGAACATTTTTAGTACCTATAGGAAGATTAATATATGCACAAAGTTGTGTATAGTTTAAGTTGGCGTACTTTACTGTAGTGGTTAACTTGAATGTTTTTTTTTTTTTGTTTTTCTGGCTACTTCCACAATCCAGTTACTGGGTAATACCAGTGGCGTGCACAGGGTTTTATGACCGGGTAGGCAGTTCCAAAAAAAAAAAGACGTCTTTCGTAATTGCTCAAGTTAGTGAAGAAAAACTCACTAGGTGGTTTAAAAGGTTGAAATGGCGATTTCCTGATGATGCTAATAAATGATTTCGGCCACCTCAAATATCTAATCCAAGTGAGTGATAATTGAAAAAGGCCCTTCATGTGATTCGTATATGTAAATATATTTAATAAGTTAATTAAGTACGGGTAACAGCAAAAATAATAAAGTAAACAAACTCGTTTATAAATGACATCTACGCGCCTATCTTTTTTCAAATATGATTTTAAATCATCGTCATAAAAAGTTGGTATGCGTCTTCATTCGACCAATAATTATTTTTCCGTCGAAAGCACAGAAAGATATGTACTCGTTGTTGACTTTGTGTGTTTCTTATATAGGTACCAACGTGAGAATGAAAATGAACGTTCTGTCGATGCGCTGCTTGCTGGGGTAATAACAATAAACTTCGCTAAACGTAAAACTTCTTCGTAATACTTCTCTCAATACGATAAAATTTACCAAATGTATTTATCTTTGAGCAAGCCGCGGGATAGAAATCATGTAAACCGCAAATCCCGAACAATTCCACACTGTACTCGAACTACTAAACTAGCAAGGAAAACAAAATAATTTAAATGTGTGTAAACAACAACACAGTCGTTTTTGTTTCTTAATTAATACTATGAAACTTACGAGTTGCATTACCTTTCTGGGTTAATTCTCGTTACTCAGGTACACATTTCCCTTTAGATACACTTTTTAACAAACACACATTTTCAACACAAACCTCACAATCGAACAACATTTTGAAAAAAACAAACAAAAAGCGTAGTAAGTAAATCGAAAAATTAAAACAGTTCAAAAAACTAATTGAAATAAGCAACAAATGTACCTAAATATTAACGTTTGTAAATGAATTAATCACAAGAAAACTAAATCAAAATAAAAACATAAAACAGCGCGCTTCACATGTAAGAAATCAATATGGATCCTTTCGTAAACAATTTCTAAATTTTGATAGCTAAAACGTTGACAAATAAAATTGCATCATTGCGAATCAGAATTTTCCTGAGGCTACGTACATATTCAACTTGATCGCATAATACTCACAGCGCGCCAATAATGGCGCAGGGACGCCTGTGATTGGTTAGCCTGCGGCAGGACTTCGCTTTATGTGTGCAATGTATAGACACGAAAATGTAGAAGAAATTACCACTACATGCGTACATTTATGAATGAAATAAAGACATTATCGTTCGCTGCCTGCTTGCGTGCGATCTGTTATGAATGCGTTGCCGTAGTAAATAGAACGGTATGAACGTTGCTATTATATTTACATTAGGCGTTTAAACTTTTTGAATAGTTTTATTACTTACTGTTAGTATAATTCTTTTATTTTTGAAATATTAGTAACTAGTCCTGATCTAGGGTCTGCAGTGTCTTTTTGCCTATATGGACTGCACGTCGCTGGGTAATACGATACCCTTTAGGTAAGTCTGGCTGTCAGACTTTCGGAATGGCAATAAAAATGCATATCGAGGCACGAAGGGATCTTGTTATATAAGATCACCCATCCACGGGCCAGCCGCTGGAAGCGTAGCTTAACCTGATTGATCGACCTGTGCGGCTATTACGAGTATTAGTTAACCAAAAGTCTTTCTTGTATTTTTATCCAGATAGGAATTTAAGATGTCTTCTGGTATTTCGGCTGCAAGCGCTGCAAAAATACGACTTCTTCATTGAAACTTTTTTATAATACATCCGTCGGGTCATACATTTGACGGTGTACATTTAAAATGTCGTTTGGGATATCGGACTTAAATGTCCCTTTAGACGTTAAAATGTACACCGTCATCGATTTGTTTATGTTTCAACCGTGATTATACATATATTGTATCAGTACAGTTCTTGATGATAAAAGATGTGATAACAAATACTTTAATTTGTTTACATGTCTAGCAAGTACCTGATAATAAGTAGATAATGACTAATCACTATAAAAATAAAGGTTATTAACCTGTCATAAATTAGTATAATGTTAGTTTAGTTTCCAAGATAACGTTTTTATATTTGGAATAGATAAGGAAAAGATAGCTTTATTTTACGATTCATCACGGATTTATTTTTGTTTTGGACTGGTTTATTGAAGAGGTTAATTCCTGATAGATAGAATGAATTAAATGGCTAATTTAGTGTAATTTATTGTAGGTTCATTAGAATAGCTATTCTATATAAGTCGGTGCCATCAACAAAAAATAAGAGACTTATAGACATAAGGTTCAAATAGCAAAAATAGGCTGTCGAAACCCACTCACACCACCAATCAAAATATTTAATGTTAATGTGAACATCCTACCAGGGTCGCGAGATCTGTTCGAAAGAGTTACGGTGGCCACGGCATATAGGCAACTATATTCAGTAACAGTCTGACACGCCCTCCCGCTCCGCCCAGAGCGGGAGACGTCAATGGATGATTTCCCACCCACAAAAAAAAAGTGAATAATAAAAATATATAATTCTATTTCTTATTAGAGTGTCGATGGCAAAACCGTTACCTGTATGTGTTTACAGAATTATTATCATTGAAATCATTAATCATCCTTTAAGTTCATTTAAAACTATTGAATGACATTTTTCATGAAAAGTCATAATTTCACGGACTACCCGGGCGCCAAGGCAGAATGTATTTCGATAAAATTTAGCACACAGGTAGGCCATCACCTGGGTTAGGACAAATGATTATTTTTATACCGGTAGTACGAGAATTTTCCAACTGCAGAAACAGCCAGTGACAGAAAGAGAAAAAAGCCGACGCACTAATAAAAAAATCGTAACTCATTCTCACCTTAATTTCCAATCAATTTCTCCATCCAACTGGTCGGTTCTTATGAACACAGTGCCCATCGTCTCATTGGTCCTCAGCAGTATCATGTCAGCGGGCACTCTCTGTCCTTTGTGTAACATCACGATGTCACCAACACGGAGTTCGGAAGACGCGACCTGTTCTGTGAGGAATGGACGGTAGTCGGCTGCGGAAGAATCCAGCACTATTCGCTCGTAGCGTTGGCGATTTACTTCTCGGTCTCGCCTGGAAGAGGGAAACAATTTCATAAATTCCATATTCAAATCATTGTTTCCAACTTGGTGTTGTGTCTACTTAATCAAATATCAACTTTACAATGATGAAAATTAAGTTGATTTCCGAATAACACACTGCTATTGAAAAAGTCGAAAATGTTAGGAGTGTAGTGCAAACTGAACTTTATATGAGGGTACAAAAGTTAATTTTCAAATAATACATGTTTATTTACAAGTTTGAAAACAAAGTTCCAGAACCTGGACAGACATTGCCTTGCAGTTTGTTTTAAAGACGCATGTCTAGTGAACGAAAATGCTACAGGGTATGTGGATGTTAAAAGAAACAGACCACACGATGTCCTAAAAGATTAAAAACGAGGATGGGACCTCCATAGGAGAAAATTAAGTCGTTTTCGTGGACACATCATAATTGTTTTATTATTGTCGTGTTCAGAAAAAGATGCTTTGCCGTCATGAACACAAAAACGAGTTTTTTCATACGAAACAGTACATACTTCGTATTAGTCACCAAACTAAGGACGTAGGAGTTCAACATTCAGCACTTTACATGTTAATAATACATCGAGATTACTAAAACTCTTAATTAACAGCCATTTGCATAAATTAAGCGCATTATTCACATAGCGATCAAGACACCAAATACCCTTAATGTAAGCCAGTGAATAAGACCATTGTTCACATAATAACGAACAGTAAGTCCTCTATGTTTGTTACATAGATAGCAGATCTCCGGAAATTAATACAAACAACAAATGGAATTGAACATTCTCCGATAACGGTTATATATAATTCAGTCAGTACACATCTGACATCTCGCATTCCGCCTGTGTGTGATTCGCGGCCAAGGTATTGAGTTTCATGGAACAGCTTACAATGTGGTCTGTCTAATTAGATTTAATCTGACATTGGAGAAAGCAATGAATGATTTAACAACGAAACAGAGTACGCACATTGACATATCAAGCTATACATTTTCAGCATTTTTCCGGATACAGCTGAATACTCACTTGTCGTGCTTTTTGTGCACAAACAACAATTGGAATCATCAACACGACGAAGAAGAAGCGGAATACTGCCAGTATTTTTCATGGACCGTCTTTCAATTTGACCTCCGAAACACAGTTATTGGGTAATACGATACCATTTGGTAAGGCTGGTTGTCAGACAGTCGCGCTTCTGACAACTCGTAATGACTGGCAACCGGTGTGACCCGCCCAATCCCATTTTATCAATACATATTATTATTTCATTTATCCAAACAAATTACATTTGCAAATATTCTCATAATCATAAGACATAAAAAACTATTTAAAAAAGTAGCTAGCTCGTAACGAGCCATGGATAGAACCTACTGGCGGTCAAGGCTCCAGAGAGAGAGGAACCTCCTAACAAACCGAGACAATATTATTAGCCTAGATTATTCTCCTTCCAGTTATCTCTATCTAGAGCTATTAGATAAAAGAACTAATGAATAAAACTTACCGATATCTTCTAAAATCATCAACAGCCTCCCTGAACAGCGTCACAGTGAGTACAAAGCACAGTGGTCCCCAATAGGTGTAGAGGTACCCGATGCGAATGCTCGGTATGAACTGACTGACAGCCATCACCAAGAAGTACAGGTTCAGGAAGAATCGGAACTGCTCGAAAAGCACCAGCGGTAGGAATGTAAGGATGTTGTATTTCTGGAAGTAAAATGAGAGTCAACTTTTTGATCATACTTGCCCGCACTGGACTCGCGTGTTGGTTTACGGCCCAACTCTCCCACAGAGAGGAGGCCTGTACTCCAGCAATGGAAACATAATGGCTGATTATGCATAATTGCATATTGATCATAGAAATTCACATCATGTGGTATATTAAAAAATGTTCATCGCCCGCCGCCTTTTTCTGCGTCTTCGAGGATTTTGCATGTATTGCTAGACTTTTGGACAAGGTTAAAACTAAGTTTATTCCGAAATGTCATCGTCTTTTTTCTTTAAATCTGGCTTAAATGTTCTCATTCCTATATAGCTATGTTGCTTATATTAGTTTTAAGATATTGATACATGCGATACATGAATTATATAATATGTCTTTATAAGAATTAAATACGGGGCTTTTGGCTACGTTGTATATGCGCATTTTATTTATCTTATTTATTTTCAATTTGTTTTGTTTGTGCAGAATAAAAAAGAAATCTTTCTAAGAACCAGGTTACAAAAATAAACTACATTCTTGGACTATCGGTTTAAAATCTAAAATAATCAAGACTCAGATTATCCTCATATCATTCTAGAGTGGTTGCAGGACACATTTAGACATTAAGCAGCTAAAAATATAGATTGTACAAAACCCTTTATGCCATCTCCCAACATATTAGTATAGTAGGTCACTTGATACTGAGAGATTCATCAAAACCAAATTGATAAGATTATTTACATGCCATGTTTACAAACAGAACAATACAATGATAGGAATACCTCGCAACAACAATGACGGGTGATTCTGATTGGCTAACGACAGAATACAATGGGCGGTCATTGTTGCAAGGGCGATATGCGCAAGCGTTGGCGAATTACTTCTTGTTACAAATTGTGGAGAGTTAGAACACGTTTGAGACGTAAAAACATCACGGCAGGATTTTATCGGGCACTGAATTTTTGAGCCTTGGTATTGAGAATCGAACAGACTTAATCTCAGCGCGTTGCAAAAACACACTGTTCGATTCGAAAACCAGTGCGAAAACGTAGCAAATAATAGGGGGCGAGATAAAAGTAAACTTATCCAAGAAAAATATATGACAAAGAAAATAAAATGACGATGATAAGGACAATGGATCGATTTAGAAGTTGTTGGAGGAGAAATTCCTCGTAATTGTCCCGCGAAACGCATTGCAAGCATTCGAATTTCGAATAGATACTGATTTCGTGTGGTGTAGGAACAAATGATTCTTCCCCACGCATATGTAGGTGTCGTAAAAAGCGAAATAAGAGATGATATTATATCAGGAGGAGCGAGCGAAAAACGTTATCCAATCTGCCTATGAACAAATGTAATGACTAATAAAATTGACCATTTCCACTTGATAATAAATTTCAATGGTCACTGGGAGTGGAGTGTCTGTCTCGTAGTGATGTAATAGTTTCTATTGAGTTTGACAACCTTGTTTGCGTCATGGTCGCAAGCACGACTGCTGAACGTCTCCTGGGTTCGATTTCCAGGACTGGCATTGTGTTATTAGGGTTTTTCATTAGGAATTTCTCAGCAACAGCCCGGAGTTTTGAACTTAGTAGTGTGATACCGCCATATCTCGAAAAGCACGTAAAGACGTTGGTCCCGGCTGTCACTCGAGGATTTTTGACACATTTTACGAGTCGTTAAAAGCCCGAAAGTCTGACAACCAGTCTTCCCAAGGGGTATGGGGGTGTTACCCAGTATCTGAGTTGTGGAGGTCAGACAGGCAGTCGCTCAATGTAAAATACTAGTATTCAGCTCATTAGCTGCATCCGGTTAGACTGGAAGCCGAACCCAATTTTTTTGGAAAAAAGGCTAGACAGATTATGATTACATTCATTCCCAGTTACTGATATCGAGTCTTTCTTTGAATGCGGGACATAATAGTAAAAACGTAAATAATTTTCCGAGGCAACTAGGGGTTGGTATGTAAAGGTGGTCACCCAGATTTAGCTAAAAGTACCTATCATCAATTTACAACCTTGTGTTGCTATAATTAGCTTATTTAAACTGTAATAGCACTATCAATTCCCCTTCGTATTCCGTCATGCATAATAATATATGTATATGTACCAGGAACATTTTGATACGCATTAAGTATTGAGATTAATCATATATTTCATCTAGTAGAGTAGGTACATATTGCTAATTATATGTCCCACGCGCATTATAAATGCCTGCTATTGTATAATACGCATTTATAATGCGCGTGGGATGATACAAATTTCTCTAGTCTAACCTGCACCCTAATTGCGTAACACAGTATTAATCATAATCTGAATCATTTTGAAGTATATTGCTAATCCATTGCTTCATAATTTCGGAAAAATTGTCTGCTCAACAATGCAAAATAACGCAATGCAGGTTGTTGAAGTGTCAAAACGAAAGTCATTGCTACTGATAATGTGTTACGCAATTACCTCATAGGAAAAGTAAGATGTTTTGCCTATAACTAGTCTTAGTTATTCCCGTTTTGACTAACATTAGGAAATATTTAAATTAACGTCTCAATATTATTGCACTGTTGGATTTTCAACACTGCGCTGGGTGCCTACTCGCCTCTAAGTCCGTCAACGAAGATCGGGCCCGTCCTAAAATTGTTCAAAACTTCGGCGAATGAACTCTACTCCAGAGTAATTAATTAACTTTTTTGGACGGATAAAAACACATCGAGCGTAAATACAACTGTCGAATCCTGTTTTCATTAACTCTTAGTTCGGACCCCAAAGTAATCTCTTATCCGAAGGTAATAAGTAGTACGAAACGCCCGTAACTTCGGAAGAAACCACGGATTTCGTGCCGAGCCGAGCGTTGATAATTCAACAGATCTGTGATACTTGGGCGAAAGATTTTTCCGCGACTTCACTTCCGCGAAAAGACATTTTTGCAAATGGACTTTTGCGCGAAGGGACACATGTGCGACAATAAAATTTCCGTGAATGGAGTTTTGCGCGAGTATACTTTTGCGCGAGTATACTTTTGCGCGAAAGACACTTGCGCGAATCCACTTCCGCAAAAAGGACAGTTGCGCGAAAAACTTGCAAAAATGAGATTTCTTCATAACACCATGCCTGTATTCTTGGCAGCGGATACACCCATAATTCGCCAGTAATGTTCAAGCTATAGACTGACTGCAAATAAACAGTACGATCAGACGTCAATAGTGATTGTCATAGATTTTTATTGCACCTTTTATAAACTTAATTACTTTCTTATTTAAGTACTTCACACGAAAATTATCAAAATTTTCATCATAGCCGTTTTCGCGGTTTTCGAGGGTGCTTAAGCCGATGGTGGTGGTTTTGAAGGTTGTCAAAATCAAATTTTTCATGTTGACCACAATCCATTCGAGCATGTGTCCCTTTGCGTAAAAGTCCATTCGTGGAAATGTCTTTTTGCGCAAGTGGTTTCACGACATTGTCTTTCGCGCTAGTGTATTGATACCATCAACAGTGCACTTTGATTTAGGAGTCACCTCGTCTTGGTTAAAAAGGGTATTAGTCTATTCACTGTTGACCTATTAGTATAGGTACTGTTAGAATCTAATAACTTATGTTTGCAGCACAACTTTACCAGTGGCGTGCACAGGGTTTTATGATCGGGTAGGCAGTTCAAAAAAAAAAAAAATCGTCTTTCGTAATTGCTCAAGTTAGTGAAGAAAAACTCACTAGGTGGTTTAAAAGGTTGAAATGGCGATTTCCTGATAATGCTAATAAATGATTTCGGCCACCTCAAATATCTGATCCAGGTGAGTGATAGTTGAAAAAGGCCCTTCATGTGATTCGTATATGTAAATATATTTAATAGGTAAATTAAGTACGGGTAACAGCAAAAATAATAAAGTAAACAAACTCATTTATAAATGACATCTACGCGCCTATCTTTTTTTAAATATGATTTTAAACCATCGTCATAAAAAGTTGGTATGCGTCTTCATTCGACCAATAATTCTTTTTCCGTAGAAAGCACAGAAAGATGTGTAGGTACTTGTTGTTGACTTTGTGTGTTTCTTAAATAGGTTCGTAAGAATACGTTTTAATGAAAAGCTTCTTCGTAATACTTCTCTCAATACGATAATTACCAAAATCTTTGAGCAAGCCGCGGGATAGTAATCATGTAAATCTGCAAATCCCGAACAATTCCACACTGTACTCGAACTACAAAACTAGCAAGGAAAAAAAAATTAAAATGTGTGTAAACAACAACATAGCCAGTTTTAGTTTTTTTAATTATTACTATGAAACTTACGAGTTGCATTACCTCTTTGCTGGGTTATAATTCTCGTTACTCAGGTACACATTTCCATTTAGATACACTTTTTAACAAACACATTTTCAACACAAACCTCACAATCGAACAACATTTTGAAAAAAAAAACAAACAAACAGCGTAGTAAGTAAAAATTAAAACAATTCAAAAAACTAATTGAAATAAGCAACAAATTTACCTAAATATTAACGTTTGTAAATGAATTAATCACAAGAAAACTCAATCAAAATAAAAACATAAAACAGCGCGCTTCACATGTACAAAATCAATATGGATCCTTTCGTAAACAAACAATTTCTAAATTTTGATAACTAAAACGTTGACAAATAAAATTGCATCATTGCGAATCGTAATGTTCCTACGCACGCTACGCGCTATGTTATATTCAACTTGATCGCATAATACTCACAGCGCGCTGTGATAATACTCACCAATCACAGGCGTCCCTGCGCCATTATTGAATGGCGCAGGGACGTCTGTGATTGGTTAGCCTGCGGCAGGACTTCGCTTTATGTGTGCAATATATAGACACGAAAATGTAGAAGAAATTACCACTACATGCGTACATTTATGAATGAAATAAAGACACGATCATTCGCTGCCTGCTTGCGTTGCGATCTGTTATGAATACGTTGCCGTAGTAAATAGAACGGTATGAACGTTGCTATTATATTTACATTAGGCGTTTAAACTTTTTGAATGGTTTTATTACTTACTGTTAGTATAATTCTTTTATTTTTGAAATATTAGTAACTAGTCCTGATCTAGGGTCTAGACCCTAGGGTCTGCAGTGTCTTTTTGCCTATATGGACTGCACGCCGCTGAACTTTACTTATTTACAAAATTTGTTTTTACTAGCTTTTGGCAGGGTCTACGCCCGCGTGGAGGTCTAAAATTATCCCACGGCAACGTACTACCGGCATAAAGTATCCTATGTGTAAATCCAGGTTATAATCTGTCCGTTTGCCAAATTCCATAAAAATCTGCTTAGCCGTTCTTACACGATTGAGTAACAAACGTACAAACCATCATATTTATAATATTAATAGGATAAAATAGTAGGATCGTGTATCTTTTTGACAAACTATATGATTTCTTTTCATTTGCATTAAACTAGTTTAATGTATTTTTTCGCTGGGATGGTACTTTTATTCCAGAAAATAAAAACGTTTCAAGCAAGTGGTGGCGGTTTAATGTAACCCTAACAGTCCATAGGCACTGGAAACATACCTAGTTAAATAATAAAATTACAACATTCAACATAACTTTTACTTTGTGACCTTCTTGCCAACATTCACTGGTCTGTGCAGCTCACTTTTTAATAGGAAGACATTTCTTATTGCAGATTATATCAATCTTACAGTTACAGACGATGAAGAGATAAATAAATGTTTCAGTTTGTTTAGTTATGGTTTTTTTTAATGTCAAACTAGCTTTTGCCAGCAGTTTCGCCTGCATATTATACATAATGTAATTGGTATTGTACTGTGTTAATTAATAAATAAATAAATATAAACATTCCTCGTGAATCACACTATCTATTGAGGAAAGCTGCATTAAAATCCATTGCGTAGTTTAAAAGATTTAAGAGTACAAACATGAAAAGTGACTTTGTTTTATTAAAGATATATTTCTATACTATATCTTGAGTTGACTAAATAATGAATGATAATAATTAATATATTTTTAGTATCAGATATATTAAAATGAACTACTGCCATATATTATCATAAATTCAGCCTGAAGCCGTCCCCAGTGGGTGACCCAGCAACGTTTCCAATGCATTTTTTCAAATAAAAATCTTACAATTCAAACTACATCAGGTTTGGCTAATCACACAAAAAAGTTGATTACCTTGAAGGTTAAAACTGAAGTAAAAACAAAAACCAGTACTGAAACCTTGTTTTCTATGCATCTCCTGTTAACAATGCTCTCTAAAAACCTTTTGTACCGTAACCGTTTGTAAAATTCACACAAACAATTCATGAATGGAGAAAAAATAACAAACAAGGTGTACACAGGAAAATCAAAACCAAACTGCTCCCTAGTTCATATGTGATAGTAATAGCTTTTCTCATATCATTTTAAAGAACTGGATTTGTAAATTCAGGCTTTTGGTATTGTTATCAGAATTTACAAAGAATACAACTGAAGCAGACCACTTCGGTCAGTAGGATTAACCTAACATTTAAAATATGTTCAAGTTTAAAAACCAAGAGGTGGATTCCAAAGTGAAACATATCTTTTACAATGGCCATGCAATAGTCACGAAAAAAAGAACAAGTTTATTTTACAATGATTGATTAACCAAAATAAATCCAGATAAAAGGAACAAGACTGAACATTTAGTACTTTGGTATGAAATACTAAGCGATATCGATGGAACCTATTATTCTTGTATAGGTGAAATAATCAACCAAAATGTCAGCAAATAAGACATACTTATCCTATAAATAAAACTCGACTACTATATTACTAATAATGACCTAAATTCTGAGTGAACTGTAATAACAATTATAATTTCTTATCAGATTCTCATATGAGTTTCAACAATATAACATCTATTTGCATACTCCTTGAAAGACTCAATGCAATAGGAATTATGTTTTGGTAATATTATAATTTATAATAATGCAAGTTTATTATATATATATTTTCTTTATTAATCACTATTGTAGCTATAAATAAGCCTAAACTGTTTAAAAAATGATAACTTTAGTAGGTATTTACTGGTAGGAAGTCATTAGAATAGTAATCTGGGTACTAGAATAATTAATTAGAATGAAATAACTTCTTCTTAGTGGGTCTATGTAACACTTACTATGGCCTAATTACTGTTAATTATTTTGATAAACTTTACTGCCACATTATAGGTTTTAATTAATTACTCACAACGATTCAAAATGCGTAGCTGATTATTTTATACTCAAGGCATCTATGGCGTTTTGATGGTATCGAACGGCTTACAAATTGTCACTGACCTGATTACAGACATAGTTAGGCGGAAATTCTTCATCAGGCAGCTGTCCCAGATATATAGCTCGAGAACTCAACTTCTTCTTTCGGAATCTCCAAAATTGTAACCTAGAAACAATTGATTATAACATAATTCATGCGTAATTATTACGCCAAACAAAGAAATATTATTAAAAAAACGTTTACCTTGACCATAAGGATTTCTTTTTAGGTCTCGTCAGCAATGGTGTAGTCTCCATTTTTACAACACAATATGTAACACGTTGTTTTTTAACTGTTCACATTATATTAATCTAATATGAATAAATTATACTGTTTTTTAATCAACCCACAATAAAAATAAACGCAGCTTGGACAAGTATACAAACACGAAGCCTCGCAATGACATGACAGCGAGGCGTGAACTGTCAAGTGTCAATGTCGATAGAGATGTTCCCCATTCGGAATTACGGTTTTAATGAACCAGCATCAAGTGACAACTCCGGATAATTCAAAAGATGATATTATTTTGTATGCTTTGACCAAGAAAAGAGGTAAATATAATAAACCAAATCAGATATTTAACAGGCATCTTTTAGATTCCTTGGTTATTATTTTCTTTCAATACCTAATAATTTACTGCTAAGTGGTAGAGTTGTAGGAGAGTGGTCACATTTAGTAGGTAAATAAATATGGCCGTGTCGTAGTGTCAGGGCGTGTTTAAAGGCTTTAGCCAGAGTTAATGCAATAAATAACGTTGAATTGACATAAAAAATAATTTAGAAATAGTTCGTGTTTTATCAGTGTTTTTAATTGAATATAATGTGTGTGTAAGTAATGACCAATTAGATCAATGACTTGGATGGTGTACGGTGGTTGACATGTAGGGGGAATCGGGGAGTCGGGGCTTCGCTGCGTCGCGGTCGGTTCTCTCTCTCATCTGCGCTGAGTTAGAAAGTAAGACAAGATGTGTTTATAGTAATGTTTATTTGTACGTAGTTAGTAAAATTACGGGCTCCCGATTATTCCACGATTCTTGACGTCTAGTGCGAAGTTTTGTAATACGCAGTATTAAGTAATTAAGTTTGCAAAGGCTCTTATTAGATTGTGATGCGCCGCGACCGCCAGAGGCAGTGCGTCTGTTGTCTCTGTCGCGGCGGCCGGGCACACCTCCGTTGACCTATTTTCTGGTTATTGCATTCATCTAACTATTTATATGTCTTGGGGTGTAAAGTGGGCCGCCGGTTTTGCATCGCGTATGCTATAATTCCTTTTGGCCCTTGTCAGCCACTGTCACAGCATGTGAACCAGATTTAATTGGTCATAAATAATGTAGTTATTTAATAAAAGTGTAGAAAGTGATCTGACATTATTCTTTTAATTGATAAGTGTTATGCAAATGGGAAGTAATTGAGATGTTCTCTTGTCACAGATATTGAATCAAGAGGACAGTGTTTAGTGCTAAGTGTAGTGTAGTTAAGATGGCATGGTACGTGCCGGCCAGGGTTTTGGATTTGACAGAGGTGGACAAGACTGCAATATGATGGACTCAGACCTGCCACCTGGTAGTTGCAACTCTACTGGACATTTGTCCACAATCGGATATCATACACTGCCAGGTAAGTGGCAACCCCTGCACTCCTTACATCCTTTTAGTCAAAATGTAGAATATAAGTTACAGTTCTAGCTTGTTATTATTTTCTTACTCTTCCTTCATGAAACTCAGGATAATCTTCCTTCCCATGTAATTATCTAATCATGTAATTTAGCAAATTACTTACCCTTACTACATTTATTTTTTCTTTAAAACATTATTATTCATTACTGTATGTAGCACTATGTACAAAATAATGGGAAAAATGTCTGTTCTACATTCCTGTTAACTGTTAATCTTTTATTTAAGTACATAATTGAACAGCCATTTCCTCTAATAACTCATTCAGTAAATAATGACCAATCACAATATTATTCCAACATATTAGCAAGGTAAATTTTTCCAGTACTCTGTATGATATCAGAATGTAAACATGAAGACAGACACTTTTTACACTAACAGTTTACTTCTGATAAGAGCACTGATAAGACATCGGATCTTAAGTGATGTGATTTTCTGTTCACTACATATAATAATTTAAGAAATACTGATAATTTTCTAATTTATAAAAGCAAAGATTTTATATTATGAGTATAAAAAACTAAAAAATAAAACAAAATAAAAAAATAAAACAAAATTAATTTCATATTTTGATAAAAGGTCATGATTTATATTTTTTAACTAATTTCAAATAAGATAACGACTTATATTTTATCTTAATTTATTTTCTTCAAGCTGACTGTTCTAATCTATCTACTTTGGGCAAGATGGGTCATAAATTATATGCTCTCAGATAGTGATAAAACTTGAAGACTTGCTTGTTATCTTTATTGGACTATTTTATAACTTTTGTAAGAACACACTTCATAATTTCCTTCAGTATAATATTTTCATATACTTTGCATCCTATAAGGGAGTTGCAATGATGCAGCCTGCAATTTTTTTTTACGGTTTTTGCAATTTGCAGGTCCGTGTCAGGTTATACATTGATTAAAATATGATTTGCAACCGTAATGGATATAGCCTTACTGAATTTTAATAATAGTAGCTTTTGCCCGCAGCTTTGCTCGTGTTAAAAATAACAATAAATATAGATTTTTCTTTCATAAAAAGTATCCTATGTTACTTCTAATATTTTCAAAAATATATGCACAAAGTATCATGATGATCGGTTAAGTAGTTTTCGCCTGAAAGCATAACAAACAAACTTACATTCACATTTATAATATTAGTAGGGATAAACCATCAAAACACATTCTACGTTCATATAATCCTATTAAATGACTTAGATATTGATAAATTAGAGGCTTGTATTGATAATTTTAATGATTATAATTGTGTAAAGCCATATTTGTTAAGGTCGCCAATCATATTTTAATCAACACCACGTGACACAGACCTGTGAAAATGCAATAAACTTAAGAAATTTTGAATTTGGCAATACTTTACTAGCTTGCTGGTTTTAGTAAACTTACATCATGTTGAGTTTCTAGTTAGAATTAAGTTTTTTCATTCAAAAACTTTCAAATTCAATAATTAATATTTTTTATTATTTGACACATATATGCAATCAAATATTAATTAAATTATATGCCTAAATGATAGGCTATAAATTATGCCATTAAATTAATGAGATACATTTTAATTGAATTTCATGACTCCTAATTTGATACACGATACATTTGATGTGGTAACAGTATAACACATAAATTATGAAATGAGCATCAATCACTAATATTAGTGTTCTTTATTAGTGATTGAAGGAAATGAGTCAATTTAAACAATATAGAATTAGTTTGTTGAACATACAATTACTTTAGGTATTACTTTGTAATAAGAGACATAGTTAGATTCATATCTTACAATATACATTGTAAGACATGAATGTAACTATGTTTTGGGAATTTACCCAGATTAGAAGCCACAAAACTTATGAAAAAAAACTGTACAATTAATGATTTATGTACTAGTTTTACATCATGAGATAAAAAAAGTCTAATCAGCCTATAATGTTCCCACTACTGGGACACGGGCTTTCTCCCTATGAGAGGTAGTGGGCAGTAATCCACCACAGGGGCCAAGTGCAGGGTGCTAGATGTCATGTGTCATCGAATTTTTATTTTTCTAGGACATTCTGTTTCCTCCCCATATTTTCTTTAACCATTTGGAGAGTGGTGGTGAAGAAATAATTTATACAGAGTAAAGCACCTGTCTGTGCTCGAACCAACGACCCACAACTCGTAAGTTGCGGCCGTTACTATTGGGCCACCAGTACTATTACGAAAAAAAAACTTTAGAGGTGTCAAGGGACACCCGGATGGAAGGAAGTTCCTTTCCAGGATTCATAATTTTTATATTTTTTGTAAATTATTTATTATGTACAAAAAACCTGTACTTATACACTCAACAAAAATATTTTCTCTCTCTCTCTCTTTCTCTTTCTCCCTCTCTCTCTCCCTCTCTCCCTCTCTCTCTGCCTATCTCCCTGTCTCTCTCTATCTCTCTCTGTTTCTCTCTCTCCCTCTCTCCCTGTCTCTCTCTCTCTCTCTCCCTGTCTCTCTCTCTCTGTCTCTACTCACACCAAAAAAAACAACAATATACAAACAAATACAAACAACAAAATATACAGTCGAATTGAGAAACCTCGTCCTTTTTTTGAAGTCGGTTAAAAAGTGTCGTGACAACTTTTCGTAAGAATTTTATCCGTCTAGCCCCCTTTCACAACGCGCGATAAGGAACTTCGTTCCAAAAATGGTTCTATTTCAAGACATATTTACATTTAAGTCTTACAATGTATGAGTTTCGGGTATTTACCTACATAGAAACCACTAGACTAATACCTATTAAAATATATGATGAATGAACTTTACCTGTATATAAATGTACTGAAGTCTATTTTAGTAGTGATTGCAGAATGACATCATTCACATAAAGGAGACGGATACGCTTTCATACAATCTTGGGCCTGGATGTAAAAAGATGAAATTGGTGTCTATTGATAGGTACTATATTATTAAACAATCACTGAACATTTTGCAAGTTTTGGCAATCTGAGAACCGAGTTAAATAAGATTTAGGAAAAGTGAGGTTACGTAACAATCTACACTTAACAGCTGATTTTTGAAGTGCGATTCTCATTCTTTAAAATACAGTTGGGGTGTTAATTATAAAGAATATTATTATAATTCATCATCATCATTTTAGCCGAAAGACGTTTACTGCTGGTCATAAGTCTTCCCCGATTCGGGGGGGTTTGCCATAATCGCAACGCTTAGCAGGCGGGTTGGCGATCACAGTGTGGTCGCAAAATGCATAAAGAACGCTGTTGCCAATTCTAAGTCCCTTAGTCGCCTCTTACGACATCCACAGGAAGAAATAGGGTGGTGCTATTCTTTACTATTCTCTCTATTCTTAATCATTATATAAGTATTTATAGAAGGGCTGGTGGCTAAGTAATAACAGCCGCACGGGTTAACCGATCAGGTTAAGCTACGCTTGCCGCGGTTGGTCCGTGGATGGGTGACCATCTTTACATACCAAAACCCTTCCGTGCCTCGGAAAGCATGTTAAGCCGTTGGTCCCAGCTATCTTTCGTAGATCTTAGACAGTCGTTACAGGTCATCAGAAGCCCAGTCTGACAACCAGTCTTACCAAGGGATATCATATTACCCAGTAATAACCCAGTAACTGGATTGTGGAACTCAGATAGGCAGTCACTCCGTGTAAAATACTGGTACCCAGCTGCATCCGGTTAGACAGTACGCCGACCTCAACATAATTGGGGAAAGGCTAAGCAGATGATAATTTATATAGGTATTTCTAAAGTGTGGGAGAGAAAATAAAAATGTTCTTTAGTAATATTTTTTATTTATCTTCAATTATTATTAAATTGTCATCTAGAAACTGTGCAGGTGGTACTATATTATCTTGGTACCTAGCCCAACTAAGGTACCATATTATTTTCATAACAAGAGGTGGTCTTTGATCCAACTACCAGCAAGCTTGGCAAACATGGTCACTGCATTTTACCTGAAAGATGTAAAAAGTGGTTAATAACAGATAACATGATTAAGTACTTTTAAAAAATCTTGGTCCGATAGTTACTTAGTTCTATATAATGTATCTACATGGGCGTTTTACATGTTTACCTATACTTTATTATATTAATTAATACCGAACTGCCTGCTAAATATCTCAAATATTATGTTCACTGATAACATGTGTGATTATTGGAGAGCGAGGAATACTGTCCTACCGTGATACAGTTTATACTATGATGTAGTACAGAGGTCAGTGTGAATTACTCTCTAAAAACCAAACAACCATTTAGGTTTGATATGAGATCTTATTTGTTTGTTTTTTATTCGTACATACCTAAGGTTGTTATTATGCTACTAGAAATAAGAATGTTGCCCCTAAAACGACCCACTGACTTTTTATTTTTTATTATTATTTTGTTAGTATAATGGTGAAGGAAAAGATATTGTAAAGATTGCAAGCCAGCGTGGTAGACGTTGGTGAGGTAAATAAGAAGTGAGTAAGTACTTACAGATTGTGGTGTACGCCATTGACGAATTACTGCTAATATCATTTCGTCATCCAAATCTCGACGATCTGTTGTATTACAGCGATTAGTCGCTATGCGACAATTTACACAACGATCCATGGTGTCGCTTTCCAATCGGTAGGCTGTTCGTAGAATCCAAAATGACAAGTCCAAGTCCAACGTTTAAGCGGGGTTCTCCGTGTTGGGTATGGTGGCAAGGCAAGGGTCATACAAGAAAGTAGCTCCGAAGTCCGTAGAATGAAAGCAGGGGTTGAGGAAACATCAATAAAACTATGGGTGGAAACACGATACGCACACGCAATAAACAATATGAAACGAGTGAGTGTCAGCGTTATGTCATGCATGTCATGTCAGAGTTAGCACAGACTAAACATACATTAATCGATTAACAAACGTGGATCAATTTATGTTAATTATATAAATATTTAATTAGTTTAAGCTGTGCTGTATGTTATTTCTAATAGATTTAATTATTTTAATTGAATTAATCATCTGGTGAAGGCATCTTCTTAAATAGTATGAACGTTAATCGATTATAATTTAATCGATATTCCATTTACTTGGGAACCTTAACTTAATTTTAGGATTTCTCATTTTCCAGATTGTAAATTGAGTTGATTTGTCGGATTTTGATATAGAAAAATATAAGCTTTTTTTTAAACCATTTCTCCACTTATTACATTTTGGCCCAGAAATGCCCGTCTCCTTTGTCAACAAAGTACTAACGTCAAAGTTATTTTGACTATGATATTAACTGTAGTTTGCTACTTGAACCCATTGTGATAATAGTGGTTATTGCTGTTTTTACAACAACAACAAAAATACAGGTTTCCAAGTGTTTTTCGTTATTCTAATACCTAGATGAAGTTGCAGTTTTTATGTGTTTTTTTTTTTTAATAGATCTTTTAAATGTCATAGATCCTGTTTAGATATTTTTAAGTCAATATCTTTAAAAATAAGTTCTTGCAAGTAAACTGTGGTAGAAATATTCTCAACTGTCAGGATAGGTCAGTTTTACATTCAATAACTTAATTAATTACACATTCTTGTTAATTGCTTTTAAATTGAAATGAACAATAATAATAGGTATCTTTATAATGTAAAACCACTTCTTATTAAGTGCTAATTTGCGTTGTATTTACTCAATACTATTTCCACCTCAATACATGGCTTCTTTATTAATAAGTTGTATTAAATCACCACATAAGAAGAGAGAGCAGTGGTGGCCCAGTGGTAGCGGCCGCCACTTACGAGTAGTAGGTCGTGAGTTCGAACCCAAGCAGGCACTTTACTTTGTGTAAATTATTTCATCACCACTGCTCTCAAAACGGTGGAGGAAAACATCGTGAGGAAACCGGCATGTCTTAGAACCAATAATTCGAAGACATGTGACATCTACCAACCCGCACTGGGCCCGCGTGGTGGATTATGGCCCACTCCCTCTCACCGAGAGGAGGCCTGTGTCCCAGCAGTGGGAACATTTATAGGCTACTGATGATGATTAAATCACCAGTACGATATGCGTGGGCAGAAAGCAGACGTGATGTGTAGCTGGCCAGCTTCTTGTAAACTAAATACGAAAAACTGTTCCAATTACGAGGTTTCCTATGCTTTTACTGAACCTTCCAATCTTAATTTGGCACCTAATAAAGGTGGAGAGACAGAATCTCCGAGGCAAAGGTCGTGAAGTAGACTCGTCCCGTCTTATTACAAAATGCGATATAATATTTAAACTTAAAAGCTCTGAGCCAGTTTTTGTAATTCAAACTTTATTTGTAAATTTCTTAATAAAAAATGACAACTTAGCACCAGAATAACTTGTCAGTTTTGTAAAAAAAAACGGCATTTCTCGACATATTGGGTGTTTAATTCAAAAACTGGCTTTATTATTTAAACCTGCACCATAATTGCGTAACGCACTATTAATCAGAGTCTTTATCGTTTTGAAGATTATTTCTAACTAGCTTCTGCCCGCGACTTCGTCCGCGTTAAATTTCTTGTTCCTCCGACCTTTCCCGTCGTGTTGAATCGCCTACCCGTGCGATTTTTCCCGTTTTTGCAACATTTTTCATTACTGCTCCGCTTCTCTTAGTTGTAGCGTGATGTGTGCCGATAGCCTTCCTCGATAAATAGGCTACCCAACACAAAAATAATGTTTCAATTTGGACCAGCAGTTCCTGAGGTTAGCGCGTTCAATCAAACAAACTCTTCAGCTTTATTATAGATTCATTGCGTCATATGTTCAAAAAAAAACCGGCCAAGTGCGAGTCGGACTCGCGCACCGAGGGTTCCGTACAAACCTGCAGGTATTCACGGTTTATGCATAAGGTTTAAGTTCATGAAATTATTTTTTTATTTTTATATTTGAGTTGACTGAATGAAAGGTCAATTGTGGTTTACGATTTATGACGTATTAAAAAAAACTACTTACTAGATCTCGTTCAAACCAATTTTCGGTGGAAGTTTACATGGTAATGTATATCATATATTTTTTTTAGTTTTATCATTCCCTTATTTTAGAAGTTACGGGGGGGGGGGGGGACTCATTTTACCACTTTGGAAGTGTCTCTCGCGCAAACTATTCAGTTTAAAAAAAAATGATATTGGAAACCTCATTATCATTTTTGAAGACCTATCCATAGATACCCCACACGTATGGGTTTGATGAAAATTTTTTTTTGAGTTTCAGTTCTATGTATGGGGAACTCCAAATATTATTGTTTTTTTTTTCTATTTTTGTATGAAAATCTTAATGCGGTTCACAGAATACATCTACTTACCAAGTTTCATTAGCATAGCTCTTATAGTTTCGGAAAAAAGTGGCTGTGACATACTCGGACAGACAGACAGACATGACGAATCTATAAGGGTTCCGTTTTTTGCCATTTGGCAACGGAACCCTAAAAATGTCTGCTTAATAACGTAAATAACGCAATGAACGAAAAAATCGCTTTTTACGGATAGTGTGTTACGTAATTGCGTTTTTTTCCCCTTATGATCTTAATAATAACCTTGTTTGGTAAAAAGGGTGAGTACCAGGGGCCGTCTTCGATTCTACATGACCCGGCCCCCGGTAAGAATGCAGCGCGGCCCCTGGATGCAGTTCCGGGATTTCAGGTCGATCGAGCTGTAACCCCTCCTAACTTGACCTGCGCTTATAATTGCACGGAGTAACTTTGTCTCGGCGATCGGAAATAGGATAAGAATTATCTCATTCTTTCTCTCTTTACCAATCTATATGTTATCGGAAACGCGGTATAATGTGTTCAAAATAAGATTAGAAATAGCCTTCACCTATCCTAACGAACTTCATATTAAATCTTATCCTGACACGTACTAAACAACGAAATATCAATCTTGTTTCTAAGGTAATAAACACCACTGTTAATTAAATCTAAAGTTATATTAATGCATAAATAATGTCAATTAGCTAGCTTGTTGTTGCCTAGGATCAACGTCATAAAGTTGAGTATTTTATGGCAAATAAAATAGTATCACGGTCGGTCTGAAGGCGTGATTCGTGTTTTAGCGTAGCATTTATCGGTTAACGGTGTTGGCTTATCAAGTAGGATGTTATGAATATATTATGCCGTCGCGTTTTGGTAGTAAAGTAAGTCAACACAAAAAATGAATTCATATATGAAAAGACCTAATGTACTCACTGATTAGGTCATCCACGAGCAGCCTAACCCCTTTTTTTTTTTGGATGGGAAATCATCAAATGACATCTCCGGCTCTGCGCGGAGTGGGAGGTCGTGTCATACTTTTACTGACTAAAACCCACCCGTGTACCTTCAGTTGCCCATGTGCCAGGGTTACGGTATCTCTTTCGAACAATCTCGCGATCCTGGCAGGCATCGGTCCTAGCAGACTCCTTCAGTGCTGCTGACATCTCCAGCCTAACCCCTTAAGGAGGATGTGCTAAGGGTAGTCCGCTAAATTCAATTTGCAGGTCAGTGTTAGGTTTCTGTTTGCGAACGTAACAAATATGGCTTTACAGAATTCTAATAATTAAAATCATCAATTCTACCCTCGTAAGTTTATCCCATTGAAATCCTTCATGATATACTGGGGAATTAATTCATTGGGCTATCCTGTCGCATCCATCTTAAACCATAAAAGGTTCCTCTTTGTGCAAAATTAGAGGTTTTATGATGTAGACAAAAGAGACGGAAATTTCCAAACTGCTACGGTATAGGTAATCTGGCGGGTTGGAGACGTTGGTAAAGTGCTAATTAACGAACACGCTGTCCAACCTCATTTTAGGTGCTATGGTTAACGACAGCAAAACAGTCAATAATATCACTTGACATGTGATTTGACCACGGAGGATTTGACTACATATTAAATTCAATATTCTGGCTTTCATAAATGGGGTGTTATCGGTGGGCTCGCTTTTAACCACCCGATCACCTGATGGTAAATGACGCGGCCGACAATAGTACACGCTTGTCTAGAAGAAACACTCCCAGATTCTTACTTATACTCGACTCTTCGAAACTTCGAAACCTGTCTGAAATTCCGCCAACTTCGCCCTCTCACAATCGTAAATCCAAATCCTACGAAAGTCGACGAACCGTCCCATTTCCGGGCAAAGCTCACATCCCGTTCAGTACCTAACTTAAATCATCTTGTTCGTCGTTTTAAACATGGTCCAGTGCCCTTTCGATCGTTGGCTGTTCCCGTTGAATGCATTGGGGAAAGGAGTAAGGATACTCGATACAGTATGTGGTTCTGGATAAGGGCGCTCCGGGCTTCTGAATCTGAGCTTCAACTAATTGATCCGTGGCGGGTCTGGCTAGAATGAATGGTTAAAACAAATAAACACTTTGAAAATGTAAAATGTATGTGGTATAGAAAACATGTAATTTTGTTATTCGTTTTTTTTTTATGAGTGTTCTTCCGTGAAGTATTTACTGCGTACCTATCTATGGGTTTACTTTGGTTTTTTTTAGGGTTCCGCACCTCAAAAGAAAAAAACGGAACCCTTATAGGATCACTTTGTTGTCCGTCCGTCCGTCCGTCCGTCCGTCCGTCCGTCCGTCCGTCCGTCCGTCCGTCCGTCTGTCAAGTCCCTTTTTCTCAGGAACGCGTAGAGGTATCAAGCTGAAATTTATACCAAATACTCAAATCTACTGTCCCTTGGAACTGTGAAAAAATCAAACTTCTAAGCTTACGCAATCAAAAGATATAGCCGTTTATGCCGCAAATTTCCGCAAATTTTCGAAACTCGCAAGGGAATCAAAACCTAAAGGGTACTTCCAGTCGATCTAGAATTTTGAAATTTTGTACGAAGCAACGTCTTATAGCACAGATAAAGGAAAAATTGCGAAAACTGTAAATTTTTCGTGACATCATATAATAAAAATATATTTTTTACGGAACCCTCGGTGCGCGAGTCCGACTCGCACTTGGCCGGTTTTTTATGAATGTTCTTCCGTGAAGTATTCACTGCGTACCTACTATGGGTTAAGTTTGGTTTTTTTTTTTGAGATTACTTTACAATTATTATTTTTCTGTAGAGTAAACTACACGTAAATGTTTTTCCAAAGACTATGATTTATAGAGTGAATTCTAAAATACCTTTGAAATATTAATTGTATAACTAGAGGTTAAGTAATAATGATGCAGCAAGGGATCAAACGAACACAATTAGTTCGCAAATACCTCGGTGCGCCCTAGTGATAGAGTGCTGTAGAACATTCTTATATTCGTATGTATCTGCTGAGCACTAATACAAAGGGCATTAAATGTCGCGTACCGTAACTAACCTCCATATTCACAATGATCGAACTTACAGAGTCACTCGAATAACAATAGAATTCGTATCCGAATACACCACGCGCTTGCTTGTCTAATTTAATTTCTAAAGACCGTGTCATCTCATACAACATCTGTTATTCACAAGTAGACAATAGAGTGCTACTAAGTAACTCTGTTAGCATACACAAGTACCTTACTCACGGAGACCTTACTACAGCATTTTTTTGCTGTAAGTACTTTGCCTAAAATCTTTCTTTTGTCTGTTTCACAGAGCTAAGTAAAATAGATACTATATTCTATGTTATGGGGATTTGGTTTCCGCACTTAGTCCTTTGAGTGGACCATTGTGCGTGAGAAAATAGATACTTTGCTAAGCTCTGTGAAACACTCTCTGTTGCTTTCTATAGAATAAAAAATAGTCTTCGAATTAGAAACAATAAATACAATTTATGAAAAAGAACAAATGCTTTGCTTTAGTTAAAGCATTTGTTCTTTTTCATTAATTTCAGCAAAACATTTTTAGCTCAAGATAGAAGCAATGGTCTTGAATTTAATCAGCCGATACGTCGCGTCTACATTCTGTCCGTTACGACGCTTTTGCTAAAACGTCTTCTTTCTTTCTGTACTAATACCTGTTCTTCTTCAGGACGTATGCACCACTCCGCCAGTACACCGGCGGGGGTGGATGGCGCCGGCGGAGGCTCCCGCACGCCCCCTGCGACCCCCAAAAAAGGCGGCAAGATGCTCGCCGTCAGGGTCCAGATGTTGGACGAGTCCATATCCATGTTCCAGATACAGGTGAGTCCAAGATCAACCTGATTTAGGTATAATAGAGAGCAGAAAGTTTGGCATTTAAGAACCCAGCGTTAGACTGGACCAAGGACTGGAAACAAGTGGAAAATATCAGTTCCCGAAGCCCCTAAATTTTTCGACTATTCTAAATGATATCATACTAGACTCATTTGAAATAGTGTTAGCTTCAGTTCATCGTGTTGGACATAGTCAGTGCTTAACGGCAAAGCAATGAACCGATCACTGCATAGGGCGTTCTTGTCAAGGTATTATTGAAACATTAGACACTTATAGAACTTTTTAATCCGATGTTATAAGTTAAAATCTTATAGATATTGACATTTCAGCTCTCGGGAAAATGGAAATCTCTATTCTCTAATATAACCTTCCTATCCTACTTTATTGGCTATGATGGTATTTAATACTAGCGGCATATCAGCGCTTATGAGCGCAGGCATATAGTAATGTACCTACCCACCCCTTCCTCGCCGTTACTATACTCCATTTGTTTAGGTAGTTAACTAAATGTAATCAATCTTAACATGTCTTTTATCTAAAAAACTGTCTAAAAATTGAATCTAAAAATGTTTACAATTAGGTATTTACTTAAACCGATGTTAGGTAAGTAACTTAATTTAAATAATATTTGTTGGTCTTTTATACGATTTATTTTATATAAAAAGACATATCAAGATTGTTTACCTTTAGTTAACTACCTAAACAAATGGAGTATAAAGCCGTAGGCACTGAAAATTCGTGCGGTAAATAGTTGCAAAATGAATACAGAAAACTGCTATCTTACCTACCTAGAAAACATTTATCGATCCTTCCAGAAGTTTTGTACACGGGTTTCCTTGAAATAGGTAGTTTTAAAAGTACATTTCAATGAATTCCTAATTGCCTGAATTTATATTCTAGTGTAAAACTCGAACTAATTCTACCATATTCCACGAATTAATCGCCCCCTCCGAGATGCTTGTTAAAAATTCAGATGAAAAACTACAAACTATGAAATTACTATATCCGTCTTCTAGTGATTCTATGCTTAGTTTGTTTCATGTTTTCA
Organism: Aporophyla nigra; assembly: GCA_947507805.1. Classification (NCBI taxonomy): domain Eukaryota; kingdom Metazoa; phylum Arthropoda; class Insecta; order Lepidoptera; family Noctuidae; genus Aporophyla; species Aporophyla nigra. The sequence goes on from OX382294.1 coordinate 22,281,439, forward strand.
GCGACAAAAACTGTGTGTTTTGTGTCACTGACTTGGTAATATAAGCGAAAAGCGTTCTAATTTAATTTCTCTTAATAGTTTAAAACCGTTGGATGGACTGTGTGAAAGATGATATGGCTTGAAAGGGGTGACTACCGAGATGACGAGTAATAGAGGGAGATTGTAGTTAAACAGTGCAAACTTTCAGCCTATTTTGAATATATGGCTTCATTTTTTATTTTGAGAGAAGTATTAAAGAAAAGGGGGAGGCCTATATCCAGTAGTAGGTGATTCCAGGCTCAGATTATGATGATGATGATGATGATGAAAGAAAAGGAAATTTTCTGCTGATCCCATTAAAATTAGGATAAAGACAGGACAATGTTGACGACCGACGAAATAACGAGTTTAAAACCCTTAAAACGTCGTAAAAAACGCACGACCTACGCAATTAAGCTCCTCCAAATTACAGAAACAGTAACCTCAAAAAATAAGGATATTATTAAATACCCTTACGCTCCAAAAATAAGGGCAAAAATTAGACCCTTTTATTCGCAATTTTATTTTTAGATGACGAGATAGCTTGTTAAAACGACCCGCTGGTAATGAAATTTTTATCAGACGGCCTGTAGGTGATTAAGCGGAACTTCCTTTTGCCTTGATATAACTTGCTCTGGCAATGGGTTATTAATACTCCCTGAAGACATGAATATTGAATGTGATATCAAAGCCAGCAACGTCGTAACATGTAGGAAGATTAATCGTTTATTGCTGAGGCTATCTTGAAGATCCGCTGCGTTGAGAAACTAAGTTGTAGATAATCTTTCTCCAATTTTGGACAAATTTACAAAGTCGCCAGATCGTTTTCGATTTTAATACGTTTTACGCGGATTATTTATTGTATTTAACAGTAAGCACAAAAATAGTATTTTCGTAATGCTCATGCCGGAAACTTCTTCTTCCACAAGTAAAATTGGCATGGTCATAAGTTGTGGGCTGCCATATGCTTAGTAAACACATAAAATTTCCCTCTGGCTTCATACATTTTCTCTTGAACCCGATATTGCGTTCCCATAAATCTTACGACACTAAAGCCGAAATTGACGTTCGAAATGATAGACAAAGTCGGAACAAACACCCCGTCCCTCGGGGGCGAAACGTTACTTCCGTCTTTCCATACGTCCGTTTACTTATATAGCCCTTCAATTTGACCCAAAGGGAACTAAGGGATAACTCCCTTGAGGGCCAGTTAAGTTGCACCTGAAACGGAACTAGGTCAAATATATGTCGTATCTACTGCTAAATATAATATCGATGAATTATATGGGGAGAATTTTCTCAACAGCCCCAGCGCGATCGCAGACAGGCCGCGTGAGCGCAAAAGACGACTTTTTCATCTCGTCGTTTGGGCCTGAGAAAAATGTTTTAAAAATCACAAAAGCATCAATCCCCATGCACTTTTTTCTCAGCTTTCTGATGGTGCTATCAGTTTTCAGACATTTTTGCTTAATAACCTATAAAAATGCAAATGTTGGTAAAAATGCGTTAAATCTCATGATGTACAATTTTTAGAATTTTTTTGACCATCTAGATCAAAAGATGAGACAATTTTAGTAAAGTATAGTCGATAAAAAAAGAGGGGTTTTTTGATATTTTTATGTATTGGACCGATGAATGTATAGGTGCGAGTCACCGCGCAGCACGGGCGGCTGCTACGCGCCCGCCGCACTTGCGCCAAATTAACCTGGGCCCCTTGTGGTTTGGCCGTTTGAGGAGATTTTTTTAAAAATGTTCGTCATAAAATTCCCTATCGATCCCTTTTTTCGATTTTTGCTTCAGGTCTTCATTTTCGTGGAATTCGAGTCCAAAAATGGGTTTGCATGGAAAAAAACTAGATTTTTCGCACAAAAATGTCACTACGGAAGACGAGATTGAGATTTTATCGGATTTTTTTATGGGGAACTGCTCGTCTTGGAAAACCCTACAAGATTATTTACTTAGAATCCGGGGAAAATTTTTCTGTTGCCCTTAAAATGGCCACAATCATCCAGAAAATTTCTCATATCAGATATCGTTTTTCTGTAAAATCACACATCATATACAGTATTTAGGTTAGGCGTACTTGTTCATACTCGGAATAAATAAAAATAATGCCTCGCTGTGTGTGGCGGCGTTAGGAGCGGCGCTTAGCAGCCGCCCGTGCCGCGCGGTGACTCGCACCTATACATTCATCGGTCCAATACATAAAAATATCAAAAAACCCCTCTTTTTTTATTGACTAAACTTTACTAAAATCGTCTCATCTTTCGATCTAAATGGTCAAAAAAATTCCAAAAATTGTACATCCTGAGATTTAACACATTTTTACCAACATTTGCATTTTTATAGGTTATTAAGTGAAAATTTGTGAAAACTGATAGCACCATCAGAAAGCTGAGAAAAAAGTGCATGGGGATGGATGCTTTTGTGATTTTTAAAACATTTTTCTCAGGCCCAAAAAGTGAGATGAAAAAGTCGTCTTTTGCGTTCACGCGGCCTGTCTGCGGTCGCGCTGGGCAGTTGAGAAAATTCTCCCCATATTAACTGAAGTGACAATCTTATAGGCACTTCAGCGCCTTAAATGAATATGTCGGAGTTGGTTATCATTACAAATTGTGGGTAGTCCGCATAATTTGTTATGAATTGTTCTTATTATCATTAATTTTGATGATTTTTCTATCAGATATTGTCTTATAAATCAGAAGATAATTTATTGAGTACTTGGTGTACTCACTAATTCATTTTTGGCAACTTATTTCGATAATTGTAACCGGTAGTTTTGTTCAAAACAATAAATGACATGTCACTTTAAACTTTAAAATGAATTACGTTGTGCATTCACCATTTGTTTGTTTACGACAATTATTCTTGTATTATTTGATGACTTTCTAATGTAAGTCTTATTAGATTTAGCATACTTTAGTGTTTTGTATCAAGTAAACACGTGGCGTGCTTCCGCGCGCCATCGGACAGAGTTTTCGTGGATATTATGGCGGGACATTGTCCTATAAAAGAGCTTGCACTCAGTGAGCAAGTCAGTCTATCTTCGGATTAGACTCATTACAGAGCTCCTGCTCCCGACAAGACTGTCGGTTTACCTGGTACAGCGCTGCTGTATATTCACATAGCTGTATTGACTAGCTGATAGCGAAAGATACACTATGTACTTGGGTGGCTTAGGCCTCTATACGAATAGTAACCTTAAGGGTTTGTTCGTTGAATAGTATTGTTACTATACCTTTCTATCTTGTAACCATTTTATTGTTTCTTTTTATATAGCGTGATTAATAGTGTTATTAATATTCCTGTAATTGTTTATACGCCTTGTTTATCCCAATAAAATGGGAACTCCAAATCCTGACGATATACCGCTCGGCACTCCCGATCCGACTAATATATCAAAGAAAAACTAATTATATTTTACGATAGCATAAATTGCATCGCCTATTAGCAGATCATTAGAGTACTAACAATTTATATTACTCGTAATAATGTCAACCCCATTAAATTCCGTTCATGGAAGTCATTAGGCAAGCCATTAATGTATTGACTATATTTCCGTACAACGCGGGACAGCTAAAGCAGTAAATTTAGCTAATAAACAGAACATTTGGGTAATGAGCGGTGCGAAATTTCGAATGCGTATAGTCCTACTCGACCGTAAGTACGGTACGATATGAAACATAAATGGTTAAGAGTAGGGGAAGGAAGACCAAACAAACGATGGATGGATTGTGTAATGATGTAGATAGAAAGATGGTGACTTCTGAGAAGAGATGTATGGAAGAGATTGATAATGATGATTTAGAAAGAAGTTCGGCTCTATAGGGTGTTGTCAAAGTCCCTCTTAAATAATAAATATCTTAGGACAACTAACACACCGTTATCTGATCCCAAACTAGGCAGAGCCTGTACTATGGTAACCAGACAACTGATAAATATACTTATATATTTCTATATACATACATATATTATGATAAATTACACCCCGACACAAAACAAATAAATGTGCTCATCACACAGATTTGTCCTGGGTGGGAATCGAACCCACGGCCTCATTCTTAGCGGTCAGGGTTACTAACCACTAGACTAACAGACCAGTCGAACCATCAGTTTCTTTGTGTTGGATCATTAAGTTCCCTTCAAAATGGTTGAGCTGAATAATACTGATCCATACGTCATGTTCGTAAGTTTGGGAGCAAAAACCGTGATAAAATGCGTGGTTTAAGCCTATACAGAGGGCGAGCTCGCCTCGCTGGTCTTCTTTTAACTGCGGCGGCATATTTTAATTTGTGAATTGTTTACGGACGCTTTTAATGTGCACGGCTCTCTACATTGTTCTCACATGCATAATTTCAATTTTAATCAATTTATATAACAACTAGCTTCTGCCCGCGACTTCGTCCGCGTCAAATTTTTGCTCTCCTGATCTTTCCATTCGCATCGAATTGCCTGCCAGTTTTCGTCCATTTTTCGTTGATACTTCGCTCCTTTTGATCCTAGCTTGATGTTATATAGCCTTCCTCAATGAATAGGCTACCCAACACAAAAATATTTTTTCAATTCGGACTAGTAGTTCCTGAGATTACCGCGTTCAACCAAACTAACAAACAAAATCTTCAGCTTTATAATATAATATTTGTATAGATATATTGATTTAAAAGAGTGTCCATGGAGTTTCTTGCCCGTTCTGCTCCATAGTTACCTAATATGCTTTGGAATGGGCAACTACCATCTTTCTGGCTGGCCCTTGACAGTTCAAAAGTGCCTGTTGTTTGAAGTAAATGCTTTGAGTTTCTTCGTCTCAAAATTATTTATGCACCTGGGTGGGTACTATCAGTGTACCTTGCGGTTTCCTGATTATTCGTTTGCGTCCTTACATGTGTTGGTGCATAATAAAGTTGCTTAGTGTACGGCTCCTGTTAATTTTTGCTGGCAACTATTTTGAATTTTAAATGAGTCTTCCGTATATGTGGCCTCTGTGCATAATGTGACCGCAACCCGCAAGCCTTGCCTTACGCCGTTATCTCCCAAAGGACATACGACTCAGAATTTATAGTTTAAAGTTATTTATGTTTGTTATTCTGTAGTTTGGATAGGTAAGTTAAGTGCCTGTTAGCTCTGAAAGTAGTACTCCAAAAATGATAAATTCCTTTGTTTGATTGTATCATACCATAAGAAGTTTCGTTAGCATTTGAGTGTCTCTAAAGATAACCTAAAGGGTAATTGATAGTAGCAGTTGACTTTTAGAAAAAAAATGAGATTGGTAACATCTTTTTATCCTAGGTGTCCTAACCAGCAAGCTGTAGCTCGAAGTTCTGAAAAATTATAAAAGAATTTGACTGCTTCGTTGGTCTAGTGGTCGCCAGCGCTACTGCTAAGCATGAGGTCCTGCTGGTCCTGCGTTCGCTTACCAGGTCGGGTAAAGTGTTATTGGGGTTTTTCTATCTCGAACTTCTCAGTAGCAGCCCGGAGTCTGGATTTTTGCCCGGTTGATGGCAATAGGCTCGCCTCCTCTTGCATGGAACTTAAACATAACTGGCGAAATATGGGTGTACTAAAGGGACACCTCTGCCCAACCCATCAGGGCTACAAGGGATGATGTCACGTTATAAAATAACATAATTATCTAAGCAATTTAGTCGCAAAACCTGGCAAGTCCATTAGAATGCAGTTGACATTTTGACGTGTTTATATAATGAAAATAACCTGAATATTCCGGTGTGACCGCGGCGGTGCGCTGCAAATGACGTTTATTTTCCGCAATCAGCGCGGGGCCGACATATTGTCATGAGTAATTTGCCATATCAACACATGAAACAGCTATTCATCATGTATTGGTCTCCCCACAGACAGATAACGAATGGTCCTGGTAAACCCAGGGTAAAACAAATCACAATTGTCCGTATTTATGCAAAATGGAACCACACGACAAATTTTAGTTTTTCACTTTTTTTGAAAAATACTAGTTTAAAAGTGGTCTAAACTCTTATACAAAAAAACACATGATTTTTCCCTTGGAAACAAGGTATACTAAAAGCAGAATGGAACCAACAGCAACAATAAAATATTACATATAAAGCAAAACCGAAACACAGCACAACGGGACTCGATTGTTCAAACAAATAAACGATATTACTACTATGTAATTTTATACAAAACAGATCCACACATACTTGGTACCATTATAAATTACACATATTTCTATTATTAACAATTATTTTGAATACAGCAAATGGAACCAAGTTACATAGTTTCATTGATATCAGTAAATCCCTGGGTTGTGGTTCTTTTTTTGTATGAGAAAACCTATCAATTAGTAAATGTTAAAAGGAACCACATGCACATTTTCTTAATTATCTAGTATGTTTAAGAGTATTAAGAGCAAATTTATGTACGCATACTTAAATAAGTAATTTATCAATAAATTTAAATAAAATAAATAGTAATTATACTTCATCTAACAGAGCTGCACGTTATTGTAAATCCTTTGATATCTCAGAAGTGTGTTTTTGCTGCGTGGTTCCTTTTTGCATAAATACGGACAATTAAAATTTAAAACATTTTCTGCTTCACTTGTGATTGTACCCTAATTGCATAACACAACATCAATCAGAATCTGAATCATTTTAAAGGATATTGCTCTGGCAGGGACGCGAGATTGTTCGAAAGAGACACCGTGGACCTGGCACATGGGCAATTGAAGGAACACGGGTGGGTTTTAGTCAGTAAAAGTCTGACACGCCCTCCCGCTCCGCCCAAGAGCGGGAGACGTCATTTAATGATGCCCATAAAAAAAAACGAATATTGCTTATTCATTGGCTTCCTATGTTCGAAAAATTTGACTACTCAACAACATACATAAGGCAATGAATATTGTTGAGCTTACAGAATGTAAGCCGTTCCTACTATGAATTAATAATTATGTTACGCAATTACCCCTCTGCAATTTTTAGTTTTTTTTTTGTAGGTGGGAAATTATCAAATGACCCGTTCTGGGCGGAGCGGAAGGGCGTGTCAGACTTTTACTGACTAAAACCCACCCGTGGTCCATCAGTTGCCCATGTCCCAGGGCCATGGTATCTCTTTCGAAATTACTCCTCTGGTTCTGTTTAAACGATGTTCCAATTTGACTAGCTTTTGCCAACGGCTTCGCCAGCGTGGTGGTCAGAAATATTCCCACGGAAACTTATTACCTGGATAAGAAGTAACCTATTTGTTAATCCAGGTTATAAGCGATCTGTGTGCCAAATTTCATTCAAATGTGTTGAGCCATATTTGCATTTTTAGCAATCCTTCTAAGTTCAGTATTGTCATCACTTCTCAAACAATTCCCAAGCGTTTTAATTGTCATCTCACCTTTATTAATCTAATTTTCTGCGTCATTTCCGAATACTCATTGGCTGTCTATCTAATCACCTGATGTAATTAATCCCTTAGTCGACCATTACGACACTACCTATCTTCCCGACATTATCTCTTAATTGCCAATTACAAACACCCATGAGACGCGATGAGGTTTACTTATTTACATGAAATATTAATTTCGTGGTGTGGAAGGTAACTTGGATGTTTACTCAATAGATTTCGTCAAAGATACCTACTATGTTTTTAATTCCGAAACATTTTTTCTGTAGTTGATCCCAAGTTACACAAGTTATTTTACTTACTCGGCAGCAAACTGTTGTTGCGGCCATAAAATCCAAACCCTCGACTAACTAGATTATTGATAAACATAGCAGATATCTCGATTTTCCGCTATTCCCCGACTGATGCAGCAATTTTTGTTTGTTGAGAGTACCCAGAGGGGACATTCGGGGTTTACGAAAGCTAGGATTACGCTCAGTCCGGAATGGTATTTACTGAGAGCATGCCTAATTCCTTGGGTATACGTATCCAAGTAAGGTTAAATCCGTTTAGCGCTTTGAATGAACATAGACGAAATAATAGGTCATTTGCACTAACAGCCAGGACGATAATCGAGCATCAGTGTTGCAATTTCGAAAATAATAGACATGCAAATTCATCATCATCATCATTTCAGCCGAAAGACGTTCACTGCTGGACATAGTCCTCCCCAAAGTTGGAGGGGTTCGCCATAATCGCCACGCTTGGCAGAGATATGTGATATTTAGCAACCTGCTTTGGACTCGTGGATTACAGCCTACCCTCTAGAAGAGGCAGGCGGGTTGGTAATCGCAGTATGGTGATAAAATGCATAGAGAACGCTGCTGCCCGTTCTCTAGTAAGTCCTTTAGTCGCCTCTTACGACACGCGCGGGAAGAAATGAAGTGCTATTCTATACGTCCGGTACCACACGGTGTAGAACACGCAAATTATTCGTGTCGAATGGAATATTTCTCATTATTTGTATTATTAACGCTACATAATCCCCGAAGCTTCAAGCTGTGCGGAACCAACATGATAGCAATGGCCGATAAATTCAGTGTTAATCCCGAATATTTACTGATACTGAATTCTCAGTACACGGGTAGTTTTCAGAATTTGAATATTTCGACACCGGATGAACAGAAATAACTGTTCTATCCATTCGGAAATTTATGAATTTCTGATGAATTCTCCTGGTTCTTTCAATTTAAAATAATAAATTAGCTTCCACGAAATACCATAAATGCTTACTTATTAAAACTACGTACATTTCCCTCAGTTATTTTCTGTTTGCCGGATGACGATATTCCACATTTTGTATGAATTACACGAAGTTTGATAAGTTCATCATTGTATTTTTATCTGCTTTGGAGTTGATGACACATTTTTATATCCTTATTACATACCTATTATTTTAATAGGACTTTGAACTTGAATCATATGTTCAAATAATTAAAATCACATAAAGATCGGTTGTTTTTCCTTGTTTTTTTTTTAAAACTACGAATGATTTCCGTACCTTGCACTTTGGATTCACATAATGGACGATCCTGTACTACATAGAGGCTCGTGGCTGCTGAATAATAACAGCAGGCACATCGAAGGTGAAGCTACGCTTACCGGTCGGATTGTGGATGGGTGATCATCCATTACATATCAAATCCCCTATGTACCTCGGAAAGCATGTTAAGACAACAACGGCTTAACATGTCCGTCTGTCATTCGTAGATCTTCGTCAGGCGTTACGGATAGTCAGAAGCCCAAAAGTCTGCCAACCAGTCTTACCAAGGGTATCGTCAGTAACTAGGTTGTGGAGCTCAGAATTCCCTAAAATTGTTGGAAAAGGGCTAGACAGAATGATTGATGATCTTGTAGTACTACTACTGTCTTTATTATGTGTAAAAATGCGGAAATGGAAAAAGTAGCATTATTAAAAAAAAAAAAATGCCCATCTGCAAACAATGACTACACCCCTACATATGTAGATGTAACCCTCTTCATCAAACCAGCTACTCATACGATTCAGTTCTGAAACAATGAACGCGGACGCGAACCGATGCCATTTTTCAATTATCTAGCGTAGGCCACTCCAACTTTGCCTCGGGCCAGTCGATCGTTATTCCGCCACTCTCCAAACTTTGACGACTCTTATCCTCCTCGCATTTTTAGAGGCGTTGGAAAATGTGGCTGACTGTGACGTAACTTCTCTTGAATTAACGATACTGAATGATTTTTCAGTAATTGGAAAACATTCCTTCTGCAGTAGCATTACTGAAGGCAGGGTTTGTCGCCAAGTAATAACAGCCGCACGGATCGATCGGTCAGGTTAAGCTACGCTAGCTGCGGTTGTTCCGTGGATGGGTGACCATCTTTACATCACTACGTTTTCATCCTTGCGTGCCTTGGAAAGGACGTTAAACCGTTGGTCACGGCCACAGATCACAGAACTAAAGGAGATATGAAAAGGGGGCGGGGCCGGTGTCTCAGCAATATGCGCAAAAAGAGACCACATTACTCGCGGCACGTTTAGTTGAAGTTTGACCGTCGGCCGGGATTCTTTAAAAATGCCGTGTTGTTCTGTAGTGATTTGCAAAAATCGAAGCAATACCAGTAACTTTAAGTCAAATGGAAACACATACCATCATTAAATATTGAAAATGATATGTTTTTCTAACTAAAAATTCAAAAACTTTATTACTTAGATTGATTTGTTGCTTTTGCATCTTTTTATTATGTGGCAGAATGATAGTCGCAATACTATATTATGCCAGTTTACAATACTTGCATTGTACTAACGAAAATTCGAACGCTGAGCTCTAACACCGCAGTGTATAATGAATATATCGAAACTAACAAAATACGTTAATAACGTGGTACGGCCGCTGCTCGCAGTCGTTAGTTAGTGATGTGCCTCGAGAGTCTTCGAGTGTGACCATGTCGATAATGTTTATATTGGCAACTGAAAATTAAGTATTTATAGTTCATTATATTCAAAAGTGTTAGGTACAATAAAATAAAAAAAGTATTATAACTAAGCGTTTTTCCATTTTCAAAATTTTACGTACGTAACAAGTTACGTACGTAAAATTTACATAATTTACATATTCCACCCTTGTCACTTTTCATAAAAAAAACAGTCCAAACATTCGATTTTTTAAATAATAATATAATATTTACAATCAAAGAAACTCAAGTAGGTAGATGAAGTTAAAATACTTTATGCAGGCAGCCCTACCGCGTCTATGGCGTGTTTACGTACCGCGCGTGCTGTAGGTAATTATTTCAAGGCCGAGTCAAAATACTGTAGATATTATTACCGTACCACAGTCGTCCGAATTCGATCCTGTCAGCATCAACTACCTACTATTTGTCTAAAATTGAAACTAGTTTGCTAGATGGCGTTATTTTAATTCCATTAGAAATATGTGTTAACGCGATCGAGTTTGAATATGAGTATAACAGTAGCCTAACTGAATTAAACCAAACCTGAATGTAGGTAGGCATTTTTGATTAAAATATATTTTTTTTTTTTAAGATTAAGTAATATATTATTTATGTATACAGCATGATATGTAACAGAGAGCGTTCCCTTTAATGGATAACACAATTTTTTTTTAATATTCCCATTTGATTTTAGTAAAAGTTAACCATATTTTCGGATAGGTATATAATAAAAAAAAATATTTAAAGAAAATTAAACGAAGTTATTGTAACACAAGAATGTGCTAAAATTAAATATCGATAAAAATAATCGACCATCGCGTTCGACTCCCTAATTGCATGCGTGTGCATTGGAATAGCAAGTGTTTACAAGTGAATGCCCCGCCCATTCTATGTATGTGTGCTATTAGAAATTGATTTAGTGTAGCTGCTTTCTTCTTGGTATGCGTGTTCAAATTTTAAGTGTGTGTCGTCAGTACACTACTTGTTAATGTTGTAAATATTTGGGTGGGAGATAAACGGCGACACTAGGACTCCTTACTATTCCGCAATGAAGGCATATCTCTCGATATCTATGGTCACGGCTGTCATGAGGTCAAAGATCCTATATCTCATCTGCCTAGGTTTTCCCAACAAAGTTGGGATCAGCTTCCAGTCTGACCGGATGCAGCTGAATATCAGTATTACATGGCGCGACTGACTATCTGACGTATCCAACCTAGTCATTGGATAATACGATATCCGGTTACGGGTCGTCAGAAGCCGGAAACTGCTTGCTCTACTCTCTCGGACTACCAGATTTACCAAGGGGTATCGTTATTATCCATGCAATAACTGGGTAGCGGAGGTCATGTAGGCAGTTGCTCCTTAGGCAGCTGCATGGGTTTAGACCGGAAGCCAACCGCAACATAGTTGGGTTTATAATTTTTCCTTTTGCAGGAATGTCCTACCCATATCTCTCAGATTGCCTGTCAAATCTCGTCTGCAGAATGTTTATTCGCCCATAACGTTGCTTTGTAAATGTTTCTGTGCATCTTTCAGCCAATCTTGATTACGAACCATTGCCTTTTTCAATTTATTTTGTAAGAAATGCAAGCTATCTAGTTTTTCTCTCAAGAAATCTCACGAGACACAACTTAAAAGAGTACCAAGTTTATTCACCTAGAAAGTTGAATGTACTTTATTTATTTAAAGTCACCGAGCCCAGTAGACTGAGAAAAAGCACTTTTAGAAGAGACTGCACTTTGATAAATGTATACGAAGGACTGATTAGCTCTTCAAAAGGTCGTTATTGATTTCTGCCATCTGCTACTCTGCAAATTGAAGTGTTTGAAGGTCAGTATTACGATAGTAATATATAGTTTTCAAGGAGTTCGTAAGAGGGGTGCAAAGTATGAAACAACTAAATCAGCTTTTACTTAATTAGCCCCGCATGGTCCCTTTTTCAACCCAAGATCTCTCCATATCCCTAGAGAGCCAGTCCTCAAGATTAACTAGCCTTACTGTAAGTCCAACATTCGTTTTGCTTTCTTGGAATTTACTAAAAGAAACTTCTTAGTATATCCTTGTCGAAATTTAGTACTTTAGGGGGAAGGGCCAGGGAAGTCCACGAAGTTTTAATTTTCTTAAGTTTTTGCATTTTGTCTGTCAGGCTATATAATGATCTGCCAGGGACGCGGTATTGTTCGAATGAGTTACCGTGGCCCTTGCATAGGCAACTGAAGGAACACGGGTGGGTTTTAGTCAGTAGAAGTGTGACACGCCGTCCCGCTCCAGGGAGACGTCATTTGATGATTTCCCACCCAAAAACTGGCCAAGTGCGAGTCGGACTCGCGCACCGAGGGTTCCGTACAAACCTGCAGGAATTCACGGTTTATGCATAAGGTTTATGTTTATGAAATTAATAAAAAAAAAAATATATATTTGTGTTGACTGAATGAAAGGTAAACTGTGGTTTACGATTTATGACGTATTAAAAAAAAACTACTTACTAGATCTCGTTCAAACCAATTTTCGGTGGAAGTTTACATGGTAATGTACATCATATATTTTTTTTAGTTTTATCATTCCCTTATTTTAGAAGTTACGGGGGGGGGGGGGGGGACATACATTTTACCACTTTGGAAGTGTCTCTCGCGCAAACTGTTCAGTTTAGAAAAAAAATTATATTAGAAACCTCAATATCATTTTTGTAGACCTATCCATAGATGGACACATATGGGTTTGATGATTTTTTTTTTTTGAGTTTCAGTTCTATGTAACCCCAAATATTATTGTTTAAAAAAAATGATATTAGAAACCTCAATATTATTTTTGAAGACCTATCCATAGATACCCCACACGTATGGGTTTGATGAAAAAAAAATTTTTGAGTTTCAGTTCTATGTATGGGGAACCCCAAATATTATTGTTTTTTTTTTTTCTATTTTTGTGAGAAAATCTTAATGCGGTTTACAGAATACATCTACTTACCAAGTTTCAACAGCATAGCTCTTATAGTTTCGGAAAAAAGTGGCTGTGACATACTCGGACAGACAGACAGACAGACTTGACGAATCTATAAGGGTTCCGTTTTTTGCCATTTGGCAACAGAACCCTAAAAAAGGACAAAATTGATTTTGTTGTTTAGGTATTTCATGAAAAAGTTATCCAATGGGATTAAATGAACTTAGGCGCTTATTAGTCGTGTTGATGATATTCGTGGTTATAATTATGTAAATACGATCGCTAATCACATTTTGTTCAACGTATAGTCTGACACTGACATGCAAATTGTAAAAATCGTAAGAAATTTGAATTTCGCGGGCCAGCTTAGCTCATTAATTAAACATATTTTTCTTTATCGTTCAAATCTTGAATTTAATCAATTGCACGAAGGCTGTGTGAGATCGCTAGCTGGGACGTCTCAGCTCCCCTTTAAATTTCACATTTCCTTTCCAATCAGACTACACCAAATGCATGATTGCGTTTTAGCTATTTCAATTAAAGTTTGTAAATCTAATTAGATTATTGCTTGCATCAAAACACGAAGTCCATTAGTAACTGACAATTATTTCGTGTAGTCACGAAAATGTATTAAAACGATTTGTCTATCAATACTGTTCCGCTTTTTACACTGGTTTCAGCAAGAACTACTTAGTATCGGGCTTTCAATTTTCTTTTCTGTCAGTTCGTTGCAGTTCACTGCTCAACAAGTATTATATCAGTAACTGGCAATGAATACATCATTATCTGCTAATCATTCTCCAACTGTAATGGGATTGGGTTCCAGTGTAAGCAGATGCAGCTGATGAGCTGAATACCAGTAGATCACATGGAGCGAATGCCTCCACAACTCAGTTACTGGGTAACACGATACCCCTTGGTATGACTGGTTGTCAGACTTTCGGATTTCTGACGACTCTTAAAGTTTGTCAAAGATTTACGAATGACAGCCCAATGGCTCCGACCAACAGCTTAACGTGCTTTCCGTGGGCACGAAGGGGCCTTGGTAAGTAGAGATGGTCACCTATCCACGGACGAACCGCGGCAGACGTAGCTTAACCTGATCGATCGACCCGAGCGGCTGTTAGTACATAGACACAAACCTCTTCTTGTCCCTGGGAATGAATTCATTAAATACATTTTTGGTCGTCTGTTCTATCTTTGCCGCCTTTTGCAGTCCCGTTTTGTAATTAACATGTTAAATCTGGGTAGGATTAACCCTTCATAACTTGCCCAGTATTACATGGGAATTTGTACCGTCATTAGCAAAATGTATAGTAACACATAAACACATTAATTACCATGAATGCCGAGCTATTCTGACATCACTTTCAGATGCAAAACAAACCGCTCCTAACGACAGCACGATAATTAACGAGACTACATTTAATGATGTCACGTCTTCTAAAGGTCACAGTTTAAATAGTTCGAAAGTCGTTAAATTATCGGAAAAGGGCTAATTAGCAGTCAGGTCCGTGTGGCCGACTGAAAGAATAGCAGCACCCTGTTACTTCGCGTGAGCGTCTAAAAGGAGTGACTTACTAGAAAATGGGTAGTAGTAGCATTTTCTATACATTTTCTTAATTTTATACGCCAAGCGTGGTTATTATGGAAAACCGCTGCAAAAATCACAAGTACCAAAAACAAATGGTGCCCGGCAGCCCGCCTATTCTTGGCTACGGTAGCGTTCAAGGCTATGGTGAGTCAAGGGGTGCTAAGAATCCCCGGAAGATGCGGGAATCACAAAATCGATCGAAATGGCAAAGCTTGGGGGAAAGCCTGTGTGAACGTCTTTCGGCTGTAATAATGTTGATGATGGCCAGTCAGGCAAGTAAACAACACCTTCGGCGACCTGTCACTGTGTTGGATTAGCATTCACAATACATTAGGCACGGTATAACAATTTCTGCATGCTTTTAGTCATGCATTGCTTGTGATTCGAAACGGCTTATGTCCCAAACTGCCACATGTAGTTAAGGATATGTCATTCATGGTTAGTGGGTTTGGTATGCAATTCCGACTGTTTATCGTAACGATCCTGGGAACATTTTTAATACTCCGTCAATATCAACGGTGATGTATTTATGCAGTTGTTAGACTGCTAGTCTCGGTTACTAGCTGTCTTCAATGTACATATCTTCTGCTTGGTCAATGAAAAGCCTTGCTTTCGTGATCGCGCAGTAGCACGCTAAGGTCAATATTGTCACCGTAAGCTTCGCAAGATGTGATTACGTGTAGTTACCTGTGGCTTAATAATAACAGCTGCATTGGTCGATCGATCAGGTTAAGCTACACTTGCCGCGTTTGGTCCGTGGATGGGTGACCATCTTTACATTCCAAGACCCCTCCGTGGCTGTCATTCGTAGATCTTTGATAGTCGTTACGGGTCGTTAGAAGCCCGAAAGTCTGACAATCCTTACTAAGGGGTGCCGTATAACCCAGTAACTGGGTTGTAGAGATCAGATATACAATCGGTCCATGTTAAATACTGGTACTCAGCTGCGTCCGGTTAGACTGAACATAGTTGAGAAATGGCTAGGCAGATGACACGATGTTAGCTTAATAGAATGAAAATCTTCGTGCTCTGCTTTAATAGTAAAATAAATATTAAATTGTAAGTAAATTGAATAAATATCTTTCTCATTTCTATTCACTTGTATGTGGAAACTCTAATCGATGCTAATTTGAAATTCTATTGGAATTGTAAGCGAAGTTCGCATTGTTATCTGGCAAAGTGATATGAAAACCATCGAGTGAATGGAACCTATCGCGGGAACCGTTAGATTCAATTTATTTTCACCAAATCAAATTAAAATTCATTAATTCACACTAGACTGAGAGTTAGCGCTTTTTGAACGTCAAAATTACATAAGACAGTCCCTCAAAACGCCCGCCATTCACCAATCTGAAAGGCTTTTTTGTCATGCATGCCCTCTATTCCATTTTCTCACAGAAATTCCAGTTAAATTGACATAAATGCGAGTGGAATATTCGCAGCACTTCGATTCGACATTCACTGGCTAGGATAATGGTTTAACGACGCTTTCATTGTCACATGTCATCCTTTGTGCGTCAGTAAACGATGTTAGCCTGTCCAGACTAATGTATGACCGTGCGTATTGTTAGTGGATGTCAGCTAACTGGTGTGCTCATCCTCTTCTGGAGAGGATTTGAGGATGATGATGTTCCCCTTTTTAATATTTAAGCCCCTCTGGGTACATTCATCCATACTCAGTTCATTTTGTTTTGGTTGGAGTAGAATGTTAAGCGAAAAGAAGAAAACTTTCTGCACTATTTTAATATTTAAAGTGCTCTGGGTGCATATACTCATTCTCAGTTCATTTTGGTTGGAGTGGTCTGTAAAGGAAAAAGAAAAAATAATCTGTCGTCGTAGAGTCGATGCGTCCGAAAAGCTAAGCTGACTTTTCGGGTCTGCTAGGACCGATGCCAGCCAGGGTCGCGAGATTGTTCGAAAGGGGATACCGTGACCCTGGCAAATGGGCAACTGAAAGGACACGGGTGGATTTTAGTCAGTAAAAGTCTGACACGCCCTCCCGCTCCGCCCAGAGCGGGAGAAGTCATTTTAATGATTTCCAACCCAGAAAAAAAAAGGTAGTACAAAGCTAAAATTCACAGGGGCGCTTCCATCCACGTAATCTGTCAACCCATTCCGGGTCCCCGTGGTTCCCACCCTTCAGTTGCCATTGTCAGGGCCACGGTAATTCTTTCGAACAAATCCACGACCCTGGCAGGTTTGTACTACACCTTACTTCACCATAAGCCTAGCCTTTTCCCAACTATGTTGGTGGCGTCGGCTTCCAGTCTAACCAGCAGCTATGCAGTATTTTATATGGAGCGACAACTTATCGAACCCCTACAATACAGTTAGTTACTGGGTAATACGAAACCCCTTGGTTAAGACTGGTTGCCAGACGAAGATGCACGAATGACAGCCGGTACCAACGGCGTAACGTGCTTTGCGAGGCACGTAGGGGTACCCGTACGGTTGTTACTACTTAGTAATAGACCTTATTTTAAAAAAAACTGGTAATGCAATATGACTAACTTAGTTTTCACGTAGTTCTAGTATCATCTGAGCTCTTAAACCTCATAGTGTAGTTAAAAATGTACAAGTATCTAACTAGACACTTATTTCTATGCAACCTCAAGAGAATATTCCTTCATCTGCTAGAGTACAATACTTAGACCATAGGTTTATTGTGCCACAGGACAACGACCCTTACAGACCGCAAAGCTATGAAAGTCTCGTGGCCTATTTGTGATATGAGTATGCACAAGGCTTATTGCAAAATAAGCGAATTGCGGCAACACTCAAGTGTTTTCAATCGCTCGGAAAATTCTGGCTTATTGCCATCACGAGAAGTGGCAACGAATTTTAAACAGTTATCACGTTTTTCCGGATTTGTAAGGCAATATTTTTTTAACTTAGTGCTCATAAACATTAAGCGCTTTCCCGGGGGGTCGCTATAGCTTTGTTTGAAATGATTGGCATACTTGCTGAAGTTTGTTCGACCAATTTGCTAAGTGCTTACAATCACTTGTATTCGTTAAAGTTTTTAAATAATAAATGAATTAAAAGAAGTGAGCAGTGGTGTACTTTGTGTAAATTATTTCATCACCACTGCTCTCTAAACGGTGAAGGAAAAAATTGTAAGGAAATATCTTCCCCTAGAAGTATGGCCATGCACATGCATAAAGAGATTTATTGATCATATGAAATGTAAACTCGGTGTTAAGAGACCCAAGGACTACTCAAAATAAAATGGCCTATATCGTTGCTCAGCATTAAAATATTCATCTCTTTAGAAGATAGACGAGAAAAAGGAGGTTAGACGTAAGTTTAGTCTTTTTTTTTGGATGGGAAATCATCAAATGACTTCTCCGCTTTGGGCGGAGCGGGAGGGCGTGTCAGACTTTTACTGACTAAAACCCACCCGTGTTCCTTCAGTTTAGTCTTAACCCTAGTTTCTTTACTGCTACAAATATGACTGTTTACAACACAGGGGTTTGAAATATATGGCCGTCCAATTCGAACCTAGGCTCGCTTTAACAGGATATTTATAAGGGACACTAACACCCGAACGATTCAGCCCTCAAATTTATGTAAGCACTAAGGAATAAAGACCCGTCCAATACATGTAATTTTTATTCAAAGCGACTAAATGTATCTAACGACGGTTGATACATATGTATGAGATTGTTTGCGAAGGCGTTCTAAAGAAACTTGCGTGGACTTTGAAGATTTCATTGCGATAGAACACTGAACTTTTTTATTAGTTTTTCGGACCAGTCCTTTGATCTTATTAAAAGGGATACGCCAGGGTAGTCCGCGAATTTCAAAGTGTGTGTCGTGTTTATTTTTTCTGCAATTTTCAGGTCTGTGTCAAGCTGTATGTTGAACAAAATATGATTTGCGACCGTAATATGTATGTATTTACAGAATTATAATAATTAGAATCATCATACAACCCTCTAAGTTCATTAATCCCTTCAAATTACTATTTCATGAAAAAGTTATTAAATGAACTTGGGTAGTATTGATGATTTTTATGATCATAATTCTACAAAACCGTATTTTTTTATGGTCGGGCATATTTTTTTCAACATGCAACCTGAAAAATATCTGCAAATTGCAAAAAACTGAAGAAAATTCGAATTTCTTGGGCTTCCTTAGTGCATCCTCCGTCTGTAACCATTTGTCAAAGACTTAGTGGAGTTAGAAATGATTGTCGACTAAATAATGTTCAGTAATTGCGTCCTTAAAACATCTTACTAAACTGGTCGCTAAGGTCCGAATACCCTTTGCTTCTCGAAATGTCCCATTCAACAAATGGAAGGTCTAAGGAAATATATTTAGTATTTGAACTGGAATACAATGATGTATGTGGCGTAACCCATCGGTCATCATTACAGCAGACACCTGTGTGACGTCACTGATTCCTCACGTGTAGGTAGTAGCTCACGAGTGTTTATTAATACTTACATAACCGGTTAGATACAATGCAGTATTTATCTACAGTATCTTCGATGACGTCAGGCTCCTCATTTGAACTCAGAACCAATTCGAATTCTAAAATGAATAAAATTGCCAACGGTAAAAATATTCGTTTTTATTTAAAAAGAGAGTTTCCCATATTTCCCAACGGTGTGGCAATGGAATGAAAACACTGAATGTATCAGCTGTTTATTTTCCCGCGCAAGTCGTAATGGTTGAATGGGGGATAATGATGGGATGCTCGTTGAAAGGACTGCAGCTTAGGGGTGAATATAGCATCACGTTCGCTGGAAAGTGGTTCCGAATGGCTGAAGTTGGCTTTAAGTAAGTAGCTTCGATGAAAAGGTTAATAAAATAACAACACTGTAAGATTTTCAATGAACCTCAAAATAGATCCACTGTATTATTAGATACCTCAATCTTTACAAAAAATAAATTTATTAATGAATGAGGGATGATCATCATTTAGTTTAGAGTAATCCTTTGTTGCTAAGTATACCTTTTTAGGGTTCCGTTGCCAAATGGCAAAAAACGGAACCCTTATAGATTCGTCATGTCTGTCTGTCCGAGTATGTCACAGCCACTTTTTTCCGACAACTATAAGAGCTATGCTGTTGAAACTTGGTAAGTAGATGTATTCTGTGAACAGCATTAAGCTTTTCACACAAAAAAAAAAAACAATAATATTTGGGGTTCCCCATACATAGAATGAAACTCAAAAAAAAAAATGTTTTCATCAAACCCATACGTGTGGGGTATCTATGGATAGGTCTTCAAAAATGATATTGACGTTTCTAACATAATTTGTTTCTAAACTGAATAGTTTACGCGAGAGACACTTCCAAAGTGGCAAAATGTGTTTGTGTCCCGTAACTTCTAAAATAAGGGAATGATAAAACTAAAAAAAAAATATGATGTACATTACCATGTAAACTTCCACCGAAAATTGGTTTGAACAAGATCTAGTACGTAGTTTTTTTTTTAATACGTCATATATCGCAAACCACAATTTACCTTTCATTCAGTCAACTCAAATATAAAAAAAAAAACATAAACATAAACCTTATGCATAAACCGTGAATACCTGCAGGTTTGTACGGAACCCTCGGTGAGCGAGTCCGACTCGCACTTGGCCGGTTTTTTTTTTAAATAGACGTAAGGGTTTGATCTTAAAATTAGCGCTTAGCAACCCGCTAGGATGGGGACCTAAGCAAAATGCTGACGCTTATACTTTTTGCTTTCGATAGTTTAGTTTTGTGTATGTATGTACCTACTATTACCTACTAAGTGTAGTACTGGAGACAATAAACGTTATTCTATTATAGATCTGATAGAAACGGTTTTTGAATTATCAGAGGCCCTAGTGTGAGTTTCTTTTAACCATGTCTACTTTACGCATCCACCGCGTTCGGCGCTCCGATTGGCTTTGGATTTTGGTGTACGGCCAATCAAGTAGAGCGAGTCGAGATAGTTAAAAGAAACTTACACTAGGGCCACAGTTTTGACCACACTAGGGCCACAGTTTTGGCCACAATACTATGTGCTGGCAAATGTCCCAGAACACTCCTTTGTGAAAAACTACATTGTATATATTACCTTTTGTCACATTTAAATTGTAACAACAATCAACAATCGCGTGCAGCGATACAATACAACCGACATACGTAAGCAATTTGTGCTAGAGCACAAGTACTTTCTACAAGCCTATTACAATAATAATATCCTGTTTGTAGGTACCACTAAGGGCTAGAACTCACTACAGAAACCACGTTTCGATGCACGCGACGTTAAAAACGTAAAATTCCGCGAAGTTCTTCTTGCAGGGCATGCAAGAAGAACTTCGCGGAATTTTAATGCATGATTTATTCGGTGCATCCCTTAGCTGTATTTTGCTGAGATTTAAAACGTGCCCCGAATCTTTCAAAACAGATGCAGATTCTTGTTTGTTTAAACAGCGAAAGATCGCTCAAGTAGCTATGCTGCTTTCAGGGGCCTTTAAGGCTCCCATAAACAGGCGCGACGGGACACTCGTATAACAATTTCTATGTAAAATTCATGGAAATTGTTCTACAAAAATCGCGTCTGAAAAAGCCTTTAATGCCAAAAATATTCTTAAGGGAAATATTTAATTCATCCTATCAGTACTTCCTTCTAATGACTTACGCTTTTTTTAAATTAATGAACCGCTTAAAAGTAGAATAAATGCTGTGGAAATGCGTTCCTTGCGAAGCATGTGTGGTGTGACTATGAATGATAGGCTGAGGAATGATGTGATAAGAGAACGGTGTGGTTTAAAAGAAGATGTAGTGACAAAAATTGAAAAATGTATGCTTAGATGGTTTGGTCATGTTGAGAGGATGAATGAAGGACGGCTCACAAAAGGTATTTACAAGGCAGATGTGAGTGGAAACACCGGGAGGGGACGCCCTAGGAGGACATATAGTGACCTTATTGGTGATGTTCTTCAGAAAGGTCAGGTGCGTAGTACTCGCAACCGGCGTGTGTGTATAGCCAATTGTATGAACCTAAACGGGGCAAAAGGAGGGTGTGGAGATCGTAGCAGGTGGCGCTCCGTGGTTTCTGCCTACCCCCATGGGAAAAAGGCGTGATTGTATGTATGTATGTATGAACCGCTTAAAACTTCCGCCGTAGAGCGCAAACTTGGTTGTAGTTACTTGGCTGTTTAGTATTTTTGAGGTCTCAAAAATTGTAATTATTTGGGGTTTACAATAACAGTCGCAATAGTTACATTTAGAGTGTTCAATAATATTTTAGAAAAGCATAAGATTTTTTGAGTTTCGATTAGATACATCAGATCATCATCATCATTATTACAGCCGCAAGACGTCTACTGGTGGACATGGCCTCCCCTAACCTCCGCTATTTCAACCTGTTTTTGGCTTTTTGAATATTTGAATGGACCCTCCGAAACCAGTTCCAAGACTTTATACGGTAACAAAAATTATTTACATTGATGGAAGCGTACCCTTAAAAACCTATCAGAATTCAACTCAAGTCCCAGATCGCTGTTACAGACAGCGCGCCATTGCGTCGTTTATACAATAAGTACAATTTAGCATGGCATACCCCGTTTGTCAAGACTGCACGAATTGTATTATGTAGACAGGTCGTCGCCGGGTCGTGTGCATCGTTCACGATTCTCATCCTTTTGGAGCACGATGAAAAATGTACGAGGAAGACACTTAAAATGGGACAGGCAATGTTGTTTGGGATAATTCGGTTGTATATTTTGTTTATCTCTCCGTTCTTTTCAATCTCATTACTGTCACTGCGAATACTTCTTCCCATAAAAAGAGTGATGATTCGACTTCAGTAACTCTCAGTATCCCAACGATGTTTCCATTTGTGCAAAAATCTGACGCAGTGTGTTTGCCGTCTAGTCGTTCAGAATTGAAGCACTTCCGATTCTAAACTGCCGTTTTGTTGCTGACAACCAAACACTTCGAACGATCGTCAGGCATGCTCTTGGCTGTGGCTTTGTAGATAAGTGGCTATCTCTTCCCTTTAGGGGCGCATTATACCGACACGATACAATATTCATTCGCCAGACAAAAACCTCCTTCAACTAAACTTGTACAGAATATATATTTCTAATAACTGAGTTACCAAAGAACTGATATAAAACCTAGGATCGGTTTTTGTAATTTCATTGAAAAGGTTCGATCAATCATTGTATCCATCTAAAGGTCTAATTCAATCTAAGATCTTCCTCAATGTTCCGTAAGTGATAAGGTTTGCGTCCCAAATATATTAAATAGATGAAACAGAAGAAATATCCATTGCTTCATATATGTTTTCGGCAGCAAAACTTGTAATATCACATTCTTTTGCTCTATCTCTCAAGATATTGTTTTCTGGGTACACAATTTGGGTTACGTGTTCTAGACTTGACGTTTTATGTTCTAGTACGTTGGAAAATTGATATCTTTGTGTGTACGTGAAGCTGACAGGACTTTTAGTTCTTTGGTAAATGATGCCTCCAGACGTTCTAGCGAGGGAGCAAAATTCTTCTACATCTTTATTTTTCAGAAAAATAACAAACATTATGTGTAAATATAAGGTTTATTTCATATTTGCGTCCGTCGCGATGCAGCAAAACTTCAATTTCAAACTAGGCATTGAAAAATGTAGGGATAGAATTTCTTCCACAAACTTGTTTGAAACTGAAAACCGAACTTCTGCAAACACGGACGAAATATTACAAAAGTATTTCAGTTTAAGTAAAAATTGATAGAATACTTAAGCCAGCTGTTTGGTAGGGCTCGCGCAGTTTCATGTATCCGTGACACTTAGAAACTCTAATTGGAATTGCCTGGCTTAAAGACACATGTATCAAGACCTTTGTAGGTTTTTATTAAATTAAAAATTGTCCATTCGTATTACAAGTAATTTATTTTAATAAATGATCCTTGGGCGCACCGGGCGTCATTATCATTGGTTAAGTAACCCTTGTTTTAACCCCATTATACTGTCATATCTTGACCCCACAGCATGTGTATCTAACAACAAAACTATTAATCTTCTCGTCATGATTGTTCGGATAAAAAATCGTGCAGCAGCCCCGTCGTGTTTAATCTGTGTTTGTGTCAACCCTTATCTGTGGACCGGCTGGCGTAACGCCAGAAATTTATCGTGGAACCCCTGAGCCAGGCAGTTTTGATTGCCTCAATGAGTCTATTGTTCTCTTGCCGTTTCCCGCTCCAGGCAATTTAGTGCAGCATTAGGAAGGGAACGAATTTATGCTAATTTCTTGAATTGTAACTGTAGATACAATTTGTTACACCTCAGCTTTGTTTGTGTTATGGTCGTTGAAATTGAATTCCGTAAATCATTGTGAACACAAAATACCGTGAGGTTTGTTATATTTTTTGGAGGCACATTCCCCGTTACAGTGACCTAAATACGAGGTGTTGTTGCTTCGGTAATAATCGATGCCAGGCTGCTGGTGATTAATTGTTACGCCAATTAGCGCTCCATTACACTGTTTCAGCTAATGAGGCTTAACGTTGTCGGTGACAGTCAATGATGTCTGAATATTTTAAAATAATAGAACGATGAACTAGCTTACTTTTGGGTATAATTCTATCGTCTGTTCCAGAAAGTTGGAATTGATTAAACTTGTGTAAATAAACCAATAAACAATTACCAATAATTGTTTATTGGTTTACTTACACAAGTTTTACAATATTTAACACAAATAACTCAGTATTTACCCTAGGTACTAAATTAAAATTCTAACGAAATAACTATACTATACAAAAAAAAAATACACTTAGCCATCGAAGTACTCGTCCGTCTCGCTGTCATCGGGAAACGTCCCCAGTAGACTGGCAGTATTGCCACGTAGCATGGCAATGCCAATTCTTTGGCCAAAAAACGACACGTACGTGACCTGGGCTGGGTCATTCAACGTTAGTTCTATTGTCCAGGTGAAACATGCATTGTACGAGAAAAGTAAAAGACACAGGAAAACATACATTCTACATTCTGTGGAACATATACACAAACTCGGACCTTCTTTCAGTGCACAATACAGTGTCTTTAATAAAAATAAAACTGCTAAAAATATCACTGCGGTCCCACAAAAGATGAGATGTTTTTCGTGTAATACTCCGGAACGTGGTCATGAAAGCGTCGCACCTTGACACGGGTCCCGGGTTTCTTTACACACTTGACACGCTGCTCATGCAACGTTCTTCTGACTGTCTGAAATATTATTTTATTATTTTCTCTCTCAACTGATTTTGCGGACCCAGCTGAGGTCATTTCCGTGGTTGGTGTTCCAATTTTGAAAGTTAATTTGCGGTTGGTAAGACCAACTGTTCTCAACTTGGGTGAATATTTTTAATACAGTAGATTATTTAAGGTTAGGTTGGTAGGATCTTATTGGAAATGTAGAAGACTAAATTTGGAAACCCAGACATATGATATGAGTTAATTGTTCGAGGAATAATCTTTGAAAATGTTACGCAATGAATTGTGAAAATGAACTTCACACAAGACCTAGTAAAGACATGCATCTATTTATAAAAGCTTATGCGTAGTATAAAATAATAAAATAATTTTCTTCTCTACCTATGCTTTTAATACATGAGCTCTAAATGTCAAGGAATAAGGTATAATTTCCACCAGCACTCATTGACGTCACAACAAGAGCCTTACGAGTCCGTAAATAAACAGAAACGAAAATAAAACGGGTTGCCCTAATTGTTTACTTTAAGAATAGGGCGCGTTTTTTATGGTCATGAGTTACCGAGAACTGCAACGTGATTGTTTTGTTAATTAAACGGGTTTTGGTCCAATGCGGATACTTTGCTTCAGGGGTAGTTATCAAATGCGGGGTTGGAGAAAAACTTCAGTAATTTTAGAAGGATAATGATGACATTAGGCTTTTGAACATTACTGCAAAGGTTGGTCCAAAAATCTATCTGTAAAGTTTTATTTTAACTGGCCTCGCCGGTGGCTTCGCCCGTGTGGTGTGTTAATAAAGGTCCTATCTGTTTCGCCAAAGTTCAAAGTATTCCCATGCCAAATTTAATCAAAATCTGTCCTGCCGTTTCGGTGTTTAGTCGGAACAAACAAATAGGCAGCCAAATTCAAACACGTGAGACGAAGTACCGTGATGACAGAAAACCATCTTACGAATTTTATGTGAAATGTTGATACGAGAGCTAGAAATCAGAGTGAAATATTGGCATAACGTGGCCGTTTCTTGTGCCAAGTATTAACCATGATCCATGACTTACAATCAGTTAAGATTGGGATAGCGGTTAGCCAAACAGTTAATCATTGTTGACTACGACGTCTAGAGGATGATAAGCCAAAAGCCAATTGGAAAAGACCTTTAGTAAATCCTGGACTTGCATTTTGGCAGTGTCTTTCGACGTAATTCTAAATAGAGGATCTAATACTTAATGAAAATGTATATGTAAACCATAAAACGATACCGAATTTCCTTTTCCAATCTATTCCTCTATTTTTATGATGTCGTCAAACTATATCGAAAGGGCTCGTATAATTTCTTTTTTATAAGTTTATTGCGGTATCGAGTATTTTCACAAACTGCCACAAAGTTTGTAGTAAGGGACCATCCATAAATTACGTCACCCAAGTTTCACGATTTTTTGACTCTCCCCCCCCCGTCCTTGTCACAGCTGGTCACATTAGTGAGACCCCCTCCTCCCTAGTGTGACGTCACATATTTTGCAATTTTACATCTAGACATAGAATTTTTTTTTATTTTTTCTTTCATAGTTCTTATTTCGTGTTTTAATAGTACTTTAAATATGTATATTAAATCTTGAAATGTGACGTCACAAATTTAGGGCCCCTCCCACCCCCTTGTCACACACTGTCTCAATTCGTCGACCCCCTCCCCCTTAACATGTGACGTAATTTATGGATGGCCCCTAATTGATCGGGAGCTTAATGTGATATTTTCTATTTTCGTCTGTAGCCAGCACCCTAATTTCGTAACACACTATCGATCAGAATCTGAATGATTTTGAAGGATAATGCTGATCCATTGCTTCTTATGCTCGAAAAAAAATCTGCTCGACAATGTAAATAACGCAATGAATGTTGTTGAACTGTCAAAATGAAATATTTCTTAATTTGTATTATTATATTAATATGTTTTGAAAAAGTCTTTTTAACCTTTAGCTACTGAGGTG
The DNA here is from genome assembly GCA_947507805.1 of Aporophyla nigra. Taxonomy (NCBI): domain Eukaryota; kingdom Metazoa; phylum Arthropoda; class Insecta; order Lepidoptera; family Noctuidae; genus Aporophyla; species Aporophyla nigra. The sequence continues at coordinate 22,308,481 of OX382294.1, forward strand.
AATTTAATTACACGCAAACACTGACGTGGGGGCCTAAGAATCCCGTATATGTGCTTATAATTAAAAATATTTAGGTTTTTTAGGGATCCATTTTTAATAATTAGCTTTAGTGGATATATTTAAATTAAATTAAATAATTTTTGTATCATTTATTTGTTTATAGTTAACAATTATTTCAAAGTTTATAAAACACTTAGATTTTTTTGGCGAAAATCACACTAGGTTATAAATCACAAAGTATTAATTATAATTGTCTAAAATATCAACCAGTTTACTTACAATCTTAATTTTAATTAGTTTTTGTAGCAAATCAGTAATTATAATAATATAATAGGAACAAAAAAATTACAGACATCGATTATTACAAATTTCACACAGTCTGGGCAAACTTGCTTTGCACATTTGAAATATATTTTTTTTTGCACGCATAACATGTGTGTGTAGATTTACTTTGAGGTTTCATAGAACATGTGAGACATCTTCTTCTTTATTTAGATTCTTCTCGGTCAATTTCTTGACGGTTAGATATAGGCACATCCTTTCCCAGCACACGTGCCAAACTCAAACGTACCTCACGTGGCAACCTTTCGCTCAAAGCTCGTGTTTTCATTTGGGGTAGCACTAAACTGCGAGCTAATCCTTTCACGAAATTTCCCCTTTCAGTAGTCTTATCATGATGTATGTCATATAGCAAATGGCTATTGACGGTCAACGTGGTCTTCGGGAACATTGTCAACCTGGTCTTCGGCTTCTGACTCACTCTGCGTATCTGAGTCATGCTCGTGAAGCTCCGGCGTATAGGTGTCATCAATATCTTCAGCCTCCGAACCACTGGAGTCTTCACGAACAATCCACGATATCACGACTTTCTCAAAAACATTGTACCCTGGGTAGTGCCAGGTTCCAGGTTCTTCTATTTTTCGCTACATGTTGGTTATTATTATTACCGAGAGACCGTTTTCTCCCAGACGACGTACTGGGCTATTAGTTTTCAAATAACTGCAAAAAAAGGACAATACCTAAATCAAAACTATGCACAAAAAGGTAACGTAAATACTGAGGTGGGGTCTGAGAGGCCCACGACAAATTTCAAAATAAATTTACTTACAGAAATTGCGTTTGCAAACACCTACATAACCTTTGACAGACTCGGCGCAACTAAACTCGAAGGTACTAGAAGGTACGCATGTATCGTGCACGAGGGGAGGCAGTAATTCAACGATGTTACTTTCTTAAGGCCTGAGAGGCCCCCACATCAGTAGTTAAAGGTTAAACAACCTCCGTTGACTGCCTCGTTGGTCTAGTGGTCTCAAGCGCTACTGCTGAGCTTGAGGTCCTGGGTTCGATTCTCAGGTCGGACAAAGTGTCATTGGGTTTTTCTATCTGGAATTTCTCAGTAGAAGCCCGGAGTCTGGATTTGTGCCCGGTTGATGGCAATAGGCTCGCCCCCTAACATGGGACTTAAAAAAATAACTGGCGAAATGTGTGTGTTATAGGTACACCTCAGCACGCGTAGCATGACCACCGTAGAAATGGGTTTTGTCTATTCTTGGTAGAATAGAGATAGAATTGTCATGCTACGCCAGCATAAAACGGTACAAATCTTTCTACAATCTTTAATTTTGTCTTTAATCTTTCTACAATCTGTAATTTTATCTATTCTTCCGTCGACAAAACCCATTTCTACGGTGGTCATGCTACGCGTGCTGCCCAGCCTTTCGGAGAAAGGCGTGATTTTATGCTATTATAAACCATAAGTCTAAGCTGGCTTAGCAGTCAAAACAAGGCTTTGCACTGAGTACAAAATCCTTGTGTATTACAGTCGGGCTCTATAACTAAAGAAAATACGGCTTGCAGTATCTGTCTGTGGAAGTAGATCGTAGATTCTGGTCATGTTTAGTGACACAAAAGTTACAATTCTTTCGTAGGCACGTCTCTGACCCCATAGGAAATGGAATTCGAGGTAGAAAATATCCTTTTGGTTTTTCTTTGCAGTAATATTTGAGTGCGTGACGCTTTTTCTGAGATCCCTGTGTATCCTTTCCCCTTTTAATATTATATTGGGTAGACGATTTATAAAATAGTACAGACTATTTTTTGCAAGCAACCGATTTGTAAATATTTAATACTAGCTTTTGCCAGCGGCTTCGCCCGCGTGGAGGTCGGAAATTATCCCGCGGGAACATACTACCGGGATAAAAAGTACTCTATGTGTTATTCCAGGTTATAAACTATCTATGTGCCAAATTTCATCTAAATCGGGTCAGTAGTTTTTGCGTGAAAGAGGAACAAACATCCACATATCCATACATCCAGACATCCATACATACAAACTTTCGCGTTTATAATATTAGTAGGATTATAAACAGGTTACATTTGTGAAAGTGGGTAATCTCCTCCAGAAGAAACAGTCGGATTTAAAAAAATCTTATGGCATTTGATAGCTCAATTCATGACGAAGGCTATTTAACATCACGCTATGACCCTAAGGAACCGAGTAAAAAAAAGACAGAAATATCGCTAATAGATAAGGAAGTATCGCTAATAGATAAGGAAGTATCGCGTGGGTGGGCGATGCGTTGCTATAGGATAATGTATCTTATACCTTTAAACAAGCAATTCTTGTATATATACATATATAATCTGAATCTCGGAAACGGCTCCAACGATTTTCTTGAAATTTAGTATACAGGGGGTTTCGGAGGCGATAAGTCGATCTAGCTAGGATTCATTTTTAGAAAATGTCTTTTTACAAAAAAAAAAAAAAAAAAAAACCGAGCAGAGCTCGGGTATCCAGGTACTTTTATCTTTAAACACGATATTTCATGCGGACGAAGTCGCGGGCAGAAACAAGTCCGTTATAATATCATGGTTTCAAGAGCTAATAGTCAGCAATGAAGTATAATATGCTTGCCTACAACTGGGTGTGTGCAATAATTCTCAGCTATTATAATAGGTTGGGGAAAAAGTTTCTTCGCATTTTTTAAGAAAATTCAAAACATTTTTTAATAAAGTTTATTTACATTTAACTAAAGTATGTAGGTACCATTTTGTTCGATAACTTTTTGCCATCTTGTAGGTAGGGACATGATCCCATTGCTATAGAAATTTTGGGACTTCTGGTCAAAATACCGCGACAAGTGGTTTTGGCAGTCCTCTCGTGATGTTAACCTGACACTGCCTAAAGAATTCTGAAGAGACCGAAACAGGTGGAAATCTGAAGGTGCAAGGTCAGGACTATACGGCGGATGCATTAACACCTCCCAGCCAAGCTCTCTTAATTTTTGTTGGGTGGCTAAAGATGTGTGAGGTCTAGCATTATCATGATGAAAAAACACACCCCTTCTGTTGATTAATTCCGGCCGCTTTCTCTCAACTTCTTGCTTTAATCTCATCAGTTGTTCGCAGTAGAGTTCAGAATCGATGGTCCTGCCTGGTGGTAACAGCTCATAATGAATAATGCCCTTCCAATCCCACCACACACACAGCATCACCTTGTTGCGAGTTAACCCGGGTTTCGCCACAGTCTGTGAAGCCTGACCGGCCTTTGACCACGACCTTTTTCGCACGTTCTTGTCATACGTGATCCACTTTTCATCACCAGTTATCAGCTTCTTCAAAAATGGTTCGGTTTCATTACGTCGTAATAAAGAATCACAAATGAGTACACGGTTCATTAGGTTTCTTTCAGTGAGCTCGTGAGGTACCCAAATGTCGAGCTTTTTTGTGTACCCAGTTTTTTTCAAATGCGCCAAAACTGTTTTGTGGTCAATTTCCAGTTCTTCAGCTACGTCGTAACTACTGGTATGCCGATCTTGCTCCACTTTTTCAAAAATGGCATCCATTTTATCCGTAATAGGGCGACCAGAGCGACGTGCATCTTTGACATCAAAATTTCCGGATTGAAAACGCTAAAACCAAATTTGTGCTACTCTCACAGACACTACACTAGGTCCATAAACATCGCAAATTTTTTTCGCGGCTTGCGTTACATTTTTACTTTTTTTGTAGTAAAATTTTAAAATGTATCGAATTTCTTCATTAGATTCACTCATCTTGACGGTACGAAAAACAAATGAAAATCACACATTTTCCTAATTTGAATTTGGAATTATGTTCTTTAAAATTTAAACTTTCAATGATACCAAAACCAGCCAGATACAAATAGTATAGCCAAAGAGATTTTATTACAAGTTCATACATACTATAATGCGAAAAGACTTTTTCCCCAACCTAATATTGAACTTTTCATAAGGAATTCCATCTAGCTCATTCTACAAATCTATCTACATGTTATTTGAGGCAAAGATATTCTCGCTTCATATTCCACACAAATACTCGAGCAAATGACTATGAAATTTCCAGTATAGTATTTTCCTCGTATCACCAAACGCATGTTTTTCATCTAAGTGCGGTTCTAAACTGACGTAATTCGACTGTGGACTCATGATCATCTCCACTTATGGTCAACGTAACAAAACAATGATGACGTACACTTAATTTGTAGTTTGCGATTCCATTAGTCATGCTTCTAAGTAATCTTGACCAAAATTGGTCGCTGTATAGTGACCAGTGTTTTGCTGTGTGCTTTCCACCTACGCTAATAAAAACGTGTGGCCGAACTAATAATGGAGTACGCTTGATGACTTTGTTGAATTTTAGTGTGTGGCGTGTGCCTATTTTTAGTCACATTGTCCAGTTTGATGGTAAAGGTTATTAGGTGATCCAGTAGATACTAGGTCATGTTTCTTATCTATCTATATTCGGTTCGCACCGCAGTTAAAATTCTTAGCCTTATTTTGGAGAAACATATTTGGATATCGATCTTCTGCTCCTTCCAACTGAACTTTTTTTAAAAGAAGTTTCTTAATTCGGTTGTTTTGTTTTTGGAACGAAGTTCCTTATCGCGCGTTGTGAAAGGGGGCTAGGCGGAAAAAATTCTTACGAAAATTTGTCACGACATGCTTTAACCGACTTCAAAAAAAGGACGAGGTTTCTCAATTCGACCGTATATATTTTGTATGTTGTTGTTTTTTTTGTTGTGAGTAGAGAGGGAGAGAGGAAGAGAGGGAGAGAGGGGGATAGGGGGATAGGGGGAGAGAGAGAGAGAGAGAGAGAGAGGTAGAGAGAGAGAATATTTTTGTTGAGTGTATACAGGTTTTTTGTACATAATAAATAATTAAAAAATTATAACTATTATGAATCCTGGATAGGAACTTCGTTCCATCCGGGTGTCCCTTGACACCTCTAAAGTTTTTATAATCTCTATCTTTATAATCTATACTTGTGTGATTGCTGTTTTTAGTTTTTGGAGAATCATCAATCTCCTGCTTGTATTCCAAGTTATTTGGGTACGGCGCAACATGTCTTTTCATCATCTCGTTAGTCACAGTATTTTAAGTTTTTAATATAATATTCCGATTTTGCAAAATGAACTAATCGCGGCAATAAGCTCGCCTCACATGCTCTCTTTTACGAGTAATAGGAAATCATGTTACGTGCACATCTTTCGCAATAATTTTATGCATTGCATCTCTTTGATGGATCAGATATAGATATATTTTTCAGGAGCATCATGTTCTCTGGAATTTCTAGATTTAGGTTGTAAAATCTGTATGAATAGCAAGTGTTCGTTGCATAATGCTAATCCAACCGATGTTATCAATCGTCACCATCTAGCAACATCCAAATAGGGTGGGCTATTTTTAACCGTAGTCCAAACGTCAGGTCTTGAATGTCATGATAATGCATACTAAATTGTTTAGTACTTTAAATGAGTACTACCGCTATGGGGTGGCTCACGGCCATAGCTTCCTTCCGCAAAACTAAATAAGATTATACCATAGTGATTTATTAGGTTGGTCAGCCATTGTTATGCTGAGCTCGTAGCTTCTAACTAATGTATTGTTGGCACATTATTGGGGTAAACGGTAGGAAGTTTTAGAAAAATCTTTCCGAATGTTATTAGGACGCCATTTTGTTTAGTTGCTGATATTGGATTACGTATGCGTGTGATAGAATTCCTTCGTAGTGGAATTGTTAATTTGCAACACTTCGTTGACGTGTATTTTATGATAAAACTGCCTTTGCCTATCCTTTGTGTGTCAGATCTGGTTATTGGCTACTCTGTCCAACAATTTATGTTGAATCCTGAGGTCCAGAAGGGTAATTAAAAAAATTGGTTTAATATTCATAGTTAAACAACATTCATTGCGTTATTTACGATGCTGAACCAACAATTTATTTCAACAAATGACGCAATGGTTTAGAAATAATCTTCAATCCCATTCAGATTCTGATAAATTGTACGTTTCGCAATTAGGGTACAGGTTTCGTTTCCCAGGCCGAACTAAGTGTTATTGGGTTTTTCCGTCAGGGACTTCTCAGTAGCAGACCGGTGGGCCCAGTTAATGGCTATAGGCTCGCCCCATATTACATGGAACTTATATATAATTGGCGACTAGGTGTACTATAGGTATAACTATAGTTTAACCTTCGGATATTACAAGCGTCATGTTATGTGTTTTTGATAAATCATGCTGTGCTTCACGGACTATTTTGACTTCTTTAACAACCTTCACCACGTTGCACACATGTCAGGCCTTACACGCCTCACCCCTTGATCCCTCGGTTATGATTCCCCACTATAATATTCATGTCCCTATTCCATTGTCACTCTGAGGAACATATCTACCTGTTGCTATCCTTACTCAATTATCTAAAATTCTGTTTCAGAATGTAGGAACCGTTCCATTAGCTTGATCTTCTTGGGGATTACGAGTACGGGGAAGTGCCAGGATAGGCCGAAAAATCTTTTCTTACGTTTTTTCCTATTTGCATTCAGTGTCAGACTGTATGTTGAACAGTATACCATTCGTGATTATGTATTTACAGAATTTTAACACATAACATTCACGCTCACGAGTAGTAGGTCGTGAGTTCAAATCCAAGCAGGCGCATTACTTTGTGTAAATTATTTCATCGCCACTGCTCTCAAAACGGTGAAGGAAAACATCGTGAGGAAACCGGCTTCTCTAAGAACCAAAAATTCGAAGACATGTGACATCTACCAACCCGCACTGGGCCCGCGTGGTGGATTATGGCCCACTCCCTCTCACCGAGAGGAGGCCTGTGTCCCAGCAGAGGGAAAATTATAGGCTGATAATGATGATGAACATCACGCTTTATTTACCTGTAGTGTTGAGCAGATGTATATGTCGTAGGATAATTTGATACTTCGAATCTTCGCGAAAATCCTAGGGGTTTTGCGAAAACGCGGATAATTAGACATAGGCGAAAAATTATCAAATCTTACTGGACAAAGTCAGGATTTTTGCGAAAATACTCGTTACTATAGTAAGATTTGATGTGCTCAACACTGATTGGCTACAATTTTGCTGGCTGACTTCTAATTGGTTCCTAGTTTGCCGATGATTAACTTCAAGTATGTATGAAAACCAAACCTCCTATTCACACCGTTTCTTAGTTCAAGTCCAATTTTATAGTCCACTTTTAACACAATGACAAACAAAACACCGCTAAACCAATCTCGAAAGCATTGTTGTTGTTGAGTGGTTGACTAAGACTTTTATGATACATGACACTATGTACATCCGTGTAGCACTTTTATTTACCACTTTATTTAAGTCCAAGTAGGTACACTATTTACGATAAAAAACAAAACACTTCTGCAATTTAACTCAGACACAAACGTAAACAAATAACGTGCGGCAACAAATGATTGACATTTAAGACGTCAACCAATCAGAGACGATCTCTTATTGAACGCGCTGACCGACCAATCAGCGTTCTTATTTCATAACAGCCAGCGTTTCGTTTCGCAATATTGCTATAATAACGAGTATTTTCGCAAAAATCCTGACTTTGTCCAGTAAGATTTGATAATTTTTCGCCTATGTCTAATTATCCGCGTTTTCGCAAAACCCCTAGGATTTTCGCGAAGATTCGAAGTATCAAATTATCCTACGACATATACACCCACATTTCGCCTGTTATGTTTAAGTCCCATCTAATAGTGGGCGAGCCTATTGTCATCAACCGGGCACAAATCCAGACTCCGGGTTGCTACTGAGATATTCTAGATAGAAAACTCAATAACACTTTTCCCGATCTGGGAATCGACCTTAGGACCCCATGCTCAGCATTACCTAGCGGTTGCGACCATTATACCAAGGTAGTAAAAGTATAGACTTATAATTATAAAAATAATAATTTTGCGGGCTACTTTAGGCCATCCTTTTTAAAGCGTGGCGTGCGCTTTGAGGAAAACGAAGGCGTTTTTATAGGAGTGCATGTTGATTTTATTTTAGTTCAGTAGGTCAAGCAGTAAATAGGTTACTGTCCAATTTATACTGTTGTTAATCGATCGAACTAATTGGTCTTATCTCACCTTTACATATCGCACCTTTAGACTCATAGAGACCTTAGAAAATTTATGATTTCAACTTTGACTCATAAAATGATAAAACTTTTATTAAAATGGAGGCCTATTGTGATCTAGGCCTCTCCTTACTAAGAGTCGACGAAGATAGTCATGCAAGTTCATTATGGGTAAAAGGTGGAAAACATGTCTACTAGTTTATTTTGTCGTTTACACCTAAAACAAGTTATAAAAACAGAACTCGAAGAAAACATGTCAAAAATGTCAAAGACTCGAATCAAATATTAGTTAACAATACATGTCTGAAACCACGTCAATACATGAACAGCGGCATCTTTTGAATCAGTCCAAAACTCTGAAATTTATCTCGACTGCTGAACTGAAGTTACAGTATTCAGTATTGGAAGTAGGAGATCTTTTAGTCAGTAGCGACTGTACTTTTGTTTCCATCATAGTCATCATGTTTAACCTTCATTGGCCATAGCAGTATTAACTCAAAGTTATAGGGTGATACTGATCTAACCAATGTCAACCGAATAACCAATAACTATTAATAATGTGGCCTACGTTAGTCCCCTCGCACACGGTCCGACGCACCGACTCCGCGTCGTTAACGGACTGGTGGCCGAGGCCACCGGTTTGATACTAGGGGGAGCGTCTACATATAATATAATGATATGATAATGTCCTTTGAAAAAAATACAATCATGTTTAACAGGACTACTTGCATGTTTTGTAACTGAATTCAATCATCGATGCAACCCTGCAATGGGTCGGATTTAAGAATGATTTTCAAATCAAATCATAATATTTTATTTCACATAAATCTACATGGGCACTTATGAAACGTTAGAAGCTAGGTGCACGGTCCCAAATGTTCGATTCCTATGAAGAAGAACCGACAAGAAACTCCACAGTTATTCTTTTAAAAATAATTTTATTGCTTAATACGGGTTGCAGACCAAGAGCTAAGCTAAGTTAGTTTAGCTTAGCTCACATAGCTGACACAGTTTTCCATACATATCGCATAGTTTGCGGTCTGCACACAAGTAGGAAAACTGCGTCAGCTATGCGAGCTAAGCTAAACTAACTTAGCTTAGCTCTTGGTCTGCAACCCGTATAACGATTGGCTAACTTCTAAAATACAAGTATTTACGAAAGTGCTCGCATTAAGTATACCTTTTTAGGGTTCCGTTGCCAAATGGCAAAAAACGGAACCCTTATAGATTCGCCATGTCTGTCTGTCTGTCCGAGTATGTCACAGCCACTTTTCTCCGAAACTATAAGAGCTGTGCTATTGAAACTTGGTAAGTGGATGTATTCAGTGAACCGCATTAAGATTTTCACACAAAAATAGAAAAAAAGCAATAATATTTGGGGTTCCCCATACATAGAATTGAAACTCAAAAATTTTTTTTTCATCAAACCCATACGTGTGGGGTATCTATGGATAGGTCTTCAAAAATGATATTGAGGTTTCTAATATCATTTTTTTTTAAAACAATAATATTTGGGGTTCCCCATACATAGAACTGAAACACAAAAAAAAAATTTAATCAAACCCTTACGTGTGGGGTATCTATGGATAGGTCTTTAAAAATGAAATTGAGGTTTCTAATATCATTTTTTTCTAAACTGAATAGTTTGCGCGAGAGACACTTCCAAAGTGGTAAAATGTGTGTCCCCCCCCCCGTAACTTCTAAAATAAGGGAAAGATATAACTAAAAAAAATATATGATGTACATTACCATGAAAACTACCAACGAAAATTGGTTTGAACGAGATCTAGTAAGTAGTTTTTTTTTAATACGTCATAAATCGTAAACCACAATTTACCTTTCATTCAGTCAACTCAAATATAAAAATTAAAAAAAAAAACATTTAATTTCATAAACGATGATGACGAATGATGATGATGATGACCTGCAGGTTTGTACGGAACCCTCGGTGCGCGAGTCCGACTCGCACTTGGCCGGTTTTTTTTTGTTGATTTGAAATCATCTAATGACTTTTCCCGCTCTGAGCGGAGCGGGAGGGCGTGTCAGACTTTTACTGACTAAAACCCACCCGTGTTCCTTCAGTTGCCCATGTGCCAGGGTCACGGTATCTCTTTCGAACAATCTCGCGACCCTGGCAGATTAGATATACCTTTGGGTAAATTAACATCGAATCATTGATATTTGAATGCCCAGTGTGATAGAAATGTCGATCTGTGCATGTGAAAATGTTCTAATCTGCCCAAATCTAAACAATGGAACCACAATTGTTACCATATAACGTTGTTATCAAACACATCAACAATACCTGTTTTGTCGATTAGGCGTAATAAACCGATAAAGGACTGTACTCCTAACAAACCTTACCTGTCGTTACGAGTCTATTGGGGTTTTTCACGACTATAGCGAAGCAAATAGGAGCGTTATGATTTTGACAAGTATGTTATGTATCATGTATGTATGTGGGTATATATGTTAATCTGTTACTTCATAACTTCTATACTCCTTATGATAATTTGACAAATGAGGTATCGTTGGAAGTGTCTTGATCGTCCGCTGGTTCAGGCGACGGTAAATTAAATTAAATATGGCGCCCTCTAACGGACATAATGTGAGAAACAAAAAAGTTTTTTTTATGATACCAAAATGGGTATCAAATCATCATCAGCCTATAGCAGTCCACTGCTGCGTATCAAATAAAAGGGCCTAATATGCACATTTAAAATAATAATATATTATTAGCTAACATCAAAATAATTTAAATAAAAATTAAGTTCAAAAACGAAAACTCGACTATTGAAATTTCACGCTCTAAAAGGTATGAAATGTGAAAATATTCTCATCTGAATGCCGTGGTCGTATGCCTCTGAAACAATACATTTTAACAATAGTAAGCGATCATAAGCTTTAGGGCCAAGTGCAATACGACCACGGCTTTTAGATGAGAATATTTTCTCATTTCAAACTCTTTCATCATCATCAATTCAGCCAAAAGACGTCCACTGCTGGGCATCATCATTTCAGCCGTAAGACATCCACTGCTGGACATAGTCCACCCCCATTTTGCGGGGGTTTGCCATAATTACCACGCTGGGCAGGCGGGTTGGCGATCGCAGTATGGTGGTAAAATGCATAAAGAACGCTGCTACCCACTCTTTCGTAAGTCCCTGAGTCGCCTCTAAAATTCAAGTCGAGGCTACACAAATTCCTGGTGGATAAATGTTATTATAATGTCAAGGAGTACTTACAGGATAAAAATATAGATGGATACATATAGAAGGAGTAATTTATTGACGGAATAAGATAACAATACAAATAGTGTGACATGCTTTATTTAGTTAATTTGACATTTGAATAATTTTATTTTAATTGGACCTATATTTTAATTTCATCTATTAGATTGTATATGACATGTACTATACAATAATTCATCTAACAGTTTTTACCTTTGAACCAACATTTGCAATATCCTGAATTTTTTATCTTACTTTATTATTGATTTTATTTTTCTGTATGTTTAATTTATTAACTATTTAATTAACTAGGTAACTAGGTAATGATACAGAGCACTTAATATTTCTTTGTAACATCTGTTTATACCTACCTGTATTATGCAAATAAATGATTTGATTTGAACGACACCCGCGGTTTAGAAATGAGATGGTGCTATTCTTTAGGCCCTGCACCAAACGGAACGTGGTTTTTCAGTAGTCGGATTTAATATGACGTACATTTGTGGGTCGCCTACGCGTCTCTGAACCTCCAAGTTCAGAAAACATTTGTATAAGGAATGTTCGTACGCTTTATTAGGTTGCCCTTGAGTAAAAGGTGCCGTTATTATTAATGCGAAGCGTAACCTTGTCGGCAAGAGTTATATGCATGGCTAGAATTTATCTAGACTTATTAGTTAGAAGGGCGTTCTTGGAATTGATATCTTAAATAAACCTATTTAATTAGCTGGCGGAGGTTCAAATGTGATGGGTATTGAACTAAGATCGATACAGCTGAATACCGATATTTCCACAACCCAGTTACTGAGTAATACGATACCCTTTGATAAGACTGATTTGCCAGATTTTTGGGCTACTGACGACTCGTAACGATTGTCAAAGTTACACCAATAACAGCCGGGACAAACGGCTTTACGTGCTTTCCGAGACACGGAGGGGGGTCTTGGTAAGCAAAGGTCTTCCTCAAATCCTTCCAAGCATTCTTTCCCGAAGGTAAGCTTTTGAGGCAGTCGGATTTGAATAATTCTGCATTGTCTTTGATAGACAAATATTTGAGGATGGTAGTAGACTATTTACCATCACGCTACGACCCTTAGGTGCCGAATAAAAAGAAAAAAAAGTCAGAAAAATTGCTAAGCAAAAACGAAGTTCCGATGCTATAGGATAAATTGATTTAAATAATGAAAAGGATTACTACATAATAACCGGATAACATATACTGGACAAAATAAACGGCGCTCATTCAGTACCCCAGCCTCCAAAATCTCCAAGTAAACGTTCAGCATAATGCTCTCCCATGATGGAGCACTCAACTCCCATTTACAAAGTCAAAGTAATAACAAAGACGTCTTGATTATTTTAGGTAGCGTACTGTTTAACTTAGCCACGGCTGTTTGTCAACATGGAGTAACTTTATATACCAAGTTTCAGTTACTCTTGGGGCAATGCGAAACGCGATAGGCGTATAACATTACGATATTGATTTACCCGTTTACGGTGGAGTAACTCGTGTTATAATAATTCGGAACGGGTAAGGAGCTTGAGTACTGCGAGGAATGCCTGCGCTGGAGATAGGAATGTTTACGAGTCTGAGAGAATATTGTAGGCTGTTTGCTTTAGATAGGTAGGGTTATAAATTTTGAGGGTTGTAGCAAAGTATTAGATACTAGCTGCTGAACGCGGTTTTGCCTGCGTGCATGTGCTACCGGCACAAAAAGTATGCCTATGTTAACTGCAGCCGTTTCGGAGATTAGCCAAAACAATCAGACACACGGACAAAACTGAAAATAGTTTTTTCTGTTATAAGTACCGTATATACTGTACGTCATTTAGTAAAAATCCTTTTTTATTTTGACATTACGAACAGCCATTTAAATTTGATTTCTTTGTGTAGATGTATATCTATTCTGGATTGGTGGAATTTCAACTGGACTCCAGTTACAGTGAAGATGTACGTTGGTAGAAGTCCCTAATGCAATTAAAGTACTATTTCCACTGTCACAGATAGTGAATATAGTGGCTTTAGTGTGAATTTCTTTTAACCATCTCGACTGATGCGCATCGACTGCGTTCGGCGCTCCAATTGGCCCTTTACCAATCTAGGGTCAATAAGTGCGCTGAAAACGGTCAAGATGGTTAAAGGAAACTCACACTAGGGTCGCTAAAGCACACTCAGCCTACTGTCTTGTGTCAGATCTGAACCTAAACTGTTTCAGGTAGACGGCTTGTATGTACAGACAGACAGTGTTCTAAAATAACAGTTAAAGACAGAGCAGAGCCAGACATTTGCTTTTACTCATATTCCTTTCATTCCACTCAAAAGGAGAAAATGGCAATATCTGTGAAGGATTTGTTTATTTATTTAATACAACGGTTCCGGATACGGTTTCTGTACGTTTCTTTCACTTCCTTTATTTGTTTACTCTGCTTTGAAGATCCAGGATCCATGTTTGTTCAATAGGTTCAGATGGGGTTATTTGTATGTAAATTATTTTCTGGATTTGAAAGCCATATTTGAATTAGAATTCTTACTGGTAAAAAATTCAAATTCAAATACTAATAATAATGATGATGTGTTAAAAATATAATAAGAAAAATGTTTATTTTCTTCCACAAATAACACTTAGTAACTAAAACTTGACCAGAAACTCCGCCAGAAACCCCGTTATGAATCTAGCTAACGACCCGAGAGCTAGGTTGACTCGACACTACACTGAAGATATCCCGGACGTCAGCTTGTACGAGATTAGGATGGCTCTGAAGCAGCTCAAAAACAACAAGGCGCCGGGTGATGACGGAATTACAGCCGAACTCCTGAGGGCCGGCGGAAAACCCGTTCTAAAGGCCCTTCAGAAGCTGTTTGATTCCGTCATACTCGAGGGCAAAACGCCACAGGCGTGGAACAGAGGTGTGGTGGTACTTTTCTTTAAGAAGGGTGACAATACCCTGCTTAAGAATTATAGGCCCATCTCACTTCTGAGCCATGTCTACAAGCTGTTTTCAAGAGTCATCACGAATCGTCTCGCGCGCAGGTTTGACGACTTCCAGCCTCCCGAACAAGCCGGATTCCGTAAAGGCTTTAGCACCGTAGACCACATACATACGCTGCGGCAGGTTATACAGAAGACCGAAGAGTATAACCTGCCTCTCTGCTTAGCGTTTGTGGACTACGAAAAAGCCTTCGATTCGATCGAGACCTGGGCTGTACTGCAGTCTCTTCAACGGTGCCAGATTGACTATCGGTACATCGAGGTGCTGAAGTGTTTGTATGAAAACGCCACTATGTCAGTCCGGCTCCAGGACAAAGCCTCGAAACCTATCCTTCTGCAGCGAGGGGTGAGACAGGGAGACGTAATCTCTCCGAAACTGTTCACCGCTGCACTGGAGGATGTCTTCAAGGTTCTGGACTGGAAAGGGGCTGGCATCAACATCAATGGCGAGTACATCACTCACCTTCGATTTGCCGACGATATAGTAGTCATGGCTGAGACTATGGAGGACCTCAGTACAATGCTCGATGACCTCAGTAGAGCTTCCGAAAGAGTGGGTCTTAGGATGAACATGGACAAGACAAAGGTCATGTCCAATGCTCGTGTGATACCCACTCCAATGAAGATCGGAGGCGCTACACTCGAAGTTGTGGACGAATACGTGTACCTAGGACAGACTGTCCAGTTAGGTAGATCCAACTTCGAGAAAGAGGTTAATCGTCGAATCCGACTCGGCTGGGCAGCGTTCGGGAAGCTACGCAATATCTTCTCGTCCCAAATACCGCAGTGTCTCAAGACAAAAGTCTTTGACCAGTGTGTGTTGCCAGTGATGACATATGGCACTGAGACGTGGTCGCTCACAATGGGCCTCATAAGAAGGCTCAAAGTCACCCAAAGAGCAATGGAGAGGGCTATGCTTGGAGTTTCCCTACGCGATCGAATCAGAAATGAAGAGATCCGTAGGAAAACCAAGGTAACCGATATAGCCCGAAGAATTGCCAAACTTAAGTGGCAGTGGGCAGGGCACATTGCTCGCAGAACGGATGGCCGATGGGGTCGGAAGGTTCTGGAGTGGCGACCGCGTACTGGAAGACGGAGCGTTGGAAGGCCTCCCACAAGATGGACCGATGACCTGGTGAAGGCCGCAGGAATACGTTGGATGCGAGAAGCACAGAATAGGTCGAAGTGGCGGTGCTTGGGGGAGGCCTATGTCCAGCAGTGGACGTCTTTCGGCTGAAATGATGATGATGATGAACTAAAACTTGTACACTTAGTAAAGAAAAAATGGACAATAATATTGCAATACACTAGAGCTTATTAAGTGTTGAATTACCATTTATCTGTTCGTCTCCCTTCAGAAATAAATACCTAATATAAATAAATATCTTAGGACAACCAACACACCGTTATCTGATCCCAAACTAGGCAGAGCCTATGGTAACCAGACAATTGATAAAATATATACTTGTATATTTCAAAATACATACATATTATAGATAAATTACACCCAGACACAAAACAAATGACTGTGCTCATCGCACAAAGATTTGTCCTAGGTGGGAATCGAACCCTTGACCTTAGTCTTTGCAGTCAGGGTCACTAACCACTAGACTAACAGGCCAGTCCTACGAAATCAAAACAATAAAAAGCCTATAATTCTGCCTGGAGCTACCGCCAATATTTTACTCTCTCAATTTTTCAAAGGGCTCTCAAAATGGCTGCCGAAGCTTGAAATAAGTTGCAGGGAAAAGGGTTATTTCCTAGGCATTGATGACGCAAGGAAACCTTAAAGCCATTTTCCCAGTTTATTTTCGGATATGTTTCGTGGCGAACCGTACAAACGGGAAAGGAAGCCGCAATAAAAAAGGATGGAATTTCGGAATACTTCAAATGACTCGAAAGTAAGTTCGGTATGTTACAGGAGCAGGAGCAGTGTTTTTTCAAGGAATCTGTGTAAAGTTTGTGGTGAAACCTTTAATTTTGCGAATAGGTTCATGGTCCTACTTGCTTTCCGAAGATTTTTTTTCGTATTCTTTAGAATGATTCGTCTACGTATTGGGGATTGATCCCTATGGAAATTCGAATAGTATCCTTATTCTGAGAGGGTCGATGACTGTTACAATCCCTACACCCATTTATCGTTTTATAACTCAACTGTCAAAGAGGGCAGTATGTTTTATATGTATGTCTGCGTGTAAATGTAAGTCCTTTTATATGTTGAAGCTTCAAAGCTTGACAGGTTCAAGTGATTGATGTCCTTCCGATCATTATCATTATCCTCGAAATTGGGGTCGGTTTCATTACGTCGAGAAGTGGAAGCAATATGACCCACTTCCGATGTTTTTCTTTAACGACATTGTAGATCTAATCTGCGTTCGCGATTTAGTTTCCAAACATGCAAACAAATGTGTTTTTTGAAAAATATCTTTAATGCCCACCACATTAATGTTCAGTATGTGTTTTTTCCACGTGTAGTCATTCTAAAATCAACTTATTTCGTTCTAGAATAAAGTTCACATTCATTTAAGCGAAAAAAAAAAACATTAATTTGAATTATTTGGATGTACTTTACTGCTAATGTAATACAGGCTGATACTATTATTACAACCCCTATTTTCCCATCTGCGGTATACGCTATTGCATAATTTTTCTATTTTCAATTAATTGTAACTTGTACTCATGTTATGTTTCTGTTTGTTTCAGTCGAAGGCGCTAGGCAGAGTGTTATTCGACCAGGTCTGTCGGCAGCTACACCTTCTGGAAGCGGACTACTTCGGCTTGGAGTACCTGGATGCCAACGGTTCGAAAGTATGGGTACGTTATCAACATTTTTACTTACATACATACTTAGATGTACTAATAAACCGATGTATTCCGTAAAAAACTCACCTTGATATCTGAGGTGAAGGGAGCTTGAAGTGAGTAGTCAATAGTGACGCTCCTTAGCATCAGATGGAATGGCAGCTAATTTGGCCTCAGTTTTGGCGATCATATTTTTACAGAAAACACCAGCTGTAGTAAGTACTAGCAGTTCTGCCGAAATCTAATCTATTCTGTGAAATCTGACCCTGAAATCTTAGGTGAAATTAGCTTGAAGTGAGTTGTCAATAGTGACAATCCCTAGCATCAGGTAGAATGACAGCTAACTTCGCCTGAATTTACGCAGTCATATTTTAACAAAACAGACTGGCTGTAATAATAGCCTTTAGAAATTCTTGGACAACTGCCTCGTCCGTCTAGTGATCGCAAGCAGTACTGTTGAGCATAAGGTCCTGGATTAGCTTCTCTGGCAAAGTGTTATTGGATTTTTCTATCTGGAATTTTTCAGTAGCATCCCATAATCTGTCTTTGTGCCCGTTTGATGGCGATAGGCTTACTCCCTTGTTATAGGGACTCTTTAAAAAAATATCAAAACGGCTGGTTGACACTTCTCGTGACCCAAGGGCTGGTTTTTATTTTGGCTAGCGACTAAGCCTTGCTATAATGCAGCGTGGTAATGCCGCCAGTCTCTTGGTTACATTGCCGGTCGACAGCGAGGAGAATGAATTTTTAGACGCTTTATTTTAGTTTGTGTATAGTTTTGGTTGATATATTATTTCGTTATTTTTATTGATCAATAAACTTTTCTAATATTTCAATTTAAAAAAAAATAAGGGACTTAAACATAACTGGTGAAATGCGGGAATATAGGCACACTTCAGCCCAGCCGTTCAGAGAAACAAGGCGTTATGTTATGTTTCAGTTCTTGGACGTTTGCCAAAATCGGCCAAGTCAAAGTTCTGTTGGTAACGGCCGCGCAAGATCCCTCATTTGTGTGGTTACTGAACTGCCTGTAGAATCCCAGAACGTGGCAGTTTCCGCAGTAGTCGGTTACTTATTATTCTGTTGATACTATACTTGTTCCGATATGATAATATTCCTCCAACACCCACTAAGAAAATTACATGATTTATTCGTACGGAAACAGCCTAGTAACTAAGAAAATTATACTGATCGCTCAGTAGTTTCTGAATCTGAATGAAATAATTAAGCAGCATTCCAATTGAGTAACACTCTTCCACAATTCTAACGATTATAAAAACAAACTCCTAATCCAATGATTTGTATGTTTGTAAAGTTAGCTGCTCGACAACGTAAATAACGCCATGAATGTTGTCCATTGGCAAAATTAAAGGCATTGCAATTTATTAGTATGTTACAAAATTGCCACGCTCGTTACTTACAGTCCCCTGAGGATTGTTTCACAGACGTCACATATGTACATACGTATTAACGTGACAGTGAGAGCACTTGTTTTCAATTGATATTTAACTTCCAACGCCCTGATACATTAAACTTGACATTGAGTGACAAAGGGTACTCCCGTCTGAACTCTGAGGAACTCAAATTACATAAATAATGAAGCTTAACGAAGTACTGGCGATAATTACTCATTGAGCTTTACAAAGAGTCACACAGGTATGAGTGACAGAGACGTCGCTCTACAAAGACGATTTTTTTCCAAAACTCATTGCATCGCAACCTTAATGCAATGAGACCAAATATCACTTTGAATTTGACAGTGATGCAAAATCAGATGATGTGAAGCGAATCTTTATCAAACCACTCTGACCATAATTCGCTTGTCCAATAAGAGCACATCTTCTATAACGCTCTAGAAACTGTGAGATCCATACGACGCCAGGAGTCGTCTGACGTCTGTCAACTGAACTGCGCACCAAAAATCTTCTAGTATTTACGAACTTCGTATCTACGCCCCGATCCCAATTGTTTTTATACAGGGTGTCCAGTAAATAACACGACATACTGCAGGGGGTGATAGCTTGGGTCACTACCTATCAATACAACAGAATATATGTTCAGCAAAATCTTACGGATTTACAGTTTTACAAAATTTTCCGAAATACCGAAAAATTTCTACCTTGAAACAGATTTTTAAGCATCTCGTAATGAAAAAATCCTTTTCTAGTACTTTTTTTTACATCAAATTATTCGTGAATAGTTACTTTATTCATTGATAAGTCTTTTTTCTATCAAAGACAAGAATGTTTTCAAGAAATACTATTTTTTGTTTAAATATGCACAGAACTATTTTCTTATCACTTAAGTTTAACCTACAGTGGTGAAAAAAAAATCCGTAAGATTTTACTGAACATATATTGTGTTGTATTGATAGGTAGTGACCCAAGCTATCACCCCCTGCAGTATGTCGTGCTATTTACTGGACACCCTGTATACTTTTAGTTACTGCAAATAAAGCATTTTTAGAACAGTATGTGTATGTTAAAAGGTTTATTAACTGTGTAAGGGCTGTACAGCTATTTGTACTACAATATCTCTTTCTTGTAGGTACCCAGCTTAGCCATGTTCCAGTTTAAAGGCTATAACGACCGGGTATTGTAGCTACTATTCTGCTTTTAAAAGTAATTATTAGTTGATTCGCATCAAATGGGGTGAAGCCACACTTTTAAATAATAGATTTATTTCTAAAGGCGAAAAGCACGAATTAATTAATTTGTGGGCGAATCGACATCTCCGCAATTATATGTATTTCGCAATTGGCACGTTTAAAATTGTATGCAAATTCGTCGCCGTTCTATATAGAAATTAATCTATTTTATAAAGTGTTGATTTGTCGATTAATTTCGTGCGAATCGACTTACAAGCCATAATTTGTGAGGATTTATGAAGCGTATGGCAATGCAAGCGACGTCCCCGAGGGACAAACACTGACCTTATAAAAGTGAAATGTCCTGTGACCTGCGCATTTGAAAAATACATGTGTAGTTAAACAAGGGTTTCAGAAATATCGGCCCTAGCGGCTTTTTACTTCGGTACAATGAAAATTTGCGCGGTACCCTAACTTTTAGGTAGCTTTGTGACGTGACTACCTAAGTACTGGAGTCCAACAGTATAACCATCATAGATGTAGGTACTATGGAAACGAAAAGAAGAAGCTAGCTTTTTCTTTCCTAGCCAATTTGATAACCTGCAATCGCTAACGCCAGTCGCTCAACGTTAAGTCACATGGTTAGAACAAACGAATAGAAAATTCGTAGCCAAGTTTACATCGTTCAAAATGATAGAATGATTTTTATCGTTTCTACAATGTTCAACGCTAAATCCTTTGTTATAATGTGTCGTTTTTCTAAAGACATTGTAGAACGAGCGGCCGACTCAGGCGCGTCAACATGGCTACCAACTTATCGTTTTCAACAGTTGCTGACACCGAGGCGTTACCGATAGGAGAACGGAATTCGACACGAAACGGTTGTAACTTGGCTAGGGGGGCTGAACATCAGTCGATGTTCTCTGTATATTTTCCAGTTATGTAAAAAATTTCTTAAGTGAGTCAAGCGTTGTTCTGGAAACCTTACATACGCGTCTGGCAATTGAGTGCAACGTTAATTGGATAGCGCTAGATCTCATAATAATGACTCTTTGGTCGACGCGAGAAGGGAGATTAGTCCTTAAATAATTCTGATCCAACCTGTCCCTTGCTGTCACCTACAGCGACGCCTCAAGTCGAGGTCACCCTTACGTGTAGTTACTTAGATTTTGAAGTATTTAAGCCCTGGCTTAAGGCCTTGAGTTTATTGAGGAAAATCCGGCTACGCAGCCGACAGCCTCCTAGGTTGAGCTGCGAGATGGCGTTCTCAAAAACGAAGAACGTATTAAATTGGAGAATCTATAGAATTTACCTACTTGTACAGAATACTGACGAAAAGGTTTCCTCGTTTTTCTTGACCGAGTAATTTTAATGACCCCCTTCCGTACAATTTGAACAATGGAAATCGTACAAGATCTCCCTACGAAATCGTTCCGTCTGCATTAGCTAGAGATATTTCCAGATTCAGCTGCAACGATACTTGGGCGAAAATATTAGAAAGCAAGCTAATTAAAACTTCAACAGCACTTTGGTGTGACCTAATTTAAAAACGAAGTAGTGTGCTGTGAACTAACTTATGATTAAATTGCTTTACTTCAAGATTTAGTATTTCAGTGCACCATTATACACTTATGATCCCTCGTAAATACTGAATATTACAAACTCCTAGTTATGTAAAAGAATGCAGTACAGTAAAATACACTGAGTTGCCTTTCATATCGCCAGTTATAGTGCGAGCACAATGCATTGTAAATCATATTAGATAATGTAGTATGAATAATGTTACAGTGTACTTGTCGTAAGAGGTTTCTAGTACCTAAGATCTTTTGAACACGTTATTCTTGCCCTGAAAAACTACGGTTTATACGCGGTGTGTAGACACGGTCGTCAGTGTTGTATGGATCACTATGGAAGCTTCTACGGCGCAGTATATTCGCGGTGTGTAGACACGGTCGTCAGTGTTGTATGGATCACTATGGAAGCTTCTACGGCGCAGTATATTCGCGGTGTGTAGACACGGTCGTCAGTGTTGTATGGATCACTATAGAAGCTTTTTCGGCGCAGTATATTCGCGGCGCGTACACGGTCGTCAGTGTTGTATGGATCACTATAGAAGCTTCTACGGCGCAGTATATTCGCGGTGTGTAGACACGGTCGTCAGTGTTGTATGGATCACTGTGGAAGCTTCTACGGCGCAGTATATTCGCGGTGTGTAGACATGGTCGTCAGTGTTGTATGGATCACTGTGGAAGCTTCTACGGCGCAGTATATTCGCGGCGTGTACACGGTCGTCAGTGTTGTATGGATCACTGTGGAAGCTTCTACGGCGCAGTATATTCGCGGCGTGTACACGGTCGTCAGTGTTGTATGGATCACTGTGGAAGCTTCTACGGCGCAGTATATTCGCGGTGTGTAGACACGGTCGTCAGTGTTGTATGGATCACTATGGAAGCTTCTACGGCGCAGTATATTCGCGGTGTGTAGACACGGTCGTCAGTGTTGTATGGATCACTATGGAAGCTTCTACGGCGCAGTATATTCGCGGTGTGTAGGCCAGTGTTGGGCAAAATTTAGTTTGATTGATGACTAATGATTAAATTAATTAATCATGACTAACGACTAATGACTAAAAAATTCAATCACGGTGTGATGATTGATGATTGGTTAGTTTTAGTCATTAGTCATGACTAAACAGGTGACTAATTTAATGTTTGCTAAAAACATAAACTAAAAAATAATGCTTGATTGGACAGCAAATTAAAAAAAATTACAACAGAATCAGTTTTTATTTTTAAAGAATTGTGAATTATTCTAATCAAGTTTAGAATAATTTAAATTACTTTTCATTACAACTCTGTTTTCAAACTGCTCATCAGATAATCTGTGAGAATTCGGTAGACTAGTCATTGTTGCGTATGAAAACATTCTTTCTACAGGTCCCGAAGACGGCATTGGAGTATTGTATTTCAAAACTAATACTAGTAATAATAGACGACACTCTGTCCTTCAAAAAACATATTGAAAGTCTCGTTAAAAGGGTGCGCAAATTAATATATGTTTTTAAAAAATTACGTACAGTCGCCGATTCGAAATTAATCACACAACTTTATTTGGCCCTCTGTCAATCAATAATTCAATACTGCATCACATCATGGGGTGGCGCACCGAAAACGAATCTAATTCCTCTTGAAAGAGCTCAGAGAGCAATTTTAAAGGTAGCAAACTTCCATCCCTTTTTCTTTCCTACAGATCTGCTATACAAATCCTGCAACGTGCTGACTGTTCGCCAACTTTTCATAATGCACTTAGTACTAAAACAGCACACCATGCTTACCTACACTGCTGATAATACTAACAAAAGACGGAATGATATAGTATGCCCATCAAATGCAACCTCAAAACATGTATTTATAGAAAGGTTTTTTACATTCTTAGGCCCATATCTGTACAATAGGTTAAATAGAAAACTAAGTATCTTTAAACTAAATTACTTTAGCTGTAAACAAATTATACTTAAATATTTACTAACCATCGATTATACACAGACAGAAGCTCTACTTGTTGTCTGCAAATAGAACGACTAACATATAATGCTATTTCACTTTTATTTTCCTAATTATAATTTAGTTTTTACCTTTTACTCCTTGTTAATTTATTATATTAATTATTAATGCACTTACTAGCCTGAAACACAGGTTCAACCTAGTTCAGGCAAATGAGCAACTGTGCTCTATTTTAATTTTTAAAGTAATATTGTAAATGTGCCCATTTTTATAAATAAACGATTATTATTATTATATATTTTTTTTTTTGTGATATTAAAAAGTCTCATCAAAGATGAAAAGCAATTTAAAGTAAAAATATTTGTAAGCACGTTGTTTAACTCTCTTATTAGCTTGTTTTGTTTATAAATAAGTTAATAAAAAATTGTTTTACATACCTGAAGACTATTAAATGAAGTCACTACACTACTACTCACATCATACAATTTGCAACAAATATTCAGCGCAGTGTCTTACATACAATTATCTAATACAAAACTGTCTGATGCAAAACTTGACTTTCTTAAACTGATAAGCTTCTTGTTAGTGATTGACCGAGTCAGTCATCGGGCGATGCAAAATTTCCCGTTTATAATAAAAGGGCTACCTGACCTTGAAATCGACAGGCAAAAATGGACTCGAGTTAGAAAGGGATAATAATATACAATCATACAATGCTATTGCCTTTGTGTGTGTTACCTGCATGTGTGAATTATGTAAAAACGGGCTAGCTTAATCTATTACTAAGCGCATAGGATAAAATCATGTCTAGAACAAGTCAATGACATTCATATAAATAATTTAGAAATTTTTTCGTTTGACTGTACCGATTTTGGCTTGTATAGTAGATTTTTTTAAGTTACCTATGAGTGGTCCCAGTCGCCGGAAGAAAATTATTTAATTTTTATGGATCCGGCGACTGGGACCGCGGTCCTAGTTAATTGCGGTCCCAGTCGCCGGAAGCCTCAATAAAATAAAAAAGTTTTTATTACATTTTTTGGTTTAGTCATCAATCATAAATAATGATTGAATGACTAATGGTTGATTTATTTAGTTATGATTGTGATTAAATATTTTAGTCATGATTAAATCAATCATGACTAAATCAATCATGACTAAATTAGTCATGACTAATCAA
Organism: Aporophyla nigra; assembly: GCA_947507805.1. NCBI lineage: Eukaryota > Metazoa > Arthropoda > Insecta > Lepidoptera > Noctuidae > Aporophyla > Aporophyla nigra. The sequence goes on from OX382294.1 coordinate 22,333,167, forward strand.
TTGATTGAAAAATTTAGTTGATTGACCCAAGACTGGTGTAGGCACGGTCGTCAGTGTTGTATGGATCACTATGGAAGCTTCTACGGCGCAGTATATTCGCGGTGTGTAGACACGGTCGTCAGTGTTGTATGGATCACTATGGAAGCTTCTACGGCGCAGTATATTCGCGGTGTGTAGACACGGTCGTCAGTGTTGTATGGATCACTATGGAAGCTTGTTGACGGTCACGCTTTTCCTACGGCCTGGTTTATATCCGTACCTTGAAACAGTCGTGCTTTATACAAAGGGCGTTAGGATTTCTAAAATAAAACTTAGGAAAGTACTTGACTAACCTATTTCAATGTTTGTGCTTATCGAGTACTTATGCGAGACCCCTTGGCCACTGATTCATAGTCACAAAGGTCTTTAAATTGATAACGATCAACGAAAATGTTTAGCTGACTAAAAGACTAGTTGAAGAATGTTCACATCAAAACTTTATTTTAGGTCAGGGCTTTTTATAATTTTAGCCCATTGGTATCGGTTCCGACTAACGAATTGTAGTTCACAAGTTTGAAACCAATCAGACTCTTTACTTAGTTTATTTCGTTATATCACTTCTCTTAAAACGGCGAAGGAAAACTTCGTGAGGAAAACAAGCAAAAAAAAATCGAACTCATGTGACATCCACCAACTGGGCCCGCGTGGTGCATTATGGCCTACAATCCTCACAGAGAGAAGGCCTATATCCCAGCAGTGGGAAGATTACAGATTGGTTACACTTATGTAGGATTCTCAACCATCGGAAATTGACTTTGGCTAGCCAGCTTCGGCCACTAATATTCATATTTCACAAATAAACCAATATACCATTTTCTTCCACCAGTACTGGCTAGACTCCGAGAAGCCGATGTGCCGTCAAGTGGGCCTGTCCATGCTGGAGCCTACCCTGCGCTTCTGCGTCAAGTTCTACACGTCAGACCCTGCGCGGTTGGAGGAGGAGTTCACGCGCTACCTGTTCTGCCTGCAAGTGAAGAAGGACCTGGCGACGGGGTGCATCCAGTGCAATGAGAACACTGCTGCGCTTATGGCTAGCTATATAGTGCAAGGTAAGGAATAGACTTGTGATTTGTATGGAAATTGAGCTGTTGCATCGTGTTTTGTGTGGTAAAATCTTGCAGTAAATCTTTTGAATATTTTATTTCGCCTTCATATCGATGAATCAACTAATCTTTTTCATTTGTTGTGAGTGTTCTATAACACGTATTAGCTATAGTTGGTATTAGGTATCACCGACAGGATATATGAAAGTAATAAAATGTCCTAAGTTAAGGTACTTAGGTACCTTAACTTAGGACATTTTATGTTGCTGCATAGCTACTCAAATGTGTAAGTTTTCTTAAAATTATTAAAATAAATAATTAAGAATCATAAATTCACGGGCTTGAAAAATAAATTAAATAATATGTACATAAATTACAACCAATTCCTAATTAGTTAATAAAAATAACAATATTTAATCCTAATGAACTAAAAGTATTCACGAACTAAAATATAGCCTCGACTTTGTCTGCATTGCTGTTCGACTAGCAAAACCCATAATTATTATGGGTTTTGCATATATAATATTTATTGGTTCAAAAACGTTTTACAGTATATAGATGTGACACTGGATCCCGCACTAGGATACCTTGTGTCGCAGGATCCAGTCTCTTTCGACATTAATATGGATTTTAGTAAACAAAAGCAACGGTTTAGTAAATTTACTAAAACTACAGACTAAAAGGTAACCAAATTGATATGTGCATATGATGAGCATATGTACGAGTATGTGATGAGTGTTAGTGTGGATGTGAAAAATGTGCGTATGTGAAGAGTGCGTGTATGTGAAGATTGTGTGTATGTGAAGTGCGTGTATGTGAAGAGTGTGTGTATGTGAATAGTGTGTGTATGTGATAAGTGTATGTATGATGTGACTGTAAGGAAGAGATGAGCAAGTGTATGTGTAGATGAATACTTTAACAGTTGAGAGATATAAGGTGTTCCGTTTCAGTATAGTCAAGCCCGAGCAGCCATTTTTGAACCTGTTTTTTGCACCCAAACTTCGTCAAGGAGTAGATGTTGAGCTTTTTGTTAACCTTTTCATACAGGTATGGTCCAATAAATGAGAAGGCCTTATTACCGAATTTAAGTTTGCAGAAGACTGTCTCATTTGGGTTTTCTACGTGTGCGGTGATCCGTTACGACTGTGGCTACTGCAGTTTTATGAAATTTAAGTAGCACTGACAAAATATAAAGTTGGCGCACAGTACGCACTCTCGTTTCACGATACAACATGTCAGTGGGGTATCGGATTCCTAATCCATGAGAGACCTTAAGAATGGCTCTTTGTGCACGTTCAGCCACAATGAGATAACTTTTGCCAGCGAAACCCCAAGATACTATACAATAGCTAAGCACAGATTGACATAAAGCCAGATAGGTCATCTTGAGAGTATCCTTGTCAGCTATAGAACGAAGTCTTTTAAATATGTACAAAAGCTTCCTTACGCGCGAAGCAACCGATTGTATTTGCTTTGTCCATGTCAGGTGTTTGTCTATGCTGACACCGAGGTATTTGATACTCTTAACTTGTTCAAAGACAAGGCAGCTGCAGCTATCCCCTTGACTATAGCTGCATTGGTGGGATTTGAGTACGAGTTGATTAGGAGCAGTTGTTTTTTTGCTTACTGAGAAGTTCACCACCTTCGTTTTTTTAACATTAAGGGTAAGTAGATTATGATGCAGCCAGCTGATCACCCTCTTCATTCCGGCTTCTGCGGTACCATAGGTTTCCTTCCAAGAGTCGCCATGAAAAATTAATACTGTGTCGTCAGCGTAAGCAAATATTTGCGCGTTGGCCAAATTGAGTGAGCAGAGCAGAGACCATTAACGTATAAGAGAAACAAGGTCGGGCAAAGTATACTACCTTGGGGCACCCCATATCCTACGCTCGCAGAAGTACTCTGGAAATGTCCCAAACAAACCTGTTTACGTTCAGAAAGATAGGAGGTAAACCATTCCAAAGCAATGCCCCTGATACCCAAACGTTCCATCTTCTAAAGCAGTATTGGTCTCGAGACGGTATCAAAAGCCTTGGCAAGGTCAATAAAGACTCCGACACACTTTTTGCCCCTGTCAAGGCTGTTAACAACATGATCTACCAACTTAGAAACTGCTTCCTCAGTTGATCTGCCATTGCGAAATCCGTACTGGTTGGCGGAAAGGAGTTGGTTCTTCTCTAAGTACGCTAATAGTCTCTTGTTCACCAGCTTCTCCAGTATTTTGGACCATGTAACCTTGTTTATGACAATGCTTAGTAGACGGTCACACGGACCTAATGCTCGGTTGAACGATGGATGATGGTAGAGTGCGTGAAACAAATAGTCTCTGGCCAAGCTAAAAGCCAGCCCTTGGGCCACGGGAAGTGTTTTTCCTAAGGTTTTCGAGGCTTGGAAACTCTACAAGCAAAACGTGTAAATCTCGCCAATTTTCTTTTGAATATACTCACGTTGACACACTTAAGGTAACACGCGTGTCGACACGATCCATTTTAGATTATCTGAGTTCATAAGCCATGAAGCGGTCGTACCAGCAGCCCTCCCTTATAAAAGCCTGGATACAAAATTCACGAGTAAGCAAACAACGTATGTCCTTAAAACTTGTATCGAGCTCGTGAACTTCGCCACATACGAAGCAACTTTAATTACGTAGTGTGACCTATATCATCAACAATTCCATATTAATAACGAAACGGACATGTCGGCTAGTTGAGGATTAATGTCCAGTTAGTATTCGTAGCCTGTATACATGCAGCTGTATGTAACGAGACTGAAATAATGGTAGAAGTTCGTTTATTGTAGGTACTAGCTACTTGCGTCTATAGGGATATCATTGTAGAGTCTATAGGAATGCTTTAAAATAACAAATTAACTTATTATCTGTCACTTATTTGGAGTTATGATGAACAAATTCAACCTCCTTAGAAAAGGGGAGTACTCTGACCAGACGGGTGTTGTGTCTAGTGGGCCAGCTACCTGACGATTCATGTCGTGACGTCAGGGTAGTTCGCCAGTGGCGGTGTAGACACCGCTAAACATTTTATTCGTACAAATTACTTATAAGTACATACATACATACATACAATCACGCCTTTTTCCCATGGGGGTAGGCAGAAACCACGGAACGCCACCTGCTACGATCTCTACACACTCCTTTTGCCCCGTTTAGGTTCATACAATTGGTCATACACACACGCCGGTTGCGAGTACTACGCACCTGACCTTTCACTTATAAGTACCCACCCATTAATACCAAGCAAAAATATGACCTACCTTAACTCCTAACTTGTTGTGCAAGGTTGTTTTTGTATTGATTTGGCAAATAAAATGCTTATTATTTTTATAAATTACATTTTTACTTCTTGTTCAAGCAATTAAGTTGACAGCAATTTTGATAAATCATAATAAAAGGTGCGAGTTCTGGCATTTTGAAAGAAACCTAGGCATTTATAACTCGAACATTATACATTTATGCCCAGGCTTGGATTGACAAAAGAGCATTTGTTTTCAGAAATAAAGGTCACAATTTTTACCGCCTTTTCCTTTATTCTTCCTAGCGGAATGCGGCGACTTCGTTCCAGAAGACTACCCGGACCACACGTATCTCAGCGGCTACAAGTTCTTCCCCGGACAGGACTCGGAGTCAGAGAGACGGATTATGGAAAACCACAAGAAGCATCTGTAAGTCTTGATACACCAAGAACGTTTGTCTGTTTTAATTTATTGACGGCTAAGTTATTGAATAAAATAATATCCTGTTATTACAAAAGGCTATCCAACTTTAGTTCTAGCTCTGAGCCAGTTTTTGCATATCTAACTTTATTTCGATGTGGATAAAGTTCTTAATTAAGACAAAAATGACAATTTAACACCGGACACAGTTGACAGTTTTTTCAAAAGAAACTGTTTTTTGATTTCTGTAAGGTTCTTATTTCAAATACAGGCTCGATGGTTTAAGCCATACCTAAAGAAAAACTTTAGTTTTGTTAGAAGACTGATTTCGTCTTATTACAAAACGCGATCTAAATTTAGTACTGGGGTTGTTATTAGGTTTAAACCATGACTAAATAAAACGTTATTATAAAATGAAGTTTATCACTAGTTCTTGAAACTATCTGTGGTACTAAAGTTAGTCCGCCGAGCCCTAGTTTAACCATAGTTTATTTTTGGATTTGACATAAGTACTAATTATTTTGATGTTAGCGTTGATTTATTTTTGTATACTCATATAGAAAGATACTGAAAAGCTCATAAAAATAGTGGGAGAACTTTTGTTCTAACTAATCCGCATTTGCTTTAAATACATCTAGCTACCGAATTTACATCAATGCTGTCTTATTATTGGGTTCAAACAAAAAATAAAAAAAAACAAAGTACCATCAACACGAAAACGAAGTAACCAAGCCTTTTTGTAGAACTTTCCAGACGTTTTTAGTATAAATGCTATTTCGGCCAAACTCATTAAGGATTCCCGCAATCTTTAATTCACGTAATACCAAAACCGAAGTTGTTACATAAACAAGAGAGGAGCGACAGAAGTCTCTAGACTAACGGGAACAAGATAAAGCACTATAATCCGAGTAATTGGACCAATCAGAGGAGTTGTAGTGATTGTTTTTTTCTCTTTTGTTTTGCAGAGGACAGAGCCCCGCGGAGGCTGACTTAAACTTATTAGAAACGGCGCGAAGATGCGAATTATACGGTGAGTAGAGAGTTTTGTGATTGTTTTATTTTGGATTAGATTTGCTGATTTCGGAATATTTTATTGGTATAATAATGTTCGAGGCATCGCGGGCAAAACCTAGATGAGGCTGAAACAGGAGCGTGGAGCAATCCCCACGCTCCGCGTTTAGACCTCTCTTTTCTTATGAAAAGAGAGGTCTATGGCTAGTGGTGGTGGTGATGATAATGATGATAATAATATGGTTTGTAAATGGAGTGTAAATCATTTTTCACTCGTCAACCAGTAACGCTAAAACGACAGATGTCACGTTTGTTTTTAGGAAGTTCATAAAATTCTAAAAAGTGTGTAAGTCGTGTTATGAAGTAATAACTTCATAGCACGACGAAGATAAAAAGCCCTGAAATTAGTACTTAAAGTGCTTTATCGCTTGGTATGTTTTTTTTTTTCCAATAATAACACCATCATTTGTTACAGGTATAAAAATGCATCCAGCGAAAGACCACGAAGGTGTTCCACTGAACCTCGCAGTCGCGCATCTGGGTATAATTGTGTTCCAAAACAATACCAAGATCAACACATTCAGTTGGGCAAAGATAAGGAAAATATCTTTCAAGAGGAAAAAGTTCCTTATCAAGCTGCATCCTGAGGGTTACGTTAGTGTAAGTGTAATTTTATTTTACTAGCTTTTACCAGCGGCTTCGCCCGCGTTTTATACATATAAACCTCCGTCTTGAATCGGTCTACCTATTGATGAAAATCGCATTAAAATCTGTTGCGTGGTTTAAAAGATCTAAGCGTACAAACATGAAATGCGAATTTGTTTTATACTAAGTAAAGATAAAGATTAAGGACCCGCCCTTGCGTCGCACGCTGCATTGATGACATGTCATCACTGTCAACATCGAGATGCATCGGCTTTATGCAAGTTAAATATTAATTCATTAAACTCATAGTAAATGCTCTAAATTATGGTGAAAATCGCATCATGATCACTGCGGAGTAACTGAAGGTACCAAATAGACACCGCAATCGACGTTGTTTTATACTATGAATTGGTTTATAGAACTAGTGCATTTGTAGACTCTGTTTTTGAGGAGCATTCATATTGTCTCCACGAGAGGCCATTTCAATAGCGGGTCGTTTCAGAATAAATTTTAGTAACTTTTAAATAGACATATATAAAAGAAAAGTATTTTGCTATACTGACCGCAGATTACTCAAAGAAAACTAAATCATATTTCAAGGCAATAATACTCAAATTTAAATGCATAATGTTAGGGTCAATAAGATTTTCTTAATTATAGTGAGGTTAATAAAAAAAAATCTCATGGAAATGAACTTTAAACCTAATACTCTAATTGGGGTGTATGAGGTCTACCGTTAATTATGTTCCACATTTATAGGTAGTCCAAGATCGTTAATTTTCCCATCTACTTTGGAGTCTACTCCAGTCTAACAGACTAATCTGACCTGCACATCCCAATTACTAAGTAACACTATACCCCTTGGTAAGACTGGTTCTCAGAATTTGGAGTTTCTGACTACCTACCTGTAACCTGTAACACCTGTCAAAAGATCTACGAATGACAGCCGGGACACATACAGGTGGAACTCCATACACCCTGTATGAAGTCTAACGTTAATATATATCAAATTGTAAAGTTGTATCCAGTTACTTTTGACAGTAAATGTGAATAGAGATCTTTTTGAGAATTCCATTTTCTTCCTACAGGGTTACTACCGCGACGTAGTAGAATTCTTCTTCGACGGTCGCAACGAATGCAAGAACTTTTGGAAGAAATGCGTGGAGAACCACGGGTTCTTCCGCTGTTCGAGTGTTGCACGACAGCCGAGACAGAAGACCAGGGTTATATCGAGAGGATCCTCCTTTAGGTGAGATATTACAAGACTAGGCGTTTGCGAAACTGTCCATCATCTTTTTTTTTTTGCATGGGAAATCATCAAATGACTTCTCCCGCTCTGGGCGGAGCGGGAGGGCGTGTCAGACTTTTACTGACTAAAACCCACCCGTGTTCCTTCAGTTGCCCATGTGCCAGGGTCACGGTAACTCTTTCGAACAAATCTCGCGACCAGATTGGCAGATTCTCCTGCCCTTATCCCAATTTATTTGGGGTCGGCCCAACATATCCTTTTCTTCCACACTTCTCTATTAGTCGTCATCTCAGTAGTCACTCCTTTTCTATCTATATCATAATACACACAGTCCATCTATCTTTTCTTTGTTCCCCTCTACTGTTATAGCGGTCGATATTCATACTCAAAACTTTCCTCACGACATTTCCCTCTTTCCCCCGTATTACTAGAAAGAAACTAATAAAAGAAAAACTGCAAAATAACGCAACAATCGTATTATTTCCTTCCTTTGTTACTGCTTATACCGGTACTATGAAGGTTTAAAGCATTATTCAGGCTCGATAAAGTTGATTCTACGCCATAATTATTATAATAGTTGTTACTCACTATTCGGTCCGGTTTTAACCGACAGCGGTTCGGGCACATTTTATTTGACTGTCCAAAAAATAAATACAGGTAATTCCATGCGTTTTTGTTTATGAAACAGTTGAAAAACAAATTACTGATGCAACCTAACTTGTAACGGACATAATTGCGGCGAAACGAGCATAACTAAACGTAACTTTTCAACTCATATCCTAAGGGTATTAAATGTTCACTAGGTGTACGTTCCACCGTAAGTAATATTTAGCGCTTCCCATTTATATGAAACTTTGAACGATGCATATGACCAACGAGGTTATCCGATATCTTCAATTAAACAATAAAACTTATGCATAAATATCGTCTGTTGAGACAGGTCATCTCAAAGCTGTAATGGCTCTTTCTTTAAAAGGGCCTTCCTGACATAGCCCTGCATTGTTAGACTTTGACATAAATAAAATCTTTGGTTTATAAGGGACCTTGACCTCTAAGTTTGTTTTGGCATTTCTTCTTAAAGATCTGTATGCTAGGAAATGCCAGCGCCACTTTTAAAATATTGACATCTAACAGTGTCTTCAAAGATCTACTTACATAAATAAACACTTCATTTCATTTCAAAGATTTCGAATACTCAATATAAATCATCTTATTCTCTTTATAGGTATAGCGGTAAAACCCAGAAACAGATCGTCGAGTACGTTCGGGACAATTATGTGAAGAGACAAACATTCCAGAGGTATGTTCACACTAAATACATACTATACATAAGCTTAGCTATTATGGCAGATATGTACTAAAGTAGAAATAAAATTGACGCGAGATTAAAGCGACAAGAAGTCACTTTTATCTCGCGTCAAACTCAATACTGCATGTATAATTCAATATGATCAGCTTAAGCCGCTCTAGTTAAAAATAAATAGCTTTCTGATTGTAACTTATCTTTAATTACTGCTAGGCGTAGCTAGACAACGCTTATAGATGTAATATTGGGTGACAGGGATATCGAGGCGCACACAGAAACCATAAATTCAGCACACGATTCTAGATGCGAGGAAATCTATCGTCGTTTATTTTTTTTTAAAGTGCTTTTTTGTAGAAAAGTGCATTACCTACGTCAAAATGTATGGCAGAGCAGTTTTGTTTTAATAACCGACAAAAAAAATCCACGCAACGATTTAGAATCATGTACTTGCTCCATGGAAACAGGATGTGCGTCGATGGCCCTGTCACTTTATATAGTTTGTTACAAATAAACCAAGATATAGGTAGGATGTACGGGAACCCTAACATAAGTTAATACTAGCCTAAGTGTGTCCAAAAGGTGAGTGGTTAGCATGGGCTGGGAGACACTAGCTTTTGGTTTTGTCTTGTGGGCGTTTGTGTGACAAGAGAAGCGACTCGGTAACGAACAGATGCATGATGTAAACAACAGTCCCTCGAACTATAACGATTGGTTAGCGTGAGGCTTCGATAGTTTTGTATTAATCGATGGTGATAACACTCTGTTCACGAAGAAATGAGTTGCACGACACTTTGCACAAAGTGTGCAAACTTAAATTTTAATAAATATGCTTTTTACGGGAAAACTTATTCGGGGTTTTAAATCATTATCTCTACTTGCTGAAATAACATTTATCAGAGTTCACACACAATAAAAAATGGCGTCGTGGAAATTTTGCACAAGTTTTCAGATTTTTGTTACAATATTGGTAATGGTTATGGTTAATGTTAAAAAAGTCACTTCCCCGAGGCCTAAAGAAGTTTTCCTACATGAAAGCAATTTGCACAATTATTAATCTAATTTTGCACGCTTCGTGCAACGTGTCGTGCGACCCGCCATATCGTGAGCAGAACATAGCATATACTCGAGCATGCGCTGTATCCGTTGAAATTTCCGCTTCTTCTAAACGAGTGCGGTGTAGTGGCGAGTGCGTTGCGTTGCGACGGCACTGACAATCGGTCGGAGGATGGTGTTGTCGTATCACGTAGGGTTTGTCTATGATGGGTCTGCGTTCTGATTATTTCATTTAACGTCGCGTGAAACTTCTTTTCTTTCCAAAATTAACGTCCATAAAGTAAAAATAAATGTTGTTTAAAATGGTTTCACTAGTAGCCGGACACTAGAACTTAGTTGGTCACGCTTGCTTGACGCACAAGGACCGCAGGCCCGTCGCGGCGCGACGCGTATCGTAAGGGCACAGATTATATACTGTACAGATGCTCGACTTCTTACATTCAACGACGCACGCACACATGCGCAACGCACACGGGGTACAATGGATCGTGTTTGATGAAATCATCAAATCATGTATGGTTTCGGCAGTTGTTTATTGGTTTTCCACCATAATTATATCGTCTGCCATCATTCTCCTTCCTCCCCCCGCACCTTTCACCTTGAGCGGAGTTGACAATAGTGAGACACTTTCCTGTGCACCTAATAATGAATTTAGGAAGTCGAGTATGTGTTGAGGAAATATCTGTGTACTTACGATAGACGCGCCAGAAAATCACTACGATTTATGCGGACGAAGTACAGTTAGGAGGATAGACCTCAGTGCACAGATATTTCCTACGCGTATGTGATCTGTGATAAGGGCGGCCACACACTCGGGTACAGTGCGAAACCAAAAGCTGGTGTCAGTCGTCACCATCCTCTGCCCGACTGTCGGCAGGTCGGGCTCGTTCCGCGCGTCGCGCTCCGTGTGCGGCTCGCGCGGCAACGTGGCGCCCCCCCCCGCGCCGCTCAACCAGAGCCTCTCCGCGCACCCGCTGCTGCCGCTGCCGCCCGGCTCCGACGGTACGTACGAACTTACACGAACATGCCCGAACGTAACGGTACCTATTGGAGCGTATAGCGCTACAAGGCCCTTGTGGCGCGTGGCCAAAATCGGAACTAACGCTGCCATCTTGTTTTTTCGAAACAAATGCACAAATGTTTACCAACAGAGGCCTCTGTCAACGGCATTTGGGCGCCAAAGGATCCATGTTGCTATGTAAGGGTAACGAAGTGTTTGATGTTTTGTGTTTCATATTGTGTGAAATTGGTCCTAATTTACAATTTTGGTTAAAACTTGTATCCTATTAAAGTATCTAATTCAGTTACGACCATTTCTGTGCATTTCTTTTAGTTTTCCCCTTAAATAGATGTATCTCCCACTCTTCCAAATCGTTCGTCGCGTGTTCTATCTCCCTCACACATATGACGTCACTAAGTAGTGGTGTGTATTGCAGCGATTTCCCTGGAGTGGGACAAACAACCTCACTACCTGGAGGCTTCTCTGATGATGAAGGGCTACAGTGCGGAGGAGGCTCGCGCGGCGGCGGCGCGGGCCAAGCGGCCTCAGGCCGCGATTCGCCCGCCGCTCGTAGCTACCGCCTATGCCACCACGAGAGACAAGGTACGGATGTATCTGAAACTAGGGCCTAAATCACTAAATGCGTTTAGCGTTAAACGTATTTAAAACATCATCCGTTTAGTCTTCTTCACGGAACTATATTTTAAATAAAGTTAGGGCTAAACATGTTTTGTGATTTATTGTGCAAGGGGACCTAAGTAGCCAGCTTTAGACCGCCTAACCAGACTCGGCGAGCCCGCTTCGTAGACGCCCGATCGGTTTGGTCGTGCCTTCTGGGAGGCAAGCAGAAGGGGCAACACGCCAACGCTTGCAAACAGCATATCTTGCACGTATAAAATTTGCGCTTGGCACTTTGTGTTCCGGGCTGTGGTCACGGGCCCAAAACGCAGGACGTTTTCTCTGTTAGATTCAGAGAACATCGACCGAGCGTTCTCTTAGACCTAGTCTCTCTAAGACCAGTCTGCAGCCCGGCCCATTAGTAACTGGTGGGTGAAAATTGATAGACTTCATCTTAGAATACATTTTTATCTACATGAGGAATATTAAAAAAAAAAAAAATGCGCTTTTTAGACAATTTATAACACCCGAATAAGTCTGGAATTAAATCGTCAATAACAAGATTTAATTGAAGGCTAAGCTTATAAGGCTTAAAATTATCTTCTCTAATTGCCGACGCTTATATTTCAACTTCACATAGATTTGTGTTTGTTTCTTTCAGCTTTCGAAACTGTACGGCAATCAAATCGTAAGGGCCCAATACAAATTGGCTTGTTATTATTTTAAAATGTTTCTAAAATGTTTAATGGATCATCGCTAACCTTCTTTATCATGAAGTAATGCTATCATCTTGTCTATTTTGGTTACATACATCATTTTGATAACAAGTAAATGGAATGTCCGACTTCCCAAATATGAACGTGAATGTAATATTGTTACCTCTATAAAATCGACTTTTGATTCATCTTGCATCACAACTCTAAAGTAAGTTTGTTGGCTGTTTTTGAATTTTTGCCCTAATGTCGTGCAACCCGTCAGACAAAGGATTGATCCAAAAGTGTACTATGCGTAAAAGTAGGTTAAAAAAAAAGATTATGTGTAACCGAATTGGACAACACAGGCATGGTTCAGGACTCATGGTTCTTCTTACTCTCTACTCATACATATTGACTGATCATATTTATATGCTCTGACTCATAACTTACTTATCCTTACTCCTTATCGATGTTGCTATAGTGATAGTGGATCGAGAGAGCATATTAAATAGACATTTTATGATGCCTTGTCTGTTTCTATTATAATAAAACTTGCTCGATCTCACTATACAATTAAAGCATTATCTTACAAATATTGTAATACCAAAAGAACCCTAACATTACGTTTTTTCAAATATAATACCATTTCCAATATCTTTGTGGGTGAAGGGTATCAAATGCAAATTTTAATGCACATATTCGGCCATCTTGCACTTTCCGTATCGCACTTACGTCACGGGGATCCATTTGTTTGTAACCCGACAACTTGTACGTCTGGGTTCATAATTAATCGAGTATCGTCCCACAGGCTCAAGAGCTAGTGACCCATGCCGAGGTCAATCATCATCCTACGGAGGATTCGCCTCTGCCTCATCGGACGACGACACCATTGGTTCGTATCTTATCTGATGACCGTAATTTGTGTTCACATGTGAAGTCAAAACGTAACGTTTGGTATGTTTTGGTCAGGTTTCTCCGGAGAGTACATGGAGCCAGGCGAGTTTGGCGCGTGCGAGTGGGCTCGGCCGCGCGCCCACTCCGCCGCCGCGTGCGCGCCCAGGTCAGAGCCCCCCCACCTCGCCCCCCTCGCCCCGCTCCCCGCGCAGCGCGCCTGCACCGCCGCGCGGCGTCGCGCCCCCCTCTAGCGCCTACCCGGACTTCGTGCTGGCGAAACATACCTCGAGCTTTAGGAAGTCGGCCGAGCGGCTCGAGTTCGAGATGTCGCAGAGCAACATCTACTCGGCGTGCGTGTCGTCGCGCTCGAGCCACTCGGGCGGCTCGCTGCGCATCGAGGAGGAGCCGGACGAGCCGGCCGAGCGCGCCGGGCGCGCGCGCATCACGTGGCGGCGCAGCGCGTCGTGCCGCAACCTGCGCGACTACAGCTTCGACGAGGCGGGCCGCGCCAAGCGCCGGCGCGACGCGCGCTCGCTGCTGGCCGACCTGGACACGCTGGCGCGCCTCGACTCGCCCGTCACGCGCTACGACGAGGCCCGCACGCGCGCCTTCGTGTTCGGCGAGCGCGGCTCCGTGGAGTCCGCCGGCATGCTGTTGGGCCGCGCCTATTCCTCTTCGTTTCCAGGTGCCATCGGCGAGCCGCGCCTCGACCTGCCGTCGTTCGCGCGCACCGGCTCGCAGGACGACCTGTCGCACGATAGTTATGAGGTGATCGAGCGCTCCGACGACGAGTCGGAGACGCGGCGCTACGCGCGCGTGCAGGCGCGGCGGCGCAGCGCGGCGCACACGCGCTCGTGCTCGCTGGACTCGGGCAACGAGCTGCCGTCCGACGACGACCGCTCGCTGTCGCACCTGTCCGAGAGCGACGACCACGACGACGCGCCCGACGAGCTCGTGTGCCACTACCGCAGCAACAACGACATCCAGCTAGACCCGTTCCTTGTCGACGACCCGCGAGTCTTGCCCCGAGAGAAACTCTCAGTGCGCTCTGATGGCAATTTCTATAAGGAAATCAAACGAGCACTCGGCTCGCGAACGTCTAGCCAAGAGTCGAAGAGTGACATTTACGACTCTAAAATATCCAAGAGTAGTGCAGAATCTAGCAAAAAGTCGCGGGATAGCGTTTATCATACGGACAGTAAGAAATCCCGCGAGACTCTGAAAAGCAAAAGCTCCGATAGGTCCGGCTCGCGAACTTCCAGTCAGGACTCCAAATCTGATTATTACGATTGCAAAAAGAATTTGTACGAGCCTGATGAAATTAGCATGAGGCGACGTAGTATTACTAGTATTCAGAACGCTTACATAGACCCGTTCGAGCAAATTTCACCTTCGTCTAGTCCCGACTCGACCAAAGATTTCTTCGATACTCAAGCCACTTTTATAAGTATGGAAAAGCCAGAGTACATGGAGAAGTCGCTGTTCGACAAGTCGCATGAAGACTTGATCGCTAATTTGGCGAATTCTCCTAATTATTATCTATCTACTCCGTACTCGACTTTTCCTAGCAATAGCAAGCATGTCAAGGAACCTAGTCCATTGCATTCCGCCAGCCTGCAGAATGTGGAACTAGATCAATTTTCGGCTCAGTTCGAATCAGATTCTAGTCCTCCGAAGAAATCAGACGAGCTATCGACTGAAGAGGAGGATATCCACCCGAACACCACACACATTTGGCCGGAAAAGATAGTTGGTCTCGATACCGAGATTGATGGTACTAGGGCTGCAAAAATACATAGCTATCAGCGGCGTCGCTCTTCCGATACGGTATTCAGTTTCGATAAAGAGAAGATAGAATCGTTAACGCGATCGATCAGCAAAGAAAACGCCTCATCGCATCTTGTAAAAGAGTCGTCGAATGAGTCTGATGTCAATGTGCGAGTTTTACCAGCAATGGACAGCATTGAGTATGCTAAGAACAAAGCTAAGCAAGCCGCTATCCTGTCAGGTACGATTACTGCTTCAATTCTCCAGTCAGAATTCGATAAGCGCGGAAAGGTTCACACTCATATCGTTCGAAAAGAGAATTTGAAGGAGGAGTTGATGGCAAAGACTCACTTTGACGAGTATAATCCTAAGCTGATCCTTGAGACGAGCTCAAGCAGCCGTTTGGCTGACACGACAGTTCCTTACACTCATCCGACTGTCGAACGAACTAAGAGTGATCCAAACAGCTTAGCCAACAGACCACGCTTTAGCAGTGTTAATTCTCGCAGACATGTGTTAATGCACCAGAAATCGATTGATCTTACACCAGCGGAATCAAGTGATGAAGACTATATGTTCCGCCAAATACCGAGTGCTCCGCCAATCGCGACAAAACGTTCTCATTTTGAGCTACCGTCAAGGCTGCCTGATCATATACGACCTCAATTCGACTTGCCTAAGAACTATTTCAAAGAGTTCGACGCGTTCAAAGCAGGTTTCAAAGATAATAAGAAAGTTGTCGATGACGGTTATGATATTCCTTATGTATTACATAAGCGTCATATAATGAATGGAACTGCTCCATCTCCACATGATGATCAACGCCAGCCTCCGGATATAGTGATGCTTCCGCCGCAAAATGGCCGCCATGTGGTAAGTGCTCATCCAAGATGTAAGTACCATGATCATCCTAAGTCGCCTCGTTCGCCCAAGTCACCGAAATCTCCTAAATCTCCAAAATCGCCGAAATCACCGAAGTCGCCCAAGTCCCCGAAATCACCGAAGTCGCCGAAATCGCCACGAAACAGTATACAAGTTGAACACACTTCCAAGTTCCTCGAAGTAGAAAATCGCGACTTTTTGTTCACGCAAAATATCGACCTGTCTAAAGTAGACCCAGTCACTCTAGAAGTGGACAAAAGCGGTCAATTGCAACATTTACCGAGTCCTAAGAGGGATATAACTAAAAACTTAGATCCTGTTCTACTCGAAACACTCAATAATAAATTGAGTCAGATAGAGAGTGATTCTGCGACGAGCTCTAAAACTGACAGTATCAGACAGGAGCCGATGTACCCATGCGAGATAAAGTTTACCATCAACGGTAGAAATGTGCAACAGCCGCCTATTTGCAAGGAACCCAAGCCACTGACGGCTGCAGAAAAATTACGAGCCGATATCAAGTCCAAGTCAGAAAAGCTACCTCCGAAAAGAGGCCAAAAGGCAAGAGGTACCGGGAAGAAAGGCCCAGGTAGTAAAATTAAAGGAAAAAGTAATAATAAGATACGGATTACTTCATTCTCGTCTGATGACGAGAGCGTGGATTCTGATGATGTTTTCGGCACCACTGAAGCTGCTCCGAAACTTGAGTTTTCACCACCACAATCTCGCAAAGATTTGGAACCAATTCTGCAGTTGGAGTATGATAAGATTACGTCTGGCGCTTGGCACAGAGGACAGACTATGAGTTCGACAGAAATCGAAGGTTCTCCACCACAGTGTAGAAAATTAGCCGAGCTAGAAGCTAAATACAATCCTCAAGTTCTCGACAGCATGAGTGGTAACGCTACAGAGTTACGTAGAATTTCGGAACGTTCTATTTCGATCCCAAGTTCAGAAGACGACGTCGCCATAAAATTCGCAGAGACAAAACAATCTAGTAAGGAAAGTTCACCTTGGGAATACAACGAAAATATTCCCTCACCGATATTGGAAAGTACTGAGTTCCTCAAATCCGAGGACGAACACTTAGCAGATATGGAAATTCAAAAAGTGACAGGGGATCCATCTGAAGATAAATTTGAAGCTAAAGATGAGAAAAAGGAAACGTCCACACTTGGTATAAAGAAAAGTTTAAGGGATGAGCTAATATCGCCGATGTTACGTAAACCTGGCGGAACTCCAATACTGTTTGCACATGCCAGACTAAATCTTTCCGAAGGGTCAGTATTCTCTCTCCAACGTCAGAAAGCGACAGACTCACCAACATCTAGTCGTAGAGCTAAAAGTCTGGACACGCCAGTTATTCAGTTGCATAGACTACCGCCTATGAATGCTTTCTCCTCGAAAGACGATACTGTTGAAGATATCAACGAAGAAGGAGAAATACTGGAAGAGAAACCTTTGATTGACGAAAAACTAAAAGCAACAGTTCCAAAGAAAGACACTATTGATAAAATTGATGAAGTCGAGGAAGATCATCCAGATCACGAGGATCTAAAATCCGTTGTTATAGATAACGAAGAGTTGCAGTTGTTGAATGATTTAGTTGAACAACGTCGTCCGCGATCGTTCAAACGCAGATATGACTTGTCTAAGCTGAAGTCTCAAGCGGCTCGCTCACCACTAAACCGATCGCCACTATCTCGCTCACCAATTTCAAAGTCGCCATCACGATCACCTACTTCTTCATTGAACTCGCCTAGAGGCAGTATTCGAAAGCTGTCAGACCTAAGCGAAGACCAGATAGTGCCGGACATTGAGAGAATCAAACGCAAAGAGAAAAAGAAACTTACTCTCAAACCGAAACCTGATGAGAAACAGAAGATAAGCAGTAAACTCAACAAAGGTGGTTCTTTAGACACAAATGCTACTAAAATAAAAGCGCTGCAAACTCAGAAGTCTTTGCCGTCGTCTTTGAAAGAACGTCCTGACTTTTTAACGGTACCTCCACTTGACATGGCTAGAGCGAAGAGTCAGGAACTGGAGCAAACGGCCAAGAAGATTGCTAAAGAAAAATCGAAGTCCTTAGAAAGGATGGATGTGAAACGCGGTAGTAGTAAAGAAAGAACTAAGTCTCAAGAAGATAGTGATACTGAAATTGCTAAACGTAAAGAAAAACAACAGATGTTGTTTGAAGCTGCTTTGAAGCAAACTAAGACTTTAATAAGTCCAGTTAAGGACACCATGCCACCATTCCCACCACCAGAAGATAAGATAGTTGTGAAAACTGAAGGAGATAAAATAATCATTGAGACTAAAATTAATAGCAAAGCAGAGGACCATGTATTTATCGCCAAATCTCCAAAGAAATTAGATAACAAGCTAACCGGGAAAATCAGTAGAAGTTTCGAGGACCAAAAGACACCGAAAACGCCTAACAAAATGAATAAGAGCATGGATGACAAATCGAGCCCATCATTAGAAGATAAGTTCGATGATCTTGCAGCTTTACAGAAATCACCAAAGACTTTGTCTAAGAAACAGGAGATCAAACAACAAATCGAAGGTAAAGTTGTTTACCAAAAAATGAGCCCTGGGGCTAAATCAAAGAGTTTAGACAGAAAGGCGGAAGTCCATTTGGATTCGAAAGCAAAATCGAAGAGTTTAGATCGAAATTATGTGACACCCGCATCAATGCTGCCAGAAAATGAAAAGCATTTCAAACAAGAAGTTGTTAAAGTAGACGTTCATCCAACTGTAGTTGAAGAAGAACCAGAAATGATACCAAAGGACGAAGTAAAAGAAATAAAGGAAACATCACCTCCAAACAGTTACAAAGACAAAACTGAAGATGATTCGTCAATGGAATGGATGACCAGCTCTCAACATACAATAATTGAAAACGATACACAAACAGTTATTATGGAACGTCGGAAAATGGACATCTACAATAAACAAAGGCAGACTGAGCTTCAAGAAAGTAAGAGTAATCAGGACATTCACTCATTAGTGACTTCTGAACTAAAAGCTGAAGTGACTCGTTTAACCAGCGAGGAAGAATCTTTGACTGAAGTTAGTGATTTGAAAGTGTCGGATGAGAGCAACATGCTGGGATTATCTTTGCCATACATCGATGCTGACAGTTCATCTGATCAAGAACAGAAGAAACCCAAAATCCCTCGCGGTATGAGCGACGATTCTGGGTCATGGGTCACTGTTGATTACGAAGAGACTACATTAGACACTGAGCTACCTCTTTCTGACGCAAGCAGTAAAACTCGCGGAAGAAGAACCTTGGATGCTCAAGGAACATTCGACGAATCATCGGCAAGCTTGATGGAGTTCTTAAAACAAGAATCCATATCGCAAATCATGTCAGATAGTGATACTGAACGTTGTTCAAAGATTTCTCGAGAAACTCCCAAAACCATAGACTTGTCAATGAAATGGAAAAACAAGAATAAAATAATTGTGACGCCACCCCAAGAAAACAGTCCCACGATTGAGAATATACCGTTTATTGACTCCAGTACGTCAAAGTCTAATAAATCCGAAGGCGAACACACCGGTAGTTCTGGCAGTGATAAATCTCCAACAGAACAAAAACCTGATCAAAAGACGTTACTGACTGCTAAGTCAAGACGCAGCGAACTGTTGAAGTTGAGTGCGGAACGTTCTCGAAGTTCCGAATCGACCTCTTGGACCAGCATTGAGAAAGATGCCAGTCCATCCAGTCACATCAAAGGCAGTTCCATTGATGACGAGTCTAGTGTAAGTTGTTCGATCGCACGGCCTCTGGGAATTTCGCAAGATATTGAAAAGCTTAATAAAAAGGATCGGGAATGTTTGGAAGAACTGAAACAGGCTATGGAATATGGGGAAGAACATTTACTGTCTCAACATACATTATCTAGTGACCACTCCAAATCTAATTCCAAATCGCCTTCACCAATACCAGAAATTACTCGTATCGAAAGTCCTAGGAGTCCGTCAAAGTACGGCGCAAGAAAGTCGCCTACTCCAACTTTGGAAAAGCAGGGACAAGTAGATTCTCAAAAAGCTCCTACTGATTCTGATTCCAGTTCAGAAAGCATTGATAGAACTGTTGAACAGCTGTCACGGCCAAGTGTTAAAAAGAGCGGTCTGGACAAAATTGGTAAAGCTGTCATTGAAGAATCTGAATCCAGTCAATCAGCAGCCTCCAAAGCTTCCGATGCAGCTCAGGAACTGAAAAATACAGTTAAAAAGACTAAAATTGCTATTACTATATCTCAAGAGGACCAAAATACTACTATTGATTTCGATGATGACGGTAACGTCATTACTACGTCATTTGAAAGGGGAGATATTATGAAAAAGAGGGCTCTTAAAGATCATGACCAAAAGAGTTCGTCTAAGTCAAGTGTTGACACAACGACCACGACTACTCCTTCTAAAGGATCACTCAGCGTTGATGACTCATCGTCTCGAAGAAAAGGACGTCTTCTTGATGACCAGAAAAGTTCATCAAAATCTAGTATTGATTCCCGGGGTTCCCTTAGTGTTGAATCTCGAGGTTCATTTGAAACAACAGAATCGACGTCGGGATCTCTTGGTGAAGCATATCGTCGCGGTGAAGAGTTGAAACCAACATGGCGACCATTCTTTGGCGCATCGGGCAGCGAAAATAGCACAAGCATTGAAGAGGCTTGGATACCACAAGATCATGATGGATACGAAAACTTGGCCATAAATAAGGAAGTTTTTGAGTACAACAACCAAAGGTTGTTAGATGATTTTCAAACGTTCTCCAAAAATCCTCCTCTGTCAGCCAACACGTCTAAGGATTCAACTGATGCAGACTTTACAGACGATCTGAACGATTTTCCGGTCAACTTCTTATATCCAGCTACGTCACCTAGTAGTGGTGGTACTTCGGATGTGGTTATAGGCTACGGCCAAACATTCGGCCGTGCTTTATCACGCATATCAGAACGTAGTACTGCGTCCGAAAAGACCAGCGCTGATGAAGATTCTACTAAGGCTTGTTCTCGATCAGAAAGTATTAATGAGGAGTCTCTAAACTCCAGTGATCATCAAGCTAGTCTTAGCTCCGACCCGCCTAGCGCCAACGTCGCTTACATATCAGATGCGGATAGACGAACATCGGCAGAGATGCCCGACATACCAATAGATCAAACTAAAATCAGCGAAATGTATGAATCCAAACGAGATGTTGAGAAAGCTAGCAGGGCTTTTGATGCGTTAGATCATAAGAGGAATGGTAGTCCAGGCAAACCAGGAGCACTTCCACATATGCCAGCATCAAAGCAATCTTCCGCTAGTGAAAGCCAAGAGTCCGATGATTGGCCATTGCCGGAGTTACCACCACAAGCAGCAAGCAGACCCTCTAATTTGGATGAGATTGGTAGAAAAGAGTCGAGTGATTTTGACCAATGGCCGTCACTCCCGTCAAGCTTATTAGAGACACCAATCGTAGAAAAAGTCCACATTTACTACATGAGCAACGAGCCAGAAATACCCACAAAAGTGACGTTACAATCGGAGAGTTCGAAAGACCATTTAGCGGGATCAGATGACGACAGTGACACATTGAACAACGACGATGATTTGGAAAAAGATGTACCGGAGTCGAAATCAGATTCGAAGTCTGCTGAACTAAGCGAAGATACATCTCCGAAAAATGCCAAATTAATTCCTTACGATCAATCAGGGTACATGGTAGAGCCCTTGGAGAAACAAGATGAATATAATTGTCATAAAAGCGTGGTGCCTCATTACGATAAGTCGTGCCTCAGTGGAACGATTAGTAAGGCAACTTGTCTTATGGGTGATGTAGGGTCCTGTTGTTCACGTTCAGAACATAAGTCGTTCAACGTCAAAAGTAACTTGGAAGAAAAAGTTATAATAAATCAGCCTCAAAAATCTCCTACCAACCACAGTCCGATCTATGAGGATGATCACTTATATGCTGATGATGTTTTCGGTGGTGATAGTAAGTCTCTCTCACCAGATTTTGACAAAGGTTTTTCACAATTAGGCACCCAGAAGTATTCGTTCGGTTCAAACAATTCTGATACGTCTATCGATGATCTTCTATCACAGACGAATGCCGAAGACACTGTTCGGGCAGTAACTAAGTTAAGTACGGGAAGCGCTGGTACTTGTAAGAGATGTAGTCACAGTAGCCATTCAGAAGAAGAAACCAGTTCTTTTGGAACTGATTTGGACGGTACAGTGAAAATTGGGCTGCCTCAAAAGAAATGCACACATAGTTCGCATTCGGAGGACACGTCCATTTGCCTCAGCATTTCTGAATGGTCCACTGGTACGAACACCGTTCGCCAGTACGCTAATCTATCCGCTTCTGAAAGCGTTTCCGTGCCTAAGAGTGACAAGTCTGATAAAGCCTCGAAGGTGTATTCATCTTCGCATGGGAGTAAAAAAAGTGAACAGAAGCTGAAACTCGGTTCTCAAGCAGAAATGAGCTCTAAAAGTAGCAGTCTCGATAAAAGCTCGGAAATTGTAAAGTATGATAAATTGTGTAGTTCTGATACCACTATTTCGAGGAAAGGTATGGACAGTAGTTCTGGTACTAAGAGCGATAGTACCTTAACTCTGGCGCAGTCAATATCAGATTGGTCTGCCAGTACTAGCCATACCCTCGTGGCCACGGCTAGAGATGATCAAGCAGATGCGGATAATACTAAATCTGATGACACAATAGTTAAAGATATCAATGTCGATGAAAGACCCGATACAGAAATTGTTATTACTAAAGTAATGTCTCCTACAAAGGAAATTGAGGAGGCAAAGGAACCTGTATTAAGATTGACTGCGTCGTATACTGGCAAAACAGATAAATCGTCATCTATAAGTTATAGCGATAAATCCGATAAGTCTAGCTCCAGCTCTCTTAGTAGCTTACAGAAACACGCTAATGGAGTACTGAGATTTGACAACAGACAAGGATTCCCCCCACAAGATGAAACACACGAACGCTACCCAAAAGTGCCGCCGAAAAGCTTAAGCTATGAAGAACAAACACAGAGATACTCAAAACAAACCATGCGATGCCAGAGTGAAGATAGTGGCTTCAAACCTTACTTTGTAAGCGAACAACCAGAGCTTGATATTGACATGCCATCTCAACTTTACAGTCAAGAAGAAAAGCATAGCGAACGTTACCAGAGCCAAGAGTTTTCTAACATTATGCGTGAAGAAGGGCCCGGTAGCAGCAAATTCATACGGTCCGACTACAAGCCGCTGGCCAAACACGCGAGTTATGATGATAAAACACTGTCGAAGAATCAGATAAAGGAGTATAAAACAAATCAGCAGTATCGCAGCAAGCCTAAGAGCTGGTCTTTCCACGAGCATTATCTCGCTTCCTCCGATTTGCCGATCATCGCAGTCCCTGAAATACCTTCTGTGCACAGGGAACTCTCGGAAAAGAGGTCTGCTGAAAGGTCAGGGAAGACTCCTTTATCTCGATGCTCGCCTTATTACTCTAGCAGTCTGAGCTCGGAGTCTCCTCCGATACAACCATTAAAAGCGCCCGTAAAGAAATCGCTTCTCGTTCGTAATATTTCGCTGAAGAGTCCCCCAAGTGGCAATGACACTGATAGCTCCTTGGATGTTATACGTGATCCACGAGAACGCATGAAAACGTTCAGGCGCAAGAAACAAGTGACAAGCGCACGTAAAAGGCAGGAGAGAATACAAGATGTGTTAGAGGAAGATTCTACAAAAAGCCAGTACTCTTCAGAAAGTGACATGCTCGGTGGCAAATATCTGGGCGTAGAAGAATCTCTTCGCCGAATGGAAAGCTCGGAATGCTCTGATAGCTATGTCCCTGAGGTAGAATCCGGTTCCTCAGAAATGTCGAAAGGAGATTCTAAGCATTACGATATTCAGGAAGCTAGTTATTCCGAAGATGAGGGACAAGATGAATACGCCAAGTATAAAAGTGCCAATTACGAAGCACAACAATTCCCGATCAATATAGCTCCAATGCAGTTTCAAGGATTCGGTTCTTCCGCTGATGAGGATGAAATGGGTTTCCCGCGGTTTGACAGACTCGGTCGTTTGCGCCATCCTTATCTTGATTCTCAGGAGCCTCCTTACGTTTCAGAGGACAGTCCTCCTAGGACTTCTTACTCAAATAAGAGTAGTCGCCAATCTTCTCTGAAGAAATCTAAGTCTACTACCGTATACCGCCAGGCTGATGAACCGTCTCTAGGCGAGCCATCTGGTCAGCATCAACAAGTATTCTATGAAGAACAAAGTGACAGAGACGACTCTGATGACTACGCTTACCCGATCGATACTATAAAGCGAGCTCCTAAAATGCCAAAATCGGGTAGCTACTTGTTTGAGCGTGGAGAGTCAGTAGCATACTCTGATACAGAGCTGCCACAAGATAAAGATGAATACGAGGAGTATAGAGGCAGCCCCTATCCGGAAAATTACGAAGAAGTGGTAATGTTCCAGACGCAGGAATGTTACCCGCAATATGAGCACGATCTCGATGGCAGTAGGGATCCTAACCAGGAACATTACGCTCGAGATCTTGACCAACGTTTCAGTCTGAATAATGTAGAGAGGTTCTATTCTAGTCACTACGTCGACTCACAGGCTTCTAGCGACAGCCCTGAACAGAAGTTTGACGTGTCCACGCTGCCCCCGCCTCTTTGCTCCGATGACGAGAATGATTAAGAACAGTAGTTTGCAGTGCAATTTCATTATCGTATTTAGTTTGGTCGTTGTCACCCCTCGCCTCGTCGGCTGAACGTTACCTATTCGGTATGTGAGTGTGCCGGCCGATTAGAGTTTCGAAATTTAAATTCCAATTAATGCAATTATTGTTATTGATATTAGAGTACTCATTATATTGAATATTTACATTGTCACTTTAAATATTTAGCAAAATAATGAATTAAAAAAATATCTAGTGCCAATCCCGGATAGCGCGACCCTTTTGACTATCGTGTGAACGCGGACTCATACCTATAGCTTGTTAAGTATTTAGGTGTAGTTATATGTGTACTTATTGATCTTAATTATACATTTTCAGATGTCTCACGAAATACTGATCAATATAACGATGACTTGAATATAAAACTGTCCTTATACTCTCAACGTTATAGTTTGTTTAGACCCTAGAGCTAAAGCTTCGAGGATGCAATACAGGTATGATAAAAATGTAGTGCCAAATTCTTCTAGTCGTATATTTTAGTGTTTTCAACCTTTATAAAAGTTATATTCGTTGATAAAAAAAATATCCTGAAAATAGTATTATTGTAAAGGCTGTGATTTACTTTGTGTGGTGATGAGATCCAAGATCTGAGTTGTTCTGTTTAGGCGATCTGGATAAGCGTTTTGCTCAAACGATCAATGTATTGTTTTGCGCACTTAGCACGTTTTTATTAATCTTAGTTTTATAGTCTAAAGTTAATTTGCTTTTGTCCATTATACTCCATTAGTTATTACAACATGGGATCTGCATTCGTGCCAAATCTGCTCAATTTTTTCCAACACTTTATTATGATAATTTATTGTAACGTTTTTTAAATAATGAATTTTGGGATTCTAAAATATGTTATAGTTGAAATAGATATGAGGTTACGAGATTACGTGTCGTGTGTGTGGTATACCGCTGTTAAATTAACTATCATCGAAGTTAATGACTGCGACGTAAACTAAATTTCTTCCGTAGAAAATTACTTTTGGCTAAAGTTAGAATTGATGTAAACGCAACAAGATATACAACTTATAATGCACACATACATGTTCGCTTCATCATAAATTATATGTTTTAGTTGTGAGTTTACACTATGCTGTAGTTGTTGCGGTCAGAGATATCGTATAATGCGAGTATATTTTGAAATCAAATTCTAATTTAACATTCCGAAGGATTTATTGATGGAAATGAAGGAAATATATTTTTAATCTTCGAATTCCTAAGACTCCCTTTAGAATGTAATATCTACTCAGCCGTCATAAAAGTGTAGCCAGCAAGTTTAACGTAAAAAAGAAAAAAATATATATACTTCTTTTTAATAATGACGCCAAAGGTCTATTATGTATCAGCTTATTGAAACATGCAACTTATGGTATACGCGTTGACATTATTTTATTCATATCCACGCTATCAATCTGCATTCAAATTATTATAAGAAATCGTTTCAGCTATAATGCTGCGGAACCAAAAACAACCATCTTAAACCATTTGCAAATCAATAATAAAAGGAGAATCACACTTCCGCAGTTGATTTAAATTTAGATAGGAATAAATTATCGAAAAAATAGACGAATTGTGTGTTGGTGTAGATGTGAGAAGTTTCTTTTGAGAAATTAGAGGTAGTTAAGTCAGTCGTGTAATGAGTGGATATATTGAAAATTAAATATTATAATAATAACTCACTTAATGTCTGATTTGTTGAAGTAATAAATGTTCTAGAGATGATATTGTTTGCATGACGTGATATTGGTTCTCGTGGAGTTATGTATTTATACAGGTTGTGCGAAAACAAGTTGACCTGAATAAGGTGAAGGAATTGAAAAAAAAAAACATCTTAAATATTGCATAAATAAGGTCTTAGCTATTATTGGCAATAAAGATGAGCAAAATACTTACTAAAGTTCGATATTAACAGTTTAACAGCACATACGTATAATCCTCGTTATTAATCTCAACTCTTGACAACAATTCCTAAATGCAAACTACACTAAGGACGAAACGATCAAAATGTCACATGGGTCATGGGAGCAAAAATGTATCGTGTCATTAGTTAGATGAAGACCAGTTACGATCAATCTTAGTTTGGTCAGGCAATTCTATGTTCGGCTATACTAAAGTGTGCATGGTGATGTAGATGACTGCCTCAATGTGATTTAAATTCTTCAAAGATTATTAAGAATTCATTTGCATCACAAGAACCTTATTCAGACAGACTTGTTTTCAACGCCTCGTATAGTTATATTTTGTTTTTCGTAGTAAAATATTTCATTATACAAATATTGCTGATGTTAACAAAAATATATCTTGTGTTATACCTAAATATATCTTATGTTATACCTAAATATATCCTTTGTTATTTATGGATATTTTTAATCCGAAATAAATTTAATTGGATTTGATTATACTTACATTGTCAAGCCAATGTGTTATATTATTTGCAAATAGTTACTCCAAAACTTATGAAATTTTAGCTATATCGAACCCTTTACTATGTTATAATGTTTTCCGACACTTCCCTGATATGCAAGTAAATATAAAGTTAATGTTCTAGGGAGTAACGTTCGACTTATCTTAATTTTATTGAATATTTTTATTTAATTTAACAATGACTGAAATTACAACTATCGATGCCAATTTTAGAGGAATGTAGCTTACAATTTGATTACTTGCATATTAGGGAAGTGGTTATATTCAAATATTATCCTATAAACCCTGTGCTAAATAGTGTTCAATTATAATTGAATTAAAAGATTAAATGGTCGTGTGTGCACGAAGCAATTCTAGTTTACTAGCGTGTAAGAGGTCGACAGACTTCCCTAGTTAGCGCAATAACTGTACGGTGTATTAAAAAATCTTAGTACTTAAGTATTTCGACTTTTCGATTGAGAGTGTACAATCCGAATAGACTGTAATGTTACAATTTCATTGAATTGTTTAAGTTTGAGCGTCCGCTTCCGACGTGTACTGCGGACCAATGGAACTGAGATAGGGAATCAACTAAGTGATAGCCAACAGTACTATTATCTTGATCAGTCATTATATATTCATTGGGTTCTCGAACTAGTTTTATTTTACATTTTGATCGACTATTAAGACGTCAGATAATGATTCAATATACCACAATATCGTTTTATAGGGTCAAAAACATCAACTAGGAAAACCATAAAACTCTCCATTTGTCAATGCTTACTAAAAAAGGAGCAGTGGCGGCCCAGTGATATCGGCCGCGACTTACCGAGTTGTTGGTCGGTAGTTCTAGGCAGGGTACTTTGAGTATTTAATTTCATCACCACTTCTCTCAAAACGATGAAGAAAAACATCGAGAATAAACGGGCATGTCTTAGAAAGTCAATGACATGTGACATCCGCCAACCATCTGCCTTATTGGTGATGTTCTTCAGAAAGGTCAGGTGCGTACTACTCGCAACCGGCGTGTGTGTATGACCAATTGTATGAACCTAAACGAGGCAAAAGGAGTGTGTAGAGATCGTAGCAGGTGGCGTTCCGTGGTTTCTGCCTACGCCCATGGGAAAAAGGCGTGATTGTATGTATGTATGTATGTATGTATCCGCCAACCAGCACTTGGCTTTCCTATTCCTAATGCTTAAAGAACTGAAGTCATGTTTTAAACATGGGTATGCGAAAGAGCAATAATAATTTCAATAAAAACATACCAAAGCTTAATTAAAGTCGCATCAGGCAGCAAATGTCAAAAATCGATCAACGTATCGTTCATTCGTTCACAGTCACATCCGAAGCGGACGCATTAAGTCATGTAATTTAAATATTGTTTCGATTATTGAAACGTTACTTCCTTTTTGAATTTATATGTGCGTGTTAGTGTACTGTGTCCCGCAATACACGGCACTGCCCCGCCTCGCCGGGGATAGTTAAACAATAAATAAATAAAAATAACTAGCGTTTTTACTGTTATGTTCGTTCGTTTTGGTTCTCTGTACCTTTGTTTATATAAGCTGCCAGGACTTTTCATGTAAGTTTTTGATGTAATAATTGAATGTTATTCGTAATTTGAGTTTTAGCGAAGATGTTTAGTCTTTAAAGTAATTCACAGGCGTTTTATTTGTCCTAGGGAAAATATTATACATATTTTCTTTTGATTCTTTGTAATACCTATGTGAGCTAGTTGGACCTTTTTAATTTCGCGGTTGATCAATTTTCAACCTTATTGCGAAAAATGATTCACTAAATCATTCGTTAAAGCTCAATAATGTCGTATACCCTAGACCTTTTGTTTCGTTATAGTTAGTTATAATTTAATTTTCTCTTTTTTATATTTTCAGGATCACTTTAAGTTGTTTTGCTATTTATTATTCTTTCAGGATTTTTCTTTTGTTCACAGATTTGCTTTTCCCTGCATGCTTTTACTCTTTTATTTTATATGAATGTAATATAATATTATTTTTTTATACCATCTTATTGTATGTCTTAAGTTGCGAACTCAGTGCATGATTGGATTAAAACTTTGTATCCAAGTTTCAAATATTATTTCTTATTTAAAGACCATTGATGTTCTGACGTTCCAATTGAATACCCGTTATTTTTTTACGATTCCAATATTTACATCAGAACAGGATGTGGCTCTGAGTTGCGATATAATAAATTTGAATCATTAATTCCTAATTTTATAAATATGAAGAGTAATTACTTCGCCTCTCAAGTCTACCTCCCATTATTGTCTCCAATATAGCACTACATAAACACAGCAATTTCACCAAATATAAATTACACTAAAAGCGATTTTATAAATATCAATTTCACCAAATATCAATTTCACCAAATATAAATTTCACCAAATTTCTCTTCAACAGACGAGACATCACCCGAGGAAGAAGATAACACAATCTCCTCCGCAAGCCTTTGTATGTCTCCGTCGGTCACCGACCACAGTATCGCCGGCGTGCCTATATTCGCGTCGACACCTCTTGTTTCGCGGCCGCTGACCAACGGGCATGACGTCGTGGACAATAAGAGGAATAGCGAGAATAATAATGATACTGTTGGTACTGTTAATGGGAATGTTAATGGTGAGTTTGTTTTATTATAATTAGTATAACTATAGCGTTATACTCGTGATTTTGCACCTACTTCCGCAGGTGTCAAGCGTCATAATGATCTATGTGAAGAAACTCGGCATTCGGCTTACAAATGTTTAAATCGATAAGAAAGTATTTTTTATTTTTTTGTAATAAAGAATATAAGATGCAGGATTGTATTCACTGTGAATATAAAATAGATACAAATATCTCCAAAAATAAGTAAGCACTTCAAGAATCATTGTCCATTTATTTTCGAAAATGTAAACAAGCGATGGTGAAATCTAATAAGAGTATTATAACTATGGAACTACTTGCCTATTTTGTATAACCATGGCTACAAAACAATGCAACTCTCAAAAAAATCTTCAACAAATTTGAGTGAAAAATGACTATCTGCGACTGGTGGTGGCCTGTATGACGGAAAACCTCATACAAACGCGCATTAATAGGTGCACTACTACAGAGCTTTGAGCCTGTGGCCCGCCGTTCGTGCTATTTCGGAAATACGAATATTACCGAAAGTATGCGTTTGAACTGGTTTAACTATAGATAGACAGAAGTCTCTTTATTATGTATTCGTATCGGGATGACCATGATTCTTGAGTCATCACGATATAACGATATAGGCTATCTGTAATCATCACAGCTATCTCAATTCAATAGATTACTTCATTGATAAAACAAACGTGTTTATTGTCCGCAGTAACGATAGTATCCGAATCAGTGAACAGCATGGATGTGCTGAGCGGTGGAGAGAGCGATGCCGGTGATACACTCTCGAGGCGGAATAACAATAGGTAAGTTTATGAATTAATAAAAAATAATTATAAACGCGTTGTCAATTGCCATGATAAATAAAAAATATTCCATTGTGAAACAATTTCCATGAAGTTTACATAGTTTTTTTTTTTTTTTACGAGAATTGTGTCGCGCTGACGCGTTTATTTATTTATTTAAGGATAAACAAACAGTAACACAATAAGAGATAGACATGTTATCTTAAATATTACATTTTGAACAATTGTGCTACCCACAACATTCTCCACAGATTACAATGCAAAGTATTTAAAACTAGCTGTAACACAGATACAATGCCTATACAACAGCCATTGTCCTAGAACTCTGGATCTTGATTTTGAAATTTATAAAAGAAAAAGTAAGTTTGTGTGCATACATGATTAAATTATGTTACTATAAGATTAAATTATATTGCGCTATTTTAAATTGCTGATTCTTTAGGGTCGCTCGGATTTGCTTCTTAAATGCATTTTTACTAAGGAAAAGAATTTCGATTGAGTTAAATTAATCGTTATATGTCTCAACCAAACGATGAAGTGGATTTACATAGGCTAGTAGCAAAAAGACGTCGAGTGCGTACCTCACGTACATGAACTGTTGGAGGAACCAGGTAACACAGACTCCCAATGTGTGCCACATTGAACAGAGTCATAACTTCCAGAACTTTCCGTCTAGACTGTAAGGTCAGAAGATCATACTTCTTATTCATCGCTCGAAGGTATTTACGTTGTACTAGTTCTAGCCTTTCACTATATTTCACGTAAAAAGGATTCCAAATAGGTAGAGCAAACTCCAACCGTTGGCGTTGCGCCAATTTGTGGGAGCCATTATAAGAGTTTCAAGGAAACCTTTTTTTACCCTCTTTATGTTTTTACATATGTTAACATATCTTGGAATTCTGGGATCCTGGTCCTTTGGAAGGCGTACGAGGGGCCGAACCCAACTCGCAGAGGCCCCTTAGAAAATTTAGATGAAGTGAGGCACTAACCGACGATTATCCCCGTATGCACTGTGCAAGTGCACCCAAGGACAACTTCCGGTTGGTGTTCCAACACTATTGCAGGATATGGAAACCAAGATGTTGGACTATGTATTTGGATGGCTAAAATGGACTGGTTACCAAGAACAATGGAAGGCCTATGGCCCCTGCCGCATCAATGTTTTGTATATACACGGATTAAATGGCAGGGGATGACTTGCACACTCAATAATGGGCTCCCGGAAACCGTCGCTGGCACATAGTGACGCAGCAACAAGGGGGCAACACTTCCTGATGTGCTTTAGAAGTGGAGAGGTATTCCACGGCTTTCATAACAATCCCAGAGCCCGGAAGATGGTCAGGATCCCTACGAGCTCTTACTGGAATACTTCCTTTCCCCGAGCACGTTTGCTCGTGCGAATCTCCACTCAAGCCGGCCAATAAAGGCAAGAATGCGGTGGGAGCTCTGAACCTCTTCAGTGTTCACTCCAGCCGGCCAATAAAGGCAAGCCAGAAATGAGGAACAAGAATTCTCCCGGGAGATAGGGTCCGTGGGGTCGCTACTGCCCAACAGCACGCTACATGCTGCCCTGCGGGTTTTTACATTATTGTTAGAAGTTCTTTCAAAAGCTAAAAATGCTTACATTTTGTTACAGAGTGGCGGGGACATAGACGCGCACACTAACCATGAATTCAACACGTCTAGACAACATTATAAAAATTTATAGTCGGTTCTAAAAATGAACTGCTGTTTCATAGAAAAGTGAAATACCTACGCAGTAGGCTACTTTTTAAATAGCCGTGGAAAAATTTTCAGAATCAAATTTTTGCAGGGTGTTTCAGAATCATGTACTTAATCCCAGATAACATGTTGTGCGCCGATGTACCTGCCGCCCTTTTTAAGGGTACGCAAGCAATTTGGAAACTCAATGCAATTGCGTGAAGTTACATCCAGAATCAGTAGTTTGGGATATACTTTGTAACATTCTGCGTTCGGAGTCCACAATAGACTGTTCTATAATGCGTTTTAGTATTGC
Source organism: Aporophyla nigra (assembly GCA_947507805.1). NCBI lineage: Eukaryota > Metazoa > Arthropoda > Insecta > Lepidoptera > Noctuidae > Aporophyla > Aporophyla nigra. Next base: position 22,365,652 of record OX382294.1, read on the forward strand.
TGTCGCTCTTACAAAATTATTAGTCTACTCACGTGACTGGCTCCTCACATGCTAATTAGTCTGTCAGCTTTAAACAAGATGAATCAGTGAGTATTATTGTCTTAATTTAATTTTGCAGTATATCGTCCGGACTGCTGGGCACGTTGCGAGAAGTTAGCGACGGTCCCAAGAGAAGAAACATGGACATCACGTATTTCGTGGCTAAGGAACTGCTCATGACGGAGAGAACTTACAAGAGGGACTTGGAACTTGTTACTGTTGTGAGTTTTTGTATTATTTAATTACTATCCTCGAATTATTCTCATGGAATAAAACATACCTTTACTAATACTCTTCTTCCTTTTTCTTTTTCCTTTTTTAATATGTATGTATTTAGAAAAATATAAGTATATTTATCAGTTGTCTGGTTACCATAGTACAGGCTTTGCCTAGTTTGGGATCAGATAACGGTGTGTTGGTTGTCCTAACATATTTTTTTTTATTTATCACAAACTCACGCACATATGTACCTTACACTACACTACAAGCACGCCTCTTTTTCCTTTTGTTTATTATTTAAATCTGTTTTCTCATACGTGTTTTTTAATTACTTTTGCATAATTAAAAATGGATTTGAATTTGAAGTGGATTCCATGCTTTAAACGAGATTCCAAATCATAAAATGTAACGCAAATATGGTACATAATAATCGTAAATATGGTACGTAATTTAAAAAAAAAACGCGTTGTTGATATGCGTTTAATTTTGGTGATATGCTTTTCAGAGACCATGTGTAAATATCTTATTTCACAGTAATTTACAGACTAAACCAATGACTATGCAATTTGGCAGCGTTGTACACCCATACATTTCTAACCCTACGTTTCAATAAAATATGGCAATGGTCTCAGTTTAATTAGTTAAGGTACAATAACACGAAATCGATGGGTGGATGATATGGGAAAGATAGCTGAAATAAACTGGATAAAAACAGCCCAGTCTAGAGAAGACTGGATAACTTTGGAGGAGGCCTTCACTAGTAGAGGGGTTCTTGCAGAATCAAAATTATAATTTAGTACGCTTAGAGATAAATCAAATGTATAAATGCACTTTAACATAGCTTAGAATATAATTACTAATATTTAGTTTTATTTCATTTTTTACTGTGTAAACTAGTTAAGGTTGACTGAAGGGGTCTGCTAGGACCGATGCCTGCCAGGGTCGCGCGATTGTTAAAACGAGATACCTACCGTGGCTTTGGCATATGGGTAATTGAAGGAATACGGGTGAGTTTTAGTCAGTAAAAGTCTGACACGCCCTCCCGCTCCGATCAGAGCGGGAGAAGAGTGATTTCCCACCCAAAAAAAAGGTGGACAAGAAATATAAGTCATTTGATGATTTCCCACCCAAAAAAAAGGTGGACAAGAAATATAAGTCATTTTATTTAACACTAAATCATTCTTCATGTGTGTTGCACAGAAATGGAGCAGTAGTGTTTCCGAGCTGGCGGCGGGAGGCGCGGAGGCGGGCGCGGCACTGGCACGGGCGTGCTTGGCGCTGGAGCCACTCGCGCTCAGCAACGGCAAGCTACTCGCCCGCCTCGACAGGCTACTAGCCAACACGCCTAAACCTGAAGGTAACTTACTATTCAATGCAACTGCTTATGTTCTTGGCTTTTAGCTTTTACTTTTAGGTTTATAGAAACTTTATTAATTAACTGGGTGTAATTTATCTATAATATGTATGTATTTTTTGTATTAAAATATTTAATTTTATTATTATTATATTTTTTTATTTATTTATTAATTTGTATTAAAACAACACGCAGCTCTACCCTACAGCACTGAATTTACTAATAAAAGACGTAAAGATATAGTCTGTCCACAAAACAGAACAAAACATGCTTTTACATCCAAATTTTATCTGTACTTCGGCCCTCTCCTCTATAATAGATTAAACTCTATAGCAAAAATTTTTTCCCTGAACTTTACAAATTGTAAGAGAACTCTCAATGACGCTCTCCAAAGTATGTTTTACGAAGAAACAGAGAATTTACTAACTGTGTTAAAGTAAGTATTCACCTACGTTAAGTATTTAATTCTGTAAAATTTTAGAAACTATTTTATAAGCTACTCAACATTTATACAATAATTTGTCTATTCACAACTTTTGGTTATTTATTTATTTTATAGGACTATTTAGGCTCTTCTTGCCTGAAACACAGGATTACCTAGTTCAGGCACGTAAATATTAGAATATAATTTACATATAAGCAAAATGTACATATTCTTAAGCCTTTTATTTTTTGAATAAATATTATGTTATGTTAAATATTATGTTATGTTATGTTATTTAGAAATATATAAGTATGTTCATCTGTTGTCTGGTTGCCATAGTACAGACTCTGCCTAGTTTGGGATCAGATAACGGTGTGTTGGTTGTCCTACGATATTATTATTATTTATTCTCAATAAAAACATAACATGTCTCTTACTTGAGAACAATAACTATTACTTTAATTAATACTAATATTAAGTTTGACTACATCCATCACAAACTAATTAAAAACTACCCGAAACTCGATCCACCCAACGCATTCATTTTTCAAGTAATGTTTTACTTATAAATTGAGGACTTCTGTCTTGACAGACAGGTCGCCTTGCGCTTTGTTTTACTCTGGCCAAACTGAAGCGAATCCCAAGCGGGATGCGGGATGATTGGGTCATCTATTTTGTATGAAGGTGTTCAAACTGACGCGAATAATAATACATTTAATGACTCAATATAACAATTATTACCGTATTATTAACTTAATGTCGGTCTGTAACTGTAGTAGCTAGTGTTTGCCGATGTTTAAATGTCATCGTTTTTCACAGATGCGGATGAACCTGAGTACAAGAAAATAGCTGATGTTCTTTATGAACATTTATTGAGTACAATCGACGTGAGTACTTTTTCCTAATCTCTCTATCCATTTCCAACATTTTATGAATTTCTACAGTCCTTAACTACGGTTAGTTTACCTCCTGGCAGTAATCTTATAGTTGTGACATGTGTAACATGTTTAATAGTATTGTGACTTTGAAACATTTGTCGTTCTCGTAACATTATGGTTGCTATTTGGTAGCTGTTACTCACTAACAATATCACAGGGATCTTTAATTTCGTTTCAATATTGGTTCGGTCGGTTCGGTTGCCCAACGGCAACCTTAATGAAACGAAATTATTATTGAATTGAATTGCTATTGTCTGAAGTAAAAAAACTGTGAACCGACTGTACATTCAAACTTAGGTGACATTAATAAAGCTTTATTTCACTATACAGGCCTACCTCTGGTACAGTTCCCGTGCCGGGTCTCTAGTAGGTGTGGTAGAGAGTGTGCGACGGCGCGGTGTGGAGGCCGGTCGAGCCGCCGCGAAGTTCGACGCGAAGGCGCCCTTACCGCTCGCTGCCTTGTTGCTGAGGCCGCTGCACAGGGCGCTGCATTATAAGAGACTAGCTAATGGTATGTATTTATATTTTCAACACCTGTTTACTTAGAGTTTTCGGACTAAATATAATTTTATTGTTTATGTAAAAATGTACTCAATTTAAACAAATGAAAAATCTCAGTCGGACACGTTTGTCTTCTATATAACTAGCTGTTGCTCGCGATTTCGTCTGCGATCCAAGATGAAAACAGGATGTTGCACATGTCCTTGCCTAGGTCATGGTCTATCTGTGTGTAAAAAAAATGTCATGGAAATTCGTTCAGCTGTTTTAGCGTGAGAGCATAACAAGCAAACTAACACACTTTCGCATTTAGAATGTGATTTAGGATAAGACCGAATCGATCAAAGATGACGAACTTTCAGCTCCTATTTGACCCCTTTAGGGAAGGCTTTTTTTTTAAATCCTTGAATAAATGAATTATTGTAGATTTTTATTAAGTAGATGTATGTTTGTACAGAATTATTCAACGCGACTCAAAGCGAATGTTCGGCGGCGGCGCTGGAGCTGGCCGAGCATGTCGCGTCGGAGGCTCGCGAACAATTGCAGCACGGAGAGAACCATGCAGCGCTGTGTCAGCTACAAAGGGACATAGCAGGTTTGTAGTATTATGAGTCTTTCCTAACCTCGTTAAAACTGTATTCGCGGCATTACCAAAAACGATCTAGCTTTAACCCGAGCCTAAACCTCCGAGACAGTTATTGTATTTCGAACTTTTTGCTGAATGCAGTTAAGTTCTTAGTACAAAATTACAATTAATTAATATTTCAGTTTCATTCGTTCAAATGGTAGTCAGTTATGATTTCATTATTAGCACATCGGGAGGTTTTTAACCGACTTCAAAAAGGAGGAGGTTCTCAATTCGGATGTTTATATGTTTTTTTTTTTTTTTTTTTATGTATGTTCGGCCATAACTCCGCCATATATAGACGGATTTACAAAATTCTTTTTTTGTTCGAAAGGGGTTTATTCCGAAATGGTCCCATGTAAATTTCATATAGATCTGATGATCAGTTCCGGAGACAGACACCGGAACTCTTTAAAAAATGACAGCAAATCAACCGCGATTTCTGCTATCGCATAAATATGCATTGTTTGTTTGGAATTAGTGCGGCGTGAATACCACAACTAAAAATTTAAAAATAAAAACTTTTTTACAAAAAAAAAAAACAACCGACTTCCTTAAAAACACTACAAAGTGAAAAATAACTTTAATTTCGGAAGTCGGTGGCAAAATAACCATAAATACAGATCCTTAGACACCGACTTCCGAAATTAAAGTTATTTTTCACTTTGTAGTGTTTTTAAGGAAGTCGGTTGTTTTTTTTTTTGTAAAAAAGTTTTTATTATTGAAAGAAACACTATAAAGCTGGTCGACGATGATCCTTGCGGGTGTTACAATATTTGTACTACTTTGACTATCGTCCCTTGGCTATCGGTTCGTTAGAAATCATTATATACAGGGTTTAAAGTAAATGATCTGCTTTCAGGTTACGACAAACTCCTAGTGGCAGAGCGAGAGTTCATTAGAATGGGCTGCGTGTACAAGCACTCGTCGAGAGGATTACAGCAGAGAATGTTGTTCCTGGTATGTTATCTGTATGTTTCGACAAGTACATTACTGCACACTATTGTCTACATTTCTTTTTAATTTCTCCTTTCGCAGGTCTGCTGGAAGAAATTTCTTAAGAAATAAGCAGTACCTTTGTACTCAATTCTATTACTATGCCTTATCACTCTGTATTTTACTGTGTGTACATAAATAATAAAATAAATAAATAAATAATAAATACATTAAATTTTGACCACATAGGTATTATTTGTATTCATTAATTTATTCTCTTACATATTAAGTAAATTTTTACAAAAATCTTACAAAAACATTTAAGAATATTAAAAAAATGTGATCCATCGGCATCGGGAGCAGGGTTCAAGCTGCCGGTGGTCAGGGCTCTAGAGAGAGGAAGCTCCTGACTGTGCGTGCCGTGTCCAGGAGTACTGCCTTCTAAATCAAGTATTATTTGTATTCTTATTTCAGTTTAGTGACGTATTAGTGGTGACGTCAAAAGCTGGGTCGACGCAGTTCCGAGCGCACTCAGCGTTACCACTTCACGCGTTGGAGTTGAAACCTTCGGAATTACCGCATTCCTTTACACTTACCGGTAATTATGACACGAAATTTTATAAAGAAGAATAATCCTTTTGTGCAGTTACTAGGGAAAAAAAAATGCTTCCAAAATAAAAGTAACAACCGACTTTGGAAAGAAGTCCTACAAAGTGAAAAATAACTTTAATTTTGGAAGTTGGTGTCTTTGAATATATATTTTAGTTTTTTGTGTCGTCCAACCTTCCGAAATAAAAGTTATTTTTCAGTTTGTAGTGCTTTTTTTCGGAAGTCAGTTGTTTATTTTTTTTGGAATGTTTTTATTTTTAGAATAGAATAGAATAGAATTTTTCTCTTTTTAGTTATGGTACGTACCAAAAACACACAGACGAATTGAGAACCTCCTCCTTTACCGGTTAAACAAGAAAGGATGTATGCTTAATTTGAATATGAACCAAGTTTACTTCTTTATTATCTTAGATTTATAACTTCAAACTCATTCGTAGGTGAGGACATAAACCTACTCCTCAGCGCGACCAACGACTGGGAGTACTCGGGCTGGTACAACGCGCTGCAGACGACGATAGAGAACGCGCGTGACAAATATACCGACGTGGATGTAGAACTGACGCCTTATGAACAAGAGACTGGTATGTATTGTTTAGTTATTTGTACCAGGATCTATTGGCTGTTGGATTGGTGATGGAAGTAATGACGCCATCTTGCTTTTTCAATATATTTCACGAAGCAATTGCATAAATGTTTACCAACAGCGCCACTCTACCAACGTTATTCGGACATTTGTAGCTATAGCAAATATTAAGTGCTTAAATTTAAAAGTAGACGAGAAAAAAATAAGAAAAAAATATTTAAGAAAACAAAAAAAAAAAAAAATAGGTAGAAAAAACTATGTTGCAAAATGAAAATAACGACATTTGTGGCCTTATTTTTCCGACCGTTTTTGACGCGCTCATCGGAAATCTAGTGTTACTATTAAAAAAATACTGGTACTCAGCTGCATCCGGTTAGACTGGAATCCGACCCTAGGCAGGTATTGATCGAGTCTAGACTCTAGACCTTCGATCAAAAATAACACTAGATTCTAGAGCAATCGATTACACACTCCACGCTATTCGTTGCACAGTGACGCAGTGTGGAGTGTGTGATCGCTTCACTATGAAAACCGTTCAAAGTCAAGTTGTAATCAGAGAAATGAAGGGGTCTGCTAGGACCGATGCCTGCCGGGGTCGCGAGATTGTTCGAAAGAGAGACCTTGACCGTGGCACATGGGCAACTGAAGGAACGCGGGTGGGTTTTAGTCGGCAAAAGTCTGACACAGTCCTGCTCCGCCCAAGAGCGGGAGAAGTCATTTGATGATTTCCCATCCAAAAAAAAGTTGTAATCAGAAGGCCAATTCTCGTAATTAAATACGTTAAAAATCTAGTCGTAGTCTTACCTCGGCGACGGTAAAATGTCAAAAACCTGTCAAAAATGTAGGAAACTTCAAGATATTTTTGACAGAGACTGATATTAAAGTGCAAGTGTTATTAAAATTGCGAAAATTGGCCCTCTGATCTCAGTTACCGAATGTCAAAAGCTTGTAATAATGAAAAAAATTTGGTAAATTGATTATCTATATGATAGAATGTAAATATTCTTTAAAATACGGGAATTGTTCCTTTGGTGTGATCGTTTTCTTAGCGTGTCGATAGCAATCTAATTATTGTTAGCCCAGAATTTGGTTACGAGTTTAGCACTTTCAGTCATCATCAACATCATTTTACAAGATCATCAATCCACCTTGTGAGAGGCCTTCCCACTCTACGTCTTCCAGTACGCGGTCGCCACTCCAGAACCTTTCGACTCCATCGGCCATCTGTTATGCGAGCAATGTGCCCTGCCCACTGCGACTTCAGTAGCGTCCATCAACTCATCGAGTATCTATAATGTAATAATGGCGTCTGTTTGTGTTTAGAACCGGCGCAGAGTCAGGCGTGCGGCGCGGGCGGGTCGGGTGGAGGGCTGGCGCACGTGTGCTGGCACCGCTTCACGTCGCTCGACACGCAGCATCTGCATCTCGCCATGAGGGTATGTAGCAAAAACACCACTTCCATAGACAGCTGCCTACTTATATAATTTCAGCCTATTGTGTCCCCACTGCTGGGGCATCCTCTCTTTGAATAGAAGTAGGCCATTTTTTTTTCTTTTTTTTTTTTTTTTGCAACTTACATCTACCACTAGGTTTGTACCGAATGCAATTGTGTAACATCTACATTCTTACTTATTTTTTTTTATTTTTTTTTTTTACAACATTTATATATGTTTTTTTTTTTACAAACATTGCAGCTTTTGTGAATTCACTCAAAGAACAACAGAATAGGTCCGTGGTAATCTACGACGCGGGCCTAGTGCGGGTTGGTAGATGTCACATTTTTGCGAATTTTTGTTTTTATGACAGTTTTGCCGGTTTTCTCACGATGTTTTCGTTCACCGTTTTGCAAACAGTAGTGATGAAATTATTCACAAAAAATAAAGCGCCTGCCTGGGTTCGAACCCACGACCTACAACTTGTAAGTCGGGACCGTTACCAATGGGCCACCACTGCTCTGCTGCTGCTTACTTAGAGCCTCCAATGAAGATAACAGACAAAATATGGTCATCACCTTATGGGCTATTTGTATCTATTCACTGCCCGAAGGATAACCTCGTGAGGAAACCGGCATGTCCTAGAACCAACAATTTGAAGTGTGTCACCTACAAATCCGCATTGTGCCTGCGGGGTAGATTACAGCCGACGATTACAAGAGAGGAACTCTGTGTCCCAGCAGTGGATGATTATACGCAACCTGCTATACTGACTTTACATGTCAGACCGTGTTCAAACCAAATAAAAAAATGTGCGAACTCTGTTTTATTCTTCATATCATTTTTTTGTTTCATAAAATGGCTAGGCTATCGGTTTTAGGGTCAACTCGACATTGGTCAAATTTGTCATTACAATGAACGGCTCGGTCCTACAAAAAGTATTATTTGTGTTCTGACTAGACAAAAGAAAGTATTGGAAAACTCACGATCGTATAAAAAACTTGATGACTTTTCAGAAGGAACCACTATGTTAGCTTACCTGTGCTTGGCGTATTTGTCCATATTCGTACAATTTAAGCAATACAAAACACACCCTAATTCACTAGAGATAAAGTGCATTATGTATTAGCGAGATAACGCGAATATTTTTTTTACAAATATACCAATTGCTAAGCAGCGTAAGTGCTATCTTATCAATGACGGAATGTACATTTAATCAATCCTATATTTATCTATTAATCATGACAATGAAAACGAATTCAACTAACTAACTAACAAGTGTAATCATACGCTACGCTTAAAATTTGTTTCTTTTTTAATTTAAAGTGTAATTAATAACTTTATTTTAGTGTTGTACGTAAATAAACATGAAATAAGTGCAGTGATTAAGTTTTTAAAGTGACCTAATTGAAATAAGGAACATAAATCATTAAAATAAAGTTTCCGTTACGAATATATTAGTGCTGTTTTCAAAACCAGTGTTGACTAAAACGCGTATGTGACACCTCATCCGCGGCGCTTACGACCTTTCGTTAGCGAGTTCTGAAGCAAGCCACACCCCGACGCTGTTCACCGCTTTAAGCATACCATCGCTTTATTATATTTGAACTTCTATTGGCCGCATGTTCTATCATTAGCTGAATGCGATTTATTATCAAAACTGACATTTCTAATTATACTGACAAAAATGTCAATTAAAAGCTGCTCTGTTTGTTATGATGGTGTTCACAGCAAAGACTGCTTGCAATGCTGTATTTGCAACCAATGGACTGAATATTTGTGCGCTGATATTAATGAAACAGTGTTTCAAAGAATGAGTTCTAAGCAAAAATCAACCTGGAACTGCCCTAAATGTATTAGCAAACAACCTGAGGGCGATAGTACAAGGAGACCTACTTGTTTTAAGAGACTAGTGTGTGCTGCCTCGGGGGGATCCTCTCAAGCGGTACCAGCCGTGAGCACAAATGTCACTGTTCGCGCTAAAGCACAAAGTCACACACCAGCTCAAGTAAATGATAGTATTAATTTATCGAGAAGCACGTTACGGGAAATGATTAAGCAAGAAATACAGACTTCGCTTAAAGACTTGGAAACCAATCAATACGAATTGGTCGCAGGTTTCAATGAGTCTCTTTCTTTTTACAACAAAAAGTGCGAAGACTTGAAGGCTATACTGGAAGATAAATCTGATAGGATACAGAAACTTGAAAAGGACAATTGTGAATTACGGGATGCAATTGAACAACTTAGTCAGCGTCTGAATTCGGTAGAAAAAAATTGTAGTTCTGATATCGTTGAGCTTCGCGTACCAGAAAACGAAACAGAAAGTGAGGTTACCACCGTGCTGCAACCGGATGAGGTGAATCATTGTTATACTAAAGACCCCGACAGTACACGAGAGCATAAGGAGAGCTATTCTTGTGCAGTAGAAACACTTCATAAGAAAAGCTAAGAAAGGCACAAAACACCAAGGCCCCGTTAATATTACTACAGATGAAACTATAGCCATAAAAACTGAACACTGGTTACCATTCAGGTGAACAGCAAAGAAACCTCAACTTATTCACGTCACGGAACGTATTAATAATATTTTTACTTTGTAAGCTTAGTCGATATGAACTCAGACGTAATAAAATCGGGGCGGGATTTTGAATCTTCAACGCACTCTGCTCGATCTTCAGCTCTCAGAAAGTTGAAAATTTAACAGAGTACCATTCCAGTGCGTCGTTAAAATACATCACCGTTCAATTTCAAGTCTTGGTGCTAGCAGTGCGTGGAAGTTCGAGTGCAAGAAAATATCCAGCCACGGTTTTATTCCGTCGGTGCGAACGTCGTAGGAGACCTCCTATGAGGGAACTCACAGACCATGGAATGCATAATAAAGTTAACAACTAAGCCGACGTCATACTACGTGGTCATACTACTCGAATACCTTCTTGATACCTGATGTTGTCCATTATTTATGTCTCACGTATTGTATATTTAGTCATCACAGCCGTAAGACGTCCAATGCTGGACTTAGGCCTCCCCCAATTTGGGGGGCTTTGTCATAATCGCCACGCCTCCCCCAATTTGGGGGGCTTTGCCAGAATCGCCACGCTTGGCAGGCGGGTTGACGATCGCAGTATGGTGGTAAAATGCATAGAGAACGCTGCTGCCCATTCTCTAGTAAGTCCCTTAGTCGTCTTTTACGACACCCACGGGAAAAATGGGGTGGTGTTATTCTTTACGTCCGGCACCACACGATACGGTATTTAGTAGAAGATCCTAATCAATTTGATGATAATAGGTTCCCCTTATTACATTGGACCTATGGGTGTACTATAGGTACCTCAATCGATCCCTTCGGGGTATACCCACGTGACGTTTTGTAATGTCAATCTATTTATTTCCAGACACAGCTATCCGGCTACTTACTGCGCAAGTTCAAGAAGTCCCCGGGCTGGCAGAAGCTGTGGGTCGTGTTCGCTGTGTCAACGTTGTTCTTCTATAAAAGTTGGCAGGACGAAACGCCGCTGGCATCTCTTCCTTTATTAGGGTAAGCTGAATTGCTGGCACAGTGGAACGGCGATTTGTTAAAAAATCAAGATTTCTGTGCTAATCTAATATCTTCCGGAATAAATTATCTAAATGATAGTGAAAACTACTTAAAAATCCATATAATTTTTATAAACTGACCGCACTGACTATTTTTGACCGCTTTGATCTTATGGTCTAAGCGGTCACACAAAAAGGAAAGAAAAGCGACATTGCTTTATACTGAGGAAATATTGATGATTGATTTTTTTTTATTAACAGTTACAGCGTGGGTGCACCCACGTCTGACGACAACATCGACAAAGACTTCGTGTTTAAACTCCAGTTCAAGAATCATGTGTACTTCTTCAGAGCAGACAGCCAGTATACTTTCAATAGGTATGTTTCATTTGTACATCTACCTACTAATACTCCCCGAATATGATGTTAAGGTTTGTTTTGTTTCACTTAAAAAGGATGATAGGACCAGTGATTCTGCTTATATGATATGCAGACAAAACTTCGCCAATACAGACCATTGGCGAAGTTTTGTCTGCATTCAAATTATATCCATCTTAACTACAGCTTTTCAAAGTATGCGCTTTGGAAATTATCGTCTGAAATACGAATACGAAATTGTGACCAATCAGGATTTGTTACTGGAGTAAGCAACCCGACGGAAATAAAACCATATCCAAACTCGCCAGGATAGGTGGTACTACTAGAAATCGCGGCAATACAAAACCTAGAAGCATTTGCCTCTGGGGCTTACTAAGTAGCGCGACGCTCGTGCTAACTCATAAACACAAAGATTACCGCAGAGTTAACAGTCCGCCTCTGTACATTTATGTGCTTAAAGTGTTAAATAAATAAATTACCAAACCGTTTACCTGTAGTAACTCTACTTACACTTACGTCATGGTATTTGTTTACAGATGGACAGAAGTTCTACAGACAGCGACAATGCGGCCTGAACACGATTGAACATACAGAAATCTAACTAGATAATTAGAAAATTAAATACTAAGGTATACATCACGAAAACGATACAACATTGGTGCCATAGAATCGTGGCCAGATATATTTTTGTACGAACTTTACGAAGTGAATCTTGCCTGTATTTATTGTGTGAATAGATCGCTTTAGTATTAGATCAAGACTGACGGATGTCAAAGACGTTGATGCATTGTAGTCATAATATTAGGTGGCTAATGTAAAATATAATACAATCTTTATATTGTCGGTGTAATATACAAGTCTGCCTACCTTGAGCGGGAATAAATATGTGATGTTTATTGAAACATACAGTTTTCCATGTTTAAAGATTTTAATGTGGACACGGCTTGTTATTTGGTCGGTCTAAAAGTACGATGTCGGTATTCCCTTTGTTTTTGGAAAAATAAACCTTAATAAAGAAAATCTTCTTAAACAAAAGTTTAACGGATTTAATTTTGGTGCAGGGTTGCACATATCCTAGGATCACTCAGCAGCTATTTTTACCGTCCAATTTTTACTACTCTTGGCCGTATTGGTGAGTACCTAATGATATATTAACTGCATCAGTTTGTGCCATTTCTTTGATTTCCAAATTTAACTGTAATTTTGGTAGGCGTATTTTCTGTCTTGCCAGTAAGAGCGTGTCCAAGTTAAATATTTTAACGGAAACAACAAATACCGTCGTCACAACGTTAATAAAATGTTTAAAAAATATTGTCGGCTCTTGCGTTCGCTAAAAATATTAGCAATACTATGTCAACAACGGTGAATTTTATCACAAAAGTAGGTTTTTACTGAGACCTTCTCTTAAGCCTTAATTTGTATCCTTATGACAGACGTCATGAAAATAGCTGTTTTATTTTTTCGCGCTTGAGTTCGATCCCTGGCTCAAAAGTTCAAAAATGTTTGAATGAAGATTTTATCACATTCGACGAAATTTAACATTTCATTTGAGCATAGACTGGTGGTCTTCCTCTACAAGGCTCGCTGGAACTTTCCAACTTGTCTGTCGTATATCACAGAAAAAGATCGTTTTGCAATATACAATCGACGTCCGAAAATGCAAGAGCGTTTAACAGTCTCAAGCAATTGAAATGCAATAATTTAGTCACATTTACGGCCAAGGTTAATTAAAGGTCACCCATACATTGTCATACAAGGGGGATACCGAAATTTCATTATTTTTGCCTAGAAAGTTCCGTTTCTGCACGCGTAGCATGACCACCATAGAAAAGGATTTTGTCGGCAGAAGAATAGACAACATGAGAAATTGTAGAAACATTTCTACCGCCTTAAAGCGCGGCCATGTTAAATCTGAAGAGAAGAAGTGTTTCTATTCTTCAGTCGACAATGGTCTACGATTGACATCGCATGACTTGTCTGCCACTTTTCTCTACTTTTGACACTTGGGGGTAGACACATTTTTACAGAATTATAATAATTAAAATTATCAATACAACCTTCTAAGTTCGTTTAATCCCATTTAATAATTATTTAATGAAAAAATCGAATATCTTAGCACATCCACCTTAACTACATCACTACCTGCCTCCACGTTGCTATGGAAAGAAAAACTGTCTTTGACTTCATAGAAACGCGACTCTACGGTTCGCCACGTACTCGTGCAGAAGAGATGTGAAGTAGGATAGAAAGAACTTTGTGCATTTTTGGAAAAATAGAGACAGAATTGGTCATGCTACGCCTGCAAATATGGTTCCCTGGAAAACGTGGTACCTATATTTATTTAAAATTTGTGATAAGTATACATTGGTTTAAATATGGACGTCACACATTAGTTCATAAGTAGTGGCCTTGAATATTGCTCGATGGGTAATATCTACGTTGTTCTTCAAACGTTATTGCAGTTCTGAAAAACGTTACTTGTAGCGTAGTACCCCACCCCTCACTCCCTCGGAGTCTCTTACTTTTGGCAATTCTTCTGGCTTTGTCAGTTACCTTGGTTCTCTTGACGTTACAAACCACCAAACTAAAAAAAGTGGAGACAGGTAGCTTGGAGAAAAAGATATAGAGAAGATAGGTACCTACATTTCAACGCAGATTAAATATTGTAGCCAGAATCACGGACAAACCTAATCTACTAAAATCCGAAAATACATGACAGTGAAATTGAAAAATATTAAACAATTTGTCTCAGGTAAACTAACAATTTACGCCCGCGTACACACAAAATTCTTTTATACTGTGTTTGCCATTCGTTTCCTAACATGTAAACAAATATTTGTTACAGCGCAGCTACTCGCCTCGAGTTCAGAATTGCCATAACGTTTGCATCGGGCTTTACGCCCGGGTACTCTACTGGGGATAGATTCACTTTATGAAAGGGATCTCCTTGATATTTATAGATATTAACGCTATAGTAGCCTTCTTTTGGAGAAGAGGCTAAAATAAGCCTACTTATATGTCTTTGAACGATATTAGATAATTGGATGATTGGTAAGCAACATTTATTTGTACATAGGTCACGATGAATGAATGGATTTAACCTTGATTTTTGGAACGAAAACCTCGCCAAATTCAGATATTGGTTGTGTCCTAAAAGACAGAGGAACGATTCGGGCTCTGTTTTGCCTTAAAAAAAAAATGGTCCTTAGGGATGCGACTTCCCGAAAATATTGGTCTTTTAGTCATTAAAGTCGAGATTCCGATGTGGTACAGAATAATAAGAGTACAGTGTATTAATTTAAGTAAGAAAATATTGACCTCCCGTGTTAATACGAACGGTTTTTAGGGTTCCGTTGCCAAATGGCAAAAAACGGAACCCTTATAGATTCGCCATGTCTGTCTGTCTGTCTGTCTGTCTGTCTGTCTGTCTGTCCGAGTATGTCGCAGCCACTTTTCTCCGAAACTATAAGAGCTGTGCTATTGAAACTTGGTAAGTAGATGTATTCAGTGAACCGCATTAAGATTTTCACATAAAAATAGAAAAAAAACAATAATATTTGGGGTTCCCCATACATAGAACTGAAACTCAAAATTTTTTTTTTCATCAAACCCTTACGTGTGGGGTATCTATGGATAGGTCTTCAAAAATGATATTGAGGTTTCTAATATCATTTTTTTTTAAAACAATAATATTTGGGGTTCCCCATGCATAGAACTGAAACACAAAAAAAAAAATTTCATCAAACCCTTACGTGTGGGGTATCTATGGATAGGTCTTCAAAAATGAAATTGAGGTTTCTAATATCATTTTTTTCTAAACTGAATAGTTTGCGCGAGAGACACTTCCAAAGTGGTAAAATGTGTGTCCCCCCCCCCGTAACTTCTAAAATAAGGGAATGATAAAACTAAAAAAAATATATGATGTACATTACCATGAAAACTACCAACGAAAATTGGTTTGAACGAGATCTAGTTAGCAGTTTTTTTTTAATACGTCATAAATCGTAAACAATACACAACAATACGTACAATTTACCTTTCATTCAGTCAACACAAATATAAAAATTAAAAAAAAAAACATTTCATTTCATAAACGATGATGACGAATGATGATGATGATGACCTGCAGGTTTGTACGGAACCCTCGGTGCGCGAGTCCGACTCGCACTTGGCCGGTTTTTCATTATTTCATTTATTTAATTGTAAAAGAAATTGGTTGTGGTCACTCGTTGATTCGTAAGCGACAGTGGTTGGTCCAAAAGATTGTCTTTAGTTCATTAAAATATTAAGTGGCGACTAAAGTAGACGACTCAGCTGTGAAATATCAAAACCTAGTATTTGCATAAAACCAAATTTTACAGGAGAGCCGAAAAACGAATAAAAAATTATTTCTGATTTCTCTAGATCGGTTTGGTTTCCGACTTTGTGTAACGTCGTATTTACCTAATTTCGGGGAATTTTTGCTAGTTTAGTATGTGGAAAGTGGTCTATAAGGTCGAAAAATTGAAAAAACACCTGTTCAAAAACAACAGATACTAGGTTTTGAAATTGAACAGTCGAACTAATATCATTCATTTAAAAAATGTTTGTCGGCTGTGTAGTATATAGACTTTCAGCCATAAACAAATTCACACTCTTACGGTTAGTGGTTGACTGTAAGCAATAAAGCATCACAGGTAACAAAAGTATAGAGTTAGAATAAAAAAAAGAACTTTATAAAGTAAATAAAAACGAGCGGTTGATGCCCCATCGAACTCTGAAATGGTACAAACGATACTATAGAAGTGAATGAACTGTACGACTGAACGAATGAAATTTGAGTGAACAATTTAGACAAAAAAAAAAAAAAATTAGTGAAGCGCGGATGATACAAATCTGTATTGAAATCTCAAGGTTTTCATTTTCCCATTTTAATTGCAAAAATATTTTTGTTAAAACGTATTTTGGAATTCCAAAAGTTTTACTGTATATTAAAATAATATGCATGATGTTAAATTAAATTAATGAATTCATATATCGAGTGCTATCGTGTGTGGATATTCCCAAAGCTTTTATTTATAGATTTATTTATTAAGCAACATTTAATGAGTTTAATATAAGAATGGAGGAATATTTAATAATTTAATTCACGTTTTAGTAATACAACAAGAAATCATGTCTGAAAAAATATCAAAATATTTTATTGTATTCGTTTTTAATGTTTGTTAAATCAGATTTATGTATAAGATGAAACATCTATTTGAAAATATATTTGAAATAATAAAACATTCAAGTTCATTCGACGTTTTATTTCATAGATTCCATTTTTACAATATTTGTTCGAAATTACTTAGATTTAATTTGGCTTTGGCAACACCGAAGTTTCTAGACAGTAAAATAATCTACTGATAAAAATATGTAGAATGTCAGATCTTAAACATTAAATACATAATATAAATGTCTACTTAGTATACGTGACACTAAAAATGCTTTTTGAGATCATACAGAATCTTTGGCATTGTCTGTTCTACTGTAAAGGTGGCACATTCAACTCCCTACCGTTATTCGAATTAAATTAAAATGCTGTGTGATTCCTAACGACTACTTTCATAACTAAAATATAGCAATCGGTCAGAACTGATGGACTCTAGCGCCTTACAGAGAATCCTTGTCAATCTATGTGTCTATGATTAAGCATATTACATTATATATGCCTCCATTTCATAGAACGCCCATGGGTTTCATAAATTCTACGATCATGCAGCAAAAAAATCAACTGAACTTCGACCAAACTACACTTCTATGTTCGTAGGGGTGGGTCACTTCAGACAGATCGTAAAATTACTCGCGTAGGTTCGAGCATTCTGTGGCCACAATTTAAACCGAGAGCAACCAAGCGACTATCGATATCCCTATATTTTTCTACTTAAGACTTCGGTAATACGGTCTTATTTTTCTTCTTTCCTTTCTGTCTGAACTGACCCTGATTCGTCTGTAAGGCGTATGCACCCCTTGCCTTAACTCCATGACTGTACAACGCTTGAGTCTCTGTTTGGTCCCACACCCGGAGTCCAAAAGTTTTGTCTGATTATACAAAAATATCCTACAATATTTACATTTTCAAACGCTTAGCGCTCTAAAATAAATTAGATTCCATAGTAAAATAGGTAAACGGTACATTTTGTGCTTCCGCAATAAATAAAATTATTATCTAATTTTATCGGTGTAGGTACTATGTTTAAATTGTCATAGACAAAAACAAATAATGTCTCGGTAATATTTAGTAAAAATAAATAATTTCTAAAAGATTCTTTATATACAATATACATTCATTAGATCAATTTCGTTATTTTCATATAACAGAAACAGATGCTCCTCTAAAATTCACAAGGTTTTTACACAATTTGGGCATAATGTGACAGCCTCTATGTAGCTTTTAAAACATACAATTATTAACTTAATTAGCTGCACATCACAGTCATGTAAAGGTGCAAATTAAAAATACTTATATTTCACATAACACAGTCGCCTAATATAGCACGGGAAGACAACTCGACACGACCTTTAAGGAACTACGGGAAAATTATACCTTAACCAAGGTGATAGCAAAGTAGATATGGCAACATTACATGGCCTAACTGTAGCAACATCAATAGGATACTTAACTCAAGACCATCATTTTTCCAACTTTCATTTCTAACCTAAGTATACTGTCTTACTTTTGGGTAAGTCTGGTACACCTCTCTCAGTTACCTTTTCCGGTAAGTATAAATTACAGCAAGAAATTTCCTAAAAATGATAAAAAAACCATCACATTTCAGTTCACATCCTAGTCGAGACTGCGTCTCCATTCTCTTTGCTCTCTCCATCCAACTGTTCTTTGCTGCGTTTTTCTTTATTCCTGCTTTTGAATATGGAAGCGTTAGTAATGGACCGGATGCGGAAGGAGCCGGGTGTGCCGTTGCCTATGGAGTTGCCGGAGCCTTCGTGTTGCTGGTGCCGGATGTGCGGGGACCGGTCCCTAGGTCGCGTTCTTGATGAGAAACTTGCTGCTTTTAGGCGTGCTCCTGTAATTAAATTTGGGTGTTGTGAGGTTCTCAAGGATTTAGGTACAAACGTGTGTAGCTGCACTTAAATAAATGTAGGGATAATGTGGACGGCGATTTAAGAGTAGGTTAATAAATCTTTTGCATAAGGTGTTATTTGTGACAAGTTCTTGAATACCAACCAAAGGGGCGAGTGCGGCCTCAGTGATAGCCTGGAGTCACGCATGTTATCACGGTTTTACTCCGAAACTGTGATATTTTTTTGTTTCGAACCTATTACCACTTAACGTTCAGTAGCCATAGTGTGCGCTCCGAATGGCTCCGATTGGCCTTGGATCAGTCAATGGAGCGCCGAACGGGGTTGATGCTTTTAGATGGTTAAAAGAAACTCGACTCTAGGGCCACCGAACAGTTTTAAGAGAGTAAGCGTTTCTTCTATTATATCACTCGGCGAACGATTGCTCACTCATTCATACATAAACAACGTCACCAGTTTGCGAGCAGTTCGCCAGTTGCTCTGTGCATTCGGTCGACCTTGTCTTTTCTAGCATCGTAGCACTTATTCGTTTACTATATTTACTTGTTATGAGCACCTACCTAGCCCCAGCTTGGGCTGCTTATCCTTGGGCAGCGGGTGGTCGTGCGGCGCGAGGTAGGGGTGCGCGGCGCCGGTGGGCGTGTGCGGCGCCGACAGCGAGGCGGGCGGCGCCGACGTGATGTCCGCGCGCCGCACCACCAGGCTGCTCGAGTGCGGCCGGATCGCGCCCAGTTCTAGCTCGTTGCCTGTCGTTCTGTGTGGCAGTTGGAAGTCAGATATATGTCAGGTAAGAAAGATTATAATGTTCCAAAGAACGTGTGTTGAATTGAAATTTTAGGGATAGCAAAATGCTTAAACATTTTCTTTTGCTGTATAGTTTGAGTGAAAATTTTTGATAGCATGCTCAAGCACACGCCACAGGGAATATTTTTTTCCTATTTTGAATTGTCTTTTAATAGTAGGTAATAGATATCCTAGAAAATTCTGTATAAATGTAACATCACATTTCGATTCATACCCTAGTCGAGAGTTTGAGACTGCATCCCTATTCTTATTATCAGTTAGTTCACTAAATACGTAACCATGTTCACTAAATATAATGAGGTAAAACGGCGAAAATTTAGGCAGAATTAGGTAGGTAAGTGTGTATGACAATCTGCGTAACTGTACTAACTTCGATTTCAGAAAATTAAAGTGTTCGCATTCGTTTATTTGCAGTGGACATATTTATAAAGATTAATTGACAGTTAATTAAAAAAATAAAATATTTTTACAGAAAGATGACACAAGTGAAAAAAATATAATATTCTATGTAAACTAGCATAGGTAATCCAAGCAATGTTACACTATGTTATGCCAAAGCTCTCGCTCAAATCATCTTTTTTTGGCATACCTAGATAATATGTATGATTGTAATTGTGACTACTAATTATTTAATAGATAAATAAAAGACTGACAGGCGAAAATGTGGGTGTACTATAGGTACACCTCTGCCCAACCCTTCGGAGAAACGGCGTGATGTTATGTTTGTGTGTTATGTTATAAAAGACTGAATGGTTATGTCTGGTTTCCAGACCCGTGTTTTTGTTTAAAGCGCTACTTACGTTCTCACATGCCGTGTCCGCGCACGACGCAACTCAGACCGTCGTTGTGAGCCACTCGGTGCAGTCTCCGCTCGACTCGTCCGTACACTGCCGCCTCGTTTAGCTACAATATACAATATGAACAATGTAGTTTTATACTTTAGTTGTTGGTAGAGTGACCATTGTGTATCTGAAACATCCTACCAACATGAAGGACCAGAAATTGAACATTTTGGTCCTTCGAGTGAGATGCAAAACTTAAAATAAATTAGTTTCTATACTTACGCACAGCCGCAGTATCGAGTGGATGTGTGTAGATGCGCTTGCGAGCTTGTAGCATGGTGTAGACGAGAGCGGCCAGCGAGCGCGGCGGGGCGGGCACGGAGGGCCGCGCGGCCGCCGGGGGGGCCCCGCGCGCGCGGATCACCCACCACGTCTCCATGCGACCCTTGCCTTTTACTTCCACGTTGCCACGACGGTCCAGCGCGTAGCCGCGGAGTTCTAATAGCTGAATAGTAAGATTTGCAATTACTATTGAGCTTTATTAGTTAGTAAATGAAGCAGAATTATGTTTGTTGTAGTTTTCAAGTTTAGTGAACGATGCGATGCACCATGAGCACCAATAAAACTACGCTGCAAATCTAACTGACCAGCTAACCTTACTACCACGGAAAATTCTGGATTCAAAACAAAAGAAGATTCGAAAAACAGTATAGACAAAGAGCTCACCTGCTTAGTGTACTTGGTGACTTGAATCTTGTCCATGGCACCTGTGGTTTCCATTCGGGACGCTTCATTGACAGTGTTGCCCCAAATATCGTACACCGGCTTGCGAGCGCCGATCACTCCGCCCACGAGAGGTCCGCAACTTATCCCTGATAGTCAAACATCAAAATGAAGTAAAGTTACCTCAGAAGTTCAGAATCAGTGTAGCCTACGTTTGAATATTTCAAGCAGGCTAAACCTAAAAAGCCACAGGGCACCCGGAAGGCTGCTTCGTATAATTTTATGAATGTCAAACCAAGTTTCTTTGGATAAAGTGGACTCATGCACTCTCTCAACTCTTTCTTACTTTCTAACAGATGAACAGCTAAAAACTCAGAATGTAGTAAATTAATATAAAAACTTATCTCACCTACTCTTAGCCGGAATTTGTAGAAACTATGCTTGCTGATGTCTTCTAGCGCCTCCCTTAGAGCGAAGGCGTAGTCTACCAGCGCGCACAAATGTTCACACTTATCCTCTCCAGTCTGTTGAAAGAAATTCGTAGGGATTTGTGGATGGTTACAAAAGTATTGGACCATATTGCAAAATCATTAGTTGGGATTTGGTATTCCAAAAGGTTACCAAGTTCAAAATATTGCTATTACGAGTCTCCACAAAACTCAGTCAGGAAAACTGACTTACGTTATTCAACACCTTGAAAACGAAACCAAATAAAAAGTTACCGAATTATGGTTTGGATTGAGTCCGGAAGCAGCCATGTAAGTCGCAGCGATAGTCTTGATCTTCTCAATGCTTTTGAATCGCTGCTGCATCAGCAACTTGTCAAAATCAACTGTAAATAACAATACAAATTAACATTCGAGAGCCAAGTTTATAAGGAGCTTTCCGTTAAGCAAGCAGCAAAGAACAAGGTATTCTTGAAGATAGTCAAAAGATAACTGATTGATGACGAACCACTTTAAGTGAAAGCACGTGACATGACACATTTGCCAGGAAGGATAAAGGGGTGAAAACTAAATGAACTAAAGAAGCTGGTGGATTATGCAGGATATAGATTATTATCATTTGGTGATTTATATGCTAGAAAGTCACTTTCTAATTTGATTCTATTTCGACAGAATCCAGGAAAAATAAGCAGGATAATAGATGTGTTCGGTTGGTACATTACAAATGATCTCATTGAGCACGCGCATGCACTCGACCGCCTTCTCTTCAGAGTAGAATTCGTCGAAGTTCGGGATGCCCGCGAACATCACGCCCACCTCGTCGCGCCATTGAGAGTACAGCTCCTGAAAATTATAGAAATATTCGATTTTTTGTTGAAATTGAAATAGAATTATAGCCAAAGGCGATGAGTGAATGGAAATCCAAGAATATCCAGAATTTCGAAAGTCTAATTTAGTAACGACAATAATCAATCAATCAATCATAATGACTCTTGATATTAAAATAGATTAATTTGAATTTTCATTTTAGAAGGTATATTCGTGGTCCTTAGATTCATCTTTATCCATAAACATTCAAACAGAAGGCTTTATCATAATCATTAAACATGCATATTAGTAACACACAAAATTAGTTTAAAGTTTATTGCTTACATCCGGACACCAATCTTTACTAAGAAAGTGAACAACGACGTGGTCCGGCAGTATATGCTTTAACAGATGTCTGTTAGTTTTCTGCGTGTCCTCCATCTCGTCCAGATCCGTCTCAGCCTGTAACTTCCAGATGAAGTCTAGGCGTGACGTCACTTCCACTAACCGCCCGTGGTATATCACCACTACCAGGAATACTGCCATCAGGATGAGCATTTGCACGTAGGCTGGTAGTGTGCTGGAAACGGAGTTTATTTTCACAAATATACACATTCAAAATACTTGACTTGGATGGGTTGAATCCAAGAAATAATAGATTGAAGCCAAGGATGTAACAATATGGAGATTTGGCCCACCAATAAAGAGAGATCATTCGTGACCTTAATAACGAGCCAGAACGCTAAAATGAACAATGAGAAAACAATAGAAATAATACTCACGTGTTCGTGCTTGTGTAGTTCTTGTAGTTGTAGTAAACTAGCAGCAGAATACAGTACATCATGACGTTGACAGTCGCTAATAACGTTTTGATCAGATAGTACAACTTGAGTACCGAGGTGAGCGCGACCAAGCATAGCACCCACGTGAACACCACATATTCAGGGCGGTAGCATTCGTCTGGGGAATGAAAGATAGTGGAATATGGCGCCGAAAGCTTGGAAAGAAAACATCCTTTATGCTTATTTTGAAATACGACATGAGATCGACTAGCAATTTTTAAAAATAGGAGAAAATCTGTTGGTGCAGTTGGTGTTGAACACTATTTTTGTTAAACGGTAGAAGAATACCGAAAAGTCTTATGTTCTACACAAGATGTTATTAGATGATAAAAGCAGTAAAGAACTAACCTGGATCGCTCAATTCAGTGCTAATGACGGCTTCCGTGGTGTTGCATGTTATATTTGAGTCATTCGCGACTTGCAGAGACTTGGGAATAAACGACGGTGGACAGACGTAGAGTTTTATCGTGCTGCAAAGAAGAATAAATATAATTATATGTATGTATATACATCAAATCACGCCTTCTTCCGATGGGTGTAGGTGAAAGTACAAAGTGCCACTACGATCCGTACCTATAGCTTTTTACACCTCTTAATAATCAGGGAAGAGTCCATGAATATCGCGAATTGTAATTAAGCTCTAAATTGGGATGGTGTATTAAAAGTAAGGGAGGAAGGGTTCCTATTAAAATAAAACACATCACCTATATATCAGGCCCTACTATACTCCTTTTGCCTCTTTTACATTCATAAATCTGGTCATACACGCACGCCGTTATTATTCTTGTCATCCATATAAAATATTTGGTTTTAGGTTACCCGTTATGAGCAAGATCGTTGATCAATACTCATGCCTTCTAAAGCATTTGCACTGCATGGGGGCAAAAATAATATATCATAAATCTAAGCTGCACGCAGGCGCGGTCCGAGAGGGGGGTTCTAGGGGTCATGCCCCCCCAAAGACAGTTATGCTATCGAAACCCTGAACGATTTGCCAGTCTTATTATCTTAAAATTGTTCTCACTTGAGCCACGGAGACTCCGATGGACATTTGCAAAAAGATTATAACCCGGGACATCATTCTGATCAGCAGCGCTTGCGACTACTAGACCAAAGAGGATTTACCTTCCTAAAAATATTCTTTAGTACTCATGGTGACCCCCCCCCCCCCCCCAAAATGTTAGGCTGCGACCGCGCCTGGCTGCACGTGGTGGAATGGTTGTTTACATATATCCTAAGCAATATCATATTCATTCTATATCTTCGAGCCGTGTGTTGAACAATACCTTACCTGGATAAAGACATGGCAGTAATAAAGCAGCAGATGTGAATATTCCGGATCATTCTCGTCGAGCTGAGGTAGGCAGAGATCTTGGACAGGCGCGGCAGGATCCCAGGGAACTCCTCCAGCATCACCAGTACGAAGGACAGGGTAAACGGCACCGTCATCGACAACAGGATTATCACGAGGTAGCGGCAACTGTGGCGAGGAGAAATATAATTTGAAACTAGAGTTATTGGTACAGTAAACCTCACATAAGTGGTCTCCGACCCTTGCTCGAGCCAGTCCGCGTCGCTGAGCCAGTAGCTTTAAATTTCAGCTCGTCCCGTCCTAGTGAGTGGTCCCTTTAGTTTTAAGTTTTTTAAGTCCTGGCTAGAGGCCTTAATGTGTTAAGGTAGCCACAGGCACGTCCGATTAAGCAGCCGACAACCTCATAGGTTGAAATGCGAGCTGTCATTGAATAAAAAAAACATACATATATTTTTTTCTAATTTCGGGATTGTTGGTCATGTATTGTAGATAGATTAGTGGCCAAGGGGGGGGGGGGGGGTTAGTTAGCCAAGTAATAACAGCCGCACAAATCAATCCATCAGGTTGAGCTACGCTTGCCGGGGTTGGACCGTGGATACGGACACTCTTTATATACCGAGATTCCTCCGCTTCAGAAATCACGTTAAACCGTAGGCCCCGGCTATTATTCGTGGATCTATTCTGGATCCTTGGACAGTCGTTACGGATCGTCAGAAGCCCGAAATACAAATAGTGGTTTTCTTAAAGTTTCGGTATGCAGCGAAACGTGAGTCTAAGACAAAGTATTTATTTCAGTTGAAACATTTACAGGTAATTTTGAATTACCAAGGAGTCAGTCAGTTACAAAGATGAAGCTTGCCCGTTTCAACGCGGTATTTATTAATATGAAGCAGAACGATTAAAACGCACGTTTTTCCAATTAAAATGTTTTAAAATTACGTTTAAACCTAGTTAGTTTATTTCTACGCAGAAAATGGCTTACTTGTAATGCACCAAAGACTGCACAGCGACTATGAACAGCCATAGCACCAGGCAGCACATGACGTTAGACTTGAAGGTCCTCTCATCCAGCTCGCAGAACCTCTCTTCGAGGGAGGGTCGACGGAACCGGAGCGACCAGCCGTGCATGTTGCTCACTCGCATGCGACGGTTAGACTTGACCTCGATCGAGTGGTTTATAATGTCGTAGTCCTGCAAAGAAGCCATTGAAATTGTTTTATGTCGAGTGAATGACGGAGTCTGGAGTAAAGAGTCTTTTTAAGGAGCACATTCACGTTAATAACTATTAGTTAGAATGAAGCCGTGAGTATACAAGTCTCGGTAATCATTCTAATTTGTACCAATAAAATATGAGTTATATTGCAATGGCTTTTCGTAAAAAGATATCGTGAGTGTGTTTCAAAAAGATGTATACGTTGACGATTCATTTTATCGTAATACAAGTTGCTCGATAATACTGTACCATTAAAATTGTGTAATCGTTTTTCATGTAGCTACCACTATAGAACATATTTGTGAAGCTAATTGTATGTGTGTCAGTCTCCAGATGAGCTGAATTATTGAAGTTATTGGCTCCATAGAAAATCTCAAAGCCAATCGTACTTTTAATTTCCTTTCGTAAATCGAAAGAAATGGAGTCATCTTTTATACAATCGGTGTTGCTGAGATTATATCCTTTTATATCTTACTTCAACGTCGGAGAGCGGCGGCACGTCGTCAATTTCCGGATCTTGTTTCGGATCTTCAAGGTTTGTGCGACACGGGCGCTTCATACCGGCTGCACCGCTTGAGTAGTACTGCAATAAAGGTGAGAATTATTTTATTGTTCGTGGTCAACAGACACTAGCGGTGTAGTTGTTTGAAAGTCATCGGGTTGAAAATCCAACTTTGTAAAGTTTCTCCAATTGATTGAATATGACCTTGTATTTCAGATGTTAAAGAATAGTTACTAATAGCTAGGTAGGTAGGTAAATCATTTAATCAACAACATCAACTCAGCCTATCGCAGTCCACTGCTGGACATAGGCCTCTCCCATATTGCGCCACAACACCCTGTCCTCCGCCTTCCGCATCCAGTCTGCCCCAGCCACTTTCTTTAAGTCGTCGGTCCATCTAGCTGGGGGGCGTCCCACACTACGCTTGCCGATACGCGGTCTCCACTCTAAGACTCGTCTGCTCCATCGGCCATCGGTCCTTCGACAGACATGGCCAGCCCACTGCCACTTCAGTTTGCTTACTCTGCGAGCTATGTCGGTAACTCCAGTTCTTTTCCGGATAATCCATTTCTGATTTTATCCTTCAAAGAAACTCCGAATCATTTATTATTATATTCTAATTACGTCCTTGCAATAAGCTCGCCCTTTATAACGGGGAACTTAAATGGCGAAATGTAGGTGTTTCTCAAGGTGGCAGGAACATCAAAGCGCGAAATGTAGCCATGAATTCAGCACATGATTCTAGAACCCCTAGCGAAGAAATTATTACAGTTATTAAAAAAAAATTAGCTGTTTCTTAGATAATACCTACGCGATCAAAATGCACAGCAAATTATTTTTTTTAAACTGACGAAAAATGTCATAGTGTCATTGAGGAGTTCAGAATGCACTGAATCCATGGTAACAGGTACACATTTATTTATTTATTTATTTATTTTTTATTTATTTATTTAAAAACACATACAACTATCATTACAGGCTAACCTAATACAATAGTGTAGTTATAATAGCTTACAATAGCGTATTATTGTAAACAATCAGGAGAAATCTTAAAAAATGCGGCCTGTGTGAATTCGCTCAGAGTACAATTGAAGCAGTCAATCTGTTGTGACACCATATTGAGTGTACGTAGGGCGCGCGTCAGCGGCGCGTGTTGCAGCAAGTTGGTGCGAGCGGGTGGCACCCACAGGAGCGGCGGCCGCCTCCGTCGCCCCACGTACCCATCAGGTACACACAACGCAACCGTGCGTAGAACGCCTGGGTTGTGTATTTTACCACGCATAACCTTAAATAAGTAAGTTGCGAGAGCTACTTCCCTTCTTACTTCCAGTTTATAGTAGCCTACCATACCCAGCACAAATAGAGTAGGATACAGCAGTGGATACCCTGGATACACACCATACTGCTTTAAGAATAAGAATCTCACAAACTTGTTCTGGATGCGTTCTAACATTAATTTGTACTTGGCTTCATGTGGCGACCAGACGACAGCATTGCATTCCAAATGACTTTTCACAAGCGCTTCGTACATCGATCTCAGAGCACTGATGTTCGTGAACTGGTTTCCTAAGCGTAAGAACAACCCTAAATTGCGGTATGCTTTTTTACAAACATCAATGGTATGCTTACGGAAATTTAAATCAGTTGTAAAGCGCACGCCTAAGTCCTTAACTTCCGAGACACGTTGCAGTTGGATTCCATCCATGCAATATGGATAATAACTTGGGTCGCGCGCACGGGTAAATGATAACACCGAACATTTGGCCACATTGAAATACAACTTATTGCTACGACTCCACTCTACTACCCTATTAATATCCTGCTGCAGGTCGTCATGGTCAGTTTCCTGGTTTATTTTAAGAACTAATTTCAAGTCGTCAGCGAACAGCAATGGTATGGATTTATTAACTACGCTCGGCAGGTCGTTAACTGTTAAAATGAAGAAAAGAGGCCCTACATTACTGCCCTGACTGACTCCTGATCTCGTGAAATAGGGCTCAGAGAACTGCCCACTGCAGTCAACGTACTGACAACGGTCTCGCAAGTAGCTGGCAAAAAACGACAAAGTGTGAGGTGTACAGCCTACACCAGCCAATTTAGCCAAAAGGACGTCGTTATCCACTGTGTCAAACGCTTTCTTGAAATCGAAGTAGGCAACGTCTACCTGTTGACCCGCATCCACCGTCGGTACTATATGTGTCATAAGATCCAGTAGGTTCCCCGTTGTCCCCCGCCCAGGACGGAAACCATGCTGCGCGTCGGACAACAGAGCGCTAATCTGCGGATACAGGCTACCGTGAATGGTCGACTCGAACACTTTAGCTGGAGTGCATAATACCGCTACAGGTCTATAATCGCAGGGTGCTGAGCCTTTACTACCTTTAGGCACGGGTACAACTCGGGTAAGTTTCCAGCGCTCAGGAAAAGTTGCGGTCTTAATACAAACGTTGAACAAATGTAGCAACGGCTTCACCAACACCGCACGGCAATCCCTAAAAATGTACGCCGGAATACCATCCGGACCGGCTGAGCGCTTAGGCGGCAAGCGTGCGAGTGCGCGCTGTACGTCAGCGGGGCCCACACTTGCTAGATGCACCCGAACGCCCGGCGACGCGCCCGCCGCTTCGCCCGCACTCGCCGCCGCCACACTCAGTTCGGGAGGTTCCGGATTGTACACCGACTGAAAAAACCGAGCGAACTCATTGGCACATTCGTATTCCGATAATACGCGTCC
The DNA here is from genome assembly GCA_947507805.1 of Aporophyla nigra. Classification (NCBI taxonomy): domain Eukaryota; kingdom Metazoa; phylum Arthropoda; class Insecta; order Lepidoptera; family Noctuidae; genus Aporophyla; species Aporophyla nigra. The sequence goes on from OX382294.1 coordinate 22,394,452, forward strand.
GTCTTTAATTAACTTCCGCTGATTGGAATCGCCTTTCCTAGATCTAATATAACTCCAAAACGCTCGCGGATCCTTAGCCAAGTGCCCTTGCACGCGGTTGCGATACTGATCATGCGCCCGAGCTGTCTCGGTTTTCACTTTTGCCCTGTATCGGGCGAATTCCACATAATCACTACGCGATTTACTAGATTTATATTTTTTATGTAATAAATATTTATTTTTTATATCTCTAATAATTTCAGCTGTATACCAGACTGGATAAACGTATCTATTATTTAATGAATTAATATTTTTATTTTTCGGAGGAACACACTTGTTGAAAACGTCATATATCTTATTATAAAATAAATCTAAAACTATATCTGGATCGCATGATCCGTAAATCCCACTCCAATCTATTTTAGCTACTAAACTATACATTTGTTGGAAGTCCGCTTTATTAAAATTCCAACATGTACGACTTATGAAAGATTGAGATTGCGAGGGTCGCGTACGCGGCGATGCAGGAGAGGTACTCGGCACGGGGGGCGGCAGAGGCGGGCGCGCGCGCGGCCCGCGCTCTATGCGCACGGCCAGCGGAGGATGGTACGCGTCCACGGGCTGCAGGCCCTCGTCCGCCGCGCTCACCGACAGGCCACCACGCGCACTCAATACGAGGTCCAACTGCCTATTGTTACAGTTAGCTACTGCGTTGTACTGAGCAAATTCACAGAAGGCCATAAAATATTCGTAATAGTTAGAAATGTTGTTGTTACACGAGTACATATTAAAGTCCCCTAAAATAATTAAATTACTGCTATATTTGACAGATATTTTTTCTAATATACAAAACATCGACAAATATTCATTGTCGTCAGCCCCTGGTGGAATATACACGACACAACAAGTGAATAGAAAACAATTTTGCATATAAACAGCCGCACACATTAGTTCAAACTTTTTACTGTCTATATCAACGTCACCTGGCACCGACACTCGCCGCAACTCGAACCTCGGTGTGGCCACTAAAAATACGCCTCCTTGCTTGCGGCCATCCGCTCGATCGCATCGTAATATTTGATAGCCAGGAAGCACGAATTCCGCGTTCTGAATCGCTTCATTGAGGCCCGATTCGGTGATAGCAAATAAATCAGACCCTGATGATTCCAGTAGTGATAAAAATTGTGTCGTCTTAGTTCTAAGTCCTCTGACGTTTTGGTATAAAATGTTGAAATGACTACTGGGTTTCCGGTTGTTTTGGGTTAGTATTGGGACGAAACCAAATCCATTCACTGTATTCTACATTTACTGGCCATATCGCAGGGTCACAAAGTTTCTCAAAATTACTTACTGTGACACCAATCCTGAATGAGGCATAGTCTCGCTCCGTCTTAGGTTTTAATTTTTCGATTTCGATTTCTGAGTCAGCTCCGAGTGTCTGTTTGATATGCTCCTTTAGATCATCCTCTGTAGTGCTTTTATTCAGCCTCCAAACATGTAAAAATTTCCTGCGTTCAACTGCTTTTAAAGAGCTAATTGAATGATTACCACCTTTTCTTATTGCGTTGCTTCGTCTGTTATTTTTTTTAACCTCTATCCAATCATTATTATTAGTAGCGTCAACTTTCATATCCGCTGCTTCTCTGGCCACCGCTGCGTAACTAGTCGCCACGGGCCTCTGGGGCGGTGGCAGCGGCGGAGGCGTAGTTGCTTGCACTCCGTGCTCCACGACATTTGTTTGAGACGATGCAGCCAGGGCAGTAGTACCCTTCGGTATTGTAGGTATTGGTACCCGTACTGGTCGTTGCTTCTGGTAATTGGTATCGATATCATGGTCTTCTTGTTTTTGTCTAGACAGTAGTCCCTCAGTTTTTAAGCTTTTAATTTGCCGCTCATAGGAACTACATCTCATATTCGCTTCCTTTAATTCCTGTCTTAGTTTAGTATTTTCTAGCGCCAGGACAGCCACACTGTCTTTAATCTCCTGTATAATATTTGTTTCAAAAACACTAATTTTTGCCAGGATTACGCTATTAATTTGATGTACAATCTCGTCCGATGTCAACATCGGTGCTTTCTCCTGAGCAACATTTTCTTCAAACGACTGATTTGCTTCATCTACTAGCCCAGCGGCCTGACCACCACGTACCGGTGTGTCATCTGTTACTCGTATACGCTGAGTTACATTAGAACAGGAGGCACACTTAAAAGTACGCTTTAATTGTACCGCCGCCGCCGGGGTTATATTCACACATCTATAATGGTATCCTTTCTTGCATCCATTACATTCAATAGTCTCGCCTACATTCACTTCTCTGTTACAAACCTCACAATCCATCTTAATTTCTAAAATTTTGTGATAACCACGAAAGGGCGACAGAGACCGAGATAGTTAGTTCGCGCAAGAGTGAAAGAGCGCGATGCAACACTGTATTTCGCGCCACCCGCGAATTGTTTTTGTCACTGCACTTACTAGCACACCGAATATTGTTTGAAAACGTTACAAATCCACAAATTTAACACTGTTCTCCATATTGTTACGGTACGTTATCATATAATGTCCAGTTGAACACATAATTCATAACTGTAAAGTCCGAAATCACAATTCTATAAAATAAATACCGAGAGCGACCCGTACGCGGCGCTGTAGGTAGTCACCAGTTTGATGTTACCATTTGCCAAACTCTTTGGGATTGCAGGCGAAATGTTATGTAATGTCATTATATTCTTTCCATTATAGGTGGTACCACCACCACCTTTATAGTGTACATGATCGTACTCGTCTTACATTTTGGAAGGGCATCTCCGGCGTCCAGTCGGCCGTCATCTCGTCTTCGATGGTGCTGCTGGGACGACGTGGTGTCGCCTCCCAATTTGTTTGTGGGGCTTGTGGTACACTGTTGGCATATGAAAGTTATTATTCATCATTTATCATTAATTTATCTTAATATTAACCACTTTCTAATCTATGATATGCGATAATGCGATTGTAGATCACAAACAGAAATAGTTCTACTTTGTAATTTTTTTGAAGAATTTTTTTTACAGAAACATTAACTTAGTTCCAATGTAGCTCACCTGGTTCTAGACCTGTGCCTCGTCCGCCGCGGCTGCTCGGTACATTTGATGAGGTACGTGATAGGGTTGTGCTCTCGAAGGTAAGGGTCACGGGTACCACCGTCTCCAGGCTCCACTTCAAACGCTCCGTTTAGGCACTCCAGTGTGGAAGACGAGATGTGTACGCGGCTGGAAAAGATAACCCGATATTATGAACGTGTTAAAATCTGGTAAAAGTGCGGTAGTAGTAAATATATAAACAGTTAAAGTAAAAAGTTTATTTAAAAAACAAAAGCAACTGAATTCCGAAAAATGAACACTACTTAGTTTATTTAAAAAAAAAACAAGGTACAAAAAAAAGAAAACTGTTTCTTTGTAGTTGTGCTACGTACCCCACATAAAAGCGTATACCTTCACTTGCTAAGTAAATATCAGTGACAAGAAGTTATTGTAACATCAAACCAAGTGAGGGAACTAAAATTAATTTTATTTAAGTTAACTCAAAAACAGCTGATCAGAACTTGAACAAATTCATATGAGATCATTATACCTACACTTTCAAAGAAAAAAATAATTAACAAATCGGTTTATAAATGGCAGAGCCCCGAAAAAAAACTGAATTGCGAGCTTCCTTCTTTTTAACCGACTTCAAAAAGGAGGAGGTTCTCAATTTGGATGTTTTTTTTTATGTATGTTCGGCCATAACTCCGTCATATATAGACGATTTGCAAAATTCTTTTTTTGTTTGAAAGGGGTTTATTCCGAAATGGTCATATAGATCTGAAGATGAGTTCCAGAGATGGACACCAGAACTCTTTAAAAAATGACAGCAAATCAACCGCGATTTCTGCTATCGCATAAATATGCATTGTTTGTTTGGAATTAGTGCGGGATGGATACCACAACTAAAAATTTTAAAATAAAAACTTTTTTACAAAAAAAAAAAAAACTACCGACTTTCTTAAAAACACTACAAAGTGAAAAATAACTTTAATTTCGGAAGCCGGTGGCAAAAAAACCATAAATACAGATCCTAAGACACCGACTTCCGAAATTAAAGTTATTTTGCAATTTGTAGTGTTTTTAAGGAAGTCGGTTGTTTTTTTTTTGTAAATTTTTTTTTAAACTCTGTTTAAAACATACTAGATTATTTGGGATGTGTTGGCTGGTAAATAAGATTAAAAAAAAAAAAAACTGCACTATGCTACCAATTCATTTCTAAGTTCACATAGCTAATCGATACAGTTGGCTGATTTAAATGTAATATGTATTTTAATATTAACCCTGGCAGACCACCACTCTCCATGCGATTGGCGAGAGTGACATCGTGTGACCACAGATCGAACTGCCACTTGAGTAGACCCAGCACTCCGCACAGCACCTTACCGCTGTGGATACCGATGCGCATGTCCAGGTCCACCTGAACATAGAACGATATTAGTGGCTAGAATATATAAGACTTAGTACCTAAGTACCCAGCGTCAGGCACTAGTTGTCTGGCTTTTTTGCTGAACTGGGCCTTTTTGGCGCAGCCTTGAGGCACACTATAATGTTAGTTTCTGACATCTCACCTTACACATTTTTGGAACGAAATTCCTTATCGCGCGTTGTGAAAGGGGGCTAGACGGAAAAAAATCTTACGAAAAGTTGTCACGACATGCTTTAACCGACTTCAAAAAAAGGACGAGGTTTCTCAATTCGACCGTATATATTTTGTATGTTGTTGTTTTTTTTGTTGTGAGTAGAGAGGGAGAGAGGGAGAGAGTGGGGGAGAGGGGGAGAGAGAGAGAGAGAGAGAGGGAGAGAGAGAGAGAGAGGGAGAGAGAGAGAGCGAGGTAGAGAGAGAGGGAGAGAGAGGTAGAGAGAGAGTGTGTGAGAGGGAGAGAGAGGTGGAGAGAAAGGTAGAGAGAGAGGGAGAGAGAAGGAGATAGGGAGAGAGAGAGAATATTTTTGTGAGTGTATACAGGTTTTTTGTACATAATAAATAATTAAAAAATTATAACTATTATGAATCCTGGAAAGGAACTTCGTTCCATCCGGGTGTCCCTTGACACCTCTAAAGTTTTTATTTTATTTTTTACTCTTTTCTGCTGTAACTAACTGTTATGTGCCTTTCAACTGTGCAACATAAATGTATTTTCTTTCTTTCAATTGTTGCGACTCGAAGGAACAAATTCGGTCTAGTTGGTTGCGGATTCAACAAGTTTTAAACTGAAAATATCCGGTGGTCGGAAGCATTTTTTTTACATGCTTGGTTTTCATTTTCAATGATGATAAATTGATAAAATAGGTCTATTAGTCGACGAGACACGGGGGTTATAATACCGCGGCGATATTTTTTCGCACACTGCATCTGCAACGCACCGCTTAACGCCGAGAGTCGAAAATCGAACAGAGTGTTTTTTCGATGCGCTAAGATACAATCTGTTGGATTCTTAATGCTCGGTTCAACGACGAGGGTCGAAAATCCAGTGCGCGATAAAATACCGCCACGATACTTTTATGTCCGTGTGAACGTCGAATTATGTCGAACCTGCGCATTATATCGAACGTCTCGGATGGCGCGTATCATGTGCAGCCCCATATTGACGCAGCAGTGTGCGTGGTCCTCACGTCGCTCCGGAAGGCCACTCACGCAGAAGTAACAGTCGCCCAGTAACTTGATTCGGAGACAGTGATTTTCCTAGAGAACACATGGGGTAGATTAGATTTGGTATGTTTTTTTTTTTTTTTGTACATTAAACAAGACAGTTTACTGTTTGAGATTGATTGCCAAATATTTACTTAATTTTAAGTTCAGCCATATACTCAACGGAGACTAGCCATCGGCGCGGGAGATATATTATATCAGCACAAGTGTGTGCGCAGATATAGAAGCATTCACTGTACCCTCACTCTCATAGTCCGATGGGGCGGCAATCCAACACGACCGGAGAGAGATCAGGCGCACAACCAACGGCTTAACGTGCTTTCCGAACGTGCATTCAGCCATAGCGTCGCAAGTAAATACAATAAATAAAAAAACCAATAAAAAGTCTTACCGATGCTAGCCTGTCAAAGCGAGCGAACAGTTCATTCAACAGCTTCACCAACTCTTGCGCACTGCATTTGCTTGATAGTTCTGAAATAATGTCAATTCTGGTCTAATATATCGATTTTTTTTTTTGGATTGGAAATCATCAAACGACTTCAACGAGTATTTGCGCCGCTTGAGGGTCTCAGCGTCTATTGTTTTTTTATTTGTTTGTATAGTTATTTATTTATTTTATTTTTAATGTTATTAATGTATAGTTATAGAAAGATTTTTTTTTTTTCTGGATGGGAAATCATCAAATGACTTCTTCCGCTCTGGCCGGAGCGGGAGGGCGTGTCAGACTTTTACTGACTAAAACCCACCCGTGTTCCTTTAGTTGCCCATGTGCCAGGGTCACGGTATCTCTTTCGAACAATCTCGCGACCCTGGCAGGGTACCGTACCCCTTGTGCAGAAGTTCTCAATGAAAATAAACCTCAATAACAACTCCAATAAAGTTTGTATTAGCTTACCAGTGAACCCCTTGATGTCAGCATACAGTATGGACACGTCATGATGCTGTTGTATGTAGAGGTTATTGAACTGCTGCTCTTGAAATTCTCCCTTCACCTTGTTCACGTGACCATAGATCTCTTTCGCCAGAAAGTCGGGTATCACTGTGTAAAGAAAAAAATCAAAATAACTCAACCTCTTTGTATAAGAACACAGCTGTCAGAAAAATGAATTGGAAACATTATAATTTATAGCGTGTTATAACAGCCCAGAATGACTACTCGGCGGCCCCATGTTAGGCGCCACTTGTAGATGCGGAACGGGTGTAAGAGGGCGGTTAGGAATTACATTAGAATCATTTAATCTGATTAGGAGAGCGCAACAACTAGAAGAGACGGCGTCTACGAAACATGTTTGTCTAGTTCGTTCAGATTCCTTTGAGATGGAGCACGTTCATGAGCGGGCTGGTCTTTTGAACTCGAAGGGGAGTGTATATCTTACGGCAGAATGTAAACGTTATCAAGGCAACCCAGAGTTACCACTATGAGTTGCTATGGAACCTGGGCGCACTCTAACAAGCAGTAAGCTCCAGTTGGAATTGTCATCGGAATCGCCAGTCAGTTATGCTTTAACTGAAAAGTTCTATTTGATTGTAATTTAAGTGATCATGTGATTATAGTGTAACTCCTTAGCACTTGTGTTTCTTATACACCCGTTTGCGAAATTATAAATGAAGACGTTCATATCTCTTCAGCGCTTGAAGAGATTCTGCCGGACACCAACTCCTTGCTATTTATGTCTGACTTCAAGAATTACGCTGTTTTATTCAGAGGTTTCTCGTTTCTTTTACTAGAGTACATTATGCTTTATTTGCTGACGGGTTAAATGTTTGTTCCAAGTTATTTCCGTCTACTGCAAAACTAATAATCAAACATTGGATTAACCGTTGTCAAAGACATTTTAAAGTATCTTACCGCTCTGAAATAGTTTCCACTGTCGATCACTTTCTCTCTTAGTCTTTTCTCTTGTGACCATCGATCTCCTCGTCTCCAGAAACGCCTTCCTCTGTCCCCAGTCTGCCAAGGACTTGGCGTACATGCCGGCGAAGTTCACAGCCACGTAGAGTAGCGCGTTTCCGATCAGGAGACGAAGACTGCATGTGTAGGACTGTTTGACAAGAACGTGTTTATTAGCTTACCTACTCAGGAAAAATGTTAAAAGAAAATTTAAGTAAGAAATTAAAATTAGAGCCTTATTTGAATTTAAAAAAAAACTGATGAATAGTAGGATGAAAGGGTGAATTAAAGATAAAAGTGTCCATGGTAAGCGTATTTTATAAGAACGGCAGTGCTGACTAATCATTTATTTTTCTAAAAGGCCCTTCAATAAGATAGAAAACGAATAATTTACAAATTAATAGCTATGCACCTACATTAATGTTTAAAAATCGGAAAGCAGTAAAAACAAAAAATAGCCTACGATTTAAAAACATTTGTTAAGCTGAACAACTCACACACATATCAGAAAACTGCAATAATGAAATCATCATTAATTACAATATTGTACATATTTCCTTTACATAAGGGTTAGTAAATGTAGGTTAATATTTTCTGACCAAATTCTTAAAAAAATCGTCTTATTCGTTCAGAAGAAGTTGATCAGAAAATGGACAATGTACAGTCAGAGAAAAAAATTATGAAGCAAAATGACACATCACGTCAATTTTTAGTGTTATATAGCAACTTGATACAACTGCCATAGAATGATAGTTGTTATTTGAATATAATAAATATGATCTATTTAACTTGTTTGTCAATTTAATAAACTATTAAATATGCCTGACTTTACGCTGAAATGTGACGAGTGAAAATGCCGTGTGAGTCTGATCCAGGAATTATACATAGTGTAACAAAATTAACGCGAAACCTCATACACCACAAATAGCAAAACACAACTTATTTTTTAACAGCTTACTAAGAATATCGCGTTGACTCTAACATTAAAAGCACCAGCAGCAGGTTTGGCATTTAAATTGAGTCTTATTGCGTTTGTATAAGATTTTATTTTTTAGGGCTCAACTGTATGTTTTATTCAGTCAGTATGACAAATTATCCCTTCTTTGCATGATGGTGGAAATTTCCATCATAACATTGAACGCCCAAAAATTATATAAAAGAACAATTTCACTTTAAGTTGATCGTGCCTGGATCCCTTTTTAATGTCCATTGTTTAAAAAAGAAACATACACGTAGCTGTCAAAAATAAGCAAGTGTCACTATCTGTAAAACGAACTTGAAGTTGTCATTCCACTGTTGTTGTTCCACTTGTAGTTGCAATAAACGTATGATTTGATTTTTAATTTTGTTTTATTATATTTGAGTTTCTATTGCTAAAAAAGTGAAAATGAGTGGAAGAAAGGTCTGTAACATGTGTTTCTGTTATTTTTAGAACAATTTCTGAAAAAGTTTGTTTAAATTTAAAAAATTCCACATGATAGAATTCTACATTACTATGCAGTTATTTATCTCCTAATGTATGGGAAAAAATATTTTACAAATTCTTTATTATTTGTTATTATTCTAGAAACCCCTAGATGAGAAGGAAATCAAAGCTTATTTGACTCAGTTGGAAGACGTAGTACTAAGCAAATGGTCTAACTTTGTATGATGATGGAAATTTCCATATATTGTTTTTTGCTAAATTTATATTATAAATATACACTAAGTTTTTTTTTAACCATTTTTCCATTCATTTTGAACATGAATTATATCACCTTGATTTATTTCACCAATAAAGAAAAAATCATGCAAAGAAGGGTTAAAGGTTTTTTTTCTTAAAAAAAAAAACCTTATTTAAAGTTATTTAAATCGACTCAATAGTCAATTATGAAAAAACGAGGAGTTGCATTTATTCCGTAACACATTATATTGACAAGAATGAATTGTTTAGGTATTGCGTTAAGGGATTCATATTTTTTACACGTTAGCTTCACTTGTACGTTTGTATGTTTTTTTTTAATGTCACTTATCCTAACAGTTCAAGTTTTCCAAATATAAACTTACATTTATATTACAGTCGACAGCCTTTTTGGCTTCTTCCATACGTTCCCTGATGACAACAGCTGTAGCCAGCACATGTGTCAGGAACGACAGGAGTCCGATGATGATGCACCAGACCAGGGACAGCGGCAACATCGCGTACGGCACGAACACTATGAACAGCATGTACCAGACTTGGTTCTCAGGGTCTTGGAAGCCGATACCTTGGCCGCTTAGACCTGAAAGGACAGAGAAGTTTAGGAGTGAAAAGGTGTTAGATCTACCTAAATAAAAGTTTCGCGAAACTCCTTCCGGGAAGAAAGATATAACAGAGCAAGAGAGATACTACTTCAGTCTTAATTATCTAATCGCCATCCAAGAAGTTTCACTTCAACAAGTTGTCAAGGTAAGAGAATGAACATTATCTGGTTTCTTCTTAAAGTGTGCTGTGGCCTTGAGTCTGTTAGAAGCTCCATTAAACGCATTAATGTCTTTTATTTGGGTTCCGTTGCCAAATGGCAAAAAACGGAACCCTTATAGATTCGTCATGTCTGTCTGTCTGTCTGTCTGTCCGAGTATGTCACAGCCATTTTTTTTCGAAACTATAAGAGCTATGCTGTTGAAACTTGGTAAATAGATGTATTCTGTAAACCGCATTAAGATTTTCACACAAAAATAGAAAAAAAACCATAATATTTAGGGTTCCCCATACATAGAACTGAAACTCAAAAAAATTTTTTTCATCAAACCCATACGTATCTATGGATAGGTCTTCAAAAATGATATTGAGGTTTCTAATATCATTTTTTTCTAAACTGAATAGTTTGCGCGAGAGACACTGCCAAAGTGGTAAAATGTGTCCCCCCCCCCGTAACTTCTAAAATAAGGGAATGATAAAACTAAAAAAAATATATGATGTACATTATCATATAAACTTCCACCGAAAATTGGTTTGAACGAGATCTAGTAAGTAGTTTTTTTTTAATACGTCATAAATCGTAAACCACAATTTACCTTCCATTCAGTCAACTCAAATATAAAAATTAAAAAAAAAAACATTTAATTTCATAAACATAAACCTTATGCATAAACCGTGAATTCCTGCAGGTTTGTACGGAACCCTCGGTGCGCGAGTCCGACTCGCACTTGGCCAGTTTTTATTCTAATCTTAATCAAATCTTAGTGTAGATAATACTACGTTAAACTTATATTATATAGCTTTATCAAACTATACTAATATTATTATCAAAGATGAATTTGTTTTTAACTTCGAAAGTAGGAGGTATTCTTTAGTACTAACAGTCGGATTTGAAATTTTTATTGAAATTATGATTATTGCATTTGATAGCCCGATTCTCGAAGAAGGTTATATTGATTTAATATCACGTTACGATTCTTAACAGCCAGCCAGAAAGAATGCTAAGCGAAAACGAAGTAATAGCTCGGTCAAGCGATGGGATACGCCGCGGTGGGTTTGGGGACGAAATTTCACGCGGACGATGTGCTGGGCTGAACCTAGTATTAAAATAACTCTGTCTGGTCCTTGGCCCCAAGAGCCCTTTAGGAAAGGACCAGTCGAGGACCTTTGTTCCTGACGTTACACAGGGCCACACTCCACATTGTGACCGTGGTTTTCCCCCCCATCTCCCACTCTCTCACCTACACCTGGAGTGTACCGACACACATCCGTAGTCTTAATACATTGTAATCAGTTTCTAGAAATACAGTACTTTTCATATTACTAACAACATCAAGTAGTTTTATTAAGTGAAGACCACCAGCTGCACACCTGAAGCTTGATACTCAACATATGGTCCTTCGAGCCGGATCATATGTTTAGTATTCCTTACTTTATCTTCGACATCTGAAATGTTGATACCATACCTTGAGCGATGAGCAGTATCCAAGTTGCAGCTGCCGCCCAATGCAGATAGTTGTTGGCAAAACATCGCCACCAGCCCAGGAGGCATACCCCCACGTTCAGCCAGGAGAAGGCTACTGTCCACGCTATCTGGTATGGACCCGGTGATGCTACTGGAAAACGTATATCGACGTGAGTGTTGCTTTTCTCTTTTAAGGTTTAATTATCTTTTACTGATTTGGTAACGATAGTGGCAACATCATCATTATTTCAGCTGAAAAACGTCCACTGCTGGACATAGGCCTCCCCCAATTTGGAGGGGGGGATTGCCATAATCGTCCCGCTTGGCAGGTGGGTTGGTGATCGCAATATGGTAGTAATATGCATAGAGAACGCTGCTACCCATTCTCTAGTACGTGCAAATATGACTCTTCTTAATTCTACATCTGGGTTATACATTTCGATGGTTCATTTTTCATAACTGTCACAAGAAAGATAACATGAAAATGTAAACTTAGACTTCCGGAATTTCAGCATTTGGATTTTAAGGAATTGTTAGGTACTTTTTTATGTTATAGTAAATCAATAAAATGTATAGTTTTAAAAGTATTTCGTTTACTTACCACCTAAGTTTGAGACTGTATAAATTATTGCTAGACATATCTGAAATTTGAAAAATAAAAAACATTTTAGAAAAGAACAATTAAATTGCCAACAACATCAAAAATGTAAAATAGGTGCTCTTTAACCATTTCAAAGTTTTGATGACTGATATTTTTTGCGATAGAATTCTTGAGGCCTCCTGGGCATTTTGCATTTTAGTATTACACTAAGGAGCCGCGAAAGAAACAATTACACTTTAAGTTTTAAGAAACATTATCTTCTTTTTACAGAGGGTATTAAATCATTCTGGCTAGGCGTTTCTCAACTAAGTCGTAGTCGGCTTCCAGTCTTATCGGTTGTAGCTGAAAAACCATTATTTTACATGGAGCGACTATCTATCCGACCTGCACAACTCAGTTATTGGGTAACACGATACCACTTGATCTCTTTCAAACAATCTCGCGACCCTGGCTGGCATCGGTCCTAGCCTGGTCTTTACCGGGCGGTGAGTTACCCATTGCTCGCCGCCCGCAAGCTCATGCCTACGGTGGCCGGGAGTCTGCTATTGACTCCCGACGCCCGGGGCGTTTCCTCCTGTGGCGGCTTGGGACGCGAGGGCGCAGAGACTGCCACTCCCTCACGCGCCCTGCCTCCTCCTTCGCGAGCATTACTGCTTCGCGGGGCCATTGGCTTAACGTGCTCTTCGAGGCACGGAGGGAACTTGGTATGTAAAGATAGTCACCCATCTCCATTATTACTATTTAAATGTAAGCAAGTAGGTACCTTAAGTGCTAAATCAACAACGTTGACCATAATGAGTGACTTCTGTCGCTGCCTCCGCGAATATCTTTGGTATGATAACTCTACTGCTTTATTCTGCAACAAAAACACCATGGTCAATTTAATGTTCAATATCATGAGTTATCGTCGTTTAAACGGACTGGTCATATCTTAGCTGCGACTGCTTATTTAAATTTCGGAACAGTTTAATTATTTTTTTCATTATGGATACTTTAATGTGCACGTCTTTTACACTATTATTACAAGGAACGGGTGATTGATTTAGAGGTACTTTCTAACTAACTCCAACCTAAATGATGTAAAGAATTAAAAAAAAAAAAACTGTAATTTTGACGGACCAGTCAGAGGCAACAACCCAACAGCAATCCTAATGTAACGAGAATAACTTTGATTTTGACAGTGACGCTAATCGAGAGGTAAAATAACTGTGAGCGGACTGCATCATGTTGTTTGACTGAATTATCAACCACCAATCAGATCACTTGACATGAGTTTAATTTGACATATCGTTGATTTTCCATCATGAAGTCTGTGTTATTGGCCATGGCGGCCAATCTCAACGGATACAAGCCTATCACGCGGGCGATTTTATAGTGCATAAGTGTATTTCAGATACAGGGGCATTCATTCATCCCACACTCTCATATCCGATGGGACGGCAATCTTACACGACCCGAGAGTGATCAGGCATAGGAACAACTATTTAGCGAGCTTTCCGAGGCACGGGGTTATCACACCGCCAAGTTCCAAACTCCGGGTTGTTACTAAGAAATTCGTTATGGAAAAACCCAGTAACACTTTGCCCTACCTGGGAATCGAACTGGACCCTGCGCTTAACAGTCACGCTTGGGAGCACGAGACCAACGGGCAGTTAAACCGAAACCGAGTGAAAGTGACTTTCCGTGTTCCAAAGAAAATCGGTGACATTTTCAGGCCAATTTTCATAATATCCCCGAGCTGAAATACCTCCTGAGACATTTGTAAATATGTAAAAGCTAGGTGACCTATATATTATATGTAGGTGGAGGACACCGAGAGTCTGTGTGTTTATTTTTCATACTTCATTGACAATTTTCTATAGAAAACGTTTAGTAGGAATACATATACTGTGGACTGAATCTATGGTGAGGTATGTAATATCCCTAAATATTGACACGAAACGTGTTACCATAGATGCAGTACATGGTTCGGAACCCATCTGCAGTGAAAGGTATCGTCAGTAGCAGTAATATCTGTGTACTCACCTTAAAACTATTTGTGATGGATGGACAGTATATCCCTCTGAAGTATCGGGGCTTCCTGAGCATGCCTTCTGTTTCCACTGTAAACAGAAAATATTGTGATACATACAAAGTTCGGGTAAAACTGGGTAATTCCCTTGTTGAACCATCATCTGCCTAGCCTTTTCCCAACAATTTTGGGGTCGTTGACCGGATGCAGCTGAATACCAGTATTTTACATGGAACGTCTGACTATCTGATCTTCGCAACCCAGTTACTGGGTTAAACTGGTTGCCAGACTTTCGGGCTTCTGATCCGTATCAACGCTCAAAGGTCTACGAATAAAGCTAACTAATCGCCAAAGTAGTCTGCAAAGTTCGTAGCAGTGCTACGGCGTAGCAGTATCGTAGCGCGTAGATCGCTACGGATAACAATGTTTAGTGTTGTAGAAGCAAAATTAAATTAATTTTGTCCACAATTCGAATTCGATTAGTTTCAAACAGTCGTGGGATCGGTTCGAGCCAAGTTTAATAACACAATTATAATGAACTTGGGAACTTTGGGAGTTGGCTCCTGTGGTTATTATAGGATTACTTGCCCTATTAAAGTTTTCGCAAACTGGTGTATTTATACTTAGGTCTAATTCAGCTTATGATATGGTGAAGTAGATTTTTTTTCTTACATAATTAACTAATCTTAATTAAGTACCTGTGTCCAGAGTGGACTGCCGTGCGTTGCTGGTGGTAATGATGAAATGCATGTGTAAGTTATGGTTTTTATCTCTTTTGCTTTCTTAGCTTTATATTAAATATTAGTTTATTTATGGCAACTACGCCCCTAACTAAACCGGCATGTCTTAGAACCAAAAATTCGAAGACATGTGACATCTACCAACCCGCACTGGGCTCGCGTGGTGGATTATGGCCCACTCCCTCTCACCGAGAGGAGGCCTGTGTCCCAACAGTGGGAACATTATAGGCTGATGATGATGAACTACGCCCAACTGTTACTAATGTTGTTCTTAAAAAAAAAGATTACAACGAGAAGGAAAATGTAAGGTTAGCTGTGGGGTCTTCTTACACCAGTACCTCCACAGCGTGCGTCAACTAAGGTGCATCGTACTATTCTATCAACATACTTAGGATGCCGTTAGAACTAGACCGCGCTTTTGACAAGATAGAATTTGTTTTTATGCGCATTATGGCGTAAAAACCATCGATATACCAGACGCATTACAATAGCGTTTTTTTTGTTGGTGGGAAATCATCGAATGATAACAATAGCGTCGCAGTCCAGCGGATTCCGGCCACAGTAGGCGCGAGCTTGCGGGCGGCGAGCAATGGGTAGCTCGCCGCCCGGTAAGGACCAGGCTCGGGTCGACGGCGCCTAGTGTTCCACGCGCGCCTCAAAGAGATGTCAGCAGTACTGAAGGGGTCTCCTAGGACCGATGCCTGCCGGGGTCGCGAGATTGTTCGAAAGAGATACCGTGACCCTGGCACATGGGCAACTGAAGGAACACGGGTGGGTTTTAGTCAGTAAAAGTTTGACACGCCCTCCCGCTCCGCCCAGAGTGGGAGAAGTTATTTGATGATTTCCCGTCCCAAAAAAAAGCGTCGCAGTCCCAATAGGATTCGTAAGCAGTTGTTGATGTTCTGGCGGCTTGAGTCTTTTATGCGGCCTATCCAAATGTCCTTTCTGATACTGTTTGTTTGCTGCATTATTACTGATAAATACGTGCACTAACTGGACTGGTCCACTCAGTACATGTGATTCTTTCCATAAAATACCATTTCAGATATAAATCTACGTGGTCTTCACATGATGTGACCAAGATTATTTCTGAAGTTTAAAAGAGACTGTGACCTCTGAGTTTGTTTCTAAATTTCTTCTCAGAGTAGTCAGTTAGGAAACGCCGACATCATCTAGTTTTTAAAATATGGTTAACGTGTAAAAGTGTTTGTACAGAAACAAAATAAACTATTATTAATGTATTGTGTGTGCGTGTGTGTATGTGTGTGTGTGTTTGCCCGGCTGGAGGTCTAAAAAGTCTAAGTTTTTAGAAATCGCCGGGCAAAAACCCGTAAAAAAAAAGTGTTTGTGTTTGTAAGATACAGAATGATGAAAGTTAGCTGTGACGTAGTATCGAATTATGATTTTTATTGAACTCACCTGGATCCTCTTGAAATGGATTAATACTGTGTTGGGAAACTCTGTCATCGCTGATACGGCGCTGTCAAAAAAAATATTGATTTAATTAGTATTTTATATGATGGGGGAGGACACTCTTCATCATCATTAGCACTCATTTTTGGGCTTCTTAACTGTGGGCGTCAGTGGGTAGTGTTGGATGAAGAAAACAGACTTGTACACTCAATCAAGTAGGCTTTAATTCCGATTTGATATTTAACACTTTAGGTAGGTACACTCGTATAACTACGTAGATACGTATCGCAGAACGCGCGATGGTTCAGTGATCCGCACGCGCCGCTTGCTGACCGAGAAGTGAGGTCTCGACACGCCGGCGTGCGCGCCACCAACTCCATCGAGCGCCACCGGATGGCGCTGGCGTACCGGATACGACTCGATTGCGACACGGCCTTCCTGCTTGCACACGTCCTCGTGTGTTAGCTAATCTGCAAAATAAATAGTCCACGAGAAAATATTGTTCCACTCGGTCACTCCTGACCAAACTTTTAAGACACCATGTCGTCGAAAATAAGGAAATTTTAGAACTCTGTTTCAAATCTTAATCTTTAATAAAATCAAACATGGTAAAATTGGGAATCGAAAATACAACAATCACTACCCTAGGCCATGTACCATAGTCGTTCGAATCAACCTTTACAACTGTATTGCAAAACAAACTGCCTATCTTACAGAAACATTCGAGTAAAACCTCTAACGCCACGGCTCTCCAGCCGACCAGCAATCTCATTGCTTTCACACATCCAGCGCATGGATCAAAACTTCTGTACGCATATCCACCTAGTGGATCGCCCGTGTGCATCACCCAGACTACACACTACGGTCTCTTCAGACCCCGACCTCCGCCAGAGTTAAACGCGCACCGCGCACCCACGGACTACTTGAGTTGCCTCAAGAGACACCGATTTCTACCGGGCTACGACTACGTAATAACCACTGGTACGGTCGAACACAATACGGCCGATAGAATGCTTTACTCGACTTTCTACCACATCTTAATCAGAATCCTCGTCAACATCGACTGGTACATGACCCGTTGGCATTTTCCTCAGCCTATCGTGTGCATATTTGTAGGTACGCTTAGAATTTAAAGATTTCAATGTATAACGATCACCATCCAAAATCTCTATCACTTTAAAGGGACCTTTAAATTTTGGATCTAACTTTGCTTGATTTCTTTCTTCATTTTCTAACAACACGAAATCGCCAATTGCAAACTTTTGAATTTTTGCCTTTGTTTTGTCAAACCGGGTCTTATCATATTACGCACACTTCTTAATATTTTCTGACGCGCGCTCGCGAATTTCCTCTATGTCTACATCGGTCTCTACATCGCTACACATCAACGATAACGGTCTCGCAACTTTCCCTATTAAAAACTCCAGAGGTGAAGCTTTTGTAACTCGATTCATGGTACAATTTAAAGCGAGTTGAACATCACCTATAGAGTCCTGCCACGATTTGTTATCGCTAGTCTCTATAGCAGTTAGCATCGATTTTAGGACACCCATGACGCGCTCTACCTGCCCATTAGCGCGAGACGAACCTGTCGCTATCAGATGCAAGTCGATATTCTTGTTCAAGCAAAAATCGCGAAATTCTCTGCTGGCGAAACAACGTCCTTGATCCGCGATTATGCGAGCCGGAGCACCAAAGAGCGCTACACTTTGAGTCACCGCATGAATACTGCTCTTAGAGTCAATGTTTGGCGTATGGTAGAGCAGCACGTACTTCGTAAACGCATCGATTAACACGAAAATGTATTCTTTCTTATCATTCTTCCCGCTAAGCTTTCCCGTCGCGTCTATATGAACCGTGTGCCACGGGCGCGTTACCTTAGGTATCGGGTGCAATTCGGCTTGGACTTTACCGGAATGAGACTTCGCGACTTTACACGTAACGCATCTATCTACGAATTTTCTAACGTACTGAGACATTCCGGGAAACCAATAATAATCGAAAAGCTTTTCAGTCGTCTTTTCAGCACCGAGGTGAACGATAGAGTCGTGAAAATTATTTACTACCGACCATCGGAGAGCATGAGGTAAATACGGTAAGCATTTAGACCTACCGTTGCGTTGGATCTTACGGTGAAGGACGCCTGAACGTAGCACATAAGTCTTGGCTAATTGCTCATCCAGTTGATTCTCCTCTAAATCGCTTATAATTTTGGAAATCTCAACATCGCGTTGTTGTTCGGCTTGAAGCCAATTGGGTGAGAGTTCAGTAACGTTTATGCGTTTTGAGCTTACACGGGACTCTATTGATTTTGAATCAAGCGATAGAGGGTTTCGTGAAAAGAAATCTACATGAGACATACGTTTCCCCTCCCTATAAGTTACGTCAAAATCGAAAGACTGCAGAAAAGCCCACCATCTATGCGCCCGGGGAGTCAGTTCTTGCTTCTTTTGGGAAGATTTCAATGAGTTGCAGTCCGTAACGACGGTAAACTTTCTGCCATGAAGATATTGCCTAAAGTGTTTGATAGAGTTCACAACTGCGAGGGTTTCGAGGTCGTAAGAATGATATTTGCTCTCTGCAGGAGATGTTCTCTTACTGAAGTACGCTACCACACAACGCTTACCATCATTCTTGGCTTGGAACAAAATTGCTCCATAACCTAAACTACTTGCGTCTGTGTGTAGCTCTACCGGGAGCTCTGGGTCATAGATAGTCAATACCGGATCACTAGTCAAGGTAGAGATTATTTTTTGGCGAATGTCTTCGTGCTCTGGTTTCCATGTCAATTCGCTTTTCAGTGAAGTCAGTCGGTACAAAGGGGCCATTTTTCTAGAGAAATCTTGCACAAATTGGCGAAAATATGAGGCTAGTCCTATAAACTGCCGTAGTTGGGTCACCGTTTCAGGAGGGGGGAGAGCCGTTAAGGCCTCGACTTTTTTACGATTGGGTCTGACCTGGCCAGACTCTACCTCAAATCCCAAGAACTCTACCTTCGTCTTGAGGAAGGAGCATTTCTTAAGATTCAAAGAGAAGCCAGCTTTAGTCAGAACTTCTAACACAGTGTGAAGTCTTTGTAAACCTGACTCTACATCGGGAGATATTATCAAAATGTCATCGACATACACGATCACGTAGTTATGTGCAAGGTCACCTAAAGCATTCATGATGGCTCTTTGAAAAACTGAGATAGCATTTTTTAGGCCAAATGGCATAGTTAAAAATTCATACTGACCTTCAGGTGTTATGAATGCTGTGCTCTCAATCGACTCTACACTCACAGGTATTAAATGAAAACCGCTAGCGCAATCTAATTTTGAAAAATAATTGGCACCATGGAGACGCGCGATTTGATCGGAGATTAGAGGAAGCGGGTAACGATCGGAGGCGGTATTACTATTAAGTTCGCGGTAGTCTATACACATGCGGTCAGAACCATCTTGCTTCTTTACTAGCAGAGCTGGGCTTGCAAATGGAGAGCAGCTAGGTCTGATAATATTCGCTTCCAAGAGTTCTTTCACACGGTCACGTACAACGCTACGTTCGTCCGCCGACATCCTATACGGTCGCCGCTGCACCGTGCGATTCGGATCAATCAACTTAATTTTAAGCTGGCCTGTGTTTACTCGCGTCGTAGGCAAACCAGTAATGAGAAATTCGGAAAACTCATTCAGCATTTGTAAAAGCCTAGACTTGTAATTGCCAGTTACATCCGTCACGATAACAGTTAAATCCGGTTGAAACGCGTTATCACTATTATGCCGCATCGAATTTACACAAAGGACTTTTGCTAACGAAAGCTCCGTTGCCGTCATGTTTACAGCAAAACCCTGATTTAAAATCTCGCGACCTAACATGACGTCACTTTGCAAATAGTTGTCGGGTAAAACATGCAATAAAATTTCGAGAGGGTGATCGTTAATCACTACACAACATAAAATCTGTTCTGTACTGAATACTCGCGTTTGACCTATACCAGTCATAGTAACAACATTACTAACACGTTTACCATTAAATTTCGATGCAAAACTTTCTTTTACCAACGAGCATTCAGCACCAGAATCGTAAGTAAAGCGTAACAATTCACCTTTGTGTTGTAATGTGCCCGATGGGGGTTGTACGACGCAGACATCGACGCGCCGCGCCCCGCCGTCGACCGGCGCGCTGCCGCCGCTGCCGCCACCGCCGCCACCGCCGCTCGTACACCGGACAGCTATGTGACCTGGCTTGCCACATTTGAAGCACACCACGGGCTTCGATGCCGGCTGCTGCGCCATTTGATTCGACGATGATGTAGCTGTAGGTCTTCGCGTCGTGTCCATCGGCTTGCTTCTGCACTCAATTCGCTTATGACCGGTTTTTCCACAGTTGAAGCATTTAATTGGGGTTATTTTAGTTCGCTTGACATCGGTTGTATTCGATGATTCACCGGTGGTGTTTATCTTGCGCTTCAGATATGAAAACGCGTTCAGTTCTTGCTGCAATTTGTCCCTTGATCTAATGCTTGTAGTGAACGCCATACGTTGAAGTCGCGGGTCAAACTGTGATATGTGAGCAAGTACTGTTGCTACGGCGATTTCTTCTTTGTCTACATCTTTCCAACGATTAGTCAACGAAGTAATTAAACGACTTGCGAACGCAGGTAATGTTTCATTATCACTCGGTTTTTCGCCGTTCATTTTAATGAGGGTACCCGCCAATGTCTCGGTCGAAATAAATCGTGTTGTAAAAAGTACCTTAAATTCGTTCCACGTCATTCCTTCGTAGGCTATTTGAGATAGCCATGTTGATGCTTCACCTTTTAGCGCCTTGCTGATCGCCAGAACAAGTCGACCGCCGCTTGGTGGATTTTCGGAAAAACACAAATCTGCTGTGGCGCACCATGATCTTGCGTCGGTACCGTGTTTGTCAGGATCGAATGCGGGTAGTTCTACACAGTAAGCTGGTTTCGGTGATAGCAACGCCTGAATTAACGCTTCCATGTTCTTGTTTTGTTGTTCGAACATGGCAGTCCAGACGTTTGTTTCCTTGTTCTTATCCAACACGGATCCCACTTCTGATGATGGGGGAGGACACTCTTCATCATCATTAGCACTCATTTTTGGGCTTCTTAACTGTGGGCGTCAGTGGGTAGTGTTGGATGAAGAAAACAGACTTGTACACTCAATCAAGTAGGCTTTAATTCCGATTTGATATTTAACACTTTAGGTAGGTACACTCGTATAACTACGTAGATACGTATCGCAGAACGCGCGATGGTTCAGTGATCCGCACGCGCCGCTTGCTGACCGAGAAGTGAGGTCTCGACACGCCGGCGTGCGCGCCACCAACTCCATCGAGCGCCACCGGATGGCGCTGGCGTACCGGATACGACTCGATTGCGACATATATAAAAAAACAGTAATTAAGGACTAGTCATATTTTAGCTGCCACGGCTTATTTTAATTTCTGAATTATTATTTTATTTTTGTTTTAATTACGGAAGATTTTATTGTGCACGTATTTTTACATCGTCTGTCATTGATAATTTCAACATTAATGATGTAAAGCACTAATTGCAACAAAATTTTGATCGGAATGAGTGTCCATGGAGTTTCTTCCCCGTTTTTCTCCATATAAATCTACTATGATTGGAATGGGCAACTAGCTTCATCTTTCTGACTCACCGCCGCTTGACAGTTCAAAGTGCCTGTAATTGGTTTATTTGAAATAAATGCTTTGAGTTGTTTGGCCACACAATTATTCCATTAATTTAATATTTAAATAAATATGAAAGGCATTAAAACCCAATAACCCAATTTATATAACTTTAATATCTATTTGGGTCCCACAATATAATTTCAAAAATAAATCTATATAGCTTTTTCCCAACTATGCTAGGGTCGGCTTCTAATCGGACTGGATGCTGCTGGATATTTATATATTTTGCTTGGAGTGTCTGTGTTTTGCCTATTTGAACTCCAGAACCCAGTTACTGGGTAATACGTATGCCCATCGTAAGACTGGTCGTTCGACTTTTGGGCTTCTGACGACCAGTAACGACTTTCAAAGGTCTACGAATGACAGCTGGGACAAACGGCTTATTATGGTCCTGATATACATATTTTATGTGTAATACACCCATCCACATACCAACCGCGGCAAGCGAAGACCTTCGATCGATTCGTGCAATTGTAAGTAAACCCCGAGCCCCTCAGCTCCCACATTATGAAATATAAAGTATTATGGAATGCTATTGACTGATATAGTTCGTCAAAGTAATTAATACTTAATGCAATATCACGCCTGCGGTCAGTGCCTGGCAAAGTATCTACGTAATTGGCATATTCCGAACTCATACATCGATCGTACTATAATATAAATATTGATATTATATGTAAAGTTGGGGAATTCGAATGTTCATCAAATTGACTACCAATCGTTCCATACAATACATAACGTACATACATTTACAAATAACTAAAATCTAAATGTCTGTTTGGAACGTCGAACTTACAACTTTTAACTAAATGCATTTGAAAGTCTAAACGGTACTAATAATTAAAAAAAACGTATTTTTGTAATTATGTTCGTTTATTTGTTGCAGCTAATATCCAAAATATTGACCAGTCCTCCACAGACCGCGTATCAGCAAGCGTAGAGTGGGACGCCCCGCAGTTAGATGGACCGACGACTCAAAAAAAGGTGGCTGGGAATGACTGGATACGGAAGGCGGAGGATAGGGTGTTGTGGAGCAGCATGGGAGAGGCCTATGTCCAGCAGTGGACTGCGACAGGATGAGTTGATTGTATCTCCAAAATGATTGAATCGATTTTGACGAGACTTTCTCTGGCAGATAGCTGATGTCATAAGAAGTAACATAGGCTGCACGTTTGTCCCGGTAGCACGTTGCAATAGAATAATTTCCGGTAACCACGCGGGCGAAGCCGCGGGCATAGCATAAATACAATACATGTACATAATAATATTTAAAATCACAACTGCCATTCTTTGAAAGTTGTATGTGACGTAGTGCGATAATTTGAGAAACCATTAATTTCGTTGACAGTACCTATATAGGTACTAGCTATGTTAGTACCCAATTGAGTGACGAGCGCGAATAATAGTCTTTCACCGGCTAATGTGATGATATTATTTATTATGATAATGTAAATGGAGGCGCTTTGACATTCACATACCTACAAAAAGTAAGAGTAGAGCTTCGAATGCAATTAAAATTCTTTACACAATTTTATTCTGCAATATTTACATGTTATATGTATTAAAAATACATAAAATAATATCAATATATGCACAAGTAAATAAAATGAAGATAAAAGAATCACAGGACTAAAAAATCTCGTCCACATCCCTGTCAATTAGAAAAGTGCTCATAAGGCTGGCAGCATTGCCACGTTGTATGGCGATGCTAATTCTTTAGTCAAAAAAATGGCAAACCTTCTGTTCACGTGAAGAGTCGACGAACCGCTTAGCTATGTCTCGAAAAACCAAGTGGACACTCCGACCCCATGGCCCTAGTGTTTCAAACCCAAACGGGTCAAATATAGAACTCCCAATTGGATTGGAATATATCCGTCGTTTGAGGTACACATATCGCTCATTGGATACAAAAGGGCCACAAATCAAAAAACATAAATTACCTTAAATAATTATAATTATTTTAAATATTTTATGTTTTTTTATGATCACATAACGTGTTAATATAACATATTAAATATTTCATAAAAAACATTAAATATTTTAAAAATCCTGTTCTGAATTTTGTGTTGGCCGTCCTACACAATTTATGTTTTTTGATCTGTGGCCCTTTTGCATTCAGTCAGCGATATATGATTAATTTAAATGTTCATGACTTTATAAGTTTCAAAGTAGAAAAAAAGGCACGAAGTTCCTCCGTTCAAATGAGAAGATTCTCCAGCCAGGCGGATGCCAGATGGTAACGGTTGTTATAGCGCATCGGTATACAGTAAACATGGGCAAAATAGCTCACTGAAAAGAAAAAGCTTGATTAGCCCTTTCATTCTAAAGAGCTATAACACTCTTTAGCTATCTATCTCTTCTATAGCTCAGTGGCTCAGACGCCGACGAAAAATATGTTGTAGTTGAGTATCAATAAAAAAAGTCAAATTAGTTTTTTAATCGTTCTTGATATATCCTAAATCAGGGAGTGGATGTGGTCTGGATCACTTCGTGTACAATATTAAACCGCTAAGTGTGGTTTTAATCGTTTCCAAACCAAAAAGATGGTTTACAACCAAATGGTATAAAATATTTGAAATCCGTTTTAACATTTGAAATCCGTTTTGCGTCTTTGCTCCGCAGCACAAAGGAGCTCGGTTCGCTCAATTGTCCATAGTTTTTTTTTTAGAAAATACAATAAATACAATTTAGCTACTTTGCATACAGTGCGAGCGGCGTGCATGTCATTTCCTCCAAACAATGCAAATAGTGGAACCAGCAAAACTAAACAATGCAGTTCCTTTTGATAATGTGCCAAAGTATTAGCAATTTTAATACAATTAAAATAAAGATAGATTTACAGTGGCTCATATGATAAGTTTACAGTAACGTATTGTGCCGGAGCGCCATTGTTGGAAGAGTGAACGATGCGATCCGAAGAATGTATACTGAAGCAAGCTAAATGAGTTGCGTTCGGTCGGTGACTTGTGTCTCGCTCTGTGAGACATCTGTCGAGACCGACTGGAGTACTTACTTACGTACTACTGAGCTAGTGAGTCTGAGTGAGCTATTTTGCGAGCGAGAGAACGACAGGAGCTATCTCATTTCGGTTGCTCACAAACTACCCAAGTCAACAGTACCTACACATTTATACAGATGTCACTGTAAAATCCATTTACTGTGCGTTTAACGAAAGAGTCCTTTCCGCCATAATGTTGGTAGCAAGGAAATTATTACATTACGGTGAAGGGAACACTTTCTTGAAACTCACTATACACTATGTAACACACTATTCATTAGAATCTGAATAATTTTAAACGTTATTCAAATACAATTCAAATAAAAAAATTAAAAATCAGACCAGCAGCGTATCCATATAGTGTTAGTCATTAGAACTTAGCCTATGTTAAACTCAATAACTTCAAAATATAATTATTGCCGACCTATTGCTGCGCACGCCCTTTCGGTCCATCCAGAATGGGACACGTCATTTGATGATTTCCCCTCCACAAAAAAAAGCCCATGTTAGTAAACTCAATAATTTAAGAATATTATTATTGCCAATCTATTGCTACATATTAGGTTGGGGAAAAAGTCTTTTCGCATTATAGTATGTATGAACTTGTAATAAAATCTCTTTGGCTATTATACTATTTGTATCTGACTGGTTTTGGTATCATTGAAAGTTTACATTTTAAAGAACATAATTCCAAATTCAAATTAGGAAAATGTGTGATTTTCATTTGTTTTTCGTACCGTCAAGATGAGTGAATCTAATGAAGAAATTCGATACATTTTAAAATTTTACTACAAAAAAGGTAAAAATGCAACGCAAGCCGCGAAAAAAATTTGCGATGTTTATGGACTTAGTGTAGTGTCTGTGAGAGAACCACAAATTTGGTTTAAGCGTTTTCAATCCGGAAATTTTGATGTCAAAGATGCACGTCGCTCTGGTCGCCCTATTACGGATAAAATGGATGCCATTTTTGAAAAAGTGGAGCAAGATCGGCATACTAGTAGTTACGACGTAGCTGAAGAACTGGAAATTGACCACAAAACAGTTTTGGCGCATTTGAAAAAAACTGGGTACACAAAAAAGCTCGACATTTGGGTACCTCACGAGCTCACTGAAAGAAACCTAATGAACCGTGTACTCATTTGTGATTCGTTATTACGAGGTAATGAAACCGAACCATTTTTGAAGAAGCTGATAACTGGTGATGAAAAGTGGATCACGTATGACAAGAACGTGCGAAAAAGGTCGTGGTCAAAGGCCGGTCAGGATTCACAGACTGTGGCGAAACCCGGGTTAACTCGCAACAAGGTGATGCTGTGTGTGTGGTGGGATTGGAAGGGCATTATTCATTATGAGCTGTTACCACCAGGCAGGACCATCGATTCTGAACTCTACTGCGAACAACTGATGAGATTAAAGCAAGAAGTTGAGAGAAAGCGGCCGGAATTAATCAACAGAAGGGGTGTGGTTTTTCATCATGATAACGCTAGACCTCACACATCTTTAGCCACCCAACAAAAAATAAGAGAGTTTGGCTGAGAGGTTTTAATGCATCCGCCGTATAGTCCTGACGTTGCACCTTCAGATTTCCACCTGTTTCGGTCTCTTCAGAATTCTTTAGGCAGTGTCAGGTTAACATCACGAGAGGACTGCCAAAACCACTTGTCGCGGTATTTTGAGCAGAAGTCCCAAAATTTCTATAGCAATGGGATCATGTCCCTACCTACAAGATGGCAAAAAGTTATCGAACAAAATGGTACCTACATACTTTGTTAAATGTAAATAAACTTTATTAAAAAATGTTTTGAATTTTCTTAAAAAATGCGAAGAAACTTTTTCCCCAACCTATTATGTTAAAAAAAAACTACTCAATAACGAAAAAAAAACGCAATGAATATTCTAGAACTATCAAAATGAAACCCATTCCTACTAGCCCTAGTATTTTAGTCGTAGAAACTGATCTTTTGCCATAAGTAGTATGGCTACGTGTTACTCATGTAGTCGTGAAACTTACTAAACAGGCAGAACGCGCTTCCCGAATGAAGATGACAAACAAGAATAAGAAATGTGTACCTGGTCATCAGGTGCAGAGCTGCTGGCGCCATCCCCCGGCATCCTCTCCCCCTCAGGAGCCTGCGTTTGAGCCACGTCGCCAGGTCGCGCATGGTCCACGCAACTGAGACACTGAAACAACAGAGAAATGTTTACTTTATACACTTTTTCGATGTAAACGTTGATCTGGTAATAAATATATACATTTATCTCTAAAATCTTTCGGAACTAAAATATACATCATAAAAAAAGTTGAAAAATAAACTACAATATAAAAAAACAAATATTTAAACTAAAAAATCGTAATTCGTCTGTGTTGCCTATTCTTAAAAAAAAAGTTTTTTGTACTTAGTTTAGTTTGTGATATACCTGTGCTAATCACAATAAACATTTTATGTTTCTTTGAAGAAAACTTTAGATACTACTAACATTTAACACAGCATGGCCATGACATAGAGAAGAGCTAAGAAAGTATTTAAATCCTGCCAAAAGATTCAACGGTGCAGCTCGACCTTTTTTTTTTTTTTTGGATGGGAAATCATCAAATGACTTCTCCCGCTCTGGGCGGAGCGGGAGGGCGTGTCAGACTTCTACTGACTAAAACCCACCCGTGTTCCTTCAGTTGCTCAGTGCCGGGGCCACGGTATCTCTTTCGAACAATCACGCGACCCCGGCAGGCACCGGTCCTAGCAGACCCCTTCAGTGCAGCTCGACCTGAATCAATATGGCGGTGACGCCGTGTAAAGATAGATAAATATCACTCATCTCTTAACTAGTCCAATGCTTACTCTAAGATGCATATCCGGTACGTCTCGCAATCCTTCCCTATCCTATGGGTAAGTCTGCCCATTAGAGCGCCGCCCGGTCTACTCCTTGATAGTCTCTGTAGCACCATAAAAACTTTTTACAAAAAAATAACAACCGACTTCCTTAAAAAAAACACTACGAAGTCAAAAATACTTTAATTTTGGAAGTCGGTGTCTTAACCAGCTGTATTTAAGGTTTTTTTGCCACCGACTTCCGAAATTAAAGTTATTTTTGACTTTGTAGTGTTTTTTTTAAGGAAGTCGGTTGTTATTTTTATGTAAAAAGTTTTTATTATTAACTTTTTAGTTATGGTAGATACACCGCACTAATCTAATCACGTTATTCGTTCATTTGTCGCCGCAAATACTTAATGCAAATTTAAGACTTATATGGTTTGCACATGGATCCCATTGTCCGAATGGAACCATTCGGGAAGCACCAGCTTTCAAATAAAAAAAAAAATCATCAAAATCGGTTCAACCAGTCAAAAGTTATGAGGGCACAAACAAAAAAAAAAATACAGTCGAATTGATAACCTCCTCCTTTTTTTGAAGTCAGTTAAAAATAAGAGGTTACAGGGGCTAGTGGAAATCTTGGGTTACATTCAATTAATTGAGGCTGGTCAAATGACGCTGGGGTCAGTGCAATTTATTCATTCATTTGCCTCAGTACCGAATACAAGGAATAAATATAAATAACTTAAAACGAATACAAAATAAAAAAATGGATTATTTGAGTGTGTCACCAAGTGTCATAATCACTATTTTATGTCTTCCTTTCTTCTTTTTTTCCCTCTTTTTGTATTGGCACCATGTACCTACTTCGCTAATTAGTAATCTAGGTTGAGAATTAACTAACAAAAGAGTACCTAAAGTGTGTAGGTACAAGAGACGAGTAAATTCTAGGGACCATTAAATATGGGTGCGCCAAAGTTCACCTAAATTTTCAACTCCGATAATTGGAAATCCGAAAATGTTCCTGACATTTTTCACCCTAACAATCACAATTCCTAACTACTCTGTCTCTAATGTTCATAATTCCGAAGCATTCAACTTCATAATGTCAGTAGCAATAAATATCTATTATACTTTTATTTGTTTTCCTATATTTTCTCAACATAACCATCTTTAACACTATTATTCAAAGTCATATCTTTTTTTTTTAGATTTCTTTTTATTGTTTGCTTCGCAGTTACTAATTATATGAATTAGTTTTTTGTTTTTATTAATTAAAGCGTCTTCTCTAATTTTATTTATAGCGGTGTGTACCTGCAAAGATATGCATAGGTTAGGTTAGGTTAGAAATGTGACCAACTACGCGCGAGCCGAGCGAGCGAAGCGAGCGGTGCCGCGGCAGCGGCCGGTGAGTGCTACCTCGAAATTGGTCGCGAAATTTTTCTAAGTATTATTTTTTTTTACCTGAATTTAATTCATTTAAGACAAAAATCAGTGAAACGACCTTTAATCATTCTAAACAGTTGGTTTTTACACATAATTATCTCAGGTATAGTTATAGTAATAAGTATGTAACAACAATAACCAAAAATAAAATGGCTAAATGTAAAAATGTGAACAGTTGTTTTGTAATCACAAGAAATAGTTTAAAAACAAACCTTTTTCTTCAAAGCATCTGGATCATGATTATGTTCTTGGTGCGGTCCTTCCAGTAATTTATACTTATTGACTTCCTTATCGAAAGTGGTGATTAATCTCGCCTTACACTTATACTTTTTGTTGCTTTTTAATTCACACGCCCAATATTGTTTATCCACTGTTATTCGGTTTTTTTCACATATGTAAGACTAATCTTAATCCTCCGCGACTGGTTTTAAATGATTTTAAATAATTTTCCTCCATATTAATAAAGCATTAACACAAACATGTATTTAATGGTAATACACTGACATGAACTTAGCAATAGACACAACTCAGTACGTTATGTAAAGCATCCCCCAAATAATAATCATACCCTCAAATTAAAACTATAAATATCATCTTCTACCCACATATATTTTTTATTACACTTGGTAAATGTTTCTTTCTGAGTATGAGTGAAAATATTATGGTAATTATGTTTAGGGATAAATGCGTTATGATAAAAAACAGTAGGAGTTTAAATATATTTACGTTAATGATATTATTAATTACAATTTTCGGAAACATGAGTGTTATGAACATCGCCGGTAGCACTACAAATAGTATGAATGAAAACTTTAGGATGAAAAATTTTAGGAAGAGTGATCATTTGGATTACAAATCATTAGGAAAAAGAATTTCGGATAAAGAACTTTAGATGAGCCAATATGGATCCATTAAATATATCTATTTCGCTTGAACGAAGTGAAGAAAATAAATGAAAAACAGAAATCTGTTTCTTCGATCCGCAGAATTGCAGACACGGCTGGAACCGAGGAAAAGGAAATTGGGAGAAACGGGTAACAGCTGTTACTGAGTTGTGTTGCTTCGGTGTTACAAAATCCAGTTCAGTACCAAGATGAATTGCAAAAAGTATATATTTTTATTTATTTATGGAGTAAACGCCAGTTAGCTAGTAGTATGCACAATAGAGTTAACAAAAAAATTAACTTTGTTAGCTTAGTTGTTAACTGTATTGTGCATACTGTGGTCTTCTATAAGTGTAGGAGTATACTTACTTAATACATGATGTTGCTCTTTATTTATGTGTCAATGTATTGAGTACATCTTTTGTTGGAGACCCTAAATAAATAAAAACATTCAAATTTGTTTACGTTTTTTTTTGCAATTTGTAGGTCAGTTTCAGACTGTATGTTCATTAAAATACAATTTGCAACCGTAATAAGTTTTATGACTTTTTCTTGAAATAACCAGTGATACACTGACCCACTGACACTGACTGACACAATTGCATAAAAAACTTAAGAAAATTGGATTTGGGACGCATACCCAGTTGTTAAGTAAAAAAAAAAAACACTACAAAGCGAAAAATAACTTTAATTTCGGAAGTCGGTGTCTTAGGATCTGTATTTAAGTTTTTTGCCACTGACTTCCGAAATTAAAGTCATTTTTCACTTTGTAGTGTTTATAAGGAAGCTGGTCTTTATTTTGTAAAAAGTTTTTCTTTTTTTTCCCCGCAGTAATTCCTATACCTCTACTGGCCAGGTGAAATTTAAGACTTATATGATTTTCTCATGGATGCCATTGTCAGAACTGGACGACATGGAAAGTACCAACTTTCAAATAAAAAAAGAAGCATCAAAATCGGTTTACCCAGTCGAAAGTTTTGAGGTAAAAAACATTAAAAAAATTACAGTTGAATTGAGAACCTCCTCCTTTTTTGAAGTCGGTTAGTTAATATGTCAATATTCTTCTTCGTATCAAAGCCTAGAAAGTATTGGAAAGTTACTAAAACAAAAAACGACAGCGTAAATGAAAAATTATTTTAGATAAACCTACAGCATTTTCAGTGCGAGTGTCCAGCCGTCACAACAATGTCGCAACGGCGTCAAAGGATGGTTATAATAGCATCGATATGTAAACGCATTAGCGGTGTCGAAGGCTTATCTCTCCCAACTGATACTGTTATCATTTTATCCACGTTCCTGCGCACTGCGATTTTTATGGCTTCAGGTCCCCACCAAATTAAATGTGCTACGGAATTTTTATGAGTCATATTTTTTCGAGGTATGACGCCTGCGGAGATGATGGTGACATGGTATGTAATATGTGAAAATAAGTTCTCAGTTCCGTGTTGTAAGCGGGATATTATGTAAGGACGAACATCGTTGTAATATCTTGTTTGGGGTCTTGATTTTGGTATATTAAAATAGAGGAACAAGGGCGCAAGGTTTTCCCTGTGATTTTCTTACAACCGCAGGTGGCACCGTAATAAAGTGTACTTTTATTATTTACATTTATACCACCCATATACCGTTGTAGTTTCATTTTTTCTTATTAGACATGTAATACAGTCCACTATCACTTTCACTTTGCTCCATCACGACCTATCGTCGGGATCGTTGATCCGGCTCGAAGGACCAATGATCGCGATGATAGGACAAGTCAAGTTCGTTTATAACGCCACATGGTTATTATTTTAACATGTGGCCAAAATTAGGACTGAAACCGCCGTCTTGTTTATTCGATACATTTCACAAAACATTGCACAAATGTTTATAAAAATAGCGCCCCTTGTCAATGTCATTCGAGGACCCATGAAGCAGTGTAAGTTACTTTACGTTAAGAGGATAGACAACAACTTTGTCCGGTCTGACAAAAACAGCAAATTGCGATCACGAGAACTTTACTCCATCTTTTAAAAGGAAATGTTTTTGAAGGACATTTTCTTCCTTTTCCAAAGTAAAGCAGCATATTCAAAGACTCAGTAGTAACCTGACCTGAGTAACGTGACCTGAATAGTTATTTCCAATCCTCCAAGATTGGTTTTGCTCATATTTGTTGAGTAGGATGGTAGTCGGCGCCACCGGCTACAATTTCCCCTTACCTGGATTTCTTTAATGTAAAATACACAAACGCTTTTATGGAAAATAAACAGGATCGATGCTTTTCAACGTTTTGTACACGAACGAAAGGAATTTAAATCATGGTGACAGTCATAATTTGTCGATTCTGTCCTCCGCAGCTCCGTCTCTAACTGAACTCTCTAACGAACTGTCGTTTTTCTTATCGTTATTATAATCTGAATTCGTCAATGAAATATGTAAAGGAGGTTCGAGTTTTATAATGAAATGAGGAGTCATACACAAGACTGTGTTACCTTGTTTTTACTTGTGGTTTGTTTCAAAGTAATTTGGAAGTTAGAAGTCCTTCATATTCATACCTTGTTTATCTCACATCCAAAATTGGTAATCGGCCATGACTACTTTTGCCAGTAAATTCAGTGAAACTATTTTTCATCTCTTAGAACAATTTTAAAAAGTCTTTAGTTTTTTGGTGAATTTGACAAATATTTTAGTAGATAGATTACTAAAAACCCTAAAACTGAGTTTAACATTAACAACGGGTTTGACCGAAACAAGTCAAAACCGTAGGAAACCGACATGTACTACAAAAAAAAAAAAAACTTTTTAACAAAAAATTAATCCGTCTAAAAAACTGAAAAGCAAAAAATAAGAAGCCTAAGTAATTTTGAGTCGGTGCGGCGCCAAACAAGTAAATTAATTAACTAATTTGGTTTGGTTATTTCTATAAATTTAAGGTAATTTAGTGATCAAAAAAAGAAGAAGAAGAATGCGGAATGAGGTGAAGAATTATCAAAATCGGTCTACTCAGTAAAGAGTTATGCGTGGTCATACATAAAAAATATATAACTGTATACCTATACGCGTCGACTTGAGAACCCCCTCCGTTTTTATTCGTCGGTTAAAATATATTCTGGGGGTAATTTTAGTGCAGTATTTTTTCCGTAATTCAACGTCAATATGCAACTTATTTTTAACCGTTTCTAAAAATAACTAAACTTTGATATTAAATTTCACAATCATTTCGAACTTCTAAAAGTTCGAAATGAAAATATCTTTTCTCTTAGAACGCGCAACATAATTCCTTGTATTTTTGCGGATTCTTGTATATAAATAACATAATAACAATTATATTATGGAGCGAAGGTTCTGCTGTGTTACGTAAATAACATAAATTACAATCATTTATCATAATACGCAAATAGATATAGAACAACAACAACATTATTTGTATATTAGATTCCATGTTGTTAGCTTGTAGTACAGAGATTATCAGACCGATAACAGAACTTTGAGAAATGATAACAATAAAATAAAACTTTGTTAGTTCACTAAACAAATCTATACTTTGTCTATTATTATGAAGAAATACAAACTTGTGAGCTGTGTGTAAGAGGTATACTTCAGAACGACTAATTAGCAGGGTACTAGTGTACCATTCGCGGTGACATGTCGAATAAGTTAGATTAATTCTTACCATATATATTTTTTGTTTACCAGCCATCCCGCACTGGGACCGCGTGGTACATTACGGCAAACTCCCTCTCGTCGAGAGGAGGCCTGAGTCTCAGCAGTGGGAACGTTATAGGCTGATTTTGTGATGTTATGTTTTTTGGAATTATACAGGAAATTATTTTAACCAGTACGCAATTTTTTTTTGTTGGTTCAGTATCAGTAATAGAACACATTTTAACTATTTTTTCATAGCTTTTTTTAAAAGTTTTATCCGACCTTAAATCAGTAAACTGTGGACACCCTACATATTTCGTAACTAGCTTTTGCCCGCGGCTTCGCCCGCGTGGATGTCGGAAATTAATGCAAGAGGACGTACTACCGCGATAAGAATGTGATATAAAAATGCGATAAGAATGTGTTGTGTTGTGTGTGAATGTGTTATGTGTTGTTGTGTGTGTTGTGTTGTGTGTTGTGCTATTTTATATCCAGATCCATTCAGCCATTTTTGCGTGATTTAGAAACAAACACCCAACCATACATATTTTCACATTTATGATATTAGTAGTAGTAGGACTATAATTCATATTACTTAGGATTCATAGTTTATGAGAACATCATGTGTGTTGGTGTTTTTAAAATAAGAGTAATAGTATTCAGAGTAAGAAGACTGCGACATAGGGCTTGGTTTAGTTGAATATAAGTCTTCCTGGTTTTTCTTAACGCTCCTATTTTGCCTATACAGACACTCAATCATTTACCAGACACCGAACATAATTATAGGAATAGTACTTTTGCCA
Source organism: Aporophyla nigra (assembly GCA_947507805.1). NCBI lineage: Eukaryota > Metazoa > Arthropoda > Insecta > Lepidoptera > Noctuidae > Aporophyla > Aporophyla nigra. The sequence continues at coordinate 22,428,964 of OX382294.1, forward strand.
GTGGCTTGGCCCGTATAGTTGTCGGAAAATATAACCCTGGAATCTACTACCGGGATAAAGTAAGTATCCTATCTGTTACGTATCTATGATATAACATATTATCTTTGTGCCAAATTCAATCTAAATCCGTTTGGCCGTCTTTGCATCATTGAGAAACAAACATCCAAAAATCTAAACATCAAAGCTATTTCGCGGTCTTTCTCTATTAGGTTTATTTTGAGTATAATGAACACACATGATATTCGCAATTACTATGAAGCCAAAGTAATATGAATTACAATCCTACTGATCCTGTACTACCCAGCCGCTGCCAACGGATGGAAGGGACGGCGCCCGCTTTTTAAATCTCTAATATCTTCTAAGATATTCATTTAAATTACATACTGTAAAGGGCCATATTGATCTATATTAAATCCACAATGTATTGAAGGTACTTAATTGGATAAGGATTAATGCTGTATTGCTTAAAATCGCTTCGTAAATAAGCCCTTATTTCTCGTAAAATGTAAAGGATAAAAAATGGTTATTGTGGGTTATTCCTAAGAGCTAGACATATACCATTGCGGACATTTTTGTAGGCCTTTTTAAGCTGTACAATACTGTAGTACATTATTTTGATCTATTTCGTAGGATTCACCCAGGGTTTTTCAAATTTTGAGACGTATATCAGCGTAGTTTTCGAAAACAGTTATTTTTTTTCTAAAATAAAAGAATCTTTCTAAAATAAAAGTAGCCTAAGTTACTCGTTGTAACATCAGCTATCTGCCAGTGAAAGTCCCGTCAAAATTGGTCCAGCCATTTCAGAGATTAGCGGAAACAAACAGACAGACAGACAGACAAAAATTGTAAAAAATGTTGTTTTGGTATATGAACCGTGTATACATCCATATACACTTAGTAAAAAGTGGTTATCTTAATATTAAAAACAGACACTCCAATTTTATTTATTTGTATAGATATGATATCAACAATAGGAATAGGTCAGTAACCGCGCGCCGGTAGGTACTTCGAACTTCTTAGAATTTTGACCGATCGTACAGCTGGTAGGTACTTGTAGCTACGCACGGTCGTTCACCTTCGCCATCGCGCGCAAGTTACCATAAAAACCAGTTTCAAAATAAACATTTTTTGTTAACGATAACTTAATTTTTTTGTACTAAGATTTGCAAAATAAAAATTGAATAGTTATTATAACTCGTTTAAGTTTAATTTGTTAAAATTTGCGCACTGGTTAAAAACTTATCCTATATTTAGGTATTTATCATATCGAGGGGCATGTATGTTTGGCACTACAGAGTATGAAGAGCTTATTTGCTTATATGGAGTGTAAGCTACTGTTACAGTAAGAATGTCTTTCATTTTGACAGTTCAAAAACATCCATTGCGCTACTTACGATTTTGAGCAGACTTTTTCGAACATAATAAGAAGCAATGAATTTGCAATACCATTCAAAATTATTCAGATTGAAATCGATAGTGTGTTACGCATTTAGGGTGCAGTGTAGTATCGAATTTTTAAATTCAAAAATAAATTGTATTGACTCGTAAACTTGACCGAGCATTCTGTCTCATACGCATTCAAGGTTGACCAGCGTGTTCGGTCGCCCTTAACCAAAGGGCGTACCTAAGTGAATAACTCGGGCCTTAGTGCCTATAAAGTCTTTTATTAGGCTTAAGAGACACTAGACTACTCAGCCTGCTTTAACCTATAAAGGTATCATTTTCTTTACTGATATTATAAAGAGGTTAAATTTATTTGTTTTTTAAATTTATATGAAGGGGTTATAACTGGTACTCAGTTGGATTTGAAAATTTTATAGCCCAATTCTTGAGGTTAGAGGCTATTTAGCACATTGAGTATTCGGATGGGAAACGCTGACTTCGTCCAGTTATAAAAAAATGTTTGACGTATAAAAGTGTTTCTATAAAACTACTTACAGAAATAAAATCATTTATAAAGGCTTTATATTTATTTTCATCTAGTTCATTACGGAGAACTCAAGCAAAAATTTATTTGTAGCTTATTAATGTCCAAAAATAAACATTTTATTTACCCAAGAATCCGTATGTTAATCGGAGCGAGCCAATCTCGTACAGTTGCCTTAGTTCGCGGAAGACGCTACAGATCAATATGCGTGTGATCTGGGGAAGTAGGCACTGATCCCTCTAATAATGGAGTAAACACGCTTCGTGATCCACGACAGGGATCAAAATATAGACAAGTTAATAATATTTTTATATTTATGAATTTACTGCTTCGATTTCTTGAAAAACATGTCTATTTCTGGATCTATACATACATTAAACTCGTACCGTTAACCACGTTGCGACATGGTCAAGTCAATTAGAGGGTGATACATTTTAGGTTTTTTTATAAACCTACAAACGTTAAAACACACAAAGTACACACACACACATTGATTGATAAACAATAACTGCAAAAAGTAACTCGAGAGTACCTCCGCTGTTTTTTTCTCGTGGTATAAAGGAGAGGAGAATATGGTGTGGATAAATATAAAAGAATTTTGTACTATTGCATATAATGTAGATAAATATGTATTTATTTATGGCGGGAGGGGACGCCCGAGAAATATATTTAGTGACCTTATTGTTGATGTTCTACAGAAAAGTCTGGTGGGTAGTACTCGCAACTGGCACGCGTGTATGACCACATGTATGCACGTTAACTAAGCAAAAGGAATATTAAAGCATCATAGCAGGTCGCATTCAGTAGTTTCTGCCTACCCCAACGGGAAAGAGGCGTGAGTTTATTTGTGCTAACACATATTTTTCGGGACTAACAGTAAAAGACAAAACTTTTTACAAAAAAATAACAGCCGACTTCCTTAAAAAAAAAACACTACAAAGTCAAAAATAACTTTAATTTCGGAATTCGGTGTCTTAGGATCTGTATTTAAGGTTTTTTTTTGCCACTGACTTCCGAAATTAAAGTTATTTTTGACTTTTTAGTGTTTTTTTTTAAGGAAGTCGGTTATTATGAATTTTTTTTTGTAAAAAGTTTTTATTTTTAACTTTTTAGTTATGGTAGATACACTAATCTAATCACGTTATTCGTTCAGTTGTCGCGCAAATACTTAATGCAAATTTAAGACTTATATGGGTTTCACATGGAGTCCATTGTCCGAATAGAATAAAATTAAAATGGGACCATTCGGGAAGCACCAGCTTTCAAATAAAAGAATCATCAAAATCGGTTCACCCAGTCAAAAGTTATGAGGTAACAAACATAAAAAAATATAATAATTTAAAAAAAAATACAGTCGAATTGATAACCTCCTCCTCTTTTAGAAGTCGGTTAAAATGGTGGAAATGTACGTAAATTTTTTACATATTCTGAGACTCTCTTAAATAAGTCATATTCCGCATAGCCATAAACGCCAACACTACGACGCTGACAGCCATTAAATCTATTACCGCTTAATCAGACTTCGCCAAGGTCTAGGTATAAATATATTAGCTACAATTTGCGAAGACTGAGCACCTAAGAGCGAGTCTTTTTGCGTTCAAATAAAATTATCTATTCCGTTTTTTCTGGTCTTTTGAGACATCTTGGTTTGAGTCGCGTTATGTTATATTGCAAAGTAGTAGCGCAATACGTAGGTATTACAACTTATTGTATGTTTAGAGGCACCTGGTTATAAGATTTTCTAAGTTAGGTCGATATTTAATCTTTTAGAAGTATACTTCGATGGTTTGGGCATGTAGAGAGGACGCTTGAAAAGCGACTAACAAAAGATACTGTTAACAAACGAAAGATATTTGGGATGAAGTTTCAAGATGAGTAAAACAAAGTGACCAAATTTAGCTCAGGGCTGAGCTAAATTTTTATAAAAAACTCAAACTGTATTTTCAGTTTTTTTAAAGCTCCCTGCTGTGGTAGCATACACTTTCTCTACCATAATAAGGCAATTCAATTCATTTGCCTTTAGATTAAGTTACTAACAATAGTGTTTTAAGTAAATCTGTTACTAACAATTTTTGGTATCGGAATTCAAATTATTTTATTTATTTAATGCCAAAAATTAAGCTCCGTGAATCGTCCTTTTTGTTTCAGCCAAGAAAATTCTCAAATAAAAATTTCTATACAAAAATCTCACATTTATTAAGTACAGAGAAGAGGGTGTCGTGACTGTGGAAACGAGTATGCTTAGACGGTTTGATCATGTTCAGAGGATGAATGAAGGGCGGTTAACAAAAGGTTTTTACAAGGCAGATGTGAGTGGAAACGGGAATGGGACGCCCTAGGACGACAAATAGTCACCATATTGGTGATGTTCTTTAAAGGTCAGGTGCGTAGTACTCGCAAACGGCATGTGTGTATGACTAGATTTATGAATGAAAACTAAGCAAAATGAGGATGTGAATCGTAGCAAGTGGCGTTCTGTTGTTTCTGCCTACCCCCTTGGGAAGTAAGCGTGAGTTTATGTATGTATGTAGAAGTAGCTTTTGTTAATGGATGTCATTAAAAGTTAGTAAACCCTTTTAAGCTTATGAGTACTCCGTAATTACTTTTAAAATAAAGTTTTCTTTAGCTTCAAATGTAGAAGTTACGAAAATAAATATTTGATATCTTTGAACAACAAAAAAGAGAGTTTTATTTATTTGTAATATTTTCTTTCGAAGCCCACGAGGGACATTTTCATCTTTAGTGAACCTCCATATTATTTCGCGAAAAATTCTGACCGCCCAACGCCGACGCTCCAATATTGAGGTTGTAGAATTGATTGGATTGGAACGTAAGGTTGGAAAATATACTATGAATTTAACTCATTTTTGTCTTCTTTTTTTGCGGTAGTCGTCTTTTATGATTCAGCAATACAAGGCGTAAAGGGCATTGATGCTTCCTTGACAACTTTTTGCAGCAGAGCATTTACCTAAGAAAATACAGGGTGTTAATGTTCCATCAAAGCGAAAATTGCTCGCATGCAGTTAGTGCATGATTATTATATACCCCTTGTTATTTTTCAAATTCTGAAATAAATGTTTTATTATTATTATTATTAGAAACGGTCGTTCCATACATTTTGACCGCGTAGGTAAAGGTATCGTATTTTTTGTATGAAACATCAGCGAGCGGCATGTAAAGGTACAGATGGAAAATATGAGGACAGCCACTATTTTTACCTATAAATAAATAGGTACTAGTGATTTGTCTTATTGAGGAATTCAATCGTCAGACAGGAAATCCCTTTTCAGTTCAATCGAGTTCAACATAGGAACAATGACGTCTTACGTAAGCTAGGTTCAATAGGCTTGCTCTTGGCCTCAGGCACGCCTGAAGGAAAGCAATTGACGAGCTCTATGCTGGAAGGAGCGTGAAACTCTTTTATGCTAATGTTGACAATACTATGTCGACTGCTCAGTTATGGGAGCGAATAAATAAGATGCGTGTACTAAAATAATTTGGTGTATAATGAGCACAAGTTTAAGGCAAACGCAGTGTCTTTGTCGTGGTAAGATTTCAAGTGAGACGACGTTCGGAGCGGGAGGACCTACGAGCGCCCGCGCCGCCCGAGCCGCCCGAGCACCTGTCAGTCGGTGTCGACGCCCGATGCTGATGCCGCAGCGCGCGCGCGTCCTCAGCCACCGTATGCCTCCAACGACTCGAGGTCATGCCGTGCATAGACAGCTAATAATCGGATTATATTGGGAAGGAAACTATAGGCAATACTGTATATTTGAAATTTCACGAGGACGAAGTCACGGGCAGTATTACAAATACCTTTTAAATACTTGTTAAGCACAGCCTCTGTTCCTAGGAAGTTCAAAACAAGCGACATTAAACGATCGTTCACGTAAAGCATCCCTTCTTCAACGTTCCTAACATTTCTAAAGTTTAAATACATTTCTAATAACTCGTCACGAAACTTTACACTCCGTCTACAAGCATTTAAATTGTGTTTAACGCAGCTGTTTTCTGTGTAATTGTGACTGAAAACCACACACAGTTAAAAGTGATCATGTGTGTTGCTTTAGTGAATTCAGAGTTATGATTCTTAAGAAGAGGTGCGCTCAAATTTAAAGCATTTATTTTAAACTAGCTCCTGCCTGCGACTTCGATCGCGCATAAATTCTTCTTTTAACATTCCTATGCCTTTAAAAATACTGTAGCTTACCATTAGTCGTCGTTTTAAGTTGTTCGTGGTACTAGTTCCAACCCACCATCTACAGACTTGCTTGAGAGAGGACTTTTGGCCGAAAGGTGTCGTATATCGACGTTTCCGAGGACGGTTACGCGACACCACGCAGCGGAACACGACGCCGTTATCGTTACGTGTTTAGTGATAGTTGAAGTTTTGTTTTATAGAATATGTAATTGGTTTTTTTACCACTTGCTCAAAAAGTGACATTCTATGCCACAAAAAGCGAACATAACAATAGTCATTTTTAATCTGTTAAAAACAGGGAAAGAAAATTGTACTGAATTTCATTCATCCTCTAGGGGGAGAATGTGATTTAAATTTGGAATACTTACCGAAATTTATACTGACCTACATCTGTGTTTACACCATTGAGTTTGTTTGTGTTTGTAAAGCATTATACATATTTTTGAAAAAGGAATACGCATTTATTTTGCAGTTATGATTATTAAATAAAATTACGAAAACCGACGAGGCCGTATGAGCTTGATGCCTTTGCTTATCCGACAAAAAAATATTAGTCTAGGAATTTGCCGCGTTTTTGTTTTCTTCTATGTATAAACGTTAAGTTTATTTTAATTTATTTTTAATTGTCATTATTTTTAATAAATGCCTATCTCATATCATTATTGTGTTAATTTTTTCGCAAATGGTACGAAAAGTAGAGTATTTTCCTCGGTGATAAAGCTGTCTTAGTCTTGGGTGAACTTAAATCCCTCGCTACACTCAGGACTCGTCTTAAATCCCTCGCTTCGCTCGTGATTTAAGTTTTTAACACCATCGCTGCGCTCGGGAGTAAACCTCGAGTCCTTCGTTACGCTCGCGATTTAAATCGTCACCCGCGACAGAAAACACTGCTTTATCCCCTTGGTTAATAATCTACTATATGGTTATTGTTTTTATATTATTTATGTATTGTTTTTATGAGCCTTAGTTGCCTGAAATAAAGGATTGTATTGAATTAGTGAAAGAATTTACAGAACCGGATCAGAAGTTCCAAATATTAACTCCTATATAAAACTTACAAATTTTCCTTCTTTACAATATTACTGTCTAACTCTCCACGCCTTCGTTCGCTTGAAATTTGGTCCGCCGACCCGTCTCGTTGTATCCCAACGCCCACCCGCACTATGACTTTGTTTATACTTGGTGGTCTTTCCGACTTTTTGCTCGGTTCCTAAGGGTCATAGCTTCACGTTAAATAGTCTATAAGCTTCTTATTTCTACATATTACTTCCTACAAACAAACTCACAAACTTACACACTTTACCTCTTCATAATTAGTGTAGATGTATAGAAGTTTAAATAAACCATAACCAGGCATTTCAGTTGTGAATGAGTCTGTCTTACTTACTAAATCAGAAAGTTGAAGCAAGTTGCTGAAGGAAAAGAAAATCCACCCTTGTCCAAGTTGTAGTGTGCCCAAGTTTAACCAATGAAGTTCAGGGTTCAAAAGTAAGTTAAAATAACTTAACCTTGAGAGGAGAGGCCACAGTTTACAGCCGATTTGGCAGACGAGCCAAGTGGGGTGGATTCAGCCCATCCATACAATACTAAGGCTATGTGCAAGCGCGCTCATTTAGAAGTAATTTTGTTCGAGAACATTTTTTTGCTCAACTTTGCTACCGTAGAAAAACTTCAGACCCATTATAAAAGTTTGACCGTCTGTTAAAGGAAATTTGTCGCTGTCGCTTGATTATTATGCAACATTGTCAGTAGTTTTAAATGCAGCTTTTTAATAGAAAAACTTTAAGCAATAGTGTTGGCTGTAGAATTGATTTTAAGCTACGCTTTAGAGCTCGTAATTTCTACTTGGATGGTTTACTATACATTCATATAATAATTCGTTTTTGAAATTGACCCGGTTTTTGAATTAAGAATTTGATGCGCAAAAGGTAGCCGGCGAAATTCAATTCTCTTACGTTTTTTGAAATTTTCAGGTCAGTATCAGAGGGGTAATTGCTATCTGTAGGAACCGGCTTCATTTTGACAGTTCCGCAACATTCATGGCGTTGTTTACGTTGCTAAGCAAATAATTTTTTCGAACATATGAAAGAATGGATGACAAATAAGCTTCAAAATGATTCAAATTCTGATTAATAGTGTGTTCCGCAATTAGGGTGCTGGTTGTATGTTGATTTAGATCTGATTGACGACCGTAACAAAAATAGCTTAACAGGATTATAATCACTAAAATCATCAATACAACCCTCTATGTTCCTATAATTCCACTGGATGACTACTTCATGAAAGAATTAGGAATTTCACGGCCTACACTGAAGAATGTACCTTATTTAATGCCAAAGTAGAATTGACAATAGTTTCACTTTAGATTCTCAATTCTAAAACCGGGGTACAATGAAGGGGCGTAAAATTGTACCCTGACTGATCAAGGTCGTAGACTGAAACATGGTGATCTTTCAACAGCGTTAATAAAGTCATAAGTCATTTTATGAAGTTCTTAAAAGTCAGAATTACGATGAAATTATAACTAAAAAAACATAGGAAGGCGGGAAAAAAATACAACAAAAACGAATACTAAATGTGAATTATATTTTGCTAGACAGAGTTAATTGTTATTAATAATATTTTATTACACAATTGGGATTTAAAAAAAACTTCAATCGAGTAAAAACATTTATCAAAAAAGAAAAAAAAAAAATCATTCGATTTCTGGTTTCCGTAACCCAAGGCGTGAAAGCCATTGCCCACGGGACGCATTACTGTCCGTCTGCCCATTTGAACTATATTGGGTAAACACTTAAAATTATCCGGAGTGTGTACTATTATTTTTAAATTCATTATCAAATAACAATAGAGTCCTAACATTGATATTAGGCACACACTTAAAATAACAATACACATACAAATATAGAAAGGATTAAATATTAGAGGGGGTCCAAGAAACGGAAACTTTCTTATGCGACCTGGATTGCTCTATGCCGCTTTTTTTAAATTGCACCACATTAAAAAAGAAAACATTCACATCTGCCTAGTGAAAATGATTTAAATCATGGTCTTTTCCACGTATGATTCATTGAGGAGCTAAGACCACGTCACGTTTGTTATCTAGTTGACACACTTAAGCAGAGGTTGACTCTGCCAACAGGAAAAGCCGATATTCTGCTGTTTTCCCTTTCGTTTAATATGTTTCGAAGTATGCAATGTTTACTTGAAAATTGAGAACTATTTGAACAATTGCCAAGAACGTGCACGGGTAACCGAACCCGCTTTTTAGAAAAACCAATAAGATATGCAATGCTGTTTAGCTTCTCCACGGGGTATCAGGGAAACTTGACGTGTTGAGTATAAGTTTCGATGACATAAATAAGAGTAATACTAACCTATTAGTGTCTTATTGCAGGGCAAAGGTGTCTTCTCATACAAAGAAGGCATGCCCTATTGAACACCACGCTCGCTCAAGACGGATTGACAGTTTGAGACTCATATTTATTAATTAGGTAACTTTAATAAGTTGTCTTCTGAGCTAAAGTTTATTTTTATTTATAACACTCACTTGTTTAAAACAAAACTAAAAGCCTCTAAATTAGAAAACAATGTGTATAAAATAACGGATCTAATGTCACACAATAATAAACCATTTTTTAATTCTTTAACGTTATGAAATCTCTTTATATTATATTTGAAACTGCTTGACATTAAATTGAAAACTGGTTGACATTATATTTTAAACATGTTTACATTATATTTTAAACATGTTTACATTATATTTTAAACATATTTGACATTATAGTTAAAACTGTTTGACATTATATTTTAAACATGTTTGACATTATAGTTAAAACTGTTTGACATTATATTAGGTTGAGGAAAAAGTATTTTCGCATTATAGTATGTATGAACTTGTAATAAAATCTCTTTGGCTATACTATTTGTATCTGGCTGGTTTTGGTATCATTGAAAGTTTAAATTGTTAAAAACATAATTCCAAATTCAAATTAGGAAAATGTGTGATTTTCATTTGTTTTTCGTACCGTCAAGATGACTGAATCTAATGAAGAAATTCGATACATTTTAAAATTTTACTACAAAGAAGGTAAAAATGCAACGCAAGCCGCGAAAAAAATTTGCGATGTTTATGGACCTAGTGTAGTGTCTGTGAGAGTGCGTTTTCAATCCGGAAATTTTGATGTCAAAGATGCACGTCGCTCTGGTCGCCCTATTACGGATAAAATGGATGCCATTTTTGAAAAAGTGGAGCAAGATCGGCATACCAGTAGTTACGACGTAGCTGAAGAACTGAAAATTGACCACAAAACAGTTTTGGCACATTTGAAAAAAACTGGGTACACAAAAAAGCTCGACATTTGGGTACCTCACGAGCTCACTGAAAGAAACCTAATGAACCGTGTACTCATTTGTGATTCTTTATTACGACGTAATGAAACCGAACCATTTTTGAAGAAGCTGAGAATTTTTGCAGAACGTGCGAAAAAGGTCGTGGTCAAAGGCCGGTCAGGCTTCACAGACTGTGGCGAAACCCGGGTTAACTCGCAACAAGGTGATGCTGTGTGTGTGGTGGGATTGGAAGGGCATTATTCATTATGAGCTGTTACCACCAGGTAGGACCATCGATTCTGAACTCTACTGCGAACAACTGATGAGATTAAAGCAAGAAGTTGAGAGAAAGCGGCCGGAATTAATCAACAGAAGGGGTGTGGTTTTTCATCATGATAACGCTAGACATCACACATCTTTAGCCACCCAACAAAATTAAGAGAGTTTGGCTGGGAGGTGTTAATGCATCCGCCGTATAGTCCTGACCTTGCACCTTCAGATTTCCACCTGTTTCGGTCTCTTCAGAATTCTTTAGGCAGTGTCAGGTTAACATCACGAGAGGACTGCCAAAACCACTTGTCGCGGTATTTTGACCAGAAGTCCCAAAATTTCTATAGCAATGGGATCATGTCCCTACCTAGAAGATGGCAAAAAGTTATCGAACAAAATGGTACCTACATACTTTAGTTAAATGTAAATAAACTTTATTAAAAAATGTTTTGAATTTTCTTAAAAAATGCGAAGAAACTTTTTCCGCAACCTATTATTTTAAACATGTTTACCATTATAGTTAAAACCGTTTGACATTATAGTTAAAACTGTTTGGTATTATATTCAAAACTATTTAGCATTATACTTGAATTTCACTTGGAGGTTAATTAATACTTGATCATGATCATTTCTGCCGTAAGATGTCCACTGCTGGACATAGGCCATCCCCAATTTCGCAGGCGGATTGGCAATCGCAGTATAGTGGTAAAATGCATAGAGAACGCTGCTGCCCATTCTCTAGTAAGTCCCTCAGTAGGCTTTTACGACACCTATAGGAAAAATGGAGTGACGCTATTCTTTACGTCCTGCTCCGCAAGGACATCCATAATACTTCATAGTTCACTGTATTTCTATGTAAATTGCAGGTGTATATATTCAACATAACTTAAATGTTTTATGAATTAATGAAATTAGCATTATAAGTCCAGATTTTGTCTCGATGTTGGGTTGCATATTGCATCATATTTACCGCATTTCTGCAAGGACGGTGCTGCAGTCTGCATCGAATCCCGGATCTAATAATTGCGGAATTAAAAGCCAATGACGAAAAATATCACTTTGTCTTTTTTTTTTTGGGAACATTTCTTTTAACATTTTTGTTAATTTTTTTCTGTTCAAATATATTTTCCGAGTTCGTCCTGACCTAAAGCCTCAATTTGTGTGTAACCCTTAAGGGACTGTGTACTGAGTACATAAATTCTGTTTACTGGACAATTTAACACCGAGGTCAGTTAAGGGTCTAACCCCACCGGATGACGACATTTGGTGTGACGGAAATGTAACGTACCCAGGTTTAAATGAAACGAAAAAGTGTTTTTGGTCCTAAGATAAGATAAAAAGGCTTTGTATAAAATAAATTAACACAAGCTGTTATCTGTGGCTTCACCTATATAGAGGTCGGAAATTACCGACTGGAACGTAGTACCGGGATAAAAGTAAGATACGCGCAAAAAACGCGCTCAGACGTGGAGTTGCGGACACCAGCCCGTTCTACCTATTACCTGTCTTAATTTAGGTTGTGGTCTACTTGAGCGCCAAATTTCATCGAAACTTCGTTCAGCCGTAAATAATAATGCGTGAAACCGAAGTTTTTTGCATTTATAATAAGTAACAGCGTTATACACTATAATTAGAAATGACTTTCATTTTGACAGTTCAACAACATTCATTGCGCTCTTTACGTTGTTTGAGCATACAAATTTTTCAAAAATATGAAGCAATGGTTTAGCAAAACATGATTCAGATTCTGATTGATAGTGTATTACGGAATTAGGATCCAGGAGTATGGAAAGTCAACTTTTGAAGTAAACATTTGACAGACCTGTTAGTCTAGTGGTTAGTGACCCTGACTGCTGAAACTGGGGGCGTGGGTTCGATTCCCACCCAGGACAAATCTTTGTGTGATAAGCACAATTATTTGTTCTGTGTCTGGGTTTAATTTATCTATTACATGTATGTATTTAGAAAATATATAATAATATGTATATTTATCAGTTGTCTGGTTTTCCATAGTACAGGTTCTGCCTAGTTTGGGATCAGGTAACGGTGTGTTGGTTGTCCCTACTATATAAGATATTTAATAAGTTTTTCGATCAGGCTAAAACCATAAAAAAATACTATGAAAATAGAAATAAAAAAATGGCATCCAACAGACTTTTCAACCCATTCTAATCTAGAATAACATAGTAGGAAGAAAAGAGGTATTATAACTGAATACTTATTATAAAAAGGAAAACAATAAAAAGTTCGTGAAGCTAGGGATTTCTAAGACTGCGCAGGCCACCTTATAGTGTCCGCAATTTGACGTCGATTAACTTTACTTAAACGTTAATTACAAAACTATGTTTCTGTGTTTTCCTAGAAACATTTTTGACAACGTCAGGTACGGAGCGAGAGGGCAAAATGACCGGGGTTTTTGCCTTCTCGCTCCGTACCATGGCCTGTACCAGGGCCGGACGCGAAAGATCGCAGATCGCCTCCCCGAGGACCCGGCGGTGCTCTGCCCAGGCAGGGCAGACCTCCACCGTATGCTCCACCGTGTCCTCCAGGCGATCTACACAGTAGAAGCACCCGGGTGTTTCCTTCCGCCTTATTCAGAACAGGAACCTCCCGAAGCAGCCGAGTCTAGGGACGACCTGCGTAAGGTGGAAGTTGAGGACGCCGTGGTGCCTCTCGAGTCACTCCTCAAAGAGGGTTCGATCAACCCCTGCGGTTGTTAACATTTACCCACAAGCACGTAAAGGTAAATGAAGTAGAACGATAAGTAAGCTTGTAAGGGATTTGCGTAGTAATTCAATCGAAATACTTTTGAAATACTTATAAAAAGTAGCTCAGTTCATTCGCTTACAAGTTTTAAATATCATTATACATAGAAAATCCAAATCTCTCAGAATTTAACGCACTCAAAATAACTTAGATTTAACTAAACTTACGAGAAAGCTTTTAAGTTGTAAGTTCTTTGAAATTTTCAATCCTTATCAAACTAAAAACTTATAACAACTTTGTTCATACTTGAAACAACTTTGATGCCAATTAATTTACATAAAAATCTTTTTCTTTTAACATTAACCAACCATTTTGATATTGGTTTGTGACATATGCAAATACGTAGAAAAAGATTTCATGTCTAAAGCAATTTCTCAGAGAACGTAATTTTCTTTAGGTGTACGTCAAATCCACTCACGTATTTTTGAATATTTGTACCTAAATGTCTATGATTTAGGCTACATTTTTGTTTGATTACTTGAATAAGCTTATTTGATAAGTCTAGTACAAAGGCTTGTGTGGGTTTAAAGATTCTGAAGAGTTTATGTTAATCTTATGAACAAGTAAGATTACTTGTTGTTGCTTTGTTAAACCATGTTTTATTTTACTTTAAAATATTTTGTATGAATATGAGCTTAGCCCGAAGAATTGCTAAAATTAAGTGGCACATTGATCGCAGAACAGAAGGGGGTGAATGGTTCTGTTGTGGGGACCGTACACTGGAAGACATTGAGTTGTAAGGCCTTCCACAAGGTGGACTGATGATTATGTGAAGGACGCAGGAATCTGCTGGATGTGAGAAACACAGAACCGGTCGAAGAGGCGAAGCTTTGGGGAGGCCTATGTCCAGCAGTGGACGTATTTCGGCTGAAATGAGGATTATGATACTTTATCAATTTAAATTTAAATTGGGATTATCTGGTGTTCGATTAAATAAAACAATAAATGATAAATAGAATACTAAGGTTTTTTTTTCGACCGCTAAAACAATGAAAATTCGTCAGGGACGGAGGCAGCTAAGAAAGATTTAAATCGGACGGTTAAATTACGTAAATCGTCTAAATCAACAATTATCAATCTTTTATTTCACTTAAACTGACATGGGCTATTGTAAAACATCAGAAGTTAGGTGCACAGTACCGATTGATAATGAATTTCTTATGGCTAGTTCAGAGTTCGCAGTTCGGAAAAGAGCCGACAAGAAACTCCACGGTTACTCTATTGAAATGAATTGTTTTTTACAATGTTACAAATTACACCGATAATAGGTATGGGAAGTTAGCGTCAGTATGTCAACAAGTACCAAATCATTAGTCTACAAGGTCTAAATCGTTTTCACATCCACAATATGTAAAATAATCTACATACAGGGTGTGGCGCAAGTAATGGTCCACCGTTCAGGATTCGATGAACCAGATAATTAACTATAACAATTAAAAATTTTAACCATTTTTACTCAATTTTTTTTTTTTTACAATAATTGCTCTTGAACTTGATGGTGTGTTAAAAATTGGGGTTAAAATTAGAGAAGAACCAACTTTTTCTTCAAAAGAGCTGAATACGGTAGACCACTACTTACGCCACACCCTGTATATAGCATATAAATAAAATATCATGATTATCGTAACAGGTTATTTCGCATCAATGATTTGACTTTTAAGAAATCAGGGTAGCATTACTTTATCCTCTGCCTTCACTAAATCAATGACGTACACATAAAGTATCGCATATTTTATTGTAAAATCAATATCAATAAAAAACAGAGCTACCAAGGTTAAATCCCCATAACCGTTCCCCTTCGTGCAAACAATTCGTATTCGGAATAAAAGACATGTGTTATTAGTTCTGTTAAGATACGAGTAGATACGATGTATAGGGTTGTCAAGGAGGAGGAGGATTGTTCGAAAGAGATACCGTGACTCTGGCACATGGGCAACTGAAGGAACACGGGTGGGTTTTAGTCAGTAAAAGTCTGACACGCCCTCCCACTCCGCCCAGAGCGGGAGAAGTAATTTGATGATTTCCCAACAAAAAAAAAAAAAAAACAAAAAAAAAAAAGGAGGCCAGCTTAGCGGAGGGGGAGGTGGAAAATAAAATAATCAAAATAAAAAGGAAAAACCGGTAAGTGTGAGTCGGACTCGCGCACGAAGGGCAAAAAATATCACGTTTGTTGTATAGGAGCCCTCTTAAATATTTATTTTATTCTATTTGTTGTTGTTCTAGCGGCAACAGAAATACATCATCTGTGAAAATTTCACCTGTCTAACTATCACGGTTCATGAGATACAGCCTGGTGACAGACGGACGGACGGACGGACAGCAGTCTTAGTAATATTGTCCCGTTTTACCATTTGGGTAGGCTAAAAATCGACCTATTCGGCGCTTTTTTAGTCATCATGGCATCGTAATAACACAGGGAAGTCATATAATATGTAAAGACGATTCTAAAATTTATATTACATATCGTGAACGTACTATATATATATGTCTATACATTTTAGTTACTTGTTCACGGTCACGTTAAAAAATTATAAATGTACACAATATTACAATATCAATTCTTAGGTGGCATAAAATGACATACACACAAAGTAAAAACTGCATGTGTAAACCTTGGGAGAAGGCTTGGATATTTTTATATTAGACTTCCGTTACATCTCTGTTAAAAACTAGCGAAGGCGGACGTACGATGTATTTAATTGTGAGAGTTGCGCACAACCCTAGAACGTATGGGGGACAAGGGGAAAGTCACAAACAAGCACAAACGACGCACAAACATAATGCCATTATTTTAAACATACGAACTATTCATATAACGTCCCCAAGCAAAGAAAACATCGTTATTTTTTATGATAATTTCGCCTTTTATAGAAGTTTGAAGTGTATTAAAAACGAAGCTTTGAAGGCTGTGATTAAAATGCGGAATCTAGTTGACACAGCGTAAAATATCGGTCACAGATTATATCATCATTTTTATCGAAAGTCTTTGAATTTTAGTTTTGTGATTGTCAGATCGAGACTTAGACTAAATCTAAGACTTAACAGTAATATTATTTACATTGTACTTTGTCTACTGCTGAATACTATTTCGATGTTACTTTACACGAAACCAAGAGTAAGTTTTTAACTGACTTCAAAAAGGTTCTAAATTCGTTTGTGTGTTTTTTGTATGTAGTTATTTTCCGCGATATTTTCGGCAATTGATGATTGATTTCGAACATTATTTTTAACTCCCGACGCAAATAGAAGGGTGTTATAAGTTTGACTACTACCTATGAGTGTCTATCGGTCGGTAGCACTGTAGTTCTGAAACTAAACGAATGGACCGATTTGCGTTTGGTTTATTTTATTTAAAAACTTTATAACAAAAAATTAAACCGCCGAAAAAACAGAAAAGCAAAAAATAATAAACCTTAAAATTATGAGTCGGCGCTTTGAGTGATCTTTGTTCATTGATTTTTCAGCGCCGACTCAAAATTTTAAGGTTTATTAGGTATTTTTTGCTTTTCTGTTTTTTCGGTGGTTTAATTTTTTGTTAAAAAGTTTTTATTTTGTAATTTTTTGTGCCTTTAATGTATACTTATACTTGGCAAGGTATACCCTATCCAATGAAAAAAGAATTATCAAAATCGGACTACTCTGTACAAAGTTATGCGTGGTTATACATTACAATCAATGAGTGAACAATCAATCATCCCCTGTTTTCCGACCCTTAGGGTTCGATTTTGTTTTACAAATTTATATGGGACCACCCTCGGAGTTTATTCTTTCCAATAAAAAAAGAATTATCACAATCGGGCCACTATGTAAAAAGTTATGGTCATACATAAAAAAAAAATATACGCGTCGAATTGATAACCTCCTCCGTTTTTTTTCGTCGGTTAAAAATAAGCTTTCTAGCGGTGGTTCTTAGATATGTTTTATCAAAATCGGTTCAGCTATTTCGACACGACGGCGACGATCTGTTTATCAAGATATTGCCTGGGATGGTCCCACTTGAGTTTTATTAACTTCCCTTGCATAGATTTTGCGTTAGCGTCGACAACACATATTTAATTCACTTTGTGTATCTTGATGATGGTCTAATACTTCTTCTCAGTTTAGTTTACATAGCAATTAGTGGTATACGAAACGATGTCAGATAGGTACCATAACTCAAAAATGAAAAAATACTTATTTTTTATTTATAAATTTCATTATTTAAAAGTGTCGATTCGCACGATTTGGGCGAGTAAATGATTGCGAATCAACTAATAAGTTTCTGTGTGTTGTGTCTAGACAACTTAGATATAATAGACTAGCAGTACATTCTGCCGCCCTTAGAGCCCGAAATAGACATAAATACGCCGAATGCTGCTTAGATCTGTAACAGAAGAGTATTTCTCTTAGTCGTTATTCAACGACCTTTGCGTCAGTCATAATTTTTATCGAAAGTCTTTGGATTTTATTTTTGTGATTGTCAAATACGGACTTAGTTAAATGTAATAACAGTAATATTTACCTTGTATTAGTCTACTACTGATTATGGACTATTTTGACTACTTTACACGGAACAGTAAGTTCGTCATCATCATTTCAGCTGCAAGATATAAAGTTAATACGTAAGATATATTTCAAGACATACTAATTCCCTAATACGTATTTCAGCAGGCGTAGCATGAACAATTCTATCTCTATTCTACCAAGAATAGATAAAGTTCTTTCTATTCAACTCGACATCTCTTCGGCCCGAGCACGGGGCGACCCGTAGACTCGAGTTTCTATGAAGACAAAGATAGTTATTCTGTCCATAGCAAGAGAGTGGTAACTAATATAATTAAGGTGGATCCGCTAAGGACTTTTTCATTGAATAGTCATACAGTGGGATTAAACGATCTTAGAGTATTGTATTGATGATTATAATTAATATAATTCTGTAAAAAAAATGTACCTCCCACTGAAACTCAAACTCAAAAGTAGAGAAAAATTATTCGCCATGCTCGACATCGTAGAATTTTGTTGACTGAAGAATAGAAATATTTCTTCTCTTCAGTTTTAACATCGCCGTGCTTAAGACTATAGAAATCTTGCCATTTTGTCTATTCTTCGTCGACAAAACTTGTTTCTATGGTGGTCATGCTACGCGTGCTGGAGTGGTTGATTCGCACACAAATAAATTAATTTCGTGCGAGTGAATTTAAGAACATGCGTCTGTGTATTGTGTACTTAGGTACAATAGGTGATGGGAGTATATTCTGTATAACATAGAGGCCTTCGGGGCCGAAACAGAAATAAGAAATAATAATGCCGAATGCCAGATCTGTTACAAAAGAGCTAGACATAAACTGAATCTGCTACTAAGTGTTGATATATCAACTTATACTTACTTATTTATTTCGCTTAGACGTTACTCACAGAACTTCGAAATGTTCTCGGCTCTTCTCGCTCGGTCTTAGCGTGATATTACAAATATTTTTTCAAACCCGCCTGGCATTTAGTTCCAGAGAATAGCTAGTTCAAACGAAAAAGCAGTTTATTTTTATGGTGGCACAGAATAAATGATTTAAGTATTTTAATTTCATTCATATTGAGTTAATTTGATTTTAATTCGATCATACCGGGTGACATTTTTTAACGTCTTGAAAAAAAATGATGGTAATAGGTGAACGGAGTAGAAGCCTTTGGCATAGAAATTTTAGATATTTTTATTTTTGAATAACATGTAATGAATATTGAATAATAAATTTTATAATAGGCTGTATGTATGTGTTACCTTTGCTTTTGTATAAATAACAAGTTTAAGTTACGTTTTTCTGCCACAAGAGGCGCTGTTCTTTCTCTCTGTAAAAATTGGTATACGTGTGCGCTTGCGATACAATTATATAGAAATCTTACTCAGTTTTTATTATTTCTTAACCTGGAGCCCTTTAGGTTATGGGCCCAGACGTATTCTACTGTGCAAATTGAGTAAAGAACAGTATTTAAGTGTTTTTGTACAAGTTGAAAATTACAACTTGGCGGCAAACTAACCTCACTTTTCAACATGGAAGTTACAAATTCTATGCGGATTGAGAAGTTCGATGGCAGAAACTTTCGACAATGGAAGTTTCAAGTCAATTGTGCCTTGAAAGCAAAAGGTTTGGACATAAATGTGGCAAAACCTGCTGATGGCGACACTATACAATGGAATAAAAACCGGCCAAGTGCGAGTCGGACTCGCGCACCGAGGGTTCCGTACAAACCTGCAGGTCATCATCATCATCATTCGTCATCATCGTTTATGAAATGAAATGTTTTTTTTTTAAATTTTTATATTTGTGTTGACTGAATGAAAGGTAAATTGTGGTTTACGATTTATGACGTATTAAAAAAAAACTACTAACTAGATCTCGTTCAAACCAATTTTCGTTGGTAGTTTTCATGGTAATGTACATCATATATTTTTTTTAGTTTTATCATTCCCTTATTTTAGAAGTTACGGGGGGGGGGGGACACACATTTTACCACTTTGGAAGTGTCTCTCGCGCAAACTATTCAGTTTAGAAAAAAATGATATTAGAAACCTCAATTTCATTTTTAAAGACCTATCCATAGATACCCCACACGTAAGGGTTTGATTATTTTTTTTTTTTGTGTTTCAGTTCTATGTATGGGGAACCCCAAATATTATTGTTTAAAAAAAAAATGATATTAGAAACCTCAATATCATTTTTGAAGACCTATCCATAGATACCCCACACGTATGGGTTTGATGAAAAAAAAATTTTTGAGTTTCAATTCTATGTATGGGGAACCCCAAATATTATTGCTTTTTTTCTATTTTTGTGTAAAAATCTTAATGCGGTTCACTGAATACATCCACTTACCAAGTTTCAATAGCACAGCTCTTATAGTTTCGGAGAAAAGTGGCTGTGACATACTCGGACAGACAGACAGACAGACAGACAGACAGACATGGCGAATCTATAAGGGTTCCGTTTTTTGCCATTTGGCAACGGAACCCTAAAAATGACGGCATGGCCATGTTCATCATAACTTCATCTATGGATTTGAATCAAATTTCTTTGATTGAAAACTGCAATTCGGCCAAAGAGGTGATGATTAAATTAGAATCAATCTACGAACAAAAGTTAGAACTCAATAAAATGATGGTACATGAAAAATTTTATCAGTACAAGATGTCACCAAACGACAGTATTGCACAACATGTTTCCAAGGTGGAGAATTTGGCCAAGCAGTTGAAAGAGAGCGGAGAAGAAATTAGTAACACAGCAGTTATGACCAAAATATTAAGTACATTACCAGCAAAATATCGCTCGCTACGACAGGCATGGTTATCTTTAGATCCGAGTTTGCAAACCATTCATAACTTAACAGCACGACTTTTAGACGAAGAAGCAAGCTTGACGAATGAAGAAGAGTCTGAAACTGCATTGGTAGTAGCGAAACGGACTACAGCACAAGAAAAGTCTCGGAATCAAAACGTAAACAAAAGTTCTACAGCAACGTCTGGCCAACCGAGTCAACATAGATTTGTTTGTTACAATTGTAACAAGAAGGGGCATTTTGCAAGAGATTGCCGAGCTCCTAAGAAATCTGGGAAGAAACCCCAAGAGCAGAAAATGCTGGCATTTAGTGTTGAGCAGTGTTTACAATCTGAAGTTGATCCGGATGTGTGGATTCTTGACAGTGGTGCATCTGTTTATATGTCATACAGGCGTGACTTGTTTTGTGATTTAGAAGAATATAGCCAGAATAGTAGTGACAGAACTGTGAGATTGGGAAACAAGAAAGAACTCGAGGTGCATGGTCACGGAAATATATTGATTAAAAAGTGTGTAGATGGCCAGTGGGAGCAAAGTAT
The DNA here is from genome assembly GCA_947507805.1 of Aporophyla nigra. Taxonomy (NCBI): domain Eukaryota; kingdom Metazoa; phylum Arthropoda; class Insecta; order Lepidoptera; family Noctuidae; genus Aporophyla; species Aporophyla nigra. Next base: position 22,450,303 of record OX382294.1, read on the forward strand.
AATGAAGGATGTACTTTATGTCCCAGAATTACACAGAAATCTGTTTTCAGAAGGCATGGCAACAAGAAGGGGTTATATTATTGTAAAGAAAAATAATGAAGCTATAATATTGATGGACAATGTTGTTGTTATGACTGCAAAATTGAAAGACAATAATCTTTATGAATTGGACATTAAAAGTATAGTGCAAGTGAACTGTAATCTGGTGCAAACAAGCTTAAAAATCTGGCATGAACGTTTAGGCCATTTAAATTTAAAAGAAGTGCAAAATATGAGTAAAAATGGTACAATTCCAGTAACTTTGTCTGATGATAACAATTTTATTTGTGAGGCATGTCAATATGGTAAGCAGAGCCGCTTGCCATTTCATAAATCTCACAGAGGACAATGTGGACCTGGTGATTTAACCTACAGTGACGTGTGTGGACCTTTAGAGCACACATCTGTGTCCGGTGCCAGATATTTTGTTTTGTTTAAAGATGGTGCCACCAGTTACAGACATTTATATGTAATAAAGCACAAAAGTGATGTCTTGGACTGTTTCAAAAAATATAATGCAGTAGTGAAAAATAAGTTTAACCATGGTGTTCGAATATTACATACAGACAATGGGGGTGAGTACACTAACAATGAGTTTAAAGTTTATTTAGACAACGATGGAATCGTTCATGAACGCACTGCACCCTACACACCTGAGCAAAATGGTAGGGCTGAACGAGAGATGCGAACAATTATGGAAAGTGCAAGATCCATGCTATATTCTCGTGACATCCCGTTAAATTTGTGGGCTGAAGCAGTGAACTGTTCTGTTTATTTACTAAATCGAAGCTCATCCAGTCAAACAAAGAATGTGTCCCCATATGAGCTATGGAACGGAGAGAAGCCATCCCTTGAACACATACGAGTTTTTGGTTCAGAAGGTTATGTTCATATACCTGATGAAAGAAGAAAGAAACTTGATAAGAAGAGTGTAAAATTGATGCTAGTTGGATATGAGAATGAAAATTATAGAATGTATGATGTTGAAACTGGGAAAATAACAGTTAGTAGAAATATACGCTTTAATGAGAACAACATTCCAGTAATGAGGAAGAACATCACTCAAGTCTCCATGAGTGATGAGGAAGAACAAAATGGAACACAAAATTGTGTGTGTGGTACTGATATACCAGTTTCATCTGTAGAAGAAGAAAGAAGTACTGATTCCAGTTATGAGAGCATAAGAAGCCAAGATGATCCTAATGATGAAACATATGAGCCATCACAAGTTGTTTCCAGTGATGATGAGAGAAATATTACATTACGACGACCAAGAAGACATGCTAACGTAGAGGCAAATATAACAGAAGTTCATATACCTAATACATATGAAGAAGCTATGAAGTGTAAAGATAGTAATAAGTGGAAGGAAGCTATAAGAGAAGAATTACAATCACTTGAAGAAAATGAAACTTGGAAGATAATAGAAAGAAAGAATGAGAAAACTATAACCTCAAAGTGGGTATTTTGTATAAAGAAAAATTCTGATGGTTGTATTGATAGATACAAAGCTCGTCTTTGTGCACGAGGATTTGCACAAGTGAAGGATATTGATTATAAAGAAACATTTTCGCCAACAGCAAGGTATGATTCTATCAGAGTTTTATTATCCCTTGCAGCTCGAGAAAATTATGACATCCAGCAATTCGATGTAAAATCTGCCTTTCTGTATGGTGAGTTGCAAGAAGATGTCTATATGGAGATACCTGAGGGTGTTCAAGCCGAGCCAAGAAAAATCTGTAAGTTATTAAAATCATTGTACGGCTTAAAACAGTCATCACGCTGTTGGAATAAGAAATTTTCTTCCTTTCTAACTACCTATGGTTTTAAAGTATGTAATTCAGACAGTTGTATTTTTGTTGGTCATTTTAATAATTTCAAAGTTATCTTGATCCTATATGTGGATGATGCATTATTGTTATCAAAAAGTAAAGATACATTGTTGCATATTGTAAATGATCTCAAAATGAGTTTTAAGATAAAAATCTTAGATTTAAGTACTTTTGTTGGCATGGAAGTTGTTAAAACTAATGATGCAATTGTAATAAGCCAAAAGCTGTATATAGAACATTACAGATAATAGATAAATTTAACATGTCAGATGCAAACTCTTGTAGTACACCTGCTGATAATAATGTTAATTTAACAAAAAGTGAAAATGAGATTGTAACTAATTTTCCATATAGGGAAGCAGTGGGAGCCCTGATGTTTTTGTCAACTGTATCTAGGCCTGACATTTCTTATTCATTGAATATAGTTAGTCGATATTTAAATAATCCAAGTCAGGATCATGTGAATGCTGTTAAAAGGATAATTCGATATTTGTTAAAGACAAGAGATATTTGCATTACTTATAATTGTAATAGTGAGTTAATTGGCTATTCTGATTCTGATTTTGCCTCGGATATTGATACTAGAAAATCCAATACTGGGTATATCTTTATGATGAATGGGGGTCCTGTTACATGGGCAAGTAGAAAACAAAACACTGTAGCATTATCAACGACAGAATCAGAATATATGGCTGCAAGCGAAGCTGCCAAAGAGATTTTGTGGCTTAGACAATTGTTAATTGATATTGATGAACCTCAAGTTTTGGTCACTCTATGTATAGATAACCAGAGTGCTATTAAACTAATTAATAACCCTGTCTACCATAGGAGGACCAAACATATAGATATTAGATACAACTTTATAAGAGAGAAAGTAGAACAAAATATTATCAATATTAAGTATGTTGAAAGCTCATGTCAGCTCGCTGATTTCCTTACTAAAGCTTTGCCTTTGGGTAAATTTATTAAAAACAGGGATCAAGTTTTTAATTCTTAAAAAAAAAAAATGATTGATGTATAAGTAAACATAAGTTTTGTTTTTTTTTGTTTAAAAAAAAAAATGTTTATTAAGTGAAGCTCCATTATAAAATTTAAGTGGGAGTATTGAATAATAAATTTTATAATAGGCTGTATGTATGTGTTACCTTTGCTTTTGTATAAATAACAAGTTTAAGTTACGTTTTTCTGCCACAAGAGGCGCTGTTCTTTCTCTCTGTAAAAATTGGTATACGTGTGCGCTTGCGATACAATTATATAGAAATCTTACTCAGTTTTTATTATTTCTTAACCTGGAGCCCTTTAATGAAATTGATCTAGCAATAAATATTACACATTTAAAGTAACATTTTCATACTAGAACAACAAAAACAGTAATTAGGAAAAAAAAACCAAAAAAACAATTAAAAACCTATCGAAACTCAAATCATATGCACCCTACTCAATGCGCGGCATGTATTAATGATTTCGTAGCACGGTCCTACCCTTTGAAGCCGGCCAATAGGCGGCCTCATTGATCTTTCGCAGGCGCACGAGCCGCACACGCATCCCTTTCCGCCCGTGTCCCGTTCTCCTTTAGTCACCTACGATGAATCTGAAGGCCTTCCTGCCTTCTATTCTAGTTACACAACACACCATATGAAGGTCGAGACGGTAAAAAATGTCATCCGGTATAAGGATGATGTATTCAATGACCTTTCTAATTTGAATATTTTTTAAATATTTATTTGGTCGTACTTACTCATTAGTTTATTTTACATGTATTGTCATTTTATTGTTGTTTAGAATTTAGATCTATTCTGCTGCAATATTGCACACGAACTTTAACTTGTTAAAATATTAGGACATTTGTAGACATTGCAATGTTTATGAATATGTGAGCACAATGTTTCAATCATATAATTAACTAGCTTCTGCTCGCGACTTCATCCGCGTTAAATTACTTGCTCCTCCGATCCATCCCGTCGCATCGCATCGCCTGCCCATGCTTGGTTTTTGTATCCGTGAGGTATATTCAGTTTGCTCCTAAGGGTCATAATATGATTACAGTTGGAAACGTTTTAGTGAGATAACATAAAAAAAGCCCGCGATAGCATATATCGTCGTTGCAAATTTAAAATCTCCTATGTGTAAAAAGTAACTTTTCGAGAAAAACGAAAAAAACAGTTTCCTGAAAAAGAAACTGAGGAAACATTCTTATTTTTTTTAGATGTAAAGTGTAAAGGAATTATAATGTATTGAGATAGAATTTGTCTTATATCAATGTGTCGTTCAGCGTATATTTATATAAATTTAATTATTTTTCTGCACATAGGAGATTTAAGTTTCAACTTTTTGTCACATAAGTGGATTTACAGTTTATTACATCAGGCACATAGGAGTTATCGATGGGCAATAGACATGAGATTTTTTTAAATTAGCGAATATTTTAACGATACATTAAGATATTCACATATGAGTTTTTGCAATAAGTAGATATACCAAATCGCTTTCAAAATATATGCATAGCTCGTATTTGTGAAAATTGTTACATAGGAGATTTTAAATTTGCAACGACGATATGCCTGTGTTAAAACATAGACATTGTCTATGTTTTAACACAGACGTACATGCTATCGCGGGCTTTTTTTAAAAGAACAATTCCGGTTTTCATGATTGCTGCGTTACTATAACCGTTTTCGAAACTCTTGTACGCCAAGTTTTTGCAGTATAGTCTTATAACCTTATTCAATAAATGGGCTATTCAACACAAAAAGAATATTTCAATTTGAACCGGTAGTTCCTGAGATTGGCGCATTCAACCAAGTAAACAAACAAACTTTTCAGCTTTATACTAATAGTACAGATTTAGCTCTCAGTGCTTCATATTTAATTATTTTTACCTGTTGTGAAATGGCAATATTACTCTAGGTGCATCGTCTTTACATATGTGTGTATGTACATATTGTAAAACATTTTAAAGGAGTAACGGTGGAGTCTATTGCACATTCTTCTCCAGACGAAACAAACTCTTGGAACGAGCTACTAGAATCAATTTTATTTGAATGTAAATGTTGAGGTTGAAAATTTCCTTTTATGTGCCCATTTGAAAGAAACGCTTTCTTTTTGCTTTGATATTGTGTAAGTATTATAAGGGTTTATATTTGTACTGTTTTGTATTACATACTTGCTATAAAAATCTATTTAAAAGCCTAACACTATTAAACTGACAGGGTTAAAGTAAAATATTTATTTATTTATTTATTACTAGCCTGCACTGTCCCACTCCTGGGCAAAGGCCTCCCTCCACTTCTTCCAACTATCGCGAAGCCGCGCGGCCTGCTCCCAGTTTTGATGGAACCTATCCAGCTCGTCCCGCCATCTCCTACGTGGTCTGCCGCGACCCCGCCTCACGGCGTTAAATTAACGGATCGCGTCCGAAACACAATACTGCGCTCTAAAACAAAGATAGTTGACGTGGCTCAAAAGGCTGCCCAACTTAAATGGGACTGGGCAGGACATGTTTGCCGCATGCCGACCAAGTAAAATATATTTGTCTATTATTATTTTATTCTCTATCTTCGTAGAAGTGTTCCACAAGCCCTGGAGCGAACATTCATCACTACGATGGCTCTGATGGATGGCACTTTCAGACGATTAAGTTTAGGTTTCGATACGATTTTCATTCACCTCTCTAGATAGTTGAATTAGCTTTAAAAATGTTGTTGGGTACAAATACAAACAATCTAAATTGTATTTTTTAAGGCTTAACCAGCTGGAAACATACACAGGAATAAATTCATTTAAAATCTTTGTCATAACTATACAGGGTCAGATTAAATTAGCTGGCAATACTTTACCCTCGTGTTGGGTAACAGTATCGATAACTAATAAAATAAAAAAAAGGAATCATTTTCACTTTTAATAACACCGCGACTAGTACATAAGCTAAAGTTTTTGGAAATTGGTAACAAAATATCTAAGATCCACGAAAAACTACGAAAACATCAGATCAATTGGACGTAGGTCAGCAAAAAGGATCCAATCCACAACTTGGTCAAAAATGAGTTAAGTGTACCAAACTGATCCAAATTATACATAATGAGTTAAGTGTACCAAACTGATCCAAATTATACATAATGAGTTAAGTGTACCAAACTGATCCAAATTATACATAATGAGTTAAGTGTACCAAACTGATCCAAATTATACATACTACGGGTCAGTAAAAACGACCTAGCTAAAAATAGCTTTATTTTTCGTTTACTTAAACTTTAGAACAATATGGTATGGCGCTTCTTATTTTTTTTTTCAGCATAAATAATTCAATCATTTTGGTTCTTAACTATATTTCTAACAGGATATGTTAATATACCATAAGCAATTCAAAAACGTGTTGATGTTCCAGTGACAAAATAAAAATAAAACAATATTGAAAATTCCTCTTGAACTTCAAACGTCAATATCTCAAAAGTATCTGGGTGTGGATTGGATCATTTTTGCTTAACTACGGTCATTGATGATTTCGTGCACTGGATCTTCAACGTACTCCTTAGCGCTGAGAGTTGAAAATTGAATACTGTTTATCCAACGCGCTCGCGCTGGGATGCACTCTGTTGAATTCTGAATGCTCTGAACCGAGCACAGCAACACGAAGAGTTGGAACACCAGTGTGCGATAAAATCCCGCCACTTAAACACGCCACTATTAAAAACCAAAAAACCGATACTTAAACACCCCATCATAAGATAAACCTTGAGCTTACAAGCCGGTTTGGGAACCTTCAGTACACCCAAATTACGTCATAATTGAACATTTTCTAACAAGAAATCGATGGCGTACCTTATAAGCCAACCCAACACAGCTACTGTATACAATCTTCACCCATACATGCTAATTTCGAAGCGGACCAATACACTTGACCTATTTTGCATCGCACGTCGCTGTCTACATTCTCCAAGAGCCTTCCAATCAGAATTAGAAGGCTTAATCCCCAGTTGTTTTGGCAAAACAGCCAATTATAACCGATGTTCAGTGAAGCTCTCATAAGTCAGAAGTTCTGACGTGTTCTGATTACGTCAGTAATCCTCTCTTGTTTGCCAAAGAAAAGAGATTCGCTGGCTTGAAACCCTTAACTGGTTCTAATCGTCAGCGATTTCGTTAATGCGATTAAACTTTGTTGATTATTTAGAACAAGTTTTCGTTTTCGTAATAATTCACTGAACAATTTTTGATGAGTTTCATTCAGGTGATTCATGTGTAAATACGGAGTTTGTTTATTGAATTCGTGATTTTAGCTGTAGGCTTTTAAGAAATTGGGTTTATTTAGAATATCGTCGACTTTACTCGACTACGGCAAAGTAAAAAGGAAGGTTTAGATTTGGAACGGTATGTCCGTTTATCTATTCCCACATAACTTCTTAACTATATATCATAATTTAACAAATGAGGTATTGTTAAAAGCGATCTTGATCTTGATCGACCGCTGGTTGTATGCTATGTTACGTGACATTAAATTGAATATGGGGCCTTAGAGGATATAAAATCATCATTTCAAAAAATGATGGTGCCGTGTTGGGTTTCAAATATAAGGGCGTAATTAGCACATTTATAATACCTATATCTTTATATATATAAAAATCTTGTGTCACGATGTATGTTGCCAATAAACTCCAAAACTACTGAACTGATTTCAATCAAATTTCACATGTAATCGTATTTTGGTCTAACTTACTGGATAGGATAGTTATCATCTCAATTATTCGCTTATGTCGTGAATGTAAACGAATAAATTTATTTACTGTTTAGTTTTATGAAGTTCTCATAGATGGCGGTGTACGTTGATTCATCGATAAAAATTCTTCAATATTGTTTGACATCTAGGTTGCAAATATACCCAATAGATGGCGCTGTGTTCTGTTTTTAGAATATAAAAATTCTATTACTTTATTTCACGTAATATTTATTTATGTTCACGATATAACCGTATTATTTTAATGGTTTGTGACTGATATTTTTATAATTATACTGCGTATTATGTTACAATATTATTACCATAAATAACAAAAAAAAAATGTGTACTATTTTTGTTATTAAAGTCTTGGCGCCAAAGGAGATGTTTCATTTTTATATGGGGCTCCGGCCATAACATGTACCTTTTAGGGAAGCTGGGAAACTTACCCCTGAATAGAATAAAGTAACATTTTTTTCATAATATCAAATGGTTTTTATGTACAAAATAAAAATTAAAAATGTTTGACGTTTGTCCTAAGAGTTAGCAAGTGGTTATTTTGAATTCGTTTAGAAACACACTTCAAAAATGGAGACTAAAGATTTTTGTAACGATGAAATAGTCACACTTAAATATGTTTACTCAAAAATATGTATAAGAGAATAATAGTAATTTATTTTTAACATTACAAGAATTCACTCATTTTTAATTATTTTCTACGTGACATTGATTTGATGAGACATGATTTCAGAACGAACGAAGTCTACGAGCAAACGAGACGCCATGTTGAATAAAATATGGCAATAATTGAAAAACTATTATTTTTTGTACACAACAAATCAGGCTCAAATTCACCAGAGAGTATTTTTCCCCAATTTGTGGTATTTTTTCCTCTTTTTCGATAAATGTACATCTGATGGCCGAAAATGAAACATCTCCTTTTAATCAAAGTTTCAAGATCTGGCCATCAAATTCTATCGAGTCGCCATCTCTGGTTTGAATGTCCAAAGCTTTGGTATCTCATTCGTTCTCGAGACCTCCTCTGAGCGTAAACAAAGCTCCCTCTCGAACCATCGAGATCCACTATTTCGAACAATCGATCAATCGATTCTTCTCGAAGCATGCGAACTAGAGCGTTCGGGAAATTCAAGGTTCAGGTATAAATACTGGCACCGAGTGTCACCGCAGTTCAGTTCCTTTTTAAACGAGTGAATTAATACTATCTCCCGGAAAGTGATAGTCTCAGTAAAATCTCAGTGGAAGTCTTAGTACTACTCTCTGCGTCAGTCTCTACGTAAATATACCTGTGCATTTACCAAGTATATAACCTCTGCAAGTATCAATCAGTGCAAAATCATAACTTTATACACATGTTAGTATTTTTTGCTTGCATTTTATTTTATTTTCTTCATGAGTGTAAATTTCGCAGACTTAAATTCATTTTTTGATAATTAAATAAAAATAAATAAATGAAAATAAAATAAACGCACTTATGAATAAATGATTTAACTTTATAAACGTGCATTTTTCTTTTTTAACTTATTAATATTGTAATAATTTTCTTTTCAACCATAAAAATTAATTATTGTCAACCAGATTTTTATTTTTATTTTTTTTTCTGATAATTGTTAATTAGTCCATTCATTAATTTCGATCTAACTTATTAATTTATTTCAATCTATACAAATAAATAAAATTGGAGTGTCTGTTTTTAATATTAAGATAACCACTTTTACTAAGTGTATATGGATGTATACACGGTACATATACCAAAACAACATTTTTTACAATTTTTGTCTGTCTGTCTGTTTGTTCCGGCTAATCTCTGAAATGGCTGTACCGATTTTGACAGGACTTTCACTGGCAGATAGCTGATGTAACAAGGAGTAACTTAGGCTACTTTTATTTTAGAAAGATTCTTTTAATTTAGAAAAATATATTTGTCTTCGAAAACTACGGTGACATACGTCATAAACTACGCTGAAATACGTCTCAAAATCGAAAAATCCTACGAAATAGATCAAAATAATGTACTACAGTATTATAAACCTTAAAAGGCCTACAAAAATGTCGCAATGGTATATGTATATCTCTTAGGGATAACCCACAATAACCATTTTTTATCTTTTACTTTTTACGAGAAATAAGGGCTTATTTACGAAGCGATTTTAAGCAATACAGCATTAATCCTTATCCAATTAAGTACCTTAAATACATTGTGTATTTAATATAGATCAATATGGCCCTTTACAACATGTAATTTAAATGAATATCTTAGAAGATATTAGAGATTTAAAAAGCGGGCGCAGAGTAGCTGGCGGGTCGTACGTCCATCCCGTCCATCCGTTGGCAGCGGCCGGGGTACAGGATAAGTAGGATTGTAATTCATATTACTTTGGCTTCATAGTAATTGCGAATATCATGTGTGTTCATTATACTCAAAATAAACCTAATAGTATTATTCCAAGTAAGAGACCGCGAAATGGCTTAGATGTTTAGAATTTTGGATATTTGTTTCTCAATGATGCAAAGACGGCCAAACGGATTTAAATGGAATTTGGCAAAAAGATATATTATATCATCATGGATACGTAACAGATAGGAATCATAGGATACCTACTTTATCCAGGTAGTAGGTTCCCGGGTTATATTTTCCGACAGCTATACGGGCCAAGCCACTGGCAAAAGTACTATTCCTATAATTATGTTCGGTATCTGGTAAATGATTGAGTGCCTGTATAGGTAAAATTGGAGCGTTAAGAAATACCAGGAAGACTTATATTCAACTAAACCAAGCCCTATGTCGCAGTCTTCTTACTCTGAATACTATTACTCTTATTTTAAAAACACCAACACACATGATGTTCTCATAAACTATGAATTCTAAGTAATATGAATTATAATCCTACTACTACTAATATTATAAATGTGAAAAAATGTATGATTGGGTGTTTGTTTTTCAATCACGCAAAAATGGCTGAATGGATCTGGATCGAAAATAGCACACAGAGTCTATATTACCTATATAACCTGGAATAACACATTCTTATCGCGGTAGTACGTCCTCTTGCATTAATTTCCGACATCCACGCGGGCGAAGCCGCGGGCAAAAGCTATACATATATATATTGTTAGCTAACCATAGCCAATAGCCATAACAATTTAAATGAAAAGTAAGTTCATAAACTAAAACGTTGAGTTTTAAGTTTTGAACATTCATTTTTACTTGTCGGTCGTATGCCACCTACACTAAGCAAACAGAGATAGGCGATCGTAAGCTTTAGGGCAAAGTAGCATAAGTCCACGGAGGTGAGAATAATTTCTTGTTCAACATTTTTTGGGCGTGATTGTTCAATAGTCAGGTTTCTGATATTTGGTTCTTCATACAGTTCACGTTTTGAAATATATCTTGATGTAATAAAGAACAGTCGTTTAGTAGCCATAATATACGATCTAATGCCAGTCAGGTGTCAGTAGCAAGCTGTGCATGACAAATGACATTGCTACTGGCTAATGGCGCTCAAATCCGGCTCATACTAAGTGACTTCTAACGTAATCAGCTTATAATGTTCCCACTGCTGGGATACAGGCCTCTTCTCGCCGGGAAGTAGTGGGCCGTAATCCACCACGCGGGCCCAGTGCGGGTTGGTAGATGTCATATGTCTTCGAAATGGTTTTAGGAAATGCCGGTTTCCTCGCGATGTTTTTCTTCACCGTTTTGAGAGCAGTAGTGAACAAATCTATATTTTATTCTTCTTATCTATATTTTAAAGATGAAGAGTTTGTTTGTTTGAACGCGATAATCTCAGGAACTACTAGTCCGAATTAAAAAATTCCTTTTGTGTTGAGTAGCCTATTTATCGAGGAAGGCTATAGGCTATATAACATCACGCTACAACTAAGAGGAGCGGAGCAATAATGAAAAATGTTGTAAAAACGGGGAAAACCGCACGGGTAGGCGATTCGACGCGAAGAGAAGGGTCGGGGGAACTAGAAATTTAACACGACGTCGCGGACAGAAGCTAGTTATTTATACAAAGTAAAGCACCAGCCTGGGTGCAAACCTATGACATACAATCGAAATTCAGGGGCCATTACTACTGTGCCATCATTGCTCCCTAGCACAATACCATGTTGCGCAATTGTTGGTGAAAGAATCCATTTTCACCAAAACATAACACTACGCCTGAATTTCCTACGGCAGACATGACGGTTTCGTCATAATGTTTTCGGTCATCGTTTTGAAAGCAGGGGTGATGAAATAATTTACACTAGGTCGCCATCGAACGAACCTACAACTCGCAAGCCACGGCCGTTTCCACTACGCCACCACAGCTCTCTAATTACTTCTTTTGGGGACATAGTTGGAAGGTATTCTGTGTCCTCCTACGCGTATTGAAGGTGAGGTTGTGGTCGAAGAGCCGAAAGTTAAACTCTTACTTGTAGGTATATATATTATTATTAGTTTCACTTCCACAACCTACTAGTAAGAAGACAGGTAGAATGCTTTCCACCTGTCTTCAAAGTGTTGACCCCCGGCGTGATGAAAATGCGATCACTCATGCACAAGACGTGACGCCACATTCCACCTCTCTGATAACCTTCTATCCTTAATATTTAATTCTTTATCTTAAGTCAACGCCTAATAAAAGCTTGAGTACCTTTGCTACAATGAACTCGTCTTTAAATACCTCTTGTTACGCTTGGAGGGGGCTCATCGAGTTTTCCTTTATTATAATAATAATAATAATAATAATAATATTCCACAACTATCACACAACGCCATCTAGTCCCAAGCTAAGCAGAGCTTGTGTTATGGGTACTAGACAACTGATAAACATACTTATATATTTCTAAATACATACATATTATAGATAAATTACACCCAGACACAGAACAAATGATCGTGCTCATCACACAAACATTTGCCCTGGGTGGGAATCGAACCCACGACCTCCGGCATAGCAGTCAGGGTCACTAACCACTAGACCAACAGGCCTGTCTATTAAAAGAAGGGTATTTTAACAAAATCATTTTTGGTCTTTATAATGCTCTAGCAACATTAAAGTTAAACAAAATATTCGTTCAGATTCTGTCTCTTAAATTTCAGATGTCATTAATAGATATTTTTTTACACGGCTTCAAAAAGGAGCAGGTTCACTATTTCTTTGTATTTTGTTTTGTATTTATGTTCCTCGATATTTTCGACAATTGTGGATCGATCAAAAAAATATATATTTTAGTAATGAATTATATTATTTGGTATAGGAATTATCCCATATAAATTTTATCAACTGTTTGGAAAGTGTTTGCGTTAGGGTCGATAATACGTATTTAATCAACTTAGTTAATATTGTTGATGTTATAATACTTCTGGTCACATAGCTGTTTACATAGCAAGTAATGCTATACGAATTGGTATGGGGTAAGTACCATAGGTAAAAAGTAAAATTTAACTTTAATAGCGGAGTCGGTAGCAAAAAACTAAAACACAAATCTACAGGCACTGACATTCGAAATTAGACTCGCTTTGTAGTGCTTTTTAATTTATAAAAAATAATTCATATTTATATGTTACTGTAATATGTTCAATGATAATCTCTGCATGCGTAGCATGACCACCGTAGAAATGGGTTTTGTCTATTCTTGGTAGAATAGAGATAGAATTTATGCTACGCCCGCATAAAACGGTACAAATCTTTCTACAACCTTTAATACTGTCTTTAATCTTTCTACAATCTGTAATTTTGTCTATTCTTCCGTCGACAAAACCCATTTCTACGGTGGTCATGCTACGCGTGCTGATAGTCGTTTAACCAAGGGTTGTTGTACTGGGTAACAACCCAGTAACTGGGTTATTGAGGTCAGATGGGCAGTCACTTCATATAAAATACTGGTGCTCAGCTGTATCCGGATCCGGCTGCAGCTGACCTCAACATAGCTGGGACAAGGCTAGAGAGATGATACGCTGCTGTAATAAATAAGCCAAATAAACATTTTGAAGCACGTGACCTATTTTCGTATACATAAACTGTTATTTTCCGGTTTATTAAGTGGCAAGATCAATATATTATCCATTTTGTTTCAGTTATAGAAGAAGCCACTAAATCCCGTTTTCTTTGAGTGTCATAAAAATGCTTCACGTGTCAAGAGGATTGATGCTGTTTTTTTCATTTAATTGCGAAGAGTCGTGAGATAAAACGAAACTGAAATGAAATTGTTTATTCTGTAAATAAAATATCGAAATCACTTAGACGCGTCATATTATGAAAATAATAAGCTAAGGAGTCCCGCCAACTCCTACGTGGTCTGCTGTGACCCCGCCGCACTGTATTAGGGCTAAAGTCCTGTGCAGCTTGGTTGGGCCCACAGTTTGGCGAGATAAGTCCGTCAAAACTGAAAGGCTTACGCGGGCTCGAATGAAAGAAGGAATGTAAGAAGACCTTTGCCCAGGAGTGGAACAGCAGAGGCTAGTAATCTAAGGAGTGGATATTTCCTATCTGATTACACCTGAGAAGAAATGACGAGCGAGCTCATGTGTCTCAGTCTCTTTTAAAGTCCAGCCATAATCTTGGTCAGACCAAGTAAAGACAAAGTAGATTTGGGCGTGAAATGGTCCTCATTGACTGTGATTTAAGGCATTCCTATTTCCACACAATTTTCTGATCCGTGTATATCGTCGCCCACCGGTATTAGAGCATTTAATTTCTGCTGAGATGCAGAAATTAAATGCTCGCTCAGAGTCATGTACCCATTATAATAAGCCTGTGTTTTGGCACTGCAAGACAAAGGCCTCCCTCCCCTTTTTCCACTTTTCCCAGTCAACTATGATTGCTCGCCAATCTTTTAAAAAAGAGACTTATGACTCCATCTCATCTCACCATCTCTTTCTAGGCGCCACGGAGTCGTTCCTGCTATTTGGGATCCACTGGTTGGTGGTATCTGCCCATTGCTCCTCTAACATGCTACAGATGTACTCATAAAGCTTAATTCCTAGCCAGAACCTGCTTAGATTATATAGGGTGGCAACGACATCGAAGCGCAAACTGTAACCGTGAATTCAGCACATGGTTCTAGACCGTCTAGCGTAAAATTATTTCAATGATTAACAATTAAAAAAATGTGGCTTCATTAAAAAGTTCCATGTCTACGCATGTAAATGTATGTAACAGCAATTTTCAAAATCATGTGTTAGGTCTATGGTATCAGGTTTCGTGTCAATGACCCGGCTACCCTGTATAGAGATAGACGTTAGTTTGGCCCGGTTCATTTAATCTCTTAAAATAGTAGAGCTACCAAATGCATCTTTAAGAATAACCTCCCACTCTAAAATGGTTCTTTTATAAGTCATTCCTGACCTTACCCGACATATTTCAAAGTGAAAAGCTAGTAAGTAAACAAATGTCTATAAAAAATGACGATCATCAGTTTGGACGATCCCTTATTAAGTCGAACGGCAAATAGAACGCCCCTCGGTCTGTTGACCCTTTGCTTTAACTATCCAGGCCAGACCGCGGACAATAGGGCTGGCAGACTATCGGCGTGTGCTTCACTATGACTTAGAAACTTTGTTTACTTCGTAGCGGAGTTTAAGTGGTAGTTCATCTATATAGCATACTCTGCTTAATTTTCTGTTTATCTATCAAATATATTACAGTATTTATACTAGGAAAAGGCATACAGAAATCTGGAATGATTGGGTGAAATGCAAGGATTTGATCTACTTAGTTATAATTATGAATGTGATATGATCCAGACATGACTGCCACGATGGGGTTTTGCATTCGATTTTCTAATCAGGCTTTCTTATTGGGAATTCGGAATTATTTCATACATACTTTGTAATAAAAACTAGTTTTGCAGGACAGAGATCATTATTCACACTGTATAGTGTTCTATATAACTTTACATCTTTTCTCGACCCAGCCGTAAATAGTTGCCGCTTAGATCTTTTGAAATTGGTTACAATGTTTTGACAATTAAAAACTAATTAGCTGAAGAACACCAACATTCGTCTATTGTTAGCAAGGCGCTTAAGCCGGGCTGTCAATGAGAGGAAGCCAATCCACCGCCGCAATTGTAATTGGGACATTTTCAAGAGCGGAAAACGGCCTCTATTTGCTATTAAATGCCTATACAGGGTGACAAATGGCAAGTTGCTTAAAGTATATGCATCTCTTTCCCCCTTAACCATATCATATAAGGATGGGCCCACGTAGGTACATTCTAGAATGTTGTCAGTTTCTATTGAGACGACGTAAAGGACAATACGTATACTTTAAAATGAGTGACCTTACGAACGAAGAAAAAGTGTATCTCATCGAGTGCTTTTATTCTAGAGGTAAATTATTTGAGAGATGCTAACAGAAAAGGAATTTTCAAGTATTTTTCTATCTAAAATTTAAAAAGTTTTACATAGTTTCCAAAAACGGATTGATTATTATGCAAATGCAGATAGGAATCACTTCGAAAATATTTACCATCAATACCTAGTTATTCCCCAGCCAGGTTTCGTCATAAAAAAAAAAAACTTAATATATGTCTGTTGAAAATTTTTGATTAAACTGAAACTTATTTCAGATTAAAATGACTACTTCACTGATTTTTATTTGTATTTGTATTTTATTGTTTTTTTCCTGCACTCATCTTAAAATGATAAGTGATTACTTTAGGCAATTTCTCATTTGTCACCCTGTATATTGGGAAAATATTGCTCGGAGTAAATGTTAAGAAATATCAAAAGCCGATGAAGATTTTTCTTAGGTCTATCCTATCAAGAATAAATCAGTAAAACTTTAAAAACTGTCACTTAAGTTTGGCAATTCTTTGGGCTTTGTCAGAAATGTTGGTGCTCCTGCGGGTTTCTTCATTTTATGAGTCAATCACGTACCTAGTGCAACTCTTAGCATAGGCCCTCTCCATTGTCCTTAACCTATTAAAAAAGCCCATTGTGGGCGGTTCCGCTGTTTATGCTCTTCTACTATTATTTTCCCAACAGCAACGCATTTCAGGAAAAGAAAACATAAATAAATTGAAACTATAACCAAGTCCCGGCTATCCGTAAATAAATAACAATGGCGCCGACAAGTCTCGACGCTCATCTGTCTCATGGCGATTGTAAACAAAGTTCTGTTTAAATACTTTTAAAATCATGACATAGCGATAGTTTCGGAAAGTTAAAAGCGGATACTGTTGTTCTATTAAAAGTTTTAGTATTGGTCAATATGATCAGGCGAGGAAAACTTCATAAAATTTATGTTTTGTTTCAGTAAACAATCAGTGTTTAAGGTTTATAAATACGATGTTTTAATGGTTTAGATAATAATAAAGAACTTATTGATATGCTAGTTAAATAGCAAGGGTATTGATTAGAATTCTGTTTACTGTTTTAAATACAGCAAGTTTTGTGGTTACTTCTTTTTTTGTGCTTTTTGTGTGTAGTTATTTTTAAGACTCGATTAGATGCATTTACCACAATTTACGAAAGTTGTTTCTGGCACTGATGGAGGACCAGGGTCGCGAGATTGTTCGAAAGAGACACCGTGACCCTGGCACATGGGCAACTGAAGGAACATGGGTGGGTTTTAGTCAGTAAAAGTCTGACGCGCCCTCCCGCTCTACCCAAGAGCGGAAGACGTCATTTGATGATTACCCATCTAAAAAAATTGGAGGAATAAATCACCGTTTGGGCATCGTAAGAAAGACATATAACATAAATTTTAATGGTTAACTTATTTGTTATGTTTTTTTTTTTGAGGTAATCTCACAATAGTCATTAACATTTTCGCAATTTGCTACTTAAGCTTTTTCACTTGATAGGCAACAAGGCAGCAATGAACGAAACCATTTTTTCTTATTTCGTCTCTTGCTGTCCACGAGACACTAGAGCGCACCATATTCAATTTTATGTGACGTCACATAACCTATATAAACAGCGAACAATCAAGATGCTTCCAACAATATTTCATTTGTCAAATGACGTCAAGCTGTTTAGAAGTTACAGGGGAAAAGGTGAATACATACATACCCACATATTACAATACAAACATACACATCCATCCTTTTTGTTTCGCCGCAGTCAGGTAATAACAAAGTTTTATCTATACCAACATTTTACAAGAGTACTTCAACAATCTAACTACACAAGAAAAGTTATGGAACTACGTAAGTAATAAAACAAATGAAGAACGTTGTCAGCCCTACGAAAAGTGTCGGTTCGGAATTTGTACAAATAAAGTGACAGGAATATATGTACCGAATGAAATAAACTAGAAGTAAGCCGGTACATAGCCCTGCCCTTGGATTGTACTCCGAAAATGTACGTAAACAAATAATTTTAACATTTCTGGGATGATAAAATGACAAATCTGTGTCGATTTTTCTTTCTTTAACTCAAATGTTGCTGATAGAGTGTCTCATGGTAAAGTACTTTTGAATGCTTTCAACTGAGCGTATTCAAAATGGAAAGTTGGGCTAAGTGTTATTGAGTTTTTCTGTATAGAATTTCTCAGTTCCAGTCCGGCTCTGGATTTGTGCCCGGTTGATAAAAATCTGCTCCCCACCATGGGACTAAAACAGAACTGGCGAAATGTAAGTGTACTATAGGTATGGTTGAATGTATGGTTTGAATAATTCTTAGTTCTTATAATTTTATGTAAATTGCATGTATATTCAACACAATGTAAATTGTTCAGGAATAAATGAAATGAAATATGTAAGTACACCTCTGCCCAATCCTACGAGTAAACGAGACGTGATGATATGATGTATGTATTTAGAGTAGGTATTCTGTGTTAAATAAACCTGAAAACCACTTGCATAAGCTACAAAACTTTTAGTTTTTATGGGTGGGAAATCATCAAATGACGTCTCCCGCACTGGACGGAGCGAGAGAATCTCAGGCTACAGGCTTTTACTGACTAAAGCCCACCCATGTTCCTTCAGTTGCCAGGGCCACGGTAACTGAAGGTTGATTATGAACAAATCCGGACCCCTTCAATATTTGCTGACATCTCTTTATGGCGTGCGTGGAACACAACGCGCCGTCGACCCAGGCTTGGTCCTTGCCGGGTGGCGAAAAGTACTTAGGTACCTTTGCAATATATTTTGCTAAGAAACATTCATAGAACAACTAGCTACAGTATAAATCATAAAATCGTACATAGTTGGGAAAAAAAAAACAGAAACTAAGCAGTTAGGAAAGGTCCAGGCAACGCATCTGGGATCCTTAGACCACGTTCACATGGAAGCAAAAGTATTGCGGCAGGATTTTATGGTCGATTCGATTTTCAGTTCTCAGTGCTAAGTGGTATGTTGAAGATCCAGTGTGGGTAAAGATCCGGCCGAGATATTTCACGTCTATGTGAACGCGGACTTATACGTGAAAAGGAGTATAAAGCCGCACGGATCGTTCGATCCGGTAAAGCTACGCTTGACGCGGTTGTTTTGTGGACGGGTGACCATCTTTACTCTCTCTCTCTTTTTCTTTTCCTTTTTTTTTGATAGTTTAAGTTTTGTTTTATAGAATATGTATTTGTTTATAGTTATTGTTTTATATTATTTATGTATTATGTTTTTATAGGCCTCAGTTGCCTGAAATAAAGGATTGTATTGTATTGTTTAGATACCAAGACCCCCCTGTGCCTGCCGGGGTCGCGTGATTGTTCGAAAGAGATACCGTGACCCTGGCATATGGGCAACTGAAGGAACACGGGTAGGTTGTAGTCAGTAAAAGTCTGACATGCCCTCCCGCTCCGCCCAGAGCGGGAGAAGTCATTTGATGATTTCCCATCCAAAAAAAAAAAGACCCCCTGTGTCTCGGAAGGCACGTTAATCCGTTGGCCCCGGCTGTCATTCGAGGATCGTTAGGGGTCGTCAGTCGTAGTCTTATCAAGGTGTATCGTATTACCCAGTAACTGGGTTGTGGAGGTCAGATAGGCAGTCGGGCCATGTAAAATTCTGGTATTCAGCTGCATCCAGTTAGACTGGAGGCCGACCTCAACATAGTTGTGAAAAGGCTAGGCAGATGGTAATGTGAACGTGGACTTATATGGAATAAAATGCCGGCTAGGCTATCAGACTAAAAGTGAGTCCCTCTATTTAACGGCCGAGCGGCCACTTTGTAACAATGAGGCCGTAAATCCTAAGTTATGAACGTTTTGGCCGTAAGTGAACTTTACGTCCGATACAGAAAATGCGCATTGATCTTCACGCTTGCTGGTGGGCGAATTTAGACTTTACGGTCAGTTTCATTACAATGTTTTTCTACACCGGTAATCAGTGAGCTACAAGTACATACACAAGTAATAGAAAAACATAGTTGGTCCTAAAATGGAATCTGTAACCATATCATTATCATCATCATTTCGCCCGAAACACGTCCACAGCTGGACATAGGCCTGCTCCAGATTGGGGGGGATTGCCAAAATCGCCACTCTTGGCAGGCGGGTTGGTAATCTGTAACCTAGTGCTTACGAACTAAGTACCGAAAAATCTGGGTTAAAGCGAGAACGATATCATACGTACATACATACATAAACTCACGCCTTTCTCCCATAGGGGCTAGGCAGAAACTACGGAACGCCACCTGCTATGATCCTTACATAATCCTTTTGCCTCGTGTAGGTTCATACATCCAGTCAAACACGCACGCCGGTTGCGAGTACTACGCGCCAGACCTTTCTGAAGAACATCACCAATAAGGTCACTATATGTCCTCCTAGGGCGTCCCCTTTCGACGTTTTCACTCACATCTTTTTTGTAAAATATATCAATCCTACTAATATTATAAATGCGAAAGTTTGTGAGGATGGATGTATGTGTATGTGTATGTTTGTTACCCTTTCACGCAAAAACTACTTAACGGATTTGAATGAAATTTGGCACACAGATAGTTTATAACCTGGATTAACATATAAGGTACTTTTTATCCCGGTAGTACGTTCCCGCGCGATAATTTCCGACCTCCACGCGGGCGAAGCCGCTGGCAAAAGCTAGTTTAACATAATGGCAAAAACTCCTTTTTACTGGAAACTAGAGCAATACATTTGCAAAGAGCAAATACCGAACACGTTCATCTTAACTGTTTAGTGTATAGTATGTGGACTGTAGAGTGAATACTCATTAGTTAAGATATTTTGGTAGCATTATACAGCCTCTGTTGTTCCATTTCTAGGTGATAATATGTGGCGTCACCCTGTTTTCATATCTGCGTCAATTCCATTGTATTTTATGAAGGTCTTAGTGATATTACAACAATGTATATGAAAATGTGCTTGAACGGGTTCCCTAAACAAGCCGTTATCATAATGTAAGCTTGTGAAATGTATGTTTGTCGAAGGACCAATGGAGCAGACGAATCTTGGATACCGCGTATCGGCGTGGGATGCCCCTCAACAAGATGGATCGAGAAAGTGGCTGGGACAAACTGAATGCGGATGGCGGAGGACAGAGTGTTATGGCGCAGTTTGGGAGAGGCCTTTAGTTCAGCAGTGGACTGCGGTAGGCTGAGTTGATTGAAGCTTGCGATCAGTATCTTATTTACTCACAGTTAGTTTATGTTCATAATAATGATTTATGGAAGCACGGAGTCTCCTAATAAAGGCATTGTTTGCTAAAAAGAAGGCTCCAAACACTTCTAAATGTAATCTGTACTAATATTATAAAGCTGAAGAGTTTGTTTGTTTTTTTGTTTGATTGAACGCGCTAATCTCAGGAACTACTGGTCCGAATTATTTTTTTTTGTGTTGGATAGCCTATTTATCGAGATAGGCTATAGTCTATATAACATCACGCTACAACTAAGAGGAGCGGAGCAGTAATGAAAAATGTTGCAAAAAACGGGAAAAATCGCACGGGTAGGCGATTCGACGCGACGGGAAAGGTCGGGGGAACAAGAAATTTAACGCGGACGAAGTCGCGGCCAGAAGCTAGTGTTTATGCTTATTGTGACAAATAAATTATTTTGTATCTTAATTACTAGCTCATTCACATATGTGGAGGTAGGTGCTGTCACTAATCTCATCTGTCAGTCAGGAGCAATGGCGGGACACTAATAAAGAGAGCCAAGTCTGCACGGTAGCGTTTGGTGTTGTGGTAAGCAAGGGAAGTGATTTATTTAACTTAAATACGGAATCAAGAGGATTCTAGGATTGGATGCGGCGCAAGAGATAGCGGTATAAATCAAGAGCGAGACGACTGAGAAATATAGTCAAACCGTGTTACAATGAACAGTAGTTATAATTGGTGTAGAACTGGCAACAACTGCTGGCAGTTTACATAACTGCTACTCATTTGTCATCCAAACTAATATTTAAAAAAGAGAAAAATGAGATTTTTTTGCATATTGGTTCGTAAAGTTTTCACGCTAAGACAGCTGAACGTATTAGGATGAAATTTACCACATGGGCAGACCATTATTAATTTTGAAAAAATTTAATATAGACAGCTGGAATCTGTTTTGTGTAAAACATTTTATACTTTTAAAATTTAAAAAAAATATAAATAATAAAAAAAAAATAATAGAGAAAACAGACGTTTCGAAGGGAATGCTAATTAATATTCACGACAAGTTGTAGTTCGTACTGTTTAGGTTTTAGTCGAAACGATTTCTTCATACGATCTTCTAGGCAAATACGATTCGATCTGGGTGAAGATCGTATCCTGTAGAATCGATAAAAAAATCGGTAGATCGTATGGCCATGAATCGATCTTTGGAAAGATCGATTCAGTTCGGGCATCCCTACTGTGGGCGCAGCTATTCTAAATAAATATTAGTACTTTTTATCATTGTATCCTATAAGTAGCCTATATTCGTGTTTATAATATCCACGGTGATTATTAATAATATAAAATTACGTTGTAGGGTCACTTACATTGCCAGTGGTCCATGTATGGTGGTGTTCCTCCTCCTCGCCAACACCCGAGGGTAGCTCCACCATCGTCTCCAACCAGTTGTGACCTGAAACAAGTAAATAACAGCCTTTAATTATAATGTCGTCATTATTTTCATACAGCTAGAGTTTATTTTCAAACGGAAATTCAAGGTCAATTCTCGTACTTAAACGATAAAATTCAAGTTACAGTATCATCTCAGCGACTCTCAATGTTAAAAATTTATCAAAAATGAAGGTTAATAATAGGTATTTATGATAGATTAAGACAGACTGTCACTATGAGAGCCGCCAAAAAAAAAAAAACTGTCGTTTCAAACATTTCTGAGTATTTCTCCTATTTTTTTTGAAAAATCTTTGCAACATTTCATATTTAAAATACGCAAGTTATTGTACAGAAAAATCAGTATGTACCTAATAACTGTAAAGGTTATTTTGGCACGTGGTCAAAATCGGAACCACCGCCGCCATCTTGTTTTTTGAATACATTTCGAGTGACATTTCACAAACCTATTAACTACACATAAAGAAAGAAAGACACATCTATACTAATATTATAAAGCTGAAGAGTTTGTTTGTTTGGTTGAACGCGCTAATCTCAGGAACTACTGATCCGAATTGAAAAAATATTTCTGTGTTGGGTAGCCTATTTATTGAGGAAGGCTGTAGGCTATATAATATCACGCTACGCGAGCGCGGAGCAGCAACGAAAAATGGACAAAAACTGGCAATTCGATGCGACGGGAAGAGTCACGGGAGTAAAAATTTGACGCGGACGAAGTCGCGGGCAGAAGCTAATTTCTTGTAAACTTACTTATACGACCGCTAAAAGATCCTTGTTATCATCATCATTTCAGCCGAAAGACGTCCACTGCAGGACATAGGCCTCCCCCAAGAGGGGTTTGCCATAATCGACATGCTTGGCAGGCAGGTTGGCGATCGCAGTATCGTGGTAAAATGCATAGAGAATGCGCTGCTGCCTATTTTCTAGTTCCATTAGTCGCCTTATACGACTTCCACGGAAAGAAATGGGATCGTGCTATTCTTTACGTCCGACACCACACGAAAAACCACCGCTAAAAGATTCTTGTAAAGTCTGTTTACAGTTATTTTACTTCTCACAGCAGAGACATCAGCCACCAAACAGCAACCTTATTGCAACAAGAATAAAAATCACTATGATATGACGGCCTATAGCAGTGTAGGTAGGCCAGAGGGGTAATTGCGGAACTTTTTATCGGTATGAATTGGTTAAATATTCATAGTTAAACAACATTCATTGCGTTATTTACGTTGCTGAGCCGACAATTTATTCGAACAAATGACGCAATGGTTTAGAAATAATCTTCAGTCCCATTCAGATTCTGATAAATTGTGCGTTTCGCAATTAGGGTGCAGGTACTTATTTCAATCGTCATTATAAGTGCAGGGCACGACTTTATAACTGACCTTCATGAATCGCTAAAAGTTCATTAAAATAACGGAAAGAAATCCATTTATCAAAGTTATTAAAATGCCGTTACAGACGTTCCCCTCTGATTTATGTATTAGGGCAACTAAGTGTAACGCCAAGGCTGGCTAGATGGCTAGATTGTGTACAGTCAGCGAAATTAATTGCTACCCTACAACGAAATATCGTGTTTTAGTCATGTCATAAAACTGTCAAAGAATGATAGTTGTGACTGAGATTTAGGTACGGACAATTTGCTTAGTAATATTCTTGGATCAAGGGATACTCACCTGCCAGGGTCGCGAGATTAGTTCGAAAGAGATTCAGTGACCCTGGCACATGGGCAACTGAAAGAACACGGGTGGGTTTTAGTCAGTAAAAGTCTGACACGCCCTCCCGCTCCACTCAGAGCGGGAGATATCATTTGATCATTTCCCATCCACAAAAAAAAGGGATACTACTCATTGAAGTAACACTCTACGTCAAAATACAGTGATATAGTCATTTCTAAACAGTGATATGGTCATTTCATTTCATAACACTGTCAAAGTGTGACAGTTGTATGAGATTTGGATAAAGGTACGTACAATTTACTTAGGCAGTCAATTTGTCTAGTAATCAATTTCCTTGGATTTATTTAAAGTCTTCGTCAGAGAATTTAGTACAAGGGATAATTAGTAATCAAATTGACACCTTATGTCAAAATACAGTGATATAGTCATTTCTTACAACTGTCAATTTGTGATTTGGATATAGGTAATTAGCTAGTCAATTTGTTTAGTCGGTAATTAATTTTCTTGACTTTACCTGTAGCCACTGTCGACAAATATTCTCTGACCTTACAACAAACAAGATATAATTACACATCGTTCTTATCAATTTCAAAATAAAATATCTCCTGTTTGGTAATAAACTTACAAGTAAATTAGAGATAACGGAAAATCACAAAAAAAAATTGGTTATTTAACATTCTTCCGTCCCTTTGAAGTTAAGTAGGCAGTTAACGACTGTTCAAATTTCCAAATTATCTTTCATTTAACGTTTGTTAATTAACCAAAATAAAACTGAACTCTGATTTATCAAATTTAATTACGGTACCTATTTTTGTTCAATTAATGAAACGTCTAACGCAAACGGGACTCTTAATTAATAAATTATCTTCATTTGTTATTGCAATGTCCTAATATAAAGAGACTAACCCCACGTTCGCAACGGCATAAAAATATCACGGAGGGACTTTTTCACGCATAAGAATTTCAACCCTCTGCTTACCGCCTAGAGTTGAAAATACAATAATGTAATTCTTCGACCGAAGGTTGAAAATTCAGTGCTCGAAAAATCCCGCCGCAATATTTTTACAACGTTGCGAACGTGGTCTTACTAAAAATAGTTGTTTAAAAAACTAAGAAACACGCTTTCACCAAAAACCAACCTAAAAAGTAGAAAATAATTGAAAAAAAAAAAAGCGTTGTGTGGGGTTTTAATTGGTATCAAGGACTCCACTATGGAAGCGTGTTTTTTAAAGTATATTTTTTATTCTATTTTTATTTCGGCTAGCTACAAAAGAGTATTTTTTAGTTTTAGTTTGCCTGGTAACTCTGGCAAGGGTAATAAATTACAAATTTATGAAATTATTGTATTTTATCGGTCCTCGATAATTATACAAAGTTTAAATGAAATCTGACCGTTGGAAGTGGGTCAAAATCAAGTCCAAAGGAGTCGGTTACAAACATACATAGTTACATGATTACTTTTTAGTTTGGTTTTCTATGGAAGCGTGTTTTTTATTTTTTTTTAAACTATTATTTATTTTCTATTTTTTAGGGTGTTTCGAATTTCGAGACGTATGTCAGCGTAGTTTGTGACGTATGTCAGCGTAGTTTTGAAGATAGATTTTTTATGAAATTATAGTATTGTCATCGGTCCTCGATAAGTCTACAGAGTTTAAATGAAATCTGGTCGTTGGAAGTGGGTCAAAATCAAGTCCAAAGGAGTCGGTTACAAACATAGTTGCATACTTACAAACAGACATACAGGTGAAGCTAATAAAAGCATGCAAATTAATCAAATCAAAACTAAATTTTAAGTTGCTTCATAATAAGTTCTTAACGAATCATCATGAAAAAATACCACTACGAACTTGTACAGCCTCGCGCATAACTATCTTACAGTTTAGCAAAATTCTAAAGCGCTTTTAGCGATAAGACGACCTATTACGTCACCCTATGTATTTTTTTACGTGGTGTAAAGTCACCAAAACTGGTACGTAACTAGGATATTCGGATATAGTTGAAGTTTAGTAAGAAATCGATGGATGTTTTCTCATAAAATTTACAATTTTTCTCTTTTAATTTTACTTGAAATTTGTTTCAAGTGACGATAATATCTGCGGTTGATGACCCCAAAAATATCTCATTAAATTAATTTCTTCACGTCTGAGGAGTTAAAGATATGTAGTTAAATCAATTCGACCCCATTTGTAGTGTTTATTATTAAATAACTCTATCAATACTTTAGGAGCAAATCGCTTTTCAATCTTCCGTAAGCATTGCATTTATGATCGTGACTGTACCAACTATTACTATTACTATCTCTAGAGAGTCTACATGACCAAACATGACCCTCTAGTAATATAGAACCAATCAATTAAGTAAATCGATCCCACTAAAGCCATTGAATAGTTTCTTACCTATACGTAAAAATTAAACAAAGACCCTCGCACGAACGTGCGCCATCAATGTTAAGTGAATTCGAACGATAATTGAATCTAAAATATAACTATCATAGAGCATTTTGGTATAACTTATATAAATAATAAATAAATGTCTTAGGACCACCAACTGAACCAACACACTGTAATCTGATCCCAAACTAGGCAGAGCCTGTACTATGGTAACCAGACAACTGATAAATATACTTATATATTTCTAAATACATACATATTATAGATAAATTACACCCAGACACAGAACAAATGATTGTGGTCATCACACAAAGATTTGTCCTGGGTGGGAATCGAACCCACTATCTCAGTCTTTGCAGTCAGGGTCACTAACCACTAGACTAACAGGCCAGTGTAAACTTATGTGCAACACGCACAATTATCACCTATTGATATGAATAAACTGAAAAACCAACTAAATATTATGTGAGGAAGGGACGGTCGCCTCACGAAAACGGTTTCGTGATCATCATATTCATCATCATTTCAGCCGAAAGACATCAAATGTTGGACAAAGACCTCCCCAAGCTCGGCACTACGACTGGTTTTGTGCTTCCCGCATCCAGGGGATTCCTGCGGTCTTCACAAGGTCATAGGCCCACCTTGTGAGACGCCTTGCAACTAGTGATGGTAAATTCCCGAGAATATTCTCGTTGCGAGAACTTTGCTGTTAAGTTCTCGAGAATATTCTTTTGGAAGGGAATTTACGAGAATTTAAAAATTGGATGACTGTATTGAATCGGTATATTTTTAGAGTAATAGTTTTGAGTGCATTTGAACGGTTTACGAAGTTTACGTTAAAATAAACTACTCTACAACTTAAATTGTCAGTAAATTCTCCTGAGCGAGAACATTCCCGAGAATATTTCCGAGAAAATTCTCATAAATTCTCTTAAACTTCGTTTGGTATAAATGTTAAATTAGGATTTCTGTATTAAAACAAACTTTATGAGTTACAAATTATCAGCTTTAATAAAATAAAAACCAAGTTTACGGTGTAAATAATTAAAAACAAAATAACAATCACAATCCGAACAATTCTTGAAATAAAATTACTTATACTATTCGTTAATTGACAACAGTTGATCCATGTCATCTAAGTTGATATGGTCTGTTTCCGTCAAGATTACTGGTTCATCGTCTGCCTCTTCTTCAAATGTGTTCTCTTCTGATTCTAAATTGAGTGTAGGCTCTTCTATTTCTCTTGTGGCAGATGTACTTGGTTGTGGTTCTTCGGACTCTTTGTTTATTGGTTTTTGTTTATTTATGATTTTCCAATTGTGAGCAATCAGGCAAATTTTGGCTGCTCTTTCGGTATTTAATTTATTACGTTTTTTTGAATGTATATTTAAAAATGTGGAAAAAGAGCGTTCCAGAGAATCAGAAGTTGCTGGAGCAGTCAAAATTATCAGGGCCATTACTCCTAATTCTGTTTTAGGATATAATGTTTGTAACCACGCAACGGGCTTAACTTTTTCAGCAATTTCCACTCTGAAATCTCATACAGTAACCTTTTTCGAGTAAAGTATAAAATAACAACAAAAGAAGTTAACTTTAGACCCTGAAATCAACATACATATCTATACTTAATATTATAAAGCTGAAGAGTTTGTTTGTATGTTTGTTTATTTGGTTGAACGCGCTAATCTCAGGAACTACTGGTCCGAATTGAAAAATTATTTTTGTGCTGGGTAGCCTATTTATTGAGGAAGGCTATAGGCTATATAACATCGCACGACGATTCAAAGGAGCAGAGTAGCAATGAAAAATGGACGAAAACTGACAGTCAATTAGATGCGATGGGAAAGGTCACGGGAGCAAAAATTTGTCGCAGCCGAAATCGCGGACAAAAGGTAGTATTGTACAAAAATTTAGCAATTTTACTTCCAACTTTAAATTCTCGTAAATTCTCTGTCAAAAAGAATATTGCAGAATGTTGCAGAATATTCTCGATCCGAGAATATTCTCAGTGAGAGAATATTCTCTCGACCCATCACTACTTGCAACTGTACGTCCTCCGGTACACGGCTACTCCAGAACCTTTCGGCCTCATCGGCCATCTGATCTGCAAGGAATATGCAGTGCCCACTGCCACATGGCAAATCTTCGGGCTATGTCGCTTATCCTCGTTCACCAGCGGACTTTTTTCTCCATTGCCTTGTGGTTGTCTCTCAGCCTTCTAATAATACCCATTGTGAGCGACCACGTTTCAGTACATCATCCCCATAATATTTACTAAGTTGTAACTTAGTTTTTCATATAAATGGGTGATACTTAAGAGACTAGACTAATAGTTTCTAAGTCTGTCAACAAACATACGGGCTTGACCGAAAGGAGTTGATCCGTCACAGCAAGTGACAAATTAAATTTTTCAGAAAAACACATTGGAAGTACAGGCTACTGTCAACTGGTGCTGTCATTAATTCTTAGTCCAGGCCCCGAACTAACCTCGTAAGTGAAACAAAGAAGGCCCGTTACTTCGGCCCAAAATACGGACTTCGAGCGTAAGAAGTAGACCCCCAAGGTTCCAGGCTAACTAAATAACAGTAGCGTATAGATATAGCAGCCATAACTAGCCACAGGTGCTTTAATACACAGTTCTTTGTCACAGACAGTCCATTTAGCGGAGTCTGCATGGAGGAAGACGAGACAGCAACTCATGTGATTCTAAAGCGCCCGATGGTTGCCACGTACAAGGCAAAGTATTTCAGAAACCCACGTATCTTCTGTAAGTTTGTCAGTAACACCAAGACGTTGTTGAATACGCAATTTGACGAGGAATTACGAATATCAGTCTTGTCGCTAAGACACTAAGTACTAGCGATAGTTTCTGGGCGCCCATTATTGAGTGTGCAAATCACCATTTGTAATTTTTTCCGTGTATAATAAAACATTTATTAGGCAGGGGCCATAGTCCTTCCATATTTTTAGGTAATCAGCCCATTGAGCCATCTGAACACATATTCCAATATCTTTGTTTCCATATCCTACAATGGTTCAACACAAATCAGGGGTTGTCTGTGAGTACACTTACATAACCCACAGAGTGATCATTTTCAGTTGGTGAAAATCTTCTAACAGACCACTGCAAGTTGACTTCAGCCCCTCGTACTGGTACCCCCGGGGCCCGAGATATGTCCAAACTACTAATAATAATAAGAGCGGAAACAATATTTTACATTTTCGAAATCGTTTGAATTTTCCAAAACCATGTGTTCAAATTCAAATTGTTTGTTGTTTGTTCGTGCTACAATATATCCACAGAATCTGGTCCCAATTTCCACAAGCTTCATCAGCAATCAGGTGCCCTGATTCTGGCACACCGATCACTCATACATATGCAAACCAGTGACGAAGCGTGGGACGGACAGCTATTCTTGTTAGCTATGTCGCTCTATTCACACTCGAGCAACAATAGTGCGGAGAAAAGTATTCTGTTTCCCGGGAAAACTTGCCCTAAATGCGACTTATTGTGTATTGGTCGGTGATGCGGGAAAATCGTAATATGTGTAGATAGAATTTGGTCCGAATTTTTTTCCCCTTTTTCGGAAAAGTCGCGACCAATTCTTATTGCTTACGGACCGAAAAATCAGGTATAGGTTAAGAAAGAATATTAAACCGTGATAGGTTTTATGCATGGATAAGATACGTAATAATACGACGAAGTTAATTTTTAGATTTTAATTTACACTGAACGTTATCTGTCTGTCTTGAATGAACAACTTAAAATGGATTTGTGCCTTTTGCCAAAGTTTCTCTCAACATGTTCACCTTGCTATTTGATGGGGAGTTCTGCCATCACAATCCTTGAGGATTTCCATGAAAATAAAAACAAAACTATCTCGCATTCGTCTCAGAAGTTCCTTACAACTAGCTGCAATGCCGTAAAGACGTCGACAGAATATTTTATACGCTTAAACGGAGCTAGTGTTGTGCAAATGGTTTAATTCCCGGGACGAGTCCCGGCCCCGCTTTGTAATTTACAATACTATAGCGACGTGAAGTCCCTTTAATTGCGGGATTTCACAAACACCTCAACGTAGATAGGTACAAAGACGTAAGCAGACTTTAGGGCGTCTTAGTAATAGAGCTGTGTTTTCCCGTAACCTCAATTAATAAATCACTTGAGATATAAGGTGAAATAATTGTCTCT
Organism: Aporophyla nigra; assembly: GCA_947507805.1. Taxonomy (NCBI): domain Eukaryota; kingdom Metazoa; phylum Arthropoda; class Insecta; order Lepidoptera; family Noctuidae; genus Aporophyla; species Aporophyla nigra. Next base: position 22,481,097 of record OX382294.1, read on the forward strand.
TGATTTAAATGGAGATTTACGGGTCGACTTTGTATCCTCATTATCGTCTACCTAGCCTTTACCCAACTACGATGGGGTCGGTTTCCAGTCTAACTGGATGCATTTGAGAGCCAGTATTTTACAAGGAGCGACTGTCAACTGACGACCACAACCCAGCTGCTGGATAATACGATCCCCCTTGATAAGACTGGTTATCAGACATTCCAGCTTTTGACTATCCTTAACGACTGTCAGAAATCCACAATTGACAGCCGGGACCAATGGCTTAACATGCTTTCTGAGGCACGGATGGATTTTGGTATGTAAAGGTGGTCACACATCCAAGGACCAAGCGTCCTCAGCGACTTCAGGTCCAGTAGAAAACTAGCGTCAGGCACTAGTTGTCTGGCATTATTGCTGAACTGGGCCTTTTTGGCGCAGCCGTGAGGCACACTCTTATACTAGTTTGTCATCGCACCCTACATTTTTATGTTTGAATGGTTTTTTTTTTTAACTCTTTCTAGCCTATATATTGTGTGCCTTTTAGTCTGTGCTAAATAAATGTATTTTCTTTCTTTTTCTTTCTTTTAGCTTAACCGAGAGATCGATTGAACCTTGCTGCTCTTTTCTAGCCACAAGCACCCCGTCGGCCTTGTATATATTCTTTAATCGTCGGTATTTTAGGATTATCAACCGACGAAATTCAAAAGAGAACTTTAAACTGATTCTCTACAATCATATTGACCAAATGATAGAAACTTTATTAGAGGCTTCAGTAATACTTTTAGGAGCGCAAAATGTAAGTTGTTAGAGGTTCGATTAAATACATGCCAATTCAAAATACGAAGTTCACATAAAAATACAAAACATTGGAATGCCATCCCAACACTATTATCGATATTCCAGAGGAGTCACAGCGATATGCATCAAGATTACACAGATAAGATTTATGTAGTTCGCGCCAACAAAATGTATATGCAAATATATTCACTCGATATTTATAATCTGATGACGTAAAACAAATGGCGCTCGAAATGTTGTTTCATCGTATTTGTGTGACCTTCGTTATGATTTGCCCTACATTCTTACGAAAGGCATTTATTTTATGTGTAGGAATAGAAAGAAAGGAAATAAATTTGTTTCACCTAGGTTAAGGCACACAACATTTACTCAAAAAAAAAAAAAACATTTAAATTAGTATTCTGTGCTTTAAGGCTTCGCCAATTAGCTTCGCTCGCCCGGTTCAGCATGAATTCCAGACAAGTAGTGCCTTTTTTGTAGGAGGAAAATTATCAAATGACGTCTCCCACTCTGGGTGGAGCAAGGGCGTGTCAGACTTTTACTGACTAAAACCCACCCGTGTTCCTTCAGTTGCCCATATGCCAGAGCCACGGTACCTCTTTTGAAAGACAAGTAACTGACGTTGGTTTTCAACTAGACACCGGAATACTTGAATATCTAGCGGGCAGAAAGTCTGCCCTATGCGCAGCGCTATGGCTCTGCCTCACATAGGGTCGCAGCATTATGCTGAGCGATGGCGCATGGCGGATGTAACGCATGTTTTCGCTTAACTTTTTCTTTTTTGTGTGTGTCTGGTCTTTCTTTACGTCATGTTTACTTCAATTAAACGTACTTTCTTTCTTTCTGTTCATGTGAAATTGTAAAATAGCAATCTTAGTTCACAAGATATAAGTATTTTTTGTAACTGTCAAAATTGCCGCTAAATAATTTGTGATGACAGATTAGGCTTAATGACGTCACGACCTTTACGAATTAAAGAAAAGTTTTATAAAATAGCGACTGAGTCTTCTATTTTCAAACAATCGTCAGTCATTGTTGAACGTCAGAAACAGAATATTTTTAAACCGACTTGGCAATTAATAAATCTTGCATGACTGAATTTTATTAATTATTCACGTATTTAGCTTGGAGTTCAGAAGACGAATAACGAAAAGACTGAAGACTACTGACTTAGGTATTTAGTACTTATGTCTATATTTTTGTCTGACTAATATTATATCGGGAACATGTCTTTGAGTAGTAGAAAATTGCTTGAGTAAGTACCTAATTACTTTTCTTAATTTAATAATTAATTTTGTTCTACAGAACATGTAGTTTGTGTTATATTTGGCTGAAGTCATTTGTAAGATATATTAAGAAAATAAATTGTTTAATCTTATGACTCCTTCGTCGGTTAGTGGTCGCACACTTTACTGCTAAGCATGAGGTCTTGGGTTCGAACCCCAGTTAGCGCAAAGTATTATTGGGTTTACCATAAGGTTTTTCTCAGTTCAACCCGAAAGTTTGAACTTGTGAGTGAAGAAAACATCGTGATGAAACCGACATGTCCTAGAACCAAAAACTCGAAGACATTTGACATCTACCTACGTACTCGCACTGGGCCCGTGTGGTAGATTCCAGCACCCTCCCCTTCACAGCTCACTAGTCCCTTTCACAGAGAGGAGGCCTATAGCCCAGCAGTGGGAACATTATACGCTGTTTCCGCCGTGTTATGTATTCTAATATGAACGATTAAAAAAACTCTTTGATATTAGGTATTTATGTTTCTTACTTCGAAATTATTTATCAGTACTTTTCCACGAGACTTAGGCTAATCATCTGACATAATATACATTTGACATTGTATCTTAAATCCTTTTGATATTACATACAGGTTGTCCCAAAAATCAACGTCAAGCCGAAAACGGTTGATAGGCCAGGTGGTGACAGTTATCAGAAAAATAATAAAAAAAAACTAAGTTAAGCATTTTTTTTCAGTACAGTCAGTTAAAGTTGGGCGATGTAATAATTTTTAGTACATGGTGGAGCAAAAAAGTGATGTTTTCTTTAAAACTGAGGTAGTTGTGTTTTAATTTTGGACTGTAGTTTACAGAAGGGTTATTCAAGGTTACATCACTCACAAAAAAAAAAATGAAAAGTAATGTCAATAAATTTAAAAGTACTAAACTAAGATTTTTTTAATTATTTTTCTGATAACTGTCACCACCTGGCCTATCAACCGTTTTCGGCTTGACGTTGATTTTTGGGACACCCTGTATAAACCTTTATCTTGAATCACTCTGTCTATTGATCAAAACCGCATTAAAATCCGTTGCGTAGTTTAAAAGTTTTATACTATGTTTAGCTACAAAACTTTTTAATTGATCGACTTAATATTTTACTCATTATCTATTGTAAATATTGTGTTGCATTTTGCGTTATTGTAATATTATTATGTGCCTAATTAAGGTGACACATTGCGAAAACCGTGCTTTTTCTTTTAAGTGTACCTTTCTTACCATATGATAGCAGAACTAAATATTTTAGTGTATGATTTTTGACTATATGATCTAGTATCCTGTAAAAGGAATACACGATACGATAAAATTTTCTCGATACAAAAAAATCGCAAAGTTCTATCCATGTTTATGATTTTTTTAGCCTCAAGGCGCAATGCGTTAGATTTATTAAACATAGTTTACTTTAAAACATTGATAATAATCTTATCTAAGTTTTTGTAAAACAGTTTTCGTTTTAATAATACTTTTCATTCATAAAATACGGCAATTCGTTTTGGCACATACGTTATTTTATTCCAAGCGCATACACATTATCGCCATCTCTTTTTTTGCCTATAATAAGTAGTCTCATCACTCTCGTTCGTTCATAAATCAGTCGCCCAGTAGGGCTCATCGACGACGGATCTATGTCACTTTTTTACAAATCGGTGCGATCAAAATTACGTTTTTTATATATTTACTAGCTTTTGCCCGCGGCTTCGCCCGCGTGGATGTCGGAAATTAATGCAACAGGACGTACTACCGCGATAAGAATGTGTTTTTCCAGGTTATATGGGTAATATAGGCTCTGTGTGCTATTTTCGATCCAGATCCATTCAGCCATTTTTGCGTGATTGAAAAACAGACACCCATCCATACATATTTTCACATTTATAATATTAGTAGTAGTAGGATTATAATTCATATTACTTAGGATTCATAGTTTATGAGAACATCATGTGTGTTGGTGTTTTTACACGCTTTATATTAGCTTCACTTGTATGTTTGTTTGTAACCGACTCCTTATAGCGCGATTTTGACCCACTTTAAACGACCAGATTTCATTTAAACTCTGTAGACTTATCGAGGACCGATGACAATACTATAATTTCATAAATTTGTGCTATTATCCTTGCCAGGATTACCAGGACAGCAAAAAAACTTTCTTCGAAAACTACGCTGACGTACGTCAGACACTACGCTGACATACTTCTCAAAATTCGAAACATCCTATAAAATAGAAAATAAATAATAGTTTAAAGAAACTAAAAAAAGTGTTTTTTAGTTTTTTTAAACTATTATTTTTAAAATAAGAGTAATAGTATTCAGAGTAAGAAGACTGACACATAGGGCTTGGTTTAGTTGAATATAAGTCTTCCTGGTTTTTCTTAACGCTCCTATTTTACCTATACAGACACTCAATCATTTACCAGACACCGAACATTATTATAGGAATAGTACTTTTGCCAGTGGCTTGGCCCGTATAGCTGTCGGAAAATATCACCCAGGAACCTACTACCGGGATAAAGTAGGTATCCTATCTGTTACGTATCCATGATATAATATATCTTTGTGCCAAATTCGATCTAAATCCGTTTGGCCGTCTTTGCATCATTGAGAAACAAACATCCAAAAATCTAAACATCTAAGCCATTTCGCGGTCTCTTTCTTGGAATAATACTATTAGGTTTATTTTGAGTATAACGAACACACATGATATTCGCAATTACTATGAAGCCAAAGTAATATGAATTACAATCCTACTTATCCCGTACTACCCGGCTGCTGCCAACGCGCTCTGCGCCCGCTTTTTAAATCTCTAATATCTTCTAAGATATTCATTTAAATTACATGCTGTAAAGGGCCATATTGATCTATATAAAATGCACAATGTATTTAAGGTACTTAATTGGATAAGGATTAATGCTGTATTGCTTAAAATCGCTTCGTAAATAAGCCCTTATTTCTCGTAAAAAGTAAAAGATAAAAAATGGTTATTGTGGGTTATCCCTAAGAGATAGACATATACCATTGAGGACATTTTTGTAGGCCTTTTTAAGGTGTACAATACTGTAGTACATTATTTTGATCTATTTCGTAGGATTCAGCCAGGGTTTTTCGAATTTTGAGACGTATGTCAGCGTAGTTTTCGAAGAAAGTTATTTTTTTCTAAAATAAAAGAATCTTTCTAAAATAAAAGTAGCCTAAGTTACTCCTTGTTACATCAGCTATCTGCCAGTGAAAGTCCCGTCAAAATCGGTCCAGCCATTTCAGAGATTAGCGGGAACAAACAGACAGACAGACAGACAGACAGACAGACAGACAAAAATTGTAAAAAATGTTGTTTTTGGTATATGTATCGTGTATACATTCATATACACTTAGTAAAAAGTGGTTATCTTAATATTAAAAACAGACACTCCAATTTTATTTATTTGTATAGATGTCCACAGAAAAAGGTAGCAGTGAAGTATTTTGCTGTAATTATTTAGTATAATAAGTGTTGGCTTTCCAAAAACTTTATATTTAGACTATATATGTGTCTATTTTTGTGACTGTGAATAATATAGGGGAAAGTCGGTGAAATCGTACCGGGATTTTAATCGTACCACCTCTAGATTACCTACAAGCCAACATATATTTTTAACGCTGGCAACACTGAACTACGCTTCAGTGGCACCATCAACTCTCGGCCATTTTGTAATGGCATCGGTTGAGAACGTTGCGTGCTAGTGAAAGAAAATAGTTTTTGTGAAATTTCATCTAAATTTTCGAGCTGATTCGTAAGGCTGAAACTCACGGAAAAGGTGAGTTTTTAAAACAATATTGACAGTATTTGAGTGCCAAACTAAACAGTTTTTTACATTGTTTTTGCGGGGTCTATTTGTTTGAAGGTTATGTAGCTGTCAGTTGTTTTGTTTTTAAATACAGGGTTGGCTAAATTGTACCACAGTGTGGTTGGACATATCGTACCGGTACAATTTATCCGACAGTTACAAAATAATATATTTACATTTCATCATCATCATTTCAGCCGTAAGACGTCCAATGCTGGACTTAGGCCCCCCAATTTGGGGGGCATTGCCATAATCGCCACGCTTGGCAGGCGGGTTGGCGATCGCAGTATGGTGGCAAAATGCACAGAGAACGCTGCTGCCCATTCTCTAGTAAGTCCCTTAGTCGCCTTTTACGACACCCACGGAAAGAAATGGAAATGAAATATTTACATTTGTTTTTTTTTTTATTTAGATAACGGACCCGGGTGATAAAAGAAAATATTATCAATGGAACATAGAAGACTTGCAGAGAGCAAATGAGCTTGAACAAAATTGCTGAAACTTATTCAATTCCGAAGCCAACAATTAGATAGAAAAGTCTTAATTAATAAAAGAAAAGTAGATAGGTTGATTATATATTTTTTTTGTCATAATAAGATATTTACTATTATATTTTTGATCTTTATTCGTTAAATACATAGGTATACGATATGTTGGTTATATTATTTAATTATAGTTTCTACATTGCCATGACACAAACAATATAACAGACCTTATTTAACAGAATGAAAGTAGATATATTGTTATAATTTTCTTACGTCTTTAATTACATACTAATTATTGATTTTTTGTGTATTTGTTTAAGACTTAAATGACATGTATGTTAGGTTAAGTAAATGACACCAAAAATAGATATTTTCATTTAAATAAATATTATTTTTATTACTGGTACGATTTAAACACCTACAGTACGATTTAAAATACCTGTAGTACGATTTAAACGACTAGTTGGCTAAATTGTACCGATAGCAGACCTCCGAAAAAACACATTTTTGGCTACCTTAACTGCAGTTTAAGACAGCAATTTTTTAATATGTGATAGCCAAGATATTGATCTATAATTGTAATAGTCTTTCATATGTGTAAGTCTTTTTGTAAATGAGATATTGACATCAAAGTAAAAAGTGGTACGATATAACCGACTTTCCCCTAACATTCTTTTTCTATTACTATTTACTGACTACCTAAATTATGTATGAAAATGGGAAGAACCATAAACCAAAATTGAACAGTACCTTCAAGGTTTGAAGTACCTGCACAGGGCAATTAATACATTCATTTTGCAGGAATTCAATACCAATAATACGATGATAACAGTAAGAGGAATTCACCACCTTCACTAAAGCATTACAGCAACAATCTATTCTCACTTTGTAAAGTAATATTGAGTTAACACCCTATTTTCTAGAGAAGAACGTCTGTTTTATCCCAAAAACTTATAATAATCGTTCATTTAGAAATAATTAAAATAAGTGATTCGTTTTTACGTTTGAAGTACGTCAACAATATATCTATATGTCAAGTACTGACACTTTAAATACAAGAGCACAACGAAGGAATGGAGTCGCATTACAAGTGTGTAAAAGGTGTGGTTTTATACCTGACTGTGGCCCAAAGGAGAGTAATGATTTTGCCAAGAAAATGTATGATGATCGGTGAAACGAAGTTGGAGTTTATCAATCTCTTATATGCCAACATCCTTTTTATTTATATACCTCTAGATGATTATTTCGTTATTTTTAATTTCATATCGTAAATAACAAAGGTATGCAAAATGTACCTTTTTGGAAATTACAAATAAAACTACTACTTACACATTTAGATTTTCATGACGATTAGCACTAACCTGATTAGATCTGTGGCGACAAGGCGCTTACCTACCAAACCCATTCGTTCCACCCGCTGAAAATCTCGCAATTGAACACGAATTGCCTTGGCTTTCATGGAATTCTTTAAATAGACTCCGGACTGGGGTAGTAAAGAAAACCTGTACAGGAGGAGATTCATAGACGAATCAGCCCTGGAGTGTAAATGTGGTGCTGTCCCACAAATGATGAGGCACTTGATATCTTGTCCAGCATGTCCTGTTGTTTGCACGCCACAGGAGTTGATGGACGCTACTGAAAATGCCAAGCTCGTAGCCAAATTCTAGGCTAACTCTATTTAGATTGCTATCGACACGCTAAGAAGAAGAAGCACTCACCTGACTCACAAAACAAACTGTTATAAATCCTTGTAATACCTTATTCGCTTGTCACTGAAGCTTCTTTGTCATATTTGACATTAAACATTTTCATTAGCCCGTTTATATCTTTACAGTAAAACTGAATCACCGTCTTGAGCAAAAATTGGGACAAACGGTTTTTCTCTATATGAATACTATAGAAAAGTAGTGCCCGTAGCAAATTTATTTTTTCTTTGAGTCGAGATCCTAAAAGTTCTGCTGCAATTTTAGAAAGATCTAATTTACGCACCAAGTTGTTTAATTCTGGTTATGCAAATAGCTGTGGCTCGGTTTTGTCGATAGAGAGATCAATCAGTCGACAGTCAACCACATTTACTAGATATTTTTAATAACTACCAGCAAGTAAAATGACAGTCGAAAATAATAATTATTCATCATCTGCCTAGCCTTTTCCCAACTATTTTGAGGTCAGCTTCCAGTCTCACCGGATGCAGCTGAGTACCAGTATTTTACATGGAGCGACTGCCTATCTAACCTCCAGTACCCGGTTACTGGGTAATACGATACCCCTTGGTAAGACTGGTTGTCAGACTTTTGGGCTTCTGACGACCCGTAACGACTGTCTAAGATACGAAAGACAGCCGGGACCGACGGCTTTTTTTTTTGGATGGTATATCATCAAATGACGTCTCCCGCTCTGGGTGGAGGAGAAGGGCGTGTCAGACTTTTAATGACTAAAACCCACCCGTGTTCCTTCAGTTGCCCATATGCCAGGACCACGGTACCTCTTTCGAACTAATCTCGCGACCCTGGCAGGGGGACCAACGGCTTAACGTGCTTTCCGAGGCACGGAAGGGTTTGTAAAGATGGTCAACCATCCACGGACAAACCGCGGCAAGCGTACGCTTAACCTGAATGACCGACCCGTGCAGCTGTTGTAACTTAGCCACAAGCCCTTCCGAAAATAATAATTGTTATCATATCATATTATTGTACTATGGTAGCATTTATGAAGATTGTTACAAAATCTTCGTGGTCGAATTTTTTCTTTATTTTTCCGTTAATCAGGAATTCAAATTCTGTAACAAACCATTATCCGATTTGAATTAATTTTTTTTTTTACCCATGCATACCATTAATCAAAATTTAAGTTTAAGGTTTTTAAATATTTTGTATTCGTTGTCTACTCCATAGTTTACTATGCGCAAAAATTTCAAAGAGCGAGACAAATTAACGTCACTTGGCATGCACATTTTTCTTAAATATGTTGCCGTCTTTATCTTGCACTTCTATTTTAACAGTTGTGCGACGGTGACACGAATAATGCTTAGCGAAAGGCCATGCTAAGTAACGTTTTTAAATTTCGGTCAGTGCTAATTCCTTTGTTCCACTTTTGGCCATTGGTAAAATAAGTCAATAAAGTTTGTGGCGATGACGTGACGGCCGACCACTGAAGATAGATCCGCCACTCCCCGCGTGCGGGGGAAACAATCCAACTATCATCTATTTTCAAGGTAGGGTCTTAATGTTCTAAACAATTGTTTTGTCTTTGAATAATAAATCGTCATCGTTGATCGTATTTACCAAAAAAAAGGCTTGAAATCCATTTAACACCTATTCTTTTATTGTACGATTTTCAAGATGTACTAATAAATTATATATAATATCATCATAGTTTTGTTATAATTTATTTCGGAACAATAGACAGCAATTTGCTGAACAACTTTCAAAACTTATCTTTATTTATGAGCTCCCAACCAACATTCCTTTGAAAGTTTTTCCTGGCGAAAATACTGGAATTTTTATAGCTTGCAAAACTGCAATAGTGAATTGGTAAACTCCCCAGATATTGAGTTTATTCTTTCAGAAATATTCTTTTCAATTCAAACGCATTTAAAATATTACATAGTGTCAAGTTTTCTTTGATACAGTAAATAGGTGTTATTGATGAGTGTTGCTCTTGATCTTTAGACAAACAATTAGTTGGATTTATAAATTTACTTTATTAAAAAAAAAAGTATTGCCCACCACTTTGCAAGCATGAAATTTTCATGTTTTGATGTTCGTCCCACCGCCGTCATCCCATTAGTGGGCCGGACAAAAAATTATTTAATAATATAACATTTATTCCTGTTCATCCCACAGATAATCAGAGTAGATACAACGTAAGCGAATAATTGATAATTTTTATCTTTTACTAGTTTTGCCTGCGGCTTCGCCCGCGAGCCAAAGCTTCGAAAGTTAATAAAGCCTTCCTCAAGAATTGGGCTATTAAATGCTAAAATATTTGTGGAACTAAATTTCACGATGACCACGCGGTTATGGCTGCCATAGAGAAGTGTTAGAGAATCAACAAAAAAAAATATTTTTAATATTGACTCCAAGAATTTTATGATTCACCCTCGTAAGTAAGTTTAGATAAAGTAGATATCATAGGCTAACCGGTGTACAATAACAAGCATAAATACCTGTAACTATGAAAAAGTCGACAACAATATCTGATTATATGAATTCATGACTATCCATTAATATCTGTTGTCAAGATAACGGCCATTATATGTATGTGATCAATTGTGGAAGGTATATACAAATGACCTAACTTCCAAACTGAGCCGCATGCTGTTACCTTGCACACTTGATTATGTCAGCGACAGTGAGCGGGGTTTATCATCATTTCAGCCGAAAAACGTCCACAGCTGCACCTAGGCATCCCTCAATTTGGGGGGCTTGCCATAATCGCCAGGCTTGGCAGGTGTGTTGGCGATCGCAGTATGGTGGTGAAATGAAAGAAAACCCTGCTGCCCATTCTGTAGTAAGTCCCTTAGTCGCCTCTTACGACACCTATGTGAAGAAATGAGACCAGGGTTTGCGTAGCTGAATTTTGGGCCAAACTTGGTTGAACTTATCGTTGTTGATACCTTAAGTCGAAGTCTATATGGACGTAATAAAATCGCCGCGAGATTTTATCGCGCACTTCATTTTCTGCTGTCGGTTTTGAACCGATCAATCCGACAGCGCAGTGCATCATGATGAGTAAGTATAAACTACGGAAGTATAGACTACTACGTGCTACGTTTATTACATATAATTAAATAATTACTCTAACTTGAATATTAAAAAAAAAAAGTAATTGCTATGAGGTGTGGGAACGAGTCTGCTGCTAAGAAATTTGTTTTTAGAATTTTTGTTCTTTTAACTTTTTGTCTGGTTGTATGTTCCGGATTGGCACAAAAACGACTTAACGGATTTGGATGAAATTTGCAAACGGATAGTTTAAAACCTGGATTAACACACAGAGCACATTTGATCTCGGTAGCACGTCCCCGTGGGATACTATCCAGCATCGACGCGGGCGAAGCAGAAACCAAAAGCTACTACCAGCTAAATGACATTTTTGTTTAAACCGTCTTTGTTTACGTAACCATACTCAAGTAATTAATAAACGACCTTCCAGAACTATCCATATACCTATTAGCTACTATCACTTAGGAACTCGGCGTGACACGTCAGCAAGTTCCCGACAGTGTGTGGCCATTAAACGAGCGTCGTCTCTAACTTTGTTATCGAGGCGATCGTCCACTCCCATTTGTGTTGGACACGGTGTAGGAAGAAGGCAAAGTGCTGACTGGCAATGTTTATTATGTGGATAACAATGGATTTTTGTGTTGTTTTTTTATGCTGTGTTGTTTCGTTTTCCATCAGCCTGTGTTTTGGGTGTCGGAAAGGTGATTATGTTTTTTTTTTTGAAAAGAAGGTTTATTATTTTGGCCAGTATATAAGAATGTATATGTGTTCAGATTTTCCGTCATAATTTCTAAACTACTTATCATAATTTGACAAATGAGGTATCCTTGGAACGGCCTTAATATTTTGTCTTTCTTTTCCCGAATGATAATTTAGTCGTGAAAGCGTAACAATCAGAATAAAATAATGTTGTATAATTTTAGATCAATATCTATTCATCTTCTTGATCTTCCGCTGGTTATGTCATATTAAATTGTATATGGCATTTTTTTAACCTTTTTTAAGTATTTTTACCCTTACAAACAATACATTCTAAGATAAGCGATCATAAGCTAGAATTTTTTGTCAGATACAAAAAATAAATCTGTAGTTTCGTGGGAAACATGGCATAAAACTTATAGAACAGCTAAGTATTTAAATATAGTAATCGACGAAAAAAATTCAACGCCGGGCATTACAATCCTGTACTAAATTCATGGTTATAGGAATCGCATCGAGTATTTACCACCGTGTATACACTTTATTAAAAACCAGAAAACATAAATAAATGCTTTCAGTACCTATAAAGAGCTTAGCTACAATTTATTATATAACCCTGACTTTATTCAACACAACTCGGTAACTTCCCCCCTGTCTGAACAAACCCTTAACTTCGCTCATCCATAAATTGAACTACCGGTACCGAAATAATATTGGCATAGTGACTGTGATATATTTACGGTGTTTGTCTGTTTATCCCATAAAACGCGCCGGGTACGCAGCGGCCACGCAGCGGCAGTGTCGTAAAGAATTGTTATTGGCATGTAATAAATTTTTATCTTGGTAATGTACAGTTTATTATAAATATTTTAAACTTTTTTTGTGATAATTTTGTCGGAAAATATTTCGATACTAGCTTCTGTCAGCAGCTTTGCCCGCGTGAAGGTGGGATATTAATCAACGGGTACGTACTACCGGGATGAAAAAGTATACGATGTGTTAATCGAGGTTATAAATATCTCTATGCCAAATTTCATCCAAATCCGCAGGGCCATTTTTGCGTGATTGAGTAACAAACATCCAAACATCTAAACATACAAACTGTAACATTTATTATATTAGTAGGAAGTGGGATTCGTTGGATAGTAGGATGAAACTGTGGGTAGGAGGATTTTTCCTGGTATGATGTTATAGTTTGGTTTGAATGAGAATTATTAGCAGACGTTCAGAAGGAAGTATAATAATTACTTAGAATTTACCTGATTACACTTGTTAGTGTATATCCGGAACTAGCTTCGCGGTTTCGCCCGCGTGGATGTCGAAAAATTCACAAATTCAACCCCCCATTTCACCCTCTTAGGAATGGAATTTCAAAAAACCCTTTCTTAGTGAATACCTACTCCTCACAAAGAACACACACTCCAAATTTCATGTCTCTACGACCAGCGGTTTAGGCTGTGCGTTGATATATCAGTCAGTCAGTCAGTCAGTCACTCAGGACTTTGAATTTTATATATTTAGATATATATATATATGTTACCAGCCAAACCCGATTTCAGGACAAACTCGTTTTGCCTAGGCTAAACTAGTTCTTCCTATACGCGATAGGATTAACTAGTATAGCCTAGTCCAAACTAATTTGTCCTAAGCCTGATAGGATAAACCAGTTTAGGCTAGTCCAAACTAATTTTTCCTAAGCCCGATAGGATAGACCAGTTTCGGCTAGGTCAAACTAGTTGATCCTGATATAAATACGCACACTCTAGGATAAACTGGTATGGCCTAGTCTAAACAGAATCAAACTGAAAACCAAGGCTCTGAAATATCGTTAAGGAATGCAGCTACGAAACATTCCGTTGGATCAGGCCAAGGGTTTGTGAGATGCAGCTGCAACAAAAACTGGTCCACAAACGGATGCCAGTGCAAGAAGGGAATGATACTCTGCAATTCTAAGTGCCACCAAAGTAAACCATGTCAAAATAAATAACAATTTTAATAATTAAGATAAGATTTTGCTTCTATAAAAAAAAAACACTTATTATTTGTTATAGTATGATTATTTGTATTACCATAACTTTTAATGACGAGGACGAATCATTATGGCTTTAATAAAAATGATTATTTTTCCAATTACGGAGTCTTTTATTCAGTTTATCTATTTATTTTGACTTTCTAGTTATACTATAATGTTTAGACTAGGCTATATCAGTTTATCCTAGAGTGTGCGTATTTATATCAGGACCAACTAGTTTGGCCTAGCCTAAACTGGTCTATCCTATCAAGCTTAGGAAAAATTAGTTTGGACTAGCTTAAACTGGTTTATCCTATCAGGCTTAGGACAAATTAGTTTGGACTAGGCTATACTAGTTAATCCTATCGCGTATAGGAAGAACTGGTTTAGCCTAGGCAAAACTAGTTTGTCCTGAAATCGGGTTTGGCCGGTAACACATATATATATATAGATTAAAACATTAGATTTCCATTTCATTATTTTAAGTGATTTCGCTGTCTGCACCTTTCGGACACTTTCCTAAATAATAATAGTACAATACTTCCTGGGACTTATTTACTTATCGTAAAAGTAAACAAAATAATATAATTGACAAATTATAAGCCAAATTGTCTAATATGTATCAAAAGCGTTGCCAGACGTCCCCATTTTTAGCCCAATATTAAAAGTCCCGCTTTTCGGGGATAGAAACATTAACAAGTACAAATTCGTAAGTAATGTATCGTTATATTTTATTCCTCTGAACACTTAACTGTTTTGCATGGTAATTAGACAGTTGTTGTTATTTTTATAATAAGAAAAGGAATATCCAGGTAAAGACTTAGACTGGCCTGTTAGTCTAGTGGTTATTGACCCTGACTGCTAAAACTGAGGTTGTGGGTTCTACAAATCTTTGTGTGATGAGCACAATCATTTGTTCTATATCTGGGTGTAATTTATCTATAATATGTATGTACCGTGTGGTGCCGGCGTAAAGAATAACACCACCCCATTTCTTCCCGTGAGTGTCGTAAAAGGCGACTAAGGGACTTACTAGAGAATGGGCAGCAGCGTTCTCTATGCATTTTACCACCATATTGCGATCGCCAACCCGCCTGCTAAGCGTGGCGATTATAGCAAAGCCCCCCAAATTTGGGGAGGCCTAAGTCCAGCAGTGGACGTCTTACGGCTGAAGTGTGTGGTGTGTGATGTATGTATTTAGAAATTTACAAGTATGTTTATCAGTTTTTTGGTTGCCATAGTACATGCTCTGCCTAGTTTGGGATCAGATAATTTTGTGTTGGTTTCCTAATAATATAATATTATATTAAAGATCGCAATATTTGTGGCGTTCTGTAGTTTATGCCTACCTTCATTGTAAGAAGGTGTGCATTTATCTATGTATGATAGTTATGTATGTACATATTATTATGTGCATAGTAAATTCATGTTTCTCAATTAACTCAATCTTTCAATCAATTCACTCTTATCCCAATTTATTTGAGGTCGCTGCAACATGGTCTTTTTCTTCCACACTTCTCTATTAGTCGTCATCTCAGTAGTCATCCCTTTTCTATCCATATCATCAATTCATCATTCACACATTCCATCCATCGTTTGGTCTTCCCCTACACTTATAGCCATCGATATTCATATTCAAAACTTTCCTCACAACATTTTCCTCATTCCTCCGTATCACGTGCCCATACAATGACTACCGATTTCCTTACAACTTTTCAGTTATCGGTGCTACTTTCAGACTTCCCCTTCTATACGAATTTCTTATTCTATTGATTCCTAGCATAAAATTTTTATTCAAATTCGTCGTTTATCGTCTATCAGTCATAATCATAATTGTAAATAAAATTTAAAACTAAAAAAATCTACTGTTTATTTACAGTTTTTATTATTTCCTACATTCGAAAAATAATCCCAATTTTTTAAGAAGGATTCATAACCCCGCTTTAGCAAAGCTGATCAATAAGCAGTCAATTAAGTGTTAATAGACAAGAATTTATCGACAGTGTCCTCATTAACTGAGTGGGTCGAACTTGTATCATTCTAGGAAGAACTCGTGTTGTGGTTAACTGAACATTTATCCTTAATTTGATAAGGCCATATCAAATTAATACTGGCCTAGCAGTGGTGGTCTAGCGGTAACAGCCGCGATTAACGAGTCGTAGGTCTTAACTTTCAAACAAGGTAAGAACTTTGCTTTGTTATTTCATCACCACTACTGTCAAAACTCAAAACCGTGATTAAAAATATAGTGAGGAAACCGGCGTGCCCTAGAACAAAATAAGCGCAGAAATTTGACATCCTCCGATATGCACCGGATCCGCATGGTGTATTTAGAACGGCCCACTCCCTTTCACAAAATGGAGACCTGCGTCCCAGCAGTAAGAACATTATAGGCGACTAACTGCGAGTATCCTTAATGATGAGTGTAATACTGAAGTTTGGGTAGGTAGCTATTCAGACATGATTTGATATTTTGTATGGTTGATTGTTCCGCTACGTTTGCTACGTCAATTAATAGGATGTTAAGGTCAATAGCCTGTTGTGTATACCTAATATGTATGTACCATATAATATTGTATGGGAACTGATAATAGCATACGATGTGAGATACAAATAGTACGGAAAGTAGTTGTACATAGAAGATAGAAGCGACATCTCTAATTTGAAGTTACACTGTTACTAATGATATATTTTTATTGCATGTCCTTTAGCAATTTATTAACTGTTACCAAATATTACTTTACCAAACTGTTACTGTCACTGTTACCAAATGTTAGCTTAGTTGCTAACTCTCTTGTGCATGCTGTGGTCTCCTATAAGTGATGGAGTTCACCTACGTTACTCTTTATTTATGTGTCAATGTATTGTGTACATCTTTTGTTGCAGATCTTAAATAAATAATACTAGGTTTTCAGAAGCCCGAAAGTCTGATCATTCAATCTACGTGTGTTCACAGAAATTTTATAGAAATCAGTGACAAATGCATCGTTTTGTTTTTGTAGTTTAATTATGCAAATTTGTAAAATCGTCATTGTTTACTCTATTAGGTTTGACGTAAGACATTTTAGGGTTTTTTTTTAACAGAACGTGATTAATGAAATATACTTATTTTGGGTAGGTATAATACAGAACAGATCCGTGAGTGAGTGGGTGATTGATTGTACGTTAGAAAGACTGACAGGGCACTGTCTGGAAAACTTTCTGTACAGGACCTACATACATAAAAGGTGGCAGGAGCGCTAAAATTTACTATCGGTTATTGAAAAGAATTTCCCTGTTACATACATTTTGATAGCGTAGGTATTGAACTAGAGAGGAAACGAGGATAAGGAGGAGGGAGGGTGGAGGAGGTTGGAGGTGTTTATAATAGGTAAAATAAAATAAATGATGTACCTATTTAATGTTAATGACATCATCATCATCATCATTTCAGCCGTAATACGTCCACTGCTGGACATAGGCCTCCCCCAATTTGGGGGGCTTTGCGGATTGGCGATCGCAGTATGGTGGTAAAATGCATAGAGAACGCTGTTGCCCATTCTCTAGTAAGTTAATGACATAATTATTTAAAAAAAAATGTAATTCATTTCTTATTTTATTTTTAGAATGAATTTTCATACTTTTTGCTGTACCCTACAAGGTCTGTAATTGTATTATTAGCTTTAAGGCGTTGAATTTTTAACATTATGGAGTGCAAATTAAGATATGAATATGAATCGTGTACGGATTTCATAGACACAGGTGGCACTGGCCACTTTGTATATTTGTAGGTGCAATTTTGGGTCGACACCTCTGAAATAATCCCAATGAAACTTAGTGATATGAAATAGATATCACAACCTAATCCTCGGTATTGTAAATCAACAATAGTATCAAAATAACAATAGATCAATTATGAACCAAATTAAAGTATAAGACATTGCCTATCCGGGTGTTTCCATTGGGAGGATCGTCTGAAGGATACGGTGGAGCATACGGTGGAGGTGTGCCCTGCCTGGGCGAAGCACCGCCATGTCCTCGTAGAGGCAATCGGCGGCGGCGACCTCTCGCGTCCGGCCCTGGTGCGAGCCATGGTACGGAGCGAGAGGGCATGGGAAGCCGTCACCTCCTTCTGCGAAGCAGTAATGCTCGCGAAGGAGGAGGCGGGGCGCGTGAGGGAGTGGCAGTCTCTGCGCCCCCACGTCCCTAGCCGCCGCAGGAGGAGACGCCCCTGGCGTCGGGAGTCGATAGCGGACTCCCGGCCACCGTAGGCGCGAGCTTGCGGGTGGCGAGCAATGGGTAGCTCGCCGCCCGGTAAGGACCAGGCTCGGGTCGACGGCGCGTAGTGTTCCACGCGCGCCTCAAAGAGATGTCAGCAGCACTGAAGGGGTCTGCTAGGACCGATGCCTGTCAGGGTCGCGAGATTGTTCGAAAGAGATATCGTGACCCTGGCACATGGGCAACTAAAGGAACACGGGTGGGTTTTAGTCAGTAAAAGTCTGACACGCCCTCCCGCTCCGCCCAGAGCGGGAGAGGTCATTTGATGATTACCCATCCAAAAAAAAAAAAATTGCACTCCGGGAGTGCCGGCAGAAGTGAAAACTTGATTATTAACGTTGAGCATGTTTGATATTTTGGAATGGTTAGGGAATAATTTGTTGTTCAATTTCCATATTTTAAGCACTTTATATTCACGAATTTTACGAATACACAACAATGTGATCACTACACAGACGGTCGAGCCATCAGCTGTCACCATCCATGGATGCGCGTGGCACGCTGTAACATAGACGAACATTCGCGCAAGCGCCCTGCGCCGCCTAACGAAACAGTAGGCCCAGGCATACATTTTCGCCGCGCCGTAGAGAGGGGATAGCTGTCTACTCTCCATCCGTCCTACGCTTTTTCGATCAGGTCACGTGTCCTGACGCGAGTTTAAGATTTTATACCCATTACAGAAAAAGTGCTCAACGCCGCTAAAGAAGTTTTCACTTCAAAAAGGCATTGCCTATTTTTTTTAAATCTAGATAAGTCTCCTTTATCAAGGAACAATATCATTAAACTGTTTTTTTTATTGACTTAAATATGGGGCTGTTGGCTACGTGTGTTTGTGTGCATTTAAATTTTTTTTTTCTCGTTATGTGCGTTTTGTTTGTGTAGAATATATAATTTTTCTATCTTCTTCTTTACGTATGTACAAAATGGAGTTTTAGAGCTCTTACATACAAGCGACATGTTGCCAACGGCAACGGTAACTGCTGCCGTCGATACGTGTCGGCGGCTGTCTTTGACGCGTCGACTGCAGTCGGCTACATATGCCTTCTCTAAAGATCAGCGTCATCATCGCATGTCGAAGGCTGCAGTTACCTGCCGTTGGCAACTTGCCGCTTGTGTGTAAAAGCTCTTAGTCATTTCAATGTTGCAATACTAAGTTAAGCTAGTACAAAAGGAACAATGCATTTTAATTAACAGATTCGATCATAAACACCAAACAGCTCTATCCTAAATCTAAGTCCTAATCGAATCATTGTTCGTTACATTGCTTGGGCACGTATAGGCACTTTAAATGCCCTAGCTATGTAACCAGACGTGTCCGTCCATTTTCCGTTATCATTCTCAATTCCGGCAAGCGAACAAAATGTTTGTACAGCCCGGTTTGCGCCCGGCCTGCATGCTTCTGCATGAAATGTGTTTGTACTGTCTGTCCTACACATTAGCATACAATGTTGAAGGTGGAGCGGTTAAAATCATACGATGACCGGCTTTTGTATGCTGTATATTGGTGAAATGATTTTACCAGTTTGTAACGATACTAGCTAGATAGACTAGATAGACATGATACTAGCCGACCTTTTTTTTTACCTTTTTTGTGGGTGGGAACACATCAAATGACGTCCCCCGCTCTAGGGTGGAGCGGAAGGTCATCAGACTTTTACGAGTGTATCCCATCCACCCCGGTCGGCCCGTCCCGTTAACGGGGTGGTTGGGAAAAATTGTTGCATCGACCCCGGTAGTGTCGACTCGGTCGTTTAACGGGGTGGATGGCACAGATTTAGTCTCATCTACCCCGGTGTGTTTTTAATGAAGCGGACAGCACAGATTGAGTAGCATACGCCCCGGTAGTGTTTAAAGAGATTTTTAATTTTCTTACACATTTTGTATGTCTGCTAGAAAACACTTTATGTCTTTGAAGTACCAGGTGGTCATAACTCTATAGGAGCTCACCTAACCCGTTGTGTCAGCTAGAACAGGCCTTATGCCTTCGAAGTACCAGGTTGTCATAACTGGGTAGGAGCTTGCTAAACATAGGAGTGTCAGCTAGAAAACGCTGTATGCCTTCGAAGTACCAGGTAGTCATAACTTGGCTGGAGCTTATCAGACAAAGGAGTGTCAGCTAGAAAACGCTTTATGCCTTCGACGTACTAGGTTATCATAACTTGGCAGGAGCTTACCAAACAAAGGACTATCTGCTAGAAAACGGTTTATGCCTTCAAAGTACAATTAATTGATTCTGAGGCGGTACGAAGTTCGCTGGGTCAGCTAGTTATTGGTATAAAAATAAATATGAAGTGTAATTATGTAATTATTAATATTTAATATTCTCGAAAATGTTATGATACTATTTTTAATTGAATTTTTATTACTTTTTTTTTATTAATAATGGATTATACCATCTAAAATTAGAGACCAACATGTTCATTAGGTACTAGTAAGCACCAAGAAACAAATACTGGAACATAAGTACTTTCTACTATGCGGCGCGTATGCTACTCAATCTGTGCTGTCCGCTTCGTTAGAAATACACCGGGGTAGTTGCGACTAGATCTGTGCCATCCACCCCGGTAAACAACAGGGTCGACTCAACCGGGGTCGATGGCACAAGTTTTCCCAACTGCCCCGTTAACGGGGCGGGACGACCGGGGTGGATGGGATGCACTCACTTTTACTGACTAAAACCCACCCGTGTTCCTTCAGTTGCCCATATGCCAGGGCCACGGTAACTCATTGAACAGATCTCGCGACCCTGGCAGGTAGCCGACCTTGTCTGTAAAACTCTCACCGAGAAATCTTTGGTAAAGTGAGTTTGAAGTGAGCGTGAGAAATAACTCTAAAGTTCATTAAACCTCTAAACGAAGGGAAGGATCTTCGGAGTAGATCTAGTCAGGACTTTGTAAATGTGCACATTGTAGTTGCGCGGTAAACTCTGATTGCGCGATGCAGGGTTTTGTGTGACGTCAGG
Organism: Aporophyla nigra; assembly: GCA_947507805.1. Classification (NCBI taxonomy): domain Eukaryota; kingdom Metazoa; phylum Arthropoda; class Insecta; order Lepidoptera; family Noctuidae; genus Aporophyla; species Aporophyla nigra. The sequence goes on from OX382294.1 coordinate 22,502,110, forward strand.
TGTGACGCATAGTTGTATCAAGGTAGATGACTGCTACAGTGTGAATCACTAGCATCGGTTGGAATAAAACCATTCCACCTAGATAGGTTCAAATTAAAATAAGAAGAGATTTCCATAACATAAATACGCGTAGTAAAATGGAAATTGAGATATCGAAATTTACAGGAGCTAAAACTAGTGAGTCATTTCTTATAACAAGTTGCCAAAGTCGGATGAACAAATTGAAACCGTGCACCTAGCTTCTGAACGTTTCATAAGTGCCCATGTAGGTTTATGTGAAATAAAAATATTTTGATTTGGTTTGAATTTATTATCTTTTCTTTGGAATACAATAACGTAACATAACATCATGCATTGTTACCCCGAGGGATTGGGCAGAGCTATACCTTGTCAGCCAGCCATATTTTGTCAGTTTTGTGTAAGTCCCATGTAATATCTTCTTCTTCGTCGTTACACTCTTGACAGAGTGGTCGTGGTCGTCATATCTGGTGTGGTGGCGAGCTTCACAATCCGTCACCATTCCTCTCGTACTACCGCCCTTCTCGTATATTCGTGAAGTGGACCATTAAGTGCAGTTTTGACCTGATCGGTCCAACGCATGGGCGTAATATGTAATATGGGGCGAGCTTATTCGAGCTTATAAGAAATTCACACTCCGGGCTGCTACTAAGAAATTCCATATAGAAAAACCCAATGGGAATCGAATCTAGTATCTTATGTTCAGTAGTACCGCTTGCGACCAGTAGGTAGATCAGTGAAGCATATAGACTGCTTCACTGATCTACCTACTGGTCGCAAGCGGTACAACTGAGCACAAGATACTAGAATACGTTTTTTTTATTGGTGACATGGCTGGCCAGAAACTGATGACTAATGAGATAGCGGACGGCTAATGAAGGCATCTCCATTAGTCATCATCTGGTAGGAGAAGAATCCTTCGCCGACACCAAATAAATTAGTACCAGAGCAGAAGGATATCCATTAGGGTGTACCTAGAGGATCTTCACCACCGACTAAATCTTCGGGGAATTCAGGCATGGTGTTATGTTGTTTTCTTTTAACAATTATTACGCATCAGGGTGTTGTGGAAGCTGTGGTGGTACAGGACGAATGGCTCCCAAATTTCGAGATGCATGTCGTGACTTTGCACTCAGGCAGGCGCTTAACTTAATGTAAATAATTCGTTCACCACTGCTCTTAATATGGTGAAGGAAAATATTATGAGGAAGCTGGCATATCCTAGAACCAAAACATCGAGGACAACTATAAACACGCACTGGGCCCGCGTGGTAGATTACGGCCCACTCCCTCTAGCTGAGAGAACGCCTATGTCCCCAGCTGGTTATGAGTTCATTGTTACATGCTGCATACATGTAAATCAATCATCTTCAATAATTAATAATTACTTATCCTATAATGGCTATATATCTCGCTGGTGGATCTATGACAAAATAACAATGAAATTTTCTGTAACAGTGAACGTAAACATAACGATTAAATTGTTTATTAATGTGAAATTGTAGCTTTGTTATGCAAATTGAAATGAAAACAGTTTACAAGGGATGAAATGTACCTATTAATTATTCACTGTTAGTTTCGCGATGATTTGCATGACACATAACAAATGCTTCGTGTAGAGGTGTGACAATTCATTAAATTATTTAGATGTATAGTATGTAGGTACTTTGTTTTAGATTAGGTTTTTTCCTTAGATTTTCATGCAGACACGGCCGGGAAGCGGCTTTTTTGTATTGTGTAAAGATGGTCTATTGTCTTTTTCATCTGATTTAATACTACGTGTGGAAACTTGTAATTGGCCTTATTTTGTAAAAACGTCTACTCACTGTATTTGTTTAGCTGTAAGTTTTCCTAAAATAAATAAAATAAAATAAATAAATTAAACGATGTACATAGTTATTTAAGCTAAGTTATGAAGTGTGAAACATTATATCAGCGGTCTCTTTGATAGGCTTGAGTCACGCATTTTATCACGGTTTTTGCTCCCAAACTGTGATAAAATGTGTCACTCAAGAATATCACACAGACCGCGCTCACTCCGCTGGATGTGTCATCAATTAATACTTTCTATAAGTTGGTATAATCAATCAACTCTGCCTATCGCCGTCCACTGCTTGATATAGGTCTCTCCCAGCTGCGCTACAGCACCCTGTCCTCCGCTTCCCGTACCCAGTCCCTCCCACCCGCCTTTTTAAAATCGTCGGTCCATCTAGATGGGGGGCATCCCTCACAAAGAACAGCGCACTATAAAGCCGGCTACGGTCGGAGTTTCTTTGAAGGATAAAATCAGAAACGGAGTTATCCGGAAAAGACATTGCTTCCAGAGTAAGCAAGCCGAAGTAGCTGGCCATATTTTTCGAAGGACCGTTGGCCGATGGAGCAGACCAATCCTGGAGTGGAGACCGCGTATTGGCAAGTTGGTACAGATTAGCTTATATAACAGTACCAAAAACATGACATTTAAAGCGATACTCATTCAGATAATGATAAAATTATAATAATACAATTTCTGCTAATCGATTGGTACTCTGTCATTTTTGGCGCGGTTTTTTTTGGTGGGGAATTCCTTTTAATCACAATCAAATAAGTGTCTACAAACATTGTGAGGTAATAAAAAAAGCTATTAAAGTAATAAAGGGCTTGATCAATAAACACATTAGCACCTTTCCCAGATAACTATCACCCATTTGTCGTCTGATGTTCAAGTAGCAATTAGTGCTTGTCTTTTGTCTGTGTGGGCGACGCCATGATGGATTCCTGAACGTACCTTGAATGAATAGGCGACACGAGACTCGATTGATCTAAGGGCTATTGTGAATGGAATATATGATGGTGGTACTATTGTGAAATGAATTAATCTGTTTATGTTGATTTAAATTAGATGTGTCATCGCTTAGCGTAAGTAAATAAAGGCTTTGTGAATTTTCTCTAAGAGATGGGATGAAATAATATTCTACACACTTTAGGCTGCTTTTCCACCAGTGATATACACTTGAATCTCACAAGAGAAGCGCATGTCGCTTCGTGAGTTAAGATTATTGTCATTACCATCATTATCAGCAACTTTTAATGTTCCCACTGCTGGGATACAGGCCTCCCGTCAGTGGGCCATTACTGGAAAAGTACTGTACCTAATCTATACTAATATTATAAAGCTGAATATTTTGTTTGTTTGGTTGAACGTGGTAATCTCAGAAACTACTGGTTCGAATTCAAATATTCTTTTTGTATTGGTTAGTCTATTTATTGAGGAAGGCTATAGGTTATAAATAAAACATTACGCTACGATCAAAAGGAGCGCAGCAGCAACGAAAAATTTACGAAAACTAGCAGGCAATTCGATGCGACGGGAAGGGTCGGGAGCAAAAATTTGACGCGGACGAAGTCGCGGGCAAAAGCTAGTCGCTTTATAAATATACAGTAGTCTCTGTCGTTTTATTTTCTGTACCTTGCTGTATCAACACACGACTAAAAGCAAAGTTCACAGTACGTGAGTGAGCACTTACCTTGTTTCCGATTGTCTGGGGATGGCATGATGGGCGGCGACGCCCTTTCACTTTAGATCTGAAACAATAATACCAGTAGGTATATTATTTTAAAGTCACGCTTCTTGTAATATAATATTATTTGGGAGAGAGTTATGGCTGAGGAAAAATCGCCGCATGGGTCGATCGATCAGATAAAGGCTCGTGCAGACTGGCGTGACGCAACGGTCGCGCGCGAGTCGCCGATTTATTTCCGTAGAACAATTTCTATGAAAACGCGCGCGACACTTCACACAGGGGCGACTTGTCGCGCCGCGACACGGTCGCTCCGCGTTGAGCAGCGCGACAACATAAGGTACATTTTGTGTGGCGTCGGTTCACAGCCGCGACGTCCTCGTCGCGCCGCGACTGTGGCGTCGCGACCGCGAATTCGCCGCGACGCCATACAAAATGTACTAAAAGCTGTCGCGCTGCTCGTCGCGCCGCTACAAGGTCGTCGCGCGCGATTCGCGCTCGGGTTGTCGCGCCATCGCCAGTGTGAAAGGTGTTGCGACGCGATATATCGCAGAATCGCCTCCGCGACAGGTCGCGCGACATGTCACGCCTGTCAGTACGAGCCTTGAAGCTGCTCTTGCTGCGGTTGTCCGTGGATGGGTAACCATCGTAACATACCTAGACTCTTTTGTGTCTCCTGATCGCCAATCCGCCTGCCAAGCTTGGCGATTATGGTAAACCCTCCCAATGCTTGGGGGTGGCCTATGTCCGACAGTGGACGTCTATCGGCTGAAGTGATGATGTGACGTCAATAAATATATAGCAGCTCATGCACACGATACATCTCAATCAAGTGTGGGTGTTCTATAACGATTACGGCATATCACGCAGTTCTGACGTCCATGCACTTCATTACGTCATTTAAATAACTGAATTCACACTAACGAATGTCATGTCGATATGTGACCTCACAATGGACTGAAAAACGGAAATGTTGGCCGCAAGCCGAACTGTCAGTTTTGCAAATGACAGGAATGAAATTAAGTTCTGGAGGGTACCGGGGATATATCGAATTATTTCAGCGGTTGGATTTGACAGTTTCGACTGTTTTGTAGTTTTAACAAGCAAGGGCAATGATTTTAGTAAAATAACAATATTTAGTAGGTTTAGGTAAGTCTAGTTGTAGTTCCCCAGACTGAACGATTTACAAAGAATCATAAGTGACACTAGATAGGTACCTAATACTCTAGACTCACATAATTAGTAACGAAACTCAGTTCTTAATTGCGTCGACCCTTGTCAAAAACTCAAGTGAGAATCCCAAATAAGTATGACGCAGCAACCTTCTAGTTTTGTAACGAAGTTACTGGAATCACCGAAAAGGTCGGATAAAAGTGACACTGGCTGGTGACAATCACTCTAGCGGAGCGTCGAATCGATGGTTAGTGTTATCGGGCTCATATTCAACTTCATTAAATATGGCTATGTGTCGAAAACAAATGGATAGCCATTTGGCATAGAAGTTTGCGTGCTTCGAACATGCTCACTCTCTTCTCAACTCTCCCACTCTTCTTATCTCGTCTTCAATATCAATGTTATTCTTACGCTAATCATCTGCGTTCTTTTATCAATGTTCTCCTACTCCGTCTTACTTCTTATACGTCTGACTTTGTTCATTTTTCTTTTACATTCAGTTCATTCTTCTTTGGAATCGTCGGTATGCATTTAAGCAAAAATTGCAGATTTAATTTCAAAACAAATAGCGTAGAATCATCTCAAAACCTCTCTCCCTCGAATTTGTGTTGTTATATTTTTAATTTATAGTAAATATGTATGTATGTGTAGTATAAGCTTATTACCTATTTAAGTATTAGTGTACCGTCTTATTTATAAATTCATTATTACAATTAAGTATTTTTTTAACATTGTTTCTCTCAACCATAATCGCCACGCTTGGCAGCCGGGTTGGCAATCGCAGTATGGTAAAATGCATAGAGAACTCTGCTGCTCATTCCCTTAGTCGTTTTTACGACACCCACTGGTAGAAATTGCCTAAAATCGGAACAAATTAACATAAGACTCAGAGTTTCAAAGTTGTGCGTGTGAGATTAAACTTAGTCGCAACTCACACAAACTCGCACTGTTTGTGGGATAATGTGGGTATGAACACGTCACTTTAAACTGTTGACAAACTTGTACTAACTTTGGAACAAACTAAACTATCTAAGTTAGCTGGGAACATGGGATGTTGAAACGGTAATAGGCTTTGTTCAACGTGATTGAAAGGTCGTTAGTACCGCTTTATATTTTGTTAATCCCACTTTGTATGTATGTGTGTTTTTTAATCAATCACGCAAAAACGTCTGAACGGATTTGGATGAAATTTGGCACACAAGTATTTTATAACCTGGATTACCACATAGGCGACGGTTACACGTAAGGTATTTACTGTGATCCATCAGTAAATAATGACGTATCGTGGTATTTAATTAACGTGTAACCTAATGTATTGATGTATGTCATTATTTATTCATGGATTTCTAGATTTCTTGATTCTGTATTGATGATCCGTCGGATTATGATAAATATTGATCGTGTAGCCTCGCGTCAATATTTATCACGTCAGTACGCGTTACGCTAGCAACGGAGGAGGACGACTTTTTGGATCTTGTGGCGGCGGATGCACCGTCGCACTATCGTTCGCGTAGAACAAGCTAGCTGGACAAAAGTCACTGTTGAATTTCTGGGAATTTATAACCTGAGCCCCTGTCTCGAAGAACATATATCAATGTTTCGCAAGTATCCATGACTGTCTGGCATATTGAAGCCGGTGACATTATAGCCGAAAACCTTATATCTTTAAAGTTCCGTCCCGTTGCTAGGTAATGCAAAGTTAACGCTAATTTTTCTCTCGGGGTAATAGATTTTCTCATCACGGTATCTTGTTTGGTTAAAAAAGGTGTTACTATTGTCAAAAGTTCTTCAAAGCAGGGTTCAGGCATTCGAAAATAATTCTCGTTATCATCCATTTCACCATGTAATTTAATTTCTGCCATTAAATTCAAATGTGTGTACCTTTCCCTTTGTTGTAACCAATTTTTTGGCCATCGCTTTCGCTTGACCTTTTTATTTAAACTAAGTGCTAAAATAATAGCCACGCAATCAGTGATATTTTAATAAAATATCATTGCACGCAGCCTTTAATTTTCAGCTCTGTGGCCGTTTTAGACATTTAAACAGCAGGAGACCGGACACAATACTAACTTAATAAATATTGAACGTGTAGGCTGGTGTATTAATCCATCAGTAAAAACTGAAATCCATCAAAAAATACTATATTGACGGATCACAGTAAATACCTTACGTGTAACCCGTCGCCATAGGATACATTTTATCCTGTGTGAGCCCATTTTTCGTAGCTGTGAGGCACAAATACTATTTTATGTATTTTAAGGTCAAATATTTTATTTTCTTTCTTGCTATATCCCAGTAGTATGCGCTCGTGGGATAATTTTCGACCTCCACACAGATGACGTCGCAGAGTTTTCGCTAGTTAAACGATAAATTAATTTGATATTTACAAATATCGTTCAACATTGGGACTGGATAAATTGTTTATAAATTATTTCGGCTCATTTTTCGAAAAAATTCGAAATCATTATTCAAAATAAAGCTAGCTATAATTAATCGGCGCTTACACTTAACAACAAATCGGAAAATCGACTTATACTTTTAACTTCTTAAGTTAGCTTAGCAGCTCAGCTTTAAAATAAGCAAATAAGGATTTGTCAAACCAAGTCAACACTACCAATCACCTTAGTTAGTTTACAAACAACGTCTGAACTTAGTAGACACAATACTAACTTGAAGGACATAAACTATTTAGCCTGATACTCCCAATTTCAAGCACTAAGTTAACTGTAACAAATTAATATACAGTTTGCTACACAGGCCCTAGCATGCACGCGCGATTAAAACGTAACGTAAATTGAAACGATTTTTGAGTCGAAAAAAATAATAAACCTTAAAATTATGAGTCGGCGCTTTGAGTGATCTTAGTTCATTGATTTTTCAGCGCCGACTCAAAATTTTAAGGTTTATTCTTTTTTGCTTTTCTGTTTTTTCGGCGGTTTAATTTTTTGTTAAAAGTTTTTATTTTGTAAATTTTTTTTGTGGCTTCAATGTACTAATAATACTTGGCAAGGTATACCCTATCCAATAAAAAAAGAATTATCACAATCGGACTACTATGTAAAAAGTTATGCGTGGTCATACATAAAAAAAAACAAAAAAAAATATATACGCGTCGAATTGATAACCTCCTCTGGTTTTTTTCGTCAGTAAAAAATACTAGTACAACTATTTTGTGGCATTGTGGTTAGTATTTTTGCGACAAGCATAGTAAGTATCAATTATCGTATAGAATAAAGCTGTGAATCAATCTTCCTAGCCTTTTCTTAAGTATGTTGGGGTCGGCTTCCAGTGTTATCATCATTAATTCCTCATTTCAGTCTTAAGATGTCCACTCCTGAACAAAGGCTATAATCACCATGCTTGGCAGGCGGGTTGACGATCGCAGTATGGTGGTAAAACGCATAGAGAACGCTGCTGCTCATTATCTAGTAAGTCCCTTAGTCGCTTTTTACGACACCCACGAGAAGACATAGGATGGTGCTATTCTTTACCTCCGCTAACAGGTAACCATTGTAATCAGATGCGGCTAAACACCAGTATCTATACTAGTATTATAAAGCTGAAGAGTTTGTTTGTTTGAACGCGCTGATCTCAGGAACTACTGGTCCGAAATGAAAAAATAAGGGGTTCTAAGTCCAGTCGTCTTTCGGCTGTATGATGAAGTAAATAAATTGTGCGAAACGAGAATTAATATTATGTATGTTTTCTTTTGCGTTTTGTTTGTGCAGAATAAACAATGTTTCTTTCTTTCTTTTCTTTTACACCGCGTGTTTATGCTGTACCTAGAAAAACGATAACATGGTGGCGTATGATGCGAAAATGTTCAACGGTGGCTAATTGTTTTTAAACGTCTTCAAAGAAAAAGGTTCTAAATTCGGTTGTATTTTTCATATTTCTCACCTCAGTATTACATCACTACATAGTATAAAACAAAGTCGCTTCCCGCTTCCCTCTGTCTGTCCTTATGTATGCTTGGATCTATAAACTAAGCAAAGGATTTTGATGCGGTTTTTTTAATAGATAGAGTGATTCAAGAGGAAGGTTTATACTTATAATACGCGGGCGAAGCCGCTGGCAAAAGCTAGTCATTTATAAACCGATTTGAAAAATTCTTCTTTTATTTGGAAGGATATACTTATTGACTGGTCCTACATACATTTGGTCAAGTTCTGACAGGTGGTTTTTGAGTCAGCTTCAATATCATGTATGTTTTCCATTTAATGTATGTTGATGATATTATAATGACTATTTGTCTCTGTTATTTATTTAGCAAGTGAAAGTAGGTATATGAATGTAATGAAATGACATTTCATTAAATAGGTTCTCCTTAGAGTATAATTATATGTTCTGTGATTAGGTTGTCTGTGGAAGTGAGCAGAGGACGCATCGGGCTGACACGTAATTCAATGGCGGATGATGTTCAGATTATTTTGTTAATTATTATTAAAAACTTGTAGAAAGATAAATGGAAGGATATAATTGAGGAGGCGATATTAGTGAACTTTAAATGTCGTTTCTTTGTATTTTCAGGTGAGATATAAGTGTAGTTCTCATATTTTGTTGTAATATTGTAAAAGTAAAAGTGTGCTAAATAAATCTTTGTATTTTCAGAGAAACAATTTGTGTTTATTAGCAAAAATCCTCAATAATATACCTATCTTATAAAACGACATTTTCGTTAACTAATGAAGATGGACCGGCTGCAATTTGAGTTTACGATGATAGCTTCAAATGATGGCAAATCTAATGTATTAGCCATAACCGCAATATCTACAGAAGAAGGAAAATGTTATGTTTTACCTGATGAGCTGAAGCCGGTGAGTCATCATACATATATTGTTAAAATGAATACTTTCTCAAAAATAAAAAATAGCTTAAAGAAAAGGCACCAAAGTAGAAAAATATGGATAAAATTGGATGAAGATCTAAGGAAAACATATATAGATGAGGAAGGTAATATACAATTTTTGGATCAATATTTAGAAGAAATGAGCACAAAACAGCCAAAGGGCAAAGATGACAGTTTGCAACATATCTTGGAACAATTAATAGAAACTACAACAAAGAAAGAAAATCAACATAACCTGAAACATATTTCAGAGAAATTTATTATTGAAAAATTCACAAGCAAAAACCCTAATGCAATGCAATGGATAGAGACTTTTGAAAAAGAATGTGAGCGCTTTAATATAACTAAAGATGAAACAAAAATAGATATATTGAGGTTATTTTTAGAAAAATCTTGTTTGGACTGGTATAGCTCGATGGTTGTAAAACTAACAGTAAATTCTGAATGGAAGGAATGGAAAGACACATTTTTGGCAACTTTTAAAAACCGAGGATGGGACATAGTCACAACTGCCTTCGCATTCAGGTATAAAGATGGACTGTTAATTGATTATGCTTTAAAAAAAGAACGGCTTATACTAGATATAAACAAATCAATAGACCCAAAAACAATGATAGATCTGATTGCAACAGGTCTACCTGGGTTTATCTTAAATAAGTTAAACAGAGACGAACTCAACAATACCACTGATTTATTCAACGAGATCAGAAAATATGAAGGTATGATATACAAGAAAAACTCAACTATAATAAAAAGTAGTACATTATTTTATAAAAATAAAACTACTGAGAAGAAGCCATGTAAGACTTGTGAATCTTTGGACAAAGGAACTAGATATCATCCGGAGGAGTCATGTTGGTTCAAGAAAAATAAAAATGAATCTGAAAAGATCTTTAAAGCCAAAAATATAAATAATAACTCCATTATTGAAGTAGATATGAATACTGATAAAAAAAACGAGTAAGTACACCATTAATCAAAATCAAGCTTTTAATAGAAAATAAACTAGAAGTGAGCGGCATTTATGATTCAGGCTCACAGATCTCGTTAATAAATTCAAGACTAATTAAAGTAAAAGAAATAAAAGACAATGTGAATATAGCATACATGAAAACGGTTAATGGTGTAAAGAAGACGGATGGCTTGATAACAATAAAAATAAAAATCTTTGATTTAGAAGAAGAGGTGGAAGTATATATAATAGAAAATGAAGATTTTGATGATTTTATAATCGGATTGGATATGATAAAGAAATTCAAATTAATCCAAAATGAGGACTTGAGGATAGAACAAAAGAAAATAACAAATAAAATAGACAGGAAGTCTAAAGATAACACAAATGAAGATAAGAATATAAAAAAATATGCAATAAATTTCAATGAACACATAGAAACAGAAGAATTTGTTAGTATGACAGACCATTTAGATAATGAAAAGAAAATTGAGATAGAGAAAATTATAAAGGAATATAAAACAATTTTTGCTAAGGACAAGTATGATATAGGATCAGTTAAAGATTATGAAGCTCATATAGATTTACTAGTAAATAGATACTGTAGTAAAAGACCATATAGATGTACAATAGAAGATAAATTAGAAATTGAAGAGCAAATATCCATGTTACTAAAGAATAATTTAATAGAAGAATCTTACAGTCCTTTTGCTGCACCAGTGACATTAGCATTTAAAAAAGGTGAAAATAGAAGATCTCGCTTATGTGTAGATTTCAGAGAACTGAATAAAATTGTTGTGCCACAAGCTCAACCTTTCCCATTAATAGATGATTTGATTATTAAAACCAGAAATTGTAAGTATTTCACTACACTGGATATAAACTCAGCATTTTGGGCAATACCACTACGGGTGGAAGATAGAAATAAAACAGGATTTGTCACACAAGATGGCCACTTTCAGTGGACCTGTCTCCCTTTTGGCTTAAAAACATCACCAGCAATTTTCCAGAGAATTTTAAGTAATATTCTAAGAAAGCACAATCTCACAGGATACTCCGTAAACTATATTGATGATATTTTGATATACTCATCCACCTTTGAAAACCATATAAGGCACATAAGAAGTGTATTAGAGGCAATAATAAAAGAAGGCTTTAGATTGAAGTTTACAAAATGTACCTTTGCTTCAGACTCAGTAAAGTATCTTGGCCATGTAATTCAAAACAATTCGGTAAGACCACTAAAAGACAATTTGATTTCAATAAGACATTTTCCAACTCCTAAGACGCAAAAGAATATCAGACAATTTTTGGGAAAAATCAACTTCTACCATGAATACATACCAAGAAGCGCAATTATCTTAGACCCATTACATAATTTATTAAGAAAAAACGAAAAGTTTGTGTGGTCAGAGAAGTGTGAAGAATCCTTTAATCAAATAAAAAGATATTTATGTTCTCAACCGATATTGGAAATATATGACAAAGACTTACCAATAAAAATCTTTACAGATGCATCCTTAGAGGGCATCGGGGCAATACTAAAACAAACACAACTAGATGGTAAAGACAAACCGGTGGCATATTTCTCAAAAAAACTGAATGAATCTCAAAAACGGAAAAAGGCTATATATTTGGAATGTTTTGCTATGAAAGAAGCTGTTAAATACTGGCAACACTGGCTTATTGGAAAACAATTCACTATATACTCAGATCACAAACCTCTAGAGAACATGAACATTAAAAGCAGGACAGACGAAGAATTGGGTGATCTCACATACTACCTGTCTCAATATGACTTTACAGTAAAATATATATCTGGTACAGAAAATGTAGAAGCAGACTGTTTGAGCCGAAATCCAGTATTAGAATCAGAAGATAACAAAGACGAACTATTAAAAATAGTTAATTTAATACAAATAAAAGATATAGTTGCAGACCAAGAGAAAAATGAAATAATAAAAGAAAAGAAATCAAATCTTATACACAAAAATAGAATTTATTATAAAAAAATAAAGAAACATGAAAAGATTATCCTCACAGAAGAATTTAGTAAAAGACTCATAAAAAACGTGCATGAAGATTTATGCCATATTGGGATCAGACAATTGCAGAAAAAAATAAGTCCATTATATACAGCTAAAAACCTAACAAAAAACATCATAAATATTTGTAAAACATGTGAAATATGCATAAAAAATAAATCAAGATGTCAAGGAAAATTTGGATTAATGTCACAACTGGGTCCAGCAACAAAACCATTTGAGATTATGTCAATGGATACTATCGGTGGCTTTGGAGGCTCTAGGTCAACAAAAAAATACCTACACCTTTTAGTAGACCACTACACAAGATATGCATTTATTGCGACTTCAAAAACACAGAATGCAAGTGACTTTATAAAACTCACAAAGAACGTGCTAGAGACAGATGAGATTGGAATAATTCTGACAGATCAATATCCGGGCATAAATTCAAGAGAATTTAAGCAACATTTGCAAGAGAATAATATTAAACTAATTTTTACAGCTGTGAATACACCATTCTCGAACGGCTTGAACGAAAGATTAAATCAAACAGTAGTAAATAAAATAAGATGTAAAATAAATGAGAAAAATAATAAGAGAACATGGACAACAGTTGCAAGAGAATGTATACAGAAATATAATGAAACAGAACACTCCGTTACAGGTTTTGCACCAAAATATTTACTGGATGGTACAAATGTCAGTATTCTACCAAATGAATTAAAAACAACAGAAAGGGAAGAAGGGTGGATTGCTGATAGAAGACTGGCACTAGAGAATACAATAAAATCCCACAAGTACAACAAGAAAATATTTGATAGAAATAGAAAAATGCAAGAGTTTAATATAGGAGACAGTGTATATGTAGAAAATGGAAATAGATTGAATAGAAAGAAATTAGACGAATTAAAAATAGGCCCTTTCAAGATAATAGAGAAAATATCGAACTCCATTTATAGGATTGACACTGGCAACAGAAAAACAGAATCAACTTTATTCCACATAACAAAATTACAACCTGTCATAACAGAAGCTGAAGAAGATGAAGTAGAAGAAAACGAATATGAAAATAAATTATAGGTACAGTGTATGGATATGTTGTTTAGGATTTTCGCTCTTAGGGGGGGAGATGTAATGAAATGACATTTCATTAAATAGGTTCTCCTTAGAGTATAATTATATGTTCTGTGATTAGGTTGTCTGTGGAAGTGAGCAGAGGACGCATCGGGCTGACACGTAATTCAATGGCGGATGATGTTCAGATTATTTTGTTAATTATTATTAAAAACTTGTAGAAAGATAAATGGAAGGATATAATTGAGGAGGCGATATTAGTGAACTTTAAATGTCGTTTCTTTGTATTTTCAGGTGAGATATAAGTGTAGTTCTCATATTTTGTTGTAATATTGTAAAAGTAAAAGTGTGCTAAATAAATCTTTGTATTTTCAGAGAAACAATTTGTGTTTATTAGCAAAAATCCTCAATAATATACCTATCTTATATGAATTTGTGTCGGATAGGTTCCACAACTAAAAAAATTAAATTAACTTTAATTTTGAAAGTCTATGTCTTTGGTTGTGTAGTTTCGTTTTTCCACCGACAGAAATTAAAGTTATTTTGCACTTTATAGTGTTTTTTTGAAATCCCTTATTTTTTGTGTTTTTTTTTTTGGCGTAACCGACAGTCGTGCTATGGTGAAACGAGATAAAAAGATCCATCCACACGAGATCTATACATTATCTATACTAATATTATAAATGCGGAAGTAACGCTGTCTATTAGCTTTTCACGCTTCAACATCAGAACGGATTTCAATCAGATTTGGCACACAGATAGACCATGACTTGGATAGGACATTAAGATACTTTTTATTTTGGTAGTACTTGACCAAAACGTGGGTGTAGTTGCGGGAAAAGTTGGTAGCTACCTACATATCTATGTAGCAAGTAAAATTTCAAAGTTCAATGAATAAGTTAATTGAATAAAAGGTCACGCGCACCGTGTCACGCCACGAGCGAGCGACAGTCGCACGCGCACCTTCTTGCTTTCCGCATACGTCACCCAGCCGCCATTACGTAAATGTTGTCGCGAACCCCCTACCGTCGCATGGCGAACCCCTAGGGGTTCGCGAACCCCACTTTGAGTAACCCTGATGTAGATCAAAGAAGGTAGATGACGATGTTAGCAAAAAAGTACCAAAAAAGTCAAAGACAAAAAACTTACTAAAGCGACATATTCATAATATTTTGCTAACTAGTACAATATTATGTTCATGTCACAGGCCAATTGTATGATTCGTAATTATAAATACAGCGACAGTATGCAAACGGACGGCGCCGCCGTATGTACGAGTATGTATAATGGCGAATTATGCATACGGCGCTGTATTATCTGAATTCGATAAATAATAATAACCATTTCAGATGAGTTCTGTGTTTTCAAAATAAAGTCTATTTTCTCGACCACTGAAGTGCATTTTTATTTAGTTATGGAAAACTTCACCATCTTCTGTCCTCATCCCAATTTATTCGGGGATGGCGCACCATGTCTTTTTCTTCCACACTTCTCTATTAGTCGTCACCCCCTCTCATCTCAGAAATTATGGAAGACTAATGTTTTGAAAATATCATATTCCGTTGTGTTATTAAAATAAATCTTACTCGTTTGGTGTTATTTATGGCGCAAACCCTTTTAACGGCATAATTATAATGATTACTAGCGCACTACTCTCGACCACTATCCCAAGAGTGCATTCATTATAGTTGTTATAAAAGCAGCTCTAGAGTCTGACCAGAGTTACTCTGAAGGAAAATTTTATTTCTGAGAGGAGCTATACCGTGTCGAGCTTTTCCCAGGATTTAAGATTTTAATTAGTTTCATTTTTAACTGACTTCAAAAAGGAGGAGGTTCTCAATTCGGATGTTTATATGTTTTTTTAAGCTACTTCTTTTTTTTATGTACATATGTTCGGCCATAACTCAGTCATATATAGACGGATTTGCAAAATTATTTTTTTGTTCGAAAGAGGTTTATTTCGGAATGGTCCCATGTAAATTTCATATAGATCTGATGATCAGTTCCGGAGACAGACACCGGAACTCTGTAAAAAATGACAGCAAATCAACCGCGATTTCTGCTGTCGCATAAATATGCATTGTTTGTTTGGAATTAGTGCGGGGTGAATACCACAGCTAAAAATTTAAAAATAAAAACTTTTTTACAAAAAAAAAAAACAACCGACTTCCTTATAAACACTACAAAGTGAAAAATTACTTTAATTTCGGAAGTCGGTGGCAAAATAACCATAAATACAGATCCTAAGACACCGACTTCCGAAATTAAAGTTATTTTTCACTTTGTAGTGTTTTTAAGGAAGTCGGTTGTTTTTTTTTTTGTAAAAAAGTTTTAAACATCAATCTTATTCCTATAAATTTGGTACCAGTCGATAATTTTATTCTATTTAACGAATTAAATGCAATTATAACTGCTGGTAATTATGACTGCTGGCCTTAGCAGTTGAAATCGGAAAAAAGTCTACACAAAGGATTTTCTTCTTTCTTTGATCTATAACATTTTCCAAGCAAAAGATTTTACCTCGTTAGGAATAAAAAGACGACCTTTCATACAATCCTGCACGGAGCTTTAAAAGAAGCATAAAAGAAATTATACTTTAAAGTGTCTCCGCACAAAACCCCTCCACGTTCTTTCACGACGGCAAACCTTACAGTCCTCAGGCGACAGGGGGCGCAAGCATCGCTGATAATGATCCTACAGCCTCTAATTACTCGTAATTTACACGCCACCTCCCCTTGTCTAGACGACTACAATGTAATGTTCTGACTTAAATCTAACTATAACTATACGAGTCCGGAATATTTTAAGAGATAATCTGGTGATTTATTTTTGAAATAGAAACATAATGTTTTCGTTCGTGCCAAGTGGAATCAGCGTCACGAATTCTATAAATTCCATTGGATTTTTTTTTATGTCGATCTGCCTAGACTTTTCCCAATAATGCTGTGGTTGGCTTCCAGTCTAACTAGATCCAACGAATACCAGTATTTTACATGGAGTGACTGGTTATCTGTACTCTAGAACCCAGTAACTGGGTAACACGATACCCATTGGTAAGACCGGTTGTTATACTTTTGGCCTTCTGAACCGTAACGATTGTCAAAGATCTACGAAAAATCAAATCAAATCAAATCATTTATTAGTTTGCACGAATGATGACGAAGCAATTTTCATTAGGCATAGAATTAAATTACTTGAACACATACTATAGATTAAATAAAAATAAATATCTTAGGACAACCAACACACCGTTACCTGATCCCAAACTAGGCAAAGCCAGTACTATGGTAACCAGACAACTGATAATATACTTATATGTTTATAAATACATACTCGTACATATTATAGACTAGCTATTGTCCGCGGCTTCGCCCGCGTGGATGTCGGAAATTAACGCATTAATTACGTCCTCTTGGACGTACTACCGCGATAAGAATGTATTATTCCAGGTTATATAGGTAATATAGACTCTGTGTGCTATTTTCGATCCAGATCCATTCAGCCATTTTTGCGTGATTGAGAAACAAACACCCAATCATACATATTTTCACATTTACTTATAATATTAGTAGTAGTAGGATTATAATTCATATTACTTAGGATTCATAGTTTATGAGAACATCATGTGTGTTGGTGTTTTTAAAGTAAGAGTAATAGTATTCAGAGTAAGAAGATGGCGACGTAGGGCTTGGTTTAGTTGAATATAAGTCTTCCTGGTTTTTCTTAATGCTCCTATTTTACCTATACAGACACTCAATCATTTACCAGACACCGAACATAATTATAGGAATAGCACTTTTGCCAGTGGCTTGGCCCGTATAGCTGTCGGAAAATATCACCCGGGAACCTACTACCGGGATAAAGTAGGTATCCTATCTGTTACGTATCCATGATGTAATATATCTTTGTGCCAAATTCGATCTAAATCCGTTTGGCCGTCTTTGCATCATTGAGAAACAAACATCCAAAAATCTAAACATCTAAGCCATTTCGCGGTCTCTTACTTGGAATAATAATATTGGGTTTATTTTGAGTATAATGAACACACATGATATTCGCAATTACTATGAAGCCAAAGTAATATGAATTACAATCCTACTGATCCTGTACTACCCGGCCGCTGCCAACGCGCTCTGCGCCCGCTTTTTAAATCTCTAATATCTTCTAAGATATTCATTTAAATTATATGCTGTAAAGGGCCACATTGATCTATATTAAATGCATAATGTACTTAATTGGATAAGGATTAATGCTGTATTGCTTAAAATCGCTTCGTAAATAAGCCCTTATTTCTCGTAAAAAGTAAAAGATAAAAAATGTTTATTGTGGGTTATCCCTAAGGGATAGACATATACCATTGCGGACATTTTTGTAGGCCTTTTTAAGGTGTACAATACTGTAGTACATTATTTTGATCATTCAGAGATTAGCGGGAACAAACAGACAGACAGACAGACAAAAATTGTAAAAAATATTGTTTTGGTATATACACTTAGTAAAAAGTGGTTATTTTAATATTAAAAACAGACACTCCAATTTTATTTATTTGTATCTATAGATAAATTATTACACCCAGACACAGAACAAATGATTGTGCTCATCACACAAAGATTGGTCCTGGGTGGGAATCGAACCCACGACCTCAGTCTTAGCAGTCAGGGTCACTTACCACAGACTAACAGGCCAGTCAAATTATGATAATGGTGATTATATCCTTTATTGTAATGACTAGGGTACGTGTTGAGTGACTTTTTAGCTTAAAGCTTTGTACGTTTGTATCAATTTTTATGATGTAAAATATTATGTACCTTGACTGTATATTTTCTCTAGTAGGTTACATGGTTGATAGCTAATCTCGTATATTGGCAGTGGCACAGTTGCTATAATAACGTATAATTTTAGCAAGTAATTACTTTAGCTTCGTCACTAATAGCCCTTCGACAATAGATTTGTTTCATATAAATAACAAAATGTTTTTCCTCATACAACATACGCACGTGGTTAAGATTGTTTCTCATTCATCTGGGACAATACACTGAATGTGCAAATAACCACGTTTGCATAGGTTATTTAAAGATAGTCTGAAATAGAGTTAGTACATTTTAATTGCCTTATGGTGTGCGAAACGTGACTAAAGCGTTGTAATTTACTACGCTACTTTTGGAAACCCGATAGTGTACCATTTTGGTCTTGATAAAGAATACATTATTATGTTAGTTGGCATGATTGCATAATACAAAACCACCATCATAAAAATCTACGCTCATCGCAGAATCGTCTTCTTCAATGTCCCAGTCATCGCACAGACTTCATTCACTCTTCCTTCTTTGTCCAGTCTATCTCTCTGTGGAATGCGCTCCCCCAAGAAATCAGGATGGCACCCAACCGATTGACTTTCAAAGTTAAAGTTCGCGAGCACATTCGCAAAAAGTTGGCAGTTTCATTACAACGGTAATGTTTCTTCATTGTTTATCTTACTTGATTTTAGTAAGTTCATCTATTTATATATATTTATGTGTGTATATATTTATATATAGTTAGGTATGTATATTGTATTTATGGTTTAAATAGGTTTATGCGTTTATATTTTAAATATTTGTTCTCCAAATTTATTGCACCTACCACTGTTTGTCTCTACACCACCCAAAGGTTGACTGGTAGAAAATGCCTATGGCATTAAGTCCGCCTCTGTACATTTGTGTGCGTGAAGTATTAAATAAATAAATAACTACTCTACCAAATATTATATCAAAGATATTGTCAAGAATTTGATTTGACTCTCCGTTGGAATAGTGGATGAGCAAGCACAGATGCGGGAAGGGTGCGATTCCCAGGTTGAGTAAACTATTATTGCGTATGTCTTCTCTTTTTTTATTTAGTTGTAGGCAAAAGGCTCGCCTCCTATTACAAAGGACTAAAACATTGCTGGCGAAATGTAGGTGTACTATAGGCGTGTTATGTTTATCAAATATGACTTTTTTGTTATGTCAAGCTCACTTAAATGTCTCACTGATGGTGGCGCGGATGTTGGATCATTTCGTTCCCTACAAAATGGTTGAGCTAGATAGTGGTGGTGCATCGACAGTTGACTTGTTCGAACTTCCAAAGACACAATTCCAAATACAAAATTTAAAATAATTTATTTTTGTATTTGCAATTGTTTCAATTTTACAATGAAACTACATAAAGAAGCAACAAGAATTTTGTAATATCTTGATTTAAAGGAGCCTCGGAGTTTCTTCCTCATAGAGAATAGAATGGACAACTAGTTTCAACTTTCTGGCTAATTCACCGACTAATGACTGTTTGAAAGTGCCTGTTAATGGTTTGACCGAAACAAATGCATTAATTATTTCACTGCTTAATAAAAACCTCCAAATCGTTGCTTTTACAAACGAGTCAAAAACCTCACACAAAAATGGCAACATAGTAACATCACGCCGCAGTTCATGGATCGAAATAATTTAATCAAAGTTACTCGTGTGTATAAACTACATACAAACCGGGGCCTGTGGTTTGGACCCAAAATGGACACAAAACTCTTTTCACTGAGCATTCGAAGCAAATTGGTGAAAATAGGTTTCCATGTGAGTGAGCGAAAAACACGCAGCCAGGGTAACGACTTGAGCAAGCGCGGAGCGGCAAGCGAGAGTAACTAAGTAATAGATAGGGCACCTTGAATTAATGGCCTCTTTTATGGTGTCCAGATAGGATACAAAATAAATTAAATGAAACAGAATTTGAATGAAATTGTTAATAAGAAATCGTAAAACAAGCCGTCGCGGGAAAATTGATATCTATATAGACTTCTACTCCTTTTGACAACATCAAAATAGTTGATGTTGCCGTGCTCTCGATTTACTGTCGCTCTAAAATTCAATCGAAGGATTCAGTCTTGAATTCACACATGCTTGAATATGAGGCTTTTGGCTAGCTTAACAGCACGATAATTTTGTTGATTGCTTGTGGTGTCAGGGAGAAGTAATAGTATGAATAATAGTGTAACTGTGCCTAAAGGCTAAGCTTTGGATGTCGAAAAACTGGAACCTCCTAACTGTAATTTTTCACCTCACCAGCTTGGCTTTTGACCGCGGTCGCCGCTGTTCCCTTGTCCGCTCTGCCACCAGACACAGCCTTATAGGACTGAATAAATTGTGACCTTAATATCCTTAGATATTTCTTCGCAATAATTTATTGATATTCGAGATATCCTTTGGCTTGGGAAGGATAAATGAGAATGGCAGTCTTGTGGCTCAAATAGTTCGGTCGGAAAAGATATTGTCGCAATTTCGGGCATAATTTAAGATTGTCGTAGCGGAGATTCTGCTTGTTCAGCTTTAAGGCTTTGTTAGGCCAACAGTAATAAGTGTAAAACAGGAAAAAATGGATGAGTGAAAGGATAAGGTATTTATTTTCAAATTTACACTTACAAGCAAAATATCACGCCTTTTCCCAGAGATTTAGGCAGGGATGTACCCATAGTCAGTTACCCGTAGTAGCCTGGGGGCGGCCTATGTCTAGCAGTGGACGTCTACTGAAATGATGATGTACCCATAGTAGGTATACATTTCCCCAGTTATGTTTAAGTTTAATGTAATAGGGAAAAATGTATACAGGCTGGCACGAACATCACCGACCAGCCTGTTGCTATGGGTTCAATATATTATGATTCTAAACTTCCATGAGTAGAAATTTTTCATCGGTAAGCAAAATAAAAGATGCTGTAATAGAGTTTGAGCGCATAGGTATCGCTAATCTGATAACCAACGATAAATGTCTAATGTCGTTAATTCAGCACATGATTGTAGACCCTCTCGCCTAGAATTATGTGCAGATTCATGGTTACCCTGTATTTGTGTGGGCGTGGATACATTTTTAAAATTATTCCTCATTATATTTTTCGACATGGAAATAATGAGCTGCTGTAATCAACACCTTTTTGTCACATCCACCCTAACCAATTTCGTTGTGTTTATTTCAGAAAGATGCTACGTCATTCGACATTAATGATCGAAACGTTAACAAACGCAGTAACATGTTTCAAATTACTCAACAATATATCATTACACACATCATAATTACCTAAGATATATCACATGACTCAACGCGGAAGATGATCCCACTTAAGTTCAATTACATTAATTATCGGCGATACTCTCCCGGCAACAGTGGCGCGACATGGCCGACATGATGTGTAATTATTGCAAACAATTGAAGGGAGTAGGCGACAATTAGTTGCCAAGTCGACGGGTGGCAGTCGGCGGCCATTTGACGATTAGACGCGCGACGGGGGACGCGACGCTAAGACGGTATACATATACAACGTGTTCCTATTGATATTCCATAACTCTGGTGTATTCATGAGGTCATATCAAGGAATCCTAGCATTGGTTTTTTTTTGGGTGTTACTGTCATCGAGTAAATCTTTTCATTCAAATCAGGAATTCAAATTTAAAGTTAAGAAAATGCGACGTTATCATTTCATGTCAAGGCGTTTAACATGAATAATAGTGACTTTGCATTATTTTGTATGAAAAACTTCGGCTCTGCCCAACCCTTTGCGGAAACAAGGCGTGATGTTTATGTTAGACATTTCAATTGAGGTCTTGTGTTTATTCTATTGGACTTTCGTCACCGAGAACGGGAATTTGATCGCACACTGGATTTTCAATACTGTGCTGGGTGCAGAGAGTTGAAATCAAAAAGAGTGTATTTTTCGACGCACTGCAATACACTCTGTTAGATTCTAAACGGTAGGCTCAACACCAAGAGTTAAAAATATTGGAGTTAATAGATATACAGGATAAGTTTTTAACCAGTGCGCAAATAAACTTAAACGAGTTATAATAACCATGCAATTTTTATTTTGATATTTCTTAGTCCAAAAAAAAAGTTATCGTTAACGAAAGATGTTTATTTTGAAACTGGTTTTTATGGTAACTTGCGCGCGGCGCCGGCGCGGTGGTGAAGGTGAACAACCGAGCATAGCTACAAGTACCTATCCGCTGTTCGAACGATCAAAATTCTAAGAAGTTCAAAGTACCTACGCCGGCGCGCGGTCCCTGACCTATTCCTATTGTCGACATCATGTTATGAAATATGTACGGTGTCCACAGTTTACTGATTTAAGGTCGGATAAAAATTAAAAAAAAAACTATTGAAAAAATTGTTGAAAGTTCTATTACTGATACTGAACCACCGAAAATATATGCACACTGGTAAAAAAAATCCTGTATATTTTTTGCAACAGATTGTCATTTGACTAATATGAAACGTTACGTAACGTAACTAAACGGACACTTATTGCAAAACATCGTATGTAAATAGTATGACCTATATACTGACATATACTACTGATAAACTGGGTCTAAATATTCAGTAATATAAATATTTGCAATGTATTTATTGCTAACAAAATCACAAGAACCAATAATCCCTTCGACTGCCGTCGTGAAGGGTCTCCGGGAAATCGGTTCATTTCCTTTTCTGCGATGCTTTGAGTTCAAGAAAAAATCACAAGCCTATCTGTATATCTACGCAATGTGAACGAATAAAAATGTACATCTTTACGTATAATAATACTCATATCCTTACTAATATTATAAATGGGAAAGTGTGTGTGTCTGTTTGTCCGTCTTTCACGGCAAAACGTAGCGACGAATTGACGTGATTTTTTAAGTGGAGATAGTTGAAGGGATTGAGAGTGGCATAGGCTACTTTTTTTCTTTTTTAGGTGGCTGGAGTGAACTTAGAAAAGCCGTGCTTTTCCCATGGACAATTGTATGTAGCATGTTTTTCCGTATGTCCAATACCCAGAATCTTTACATTCTATCCCCAAATAGATAGACATATAATATCATCTACAGTAGCGTATTAAAATAACTTTCTGTTCAGAGTCTTTTCTTTCTCTTTTGTATTCTAAATCAGGAAAGGGAAACTGTGATACCCCGAATTTAACGCGAGCGAAGCCGCGGGCAAAAGCTAGTATATAATAAAGCCGAAGAGTTTATTTGTTTGTTACTACCAGACGGATTTGAAAAAATATTACTGCATTTGATATCTCACGCAGCGAGCCCTAAAAACCGAGTAAAAAGTACAATAAAAATCAGCAAGAATGCTAAGCGATAATAAATAAATGCGCGGAAGATGATAGTACGTAGGTAGGTACAGGTAAACCGAAAAATGAATTGGCTTCGGTGATCTTCGTGTTTCGGAATTAACACGAACCCGCGCCACAGAGTTTTGTACTGCCACGTTTTGTAGTAGTCTACCTATCATGGCACATTTTTTTTTCTCGTAGTCGGGTTACCTACTCCAGTCTCAGACCATCAATGTCCAATCGTAGGGTTTTGAAATTGCATAGAGTTGTTAATCTATAATGTTAAAGACATTGTACTTAATACAACGCGGTGCGGTTATGGAATGCACTTCCGCCTGACATTAGGGACTGTCAAACAATTGCAAATTTTAAAAGAAGAGTAAAAGAACACTATCTTTCCGTATCGACATAGTTGTGTTTGTATTTATTGTTTTAATTATAATTTAATGTTATTTATTTTAGTAGTCTGTATGTTTGTATCTATGTATGTTTGTTTGTATGTATGTATCTATGTGTGTATGTTTGTATGTATGTAAGTATATTCTTATATTATTTGTTTAATTTTGTTAAGTTAATAGTTTTTGATTATATATATTTCATTTTCTCATACTCTTACACACGCTGTCTACATCTCTGTATCTTTTCTCCTATCGCAGGTGTGCTGGAAGAGATTTCTTTAGAAATAAGCATCACCTTTGTACAAATTTTTCTGTTCTTTTCTTTTTGTCTGTTTATATATTTGTGTACATAAATGGTTAAATAAATAAATACAAAATGGACGAGTATTGCTATGGTTGTTACACCTCTATATTAGATCTCATCATCACCCGTTCGTATTTCCGAAAATAGACGATGGTTCCCGAAGCGAAACCTTTTTGGAAAACTGTTGGTATATTGTTAGTTAAATCGAATAAAATATTGCCAAGTTAACAATGTATGCCTTAGAGGAACACAGATGTATGAGGAGCTTATTAGTTAGTTAGTAGTATTTAGTTTATAGATTGAAGTTTTATGAGAAAACAATTATGGCTGAATTGATTTGGATTAATGTATCTTGCTTTTGTTTAAAACTTAAGTAAATGTTGCCAATGTCATGCCAAATAGTGTATATGGCTGACATTAATTGATCGTAATACTGATTGTGTTTTACCTATATTTGCAAAATTAATGTTTATTCAATTCAATTCTATTCTCGTTATTAGCTGTACAAGCAGTTCTAGACGGCAAAAATCAAGGACTTTCTGACCCTAAAATATTGTATTCGTATAGATAAAATCGTATTTTATTTCTATTAGACGTTCTTACCCAGTACAGGCATATCAAATACCCAACCTACGACCTCGATGTATCGAACTAACAAAAATTGCTGAGGTTTCATAAATAAACAAACAAATAAATAACTCTAGATATTTCTTCGGTTTTCATTTTCCACCTGTCATCTAGTTTTATTACTCATTTGTCATCTAGGACACACAGGCTGGCACGTAGGACATAAATAATAACAGATTAACATAAATAACTTCTAACATGGGCTATACTTGGAGTTTACTTACGCGATCGAATCAGAAATGAAGAGATCCGTAGGAGAACTAAGGTAACCGACTTAGCCCGAAGAATTGGTAAACTTTAGTGGCAGTGGGCAGGGCACATTGCTTATAAAACAGATGGCCGGTGGGGCCAAAAGATTCTGGAGTGGCGACCGCGTAAAGGAAGACGAAGTGTTGGAAGGCCTCCCACAAGGTAGACTGATCACCTTGTGAAAACCGCAGGAATCGCTGGATGCGGGACTCACAAAACCGATCGAAGTGGTGGAGCTTCTGGGATCCAGCGGATTTCTGCGACCTTCACCTGGTTATCGAACCATCTAGTGGGAAATCTTCCAGAGATACGTCTAGAACGTAAGTATACTTTTTAATAACTGGCTCCTTGGTCTACTGATTGCAATTGCTACTGCTGGGTCTGAGGTCTAGAGACTTGGTCGTGAGACTTGGAATAGTTTTAGATAACATTTGCCCAACTGTTTTGCGAATAAGAAAGATTTTTTTTTTGTAACAATCACTGAACGGGGTTTTAAGTATTCAAAGTGGGTCTGCTAGGGCTTGAGGGGTATGAAAGAGCGATATTTGCACATTCTCAAAAAAAATTTTTTGTTAGCCGCATAACTCCTCCCCGTATCTCAAAAATGTTTTAACTATCACGTCTAACTATCACGGTTCATCTGTTGTATCTTAATACAGCGGCAGAGCAGCAGACAGCGGAGTCTTAGTAACAGGGCCCTTTTTAGGGTTCCGTTGCCAAATGGCAAAAAACGGAACCCTTATAGATTCGCCATGTCTGTCTGTCTGTCTGTCTGTCCGAGTATGTCGCAGCCACTTTTCTCCGAAACTATAAGAGCTGTGCTATTGAAACTTGGTAAGTAGATGTATTCAGTGAACCGCATTAAGATTTTCACACAAAAATAGAAAAAAAACAATAATATTTGGGGTTCCCCATACATAGAACTGAAACTCAAAATTTTTTTTTTCATCAAACCCTTACGTGTGGGGTATCTATGGATAGGTCTTCAAAAATGATATTGAGGTTTCTAATATCATTTTTTTTTAAAACAATAATATTTGGGGTTCCCCATACATAGAACTGAAACACAAAAAAAAAAAATCATCAAACCCTTACGTGTGGGGTATTTATGGATAGGTCTTCAAAAATGAAATTGAGGTTTCTAATATCATTTTTTTCTAAACTGAATAGTTTGCGCGAGAGACACTTCCAAAGTGGTAAAATGTGTGTCCCCCCCCCCGTAACTTCTAAAATAAGGGAATGATAAAACTAAAAAATATATATGATGTACATTACCATGAAAACTACCAACGAAAATTGGTTTGAACGAGATCTAGTTAGTAGTTTTTTTTTAATACGTCATAAATCGTAAACCACAATTTACCTTTCATTCAGTCAACACAAATATAAAAATTAAAAAAAAAAAACATTTCATTTCATAAACGATGATGACGAATGATGATGATGATGACCTGCAGGTTTGTACGGAACCCTCGGTGCGCGAGTCCGACTCGCACTTGGCCGGTTTTTAAAAATTGGGTATGGATCCCTAAAAAATAATTAAAATGTATCTGTAGCAGCCTTGATTTGTGTCCGGTTTATGTCAATACGCTCGCCCCCTATTCCATGGGACGTACCTACTAACCCTTCGGGCGATAGAGGCATCATGACATGGCATGTTATGTTGTTCCTTTTTCCTACACAATTCCAATTTCTGGGAAAAATAATGGAAAAATAAAAACATTCTTATTTCTGTTCTATAAAATTAAAATAAAAAAGAATTCGTTTTTCTTGCGATTGTTGTTGAAGCCATATTTTTATATCTCTTATTCTTTATTTTGAAACTATTATATATTCTTTATTTTGAAACTATTCGGCTATGAATATCATTTCGAAAATTAATCAGTGTTTTAGATTCAACGATTCTTTAGATCTCCTTTCAGTTTTCTCAGAATCCCGATAACTACATCACAGTAGGGAATATTGGTATTCTGGGAAATATTTAACTATTGAATCAATACAGGATGTTTGGCGCTTGGACCGACAATTTTTTTTGGGGTTAGAGTGGGTGAGTGCTATCATTCACCCGTAGACCCCATGTTCTGAATGTCACACATAGATTAGACCCCTAAGTGTCGCTGTTTTCACAGATTAATTCATTTTTATTAGTTTGAAAGTTCGTCAAGTATTTTATTTTTGTTATCTATTGTAAAAATTTATGTTTTTTTTAATAATCATACATTAGAGAATGCAATCAAAGATATTTGGTGCAAATACAATAGTAAACTTAAAAAAAAAATGTCGTTTTAAAGACGATTCAGGTAATTTTCAAAAACCAAAAATAAAAATCTTATCTCGATTACAGTCACACTTAGGACATGGGGTCTATGAGTGATAGCACATGACCCACGTAATCCCCAAAACAAAATTGTTTGTCCATGCGATAAACACCCTGTATAAATACAATCTATCCGAAAATATGGTAACAGAAAGTTTCTTTGATGTGCGATTTATTTTCCACATTTACTGTCAAAGGGCATTCCCATCGGGCGGGAGGAACCTCGTACTGGGAGAAAGCAGTCACGTATCATTCTAAGGGCCTGTATGCCTTTGATTTGTCCCCGATATACTTCCAAACTGTCTATTTATATTGGATATTCGAGAACATGTTTATATATTGTTACTGGATTTATTCATCTATTTATGTGTATCCTTTTGAGGAGAAGCTTCAAAGAAGTCGGTTTTAATCTAGTAGTTATCCGGGAACTTTGTTCGACTGGTTAATCGTTATTTTTTTCTACGATTTCTCGTGTACAATCGTTACAAAGTAGTACGGGTGGTGCAGAAAACAGTTCAACGTAAAAAAGTACTTTTTTAACCAACGTACAACACTTTTTATTGTCACAGTTTTACTCGCTAAACTTTTGTTTGAATTTGAACGCGAGAAGCGATTGTTCATTAACACATGTTTGTTTTAAAAATACAATAGTAAAAATTTAATTTTGAAAAACTACTATCCAACTATGTCAATAATATATAATTTTTTCAATCGGTATAGTATTTTTGAGTTATTATTAAAATACAAAAATCAAATATTTGCTCTTTGTTATATTAGTTTAGATAAAAAGGCACAAAGGTACAGTTAATACCTATTCATCAATCATATTAACTTATTGCATACAATATGTTTATTATTATGACACACCCATACGTCATTTTAAAAATACTAAAATCTATATTTCACACAAAACATCTTCCTCATTGCGGTTTATTTATTACTTCTAACACCTTTTGTAGGTAATAGATGAACTTAACTGGCAAAATGTAGGTGTACCGACTATTGGTACATCTCTGCTAATTCCTTTTGGGGAAAACAGGCGTAATGTTATGATAAAAACTACTGAACGCCTCCAGCTACAATCCTTACATACTCTTTTTGCCTCACTACCGTTCATACATCTTATTGTACACGCACGCTAGAGTACTACGCAGCTGACTTGTTTGTAGAACATTATCAATACGGTCACTACATGTCCTCCTAGGGCGTCCCCACCCAGTGTTTCCAATCTCGATGTTATGTGAGTTTACAGAAAAAAAAAATGTATAACCATGAATTCACAAAACAATTCTAGACCCTAAAGAAGAAAGTTTTCGTCGTTTATCAATAAAAATCTGATTTTCATAGACAATGCAATACATACGCAGTCAAAATGTATGGAACAGCTGTTATTTTTTCTACTTAAACTCATAGTTTCAGTTCGCGTATTTTTTTACCTGTATAATTATTAACTAGATACAAAGCACCTATAGGCAATGAGGAAAATGTATGATTATGCACTTATTCATGGTGAATCATATCCAATCGGTTTATTTGATTTACATCAAGTATGAAACTTCACTATCTGATAGCCTGTACGTGATGCGATTGTGATAATATCATTATTATCAATGGCACAAGGTTTCCAGAAGTGCTTCAGTAATTTTTGCACATTGTCATCAATATATTTGCCAGGAGAAGTTCTCAATTTAACTGTTTTTAACACGCTTTATATTAGCTTCACTTGTATGTATGTTTGTATGTTTGTTTGTAACCGACTCCATAAAGCGCGATTTTGACCCACTTTAAACGACCAGATTTCATTCAAACTTTGCACACCTGTGTCACAAATTTATAAAATTTATGTATTGTCATTGGTGCGTGATAAGTATGCCAAATTTCAAGTTAATCCGACGTTTTTAAGAGGGTCAAAATCATATTCAAAGTTTCCGTTATAAACTAACATGCGTATGAAGCTAATAGAAGCGTGTTAAAAAAACTAAAAACACGCTTCCATTAAAAACCAAACTAAAAAGTACAAAATAATGGAAAAAAAAAGCGTGGGGTGCCTGATATCAATAAAAAATACCTTAAAAAGCACCCCACGCTTTTTCCTTTATTTTGTACTTTTTAGTTTGGTTTTCAATGGAAGCGTGTTTTTAGTTTTTTTAAACTATTATTTATTTTCTATTTTTAGGGTGTTTCGAATTTTGAGACGTATGTCAGCGTAGTTTGTGACGTATGTCAGCGTAGTTTGTGACGTATGTCAGCGTAGTTTGCGTCGTATGTCAGCGTAGTTTGTGACGTATGTTAGCGTAGTTTTCGAAGACAGTTTTTTTGCTGTCTTGGTAACCCTGGCAAGGATAATGGCACAAATTTATGAAATTATTGCATTGTCATCGGTCCTTGACAGGTGTGCAAAGTTTGAATGAAATCTGGTCGTTTAAAGTGGGTCAAAATCGCGCTATAAGGAGTCGGTTACAAACAAACATACAAATATACAAACAAACATACAAGTGAAACTAATATAAAGCGTGTAAAAAGCACCAAAATATTATATATCTAGAGATGTAGCGAAATTTTAAAATATCAAGATTTTAGTATTTTAACTAAGTTAAATATTGATGTTTGATATGTACATAAACCTTGTGGAATACATTCTCTAAATTATGGAAAACAGTATCAAAATGCATTGTATAATATAGAGGAACTAAGCAAGCACATAGACAGACTCGTAAAGCGACTTGTTTTATATTTTTATTGATATTCTGTACGATTTTGTCTATTTGTTACACTTAGGCGCTTTGACGACTAAATTATCTAACTATTTTAGCGAAGAGACTAAAAAAAGAGAGAATTTAATAGACGACACACGTCCACGACAGGTGAATTTACATACATTCATATAAACATACCCAGATACATAAACCATAATCCTCCTGTTTGCTTCGCCGTACTAGTGTAAAAATGCTTGTAAAAATCAATATGCTATACAGGATCGGTTTTTATCCAGTGCGCAAACTGTAACCATGAATTCAGCCTATCATTCTAGACCCCCCAGTGTAGAAAATTTTCGTAGGTTATACAAAAAAAAAAAATCTGCTGCTCCATACATTTTGACCCCGTAGGTACTGCATTTTTCTATGAAACACCTGATTTTTAGGGTTCCGTTGCCAAATGGCAAAAAACGGAACCCTTATAGATTCGTCATGTCTGTCTGTCTGTCCGTCTGTCTGTCTGTCTGTCTGTCTGTCCGTCTGTCTGTCTGTCTGTCTGTCTGTCCGAGTATGTCACAGCCACTTTTTTCCGAAACTATACGAGCTATGCTGTTGAAACTTGGTAAGTAGATGTATTATGTGAACCGCATTAACATTTTCACACAAAAATAGAAAAACAAACAATAATATTTGGGGTTCCCCATACATAGAACTGAAACTCAAAAAAATTTTTTTCATCAAACCCATACGTGTGGGGTATCTATCTATATCTAGGATAGGTCTTCAAAAATGATATTGAGGTTTCTAATATCATTTTTTTCTAAACTGAATGGTTTGCGCGAGAGACACTTCCAAAGTGGTAAAATGAGTGTCACCCCACCCGTAACTTTTAAAATAAGGAAATGATAAAACTAAAAAAAATATATGATGTACATTACCATGTAAACTTCCACCGAAAATTGGTTTGAACGAGATCTAGTAAGTAGTTTTTTTTTTAATATGTCATAAATTGTAAACCACAATTTACCTTCCTTTCAGTCAACACAAATATAAAAAAAAAATCATTTAATTTCATAAACATAAACCTTATGCATAAACCATGAATACCTGCAGGTTTGTACGGAACCCTCGATGCGCGAGTCCGACTCGCACTTGGCCAGTTTTTTTTGTAAAACCGACGAAAAATTTCTGCGCAAGGGGTCTAGAATGATATGTTGAATTCATGGTTACAATTTACGCACTGGATAAAAACTTATCCTGTATGTATCTATGTTGTTGATAAAGTTTAGTAACAAAAGCACATTGTATCCTTCCTATCCGTCGCACAAAGTTGTAAAACAATCTTCATTACAGCCAATCGCCACCACAGAGCTCTCTTCACAGGCAAGGCATCTAAAGTTTCAACATGTAGTTATAACTCGATTCCTCGCATGTATAAGGAATTTTTCACCAGAATAACATATGTATATTAGTCTCATATTCTCACTCGCGAACCGCAAATTCAAATATATTGTAATCCATTTTGCATCAATTTCGCGTGCCTTGTTCGTTTCTTGAATAAACCAATTTTCGTCGATATTTGCTTTGCGAATAGAACAATGTATGTGTATGCTCAAAAGCCTGTTCACACGAATAGAAAATGCGCGTTGAAATTGCCGAAATGTTCTATAAATCAGTTTATTTATTTATTGGTCTTTCTACAGTCGTTACCCTTTTCCACCACAGTAACACAAGCCAAGAGCACACTATTAGGTAACTAGACACAAGATGCAAAAACAATATTAGTTTTTTTTATATTTTTTATTAGCCTGCACTGTCCCAGTGCTAAGAAAAGGCTTCCACCAAATCATTCCAAGCCTCCTTTTCCAGAGCCACGGCTAAAATGAAAAAAAAAAAAGGTTTTTATTCACAATGTTTTGAATGGGACCAAGTGAGTCACGTCAGCCGCATCACCGCATGCAATGACCGTTGGGCAATAATAGTCCGAACTAACACGACCTAGACGCGTATTGCAAGAGTTGGATCGAGGTAAATTATAAAAAGTAAAAAACGAACAGTATAGTATAATAGTACAGAAAGGACGCGCAATTGTGAAAATTGTGCGATACATCTATGTACACAATATTTTGGTAGACTTGATTAACGTTTGATTTTTATGTAATTTTACGTTTCACTATGTAGGTTTTGTATAATAGATACAACCTAATAAGTAGCAGCCTCGCAAAATCAACGATTCAGCGCGTTTATACAGAAACATACATGGGGCTTCATTTGTGAACGTTTACAAAGGTAAACAAGCCGCGAATGCTTTGCGTTCAAACACGTGTGATTAATTAACTAGCCTCCAACCTAACTGGCTCTAAACAGGGCACTAGAATGACACAAGTGGAAAGAGGAATCGGAGGCCTTTGCCCAGCAGTGGGACTCTATCAATTTGCAAAAAAACTTTGTCCTATTCGGGGGGAAGTCTTGGACATTTCTAATAACGTCACATTTCCTTTTTTAACCGATGTCAAAAAAAGGAGGAGGTTATCAATTCGACTGTATTTTTTTAATGTTTGTTACCTCAGAACTTTTGACTGGGTGAACCGATTTTGATGATTCTTTTTTTATTTGAAAGCAGGTGCTTCCCGAATGGTCACATTTTAATTTGGTTCCATTCAAACAATGGAGTCCATGTGAAAACCATATAAGTCTTAAATTTACATTAAGTATTTGCACGACAAATGAACGAATAACGTGATTAGATTAGTGCGGGATATCTACCAAAACTAAAAAGTTAAAAATAAAAACTTTTTACAAAAAAAATAACAACCGACTTCCTTAAAAAAACACTACAAAGTCAAAAATAACTTTAATTTCGGAAGTCGGTGGCAAAAAACCTTAAATACAGATCCTAAGACACCGACTTTCGAAATAAAAGTTATTTTTCACTTTGTAGTGTTTTTTTTAGAAAGTCGGTTATTATTATTTTTTTGTAAAAAGTTTTTCATGGAGTGTATATGTTAGTCTGTTCAGTTCGTCCCGGCTGTCATTCGCGAAGCTTTGTCAGTCGTTATAGACAGTCTTCTGACAACCAATCTTACCAAATCAAGGGGTCTTACCGAGGGCTTTCGTATAACCCAGTAACTGTGCTGTATGGATCAGATAGGCTTTCGTTCCATATAAAATACTGGTATTCAGCTGCATCCTGTAAGACTGGAAGCTGACCCCAATATATTTGGGAAAAGGCTAATCAGATGATTAAGCGCGCGGGTGGCCATCGCACATACATTTTAAACATTGTATAGACTCTTAATAATATTCATAAACGCGCGTCATTTAAAAATGTCGTATGAAAAGGCCTTAAAACATGGCTTTAAAAGATGTTAATGGTCGCTTTACTTTCATCTTCGCACGCTTCTATCACGTTAAATGGATGTCACCTAACATCGTGTGACGTAATTTGCATGTACCGTGTTATGTCACCTTTTGATGTGAGCGTATATTTAATGTACCTTGATTTACGGTGTATTCATCGTTGATGTTTTATTTAAGTGCATACAATGTATACAACATGTCCCGTAATTAACGCACACCCTCTCAAGGGGTCATTGTACTCATAATTATGAACAACTTTTACTAAGGGACAAAACCTGAAAAGGCGAAAAAAAAATCAGCTGTTTCATTCAAAAGTTCAATACCTACTCGACCAAAATGTATGAAACAGCAGATTTTTTTTTCGCGATTTCAGGTTTGGTCGCATAGTAAAAGTTGTTCATAATGATGAGTACAATGACCCCTTAAGAGGGTGTGCGTTAATTACGTTACATGTTGTATATATGTATAAAGCGATATTTTGAATGGTATTAGCTGGTATTTCAATACCGCTGCGACACTTATTTTAAATGTCGCAGCATTATGCTGACATAAGCTTTTTGACCTCGTACAAGACTTTTTGTT
Source organism: Aporophyla nigra (assembly GCA_947507805.1). Taxonomy (NCBI): domain Eukaryota; kingdom Metazoa; phylum Arthropoda; class Insecta; order Lepidoptera; family Noctuidae; genus Aporophyla; species Aporophyla nigra. The sequence goes on from OX382294.1 coordinate 22,536,335, forward strand.
TTTATATTATTTTGTTAAGTTCTTTTGTGTTTATTTTATTCTGTGATATCTCTGTGCGAGGCACAATAAATATTTTTTTCTTTCTTTCTTCCTTTTTTTTGCCCGTCGTTATGGTCCAGACCTTAGAACTCAAATTCAAAGCATTCAGTTCAAAACCAATTACAGAAACTTTTTAGTTGTGAGTCGTTCAGTCAGCAAGATGAAACTAGTTGCCCATTTCAAAGCGTGGTTCTTACGGAGAAGAACGGCTAAGACACACCATGGTCACTCTTTTAAATGACAATATTGTTATAAAGCATTGGTTATTAGTAATATTCTATCAGTAGTCATCATCATCATCATCATTTCAGCCGTAAGACGTCCACTGCTGGACTTAGGCCTCCCCCAATTTGGGGGGCTTAGCCATAATCGCCACGCTTGGCAGGCGGGTTGGCGATCGCAGTATGGTGGTAAAATGCATAGAGAACGCTGCTGCCTATTCTCTAGTAAGTCCCTTAGTCGCCTTTTACGACACCCACGGGAAGAAATGGGGTGGTGTTATTCTTTACGTCCGGCACCACACGGTAGTCTATCAGTAGTATAGGGTTAAAATACTTACCTTCTTATGTGTAACAATACGCGATACAACTTTAGTAGGTACTAGCCTGAAACTCTGAGCCAGCCAGTTGTGGCATTTGTAACTTTGTTTTAATTCAGATAAAGTTCTTAATTAAAAAATTACAATATAGCGCCGGATTAAGTTGGCAGTTCTGGTTCTTAACTCAAACACTAGCTTCGTCGTTTAAAACTGATATGAGGGGCAAATCTCGTAATTTTAATTAAATGAAATTTATTTTGCAAGAATTACAAATGGTCGGGTTATTTTACAGTGTCTAATACAATTTGTTAAACCTAGTATGCAAAGTAATTGATAACATTAATTCAATAAATGAACATATTGAATTCGAACATAAATCCTAGTTATTACTATAAATTAGGAATAATAATGTCAATCATTAGTCAAATTATAATAGCAATAAATGTCAATGTTAATCCTTATAGTTTAGGTACTCATTCACTAAATAGAATTATTTTTCTATAAGCCATTTGAATAAAGCTGTTTTAAAGCGATTGACTGGCAGTGGCAGCCCTATATATTTTGGGTAATTTATTATATATCCTTATGACCATTGGAAAACAATTTTTGTGAGATAAGTGGCTTTTCATTTGAGGAATAATAAATTCGTCTATCAGGATATCTTGTATGAAATGTAAGTTCAGTGTCTCCAAGACGTTGAAAATAATTCGAAGTGCATTTTAATATATTTTTGGAGTACATTTGAATAATTCGGAGTGCATTTTAACATATTTTCGGAGTGCATTTGAATAATTCGGAGTGCATTTGAATAATTCGGAGTGCATTTTAACATATTTTCGGGGTGCATTTTAATATTTTGTTGAGCATTTCAACCGTACCGTGTGGTACCGGACGTAAAGAATAACACCACCCCATTTCTTCCTGTGGGTGTCGTAAAAGGCGACTAAGGGACTTACTAGAGAATGGGCAGCAGCATTCTCTATGCATTTTACCACCATACTGCGATCGCCAACCCGCCTGCCAAGCGTGGCGATTATGGCAAAGCCCCCCAAATTGGGGGAGGCCTAACTCCAGCAGTGGACGTCTTGCGGCTGAAATGATGAGCATTTCAACATATTTTCGGAGTGCGTTTTAATAATTTGGAGTGCATTTTAAGAACGTTCACAGTCTGATGTCAGACGCAATCAGTCAAAAATACCTCGCGTTTCCATACATTTTTGACCAGTACTTGACATTTAAATGTCGCCGAGATGAGACTGCGGCTAGATTTTGAACGTTTTAAATTATGAGAATTTGCTTTTGCAACTCCCATCTATTTGCCGATGCTTTGTTACTTCACCTATCCAGCGTGGTCGCTATGTTTTGTTTCAACTGCACGGCCGCACCTCAATTTTCCTCGTTGTCCATTTGTATGGAACGCAACGTGAGAAAACAAAACAAAACAAAAGAACAATGTACGACCAGCTAACCATAGCCTGAACACAGCCCTGTGTTTGATTAAAGTTCTTCCTACATTGCACCAAGCTACACTGTTTATGTTCTATTCCAAAAGAATATAATGTAAGTGTAAATAAACTCTTTTTAGGGTAAACTCTAACATAATCACTCATAGCTATGGCAAGTTCAAACGTGTCCTTATCAAAAAAGCATATTATAAGATAAAAGCCTACGTTGAAGACAAGGAAGTTTGGCAATAATTCCTTCATGTGGCTTCCCTGGTAGCTCATTACAGGATGACCAGTGTATATTAACTGCTCCCAAATGACGATGTACATTTTGTATTTAAGTTTTTTTTTGAAGTGAAAACTTCTTTAGCGCCGTTGGTTGTGATTTGAAACTCAATGAAACGAAAAAGCGACAGTAAAAAGAGACAGACATAATTTCATAAGATTTAACGTGGGAGAAAATGAGATAGGAAATACATGACGTCATGACCATGGACGAAAGAAATATGGATTCGGCAAATATTGTCACATCTGTACTTCAAAAAATTAAAACACATTAAAAACGTTTTATGTACCTGTACATATTAGAATTTAATCAAAAATGTTTTATGTACTTGTACATATTATTATTATTTCAAGTCTATTATCGTACCTATATATTATTTATATAAATACGGAAAAAAAACGAATGCAGAATATTGTCGCGATAAATCGATGTAATATATACGAATAATAAAATGTTAAATAATTATCAAACTTTGTATCACTATAATCATTACTAAAACCTACAATTATCCTCTTCCCGTAATTTTACATTCGTATCATTATCTTGAAGCCAAAAATTTTGAAGGTTTCACTTCTACCACGTTTGAATTGCACACATGCCATATTTTTTTTACATCCTTCTTTGACATCTACTCATTTTTGACATTATAATACCTACACCACATACCATAAATACCCCAAAAACCCCCAATTCCCCAATTCTAAATTGTACTCTTTAATATTGGTTGTCATGGCAATAATGATATTCGGTTTAAATAGTGTAACATGTCCTATTTATGAAGTACTATTATTTATGTAGATTATTTTATACTTTTATACTTTGTGAATGTGAGAGCGTTGTAGGCCTTGTAGACTGTAGACAATTTTCTATCTTATTTAGTATCTGGTACTTGTTGACAGGCCTACACCGTCCTCCCATACCTATTAACACTGTAATTTGAAACAATTGTAAAAACTAATTATTTTTAAAAGAGTAACCGTGGAGTTTCTTGCCGGCTCTTCTCCATATGAATCGACAATTATTTGGAACCGTACACCTAGCCTCTGACGTTTCATAAGTGCCCATGTAGGTTTATGTGAAATAAAAATATTTTGATTTGATTTGATTTGACTCACTAAAGAGAATTAGTAATACATTCCTCTGTATTGAGAACGAGGCAACGGGACAACAGCTAAACGAGCTTTCCTAGTCATGAAGACCCCTCGTTTTCGCTTGTAAAAATGGTTCGCTCATCCACAGACCAACCGTGGCAATCGTACCTTAACCTAATCTAACGACCCATGCGGCGATAAATATTACTTAGTTACAAACCCTTTGAGTGCCACTTTTTTTTGTATGGGAATTTATCAAATGACTTCTCCCGCTCTGGGCGGAGCGGAACGGCGTGTCAGACTTTTACTGACTAAAACCCACCCACATTCCTTCAGTTGCCCATGTGCCACGGCCACGGTAACTCTTTCGAACGAATCTAGCGCTGGCAGGCTTTCAGTGCCCTTGGAAAGTCATTTAGACTCTTTTAAACGCAACACAGATAAGTATAATAGTATTACTCCTGCAAATGAGTGTTTTAACAAGAATCTTGACTACTTAATGCTAAAAGCATTATATTCATAAATTCTCAAAACCTGCCTGGAGTATGCAAGTTGTAGTGGTTAAGTTTCACTTAAGTCGAACCATTAAAGTAAGATGAATTTACAAAATGTTTTAGCGCACTTGATTGCAATTTGGTATAATAGACTGATAAAATATTGTAGGCGAAGGAAATTGAACGAAAGTGAAAACTAAAACCGTGAAAAGATTTTTTTTTTTAATTATTTTTCCTCGTCCACCTACTTGTGTGCTACTTGGTTCAACGTTCTGACTTGAAACATTAATCCCTTTATTTAAAAGATTGCTTAGGTTGAGAGACGTTTAAATGTCAAAAAAATATGGTTAAGCAAACGTTAATCACGACTTTAAATAAAACTCCTTTGCGCAAGTACAAAATTAATTACATACATACATGCACCTATATTTGCAAAATAAAATTCTATTTTATTCATAAAGTCACACCTTCCCATGGGGATAGGCAAAAACTACAGAACGCAACCTGCTTCGATACTCACCTAGATATTTCGTTTGCCTTGTTTGCATTCATACATATGGTCATACTCACAAGCGCTGGTTATTATACTGGGACTACACACCTGTTCTTTTTGAAAAACATCACCAATAAGGTCACTATATGTCCTCCTAGTGCGTCCTCTCCCTTAGTTTCCACTCACATCTGCCTTGTAAATATCTTTTCTTAGTCGCCTTTCATTCATCTTTATAACATGACCAAACCATCTAAGCATTCTCTTTTTAAATTTGTCACTACATCTTTTAAACCGCACCGTTGCCTCACCACATCATTATTCAGCTTATCGTATATACTCACACCGCACATGCTTCGCAAGATTTGCATTTCTAAAGTATTTATTCTACGTTCATTCTTCTTTTACCACACCCAACATTCACTTCCATACATAAGCGAAGACACTACCTATTGTAAACAGTTAGTCAAGCAATTTTGGACATAAACTGGTTGGTCACAATCGTATGTGTAGCACCATTCACTATCTTTATCGCATTTACTCCCCTTTCCACATCTTCATCAATCGTTCCATCCCTTGTAAACAAAATTTACCGCATGTACAATTAAGTGCCCCTTTTAATGGAAGATGCGACAGCCACAAGCTGTAACATAAATTACATATTCCCCGAGTCATTTCCCTCCACTATAACCTCGTTATAAACCAACATACGTTGATAAACAATTAACTTCGCTCGCAGGGCCCTCTACAACGTTATACTGCCACTATGAAACCTGTTACCGCTTCAATTAAAGATAAAAGCCCATATTGAAGGGAAATGGCCGTGACCACAGACGCTCGAAAAGGCTTAAAAAGTCAGGGAACAAACTGGCCAATAAAGGTGGAATAATCTGTTGAAAAGTTGCGTATTGTTTTGACGGAAAGCTGGCGTTTTCTATACGTAATTATTATTATTTAATAAATCAAACTCGATTTTCCGTCTGTCTGTGTGGCCGCATTGTTGTTCTTAACTACATAACAGATTTTGATGCCATTTTTATCATTATTAAGAAAATGTATTCGGGAAGGTAAATAAATGAAGCTATACTAATATTATGAAGCTGAAGAGTTTGTTTGTTTATTTGGTTGAACGCAGTAATCTCAGGAACTACTGGTCCGAATTGAAAAATCTTTTTGTGTTGGGTAGTCTATTTATTGAGGAAGGCTATAAGCTATATAACATCATACTATGATCAAAAGGAGCAATGAAAACTGGCAGGTAATTTAATGCGACGGGAAGGGTCAGGGGAGCAAAACTTTGACGCGAACGAAGTCGCGGGAAGAATAAATAATGAAGACTAGTTTCTGCCCGTGACTTTCTCCTTGTCAAATTTCTTGCTCTGCCGATCCACCTCATCGCATCGAATCGCCAACCCATGCTTTTTTTCTTTTTGCTCGACTCCTAAGGGTTCTAGTGTCATGTTGTCTAGCGTATAGCTATTCTCGATAAATGAGCTATCCACAACTTAACGAACTTTTCAATTCGAACCAGTAGTTCCTGAGATTAGTGCGTTCAACCAAACAAACACTTTAGTTTTATAATATAAAGTATAGCTAAATAAATAAAAATACATAAAATGTAATAAGTAATGAAGTATTCAGATTTATAATATTAGTACATTTACTAGACGTTTTGTCAAGTTGTGAAAACCGTGTGAAGCAGGGTCGCTTGTTGTACTTATAAAGGTTGATCCAACTCATCCCTTGAGACCGGTTTATAGTGATTAAGGGATTATGTAAAGAGGATAAACTGGTATCCTCCTGTGTGCTATTAAAAATAAATGGCGATCACCAATCAGTAGGGCCATTCTGTAAAGTTCACCGCATATTACAGCCGCCACAGTGGAACGCTTTTTCATACAAGAAAGTGCGGTGCGGACTGCTCGTAGAGTTGGTTGGTTCACGGAAAATGTTTGTAAGTTATCAATGAGGGTTTTTTCAATGCGTTGCGTTGCGGTGCGACCCACCTTAATATGCGTGAGCCTTTATAGTGGATTCGACAAAATGTGAATATAACTTATACCCCGAAGAATATTTTTTTTGAGTAATATTTGATTTTATTCGTAAGATATTACAAATTAGAGTATTACATCCAAGATAAGAATGCTTGGAAACATGCTGGTCTCGCTCCATAGGACATTCTTAGAGATTTCCAAACTGATTGCTAACTTAATTGTATAGTTTAGATTTTTTCCCCTATGACTCTGATTTACATTCTATGATTATTATAACTCATACACTGACTTGTAACTTGTAAAAATAATAGGAAATTCTTGCCTTTGCAATGTTTATAAGTATGTGAGCACCATGTATCTGTCATCATATGATTTATCTCTCATTGCTTCATTTTTTTTTTACCTAATGTGGTATCGTTATTTTATTTTAGGTGCATCGTTTTCACAAAAATTTTATATAATTAAGTTACATATTTAAAAAAAAACATTTTTAAGTAGTAACGGTGAAGTTTCTTGACCATTCTTGTCCATACGAAACTACCTATTGGAAGGGGCGACTAGAATTAATTATATTTTAATGTAAATGTTGACGTTCAAAAGTGCCTTAAGTGTCTATTTGAAATAAATGCTTTGAATTTGTGCAGGAATACAGCACTTCTTCGAAGACGTGGAACAATATCGACTCTCCTGACATTATCCGTCAGAAGACAGCCGCCACGCAACAGTCGATGCTACGCTCAACTAGACTGATTGTCACTAGTGTGACTCTTATTCGACCTTTCTGTAATTACAGTAACTGTTATAAAACTAGACAGCTCCACTTGCTGCATCGTCATACTTACAGATGTCTGAGTCCTCACTCCAGGTTTTTGACATAGGTCGACGCAATTAGGTAGATACTGTAGAGGTTGTTAGCATGAGACAACCTTACGATTGTATAGGCTGGCTATAATTTGAGCTGACAGACTAATTTAGAATTCGTTAAAAAAAGGAATATAAGAGAGACCGGGCTGACAAGCCGAAAAAGGAAGTGATAAGAATAAAATTTGTAGAACGACTTATAGAAATAATGGTCGATTGTCACAATAAATGTGTTTTATTGTTAGACAGGCACCAGGGACCTTTACTGGGCCCACAATACTGAGTTTCATTTTCAATTTTGTGGGTCTATAGTAATCCCTACCTATCTATCTACTCTCACTGATGTCATTCTTTGTAAAATCGTTTAGTCCAGGAACTACAACTAGACCTTCTTTATTTCTGCCGTCAACAATGTCGTCAACAAAATTATTTTATTCAAGAGTTTGACCACTTTATCTATTTATTTTACTAAAGTTATTCACCTTGACCAAATTGAAAAATAGTTGAAACTGTGAAATACTACAGCTCAAATCGATTTGTCCCCTCTACCCTAAAGAACTTAATTTCAATCCTGTCATTTACGAAACTGACAGTTCGGCTTGCGGCCAACATTTCCGTTTTTCAGTACATTGTGAGGTCACATATCGACAGATTCCGTCGATGACAGTCCTAAACTGTTCTACCGTACCTATTTACACTGTAATTTGAAACCATTGTAAAAGCCAATTATTTTTAAAAGAATAACCGTGGAGTTTCTTGCCGGGTCTCCTCTATAGGAATCAACAATTTGGAACCGTGCACCTAGCTTCTGACTTTTCATAAGAGCCAATTCTTGCTTTGTAGGTTTATGTGAAATAAAAATATTTTGATTTGATTTGATGACAGTAATCAGCCAGTGTCAGTATTATCCGACCTCTTCGATTGTTCCTGGTAACTTCGTAATAAACAAGACAATGGCGCCACTTGCTGTGTTTTTAACCGACTTCAAAAAGGAGGAGGTTCTCAATTCGGATGTTTATATGTTTTTTTTTAATGTATGTTCGGCCATAACTCCGTCGTATATGTTTATATTGATTTGCAAAATTATTTTTTGTTCAAAAGAAGTTTACTCCGAAATGGTCCCATATAATTTTCATATAGATCTGATGATGACTTCCGGAGACAGACACCGAAACTCTTTAAAAAATGACAGCAAATCAACCGCGATTTCTGCTATCGCATAAATATGCATTGTTTGTTTGGAATTAGTGCGGGGTGAATACCACAGCTAAAAATTTAAAAATAAAAACTTTTTTACAAAAAAAAAAAAAACAACCGACTTCCTTAAAAACACTACAAAGTGAAAAATAACTTTAATTTCGGAAGTCGGTGGCAAAAAAACAATAAATACAGATCCTAAGACACCGACTTCCGAAATTAAAGTTATTTTTCACTTTGTAGTGTTTTTAAGGAAGTCGGTTGTTTTTTTTTTAAGTTAATGGTTGCGACTAAATATCACACAGTGACACCTTTTTTTTTTTTTTTTTTTTTTTTTTTGGATGGGAAATCATCAAATGACTTCTCCCGCTCTGGGCGGAGCGGGAGGGCGTGTCAGACTTTTACTGACTAAAACCCACCCGTGTTCCTTCAGTTGCCCATGTGCCAGGGTCACGGTATCTCTTTTGAACAATCACGCGACCCCGGCAGGCATCGGTCCTAGCAGACCCCTTCAATAAAGCTGACATCTCTTTGAGGTAAACTCGGCTCAATTCATTATCCTAAGCTTAATGTTAGACAGGCATTTTAAAACATTAGTACCTCTAATTGAGCACGATTATTTGTTCTGTGTCTGGGTGTAATTTATCTATAATATGTATGTATTTAGAAATATATAAGTATATTTATCAGCTGTCTGGTTACCATAGTACAGGCTCTGTCTAGTTTGGAATCAGATAACGGTGTGTTGGTTGTCCTAAGATATTATGTTATTATTATATTATTTCTAACTAAATAAATTGAAAAAAATATACCTATCTACTTACTAATAAAACAAGCCGTTAGCTGTTATTTGTAGATCTTAGATAGTCGCTACAGGTCGTCAGAAGCCCGAAAGTCTGACAACCAGTTTTACCTAGAGGTTTCATACCAGTCTTACTCTTACCCAGTAACTGGGTTTTGGAGGTCAGAAAGTCAGTCGTTTCCTGTAAAATATTGATATTCAGCTACATCCGGTTAGACTGGAAGCCGACCTAAGACTAGGCAGATGGTGATTTATTAATAAAATACTAGCTTAGTACTAACTGACTTCCAACAACAGCCAGACCATGATTGAATTTTTTGTAGTTTAAACAAGCAACAAAAAAAAAAAACAATTAAAAATAAACAATTGAACTTCTTTTTAATATTAGTTTAGACAAACTTTGTCAAACATTAAAAAGCATTCCTAAAATCGTTTTTATATCTCTTGCACAAAGCATATTAGTTTCTCCACAATTATATGACAACAAAACTACTACCATTGGACTAAGTTGTAATAGTTAGTGGAAAAGTCCGGCGAAGTCACGTCGAGCGAGGTCAATGACCTGGGTGGACAGTGCTCTTAAGTGTATCTAGTGGATTATGTTGCTTTAGTGTTTAATCTGTTTTATGGTACGAGGTTTGAAGGCTAAACAGAGTTTTATTTTTTCAAGTATCAAATAACATTTATGTTGTCATGGTATGGTCACGTGATACGGAGGAATGAGGAAAATGTCGTGAGGAAAGTATTGAGTATAAATACCGATGGCTATAAGAGTAGAGGGAGACCAAAGAAACGATGGGTGGACTGTGTGAATTATGATATGGATAGAAAGGGGGTGACTACTGATGGCGACTAATAGAGAAGTGTGGAAGAAAAAGACATGTGGTGCCGACCCCAAATAAATTAGGATAAGGGCAGGAAAATGATATCAAATAACATTTACCTAACATAGCGCTTGTAATACCCGAATGGATAGGCAGAGATGTAACTATAGTACACTCAGATTTAGCCAGTTATGTTAAAGTTCCATGTAATGGGGGCGAGCCTATTGTCATTCGGGCACAATTCCAGATTCGAACCAGCTGCTGAGAAATTCATGATGAGAAAAGGCAATAATACTTTGTCCGGCCGGGGAATCGAACATAACGCCTCATGGTCAGCAATAACGCTTGCGACCACTAGACAAACGAATCAGTTAATTAAACAGTAAATTGTTTGTAATTGTGCAAATATGTACATAATAAAATCATTCTCGTTCATGTGTCGTTATGTAAATAGGTAATCGTTATTTATCCAGCACTTACTTAAATTACTTATTTCCCTGTAGAGTCGGGCGAAAAGAATAGGACCAGCCTATTTCTTCCTGTGGGTGTCGTAAAAGGCGACTAAGGGACTTACAAGAGAATGGGCAGCAGCGTTCTCTATGCGTTTCACCACCATACTGCGATCGCCTCCGCGTGTCAGTCGTGGCGATTATTGCAAACCCCCCCAAATTGGGCGTGGCCTACATATGTCCAGCAGTAGACGTCTTTCGGCTGAAATTATGACTTCAATTACTAGTAATATTGCTTGTAGCTAGTATCAAATAAATCGATTCATGTTTTCGTGAACACGTTAGGTATTTGAAGAAAAGGGATTGCGTTAAAAATTTCTGTTAAGTATGTCTCGCCAGTATTCTGCTGATCGAACCATTTTGCTAAAGTAAATATTAATCCTCTTTAGCCGAATAGATACCTACGTAAGGTACTCACTGAAATGTCCCTCTGAGGAATAAGGTATACAAAATAAAGTCTACATGTGTATGTTTGACTGGCCTGTTAGTCTAGTGGTGACCCTGACTGCTAAGACTGAGGTCGTGGGTTCAATTCCCACCCTGGACAAATCTTTGTGTGATGAGCACAATCATTTGTTCTGTGTCTGGGTATAATTTATCTATAATACGTATGTATTTATATATATATATATATATATAAGTATGTTTATCAGTTGTCTGGTTGCCATAGTACAGGCTCTGCCTAGTTTGGGATCAGATAACGTTGTGTTGGTTGTCCTAAGATATTATTATTATTATTTACGTTATAGTTCAGATTGTTGATGTCTAAACTCTAATTACTACTAATAAAGTACATTTGTTTGTTTTATTTAAACCATTGTTTTACTCACACAAACAAACAGACGCTGAAAAAATATGTGTTCTGTACAAATTAAGTTCCTGAGCATTAGATAAAAAAATAAAATATAATAGGTCATTTGACATACGTGCATCAAATCTAGACGACTTAAATAACTCCCTACTGCAGGGACAACATTAATTCACTATTACTAATTTAGTAATAAACAGAAAAAAAACATACATAAGATTTGATTTGCGAATGTTAGAGTCCATCGATAAAACGGTTTGGTTGCAGATCACGCTCGACTCAAAGCTGCAGTAAGGTCCTCATTAAACATTTTTTGCAGGATGGCTAAGTTCAGCAGCATATGCTATGAGCATATGTGTGATAAGTGCCTGTAATTGTTTAATCTATACTAATATTATAAAGCTGAAGAGTTTGTTTGTTTGGTTGAACGCGCTAATCTCAGGAACTAATGGTCCGAATTGAAAAATTATTTTTGTGTTGGGTAGCCTATTTATTTAGAAAGGTTATAGGTTATATAACATCACGCTACAATCAAAAGGAGCGGAGCAGTAATCAAAAATGGACGAAAATTGGCAGGCAATTGGATGCGACGGGAAGGGTCACGGGAGCAAAAATTTGTCGCGGACGAAGTCGCGGGCAGAGCCTAGTTTTAAATAAATGGTTTGAGTTTGGGAGTTTGGTACTGTTCAACCAAATTTTTTCACTGCAAGTAAGTTTAAGGCAGTAGCTAATGCTTTAAACTGAATTGACTCATTACGTTTAGTATGTCTAAGAGCGTTTGCACACTGCATCACATCAAATTTCAATCCAAATTCGAGAAATCATTGTCCAAACTGCCCTTTACAATTCTATGATCGAAATCAATATAAATCTGCATTACCTTTTCCTAACTATATTGGTATCGGCTTCCAGCCTTACCGAATGAGGTTTTTCTATAGAGAAATTTTTAGTAACAGGCAGCCCGGAATTGGGAAATCGGCGGTGTGATATTCGCTTGCCTTGGAAAGCACGTTAAGCTGTCGGTTCTGCTCCTGATCCAGCTTCGGTCGTGTCGGATTGCCGTCCCATCGGACTATAAGACTGAAGGACGAGTGAGTGCACATCATATCTCTCGCACCGATGGCTAGTTTTCACTGAGATTCGGCGCCATGGCCGAAATACGGTCAGAAGACTATTCCAACGCTCTAGAGGTAACTCAACACTCCAACAATGTCTCAACATTCATTTACAACTATGTAGTTAAGATCATTAAACTAATGCCACTAATGACGACAGTCGTTACCTCAGACCATAAAACTATGTTTAAAACGTTAAGGGACAGTTAGACGACCATATCGGTGACACAAATGAGCTTCTGACGTAACTCTAATCTATCTTAATGTTGCTCTAGTGGCTTTGATACTTTCTTGGAAGGTAGGTTATTTTAAGCGATAAGGAAGGTGAACGCAGGTTTAAATAGAAACAGGGTGGATGATCCTGTAATGAGGTTATAACTTCAAAAAGGTTTTGTGTGAAAATAAGTTTTAAATATATTTGAGAACTTTGTCTATGAGACTTCAAAAATACTCGTATATAAAGAGGCGAAAAGAGATTTAAGCGACGAAATTGTCAAATAAATTGTCAAAAAAATTGTAAATGTAGCAAAAAAAAAACTGCTGTTTCATAGAATATTTTAACACTTACGCAGTCAAAATGTATGGAACAGTTATCTTTTTTAATGATTAATGGAAAATTTCAACGCTTTGGTGTTCAGAATCATGTACAGATGACTATTGATGAGCTACTACAATCTGTCAAATTCTCAATCAATTCTTTAGTAGATTTTCAACTTTATCGCTGAATCATTAGGTTTAAGATTGATTGGGAGAATTTGACAGTTTCGGATACCTTGATGTGCTGGCGTCTGAACTGAATCTATAGTATGCTCATGTTCCTATCACCCTGTCTAACAGACACACCCATAATATCCAAGGTAGAATATTTAGCCACTTAACAGTCCTTGGCAACCGTAGTTGCCAAAGTGAAACTACTCTCAGTAGTCCGGACTGTCAAGTGGATATCTAATATATCTTAGGACAACCAACACAACGTTATCTGATCCCAAAGTAGGCAGAGCTTGTACTATGGCAACCAGACAACTGATTTTACTTATATATTTCTAAATACATACATAATATTATAGATAAATTACACCCAGACACAGAACAAATGATTGTGCTCATCACACAAAGATTTGTCCTGGGTGGGAATCGAACCCACGACCTCAGCCTTAGCATATAGTTTAATGAATCTTTATTATGTTATAATAATGCATCACATCAAATATTACCCATATATAATCAAGAAAATGAATCATTTGTAGTTTTATTACTGCAGTAAAACCTTTATGACCGACCACAATTTACAAAGAGCATTTCTATCGTTAATCTTAATATTCCTATAATCCCACACGAGGAAAAAACTGTGTTGACCAGCCAAGCCCAAAGCACTACTAGGATTTCTTGTCACTTAAAAAAATCCCAAAAGGAAAAACAAAAATCTCTCTACGGAATATAAAGGGGTCTCTTTCACTAATGCTTTCTTTTACACTCCGTAGAAGTCACGTAGACCCGCTACGAGATTCGTAGCATATCACGTAGCAACCGCTACGAATCTTTTCTTGGGTGATTTTAAGCGTAGGTACGCAATGGGTTACCATAATATTGAGTTATAGTATTCTGCGGGCTTAGTCATAAGTAGTGAAGAAGTGCTGTAAAATTATAGTATGTATTGTATGTACATCTTTCTAAATTATAAACTATGGAATGATGAGCAGAGTGACGAATCTTTATCTACAAACAGTGGTTGCTTATAGTCGCGTAAATGTGGTATGTTATGCTTATGAACGATTAAAAAAAACCGGCTAAGTGCGAGTCGGACTCGCGCACCGAGGGTTCCGTACAAACCTGCAGGTATTCACGGTTAATGCAAAAGGTTTATGTTTATGAAATTACAATGTTTTTTTTTTTAATTTTTATATTTGAGTTGACCGAATGAAAGGTAAATTGTGGTTTACGATTTATGACATATTAAAAAAAAACTACTTACTAGATCTCGTTCAAACCAATTTTCGGTGGAAGTTTACTTGGTAATGTACATCATATATTTTTTTAGTTTTATCATTCCCTTATTTTAGAAGTTACGGGGGGGGGGGGACACATTTTACCACTTTGGAAGTGTCTCTCGCGCAAACTATTCAGTTTAGAAAAAAATGATATTAAAAACCTCAATAGCATTTTTGAAGACCTATCCATAGATACCCCCACACGTATGGGTTTGATAAAAAAATTTTTTTTGAGTTTCAATTCTATGTATGAGGAATCCCAAATATATTTTTTTCTATTTCATAGCTCTAATAGTTTCGGAAAAAAGTGTGATATACTCGGACAGACAGACAGACATGACGAATCTATAAGGGTTCCGTTTTTTGCCATTTGGCAACGGAACCCTAAAAATGCGTGATGTGGTCGGCAGAAAAGATTTTGATTATTATTTACGTACATACACAATATCACGCCTATATTACCCGAAGGATTAGGCAGAAGTTCAGCTATACCTAATACACTGTCTGTCAGTTGTGTTTAAGTCTTTTTTTTTTTTTGTGGGTGGGAAATCATCTAATGATGTCTCCCGCTCTTGGGCGGAGCGGGAGGGCATGTCAGACTTTTACTGATTAAAACCTACCCGTGTCCCTTCAGTTGCCCATGTGCCAGGGCCACGGTGTCTTTTTCGAACAGATAATAATAATAATATATTTATTCACAAATTTGTGACAACCCTACAGAGTAACTTAATAATAGACACAGAATAAACAGATAGTTGAATGTGAAATGGTACACTGTAAATATGTTGGTTTGGCTGTCTTTAGACTGATTCGCCCTATCCACTCGTACTAGTATAAACTGTATTACGAGGGGATAGTCTTCCTCAACCCCAGAACAACAGATTCCCACAAGGTTCTAGTTTGTCATATAGCAGCAGTTTGATTACGTACTGTATAGGTAATTATATTAAGAGATAGAAGAGATTATTAGATCTCGCGACCCTGGCAGGCATCGGTTCTACCAGACCCCTTCAGTACTGTTGACATCTCTTTGAGGTGCGTGTGGTACACTACGTGCCGTCGACACGGGCCTGGTCCTTACCGGATGGCAAGCTACCCATTGCTCGCCGCCCGCAAGCCCGCGCCTACGGTGGCCGGGCACACCACCGTATGCTCCACCGTGTCCTCCAGACGAACCTTGCAATGGAAACACCCGAGCGTTTCCTCCCGCTTTATCCTGAACAGGAACCCCCCGAAGCACCCATGCCCGGTGAGAACCTGCGTCAGGCGGAAGGTGAGGACGCTGAGGCGTCTCTCTATCCAGTCCTCAAAGAGGGTACCGCCGCAATTGTGGCGTGCCCAGCGCTGGATTGCGACAATCATACCCGCCATGTCACCATGAGATCACACCGGATGTCTTTAAGTCTCATGTAAGATTTACGTACGTTCAGCTCAATTCGGGTAGTCAATATAACTTCTGACCTTGAAAGAAAGAATACCGTTTATTTGACACAGTTCGTAAAACACAAAATAAAATAACATGAAAAAATAATTTAAAAAATAAAACAACATGTGTGTGCCTCACGGCTGCGCCAAAAAGGTTCATTTCAGCATTAATGCCAGACAGATGCTGCCTGACGCTGGTTTTCTAATGAACCTATAGGGACAGGTGACGAGGAGTACAAAACAGTTTCAACATAATTATATTATTTAGTACTTATAAATAAATAAATAAATAAATAAACTAGTCATTAATTATATAAATTTACTCACAAACACGACATAACGAAACGAAGACAACAAAAACTAAGGCAAAACCTTCTCCCGTGCGCGCTGCACTCACAGACACAGCACCTTATCGCCGCGGATGGTACGGCAGCGTCATCCAGTCGAGGACATTTGAGGCAGCAAAGGATGGAAACCGGGTGGCTCAACAGAAATTATGTTTAAATTATTAAGCATTGCATTTTATATAAGTGATACGTTTAAGGCGACCATATCAATCTTCCGTTGTGAATCTATTAGATACTGCCGTAAACGTGTTCTGAACGTGTGGATAGTGCCCAGAACCCTCAGTGGTGGTGGGATATTATTCCACACCTTAGATGCAGCGTATCGGAAAGTGCCTCTGAAAGCCGCTGTCCTATGAGACTGTGTTGAGAGCTGCTGTGCACATAGCCTGGGCGCGCAGTCCCGTCTACTAGCCATCCAACTAAGCTTGTCATACAAATACCTCGGTTTCTTAGACTTAACGACACCAAAGAGTAGGCACGCTAAGTGTAACTTTCTTCTCGACTTCATCTTGAGAATAAAATGTTTGTTAAGAAAGGGGGTAACATGACTTCTAGGGGGAACAGAGTAACAAAAGCGTGCACATGCGTTTTGGACTCTTTGTATAAGTCGATCGGTACGAGCCAGCAAACGTGGGCCGTAAACCGTATCAGCGTAGTTTAATTTAGACAGAACAAGGGTTTCGACTAACTGTTCGCGAAGCTTTTCAGACAAAAAAGGTCTCATTTTGTAAAGCAGTTTCAGACGATAAAAGCAGTTTCTTACGGAGTTAGCAACGTGTTTTTCAAATCTAAGGTTGTTATCCATATAGAGACCAAGGTTCCGCGCTTCATTCACACGCTCAATAGGCTCACCCATTAGGGTTAAGTTAAGGCTCAAAGGTACCTTTTTCAACTGCTGCCTCGTACCAAACAACATATACTTGGTTTTCAATGGGTTTAGTGCCAATCAATTCTCATCTGACCAGGCGGCAATTCTTTCTTGGTCTTCGTTTAAGTCTCTGATGGCCGATTCATAATTATCAGGACTAAAAGATAAATACAGTTGGACGTCATCGGCATAAATATGATATTTGCATTTCCGAAGGCACTTTATTATGTCTGCACAGTAGAGAATGAAAAGAATCGGACCCAAAATTGATCCCTGAGGAACGCCTCTATCTATGGAAGTCAAGGCTGAAGTCAAGGTAGTACCACCCGATAAACGCAATTCCACAAGTTGTTTTCGGTTACTAAGGTAGCTGTGGAACCATTGAATGGCATTGTCGTCAAAACCGTAGTATTTCAATTTTGACAGTAAAAGCGGGATGTTTATGCAGTCAAATGCACGGGAAAAGTCGAGTAGCACCATAATTGAACACATACCCTTATCTTGGGCTGCTAGAATATTGTCTGTAACATCTAGTAATGCTGTAGAAGTGCTGCGCTGTTTCCTAAAACCAGACTGCAGATCAGGCAATATTTCATTCTGTTCCAAAAAACGAGTTAATTGACGGCACACTACCTTCTCCATTACTTTTGACAGACAGGGCAGAATACTGATTGGCCGCAAGTCTTTAATTTCTATAGGGTTTGGACTTTTGGGAAGGGGTCTAACTGTGGCAATTTTCCATTGGTAAGGAAACTTTGATGTCCAAATGGAAGAATTAATTATGTGGGCAATGGTTGCTAAAGTGTGCGGCAAAGTTAAGGTAAGCATACTTAAGGTTATGCTGTCGTAGCCTTGAGCATTTGACTTCAGTTCTGAAATAATGCGGGAGATGTCATTTTGGTCCACCGGAGCAATGGTGAATATTGCGTCACTATATCTGTGAGTCTCAAAAAACGATGTAATTGACGTGCTAGCTACCGAATTGCCAGGGACATTCAAAAAAGAGTTATTTATTAGGTCTGGGTTTCTAAAATGTGGAGGAAGGTCTTGTCCTTGCTGAGGGGCAATCTTTTCCCACGGTATTAATAAACTATTTTCGTCTCGATATTACAGAAGGCATTCGATATACGAGTATTAACAAAAAGCTGAAAAGATTTTGAAATAAAAAACTTGAAAGGTGTCAAGGGACACCCGGATGGAACGAAGTTCCTTTCCAGGATTCAACAAAAATATTCTCTCTCCTCCTCCTCCTCCTCCCCCAAAACTCTCTCTCCGGTCGAATTAATGAAAGCTATGAGGCAACAAACATACAAAAAACAACAGTCCAATTGATAACCTCCTCCTTTTTTGAAGTCGGTTAAAAAGTGTCGTTACTACTTTTTCTCTTATTTTTTTCCGTCTAGCCCCCTTTCGCCACGCGCCATAAGGAACTTCGTCCCAATAATAACTACTTTCCCCGCACTTTTTCGCCTTCCATACAAAATAGATAAAAAATATATTTTTAGCAGTAGATAATAACATGTTCTGTTTGAAGGTTTTCTTTTATTCCCAAGCCATCATAAACGCGATAGAAAAAACCATCTTGGGCTTTCCTCGAGCCCATAAAACTAAGAATTACAGTGGATATAAAAGGGCAAAAATAAATAAAGAAGGTTTACCTTCTTAGCAGATAAAACATTTGTTAAGTAACTTTGAAAAAAGAAGCGGATAGCTTGTCGGTCCAGTTGTCACAAATGCGATGAACTGGGGTTGTGGTCTTGATCTCCGGGTTGAGTGAAGTCTTACTGGTTTTTTTTTACCAGCTCGGCAAAATTGCTTGCTTTCTTTTCAAACCTCTGTGTTTTATATCATCGTGGCCTGCGATGACATCGCAAACATGATTAAGAAAGATAGTGCGACGATTTCTACTCCACCTTCGCCACGAGCTACCTCGAAGATCTGCACCTTACCAATGCCCAGGAAATAGAATTGCCCTATAGGTAAGCCGTGAAATTACTTAAAACTTTCAAAATTCGTTTTAATAAGGGGTTTACCGCTTCGGAAACACAGTCTTGATGAAATGATAGCATAAAAATGTTTTTTTTTTTTTTTTTGTAAACTGCGTTGTTTTAATAAACAACGCAAAACACTTAATAGCAGGATACTTCGGTGCAACACAAAATAAATGTGTTAATGTTTTCATGCATTCTACAAAGCTAACCTTCTGACTTCTTATTTGGTATTGGAAATATGAAATGAAATAATGTAGACAAGCACTTTACGATATGAGACTATGACCTTATAGGCCACAACGCAACATAAGACAAAATAACACAATGTATCGTAATCATAACGCGTGTTTGTCCCTATACATAATTACACATACTGAAAACATATTTATGTAAATTGATATGTGGTAAAAGCTCGGGCCTTCTTGTGACATTGGTTGTTCTAAATTTAATCAAATAATTACAAATATTAGAGGTTGGTAGGTTTAGTGGTCGCAAGCGCTACTGCTTACCATGAGGTCCTGGGTACGATTCCTAGGTCGGGCGAAGTGATACTGGGATTTTCTATCTGGAATATCTCAGTACCAACCCAAACTCTGAATTTGTGCCTGGTTGAAGGCAATAGGCTCGCCTCCTATTACACGGGAGTTCAACATAACTGGTGAAATGTAGGTGTACTATAGGTACATTTCTGCCCAACCTCCCCTTCGGGGAAACAAGGTAGGTAGTGTAGGCACGGTCTTCAGTGTTACATGGATCACTATGGAAGTTTCCACGGCGCGGTTAACTCGCAAAACCGGAAAAAAACCGTGCCGTGTACAAAGGGCGTAATACTATTGCATTTTAACTTGATTACCTTCTACCAAAGACAACAAAAGAGCGTAAAGAAAATATTAGACCATTCAACGAAATTGATTCTCAATGTTTGAAAGTCGCAGGAGTGAGAGGTAAAGTCGATTCGGGTTAGAGCACGCGCACACTCGTCCACGGTCGCATGCGACAGGCTAGCGTCAGTCTTGCTGTGAGTACGGACTCACATGATAAACATCAAGGCATGTGCAACTAGAGGATATTCACTCATAAGATGTACAACACGACCGTCTCTCGAATACTTAAAGAAAATGATCGCTTCCTCTACGTCGATCGACTCCACTGGTGTAACGACTAGTTGCAGACGCAAACTGTTTATTTGATTTTTACTTGGTTTGTCTAAATTTTAAAAATTCTGATTTAATTTTCATTCGTTGTAAGTTTCGAGTGACCACTGAAGATCAGCGCTGGGCTGTGGGTCCCATAGCACGGCATCATGAGTGGAGGCCTTTTTTGTCACAGTCACGGCGGGCAACTGCAGACTATTTATGTTCTTTGATCGTAAGTATAAATCCGTTTGATCTTACTTTTTGTATGCACGCGTTTTAAATAAATCACTTTTTCTTTCTTCAGTACGACAGCGATAATACACAGATCTAAACAACAACTCTGCGTCTTGTACAGAGATTAGACGCAGCGACAAAATGCACAGTTTGCGCTGGCGCTTAATGTTTACGTGATCCAATTCGGTTTATTCATCCAAATTGAAAGGAATAGGTAAACCGTCTGTTTAGTCCTAACAAAAGACCAATACATTCGACACCTTACACAAATAATTGTTCCATTTACTGACGAGAGCACTTAAGAAGACTAGTGTACACGATCGAACATTTCTAATGGCTTTCATGACGTCACGATGTACTTCGCTCGTGAGTACTGGCATTAGGAATATTGTCTTTACTCTTTGTTGAACACAATGGTAAATATTGACGAAGGGGAGCAGATTATGGGTGATGTCTTGCACCTATTGTGTCATAGGTTACGAGAAAAAATAGGTCACCTGTTTACAACCCCTGTTATCAAAGATGGACAATAAATACACCTTTGTCGGTTCGTATAGTTCTATTTATAATAACTAATGAATTAAAAAAAATACATACATTATTTATTTGCTTGTTCGGGTTATTCGTTAGAACCAGGGACTCCACTTGCGTGAAGGTCGAAAATTATCTCACGGGAACGTTTTACCGGGATAAAAAGTATCTATAATTTCATCCTAATCCATTATGCCGTTTATGTGTGATTGATTAACAAACAACCAAACACATAAACACCCAAATTATCACATTTCTAATCTTAGTAGGATAGGGTGATGAAACGATGTTTATATCTCGAGTCTTGTAAACTTATATTGTAATCTTTTGTCATATTTTTAAACTAGATATCGCTGGAATTTCCTAGCTGCTGGGTCCCTGAGAAGAAATTCCGAATTAAACCCTGAGGTCATCATCATCATCATCAGCCTGAGGTCATACAAATAGATATTATTGTTGATTTAGGAAGACCAGATGTGGATCATTGACCGTTGGTATTTTCGTAGAGATATTGAAGCCGTTACCCGATTGCCAACGCTCTGTAGAAGTTATATAGTTCAACCACCAGAACTGTAGGAAATCTGGTTACGAGTAGCTAGTGTTCATCATTAGTGGTTTCACACGTACCGGTAGATTTCACCCGGTTCTCATATGTGCTACCGGATGGTCGGCGGCGCCGGTCAGTCTGTATACAAAACATGTGAAAAAAGCATTCTAAAATCTGCTTTGCATTATACTGACGATTTGCATGGGAATGACGCATATTTTCCTACAAATTGTATTTGTGTTTTTCATTACGTCATGTATTACCACGATTAAATTGTTTCTTTCTTTTCTTTCCGTGCAAGTTCCTCCCATAGTGAGCTGGTGGATACGCTAAGGTAGCCCGCAAAATTAAAATTTTCTTCAGATTTTTTCAATTTACAGATCAGTGTCAGGCTGTATGTTGATTTTTTCATGAAATACTCATTCGATGGGATTAAATAAACTTGAAAGTTTTTATTGATGATTTTAATGATTATAATTCTAACGATGTTAATTATTATAATTCTAACGATTTTAATAATTATAATTTCAACGATTTTAATAATTATAATTCTAAAGATTTTAATTATTTTAATTCTAACGATTTTAATTATTATAATTTTAACGATTTTAATAATTATAATTCTAACGATTTTAATGATTATAATTTTAACGATAATAATGATTATTATTCATACTTCCTAATTTCATCTTAACCATATTTGTT
Organism: Aporophyla nigra; assembly: GCA_947507805.1. NCBI lineage: Eukaryota > Metazoa > Arthropoda > Insecta > Lepidoptera > Noctuidae > Aporophyla > Aporophyla nigra. The sequence continues at coordinate 22,558,600 of OX382294.1, forward strand.
ACGGTTGCTGATCATATTTTGTTCAACATAAAGCCCGACACCGACTTGCAAAGTCCAAAAAAACATAACAATATTTGAATTTCGTAGACAACACAGGCGGTCCCACCGTGACCATCAACATCCATATACTGATCGATATCAGAAACGCATTTAGTTTTGAAAGATTTAGCGGAAAGTGCTTTTCGTTCCATTTACGGGACATTTGTCATCATCAATAACTACTAATACTCAGTACGTTGGTCAGTGAGACGGTCGTGACGTATTGTCAATAACAGGCGAGGCTTTCGACCGCAGAACACTACGATCTGAAAACCTTGAGAAATGCGGGAATTCAAAATAAAGCTACATTGGATACGGTGGAGGTGTCCCTGCCTGGGCGGAGCACCACCGTGTCCTCGTAGTGGCGATCGGCGGCGGCGACCTCTCGCGTCCAGCCCTGGTGCGAGCCATGGTACGGAGCGAGAGGGCATGGGAAGCCGTCACCTCCTTCTGCGAAGCAGTAATGCTCGCGAAGGAGGAGGCGGGGCGCGTGAGGGAGTGGCAATTTCTGCGCCCTCACGTCCCTAGCCGCCGCAGGAGGAGACGCCCCGGGCGTCGGGAGTCGATAGCGGACTCCCGGCCACCGTAGGCGCGAGCTTGCGGGCGGCGAGCAATGGGTAGCTCGCCGCCCGGTAAGGACCAGGCTCGGGTCGACGGCGCGTAGTGTTCCACGCGCGCCTCAAAGAGATGTCAGCCACACTGAAGGGGTCTGCTAGGACCGATGCCTGCCAGGGTCGCGTGATTGTTCGAAAGAGATACCATGACCCTGGCACATGGGCAACTGAAGGAACACGGGTGGGTTTTAGTCAGTAAAAGTCTGACACGCCCTCCCGCTCCGCCCAGAGCGGGAGAAGTCAATTAATGATTTCCCATCCAAAAAAAAAAAGCTACATTGGATTTTCTCTGTCTGGCGTTGGATATTCATAATCTGCCTAAAATGTTCCCAATGGTACAGGCCTCCTCGTTTCGACAAGGAGTGAGTTGAAATCCACCACATGGGGCCCGGTGGATGCGTAGTGCGAGTTGGTAATTTTTGTATCCTAGGACATACCGGTTTCCTCGCCATGTTTTCCTTCAACGTTATGAGAGCAGTGGTGATGAAATAATTTACACAAAGTAAAGCGCCAGTCCCGGTTCAAACCGACGAACTACAACTCGAAAGTCGCGGTCATTACCACTGCGTTATAGCGCCTATTCTGTAACAATTCCACCGTGCGAACAAAGTGAGTTATCATTCCAACTGTTATGTCTTATGGACAGCACACTTCAAGTTCATCTAAGTTTGAGCGATGAGATATCACTGAATAGATAGGCTGATGATCACTCTGTGTCCTAAAATCCTCTGTAATTTTCATAAAGGATAAGATTGATTGATTGGAAGTGGTGAGCATTGGTAAGTCTGAAAAAGCATTCTAAACTCTGCTTTGCTTTATACTGAGCGTTTTCCATAGGAGTGACGCATATTTTCCTGCAAATTGTAAGTTTTTGTGTTTGTGTTTTTCTTTGCGTCATGTATTACCACGATTAAACTTTATCTTTTTTTTTCATTGTGTGCAAGTTCCTCTCATAGTGAGCTGGTGGATACGCTAAGGTAGCCTGCAAAATTCAAATTTTCTAAGTCGTATTGGTAAGTCTGAATAAGTTCCAGCTAGCTAATCAGACAGATCATTTCTTATAAATTCTAATCCATAACCATCAAGTAGCTGATGATGGAGTGGGCCAGACATATCGCGCGAATGCATCCGGAGAGATGGGCAAAGATCGTCACTAAATGGACGTCTGAGGAAGGTCATCGCCGTAGAGAAGACCATGGCTAAGGTGGTCTGACGATCTAATAAAGTTTGCAGTGCCAACATGGTCAGAGAATGCACAAGACAAAGAGGTTTGAAAGGGAAAGAAGGAGTCCTTGCCCAGCAGTGTTTAAAAAAAAACACATTTATTAATTTATCCTCATTATTTTTGCCAAGTTTAATTGCCTATTGCCTACGAAGAAACCTTTTCCTAAGCGTTTACGGCCCATAAAAGATAAAGTCCGACAAAATTAGCAGCTCTATCCGACGTTTCTCATTACTTCTTTATCTTTTGATCAACCCTTCCCTAGCCTGTCATAAAAGGCATTTAATACCGCGGCTCGAGGCATTATTTCACAAACAATTAATTTTATACCAACTCATATAGACGCAGGGTTAATTATTACTGTTCGTGAAGTTTATTGTTTAGGGTTGATCTGGGATTTTTGGTTTTTACATGAAGTTCAGGGACGGATCATAAAGATTATGTGTCTTTTTAAAATCCCACTTTTCTCATAAGTATTTTCATCGGCTTTATTTAGCACGTCATTTTAATTATTACGGGTAAGGTTTTAGAGGTTGCAGTTTTGAAATCGTGGCGTGAAGGATAAAATTGCAGAGTAGACATGGCAAGATTTCATTAACTACAAAAGCCCGAAAGTCTGATAACCAGTGTTATTAAGGGGTATGGTATTATCCATTTATTGGGTTGTGGAAGTAAGATAAACAGTTGCTCTATGTAAAATACTGATATTCAGCTGCGTTCCATTGACTGACAAACTGAACTGACAGACTGGAAGCCGACCCTAACATAGTGTAGCAAAGGCTAGGCAGATGATAAAGACATGGAAAGACTTGACGTGAGTAAATAGACTTTTGACTGGAAAATAGTAAATTGGACAACTCAGTGGGGCACGAGATAGCAAGCCTTTCTCATGCAAATAACCACACCGGTTCATTGAAAACGTCAGAGTAACTCGCGAAATTCAGACAATCTCATGACTTCGACTTTAAATAAAAATATATTACCTTTCTGCACTCCTCCCAAATTTCATACTTCTACGGAGGAGTATGAAATATGCCGCGTAATTTTCGTAAAAAGGGGTGCTTCTCTTTTGCTTCACGTATTAATAAAAATTATTATAATTGTGTAAAAACACCCGTATTATGGTCGTGAATCATATTTTCTTCAACATACAGGCTGACACTGACCTGCAAATTGAAAAGTTGAATTTCGCGGGCTAACTCAGCTGATCCTTCTTAACTACTTACTACTTACTCTTACAACTATGGTGAACGGGGTCGTAGATATAGATAGTAAACATTACCTGAACCCTGGTACGAGCATAGTCAGACTCAGAGATTAATCTAGATTACCAGAACGCATAATAAGTAAGATAAATGGGAAGAAAAACAAGTGAAAAAATACTGTAGAGTGGGTTTGCCACATCTGTCTTTCCTAGCATGATTGATGAGCGTATTAACTTTTATATAAAAGAACATTAATCATGTTCTCACAGTGAATTATCTCGGTATGTTTATATTCTGGATGAACTAATACATTACAAATATTACAATGATTAGGCAAAAAACAGGTATCCGAAAATATATGTCAGAGAACGGATTCGGCAACAGACTGAGCAACGTAACTTTTGTTTGTTGCCCTTTTAATCGGTCACCGCATGGAAATGTTCAAAACATTCAAAATCACGTATTTAGCTAGAGTTCCTGTATTTATGCGGCGTCTCTCCACAGACAATGGGTCCCCATCCATCTTACACCGCATATGCTGTCGCCTGCACACGTGAGGATCCAATGGCTGCGTCAGCGTAAGGTGTTCGCGTTGCTGAATTTTGGGCCAAATAAACTAAATGAACGTTACCATATATTATAAGAGACTTAAAAAAAAAATAGTTTAAAAAAACTGAAAAACACGCTTATTAAATTATGCTATTTATTTTCTATTTTTTAGGGTTTTTCGAATTTTGAGACGTATGTCAGCGTAGTTTGTGACGTATGTCAGCGTAGTTTTCGAAGACAGTTTTTTTTTCTGTCCTGGTAACCCTGGCAAGGATAATGGCACAAATTAATTTGTGACGTATGTCAGCGTAGTTTTCGAAAACAGTTTTTTTGCTGTCCTGGTAACCCTGGCAAGGATAATGGCACAAATTTATGAAATTATTGCATTGTCATTGGTCCTTGACAGGTGTGCAAAGTTTGAATGAAATCTGGTCGTTTAAAGTGGGTCAAAATCGCGCTATAAGGAGTCGGTTACAAACAAACATATGTACAAACATACAAGTGAAGCTAATATAAAGCGTGTAAAAAGGAGGAGTTTCTCAATGCGGTTGTTGTTTTTTTTTTTAATAAATGTTACCACAGAACTCCGTTATTTATAAACAGATTTGTTTTTTCTTTTGTTCTAATAAGTATATTTATGGAGTAGTCCCATATGAATTTTGTGAAGTTCTGAATAGTAGTTTTCGAGTTGCTGAAGGGGGTCATGGCGCTTTCGGGACCGGGATCGCGACCTTGGATTCCTATGTTCCGGGTTATATCAGTTTTTTATTAACTTTAACTTCTCTTTTCTTGTGGTCGCAAAATACAACAAATAATAATTATTGTATTTATAGGTGGAATCCGGGACTGCGGTCCCGGTCCTGAAAGACCCACGACTCGGCGAACTGGAAAATTATATTATTATTAATAATACGTATTTTTCCACTTAGTGAATGTTGATCATGTCAAAATAACTTGTTGTCACTGTTATTTAGTTAGCAAGTAAATGTAAACGAATTAGTATGGGGTAAGTAGATACCACAACAAAAATATAAACTACCAAAAAAGGCTTATTTTTCACTTGCAGAGTTTGTTTTGGAGGTTGGTTGATTTTCGTGTTATTTTTGCCATCAACTCGCTACGAAGAAGATAACCTATGACGTTAATTTCAATTTAATAAAGCCTTTTCGAGGTACTCACAATCACAATTCAGAATGCGTTTAGCCTGCTTAAAAGTTACAACACGAATATCGCGTTGTGGGTTATTATGTCGGTGCGCGCTAACATCTTGGTACATACTAGTGAAGTGTCAGATCGTTAAAAATGTATACATCCGCGGATACGGATCAAAAATACGAATATTTGGTTTTAAGATCCGCGGAAACGGATACGGACCTTAACTTTCATACCCAACCGGTGTCGATGCGCGTGTTCTTGAAACGATAATTGAGACCACTTCACGCTTTGCTTAACAGCACGCGTATCATGACCACCATAGAAAGAACTTTGTCTATTCTTGGTAGAATAGAGATAGAAGTGTCATGCTACGCTAGCATAAAACGGTACAAATCTTTCTACAATCTTTAATTCTGTCTTTAATCTTTCTACAATCTGTAATTTTGTCTATTCTTCCGTCGACAAAACCCATTTCTACGGTGGTCATGCTACACGTGTACGACATGATTCGATTTGCATTGCGCGGGTCTTTCTTATGTTTGGTTTAGAAGTTAGAAACAAATATTGGATTTTAAGAAATTAAAAATAATTCCAATAGAACGTAATCGTTTTTCATTCCTACCCCATGTTTAGAATATCAACTATGTATTGAAAATGAATAAGGTAAAAGATCCGATACGGATACGAATATCCGGGACGTCACTAGTACATACATAGGTTTACAAAGTTTAAGGTAACTTTGTTCAGAGCCCATTCAAAGCTTTTACTTCAGCACCCTATGGACCAACTATATGCAGAGGGCCTACAATGCTCTCAGAGCTTAACAACGCTTTCAGGTTTCTGGTGCGAACACCTCGATTTTGCAGTGCCCCGGGTATGTTTGCCGACGCGAGGGTGAATGACTTTTGTGAAATAATGCGTAAAAAGTCAGCCTCATATTCGACGAATTCGAAGGTGTGGACGGAATCCTAAAGATGGTTTTAGACCAGAATTGGCAGCTGGGGGAAGACTCATCAGGCGGCATGTGTGCACCTAATAATATTTAGAATTTTAATGTAAAATAATTTATTGCAATATTCAATTTAATTTATTTTCTACTAGCTTTTGCCAGCAGCTTCGCCCGCGTATAGGCAGAGAATTTTCCCACAGAAACGAACTACCGGAATAAAGTATCAATTGTGTTGATCCATGTTATAATCTATCTGTGTGCCAAATATCCAAATTCGATTGGTCGTTTTTGCGTGATTAAGTTACAACTTCCAAACTTTGATATTAATATATTAGTAGGATAATTATTTTCGAGACTATATTGATTGCCTCATCTTGTTAAAGACTCTCTGTTTAAGATTGTTGATTATAAATTTTAGTAACATAAAGATGTGATTTATGTAACTTTAATGTATAATTAAAATCTGGGCGATTTTTACCCTCAATAGACGTTTTTAATTTTTTCGAGCTCAACATAATTTTTTATTTGATATATCGCACCTCCGATGCAACAACGTCACCTTTGCAAAACATGTAATATTTCAGGAGAAGCGTTTGAAAGTTCCACATCCTATTATAATGTATTTACTAAAGAAATTAACTGGTATTAATTAAACTACAACTTTGAACTTCATATTAAAGTTAAAGCGAACATTTAATAAAGGGGTACATTAGCTACTTTTTCTCATTATCACAATCAGATCAATTTTGTCAAAATTTGCATAAGTGACGTTGTTGCACCGGAGGTGCGATATATCAAAGACAAATGCTGCTGGTCACAGAAAAAACCTTTTTTACAAAAAAAAAAAATCAACCGACTTCCTTAAAAACACTACAAAGTGAAAAATAACCTTAATTTCGGAAGTCGGTGTCTTAGGATCTGTATTTATGGTTTTTTTTGCCACCGACTTCCGAAATTAAAGTTATTTTTCACTTTGTAGTGTTTTTAAGGAAATCGGTTGATTTTTTTTTTGTAAAAAAGGTTTTATTTTTAAATTTTTAGTTGTGGTATCCACCCCGCACTAATTCCAAACAAACAATGCATATTTATGCAATAGCAGAAATCGCGGTTGATTTGCTGTCATTTTTGAAGTCGGTTAATAAAGATACCTAGACATGTTATATATACGTTAAGTCACACCTTCTCTCCAAGGGCAAGACAGAAATAACAAAACTCCACGTGCTGTGATCCTGACACACTCCCTTTGCTTCGTTTACGTTCATACATCTGGTCATACATTAACGCCTAAACCCGTACCTACCTATTGGTATAGGTATCTTGATATTGATGACCATCGTGATCCCTAAATCACGGACCTTAATATCGAGCACACACGGAGTTAGCAGTGACCCTCAAACCCAATTAGATTCCAGTACATACGAGGAATATAACATCGACCCTTATATTTCCAATATGATTCAATCTTAAGCACATTTATTGAGCTGAAATGGGAGAAGTTATAACATTTTTTTGTTAAAGAAGTGAAACGAGAATTATTTATGTCTGGTTTATGAGGTCGGGGTCACGAGATTGTTCGAAAGAGATACCGTGACCCTGGCACATGTGCAACTGAAGGAACACGGGTGGGTTTTAGTCAGTAAAAGTCTGACACGCCCCGCCGCTCCGCCCAGAGCGGGAGAAGTCATTTGATGATTTCCCATACAAAAAAAAAAGTGGAAATATGATAAGAATATTATTAACTAGCTGCGCCCCACAGTTTTACCTTCATAGATCTCGATCCTGTAAAAATATCGTAATAAAGGGTACCTTATGTCTTAGCCCATGTCATGGTCTATCCATGTGTTTAAATTTCATCTAAATCCGTTCATCCATTGTCATGAAAGTGTAACAAACAAACACAGAAAATTAGATCTTTTCTCCTTATAATATTAGTTTTGCAAAAATTCGAGTACAATAATATGTTGACAATTATATGTACACAGTCATATTCTACAAGGTGTCTGGTGTTCAAATCTTAATTGAAAGTAACAGTATCTGATTAAACACTAAAAATTTAAAGATAAAAATTACTAATATAAAAGTACAAAAAAAATATAGGTTCTGCCTAGCCTCCTAATATAAAGACGAAAATATTTATGGCTGTACTATGCAGCTCGACCTAGCGCTTCAAGAAATAGTAAGTACAGTCAAGGAATTTAATTGAAAAGATTTACACCTTAGTGTAAGTTTTCACTTGACCTTCACTATTTTTTCCGACTATATGTGGACGCTATTTTAAAAGAAAAATACTGTTTAAAAAGGTGACAAGCACGCGCTATGTGTAAAAGGAAATTGTTGATAACTTGAATAACTTTTTGGCTTCTTGACAGTGCCTACATGTATTAAAGTTGTAATGAAATGAATGGAGCTGTGTGTGCAGTAAGCCAGTGATTCATCCAGCTCATTCGGGGATTATACCTTGCTACTAGAGATGCGCCTAGTACTCGTTTATTGCTCGGTATTCGGCATACACGGCCATTGTGGCGGTACTCGTTAACGGCCGAATAACTCGTTTTGACGGCCGAGGTGCTCGAAAAGAACCTATAAACGTGTATACCTGGCCTACAATATAATATTGATGAAGATTAGTGAATGTCAGAGAAGTCACGTAAAAAACGAACATATTCAAATTTAATTATACGTATTTTCAAATTCGCTCCAATTCTGTAGCGATGGCACTTTTCGGAACTTCATGCTCTGTTGCGGTGCAGTAGCTTCTAATTCCTCGTACTAAAACTAAAATCTTGCATGGCATTCTTCTATAATATTTGAAGCGTTATAGCTATCACATTCCTTATACAAGTCAACCAAACCGAGCTACTCGGCAGAGTAGTCGGTTTGATACAGGCGCGGTCCGAGGGGGGGGGGGTCCTAGGGGTCATGACCCCCCCCAAAGACAGTCATGCTGTCATAACCCTGAAGTATTTGCCTGTCTTACTATCTTAAAATTGTTCTCACTTGAGCCACGGAGACTCCGATGGACATTTGCAATCAGTAGCGCTTGCGACTACTAGACCAAAGAGGATGTACCTTCCTAAAAATATTCTTCAGTAATCATGGTGACCCCCCTCCCCCAAATGTTAGGCTGCGACCGCGCCTAGTTTGATAAATACGCCGTGACATTTTAGTCGTCTTACAAAGGTTGTCCACTCAATGTTTCCGACATAATATACCTATAGAAGCGATTAAAAAATTGTTACCAATTAAGAAAATACGTACTAAGAAAAATAAATTATGCATTGGAATTATGTAACATTCTGTTAATAATGTTTAAGTATCATATGGTAAAGAACACACATACCTACCCAGCGCACGAGTCGACTAGACCATTCCATCTCCATTTTCTATGAGACAAAATATCAAACAAACTTCGTCATGCCTCATCATAATGAATAATATTTTTATTTTTTAGTTATTCAAATGTTCATTTTTCTTATGGATGTGTAGTAGTAGTAATTGGATACATGAAGTGGGCTGCCGTAGTACGACTAAAATGTCACGGTGTATAATACCAAGGTATACTCGGTACTCAATTCGGTAAATTTAATACCGAACAATACTCGGTACTCGGTTATTCGGTAACTTATACTTGGCGCATCTCTAATTACAACTAACCTTGCTGACCGGCCACAGTGACCGGCTTATCTTTTGTGCTGACGCGAGTATACTATTGTACTTACCAAAGCATGCCTTTCCTCATTCGTATTTCATAGAAGGTATACACTTTTTCCGAAAATTTTCCGCAACTATTTCCGCAAACCTCCACTCAAGCCGGGCAATAAATGCAAAACTGGGTTGGGAGCGCTGGTCCTCGTTAGAGTTCACTCCAGCCGGGAACTAAAGGCAAATCAGAGGTGAGGAACAAGAATTCTCAAAGGAGAGAGGGTCTGTGGTATCGCTACTGCCCAACAGCTCGCCACATGCTGCTCTGCAGGTTTCTGTATCTCTTTTGGTCTAGCTCTTCACACTAGACCAGTGCTGGCAAAGTAAACTCTACTGACCTAGACCTAGGACTTGGAGCGATCAAGCCCCACGACGACATCAATATATAGAATAGATATAGCGGTGGTATTATTAGTATGTATAAAGATATCAACTAAGTTAGTAGGTATACGCACACACAAAAGTAGTCGTCTATAGTTACCGAAATTGAACTGGCGTGGATCGATTTTCCCGCTAGATACGATATCAATTTCGAATAATAATTGACGGATTCTGATAAATCAGGATACTTAATGCGAAAAATATTTGGAATGGCAGATTTTTAATAAAAACGGTCTTTGACCCTGTAGCAGTTGTAGCCGAGTGTGACATTGACCTTGAAATGTAGAATGTCACTGTCACCGGTGTCAGAGACTGGGTTGATACACTCCCAGACTCTTGAACGACCAAACTGTTGTATGTTTCGTAAACAGCTTTTGAATTGTTCGTGAATTTAAATTTGGAACTATGACGATACTAATGTGATGGCTAGAATGTCGGTTTCAAAATACATTAAAACTTTTTCTTTACAGTAAGCAAATGCACGGAGCCCGCCAGTGTAGTTATGGTGTTACAAGGAGCTTTTCACACCTCAATGAATTTGACAGGGGAGCAGTAGTAATTAATACTATTTGATAAATTTTTGGCCTCTGCAGGGCATTTATGTCTCTTTTCATACGTCTACCTTGAGCTAGATTCACCAAATTTTCGATTTCTCTGACTCCTGCGTTAGATATAATAGTGTTGCAGAAGCCAGTGTCCTCCCGTAATACTAAGACACAAATTTTGTTGTTTTATTACAACATAAAAAATAAGGAAAGAAAAGATACTTTATACTTAAGAGAAACAAAAACGTATAAACCCAGAATAAAAAAAGATGCAATTAAAATGAAAAAAACATATATTCACTTTCATTATGTTTGTTAATGCGTGGCTAGTAAACATTTTGTGAAATGATACGAAAAAAGCAAGTGGGACATTAAAATCAGCACACTCGCTGTGGGTACGTGATGGGTCAGTAATATTTCACTTCGTCCAATTGTAGTTGCAGCTTCCTACACGTACGCTTTCCTTAGAGTTCTCAGAACCAAACTTTTCATTCAATTGAGCACCGAACTGTTTACTTAACATATAAAGGAGTGTGAAAAACCAAAACCAATTCAATTAGTCCTCTTACAGGAAACTAAAACAAAACAAGAGTAAACACAGACCTGAAACCAATTACCTTTTCTAGAAACGTTCAATGAAAACAGCGCTCACCGTTCGTTTATAAGTAAAACAAAACGTAACGCGGCGGGGGCTGTCATCTCCGCAACTTTAAATGGGTTAAGTGAATGCAATAGTGAACAGTTTGTGCCAGTGGGTATCTAGATAGAGAGGTTATTCACTGGTAGATAGACAGTGTTCCATAATTAACTACGTTTTAATAACAGTTTTCATATAGGGAAGCCCGTCTTTAAAACATGTAACATAAGCCAAGTTAAAAAGTCTTGTCCCGACATTGAATATCATATTTTTCTAAGTCATATTAAAAAAAAAAAAAAAATTTTGTCTGCAGGGCCGTGGTGGTCGCGTCAAATACATATTAGCTCCATATCTGTGCCCAACGGCCCGATAGTTAATTAAAATTGTCTCTGACTCGCGGTCATATGTTGTCCCCCGCGGCCCCAACGGATCTAATGTATGTCGACCATATGGTGTCCCTGATGGCCCAATCAGAAACACTGAAAAATTAAAGCAGCATTCAACGTGTTAACGCAAGACCTCACACACCCCAATTAGAGTATTGAGTTAAAAGTATAATACAATGACCAAAACTTATAACATTATAAAACTTACTGTTATCGTGCTGATCCTACGAATTATTCCAACCTGTCACCCTGCTTTGTCCCCTTAGGGGAACAGATCGGAAGAAAAGTTTGATTTGTCCCCATGTTAGCAAAGAGGGAATAGTTTGAACTTTATTCACTCCAATCTGTCCTCCTATCAGTGATAGAGGGACACATGAAACAATGAAAAAAAAAACCTTGCGCTAATAAATAAGACTTAGGACTATGTTAGTAATACTTCACTTGGTGCTAGCTGTACTTTGTGCCGTCCTTTAGTACTTGTCCGTGGAAGCGATGGAAGAGGACGTGCTTCTGCGGCCAAAAGTCTTCTTCCATGAAGAGGAGCAGATAAAAATTCGGCACAGACATTACGCACGCCAAAATAGTAGTTACAATAGCTCAAAACGATTGTTGTAGTCTCTAAGGGCTTTCTGCCCCCATGTATGTTCAGCAAGTATTAACAGTTACTGAGAAAACTTTACTGAAAGGGAAACAGTTTGTTCAATAACATTCTTTCCTGATTTTCAGCTCCTTAAAATCTTAATTTAATAAACATCCCATAGCTGATTTGCGGGAATCTTTATCTCCTTAACCGACCGTTATTTCTCCTGGCAAAGGTTATTTAATCTGTTTCCCTTTGTTGCACCAGCCATGTTTTGTCTGTGCATCGCCCAAGGTAGACTGGTGGAAAGTGCCTCAGGCATTCAGTTCGCCTTTGTTTAGTATTTTTTACTTGTGCCTAAAGTTTTAATAGTTAAAGTGAGTGTAACAAAGACTTTCCAACCGTTTTAATATCTCTTAGTAACCGTCAACCTTTGTAAACGATTTACTCTGAAGGCCAATTAAATTAAATTTAATGCAGTTATTTTAGACTAATAATGTGCATTAATTCTCTCTCCATAGGTCTTACAACTATGGTAGTCAACGATAAATTCAAGTAAAATTATAACACACATTTATACTAATAATTCAAATAATAAAATCAATCATCTCCAAAAAATGTGTAAACAAAAATTTAAAAAAAAAACTGTTTCAACGTCATCTTGTCCCATGAAGCTGGATAAATCTTCCCAACACTGCAGACATGCTTCGCAAGGAAGGTATTTCCAGAGCACTTAATCTACTTTCATAGTTTTTTGCCACACCCAACGTTTACTTCCATACGTAAACGTAGATTCCATTGGTTGTTCACGAAGGTGCGCCCTTAGTTAACAGCCAGAGGAGCTTTTTACCTACACAAAACGATTAAAGTCTTCTTCAGATAGGCGCGACGCGACTCCTGAAGAACAATCAATTAAGTTTTCATCGAAATTGTTCTACTACAGTTGCGTCGCGCCTGTTTGCAGGAGCCTTTAAGAATTGTAATACCTATTTAAAGTTGATTAGATAATTTAATTGTGTTATTAATTAATGACTCACGTTGATTGTGATATCATTAGTGTAACAATGTTGAATCAATTAGTGAGTATCTGTCGATTTTATAATTTTAAATATTATAATGGTTCTCTATACAACATAACCGGATTTAATGAAAGGAGGCTAAAATTAACATTATTTGATATTATTATATATATTAAAATAAATTAAAGTCGTTTTTCGTGTCTGTCTGTGTGACCGCATTGTTCTTCTAAATTACTGACCGGGTTTTGATATGGTTTTCGCCATCATTTAGATCATTTATTCCGGAGTAATATCAGTTGACAATCCCAGTACGGTGTTAAAATACATACAGAACACTGCTGCCCGTTCCCTAGTCAACCAGTCCTAGTCTAGACACGCGGTAGCGTGTCAAGCCAAGTTCAAATAACAGAACTGGCGAGCAGCACCGTGTGTAATATTACACGAACCATTTGGAGCCACTTTTACCCCCTTATAACTTAAAAACTATTTCACATAAACGTGTCAAATTCGGCTCATAAATCCCTCGCAAGTTCTAAACCTGTTACTTGTCAGTTCTTATTTTATTATTCCGAAAATTTGGCTTGCTGGTAGAAACTAGCCATCGAACATAATAATTCGTATATGAGAACTAGCCAAGTCAGACCTTAGGCTACAATATATTATCCTAAGTTATAAGAAGAAATTATATTTTATGTAGTTATAATATAAATAAATTTCAGGACTGACCATTGAACTTGGCACCCATTTAGATCTCACTTCTTTTGTCGTTGAAGTCAACAAGGCATATATCATAATATTGAACTTGGCTCTCATTTCACATTTATGTTTTTGATGGGATTTTTTTTACGACACGCGCAGAAAGAAATGGAATGGTGCTATTTCACGTGGAACAAGTAAATCAAGTAAGTAGTGAAATTTCTCAATAACATCATGGAGTCTGAATTTGTGCCCGGGAGATGTCAATAGGCTCAACCCTTATTAGACAAAGTTAGCACAAACGAAAAACAAACGCTTCGGTATCGTGCACTGGATTTTCAAATCTCTGTGTTGAACCGAGCATTGAGAATTCAACAGAATGCATACCAGCTCATAGAAAGAACACACACACACGGTGGGACTTACTGGTGAATTTTAGGTGTACTATCAACAGTTTACACCTCTGCCTATACCTTCGGAAGAAACCTGCCTGTATCTTTCACATTTAACCCTTCAAAACAAGAGTGAACAGGTAACTTCTGCGCACGCTCGTTCTATCATCATCAGAGGTCGGAGTAGGTAGATTGATTTTACGTACTCGCATCATGAATAGTCATAGAAATCATAACAAGGATAAGCCTTTTTTCCAGAGGGATTGAATCAAATATTGTGAAAGTAAGGATTTTTAAACTAGGTACTACTTTAGAAATTTATAGAATGCGATAGATAAACTTTAAAATTGTTTTTTTTTTTACTGTAGAAGGCCGGGCTCCTATATAGTACTATTAAAAAGAAAGCAAAAGGATAAACATTTCTTATTCATATTGATGTATTCTTTATTCTACACATTACAACATTTGAAATTAGTTTCAAAATACCGGAATCCCAGAGGCTTATCCGTACTAATATATACGTGCCAGTTCATTGATCCCATTTCAATCTACCTACTCCGACCTCTGATCATCATCATCATCATGATTTCAACTATCGTCAACATCTTTCCATCATTGACCTGATCGAGATCTTGACCTCACGCAGCAAGCAGGCTAACTCAGTAATAAAAATAAAAGAAAATGACAGACGTGATGTTTTGTTATATTTATATTACTAGTCATAAAAAAGACCAAACAGCTCTAATAATCACACTATACCAACAATATACCACATTATCCAATCACAAACCGGTCCCCAACTATAGCACGTTCACTTTCACCGCTACCCGTCCGTGAAAGGCACACGTTTATCTAAAAAGCCGCTTAACCGCTGCTAATTGACCTGTAACACTGGAGTGACTGACACTCGCGTCCGGTGCGTCCTAATTAAAGTCGTCTAGCTATAGTAAAGCGCTGCGTCTATCTGTCTACGTCCTAATTACTTTGCTGAATTAGCTGTAAGGCTGCTTTTGTGTTGGAGTGGAGACGTGCAGACCTTAGAGTAAGTAAATTCCTCGTGGAGGCGATCGGTCCTCGTGGAGGTGATCGGCGGCGGCGACCTCTCGCGTCCGGCCCTGGTGCGAGCCATGGTACGGAGCGAGAGGGCATGGGCATGGGCTGCGAAGCAGTAGTGCTCGCGAAGGAGGAGGCGGGGCGCGTGAGGGAGTGGCAGTCTCTGCGCCCTCACGTCCTTAGCCGCCGCAAGAGGAGACGCCCCGGGCGTCGGGAGTCGATTGCGGACTCCCGGCCACCGTAGGCGCGAGCTTGCGGGTGGCGAGCAATGGGTAGCTCGCCGCCCAGTAAGGACCAGGCTCGGGCGGTCGGCCTCAAAGATATGTCAGCAGCACTGAAGGGGTCTGCTAGGACCGATGCCTGCCAGAGTCGCGAGATTGTTCGAAAGAGATACCGTGACCCTGGCAGATGGGCAACTGAAGGAACACGGTTGGGCTTTAGTCAGTAAAAGTCCCGCTCCGCCCAGAGCGGGAGAAGTCATTTGATGAATTCACAAAAAGAGTAAATAAATACTTCATCATTCATCATTTCAGGCGAAAGACGTCCACTTCTAGACTTAGGCTCCTTTGTGAATCTTTTGCTAAAGCTTGAACTAAAACAAGAGTGTGAAGAGGGGTTTGGTGGAACAATACCAAAATGATATAAATTACACAACATTTACAATATAATTATAATATCCAATGGGGACTGGCACTGTACTCCCTTATACAGGTTATTCTTTTTTTTTAGAATAGAATATATTTATTGTAAAAACATGAGTATACATCAAATAATATGTGCAAGGTCTTAAAATAACAGGTTGATCTGCATGTTTTGCCATTGTGTCGTACAAAATAACTTTTTTTTTTTTTTTTTTGGATTAATAACCTAGCTGGGAATGCAGCACCTCACCACCATTACAGTACACCTTATTTGTCAACCCTGTAAACTGTACTACAATGCTCTTATGATGAATAAGCAATTTAATTTAATTTACGAGATGCGATTTATGTAGAAATTATTGCATGATGTATCAGTAATTCTTGCCTTTACCGACTATGTTGGATCGGCGTCAAGTCTATCCTGATGCAGTTAAATACTAGTGTAATACCTATACATGTAGCGACTGCCGATCTGCCCTCAATAACCGTTACTGAGTAACACGATACCCTTTTGTAGCCCCATAACAACTGTCAAAAGCTACGAAACAGCCAGCACCAACCAATGACTTAACGTACTTTCCGATGCTCGCATGGGTTTCGACATTATATAACTCACCCATGAACCGGCCGTGGGTGCGTCCTTCAATCGACCTGACCGGTAATTATTTTCCCACGAGTGCCTCTATCTGCATAACTGCATTAGTTATCCGTAATTCCATTTCAACTTGCTTATATGCCTGCTGCCTTCTTTCTCTGGTCGTATCGGACTGCCGTCCCATCGGACTATGAGAGTGAAGGAAGAGCGAGTGCCCCTGCGTCTGCGCACACACTTGTGCTCTATAATATCTCCCGCGCAGATGCTGATGGGTAGTTTCCGTTGAGATTGGCCGCCATGACCAAAAAACGGTCTGAAGGACTATATTATTATTAATGCTTTATACGCCTTGTAATGTTTTAATTAAAATGTTATTATTATTAATCAATTGTATCCAAAAAGGAGACGCACAATATCATGATGACTAATTTATAAATGTATTTCAAATTGCATTCAGATCTATTTATAAGTACACGAAAGCCTCATGAATTTAGTTCGTATGAAACCAAAAACAATAGGGCATCCCCGAATGATGATAAAACAAATGAATAAGACGGTAAAGTCACATCTGTGCCTACTACATACATAATTATACATGTGAGTCATCACTCGAGGTCGATTGTAATAACACTTAACCGTAACAGTAGTAGGTAATCGTAACACGTTGAGGTTTGAAGAATGCATTCGTTTACAAAACATTAGATAAGTATACAAAATTATACAATAGCGAAATGTGGGTGTACTGAAGGAACACAGGTGGGCTTTATTTAGTCAGTGAAAGTCTGACACGCCCTCCCGTTGCGTCCAGATCGCGAGACGTCATTTGATGATTTTCCACCGACAAAAATAAAAAAGAAAATAAAATATGCTATAGGTACATCTCTGCCAAACCTTTAGAGAGTTGTCACACGGGCGTTACCCGTGCGTTGCGTTGTCGCACAGTTATGATGAGGATCGTGAGAATTGTTCGAAAGAGATACCGTGGCCCTGGCATATGGGCAACTGAAGGGAGCCGGGTAGGTTTTAGTCAGTAAAAGTCTGACACGCCCTTCCGCTTCACCCAGAGCGAGAAACGTCATTTGTAGATTTCCCACCCACAAAAAAAAGTACTTCAGTGGTTACCGAAGTACTTTTTTTACCCTACGTGAGATGGTCATAACACCAAGGCGTTGCTGGCCTTCCTCGAGGAACTGGGGTCGATCGAATAACCGATTTCCCGCTCGTACGCAAAATACGCGCTTAGACGTGTTGCGAACACCAGCCCGTTCTACCTATTACCTATAATTCTTCAGCACAAATGCACAATCATTGCATAGTTCCAATTATACCTACGTATTATACCTACTTGCAAGTCGTTATGGTGATTATTATCTATCATTAACGTTGTTGTTGGTCGCTAATTGACATTCTCATAACTCAGAGGAACCTGGTTTGTAACATACCTATATCACTATCGGGTGTTTCCACCTATTCTGAATAGTTATTAAGTATGTGTTGTACCCGCCAGCCAAGCGTGGCGAATATGACAAACCCCCCCTTTTTTTGGGAAGCCCATGTCCATCAGTGGACATCTTTCAGCTGAAATGATGATAATTACGTGTTTATTAATCTTTTTAATACGACATTAAAATGAGAGATAGTTATGGTTACCGACATCAAAAAAGGACAAGACTGTGAGAAGGAGATTCACAGTTATACCACCTACTATTTATAGGTACAAAGTTTAATCAAATAAACACACACTGTATATGACATGAGTCACAAAATCAACCGTATTATGTAAAACAGATGCCACAAAGTTCACATTTATCAAGGAAGTACAATCAAGGTCATACATTGTCCACAAAAATATGTAGGTATAACGAAAATTATTGATCGACCAGGAAAACAGGAATGTACAAAGATCTTTGTCAGGCAAAAAACCATTGCATACTTGTTTTGCAAATAGTGAAATCCAAGACGCGTAACGTCGTTGGAATTTTGTACAAGTGCAAGAAGACAATCTAGTTTTGTTGTTGTATCACTTGTCGCAAATATTTCGTTAAGGTCATGTGGCTAGACTCTCGAGTAACTGCGTATATAATACTGTTAACGATGTCTATACATACTAATATCTTTACGAAGTGTTTGTCGTAATTAACCGACTTCAAAAAAAGGAGGAGGTTTCGCAATTCGACCGTATATTTTTTTTAATGTGTGTTCACGGGTAACTTCGTCATTTATGAACCGATTTTGATGATTATTTTTTTGTTGGAAAGGAGATATCCCAAGGGTAGTACTATGATAAGGAAACCAGGATCTGATGATGGCATCCCAGAGAAGTCGAGCCTTCGAAAATCGTAGTGGCGACTAGTGCGTTTTTTTTTTCATTAATTATCTTAAAGCACTACTATTTAATGAAGGTCTGAAGTTGCTCTGATGATAAAGCGGACTGTCGAGGGAACTCCTCAACGACTTACAGCAATTACCCGGTGTTTGGACTTAATTCATTTCTATTGATGAGAACTTTGCACCCATAAATATAGTGCGGGGTAGATACCATAACTAAAAATTTAAAATAAAAACATTTTTACAACAAAAAAAAACCGACTATCTTAAAAACACTACTAAGTGAAAATTAACTTTAATTTCGGAAGTCGGTGGCAAAAAACTTAAATACAGATGCTAAGACACCGAGTATTTTTAAGGAAATCGTTTTTTTTTTTTGTTGTAAAAACGGTTTTTCCTCTATGCGTGTCGATAGCAATCTATAAATAGTCAGCTCAGAATTTGGCGACGAGCTTAACAATTTCAATAACTTCCATGACCTTCTGTAGCGTGCAGACAACAGGACACGCTTTTTTTTGGGTGTCAAATCCTCATATGAGGACTTTTACTGACTAAATCCCAGCCGTGTTCCTTCAGTTTTTTGTGCCTAAGCCCGGAGTCTATTTAAAGACTTCCAGGTATGCCAAGGTCCAGGGACAACTCCACGGTTACTCTTTACGGTGAAAAATAATTGTCTTTGGCAATGTCTTAAAATTACAGTGTTAATGGGTATGTGAGGAGTGTAGGCCTTACAATACATATAAGTCTAGGTACTTATTGAAATAGAAAATGGTCTATAAATCTATCAACTACAAAGTACAACAAACAAGCAGTATCACAGACCATAATAACCAGGTAGGGGTAATAATATGTTCTGAGATTGATATCAATGATTGAATACCTACTTAGTAATAGTTATTTTTTTAAAGAAACTTAGACATAAATTACAAAATATTTTAACAGGCAGTTTTTGCGGCTGTAAGTGGTGTAGTCATCTGTAGCCGAACTAGGCAGAGCCTGTATTGCGGCTATCAGCGCCAGACCCCTGGAGTATTATACATTTAGATAGCCTTAATTTGTGTGTAAAATGTCTGTAAAGTTTTATTTTTACAATTAATGTTTATTAGTACCTGGTGGTGGTGGTTTGCTGTTACTGCCACTGGTCTAGTGATTGCAAGGGCTACTGCTGAGAATGAGGTCTTTGGTTTGAATCCCAGATTGGGCAAATAGTTTTCCAATCTGGATTCTTTCAGTATTAGCTCGCACTCTTATTGCGTAACACACTATCAATCAGAATTTGAATAATTTTGAAGGTTATTGCTAAACCATTGCTACATAACACATAACATATCATCACGCCTTGTTTCTCCGAAGGGTTCGGCAGAGGTGTACCTATAGTACACCCACATACACATATAGGGTTGCCACCTTTTCTTTTTGCAATTAAAGTACATTGGTTGTCATAGGTAAGGAAAAACAAGTACAAAGTAAAAAATAAAGTACGATTTATTTTTCTTTATTATTATATTTAAAAACATATTTTTTTATTGCTTTTGCAGTTTGTATCAGGTAAATTTAGTTTAACGAAAACGTACTTACAACTAAACTTTTCAAAATCCCAAAGAAATCAAATCTTGAAAAATAAAGTATTTTCGTGTACTTTATTGTTCTCATAAAGTATAGAGTACAATTATGTGAAATAACGTACAATACTTTATTATAAAGTACGGGTGGGAAGTGTGGGAACCCTATACACATGCAAAACACATATACATACAACACACATATACATACTACACACACACACACTTTTACTACTACAACATTACAGACCAGTCACAGATCAGTCTACATACTGTTTTCTTTTTTTTTTCATATTGCTACATAATATATTCGAAAAAATTGTCTGATTAACAACGTACCTCAATAGCGCAATGAGTGTTGTTGAACTATCAACATCAAGGCCATATAACTGGCTTTTTATTTTTGCTTTTTTTGGTCCATTCGTTTTCGATATCGATACTCAAAACCCAGCTAAATTAAATTAACCCTGTATAGATACACCTCTGCCGAACCCGGCAATTACAGAAGTTATGTTATAGTACTTATGTTGAGATCGTTATCAATATCGCTAAACATCTCTGCTTACCATTTTCGGGAATGCAGCTGCGAGAAGTTAATAGGTAGTTCAAACAAAAACAGAGAATTTGTTGAGATGACGTCATCTATGTGTCATAAAGTGATAACAGCGTCATCCTTAAATTATAAGTAAATAAACCAAACTGACAAGTTGTAGTGTACGGTCACCAAAATGGAGTAAGAAACCGTTGGATGTTTTTGAATGAAATTTAATTGTAGTAATAAAGACAAACAAATCATTTATCTAATTTAATTTAAACCGACGAGTCGACGAACATGGTTACTTATCTGTTGGTGACCGTCCATATGTACATAGAGCAGTTAACATAGCTGTTAATTCATACAATCAAAATATAAACTTATTTATTCAAATGCAAATGAGAACCTTATGAACGTCAAAATTATATAAGGCGGTCTCCCAAAACGCCTGTTCCAAAAATTCGAATTATAAATTTTATATTGACATACTTTATAAACACAGTACCGAAAATCAAAAATATATATAATCACACTATAACACTTTTTCTGTAACAAAATTTATTTTTTTACCAAAACAACACAAGGCAAATCCGAGGAGTTTCTATCAATATTTTTTTTTAAATGAAACTTAATTTCGGGGCGCGCCATTTTTACAGCATTGCAAAACTATTTCTTAGTATTTTACCTTAGATCTTTTATTTAGTAGGTCCAATCCCAACGTATGAGAGTAGATGCAGTAGTGTAATCTTCGAAACTGCTCATAACTAGGTATTAAAACTACTAGTTAGGTATTGGGTTTTTCCATTAGGAATTTCTTAGTAACAGCTTGCAGTTTGGAAGATGGTGGTGTGAAACCCCGTGTCTCGGAAAGTACGTTATGCCGTTAGTACTACGCCTGATATTTGTGTGGTCGTGTCAGATTGCCGTCCCATCGGACTGTGATAGTGAAAGAAGAGTAAGTGCCACTGTGTCTGCGCACACACTTGTGCACTATAATATCTCCCGTGCTGGTGGCTAGTCTCCGTTGAGATTGGCCGCCATGGACGAAATACGGTCTGGCGGACTACAACACTACATTAAAAATAATAGTTAAAAAAAAACTAAAAAACACGCTTCCATTGAAAACCAAACTAAAAAGTACAAAATAATGGAAAAAAACCGCGGGGTGCTTTTTAAGGTACTTTTTTATTGTATCAGGCACTCCACGCTTTTTTTCCATTATTTTGTACTTTTTAGTTTGGTTTTCAATGAAAGCGTGTTTTTTAGTTTTTTTTAACTATTATTTATTTTATATTTTTTAGGGTGTTTCGAATTATGAGACGTATGTCAGCGTAGTTTGTGACGTATGTCAGCGTAGTTTGTGACGTATGTCAGCGTAGTTTGCGTCGTATGTCAGCGTAGTTTGTGACGTATGTCAGCGTAGTTTTCGAAGACAGTTTTTTTGCTGTCCTGGTAACCCTGGCAAGGATAATGGCATAAATTTATGAAATTATTGCATTGTCATCGGTCCTTGACAGGTGTGCAAAGTTTGAATGACATCTGGTCGTTTAAAGTGGGTCAAAATCGCGCTATAAGGAGTCGGTTACAAACAAACATACAAGTGAAACTAATATATAGCGTGTAATAAATAATAGTAAAAAAAAAACTAAAAAAACACGCTTCCATAGAAAACCAAACTAGAAAGTAGAAAATAATGGAAAAGTGCGTGGGGTGCTTTTTAAGGTATTTTTTTTATTGATATCAGGCACCCCACGCTTTTTACACGCTTTATATTAGCTTCACTTGTATGTTTGTATGTTTGTATATTTGTATGTTTGTATATTTGTATGTTTGTTTGTAACCGACTCCTTATAGTGCGATTTTGACCCACTTTAAACGACCAGATTTCATTCAAACTTTGCACACCTGTCAAGGACTGATGACAATGCAATAATTTCATAAATTTGTGCCATTATCCTTGCCAGGGTTACCAGGACAGCAAAAAAACTGTCACAAACTACGCTGACATACGTCTCAAAATTCGAAATACCCTAAAAAATAGAAAATAAATAATAGTTTAAAAAAACTAAAAAACACGCTTCCATGGAAAACCAAACTAAAAAGTACAAAATAATGGAAAAAAAGCGTGGGGTGCCTGATATCAATAAAAAAAATACCTTAAAAGCACCCCACGCTTTTTTTCCATTATTTTGTACTTTTTAGTTTGGTTTTCCATGGAAGCGTGTTTTTTAGTTTTTTTAAACTATTATTTATTTTCCATTATTTTGTACTTTTTAGTTTGGTTTTCTATTTTTTAGGGTATTTCAAAATCAAAATCAAAATCAAAAGTCATTTATTCAAACTAGGCTGAGAGTCAGCACTTTTTGAACGTCAAAGTCACATAAGACAGTCCCCCCAAAACGCCCGCCCTTCGACACTTCCTAGTGCTTTGGCTGGGAAGAAGAAGTGGCGGAACAAACTCCCCAGCAGCACTGCTGTCTGTTAAGTTAGAAGAACTTGATTCTATACAATATTGTATAAGTTATTAATATAATAAAACAAAACATACATTATTCGCCATATGTCAGCTAGCACACGCCATTATACCAACAAAACATTGAAAACTAAACTCAAGCTGAAATGAATAATGAAACAAAAATCGTAAACAGAACTTAAAATCTTACTAAAGCCTCCAGGCATAAAGGGCGTGCCCGCTTACATATACAACGATGCAAAGGATACATAGACACAAAAAATGAAATTAAAAGAAAATAAAAATAAATTAACAAAAGCAGTTAAATAAAAAAAAAATAAAAAAACAATTATATGAACTACCCATATAAACTGTCAGTGTGTGAGTTACAGTAATTACAGAATGTAAAACAGTGTCATAGAAGAAAAAATAAATATTATCTACACAATTAAGTTAGCAACTAGTTTGATACACTCTAAGACTGTCCTATGGAGCGAGACCAGCATGTTTCCAAGCGTTCTTATCTTGAATGTAGTCCTCTAATTTGTAATAAGCTCGTTTACAAAGTGTACTTTTAATATGACTTTTAAACCTCCTTTCATTTAATTGCAATATATCAGAAGGTATTTTGTTGTAACATTTAACACAGTATCCCATAAAAGATGTATGTACTTTTGCTAATCTGAAAAATGATTGATCTATCTTGTCTTTATTTCTAGTATTAAAATTATGTCTATCGCTTATTTTATTAAAAAGATGTAGATTTTTTCTTACATACATAATATTTTCGTAAATGAATTGGCAAGGTACCGTCATAATATTAATCCTTTTAAATAGTTCCCTGAGGGATTCGCCGCGACATAGATTATAAATGGCTCTGACAGCTCGCTTTTGCAAAATAAAAATGGATTCAATGTCAGCAGCCCTACCCCACAGTAAAATGCCATACGACATAATGCTGTGGAAGTAGCTAAAATAGACCAAACGCGCGGTTTCTACATCTGTTAACTGTCTTATCTTTCTAACAGCATAAGCGGCCGAGCTTAACCGCCCCGCAAGAGATGTTATATGAGGTCCCCATTGTAATTTCTCGTCTAGCGTGATTCCTAGGAAAACCGTTTGATCAATAAATTCCAGTTTTTCCCCATTCAATAAGATGTCACATTCGCTACCTCTGACATTAGGCAATTGAAATCTAATGCACTTGGTTTTTTTTTTATTAAGTACCAAGTTATTTACCGTAAACCAGTCTTGGACCTGAAGAATGCAGTTATTGACGTCGTCAAGATTTTGAGACCGTCTGTCGATTTTAAATATCAATGATGTGTCATCTGCAAATAACACCATCCTCGGTTGGTTTGGAAGTAGATGGGGTAGATCATTAATGTATACTAAAAAGAGGAATGGACCCAATATCGAGCCTTGAGGAACGCCCATTGCCATTTCAGACCCCAATGAGTTTACGCCGTTTACTTGGACTTTGACCGTTCTATCCTTCAGGTATGATCTTATTAAGTCAAGAGCTGTATTTCTAATTCCATAGTGCTCTAGTTTCAGCAAAAGTGTCTCATGGTTTACGCAATCGAACGCCTTGGAAAGGTCACAAAAGATTCCAATGGCATCTTGTGCTTCTTCCCAGGCGTTAAAAATGTTCTTTATTAGGGTAACACCAGCGTCGGTGGTACAACGCCCTTTGGTGAAACCGAACTGGTGTTCATGAAAGATGGAGTTTTTATTGAAGTGACGTAACATTTGATTGAGCATTAACTTTTCAAACACCTTACTGAGAACTGGCAAAACTGACACGGGCCTATAATTGTTTGGTTCTTTACTATCACCGGATTTAAACAAAGGAACTACTTTGCTGTGTTTCATCAGATCCGGAAAGACTCCTTGGTCTACACTGGTGTTAAATATGAAAGCTAAATAGGGTGCAATGGTTTCAATAATAGAACTACAAAATTTGACAGACATTCCCCAAAGATCTTCTGTTGATTTAATTTTAAGATCTAGCTTTTATAATAGCCTGGGGGTTAGTATGCTGAAACCTAAACTCTAAAGGGCATGCCCCTACATTATTTTTGAGTAAGGCAGCGGAAAGCGCGGGTGACGAATTTAAAGCTTCAGTAGTTTTAACGGGAATATTAACGAAAAAATTTTGAAATTCCTGAGCTATTTCTATATCTGAGTTAATGGGGCCATGTGCAGTCTCTAAATTAAATTCAGTATTACGCTTTTTTTTCCTACCTGTTTCATCATTTATTATTTGCCAGGTAGTTTTTATTTTATCATCCGCTGATTTTATTTTATTGCTAATATAAAGCGCTTTAGCCAAGTTGCAAACACTTTTAAAAATTTTTGAATATTTTGCAACATACTGATGAAAGCTTCTATTAGTCATATGTTGCTTTAGGCCATAAAGTTCAAAAAGTTTTTCTCTGCTTTTACGTATACCTGGAGTTGCCCAATCACTAAATAAAAACTTTGTGCAAATACTTTTAGTCTTTAGTGGGAAATTGTCATTAAATTGCGTGTTTAATAATGAGAAGAACTCGGCGTATAACTCATTTGGGTCACATTCATTATTAAAACTGTGAACACATAATGTACTGGCCAAAGAATGATTAAATTTCTCTAGATTTTTACATGTCATTGGCCTAAACCTTATTTGAATTTTTTGTAGAGGTATGTACGAGCAAAATGTTACTGTTTGACCACTGTGATCAGATGGCAACTTATTTACAATTTGTTTGTGTAAGTAATCACAGTTACAAAAAATATTATCTATACAAGTGGCAGAAGAAGCTGTCACTCGGGTTGGTTCCATAAAAACATTTGACAGATTAAATGACTTAAAAAGACTTAATAATCTGGAAGTATTTGAGTTACTTTCTAATAAATTTATATTAAAATCACCACATATGACCAGTGACTTACTACTAGTACTAAGTTTCTTTAGCACCTCTTCCATTACAGAATCAAACACAGATAGATTCTGGTAACTTGGAGGTCTGTATACACATACTATAACATGCTTATCAAGCTCAACACAGGACAGCTCAACAGTGTGTTCAACAGACATCCCAATGATGTCTTTTCGTTCTTTCGATTTGATAGAATTTTTAACCAATATTAATGATCCGCCATGTATCATGCGTTTTCGGCTGAAAAAGCTAACTACACAGTAATTTTCATAATTTATTGACTTTACTTGATGATCTTTTAACCAATGTTCAGTTAAGCAAATGACATCAAACTTGGTGTTTTCTAAAAACAATTCTATTTCAAGTAATTTGGAAGAGCAACCTTGGATATTTTGATTATACAATTTTAAAGTGTGTTGCACTCCCTTTGGTTTTTTATTTTCATGACTAATAATGCCAGAAGATATCTTTTTATTATTCCCTAACAATAATTGGTTATTTGAAAGGGTACCTTCTGTTGTCTTATTACCTAGTTTAACGAGTTATCTGGAGTGACCTTCACTACTATAACTGAAGAGTCAAGAATGCCTGTCTGAGTTCCAGCAGGACGAGAAAACTCTATCTGACTGCTAGTGGCCTCCGAGGATGTTGGTATTATAGATTTAGTAGTTAAACTAGGCAACATAGACTCATCACTAACACTATTCCTGGTTATATTAGCTATAATCTCATTAACATTATATGCTATCAACATAGCAATCATATGTCGACATTTCCAAGACAGAGATAAAGCTCTCTGAGTTAACTTAAAACCACTAACAAATTTATTAGTGTCAAAATACAATAATTTGTCACTATGACAACATGTCAACTGGTGAATAGTACTATTCAACCTGTAAATATAATAATTATCAATATCTGATAAAGTATCAGAGTAGGGGAAAGCACACAACATTAGCTTCCCTATGTTTAACTTGAGTAAGGTGTCTACTCCATCCACTATGTCCTTTCTGGTAATACCAGTACTATTACCTAATAGCAAAACCATTGTGGAATAAGTATCTAGGTTTGTGCTTGCAATTCTTTTAATCATTTGATTGAAACTTATGTTATGATAACTATGATTTGTAAAACTGTGGCTAAGGTAATTAAGTAACATTTTTCCAAAGCCTGAACCTAATTCATCACAAAAGAATATAGACTTATTATTACTGTGTTTATTAACACATGGCTCTGCTGGAAGCACCAACACCGGCGGAGACAAGTCAAGCTGAGGCTGAGTAGGTGGTGTTTGGTTGGCACAGCTGCATGACAGGTTATTGGTCAGAGACTCAAAACTCTCAGCATTGCACTTCACTAAGTCTAATAGTTCCCCAGCCTCAATCATTCGCTCACCTAGTTGTTGTTGTGACCTCTCATATTTCTCAAAAATATTGTTTAGCAAGTGTTCCTTTTGTAGAATATTTCAAATTTTGAGACGTATGTCAGCGTAGTTTGTGACAGTTTTTTTGCTGTCCTGGTAACCCTGGCAAGGATAATGGCATAAATTTATGAAATTATTGCATTGTCATCGGTCCTTGACAGGTGTGCAAAGTTTAAATAAAATCTGGTCGTTTAAAGTGGGTCAAAATCGCGCTATAAGGAGTCGGTTACAAACAAACATACAAACATACAAATATACAAACATACAAGTGAAGCTAATATAAAGCGTGTAAAAAAGGATTATCTAGTGCGACACTATGCAAAAACCTCACCTCATGTTTTAATACTCCGTAATATGCAAGACTTTCCTGAACTACTATTAAAACTCGGTGTATCGTATTAATGCCAGGGCACTGGATACACTCATAGTGTAAGTATCGGGTTGCTGTGTATCCGTAGAGTTTGTTGACTCTAGGTACATAGTGACTACTTCTTTTAGGGAAACCCTTGGGGGACTTCCGCGACGTTTGTATGTCATGACATTGTGTGTGCGTAATTATTTTGCTGTTCTACTAAAAAAACATACAAACAAATGGTGAAATGAGGATGTACTATATAAGGTGTATCTATTCATACCCGAAATATTTAAAGAGTACACCTGTAGGTGGTAAAAAAGCTAAAGCAACGAAAAAAAAATTTGTCGAAATGTATTTTTTTCAAAATTTAATATTTATAAATTATTTGACGCACATAAGAAATACTGGCTCCTTCTTATTTTTAACATCCATTACTCTAGTTTCTATAGTGACCGCGCTCGCGCTGTCCCGTCACCGCCCTCGCAGCGTGAGGCTGGCCATTTATTGAATTTGGAGTAAAGGTTTTATGCAAAACGTCTCAAGCAGTTTTAAAATTATAATAATTACGAAAATTCATAAACGCTTTGATAAAAAAAATCTTTTTGCTTTTATTGCTTCTTTACCACCTACACATGTGCCTCTTAAAATATTTCGTGTATGAATAGATATACCTTATAAACTTACTTAGATACACACACATAAACTCACGCCATTTTTCCTACATAGAAAAAACCCGTTAATTTAGGCAGAAACTACAGAACATCACTTGCTACGATCCTTGCATACTCATTTTTAATCGATTTAAAAAAAAGGAGGAGGTTATCAATTCAACTGTATTTTTTTAAAATGTTTGTTACCTCATAACTTTTGACTGGGTGAACCGATTGTGATGATTCTTTTTTTATTTGAAAGCTGGTGCTTTCCGAATGGTCTTTATTTGGTTTCATTCGGACAATGGGATCCATGTGAAAACCATATAAGTCTTAAATTTGCGTTAAGTATTTGCGCGACAAATGAACGAATACCGCGATTAGATTAGTGCGGGGTATCTACCATAACTAAAAAGATAAAAATAAAAACTTTTTACAAAAAAATAACAACCGACTTCCTTAAAAAAACACTATAAAGTCAAAAATAACTTTAATTTCGGAAGTCGGTGGCAAAAAAACTTTAAATACAGATCTTAACACACCGAATTCCGAAATTAAAGTTATTTTTCACTTCGTAATGTTTTTTTAAGGAAGTCGGTTGTTATTTTTTTTTTAAGTTTTGTCTCCTTTATGTTCATACATCTAGTCATACACATACGCCGATTGCGAGTACTACGTACCTGAACTTTCTGAAGAACATAACTAATATGGTCACTATTATGTTCTTCTAGGGCGTCCCCTTCCGGAGTTACACAGGATCAGTTTTTATCCAGTGCGCAAACTGTAACCATGAATTCAGCATATCATTCTAGACCGCCCAGTGTCGAAAATTTTCGTCGGTTATACAAAAAAAAAAAAAAACAGGTTTTCCATACATTTTGACCCTGTAGGTATTGCATTTTTCTATGAAACAGCTGATTTTTTTTTGTAAAACCGACGGAAAATTTCTGCACAAGGGCGTCTAGAATGATGTGCTGAATTCATGGTTACAATTTACGCACTGGATAAAAACTTATCCTGTATACTTTAAGTACAGTCAACCAAGAGATAAGTAACTAGGGTCGTCGTATAGTTGAAGTTTAATAAAAAACCAATAGATGTTTTCGAATGGAATTTAATTTAATTACTGAACTGTTAGTTTTCTATCGATTTAATTAAATTTTATTCGAAAACTTCCATCGACTTCTGATTAAACTTCAATTATATCCGACGATCCTGTTTACTTTTCTCTTTTGTAGACCGTTCACGGCTGCTTAATTCTTTGTTGAATACTGGAGTGATGTTATTTTATGCACGAAAACATGGTTGACTGCTTCGCTGCTATGCTGCATAAGGACCTGAGTTGGATAACAAGTTCGCGTTAAGTGTCATTGGGTTTTTCCATCAGGAATTTCTCAGTCGCAGCTTCGAATTTGAATTTGTGTAATAAGTTCGCCTATAGTAGAAGATCCAAACCTACATCGACCTTCACCGAGATAATAGAATAAAACTTATTTTATAATAAATTTAGTATATTAGAAAATATATTAAAAATGGGTTGCCAAAAAAATCCTGGACAAAATATTTTTAATTATTTTTTTTAAAATGATTTTTATTAAATGTTACAACATCAAGATAATAAGAAAATTTTATACTGGACTTAAAGTATAAAACATATAGAATGTGCAAACGTAGGGTTGTCTATAATTTACCTGGACAAACTACTAGGCTGCCAGGTATAAACAGGTATGTCGATGCCAGTTACTTTCACTTGTTATGATAATAGAAAAAAATTAATATAACCCTACGTTTGCACATTCTATATGTTTTATACTTTAAGTCCAGTATAAAAAAAAAAAAAAATTTTTCTTGATGTTGCAACATTTAGTGAAAATCATTTTTTTTATAATTAAAAATATTTTGTCCAGGATTTTTTTTTTGACAACCCATTTTTAATTTATTTTCTAATATACTAAATTTATTATAAAATAAGTTTTATTCTATTATCAGCTCGGTGAAAGTCGATTTAGGTTCGGATCTTAGACTACTACTATTACATGGGACTCAAACATAACAGGCGAAATGTGAGTGTCGTAAAGATACATCTCTGCCTAACCATTCGGAAATTACAAGCGTGATGTTATCACATCAGCGGCCTATAATGTTCCCACTGCTGGGACACAGGCCGCCTCTCGGTGAGAGGGAGTGGGCCATAATCCGCCACGCGGGCCCACTGCAGGTTGGCAGATGTCACATGTCTTCGAATTTTTGGCCATGTTGTGTTGTGCCAAACGATGTTTTCCTTCACCGTTTTGATTGATCGTGATAATAATATGTACAGAATCAAAACCTTTTTTATTTATACGCTTTATATTAGCTTCACTTGTATGTTTCTTCACTAGTATGTTTATATGTTTTTTGACTGGCCTGTTAGTCTAGTGGTTAGTGACCCTGACTGCAAAGACTGAGTTCGTGGGTTGGATTCCCACCCAGGACAAATATTTGTGTGATGAGCACAATCATTTGTTCTGTGTCTGGGTGTAATTTATCTATAATATGTATGTATTTAGAAATATATAAGTATATTTATCCGTTGTCTGGTTACCATAGTACAGGCTCTGCCTAGTTTGGGATCAGATAACAGTGTGTTGGTTGTCCTAAGATATTTAATTATTTTATTTTATTTATTTGTTTGTATGTTTGTTTGTGTCTAACTCCTTATAGCGCGATTTTGACCCACTTTAAACGACCAGATTTCATTCAAACTCTGTAGACTTACCGAGGACCGATGACAATACTATAATTTCATAAATTTGTGCCATTATCCTTGCCAGGGTTACCAGGACAGCAAAAAACTTCGAAAACTATGCTGACATACGTCACAAACTACGCTGACATACGTCACAACCTACGCTGGCATACGTCTCAAAATTCGAAACACCCTAAAAAATTGAAAATAAATAATAGTTTAAAAAACTAAAAAACACGCTTCCATAGAAAACTAAACTAAAAAGTAGAAAATAATGAAAAAAAGCGTGGGGTGTCTGATATGAATAAAAAAATACCCTAAAAAGCACCCTATGCTTTTTTTCCATTATTTTCTACTTTTCAGTTTTTTATTTATACGCTTTATATTAGCTTCACTTGTATATTTGTATGTTTGTTCGTAACCCACTCCTTATAGCGCGATTTTGACCCACTTAAAATGATCAGTAGACTTATCGAGGACCGAGGACAATACTATAATTTCATAAATTTGTGCCATTATCCTTGCCAGGGATACCAGGACAGCAAAAAAACTGTCTTCGAAAAGTACGCTGACATACGTCACAAACTACGCTGACATACGTCTCAAAATTCGAAACACCCTAAAAAAATAGAAAATAAATAATAGTTTAAAAAAACTAAAAAACACGCTTCCATAGAAAACCAAACTAGCTTCTTAAGGTATTTTTTTATTGATATCAGGCACCCCACGCTTTTTAGGGTTCCTTTGCCAAATGACAAAAAACGGAACCCTTATAGATTCGTCATGTCTGTCTGTCCGTGTATGTCACAGCCACTTTTTTCCGAAACTATAAGAGCTATGCTGTTGAAACTTGGTAAGTAGATGTATTCTGTAAACCGCATTAAGATTTTCACACAAAAATAGAAAAAAACCAATAAATTTTGGGGTTCCCCATACATAGAACTGAAACTCAATTTTTTTTTTTTTTTTTCATCAAACCCATACGTTTGGGGTATCTATGGACAGGTCTTCAAAAATGATATTGACGTTTCATGTATTAATAAAAATGTAAATAACTATTATTGTATTAGGTAATCTGCGACATTGTTTAATTCATATTTAAATCGTGAATGTGTAATAATTTTGCATGCAATTAATACAATTTTTGTATCGCTAAACATGTGGACATTATATAAAATCCAAACTGTAACAACTTTATACCATGTTTAAAGCAAATAAAGACTTATCTTATCTTATCTTATCTTATCTTATCTAATATCATTTTTTTCTAAACTGAATAGTTTTCGCGAGAGACACTTCCAAAGTGTTAAAATGTGTGTGTACCCCCCCCGTAACTTCTAAAATAAGAGAATGATAAAACTAAAAAAATATATGATGTATATTACCATGTAAACATCCACCGATAATTGGTTTGAACGAGATCTAGTAAGTAGTTTTTTTTTAATACGTCATAAATCGTAAACCACAATTTACCTTTCATTCAGTCAACTCAAATATAAAAATTAAAAAAAAAAAACATTTAATTTCATAAACAAAAACCTTATACATAAACCGTGAATATCTGCAGGTTTGTACGGAACCCTCGGTGCGCGAGTCCGACTCGCACTTGGCCGGTTTTTTTTCCATTATTTTCTACTTTTTGATTTGGTTTTCTATGGAAGCGAGTTTTTTAGTTTTTTTTAAGTATTATTTTTGTACTTCATACTTATTTGAGGAATGAACAGTCTCTTGTTGGGTCCGATTAACTCAAGATAATACAATAAAAAAAAATAAAAAATAAGAGACGGGAGGAAAATCGAAACCCGGAAAAGAAAATGTTATATTCCGAAAAACCACATTATGATTATTACAATATGACATAATCCGTACACGACTTTGTTCAAAAAAGTTACATAGATAAACCCACTCTTTCTACTTATGGGGGGTTTTTTTTTTGGATGGGAAATCATCAAATCACTTCTCCCGCTCTGAGCGGAGCGGGAGGGCGTGTCAGACTTTTACTGACTAAAACCCACCCGTGATCCTTCAGTTGCCCATGTGCCAGGGTCACGGTATCTCTTTCGAACAATATCGCGACCCTGACAGGCATCGGTCCTAGCAGACCCCTTCAGTGCTGCTGACATCTCTTTGAGGCGCGCGTGGAACACTACGCGCCGTCGACCCGAGCTTGGTCCTTACCGGGCGGCGAGCTACCCATTGCTTGCCACCCGCAGGCTCGCGCCTACGGTGGCCGGGAGTCCGCTATCGACTCCCGACGCTCGGGGCGTCTCCTCCTGCGGCGTACTTATGGGGGTAAGCAGAAACTACAGAGTACCACCTACGACGCTCCATATATACTCCTTTTGCTTCGTTTAAGTACGTTCATATATACACACGCACGACCCGTTGCGAGTCAAAGTTGATATATAAATAAATTACCTTTTCCCTATAATACCTACATAATAAATAAATAGTAAACTCATTGTATTTATTTTATATAAATAGTGCTTAGAATAACCCCAATTACTGGATTAGTGTGTCTGCAGTTTTTATTTATTGTTGGGTCTCATCAAGCACTATTTTATTTTAAACGTATCATTAGTATCATCATCCTCTGCCTAACCTTTTTCCAACTATGTTGGGGTCGGCTTCCAGTCTAACCGGATGCAGATGAGAATCTGACCTCTACAACCCAGTTAATGGGTAATACGATAACCTTTGGTAAGAGTGGTTGTCAGACTTTCGGGCTTCTGACGACCCGTAACGACTATCTAAGATCTACGAAAAACAGCCGGGACCAACGGCTTAACGTGCTTTCCGAGGCATTCCGTGCCTCGTGGGTCTTGGTATGTAAAGATGGTCACCCATCCACAGACCAACCGTGGTAAGCGGTATAAGTATTATTAGTACCTATATTCTTTTCAGTTCGTTACACTATCTACCGAGGTACTACGTGGTGTGAATTTTAAAAATAATACGTTTCTTATTATAAAATTTGATTAATACATTTTTCCTTCACCTAGTGATAATTAGTTTTGTTTGTACCTTTGTTTAATTTTTCCAACTATTGTTTTAAATATATGTTGCTATGGTGTACGTGTCCATTATATCAACGCATTTTATATATATTGCACAAAATTATAGGTTTTAAAATATTGAAACAGACATGTTATAAACTAAATAATAAATAACAGTGTCACTTACCTAGAATCCGCATTTAAAAAACATTCCCAGGAAGATTTTAATTGCAATAAAATCAAATCCAAATTGATAACTCACAAAACACTAAAAACTTAAGCACATAACACTTTTAATAAACACATCACAAAATATAGTTTGTAAACTTTCCGATCTGCGCGATAGATGGCGTTAATTCGCACGCGTGCGACTTTGCCGGCGGCCGGCGAAACACTGACTGGGTAGGTACTCTCTGGTCTAAGGCTATAACTTGCATCCGATAACAGGTTATTACTACAACTAAAATTAATGAATGGGGATGACCTAACACTGTATACGTTTCCTTGATGCCGATGTCCAAGTGATTTACGCGTGACGATTATAGAATGACTCGAACCGCCACACGTTGAGGAAAACTGGTCCAGAAGGTAAAAGAACAGTGTAAGCCGGTGTTTTGTAAGCTTTGTGGTATTTTTAACAAGGAGGGTGGGGGGGGGGGGGGTGTTGTGCATGCATGTATTTGAATTTTTTAAATGTATGTTCATCGATTTCTCCGCTAAATGTGGACGGATTTCAAAAATTATTTATTTTATGGGTAAGTTATGCTTCAGGAGTAGACCCATATACATATTTGACTTTGCTTTTGTAGTTTTTGCGTTACCTTCGCTAAAACGTATTTAATCTACTTTGTTTATCGTGACGATATTCTAATACTTCCTGCCACTGCTGTTGACCTGCAGGGAAATTGCGGAACTTTTTATCGGTAGGAATTGGTTTAATATTCATAGTTAAACAACATTAATTGCGTTATTTACGTTGCTGAGCCGACAATTTATTCGAACAAATGACGCAATGGTTTACAAATAATCTTCAATCCCATTCAAATTCTGATAAATTGTGCGTTTCGCAATTAGGGTGCGGGCCAGTAATGGTATAATAATAATAATGTTTATTTTTAATAATAATTTAAAATTTTACAGACATATTATATGCTATATTTTCTTTTAACAAATGAATTAGACATCTGTAGCCGAACTAGGCAAAAGCCTGTATTTCGGCTATCAGCGCCAAACCCTCAAATAATTTATACTTAAAAATAGCCACTAAGTAGAAAGGTATTACGTATATACGTATATATTTGATATATACGAATTAATGTGGGGTAGATACCATACCTAAAAAATGAAAAATAAACACATAAAAAAATAAAACCTATTTCCAAAAAAAAAACACTACAAAGTTAAAAATTACATCGCAAAAAATTCGGAAGTTGGTGACAAAAAACTAAAATAGGTACTGATCTAAAGACACCGTCTTCCGAAATTAAAGTTATATTTTACTTTGTAGTGTTTTTCTGGAAGTTGCTTAATTTTATCATTGATTGTTGTATGTTGGAGCCGAAGTTTCATTAAGGGGCTAGTGGTCAATCTATTCATTACATATTGAGACCCCTCTGTGCCTTGGAAGGCACGTTAAGTTTTGTTCCCAACTGTCATTTGTAGATCTTTGACAGTTACTGCGTAACTGGTAATGGAGGTCAGATAGGCAGTCACTCAAATTAAAATACTAGTACTCAGCTGCATCCGAATAGATTGGAGACTGACTCCAATATTGTTGGGAAATGCCTAGAGGGCGATGATGACTAAAAAGAAGTCAAACCCAAAGTTTAGCTGTAGCAGAAGGGTCTCTAACGTGCTGCTAAATTCGAATGTACCGACGCCATCTTGCTTTTTCAAACTCATTTCACAATTTTTTCCGCAACAAAAAGCCGTTGTTAATCGTTTTAGATGCATTCTGAATTGGTAAGTAATTGGTTCAGTCTGAAGATCAATCCGAACGATCCGTGGTGCCGGACGTAAAGAATAACACCAACCCATTTCTTCCCGTGGGTATCGTAAAAGGCGACTAAGGGACTTACTAGAGAATGGGCAGCAGCGTTCTCTATGCATTTTACAACCATACTGCGATCGCCAACCCGCCTGCCAAGCGTGGCGATTATGGCAAAGCCCCCCGAATTGGGGGAGGCCTAAGTCCAGCAGTGGAAGTCTTACGGCTGAAATGATGATGATGACGATGAAGATCAATCTATGCCAAAGGTTTTCAACTGATGTTTTTTAGAAAGAATATAAGTAAGTAGGTACCTAAGAAGACTTTAGCGCCAACTAATATTAAAGGGTGATAGATAGTGTAGCTACCTAGTATAGTAACACTATATCACACATATTAAATGAGAAAGAGAACTTGCTGCACTCTAGTTGCGTTACACACAATCAATTAGAATCTGATTCATTTAGAATGAATATATTTGCTAAACCGTTGCTTCTTTGGTTAGAAAAAATTGTCAGCTGAACAGCGTAAATACCGCATCGAATGTCGTTGAAATGTCAAAATGCCTATTGTTAGTTTGTTAAGCAATTACTCCGCGGATGACTAACTTATTTGGAAAATCACTAAATACAGATAGAAAATGCTATTTAATAGAATCACATTAAAATGTATCTCACGCAGCTTCAGACGACAATTCAATAGAGGTACCAATAAATTTTATAAAATCGTGTGAAATGAATGATAAAGTGATTTTCGGACGACGACTTTATCACTTTTAAGCAAGGCTTCTGTGGAGAATTGATAATCGAATAATTCAAGTATGTTAGAATATATGTAGCTTAGATGAAAAATACATTAAGGGGCCGTAGGTACATGTAATTTTACGGATTTTGCTGTTCGACGTGATTATACAGTGAAAATACGGTATTTCCATAAATTTTAATGCACCATATGAAAGGTCATTTTAATTTAGATCAAATGAGAGAGCTTTCTTTTTATTTTTATAAAAAACGTGGTATAAAATATTTTACTTAGTTGAATTTGAGAGAAAATGGGCAATGTTTTGGCTTCAATTACGGTTACTCAGAACTCTCGTTCATTAAATTAAAACAACAGAAATAAACTTCGGTTCAAGGTCAATCCATTTGCCGCAGAAAAATTAAAAGGAATTGGCAGTAACTGACCTTTGAAAATAACCTAAATCTTGCATTTTAATTCTCGACATAAATAAAAAGGACCTCATTAAATAATAACTGATCGGTCTTTCATAATGTGCAAAATATGCAGCATTTTAACAGTAAAAGCAAATTTGAAAAATCAAGTAAATTTGCAGAATAGACAACATTTCGTATACGGCCTCTTTACCATTTGATCCATCGTTCCCATGAACTACAAAACGTTTGTGTGTTACTATACTAGGTAGCCACACCCCTATCTATCACCACCTTAATATAATATGACTTCAAAGTCTCTGCCCAGAGCGGGAGATGTCATATAATGATTTACCACCCAGAAAAATAAGAGGTACTTAATTATAGAATAGAATAGAATAGAACCTAAAACGATTTATACATTTTAATAGGTAGTAGTGGACACACAGAAATCCTTAAAAATCTTTTTACAAAAAATAACAAACGACTTCCTTAAAAAAAAAACACTACAAAGTCGAAAATACTTTTAATTTTGGAATTCGGTATCTTAGGATCTGTATTTAAGGTTTTTTTGCCACCGACTTTCGAAATTAAAGTTATTTTTGACTTTGTAGTGTTTGTTTTAATGAAGTCGGTTGTCATTTTTTTGTAAAAAGTTTTTATTTTTAACTTTTTAGTAAAGGTAGATACCCCGCACTAATCTTATCGCGTTATTCGTTAATTTGTCGCGCAAATACTTAATGCAAATTCAAAACTTATATGGCTTTCACATGGATCCCATTGTCTGAATGAAACTAAATTAAAATGGGACCATTCGGGAAGCACCAGCTTTCAAATAAAAAATAAAAAATCATCAAAATCGGTTCACCCAGTCAAAAGTAATGAGGTAACAAACATTAAAAAAAAATACAGTCGAATTGATAACCTCCTCCTTTTTGTTTGAAGTCGGTTAAAAATAGTTTATCGTTATAGCGTAAGTGGCCGTTAAAACGACCACAACATCCTTCTTTTTGCCAAATAAAACATTACAGAAAGGCACAGCGAACAAAATAAATACTCGTAGGTTTGCTTTTTCTGGGAATCGAACAGTACTCAATATACCTAAGGAATTTCCCGTTGCTGAGAGATCGCCAAGAAATACAATTTGACGATTTATAGTCATGTCGGTACAGGCGCCATCAGAAGTGGAATTTATTTTCGGAATTCGGAAATTGCAGTTATTTAGTTACATTTTGCGTTTAATCGATCTTGGCCGTCGTCCGAAGTCATCTCTTTTGGTGACCGTACATATGATGTAAGGTAAATTGGTAATATTATTAAGGCGCGGACTGACTACGATTTTAAATGCTACAACTACATGCTACAGCTCCAACAAATAAGGTTGAAAATTGAATAAATATTTGGATTGACGATGTGACTAAGCTGCGAATTGGCATTTATTTTACGGTTTTATTTAGATTATTCGGACTACACACATTAAATTAAATAATTGTCTGGTTAAAGTTTTAAAGTAATGTTTATTCTATTGAACTCTTAAAAAAAAAATGTTGTTATCGCTGAAAATACAGAGATGTTCGACGTCAAAGTTTTTTTTTGTGAAACAATTTTTATTGGGAATATCAAACAATTTTTCACTATTCTATTCGGTTAGAATTTTTCTTTAAACCCTTCTCTGTCCACTGTATTTTTTGTGTCGTATATTTTCATTGCGTTACGTCATACTCGATTGTCAAAGACACCAGTGTTTTGTGAATATTGAGGTAACACCGCGCCTTAAGTATGTATATGTTCTATTTCTAACCAGTTACAATAAGCGCCAGTCATATTGAGACCTACCTTAAGGAAGAGTTTTGGCTGAACGGTGTCATGTATTGGCAATTTCGCGGTAAGCTACACGACACCACGCAGCGCAACACGACGCCGCCGCCGCGCCGTCACTTCGTGTACAATCGTTTTATGTTTACTTGTTAGGGTTCCGTTGCCAAATGGCAAAAAACGGAACCCTTATAGATACTTCATGTCTGTCTGTCCGTCCATTTGTCACAGCCACTTTTTTCCGAAACCATAAGAGCTATGCTGTTGAAACTTGGTAAGTAGATATATTCTGTGAACCGCATTAAGATTTTGACACAAAAATAGAAAAAATAAATATTTGGGGTTCCCCATACATAGAACTGAAACTCAAAAAAAAAAAAATTCTTCAAACCCATACGTGTGGGGTCTCTATGGATAGGTCTTCAAAAATGATATTGAGGTGTCTAATATATTTTTTTTTTCTAAACTGAATAGTTTGTGCGACACTTCCAAAGTGGTAAAATGTGTCCCCCCGTAACTTCTAAAATAAAGGAATGATAAAACTAAAAAAAATATATGATGTACATTACCATGTAAACTTCCACCGAAAATTGGTTTGAACGAGATCTAGTAAGTAGTTTTTTTTTAATACGTCATAAATCGTAAACCACAATTTACCTTTCATTCAGTCAATTCAAATATAAAAATTAAACATTTAATTTCATAAACATAAACCTTATGCATAAACCGTGAATACCTGCAGGTTTGTACGGAACCCTCGGTGCGCGAGTCCGACTCGCACTTGTTTTTTATTTTTATTTGTACCATGATAGTCTGTAAGGTATTTATGATATGGGTCTTTGTTTCCCAAAATAAATAATTTGATTCATGCGACTATTGATGGATAAGACTGCTGAATTAAAGCCGGTTTGAGAATAAATTCTACAAGCTTTCTTGCATGTCCTCTCACCTCATGTCACCATTTGCTTGCTAAAAATATTACTACGCAAAGTACTACTTACGAGTTGTAGTCTGTAGATTCGAACCCAGAAAGGCGCTTACTTTGTATGTTAATTATATCGTCATCACTGCTGTCAAAATGGTGAAGGAAAACATTGTGAGGAAACTGGTATGTCCTAGAACCAAAGGATCGCAGACATGTGACACCTGACAACCCGTACTGGGCCCACGTCGTCGTCGAGGAGGCCTCTGCCCCAGTAGTGGAAATATTAATCGTTCAGCCAAAAGACATCCACTGCTAGACATTGGCCTCCCCCAATTTCGGGGGTTTTGCCGTAATTGCCACACTTGGCAAGTGGGTTGGTGATCGGAGAACGGTGTGGTACCTAAATTGCATAGAAAACGCTGCTGGTTCTCTAGTCTCAAATCAAATCAAATCATTTATTCGCATAGAATGCAGGTATTTTACAATAAAGATGTTACAGAAATACATGTAGTGAGCCGGGTACATTCTGCCTGAGTTTCGGCATGCAAAATTTTTACAAATAATAAAGCAAATCATGAACAACATTTTGAAATAGTAAATTAGGAAATACATTATTATAAAAAGTCCAGGCCATGCACAAAAGTGTATCATATAATGTCAATAAAATTTAATAATGGGTATTAATAAAATTAAATAGTGTAAATAAAAAAGAATAATGTCAAAAAAGAATAAAATTAAATAATGTCAATAAAAATTAAACTGTTGAGATGTCACACATAGGGTCATTCAAAAAGTCACTTATCGAGTAATAACATTTTTGTATCAAGAAAGCCTTGAGTTTGCTTTTAAATTGTTGCAGGGTATCACTTTTTATGCTGTCCGGGAGTTTATTAGTCTCTCTCCCTTATTCGCGTCTTACTACACCCATGGGAAGAAATAGGATGGTCCAATTCGTTACGTCCAGTACCATACGGCTAGAGCCACAGTACTGCACCCTTATTGCGAAACGCACAATTTATCAGAATCTGAATGGGATTGAAGATTATTTCTAAACCATTGCTTCATTCGTTCGAATAAATTGTCGGCTCAGCAACGTAAATAACGCAATGAATGTTATTTAACTATCAATATTAAACCAATTCCTACCGATAAAAAGTTCCGCAATT
The DNA here is from genome assembly GCA_947507805.1 of Aporophyla nigra. Lineage (NCBI taxonomy): Eukaryota > Metazoa > Arthropoda > Insecta > Lepidoptera > Noctuidae > Aporophyla > Aporophyla nigra. The sequence goes on from OX382294.1 coordinate 22,599,957, forward strand.
ACCCCTCTGGTTTCCAATGACACCAGGCATCGACACGATGAGTGCTTGGTTGATCGCAAGAACTACTGAACAACGGGGTTCGTGGTTTCCGGGACAGGCAAAGTGATATTGGATCTTTCCTCTGGAATTTCGCAGCAGCAGTCTGGTCTGATGTCGTTTTACCATCTTGCTTTATTCATCAATATCCATTGACTATTTATTAAGGAAAACGTCTCGTGTGAAATACCAAAATAAATAGTAAAAATTAAGAATGCATTGAGAATACATAAATAGTAAAACGATTCACCGGTGTACAGACAACGATAAAAGTAAAAATTATAAATGTGATAATGACGTCATGATTATTTTTATTTAAAGGACGATGGGTAAAGTTGTATGATATGTAGGAAGAGAATGTAGTTACAATCCGGACGATGAATCATGACCGGTCTGTACCCCATCAAACTTAGTCACTAATATTCCCATTCCCAGTTCCGTGTGGTGCCGCTGTACGTCAAGAATAGAATAGAATATTTTTATTTCAGACCGGAGTCCATAGGGTTAGTAACAATTTTTCTTAACGGTTTGTGTTAGTAGATTACATACACAGGTACAAAAATATAATTTCAATTAAAATTCAGCATGGAGCCGCATCCATCTTCACAGCATCGAGGAATCCCACCGATCTGCGAATACACTGAGAATACTGTTGGCGCTGCCGCGAACACGAGTCATCAGGGATGCACACCTATTTCTAATAATGGCGGCAAAACCATCAATATTATTATCTGCAAACATCCCACCAACAGCACCATCACATTTTTTCTCGTGGATATCGTAAAAGGACTATGGGACTCACTAGAGAATAGGCATCAGCGTTCTCAATGCATTTTGCCATCATACTGCGGTCGCCAACCCACCTGCTAAGAGTGGGAATTATGCCAAAGTTCCCCAAATTGGAGGAGGCCTTTTGCCAGCAGTGGACGTCTTATGGCTGAAATGATAACTGTAGCTTTATTCTGTGCATTCTTTTTACTATATGTTGTTAATACGTTTTTAGCTGGCGTGTCTGCTATACTTAGTTGGGTTTAGTAACTATCTTTAACCAAATAATACCGATGTCAAGAACTATGATAGTCCTTACATAGTTCTTGGTAACCAGTCCACTGTAGCCATCCAAATACATATTCCAACGTCTTTGTTTCCATATCCTGCAATAGTTCAACACAAACTGGAGGTTGTTCTTGGGTGCAGTTGCACAGTGCATACAAGGATAAACATTGGTCGGTGCCTCACTCCATGCGAGTTGGCGTCGGCCCCTCGTACGCCTTCTAAAGGACCGGGAACCTAGGGTATCGAGCATTTTCTTTTTGTGGATTATAAAAAAATAGTATCGATCTATGTCGACATAATGCATTACTTTAAACAACGTAGTGAGGACCTAGACAAAAACGGACAAAATTTCGCAACCTACTGTATCAACCACCCTGTCATAAAGATGTGTATAAGAAAAATGTGTATAATATATGTGTGTTTTAATTTATAATAACTTACCGAATGAACTGAAATTATTAAAGGGTAATATGTTTAAGACACAATTGACAGAATGGCTTCTAAAGTGTTGTTTTTATAGTATTAAAGAATTTATGGGACATACAAATACAAATTTAAATTTAGTGTAATTATTTATATATAATCAATATAAATTAAAATTTAAGTATGTAGTGAATAACAATTGTATAATAATGAATGTAATTTAAAATGTAATCAATGTACTATGTGTATAATGTATATACTTAATTAATATTTGCACGCTTGCCCGCAGGCAGAATACAATTACTCTCAGGTTATAAGATCTCACCTTCCCTAAAAATGTATTTCTTGCAAATAAACATTTGATTTGATTTGATAAAAATAGATAATTATAATAAACTAGCTTTTGCCAGCGGCTTCGCCCGCGTTTAATACATATAAATGTCCCACTTGAATCACTCTGTCTATTGATGAAAACCGCAATAAATACTGTTGGGTAGTTTAAAAGATCGAAGCGCACAGACGTGGAGAGCGACTTCATTGTAAAGATAAAGATAAATGAGGAAAATGTCGACCGGAATTCTGGTTAGGATGTAATCGATTAAAATGTTGATCGACGAATGGGAGACGCCTATTTTCGAATGGATAAGGTGCTGTAAGATAAGCATGAATGTTGCCTTTAATTAATCTAATTGGCAACTGGTTAATTGAAATGTGTTTCCAGGAACCGTGCGTCCAATCACTTACATTTTAATTAAATTAAAGGGAACAAAGGCATTATTGCGATAACAGCATCCTTCTAATTAGATACCCATAATTATGGGCAAAAAATATCATTATCATTTGACTAGCCTTTTCCTAACTGTGTTGGGGTACCACCATATAGTCCTCCAGACCGTATTTCGGCCACGGCGGCCAATCTCAACGGAGACTAGCCATCGGCGCGGGAGATATTATAGTGCTCAAGTGTGCACGCAGACACAGGAGCACTCACTCTTCCCTCACTCTCATAGTCCGATGGAACGGGTTATCCGACACGACCGGAGAGAGATCAGGCGTAGGACCAACGGCTTAACGTGCTTTCCGAGGCACGGGAGTATCAACACCGCCAACTTCCAAACTCCGGTACTACTTGCTACTAAGAAATTCCTAATGGAAAAACCCAGTAACACTTTACCCGACCCGGGAATCGAACCCAGGACCCCGCGCTCAGCAGTCGCGCTTGCGACCACGAGACCAACAGGGCAGTTACCAACCTGCCTGCCTAGTGGCCATTATAGCAAACCCCCCCAAAAAAATGCGGGAGCCCTATGTCCAGCGGTTGATACAGATTAAGGCTCGTACAGACAGGCGCGACATGTCGCGCGACCTGTCGCGGAGGCGATTCTGCGATATATCGCGACGCAACACCTTTCACACTGGCGATGGCGCGACCACTCGTGCGCGAATCGCGCGCGAATCGCTCGCGGTTCGCGCGCGACGTCCTTGTAGCGGCGCGACAGCTTTTAGTACATTTTGTATGGCGTCGCCGCGTCGCAGCGAATTCGCGGCGAAATCGCCGCGACGCCATACAAAATGTACTAATAAGCTGTCGCGCTACTCGACGCGGCGCGTTTATATAGAAATTGTCCTACGGATATAAATCGCCGATTCGCGCGCGACCGTCGCGTCGCGCTAGTCTGAACGAGTTTACTTTGTATTTTAATTTTAACTAATAATCATATGTCTAAAGTGTACGATTTGTAGAGTGAATGAATCCTTAAATATCTTTCATATTTATTAAATAACGTAAAGTAATAACGATGCACCAAGGGATTAAACCAACGTAATTATTTGGCAAATCCCTCGGTGAGTCCTTAAATGTATGAATAATTAGTTATCTCGACTACTGTACATCACAATATTACTCACTAGCTTCTGCCCGCGACTTCCTCCACGTTAAATTTCTTGTTCCCCCGACCCTTCCCGTCGCGTTGAATCGCCTACCTGTGCGATTTTCCCCATTTTGCAACATTTTTCATTACTGCTCCGCTTCTCTTGGTTGTAACGTGATGTTATATAGCCTTCCTCGATAAATAGGCTACCCAACACACAAATATTTTTTCAATTCAGACCAGTAGTTCCTGAGATTAGCACGTTCAATCAAACAAACTCTTCAGCTTTATAATATTAGTATAGATAAGGGCTTCTTCAGGCAGGCGCAACGCGACTGTTGTAGAACAATTTCCATGAAGTTTATATAAAAATTGTTATACGATAGGCGGCTGTTTGTGGGAGCCTAAAAGCCACAACCGAAATTATAAAGCTACATTCGCAAATTTACGGGCTGATAATTATATGACAGACACTAAATAAATATACATTTTCGTACCTAGAGACAATTTAACATACGTGAACCTACGTAAATAGAATAGAATACCCACCATTGAAACCTTGACCGCTAGACTGGCTGTGGTCATCAGGTTTATTGAAGATTAAGAGGATTTCTCGAGCTCGCTCTCGGGTTGTTCATTTATGCGTGGTCGCCGCTTTTGACCTTGGCCCGCACAATACGTTCAAGGTACAGAATTAAGGTATTAAGGGATTACAAAGATGGTAGGTGCCATTGATGTTTATTTATTTACTCTGGTTGCATTTACTAGATGTCCTATTAATATAATATTATAAATGTGAAACTTGGTGAGTACATTCTCGCAGGTTGGAGGTTTGGTACTGTGAGAATGTACTCACCAAGTTTCACATTTATACAAACCTCCAATGTACTCAACATTGGAGGTTTGTTACTATTACACGCATGAAATTATTCACACAGATAGTTTTTTCTTAGACATGGAACAACAGAAGACTTGCAACGTCTACTAAAGACCGGTACCTATTCAGGCAATTATTTATCGTATCGTGTAAATCACGTATGGATACTGCGGGGAATGGTAAACGGGGCTATCAAGTTTCATCATCGTTCAAATTTCAAATAAAAATTAATTGTTTTCTCCATTTTTATTTTTATCCTGTTTGCACCATTCTTATGTAAACTGTATTGTTGTTTTTTTTTTGTACTAATTTCAACATTTATTTATTTTTATCGTGGTTGTACCTAGTTATATCTGCATGTGGAATTAAAGGAGCACATGTAAAATAACCTTTTTTTTACTATGATCAAATTATGTTAATATGAGTATCCTTTGTTGAAAGTCCCAAATAAATAAATGCATTATTTAGTGTTTATTCCAACCGACGACTATTTTTGCGCACCGCTGCACTGGTATATGCTCAAAACTATGTAATATTTTACTCTGTATACGTGTAAAATATTCGCTATGGATTGGCTCTGCACACGCTTACTTCAAAACGAATCTGAGACGCCTCCAGTTCACTTTGAATAAACGCAATGAGTATGGTTCCGTGTGGTGCCGGACGTAAAGAACAGCACCATCCCATTTCGTCCCGTGGGTATCGTAAGAAGCGAATAAGAGGCTTACTAGAGAACGGGCAGCAGCGCTCTCTGTGCATTTCACCACCATACTGCGGTTGCCAACTCCTGCCAAGCGTGACAATTATGGCAAACCCCTCGAAACTGAGGTAGGTCTATTTCCAACAGTGGACGTGGACGTCTTCCAGCCGAAATGATCATGAATAACTAGCTTCTGCCCGCGACTTCATCCGCGTTAAATTTCTTGTTCCACCGACCCTTCCCGTCGCGTCGAATCGCCTACCCGTGCGATTTTTCCCGTTTTTGCAACATTTTTCATTACTGCTCCGCTCCTCTTAGTTGTAGCGTGATGTTATATAGCTTATAGACTTCCTCGATAAATAGGCTATCCAACACAAAAATATTTTTTCAATTCGGACCAGAAGTTCCTGAGATTAGCGCGTTCAATCAAACAAACAAGCAAACATACAAACAAACAAACAAACTCTTCAGCTTTATAATATTAGTATAGATTATGAAATTGCATCGTTCAATAGCCTCGTACAACATTTATCAAAATACCAAGCTTTCAAGTACAGTTCTGCGTGACCCTGAATAGAGGTGCACGAGGGCTCTTGATAGTAGATAATATCGATAAAATGCTCATTATCGACATACCTATCGCGTTCGCACACGTGACTATAATAGGTCAAATGCTGTCACACTGAACTTGTGTATACTTAGAGACAGTTAGCAGGTGTTAGGAGTCATTATAGGATTGATGTGAGGTGTAAGTGGGACAAACGATAGTGTGCATTACAGTCCATACTGCCTTTTGTTGGCGGCTTTGTTCGCATGCGTAAAATACCCCGTAGGAACATTGTACCGCGATAAAAAGTATCCTTCCATAAATCCAGGTTATAAACTATCTGTGTGCCAAGTTTCATCCTAATCTGTTAGGCCGTTTTCGCGTAATTGAGTAAAAAACATTCAAGCATCAAAAAATGTAAACTTTCATATTTTTAAAATTAGTAAACTATAGTACTCGTAGCAGTAGCTCATTGTGAAAGAACTCATCCAGAAAAGTCCTGTCATCATTCCAATATCTATCAAGTTTAAAGGATAAAGGATATTGAATGCCGGTGTTCCAAATGATTCAGAATGAAACTGACAGTGTATTACCAGTAGGGTCTGCTTTCATTCTTGGGTACCAACGCCTATAGGTGGCTTGTGGTTCGGAAATTGAAATTGTAAAATTATTTATTAAACTATAATGGTTATACGTAAGTATTTAAAAAGTAGCCCGATAAATATTTAAACCAACAGGATGCCATAGGCTCGTTTGCCATCAAATAACATAAAAAACACAACACGAAGGTTCCGTACCAACGCAAAATATTTAACACTACATATTTACAAAAATAAGGGTGAATACCGAAATGATGACTAATGGAGTAGTGTGGAAGAAAAAGGCGTGTAGCTCCGACCCCACATAAATTAAGATAAGGACAGAATAATGACAATATTCACAAAGAGTACTTTTGTAAAAAAAACACGAACATTTTTATTATCTTTATTTTATTTTTAATATTTATTGTTATTGGCATGCCTCACCTTAGGAATAGGGTCCCGTTGACACCTTTCGGGTACAGAAATTTAAAAAAGTGTCATTGAGTTGATATTCAGTGCCAACTCATTTCTAACCGTAGTGCGCTGTAGTTACTCGTACATACTATTTTAGACATTTCCGCTGCAAGCAAAAAATTTTGGCAGAGCAGAGCAGAAGCGATTGTTAAAATTACTTTCTCGGTATTCCCAGCTACAAGCGTTCCCATATGTTGTCATTCAGTATCGTATGCGCATTCCTGGCGGAGTTTTGGGGACGCTTATGTGCAGCAGTGGCCCAGTTTCGGCTAAAATCTTTAAGATGATAATATTGTATGTAAATTAAATAAATTGGCCAAACTCCACAAAGTTAGTTAGCGTAGTTTCACTATCTTATTTAATTTGATCCTGTATAGAATAGAGTAAAGTCGTAGCGTCTATGTAGAGTGATGCAACTGGTATAGCGGACGCACACGCTATTGCTGAGCATAAGGTTCAGGGCTCAGCTCTCAGTTCGGGCAAAGTGTTAATGAGTGTTTCCATTAGAAATTTCTTAATAGCGGCCCAGGGTTTGAATTTGTGCTCAGTTGATGACAATAGCTTCGTCCTCGACTTGGTTGTATTCATCATTTCAGCCGTTAGACGTCCAATGCTGGACTTAGGCCTCCCCCAATTTGGGGGGCTTTGCCATAATCGCCACGCTTGGCAGGCGGGTTGGCGATCGCAGTATGGTGGTAAAATGCATAAAGAACGCTGCTGCCCATTCTCTAGTAAGTCCCTTAGTCGCCTTTTACGACACCCACGGGAAGAAATGGGGTGGTGTTATTCTTTACGTCCGGCACCACACGGTACTGGTTGTATTACATGGGTCTTATTTATAACTGGTGAATTGTCAGGCAGAGGTATATCAACAGTACACCCACTATGTATTATAAGTACCTACATCACTACCTTACTATTAGGAGAAAAACAGCGCTATTTTATACACGCTTTATATTAGCTTCACTTATATGTTTGTATGTTTGTTTGTAACCGACTCCTTATAGCGCGATTTTGACCCACTTTAAACGACCAGATTTCATTCAAACTTTGCACACCTGTCAAGGACCGATGACAATGCAATAATTTCATAAATTTGTGCCATTATCCTTGCCAGGGTTACCAGGACAGCAAAAAAACTGTCACAAACTACGCTGACATACGTCTCAAAATTCGAAACACCCTAAAAAATAGAAAACGAATAATAGTTTAAAAAACTAAAACACACGCTTTTTACACGCTTTATATTAGCTTCACTTGTATGTTTGTATGTTTGTATATTTGTATGTTTGTATGTTTGTATATTTGTATGTTTGTTTGTAACCGACTCCTTATAGTGCGATTTTGACCCACTTTACACGACCAGATTTCATTCAAACTTTGCACACCTGTCAAGGACTGATGACAATGCAATAATTTCATAAAGGAGACGGATACGCTTTCATACAATCTTGGGCCTGGATGTAAAAAGATGAAATTGGTGTCTATTGATAGGTACTATATTATTAAACAATCACTGAAAATTTTGCAGGTTTTGGCAATCTGAGAACCGAGTTAAATAAGATTTAGGAAAAGTGAGGTTAGGTAACAATCTACACTTAACAGCTGATTTTTGAAGTGCGATTCTCATTTTTTTTAAATACAGTTGGGGTGTAAAATATAAAGAATATTATTATAATTCATCATCATCATCATCATTTTAGCCGAAAGACGTTTACTGCTGGTCATAAGTCTTCCCCGATTCGGGGGGGTTTGCCATAATCGCAACGCTTAGCAGGCGGGTTGGCGATCGCAGTGTGGTCGCAAAATGCATAGAGAACGCTGTTGCCAATTCTAAGTCTCTTAGTCGCCTCTTACGACATCCACAGGAAGAAATAGGGTGGTGCTATTCTTTACTATTCTCTCTATTCTTAATCATTATATAAGTATTTATAGAAGGGCTGGTGGCTAAGTAATAACAGCCGCACGGGTTAACCGATCAGGTTAAGCTACGCTTGCCGCGGTTGGTCCGTGGATGCGTGACCATCTTTACATACCAAGACCCTTCCGTGCCTCGGAAAGCATGTTAAGCCGTTGGTCCCAGCTATCTTTCGTAGATCTTAGACAGTCGTTACGGGTCATCAGAAGCCCAGTCTGACAACCAGTCTTACCAAGGGATATCATATTACCTAGATAGGCGGTCACTCCGTGTAAAATACTGGTACCCAGCTGCATCCGGTTAGATAGGACGCCAACCTCAACATAATTGGGGAAAGGCTAAGCAGATGATAATTTATATAGGTATTTCTAGAGTGAGGGAGAGAAAATAAAAATGTTCTTTACTTATATTTTTTATTTATCTTCAATTATGATTAAATTATACCTAGAAACTGTGCAGGTGGTACTATATTATCTTGGTACCTAGCCCAACTAAGGTACCATATTATTTTCATAACAAGAGGTGGTCTTTGATCCAACTACCAGCAAGCTTGGCAAACATGGTCACTGCATTTTACCTGAAAGATGTAAAAAGTGGTTAATAACAGATAACATGATTAAGTACTTTTAAATCTTGGTCCGATAGTTACTTAGTTCTATATAATGTATCTACATGGGCGTTTTAAATGTTTACCTATACTTTATTATATTAATTAATACCGAACTACCTGCTAAATATCTCAAATATTATGTTCACTGATAACATGTGTGATTATTGGAGAGCGAGGAATACTGTCCTACCGTGATACAGTTTATACTATGATATAGTACACAGGTCAGTGTGAATTACTCTCTAACAACCAAACAACCATTTACGTTTGATATGAGATCTTATTTGTTTGTTTTTTATACGTACATATAACTCATTGTACCTAAGGTTGTTATTATGCTACTAGAAATAAGAATATTGCCTCTAAAACGACCCACTGACCTTTTATTTTTTATTATTATTTTGTTAGTATAATGGTGAAGGAAAAAATATTGTAAAGATTGCAAGCCAGCGTGGTAGCCGTTGGTGAGGTAAACAAGAAGTGAGTAAGTACTTACAGATTGTGGTGTACGCCATTGACGAATTACTGCTAAAATCATTTCGTCATCCAAATCTCGACGATCTGTTGTATTACAGCGATTAGTCGCTATGCGACGATTTACACAACGATCCATGGTGTCGCTTTCCAATCGGTAGGCTGTTCGTAGAAACCAAAATGACAAGTCCAAGTCCAACGTTTAAGGGGGGTTCTCCGTGTTGGGTATGGTGGCAAGGCAAGGGTCATACAAGAAAGTAGCTCCGAAGTCCGTAGAATGAAAGCAGGGGTTGAGGAAACATCAATAAAACTATGGGTGGAAACACGATACGCACATGCAATAAACAATATGAAACGAGTGAGTGTCAGCGTTATGTCATGCATGTCATGTCAGAGTTAGCACAGACTAAACATACATTAATCGATTAACAAACGTGGATCAATTTATGTTAATTATATAAATATTTAATTGGTTTAAGCTGTGCAGTATGTTATTTCTAATAGATTTAATTATTTTAATTGAACTAATCATCTGGTGAAGGCATCTTCTTAAATAGTATGAACGTTAATCGATTATAATTTAATCGATATTCCATTTACTTGGGAACCTTAACTTAATTTTAGGATTTCTCATTTCCCAGATTGTAAATTGAGTTGATTTTTCAGATTTTGATATAGAAAAATATAAGCTTTTTTTTAAACCATTTCTCCACTTATTACATTTTGGCCCAGAAATGCCCGTCTCCTTTGTGCCATTATCCTTGCCAGGGTTACCAGGACAGCAAAAAAACTGTCACAAACTACGCTGACATACGTCTCAAAATTCGAAATACCCTAAAAAATAGAAAATAAATAATAGTTTAAAAAAACTAAAAAACACGCTTCCATGGAAAACCAAACTAAAAAGTACAAAATAATGGAAAAAAAGCGTGGGGTGCCTGAAATCAATAAAAAAATACCTTAAAAGCACCCCACGCTTTTTTTCCATTATTTTGTACTTTTTAGTTTGGTTTTCCATGGAAGCGTGTTTTTTAGTTTTTTAAATTTCAATGGAAGCGTGTGTTTTAGTTTTTTTTAAACTATTATTTTTTTAAACAATCGCGTGGTAAACACAGACAGCACAAATGTCTGAGAAGCCAGCAATTTCTATGTAAACACAAAGCAAGTTAACTACAATCTTAATTAATGAATTTCCATCTAGACACAGGTATTTACTTTGCCAAGACGCCAAATACCAGAGGGAAACTAAAGTGGAATCAACATGGTATGTTTGTAAGCGTTTCATATACAAATATATTTTCAAAAGCTTGAATCTGCTTTTTTAACAGTGTCAACGACCTCTTTACGTACGAGGAAATGTAGAGCCGGGAATTCTTTTATTTTCTTAAAATTAACACTATACGTCAATTTGCCGTGTTGTAGAGAATTGTCAAGGCTAACGCTTTTGATTTGAATTTAAAAACAAAAGTCCACTCTATACATTTGTATGCGTAATTCGTCCATGGCGGCCAATCTCAATGGAGACAAACCATAAGTGTGAGAGATATAATAGGGCACAAATGTGGGTGCAGACAGAGTGGCACTTACTCACATAGTCCAAGGAGACGGGGTGTGGTTCAGACCATCAAATTGCAGACCAACAACTTTCATCATGGGACCGAAATCGTTATAGTAAAAAATATGCAACTGTCTCTTACAAAACTTCAATACCTCATCATCAGCCTATATTGTTCCCACAGCTGGTACACAGGCCTCCTCTCATCATCAGCATCATCATCATTTCAGCCGTAAGACGTCCACTGCTGGACTGAGGCCTCCCCCAATTTGGGGGGCTTTGCCATAATCGCCACGCTTGGCAGGTGGATTGGCGATCGCAGTATGGTGGTAAATGCATAGAGAACGCTGTTGCCCATTCTCTAGTAAGTCCCTTAGTCGCCTTTTACAACACCCACGGGAAGAAATGGGGTGATGTTATTCTTTACGTCCGGCACTTTACACGGCCTCCTCTCAGTAAGAGGGAATGGGCCGTAATCTAACACGCGGGCCCAGTGCAGTCACATGTCTTCGAATTTTTGGTTCTAGGACATGCCGGTTTCCTCATGATGTTTTCCTTCACCGTTTTGAGAGCAGTGGTGTTGAAATTATTTACACAAAGTACAGCGCCTGCCTGGGTTCGAATACCTCTGCGCCACCACTGCTCTTAATAAATTTATAAATGTTTACAGCCATCTTGCAATTTTCATTTTGACCTTAACATTGGCTTCAGCTCATACGGAAACCTTAAAAACGACACCCATGACGAAAAATTAGAATAACATCGCTTTTTGCGATACGTTACTATTTCTACAATATTACTTGTAGCAGTAATATTGTAGAAATTGTAATCGCAAGCTGCGTTAAAGAACTTCGTTCCAAAGATACAATGGCGGCGTTAGTTCTGATTTTGGGCAAGCGCCAAAAAATCTTTGCACTAACAACTGTAGAATTGAATGCTGTCTATTTATACCAACAATTAAGTAGACTTAGGGAGACACCAGATAAGATGACTCACACCTAATGAAGTGCATCGGAGCGAATCGGCGTGCATCGAGGCGCATTTTGCATCAAAAAATATCAAGGACCATCCCACGCTTCTCTTTCCGGGTTCTGACCATACAATAACCTTTTTTTCCCCGGCCACTGATCACAAGACAGATTATAAAGCAGCCAATGACATTTAAAAAGTTCGTCCGCAAATATCTGAGGGATAATTCTCTTATTTTTAAGAATAGTCAAAATTTTCAATCTGTCAAAAGTACCTTAACTTACATTTTTGGCAAGTTTTTGACAATGATGGTCGCTAAGATAAGATTGTGACTAGATTTTAAATAGATCTAAAAAACGATATTGCAGTGAAACCTGGATAAGTGGGATGATTTCCATTCCAAAAAAAAACCTGCCTATTTGGGAAACTGGGTAAATGAAAAGCCTCTATAAGTTATAAAAAAAGTATAGGTCCCTTCAGATCCCACTTATCCAGGTTTTACTGTATTTGTCAACACCCAAAAGACGAACAAAATTGAAATACAGTACTTATTATGGTACCTCGGTACTCAATATAGTACCTCGGTACTCAGTGGTACTTATAGTGCAAGCTGCCGGCTCACATAAGTAAATAAATAAATAAATAATATCTTGGGACAACCAACACACCGTTATTTGATCCCAAACTAGGCAGAGCCTGTACTATGGCAACCAAACAACTGATAAATATACTTATATGTTTCTAAATACATACATATTATAGATAAATTACACCCAGACACAGAACAATCACACAAAGATTTGTCCTGGGTGGGAATCGAACCCACGACCTCAGTCTAAGCAGTCAGGGTCACTAACCACTAGACTAACAGGCCAGTCAGACAAGTGTTCAAAGTGGCGCACAAAGTTAAAAAAAATGCGAGGTAACTTAATTTGACTCTGTATATTCATCCAATACTCAAAAGCACAGAACTGGAGGTTTAATTAATAATGCACATCATTAACATGAAATTGATTAACTTCTGCAATTGATGGCCGTAATGAACGTCATTGCCCGAGGGTGATTCCGCAACGATTCGCGTCACGAGTTTCGTAATTAATTTACCATTCAGCAGGGTTATTCTATTAAAACTTAACTTTATATGTTTGTATACACCAAAATTGCAGTAATTTTCAGTGCAAATCACTCCACGTAAGTGGTATATGACCTTTGCCAAAACATATTTATCAATATACGTGACAATAAACTCAAATATCGTCAAATGTAATATGACATTTTCATTATATCAGTTTAAGCTGTTGATAACGCCGGGTGCCCAGATATTATTTACAGTAGGTTACCACCATCATCATTTCAGCCGTAAGACGTCCACTGCTGCCCTAATCGCCACGCTTGGCAGACGGGTTGGCGATCACAGTGTGGTGGTAAAATGCATAGAGAACGCTGCTGCCCCTACTCTAGTAAGTCAGTCACCTCTTACGATACCCACGGAAAGAAATGGGGTAATGCTATTCTTTACGTCCGACACCACAAAGACAATCATAATGGGTAAACATATTGCTGTTAATTTATTTAGAGAGGTTGGTAAAAGGGTAAAAAATATATTTTATTTTGCTTATGTCCAAATTAAATACATGCATGCACGTTTGGATATGGGGATGGCCGTTAGAGTAAAGCCGAGGACAATAAAAAAAAATATCGAATAGCACATTGGGCTAGTAACATTATCGACGTTGCGGAAATTGCCTGGACAAAAGACACTATTGTCAAAAAAAATTAGAGGCCTATTTATAAAGTGGTGTACTACGCCAAATCGAATGCCAAATAATCGGATACCAATTAATCGAACACTATAAACCGAAAGTCTAAAATCTCCAACGCTCGGCGTAGTAAACCCTTTATAAAGTGTGCCTATCAAAAATCTGTGGCCTTATTCTTTCTCTCTGTAGATTCTTGTTCCGATATAGAAATAACTATTATACAGGCTCAAATAAAATTACCTGCCATTACTTTACCCACGTGTTGAATAAACATTTTTTTTTAAACCTAACTGTTATTAATGAGAAAATCTTGTTTACTCTAGCATTACTTTATGCATTTAAATTTGAGCCTTATTGCTGCAAACCCAGAAAGGCACTACTTATATTTCATTGATTTCGTCATCGTCGCTCTCAAAAAGGTGAAGAAAAACATCGCGAGGAAACCAAACGTCTCCAAACCAAACATTCAAAGACATGACATCCAATAACCCGGACTGGGCCTTTGTGGTGAATTATGGACACTTCCTCCAACAGAGGAAGCCTGTGTCGCAGCAGTAGGAATAAAGTAGGTTGATTATGCTTATGCTGTATACATATAGTAGTAGATACTTTTTATGATGACAGTGAAATTTAACTTTTAACAGATACTATATACTTGATAGCTGTAAACCACTATTTATGAAACATAAACTGCTTACTTTGCCCTGCATGTACATCTACGAGACAGCAGTATTCGTAAAGTTAAACTTGCAACTGTTTCAGACATTGAGATCAAAACGACGCAATAGAGATATACCTATGTGCTATTCCCCACAAGACTGCGCTCTATTCAAAAAGCTTCTTAGGGATGGCGCCAAAGCTATATAATAAATTACCAAATATGATAAAAGATCTTGACAGTGTACACCATTTCAAAAAGGCTCTTTTTAATCTATTAGCTGAAAAAAGCTACTACACAGTCAATGAGTACCTGGAAGACAAATTGTAATTTATTGACATTCATACTATTTATACTATTTTTCTCCTATGACGTTCAATTTATTGTAATAATTATAATATAAATGCCTAATGAAACTAGATTCTGAGCTTTGTTTATTAATTATGAATGTTTCTTATAATTTTATTTTTGGAAGACACATATCTATTGACATTTTTCTATTTGTAATTAATCTAATTGTTTTATTATATTTTAACCTAATTTATTTCGTTCAATTTGTGATTTATTTGTGAATTTTGATTTACCACATGAGTTTTGTTAATTAATTTTGAATTTTTACTATTAGTTGATTATTTATTGATTGCAACATTTGTACGCCATTGATGGCAAGACATAGCGTTCTAAATATTATTTTTGACATCTGTACTTTTGTTTACCTATGTTCTACAAATAAAAATATTTGATTTGATTTGATTTGATTTGAACAGATTGTACATAAGCAGCACAGTAAACAAAAAAAAAATGCATTTCGTGTTCAAAACTACATAAAACAAATCGCTAATAACATTTCTAAAAATTTCTGACAAGCACACGTAACAGCATTAATGATAACATATATCTTTCCTTATTCGTAGAACAAGTAAACAGTTTGATCGATGCTAAATCTTTTAGCTATAAATAATAGTAAGGAGTTCCAATCTTGTTTTCTATCAGCTTGTTTGTTCTAACTACCGTCAAAACAACATCTTTGTTTGTCCAATTGAAACTTTTGCTATTTTCATGCAGTTATTCTCCTATGTTAGGTAAGGTTTTTTTTGGTGACCACTTTTTTCGTTCTTTGCGCTTTTTAACCGACGAAAAAACGGAGGAGGTTTTTCATTTCGACCGTATATTTTTTTTATGTGTGTTCGCGGATAACTTCGTCGTTTATGAACCGATTTTGATGATTTTTTTTTTTTTTTTTTGTTGGAAAGGAAATATCCCAAGGGTAGTACCATGATAAGGAAACCAGGATCGGATGATGGCATCCCAGAGAAGTCGATGGGAGCCTTCGAAAATCGTATTGGCGACCAGTGCGTTTTTTTTTTTTTCATTAATTATCTTAAAGCACTACTATTTAATGAAGGTCTGAAGTTGCTCTGATGATGCATCCGAAAGACGATCGAGGGAACTCTTCAACGACTTACAGCAATTACCCGGTGTTTGGACTCATTTCTATTTATGAGAATTTTGCACCCATATGGATTATAAGTGCCATTACAGGTCTGATGATGAAGACCATAGACAGTTGAGGGAATTCCTCAACGGCCACGCATAACTTTTACATAGTAGTCCGATTGTGATAATTCTTTTTTTTATTGGAAAGGGTTTACGCCGAAGTTGATCCCATATTTGGAAAACGAAATTGAACCCTAAGGGTCGGAAACAGGGGATGATTGATTGTTTACTAACTGATTGTAATGTATGACCAAGCATAACTTTATACAGAGTAATCCGATTTTAATAATTCTTTTTTATTGGATAGGGTATGCCTTGCCGAGTATCATTAGTCCATTAAAGCTACAAAAAATTTTAAAATAAATTTTTTTAGAGTCGGCGCTTTGAGTGACCTTTGTTCATTGATTTGTCCGTCTGTCTGTCTGTCTGTCCGAGTATGTCACAGCCATTTTTTTCCGAAACTATAAGAGCTATACTATTGAAACTTGGTAAGTAGATGTATTCTGTGAACCGCATTAAGATTTTCACACAAAAATAGAAAAAAAAACAATAATATTTGGGGTTCCCCATACATAGAACTGAAACTCTAAAAATTTTTTTTCATCAAACCTATACGTGTGGGGTATCTATGGATAGATCTTTAAAAATCATATTGAGGTTTCTAATATCATTTTTTTCTAAACTGAATAGTTTGCGCGAGAGACACTTCCAAAGTGGTAAAATGTGTCCCCCCCCGTAACTTCTAAAATAAGGGAATGATAAAACTAAAAAAAATATATGATGTACATTACCATGTAAACTTCCACCAAAAATTGGTTTGAATGAGATCTAGTAAGTAGTTTTTTTTTATACGTCATAAATCGTAAACCACAATTTACCTTTCATTCAGTCAACTCAAATATTAAAATTAAAAAAAAAAAAACATTTAATTTCATAAACATAAACCTTATGCATAAGCCGTGAATACCTGCAGGTTTGTACGGAACCCTCGGTGCGCGAGTCCGACTCGCACTTGGCCGGGTTTTTCGTATGGTCATAAGCACACACCGCCTTTTAAAAGTCACCTCCAGTTCTGGTGTATCTTATACAACGTAATGATGTTATAAACGTACGCGTTTTTTTCTTACAAATAATCACCGTTTTGGTGTAGGCACAAGTTGTCTACGGTACATACAAAATTTTGTGCGTACCGTATGTTGTACACACAGTATGTTGAACGTACCGTATGTCATACGTAGGTACAGCATGTTGTACGTATCGTATGTATGTATTGTTTATACAGAATGTGTTGTACCTACACTGTAATGTGCGTACAGTATGTTGTAAGTACCGCATCTATACTTATATTATAAAGCTGAAGAGTTTGTTTGTTTGTTTGGTTGAACGCGCTAATCTCAGGAACTACTGGTCCGAATTGAAAAAATCTTTTTGTGTTGCATAACCTATTTATTGAGGAAGGCTATAAGCTATATAACATTACGCTACAATCAAAAGGAGCGGATCAGCAATGAAAAATGGACGAAAACTGGTAGGCAATTCGATGCGACGGGAAAGGTCACAAGAGCAAAAATTTGACGCGGACGAAGTCGCGAGCAGAAGCTAGTGTTGTATAGCGATGAAATATGGACTATAACTACAACATACTGTAGGTAGGTAAAGTGGACCTCGTCATTATTTTTCCACCCTTAGGTTCATTGTCACTTGCACGTCATAAAATAAGAAGCGATTGGTTTATGTGATAGTTAAATAGTTACAACATACTGAAGTTTTAATTTTACTTACATGTATGGTCAGCCCTTAGGCACAGCACACTGTTTATTGTATTTTATTATATTTTGTTTACTCACAGTTAGTGCGGCAATGATATGGAAGAGCGGAGTCTCCTAATACAGGCATTGTTTGCTTAAAAGGAGGCTCCAATCACGTCTAAACGTAATGCAAATGCTCATTGTGACCATTTTTTTTTTTTGTATTTGTATTTTCTATTTAATTTACCTATTGGGAATTGTTGTGCAATTACAAGGCTATACTGTTTAGCGCAGTAATGGTCCAGTCGTATTGGCCCCGACTTCCGAGTTGCAGGTCGTGAGTTCAAACCCACGCAGGCACTTTACATTGTGTAGGTATTTTATTTTGATCACCACTGCTCTCAAAACGAGGAAAGAAAACATCGTGGGGAAACCACCATATCCTAGAACTAAAATATTCGAAGACATGGGACATCTATCATCTTACACTTGGCCCACGTGGTAGATTACGGCCCTCTCTCTGTCACGGAGCGGAAGCCAGTGTCCCAGCAGTGGGAACATTTTAAACTGATTATGCTTATGCTTAACAGTACTGTTTAAAACCGCAATAAGTGGTGCTATCATAAATGGCTTTGTAGTTCTTTAACACAAGCGCGGAACATACCAACTGAGGTAAATTTGGATAAAAAAATATGTATATTGCAATTACGTGGTTGAAGTCTCGTATAAACAATAAATAATAATAATCATCATATTTCATGAAAAGTCATAAAAAGTTACGATTATATGCATAATAAAATATTAATTAGGGCAGGAAGAATATCGAAATGGGTCAAATTTGTGACGCCCGCACTTCTAGTGTTAAGAAATACAAAGGGTGTGTTTTATCCTCTTACCTGATCAACCCGATTATTCCCCTTAATTACCTGAAACAAAAAACACGCAATCAATTAACGACCATCCAGCTCAATATAATACAAATTTCCCAATTGTTTTGGGAGTCCCAAAACAATTAAATTGGTTACAGAATAAATGGGCATAAAGCCTTTATATTTTCACATTTTAAACCTGTATATAAAAGCACGGTTGTGTAAACATTTTCAGCGGTGTTATTTTATCTGGTGATAAAGGCAAACATTCCCAGCATACAACTGAGCGTAAACGTTTATAGCTGAAAATGATGTGTTTAATTTTTGACTACCTACAGTATACCGTTGTGGTTATCATGTTAATGGATTTGTGGTTGACGGTATTTTGTTAAAAATAAGTTGGGCAGGACACCTGGCAAGTCACAGTGATGACAGGTGAAGTAAGGCTTTGTCAGAATGGCGTCCAAGAACTGGAAGACTAGATGACGGTTCTCGGGCGGCGAAATGGGTGGAAAACATTGACACCATCGAGGGCAAAATCTGGATGAGGCTGGCAATGAGACGCCTTTATCCAGCATTGGTTAAAGTCGGCTTGTGGATTATGATGATGATGAAGCGTGGTTGTTACCAATTATTCTTTTATCAGCCTTTTACAACTGAGTTCGTAGTAGAGAGAGACCTTAAGACATGCCTTCGATGTCCTAAGCCATACGCACAAGTCCTTTAAATAAAATTAAAGAAATTATGTAAGATTTTTTTTTATGTATCCGTGTAAAATAATATCGTTAAACTTAAGTTTTGTGGTTCATAATGTAATACCTACAACTCCTAAGGTGGATAATAATACAAAGTAAGGCAAAGGTAATCCCATAATGTGAACTGACTTCTATTTGGATGCAATTAATCAAAAAACACGACCACCTCCTCCATTAGATGATGCACAATTGTACATGTTTAACGGGATTATGAATTGTTGCTCTTCAGTGTTAGCTGTGAAGACTTGCAAAGTTTTTGGTTGATGTGGTAAACACGAGGTATCAAAAAGCCCTAAAGGAAGAAGTTTGGCACCGTCAGATCTTGGGGTTTGACCGAACAGTTCTAATATCCAAATCGAGAGATCTCACAGAACCGGAATTGGTGTTCGATAATCTCCATCGTTGCTTGAGCTGTGTCTGTCTTTCGCTCCATTGCATTGTCATTTAATTCTCTGACATTATAATGACATTTGCAAAAATGATAGTACGCACGGCCACACATCAAGCTATAATTTTCCAGTATAAGCTGATATCTCATTGTACGAAAAGCCTATACAATGCGAGGTGAGCTTATACTGGAAATGTATAGCTTAACCTGTAGCCATGTGTAAATGCACATGGTGCCATTACTGCGCCCCACCTTGTACAATTTATTTACTCTAATCTAACGATCTTTACAACTACAATCAACTAGCTACTATAATCATTTATTTTTATTCTCGACACAGTTACTTTAGCTTGTCCGACTCGTAACTCGCTACTAAACCAAGATAGCCAGATGGCGCCTTCTTTGACCACATGTCGACCCTTACCGCTTGGTGTTGCCACATAACCAATCTTTCTCAATATTCTCCATGTCGTTTTATTCGATTGAAATAATACAGATAAATGAACCTAACAATACGTAAGGCCACGTACACATATGCAGCATTACAAATCACGTTCAACTGAAGATCTAAGTCTTCATAATATATTTATAAAATGTTCTGAAAAGCATGATACACTGCTACATGAGAAGAAAGGGATGTAAGACGTGTCACCTTGCCGCGACAAATCGCGGCACGGCGGACAGAGCTCCGGCAGGATCTCATGGCGACATGGCGGGTACGATTGTCGCAACCCAGCGCAGGGCACGCCACAATTGCGGCGGTAAGTCCCCTCTTTGAGGAGTGGATAGAGAGGCGCCACGGCGTCCTCACCTTCCGCCTGACGCAGGTTCTCACCGGGCATGGGTGCTTCGGTGGGTTCCTGTTCAGGATAAAACGGGAGGAAACGCCCGGGTGTTTCCATTGTGAGGATCGTCTAGAGGACACGGTGGAGCAAACGGTGGAAGTGTGCCCTGCCTGGGCGGAGCACCGCCGTGTCCTCGTGGAGGCGATCGGCGGCGGCGACCTCTCGCGTCCGGCCCTGGTGCGAGCCATGGTACGGAGCGAGAAGGCATGGGAAGCCGTCACCTCCTTCTGCGAAGCAGTAATGCTCGCGAAGGAGGAGGCGGGGCGCGTGAGAGAGTGGCAGTCTCTGCGCCCTCACGTCCCTAGCCGCCGCAGGAGGAGACGCCCCGGGCGCCGGGAGTCGATTGCGGACTCCCGGCCATCGTAGGTGCGAGCTTGCGGGTAGCGAGCAATGGGTAGCTCGCCGCCCGGTAAGGACCAAGCTTGGGTCGCCGGCGCGTAGTGTTCCACGCGCGCCTCAAAGAGATGTCAGCAGCACTGAAGGGGTCTGCTAGGACCGATGCCTGCCGGGGTCGCGTGATTGTTCGAAAGATATACCGTGACCCTGGCACATGGGCAACTGCAGGAACACGGGTGGGTTTTAGTCAGTAAAAGTCTGACACGCCCTCCCGCTCCGCCCAGAGCGGGAGAAGTCATTTGATGATTTCCCATCCAAAACAAAAAAAAAAAAAACCGGCCAAGTGCGAGTCGGACTCGCGCACCGAGGGTTCCGTACAAACCTGCAGGTCATCATCATCATCATTCGTCATCATCGTTTATGAAATTAAATGTTTTTTTTTAATTTTTATATTTGAGTTGACTGAATGAAAGGTAAATTGTGGTTTACGATTTATGACGTATTAAAAAAAAACTACTTACTAGATCTCGTTCAAACCAATTTTCGTTGGTAGTTTTCATGGTAATGTACATCATATATTTTTTTTAGTTTTATCATTCCCTTATTTTAGAAGTTACGGGGGGGGGACACACATTTTACCACTTTGGAAGTGTCTCTCGCGCAAACTATTCAGTTTAGAAAAAAATGATATTAGAAACCTCAATTTCATTTTTAAAGACCTATCCATAGATACCCCACACGTAAGGGTTTGATTATTTTTTTTTTTTGTGTTTCAGTTCTATGTATGGGGAACCCCAAATATTATTGTTTAAAAAAAAAATGATATTAGAAACCTCAATATCATTTTTGAAGACCTATCCATAGATACCCCACACGTATGGGTTTGATGAAAAAAAAAATTTTGAGTTTCAATTCTATGTATGAGGAACCCCAAATATTATTGCTTTTTTTCTATTTTTGTGTGAAAATCTTAATGCGGTTCACTGAATACATCCACTAACCAAGTTTCAATAGCACAGCTCTTATAGTTTCGGAGAAAAGTGGCTGTGACATACTCGGACAGACAGACAGACAGACAGACAGACAGACAGACAGACAGACAGACATGGCGAATCTATAAGGGTTCCGTTTTTTGCCATTTGGCAACGGAACCCTAAAAAGACGTGTCACCTTTTTATTCCTATTCGTAACACGTTTTTATAAAGAAAACTGCAGGCACTTGTATTCAGAACATAAGCTGTGTAAGGCGTTTGAAATGTCAAAGTACCACATACATCGAGCTACTACAATCTGTCAAATTTCTTTAACAGATTTTCAACTTTTTCACTAAAGCATTAGGTTCAAGGTTGACTGGAAGAATTTGACAGTTTTGGGTACTTTGATGTGCTGGCATCTGTATAAAACTTTTCTAGAATTTAAATAGTATGCAGTTTGCAAACGTAGTCGCTGACTATGAGGAGACGTATTGCAAACGTAATAAGAAAAATTTCACGACAAAAACCACAAGTACTTTCTTATCCACGCATTTTTCTCATATTTTCTAGACGAATTCTTACAAAATGTATACGTGGAATACCTTTATTTGAGACATGAAAAAGTCGACAAAATTGCAAGGAGTAAAACCTGATACCCTTACTTTTATGGAAACATTAGTATCTGGTGTTATAAGAGCTAATCTCGTCGTTTATCCCGCAATGTCTGAAGACTAAAGTCTTCAACCAATGCATCATGCCCGTACACACGGTGTAAATGTATGAAAACTCCAAGACTATGAACTTTCATAAAATTACGAGTATTGCCCGTCTGATATCATGTTATGTTAAATTAATTCTTTCACAATGGATTCTTGTACAACGGAGCGATTTACATGACTTATTTATTTATTTTCGTAATGATACGTACCATTTTTCGTGAAAATATTGTATGAATGGTGTTGTATTTTTTGCCAATAATTTTTCACGAGTCAGCTTGGCTGGATTTTGAACAAATATTGTTTTATTTTGATAATATTTGTGACATGAGAATAATGAACAGAGATATTTTCGCAATAACTTCTTCTTTTTATAAGAGTTTGTGAGGGCATTTCATACTGTTCTAAGAAATGCCCTCACAAACTCTTATACATTGTTAGGACATTATTTTCAAATCATATATTAATAACTTTAAACCACTAGAATCCATACTTCACTTTAAAAACACATAGAAGAAAATAACTAGTGCCTTATGTACCGTGCGTGTATGTGTTGTGTGTGTGAGTGTGAAATATGTGTAGTATGTGTGTAGTGTAGTAGTGACTTGACATTCAGCGGAACTACGAACATTTATAGATTTATATCATTCGTAGTTCCGCTACAAATATTTAGTACTAGTAAGGTATTAAATACATTATGTTAAATAGTTAAAAATATAAGTAAGTCTGTACTTAATATAAATAATATTAGTTATAATAATTGATAACCATCGAATTAGGTTTAAAATCTGTAAAGATAGTTGTGAGAGGTAAATAAATAAATAAATAAAAATACTTTCCTATCGGAAAGAATCTTCACGAGTAAATATATTATGCAATGCCCATCAATCTAGCCAGTCAGCTTCACTGCAACTTTGCTCATCCAGTCTTTTCACCAAAATAGAGGAAGATTGATAGATATTCCTTATAATCAAGTAAACCTCGGCAAGATCTACATAAAAACCGCAAATAGAGATTGATTACATTTCTAAAAGGAAAGGAGGAAGGTACTCAAAATATTCACTTTACTCGAGTTGTGGTGGTGAATAATTGATTTGAGCTATCCTTCATTCTGTATCCCAGCCGACTGGGATACTCTTTGTAGAATTCTTCACGGAGTACGTAATGAAAATGGAGTGTTCAAACGTCTTACTCCAAGTTTCTTCAAAAGTGTCTACAAAAACTTACGAAACACATACAATTCACAATTCAAAAAACGTAATTCACAAAAAGTAAGGCAGAAGTGTACCTATAATACCTACATTATGCCTGTTATGTCTAAGTTCCGTATAGATCCCATTTATACCTGGACAATGGACAAATGATAAATGGACAATTGAAAAGTTTTCTAAAGAAAGATGTAAGAAACTATGTTAATGCTCTTTGGCATTTACCATTCTCCCAAAATAGCACATACCTATGGATATTTTGAGACAATTCTAAAGTTAGCTTTCTTGTGAGACTACTTATCACATTTCTAGCAATGAAGCTTATACTAAAATGTATTTAATAGACAGCCGATGACTCTGCAACACCAAAGCGTTAAAGTGAATCTTTTTCACTAGGTTATAAGACGGTATTTAAATAAAATGCATCAAATATCGGTCGAGCCCCGAATACATCAAGCATTCAGCAAACCAACTCGTGTGTTCGTGATGGTATTCACAAATGTTCTACGCACGCCGATAGCGGATTCCAAAATCATGAGCCTTCCATTGCTTCTTACTCCGTGTCCCATTAGTAATGTAAATAGGACCAGGGTGCCGGGAAGGCCTGATTTGATCCTGCCCGTATTCACTAGGTGTGCTTTACTGCCTCGCTCGTGGCGATTTCTTTTAATTAAACCTATTTGGTGAAGGGTTGGAGGTGAGGCAAAGGTTCCCATGTAATTGCTTGAGTAGGTTTGTATTTATGTGTTAGAAAGATAGTTCATTCAAAACACATAAATTACAGAAGACAACGTTTATCGTATATGTATTGTACATAACGTAAATCGAAAGATAGATAATAATAATCGATTATTAATTTAGTTTACCGATCAAATAAAAGTAGGTCTTTATACATTACTACTTATTTATAATTAACTAACTGTTTAAAAAAATACATTAAAAAAAAAGACAAATAAACAGAAACTTAAAACATGGCGTCGAAAGATTCATTCGCATCTCTGTTGACTTAAAATGTGCCCTAAAGACTTGTATGGCAATGGCAATGCTTAGCCTCTAGATTATTGATTTTTTTCGTTAGAATCGTTACAATGAACTTCTATATATTATAATTTTCAAAGAGAAATACATTTTATTAAAATACCTACTCTGTCGCTCTTTACAAAGAAATTATTATGAAGACTAAAAGTGAAGTGTATTCTTCTAACTTCTACAAATTA
This sequence comes from Aporophyla nigra, assembly GCA_947507805.1. Lineage (NCBI taxonomy): Eukaryota > Metazoa > Arthropoda > Insecta > Lepidoptera > Noctuidae > Aporophyla > Aporophyla nigra. The sequence goes on from OX382294.1 coordinate 22,625,019, forward strand.
GGAATTTCTTGAAAAAGTAATTTCTTCGCACTGAAACGAAACCTTTGAGTTCTCAAAAAATGTTTACTTTTAATATGAAATAAAGTGAAAAGGGTAAAGTGCTCTCCCAAATATATCGTTCTTCAATAGCAGTTTTCTTTACAATTTTGATTCTAGCAACAAATAACAGTTATAAAAGTTACTGTAAATAGTAAAGTTAAATTCTTTTGTAAGATGCATTTGCTCGTTAATTTCATTTTATTTAATGGAGACTTATGATCGTTTTCACATAGGTGACATTTAAATTGAAACAAACCATGACCTCTGAGTTTTTTTCGGCATTTCTTCTTAGCAACCAGTCAACTAGGAAATGCTAGCGCCATCTAGATTTAAAATATTGACCAACAGAATATTGACGTGTTATCGTGACTTAATAAATCAAATTACCAACATAAAATAAACACTTCATTTCATTTCATAATTCGTAGATATTACTTAAGCAGTTACGTAGCGCAAAAAAAAACATTCTTCCAGTCACTGATATATCTTAAGTTGCGTACTACATAAACATCTCTTATGGATTGCCTAGAGACAACAGACTTCTAACAAAACTGACGAACTTGACTTAAAAAAGCACAGGCCACAACAAAAATCTAGACTTAGGCGTTGCCTATTTCTGGAGGACACGGTGGAGCATACGGTGGACTGCCAGGGTCGCGAGATTTGTACGAAAGAGATACCGTGGCCCTGGCACATGGGCAACTGAAGCAACACGGGTGGGTTTTATCAATAAAAATCTGACACGCCCAGAGCGGGAAACGTCATTTGATGATTTCCCACCCACAAAAAAAAGCATACGGTGGAGGTGTGCCCTGCCTGGGCGGAGCACTGCCGTGTCCTCGTGGTGGCGATCGGCAGCGACGACCTCTCGCGTCCGGCCCTGGTGCAGGCCATGGTATGGAGTGAGAGGGCCGTCACCTCCTTCTGCGAAATGCTCAATAATGCTTGCGAAGGAGGAAGCGAAGCGCTTGAGGTAGAGGCAAGCTATGCGCCCTTACGCCCCTAGCCACCGCAGGAAGCGACGCCCCGGGCGTTGAGAATCAATTGCAGACTCCCGGCCACCGTAGGCGCGGGCTTGCGGGCGGCGAACAATGGGTAGCTAGCCGCCCGGTAAGGACCAGGCCACAGATAACAGAAACTAAAGGGAGATATGAAAAGGGGGCGAGGCCGGTGTCTCAGCAATATGCGCAAAAAGAGACCACATTACTCGCGGCACGTTTAGTTGAAGTTTGACCGTCGGCCGGGATTCTTTAAAAATTCCGTGTTGTTCTGTAGTGATTTGCAAAAATCGAAGCAATACCAGTAACTTTAAGTCAAATGGAAACACATACCATCATTAAATATTGAAAATGATATGTTTTTCTAACTAAAAATTTTATTACTTAGATTGATTTGTTGCTTTTGCATCTTTTTATTATGTGGCAGAATGATAGTCGCAATACTATATTATGCCAGTTTACAATACTTGCATTGTACTAACGAAAATTCGAACGCTGAGCTCTAACACCGCAGTGTATAATAAATATATCGAAACTAACAAAATACGTTAATAACGTGGTGCGGCCGCTGCTCGCAGTCGTCAGTTAGTGATGTGCCTCGAGAGTCTTCGAGTGTGACCATGTCGATAATGTTTATATTGCCAACTGAAAATTAAGTATTTATAGTTCATTATATTCAAAAGTGTTAGGTATAATAAAATAAAAAAGTATTATAATACGTTGCAAGTTACGTACGTAAAATTTTGAAAATGAAAAAACGCTTATTTATAAATAAGCGTTTTTTTCATTTTCAAAATTTTGCAACTTAGTATGCGAACGAGTAAACGCTCCGCGATTTACGAATATTTGATAATAATCAGTGCAAGATGTTTACTATGGTAGTATTATTTTTTTAAATTACTTGTAAACTCCGAAAGGGAAGACTAGTTTTTTTTTTATATACCTCCTAGTACGAAATTTGTTTCTTTTTTAATAGATAGGTATTTCGCTTTCTCCACCAAGTAAAATACGTGGATTATTAAATAAGTTGATAGGGTGGAAAAAGTGACACACGAGTGACCTACCTGGCTCGTAGTAATAGCAGGTAGTTTGGGGTGCCCGATCTTTTGATTTGAATCGATCCTTCGGATTGTAAATCATTGAAACGATACACGATCTATATTGCAGGATTTGAATCGGTCCAGCAAAGATCGTATCGTAATTAAAAATAATAAAAGTTGACATAATTTACATATTCCACCCTTGTAAATATATAAAAAAACAGTCCAAACATTCTTTTTTTTAATAATATTATAATATTTACAATCAAAGAAACTCAAGTAGGTAGATGAAGTTAAAATACTTTATGCAGGCAGCCCTACCGCGTCTATGACGTGTTTACGTACCGCGCGTGCTGTAGGTAATTATTTCAATTTTCAAAATTCCCATTTGATTCTAGTAAAAGTTAACTATATTTTCGGATAGGTATATAAAAAAAGAAATTATTTAAAGAAAATTAAACGAAGTTATTATAATACAAGAATATGCTAAAATTAAATATCGATAAAAATAATCGACCACCGGTTTCGACTCCCTAATTGCATGCGTGTGCATTGGAATAGCAAGTGTTTACAAGTGAATGCCCCGCCCATTCTGTTTTATGTGTGCTATTAGAAATTGATTTAGTGTAGCTGCTTTCTTCTTGGTGTGCGTGTTCAAATTTTAAGTGTGTGTCGTCAGTACACTATTTGTTAATGTTGTAAATATTTGGGTGGGAGATAAACGGCGACACTAGGAGTCCTTGCTATTCCGCAATGAAGGCATATCTCTCGATATCTATGGACCAGGCCCATGTTGACGGCGCGTAGTGTTCCACGCGCGCCTCAAAGAAATGTCAGCAAACTGAAGGGATCCGCTAGGACCGATACCTGCCAGGGTAACAAGATTTGTTCAAAACCCTTACCGTGGTCCTGCCATATAGGCAACTGAAGGAACACGGATGAGTTTTAGTCAGTAAAAGTCTGACACGCCCTTCCGCTCCACCCAGAGCGGGAGACGTTATTTGATGATTTCCCACCCATAAAAAAAGGCGTAGCCTATTTAGATATGGTAATACAGGTGTGGTTGCTAAGAAATCTGCTTACGTTAAGCGTCAGTGTCGGGATTAGCACATAAGATACTTTTCATACCGGTAGTACATTCCTGTGAGATAACTTCCGACCGCTACGCTGGCAAAGCCGCTAACAATAGCTAGTATTTTAAACATTTCATCAAGTAAGTACTGGAAGCCTTAGCAAAACATAGTGGGAGCTTCATGGTTTATTTAGTAACATAAAAATAGCTGCACAAATATTTACTCTCGCGGTGTCGCGTCGAACTAAAGTGATATCCAATATGAGTCAACTGTACCTATGACGCACACCTTTGTGTTAGACACACTGGAAGGTTAGTCTTAGAACCTTAGTCTCTTCTTAAATGATAAATTATTTTATTTCTATAAGTAGGTTGTATAGGTAATTACTTTTATACGTCAATCATATTTTAAAAACTGAGGTCGGCATTTCCAATCTGACTACCCTGAGAAGAAAGGCCAAAGGAAACAAACTCGGGCCTCAACAAACTCAGAGTTTACAGTCGCTTTTAAAGTTCAGGCATAATCTTGGTCACATCATGTGAAGACCATGTAGATTGGTGTCTGAAATGGTCCTTTGAGGAAATAACCTGTCCAGTCAGTGCACGCATCTATTAGTTATCATACCGACCGACAACATCAATTACCTTATTTTATTCAACATACCAGAAAATTGCAAAAAGTGTACGATAATCTGAATTTCGCGGGTTGTCCTGACGCTTTTCCTTAAGACTATTTAACTAGAATTGTCTGAAAAAGAAGTGACACGCAAAAGAAAAAAAAAGCTTACTTTTTAACCGACTTCAAAAAGGTTCTCAATTCGGATGTTTTTTTTTTTTTTATGTATGTTTGGCCATAACTCCGTCACATATAAACTGATATGCAAAATTCTTTTTTTGTTCGATAGGGGTTTATTTCGACATGGTTTTATTTAAACTTCATATAGATCTGATGATCAGTTCCGGAGACAGACACCGGAACTCTTTAAAAAATGACAGCAAATCAACCGCGGCTTCTGCTATCACCTAAAACTGCAGTCTGTTTGGAATTACTGCAGGGTAGACGTCATAACTAAAAAGTTAAAAAAAAAAACTTTTTTACAAAAAAAAAAAAAAACAACTGAAACAGCAACAAAAACACTACAAAGTGAAAAATAACTTTAATTTCGGAAGTCGGTGTCTTAGTATTTGTATTGAAGGTTTTTGCCACCGACTTCCGAAATTAAAGTTATTTTTGACTTTGTAGTGTTTTAAGGAAGTCAATTGTTTGTTTTTTAACCGACGAAAAAAAACGGAGGAGGTTATCAATTCGACGCGTATATTTTTGTTTTATGTATGACCACGCATAACTTTTTACATAGTAGTCCGATTGTGATAATTCTTTTTTTATTGAAAACCCCGAGGACCGAGGTGGTCCCATATAAATTTGGAAAACAAAATCGAACCCTAAGGGTCGGAAAACAGGAGATGATTGATTGTTCACTCATTGATTGTAATGAATAACCACGCATAACTTTGTACAGAGTAGTCCAATTTTGATAATTCTTTTTTCATTGAATAGGGCATACCTTGCGAAGTATTATTAGTACATTAAAGCTACAAAAAAAAAACTTTTTAACAAAAAATTAAACCGCCGAAAAAACAGAAAAGCAAAAAATAATAAACCCTAAAATTTTGAGTCGGCACTGAAAAATCAATGAACTAAGATCACTAAAAGCGCCGACTCAAAATTTTAAGGTTTATTATTTTTTGCTTTTCTGTTTTTTCGGCAGTTTAATTTTTTGTTAAAAAGTTTTTGTCAATAAGTTTTTGTAAAAAAGTTTTTTTTTTTTTTTTCAGAAATATATCTATCCGTTGCCTGGTCAAGTATTATCTACTTGGAAAAGTGGGTTGGTTTAGGATGCTTTTTTATCAGTTTTGTGTTTTGATTTATTTTGAAGTTTAATATTTTTAAATAGGTACATTAGACACTGAATTAAATTACTAACTAACAAAAAGACACTTAGGCATCGATCTACTCATCCGCATCACTGTTATCCGGTAACGTGCCGAGAAGACTGTATAGTATAGGTATGTGGTAATACTTTAAAAGGGTTTTATGCAACCAGATCCCAGAATTCTTTTTTAATCGACCTCAAAAAAGAAGGAGGATTTTTCTTTGTCTGCTACCTCAGAAGTCCATCATTTATAAACCGATTTGAATAATTCTTCTCTTGTTTGAAAAGGTATACTTCAATTCAAGTTCTGTTTAGTGGTTTTTGAGTTAGCTTCAATAATACGGATTTTATTTTTCCTGGATGGGAAATCATCAAATGACTTCTCCCGCTCTGGGCGGAGCGGGAGGGCGTGTCAGACTTTTACTGACTAAAACCCAGCCGTGCTCCTTCAGTTGCCCATGTGCCAGGGTCACGGTATCTCTTTCGAACAATCTCGCGACCCTGGCAGACGTATTTTTTGATGTTGGTGTGATAACGTCTTGTCACTGTTATTTACTTAGCAGGCGAAGGTAAGATTATGTATTTATTTAGGGTAGGAACCACAACAAAACAATAAAAGATTATTGAAAAAACAGGCGACTTCCAAAAACTAAAAAACTTTTTAACAAAAAATTAAACCGCCGAAAAAACTTAAAAGCAAAAAATAATAAACCTTAAAATTATGAGTCGGCGCTTTGAGTGATCTTTGTTCATTGATTTTTCAGCGCCGACTCAAAATTTTAAGGTTTATTATTTTTTGCTTTTAAGTTTTTTCGGCGGTTTCATTTTTTGTTAAAAAGTTTTTTTTTTTGTGGCTTTAATGTACTAATAATACTAAGCAAAGTATACCCTATCCAATGAAAAAAGAATTCTCAAAATCGGACAACTCTGTATAAAGTTATTCGTGGTTATACATTACAATCAGTGAGTGAACAATCAATCATCCCCTGTTTTCTGACCCTTAGGGTTTGATTTTGTTTTCCAAATTTATATGGGACCACCCTCGAAGTATACCCTTTCCAATAAAAAAAGAATGATCACAATCGGACTACTATGCAAAAAGTTGTTATAAAAAAAATAAAAAAATATACGCGTCGAATCGATAACCTCCTCCGTTTTTTTTCGTCGGTTAAAAATAAAAAACACTACAAAGTAACCAATAACTTATATCGGAAGATATTGGCAAAAAACAAAAACGAAAATACAAAACCAAAGACTTAACCAACTTCAAAAAAGAGGAGGATCTATTTTCCACCGTGCTTCCACCGTACGTTGGAAGTCGGTTATTTTTTCACTTTGTAGTGAGTTTTTCGTAGATATTTTTTTCGATTTGGTTATCTGTATAAAGATTTTGAAAACAAAAATTTAAAGCCTACAAAGTATTCTACCCGCACATCTTTCACTTAGGCTCAGAAGGCCCAATAACTTTATAACTTCAAACAAACTCCCACAAAGTACTGGAAGTAATGGATACCCGCTGCGAATTACTCGAACTGTCTTTTAGCACATCCACAGTCACAGTTCAAAGGTGCGGCTTTCTATTAATTTCCCTTGAGAACTGTGAATTTCCCTGTGTTTATGTAAATCTTCAACATTTGCAAGCTTTCAAGGAATTACTGTTTTATTTGTTTCATTGATTTTAAAAAGTTTCTAGATTTTTGTCGACTGGTCGACACTTCCCGTGGCCAGAGGGCTGGGACATTCTTTGGCCAAAGAATTAGCATTGCCATTTAACGTGGCAGTCTTCTGGGCACGTTTCCTGATGCCAGTACTGCGGACGAGTACTTCGTACATCTAAGTGTACTTTTGTTTTTGTATTTATTTGTACAGTTAGTAATTTATTTTAGTATCTTGCGTGTAAAACTGTTTATAATTTACTAGCTTCTGCCCGCGACTTCGTCCGCGTTAAATTTCTTGTTCCCCAGACCCTTCCCGTCGCGTTGAATCGCCTTCCCGTGCGATTTTTCCCGTTTTTGCAACAGTTTTCATTACTGCTCCGCTCCTCTTAGTTGTAGCGTGATGTTATATAGCCTATAGCCTTCCTCAATAAATAGGCTACCCAACACAAAAATATTTTTTCAATTCGAACCAGTAATTCCTGAGATTAGCGCGTTCAATCAAACAAACATACAAACAAACAAACAAACTCTTCAGCTTTATAATATTAGTATATGTAGATAAAAAACAATCTTATAAAAAAAATTTTAGCATGATAAAATTATCATAACACTAGCTTATGCCCACAACTTCGTCCACGTTAAATTTCTTGTTCCCCGAGCCTTTCCGTCGCGTCGAATCGCCTACCCGTGCGATTTTCCCCGTTTTTGCAACATTTTTTATTACTGCTCCGCTCCTCTTAGTTGTAGCGTGATTTTATATAGTCTATAGCCTTTCTCGACAAATAGGCTACCCAACACAAAAATAATTTTTCAACTCGGACCAGTAGTTCTTGAGATTAGCGCGTTCAATCAAACAAACAAACAAACTCTTCAGCTTTATAATATTAGTATAGATTAATATCAAACTTGTGTTTTCTAAAGGATTAGGCAGAGGTGTACGTACCTAAGGGTATAACTTTTTATCTGACTTCAAAAGGAAAAAGATTCTCAATACGTTTGTATGTTTTTTGGCGTAAGCTTTTATAATACGTTTTTAATCCACTTTGTATATCTAGATAACATTCTACTTCTTCTTGTCACGGTTGCTTATATAGCAAGTAGTGGTATACGCATTGATGTGGGGTAGGTACAATAATTAGAAAGTGTCAAAAAAAAAAACTTTTCTAAAAAAAAACTACCTGCTTCCGAAAAAAACACTACAAAGTGAAAAATTACTATTGCCGAGTAACTGGAAGAAGAATATTATTATGAAAGAAAAAAACAACAAGTCAAATTTAATTCTTATCTGATCTAGAAAGAGTTTATTTTGCTGTTTCTCCAATTAAATGTTTTCTTTGTAAGTATTCAGAAAGCGCACGTGTTTTGTATTTCAATTAACAGAAATTTTATGGTTTACCTGGTTTAATGCATACCACTTTGAAATGTGAATAACGTCATAAAGTACAATTTAAGTACGTCACGTTAATTAACATAGTTTAAAGCTGATTCATTTTCGTAAGCCGTACCATAGTTGAACGTAGAAGGTTCGCTCAGTACAACTAATGGGTTTCGCTGATCGGACAATTGCTGAAAGTAGGTAATAAAACATATATAAGGTGACCTACCTAGTGCATTTGTGCCAATTCATATATTTTGTAAATAGTTATTTACCTACTGTATATTTAATTAATCAAATTTGCGCGGAGTTAAAGTACATGCCGACAGAATTCCAATTGCCTTATGTTTTTTTTGGATATTGCAGTTTCAGGTTATATGTTGATTTTACAGAATTATAATCATTAAAATAATCAAATCAACCCTCTAAATTCTTGAATTACTTTTTCATGAAATAGTTAATTTCGAAAAACGTAGGAAAATTCAATGTTTTTGCTGTTGATAGCCTCCCGAAATATTTGTCTATCAGGTTCTGCGGAAATTAATACAATAGTATGGAATCTCCACTACCATAACACTATGGTGGAGGGCGGGCGTTTTTTGGGGGACAGTCTTTTGTAAGTTTGACGTTCCAAAAGTGCTGACTCTCAGCCTAATTTGAATAAATGAGTTGATTTTGATTTTGGTGTAGTCTATTTTTACAAGACCCTTCACATATTTCTCAGCGAGAATCTTTTAAGACATGCTTATTATATTTCGTTTTATGGTCCTATTCTTGTCATGCCGTTTGTTCTGCCTGTAATTTGTTGGTCTTTGACAGTCGTTCTAGACGGGTAACTGCGTAACTTGCTATCAGTAGAAATTGGTTTCATATTGATAGTTAAACAACATTCATTGCGTTATTTACGTTGCTGAGCTTACAATTTATTCGAACAAATGACGCAATGGTTTAGAAATAATCTTCAATCCCATTCAGATTCTGATAAATAGTGCGTTTCGCAATAAGGGTGCTGGTCTGTTTATAAAAAGTACTGGTATGTTTGACATTGTTGGTTTTATTTGATTATGTAATGTTATTTTACCTGTAAAATTTTCTGTTAATTAATTTATGTTTTGCTATGGGTGCTTATTTACCTGAAATAAATGAATTTATTATTATTATATGTTAAATACTGGTACTTAGCTGCATCCGGTTAGAACCGACCCCAAAATTGTTGTGAAAAGGCTATACAAAGGCGATGATGGTGATCATTTTCTTACAGTCAAGTATTTATTTCACAACCGTTAATGTTTAACGTACAAACACACATAAACTCACGGTCTTCCACGTTCCGCGTTTTTCCATGGGGGAGGGCAGAAACTACTTTGTGCCAACTAAGACTTCTGCCCTGCACCTTTTAGTGGTACTAAGTCGGTAGAGTTGTTTTCAGGAAACAATAATAACAATTAGAACCGTAATTTTATCTCACAGCTTGTGGTTATTTGAATTTGTTTTGTATTATTACTAAAGTTTATTTATTTTATACAGTGAGGTAGGACTGCGATGCGTAAACCATGAATTCAACACACCGCCGCTCGCGCCGTGCACTAATCTCAGGAGTAGGCAACGACCTGTCACTGCTAGCCGTGGTCTACTCGATGGTCGGTCGCAGGGAGTCTTGGGACGCGGTGGCATCCTTCTGCAAAACAGTCGTATCGCAGATGGAAGCAACTGAAAGGGAGCGGGAGATTTCTTCCACTCACTCGGCCATACAGCAGGCGCATCGGGCTTCGGCGGAGGGCGGGCAACGCTCTCTTCCAGTCTTCCTAACAGGGTCCAGGGGCGACCAAGTCGGGGACATCCGTCACTCCCATTCCCAAGGACCCGTGATGGTTGCGCGTAGTGTTCCACGAGTACCTCTCTTTGACTTCAAGTGGCCGGCACCCGCCGGGAATCGCGGAAGTCGCAATAGATCCCGCGATACCCGACATAGGTGTGGGATAACACCGGGTTGGTTTTAGTCAGTAAGAGTTTGACTGACCCCTCTGCCCACCCCATGGCTTAGGACAGCCATGAGGATTTTCACACCGGCATCAAAAAAAAGGTTAGAACTGTAGTAAATTTCTTCTGCTCACCCGGCCCGCAACATACGCAACGGGTGTCAGCGTCCCCCTAGGATGGGTCACACACACAGCAGGACCCAATATGATAGCGCATAGAGTCCAATTTATGTGCACAGCTGACATCAATACCAAACCATTGATTAATGGATACGACCCAAAATTCTTCATCATTACCGGATGTATTAATCACCAGTATCTTTTCAAGATAACTAAAGCCTTTTCACACAGATTACTGACACGCTTTGACGTCACATGAACGCGTGACTGCTGACGTTTTTGACGAACTGGTCTAGTAAATCCTACCTGTGTTATCAGTAGTATGTGCTTTCATTCAACAGTGGAGAAATGTGCTTTGTGTTTGTTTAGATATTTCACGGGTGTACAAGTACAAAGGATTTACTTCATCTGCCTAGCCTTTTCCCAACTATGTTGGAGTCAGTTTTCAGTCTAACTGGATGCAGTTGAGTACCAGTATTTTACATGGAGCGACTGTCTATTCCGTGTGTTGCCGGACGTAAAAAATAGCACTATCCCTTGTCTTCCCGTGGGTGTCATAGAAGGATCGATCGACCCATGCAGCTTTTTAACCGACGAAAAAAAACGGAGGAGGTTATCAATTCGACGCGTATATATTTTTTTTTATGTATGACCACGCATAACTTTTTACATAGTCGTCCGATTGTGATAATTCTTTTTTTATTGGTGGTCCCATATAAATTTGGAAAACAAAATCGAACCCTAAGGGTCGGAAAACAGGGGATGATTGATTGTTCACTCATTGATTGTAATGTATAACCACGCATAACTTTGTACAGAAAAGTCCAATTTTGATAATTCTTTTTTCATTGGATAGGGTATACCTTGCCAAGTATTATTAGTACATTAAAGCCCAAAAAATTACAAAATAAAAACTTTATAACAAAAAATTAAACCGCCGAAAAAAACAGAAAAGCAAAAAATAATAAACCTTAAAATTTTGAGTCGGCGCTGAAAAATCAATGAACAAAGATCACTCAAAGCGCCGACTCATAATTTTAAGGTTTATTATTTTTTGCTTTTCTGTTTTTTTTCGGCGGTTTAATTTTTTGTTAAAAAGTTTTATTACATACCCACCAAATACCTAGGTACAGCGCACTTTGTCATTCCTACATAACCCTAAGGTTGAATATTGCTTGCACGTTATAAAACAACAACTCAAGTCTATTTGTCTACGTGATAGTTTTATAGTCTCAACCTTGGTGAAGTTTTAATTTAGTGGGAATTGTTGTCAGAAATGATAAAGCAATCAAATTACAAGATCGCCGATGCGTACACAATAATTCCATAACTTATGTGGTAACCGCATGATACAGCGGGCAAGACACGTCAACCATATTTTGAAAACCAGATTAGGTCGGCGTTTCAGACTACCCTGATAAGAAAGAAAGAATTTCAGAGATCACAGTCTCTTTTAAAGTACAGACAAAAAACTTGGTCAGATCATGAGAAGACGATAGACATTGGTGTCTGAAATGGTGTTTTGAAGAAAGAACCACACAGATTGAGTGGACCTGCCCAGTCAGTGCACGCATTTGTCAGTAATCGTACAGCTCAACTTAGAACAAAATGGCCATATAGCCATCAATTGAGCGAATTATTAATCATCAGGGCTTCTCAATAACACATTGCAAAATGATTAGCCTATTAGATCACGAACTCTATATCCTGCAATCGCAATTGAAACCATGCGACGAAGCAGCCATCATTTTCTAATCAAAATTATTTCAACAATCTTTACATTTGTCACACGCGTCATCAGTCTAGAATATCTTCACTGCTGGGCACAGCCCTCCTCTCGGTGAGAGAGAGTGGGTCGAAGTGGATAACATATTAAATCAAACATTATATTGATAACATTAAAAATAAAATAAATAACTAACTATACAAATAAAAACAAAAGACACTTAGGGGTCGAAGTACTCGTCCGCATCACTGTCACCTGGAAACGTGCCCAGAAGACTGGCAGCATTGCCACGTTGAATGGCAATGCTAATTCTTTGGCCAAAGAATGACCCAGCCTTCTGATCACGAGAAGTGTCGACCAGTCGATGAGAGATTTCCTTAAAAAGAAGACGCGCACTCGTGTCCCATGGCCCGAGCGTTTCAACCTCAAACGGCTCAAAACTGTAGTTACCTATAAGGTTACAGTATTTGCGCCGCTTGAGGGTCACAACAGCCACAGCAACGGTGCCAGCACAGTCCGCCGTGCTAAGAACATGGGATGCCGCAAGGGTATCGACACAGGTTGCGTCCCACACCAGAGGCCTACCCACCTTCCAAGGCAACAACGTCATGCCGTCTGGTCTCTTTCCATCGTCATATTAAATTAATTGTACAGCAATAACAACCTCGACCTAATTAATTAAAATTAAACTATTAACAAATTAAAATATCACACACACAATCACAATAATGTTCCCACTGCTCCCCCTGTTTCGATAAACCTCTTCTCTGGGAGAAGCAGTGGGCTATAAATCCACCAAGTGGGTCCGGTGGAAAATGTCATATGTCTCCAAAATGTTTATTCTAGGACATGCAGGTTTTCTTACAATGTTTTTAGAAAGAAAAGAATGAAAATACGTTTATTTGCGGCAAACATGACGCACAGAAAGACCAGAAACATACAGCAATAAAAAAGAAGGGGTGGGAAAATATGCGTCACATCCACGCAAAACGGCCATCACTCAGCATAATGCTGTGACCCTATGCAAGACAGAGCCCAAGCGCTGGATTTCAGTGACTGCCGGTTTTCACCGTTTTGAGAGCAGTGGTGTTGAAACTATTTACAAAAAGTTAAGCACCTGTCTGTGTTCGAACCATGACCTACAACTAGTAGGCCGCGGCCTCACGAGGCCATTACTGCTCTTAGTCATTCATTCACAATTTCACAGCAGAGAACACAGTGAACAACCCTCATGAGGAAAATAAAATTACAAACAATATGTTTTTCTTTTCTAGAATTCACATGTTAGTCACAATTTTATTCTTGTCTGCGGACTGACTGAAAAACAACAGAATGAATGACTGATTCATGCCTTATGTACGTCAAATGTATCGTAAGAGGATGTTTCCATGTATTTTGCTATCCGATATGTAGTACTTATGCAAAAATATGAGGAAATCTATTGCAGAATAGTGACCTATGCAAATTCATTTTACCCCTACCCTTATCCTAATAGGTTGAAAAGAACTTGGAATATCACAAACTGGTTTAGGTATTATTGTGAACAAACTGTCTTCCCTTCCCAAATATGTTGAGAAAGGATTGTGGAGGTCAGACAGGCAGTAGCTCTATGTAAAATCAATATTTCTCCGACCGAGTCTGATCTCCACAATCCATTTACTGGGTAATACGATACTCTTTGGTAAGACTGGTTGCCAGTCTTCCGGGAACATAAAATAACATATACTGTAAAAAAAAAAATAGGTAGTCATTGAACAGAAGTGAAAATTCGAAACTTTGGAAAAAGAAACACCTCATATTAGCATGTCGGTGATACGGTCTCATTATCATGTCGGTGACGCGATCCCATACGTTTTACCCCTACCATAAATCACTCAATGTGACTTAATAAGTTTTCACTTCAACAAACGTCTACGTCTTTTCTCAGTAATTCAAAAGCACTGTCATTTTACCTTTTTAAATATTTTTCACATCATCCCAACCATACGTCATCTGTCTCACTTACACCTCAGCATTCAGCACTTTCACACAGTCATGCATTCATAAACGTTCCTATCCTAAATTATTTTCGTTTCTGGAGTTAACTTCTTAGTCACAACTGTATTCTGTATGCATTTTGACTGAAAAACAACATGACAAATTATTTATTCATAATATCTTTACGTCAAATGTCTATTCATGAGGTCGTGTCCGTGTTATTTGACCCGATATATAATATGCAAAAATAGGAGGAAGTCTATTGTAGAATAGTGACTAATGAAAATTAATTTTCCTCATGCCCTGAAAAAGATATAAGTAACTAGCTAAAAGCTGTGATGGCCCAGTGATAACAGCCGCGACTTACAAGTTTGAGGTCATAGGTTCGAATCCAGATAGTCGCTATACTTTATATACATTATTTCATCACCACTGCTCTCAAAACGGTAAAGAAAAACATAGTGAGGAAACCAGCATGTCCTAGAACCAAAAATTCGAAGACATGTGTCATCTACCAACCCGCACTGGGCCTGCGTGGTAGATTACAGCCCACTCTCTCTTACCGAGAGGAGGCCTGTGTCCCAGCAGTGGGAACATTATAGGCTAATTATTAAGAACTAATTATGTACCTATAATACCTACCTACAACTAGCTCCTGTTTCGCACTGTTCACACGATAGACAAAACATCGAGATTTCTTCATGTAAGTTTGACATCAAGTCGACGTCCATATCGACGTAATAAAATCGCAGCGGGAATTTTATCGGGCACTCGATTTTCAACCCTCGGTGTTGAACCGAGAATTGAAAATCCAACAGAGTGTAGCGCGAGTATACAGATGTTTTTGTTTTTTTTTTGGAATAACCGCCTCTTACAAATAAAAATTCTGTGCCTTACATTTTGAATGTTTAGGCATTTTCGCAGCAAACTGTCGATTAAATTGTCATTGTTTTTTTTTTTTTCTACAGGTGGCGAATAATATATTCTCGTTTCATACTTTTTAGAGCGTGATTTTTCAATATCCAGCTTTCGTTTTTGAACTTACTTTTTATTCCGATGTTATGTAAAGGTATTATTCAACTTTTATCGCCGACCGTACAAAACTGTAAAATAAATAATAGGTATTAGTAGACTATTATTCTAGAAATTCTCGTGCGTTTTTAAAATCACTAAGCAAAATTGTCAATTTCAGACTTGTAATATTTTACACTGCCTGTCTGTTTTTAGCAATATTTTAAAGACGGTGTAACATTTTCAGCTAAAAATTTTAATATCCGAGTATTGAAATAAGTTTTGTAGTATTCATTGAAATAAGTGTTTGTGTTTTAAAAAATTCCAAGCAAAGGCAATGTCGAGTATTCGGGCAATTTCTAAAGTGAATTGGCAAAACAAATATGCGTGGTAAAAACAAAATTAAAAGAAAAACCGAAGTGTACTTTTGACATAGCTTTGTTCAGTATTGCTTTGACGTGGAGTTTAGATACCGAGATATTATAGTGCACACACTTGTGTATATAATATCTCTCGCACATTTGTGTGCAGACACAGGGGTAGTCGATCTTCCCTCACTCGCATTGCCCGATGGGACGGCAATCCGACACGACCAGAGAGAGATCAAGCGCAAGACTTACGGCTTAACCTGCTTTCCGAGGCACGGGCGTATAACACCGCCAACTTTCAAACTCCGGGCGGTTAGTAAGAAATTTTAACCAAAAAAAAAAAAATAGGTATGAAATAGACCTACAATTCGGTACTTGCGGAAGGTTATGACCTAACACTGGTAGGTACATAACCTATAGTCAAAATTAACTGGGAACTCGTTTAAACTTTACATAACTTTGTACCTTTCGCTCCCCCAGGGAGGTATACGGCCTATTATTATTATTTATTAGGTATATTTCGAATTTTTTGTTACGACGGTTTTTAATCTTTTCCGTTATAATTGTAGAAATAAGTTATTTTAATAATAAAAGCTCAAGTGGAAGGAAAAATTTTACTGGCAAAATATGTAGTTGTTTTTTTCAGTGTGGTGCCGGACGTAAAGAAAAGCACCATCGCATTGCTTCCCGTGGGTGTAGTAAAATACCACTAAGAGACTTACCAGAGGATAGGCAACAGCATTTTCTGTGTATTTTACCACTATACTGCGAACCACAACTTGCCTGTCAAGCGTAGCTATTCTGGCAAACCCCCCAAATTGGGGGAGGCTTATATTCCGTTTCTTTCGGCTGCAATAATGATGATGATTTTTTCTACAGAATTTAAATGTTTTGTTTTTTAGATAAATTCTTCAAAGAAGTTAAAATAACATAGAGGAATCCTCTACCTAAGGAATAAAGCTCTGTAAGCTATAGAAGCGACCGAACTTCGTCCCGCAACCCTCTCTCTCTCGGTTTTCCGTGTCCCGAGTTTAAAAGGACACATGGTTAAATAAAAGCTGCCCAGATCGATCGGTTTGCAAGGTTGTTTTGCACTTAAAGTCCCTTTAATCCAAGGTTACCCCTCAAATTTCTCTGCTTTGACAAGCCGTCTGTCCTCACTTGGCACTTGGTCGTTGTCAAATTCGGATATTGCTCTATAAGCCAACCTCGTCACAGTTGCGAAAACATTAAGCATATACCTACTAATGCAATAACTAATCTTTCTCTATCCCTCAAGAGAAGACTCATCGACATGTGTATTCTTCCCATCCTCACGTATGGTTCTCAAATATGGTCTTTGACAATTCAGCAGATGTCCACGCTCGAGGTTTGCCAGAGAGCTATGGAACGGAGTATTCTGGGTATTAAACTTGTGGACCAGGTTAAGAATACAACAATCCGTTCCATCACTAAAATAACTGTTCTCACTCGGGAAGCTGCCACGCTTAAGGAAATTGGGCTGGACACATCTGCCGTATGTCAGACGATCAGTGGGCCAAATTTACGACCCAATGGGTCCCACTTAATGGCAAGAGACATCGCGGCAGGCCCAGACGGAGATGGCGGGATGAGCTGGATTCTTTTAATAAAGACTGGTCCTTGGCAGCTCTGAACAGAGAGACGTGGAAAGAGAGTAGGGAGGCCTCCGCCCAGCAGTGGGACAGCAACGGCTAATAATAATAATATACTAATGGCTAGTCCCCGTTGAGATTGGCCGCCATGGCCGAAATACGGTCTGGAGGACGATAGTTACATTTATGGAAAATCAGATCTATCTAACCAGAGGAATAATTACGTAACACACTAACAGTATCAATGGCTTTCAATTTGACGGTTCAACAAGATTCATGGCGTTATTTAGTGTTGTTGAAGAGACACATTTTTAGCATATACGAAGTAATGGATAAGCAATGTGTTTAACAACACACATAACACATAAACACAATACGTACACAAAAACACACACATAATACACACAATACACACACACATACACACACAATACACACAATTACACATAATACATACACATAATTCAGATTCTGATTAATAACTTGTCACGCAATTAGGGTGCACCATACTTTTTAAGTGCCTATGGTCAGTGATAAACGTTGATAAAAAAGTCTACTTTTACACATTATCTAAATTAACACAAAACTTAACGAAGCTGTTATTTTTAGCAATTCATTAAGCTAGCTAATATTCTATGTTTCCTCAATAATTTAGGTTTAAGGCAGAAACGACGAGATAGCCCGCGAATTTAAAATGTTCGTAAGTTCATAAATCGCAAATCATGTTTTAATCAATATACGCTGACCTGCAAATTGCAAAAAAACGAAAGAAAAATTGAATTTCGAGAGTTACAAAGTCATTTTACAAATTCTTAATAAAATTTAGGCGATAAAATTCGATATTCAGTTAAATCAAAAATTAAAATAAAACGTTATTTATAACTAATTCGGCTGAGATTCAGCACTTTTCGAACGTCAAAATTACATTAGACAGTCGCTCAAAAATGCCCGCCCTTCTAAGTAAAACAGAGTAACGTATATTAAATCGAATGGCGCTATAATAGACATTTACCAACTAAATAGCACCTCTATCCTTGTAATGGTTATGATAACACAATACCTTACAAATATATGACGCATATTCTGCTTAAAAACTATCCATACACTGCACTGGTATAGATATGTAAGAATTTCATTCATAAATGAAATTCTTACTCGTCTTCACACATCCTAACAAAAATTTTAAATGCGTAGGTTTGTTTCTTTGTTACGCTTCCAAGCTAAAACGGCTATACGGATTCGGGTGAAATTTGGCACACAGACAGTTAATAACTTGGGTTAGGCCTACATTTCATCCTGGATTGCAGACGAATTTGCGAGCATCGTAGAAGCCTTCGGCTTTACGTGGCTCAGGTTGCTCGAAGTCTTCAGCAAGATGTAGTTTAATGCAGCAGGAATAGATATCTAATTTCTCTAGCAAAATGCCGAGGAAAAATTGATGATGCTTCTAATTGTATTAACTGATTGACATGATTTTAAAATCAATAACCTGAAATAACAACCGTTGAGGTATCGAAATTCACGGTACAAAGCCCACATTACAAAATTATTGTATACCTGGGTAGAAAAATAGAAATTCTTTAATACACTGAAAGAGCGAACAACAGGGCACAACATACATAGACTGTAGAGCAGTACTGTAAAATGCTTTCAGATCCAAACAATAGTAAAACAATACACAGTTCCAGTAACTTTTAATGAAAACTCTGTCGTTTAACTGAACCAGTTTGTCGAAACAATAACTTTTTGATTGCACGAACAACTTTGTTTGCGCCACAATGGATTGGTTCCATTTGCGACAATCCATAGTAAACGAGTACGTTATTGTATTGATCTTTTATTGGCCGGAAATACCTTATTTTGTTTTCGCTTGTTACTGCGTGGCGTTTTGAAGTGAGTCAATACATTGGCCTTCAAATTTTTTTAAATTGCAATAGTTTTAGGTTCACAAGATATATTTTCGAAACAAAAAAGATTATAAAATAATTAAATCCTAACTTATATTATAAATGAGAAAATAAGTTTGTTTAATTGTTACCTTTTCTCGTCTAAACCACAGAACCGATCCTCCTGAAATTTTGCATATATTGTTCCCGGGAAAAACAAAAATAAACGCTCTTATGGTAATAGATGGCGCCACGTGTCTGTCGAATCAAGATTGGATTTTATTAATTGATAGATTCATTATTATTTTTAAATAGTAAAAAAACTAGAATAGAATAGGGTTTAGGATAAGAAGTACATCTTGTTTAATATAAAAACTTAATGGACGGTAACCTTCTTTTCACTACACAAGATATATTTCCGAAACAAAAAAGATTATAAAAGATTTTTAATATAAAAACCTATCGTCGATAACCTTCTTTTCAATAAACAAGATATATTTTCGAAACAATTAAGGAAGAATTAAATTGTATATAAAACCTTAATAGTCGATAACCTTCTCAAAGAATGGCTGAGATTTCTTTAACAAAAGCACAGAAACAAAACAGTCCAAAGTAAGACAGCAATTTAACGAGGAGTCCTCGTTAAATTGCTGTCTTACTTTGGACTGTTTAGTTTCTGTTCTCACATTTATTTCTTGATTGATAAATTTTGTTTCCAAAGCCAAAGTAGCTACAGCACGTACACTTAGCTTATCATTTATCTTTCGCCTGAAAAATACGCAAAAATCATGGCTTTTCTGGAACTAGACATACTTCGTACTGCAAAATATGATGGGTCTAACATTAAGAACAATCCGGCAGGTAAAGCGCAGGGACGAAGAACCTACTGAGGAAGCGATCTGAGGAAACCTTGTAGTAGCAGACCCAGGTGAACGATTATCTGAGAAGATACCTCCATATTGTGTCCACTGAGTTGAGAAGTCGTCACCTCAATGCAGTTGAAATCCAGCAACAGCTTCTTCAGTTCCGAAGCGACTACATTAGTGACAGTACAGTGAAGAGAAAACTTACTGAAGCAAACCATAGGCCAGCAAATGGCCGCAAAATCGAGAGAGGACCTCGAGTAACAAAATTGTGCTACGCTCGTGAACACATACAGTGCAGTAAAGAAGAATGGACAAGAGTTTTGTTGACTGATGAGCCTCGGTTCTCACTCTTCACTTTCGTAGAAAGGCGAAGTGTGTACCAGCGACCTGGTGAGCGATACATTCAAGGCTGCTTCACAAAAAGGCACAAGATGGTGGAGACTCTGTACACGTATGAGTTAGCAACTCTACAAATCAAATCAAATCAATCAAATCAAAAGTCATTTATTCAAATTAGGCTGAGGATCAGCACTTTTCGAACGTCAAAATGACAAAAGACAGTCCCCCAAAACGCCCACCCATCGCGCACTTCCTAGTGCTTTAGCTGGGAAGAAGAAGTGACCAACAAACTCCCCAGCAGCACAGCTGTCTGTCCAGTTAAAAGAACTTGATTCTATACAATGGTATATAGTAAAACATTAAGAGACACAAATTAAATTAAATGATTTGCTATACAGAAGGTTGTATAGAGCTACTGGCCATTAAAAAATGGCACCCTGACTGGGAAAAGATCAAGAGATCCTTATTGCGTATGCAGGGCCATGATTAGTCAGTATGGGTGATAAATCGATACTAATGCAGAATAACGCCCGTCCACATACCGATTGGGTCGCACAAGAGCACATTTCAGGAAGTTGGTATCAACTATATCTACTGTTGGTATCTTGACTTGGTCATCAAGAAGTCCTGATCTCACCCTGATCGAACACATCTGGGATGAGCTCAGGAGGCTAGTTAGAAGCCGCCGAATACTTTGTATCACCCTTTCACCAGGGCCCTTAAATAAGCCCTCATGGAAGAATGGGAGAATATTTCACAACATCGCCTCCAAAACCTCGTCTTTAGTATGCCAAACCGGCTCGAAGCTAATAAAAGCTGAATTGAATTGCCTCCAATTCAATTGATTAAAATGTAAATAAGACATAAAGCATACTTATAAAAATGTTGTTTGAGTTTTTGATATTTTTTAAGTTAACAACGTGACTAATTAATAAATTAGTATTAATTTCCAGGAAAGTTGATGAAATTTCGAAACTCAGAATTATTATTAGTTTAGGAGGAGAAAATGAAATTTTAAAAGAGTGATACTAAGTCTGAAGGCCAGTGTATTTAAGAAAGAACACTTAAACTTTGTCTTGAAGTTTCGATCGGCAAAAAACCTACTTTTAATGTCGCTTAGTTTACATAAAATATTAAAAATTAAGCAAGACGGGTTGGAAATTTCATACTTACATTACCTATTAGCTTTTGCCACTTTTGCCAGCAGCTTTGCCCACGTGGAGACCGTAAATTATCCCACGGGATGCAAAGTACTACCGAGATAAAAAGTATACCTATATATTTCTATGCCTATGTATAAATTGTCTATGTATAAGGTAAGCCTATTCGTTCAGCCGTTTTTGCGTAACTGAGTACCACATACATTCAAGAATCAATTCAATTCAATTCAAACGTTATTGTAGACCATAGGTAGGTGCATAACACGGGTCTTAAATAATAATTAAGTTAACACCAGCTACGTCCCGCCCTTAGGGCAAACAATACACATATATAGACATGAAATTATGTGTGCGACCATCTAAGACCACGTTGATGCACAAAAGCATACTTTGCATGGCCCCAAAAATATTTAATAAATTACCAAATGGAATTAAAGACTTAAATATTGTTCAATTTAAAAATAAATTAAGACATCTATTATTGGAAAATTGCTATTATACTATTGACGAATTCCTTAATGATAAATTGTAACCTATTTGACATGATATTTATTTAATTTTGACATTGTATTAATTTTTTTGCTTGTTCTTTTTTCCTGTATTCAGTTATGTTGTTTTTTTTTTTTGTTTTGAAATGCACTAATTATCCTTATTTATAAATAATTTTGATTACCTTTAAGGTAGATTTTTGAGGAACAAATTATTTATTATTAAGATCACATGTAAAATATACCAAAAGTCACACTAATAAATGAATTTGAATGAATAATTACATACAATTTTAATTACATTATTATTATTATAAATTCAAGATGTCACATAAGGATCTAAACAGCCAAACATACAATTCACAATTATAATATTAGTAGGATAAGTCCAGTAATTGACCAGGAAAATAGCAGCATTTCGACGCTTCGTTCATATTGATGGCTTTTTCTTTTCATTTGGTAACATAGAGCTTGGCCGGTTTTTTAATCTATCTTAGGACTGATTTTTCAACCGCTAGATACCTCGCTTCATATTTTCTGTGCAGAAGCTGTCAAAACCACATACTTAATCTTCAGAGAAAAAATATCTAACGCTTGAATAATCGACCATAATATCTCCAAGCCATTCTATCAATTGAGTTGAATGAACCTTATTTTACACGTACGTTGTCTTATATTTTACAATCTCACTTCACAAAGCTATAAAAAATTTCATCTCGAAACACAGTAAAAGCTTTTTAATTTTCTTTCAAACAAATACGAGATACACGTTATGAATTCTGTATAAAGGTTTAATATAATAAACATTGTAAAAAGTTGAGAGAGATGCGGTGAACCGAGGGAGAATAATATAAAATCAGTCATGCATGTAGAAATGTAGAGTATAAAATATCTAGAAAGTGGTTAAATTGTTGATTTTAAACGTCGATAATATAAAAGGAATTTAAATCGAATGTCAAAGCTTTTAATGTAATATTCCATTGTAATCTTTATGGAGAACACAATGTTATAGTAGGTAGGTACTATAAGCACTCCACCGTCCTTACAACCAGCATTATCAATGAAATGTAAATCTTTAGCCTCTGCAGCCGTTTTCGCACCTCTTTTCATTAGCTTGCACTTTCGCCCGCGTGGATGTCGCAAATTATTCCACGTCAAAATCGGTCTAGCTGTTTTAGAGATTAGCCGGAACAGAGAGACAAAAAAATATTTTTTTATATATATAATTTCCCTGTATATTTTCATATAGGTGCATTTAGTGAACTGCTGTTATGTTGATATTAAAAACAGGTATTCCAATTTTCGGTTCTAAGTGTTTAACATGATGACGTACTCTGATAACTCTCTAAACTGAACTGTATTGTTTTCAAATCTAGGAAAGTAAAAAATAATTTCCTGATAGTGTTCATAATATTATGCCATTAATAGTAAAAAGTGATCGATTCCTTAAAAAAGTGATCTACTTCAACAAGGTTTTCTCATCAAAAACACGCCATTTGATAGAAACTTTATTTCTTAAGATTAGTTCATAGTTCGAAGCTTCTACTTACCTAAGTACTTAATAAAAATATTCACTGTATTGACAGACAGACTTGCGTATACTCATGATAGTGAGCATGTTCACGAAATTTCACCATTTAAAGGAATGAAATATGAAAGTTTAATGGAAGTCTGTCATTTTTGCCGATAGGGAAACGCATCGTACACACAACTTATCACATATTAAAAAACATAAGCCCATCATTTTCAAATTAAGCCAAAAACCAAACACGACCATATCAATAACACCACCCCCTGTAGAACACAAAAAGTATTAAAAAACCACAAGGGTTTGGTGCCATCAATCATCATAGTTTACACATCGTTGCTCCAAGGGCGATAACTCGACGAATCTGCAAGTAACACTCCAATAGAAAAAAACTATATGTAAATCAACCACGCCTTGACATTCGAGGCTTTCAAAAATAAATTAAATTTGAATATAAAAGCGTCCAGTCAACGGATTTTTTGTTCGCCCCTTTTTATTGGCCAGACAGGACGGGTGTCGACGTGAATACTCTAGAATTTCGTGAAAAATATTGGTTTCACGCAAGTCTGTGGAGACAAAATGTAAGTTTTAAATGTTTTGTGCTTTTATTGGTTTTAAAGTTGTGCAATGACCTTAAATCTTTTGTAAATCTATAGTTACTGAGGTTTCTTCTAGTTTGAATTTGTCTGTGAAGCGAAAAACAATGTTTCCGAATAAATAGGAACTTCTAGGTGCACTACGCTTGCCAAAATCGAAGTTAAACATTGTTAAACAATGTTTGTTTCATACAAAGATATGAATTACTTTAAAAGATATCGAAGGCATTCAATTAATTAAGTCAGCCCAGAACTTGGTAACGAGATTATCTCCTTCAGTAGCATCCAATACTTAAGCGGGAGAAAACGCCCGGGTGTTTCCATTGCGTGGATCGTCTGGAGGACACGGTGGAGCATACGGTGGAGGTGTGCCCTGCCTGGGCGGAGCACCACCGTGTCCTCGTGGAGGCGATCGGCGGCGGCGACCTCTCGCGTCCGGCCCTGGTGCGAGCCATGGTACGGAGCGAGAGGGCATGGGAAGCCGTCACCTCCTTCTGCGAAGCAGTAATGCTCGCGAAGTAGGTGGCGGGGTGCGTGAGGGAGTGGCAGTCTCTGCGCCTTCACGTCCCTAGCCGCCGCAGGAGGAGACGCCCCGGGCGTCGGGTGTCGATAGCTGACTCCTGGCCACCGTAGGCGTGAGCTTGCGGGCGGCGAGCAATGGGTAGCTCGCTGTCCGGTAAGGACCAGGCTTGGGTCAACGGCGCGTAGTGTTCCACGCGCACCTCAAAGAGATGTCAGCAGCACTGAAGGGGTCTGCTAGGACCGATGCCTGGCAGGGTCGCGAGATTGTTCGAAAGAGATACCGTGACCCTGGCACATGGGCAACTGAAGGAACACGGGTGGGTTTTAGTCAGTAAAAGTCTGACACGCCCTCCCGCTCCGCCCAGAGCGGGAGTAGTCATTTGATGATTTCCCATACAAAAAAAAAGCGTCCAATAATTCCTGTGTAAGCTCCACATTTCGTGAAAGTCACGGGATACACCTGGATGATAGACGCACGGAACCGCGAAGTTTTGCCGGAAAAAGGAAAGGGTTATTATACCCAGCAGTGGGTGATTGCGGGATGTAATGATGATGGTGATGATGATCACATTTATATTCCAGCACCCTAACACACTATTAATCAGAATCTATTTCATTTTGAAGGTTATTGTTTTGCATAGCTTCATATGTTTAAAAAAAAAATATCTGCTCAACATCACTACATAGTATAAAACAAAGTCACTTTCCTCTGTCTGTCCATATGTATGCTTAGATCTTTAAAACAACGCAACGGATTTTGATGCGGTTTTTTTTTTAAGAGATAGTGATTCCAGAGGAAGGTTTATACGTATATTACGCGGGCGAAGCCGCTGGCAAAAACTAGTCATAAATAACACAATGAATGCTGTGGAACTGTCAAAACCATTGGTAATATTACTGTGTTACGCAATTACCCAGTTGAGCGAAGTCATTTGCAAATCTCCACCAAAACAGATTTGCATTGCAACTAGACATTGCAATCCCGATAGTTCGAAATACGAAAATAACTTAAAAATCCGGATTTTCCGTCCTCATATAAATTCGAGTTTTAATATTAAAATCCAGTTTTTTTCGAATTTCAATAAAGCGTTTCTTTGTAAACCTATAAAATAGAGCATGTGTCTTCAACCACCCTGCTTAATAATATTTGAGCTTAAACTACGTGACAAATCTAAATACAGTGTAAACTCCATTTAACGTCACTCGATTTAACGACAAAATCACTAAAGCGTGGAAATCACTCCGTTTAATTGGTTTAGCTTATCTTCCATACCATGATACACTCTGTATAGCATTACACCCACTCTCAGTAACGACAACAATTAAATAATAAAAAGTACTTTTTTTGCTAAGTTGCCAAAATTAGTAAAAACTGCGCAGCAGTGTACGTTTCTTTTGTCGCTTTATTATCCTGCCAGGGTCACGAGATTGTTCAAAAGAGACACCGTGACCCTGCCACGTGGGCCACTGAAGGAACACGGGTGGGTTTTAGTCAGTAAAAGTCTGAAACGCCCTCCCATTCCGCCCAGAGATCCAAAAAAAAAAAAAGGATTGCTCGGTTTTTTTAATTTTTCTCTTTTCTTTCTTTTCTCTTCTGTTCATTTAACGACAACTCTCTATAGCGTCGAAATGTGCAGTCCTTTGAGTGTCGTTGTACAGAGTTTACACGCATACTTATTTTTTTATTTTTTGAATAAAATAAAAACTTCGAAAAATTCGGATAGTCTGGATTTATGTGCGATTATACTTTGTAAATCCGGATTTGAAAATAATCCGGATTTTGCAATCCCTAATTGCAACGATGCTACTGACAAATCAAGACTAAATAAAGCCCAAATTAATATCGCAGAACCGATAGCCAAGCGTATATACTAACCGCTTCATATGCAGACTCGCCTAATAAAAATGCCAAGACGGAAATCCGTCCATGATAAACACCATAACACGATCTAAGTGCCAATTATTATGTTCCCGGAAATCTATTGCGAATGACCACAACGAGACAGGCTTGCTGTCGCTTCTATTTTTAATCTGATAAAAAGGAACCACTTAACTAAAATTACTTTGACGACATAACCACTCTATAATCTTCATAGTTTTTTACTTGGAAGGAAGTAGTTTGAAATAAAATCGATAGCTAGCTTCAGGTAGAATAGCAAAGTTACGCACAGACGCCAGTACAAAAAGCTACTACAATCTGTCAGATTTCTTTAATAGATTTTCAACTTTATCGCTACAGTGTTAGGTTCAAGATTGATTGGATTTTTTTTACAGTTTCGGGTGCTTATACTCTCAAGGGTATTATTTGCACCATTGATTAGTGTACGAATATTTAATCATCATCTGCTTAGCCTTTTCCCAAGTATGTTTCTGTCGGCTTCCAGTCTTACCAGATGCAGCTGAGTACCAGTATTTCACATGAAGCGACTGTCTTTATAACCTCCACAACCCAGTTACTGGGTGATACGATACGACTTGGTAAGAATGGTTGTCAGACTTTCTGGCTTCTGACGACCCTTATGGCGTAGGGCCAAAGGCTTAAAATGCCTACTGAGGCACGGACCAACCGCAGCTAGCGTAGTTCACGCTGATCGATCGACCCGTGCGGCTGTTATTACTTAGCCACGAGAACGAATGGCTGTATTTACTATAAAAATACCCAAATATATTTTATGCACCCTGGCAAAGGACGGACATAGTGTTATTTGGTTTTCTCATAAGGAAATTCTTAATGACAGCCCGGACGTTGGATGCAAGCTACGGAAAGGACTTTACGCTGCTGGTTTTGTGCCTGATCTCCCACCAGTCGTTTCTGGTGAGACATTTTGACTCCATGAATGCCATTATACCGCGCCACTATCATATATGTGTATCATATATGTCCGTGTGGTGTGGTGCCAGACGTAAAGAATAGCATCACCCCATTTCATCCCGTGGGTGTCGTAAGAGGCGACTACGGGATTTACTAGAGAATGGGCAGCAGCTTTCTCTATGCATTTTACCACCATACTGCGATCGCCAATCCGCCTGCCAAGCGTGGCGATTATGGCAAAGCCGCCCAAATTGGGGGAGGCCTATGTCCAGCAGTGGACGTATTACGGCTGAAATGATGATGATGATGACTATCATAACAACGTCCCGACATCAATCGTTGGTTACTTGCTGGTCGGAAAATCTTCCTATCTCTATAGAGGATGAGTGAGCTTTATACCCTGTTTCTCATATGTATGAAAATTAAACTTGTATTTCAATTGACTAAGTTAATATAAAATCTTCAAATTATGATGATTTTGCGAAATGTGATATAAGGGTAAAACTTTCCTGCCAGGGTCGCGAGATTGTTCAAACGAGATACCATGGCCCTAGCTTATAGGTAACTGAAGGAACACGGGTGGGTTTTAGTCAGTAAAAGTCTGACACGCCCTCCCGCTCCGCCCAGAGCGACAGAAGTCATTTCATGATTTCCCATCCAAAAAAAAAGGGTAATACGTCCTGTATACAGATGAATGTTTATTGTATAGGTAATATTTAACTTAGAGAGGGTTTGTTTACACTAGTATCAGATAGTTTTGTTACAATTTATATTTTCAATTTCCAAAAGCCTTACATGGATCACGATCACTCAATCTGCCTTTAAATCCTATTTAAGCTGTTGTGATTGGCTGACCGAAACTACAGACAATCAAATCCAACCAATTTCATTCAAATCCGTTTTGACCAAGGATTGAATAGATTTTTCGGGGATGCGGGAAAAGTCCGATAGGCTCCCTTTTTAACCGAATTCAAAAAGGAAGAGGTTCTTAATTCGTCTGTTATTTTGTTTTTGTCGATTGTGTGTTTGGGTCGATTTCTATAATTATGATTATACAAATACTAACTTTTGACAGCGGCTTCGCTCGCGTGGAGTTATTTTTTTTTGTTCGTCGGAAATTATCCCACGGGAACGTACTACCGGGATTAAAAGTACCCTATGTGTTAATCCAGGTTATAAACTATCTGTGTGCTAAATGTTATCTAAATCTGATCAGTAGTTTTTGCGTGAAAGAGTAACAAACGTACATCCATACTCACAAACGTTCACATTTATTATATAAGTAGGATTTTTGAGAAGGGTTTTTTAATAAGCGTTGCTTCAGGGCTGGTTCCGTGTAAATTTTATTGACTTTGCTTGGGTAGTTTTTGCATTAGCTTCGATAATACGTATTTAATCCACATTGTTTATCGTGATGATGTTCTAACATTTTCTGTCACTGCTGTTTACCTGGCCAGTTGTGGTATACGAACAACCGACTTCCACAAAATCACTACTAAGTGAAAAAAAATTTTTCCCTTTGTAATGTTTTTTTCAGGACTAAGTTCTGCCCACTGACTTCGTCTTCATGAAATTTCTTGTTTAACAGAAACTATCGTAATAAACAAACACTGGGCATTGGCAATACTAATCATTTTTCCATTAATGAAAGAATTTTCGAAATCAGATCAGAAGTTACAAAGATTACCCCCTTCATACAAAGTCACAATTTTTCTCTTGAAAATATTTGTATAATTATATTTCTCTTGCATGGTACGAGAAATATGGTTCTCCTTGATATTTGAGTGTACACTTCGTGACAAAATTACTTGAGAAAAAAAAAACATCTTTAGTAGAAGTTGTGAGAATGCATCGAAGTACTGCCATCTATACTAACATTATAAAGCTGAAGAGTTTGTTTGTTTGTATATTTATTTGATTGAACGCGCTAATCTCAGAAACTACTGGTCCGAATTGAAAAATTATTTTTGTGTTATGTAGCCTATTTATCGAGAAAGGCTATATAACATCACGCTACAACTAAGAGGAGCGGAGCAGTAATGAAAAATGTTGCAAAAACGGGAAAAATCGCTCGGGTGCGACGGGAAGGGTCGGGGGAACAAGAAAGGAGACGGGCATTTCTGGGCCAAATTGTAATAAGAGGAGAAATGGATTAAAAAAAAGTTTATATTTTTCTATTTCAAAATCTGAAAAATCAACTCAATTTACAATCTGGAAATTGAGAAATCCTAAAATTAAGTTAAGGTTCCCAACTAAATGGAATATCGATTAAATTATAATCGATTAACGTTCATACTATTTAAGAAGATGCCTTCACCAGATGAATAATTCAATTAAAATAATTAAATCTATTAGAAATTACATACTGCACAGCTTAAACCAATTAAATATTTACATAATTAACATAAATTGATCCACGTTTGTTAATCGATTAATGTGTGTTTAGTCTGTGCTAACTCTGACATGACATGCATGACATAACACTGACAGTCACTCGTTTCATATTGTTTAGTGCATGTGCGTATCCGTATCGTGTTTCCTCCCAAAGTTTTATTGATGTTTCCTCAACCCCTGCTTTCATTCTACGGACTTCGGAGCTACCTTCTTGTATGACCCTTGCCTTGCTACCATACCCGACACGGAGAACCCTGCTTAAACGTTGGACTTGAACTTGTCATTTTGGATTCTACGAACAGCATACCGATTGGAAACTGACACCATGGATCGTTGTGTAAATTGTCGCAAAGCGACTAATCGTTGTAATACAACAGATCGTCGAGATTTGGATGACGAAATGATGAATGATGTCGCAGTAATTCGTCAATGGCGTACACCACAATCTGTAAGTACTTACTCACTTCCTGTTTACCTCACCAACGTCTACCACGCTGGCTTGCAATCTTTACAATATTTTTTCCTACACCGTTATACTAATAAAATAATAATAAAAAATAAAACATTTTATTTCTAGTACCACAATAACAACCTTAGGTACAATGAGTTATATGTATGTATAAAAAACAAACAAATAAGATCTCATATCAAACGTAAATGGTTGTTTGGTTGTTAGTGAGTACTTCACATTGACCTCTGTACTACATAGTATAAACTGTATCACGGTAGGGCAGTATTCCTCGCTCTCCAATAATCACACATGTTATCAGTGAACATAATTTTTGAGATATTTAGCAGGTAGTTCGGTATTAATTAATATAATAAAGTATAGGTAAATATTTAAAAGACCCATGTAGATACATTGTATAGAACTAAGTAACTATCGGATCAAGATTTTTTTAAACTACTTAATCATGTTATCTGTTATTAACTACTTACATCTTTCAGGTAAAATGAAGTGACAAAATGCAGTGACCATGTTTGCCAAGCTTGCTGGGAGTTGGATCAAAGACCACCTCTTGTTATGAAAATAATATGGTACCTTAGTTGGGTTAGGTACCAAGATAATAATAAGTACCGACGTAGGTGTAGCACGGAACACCGGGGTGGTTTTAGTCAGTAAGAGCAGAGACAGACCCCTCCGCCCACCCCAGGGCAGAGGACATCCATGGGGATTTCCACCTAGAGATCAAAAAAAAAAGGTACCAAGATAATATAGTACTATCTGCACAGTTTCTAGATGACAATTTAATCATAATTGAAGATAAATAAAAAATACTACTAAAAACATTTTTATTTTCTCTCCCTCACTCTACAAATACCTATATAAATTATCATCTGCTTAGCCTTTCCCCAATTATGTTCAGGTCGGTGTCCTGTCTAACCGGATGCAGCTGGGTACAAGTATTTTAACACAGAGCGACTGCCTATCTGAGTTCCACAATCCAGTTACTGGATAGTATGATATCCCTGGGTAAGACTGGTTGTCAGACTGGGCTTCTGATGACCCGTAACGACTGTCTAAGATCTACAAAAGACAGCTGGGACCAACGGCTTAACATGCTTTCCGAGGCACGGTAGGGTCTTGATATGTAAAGATGGTCACCCATCCACGGACCAACCGCGGCAAGCGTAGCTTAACCTGATCGGTTAACCCGTGCGGCTGTTATTACTTAGCCACCAGCCCTTCTTCAGATATATAATTATTAAGAATAGAGAGAATAGCACCACCCTATTTCTTCCTGTGGATGTTGTAAGAGGCGACTAAGGGACTTAGAATTGGCAGCAGCGTTCTCTATACATTTTGCGACCACACTGCGATCGCCAACCCGCCTGCTAAGCGTTGCGATTATGGCAAACCCCCCCGAATTGGGGAAGGCTTATGACCAGCAGTGGACGTCTTTCGTATGAAATGATGATGATGATGAATTATATTCTTTATATTTAACACCCCACTCTATTTTAAAGAATGAGAATCGCGCTTCAAAAATCAGCTGTTAAGTGTAGATTTTTACGTAACCTCACTTTTCCTAAATATTATTAAACTCGGTTCTCAGATTGCCAAAATCTGCAAAATTTTCAGTGATTGTTTAATAATATAGTACCTATCAATAGACACCAATTTCATCTTTTTACATCCAGGCCCAAGATTGTATGAAAGCGTATCCGTCTCCTTTAACGCGGACGAAATCGCGAGCAGAAGCGTCGTAAATAATTTCTGCCGCCAAACGCTTTTTTTAGCTTGAAGAGTATCGATCGTTGCCAGTTGAATTACGGGCCACTTAGACTGCATCAAAGCCATGGCATGTTATTTAAAGTTGT
The DNA here is from genome assembly GCA_947507805.1 of Aporophyla nigra. NCBI lineage: Eukaryota > Metazoa > Arthropoda > Insecta > Lepidoptera > Noctuidae > Aporophyla > Aporophyla nigra. The sequence continues at coordinate 22,656,842 of OX382294.1, forward strand.
ACTAATATCCCTAGTTGCTTCGTTGGCCTAGTGGTCGCAAAAGCTATTGCTGATCATAAGGTCCTCGGTACGATTTCCAGGTAAAACTGTTATTAGATTTTTCTGTTAGGGATTTTGTCAAGCCTTTTTATTGTTTGGGAAATCATCAAATGATGTCTCACGTTCTGGGCGGGACGAGAGAGCCTGTCAGACTTTTACTGACTTAAACCCACCCGTGTTCGTACAGTTGCCTATGCTAGGGCCACGGTATTTCTTTCAAACATGTCCGTAACTCTGGCAGGTCACTAGCAGCCTGGAATGCGGATTAGTACTCGGTATTGGCAATAGCTTCGCCCCCTATTATATAAACTTAAATATGACTAACGAAATGTGGGTGTACTTAATTTAGACCTCTACCTAGCCCTACAGAGATTACAGGAGTGATGATATGATATGTGGACCTGAATGTTTATAAGCAGCAGTTGTAACGGATTGTTGCCACTTTTAAATGTATTATTATTACATTTAAAACTGAGTATTTGTACTTATTTTACTCGCTGCTTGCTGCACCGGTAGATGTCATTATGTCAGCGTTGGCTGTCGCTGAAAACCAGCGCTGAGGTTTTGTCTCGCATAGGGTCGCAGCATTATGCTGAGCGATGGCCGTTTTGCGTGGATGTGACGCATGGTTTCCCCCAGCTTTTTCGTTTATTTGTGTTGTGTGTTTGGTCTTTCTTTGTATCATGTTAACCGCAAATATTTCTTCCTTTTATTAACCACTCTCTTTTCTTCCTTTTATCAACCTCATTTTCACTGTACAACATTAAGATCTGCTGGATAGCCATAAAGAAAGAGATGCTTCATGCTTAACATGATTGCTACTTCATCACAATTTCCTTAAGAATAGTAGTCTCCCAGTATTCTTTTCCCAAATCTTTAGCGACAAATAAATTAATATTTCAAAGTCTTTTCACGTACAAGGAACCTATTTCAATATAAACGCTCCGATATCTATCGAGCTGCGATCCATTGGCAAGACAATCTGATTGCCTTTTCCAGCTCGCCCCGGAGTATAGAAATACGAGGATTCATTACAACCTATATTAAGTTTCCGATATATTGGCCACAATATGCTAGAAAACAAAGAGAAATGCTACAGGAATGAACGGGCGAGGGTTAAAGGAAATCCGAGCAATGCAATAAGTAGCGAATGGATTCCGATCTTTGTCCTTATTGTTCGTGACTGTTTTATTTTTTGTCTCTTTTCTATACCTGTGAAGTGAGCAGGATATTTTGATGGTAGTAATCCAAGGTTGAAGAACTGTGTAACATCATCACGCTTTGATTCCCGCAGGGTTGGGCAGAGGAGTACCTATAGTAGACCCTCAGTTCTTCAAGAATGTTTAAATCCCATGTAATAGGGCGCGAGCTTATTGCCAGTATTTTTTTCCGTTTACGGCGGTAGTAGCGTAAACATTGTCGTAGTGTGTTTCCTATATTTACTGTGTTTAAAAATCTATTTTCGATTCTTGGAGCAAACAAACATAATCACGAGTTCGGCGAAGGTGTGGAACGGTTGAGTATCGTGCAAAGGGCTTATACTGAAGCGAATTACAACAAAATAATCTGCGACTACAACCAACTCCGAGATTGAGGTTAGAAATTTTGTCACGGAACTTTACGTCATAGTGATTATTTATTATACATCAATAACTGTCAGTGTCAGACTGACAGTGTCATTGTAATTCATCAGTGTTACCAAAAAAAAAAAACCGTACTAATTCCGTCGTTACGTTCCATTCTACGTCGTGTCGTTGAAACGTAATTATGGAAGACCAATTTCAACTTCTTTTTGAGAAAATGAAAATTGAAATGCAGAAACAAACAGCTGAATTGAAAGATTCCATAACTAATACAATAATGGAGAAAATGGATGCCAAACTACAGCCTATTATAGCAGAAAATAAAGATTTAAAGGAAAAAATAGAAAACCTTGAGAAACAGATAGAATATTTGAAAAGAGGAGAAAAGAATAACAACATAATTATCTTTGGATTAAAAGAGGAAGAAAAATCTACGACGGAACTAGTACAGGCAGTAAAGAAAATATTTGAAAAAGACTTAAATATTAACATCGAACAGTATGAAGTAAACAAAAGTTATCGAATTGGAAAGATAAGAACAGACGGCAAACCAAGACCTATCCTATTTTCTTTTGTCAGCGAATGGAAGAAGAATGAAGTGATGAAAGTTCGGAAAAACCTCAAAGATGTGTACATCACAGAAGATTATTCTAAAGAAGTTTTAGAAAAGAGAAAACTACTGCAAGTTAAACTCACTGAAGAAAGAAAGAAAGGAAATTTTGCATATCTTAAATACGACAAGCTTGTAGTAAAAGAAATTATTATAGTCAACGACAAAAGGAAAAGGGTATTGTCTACATCACCGGAAAGTAATACGCAAACAAAGAAACAGCAAACCTTTATGCCATCGAAAAATAATAGATTGAACGCTTTTGATGTGTTGAGAGGCAGATCTAACTCGCTCTCTTCGTATGTGGCGGATAATAATACGCAATAACAATTAGCTATCGGCAAACGGAAAACTCAACAACCCACTACTGTAGAATATAAAGAAACTTTAAATTATCAACCTCCCCCAAGCCGATTGGTCATCGTGGGGGAAAATGACCAAGACCCTCTAAAGATGGGAAATAACAGGAAATTTTCTTGTAAGGATATCCATGTAGCAACTATAAACTGTCGCTCACTAAGAACTACAGAGAAACTTCAAGAACTAGAATTAGCACTAGAAGAAATAAAATGGGACATAATTGGTATCAGTGAAATGAGAAGACTTGGAGAGGGAATAGAAGACCATGGGAAATACATATTACACTATATCGGAGAAACTCCGGGACTCTATGGAGTCGGATTCATGGTGAAAAGAAATCTTGCCAACCATATAGAAGAAATAAGAGGAATTTCAGAGCGGATAGCAATCCTTAACATAAAATTACCTTTAAACGGTGGGGAAGAAGAATTATGGTCTATAATACAAGTGTATTCACCAACCGAATCAGACAGAAAGGAAGACATAATAAAAATTGAAAAATTCTATGAAGATCTGCGAACCACCATTTTAGATGCACACAAAAATTTCATAGTTATGGGCGATTTTAATGGACAGATTGGGAAACAAAAAATTGGAGAAGAATATACCTTAGGAAATTATGGTTTTGGTAATAGAAGTAAGAACGGCACACGATTAGTATCCTTTGCTACTGAAAATAAACTAAGCATCCTAAATAGCTTTTACAAAAAGAGACCGTCAAAGAAATGGACATGGATCTCTCCTAGCGGCCGTTACAGCAATGAGATCGATTACATTATGTCCAACAAGGTAAAAGTTTTTAAAGATGTGTCAGTTATAAGTAATTTTAATTTTAACACAGACCATAGGATGGTTAGAGCTAAACTATCAGGGACACGTACTAAAAGCACAAGAAGATTTCATGATAATATTAAAGCAATGGAATGCACGGGTAACACTGATTTACTTCTCAACAACCTCGAAAAAACCCTAGACGATGGGAAAATAGAATGTATATCAATTCAAGAAAAATACGATAAATTCATTAGACAAATTAAAACGGAAACTAGGAAAGTAAATATAAGTAGTAAGAAATCAGTGTCGTTCAAATGTAAACAATTATTACAGGAACGCAAAGAACTTTTACAACAGGGAAAAAATAATAATAATAATCGCCAAAAGATAACAGAAGTAAGCAAAAAGATCAGCGAACAACTTAGAAAGGAAAGGAAAGCAAAAAGGTTCACAACACTAAAAAAACATATAGAAAGAACTGGAGGTATTAAAAAAGCGCTTAAAGAATTGAACTACAAAAAGGACTGGATTCCAAACATGAAAAGTAAAAACAAAAAAACGACTAGCAAAAGACCCGAAATCCTAGCAATTGCTACGGAATATTATCGAAATTTGTACGGAAGTCAAAAAGGGGTACAAGAGTTGAATGAATGTTCGACAACTAGCGCCAGCACGGCACTGCGCGCGGAATAGGCGAACCAATATAGTACCGCTACTTGACACCAGTGGCGCAAAATCAATTTAGGGATACCACTTAAAAACGATTTTAGTATTTGGTAGAAAAAGAATAATTTTTGGAATAATTTTATCAATACATTGGTGAACTAACCACTTAACGAAATAAATATGGATGACAACATTACCTACCGCAATATAAGATTATGCAGATCAAGTTCACTTTGCGACGTTACTGCGGACAATTCAGCGCTTTTTGACACGACAGTGATGAGTCTGCCTAATACTTCCATAAATACAAGTCAATCCATAATTGAGCTGCAGGAAAACGTTAAGCAGTTATCTAAGGATTTACAAAGTGCTCATCAGGAAATAGAAAATTTAAATACAGAAAATTTTCGACTCAAATCAGACGTACAAAAATATATTAAAATAGTAAATGCATATAAAGAGGTAAATGCTGACATGATAATTTCGACACCACCCTCGGGACGAAAACGGAAAAATAAACAAAATAAAGTAACGCCTGTGACACATAAAAAGCAACAAATCGCATTGCCACAGAAACAAAAACCGACCGAAGAAAATGACACTGATCCAAAAAACGTAGTTAAGAACACTATGCTTGAAAATAGCATAAATTCAGATATTGAATTAATAAAATCGCATTCGACCTCGCACAACAATGACAATCAAGCAAACATAACATTCAATCAAAACGGTGAGACAAAGGTTTTAATAAATACAGGTAACAGTGAACACGAAACTGAAATAAATGCAACGACGTGCAACAGCAACATTCAGGCTAACGAGCTGAAACCAATCACACCACCAAATTTATCATCAAATTCTGATAATATTGTCATAAATATGAAGAAAGTTATTATCATTGCGGATCAACAGGGACGATTTATTCAGAGAGCTCTGCAAAAACTCTTAGGCAAAGATTTTTTAGTCCGATGTTTTTGGAAGCCAGGAGCATCTCTACATGAGGTCTTAGACACAGAAAAAACAGAAGTAAATTTATTGAATAAAAACGACTTCGTGGTTGTTTTAGGCGGTGTTAATGATAAAAACCCAGAAGAAATTCAACTCGGTCTTATGAACTTTTTAAATACTACCAGAAACACAAATGTTATAATTTCTGAAGTACTATTTAATACATATTTAAATGAAAGAAAGTTGAATTATAGATTGAAATTTATCTGTTCTCAGTACACTCATGCAACATATGTGGACATGAATTACTCATTGTATGTGCCAAAGTATCGCTTTCTATCACTGCACACATCACAATTATTGCTAAGAGAAATTTTGAGAGCTGGTTATAAGCAAAACTATAACAGACATATCAAATATAAACTTAACACACATAGTAAAACTTCTACTGCTATTGACAAAAGTACTCAGACATTAACGCAAACAGAACAAAACAATTTAAATTTAGATAATGAGAATATTCCGGCGAGTAATGATTTTTTTCGTTTATAAACACATGAATATTCTTCATCAAAACATTAACGGTCTACTTACTAAAATAGATGAGCTTACGGTTCATTTATACTCATTAGGAGAAAATACTAACAGCATCCCTGTCGATGTTCTCTGCATTACCGAGCATAATATGACTATAGAAGATGCTAAACTACTAAAAATGCCTAATTTTACCCTAGGTGACTCTTTCTCACGAAATAATAGGAATGGAGGTTCTTGCATAATTATAAAATCGAGCCATAAATTTAGAGTGGTTACTGAAGCCAAAAGTCTAAGTATTACTAATATATTTGAATGTAGTGGCATTGAACTTATAGAACATAAAATTATAATATTATGTATTTATCGACCACCAAAAAATGGCAAAGAATATATTGACTTATTTTTCGCTAGACTAACGGACTTATTAAATAAAATATGTTTTACAGGAAAAAAAGTCATACTATGCGGTGATTTTAACATTAACAGGTTAGACGATAGCAACATCTCCCGACAGTTTGAGCAATTACTAGCGTGTTATAATTTGAAATTATCAATAAATCAACCGACTAGACTGAGTAGCATGACGTGTATCGACAATATAGCCCATAATATCAGAGGCTCCAAATCAAAAGTTGTAGAACTCTCGCTATCTGACCATACAGCACAAATTTTAACGTTCCCTGTAAAGAAAAGTTATCACATCACACACTGGTTCAAATCTAAACGTGACTATAGTGAAGATAACGTGAGGAAATTTATAAATTGCATTGAAAGCCTCAGTTTTACAGAATGTTACACAAATAATGACCCTGAAAAAGCTTATGAAGCATTTTATGAGCTATTTAAGCTATTTTATGATCTATGTTTTCCCATAATACGAGTTAAGATACCTATTTCCAAGAAACCAAAATGGCTAAGTAACGGTATCCGAGTATGCTCTAAACGAAAACGTCAACTACTTTGGAAGTATAGGTTAACATCTAATCCGAAAGATAAAAAATACTTTAAAGAATACACAAACAGGCTAAGAACAATAATTAAAAAGACCCAAAAATCACAAAACAATTATTATATAAGTTCAGCTACCAACAAACCCAAAGCGATATGGCAGATAGTAAATAACTATAAAACTGTAACTCCCAAAGAGGATATTATGGAAATTAAAGTAAAGGATAAAACAATTACGACGCCGAGAGAAATAGCTGAAGCTTTTAATAATTATTTTATAGATGACATAAAACCTACAACTAAGGAAAATGATACCTACCCAAAAACACTGACATATAATAATTGTAATTCAATGTTCATGAAACCGACTAATCCGTACGAAGTTGACCAAATAATAAAAGGACTAAAAAACACTAATAGTACAGGGTATGATAATATAAATACTAAAATAATTAAACGCGTTTCCCATATCATAGCGCCAGTACTCAGCACAATTATAAATCTGTGCCTAGAATACGGAATATTTCCGTCAAAATTAAAAATAACAGTCATTAACCCATTATTTAAAAAAGAAGATAGAAAAGAGATGAAATTTTATAGACCAATAGCTTTAATACCAATTATTGCAAAAATTTTTGAAAAAGTCATTTATAAAAATTTATATAACTATTTTGAATCTAATAGTATATTCACACATGAGCAATTTGGGTTTCGAAAAGGCAAATCAACGGGCGATGCACTTTATAAATTTTTGAAGAAGGTAATGACAGGACTGGACAATAAACGACATATAACTACAATATTTATGGACATGTCAAAAGCATTTGACTACGTAGATCATGACATACTCTTAAATAAACTAGAACAATACGGAGTTAGAGGGAATGCTTTAGATGTTATAAAATCATACCTCAAAAATAGGGTTCAAATAACACAAATAACAAGAATATCAAATAAAACAAAATATGAACAAACGTTTCAGTCTAAGCCTAAAACAGTTAAGTACGGGGTACCTCAAGGAAGTATTCTTGGTCCACTTTTGTTCATAATATATATAAATGACTTCCCAAAAGCCGTAATCCATGACATGATATTATTTGCAGACGACAGTACAGCTATTTTCACTGACGAGGATGAAGATAAATACGAAATTAATGTAAATAATTCCCTTGAATGTATTATAAATTGGTTAAATGTAAATAATCTTAAAATTAACTTAGATAAAACTTGCTATATTTCGTTTGCTAATATAAATAAAAAACTAAAGAACCTAAACGTAAAATACAAAGGTGAAACCTTAAAAGAAGTTAAGACAACCAAATTCCTTGGCATACATATTGACTCTGCACTAAACTGGAAAATACAGATTGACCATGTTTGCAAAAAAATAAATCAGTTCTCATATGCCCTCTACATGTTAAGAAAAGTTACAAATGAGAGTACTTTGCTAAGTGTTTATCATGCATATGTAGGCTCCATACTAAAATACGGTATCCTATTCTGGGGTAATTCACCGAACAGAGAGTGTGCTCTAAAAGCACAAAAAAAGTGCATCAGAAGTATATGCGGATTGAGACAGACGGATTCATGTAGACCAGTTTTCAAAAGGTTGAAAATCCTAACCCTACCTTCACTATACATATTTGAAGCGGCAAGGATGATAAAACGCGATATAGATAAGTATGAAGCGTTGAGAAGCGCGAGACACAAAAATGAACTTAAAGGCATTCAATGTAGAACAGTTAAATTTAAATCGAGTGTATTTGGTGTTGGAGTTAAAATCTATAACAAGCTACCAAACTGTATCAAGAATATCTCTTCATTAAAAGTTTTTGAATTAAAGTTAAAAGAATTTCTCCTAAGTAAAACATATTATTCAATTAATGAATTTCTAACAGACCGAATTATTGACTGAACTTGTTTTTGACTTATTTAAGGTGAAATATACAACCGTAATAATTATGTCTTCTATTGTTAATGATAGTATGAGGTTGACTAAAACTTGACATGTTAAACTTATTTTATTTTGTTTACTTTTTTGTACTTATCTAATGTAAATCGCATGACCAAAATAATTATGTCTATTAATAATGTCTGATGAGGTTGACGCAAAATTGACATGGTATACTTATTTTTCTATTTTTATTTTTTTGACTTATTAAACTAAATTGTATGTCCCTAATAATTGTGTAAGAATTAATGTAAAATGAGGTTGACAAAAACAGTAACATAACCAACAACATTGATATACCTACCTAGTTATTAATATAAATATTGTACACCCCATGGGTATGTTACAGTGATTCATTAACACTATTGTAAGATCTGACTATTTACCTGTGACAAACAATAAATAAATGAATTGAATTGAATTGAATTGAAGGAATATAATGCAGCAGAGATAGAGCAGATACAACCAATTCTGAAGGAAGAAACAATAAAAGCTATCAACACACAAAAAGGGGATAAGGCACCGGGGTCAGATGCAATAACAAATGAACTATTAAAAACTGCACTACCGGTGATAGCTACGATACTCACAGATTTATTCAATGAAATCATAAATACGGAAATCATTCCGGAAGACTGGACTAAATCGACCATCATATTGTTGCATAAAAAAGGTGATAAGGGTGATATTGGAAATTACAGACCGATCAGTTTAATGTCCAATATATACAAGGTATTTTCAAAAATCATACTGACTAGAATTACCAATACACTAGAAGAAAATCAACCTAAGGAACAAGCCGGTTTCCGAAGCAAATTTTCAACTATCGATCATATCCATACTTTAAGACAAATTCTTCAAAAATATAAAGAATATAATAAATCTTACTACATAGCTTTTGTTGACTTCAACAAAGCGTTCGATACATTAGAACATGAGTATATATGGGACGCTTTAGAGAGACAAGGGGTGCAAACTAAATACATAAGGATAATCAGAAACGTATACACAATGAGCACAGCACAAGTTAAGCTCGAATCTACTGGCCTCGTATTTCCAATCAAACGAGGTGTGCGTCAGGGGGATCCTATATCACCTAAATTATTTTCTGCAGTGCTGGAGACTATCTTTAGGAACATGAATTGGACTGTAAATGGCCTAAACATAAATGGAGAAGTCCTTAGCCATTTACGCTTCGCAGATGATCTTGTTTTGTTCTCAGAAGACTCAAGAACCCTAGAAATAATGTTACAACAATTATCTGATGAAAGTGCTAAGGCCGGTCTGTCAATGAATCTAAATAAAACCAAAGTAATGACAAATTCCTTACAAACGGAAACCATAAGAATAAACAAAGAACAAATAGAATGGGTGAATGAATATATATATTTAGGTCAACTTATATCTACTGAAGAATGTATGAATAGAGAAATAGAAAGAAGAATAGCCAATACTTGGAAACGATTTTGGTCTCTTAGCGAAATAATGAAGAACGAAGAAATGCCAATGAAAGGAAAAAAGAAAGTATTTGAAATGTGCATTATGCCATGTTTACTATACGGTTGCCAAACATGGGCTCTGACAGAACGATTGCAAAGTAAAATACAAGTCTGCCAGAACGCAATAGAAAGAAGTACAATAGGAATAAAAAGAAGGGACAGAGTCAAATTAAAAGAAATAAAATTGAAAACAAAATTTAAAAATGCTCTCACAGCTTACAGACAACAAAAATGGCGATGGACGGGGCATATGTTACGAGAGAGAACAGAAAAATGGACTAAGTTAGTAACAGAATGGTATCCGAGAGGCAATAAAAGAAATAGAGGTAGACAGACAAAAAGATGGGAGGACGACTTCACGAAAATAGCTGGTTCGGTATGGAGTCGTGTAGCAAAAGATCGGATTAAGTGGAAATCTTTAGAGGAGGCCTTTGTCGACAGACAAGCTGTTAAAGAAAAATAACCGTTTGCCGATGATTTAATTTAAATGTTAAAAGGTAGCTTAACAGTTACATTTGTTAGGTTTTATTTAGAAAAGTAGGCATAGATATAGCAAACACTTTAGTAATTGTAAGAAAGATAAACAGCAATAAAGGCTTATTTTATTTTATTTTATTTTTTTATTGCCAGCAAACAGGCACAAATCCAGATTTCGGGCTGCTACTGAAAGAATCCAGCTAGAAAAATCCAATAAAGCTGTGTTCGACCGGGGAACCCGAGATCTCATACTCAGCTTGCAACCACTAGACCACTGACAAAAAAAACCCGTGTTCCTTACGAGGCAGTCGATGACTGTGTAATTTCTGCATTATGTGCAAACAAGTTTACCATAATTTAACATTTTTTTTTTTTTTATATTTAAAAAGGGCAAACAATCTTTCTACATTATACGTATATAAATGTCTTTACTGGCAGACAGCGAACAGCCTAAACCACTTACTCTAGAAGCTTGAAATTTTGCTAAAGACTTCCTTCTAAGTAGGTATAACGAAGGTGATTATCTTCCAAATGGGTTAAAAAAGGAACAAATATTTGAGTATCATTAGTTAGTCTGGTAGTGGCATTTACACTATAGTCCTCCAGACCGAATTTCGGCCACGGCGGCCAATCTCAACGGAGACTGGCCATCGGCGCGGGAGATATTATAGTGCTCAAGTGTGTGCGCAGACACAAGAGCACTCACTCTTCCCTCACTCTCATAGTCCGATGGGACGGCAATCCGACACTACCGGAGAGAAATCAGGCGTAGGACCAACGGCTTAACGTGCTTTCCGAGGCACGGGGGTATCACACCGCCAACTTCCAAACTCCGGGCTGCTACTAAGAAATTCCTAATGGAAAAACCCAGTTACACTTTGCCCGACCCGGGAATCGAACCCAGGACCCCACGCTCAGCGGTCGCGCTTGCGACCACGAGACCAACGCGACCCACGAGACCAACGGGGCAGTTACAACGCAACATGCGAAGTACACATCAGCCTGGCGTCACGTAAAATCCTGACCTGATCAGACAAAGCCCAGAAACCTAAAAATAATATTGGGTTTTAAAATACATAGATTAAAACCAATTCCGGATGGAAACGGCTAAGGATGTAACAAGAATTTTTGCGTGAAGAACTATGCGCTGAAGAGTATAAAATCGTTTTTGTACTCAAGCTCCGGGCGTGCCCTCTCTCGCTCCCTGAACTTGGCGATTAAGAATTTTCTGGAGTAAAAAGAAAACTAAGAAACATCTTAAACAGGATCGCTTTAAGTAGAATCTTAATCTGCAGACCGTTTGCATGTTATAGAAATGAAAGAACAACTTGGGAATATTCAGAAATAATTTCAAAGAGAATTTTATCTTTTTCGCTCGAGCGAAAGTAAAGTGGCTAAGAAATAATTAAGTTCTGAGATATATTTAAGTTCAGTCAGTTAAGATTTCAGCAACATGTAGACGAATTAAAATTATCTAAAAATGTTATTGTGCCTGTGAGATTGATACTGAGCTTGTAAAATTCGTCGTTCGATTGTAGAAATGCCCTTATCGGGATATGCCTGACCATTTCACGATACACCGCTATTTCATGATTTGACCACGTACCGTATTGTTCAATGCTCTGCGTTCTACATTTTCCCAGAAAGGCCTTATCGAGTCAAAAAAACGTGTTACCTATCGCGCAGTCGGGCAATTATTCCTATTCGGATAATTCCTATTTTAGTTTCCAGAAATAATTACAAATAGGATTAATTTTAACCGTATTTAAGACTTCATTTAAAAAATGTTCTTGAAATTTGGAGAGGAAGGGGCGGGGGGCAGGACCGGGGCCCGCGGTGTTTTGTCTGGACACTATTCTGTGTCATTTCGTTTCTGCGTCTAGTTGATCAGCTTCTTTAAAAAGCTGTGGCGAAAAGGGGCCGTGGGTGGCGTGGCGCAGCAAAAACGAACTTGGAATCATCCGAATAATATTTATTAACAACTAGCTCTTGCCAGCGGCTTCGCCCGCGTGGAGGTCGGAAAATATCCCGCGGGAACGTATTACCGGGATAAAAAGTAGCCTATGTCCTTTCTCAGGCTCTAAACTATCTGTGTACCAAATTTAATTTAAATCGGTTCTGTAGTTTTAGCAGAAAAGCGAGACAGACAGACAGATAGACAGAGTTACTTATTTCACAGAAACCTATATGGTCACTTTTGAAACTTCAGAAGCTAGGTGCACGGTTCCAATTAGTCGTCTTCTATTAGGAACAAAAGATAACTCCACGGTCTATCAGTAGGTACATTAAAATAACAATGGCAAACACGTACTTCACTATATCGTACATAGTATTTAGTTTACTCAATTCATCAATGACATTAGAAAAAATATCAGTGGTTGACCTAGACCCAGCCCAGACCCAGGCGGTGGTCATGACCCCAAAACCACCCCTCTGGATCCTTCCTCGAAGCTTGACGCTAATAATGCCTACTTTAAAATTAATAAAGAGTAACCATGAAGATAGCTAGTAGCACCTGTGCAGTAATGTAGGTAATAATATTGCACGTGCAATGTTCTGTGTTCCTGAGCAAAGTTGTTATGGCAATATCATGGTTAACTGTCCATTGTAGCGAACTGCGACAAGCGCTTTTGTTTAACATTAAATTGTATTGAATCTACAAGCATACAGACAGACTATGGAATAATGTAACGTTGATACATACTGAAGTTATGTAGGTCATTATCATCATTATTTCAGCCTGGTCTAGTCGTCTTGCTGACCATGATTTTGTTATTGTTATTAGTATTAAATGTAATTTTTTCGAAAACCTTAGTTTAACGTTTGTTTTTTCAAGATAGAGGTGTATGAACATAATGCAGCATGGCTTATGTAAGCGGGCACGCCTTTTATGCATGGAGATTTTTATTGAGGTTTTAATTTCTATTTACGTTTTTGTTTTTATTATTATGTATTTATGTTTGAGGATAGTTTTCAATATATTCGTAGTAGCAATACTGAATGAACGCCATTGCGCGTTAGCATGGAAGCTGAAGTGACGTTGTATCGAAACTATGCGATTGTACAGCTACTTGCTCTGTCTCACGATATAGCAATAGAGTAATATTCTTCTGTCTTGCGTTGTAAATTGCTACAAACGGCGAAAAGTAGCAATGCAGATGCGCGTTACCAAAATGCGCTATCATGGCAAAAAGTTGCCGTTAGTTTTCAATGAAATTTGTCCCACGACGACCATAATCTGACTAGAGAATTTGTATATTTTATTTCGATAAAACATTCCCGTGCGATAAGTTTCTACCTCCACGCAGGCATCGATTCGACGCTTTCGATTTATCACAGAAGACCATAGACTAGTTAACTAAAACGTATCGTAATTGGCCTCTATTACTGCTAACAGAACGTTAACTAATGTTATTCCATTTAGTTTCATTGTTGCTTTGTAATTGAGGTGCACGGCGATCCTTATCGCTTGCATAATGGACGTTCGGTGATTGTACTAAATGGTCGAGGTGTAGACTGTTCTATTTAACTTACTGGGCCTTCTAGTTTTCACTAGAATGACGACTACGGTGAAGCCAATAAGTAGGGTTAAGATATTGACCGGTATGTTTGTATTTGTGTGCATGTATGTGGGTATGTTTGCTAATCTGCTACCGTGTCATAATTTGACAATTGAGATGAGATTTTCCACTAGTGATATGCTATGTAACGTCATCTGACAACCAGTCTTACCAAGGCGAACAACGGAATACAACAACACAGTAAATGGGTTTTGAAGGTCAGTTACGCAGTCGCTCCACGTAAAATACTGATATTCCGCTGCATCCAGTTGGGTTAGGTGACCATCTTCCCCCCCCCCCCCTCCCCCAGTGGGTTGAAGCGGTGAGCTAAGAGGAACCCGATAAGGGGCCGCTCGTCAGGGCTTGTCCGCTCGAAGCCGACGATGTAGCGGCCAACGCGGTGTCGTTTGGCGACATTGGTTGGAGGCTGAGGTGGGAGAGGAGTGCCGGTATTGAGGTGCGCCGCTCTCCCTACCTTCCGCAGCCTGAACGGGGTCGCCACCGTCCAATGGCGAACGCGGTGGGGCCGCAGGGGAAGAGGAGTGTTGGTCTCGCATAGGGTCACAGCATTATGCTGAGTGATGGCCGTTTTGCGTGGATGTGACGCATGTTTTCCCACACCTTATTTTTATGTTTGTATACATCTGATCTTTCTGTGCGTCATGTTTGCCGCAAAGAAACGTATTTGCTTTCTTTCTTTCTTTTTTCTTTCTAACCCGTCGCAGGGGGACCAAGGGTGCCATTCATGGGGTTGTTTGGCGCCCATGTGCTAATTGGTCCCCGGGGTGGTCACGGCGTGCTATGTGTTCATGCGCGCCGTGAATGGGGGTATCCCCCAGAGGTGGGTCCGGCGACGGACAGCCGCGGCGGGTTCGCGGAAGAGTTTTTTCGTTCGCGTGTTCCCGCCATAAGCGGTGTAGGAGGACACCGTGGAGTTTTAGTGGGTTGGAGTCCCACATAACTACGCTATTTCCCCTTAGTAGCGCAGTATGCATGAGCATTTCTCCACGATAAAAAAAGGTGACCATCTTTACATACCAAGACCCTTCCGTGCCTCGCAAAGCACTTTAAACCGTTGGTCCCGGTTGTCATTTGTGGCTTTGTGACAGTTGATACTGTTCCTTAGAAGCCAGAGGGTCTGACAACCAGCCTTTCCAAGGGGTATCGTATTACCCGGTAACTGGATGGTGGAGGTTATAAAGACAGTCCATGCAAGATATTCAGCTGCATCAGTTTAGTCTAGAAGCCGATGAAGAGTAAATCTACCTTAAAATAGAATCTAAAATGGATAAACCTAAGGCAACAGCAAGTCCTAAATAAACTATCCACCCACAACCACTTTCGGTAGTTTCACAAACGGGCAGTGCACTGTAAACCCACGTCTGTTGCTCACACGCAGTATAGACGAGGTAATGGGCACTAGTTTATATGCTAATTGTAAGTGCCCCGCCGGCGATGTGTTTACTTCCAGCGTCGGTAGTACGTCACTTTGTAAAGGGTCGTATACAATGCTGGGTATACGTGTACGGTGTCCGAAATGTTAGATAAATTTGGCTTTAAAATACGTTGGAGTTTGAAAAATATTGTCTACTAGCTAGCTATTAGGAAATTATCCTACGGGAATGTGCTATCACGACAAAAGTATCCTTTGTTACTCCTTATAATGCTCTTGCATGTCGGAAGTTCCGACAAAATCGATTCACCCGTTTTGGAAGTTAACCGGAAGAAGTTTAAGTACTGTACCGACAACTTCTCTTTTGAATGTACTCTGTGTAGAGTCTGTTGAGGCATAAGCTACAATGACACGGTGACTCAGATAACAGTAAGTTTTAGAAGATCCGGGGCTTTTTAGGGTTCCGCACCTCAAAAGGAAAAGCGGAACCCTTATAGGATCACTTTGTTGTCCGTCCGTCCGTCCGTCCGTCCGTCCGTCCGTCCGTCCGTCTGTCAAGACCCTTTTTCTCAAGAACGCGTGGAGGTATTAAGCTGAAATTTATATCAAATACTCAAGTCTACTGTCCCTTGGAGCTGTGAAAAAATCAAACTTCTAAGCTAACGCAATCAAAAGATATAGCCGTTTATACCGCAAATTTCCACAAATTTTCGAAACTCGCAAGGGAATCAAAACCTAAAGGGTACTTCCAGTCGATCTAGAATTTTGAAATTTGGTACGAAGCAACGTCTTATAGCACAGATAAAGGAAAAATTGCGAAAACCGTAAATTTTTAGTTACATCATATAATAAACAGAACAAAACACAGACAGAAATAAAACCAAGCCAAGAAACAGAACAGAACTACGACTCGATTGTCGTGTTGGGTGAACTTTTACTTATATACCTACAGGTTTGTACGGAACCCTCGGTGCGCGAGTCCGACTCGCACTTGGCCAGTTTTTTTGGGAATGACATCTAGGAGGCTGTCCGTTGCTTAACCGGACTTGCCTGAACTTGCCTCAAAAAATTAACGCCTCCAATCAGGACTTTAAAATTTAAAACTAAGCGACTATACGCTAAAACGTCGCTGGAAGAGGACAGCAATGGACGGACTGGGTTAGATTGATGAAGATCTGGGGCAATAGTCATGGAAGTTATGTCTTAAACTGACTGGTTACTGAACGACGCTGATAAACTCTTCATTCAGGAAAACTGCCGAAGCTAAATACAATTTTATTTACAGAACCATTGCTTATGGAATCGTGTTTCATTTACACAACGTTCGTATCACAAGCGTCAACGATTCATTACAACAAGCCAATTCATTCATAAAAGTCAAGGCCAAATCAAATTCAGCGTTAACTCAATTCACGCCGGTATGCTTGTGATGTCATCAATTGAGGCTTGGTAATTGTTACGTCCAAATATTATTAGCTTGGGTCATCGCCCATAATACTATTGTCTCAAATTCTAAAAATATAATTGAGTACCTGCATTGTTAGACAGACATTAAATAGTAATAATAAAATGTTTGGGATTGAAACCAGCTCGTCCTTACCAAGGGGTATCGTATTACCCAGTAACTGGGTTGTAAAGGTCAGATAGGCAGTCGCTCCATGTATAATGCCGACATTCAGCTGCATCCGGTTAGACTGGAAGCCAACCCAGAGATAATTCGGAAAAGGCTAGGTAGATGATGAATTGAAACGAAATCATGACGTATAAGTTTGTGGTGGCATTTTTTCTTCAGGATTCATCGGCTAAGGAACACCGGTGATATCTAGTTTTAAATTATTGACCCAGAAAAGTACTTGTAAATATGTCTTATAAGATTTACTTACAGAAATTAAATGAAAAAAAAAAATGACGGAATGTTGTTTTACTTCAGGTACCTGTAATTTTTTAGAAATTTTGCTGAATAATTTTAATCCAGAAACTTAGCCTGTCTTTAGGATAACGTTGCCCAAAATAATTTAAAAAATTTCGTACCTTTGTTTATAATTTAGGCTACGGCAGCCCACCTGCGTCATTTCATTTTTTTAATACAATACAATACAATCCTTTATTTCAGGCAACTTAGGCCCATAAAAACACAATAAACAAATAATATAAAACAATAACTATAAACTAATACATATTTTATAAAAACAAAACTTAAACTATCACTAAACACGTAATGATGACGGCGGCGGCGTCGTGTTCCGCTGCGTGGTGTCGCATAATGTTAGCTTCTTTAAATAGTAAGTACTGGCATGCAAAAACAGCTGCACCCAAATTGAGTAACACACTATCAATAAGAATCTGAAAGATTTTAATGTCCTATGCTTCATATGTTCGAAAATATGTTTGCTCAACAAAGTAAATAACGCAATGAATATTGTTGAACTGTCAAAATTATAGCCTTTCCATTAATGTAAGTATCCTTCTTGATGGCTAAAGAGAGCTGAGATGCGGTAGAAAACTTTGCCTTAAATACAATTGTTTGATGACCATAGCCAGGATACACTTTTTCATAGCTTAATTTACTGACGAATATCTTTATTATTACCTGCCTAGCCTTTCCAACTATAAAAATAATAATAAATAAATATCTTAGGACAACCAACACACCGTTATCTGATCCCAAACTAGGCAGTGCCTGTACTATGGTAACCAGACAACTGATAAATATATATTTCTAAACACATACCTACATAATATTATAGATGAATTACACCCAGACACAGAACAAATGATTGTGCTCATCACACAAAGATTTGTCCTGGGTGGGAATCGAACCCACGACCTCAGTCTTTGCAGTCAGGGTCACTAACCACTAGACTAACAGGCCAGTCAAACTATATGTTTGGGTTGGGTTGACATATTTCGTGTGGTACTAGATGTAAAGAATAGCAACATTCCGTTTCATCAGTTGGTGTCTTTAAAGACAACTAAGGGACTTACTAGAGAATGGGCAGCAGCGTTCTCTAGGCATTTTACCACCATACTGCGATTGCCAAACCGCCTGCCAAGCGTGTCGATTATGGCAAAGCCTCCCAAATTGGGGGAGCCCCCTGTCCAGCAGTGGACGTCTTTTGGCTGAAATAATGATGATGATGGTGTTGGCTTCCAGTCTATCCGGATGAGATGAAGCTGCATATCAATATTTTACATGGAGCAACTACCTATCCGCCTGACCTCATCATCATCAGCTTTTAATGTTCCCACTGCTGGGACACAGGCCTCCTCTTGGTGAGAGGGAGTGGGCCATAATCCACCACGCGGGCCCAGTGCGGGTTGGTAGATGTCACATGTTTTCGAATATTTGGTTCTAAGACATGCCGGTTCGATAGCGGACTCCCGGCCACCGTAGGCGCGAGCTTGCGGGTGGCGAGCAATGGGTAGCTCACCGCCCGGTAAGGACCAGGCTCGGGTCGACGGCGCGTAGTGTTCCACGCGCGCCTCAAAGAGATGTCAGCAGCACTGAAGGGGTCTGCTAGGACCGATGCCTGTCAGGGTTGCGAGATTGTTCGAAAGAGATACCGTGACCCTGGCACATGGGCAACTGAAGGAACACGGGTGGGTTTTAGACAGTAAAAGTCTGACACGCCCTCCCGCTCCACCCAGAGCGGGAGAAGTCATTCGATGATTTCCCATCCAAAAAAAAAAAAAAAAAGACATGCCGGTTTCCTCACGATGTTTTCCTTCACCGTTTTGAGAGCAGTGGCGATGAAATAATTTACACAAAGTAATGCGCCTGCTTGGGTTCGAACTCACGACCTACTACTCGTAAGTCGCGGCCGTTACCATTGGGCCACCACTGCTCTCTAAGGTCACCGCCTGACCTAATTTTTGTCATTTTTTAATAGCTAATTCCTTACTTACTTCATTTTAAACAGTAGACACTGACCTGGTTTCAGCAAACGCATAAGATTAGCGTCTTCGACAAAAAATCAATAGAACTTTCCGTCAAAGTAGACATCACTACATTAATAAATTATCCGACTCCCTGTGGAATGCACCCCTATTAATTAAAGATAAAATGGTTACCTTAATGGCTGTTCAGCACAGCGTGCTATCACCAGCTTAGCAAGACCTGCTACCCATTAGAAAACTCCCTAAAAAGGGGTCAAAGTCGGCTGGTTATTTGCAGTCGCGACTCACTAGTGTAACTAGACCTACGTTTATTGGCTCTGGTGTTAGTGGCAGGGATCTTAATTACATGGTAGTTGGAAGTATCAATGCGGTCGTCAGTCTTAATCAGAACTGTAATGGGAGTTCTAGATAATATTGTTCATATAGCTCAACAAAGCGAGGAAAACGCTATACCGAGCAGAAATAGAGTAGAGGAAAGTAGGGCATTTAATTAACTGCAGAACTAGGTAAATATGTCGTGAATTTTGCTAGATAGATTATAGCTTAAGTGCTTCAGAAAGCATGTTATGCCGATGGTTTCGACTGTCATTACAAAGAAAGAAAGAAACAGTATTTATTATAACGCAAAGAAAGATCACATACTAAAATAACACGCAAAGAAAATATAACAATGAATAACAAAATTTCTTAAAAGAAAGCACATCTAACTTTTAGATACCTTTTAATAAGTAGTCACCTTTCATTCTACAAAATAATCTTATCCGTATTTACCTTTTACAAGGTCTATTTAAATGAACTGGCAATACTTTACACATGTGTTGGATATCGATACCGAAAACTAAAGAAACGAAAAAAAAGCGATATTTAGGTTTACTACAGGTACACTTCTGAATAGCCTTTCGAGAAATCAAGGACTGATGATATTTTTTTGTGTTTTGGACACGCTAATGTCTAGAACTACCAGATCGGATTTGAAATTTGCATCTGATAGCCATAGGGCTAAACAATAATTCTTCCTCAAGGAAAGTCTTGAGAAATAATTATTTAACATTAGGCTAATACCCTTAGCCGAAGAGCCGAGCAAAGAGAAAAAAGGGAGAAAGAACGCGCGAAAACGAATTTATAGCGCGGGCATGTTTTGCGACGACGGGGAATGTCGGGGGAACTTGAAGTTTCACGCGGACGAAGTCAAGAGCAGAAACCAGAGTAAATATATCCACCACAACTACTATTTCTGCCGAATTACGTTCACTGCTGGACATTGGTTTCCTCCAGTTCCGGAGGGCTTGCCATAATCGCCATGCATGGGTGGCGGGTTGGCGATCGCAGTATGGTGGTAAAATGCATAGAGGACGCTGTTGCCCATTCTCTAGTAAGGGCCTTAGTCGCCTTATACGACACCCACGGGAAGAATTGTAAGGGTACTATTTTGTACGTCTAGCAAGCATCACACGAAATGTAACCACTACATAGTATAAAACAAAGTCGGTTCCGTCTGTCTGTCGCTATATATGCTTAGATCTTTAAAACTACACCACGTATTTTGATGCGGTTTTTTTTTAAAATAGAGTTATTCAAGAGGAAGGTTTGTATTGTTTAAAAGGTATACCTATTATGTTCTAGATGCAAATTTCCCAATATCCTCCTCTCGTGAAAAGTTTTTAATTTTCCCGGAAGAGTATCCTTAGTTCATTTCGTTTTTATAAATTATGCTTGAACAAATTTGACGATTGATTAAATAAAGGGCGGATTTCACACAAAAACAGAACGCGATCAACACATATAAAAGGTGTTCAAGAGCTGTCAGTGTCATTTTTGTGACACTTTGATATTTGACACTGACAGCTCTTGGGTACAGTTTATAGTGTTTGTTGATCGTGTTCAGTTTTGTTGGTGAAATTGGCACTCACAGATGAAAGCTGGGACTAACAAGATGTTAACTCTGACTTTTTCATTATATTGGTAAAGATATAAGCACTCACGTAGATATTCTTCGACAATGGATATCCAGATTTTAGAAATGTCCAGGATATATTACTAAAATAAAAAAATGCGTGTATAGCTGAACACGTAATAGAAGTGGGAGTTCTTAAAAATAAGAGAGATGAATTGTGAGAGACAGAGATGAAAAGAAATTTCTCTTTCTTCTCTCTCGTAAAATGCCTAAACGTGACACGTCCTTGAAATTTTACTCTCAGTTCTCGTTCAATTTTATCGAATGGACGCCCAAGAAGTTACAATCTAATTTTTTTTTTTTAATATAAATATTGCCGCGTCAAATTGATAACCTCCTCCGTTTTCTTTCGTCGGTTAAAAAATAAATCTACACTTATAATTTTAAGTAAAAGGTAGTTACCGTTTTAGTGATCCCTTAATCAGCTGTCATTGCTGGTCTAATCTCACAGACGGTAAATTAAATATAAAAAAATAAATATCTTAGGACAACCAACACAACGTTATCTGATCCCAAACTAGGCAGAGCCTGTACTATGGCAACCAGACAACTGATAAACATATTTATATATTTCTAAATACATACATATTATAGATAAATTACACCCAGACACAGAACAAATGATTGTGCTCATCACACAAACATTTGTCCTGGGTGGGAATCGAACCCACGACCTCAGTCTTAGCAGTCAGGGTCACTAACCACTAGACTAACAGGCCAGTCAAAAAGTAGCGAAAAGTTTCGTATCAGACAAAAAAGGAGTCCAAAATACTTTTAATCTATCTGGCACTCTAACCAAAAAGTTTTTATCTATGTACAGTTGGAAAAAGTCCCGGATACTCTAAGGCACACGTCCCATCGCTGGCGTTGAACGAGAAGCGAGTAGAAACAATTGAAATCGAGTGCGGGACGGCATCGCACAATTACTCATAGGTACGCACGGTCATAAATCAAGTTATACGTTTTCCAGTATAAGCTGACATCTCATTGGACGAAAAGCCTATACAATGCGTCTGCCGGGGTCGCGTGATTGTTCGAAAGAGATACCGTGACCCTGGCACATGGGCAACTGAAGGAACACGGGTGGGTTTTAGTCAGTAAAAGTCTGACACGCCCTCACGCTCCGCCCAGAGCGGGAGAAGTCATTTGATGATTTCCAATCCAAAAAAAAAAAAAAAAAAAAAGCCTGTACAATGCGTCAGCTAAAACTGGAAATGTGTAATAACCGTGAGTTTTTCAGCGAGTGTTTGTACCCGCCAAGCGGATGTCACTAAGCAAAGCGTCGTCATTTAGTGCGAATATGTAATCCCGCAGATTTTTCTTGATGTACAGACGTAATAAAATAACTCTTTTATAACATATTCTATTCAATTTTTATGAAATGGCAAGTAAAGCCGATGTCGACTATTCTGCCAATGTCTAAAGTATAACATATTCAACGAGTATTCACTGGCATGTGAACTGCCAGCGATCAACTATATATTAATACTAGCTGACCCGACAGACGTTGTCCTGTAATTTAAAAAAAGTTAACATTGTCCTATTATATGGTTGTTAAGTATTCTTAAATAAATTTTCCGCGCAAAAAAAAATTAAAAAATTTTTTTTCTTTCATAAGAACCTTCTTCTGACAATTACAAACACAACAAAAAAAAAAAAGTCTAATCGGTCCAGCCGTTCACGCGTGATGGCGTGACCAAGGGAAATAGGGATTCATTTTTATATATATATCTAGATATGTATCTCATCACCTATACTATAAATATAGTAAAAGCTGTTTAACCATGTGTGTTCGGATGTATAATAAAATTCCAAGTGATTTTAAAACTTTAGTTAGATCTTAGATTGTTTAAAAAGAAACTGCTTGAATTGGTAAAAACTATTTTTTTGAATTTACTAACGGGAAACATTCTTAAATGTAGCCAATAATATTTGCATGTTATAATAAGCTAAACATGTATACTCTATATTTTATGTTCAAACACCTTTATATACCATATACCATGCAATACACATTATTTCTATACTTTTTTACTGGCCTGTTAGTCTAATGGTTAGTGACCCTGACTGCTAAGACTGAGGTCGTGGGTTCGATTTCCACCCAGGACAAATGTTTGTGTGATGAGCACAATCATTTGTTCTGTGTCTGGGTGTAATTTATCTATAATATGTATGTATTTAGAAATATATAAGTATGTTTATCAGTTGTCTGGTTGCCATAGTACAGGCTCTGCCTAGTTTGCGATCAGATAACGTTGTGTTGGTTGTCCTAAGATATTTATTTATTATTTATTTATTTTAACGTTGCTAGAGCGAGAAAATCGTTAATATCTACTATCTAGTCGCTTGGCGGTGGAACGGGTGCCTAATGCAAAGGATTCTGCATACCAACTTCAAGGAGTCTGATAAGCAAGAATCATTGCTTTCCAATCGGTTTAGATAACATTCTTTCTCGTGCGATGAAGGTAGGAATCTCATTAGGTTTGACATTGATTTAAGAGTGGTCCTTCATTTTGTTAAGTTCAATTACTTCAAGGCTCACGTTTGCTAGTATTTAAAAACCCAATGAACGCTAAATTACTTAAATATTTTTTTGTTATAATATGAAAATACAGTGGAGCGTCGATTATCAGAACGTCGATCAACCGAACGACCGCTATACGAACAACTACGCCCACCCGTCTCGTGCGTGCTATCCTCCTCCCGCGCTACAATACACGCGAAATTGTCGCGAACTATTTGTTATATGTACTCATATGTCACTCCCAAGTAGCCATTAGTTGAAAGAAACTATTTGTCATTGAAGATATGAAGGGCTATGGGGAAGAATCGGCTAAGTCACATTTTTTTTCTTTTCATATTAATTTTTTATTGTTTATGGTCACAAACATCCTCATTTCACCATACGCGTATCTAAAACAAGGCAAGAACTCGCTGGGTCACTTAAAAAATGGGGTTGCATTTTGGATTTAATAGGGAATAACTAGCTATGTCCATGACTAAGCCACTTCTTCCCTGCCAAAGCGAATGTGAAACGGGTAATTTTTATGGAGATGACGATCCCAATATCGATAACATACCATATTTGCTTTTAAAATCAATTATTTATGTATGAGAAATATTTTTAAGTTAGCTATAAAATGATATCAAAACTTTAAATGTCAACACTGACAAATTTAATGAATATGACTAAGCCAGTTCTTCTCGTAAGCCCTTCATATGTCTAAACATAAGGTTTTCATTCACCTGTACATAAATATGTATAGCTGAATCAATACAGTTCGATTATCCGAAAAAACCGGTTTTCCGAACACTCCTGTCCCCCAATTGGTTCGGATAATCGACGCTCCACTGTATAACTAACTTGCTTCTGCCAGCGACTTCTTTCGCGTGATATTTTGGCCCCCCGACCTGTCGCGTCGTATCGCATCGCCCACCCGCGCTGTTACTTCGTTTACACTTAATGTTCTTTCCGATTTCTTTTTTCAATTTGCTCGACTCCTAAGGGTCGTAGTATGATGTTAAATAGCCTATAACCAGCATCGAGAATTGGGCTATACAATGCAAAAAGATATTTTTAAAACCAACTGGTAGTTCAGGAGATTACTTCCTACAAACATACTCACAAACTTACAAACATTACCTCTTTACCTCAGTGTAGATGTAGACTAAATATTAATTTATATAAGATGCAGGATAATTTATAACTAAATGGTTTATGCTATGCGCAATACATAAATCTCAGATCTCCAAACTAGGGGGGTCCCTATATCTTAGACATCAGATAATAATTTGCCTATTTGTCTTAATAGTTACGTCCGTGCACACGTCGACTAATAGTAGAAATGTAAACCCCATCATCACTTAGTTTAAACTTAACTACTTAAGTATAGCAGCGAAATATCAATGCTCACTATTACAGCCGTGCGAAGCAAGAGCGATTTGCTCATTTAAAGCCTCGGACACACACAGCGAATAATCGCTGCGAGTGCATTCGCTGCAAATAATGATCGCAGCGACAATTCGCTGCCTGCCTGTCACACATAGCGTCCACGTACACATATAGACCTGCACGAGAATTTCGACAGTCTGTTGGTACGAATGACTATTCGTAGCGAGTACCGTGTCATACACAGCGAATGAACATGCTCAATTCAAATCGCGGCGAATTCAGTTCGCGGTGACTGAAATATTCGCAGCGAATAGCCTGTCACATACAGCGAATACTCGCGGTGAGTGGGCATTCGCAGCGATTAATCGCTGTGTGTGACTGAAGCTTAAGAACTACTTAAAATCTCGAAATAAAAAGCACTCACAATCAGCCGAACAAGTAAAAATTAAATAAAACGAAAGTGCTTTCGAAATTTTAAAAGGTTTCAGCCATTGAGAAGTCGGAACTTATTTACTTGCAATAACACTTAATAACGAACTTCAAACAGCGATCGTTCTTTCTCATCGAGGCGTTCCATTAAGTACACTTTATTGTAGAAAAGATTCGACGAAGAACTACCCATGACTCCATCGTACGTATATCTGTTAAGAAGCTACTTGGTACATACAGAAACTCAACAAAGTTGCTTTTGTAGACTACTATAAATGATAAATTATTTTATTTGTGTAAGTAGGTTTGTTTACAAACACTTTTACATGTCAATCATATTTTTTAAACTAGATGAGGTCGGCATTTCTTAACTGACTACTCTAGCAGAAAAGCCGAATAAAACTCAGAGGTCACAGTCTCTTTTAAAGTACAGACATAATCTTGGTCACGTCACGTGAAGATGATGATATGATAAAAATAGAGTATTCCGAGCTGGACGTATACATTAATAAGATGGGTTAAAATTCAGCATGGCAACATAAACAAGAGCAGCGTTGCGACAATTGTTATAATAGAGACTACGGGGGAACATTTTCGTTTGTGATATATATTTCCCTTGTCATTCTGTGTCCTTATTGTATCACCACTATCATTATCATTAAAACCGAAAGCCACTGCTGCATATAGACCTCCCCCCATTTGAGGATTTGTCATAATTGCCACGCTTGTCAGGCGGGTTGGCGAGCGTAATATGGTGATGAAATGCATAGAGAACGCTGCTACCCATTCTCTAATAAGTCCCTTTTTTTTGGATGGGAAATCATCAAATGACTTCTCCCGCTCTGGGCGGAGCGGGAGGGCGTGTCAGACTTTTATTGACTAAAACCCACCCATATTCCTTCAGTTGCCCATGTGCCAGAGTCACGGTATCTCTTTCAAACAATCTCGCGACCCTGGCAGGAATCGGTCCTAGCAGACCCCTTCAGTGCTGCTGACCTCTCTTTGAGGCGCGCGTGTAACACTACGCGCCGTCGTTCCGAGCCTGGTCCCTACGGGCGGTGAGCTACCCATTGCTCGCCTCCCGCAAGCTCGCGCCTGCGGTGGCCGGGAGTCCGCTATTGACTCCCGACGCCCGGGGCATCTCCTCCTGCGGCGGCTAGGGACGTGAGGGCGCAGAGACTGCCACCCCTTCACGCGTCCCACCTCCTCCTTCGCGAGCATTACTGCTTCGCAGAAGGAGGTTACGGCTTCCCATGCCCTCTCGTTCCGTACCATGGCTCGCACCAGGGCCGGACGCGAAAGGTCGCCGCCGCCGATCGCCTCCACGAGGACACGGTGGTGTTCCGCCCAGGCAGGGCACACCTCCACCGTATGCTCCACTGTGTCCTCCAGGCGATCCTCGCAATGGAAACACCCGGGCGGTTCCTCCCGCTTTATCCTGAACAGGAACCCACCGAAGCAACCATGCCCGGTGAGAACCTGCGTCAGGCGGAAGGTGAGGACTCCGTGGCGCCTCTCTATCCACTCTCCAAAGAGGGGACGTACCGCCGCAATTGTGGCGTGCCCACTAATAAGTCCCTTAGTTGCCTCTTACGACACCAGAGCGGGAAGAAATGGGATGGTGCCATTATTTACGTCTGACACCACAAGGAACCTTGATTGTATAGTTTGAAGTTATTATATTGTTAAAAGTACAAAGTGGTTTCAGTTAATAGTTGCTGATCTAAATACATATTGGAGGCTACAGGACCTTTTAGATATGTATCGATGCCCCCAAGCAATTAAACGGTAATGTGCTATTATGGACTTTTTACGTAGTCGTCGCCCACTGGTCTAAATTCGATCGTAACATTATCGTACATTTCAATTTTAATCAACTAAAATCATAAATCTAAGCTCTCTGTACTTCTTCTCCTACGTTGACTATGCCAAATTTCATACTCCTCAGTCTGCACAGTTTTGAAAAAAGGGGTACAAAGTTTTGGCTTCACGTAGATGTGAAATAAGCTATGGGCTGGGAAGTTAGTTATATATTTCACATTTTTCGTAATGATATTTAGGAAATAAAATATAACCACGAAAAATGTAAAATAAATTTTAAAGTAACATCACTGTGACTTGCTGGGAAATTCAAAAACAAGTTTATTGCGAGAAAAGTACATTTACGTAGCAATACAAAAATGTGTTGCGTATTTAATTTTGTTCAGTTACTTTTTCGGTAAAACTCGGCGTAAATTAATTTCCAGTTCTTGGTAAATAGAACTTTGTTGTTGTCAAAATACTACCAACAAGCATTTTATAGTAAAATATTTATGAATAAATATGTGTTCCCGGTCCTATTTTATAACGATACTTTTGCTGTGTCAATTTAGAGAATGTCAGTTGCATCCGGTCAAACCCGGGGCGGTTTTCAGTCTAACCGGATGCAGCTGAATACCAGTATTTTACATGGAGCAACTGCTTATTTGATTTCCACAATCCAGTTACTGGGTACACGATATTTCTTGGTAGGACTGGTTTTCACACTTCGTGCTTTATAATATTATCATTTATATTATATATTTCGAAAATACCACCACCAAAACCGATTTTACGATTAGCTTAAGTAAATAAATGTGACGATTTTAAACCAGTTCTATAGAAAAAAATATTAGCAGAACTTGACAACCTTTTTCTTTAATCGTTTCACCATGATCGATAAGAATAGCATAGGTCATACTGCAGTAAAATATTAGACCTAAGTAGGTTAGGTGTATCGATCAGAAATTGAATCATGATTTTGAAGCATATTATATATATTTAAGTGGCCTGTTAGTCTAGTGGTTAGTGACCCTGACTGCTAAGACTGAAGTCTTGGATTCGATTCCCACCCAGGACAAGTCTTTGTGTGATGAGCACAATCATTTGTTTTATGTCTGGGTGTAATTTATCTATAATATGTATGTTTTTAGAAATATATTAGTATGTTTATCAGTTGTCTGGTTACTTTAGTACAGGCTCTGCCTAGTTTGGGATCAGATAACGTTGTGTTGGTTGTCCTAAGATATTATTAGATATATATTTTTTAAATATACTTGAAGAATTTGACTGCTCAACAAAGTAAATAACGATACAATTTTGTTGAACTGTAAAAATGAAAGCCATTCCTACTGATAGTGTGTTCCCTCATATTGTACCGGACTATGGTGCACGGCACGTGCGAAGATGGCGTATAATGCGTGCAAAGAACCATGACCCACACCCTAAGACACTCACTAAAGACAGGATCTAAAAGGTACATCGTATGATTGAACCAATCTCAAAAACGTACGCGTTTTCCGCAAAGAAAATCACATCACAAATTTTCCCCTTTCATACCAAATTCAGGAGATTAATCCGGTAAATGAATAAAACAGCAAATGTGCTGTTCCAAGGTCTGAAGTAATCAAAACAGGCGATTCTCATGTAAATGTTGCGAGCTCATAGCCTTTCGTTACGACAGTAGCAGAGGGAATGCTCAATTTAACTCGGAACAACTCCGAATAAAGACCGATCACTTGTTTTATGAATGGCTGAACGTAATTCGGGAGAAAAATAAGCAAGCCGTGATGAAGGGTTATGGGCGAAGAAATAATGGAGGTTTATTCTATACGATTTAATTATTGTGTTTTCATCTTCTTGCAGAATTATGCATTGATAGTCTGAGATTAAGTACTGACAGCCGGTCGATCAATCAGGCTATAACGCTACGTCCTACGTAGGCGGATCAAAGCGAACGCGATTATGAAGCGGTGACACGCGAATTCAACGCGATGCGGTGCGACGCGGCGGCTATGTCCTACGTGCACGCGAATCGTCTCGCACAGCCGCCACTGACGCCGACGTTCAGTGGGCACTGTGGATTTGTCATGGACGGATGGAAACAAATATTATTGGAAAATTCATATGTTAAATATCAAATACTCAAGAAGTATGAACGGCGAAGAAGTGAGACTAATATTGTATACTTAGGTCCCAGTTAATTTGGCCCAATCCTCCCATTCGCGGTATGATTATAACCGGTTGTGATATTTTTTATTCCTTTTATCCTATAATATAGGACGTTCTTGGATAGCATTAATTAAAATTTCTATAAATCCGAAATTATCACCAAAAAAAAAAAATACGACGGCACCGCATCCAGTTCGCGCGAAAATATCAAGCCAACTGATCGCGTTCGCTTCGTTTCGCGCCGCTCCGCACCGCACGCATGTGCGTAGGACACTTCAATAGGTTTCGACTGTTTGTTGTTTTCGCGCCGCGCCGCGCCGCTTCGCGTTCGCGTCTAGATCGCTCACGCAGGACGTCGCGTAATACTAGGAACTTTGACGTTACTGTACGGATCATCTGGAGTATGAAAGTCTGTATTTTTTTTAAATGTCAAATAAGGCACTTACGATGACAAACTGTAGCTTACTGGTTTTCTTAAGTCCTACCAAAGACTGTATTTTGGATTTAAAAGACATCACATATTTATTTTGATTAAACCACAGAATTAACAAGTGTTACTGAGTTTCTCTTAGATACAGGAATTTCACAGTAGAAATCTGGAGACTGGGTTTGTGCCCGTATTTAATGTGACTTAAAAACATAATTTGCGGAATGTGGGTGTAGGTACCTACATATTAGGGCAAGGTTACTCCCGAAAGAAATCCAGGATATCACGGATATTAAGTAATATTATGTAAACCACAGACTACCATAGTTTTATCAGGCATCACAAAAAAAAATGATTGTAGAATTAAAGCATTACTACGGAGAAGTGGGTATTAAGTAGCAACGATCGTCGTGGGAAATTACCGATAGCACTTAAAATATTACGTAACTGACACCCACTTAATCTGAATAGTTAATTATTTATTGAAGTATCGTTGACAACAAGATTGCGATGCAATTCAAACCTGTCATTATCTACTGTGCTAATTAGAAAAAGATCATAGTCACCGTGAAAAAAGTGGTAAACTATAGCATAAGATCGCTTTTTTTCTATAATTTTATCTGGAGAGAATAATATCTTAGAACAACCAACACAACACAACACTGTAATCTGATCCCAAACTAGGCAGAGCCTGTACTATGGTAACCAGATAACTGATAAACATACTTATATATTTCTAAATATATAAATTACACCCAGACACAGAACAAATGATTGTGCTCATCACACAAAGATTTGTCCTGGGTAGGAATCGAACCCACAACCTCAGTCTTAGCAGTCAGGGTCACTACCACTAGACTAACAGGCCAGTCAAATGAGAATGATGCAACTGCCATCGAGGAAATCATAATCTGCCTAGCCTTTTCCAAACTATTTTGGGGTTGGGTTTCAGTCTTACCGGAGCCAGCTGAATGTATTTAACATAGAACGATATATAGATATCTGACCTCTACAACCCAGGTACTGTCTAATATGAGACCGCTTTGTGAGGCTATAGGTCAGACTTTCGGGCTTCTAACGACCCGTAACGATAGTGAAAGATCGTCGATTGGCAGTCGGGTCCAACGGCTCAACGTGATTTCCGAGGCACGGAGGCATGTCGATATAAACGAACAGGGTTTTTATAATACCTGAATCAAATCAAATCAAAATCAAAAGTCATTTATTCAAACTAGGCTGAGAGTCAGCACTTTTTGAACGTCAAAGTTACATGAGACAGTCCCCCAAAAACGCCCTCCCTTCGACACTTCCTAGTGCTTTAGCTGGGAAGAAGAAGTGGCGGAACAAACTCCCCAGCAGCACAGCTGTCTGTTAAGTTAGAAGAACTTGATTCTATACAGTATTATGTAAGTAATTAATAGTATAAAACAAAACAAAACATACATCAAATTATGCGTCATATGTCAGCTAGCACACGCCACTATACGAACAAAACATTAAAAAACTAAACTCAAGCTGAAATAATAAAATCGTAAATAGAACTTAAAACCTAAATAAGAGCCTCCGGGTATAAAGGGCGTGCCCGCTTACATACACAACGATGAGGAAAGCTAATTCTGATTCTGGTGGAAAGAACATAAACATTGAGTTAATTACAGCGACCAACTATTCTTATCGTTTAAGAAGTCGTTGATAGAATAGTATGCCTTTGAACAAAGGTTGGATTTTACTTTAGCTTTAAACTCATTAAACTGCAAATCTATGAAAGCAGAGGGAAGCTTGTTGAAAAAGGTAATACCAAGACCAACAAATGAATTATGAACCTTATGAAGCCGGTGAAAGGGAGCACGTAGCTTGTCCTTATTTCTAGTATTAATATTATGAATATCACTGTTCTTAGTGTACAGATGTATATTTTGCTTAATATATAAGATGTTGGCGAAGATGAATTGTGATGCCACCGTAAGAATACCAATATCTTTAAACAACTCTCTCAGAGAAACTCTAGTACCTAGTTGGTATATAGCTCGAACAGCTCGTTTTTGAAGGACAAAACTATTTTGAATGTCCGCGGCTTTGCCCCACAGCAGAATGCCGTAGGACATAACGCTATGAAAATAACTAAAATAGACTAATCGAGCTGTATCAACGTCCGTGTATTGTCTAACTTTCCTGACGGCGTAGGCAGCCGAACTGAGCCTCCCGGCTAGGCTTGAAATATGTGGGCCCCACTGTAGTTTCGCGTCTACTGTTACGCCTAGAAAAACTGCCGAGTCTACAGTTTCAAGCACCTCATTATCTAAGACGACGTTGGGTCCCAGATGCCTAACATTCGGTAAAGCGAACTTTATACATTTTGTTTTCTTAGCATTAAGAACTAGGTTATTTGTGGTAAACCAATCCGTAACCATTGAGAGCGCACTATTCACGTCATCAAAATCTTTTCTATTCCTGTCTACTTTAAAGATAAGTGAGATATCATCAGCAAATAGTACAATGTCACAGATATTCTTTAAATAGAATGGTAAGTCGTTAATATACACTAAGAATAAGAATGGACCCAGTATTGAGCCTTGAGGTACACCTAACTGAACTAGTAGCCTGGAAGATTTTACTCCATTGACATCTACACATTGGTGCCTATTTTGCAAATAAGAACTTATGACATTGAGAGCTTCGTTTTGAACTCCGTAATGACGTAGTTTACGCAAAAGTGTGTCATGGTGAACGCAATCAAAAGCTTTGGAGAGATCACAGAAAACTCCAATAGCATTTTGCGAGTTCTCCCAAGCATTGAAAATGTGTTTCAGCAGAGCAACACCCGCATCTGTTGTCGAACGACCCTTTGTAAAGCCATATTGCTCATTATGAAGGAGGCTATTTAAATTAAAATGTCTTAGCAATTGCTTGAGTATTAACTTTTCAAATATTTTACTAAATGCAGGTAAGATAGAAATGGGTCTGAAATTACCAACGTTATTTTTATTACCTGTTTTAAATAATGGTATGACTTTACTACTCTTCATGAGGTCAGGAAAAGATCCTAAATCAACACATTTATTAAAAGTAACAGCTAGATAGGGGGCTACGATGTCTATTATATTACTTAACAGGTTAATGGAGATGCCCCAGTAATCACCAGTGTTTTTTGACTTAAGTGTGTTAAAAATATTAACCACAATTGAATTTGGACTTCTTCTGAGGTATAAGCCCCTTTTAAGAAAATCCATGGAATCCCTACTCAATGGAAAAATCTAGCATCTTAGCTTTACAAATCAAATCATGACAGTTAATGCAATAAAAACTATATCTGCATCGTTACTCAGAAAAACAGTAATTAACTAATCAATTGATTTGCATTCCGACAACCGTTTTTACATTGTGTTCAACGGGTAGCAGTTAAGTGTGACAGTTATCTAAGAGTCTGTCCATTTCCTTATCTTACATTGTTTTATACCGTTATTATCTTTTATTTTATTTTTTTGTTATGTACAGTTCCGAGAATAAAATATAACATAAAATACGGACTGCTAGGCAATAACATCTGATTTCTTGATTCATCAATTTAATATCTATCGTCAAGATAATGAATGACAGCATAAAAATGTATGTTGGCATTTTAAATTGCTATTAGATGCTGCATCGGCAAAAAGATGTTGTAAAATAGGTTCTGACAGTGGTGAACAAAAATATCAGACTTCACTTTTGCAGCATAATATTATAATGTTTAGGGTATTCTCTGAAGTATATCGCAGCCGATGTAGGTATCGATATCGCTTTTAATATATTGCAAAAATATGTGACAAACCAAACCACTAAATTTCATCCTTTCTGTTAGTATTTTGGAAAGAAGATGTATAAGATATAAAAATATTGATCTATTAATATCGGTACGGTACAATTTTTGTCGTGACAGAAAATTAGATTTTTGAAACGGTCGTCGCCTGTCTACTTAAACAGAGCTGATTATACGACACTGCACGAATGTCGTATGCGATATTTTTACAGTTTTATTACAATATGATTACCCAGTAGTCCGATATAGGAATTACAGTTATCTAAAGAGTAAAAAGGCTATCATTACATAAATATACAATATTAGGAATAGGCCTTTATTTTATAGCCAACCTAATTACCAGTACCAATGCCTCAAAAATCAAAAGTATTTTATTCAAACTCGGCTGAGAAATGGCACTTTTTGAACATCAAAATTACATAACTGGTTTTCCGCTCGAACGCCCTTCACCACTTTCTACTGTTTTAGCTGGGAAGTAGATGTGGCGGGACAAACTCCCCAGCAGCACAGTTGTATATTAAGTAAGAAGAACTTAATTCTATGCAACAGAAAGTAATTAACGTTACAAAACATTAAATCAACTTATTTTGCATCTGTCAACCAGCACACGCCAATACTTATACAAACAAAAACAAAAACACCAGCACAGTTGTATGTTCAGTTAGAAGAACTTGATTCTATGCAACAGAAAGTAATTAACGTTACAAAACACAAAACGTCAAATTAACTTATTTGCCACGTGTCAGCTAACACACGCCAATACTAACATAAACAAAAACATTGAAAACAAAACTTAATCAATGCAACCAGGGTCGCGAGATTCGTTCGAAAGAGATACCGTGGCCCAATATGCCAATATGGGCAACTAAAGTAACACAGGTTGGTTTTAGTCAGTAAAAGGCTGATACGCCCTTCCGCTCCACCCAGAGCGGGAGCTGAAATTTGATGATTTCCCATCCAAAAAAAAAAAACTATGCAAATAAATAAAATTGAAGTGTCAGTTTGCTATTTCAAAATAACATCTTTTTACAAAATACATGTGAAAATATAAAACTCTAACAAAGGAAAAACCTCGCGGATGAAACTTCGGACAGCAGCTAGTACCTAAATAAAAGCCTTCAGGCATAAAAAGTGTACCCGTTCACTGCCGTTTTTCCTTCGAAACCTCTCTATTCTTTGCAATTTCTGGGTCTTAGTTACATAAGCACCTACTTCTACCTATATTTAATACTCCCGCAGCGAGGCGGAATATGACAGCGCCTCACGACTCTAGCTAATAAATTATCAATAGAATGTTTTCATAGAAATTGGTCTATTAACTTTTTATTAAAGACGCGTCACGCCTGTCTATGGGAGCTTTTAATCCAATCAAAACCAGCACTAAGGAAAAAAGATGTGTCGTACTATTCTGTTATTGGTTTAATTGAACAGTGTCCAGTCAGACATAAACAGATTAGGTTCTCCGCTATCCGTGCGGGTCTCGTCTCATTCCTTTATGTTTCAGTGGAACGTACAAACGATATTGAGTACGAACTACATTCGGATGTTATTAGATTCTAGTACCGTTTGTTGTGGTTTAAATAGTATTTATACACCACTTATACGTCATTTTACCGTGTGTGTGTGTGTGTGTGTTTTTTGCAAAATCTGAAACAAAAAGCAATAGCGAAAAATACTCAAAGGAGGCTCTTTCCCGATATTGTTGAAGCCTTAAGGCGCTGCCCAAACGTATGCTCAGTTTTCTGACGCTCAATAAGGGGTGTTGGTACATAGAAAATAAAAGTAAAGCAGGACATCATCAGCAGCCTATAAATGTTCCCACTGCTGGGACACAGGCCTCCTCTCGGTGAGAGGGAGTGGGCCATCCACCACGCGGGCCCAGTGCGGGTTGGTAGATGTCACATGTCTTCGAATTTTTGGTTCTAAGACATGCATGTTTCCTCACGATGTTTTCCTTCACCGTTTTGAGAGCAGTGGTGATGAAACAATTTACACAAAGTAAAGCACCTGCTTGGGTTCGAATTCACAACCTACTACTCGTAAGTCGCGGCCGTTACCACTGGGCCACCACTGCTCAACAGGACACAAAAAATATATCCGCCCGCGTGGAGGTCGGAAACTATCCCGCTGGAACGTACTACCAAGATAAAAAGTACCCTATGTATTAATCCAGGATATAACTACTTGCGTTAGTTTCCACTATATGTCTAAATAATAAATTTAATGATGTTTACTTTGAAAATGAAGGACTTTCCACACAAAACTTCATCTCCCTTTACAGATCTTTGCTGGTAGAGTTATCAAAACCGCTGAGATACTTCTAAATTAATTTTTAATCGTCAGCCTAAACACACTTTTTTAAGAATTTAGCTTAAAACGTGACGAAGTTTCATACAAGCTTCCTCCCTCTACTACACCTTTTTACTGGAAGAGCTTCCCAAAATCCTTTCTTAGCTGACGTCCCCTACTCATAACCTACCTCCGTGCCAAATTTTATCTTCATACGTACTTAACTACCTTTATTTTGACGGTCCTTCGATTCAACTAACATCAAACGCATCGCTATTTTGAACCTTATTTGTTGCCGCGATGCATTATTGTCAAAAACCTAGGCGGAAAATGTACGAAAGTTACGAAGGAGTATTATACAACGCATAGCTTTGCGAGCCGTCCCAATAGGTGATAGCTTTAAAACTGCATCATTCGATTTTTGAAACATCAATTCCTCTAGCCAATAATTTTATGCAAAAACTATAGTTTACCTCTAAATTTAACAGTAAATTATTAGTTTTAAACGCGAGTTCTCTGATATCTATAACATTTATTTGTACAGTTACCTCTTGCTCGTGCTATCGAAGATTAAAAATAAACATTGCAATCAACATCAGTTATTTTATCTCGTTTACTTTATATGACACAATCTTTTAAAGGGAATGGTTGGTTAAATTATATATTTATAGTTTTACCTTTTTATCGTTGTATATTATACAGTTTTTCCTATTATTTTCACCCAAACTCCGAGCGTTCATATAAATTAATACATTTAAAGGATCTTTTGAATTGTCAAGTAGTCGATCAGTTAGAAATATACAGCTCGTTGCCCATTCTCGAGCAAAGATATCAGCGTCAGTGTAAATTCTTGCGCTTTTAAAATTCTATTGTTACAAAATGTTACTAAGATCCTTACCTACTTTCTTAATCAGCCCGTAACATTCTAATCCAATATTAAATCTATACTTATAATATTATAAAGCTGAAGAGTTTGTTTGTTTGGTTGAACGCGCTAATCTCAGGAATTACTGGTCCAAATTAGAATTTATTTTTGTGTTGAGTAGCCTATTTATTGAGGAAGGCTATTGGCTATACAAAATCACGCTACA
Organism: Aporophyla nigra; assembly: GCA_947507805.1. NCBI lineage: Eukaryota > Metazoa > Arthropoda > Insecta > Lepidoptera > Noctuidae > Aporophyla > Aporophyla nigra. Next base: position 22,693,931 of record OX382294.1, read on the forward strand.
ATTAAAAAGAGTGGAGCAGCAACGAAAAATGTTCGAAAACTGGTAGGCAATTCAGGGAAGCAAAAATTTGACGCGGATGAAGTCGCACGCAGAAGCTTCTATTTTTATATTCACCGTTTGCCTAGTTTTTTCCCAGCCATGTTGAGGTCAGCTTCCGATCTAATCAGATACAGCTGAATACCATATTTCACATGAAGCGACTGCGTATCTGACCTCCACTGGTAATACTGGTGGTCAGACTTTCGCGCTTCTGACGACCCGTAACGACTGACAAAGATCTAAATCACAGCCAGAACCAACGGCTTAACGTCCTTCCGAGGCACGGAGAGGTCTTGGTATGTAACGATGGTCACCCATCCACGGACCAACTGCAACAAGCGCAGCTTAACCTTATCGACCCGTGCGGCTATCATTACGTAGCCACAAATCCGTCATATATTTTTATATTATTGAAATAATACTCTTTACCTACCCCTAATTTTCAAAGAGCTGTTCCAGTAAAAGTTTTTTTTTTTTGGCAAATTTCCTTTTACATAAAAACTTTTTAACAAAAAGTTAAACCGCCGAAAAAACAGAAAAGCAAAAAATAATAAACCTTAAAATTATGAGTCAGCGCTTTGAGTGATCTTTGTTCATTGATTTTTCAGCGCCGACTCAAAATTTTAAGGTTTAAGTATTATTTTTTGCTTTTTTGTTTTTTTCGGCGGTTTAACTTTTTGTCATAAAGTTTTTATTTTGTAATTTTTTGTGGCTTTAATGTACTTGGTACTTTAACTTACCCTATCCAATGAAAAAAGAATTATCAAAATCGGACTACTCTGTACAAAGTTATGCGTGGTTATCAATGAGTGAACAATCAATCATCTCCTGTTTTCCGACCCTTAGGGTTCGATTTTGTTTTCCAAATTTATATGGGACCCACCCTCGAAGTATACCCTTTCCAATAAAAACAGAATTATCACAATCGGACTACTATGTAAAAAGTTATGCGTGGTCATACATAAAAAAAAAATACGCGTCGAATTGATAACCTCCTCCGTTTTTTTTTCGTCGGTTTTTTTTATTTTTATTCTTTTTAACTAAAACTGCTATTTGTTACAATCTTAAAACTCTGCAAAAGGAACAGACTCCTGTCCTGACACAATTTGTACTATACAACACACAACTACAATTTGTACTTTATACATTTCTCTGAGACTTGGAGAGAGTTTCATTAATATTAATACCCTGACGGGAATAAATGTCGCCTTTGTCTCGTTCTATTTTTATTTCAACTAAGTTATTTCTTTCTATATCAATCAACCTGCCTCGTCTTTTCCCGACTTTGCTGAGGCCAGCTTCCAGTCTAAGGCAGTCGGTCAAAGTAAAATGCAGCTGAAAATCTGTATTCTACTTTGACCAACTGCCTATCTGTCCCCCACAATCCAATTCTGGGTACACGATACCTTTTAGTAGGCCTGGTTGTCAGATTCTGGGGTTTTTAATAATATTGTTTATTTATTTCCAAAACAGCCTATTTTTCAATTTGTATTAGCCACGCTACGAAAACTGAAGGGGTTATCTATGTAATGGCTTCTGTCTGGTTACCTCTACAAATGACATCCAGAACCAACGGATTAACGTGCCTTCCGAGGCACGGAGGGGTCTCGATATGTAATGAATAATCACCCATCCACGTACCAACCGCGGCAAGAATAGCTTAACCATCGCCCGATCCGTGCGACTGTTATTATTTAGCCACGAGCAATTACATCAAGTTTAAAAACACTTTATTAGTTAAGAAGGTCAGTTTCCTTTAGATCAAGATCATCATTTTACACATTTTGGCTCTACCATGGACCACTATCTAATTTAGAGTCAATACAAGATGGTTTTTGATACTAATTAATTTGCCAAACCTTTTCCCAAATGTTGTTCGGCTTCTAGTCTAACCGAATACACCACGATTACCACCATGTTTACGGTTCCGAGTGGATCTCTTTTACTCTTTAATATTTTGTTATTTATTTTTTAAGATTTAGTATTGTTACTTCTTTTTAGTCATGACTTGCTGTACCGTCCGACGTCACAGAGACGCAGTATTATGCTGAGCGATGGCCGTTTTGCGTGGATTTGACGCATATTTTCCCCAGCATTTTTTTTTTATTTTTTTAAATATTGTGTTGTGTTTAGTTTGTCTTTGCGTCATATTAGGTTGGGGAAAAAGTCTTTTCACATTATAGTATGTATGAACTTGTAATAAAATATTTTTGGCTATACTATTTGTATCTGGCTGGTTTTGGTATCATAGAAAGTTTAAATTTTAAAGTTAAAGAACATAATTCAAATTAGGAAAATGTGTGATTTTCATTTGTTTTTCGTACCGTCAAGATGAGTGAATCTAATGAAGAAATTCGATACATTTTAAAATTTTACTACAAAAAAGGTAAAAATGCAACGCAGGCCGCGAAAAAAATTTGCGATGTTTATGGACCTAGTGTTGTGTCTGTGAGAGTAGCACAAATTTGGTTTAAGCGTTTTCAATCCGGAAATTTTGATGTCAAAGATGCACGTCGCTCTGGTCGCCCTATTACGGATAAAATGGATGCCATTTTTGAAAAAGTGGAGCAAGATCGGCATACCAGTAGTTACGACGTAGCTGAAGAACTGGAAATTGACCACAAAACAGTTTTGGCGCATTTGAAAAAAACTGGGTACACAAAAAAGCTCGACATTTGGGTACCTCACGAGCTCACTGAAAGAAACCTAATGAACCGTGTACTCATTTGTGATTCTTTATTACGACGTAATGAAACCGAACCATTTTTGAAGAAGCTGATAACTGCTGATGAAAAGTGGATCACGTATGACAAGAATGTGCGAAAAAGGTCATGGTCAAAGGCCGGTCAGGCTTCACAGACTGTGGCGAAACCCGGGTTAACTCGCAACAAGGTGATGCTGTGTGTGCGGTGGGATTGGAAGGGCATTATTCATTATGAGCTGTTACCACCAGGCAGGACCATCGATTCTGAACTCTACTGCGAACAACTGATGAGATTAAAGCAAGAAGTTGAGAGAAAGCGGCCGGAATTAATCAACAGGAGGTGTGTGGTTTTTCATCATGATAACGCTAGACCTCACACATCTTTAGCCACCCAACAAAAATTAAGAGAGTTTGGCTGGGAGGCGTTAATGCATCCGCCGTATAGTCCTGACCTTGCACCTTCAGATTTCCACCTGTTTCGGTCTCTTCAGAATTCTTTAGGCAGTGTCAGGTTAACATCACGAGAGGACTGCCAAAAACACTTGTCGCGGTATTTTGACCAGAAGTCCCAAAATTTCTATAGCAATGGGATCATGTCCCTACCTACAAGATGGCAAAAAGTTATCGAACAAAATGGTACCTACATACTTTAGTTAAATGTAAATAAACTTTATTAAAAAATGTTTGGAATTTTCTTAAAAAATGCGAAGAAACTTTTTCCCCAACCTATTATTTACCGCAAATAAACGTATTTTCTTATTTTTTTTTCTTTTTCTGTTTTCAGCTGAAAACCAATATTTTACATGTAGTGACTGCCTATCGAACCCATACAACCCAGTAACCACTACTGCCATTTAAAAAATAATCTAGTAGTCTTTAATATTTTTGTATTTTTAGTATTTCAAGTTAAAATAAAAAATTAATAAAATTAAGAGACGACTTCCTTAAAAAAAATACTGCAAAGTGAAAAATAACACGTATTTAAGGTTTTTTTGCCACCGACTTCCGAAATTAAAGTTATTTTCACTATGTGGTGTTTTTTTTAAGGAAGTCGGTTGTAAATTTTTTTTAAGTTATTATTTTTTACTTTTTAGTTATGGTATGTACCCCGCACTAATCTAATCGCGTTATTCGTCCATTTGTCGCGCAAATACTTAATGCAAATTTAAGAATTATATGGTTTTCACATGGATCTCACTGTGAAAAAAAGAATCATCAAAATCGGTTCACCCAGTCAAAAGTTCTGAGGTAACAAACATTAAAAAAAAAACAGTCGAATTGAAAAACTCCTCCTTTTTTTGAAGTCGGTTAAAAATGGCTTCGCTCACTAGTCTAGTATGCCTATTTAGAATAAAGGTCCTTTTTTAAAATTAACCCTCTTCTTTAGAAAATATTTATCATTGAATCGCTCTTCATCCTTTTCTGTTGGAAATTTTTGTTCTGGAAGAGGACGGGCTCCAGGCTGCTACTGAACAGTTTCTGTTGTAAAATCCGATAGTATATTGCCCTAACTGGGTTAAAGCCCAGGACCTCATTCTCAGGAGTAGCACTTGCGACCAATAGACCTACAAGAAAGTAGTTATTCTTACGAAATGTGTCGATAATTAAATTTCTTCTATATTATAAAGTTCGTATTTAGGCCCTGTAGGAAACCGCGTTAATCGCTGCAGGAGTGAAGTGTGTGTTTTATGTCCTTTAAAGGGCCATTGTTTCATAGAAAAGTGCAACACCTACGCGGTCAAAATGTATGAAACAGATTTTTCTTTTTAAAATAACTAACAGGAAATTTCAACGCAGTGATCTAGAATCATCGAAAGAGTTACCGTGGCCCTAGCATAAGCAACTGAAGGAACACGGGTGAGTTTTAGTCAGTAAAAGTCTGGCACGCCCTGCTGGTCCACCCAGAGCGGCACAGTTGATGATTTCCCACAAAAAAGTGCCTAGAATCATGTGCTGAAATCATTGATACACACTGATTCACTGCCACCTTGTATAATTTAATTTAAAACTAATATGGAACAGTGTACTCCCTTGCATATTTTCTCTCCTCACAAAACACCAGACATATGACTAAAAGCTTTTTCGTGCTGTCGTCACACACCTCACGTCACGTTTTATAATTTTCCTGTTAAACTGCACCAGCTGCATTCTTACCGTCATTTCTTACAGGAAAACCACCTTGAATTACAAATTCCTATGTGCTCATAGATGACGTAGCAATTTACCATATTTACGTTGTATTTACTAGCTAACGTTGCTAGTGAATTACCTGACAGTTATAATATCCGCCAAAACTGTTCTCACTAATGAAACACAGCCCCCCTAGCCAAATTACAACCGTGTCGTGTCGAATTCTGTTCTCCAATCGGTAACGCCTCGGTGTCAGCAATTTTAGAAAACAATAAGTTGGTAGCCATGTTGACGCGCCTGAGTCGGCCGCTCGTTCTACAGTGTCTTTAGACAAACAACATTATAACAAAGGATGTAGCGTTGAACATTGTAGAAACGATAACAATTCATTCGATCATTTTCAACGATGTGAACTTGGCTACGAATTTTCTATTCGTTTGTTCTAACCACGTGACTTAATGTTGAGATGATTTCATGTTCATACAATTGATTAGTTTTCGACTAGCGTTAACGATTGCAGATTATCAACTTGGCTAGGGCTGCTGGTCTTCTTTTGGTGAAAAGAAGTAGGCCATAAAGCACCACGGCCCCAAAATGTGTTATTTGATGTCACATGTCTTCGATTTTGTGGGTCTAGGACATGCCGGTTTCCTCATGATGCTTTCTTTCACCGTTTTGAGAGCAGTGATGAGAACACAATATTTTTTTTTTAATTCACTAAGGTAAAGTGTCCTGTCTGGGTTCGAACCTACAACTCGTCGCGGTAGTTACCACTGGGCCACCACTGCTCCTACAACACAACACTTTTTTTTTGTATGTGAAATCATCCAATGACTTCTCCCGCTCTGGGCGGAGCGGGAGGGCGTTTCAGACTTTTACTGACTAAAACCCACCCGTGTTCCTTTAGTTACCCATATGCCAGGGCCACGGTATCTCGTTTGAACAATCTCGCGACCCTGGCAGGAACACAACACTGCTGACAGTAAAATGATTTAAGGAAAATGGATGCTTAGATAAATAAATTGTATTTGTAATATATCTGCAATTGACGTATGAGGAGTATCATAATGTATGTTTGCGAACAATACGAAAAGACCGTCATAGAGGAAGGAGGAAAGAAACAAATATTAGAATAAACAAAATTACTGTTACAGTGTCCTTTTGTTTTGGTATTTATTTATATAGTTAGCCATGTATTTTAGTACTAGCTTTTGCCAGCGGCTTCGCCCGCGTGGAGGTCGGAAATTATCCCGCGGGAACATACTACCGGGATAAAAAGTACCCTATGCGTTATTCCAGGTTATAAACTATCTTTGTGCCAAATTTCATCCTAATCCGTTCAGTAGTTTTTGCGTGAAAGAGGAACAAACATCCAAACATCCATACATACAAACTTTCGCGTTTATAATATTAAGTAGGATCTTGCCTGTAAACTATCTTTTTATTACATAGTATAATATAAAATGAAGTCGCTTGCGCTGTCTGTTCGCTTAGATCTTTTAAACTACTCAACGGATTTTAATATTTAATGCAGTTTTCGGCAATAAATAGAGTAATTCAAGAGGAAGGTTTATATGTATAATACGTGGGCAAAGCTGTTGGCAGAAGCTAGTTAATAACAAAGAGATTCTGTTACACATCATTACGGTGACAATATTTTCCCACTACTACAGATGATGACGGAACCACATTATTAAGTGTAGTTGGTCAGTATACTGTCAAAAAAAGACAAATAACCAGGGATATCGTCGTAAAATTTCATTAAGTTAAAAGAAAACAAACAGTTCATTTATTAAATTAAAGGAGATGTTTCATTTTTATATGGGGCTCCGGCCATAACGTGTACCGTTTAGCGAAGCTGGGTAAATTACTCATGAATAGAATAAAGTAACATTTTTTTCATAATATCAAATGGTTTTTATGTACAAAATAAAAATTAAAAATGTTTGACGTTTGTCCTAAGAGTTAGCAAGTGGTTATTTTGAATTCGTTTAGAAACACACTTCAAGATTGTGACTAAAGATTTTTGTAACGATGCAATGGTCACACTTAAGTTTACTCAAAAATATTTACAAGAGAATAATAGTAATTTATTTTTAACACTACAAGAGTACACACATTTTTTAATTATTTTCTACTTAACATTGATTTGATGAGACATGATTTCAGAACGAATGAAGTCTGCAAGCAAACGAGACGCCATGTTGATTAAAACATGGTAATAATTGAAAAACTATTATTTTTTGTACACAACAAATCAGGCGCAAATTAACCAGAGAATATTTTTCCCTAATTTGTGGTATTTTTTCCTCTTTTTTGATAAATGTACATCTGATGGCCGAAAATGAAACATCTCCTTTCATTCCAAAACATCCATTGGTTTGTTACTAAACTTCGACTGTATCCGACGATGATGATGATGTTACTATCAGTAGAAGTCCCTTTCATTTTGACAGTTCAACAACATTGATTGCGTTATTTACATTGTCAGCCAACAATGTTTTCGAATATATGACGCAATGGATTCGAAATAATCTTCAAACGTTTCTATTTCTGAATATATCTATCTATATAATCAAATCTGAATATCTGATAGTTCGTTACGCAATTCGGGTGCTGGTTACTTATCTCTTTTGGCGACTGTACCTAACTGCAAGCTTATTCAATAAACTTAGTTCCTTCTCCCATGTACACTTTAGGTTCATTAGCCCAAAGATCTATAATACAGTTAACAAAAGCATCGAAATTTACCGGTTATCTCGTAAGATCTTAAGAGTTAAATTGACCGATTGGTTGAAATCTGTATCATATGATAAAACTGAAGAAATTGTGAAAACTTGAAACTTAACTAGACCATGCACCCTTACACATAGTCTCACTCACACACACTTACTCACACACACCTACACTCACACATACCCTCATTCACACTTCCACCCCACATTACACCACTACTCAAAATATAGTAATATACACATTTAGTTTTCTTTTGTATATTTTTAAATTTTTCTTTTTCTTTTTATACTTAAATTTAAATTCTGAGCCAAACTGTAGCCAATGTCATGTGTCTGGAACAATGTGTTTCATATGTTTAGACGGGCGTTGATAGCTGCGACACAGTTTATAACTTTTGTAGCTATCATCGTTTCTGTTGTAGTTTATGTCAATTTGTTTTTGTTCCTAAATAAAAACTTATTATTGTTATATGTATCATGTACATTAACACGTTAACTGCCGTGTCGGACTATGTGTCCGACACTTTTTGTTCCATTCAGGCCTTGTCGGACTATATGACCGACAATACATACCAAATCTGAACGTCTCTTTGCTGCCTGGCGGCTATTTTTATTACTCTAATTAAATGTCCCGTAGAGCACAAAAACCACTGTGTCAATATAACTTTTGTTTACATTTACTCTCATACACATTGTGAAAAGAATGAAGACAAAATTAAAATAAGGAAACAAATTATAAAAATAGGCTGTATATAATGTAATAAATATGATATAAATGTATATATGGAATAAATATTGTATTTAAAGTGAAATAACACTAAGTACGTTTTTGGACAATTTTTGATTTTAACCATGGCATTTAACGTGTTAATTCAATTCAATTCATTTATTTATTGTAAAACATAGGTACATTATTAGTTCTTATTTGGTAAATATTGAGGGCGCTATGTTTTGCCTCTAGGGCGTACAAAAGTAGTCGTACATGCAATATAATTAAACATGAAATTAATTTAGACACATGAACTACAATTAAACAAGTACATTAATTAGATCGCATTAAGAATTTTCAATCCCACTGAACAATGTCAATTACATAAATTATGTGTAGTGAGAAAAATAATTAAAATAATGAAAATAAAAAATAAATGTCCGCACTTTTCTAAAAAATGTCAAGGAATTTGAACGATGTTATAAATTAAAATGTCAATATGGAAGATAATATAATAATTGTAAAATAAGAAAGGTCAGAAATTTTATAACAGCATGTCATTCAAATATTCAGTGATTGAATAGTAGCATTTTTCTATTAAAAAAATCTTTAATTTTCTTTTAAAGTTCTGCAAATTTTCATTCTTAATGCTATCAGGAATTTTATTGTATATAACCGGACCCATGCCTAAAATACTTTTCCTTGCTAGTTAAGTCATGTAATGGTAAAAATAAACCAGTCAAAACGGTTGTAGTGGCGCTCGCTAGGGAAGCCCGTAACATTCAAATTTCCTAACGTTTTTGGAAATTTGTAGGTCAGTTTCAGGCAGTATGTTGAACGTAGTATGATCCTTATCGTACTATTTCAATCAACTCAGCCTATCGCAGTCCACTGCTGGACATCGGCCTCTCCCATGCTGCGCCACAACACCCTGTCCTCCGCCTTTCGCATCCAGTCTGTCCCAGCAACCTTTTTGAGGTCGTCGGTCCATCTCGCTGGGGGACGGCCCACACTACGCTTGCCGATACGTGGTCTCCACTCCAGGACTCGTCTGCTCCATCGACCATCGATCCTTCGACAAACATGGCCTTCAGCTTGCTTACTCTGCAAGCTGTGTCGGTAACTCCAGTTCTTTTCCGGATAACTTCGTTTCTGCTCTTATCCATCAAAGAAACTCTGAGCATAGCCCACTCTATAGCGCGCTGAACGACCTTAAATTTGTGGACCAGCCCAACCGTCAGTGTCCCCGTACTATTATTAAGTGTGTCTATTTACAGAATTATAATAATTATAAATAATCAATATATTCTTTTTTTTTAATATCTTTGGACAACCAACACACTGTTATCTGATCCCAAACTAGGCAGAGCCTGTACTATGGTAACCAGACAACTGATAAATATACTTATATATTTCTAAATACATACATATTATAGATAAATTACACCCAGACACAGAACAAATGATTGTGCTCATCACACAAACATTTGTCCTGGGTGGGAATCGAACCCACGACCTCAGTCTTAGCAGTCAGAGTCACTAACCACTAGACTAACAGGCCAGTCATCAATACAACCATCTAAGTTCATAAAATCCCATTAAATTCCTATTTAATGCAGAAGATACACACATTATATGTTATAAGACAACGGGGCAGTTATACATAACATTACACACATATACAATATTGACTTTTCCGAACCATCTCTTAGCGGATTCTTATCAAGCGCAGTGCAGCACCCTAAATAGTAAACATACGTCACTACACAGGATGTAACATTATTTTGTATTTTATATGAGTAGTCTACACAGGATGTAGCGTTATTGTGTATTTTGTATGACTAGTATTTTATTTGCCAGAGCTCTGTAAACTACTAGTGACTACAGATATTATTTTTCCAGCGTTCTTTGATTTCCGGGGTTTCAGGAAGGACATACTTGGTGATATTACTACTTTTATTTATTTACTAGCTATGCCCAGGGCTTCACGCGAATGTAGGTCGGAAAATATCCCACAGGAACGGGTACTCCTTACAACATCAGCTAACTTTCAGTAAAAGTCCTATCAAAATCGGTCTAACCGTTACGAAGATTATCCAGAACAAACAAACAGACAAACAAATATTTGAAAATAGCTTTTTTTGTTATTAGTACCGTATGTACTTGAATGTCTATTTGTGCTTAATCGTCATAATCAGCCTATATTGTTCCCACTGCTGGGACACAGGCCTCCTCCCAGTGAGAGGGAGTGGGCCGTAATCTACCACGCGGGCCCAGTGCAGGTTGGTAGATGTCCCATGTCTTCGTTTTTATGGTTCTTGGACATGCCGTTTTCCTCACGATGTTTTCTTTCACCGTTATGAGAGCAGCGGTGATGATAGTATTTAGACAAAGTAATGCGCCTGCCTGGGTTCGAACCCACGACCTACAACTCGTAAGTCGGAGCCGATACCGATGGGCCACCACTGTTCTCTAATAAAAAGCATTATGCATTTAGTAAAAAGTTGTTATTTTCAGATAACAAACAGACACCTACCTTCAGCCTGGGTCGCGAGATTGTTCGAAAGAGATACCGTGACCCTAGCACAGGGGCAACTGAAGGAACACGGGTGGGTTTTAGTCAGTAAAAGTCTGACACGCCCTGCCACTCCGCCCAGAGCGGGAAAAATCATTTGATGATATCCCATCCAAAAAAAAAAACAAAAAAAAACTTTTTTTTTTGTTCCAATTGAATAATTCAAGTCCACAATAATTTTCCACAATGGCCGCTCCCATCAATTATGCAGAAAACCTTTTACAATATAGGCCAAATTGATTCTCTGACGCAAATCAGATGCATTCCAAAATATGGAACAAAACAATTTGGCTAGTTGCTGTGATCGGCAACAAAATAATACTGCTTTATCATCTATCAGCCGTTATCTACAAGATAATAGAACTGCTCTGAAAGCTTTGACGGGTATCTACCTCGACTCACGCTTCCATGCGTGGCTTTTATATGTTGATAAAATTATGGCGTATGTACTAAAATAATTTGAGGTAAGTATGTACTTTGACATTACTACATCTCTCAATGGTTTTGGCATACTCTAGAAATACTTCGTGCTAAAAATAAGAAACGATATAGAAACCGTAGTGTTCGCTATAAATATTTCAAAATTGGATAGATCGATTAACAGGCAATCTATTTTTCAATCCGCTGGTTGACACTTTCCTTACGGGAAGTGTTCTTATTAATGTGAATTGTGGCATTTTTAACACGCTTTTATAAGTGGCTTTAGCTTGGTATGTATGTGTGTGAAGGAATCTTTGAATGCGTTTAAGCGGAAATTGCGGAGTTATTTTCAAAACAAATAGCGTAGAGTCATCACAACATCTCTCGGTTTAATCTGTGTATATATGTAAATATATATGTATGTAAGTATATATTATAGTAAATATGTATGTGTGTATTATAAGTTTATAATCTATTTATATTCCCCATCTTATTTATAATTTGATATAGGATGTATTTTAATAGTTTTTTAGGGTTCCGCACCTCAAAAAGAAAAAGCGGAACCCTTATAGATCACTTTGTTGTCCGTCCGTCCGTCCGTCCGTCCATCCGTCCGTCCGTCTGTCAAGACCCTTTTTCTCAGGAATGCGTGGAGGTATGAAGCTGAAATTTATATCAAATACTCAAGTCGACTGTCCCTTGGAGCTGTGAAAAAATCAAACTTTTTAGCTAACGCATTCAAAAGATATAGCCGTTTATGCCGCATATTTTCGAAACTCGCAAGGGAATCAAAACCTAAAGGGTACTTCCAGTCGATCTAGTATTTTGAAATTTGGTACGAAGCAACATCTTATAGCACAGATAAAGGAAAAATTGCCAAAACAGTAAACTTTTTGTTATATCATATAATAAAAATATATATTTTTTAATTTTAAACTTTATACCTACAGGTTTGTACGGAACCTTCGGTGCGCGAGTCTGACTCGCACTTGGCCGATTTTTTTTCAATAACTGTTCCTCACAATGAAAGCACCTGCCATCTAATCTCTTCACCACCCTTGGTTGACTGGTAGAGCATGCCTAAGGCATTAAGTCCGCCTTTGTACCTTTTTTGTGTGCGAGAAGTTTAAATAAATAAATTTATGTGATTTTAACCCCCTTTAAAACGTTGAATAAATTTGAAACTTAGAACAATTATCAACGACCGATGACAATACAATAATTTCATAAATTTGTGCCAGTTCTGTGGGCCTACAGTTTATGCGGCAAACATGTCCTGCCCAGTCCCATTTAAGTTGGACACCCTTTTGAGCCACGACAGCTCTGTTTATTTTGGAGCGCAGTATTGTGTTTCGGAAACGATCCGTTAATTTGACGCCTAGTATACTGCGCTCCATTGCTCTTTGGTAGCCCTTGAGTTTGGACTTCTGAACGCTATCAAAGATCAAGTCTGTGCACCATAGGTTAAGACGGGAAAAATACACATGTCCATGAGCCTGCGTTTTAGTGTCAAGAGCAACTAACCCTTAAAAAGTTCCTACATGGACCAGTAGCTCGTCCCGGCGTTTTCCGTTCGTCTTGTGATTTCTTTATCTTGCCTCGCCTCTATTCACATGACAGTGAGGCGAGGTCGCGGCAGATCACGCAGGAGATGGCGACACGAGCTGGACGGATTCCGTGAAAACTGGATGGAGGACGCGCGGGTTCGCGAAATATGGAAGGAGTGGAGGGGAGGCCTTTGCCCAGGAGTGTGACAGTGGAGGTTAAGAAAAAGAAAAAAAATTGGGCCATTGTCTTGGCCAGAATCACCAGGATAGCAAAAAAGAAAAATCACGCTTTTGGAGCTAGCTGATAGCAATTATAAAATACCTCCAAAAGCATCCTACGCTTTTTGTCAATTATTTTCAACTTTTTAGTTTGGTTTTCTATGAAAGCGTGTTTTATAGTTTTTTAAACTATTACCTATTTTTTTTTCTTGTTGTTTTACTCATTATTTTTAAATCGTATTCTATAGACATATTTACAGTCCGGAGACGCTAGTAATGAAGTCTTCACATAACTCTATCAAGTTTCCTACAGCCCCCCACAAAACTTGCATGAGTGAGCTAGCCGCCGGCGTGGTAACAAAGTTACCTCCCACATCTAACTCAATAAGAAGCGGAACCTACCACGATTTGCCTTGTTAACTGAACGGAAGAACCTACATGTCGCTAGATACAAGAAACCCTACTTTATTTTGCTTACTTTTTTCTGAGAAGAGTGTTTTCCTGTACTAGTCCCAGTTTGTACATAAATATAGCGTACCATGTAACGGGCTGAACAAAGGGTACAGGGGTGAATCTGGTTGAAACATTAAAATTGATTTTATCGTTCAATTATTATACATAGTTTGTTGCTGACAAGCCCGTTTAATTCAAAACGGTGAAGGAAAACATCGTGATGAAACCGGCATGTCTTAGAATCAAAAATTCGAAGACATGTGACATCTGCCAACCCGCACTGGGCCCGCGTAGTGGATTATGGCCCAATCCCTCTCACCGAGAGGAGGCCTGTGTCCCAGCAGTGGGAACAGTATAGGCATCAGCCTATACTGTTCCCACTGCTGGGACATCATCAGATGATGAAGGCCGATTAATTGTTAATTCTGTAGATACATTTGAGTACTTTTTGGCAACAATTCTTTTTTATTTCAATGTTAACCCTTTTTTTAAATTTCGTTCATATCACCCCTGCATCCCCCGTTATATGTTTTTGGATTTAATATTTAGGAAAAGTATTGGGTTAAATTTTTTTCAAGCCGTTTTTCATACAGTTAAGTTTCTCATGTAATTACATGTAGACTGAAAATAATGTCAATGAAATTTCATGATTATTTTTTCAAAAAATACCAACAGTTTTATTATAGGTACCTAGTCAGCGGCAAAAATTGATTAACACTAGTTGTTTAAACCTTGTTTATTGAGCTAAGTATTCAATTAAAATTGGAAGTCAATTTAACTCTTACTTATTATAAGAAATTCTAAATTGATTGAAGATTTTCTAAATTGACACAAAATTATTTGATACTTTGTGCATCAAATAGTGTTGTGTCGTGTGTGTGTAATTTACAAAATGAAATCAAAAGTCATTTAGTGAAATTAGGCTGAGCACTTTTCGAGCATTAAATTACGTGTACGTCAGTCCTCCTTCACTACTTCCTTGGGCTTTAGCTGGGAAGAAGTGACTGTCTGTTCAGTTAGATAATTTCGATTGTATACAATATAAAGTATTTAAAATTACAAAACACAATACATTAAATTAACTCATTTGCTATATGTCAACTAACACACGCCAAATCCAACAAAAACATTGAAAACTATACTAAACAAAAGAACTTTATCCCTACATGGCAGCACATTTGTCTGATCAGTTAAAATCACTGTTGATTAATTTTTAATCCTATATCCTGATCGCAGTAGGTACTAGGTAGGTACCGTGTGGTGCCAGACGTAAAGAATAACACCACCCCATTTCTTCCCGTGGGTGTCGTAAGAGGCGACTGAGGGACTTACTAGGGAATGGGCAGCAGCGTTCTCTATGCATTTTACCATCAAACTGCGATCGCCAAGCCGCCTGCCAAGCGTGGCGATTGTGGCAAATCCCCACAAAAAATGTACCGGTCAAATTGATGGTGCATGGGGGAGGCCTATGTCCAGCAGTGGACTTCTTACGGCTGAAATGATGATGAGTAGGTACTTTATGACATAGAATGATAGTTTATATATATATACCTTCCTCATAACATTGTAACGAAAAATATCAAACAACTTCTGGTACAATGTACTTATTAGGAAGACACAATGGGTGACTACGGATAACTGAAGGTAAAAGAAACGAATCTTAGGTAATAACCGGTAGACAAGACATGTTCGTCTCATCTGTTACAACATCGAAGAAATGAGCAACTGTTTACTTACTAACGAGTTAGGCAATTAAGCATTGTTTTGTGACTACCTCCTTGCGATCATAGGGTCGTAAGGAACTGGGTGTGAAAGTTCTCCATCCTTTATATAAAGAAGAGGTTCCTCCACCAGACGGGTGTTGTGTTTGTAAACTACTGCTTGACGATTGTTGTCGGGATGTTGGAAAAATGCTAGAAGCGCGGTAAACTTTGCTTGCGCGATGCAGCATTTCGCATGACGTCAGAGTGATGCGCTTCCTAGGTCTAGCTGTAACTCAAAAGTGAAGTTTCAGGCCCTAGTAACAATGCGCTACGCGAATGTAACGTAAAGTTGAATTATATTTTAATCTATACTAATATTATAAAGCTGAAGAGTTTGTTTTGTTGGTTGAACGCGGTAGTCTCAGGAACTACTGGCCCGAATTGAAAAAATCTTTTTGTGATGGGTAGCCTACTTATTGAGGAAGGCAATAGGTTATATAACATCACGCTACGACAAAAAAGAACGGAGCAGCAACAAGAAATGGACGAAAACTGGCAGACAATTCGATGTGAGGGGAAGGGTCAGGGGAGCAAAAATTGCCGCGGACGAAGTCGCGGGTAGAAGTTAGTCTAAAATACAACTATTATAATATTGTCGTTACATTGTTTGTGTCATACATTAGAAGTGTCACCCATAGATATGACTAAAGTCTTACAACTAAGTAAATATTAGGAGTATTTCCAATTTTAAATATCGTTCTAATTTAGATCACGTTTAGCCCACATGATCATGATGTTCGATTCTCAATTGTTATTGGAATTTGTCAATTATAATGTTCTCAGTATCACTTCAGAACTTGCAATTTATCAGGTCAATTGAAATAAGCTGGCCCCTGTTACATAAAACATGCTTGTAAAATAGCCAAATGTGAGAAAAATATTCTTATACATACACTTGACCATAATTTATCATATAACTAGCTTTTGCCCGCGGCTTCGCCCGCGTGGATGTCGGAAATTAACGCAGGAGGACGTACTACCGCGGTAAGATGTGTTAATTCAGGTTATATTATAGGTAATAGCTGTTACCCGCGACTTCGTCCGCGTGATATTTAACAAAAAAAAATTCATAAAAACTGTCTTTGAAAACTACGCTGACATACGTCTCAAAATTCAGCGTGTTTTTAGTTTTTTTAAACTATTTTTTTTTTTAATAAAAGTAAATTACTCCTTGTTACATCAGCTATCTGCCAGTGAAAGTTCCGTCAAAATCGGTAAAGCCATTTCAGAGATTAGCCGGAACAAACAGACAGACAGATAAAAATTGTAAAAAAGTTGTTTTGGTATATGTACCGTGTATACATCCAGATACACTTAGTAAAAAGTGGTTATCTTAATATTAAAAACAGACACTCCAATTTTATTTATTTGTGTCGTCCTGCAATTTGGATATTGCTGATGGGCAAAGCGTGGACCGCGTTCACCAAGCGTGGAGGTTGATTGCCAATTCAGTTGAAGAACGAAGTTTCGTTTGTATTTTTATATATATTTTCATAACATTACGCCTTGTTTCCTCGTAGGGTTTTTTTTTTTTTGGATGGGAAATCATCAAATGACTTCTCCCGCTCTGGGCGGAGCGGGAGGGCGTGTCAGACTTTTACTGACTAAAACCCACCCGTGTTCCTTCAGTTGTCCATGTTCCAGGGTCACGGTATCTCTTTCGAACAATCTCGCAACCCTGACAGGCATCGGTCCTAGCAGACCCCTTCAGTGCTGCTGACATCTCTTTGAGGCGCGCGTGGAACACTACGCGCCGTCGACCCGAGCCTGGTGCTTACTGGGCGGCGAGCTACCCATTGCTCGCCACCCGCAAGCTCGCGCCTACGGTGACCGGGAGTCCGAATTAAGTCGTCCAGCAATTTGGATATTGCTGATGGGCAAAGCGTGGACCGCGTTCACCAAGCGTGGAGGTTGATTGCCAATTCAGTTGAAGAACGAAGTTTCGTTTGTATTTTTTATATACATTTTCATAACATCACGCCTTATTTCCCCGTAGGGTTGGGCAGAGGTGTACCAATAGAACACCAACATTTCGCCAGTTATGTTTAAATTCCAAGTAATTATAGGAAGCGAGCCTATTGCTATCAACCGGGGACAAATCCAGGCTCCAGGCTACTACTGAGGAAGAGACGCCCCGGGTGTCGGGAGTCCATTGCGGACTTCCGGCCACCGCAGGCGCGGGCTTGCGGGCGGCGAGCAATGGGTAGCTCACCACCCGGTAAGGTCAAGCCCCGGGTTGACGGCGCATTGTGATCCACGCGGGCAAAAATTTAAGAGGTCCGCTGAGCCTGCCAGGGTCGCAGAATTGTACGAAAAAGTAACCGTAGCCCTGGCATAGGCAATTGAAGGAACACAGGAGGGTAACAGTCTGACACGGCTTTCGGTGGTGTACGGTGGGAGAAGCCAATTGATGATCTCACACCCAAAAAAACCCTGCTACTGTGAAATTCTAAATTTAAAAAAATATTAGAGGTGTCAAGGGACACCCGGATGGAACGAAGTTCCTTTCCAGGATTCATAATTTTTTTTAATTATTAATTATGTACAAAAAACCTGTATACGCTCAACAAAAATATTCTCTCTCTCTCTCTCTCTCTCTCTATCTCTCTCCCTCTCTCTCTCGCCCTCTCTCTCCCTCTCTCTCTCCCTATCTCCCTGTCTCTCTCTCTCTATCTCTCTCTGTCTCTCTCTCTCCCTCTCTCCCTCTCTCCCTGTCTCTCTCTCTCTCTACTCACAACAAAAAAAACAACAATATACAAACAAATACAAACAACAAAATATATGCAGTCGAATTGAAAAACCTCGTCCTTTTTTTGAAGTCGGTTAAAAAGTGTCGTGACAACTTTTCGTAAGAATTTTTTCCGTCTAGCCCCCTTTCACAACGCGCGATAAGGAACTTCGTTCCAAAAACCCTATAATATTTTGCCTGACCTGGGAATCGAACCCAGAATCTCATGCTCAGCAGTAACGCTTGCAACCACTAAGCAAATGAAGACTAAGAACAGAAGAGAGAGTTTAGGCAGAAATTATTTGTTGGATAAAAATACAATTCAGAAGAATAACTCTTATTTTATAAATAACTAAGTCCATTTATCACAACTCAACCCTCATTTGGATAACATAAAAGTATCTACAAAAGTTTTTTTAACACCGAAGCGATCCTAAACTTAATTTTGAGTTGCGAATCCCCAACACTTTCGGCAATCAAAAAGTTTTTATTTCGGTCCCTTCGAGAAACCTGAATTATTTAAGGCGGTATAGGCTTTTATCCTTTGTCAGCATATTTTTTGTTACGTTTACTTATTTAGGTTGTTCAGACATTTCACGCGTGAGTTGAAAGTTTTTAATTACATACATTTATTTAGAAATTATGCCCAATATTGCTGTTTTGTTGAACTGAATAAGGTTTGAATTTGATTCTTTAATTCTAATTTTGAATTCGGGAATGACTTTTCATTTTTGTATTTTTATTTAATTTCGGCTTCGTCTGCGTGGAGGTCGGTTTAAATAAAACCTTTATAAAAATCCTCCATAAAAAGGTACGTTTTTCTGCCAACTCCCTGACAACACTGAATTAATACGAAGACTCAAAAGGGTTAAACGTTTTGAGTTAGTTTAGTGCAATGTAATTGAACTTAAACTGTAGTGAAAGTGCTAACTTTTATAAAGAACACGTGATTTAAGTGTCTTCTCCTTAACTTATAGTGAATAAGAAAGACGTTATTGGACGAATTCTTAGATTTGTAGCTACTTAGCAGTTTAAGTTATATATAAATTACTTATTAGCTAATAGGCTAGATTCTAATGTGAATAAAGTATCATCAAATGTGATGTTTTATAAAGCAAAACAAAATTGCTAACTTTCTAGCTGTTGGAGTTTATCAATCTCATATAATTATATCAAGATCTATTTACAAAGATTTCTAACGCAATCATGACAATTTCGACACAAAACAACAGTTTTCTTGAAAAGATTATCAATTAGCATTTTCTCTCATTCATAAAGTTGATACAAAAACTCAAAACAATCAAAACGAATTGCTTATCTGACGCCAACATGAAAACACGCGTTATTTCACCAACAACAAATCAGATAAGCCTTCGTACCCACTGAAAAAAATCTATACAAAACTTTCGTACTCACCTTTATATTCAACTCAATCCCACAAGCAATTTTCAACCAGAAAATCATTGTTTTTCACAAACTACACATACCTAATCACTTCACTGTAAAAAGTTTTCCGTCAACGTATTTTCTGAGCGCGTACATTACTCTCACACGCCCGCTCGCGTCGGATATCAAAGTGTTACTGAAGATCTGTTGATGTTTTGCCTGATAAGTGGGTTCTTTATTAATTGGCTTCCAGGAGTTCGGTGTTTTCAATGGCTTTCGTGGTAATTTGACATGTTAATGTAACATACAGTTTTAGAAACAATTAAAGTGTCATCAACTCATCATATAACATCAGGCCTGTTTCCCTCGAAGGGTTAGACAGCGGTGTTACCATAACAGCAGTACCTATATAAGCTGTGGTGGCCCAGTAGTAACAGCTGCAACTCACAATAGGTCGTGAGTTCAAACCCAAGCAGGCACTTTACTTTGTGTTATTTATTTCATCGCCACCGCTCTCAAAACGGTGAAGGAAAACATCGTGAGGAAACTGGCATGTCCTAGAACCAAAATATTCAAAGGCATGTGACGTCTGCCAACCCACACTGGGCAAGCAGTAATGCTCGCGAAGGAGGAGGCGGGGCGCGTGAGGGAGTGGCAGTCTCTGCGCCCACACGTTCCTAGCCGCCGCAGGAGGAGACGTCCCGGGCGTCGGGAGTCAATAACAGATTCCCGGCCACCGTAGGCGCGGGCTTGCGGGCGACGAGCAGGTAAGGACCAAGGTCGGGCCGACGGCGCGTAGTGTTCCACGCGCGCCTCAAAGAGATGTCAGCAGAACTGAAGGGTTCTGCTAGGACCGATGCCTGCCAAGGTCGCGAGATTGTTCGAAAGAGATACCGTGACCCTGGCACATGGGCAACTGAAGGAACACGGGTGGGTTTTAGTCAGTAAAAGTCTGACTCCGCCCAGAGCGGGAGAAGTCATTTGACGAATTCCCATCCAAAAAAAAACTTTCTTCTCAGGGATCAGTCAGCTATGAAAAACCGGTGCCATCTGGTTTTAAAATATTGACGGGTAAAAATAAACATTTCATTTTAATAAGGGGCGAGAGTACTGCCATCAGCCGGGCACAGAAAACGGTATTTACACGGCAGATGTGAGTGGAAACACCGGGAGGGGACGCCCTAGGAGGACATATAGTGACTTCATTGGTGATGTTCTTCATAAAGGTCAGGTGCGTAGTAGTCGCAACCGGCGTGTGTGTATGACCAATTGTATGAACCTAAACGAGGCAAAAGGAGTGTGTAGAGATCGTAACAGGTGGCGTTCCGTGGTTCCTGCCTACCCCCATGGCAAAACGGTGTGATTGTATGTATGTATGTATGTGTATAATTAATAAATAATAATAAAATACTGGTACTCAACGGTATCCAGTTAAATTGGAAACCGACTCCAACATAGTTGCAAAAGGGCTAGCCAGATAATGATATCTAATATCTTTTGACAACCAACACACCGTTATCTGATCCCAAACTAGGCAGAACCTGTTCTATGGTAACCAGACAACTGATAAACATACTTATACATACATATTATAGATAAATTACACAGAGACACAGAACAAATGATTGTGTGCTCATCACACAAAGATTTGTCCTGGGTGGGAATCGAACTCACGACCTCAGTCTTAGCAGTCAGGGTCACTAACCACTAGACTAACAGGCTACTACAGGCAAGCAATTCAATTACCTAGCATCCTGTATTATTATTATTTCTTTTGTTAAATAAATATTATTATTTCTTCTAAGGATAATTTATGTACCAGTATTTATTAAATGATTGTTGCTGCACCGGTCGACGTCATCACGTCAGCGCCGGCTGTCACTGAAAACCAGCGCTGGGATTCTGTCTGTGTATTATGCTGAGTGATGGCCGTTTTGCGTGGATGTGACGCATGTTTTCCCACACTTTATTTTTATGTCTGTATATAACTCTGATCTTTCTGTGCGTCATGTTTGCCGCAAATAAACGTATTTTCTATCTTTCTTTTTCTTTCTATGTAGAAAAACCTTCCAGGCTGCTAAACTTGATTTGAATCCATTGTCTATTCTACTAGTCAAGTCCAGACTAATAAGTAACGAACTCTGACACGGGCCCTGTTTTGTGTTCAAACATGTTTAGTAAATTATGCCTCTAATTTGTTTTTCTTTTTTATTTCATTGGATTTTTCCTGAAGACTTTTTGGCTCTGGTTTGTATCTTGAACAAAATAGGGAATAACAGAAATGACAGGAAAACCTTCATTCATCTTCATTTGCGTCACAAATAATTAAATTATAATACCTTCCTGTATAAAACAGCTGAACATTTACAGGTAGTCAAATCTTATTCTATGATGTCGAAGCGAACGCATTTTTACAAACTACTAACGCCATCTATGTCTTAATGAACGCAACTCATTGCGTAAAGTTACCAGGCCATAAATTACCCGTTCTAGACCGATCCAGAGAAAAACTCCACTAATTAATGTGTAGGTAACAGGATATATA
Organism: Aporophyla nigra; assembly: GCA_947507805.1. Taxonomy (NCBI): domain Eukaryota; kingdom Metazoa; phylum Arthropoda; class Insecta; order Lepidoptera; family Noctuidae; genus Aporophyla; species Aporophyla nigra. Next base: position 22,715,884 of record OX382294.1, read on the forward strand.
TTATTATTATAAAACAAAACACACAGTAATTAAAACAGTGTCGTGACGGCCATAACGTTTCGGTCTTGCTGTCATTTGCCAAGTGTGCAGAGTATACAAGGAACTTCGTTCGAACAAATTGAGCACACAAAACTCAATAAATTAACTGGAAAAATATTGACTTGTTTATAAACAAATAGCATAGCATAATCAACATATAACGTTCCCACTGCTGGGAAAAAGGCCTCATCTCTGTGAGGGGGGAAGAGATGAGGCCTTTTTTTCACCACGCGGGCCTAGTGCGGGTTGGTGAATGTCACATACCTTTAAATTTTTGGTACTAGGATTCCTCACGATATTTGCCTTCACCTGTTTGAGAGCAATGGTGATGAAATAATTGACACCAAGAAAAAAGCCAAGATTCGAACTTTTTTTTGGGGTCAATCATCAATTGACTTCTCCCGCTCTGGACGGAGTGGAAGAGCGTATCAGGCTTTTACTGACTAGAATCCACCCGTATTCCTTCAGTTGGCTTTTTGCTTGGTATCAGGGTGGAAATCCTCATGGATGTCCTCCGCCCTGAGGCGGACGGAGGGGTCTGTCAGACTTCTACTGAATAAAACCACCCCGTGTACACTTGCACCGGGGGCTACGGGGACGCTTAAGCATTCTTCAGCGCAGCCCTCGGCTGGTGATGGCCCACCGCCGCGGGCCCAGTCTGGTCAAGCGGGGAGAGTGAGGTGTTTGACTCCCCCCGCGACGTCTAAGAGGGACACGCGTGAAACATTACGCGCCACCACCTCGGGTCATATATGATAGGGGGCGGCAGACGTCCCCGAGTCCGCCGTCCCTGGACCGATTTAAGGAGGCCGGTAGAGGGCATTATCTGCCTGCTGCCGACGCTCGGTGCGCCTGCTGCGGGCTGGGAGAGCACTCAAAATTCCTTCAATTGCCTGTGCCAGGGTCACGGTAATTACACACTCACAAACGCACAACTTGTATGAAGAGTTATTATTACCAATATTTCATAACTTTTTTTATTGTTTTTACTCTTTGTTTTTATAATATATTTTCGTGTTCTACTTTAATTCATTAACTTAATTTTTTTGTTTGATTTTGTTAATAACTAGCTTCTGCCCATGGCTTCGCCCGCGTGGATGCCGAAAAATTCACTATTTCAACCCTCCATTACACCCTCTTAGGAATGGAATTTCATAAAACCCTTTCTTAGTGGATACCTACTCCTCACAACAAATACACCTTCCTAATTTCATGTCTCTAGGAGCAGCGGTTTAGGCTGTGCGTTGATATATCAGTCAGTCAGTCAGTCAGTCAGTCACTCAGGACTTTGAATTTTATATATTTAGATTACCGTGTACGATCGTTTTGGATAGGTATAACGAAATGTACAACTCTGCTCCCCAAGATAGAGACTAACGTCAAGTTTGGGGATCACCGTTCATATTGCAATGTATGATGTACTTGAATATTATTAATAAACATCAAACATTAATTATATAACTAAGTCCCCAGCCTTTGTCTCTCTGCCTGAACACGATAAACTCCCGAACGAATTTTCATAGGGTTTTCACCAACGATCAGGGTGAATGAACGTAGTGATTCAAAACTGCATATTAGGTGTATAATACATTGTGGTTTTGCGTAAATTGGCAAAAATATGTGCAAATCATGCTGACTGTAAACCATACGGGGGTGCGCCTCATAAACCAATAGAGGTATACGAAAACCGCAATCAATATCTCGGTAGACCCGGTAGTACATTCCCATAGGATATTTTTCGATTTCCATGCGGGTAAAACTACTGGCAAAGGCTAGTGGTTATCTACACTATATAATATTGTAAAAAGAAAAGATTTGATAGTTTTTAATGGATGAACTCAAAAACTACTTAACCGATTTAAAAACTGAACCTTTCGAAAGCTACATTATTCCGGAGTAACAAGAACTATAAAATTCACTTTGACTAAATATAAAACATTAATTTTTTTCTTAATTTTTCGTCACTAAACTACATACCTAATAATTAAAAAATAGGTACAACATCTGTGTAGATGATAACGAAAACAGGAAAATAATTTAATAATATACACAAAAGTAATATCAGAACCATTTATATCATTTTAATGTGGGAATTACTCATGAGGATACTCCACATTATTAAGCTTTGGTTTACATCGAGGATTAAATCAGTATAGTTCTGGCATCCAGACACGATGCATGCGTTTGAAAAACCGTGCGATCTTTATTTGGAAATCTATGGATTTTATAGTTCCGAAATTATTTAGTTAAATATTCGAGTTTATGCATATATTAACAGTTTCAAGTGTTGTGTCAAAGTTCTCGAAGGCTGTAAAGAGAGGAATAGGATTTGTGTTGTTGTATTTGAATAAAATTGTAAGTACTGACTGTTTCTTTAGTTTATACTAGCTGACCCGACAGACGTTGTCCTGTAATTAAAAAAAGTTTACATTGTCCTATTATATGGTTGTTAAGTATTCTTAAATAAGTGTTCTTAAATTTTATAATATTCCGCGCAATTTTTTAATTTTTTTCTTTCATAAGAACCTTCTCTTGACAATTACAAATTCAACAAAAAAAAAAGTGAAATGTGTCCAGCCGTTCACGCATGATGGCGTGACCAAGGGAAATAAGGATTCATTTTTATCAATCTATATACAGGGTGTCCAAGAACCTGGCGTCCAACTGGATTCCCACGATGCCCCAAGTTCTAACAGTACTCAGAAAAATATTTTAAAAAATCCACCCCATGTACTTACAGAATTATACTGATTTAAAAAAAAAAAGGGGAAATGAGCACCCTGTGACATACTTTTGAATGCTGTGACTGCTAATGCTGATAATTTCGATATTTCTTGGAGGTTTTGTAATCTAGGGTATTGCTGTGTCTAAATAGAATGTAAAAATAAAGTACTTATTGTACCATTTTAAAATAAAATATTATTTTAACTAAAGGTGATATGGAAAACTATTGAATTTCGCAACTTTGACCGACTGTAGTGTAAAAAAAATGTACCAAAATAGTATGGCAAGTGACGTCAAATTTTGACGCGTTTATTCCTCTTTTTAAAAAGGTATAATACTTACACATTAATTTGAAAAAAAAAATTTTTGATAATATTTTTACTCAACAACCCAATTTTTACGACGTCTTACAGAATTCTTAGAAAGAAAAATTTACGACGAATTGAATCTAACCTCTAAAGAATTACTATTGTATGCTCATAAAAATAACAACAGGCCTCTCAAAAAACAGGTTAGACCGTAAGGGACGGTATGTGCATGCATCTCACCATAGTGATTCGTTATTACAACAGGAGGGAGCAAGACAGAAACTATCTTTGCGATTTGCTGGTTCTTCTTTATGGTACCCCATTATTCAGGTAAGAGTGAGGGAGAAAAAGGTTAGAGGTGCGAGTGAGATAGATAGTGACGCTATCTGGGATCGTGCTATTTAGGATAACAGTACGGTCAGTACGCGTCACTGCCTCCTGCCGTTACTACGCACCTCTCTCTTATTGTTACCATTGATCACGTACTACGATTTAAAGCTTTGTTTATTGGACTCGATTACTCTTTGTGCTCTGGACTTTGAAACGAACTCTTTACGACGACCTTTGCCTGTGTTTGGACAGTTTGTGTTTTGTGTGTGCTACCATGGCGACCTACACTCCGCAAGAATACGCAAATATGCACTACATTTATGGAGAATGTAGAGGTAATGGACGAGCTGCAGCGAGACTTTACAGAGAAAGGTATCCGAGGGCTACGCGATATCCCGACCATCGAGTTTTCATTAATGTGCACAGATCACTATGTGACGGGCGGTTCCCCAATCAAGTAGCTGGTGAAGGACGACCCGTAAATGACTTCATACGCGATGAAGTTTTAGAGGCGGTGTCGGCAAATCCAAGCATCTCTGTGCGAGGAATAGAAGCTGATACGGGGATACCGAAGAGCACAGCACACAGTATTCTCCAAAAAGAAGAATATCATCCGTACCACGTACAGCGAGTGCAAAGTCTTTTACCTCGAGACTATCCGAGCCGAGTCGCGTTTTGTGAAACAATCCTGCAAAAACATCGAGAAGACGAAAACTTTATCGACAAAATTTTGTGGTCAGATGAATCAACATTTAAGAAGGATGGCTACATGAACCTACACAACTTGCACGAGTGGCATGTGGAAAATCCGCACTTGATGCGAGAAGATAGATCCCAGTACCGGTTCAAAGTGAACATGTGGACCGGTATTCTCTGTGGGAATATTATTGGTCCATTTGAGATGCCCGAGAATTTGACTGGCGAATCATATTTAAATTTTCTTCAAAATGATTTGCCAAACTTACTAGAAGAGACCCCACCAGATATGTGGTTCCAACACGACGGCTGTCCAGCACATTTTCGCGTATCCGTTAGAGAGTTTTTGGACGAGCAATACCCGAACAGGTGGATTGGGCGATCAGGAACAATCCCGTGGCCAGCCCGCTCACCTGACTTAAATCCGCTGGATTTTTTTTTCTGGGGAACTATGAAGGAGCTCGTTTATGCGAAGCCCATTAATGACATCGCTGACCTTCGTGAGAAGATAACACAAGCAGTGCAGGTGATACGTCAAAAAAGTTACTCGCGAAACATAAAGCGGTCCTTTTTAAGGAGAGTGAGAGCTTGTATTGCCGCGGGTGGTCAACATTTTGAACATTTATTGTAATAAAATATCTTTAAACTAACATTCTTTGCTTTTATTCTTACCTGTGTGTATTTCCTTCTTGCTCACTCTTGGAACCGAAGTAAATAATAGTAGTAACATAACAGTTTCTAAGATAAGAAAGGGTCCGACAGTTACCGTTAGTAGGTAGGCACTTCGTAAAAATTGGGTTGTTGAGTAAAAATATTATCAAATTTTTTTTTTTCAAATTAATGTGTAAGTATTATACCTTTTTAAAAAGAGGAATAAACGCGTCAAAATTTGACGTCACTTGCCATACTATTTTGGTACATTTTTTTTACACTACAGTCGGTCAAAGTTGCGAAATTCAATAGTTTTCCATATCACCTTTAGTTAAAATAATATTTTATTTTAAAATGGTACAATAAGTACATTATTTTTACATTCTATTTAGACACAGCAATACCCTAGATTACAAAACCTCCAAGAAATATCGAAATTATCAGCATTAGCAGTCACAGCATTCAAAAGTATGTCACAGGGTGCTCATTTCCCCTTTTTTTTTGAAATCAGTATAATTCTGTAAGTACATGGGGTGGATTTTTTAAAATATTTTTCTGAGTACTGTTAGAACTTGGGGCATCGTGGGAATCCAGTTGGACGCCAGGTTCTTGGACACCCTGTATATATAATATATTATATATATAGAAGTATATAGAAGTGATCTTATGTAATGATGATAAGTTAGATTCTGCTGTGAAGATTCCATTGCATTTATTACATTGGATTTACACGTTTAATCTTGCTAGTGGCCAAGTAATATCAGTCATACGGGCCGAATGATCAGGTTAAGCTACGTTTGTCACGGTTGGTCCGTGGGTGGGTGACCATCTTTACAAAGTCCCCACCGTGTCTGGGAAAGCACGTTAACCAGTTGCTACCGGCTGTTATTCGTGAATTTTGGACAGTCGTTACGGGTCGCCGAGAAGCCCGAAAGTCTGACAGCCAATATTACCAAAAGGTATTGTAGTACAAGTCAATGGGTTCTAAGGGCCACATAGGTAGTTCCTCCATATAAAATAGTGGTATTCAGTCGTATCCGGTTAGACTGGAACCTGATGATGATTTAAACTTTTGAGTTTACGCCGTAAAAGACACACAATATTTTCCAAAGCCTATAACAGACTAATTTTAAAGTATCAGAAATTAATTCACAACTTTTGCTATAAATTATTGTTTTTTGTATCCTTCTACGCTTTTTCTATTATTTGAACCTTAACTTACTACGTTTTTCAATATACAAGGTGTTCTTTTTGGTATCCTATAACTCTTGGGTATTAATAAAACCGTGTCAAAGAATCAACTGGCATATGACTTAGTTTTTCTTTTTAATTTTTCATACAAAATAATTCCACATCACGATTGTTTATGTAAAAAGCAGCCTTAAGTGAAATATGATAACGTCAAATTTTATTATAAAGAGGAAAGATTTGTATTTTTGTGTGTTTTTATGTTTGTAATGAATAAACTCAAAAACGACAGTGCCAATTTCAAAAATTCTATCACCATTAGAAAGCTACATTCACCCTGAGTAACATAGGCTATATTTATTGCTGGAGAAAATTAGGGAACCTTACTAAATCTTTAGTAACGTAACCCAAGGTGATACATTTTATATGTCAGGTTGAAATCGCTTTAAGCATTTGAAGTACCAGGTGTTCATAACTCGGCAGGACCTCACTTACAAGAGTATATGTCAGCTAGAAAACGCTGTAGACCTTCAAAGTACCAGGTTGTCATAACTTAGTAGGAGCTTACCAAATATACGAGTGTCAGCTAGAAAACGTTTTATGCCTTCGAAGTACCAGGTGGTCATAACATCTTGCCAGGATCGCGAGATTTGTTTGAAAGAGTTACCGTGCCCCTGGCACATGGGCAACTGAAGGAACACGGGTGGGTTTTAGTTAGTAAAAGTCTGACACGGACCTCCCGCTTCGCCCAGAGCGCGAGACGTCATTAGATAATTTCCCACCCAAAAGAAAAAGGTAGTCATAACTTGGTATGAGCTAGGCAGAGCAGACTGTCTCCGCAACCCCACGTCTGAGCGCGTAAGGTATGAGCTATTTATTAAACAGGAGTAGTAACGCGTTGTCTTTCAATACCACAACCATAACTGGGTAGGAGCTCACATAACCTGATGTGTCAGCTAGTTAACGTTTTATGCCTTCGAAGTACCAGATTATCATTACTGGGAAGGAGCTTGCTTAACATAGGAGTGTTATCTAGAAAACGCTTTATGCCTTCGAATTAGCAGGTTGTCATAACCGGGTAGGAGCTCACCTCACCTGATTGCCAGGGTCGTAAGATTTGTTCGAAAGAGTTACTGTGACCCTGGCATATAGGCAACTGAAGGAACACGGGTCGGTTGCCCAACAAAAAAAAAGTCAGCTAGTGGTATGTCAGGAACACGTTGTATATAAAAACTTCAGACTTAAATGTTATCGTTAGTTTGGATTGCTTTTTACAATATCCCCATCAGTGCTTAAGGACAAATTAATTATTATTAACATATGGTAATTAAATGTAATTTTATTATTAATAAACTATATAGGTACGTATCTATGGCGTATTATTATGTATCATACATGTTATGTTATATGAACTCCCATATATGGACGTATGGAAGTCATATAATATAATATATACAAGGTTATTTGTAAAACACCGGCAAACTTTCCGGACTATGTTACTATCATCATAATCAACAACTTTTGTTCTATGACTTTTAAAAAATCATCATATTTTAGTTCATCACATTTTCATACAAAAATAAAAATATTTAAATCGAACGCTCTAAATTTTACGAAGATAATGCGAAGCAAAAGCAAGCGATTTTATATTAGCGAGGAGAGTAGGGTTAGGGCGGCGGGGGCGCTTGAACTTGACCTATTTACGGGCTGCTGATTTTTATATCAAAATCTGATGAACTAAAATATGATGAATTTTTAAAATTCATGGTTCAAAAGTTCTTCATTATGATGTTAGTAACATAGTCCTGACAGGTTGGCGGTGTTTTATGTTCTATATGTTAGTTGTTCTATATACCTTAACTTTAACTCTTTAGTTAAAGTTAAAGTTTCCAATAGAGAATTTAAACTAGCACTTACTTTTGCCATCAGTACAGGTGCATAAACGTGCAAAAAGACTACGACGGATCGATGTCGACCGGACAATATTCAACGTCCAAAACATTTCAGTTGGTGGACGATCGTTACTAGAAAATTGAAAAGCAAAGAAGGCTAATGAAAAAATAACAGTTTAAAAACCAATAGGCACGATTTCATAGAAAAACCGAACACGTAGCAAATAATGAAAAAAAAAAGCGTGGGATGTTTTTGAGGTATTTTTCAATAATATCAAGCACCGCACGTGATTTAACATTATTTTCTACTTTTCTAGTTTGATTTCATATGAAAGAGTGTTCTTTACTTTTAAACTATTTTTTTTAAATACAGGGTGTGGCGTAAGTAGTGGTCAGGATTCGATGAAACAGATAATTAACTAAAACAATTAAAAATTTTAAACATTTTTACCTAAGGATTCCGAAAATATTTAATTTTTGTCTTTTATTTACGAAATTTCTACCTTTTATTACATATTTGTTTGTAGTTTCAACAAAAACCATTATTTTTTCATTTTGATTTCTGTTAATTACTGCTGAATATTAGAGCTATCATGATAAATTATGATTTTTTATGTAAATTCAGCTCTTTTAAAGAAAAAGTTGGTTCTTCTCTAATTTTAACCCCAATTTTTAACACACCATCAAGTTCAAGAGCAAATTTTGTAAAAAAAAAAATTTGGGTAAAAATGGTTAAAATTTTAATTGTTATAGTTAATTATCTGGTTCATCGAATCCTGAACGGTGAACCATTACTTACGTCATACCCTGTATATTTTAGGACGGCTAGCTACAAAAGCGTGATTCATATATATATTTTTTTTTTTGCTGTCCTGGTGATTCTGGCTAGGATAATAGCACAAATTGATGAAATGATTGTCTTGTCACCGCTCCTATCAAGGAGCGGTGACAAGGAGAGTGTGCAGTTTCAAATTCATTCGATGTTTTAAAGGAGGTGTAAAACACGTTCAAAGATTCCGTTACATACATACATGACATACCAAGCTAATATAAGCGTATTAAAAAGCTGTCGTTTAAAAATCCAGCTACCACACCAACCCTACGTCAACGATCGATCGACCACTTTCTGGTTAAAAAATTGAATGAAATGTCAAGTAATGAAGTCATACCTCTGCGTAAAAGAAAAAAAGATAAAGACCCTACACCGGTGGCCTCCTGGCTAAACTGGTAATAAAGAAATCGATCATGCCACGAACTTCACCTTATTGCAAAAATGTCGCCGAACAATGGCTAGTTATGAATGATGTCGCTTCAGTAACAAAATACATCTTGTGACGATAAAGTTGCAGCAACAAGGGAACATAGGTCAAACGTAATTTGGAGGACGCTTGAGGCCTGCCTCATTGGTCTAGTGGTTGCAATCGCTACTGCTGAGTATGAGGTCCTGGGTTCGACTAAAGGAAGTAAAGGTTTTTTCTATCCAGATTTATTCAGTAGCAGCCCAGGGTCTGGATTAGGTTCCGGTTGATGGCAATACCGTGTGGTGCCAGACGTAAAGAATAACACCACCCCATTTCTACCCGTGGGTGTTGTAAAAGGCGACTAAGGGACTAACTAGAGAATGGGCAGCAGCGTTCTCTATGCATTTTAACACCATACTGCGATCGCCAACCCGCCTGCCAAGCGTGGCGATTGTGGCAAAGCCCCCCAAATTGGGGGAGGCCTAAGTCCAGCAGTGGACGTCTTACGGCTGAAATGATGATGGCAATAGGCTCGCCCCCTATTGCATGGGACTTAAATATTACTGGCGAAATGAAGGTGCAGGTACTATGAGGTGTACATAGTACCTACATCCACATTTCCCTAGTGCCTAACTTTTCGGGGCGTGGCGGATGAAACAGGTTCATTAGAAAACCAGCGTCAGACAGCATCTGTTTGGCATTAAAACCTTTTTGGTGCAGCCGCGAGGCACACTATTGTTATTATTTTTTTAACCGACGAAAAAAAACCGGAGGAGGTTATCAATTCGACGCGTATATATATTTTTTTATGTATAACCACGCATAACTTTTTACATAGTTGTCCGATTGCGATAATGCTTTTTTTATTGGAATAATAATAAAAGAATTTCCGATTTCTCCGAGATTGGTCTCATATAAATTTGGAAAACAAAATCGCACCCTAAGGGTCGGAAAACAGGAGATGATTGATTGTTCACTCATTGATTGTAATGTATAACCACGCATAACATAGATTTTGATCATTCTTTTTTTATTGGATATGATATATCTTGCCAAGTATTATTAGTACCTTAAAGCCACAAAAAAATTACAAAATTAATTTTTTATTAAAAAGTTTTTTAGTTTCACGTTATTGCATTTCGTGTTTCAAGAAATATGTCGCAATAAACGATATCCTTTTTTTTTTTTTTGTATTCTATTACGCTTGTGGCTTCTTGCTTGCTCCCACATCCCCCTTAAACTTAAGGAGAAGATATATAAAACCATGGTCAGACCTGCTGTCTTGTATGGGTCAGAATGTTGGGCAAAAGGGATCAATGAAAGGCAATTGCATGCAGCTGAGATGAGAATGTTAAGAGGGATGTGTTGTGTTACACAAATGGATAGAATAAGAAATGAGTACATAAGAGGAAGTCTGAAAGTGGCACCGATAACTGAAAAGTTGTGTGGGAATTGGTTGTCATAATATGGTCACGTGATATGAAGGAATGAGGAAAATGTCGTGAGGAGAGTATGGAGTATGAATGTCGATGGCTATAAGAGTAGAGGGAGACCAAAGAAACGATGGATGGACTGTGTGAATTATGATATAAGTAATAAGAATAAGAATTATATTCCACAACTATCACACAACGCCATCTAGTCCCAAGCTAAGCAGAGCTTGTGTTATGGGTACTAGACAACTGATAAACATACTTATATATTTTTAAATACATACATATTATAGATAAATTACACCCAGACACAGAACAAATGATTGTGCTCATCACACAAACATTTGTCCTGTGTGGGAATCGAACCCACGACCTCCGGCATAGCAGTCAGGGCCACTAACCACTAGACCAACAGGAAGGGAAGGGTGTTGAAGAAAAAGTCATGCTGTGCCGGGATAAGGGCAGGAGAATGATGATTACGCTTGTAGCTTAGCCTTACATTTGATGCCGCACTGCACTTGGTATTGATATTTACCACACGTTCGCGACAGCCGTTGCCGCAATATGGCTGCAAATTGTAGTACATACGTGCCATTCAAACAATTCTGTGCTAGACCACAAGAGTGCCCTTGGGGTGTGGTTGTGGTACGCTTGTGAAGTGTCGGCTACGATTTGCGATTGACGTCATTCAGTCGTGCGTGACTGCTTTGACGCGACTCCATACTAATTTCATACTTTCCACTGACAAATATTTATTTAGGTTTCCATACCCAAAAGGGTGGAAACTGCGTTAATACTAAGCCAACGCTATTGGTTTGACCATCCGTCATATTATAGGTTGTATCTTTTAAACCGTAAAAGATAGGCAGCTGAATTTTTACATAATAAGTTTAAATAAGGCCTCTATCATGGCATTTGCTAAAATAAACTGTAATAGTTTATGTCAACGGAAACCGAGTTGTACTTTGCCGGTTAGTTTTGGTTCCAAACACAATGGAGAGTAGCCGAAATTAGTCTAAGGACGTCTGTGAACAATTCATCATCATCATCATCATCATTTCAGCCGAAAAACGTCCACTGCCCAATTTACGGGATTCGCCATAATCACCACGCTTGGCAGGCGGGTTGGCGATCGCAGTATGGTGGTAAAATGCATAGAGAACGCTGCTGCCCATTCTGTAATAAGTCCCTTAGTCGCACAACACCTACGTGAAGAAATGGGATAAACAACATTTATTTTCTCATAATAACATGTAGCTTATTCCGAACTAGTCACGTAGGTATGAAATTCCCATCTTTAATGAGATGATGTGTCATTATGTCTAGAACAAATGAGGCGAGTTCCAGTAAAGAATTCAATGAAAATGCCATTTAATGTGAATAATATGCATTTTCTTTGAACTCGTTACATTATTCACGAATAACAAGACTTAGAGGAAACTTCTCATATTAAGTTTTTAATATTCACACTCGCGGTCGGGAATACTACGGGCCGATGACGGAAATCCTTGTAACCTGCAAATTAACACGTTAACTGCCATGTCGGACTATGTGTCCGACACCACATACAAAATCTGAACATGTCGTTGCTGCCTGGCGGCCATGTTTTTGGATTACATAATGTATTTATGGAATAAATAATCAATTTAAAGGGACATAAAACTAAGGACATTTTTTGACTTTTTATGATTTTAGCCACGGGAGTTACCGTATTAATAATTGTTATGTACCTATAACGTGAATGTGGAACAAGGTATACTATGTTTTGTATAAGACTTCAACTTGTTGAAGTCACTGAAGTATAGCAAGAACAGGTGTGCACAAATAGGTGTGTCACGTTCTACAATGCAGCGAGTCTTGTCTTCAGCCAGGACCCGACAGACCGAGATGTTCTACGGCTCGAAAGGATCGATTTAGTATTACGACCATGCTCCGGAATCGGCACTGCACGGCAGTTGAACTTACAAATGAACCTCGGGAAACCCGGACTGGTGAATTAAACGAGCGAACTGTAAGACAGCTCCTTGAAGCTAATTTGACCCCACATAGACCTGCAAATGGTTCAGGGGTAACAATTTACACCCACAAATACGAAATGGGCAAGATTTGTGTTCAGATTTACGCTTTATGCGCTTGATGGGTGGCAAAGAGTCTACCAACGGCCAGGGAAACATTTTTTTTTTTTCAGCCTGTGTTGAGGACAAAGTGGCATTCGGCAGTGGTTTTGATATGGTTTGGGCTGGAATCTCTTCAAAGAGGCATTTCACGACGAGCGAACACGGAAAAGCAAAAACAACAATTTCAACTCGGTCAAAATAATATGAACGCACAATATGAACCCTATAACGTATGATCTCAAAACGTTTGACGAGAATTAAAATAAAACTTTCATTTCGAAAACAACAAACGAAGATTACAGATGAATATTTTAAACGTGTTATTTTTTTGTACAGGTAACAGTTGAACACTCAAGATGGAGTTTCTGGCAACCGCTGAACTTGGAAATGACAATCACTCAAGCAATCGAAATGTAAGTAAATACTTGTCTTCAATGGCCTCTGAATCATGGGCGCTCCGAACTTTACGCAGAAGGCTGCATATTTTTTAGGATTAAAACATTGACTTCAGGCGAGCGTCATTGAAAGAACATTCGTGAAAGTTAGATGTGCACAGCACTATACAACACAGAGATTTATTTCCACATAGAAAAGACTAAAGTAGAAAAAGATCGTGGAAGAAGTATCTTTGTATTTAATAGGTATAACCTTGACTACAATGTTTTTGGCAGAATTGTTTTATATCTGGCTAGGATTGATACCATTGAATAGATGCCATTTAAACATTAAAGTAAAAACTATTTCCCTCCTTTTTCCAACCTCGCCTCGCCTCGCCTCAGTTTTATTTTTTGTCCGTCAAAATGTGTGTGTGTGTGTGCTTTCATTTACGTCCGGCACCACCGAAATAAGTAATCGTTATCATAATTCTCATGCCTTTATCCCAATTTATTTAAGGTTGGGGCAACATGACGTTTTCTTCCACACTTCCCTATTATTCGTCATACCAGTAGTCACCCCTTTCTACCCATATTATCATCATTCACAGAGTCCATCCGAATAATTTATCGCTATGTGAAGAGTAATTCCATTGTTCTGATTTACCATGTGGATGTAGCACGGATATTAATTATTTTCCTTGATGAACCGTGATGGAATGTTATGTAAAAAAAATAGTTACCTATAAATATAATATTACGCTTGTATTCACCGGTATACTTACCTAAAATACACCCACATTTTTCATAATGAATAGTTAATAATAAAAAATATCATTTATTTACAATTCAGATAGCATTAGGAGGACAATACAAATAAAGCAATATGTGGTATTTGATAATATCATACTAGTTAGAAAACAAAATGACGTAAGAAAAATTACTACCTACATAAATCAATATACCTATTTAATAAAGGAAAACAATTAATTCAAGGGAATCAAAGACTAAGAGGGAATGGTGGTAAATAACAATTTACACTTTCTTGTGAACGTGACACGTAATATGCTCTTGCAAACATTTTAATAAACATATAGTGAAATGAAATTTCATTTAACGGAAAACAATAACAAAATGTACACAATAATTATTATTACATACTGAAGGCAATACTGTACATGAGTAGGTAATGTTTGGCTAAACGCTACTTGTCCTGCTCCATATGATTTTATTTATATTAATTAGTTTTATGTTTTTTTTTTTTTTGAATTTCATGATTTTGTCGAGGGATTTTTTTACACTGAAATAATAAATATATAGTTTTAAGGTAACTAACTTATGATAGTTAATGAAAATTGATTATTTATATAAAATTGTAGCCTTTTTTTTTTTTGGATGGGAATTGGGAAATCATCACATGACTTCTCCCGCTCTGGGCGGAGCGGGAGGCCTCAAAAAGCCTCAAAAGTCTCATAGATAAGGCCCCCTTTTACTACGAGATTACTGAGGCAAAAAAAAGGGTTCAGTATACAAAAATACAGGAAAACCTATAAGAACTCAATAGTCTTAAAATAACATGATTTTCTCAATATTGTGCATACGAACTTACATTTTCTGTTGGAATGTATGAAAGCTGCTGGAATGTATCTGTATGTATGGAAGTTCTTGGGATAAATTCATCCTAACTACGGAACCCTTCATTGTGGGTAGTCCGATGCGCACGTCGCCGGTTTTTAGGGTTCCGTACCTCAAAAGAAAAAACGGAACCCTTATAGCCTTTAACCCTTTGTTGTCCGTCTGTCTGTCTATCTGTCAAGACCCTTTATCTCGGCAAGGCGTGGAGGTATCGAGTTGAAATTAAAACGATATACTCAAATCTAAAATCTCTTAAAGCTGTGACAAAACCAAACTTCTACGTTAACGTGAAAAAAAGATACGGCCGTTTATGCCGCAACAAAAAATTTAGACACTCTCAAGGGAATCAAAATGTATAGGGTATTTCCCTTTGACCTAGAACAATGAAATTTGGCAAGTAATACCGTCTTATACTGCAAGTATAGGGAAACATCTGAAAACTATAGATTTGTAATTAAAACATTTTTTTTTTTTTTGCTATTTAAGTAATTAAAAACTATTTTTGACTTTGTACGGAACCTTCGGTGGGCGAGTCCGACTCGCACGTGCCCGGTTTTTTTATTAATGATAAATACCATGCCATATTGCCATGATGTGTGACTAATGTATATCTAAAAAATAATAGTTTAAAAAAACTAAAAAACACGCTTCCATAGAAAACCAAACTAAAAAGTAGAAAATATTTTTTTAGTTTTTCTAAACTATTATTTATTTTCTATTTTTTAGGGTGTTTCGAATTTTGAGACGTTTGTCAGCGTAGTTTGTGACATATGTCAGCGTAGTTTTTGAAGACAGTTTTTTTGCTGTCCTGGTTACCCTAGCAAGGATAATGGCACAAATTTATGAAATTATTGCATTGACATCGGTCCTTGACAGGTGTGCAAAGTTTGAATGAAATCTGGTCGTTTAAAGTGGGTCAAAATCGCGCTATAAGGAGTCGGTTACATACAAACATACAAGTGAAGCGTGTATAAAGCGTGTAATGACCTAATGTGATGTAAGGCACACTTGCGAGAATGAGCAACCATAACTCTAAAACTGCAGTGAAGAGATGAATTATTCCTGATTGAGTCTTTTGTCTTGTTACAGCATCGCATCATGACAGAGAGTCCAGACAGTATGCTCGAATTAGATGATGACGATGATTCTAGTAAGTATCTTTATTATTCTCTGTACGAGCCAATAATAATGCTCATACAGCAAAAGTACGTTTATGCGTACTAAACTAATATTCCTTCAATTCAGTCGTAACTAAAACACCGTCACGCGCTAATGTGCGGGTCGATCCATAACAACAACAGACAGTGCGGCTCAGATAACTAAACAAATATAATTTGTAACTATTTTCCACAAATAAACTATTAAACTTAACAGTGGTTTGGTGTAACTTAACTAACTACCTACAACAACTACCGGGGTATCCGTCAACGACGAGAAAGCCCCAACATCTTTTGGTCCTTCGAGCCGGATGTCACGGAAAATCATCTTGTGAGTCGTCGTGTCTCCTCATAAGCAGAGTACTTAGCGTGGTATATCCCAGTTACGTTAGCAAATCGGTGTTGTTGGCTTCCCACAAGCGGGTCTAACCAGTAGCATTGAGACGTTGCACATGACGTAAAGGAGGGTGAGCTACACTGAGTGCCTGCCATTAACGAATCAGCAGGGATCACGTCTACTGCTACAAATTACTTATCAAGAAATAATCGTCGAGGATAACGTCCACGGCGGTTACTACAGCGGAGATCACGTCTACCGCTACAAACAAGAAATAATCAGCGGGGATAACGTCCACTGCGATTACTTCAGCTCCGAAATCTTCGTGAGTACATACTACCTACACGCCAACCATTAGCAGCTTAAGGCATTAACAATGTCTGCAGAAGACTACCCTGAATTTGTGGAACTTATAAATAAGCAGCAAAGCAGCTACGAGAGAATCAAAACTCTTCAAACCAACTACAAAAAAGATGAAGTGAGTCGAAAAACCATAGACTACCTTAACAAACGCATCGATGCTCTACAATCCTTATGGGATGAATTTCGATCGAATCATGAAATCTTGAAGAAGTACGAGTCTAAACAAAGACATCATGACTACTTCAAGCAAGATATTTTCATCATAACGAAAAACATGTTTGACGAAACAAGGCAATCTATGAATCAAACACGAAACAAGTTGATAAACGAACCTGGATTTTCGGGTATATCAAAACCGAAAATACTAGAAATTCCCGGAACACCGCAATTTGATACAACTGAAGTACACCAACAAATCGGAGATGAAACGGACAAGCACCTATCAACGCTGTTACGTAATCAAATGTGTAACTTCAACGCCTTGAAGCGAGCGGTCTCCAAAACGAATCTGGATGGCATGAAAGAGAAGTGGCAACTCCAAGATCAAGTCAACATACTACGGTCAAAATGGGAATCCATTGACAAGATCCACTGGGAACTAAGCTACTTACTGCAAGGGAACGACAAGGACTATGAAGCGAAATTCGACCATTGGGAGCAAGTCTACGATAACCTGAAGGAAGAGCTGAATAGAAAAATCTTTGAAACATCCCACTACGAAAAAACAACACCGCGTATGGAATTACCGGAGTTCAACGGAACTTTCAACAATTGGATCTCCTTTAGGGATTTATTCTTTGAGATGATTCATGACAATCCAACGCTGAACAAAACGCTGAAAATGAAGTTCCTAAAATCTAAATTGAAAGGTGAAGCGGAAAAGTTAATCAAGCACCTTCCTGTGAGTGCTGAGAATTATGACTCATGTCTAGACATTATTCAGCACCGCTACGACAACAAGCGATTACTTTTCACCTCATACATAGACACACTTCTCAATCAACCTTGCATCGAAAAACCGAACTCAACTAACATGAAGAAACTGTATGACACTACGAAAGAGTGTTTAAACGGTCTGGAAAACATTGACATCAACATTCCAGTATGGGGTCCACTTATCGTCTACTTACTATCCTCCAAACTGGATGACGTCACGTACGGTGACTACATCAAAACGATGAAACATACTAGAGAGCTCCCAGACTTAGAGGAGTTTATGGAGTTCCTAGAACTGCAGTTCATAACGCTGGAAACATCCCGTAACAAAAAGAACAGCGGAAAACAAAATTATTCAACGAATAACCAACATAAAAATTATAACATCAACAAGTCAACGAACTTTAAAGAGTCAGAAAAGTGGACAAAAACCTTCCATGCAACGCTGCGGAAATGTCCACTCTGCAAAAACGAACACACGCTGAGGCAGTGTTCTACATTTTTGAACATGGATGTCGCAACGCGAAACCAAACAACAAGTAACCTAAACTTGTGCAAAAATTGTTTGTTTAGTCACGGCGGAAATAAATGCAATTCAACGAAAACATGCCGCACGTGTAACTTCAAACATCACTCCCTTCTCCATGAGGATATTCTGAAAGGGCAACAATCAAAGCCAGCCACATCAACGGTGACTGAGCGAACATCTAATCACATTAACGGTGAACAAGAGATACTCTTAACGACTCTTCAACTAAGGGTCAAGAACAAGGAAGGAGATTACGTCATCCTTCGGGCGTTACTGGATCAAGGGTCTCAAGTATCCTTGGTCACAGAAAATGCTGCTCAACGGTTGAACTTACCTCGAAAAAAAATGAACACTACCGTCACTGGAGTTGGAACTATAATGGGCAAGAGTAAAGGGGTGATAAAATTAGAATGCAAGTCTATACACTCTGAATATATATTCCAAACCGACGCGTTAGTGATGAGTAAACTCATCAATAATCTGCCTAACTCAACGATTAACACAGAAAACTGGACGCACCTTCGTAAAATCAAGTTGGCTGATCCAGACTACAACATCTCTGGACCCATCGATTTACTGCTTGGAGCAGATGTTTACTCTGATGTGATCTTAGGAGGAATAATCAAACATAACAATAACTCGCCAGTCGCGCAACAGACAAAGTTGGGCTGGATACTGTGCGGTGCTACAAAGCAGTTTAACTGTCTAGTTACTCTAACAGAGCTAGACAACCTAACAAAATTTTGGGAGGTAGAAGACATTCCTTCGGAACCCGAAATAACAACGACAAACGAATTCTGTGAAAAATATTACACAGAAACAACAGAGCGATTAAGCAACGGGCGTTATGTGGTGAAGATGCCGATGAACGCTAACTATGAAGAAAACCTTGGTAACTCGAAACCTCAAGCTACAGCACAATTTCTTCATTTAGAAAAGAAAATGGCGAGACAAGAACACTTCGCTAAACTATACAAGGAATTCATCCGTGAATACATCGAATTAGGTCACATGAAACCAGTGACAGAATCCGATAGTCGAGTACAAGCCTACCTACCACACCACGGCGTAGTAAGGGAGGGCTCAACAACAACCAAACTACGAGCTGTTTTCAACGCATCAATGAAAACAGACTCCGGGCACAGCCTAAACGATTTGATGGAAAAAGGGCCTAATCTACAAAAGGACATTTTATCCCTGATCATTAAATGGCGGAGCTATAAATATGTTCTAACGGCGGATATTGAGAAAATGTACCGTCAAATCCTTATTCATCAAGATCAACAATGTCTTCAAAAAATAATTTGGAGAGACTCCAAGAGAGAACCACTGAGAGAGATGCAGCTGAGTACCCTAACATACGGGACCAAAGTCGCACCATTCATAGCGATGCGCACTCTCCAACAGCTGGCCAAAGACGAAGGCAACGCTTTCCCTCTGGCCCAAAAGGCGCTACTTAACGAATTTTATATGGATGACGCCATCACGGGCCACCATACCATAGAATCAACCAAGTTACTGCAAAAAGAGCTAAACGAACTACTGAAGAAAGGTAGTTTTGTTTTACGAAAATGGTCCACGAACGAACTATCTATTCTCAAAGAACTACAGACTAAAGAGAAAAGTAACAATAATGAATTTAACTTCAAGCAACAAGAGTTCAGCAAAACACTTGGACTCGCATGGAATGATGCAACCGACACATTCCATTTTATTAGCGAAGCGCCTAGCAACAACAAAAATGCACCATACACTAAACGCAGACTATTGTCAGAAATAAGCAAGATCTACGATCCGCTCGGTTGGTTAGCTCCAATTACCCTCCAAGCAAAACTGCTTTTTCAAAAACTATGGAGTGATAACTGTCAAAACATTAGCTGGGACAAAAATGTACCGGATTCCATAGAAAAGGAATGGATGCAAATTAAATCCGATCTGCCAAACATAAAATACATAAATTTACCAAGATGGATAAAAAATGAAAACAACAGGGCGATCGAATTGCTAGCCTTCTGTGACGCGAGCGAGAAAGCCTACGCATGCGTTATCTACAGCCGAACTACGTCATCCACCGGCGCATACGAAACTACATTACTCGCGGCAAAAACGAAGGTAGCACCAATCAAGAAGAAAACTACGATACCGAGATTGGAACTATGCGCCGCAGTTTTGCTAGCGAAGCTCCTGCAAAGGATAACTAAGATCCTTGAAGATTACGATCTAAGGATTACCTGCTGGACTGATTCTAAAGTTGTTCTAGCATGGCTTCAGGGAAATCAAACTAAATACGAGAAGTATGTAACCAATAGAACCACACAAATATTAAACATCGTGCCTGCGATAAACTGGGGTTACGTGAAGACGAATGAAAACCCCGCCGACTGTGCAACAAGAGGACTCTCACCGCAAAAACTGGTCAATTTTACCCTGTGGTGGGAAGGCCCTAAATGGCTTAAGGAGCGAGAAAAACAAGTCCTTATTTCAAAAGAAACTTATACCACAAACGAGAGCTTACTAACAAACTGTTACACGATTAATAGTACGGAACCCACGTCGTTTAAAAATGAATTAATCGATTCATTACTTGAGCGACATAGCAACATAGATCGTATTACAAGAATACTCGCCTTGGTGATACGTTTCGCTGATGCATTACGAAACAAAAGAAGGTCAACTGAGTGCCATGAACTGAACTTGCATGAAATAAACAACGCATTATTTATAATTATAAAATCAGTGCAATGGGATTATTTCGAAAATGAAATAAATTCTCTCAACAAAGGTGGAAAACTCCTCAACCGAAGCACCATTTTGAAACTTAATCCATTCTTGGACTCTTATGGAATTTTACGTGTTGGAGGACGTC
The DNA here is from genome assembly GCA_947507805.1 of Aporophyla nigra. Taxonomy (NCBI): domain Eukaryota; kingdom Metazoa; phylum Arthropoda; class Insecta; order Lepidoptera; family Noctuidae; genus Aporophyla; species Aporophyla nigra. Next base: position 22,736,700 of record OX382294.1, read on the forward strand.
TAAACCACTCAAACTTGCCAGTGGAAACGAAACACCCCATCCTCGTACCAGGAGAGGGAAGACTAACCAAACTTATTGTTGAAAAGGCGCATCAACGAACCTTACACGGTGGAGCAAGATTAACGCTAGCTGACACTAGAAACAATTATTGGATTATTAGCGGCAATCGAACCGTCAAGAAAATACTGCGACAATGCATTCAATGCCGTCGATACGCAACAAACCAACCTGAACAGTTGATGGGCAACCTTCCTAAAGAAAGGATCACTCCGTCGAGGCCGTTTTCACACACAGGCATCGACTTTACAGGCCATGTGGATGTAAAGATAAACAAGGGCCGCGGGATAAAAACCTGCAAAGGCTACATAGCCATATTCATATGTATGTGTACAAAAGCAGTACATATTGAACTTGTTTCGGACCTATCAACGCAAACCTTCATCGCAGCACTAAAAAGAATGTGTGCCAGAAGAGGCACCCCAAAACATATATACTCCGATAACGGAACCAACTTCGTCGGAGCCGCAAGAGCTTTAAAAGAAGAGTTCCAACTATTTAAAACAATGCTATCTTCAGAGTTCTTAAAAGAGATCAACGACCTTCAAATCGAGTGGCACTTCAACGCTCCATCCTGGCCATCAGCAGGAGGCTTATGGGAAGCTGCTGTATGTTCCATGAAGGCACACCTGAAACGGGAAATCGGACAACAGAAGCTTACCTACGAACAATTTGCAACACTTCTTACACAAATCGAAGCGTGCATGAACAGCAGACCGCTGTGTCCATTATCGGAGGATGTTGAAGATCTGGAATACCTCACTCCTGGTCACTTTCTCACGGGGAGTCCAACACTAACACTACCACTCAACGAACCTGAAGAAACGAAAGCTATAGACATAAGAAACAACTGGAAACTCATTGAGCTCATGCGTCGACACTATTGGGATCGCTGGTCGAAAGAATACCTTCATTCCTTACAAAACCGAAACAAATGGCAACAAACTAAAGAAAACATACAGAAGGGGCAACTAGTTCTCGTCAGGGACAGTAACCTACCACCAAGCAGATGGGCTATGGGACGCGTAGTGGAACTGCACCCAGGCAGCGATGACTTAGTACGAGTCGTCACGCTCAAGACACAAAATGGAGTACTAAAAAGACCCATAACTAAACTAGCCCCACTGCCTATAAACGAGGCATGCGGAAGCACGGAGTCACATGAAGTCGGTCCAGAAACCGAGCACGGCAAACAAAAGAAAGGGACTAATATAACCCCAAAAAGGGTAAACAGCTTGCTAATGGTCTTACTAGTAGCATTTACAACGCTATCATGTGGACTAGCAACACCCCTGCAACATTTTAAAATAACTCGATTAGCTGAAAACCAACCAGTTTACTTTGACCCCGTCGGGAATATTCAACTTATTCACGATGAATGGAAACTTCTGGTATACTACAACCTAACCACATTCTGGCAAAGTACGACAAATGTAGAGAAATTCGTGAATCGTATAGCTCAACTATGCGACACGATGCCTAACGAGCTATGTCACTCTACGACACAACAACTCAAGTTCGAAATGAACCAGCAGAACGAGTATAACATATTATTACGGGCTCAACATCAACAACGAAGGCGACGTGGCTACGTCAACGGCATAGGAAATCTTGCACGAACCCTATTTGGCGTCCTTGATAGCGATTTTGCCGAAAAATACGCTCAGGACATAGAAAAGATTAAAACAAACGAACAATATCTATTACAGCTGATAAGAAATCAGACACTGATTATCGAGGCAGAAAACAACGTCATCAAGAAAAATGAAGACTTCGTAAAGTCGCAACTGAAAGTAATTCAGCAATTCATGAATGAAACGAAATATAACACGGCAGTAATAGAAAACAGATTTCAAATAATGAAAACAATGAATGACGTCAACGCTGGGGCGTTAACTGCTAGTTTACTTATCTCAGTACTGAGAAGAAACCAAGAAATGCTGCTAAGTGCATTGACAGATATCTACAGAGGCAATCTCAATATGAAACTATTTACACCGGAGCAGCTATCTGAACAACTTCATTATATTGCCGGTATTATACCGAAAAGATTAACGTTACCTATCAAAAACAGCAACGGAACTAACATGAAAAATATTTACAAAATTATTTATGTTAAAGCCCGGCTCACCGAACAGTACCTACTCTTCGAATTACATATACCGTTACTAAGCGATGACGAGTATACATTGTATCACAATATAGCTATACCTAGACAGCAAACTGCTAACCAATGTCAGGCGATAGAAACAACAACACAATATATTGGAGTCAACTTCGTAAAGAATACCTACATACAGATGGAAGAAGTTGATCTTCAGCAATGTACAACAATGACGGCGGACAATCATATTTGCCACGCCTCTACCACTATCAGCAACTTGCATGGAGCCACGGCATCTTGCGAAGCAAAAATACTAAACCAAAATGTAAATAACATTACATGTGATTGGGTACCACAACAATGCTCTGACCAATGGATAAAATTACAGAGACCTAACATATGGCTGTATAATTGCATAAAGGAGTGTACGACTCGCATCGTATGCGAAAATCGAATTACAACAACAATATTAACAAAGGCTGGGCTCCTTGCCCTAGGTCAGGATTGCATACTTCAGCACAAAGACACTACATTTTCACATAACGATTTTAGTAGCAGTACCAATATTGGAATTACCTTGGAGGTACCTACGATTGATTCACCTAATGATATGTGGAATACACTCAAAAACACAAAGATTGTGCTTCCGGAACTTAACTTATCTAACGAACACAGATTATTAGATAACCAGATAACCGCACAAAAGGGACGAGAGAGCCTACCTAACGACATAAGTGTCCACGACATTGGCAACTACGCTATAAGCACTTTGCTGGTGGGAGGAATCGTCGCCGCTATAATAGTTTGGCGAATAAGAAGATATCTTCAGGCGCGTAAGAAGAGCACTGCCCCTACATATAGGAACAAGACTCGAGAGAGGACAGAAGATATAGAACTAAAGGAGATTCTTGCCTACGCTAAAATACGTGGTGGAGAGTCAGGAAACTAGCATCCGCCGCAAGCAGCAATTGGAACAAGATTCAAACTATGATTAATTATTTACGAATTATTTCTTGATTCTGATTGCTTTTATTAACTTTATAACATTTTTATAGGTACCTATGTATATTTAACTTGTAACGCAAGTTTGGTAATCTGAGTACGTATATCTTTCCCTCGGGAGCATGTACGAGCCAATAATAATGCTCATACAGCAAAAGTACGTTTATGCGTACTAAACTAATATTCCTTCAATTCAGTCGTAACTAAAACACCGTCACGCGCTAATGTGCGGGTCGATCCATAACAACAACAGACAGTGCGGCTCAGATAACTAAACAAATATAATTTGTAACTATTTTCCACAAATAAACTATTAAACTTAACAGTGGTTTGGTGTAACTTAACTAACTACCTACAACAACTACCGGGGTATCCGTCAACGACGAGAAAGCCCCAACATTCTCCATAATCTATGTGTAACCGCTTAGTTTTTATAAACCTTGCCATGGATTTATTCCGAAAGGTTTATGACCAAAACAAATCCCTATAAAAAGTAAATAAATATACAATGGCCCTTTTAGTTTAAAAAGAAATTATAAGCAATCTTTTGATCAAAGGATCATCGTTTTGAAACGCTTGAACCGATTTTGATAAAACATGTCTAAGAACCATACGCTAGAAAGCCTACTTTTAAATAAACAGAACCGCGCCCAAATTAGTTCATCCGTTTAAGAGCTACGGTGCCACAGACAGACACACGTAGCGTTCAAATTTATAAAACCCCTCATATTGGGTCGGGGGTTAAATACACGAATATTTAACTACTAAAATTTGAAATTTTACGAGCTACCCTTAAAAGTACTTCTTAATTACAATATGGCTTAACAATATTTTTGTATTAAATCTTGTCAACATACGCAAGAATCATTTGGCTGTCGTATGACGTTTACAATAGGGTGCTGTTGGTAAACATTTGTGCAATTTTGTGAAAGCCACTTGAAATGTATTATATTCAAAAACAACATGGTCGCATTTGTTTCGATTTTGACCTTACGCCATAAAAATTGCCGTAGCTATATTTTAGTATTACACAGTATTTTTGCTGCACGAAACGACGCCCGCTTTTCTTATGTCTACCAAGTGTACAAACTTGCTGTCAATGTAACCGTCCGAGCCATGACAAAGTGGGAAAAGTGCGCGCTACTCATCTTTACGCCCACATTCACATCGTGCACGTACACTTGGAGTTGTCACCAGAAAAACTCGTGCCGCTTCGTGAGATAAAAATATTGTAGCGAACGATTGCCCAAAATGCTATCGCCTATCTTTAATTCTCGTAAAGACTAATAAAAAAAAAAATATCTTAAGACAACCAACACACCGTTATCTGATCCCAAACTAGGCAGAGCCTGTACTATGGCAACCAGACAACTGATAAATATACTTATATATTTCGAAATATATACAAATTATAGATAAATTACACCCAGACACAGAACAAATGATTGTGCTCATCACACAAACATTTGTCCTGGGTGGGAATCGACCCCACGACCTCAGTCTTAGCAGTCAGGGTTACTAACCACTAGACTAACAGGCCAGTCAAAGACTGCTACGCCGTAGAACGAATGCGTTCTCTTATTTCTTGTGTTCATTTGCCAAATCGGATAAATCATGAATGAGTTGTTTTATCTTTTTTGTTTTATACAGTGAATCATTTTTTTTTTCAGAGCGTTCGGACGAAATGCCTAGGCCACGCTATTACAAAGGAATTTTCTGTCCAATCGTCAACAATACTTTTAGGGTGAGTTGTTTACCGCAAGGTTGAACGTATCAAATTGCCTTTACGTTACTCAAACTTAAACTCTATTTTCAGACCCGAGGCATAGAACTATCATACCAAAGATATTCTCGGAGACAGCGACAGAAGTCCCTCATAATGGTGAACATCGTCGATTTAGCACTTAAAGTAAGTGTCTATGATAAATAGAGGTAAAGCCTTGCACAGTGGTATGGGGTGTTGCTGTGTGCAACCCTTGACCATTAACTTCAGAGGGTTAGAGCTCCTACACACGAGCGGCATGTTGCCAACGGCAGAGTCGAAGGCAGCCGTAGACACGCGTCGGTAGCAGCCGTCGACGTTTAGCGACTCTTGCAGTTGTAGCGTGCCGCGTCCGCCATTTTATTGGTCGAATGCAAATAGTTTAAGAGCGCGCACGCGTCACGAATTTTTTAAATTAGTTCCACTGACGAAATTGATGTTGAAATGCTAATTGTGGCGGTAAAGAACAATGCTTGTATTTGAAATTATAAATTGAAAGGTGACAGTAATAAAACAATAACAAACAGTCTTTGCTCAGCTAAAATGCTATTCCACATTAAGGTAACTTGGCGAGATATTAAACTTTTTAAAATAGTGTAGCTCATCAAAAGAAGCAATGGACAATCGAAAATAAATGAAAAACTTTAGATAAAACTTTGTAAAGAGTAAAATACCCATCTTGATCTCCATCAATTAATAATTCTTGAATCGACAATGAACGTGTTTTTATTTTTTGTTTTTGTTGGCGTCGAAGAAGTAAAAAAAATAATATGTGAGAATGTTTCTTCTTCGGAATCCATTTTGCAACTGACTCCTATACTAAGAGCGCTGACGACGGCTGCCGCTGATCATTGCAATTGGCATGTCACAGTTGCCGTTGACTCTGCCTTTGGCAACATGCCGCTCGGGTGTAAGAGCTCTTAGATTACATGATTATGGTCTACTCGATCACGCACATTACAGACGCCTTGGACTTCAGTTACAATTAAGCTGGGTAACCACTATTTTCGCACGCAAAAACACTTCGCTCTCTTTTTCGCGGTAGCAGTTAGTCCCATCACAAATCATATAAAGGAATCACAAGTTGATGGGTGAATTTAGAGAATAGCATGATTCACATTTGAGATGAGGCACAAGGGTCGCACATACTTCAGCCTGCCAATAAAGGCTGATCAATATTTGCTGTATTAAAAAAAAAAGTGAAGAAACGCGCTTTCCAATTTGTCATACTTGCGTGTGTATTTATTACTAGCTTGCGCCGCGACTTAGTCCGCGTTAAATTTCTTGCTCCACCCACCCTTCCCGTCGCGTCGAATCGCCTACCCGTGCGATTTTCCCCGTTCTTACAACATTTTTCATTACTGCTCCGCTCCTCTTGGTTGTAGCGTGATATTAAATAGCCTATAACCTTCCTCGATAAATAGGCTACTCAACACAAAAATATTTTTTTAATTCGGACCAGTCGTTCCTGAGATTAGCGCGTTCAATCAAACAAACAAACTCTTCAGCTTTATAATATTAGTATAGATTTTAAATGACATTATAATAATTATGAATATTTTAGTAACATTTATTTAAGTAGTAGGGCATTTATTTAAGTTGTAGAGCCGGCCATATAAGCCGTAGAACCGATAACCGTTGGGGTAGACGTGTTCTTGAGTGAAGACCACGAGTTGGCAAACGTAAGGTAGGACGCCCTCAGGCTAGGTGGAGCGACGATCTTTGCAGGGTGGCTGGTAGCAGCTGGATGAGAGTTGCTGAAAATCGAGCGCAGTGGCGTGAAATTGGAGAGGCCTATGTCCAGCAGTGGACTGCTATAGGCTGATAATGATTTAAGTAGTATTCTCATGAGGGGCTTATGGCTAAGTTATAACACTGGTTCAATCGATCGGTTGATTCGTGAATGGGTGATCCATCTTCTTATACCAAAACCTCTCCATGCACTTTGCTCCCAGGTGTGATCCGTGGATCTTTAATAGTAGTTACGGGTCATCAGAAGCCCACAAGTCTGAAACTACTTATCATCATCATCATTTCAGCCGTAAGACGTCCACTGCTGGACTTAGGCCTCCCCCAATTTGGGGGGCTTTGCCATAATCGCCACGCTTGGCAGGCGGGTTGGCGATCGCAGTATGGTGGTAAAATGCATAGAGAACGCTGCTGCCCATTCTCTAGTAAGTCCCTTAGTCGCCTTTTACGACACCCACGGGAAGAAATTGGGTGGTGTTATTCTTTACGTCCGGTACCACACGGTACTAAAATTACTTATACCGAGATGTAACCCAGTAATGGGTTGTGGTGGTCAAATAAGCAGTGGCGCCTTGTAAAATACTGGTATTCAGATGCATCCGATAAGTCTAGAAGCTTTTTGAATATGAGGACTGTTTTTTGATTTTGTATATTTTATTTTCTCTTCTAATATTTCACACAGAGTCTATCTCTGACTCTTTTTGCCACCTTTCCTACCGCAGGTATCCTGGAAACGATTTAGAGCTTTTATGTATTTCTCTGTTTTTTTTTTTTGTTCTGGTCTGAATTACATAGTATAGAACACTACATACCTATATGCATTAAATGAAACCACATACTGTTATCGCCTTTTCTGATGATACACAAAAAAAGACGAAGTCTAGTAATTAGGCCAATACGTAGAGTTTTAGTTTTCAGCAACGAACTGTCGGTATAATTGTATCTATTGGTTTATTAATAGTAATCTATACATCTATACAAATAAATAAAATTGAAGTGTCTGTTTGTAATTTCGAATTAACAATTATTCCCTAAATGCATATGAAAGACAAAAAATCAATTAACTACTTACATCAAAAAATCATTGTTTTTAAATTTTGTCTGTCTGTCTATCTGTCTGTTCCGGTTAATCTCTGAAACGGCTGGACCGATTTTGACGGGACTTTCATTGGCAGAGAATGGCTGGCTGATGTTATAAGGAGTAACATAGACTTTTTGTCTGAGTAGCACGTCGCTGTGCGATAATTTCTGAACACCATGCGGGTGATTCTACTAATTTGCATAAAATGTTTAACCATTACACATAGACAACACGGTACGAAGTAACGTTGTCTCATTTTTTACTGAATTTATTTTGTTGAAATTTCACTTGTTTATTTTATTGCATAATCGTGGTTTCCATACTATATAAGTGTGTGTATGCATAATAATTAAAATTCCAATGGTTATCCGCATCTATTAACAGCTGATTGACGTAATTAATGATTTTTCCGTGTCTAAATTACAGGTAGGACTCACGATAATTTACGTACTCACTGATGGAAAAAGTAAGTCCTATTTAATATTAAAATATCTCATATATAGTTACCTTGCATCATCCCACTGCTGGGCAAATGCATGCTGCTCTCCACATGAGTCTAGCTCTTTCGATCCAGAGCTTATGGCGTCCACTGGTCGTTGTCTTCAGCTCATCTCGGCATCTTCTACGGGGACTGTCACAACACCTTCTGGTCAGGGCTGGGCCAGGGCCCCATAGTGTATATGTGGTGGTTATGGCCACCTCATTTTCTAATCCCATTTATATAATGTGAAACATAATAAAGTATTGGAGTTTTTATTCACAACTTACAGTGTGGGTAAAATATTGGCACTTACATATTAAATAACATTAGTAACTATGAAATTTGCACTTACGAGTATCTAGAAAACATAAAACAATAATATAACTTTTGCAAGTAAGTCTTGAAGCGTAGCATAGAAATGACTCAAACTATACTAAAAAAACAATACAAGTTGCAACTCCAATTTCTCAGTTTTGTATGTCACGAAAATAAACATGGTTTAATACTCAAACGAAATACATGAGTAGTGTCTTTCATCAAGTCAAGATCTAATCTGTACTTTGAACTTTAATTGAGTAAGGTCCAAAGTTCACTGCTAGCTTGAGCTAAGTACGTAGTAGTGTTTCATACGAAAACTAACCTTATTCGTAAGGATTTCATGTGCAAAATATGAACAAAAATGTCATTCAAAAGATTAATTCGTGCTTGAATTCCTAGTCAAAGTTTTGTCTAAAGATTACAGTTTCAGACAGTAGAATAATCTTTCAGGTACGTGGCCTATATCAACGCCAACTACAGCCTGGACAGCCACGTTCGCGTGTCTGAACGTATTTATTTGCTTGTTAAGCTGGTGGCCATCTTTCGCGAACAACCACTTGCATTGGGGCGCGGCAGGCACCTGGGTGCTGCTTATCTGTCAAGGTATGTTTCTTTATTATCTGGGCATCACTTGCATAATCAGACTATATTGTTCCCACTGCTGGGAAACAGGTCTCTCCTTTTCAAGAGGAAGTGGGCTACTACCACACGGGCCCAGTGCGGGTTGGTAGCTGTCACTTGTCTTCACATTTTTGGATCTAGGACATGCCTGTTCCCTCATGATGTTTTCCTTCACCGTTTTGAGAGCAGTCGTGATGAAATTATTTACATATAGTAAAGCGCCTGCCTCGGTTCGAATTTATGAAGTAAAACTCGTATGTCGGGGCTGTTACTATGTGCCACCACTACCCTCCGACATTACTTGAAACAATAAAAGTGTTCAGATATGTATCTGCAACAAATAAGTTTACAAACAAAATTTCATACGTATGAAGCAATGAATTAGGCTCTTTCGTGCCTCGGAAATAAAGTGAGACCATCGCTCCCAGCTGTTAGGGACCATTCATAAATTACGTCACACAAACATGATTTTTACCCCCCCCCCCCCCCCCGTCCTTGTCACAGCTGGTCACATTCGTGAGACCCCCCTCTCTAGTGTGACGTCACATATTTTGCAATTGTACATCTAGACATTAATTTTTTTTCTTTAATTTCTTTCATAGTTCATATTTCGTGTTTTAAATATGTATTTTCAATTTTGAAATGTGACGTCACTAAATTTAGGGGCCCTCCCACCCCCTTGTCACACAATGTCACACTTTGCGACCCCCTCCCCTTCCTTAACGTGTGACGTAATTTATGCATGGCCCCTTATGTGTACACATTTGAAAGTCTATGTCTGGGTTGTGGAGATACGATAGCCGGTCGCTCCATGTAAAATACGGGTATTCAGCTGCATCCAGCTAGACTGGAAGCTGAACCTAACATAGTTGGAAAAAAGGCTAGGCAGATTTGGTCAATCTTGCTCTAAGTGAATAGATTGTATTCTGTTTTTGAGAAATATACGGATTTAACCACCTTTACTAATATTTATTTTATCCTCACCAGGTCTATGCAAACAAGGCATCGGCTTTCACGAGTCGCAGAATCAAGTGTGGTACATGCTGTTCATAGTGTTTGTGCCGTACGCGATGTTCCCGCTGTCTCTGTGCTGGTGCATCACTATCGGCATCGCCTCCAGTCTGGCTCAAATTGTGGCAACATTGATATACATAGCGACTGACATGGAGACGGCAAATTGCTTAGATAAGGTAAGTATTCCGTGTGGTCCCGGACGTAAAGGATAACAATATCCCTCTATTTCCTCCCGTGGATGTCGTAAGGGCGACTAAGGAACTTACTAGAGAATAGGCAGCAGCGTTCTCTATGCATTTTATGAGCATACCGCGATCGCCAAACCGCCTGCCAAGTGTGGTAATTGATGGTTCGCGGGAAGCCCCCCCAAAGTGGGAGAGGCCTATGTCCAGCAGAGAACGTCTTTCGGCTGAAATGCTGATGATGATGATGAATGTAAGTACGGTTTCCTAGAAGACCTGTGGCTGCCAGAAACTGGGCGCAGCAACGGCATTTAAACGATGGCAGCGGGCAAAAAATCTAACTAGCTAATCCACTAAATTTAATTAATAACAATCAACGCAAATCAACCAAGCTGCGATTATTTTACTTGATGTCTTTACGTTTGTTTGGCGCCAACTTAAAATTAATAATCCATATATTTATTTAACTCACGAATTATATTTTAAAGCCGAGATTCACGTAACTTACCACGTTCTTGGCTAAAAATTATGTCTGTTACCGTCGCACTTCTGCCAAACTACAAGTACAAGATAGAGACGGGAATATATCTAAGCAAAGGTACGTGTTACAAGTAACGTTACTTTACGTCCAAAAAAAAAAACTAAATATTTCTATTTCACATAAACGTCAGAAGCTGGGTGCACGGTTCCAAATTGTTGATACCTATGGAGAAGAGCCGGCACTAAACTCGAAAAGTTTAAAATACGGACGGCCAAATGCTTGGTATACCCTAACCAAATACCGTGTTTTTTTTTTCATTGATTGATGAACACTTTTACTTCCAGACTTTCTCAAGCATTGTCCGTCTAATGACCAGCAATCTGTTGTTATACATAGCAGTGAACTTCGCCGGAATGTATGCCAAGTCTCTTGTCGACTGGGGGCAGAGGAAGGTGTTCCTGGAGACGCGCAAGTCAATGATTACCTGGCAGAAGACCAAGAAGGAGAGCGATAGGCAGTTGAGCCTGTTCCAGAGTGGTATGTGTTCAAATATATCTTTTTTTTTGTGCTGTTTTCGTCTGCTCTTGACCTGAAACATATAAAATTATAAAATTGCGCTATTTGTCATTAAACCGAGCAGCTCCAGAGCCGTGAAAGGCATTCCAGTGCCTCATAACTAGACAATCAACCCTTCCAAGTTTATAAGTACGATAGAATTTTTACTCTTGTTTCAAGCTTTATCGCCCTTATCCAAAATACAAATTAGTGTCACTATGAGAACTCTCTATGAACATATCATTTGCTATAGTGAAATGAAGACTTGACTGGTTTTAAAATTTACAGTGATACCAGACTTCCTGGCAAAGAAGATCTTCAGGCACGTGTGTATGACAGGTGGTGAGATTGAAGAGCAGCAATTCAGCCAGCTGGTAAATGTGGTACATCACCACCAGGACGTGTCCATACTGTTCGCTGACATTAAGGGATTTACTGGTAAGCCGTACTTGTGGCATAATATAAACATAGGTATGTGGAATAGGGTGGAATGGACCTCATCCTTCGACCAGACAGGCGTTGTTTCTGGTGGGCTATTGCACTACACTTCATGTCGGATTCTGTATAAATGTAATCATGCTAATAACTCAGCTTGCATGATTCATGAGTAACGTTTTGAGTAAGAGTGTTGATGGCTATAGAAGTCGTTACACCACAGGGCACCACCTGTGGGGTACCTTTTGGTTTCCCTTAGTAAGGAAAGATCAAAGAAACGATGTATGGGCTGTATGAATGATGATGTGTTAAGAAAGGGGGTGACTACTAAGATAGTGACTAATAGAGAAGTATGGGAGAAAAATACATGTTGTGCCGCCCACAAATAATATAGGATAAAGCTAGAAGAATAAAGTTGATGAGTGGATTAAGACTAGATAGTAAATACTTTGATTTATTCATATAAATTCAACCCTCCCAGTTTCTCAGATTCTTAAACTGTATAGCATGTTTTGCATAGACTTTTTATATGGATTTAATTAAAATTACATTCGATATTTTCCAGAAATATCAAGCAAATACAGTGCACAAGACTTGGTAATATTGCTGAATACATTGTTCGCTGGCTTCGACGAGTTGGCGTCGGTAAGATTGTCATAATTACTCACTTAACAGACTGCATGCTGACCGCTATGGACTCATGTATAATTTACCTGGAAACTAGAACCGGATGGAATAAGGCAAGATGTCAGTAGACCAAATATATAATATGACAGGGTGACTTGGATGGATTCCATGGATGCACCGACTCTTGTTCAAGCCAGCATGCGCCGCTGAGCCTGTAGCTTGAAATTCATCCCTAAATAATAATCACTCAAATCTAGTCCGTGCCTTGTTGCACTTGACCAGCGGTGCCCTAAGCCGAGGTCGGTATCCCATAGAAGATGCCCTTAGCGAGTAGTTTTTAGTTTAAAGCCCGGACCTTAAATTATTACAGTAGCCACAGGCAATTCCGGTTAAGCAGCCGATAACCTCATAGGTTGACTTGCGAGATGTCATTACAGATTAAAGAAATAGATGGATCTCTACTATTAAGGATTAAGACGAGTGAAACCTAAGGTTTAGGACATAAACATCCCCATAATACTTATGCCGAATCGGTCACTTATAAAAAAAACCGGCCAAGTGCGAGTCGGACTCGCGCACCGAGGGTTCCGTACAAACCTGTAGGTATAAAGTTTAAAAATTTTAAAAATATTTTTATTATATGATGTAACCAAAAACTTACGGTTTTCGCAATTTTTCCTTTATCTGTGCTATAAGACGTTGCTTCGTACCAAATTTGAAAATTCTAGATCGACTGGAAGTACCCTTTAGGTTTTGATTCCCTTGCGAGTTTCGAAAATTTGCGACATAAACGGCTATATCTTTTGATTGCGTTAGCTTAGAAGCTTGATTTTTTCACAGCTTCAAGGGACAGTAGACTTGAGTATTTGATATAAATTTCAGCTTGATAACTTTACGCGTTCTAGAGAAAAAGGGTCTTGACAGACGGACGGACGGACGGACAACAAAGTGATCCTATAAGGGTTCCGCTTTTTCCTTTTGAGGTGCGGAACCCTAAAAATTACCAACTTCATCTATATCTTCCCATATTTTAATTGAACTCGCTTTTAATCTGTCTTTGTGTTAGCGTTATTCTTCTAAACTACGCAACGGATTTTGATATGTATTTAGACCACCATTTCGAGAGTTTTTTGAAATTTTATTATGAATATATTTTTTGTATTTATATGCATTATACAATACATTTATCATATGCATTATGCATTTCATTAATCATACAACACATTCATGTAAATGTGTCCAAACACACATAGTGTTGTGGTGTTGTGTTTGGACACCGGTTTTGCCGACACCTTAATACCTTTATTGATGATTATACAGGATCAAATTAAATTTGCTGATTTAACTTTATGAACACGTGTTGGGTTATATCGAAAACCAATGAAACAAAAAAAAAACATTTTGCACTTTTCGAACTTTGTTGCCGATGCCCGATACATATGGTATACATTTAGTGAAGTCAAAAAAACCGTGCATAACAGAGGCAGGTCATCATCATCATCATCATTTCAGCCGTAATACGTCCACTGCTAGACATAGGCCTCCCCCAATTTGGGGGGCTTTGCCATAATCGCCACGCTTGGCAGGCGGATAGGCTATCGCAGTATGGTAGTAAAATGCATAGAGAACGCTGCTGCCCATTCTCTAGTAAGTTCCGTACCGCCGTCGCCTCTTACGACACCCACGGGAAGAAATGGGATGATGCTATTCTTTACGTCCAGCACCACAGGGTACGGCAGGTCATAGTTTTACATAAATATTCAATTATCCAGGAAAACAATTGCATCCGCATCAAGTTGCTGGGTGACTGCTACTACTGCGTGAGTGGACTGCCGGAGCGACGTGAGGACCACGCTCAGTGCTGCGTCAATATGGGGCTGCACATGATACGAACCATCCGCGAGGTGCGGAAGGCCATGAAAGCCTCATCACTGCCTAAAATTGAGGTAGGAGCATATATTTTTCATATTTTTGGAATTCACTGGTCTAAGTCGATTCTCGTTGCTGTGAGACAGAAGGAGTTCAACTGATCATGATCGAAAGTTTAAAGAGCATGGGTTCCAGTAACAAATCCAATTTATTCATCATCATCATCATTTCAGCCGTAAGACATCCACTGCTGGACAAAGGCCTCCCCTAAGCATAGCCACTTCAACCGGATTCCTGGATCCTTCACCAGGTCATCGGCATCTTGTAGAAGGCTTTCCAACGCTACGTCTCCAGTACGCGGTTGCCACTCCAGAACCTTCCGGCCTCATCGGCCATCTGTTCTGCGAGCAAAGTGCCCAAGTTATTGCTAAAAGTTATTTCCAACTTACGTTTTATCTGTGTTCAGGTGGATCTGGACATGCGCATCGGTATCCACAGCGGTAAGGTGCTGTGCGGAGTACTGGGACTCCTGAAGTGGCAGTTCGACTTGTGGTCTCGTGACGTCACTCTTGCCAACCACATGGAGAGTGGTGGCTTACCTGGGTAAGCTTGCATTATTTAAAGTTCGTTATGCTCAACATTCGACGATTTTCCATAACTGATGTAATTTTATTTAAAGTGCCATTTTGGACTACTTTTAAGCATGAATAGGGCTTTCATGCTTTCATTTTTTTGTTACACCAAGATACAGGCTAGGCTTAGTCTTCTGCTAGTTAGAATTCATATCATAAAACTTGTATGTGTGTATGTTAAATAAATGTGTATTAATTTCATCAAAAAACTAAGAGAACCACAATTTTACTTCTATCGTTCCCTTGTTCTCATTGGTTACTTGACTAACTCTAGCTTTCAACCTCCTTTCACAAAACCAAAGTCAAACACAACCACTTTCCTGTGGCAAAACATTTCTTAGTCATGCAGACTCTCAGCTTATAAAACATACAACATATTATACATGTCCAGTCGCTTCCTAATGAAACATAGTTATATTTTCCAGTCGAGTCCATATTTCTTCTGCTACACTTAAATGCCTAAATGGAGAATTTGAGGTGGAACCTGGAGATGGTGGATCGCGGGATCCGTACCTTCGAGAACACCATCCTGACACATACTTTATTAAGTGTCCTGAAGAAACTGAACTGACCGATCAGCTAGCAGATAGGAAAGCGTCTAACAGGAGCAGGTAAAGCAAACATGCATTATAATGATGTATACTGGTTAAAACTTCTGGTTTTGTTGATCACAACTTGCAACCGAAACTATTCCAATAATTCTAATGCAATATTCAAAGCTATCATTCTCATGAATTAACTAACGAAACTTAGATAAAAACTGTATTTCATATTAGGTAGTATGCTTTCCATGATCCTATTTGGGAACCATAATTAAATCACAATCAATACTTTAGAAATGGCCCTCTCCTTTTATGTGGGTTCACAAATTCGTAGTATCGCCAGTTGGTGTTGTCGCATTTCTTTTTCCACGACAACAAACTTTGTAATTACTCAATCTTTATCTAATAATTGTTATAATTCCAACAGAATTCCTTCTGCGTCGCAGCTTACCTGCGAGATCAACTCTCGCCGGCAAAGCAGCATCGGCGAGGAATGGACCCCGAAGATGCCCTTTGCAGACGTAATGTTAATCATTTTATTTACAACGAAATAGAAAGCTATGATGTGAAGGCACGAACTTCGGCTTACACCGATTCAGGAGCGAAAACAATACAAACAAATCGAATAAATTGTCGAACGCATGTCCTGGATCAGTGATGGCCCAAGTAACGACCGTGTCTTACAATTTGTAAGTCGTAGGTTTGAACGCAGACAGGTGCTATACCTTCTACAAATTATTTCATCACCTCTGGTTTCGAAACGGTGAAGAACAACATCGTGAGGACACAAAAATTCTAAGACATCTGCAAACACGGACTGGCCCCGCGTGGTCGCTTACGGGCCAGTCCCTCCCACCGAGATTTGGCCTGTGTCCCAGCAGTGGGAATATTATAGGCTAAATATACTTGCCAATTCTTGTGATTGGATGACCGAACCACCAACAGAGCTCTTGAGATGGTTCAATTCAAACCCGTCGCCGTAGTTCGCAAGGCGCTTCTGGAAACCCTATTGTAATGTCAAAGAGGTAATTCTATGACGTCAATCGCTCGTTCTGTGTTCAATAGAGTTAGTTTTCCCTAAATTGTAATAAATATGTATATTTGGTTTTTCAGTGTTACGATGGCGAGTGGGCCCTCTCAAAGGAAGATATGATCCAGGATGTGCCACCGATGTTAGAAGTTGAGGTGAGGTACATTTTATTTATTCCGTGTGGTGCCGCTGGACGAATGGAATTACACGATTTCTTCCCGTGGGTGTCGTAAGAGGCGACTAAGAGACTTACTAGGGAATGGGCAGCAGCGTTCTCTATGAATTTTACCACCATACTGCGAGCTTCAACCCACCTGCCAAGCGTGGTGATTATGGGAAACGCTCCCAAATTGGGGGAGGACTTTGTCCAGCACTGGACGTCTTTCGGCTGAAATGATGATGATGATGACATTAATTTGTTCACTCTCATTTGACGCTCAGCTTGACGATGCGCAGCATGGTTTCCGAATGGGCCGCAGCATAAACTTAAATTTAATGTGTTTTATGAACCAGGCCGCGACAGTGCTGGACTCAGAGGCAGGAGCCCAACTGGATGTGGCTTACTTCGACTTCAGGAAGGCATTTGATAGTGTAGATAATGATATTCTGTTGAGTAAATTTGCAAACGCTGGTTTCACTCCAGCCCTTCTTAAGTTCTTTTCCAGCTACTTGTATAATCGAAAACAAATTGTAGATTATGCTGGGACCACCTAGAACCAATATTGCACCCTTACAGGGGTAAGTCAGGGTACTAATTTAGGGCCAATGCAATTTATTATAATAGTAAATGACCTGCTTAAAGTGGTGAAAGATGCTGGTTGTTTACTATTTGCCGACGATCTAACGTTGTTCATGCGGGTTACCAATCAGTCGGACTGTGAATTGCTGCAGCGGGACATTGATCGTGTAGTAGGGTGGAGCACTGATAAAAAACTACTTTTTAAGGCGAGGTTGCAGTACTTTTTAACTTTTTTAAACCTCTGTAAATCTAGCAAAATGGCAAGTTTCCGTAAAAAAATATATATTTAGGAAAATTGAACATACTATTAAGCGCTGTGTGAAGATAGAAACGTGAATAAAAACAATTGGCTCGATAAAAAATAATCATAAAGATTA
This sequence comes from Aporophyla nigra, assembly GCA_947507805.1. Lineage (NCBI taxonomy): Eukaryota > Metazoa > Arthropoda > Insecta > Lepidoptera > Noctuidae > Aporophyla > Aporophyla nigra. The sequence goes on from OX382294.1 coordinate 22,754,358, forward strand.
CACTAAATCGTCATTTAAAACGTGTACCTTGAAGAGATTCCATCATTAAACCATGTAAAACTCATACAAAAAAAATGGTTTTATTGTTTTTTAGGGCATGCTGAGAAAATATTTTATAATTTCCTTATCATTTTGTCTCCACGAAACAATTATACATAAAATCTAGCAGCTCAAGCGCTCGCAACGACCGGCCAGTGTTCGCCGAAACGTCTTCAACTACAAGAGGGCCTTAATGTCACAAAATGCAACGTGATGTCTTTTACGCGTGCCGTGGTTCCCCGACGAGCTATCAACCGGGCACAAATCCAGACTTTAGGCCGATACGGAAATTACTTGGGAAAAAACCCTAAACCACTTTGCCCGACCCGGGAATAGATCCCAGGACCTCATGCTCAGTAGAAACGCTTGTGACCAATAGACCAATAAGGCAGATAGTTAATAATCATGTATTAAAATATAGTTTCACTACGTGGACCCATTAATTACTTAAAATACTTCTTCACAGGAAAACGACATTATAAACCATTTGATCGAAATGAAGTCGATCCGGCGGATGCGCCGTCGTTCTATGTACGGTTGGTCTCTGCGGTTCAATCGGCCTACAATCGAAGCTCTGTTCGGAAGAATTGATGAGGTGACCTTCAAATCAAATATTATGTGCTGCCTGGTCCTATGGCTGTTCGTTGTGACTGTGCAAACTCTTGTGCACTACAAGTAAGTCTATTGTAATATTATCTATCTGCATAGCGAACTCAATGTGTCTTTTAAATTGAATGAATGCATTTATTCTTTTTATATTTTACTCTCAAAAGCACATTGCAATTCAAAAATAGTTTTTAAGTCTTTTTCGCTTTTCAATGTGACTTTTTTGCTCATAACCTACATATACAGAACATTATACTCAAAAATAAAACTAAGTCTTGTGTGTCTTTAATTATTCGTATTCCTTTACAGTTGCGAGAACCTCATAATAGTCTTAATGGTGATGACGGTTCCTCTAACCCTCTCTTTCGTGCTGGTGATGTTGGAGGAGTTCCCTGGCGTACATAAGTACCTTTACAGGGTCTCCGCACGTTTCAACAACATGCATCTGCTCAAGATCGTACATATTTGCTGTTTCATCTTTATCATGACCATTACAAGGTATGTTTCATTTTTCTCTGCGGTCATAATTCCGTTTTCGGCTCAAAAGAGAACTATAAAGGTAATAGACCTTGAACAGTGCAAGTAACTTACTTCATCCGCAATATTGATATCAAAGAAGTGGTGAAAACATTAGCTAGTCACCAAGTGGGGCACAGTCCTAAGCTGTCTTGACCTTTAACATTTAAATAAATATCACCACTCATCATCATCGTCATCATTTCAGCCGTAAAACGTCCACAGCTGGAAATAGGGCTGCCCCAATTTGGGGGGCTTTGCCATAATCGCCACGCTTGGCAGGTGGGTAGGCGATCGCAGTATGGTGGTGAAATGTATAGAGATCACTGCTGCCCATTCTCTAGTAAGTCCTTTAGTCACCTTTTACGACCCCCCCGGGAAATGGGATGGTAATATTCTTTACGCGCGTCACCACACGTATGAATATCACCATTCATTAAAGGTTATTTTAAAGACCCTCTTTCCTTTTTGTTTCAGCACAGTAAAACTTTTTGCCTGCCCAAGTACAACTCAGTCTGAAACGCCAAACGGTACCATTTCTTTCATAGCATACAACTTGACGAAAACTACGACAGAAATTAGAAGTGGACCAGGTTTGTAAATACACAATCATCATCGGCCTATCCGATTGAATGTACCAAGTGACCTTTGTCATTTTTTCGTATTGTTCATATTTTATATTGTATTTCTCTACAATGTTTATGAATCGAATCCAGCACAAAATTAGCCGATTTTGTAGTCCCGTTCCTGGAAATTTCTAGTAAAACTCTTAAAAAGTTAAAGACCGTTAAGATATCCCCTAAATTAGACATATGACTTGAGAAGCCACCTTAGATCTCAAAACATACTCAAAGGATATTTTTTGGTAATGAGGAATGAATTAGAAGGGCTTACTGCGTAATCCGTACAAAAAAAAAATTGGAATGGGACCCGCGTTGAAATATAGGTCATGGTTCTTCAATCCATACGGCCACTTTAAATACAGCAATATCTTCTTCAACAGCTGAGTGCTCCCACCCAGAATACGTGGTGTTCACGTGGGTACTATGCCTGATCGCGCTCACCTCGGTGCTCAAATTGTACTTCCTCATCAAGACGCTGGTAGCAACCATCAACGTCGTGATATACTGCACTTTGATTGTTTACTACTATGAACATCACCAAACCGGGAATCCGTGAGTATTTATAGAAATAGTAACTGTGCCCTATGGTTTCGTGCGCGGAGATTCCCACAGGAAATGTAGATTTTTACCTAACATTAATGTCAAAGAATTTCTCATTTTCCAGGCTACTGCCCGCACAAATGCTGGTCCTCATGATAGGTTTTCTTATAGTGGTGATCATTCACGCGCGGCTGGTAGAAGTAATATCTCGACTGGACTTCCTTTGGAAGCTTCAAGCGAAAACCGACCTTGATGAGATGGAGTACACTCAGCGCCTTAACAGGAATTTGCTCAAATATATACTACCAGATCACACAGTCAATCATTTCTTGAGCAAAGATTGGCACCCTGATGTAAGTTTAAATTGGAATATTCTACATTTCATAATGCCTCCTATTTGTGTTTACTGTGGGCAGTCAGCTACGATACATTATTTTCTAACTAATCTGACAATGTATGAACAAAAGAAGCCACTGTCAGTGTGTTGTCAGTGCCAAATTCAGAATCAAACTTTGACTTATGACCACTACGCGTAGCATAACTACTACTATCTGCTCTCCAAGAAGATAAAGTGTCATTTCATTCTTCTTTTTGCCATCTCTCGGAAGAATTCGTTCTAAATTCCTACCACTTATTTTAGCTCTGATTTTGCATCACTGTGGTTTAAAATTTCACGGCAACTGCTGCCGCTGGTGAATCGTTGCTGACGGAGGTAAAATAACTGTGAAAGGACTGTGCAATCGGTAATTTAGGTTTTTATTCCTTCCGCTTCTACGGAGGTCATACGCAGTCTGGCCTTACGTCCCAGATTAATCTTGAGCTTTTATTTCAGAACCTGTATTCGCAAGTTCATGAAGAAGCAGGTGTGATGTTCGCATGTATAGCTAACTTCGATGAATTCTCCTCGGATCAGAATGCAGTCAAGTGTATGCGTGTGCTCAACGAAATCATATGTAATGTATTATTATGATGATATCTACAAACTTTTATTCAAGTTCTTAACTGTAAATTTCTTAAGGGCTAATTTTAATCAACTTCATGATCTAGTTTCATCCTTTAAATTTCCACTTCAGGGGATGAAATTACGACGTTTACCATGAGTTTCCCGTGGCCTTGGCATATAGGCAACTGAAGGAACACGGGTGGGTTTTAGTCAGTAAAAGTCTGACACGCCCTCCCGCTCCACCCAGAGCGGGAGACGTGATTTGATGATTTCCCACCCACAAAAAAGAGGGATGATATTTCGAAAATCCTTCGTTAGTGTGATTTTTAGTTAAAATCTCATATTTCTGAATCCAGCAGTTGAAACTACGCATTATTTGTTACTGAGTAACAGTTTTTTTTTAAATTATGTAGGTACCTAGTTTTATACAGGATAAGTTTTTATCCAGTGCGCAAATTTTAACAAACTTGTTTAAAGTTATAAAAATCATTCAATATAACATTTTGATATATCTTAGTACAAAAAAATAAAGTTATCGTTAACGAAAGATGTTTATTTTGAAACTGGTTTTTACGGTAACTTGAACGCAGCGCCGGTGCGGTGGCGAAGGTGAACGACCGACCAGCTGTTCGATCGGTCAAAATTCTAAGAAGTTCGAAGTACCTACGCCGGCGCGCGGTTACTGACCTATTACTATTGTCAATATCATATTACGAAATATGTAGGGTGTCCACAGTTTACTGATTTAATGTCGGATATTTTTTTGTAAAGTATCGAAAAATAATCGAAATGTGTTTTATTACTGACTAGCTTCCGCCAGCAGCTTCGCCCGCGTGAAAATCCAACCCCCCAATTCACCCTCTTAGGGATGGAATTTCAAAAAACACTTTCTTAGTGGATACCTACTCTTCACAAAGAATACACCCTCCTAATTTCATGTCTCTAGGACCAGCGGTTTAGGCTATGCGTTGATATATCAGTCAGTCACTCAGGACTTTGAATTTTATATATATTACTAGCTTTTGCCCGCGGCTTCGCCCGCGTGGATGTCGGAAATTAATGCAAGAGGACGTATAACCGCGATAAGAATGTGTTATTCCAGGTTATATAGGTAATATAGACTCTGTGTGCTATTTTCGATCCAGATCCATTCAGCCATTTTTGTGTGATTGAGAAACAACAACCCAATCATACATATTTTCACATTTATAATATTATTTGCCCGCGGCTTCGCCCGCGTGGATGTTGGAAATTAATGCAAGAGGACGTACTACCGCGATAAGAATGTGTTATTCCAGGTTATATAGGTAATATAGACTCTGTGTGCTATTTTCGATCCAGATCCATTCAGCCATTTTTGCGTGATTGAGAAACAAACACCCAATCATACATATTTTCACATATATAATATTATTAGTAGTAGGATTATAACTCATATTACTTAGGATTCATAGTTTATGAGAACATCATGTGTGTTGGTGTTTTTAAAATAAAAGTAATAGTATTCAGAGTAAGAAGACTGTGACATAGGGCTTGGTTTAGTTGAATATAAGTCTTCCTGGTTTTTCTTAACGCTCCTATTTTACCTATACAGACACTCAATCATTTACCAGACACCGAACATAATTATAGGAATAGTACTTTTGCCAGTGGCTTGGCCCGTATAGCTGTCGGAAAATATCACCCGGGAACCTACTACCGGGATAAAGTAGGTATCCTATCTGTTACGTATCCATGATATAATATATCTTTGTGCCAAATTCGATCTAAATCCGTTTGGCCGTCTTTGCATCATTGAGAAACAAACATCCAAAAATCTAAACATCTAAGCAATTTCGCGGTCTCTTACTTGAAATAATACTATTAGGTTTATTTTGAGTATAATGAACAAACATGATATTCGCAATTACTTTGAAGCCAAAGTAATATGAATTACAATCCTACTTATCCTGTACTACCCGGCCCCTGCCAACGCGCTCTGCGCCCACTTTTTAAATCTCTAATATCTTCTAAGATATTCATTTAAATTACATGCTGTAAAGGGCCATATTGATCTATATTAAATGCACAATGTATTAAAGGTACTTAATTGGATAAGTATTAATGCTGTATTGCTTAAAATCGCTTCGTAAATAAGCCCTTATTTCTCGTAAAAAGTAAAAGATAAAAAATGGTTATTGTGGGTTATCCCTAAGAGATAGACATATACCATTGAGGACATTTTTGTAGGCCTTTTTAAGGTGTACAATACTGTAGTACATTATTTTGATCTATTTCGTAGGATTCAGCCAGGGTTTTTCGAATTTTGAGACGTATGTCAGCGTAGTTTTAGAAGATAGTTATTTTTTTTTCTAAAATAAAAGAATCTTTCTAAAATAAAAATAGCCTAAGTTACTCCTTGTTACATCAGCTATCTGCCAGTGAAAGTCCCGTCAAAATCGGTCCAGCCAATTCCGAGATTAGCGGGAACGAACAGACAGACAGACAGACAGACAGACAGACAGACAAAAATTGTAAAAAATGTTGTTTTGGTATATGTGTCGTGTATACATCCATATACACTTAGTAAAAAGTGGTTATCTTAATATTAAAAACAGACACTCCAATTTTATTTATTTGTATAGATATAGATACGGAACCACCAAAAAAAATTTGCGCGCTGGTTAAAAATTTTCCCTGTATAACACTATCGTTTGTTACAGTTTCCTTCGACAAGCTTCTGTTGCAGCCCCGATTCAAGTGTATCGAGAAGATTAAGACGGTTGGCGCCACATACATGGTTGCTTCGGGGCTGAAGTCTGAGAACCCGGTACGAAATTTTCATTTTTGACAAACTGCGGTCGTCGTGGACCGCAGTTCGTGTAGACCGGAGTGTCGCTAACAAATAAAGAAAACCACAAACATTCTAATTCACAGAAATATAGCGACCCAAAATATTAAATTCATAAAAGTGTGATTTAAAAATAGTAAATATCGAAGTATATTTAATAAATATACTTAAACACTCTGTTTAGACAACGTACCTTCGTACCTTGTAGTTAAGGTGTGTCGATTTTACGTTTTGGGCATATTTGCAAAAAAAAAAAAACCTATTATGACAGTTTCGTATTCTCCTTATAATGGTAATGGCCATAGAGCAACACGGACTACCGACGGATTATCGTTATCAAACAGCGATAACAAGTATGTGGGTTCATTTGTTGCATATATTTGGTTTCTAACCTCGATTGCAAACTAGATGTGTTGAAAATAAATTAGAATGAAACCCAATTAAAAAAAAAAAAAAAACAAATATATTATGCGTTAGATGCACTCAGCTTCATTTTGGGATAACAATGTGTAATAGGGCAGTGACCTGATAATTACTTTAAATAGACAGAGAGAACACTCTCTAAGAATGAGTAAATCATTTAAATCATAGATATAAGTCTAAAAAAATTACATAGGGTAACATCAATACTAAAACTAGTAAAAGTGATCATATTTCCCTAAATTATTAAAAATAATAATTATTATTGTGTTCTTTAGTCGAGCGAAACCGGCTACCACCACTTGTGCTCATTGGTGGACTTGGCGATTGCTCTGAGGAAGGAGGTCGAAACCATCAATTACTACGAATTCCGGCTGAGAATAGGTAAGACATTATGTAACAATGTTCAATGAAAGTTTTAATGATCTTTAGAGGCGTTTCCAAAATTTTAACTAACGCTGCCAACGTGGGATAAAGTAATCCAGGTTAAACTGTCTGTGTGGTCCGCCATGGATCGGCTCAGGAAAATATGGAGAAACAGAAACATCATAAAGGCCACTAAAATGCGACTTGTCAGGGCATTAGTGTTTCCTATATTTCTTTACGGTGCTGAGACATGGACTTTAAGGGAAAGCGAGAAAAAGAAGATAGACGCTTTAGAAATGTGGTGTTGGAGAAGGATGCTTAGCATAACCTGGACACAGTTTCGAACCAACGTTTCAATCCTCCAAGAACTTGGCATCAAACAGCGTCTTTCTTCCATCGTCCAAAGTCGTATTCTCGCTTTCTTTGGGCACATCACACGCCGAGACGACACATCGGTGGAACGACTTGACATGCAGGGAAAAATTGAAGGCACAAGAGCTCGTGGCAGGTCGCCCATGCGTTGGACCGATCTGGTCAAAACAGCACTTAATGATCCACTTCACGATTGTACGAGAAGGGCTGCAGTACGAGAGGAATGGCGACGGATTGTGAAGCTCGTCACCACACCAGATATAAGTTCAGAAACGGTTTCTGTGGCACCTCGCATTTTCGAGGGGTAAAAGTAAACAGCTACTCTCATATCATTCTCGTCTCAAGCATTTCAAAATGCAGTTGTTAACTACTCGAAGAGAAGTTACTGATACCTTATTTATCTACAAGTTACTTGGAAATAAAATAGACAGCCCAAACCTACTGAGCCTCCTAAAGTTCCGTGCCCCAGCCCGCTATCCGCGAAACCCTATAACACCATTGTACCCACAATTGTGCAGAATGGTTCTGGGTGTTAACTCACCGATTTCACGTCTCTGTAAAAACCTGAACAGCTGCAGTGACCGCACTGACGTACACCATGACAGCATCGGAAAATATTATAAAATTGTGGTTGAACACTTTACTCTCAACCAATAACCTCGCTACTGAATGTTTATTTTAATTTTAATATTATATTTTATTTTCTATTTACTTTAATCCTATAGATTTTAATTTAATAATGAGACTTTAATTATTTCTATTTGTTAATTTTATCATTCTGTTATTTGTTCAATTTTTTTTTGTTATTGTATTTTTGTTACGCATGATTCTTATTGTCTTTGTAATAATATGTAAAACCATAAATGGTGCATGTTAATTGTTGCACTTAAGAATGTACTGTTATCGAAATTATATTTAATGTATTGTGTAAACAATTGTTGGCTAACCTAAATAAATAAATATAGTAGGATAATTTATTGTACACCAGAAATATATTTGATAAAAATCACCAGCACCACAAAACATACAATGGGTGTCCTTCTCGCTTTCTGTGATCTCTTCCATGCAAAGTTATATTATTTATATATTCCGTGTGAGAGTGATGTAGCTATACAGGACGAATCCGCATATAATAGACCACAAGTAGCTGTTGTACCTGGTCGTTCTCGCTGAGTACAGTCTGGCAAATTAATTGAAAACAATTTGACTAGCAACTTAAACCGTCCTTATATTCAAATCACAACTGTCATTCTTTGACAATTGTATGAACTGGCTATAACACGGCAAATTGTAACGTAAAGTAATACGTAATTCTTTATTGACATAATTAGTTACAGAAACTTGTTTGAAGCCTCTGACTCCTGAACTAGGTGTACCTGTATGTCAGGAGTCAGCGTCCTCTTCCATTATATTTCTCTCAGACACTAATATCAACATAGGAATCGACCAACATTTGACATAATTGATGTAGAGTGTATTTTTTTTTTAATATTTGTAGCTCAATATGAGCTGTCCTGATTTAGTTCGTTTCTGGGACGAGTTCTGAGTAACTACTATGTGTTTCAGGAATCAGCTGCGGTCCTCTCGTGGCTGGTGTAATTGGTGCTCGCAAGCCGGTGTACGACATATGGGGCAACACTGTCAACGAGGCATCTCGCATGGAGAACACTGGAGTCATTGACCAGATCCAGATAACGAAATACACCAAGGAGGTAGTAGCTATGTATATCGAAATCAACTTCATCATTCTTTGTGGGGAAATTGACAAAGGAACCCACCGCCTGAGGAAAAACCGGGTTTAATAGGACTAAAAATAAAACCTTTGGCTGCTGGTCTCCTTAAACGAACCCATACTAAAAGACGACACTGGCTAAATGAATACCTAAAAGTGCGGAGTTGTATTTCTAACTTCCAATGCGTTCAGCATTTAAAATTAAATTAAATCAGCACCGTAAAAATCTAAAAACGCAGTTTTATTTCGGCATTCATTTGGATGTCGCTTAGGGCATGTAAATTTTTCTCTTAGTAGCTCACAGCATGGCCAAAAATGGCTCGTTTTCTCTTTCCGTCCCAGTGGCTCCCTCATATTTGAAAGCCTGCGTTAGGTAATTCGCGCCAGTAATGCTCTCGAGACTGCTTTATGTCAAATATACAGGGTGGTGATGTAATCATGGGCATAAGCAGGTGATTCTATCCGTCTTACATTGCTAACCTACAATTCTAGCTTTGACTCTTAATTCGTGTCATTTTCAGATTTGTTACAGTTTTCTAGCTTTGACTCTTAATTCGTCTCATTTTCAGATTTGTTACAGGTGTAATGTTAATCACGTAATATGGTTTAAATCGTTTATTTTAGATTTTATAAAGTACTAGCTTCTGCCCGCGGCTTCACCCGCGTGGATGTCGAAAATTCACCATTTCAACCCCCCATTTCACACTCTTAGGAATTGAATTTCAAAAAACCCTTTCTTAGTGGTTATTTACTCCTCATAAAGAACACACCCTCCAAATTTCATGTCTTTAGGACCAGCTGTTTAGGCTGTGCGTTGATATATCAGTCAGTCAGTCACTCAGGACTTTGAATTATATATATAATTTAATAAATCTAGTACCTCTATTTTGTGAATGTGGGACGAACGAATGGAATCCTTGGAGTCTATAAGGCCTATGCTATATAGAGTCACTGTTGATCCGACTTATAGTTTTTGCTGTAGGTTTGTAGACCATTTTCTATTTTATTAAGTACGTGGTAATTCTTGACATTCGTACACTGTAACCCGTGACTGAAAACTAAAACTGTTAGATAAAATTATTGTAAAAGCCAATTATTTTTAAAAGAGTAAAGGGTTTCTTGTCGGCTCTTCTCCATAGGGAATCCGTGGAACCAGAAACCGTGCACTTAGCTTCAACGTTTTTGTCGTTAGTACGTTTCCAGTTCGATTGGCCATTGGCTAACAGGCTCTCTAGGACCTCATAGTCAGTTAGCAATGCCTTAAATTAACACCAGAATTTGCTCTCATGCCATGATTAATTAACAAAAACTTATGAATTCTTTTGTCGTTTAGCTTTTGGACGGTTTCTACGTTCTTAATAGTCGCGGCGAGGTAAATGTGAAAGGCAAAGGAATGATGGAGACATGGTGGGTGGTAAAGAAGTCGAGGAAGGACGAGATTGCGCCAGGAGGAACCGCGGACGAGAGGCCGACTGTTCCGCCGCGTTCGCTGGCAGCACTCGTTTGCTCTGTGATGCAGTCACGAAAACGCATCTATACGCATCCACTGGATGCTGCGTCTATGCGTGAGTATACAACATACCTGCAACATATTAATATTGTAACTAGGCAAATCAAGCCTTATTGAAATTCAGTTTGGGAGTTCAGACGTGAAAAAAAACTTTTTTACAAAAAAAAACAACCGACTTCCTTAAAAACACTTCAAAGTGAAAAATAACTTTAATTTCGCAAGTCGGTGTCTTAGGATATGTATTTTGGTTTTTTTGCCACCGACTTCCGAAATTAAAGTTATTTTTCACTTTGAAGTGTTTTTAAGGAAGTCGGTTGTTTTTTTTTGTAAAAAAGTTTTTATTTTTGAATTTTTAGTTGTGGTATCCACCCCGCACTAATTCCAAACAAACAATGCATATTTATGCGATTGCAGAAATCGCGGTTGATTTGCTGTCATTTTTTAAAGAGTTCCGGTGTTTATCTCTGGAATTCATCTTTAGATCTATATGAAATTCATATGGGACCATTTCGGAATAAACCCCTTTAAAAAAAAATAACAATTTTGCAAATCCGTCTATATATGACAGAGTTATGGCCGAACATACATAAAAAAAAAAAAAAAAAAAAATATAAACATCCGAATTGATAACCTCCTCCTTTTTGAAGTCGGTTAAAAACACAACACTGCTTAAAGAATCTTCATAGACCTAAATTACAGGGTTTTTTTTTTTTTTTTTGGTGGGAAATCATCAAATGACGTCTCCCGCTCTGGGTGCAGCGGAAGGGTGTGTCAGACTTTTACTGACTCAAACCCACCCGATTTCCTTCAGTTGCCAATATGCCAGGACCACGGTAACACATTCGAACAAACTCGCGACCCTGGCAGGAAATGACAGGGTTATGTTTATTTCATGAAATTGTATTGAAAAAAAAAAACAAAATGGCGGCGAACGTTTCAATTTTAGCTAGCCTCCACAAGATTTATCATCTGATTAGATTATTATTTTGATTGATCATTTGTTCTGTGTCTGGGTGTAATTTATCTATAATATGTATGTATTTAGTAATATTTAAGTATGTTTATCAGTTGTCTGGTTACCATAGTACAGGCTCTGCCTAGTTTGGGATCAGATAACTGTGTGTTGGTTGTCCTAAGATATTTATATTTATTTATTTATTATTGTAAAATAAACGACTGACGTTTTGACAGTTGTTGTATTCGTTTATGTTTAGTAATATAAGGTTGTGTGTCAATGTGTTTCAGCTAAACGGAAAAGCAGTGTCCGTGTGAACCGTGCAGTCACAGCTCCGTCGTGTGGCTCAAGTCAACAAGGCGATAACTTGTGGCGTCCGCGGCCTAGGAATGCAAGGACGTGAGTAATTAACATCTACTTCTATGAATATGACTCAATATTATAACAGTCTACTGTTTCCACACTTCTCGTGGAGAAGATAGGTCTTTAACAACGTGGTTACGGTGACAGTTTACATTTCAAAATGCTACAGCCCCTAAAACTATTTCTTCCACTGCTTACCGCGGAAAGTTAAAAATAATAGTTTAAAAAACTAAAAAACACGCTTCCATTTAGAACCAAACTAAAAAGTACAAAATAATGGGAAAAAAGCGTGGGGTGCTTTTTAAGGTATTTTTTTTTTTATTGATATCAGGCACCCCACGCTTTTTTTCCATTATTTTATACTTTTTAGTTTGGTTTTCAATAGAAGCGTATGTTTTAACCGACTTCATAAAAAGGAGGAGGTTATCAATTCGTCTGTATTTTTTTTTATGTTTGTAAGCTCATAACTTTTGACTGGGTGAACCGATTTCGATGATTTTTATTTGAAAGCTGGTGCTTTCCGATTGGTCCCATTTTAATTTGGTTCCATTCGGACAGTGGGGTCCATGTGAAAACCATATAAGTCTTAAATTTGCATTAAGTATTTGCGCGACAAATGCACGAATAACGCGATTAGATTAGTGCGTATCTACCATAACTAAAAAGTTAAAAATAAAAACTTTTTACAAAAAAAAAACAACCGACTTCCTTAAAAAAAACACTACAAAGTCAAAAATAACTTTAATTTCGGAACTCTGTGGCAAAAACCTTAAATACAGATCCTAAGACACCGAATTCCGAAATTAAAGTTATTTTTGACTTTATAGTGTTTTTTTTTTAAGGAAGTCGGTTGTTTTTTTTTTTTTTGTTAAAAGTTTTTAGTTTTTTTAAACTATTATTTATTTTCTATTTTTAAGGGTGTTTCGAATTTTTGAGACGTATGTCAGCGTAGTTTGTGACGTATGTCAGCGTAGTTTGTGTCGTACGTCAGCGTAATTTGTGTCGTATGTCAGCGTAGTTTTCGAAGACAGTTTTTCTGCTGTCTTGGTAACCCTGGCAAGGATAATGGCACAAATTTATGAAATTATTGCATTGTCATCGGTCCTTGACAGGTGTGCAAAGTTTGAATGAAATCTGGTCGTTTAAAGTGGGTCAAAATCGCACTATAAGGAGTCGGTTTCAAACAAACATACAAATATACAAACATACAAACAAACATACAAGCATACAAGTGAATCTAATATAAAGCGTGTAAAAACCAAACAGTTTGTATTTTGGACGCGCTCCCATTCACTCTGCTGGATTCTCAGTGTTCAGTCCAACATAGAGATTTGAAAATCCAGTGCGCCATAAAATGTCACCGTGATATTTTAACATCCGGTCTACGACGCCAAGAATGTACTCCCATTTACTAAAAAAATACTGCATTATTATTAGAAAGCATAACATTTAAAAAAATACCTATTTAAATCAATTGACATGATAGATATTACAACAACTACAAATTTCAATTATCCTATCCGCAAAAACCACGAATAGAATTGAAATTAAAATTTTAGAGACATAATGTCAAAGGAGTATGTAAAATATCAATCATATTAAATACATAAATCGCAATTAGGGAACAGTTAACAGACATCGTTATTCCGTTAATGAGGTACCAGAGAAGCCACGTGTGCCACAAATGTTAACTAACCGCGCCAAACTGTCAATGACATAGCATAAACGTCATTATCATCTTCATCGTCATCTTTTGACGCAATTAGGTGAAAATGTCTTTCGACATAAATCTATTTCTTGCGATATAAATCTATGGCTTTCGATTTAAATCTATGTCTCTCGATATAAATTCATGTTTAAGACAAGATAAAGTTACTAGGTTTTCAGCTGTTGTTAAAAACTCTCTTTGGGGGGTAAGCTGACATGATGACTCTCTTTTTCAGGGTCGGGAACGCGACTGAATTCGGCGATAATATCTACATGGGAAGGCATGGAGCCGGCCCTTTATCCAGGAGGCCTCCCGGAAGGCCTTCCGCACCAAAACCCAATATAAGCTCTGCACAAGATGAAAATATGCCTCCCAACACCCAACCTGAGGGCTCAGGTACGCTCTTTATTTTACTAACTTCGCTCGAGCGACAAAATTTGATTTTAATTCATATGTTGGTGTCTAAATTATCTGACGACGCCAAACGCGTAGCCAGCCGAATTTGTTTTCATATTAATTTTAGAGTTTCATAAAAGAATTACCTTAAAATTAACTACTTATTTCTCTTGAAATATTTTAGGTGCGTAAATTGGTGTGAAAATATTGCTCAGACCACAAAGGTTCAATTCTGTGCTGACCGCCAATTTTCAGACACGTTGATAACTTATAATAACAATATTAAACTCTGTTTATGTTCCAGAAGCAAAACCAAAACGAGTAAGTTACTCAACCCAGTCATCATTCAATGGCTCGGAAGGCTCCCAGCGCATACGAACCATCACAAATGCGTTCGTCTTCAAAAATAAAATAAGACACAACATTGATAAAGAAAAGTTGTGTTTAGAAGAAAAAGAAAATGGAGAGGACAATGATGACAATACTAGCTAATAAATATAGTATCTCTTATTTATAGCTGAAGCTAGAATAAGATGGAAGACATTTTTAGATGAACATAATTCTTAAGTTAGTTTCAATGATACTTTAGCGTGTTAAAGTGTACAGAGATAAGTAGACGATGTGACAAATCATAAGCATCCTATATAGTGATCTCAAAAAAAACTATAAATGCAAGAGATATAATGACCTGGGTCAAGCCATGTTTTCTTTATCTTTAATTCTAATGACACTTCAGCGTGCTATTTTAAGTGATCTCTGTTCACTGTTATATAAGAAGACGATAAAAAAAAGTTATTAATAGGTATTCATCATCATCATCATCAGCCTATAATGTTCCCACTGCTGGGACACACCACGCGGGCCCAGTGCGGGTTGGTAGATGTCACATGTCTTCGAAGTTTTGGTTCTAAGACATGCCGGTTTCCTCACGATGTTTTCCTTCACCGTTTTGAGAGCAGTGGCAATGAAATAATTTACACAAAGTAATGCGCCTGCTTGGGTTTGAACTTACGACCTACTACTCGTAAGTCGGTTGTAAGTTAGGTATAATAGGTATGGGCGTTTTGAATTTAGTAGTCAGTGATTGGGCTAGATTTTATACCTAGCCTCTTGATTTTATACTATTATAAAGTTTTGATAATTCTAAGCATACATCGAGTCTTCATAGTAAATTTTGGTTAGCGTTAGGTTTAGCATTATAGAATACTTATAATTAATTTCGGTTTATATAATTTAGTGTAAATATTTTGTACATGTATATTAATTGTTTAGTTTGTATATAACAACAGTAAAGTTTAAGATGAACGAGTTTTGTTTATTTATTATTTTTGAAGTGCATTTTATCTATAGCATTTTGGGTAACGCGATGAAAAGCAATAATTTTTAGCGGTAATGTATAGATAATATACCCGTGTTAGTCGATGTTATATTTATTTTGGATGATATTTAATTTTATTAAAATTTATGCTGAAAAATATTAAATAATATTATTCTATTGCAATACTATGAGTTTATGTAGAAATAAAACAAAATATTTATGAAATAGTATTTTATTTTACATAAGGAAAAGGCTAGATGACAAATAAGAATTTTATCATACGTCCGCCGCACCCTGGGCAGGCAGCCCCGTAACCACGTCGCTGGAGGTTATTTTTCTCTGCGAGTAGTGTGGTAGCAGGGAACTTTATAACACTGATACATATGCAAAGAATTAGAAGTTAAAATACTCACATCTTTGCATGCCTAGGACGCGGACGCCATAAGTTATCGCCGCGTTGGTTTGAGCCATACGAAGCTAGCACTGTGCGATTCATTTCGACACTGTTTTTCCGAGTAGCTGGAATACACACACACCCTCATATTACTAAACATAAACAAATACAACAAATGTAAAGACGTCCGTTAAGTTTGATTATTGTACAAGAATCTTTTTGGGCTTAGCCATAATTGGAACTAATGTGTACGTGCAATTGTATTGAAAAAACAAAATGGTGGTGCCATTTTGTTTTTTCAATACATTATTGCACGAAACAAAACCTGTCATTTATGTGTCAAAAGATTCTTCTAACACTTTGTGTTTCACGTTTAAACTTCCGGATTAAATTTTAATAAGAAACAAACTCGAAAATACGCCAAGAGTAACTACTATATTAATACGTAGGTATATTGTGTACTTACACATAGTCGCAGCATCTAGTGGATGTGTGCCGATGCGTTTTCGTGACTGCATTATAGAGTAAACAAGCGCTGCCAGCGAACGCAGCGGCACCGTCGTCGGCCTCTCGTCCGCAGTTCCTCCTGACGGAATCTCGTCCTTCCTCGACTTCTTTACCACCCACCATGTCTCCATCATTCCCTTCCCTTTCACATTTACTTCGCCGCGACTATTAAGAACGTAGAAACCGTCCAGTAGCTAAACCATAAAAGATTATATAAACTTTTTGTTAAGAAATAGACATGAAAACACATCGAATGTTAATTTAAGGCGTTGCTAATTTGTCGGTGACGATTTAGTCATCTGCATTCGCCAAGGAGGTAATTCTTGCCATCCTACTGTACAACTCTTATGACGGAATCTTATACAAGCATCTAAATATAACTGGTGCGCTCGGGACAGCATCGGAAGTTGAAAATCCAACAACGAGCTCTTACTGCTCTTATATGGCAATTATTCAGGTCGAAGGGTCTCGTTTGAGGAGACCACCAGACACTGATTTTAGTCTTATTAATAAACCCTGTTTTTCATTAGATGGAGGATGGAGGGAAGCTAATGACATAGAGGATAAGTTTTTAACCAGTACGCAAATTTTAACAAATTAAACTTAAACTAGTTAATAACCATGCAATTTTTAGTACCAAAAAAATTAAGTTATCGTTAACGAAAGATGTTTATTTTGAAACTAGTTTTTATGGTAACTTGCGCGCGGCGCCGGCGCGGCGGCGAAGGTGAACGACCGAGCGTAGCTACAACTATCTACCAGCTGATCGGCCAAAAGTCTAAGAAATTCGAAGTACCTACGCCGGCGCGCGGTTACTGACTTATTCCTATTGTCTTTATCATATTACGAAGTGTGTAGGGTGTCCACAGTTTACTGATTTAAGGTCGGATAAAAAATTAAAAAAAAAGTATTGAAAAAATTGTTGAAATGTGTTCTATTACGGATACTGAACCACCAAAAAAAATATTGCGCACTGGTTAAAAATTTTTCCTGTATAAACATTTTGGCCATGTAGTTGGCTACTAAGGGACAAATGCCCGTACCACTAACACTAAACGACACTTAAATGAATGCCTAATTAAAACCGCGCTGTTTGATTTGCAACGCTTCAATCGAGCGGTGCGGTTTTAATTTGGAGTTGTAAATCTAAATGCGCGCTTTTATGTATTCATTTAGGTCGTGTTAAATTGTAATACGGGTTCATTTAAGGAGACCAGCTCGTTTTATTTTTAGTCTTATGAAACCCCCGTTTTTTTCCAAACGGAGGCTTCCTACTTCAATTTTCCCACTAAGTATAATGATTTTGGAATGCATATAGCTAATACCTCCTTGGTGTATTTAGTTATCTGGATCTGATCAATGACTCCGGTGCTCTCCATGCGAGATGCCTCGTTGACAGTGTTGCCCCAGATGTCGTACACCGGCTTGCAAGCACCGATTACACCACCCACCAGAGGACCGCAGCTGATTCCTGAAACACACAATGGAAATACTCATAACTCGTCCCAGAAACGAACTATATGAGAACAGCTTATGCTGTGGCAAAAATACTCCACACTTATAGCAGTTACTTGACCATGGCCAGTTCCAGGGTCTGGGTCATGCTAGAGGCAGAGGCCGGCCTCACTTGACCATACAAGTCGATGAAGCCATCCTGGAAAATTCCAGTGACACCCGAGGAGGGGCAGCCGGCAAGCAGCATATCGATTTGGCGTAAGCCAGTCTATTATTTCCGTATCGTTTAAGCAATTCGCTCAATCTACTACGCATCAGCGATTGCAGACTGCGCCGTTTAATATTTCTTATTACGGTTATTATTAGTTTTACGCGAGCACCGTAGATGGCGATGTGTTCTTTTTCATGTATTTTAAGGACGTTCAAATTTTTTACTAAATCAATGATATAGGCATATGATACAGGCTATAGGATAATGATACAGGCCAGGCAAATACACTTCTTGTTGGGCAAGGTTTTCTTCAAAATAACTACAATTGGACGACCCAAAGTCTGTTTGCACTTTACACTGACAGCTATAAGATTCTATTTGCGTTCAAGTGACGTTGACAGTGGGGCGGTGTTGGTAAACATCTATGCAATTGTTGTGTAAAATGTATTAAAAAAACGTAGTGGCAACGATAGTTCTAATTTTAGCGACGTGCCTTATGTTTTATCCTAATACACGAAAATTGACAAAAATGTCTTACCTATTCTCAGCCGAAATTGGTAGTAATTGATGATTTTGACCTCATCCCTCAGAGCAATGGCCAAGTCTACCAGTGAGCACAAGTGGTGGTAGCCTTGTTCACCCGACTACACAACAAAATAAAAGTAATTATTATGTAGGAAAATAATATTGATTAAATTAACTATAGTATAATATATACAGACGCCAGTACATCAAGGTACCCGAAGCTATCCATTCTTTCCAATCTATTTTGAACCTAAACTTTAGCGTTAAAATTGAAAACCTATTTAAGAAATTTGACAGATTGTAGTACCTTTAAGTGCTGCCGTCTGTACCCACAGCAACCAATCTTTTTGTTCGTCGACGGCGACTAAAACCAATGAAGTCAAAACTCTTTGGTCTAGCTATACTTGAATAGACTTAAATTAACTAGACTAATTTATTCTCAAATCTAGTTTGTAGCTGAGATTTTAACTTGCTTGGTTGTAGTCTACACACAAGGTGCCAGGGCAACAACATGCAAACTTTAACAATGAATTCAGCATATGATTGTAAAGCCCGTAGCTTCCTGCCAGGGTCGCGAGACCTGCCAGGGTCGCAAGATTGTTCAAACGAGATACTGTGGCCCTGGCATATGGATAACTGAAGGAACACGGGTGGGTTTTAGTCAGTAAAAGTCTGACACGCCCTCCCGCCCAGAGCGGGAGAAGTCATTTGATGATTTCCCATCCAGCTCCTGATCATATGCTGAATGTTATGTGTACTGGGACCTAAGAGTAACTTTTTCAAAAAATCTGTTCGGCGCTGGTTACAAGATTGAGATCTATAAACTTTTCTTGAGGAGTCCTTTGGCTAAGACATGTTCTCGTCTCTGTCTTGCCCACGTAAATGGACAATTGTGTGACAGTGACACAAATAACTCTAAGCCAGAGTACGTGCTAAGGAACGTTTATAGATCTCGCCCTAAGAGAGCATTGAATAAAAATAATGTCTATAATATAGTAAATCGAAGCTTTTAACTCCTAAAACTAATAGAAATCAAAGCTAGTGTCACCGTGTTCTCAGACTTTAGCCCCGAAGCAGCCATGTATGTGGCGACGATCGTCTTGATCTTCTCAATACACTTGAATCGGGGCTGCAACAGTATCTTGTCAAAGGAAACTGCAACATGACATAATTATCTCAATAAAAGTTGTTCATAATAAAGAGTTCAATGATGATAAGTGATTTACAGTTTTTATATAACACCTTGAAAATATGTCGTTGATAGATTGTCGAATCAGCTGTTTTACAAAACCGTCTGTTGTATCACAAAACAGCTACGTTACGTCGCTACATCATTGCGCTACGTTTAACTTATTATCCATGTTTATATGTACTGCAGAATGGCTTATTTGCAGTCAAATTATGCGGCTAGTGTTGAAGGCTTCTTTTGCCGAATTGTTCATAGTAACTGAGCTAGCGCACCGTGAATAATTGTTGTAGGTCAGGTGAGAAGTGTGACTAACTGCGCCCGTGACCAACCCGAGAGAGTGCTTCTTTCAAGTTGGTTGAAATTACTTGGATATTTAGGACTGACTTTCATAAAACTCTAATTACTTTTTTATAAAATTCATCTTAAAATCTCTGTTTTTACTTGAGTAAGGATAATTTTCAGTTATATTATTGGTTTAATTGTTATTTCAGATGCTTTTATTGTTATTGTTGTGACACACAGGCCCACGAACGACAAAATTATGAACTAAAATCTACAACTTGACGTTTAATTTCACGCTATTTTACTAAACCTCTAATCATTGACATGTTGAAAACGTTTATGTTACTCTACGTGTTAAATTATTATGAAAAGCCGCTAAACGTCGTTCAGCTGTTTTGCATAAAGTAACTATTTCGTAAAACAGCTAGCGGTTATATAAAACAGCTAACTTAGCAATCCATCAGCGACAGATACACCGCTACAAGGAATTTTTAGCGTATTGCTAAAATCGCAACGAATGGCGCCATGTTGTTTTATTAATACAGTTTTACACAATGTATACCTACTAGGTCCCTTGTTAATGTAATTCAGGTGTCAAAAAATCCTTGTAGCACACTACGATACCAATGATACATTACATATGATTTCGTTGAGCACACGCATACACTTGACTGCATTCTGATCCGAGTAGAATTCATCGAAGTTAGCTATACATGCGAACATCACACCTGCTTCTTCATGAACTTGCGAATAGAGGTTCTGAAATAAAAGCTTTAGATTAAACTGGTACGTAAGATAAGCACGCGTGTCATGACCACCAAAGAAACGAAAAACAAAATTACCGTTTGCACAATCCTTCCACAACTATTTTATCTCTGGCAACAACCCAAGCTATAGCAGCAGAACTGACGACTGATTTTTACGATGCAATGTCAAAAACGAAGACTGAAACGACACTTCGTCTTCGTAGTGGTCATGCTACGCGTGTTGGTCATTAGAGTAATTGTAAAGTAAACTGACTTGTTTGGTTAAAAAATTACCAGTGCAAGTGCGGTAAATATTATGTCAACCATCCGTGGTGGTAATCAAGTTAGTTAGAAAATATTATAGCGTAGCTGGCTGCTCACTGAAAACACAAAAAAACCGGCCAAGTGCGAGTCGGACTCGCGCACCGAGGGTTCCGTACAAACCTGTAGGTATTCACGGTTTATGCATAAGGTTTATGTTTGTTTTTTTTTTTTTTTTGTATTTTTATATTTGAGTTGATTGAATGGTAGGTAAATTGCGGTTTACGATTTATGACGTATTAAAAAAAAACTACTTACTAGATCTCGTTCAAACCAATTTTCGGTGGAAGTTTACATGGTAATATACATCATATATTTTTTTTAGTTTTATAATTATCTTATTTTAGAAGTTACAGGGACACACATTTTACCACTTTGGAAGTGTCTCTCGCACAAACCATTCAGTTTAGAAAAAAATGATATTAGAAACCTCAATACCATTTTTGAAGACCTATCCATAGATACCCCACACGTATAGGTTCGATAAAAAATTTTTTTTTGAGTTTCAGTTCTAAGTATGGGGAACCCCAAAATTTATGGTTTTTTTTCTATTTTTGTGTGAGAATCTTAATGCGGTTCACAGAATACATCTACTTACCAAGTTTCAACAGCACAGCTCTTATAGTTTCGGAAAAAAGTGGCTGTGACATACTCGGACAGACAGACAGACAGACAGACAGACAGCCAGACAGACATGACGAATCTATAAGGGTTCCGTTTTTTGCCATTTGGCAACGGAACCCTAAAAACGAGGCATCATGGAACGTAAAATATACCAAATCAAACTTACAGCAGGATGCCAATCTTTGCTCAAGAAATGATTGACTGTGTGGTCTGGTAGTATATGTTTGAGCAAATGTCTGTTAAGGCGCTGAGTGTACTCCATCTCATCAAGGTCGGTTTTCGCTTGAAGCTTCCAAAGGAAGTCCAGTCGAGATATTACTTCTACCAGCCGTGCGTGAATGATCACCACTATAAGAAAACCTATCATAAGGACCAGCATTTGTGCGGGCAGTAGCCTGGAAAATGAGAAAATCTTTGATAGTAATGTAAGATAAAAATTTGCGTTTCCTGTGGCAATCTCCACGCACACGAAACCATGAGGTACAGTTACTATTTCTATAAATACTCACAGATTCCTGGTTTCGTAATGTTCATAGTAATGCACAATCAAGACGCAGTATATCATGACACTGATGGTCGCCAACAGTGTCTTGATGAGGAAGTACAATTTGAGCACCGAGGTGAGCGCGACCAGGCATAGCACCCACGTGAACACCGCGTATTCTGGGCGGTGGCACTCAGCTGTTGAAAAAGATATTGCCATATTAAAGGTATCCGGATGGATTGAGGAGCCATGTCTCATATACAAAAGTAGATACTTACTACTAATATTTAGTAGCAGCAGTACAAAACCCATTTTTTAAAGGTTTTACTTGTACCAAATTTTAAAAAAATATTCTTAGTCTAGTTTTTGAGTTTTACGGTGGCTCCTCAATTCAGACGTCTTACTTGAGGAACGTTTTAAACATTAAGCTGTATTTAAGCATAAGCCAGCAGTGGACGTCTTTCAGCTGAAATAATGATTATTGTGTATTTACGAACCTGATCCACTTCTACAGTCTGTCGCAGTTTCCGTCATGTTACATGTTATGAAAGGAATGGTACCATTTAGCATATCAGAGCGAGTTGTATTTGGGCAGATGTAAAGTTTTACTGTGCTGCAACAAAAAAGAAACAAGAACTTAAAAAATAACTCATTAGTGGTGATATTTATTTAAACGTAGGGACAGCACAGCTAGAGAGTCCGCCCTGCTTGGTAATTGGTCATGCCAATATGAAGGATGAAGTTACTTGCACTGATCAAGCAGAAATAGACCTTAGAGTGCTTTTTTGAGAACAAAAAGGAACTATGATTGCGGAGAACAATTTAAACATACCTTGTTATAGTCATGATAAAGATGAACCAGCAAATATGCACGATTTTGAGCAGATGCATGTTGTTGAAACGTGTGGAGAGCCTGTACAGGAACTTGTTCGAGCCGGGAAACTCCTCCAACATCACTAGCACGAAGGAAAGGGTCAGGGGAACCGTCATCACTATCAGAACTATTATGAGATTCTCGCAACTGTAAAAGAACAAGGATAATTAAAAACACGTGAGGTTTAATTTCATTTTTAGATGGAGAATTTATCAGGATAATTATATAAAATTGGTTATTTTGTAGATGTAGGTAATGCAAATAACAAAGATATAGATGATCGCCAACAGGCTGGATTGCCCATATATGCCCATTACCCAGTGGCGTGCGGTCCATATAGGCATAAAGACACTGCAGACCCTAGACCTAGTCGAACAAGATCTCGACCAGTTACTGATATTTCAAGAACAATAAATTACACTAAGTAATAAAATTATTCAAAAAGATCAAAATCCTAATATAAAATGATAGCAAAGTTCATACCGTAATTTACTACGGCAGCGCGTTCATAACAGATCGCAGCGCAAGGCAGCGAGCGATAGTGTCTTTATTTCATTCATAAATGTACACATGTAGTGGTAAAATCGTCGACGTTTTCGTGTCTATACATTGCACACAAAGGAGTGTTAACAATGCGAACTCCTGCGGCAGGACCCGGCAGATAACCAATCACGGGCCACACGCGCGTCACCGCGACTTTAATGGCGAGTATTATGCGACCAAATTGAATATGTACGAAAGTTAACGAAAATTCTGGCTGACAATGATGCAATTTTATTTGTCAACGTTTTTCTTATCAAAATTTAGAAATTGTTTTTAATGTGAAGTGCGCTGTTTATGTTTTTCTTGTGATTTTACATTTTGAAACGTAAATATTTAGGTCGATTTGTTGCTAATTTCAATTATTATAGTTTATTGAATTGATTTTACAATTGCTTTTTGTTTGTTTTATTCAAAATGTTGTTCAATTGCGAAGTTTGTGTTGAAAATGTGTGGTTGTTAAAAAGGTCATAAATGAGAAGTTTTCACATTTGCCGTTTAATGAAAAGGAGGCTAAAGGGAGATGTGTACCTTAGTTTGCAAAAAATAATCCAGCAAAGAGGTAATGCAACATGTAAATTTCATAGTAATCATTAAGAGACATACTACTGGCTGTGTGGTGGCTTGTTATTTAGTAGTTTGAGTACAATGTGGAATTGTTCGGGATTTGCAGATTTACATAATTCCTATCCCGCGGCTCGCTTAAAGATAAATACATTTGGTAAAGATCGTATTAAGACAAGTATTACGAATAAGTTTTACGTTTAGTGAAGTTTATTGTTACTATCCCAGCAAGCAGCGTATCGACAGAACGTTCATTTTCGCCGTTAAAACGTATTTACACGTATTGAAGAAACACACAAAGTCAACAACTACACTACTTTACACGTCTTTCCATGCTTTCAACCGAAAAAGAATTATTGGTCGCACCAACTCTTTATGGCGACGCTTTAAAATCATATCTAAAAAAGGATAAGCGCGTAGATTTAATTTATACTTTATAGTATTCATGCCTTCATGCTATACTTACACTAATTCATGATTCCTAATACTTATCATCCTTTTTATGTTCTATGTTTACACTATTCATGCTATACTTTAATATATATTATCTTCCTTTTTATTTGTTTATATGTCTACACTCAGCAAGCATTTATTAACTTAAAAATAGCTGAAATAAAATAATAACTCAATTTTCATGTTGTGACATACCAAATTGTCAACTGTCACTTTTCTGCTTAGTCTATGAATGGCTAGTTTTTGGTTTATATAATTTTAAATTATTTTTATCAATATATCTAGAGCTATTTGATTTTATTAATTATTACGATTGTTTACTAATTAACTTAAAATTATATTTATAAAATTCTTTACGCACTCATGTGGAAAATTGTTTAGAAAAGGAAGACGACGTTGATATAAAAACGGGCGTTCGAGCCGCTGACGGGCCTACTCTTGGAAACGACTACTCTTGGAAACGACTACTCTTGGAAATGACTACTCTTGGAAACTCGCACTACTCTTGAACTCTCACTACTCTTGGAAACCAGGCTACTCTTGAAGCAGTCCACTCTTGAAGCCGTTCTACTCTTACCCCGGGCTACTCTTGACCCCGGCCTACTCTTGAACCAACCCGGTCTACTCTTGAAACCAGTGTACTCTTGAAGCCAGTCTACAGGCCTCGAGATCTACTACGGAGCTCACCCGGCGGATCCTAAGATCTACACGAAGCCCTCGAAGAAACCCTGATATCGACCTGCCGCTCTGCTGCCTGCTCCCGTCCCTCAGTGCTGGACCACAGAACTGTATAACAAACTAGAGTGCGTGCCAGGCAGGGTCTTTTATACTTAGCTTTACTTCCCATCCCCTGTTAATATTTCTCTAATAAATTGTAACAGATCTGCCTTTATCCTCTCATTCCAATAGGATAAGCAGATACGTAACAACTTGAGTTGGTTTACTTCATTACTTTTACTGTTATCAGTACTTAATTTACTTATTAAATATATTTACATATGCGAGTCACATGAAGGGCATTTTTCAAGGCCACATTGAATATCTTTCAAGTGACGTGTTCTGTAACAATCGCTCACTTAGATTCGTTATTTAGCTGGCCGAAATCTTTTATTAGCATCATCAGAAAATCGTCATTTCAACCTTTTAAACCACCTAGTGAGTTTTTTCTTCACCAACTTGTGCAACTGCAAAAGACGTTTTTTTTAAACTGCCTACCCGGTCATAAAACCCTGTGCACGCCACACTTGGCCAGAGGCTAAGCATTGCCATACAACGTGGTAATGCCGCCAGTCTCTTGGGTACATTACCAGTCCACAACGATGCGGATGAAATTTTCGACGCTATATTTTAATTTTGTAAATAGTCTTAATTAATTTAGGTTATAATTTTGTTTTTTAAATAATTTAAATGTATTGTTTTATTTTTTATTTATTCACTTTTTAAATTTCAGTGTGCTGAGATGAAGGTTGACTGCAAAGTATTTCCATTTTACAATACAATCGAGTTTTTGAAAGAAACACTGCCTGTGGGTGAAAAAGACCAAGCCAGACAGGTTATGCTACTATACAAAATATCTCCCGAAATGAACGCACACCACTTAACACCCTAATTACAATATGCTTTAGTCATTACCTATACTAAACTTTTATTATTAAGTATAAACATTATTTATTTATTAAATAAGTTAAACTGATAAGTCAAAGCAATTATTTCAAATAGGCCCAAAAAAGGCACTTTTAAACGTCAACAGTTACATGAAAAATAGAATTGATTCTAGTCGCCCCGTCCAAAAGGTAGATTCGTATGAAGAAGAATGGGACAGAAACTCTTTTAAAATCTTTTTCAATATTTGTATATAATATTTACATAATTATATGTGAAGACGATGCACATTAAATAAAATTACCACCTTTAATAAAAGAATTGAAAATAAAGCAAGCCAATGGCAGGAAATTGAGAAAACGAAGTCGCGGGCAACAGTTCGTAATACTATACTTACTTGTAGTAAACAATCGTTTGCACAGTTATAACGAACAGCCATAGAACTAGGCAGCACATGATGTTTGACTTGAATGTCACCTCATCAATTCTTCCGAACAGAGCTTCGATTGTAGGCCGGTTGAACCGCAGAGACCAACCGTACATAGAACGAAGTAGCATCTGTCGAATTGACTTCATTTCCATCAAGTGATTTATTATGTCGTTTTCCTGTGAAAATTATTTTAAACAATTTATTAACAACAACAATGAACTATTTCTTTGTTCAAATGTCGAGTAAAAGAGCTGTACCTTTCTTCTTAACTGTTAATATTTATATATACATAATATTATAGCTGTTTATTTATTTTAGCATTATGTATTTATTTAAGTATATTTTGAGAAATGATGATATAGAGAATACTTCTACACTGTTGTGTACTTTTCTTTTTCAGTTCTCCTACTGCAGGTCTACTGAAGGAAATTTCATAAATAGTAAGCAGTACCTTTGTACTCTAATTTTAATTATGACGTATCCATATGCATTTTACTGTACTTACATAAATAATAAAATAACATATGAACAACGAATGAATCTAATGAGTAGTGACATTTCATACCTGGTATATTTAGTACATTTAATACTTGATTATTTTATTAACACGTTTTTAATAGCTTCACCTGTATGTTTGTATCAGACTCCTTTGGACTCGATTTTGACCCACTCGACCGGTCAAATTTCACTTAGACTTGGTACCAGGATAGCAAAAAAACTGTCTTCAAAAACTACGCTGACATACGTAACAAAATTCAAAAATTACGCTGACATACGTCACAAAATTCGAAACACCCTAAAAAATTTAAAATAAATAATAGTTTAAAAAACACGCTTCTGTAGAAAACCATACTAAAAGTAGAAAATAATGGAAAAAAGCGTGGGGTGCTTGATATCTATTAAAAAATATCTCAAAAAGCACACCACGCTTTTTTCCATGCGGCTCACCACGGGTGAGACCGCAGCCGTCGCCAGCAACGCTGCTTCCCTGTATGAGCTCCCCCGGGCCGTGACCAGCGTGTTATCCGCATAATACGTCAGGTCCACGCCCAGCGGGAGCTCGCCCCTCAGCACCCAGTCGTACCCGATGTTCCACAGGAGCGGCCCAACGACCAAACCCTGTGGAACACCGCACGAAATGCGGCGCTGGTTTTCCGCCATCACGTCCCATGTAGGTGACACCCCTATCCTCCAGATAAGCCCCAACGATGTGGCAGAGGTAGGGAGGTACCAGATGGTACCACAGTGCTACCCGAATGCAGCTCCAAGGCAGGGTGTTAAAAGCGTTAGAACGTAAAAGTATCTTACCTCAATTTCTAACATCGGTGGTACGTCGTGGATCAAATCTTCCGGTGAGTTGGCCCACTCCCCACCGTCACACTGCAACACATTAAATAAGTACATATCATAATTCTCCTGCAATAATCCCAATTTATTTGGGGTAGGTGCAACATGACTTTTTTTTCCACACTTCTCTATTAGTCGTCATTTCAGTAGTTACCCCTTTCTATCCATATAATTCACACAGTCCATCCATCGTTTCTTTAGAGTTTCTCTACTCTTATAGCCATCGACATTCATACTCAATACTTTCCTCACGACATTTTCCCCATCCTTCCGTATCACGTGACCATACATACCATGACAACCGATTCCCACACAACTTTTCAGTTATTGGTGCCACTTTCAGACTTACTCGTATGTACTTATTTCTTCTTCTATCCATTCGTGTCACACCACACATCCCTCTTAACATTCTCATCTCAGCTGCATGCAATTGCCTTTCATTCATCCCTTTTGTGGCCCAACATTCTGACCCATACAAGTCACCAGGTCTGACCATGGTTTTATAAATCTTAACCTTCAGTTTAAGGGGGATGTGAGAATCACAGATTGTTCCCGTGACCTGCTGCCATTTCATCCATCCAGTGTTTATTCTGTGCTTAACCGTCCGATCTACTTCGCCATCGCTTTGCACTAGTAAACCGAGATACCGAAAGTCGGAGCAGACCGGGAGAAGCACACCATCAAGTGCTATGGCTCCAGAGCTGGAGAGACCGCCGAAATCGCAAAACATATATTCGGTTTCGGTTCTGCTGGTTCAAGCCAACATTTTCAGCTTCTGTTGCCACTTTTCCAATCTTCTCTGCATCTCAGACACATCTTCACCAACAAAAACAATGTCATCGGCAAACAGCATGCACCAGGGTGCCTTTTAGTGTATCTCCAACGTCAGAGCGTCCATGATCAACAGGAAGAGGTAAGGACTTAAAGCCGATTCCTGGTGCAAGCCTACAGCCACATTGAACTCGTTGGTATTGCCAGCAGCCGACCGGACGTAGGTACGAGATTGACTGTACATAGCACGAATTAACTCTACATACTTCCCAGGCAACGCTTTCTCTTTCAGATCCCACCACAACACATCCCGAAGTACGCTATCATACGCTTTCTCCAGAACAATGAACACCATGTGCATGTCTTTGTGTGCACGTCTGTACTTCTCGCACAATTGGCGGAGTGCAAAAGTGGCGTCCATTG
The DNA here is from genome assembly GCA_947507805.1 of Aporophyla nigra. Taxonomy (NCBI): domain Eukaryota; kingdom Metazoa; phylum Arthropoda; class Insecta; order Lepidoptera; family Noctuidae; genus Aporophyla; species Aporophyla nigra. The sequence goes on from OX382294.1 coordinate 22,783,337, forward strand.
TTCCTAAACCCAAACTAAATGAGTACCTACATATATAAACTTAATATATTTCAGATATTATATTTTTTTTCCTATAATTCATTATATCCTTAGGTGTTAATAAAATTTTAATTATATTATTATTTAAACATTTATTTTATATTCTCGGCTGTTACCAAAAGAACGGCTATCTTAACATATTATATTCATCGTACGGAACCCTCACAACGCAAGTTCAACTGCACTTGTTATATTGTTTTCGAACCGGAAACGGTGTAAGCCTAGATTCGAACATTCGTATCTTAGCTATGTATATCGGTGTAAATATAATAAAATGATAAATAGTACATCTGCAAAGGGCATCTTCGGGGTCCAGTCCTCGCCGATGCTGCTTTGCCGGCGAGTGTTGATCTCCCAGGTCAGCTGCGACGCAGACACCATGCTGTTGGTCAGTATAATAGTTATTTGATAAAGACTACCTTTAGTCAATTACAAAAATTCTATTGCGCTTTTATAATTTCATCGTTAGCTTGTCCATATCCCAATTTTTTTGAGGTCAGCGCAAGCTGGAATTTTAGTTTGTGTAAAGTATTTCATCACCCCGCCGCTCTCTAAACAGTGATGGAAAACATTGTTAGGAAACTGACATGTACTAGAACCAAAAAATCGAAAACATGTGACATCTACTATCCGCACTAGGCTGGCGTAGTGGATTACGGCCCACTCCCTCTAACAGAGAGGAAGTGGGACATTATAGGCCAATTATGCAGCACAACACACATTTTAGGGTTCCGTTGCCAAATGGCAAAAAACGGAACCCTTATAGATTCGTCATGTCTGTCTGTCTGTCTGTCCGAGTATGTCACAGCCATTTTTTTCCGAAACTATAAGAGCTATGCTGTTGAAACTTGGTAAGTAGATGTATTCTGTAAACCGTATTAAGATTTTTACACAAAAATAGAAAAAAAAAAACAATAATATTTGGGGTTCCCCATACATAGAACTGAAACTCAAAAATCTTTTTTTCATCAAACCCATACGTGTGTGGTATCTATGGATAGGTCTTCAAAAATGATATTGAGGGTTCTAATATCATTTTTTTTTTAACATTAATATTTGGGATTCCGCATACATAGAACTGAAACTCAAAAAAAAAGAATGTTCAAACCCATACGTGTGGGGTATCTATGAATAGGTCTTCAAAAATGATATTGAGGTTTTTAATATCATTTTTTTCTAAACTGAATAGTTTGCGCGAGAGACACTTCCAAAGTGGTAAAGTTGCAAACAGTATTTTATTAAATATAACACTTTAAGTCTCCCTTCCTTATTCATTTATGAAATAGCAAATTTTATACGAACCAATCCTAACCTATTTAAGAAACTATCAGACGTTTCTATTCGTAATCGACGGGATAATAATAAACTATGCGTACCAAGATCAACCACGGCATTGATGCGTAAAAGTATTTTTTGTTTAGCACCAATCATTTATAATAAAATCCCAAAACCTATTAGACAAATGCCGACTGCCCTGTTTAAAATAAATTTAAAAAAATATCTCATAGCCAAGTGCTATTACACCATATCGGAATTTTTAAATGAACGCAATTAATTAAATAGATTCCTTTTAATTACGACATTTTCACAATTTGCTCCTCGTGTTTGATAAAAAAAAAAAAAACTTTGTTTTATTTTTCAATTAGCATTAGGAATATTTTTTATTTTTTTATTAGTTTGCTGTGTAGAATCAAGATTTTTTAATTTTTTTATGGATTTATTCATCCAAAAAAATGTTATTTTATACGCCACAATGGCAAAACATGCAGATCAACCTGTTATTTTAAGACCTTGCACATATTTTTGATGTATACTCATGTTTTTACAATAAATATATTCTATTCTATTCTAAAATGTGTGTCCCCCCCCCCCCCCATAACTTCTAAAATAAGGGAATGATAAAACTAAAAAAAATATATGATGTACATTACCATGTAAACTTCCACCGAAAATTGGTTTGAACGAGATCTAGTAAGTAGTTTTTTTTTAATACGTCATAAATCGTAAACCACAATTTACCTTTCATTCAGTCAACAAATATAAAAATTAAAAAAAAAAAACATTTAATTTCATAAACATAAACCTTATGCATAAACCGTGAATTCCTGCAGGTTTGTACGGAACCGTCGGTGCGCGAGTCCGACTCGCACTTGGCCAGTTTTTTTTTTTCTTCTATACGTCGCTTTTAGTCGTCATCTCGGTAGTCACTCTCTTTCTATCCATATCGTCTGTCACACAGTCCATCCATCGTTTCTTTGGTCTCCCTCTACTCTTATAGCCATCGATATTCATACTCAATACTTTCCGCACCTCATTTTCCTCGTTCTTCCGTATTACAAGCCCATATCATCTCAACCGATTTTCACAAAACTTTTCAGTAACCGGTGCCATTTTCAGCCTTCCTCTTATGTCCTCGGTCCATAACACAGCTCGACGTGACTCTTGCTCCTTGAATGAGAGTATTCATTCCCCGTAGATTTTGGATAACTGAATTCAAATTAGATAAATTTACGCAAAATTCAACAACATCACTATAGGCCTCTCCAAATTCACACCATTCTGCTCGATACTTGGCAACTCTCATCCAGCTGCCACCTGCGAAGATCGTCGCTGCAACTAGCCTGAGGCCGTCCTACCTTACGTTTGCCAATTCACGGTCTCCACTCAAGAACACGTCTACCCTAACAGTTATCGGTTCTACGGCTTATATGACTGGCCTGACTTCAGCTTGCTTATTTTATAGCTATGTCGACAACTTTGGTTCTCTGTCGGATCACCTCATTTCGGATTCTATGCCTCAGAGAGAGTCCAAGCATAGCTCGTTCCTATGCTCGCTGATCTTAATTTATGGACCAGCCGTACCGTAAACTCAACAATGGTTATCGTTTATATTGTTAATTGTAATTTTATTGTGGTTCGAACAAATTTTAGTAAACATACAAATATGCAACACATAGGTGTCTTGAGAGAATTGCTTTTTATTTTACGTTGAGATTATCGAGACAATTTTGATCGCAAGTAGTAGTCCAAAAAATCAAAAAGTTTACACGAAATCATCATAATTTCAGACGACAGACTGGACATAGATTCCCCAAATTTGCGGGGGTTTGCCATTATCGCCACGCTTGACAGGCGGGTTGGCGATTGCAGTATGGTGGTAAAATGCATAGAGAACACTGCTGCTCATTCTCTAGTAAGTCTCTAAGTCGCCTTTTACAACATCCTCGGGCAGAAATGCTGGTCCACAAATTTAAGGTCGCTCAGCGTGCTATGGAGCGGGCTATGCTCGAAGTTTCTTTGATGGATAAGATCAGAAACGAAGTTATCCGGAAAAGAACTGGAGTTACCGACACAGCTTGCAGAGTAAGCAAGTTGAAATGGCAGTGGGCTGGCCATGTTTGTCGAAGGAACGATGGCCGATGGAGCAGACGAATCCTGGAGTGGCGACCGCGTATCGGCAAGCGTAGTGTGGGACGCCCCCCAGCAAGATAGACCGGCGACCTCAAGAAGGTGGCTGGGACAGACTGGATGCGGAAGGCGGCGGACAGGGTGTTGTGGCGCAATGGACTGCGAAAGGCTGAATTGATAGGCCATAAATAGGATGGTGCTATTTTTTACGTCCGGTACACACGAACCCATATACGCAAAATTATGTCGTCATAATGCAAGTTTGGTTTACCTGCTCCTGTGTGACGTTTCTCTAGCAGGTAGCTGATCGATCTGTTCGGTTTCTTCGGGACACTTAATAAAGTAAGTGTCAGGGTGGTGTTCTCGAAGGTACGGGTCCCGCGACCCGCCGTCTCCGGGTTCCACCTCAAATGCTCCGTTGAGGCATTTCAGTGTAGCAGATGAAATGTGGACTCGACTGGAAAATATGTTGTATGCCTGATGAGCTTTGAGTCCACATTACTCACAAATGTGAGAGGTGGTGTCCACAGAGAGGTGGTTGCGTTCTACTTTGGTCTTGTGAAAGAATGGTGAAAACTAAAGGTAGTCAAATAAACAATATAAACAAGAAAACAATCAATTTAAAATTTTAAAGGTGTGCTCTCCTAGTTTTTGATAAAATCCAAATTTGTTTTTTTAACTTACACTAGCTATTTAGATTTAAATTTTAAATAGCTGTATACTTTTTGCTAATACAGTCTGTATATTGGTGACCAGACACTAGCGCAAGATCGTCATTCATACCATTAAAAAAAAACTGGCCAAGTTCGAGTCGATCTCACGCACGAAGGGTTCCGTACCATTATCTATAAAAACGGCAAAAAATCACATTTTTTGTATGGGATCCCCTTACATATATATTTTATTCTGTTTTTTAGTATTTGTGACAACTGAAATACATCATCTGCGAAAATTTCAACTGCCTAACTATGATGACTACTTACATACATGTTAATGAGATACAGCGTGGTGACAGACGGACGGACGTACAGCGGAGTCTTAGTAATAGGGTCCCGTTTTACCCTTTGGACATGGAACCCTAAAAAATACAAGACTGGTTCACGTTTTAATCTAGTCCAAGACCCAACAAAGAATTTAAAAATAAAACATCTAATTAATGAAAGAAAATTGACAAATATTGGGCACTTTAAATTATAATACAAGCTTACCCAGGCAAGCCGCCACTCTCCATGTGGTTTGCAAGAGTGACGTCACGGGACCACAAGTCAAACTGCCACTTCAGGAGTCCTAGTACCCCGCACAGCACCTTACCGCTGTGGACACCGATGCGCATGTCCAGTTCCACCTGAACATAGATCAAACGTAAGTTGGAAATAACTATTTGCAATAAGTTGGGCAGCGCTGGCCAGGTATTTATTTATTCTTTGCGTGAGAATGACTGCTGAGAATATGTTGCCTTTATTATAATAATAAAATGGTTTATAAGGTGTCTATAATGGAGGAGACGCCCCGGGCGTCGGGAGTAGATAACGGACTCCCGGCCACCGTAGGCGCGAGCTTGCGGGCGGCGAGCAATGGGTAGCTCGCCGCCCGGTCAGGACCAAGCTCGGGTCGACGACGGCGCGTAGTGTTCCACGCGCGCCTCAAACAGATGTCAGCGATACTGAAGGGGTCTACTAGGACCGATGCCTGCCAGGGTCGCGAGATTCGTTCGAAAGAGTTACCGTGGTCCTGGCATATAGGCAACGGACTCGCGCACCGAGAGTTCCGTAAAAACCTATAGGTATTCACGGTTTATGAACAAGGTTTATGTTTATGAAATTAAATGTTTTTTTTTTTTACATTTATATTTGAGTTGATTGAATGAAAGGTAAATTGCAGTTAACGATTTATGACGTATTAAAAAAAACTACTTACTAGATCTCGTTCAAACCAATTTTCGGTGGAAGTTTACATGGTAATGTACATCATATATTTTTTTTAGTTTTATCATTCTCTTATTTTAGAAGTTACGGGGGGGGGGACACATTTTACCACTTTGGAAGTGTCTCTCGCGCAAACCATTCAGTTTAGGAAAAAATGATATTAGAAACCTCAATATCATTTTTGAAGACCTATCCATAAATACCCCACACATATAGGTTTGCTATTTTTGAGTTTCAGTTCTAAGTATGGGGAACCCCAAAATTTATTGTTTTTTTTTTTTTGTGTAAAAATCTTAATGCGGTTTACAGAATACATCTACTTACCAAGTTTCTTATAGTTTGGGAAAAAAGTGGCAGTGACATACGGACGGACAGACAAACAGACAGACATGACGAATCTATAAGGGTTCCGTTTTTTGCCATTTGGCAACGGAACCCTAAAAAGGTGTCTATAATGATAAACATTATAATTATGAAGAGGGAACCTTACAACTTGAACCCATACTCTTTTAACTTTAAACATTCGGACACGATCGCATTTACTCGTTCTGTTTTAATCCGTTTCGGACGAGAATGGCACTGCTAGTACACCGCTTTTTAGCAGTTCATAACTAATTCGATTCGCGTCTGAAAAATTAAAAACAGACATTTTTTTATAGCCCAAACGGTACTCGTTCTGATAGTGCCCATGATTTTTTTCCTAAAAAGATATATTAATTAAAGTGACAACGCTAGACTTCATCATGATCATCAGCAGCTTATAATGTTCCCACTGCTGGGACACAGGCCTCCTCTCGGTAACGCTAGACTTAATAACAGTAAATTCTTAAAATATAAACAATATACTCACTTCAATTTTAGGCAGTGATGAGGCTTTCATGGCCTTCCGCACCTCGCGGATGGTTCGTATCATGTGCAGCCCCATATTGACGCAGCACTGAGCGTGGTCCTCACGTCGCTCCGGCAGTCCACTCACGCAGTAGTAGCAGTCACCCAGCAACTTGATGCGGACGCAATTGTTTTCCTGGATAATTGAACATTTATTTAATTGCTTACATAAATATTCAAAACCGTATTATGGAAAACTGTGCGAAGCAGGCTTCGCGTGGTTTTTACGACTTGATTATATAATAATATGGGGTCCCACCAAAAGCGTAAATGTGAAAATGAGACAAGCTGAATATTGAGAATATGCTTGGTACTCAACTTCACCAACAAAATAATTAGGATTTAAATGAGTGCCAAGTTTTGTGGCTAATCCTGAAATTTATTTATAGAGGAGATTCTGCCCTGAAGCACCATAGCGTTGAGAAAAAATAAAATATGACAAATATTTATTATTATGAAGACTATATTTTTTATTGTTTGTACAGCTAGAAATATAAGCAATTAAGTATTATTGAACTTTTGATATTTTGTTATTCATTTTACTTTCAATAATTGTATTGTATTGCAAACATCTGTTAAGCCTGTACATTATCATTTAATTGACCTCCTAAATGCCGTATCAAGAACAATAATTTTAAAAGTCACACTCACAAGGACAGAACGTTAAGCCTGACGCATCCCGCAATAGCCTTTACTGGTACCGTGTGATGCCGGACGTAAAGAATAACACCACCCCATTTCTTCCCGTAGGTGTCGTAAAAGGCGACTAAGAGACTTACTAGAGAATGGGCAGCAGCGTTCTCTATGCATTTTACCACCATACTGCGATCGCCAACCCGCCTGCCAAGCGTGGCGATTATGGCAAAGCCCCCCAAATTGGGGGAGGCCTAAGTCCAGCAGTGGACGTCTTACGGCTGAAATGATGATGATGATGATGAGTTGTCAATCAGTTCAAAGATCTCTTGAAGGGGAATATTTCCTGAAATCGTAACTTCTGTCGACTGTCTGTCAACTCAGTCACTGACTGACAAGGGCTCAGGGCTGCAGAGCCTCAAAAATGAGTAATTAAGCATTATTGGATTATGAAAATCTTACCGAAGCCAACTCGTCGAAGCCAGCGAACAAGGCATTCAAAAAAAATACCAAGTCTTGTGCACAGTATTTGCTCGATAATTCTGAAAGATAAAAAGTAACATTTACTTTAATTAGAACCACATAAAAATCTATACTAAGCACAATTTATGAATCTGAGAAACTAGGAAGGTTGAGTTAATACTAAAGCATCATTATCATCATCATTTCAGCCGAAAGACGTCTATACTAAAGTAAAGTTGGTATTTGCAGTGCAAACTTGGACACTAAAAGCATACATTAAACCACCACTTTATTGTCTTAAAAATATCTTAATTCGTACCTATATATGTACGGTCAAGGATCGAAAAGGCACTTATCAATGACAATCCTGACCCACATGGCGCATATCTTTATCAATCTGATTGATGACTTGACTGTGCATCTGAACGTGCTTAACCTTTTCATTCCATAACTGTACCGTGTACGCCATCCTTTCCCCGGATTTTTTTTATTTTTAGAAGAGTTTGTCGTCTACACCTACAACGCCGCTTGTAAAATGACGGGTCACACTAACGTCACAGCAAATTCTGCATCATGCAAACAGTTATCCGTACGATTAGCCCAAACATAACATCCCGACTTAAATCGTCGGGCATTAGCCCATAAGAAACAAAACAATGCCCGTTTGATCGAAGGATCCTGTCTGTTTAATAAAGGATCAAGAACTTTCTACCCTGTTCCTCATACCTTATACTCCGCTACAAGTTTGGCTCACCAGTAAATCCTTTAATGTCAGCGAACAGTATGGACACGTCCTGGTGGTGATGTACCACATCTACCAGCTGGCTGAACTGCTGCTCTTCAATCTCTCCACCTGTCATGCACACGTGCCTGGAGATTTTCTTTGCCAGGAAGTCTGGTATCACTGTAAATTTTAAAACCAGTCAAGTCATATATCTTTATCTTCAATGCGATAGAAGGTTTGGTCACAGAGAGTTCCTATAGTCAAAAGCAGCCTGTCATATTCCCACCGCTGAGACACAGGCCTCCTCTTGGTGACTCCCTCTCACCAGGCATAATCCACAACGCGGGTCCAGTGCACGTTGTATGTTGGTGGATTTCACATATCTTCAAATTTTCGGTTCGAAGACATGACGGTTTTCTATCGAAAGGTTATCAACGTTAGCTGTGCGGTACAGTTATTTGCCAGTAACGTAATTTTTATAGACAACGATGCACATAATCTGCGGCGGGATTTTTTCGTTCACTAGATCTTCAATGTACTGCTTAGTGCTGAAAACACAAAATACAACCGTATGTTTTTTCGACGCACTGCACTCAGTTGGATTTAAAAGCTCGGTTCAATATCGAGAATAAAATCCTGTGCACGATAAAATCCCGCGGCGATATACTTACTTCAATCGAACATGGTCTAAAGGATACCCAAAAAACGACAAGAGTGAACAGGCATCTTCTGGGCACACTCGTTCCATCATAGACCTTATCCATCGGTTTCCATCAGGCGTCATCGAGGTCAAAAGCAGGTTCATTCAGCAAGAACAAAAAAGGCATATTTGAATACAGACCACTCTGAAACAAGTTCCACTGCCTATCGCTCTCCTTCTTGGTCTTCTTCAGGGTTATCATTGACTTGCGCGTCTCCAGGAACACCTTCCTCTGCCCCCAGTCGACAAGAGACTTGGCATACATTCCGGCGAAGTTCACTGCTATGTATAGCAACAGATTGCTAGTCATTAGACGGCCGCTGCATGAGTAAGTCTGGAAGTAAAGAAAACATATCAAAACTTAAAAAAAAAAACAAAACTGTTCCTGGTTAGGGACATTGTTCATTAAACCAAGCCTCGGTGCGTCCAAACTTTGAAATTTTCGGGTTTAATTTTATTGTTGGCTTAGAAAATTTTCCCGTCTCTGTCTTGCACCTTTGATTGGACACATTTTGACTGGCCTGTTAGTCTAGTGATTAGAGACCCTGACTGCTAAGACTTAGGTCGTGGGTTCGATTCCCACCCAGGACAAATCTTTGTGTGATGAGCACAATGATTTTTTCTGTGTCTGGGTGTAATTTATCTATATTAGATATGTATTTAGAAATATATAAGTATATCAGTTGTCTGGTTACCATAGCACAGGCTCTGCCTAGTTTGGAATCAGATAACGGTGTGTTGATTGTGCTAAGATATTATATTATTATTATATTATATTGGACAGTATTACGACGGAGACAAGAATAATTCTTAGCCGAGCACGTGATAAGTAACTTGAATCTCGGCCTAAAACAATCCAATACACACACACCTTTCATACCAAGCAAATTATCGTTTTCTCGCACTATGACTCAAATGTCGCATGGAAAGAAACTGACGGGTTTGGAGATCCGTGACAGAAGTGGTGAGCTCAAAGCGTGCAGTTCACGTCTTCATCGTCGCTGGGATGCACTCTATTGAATTTTCAATGCTCAGTGCAACACCGAGAGTTCAAAATCCAGTGTACGAAGAATTCCCGCCACGGTATTTTTACATCCGTGCAAATGAAGCCACAAATTTTATTTATACTGCTATATGTAAATGCTGAACACACCGTGAATTCGCGATCTGTGTCTGGAAGGCTTAGGGCGGTGTGTTAAAAAGATCATTATTTTTGTGAGCAGTTTTTTGCCGTCTCTGAGGAGACAGTAATCCCAGAAGACCCAGACTTCAGTACTCTGAACGGAAACCCCTAACTTGAGCAGTAGTGGCCCAGTGGAATCGACCCCCAGTTTATTTACCCCGCTTTACTTTGTGTTAATTTGTGCCTAAGGCATTAAGTCCGCCTTTGTACCTTTTTTGTGTGCGAGAAGTTTAAATAAAAAAAAATTAACCGCCGAAAAAACTGAAAAGCAAAAAATAATAAGCCTTAAAATTATGAGTCGGCGGCGGCGCTTTGAGTGATTTTTGTTCATTGATTTTTCAGCGCCGACTCATAATTTTAAGGCTTATTATTTTTTGCTTTTCAGTTTTTTCGGCGGTTAAATTTTTTGGTAAAAAAATTTATTTTATAAAATTTTGTGGCTTTAATGTACTTATAATACTTGGCAAAATATACCCTATTCAATGAATAAAGCATTTTCAAAATCGGACGACTCTGTATAAAGTTATGCGTGGTTAAACATTACAATCAGTGAGTGAACAATCAATCATCCCCTGTTTTCTGACCCTTTTTTTTTTTTTTTTTTGGATGGGAAATCATCAAATGACTTCTCCCGCTCTGAGCGGAGTGGGAGGGCGTGTCAGACTTTTACTGACTAAAACCCACCCGTGTTCCTTCAGTTGCCCATGTGCCAGAGTCACGGTATCTCTTTCGAACAATCTCGTGACCCTGGCAGGCATCGGTCCTAGCAGACCCCTACATTGCTGCTGACATCTCTTTGCGGCGTGCGTGGAACACTACGCGCCGTCGACCCGAGCCTGATCCTTACCGGGCGGCGAGCTACCCATTGCTCGCCACCCGCAAGCTCGCGCCTGCGGTGGCCGGGAGTCCGCTATCGACTCCCGACGCCCGGGGCGTCTCCTCCTGCGGGGGCTAGGGACGTGAGGGTGCAGAGACTGCCACTCCCTCACGCGCCCCGCCTCCTCCTTCGCGAGCATTACTGCTTCGCAGAAGGAGGTGACGGCTTCCCATGCCCTCTCGCTCCGTACCATGGCTCGCACCAGGGCCGGACGCGAGAGGTCGCAAAGTATACCCTATTCAATGAATAAAGCATTTTCAAAAGTTATCCGTGGTTAAACATTACAATCAGTGAGTGAACAATCAATCATCCCCTGTTTTCTGACCCTTAGGGTTGGATCTTGTTTTCCAAATTTATATGGATTACCCTCGGAGTATACCCTTTGCTATAAAAAAAGAATTATCACAATCGGACTACTATGTAAAAAGTTATGCGTGGTCATACATAAAAATAAAAAAAAATAACAAACAAAAAAAAAATATACGCGGCGAATTGATAACCTCCTCCGCTTTTTTCGTCGGTTAATAAATAAATAAATAATTTCATCGGCACTGCTCTCAAAACGGTGAAGGAAAACATCGTTTGGACACCGGCAAGTCTTAGAAACAAAATTCGAAGATTTATGGCAACTACCAATCCGCAATAGACCCGCGTGGTGGATTACAGCCTGGAGTGGGCTGTAATCCACCACGCGCACACACAGAGGAGGCCTGTGTCCCAGCAGTGGGATCATTATAGGCTTATTATGATGGAACCCCTTACTTAACAGTAGAATGTTCTGTTAAGCGAGGGTTTCCTAAGACTCCGGTGGCCGCCACATAGCTTCCGTAGTATACCGTCGAAATACATAGCTGTAAGTCTGTAACGTTATCTATGAAAGTAAGTTAATGCGTTTTCCAACAGAACGTTTTAAAGTGTGTAAAGAAGGGTAAAGTCAAATCCCGCTGCCATCGTTTTTATGACACCTGTCACTGCGGTCATTGTGTGGTACAGACGCCAGCACATCAAGGTACTAGAAACTGTCAAATTCTCCCAATCAACCTTGAACCTAATGCTATAGCCATAAAGTTGAAAATCTTTTAAAGAAATTAGACAGATTGTAGTAGCTCGATGTGCTGGCGTCAGTACCTAGTGTAGCTTTTGACATACTTACATTAACTAAACAGTTTACAGCCGTATTCGCCTTTTGCAAACGAGTCGCTGTATATATCAAAGTTGCCACAATTTGAGCCAGACTGGAGGCGATACCAATAGTGATGCACCAGCACAAAGACAGCGGGAACATCGCGTACGGCACAAACACTATGAACAGCATGTACCACACTTGGTTCTGCGACTCGTGAAAGCCGATGCCTTGTTTGCATAGACCTGGGGAGGATAAAATAAAAATTGGTAAAGGCAAAAGGTATTGGTTTAAGAAATTTCATAAACAGAATAGGTACAATTTATTCAAGTAAAATTAAAAATAAGCGGTCGGTTTCGTACAAATAAACGTGCACATTGGAACGAGTGTCGGAACGGTATATTTGAAATTAAAAATAGGTACTATAATATTAGTCATGAACAGAATTTTGGGTATAAATGTCATTAACTTTTCATCACTTTAGTAAATTTAATTATTGTAAAACATCGAATGCTTTTGAGTTTTTGATTTTTAGCAAAAAAAAATTTACTGTGTCCATATTTTTTGTAGTACTCTGGTACCGGTATCACACCAAAGCTAATGTTAGCAGTTTCCAAAAATACCGTTATTTCAAACCCTGGCTTCCAGCGACATGTCACCAGTACCCACCACACTCCTCCCGCACCGCGCAGCTTCACGTGACGACCCACAGTTAAACGGGCCGTGCAGGCCTTTAGCTGTTGTACTCTGAAGTGACTCCGACCGAACCTCATTTGGTGACGGGCACTTAAGAAACGAATTCATACTTTTTTTTAAAGTATATTGACGCAGACTCAAATTTTGTCACTGACACAGTTTGAAGAGATGTCCAGAGAATAAAGCAATATACCTTGACAGATAAGCAGCACCCAGGTGCCTGCCGCGCCCCAATGCAGGTGGTTATTCGCGAAAAATGGCCACCAGCTCAGCAAGCACATACACACGTTCAAACACGCGAACATGGCTGTCCACGCCGTATTTTTCATTGATATGGGCCACGTACCTGTAAGACATTTTTGCTCTCTGAGGTTGAAATCTATAGAGCAAACTTTTACTTTAGGCACTCAAGCGTTCCATTAGAAAATGAACCATTTTGTATGAAGCTTAGTTATCGTATGAAATGAAACGCTACTGTTCTTATGTAAAACTAGCAGCTAGCCTTACTCAAATAAAGTTCAAGGTCATTGTATAAATTTGAACCGGATTTTATGGAAATCGCAATTTATCTTGTTCGTTTGAAAATGAAAAAACGTGAAAAATTTTATTGGAAGTGTACTTGTTATTTTTTTTTTTTTTTTGTAAGGTTTCGGTCATGTGTGTTTCATGTATGCAAATATATATTTCTAGCTACTGTTAGAAAAAAGGTCAACGACAAAAATTTTTATTTGTAAGACATTGGTAAAAACAGGTGTTGTGTATAAAGTATGCACAAGTAGGTACTCTATATTTTGCCGTTGACGGCGTACATAGATCTATACCATCAACGAAAAAAATACACGCTTAGTTAGTTGTGTTTTACCGTGCCTCTGGCATATAGGCAACTGAAAGAACACGGGTGGGTTTTAGTGCGTAAAAGTTTAACACGCTTTTACGCTCCGCTCAGAGCGAGATACGTTATTTGATGATTTCCCACCCACTAAAATGGGATGATGCAGGCTAACATTAAAGGTACACAGTATGTGAGATATTTCCGATATAACAGGACTTACTTTTTCCGTCACTGAGCACATAAATTAACACCAGCCCTACCTGAAATTAAGACATGGAAAAATGTGATGCTTGCAGCTGTTTTAATCATTTATATTCACACATTTATAAGTAAACAAGAAGACAATAACAGAAAAATACAGATATAAAGGCCTTATACATAATGGCTGGTTATACATTTTGCCTTGGACATTACACATAATGGCGATGGCGAATACATGCAAACGGGCGGCGTTATTAAAGAAATCTTGCAATAGGATTTTTTTTTATGCCTAACTTGCTAACTTCACGGTTACCGAAACATCTCTCTCGTACCTTGACGAAATGAATGCGATCAGATGCGTCATCAACTGGCATTATACATAACGGCGACAGTGTGTATAATGACTAATCATACAACCGGCCTGCGGTGTAAACACCGTGTATAAGAGTAAAAGAGAATAAAAAGTTAAATTTAAAAAAAACCGACCTGACTGAACCGATTTTGATAACAAATATCACTAAAATGTGAAAATTGTCATCACTATCACTACATAGTATAATACAAAGTCGCTTCCCTCTGTCTGTCCATATTTATGCTAAGAACTATAAAACTACGCAACGGATTTTGATGCGGTTTTTTAATAGATAGTGTGATTCAAGAGGAAGGTTTATACGTATAATACGCGGGCGAAGCCGCTGGCAAAAGCTAGTGTAATTTAAAATAATACACGCAACCATGCATGAAGCATTAGAAAGATTCACTCGTTCACAATTTTAAAATACAGCATTAGTTTGTCAGTCCTTATTGGCAGACTGAAGGAGGTGGTTCGACCCTTGTGTCATACCTCAGAATAATGTTAAGCTGGATATCCACTATATTCACGCAATGCCTATGATCCGTGCAAATACTTTTTGTTAGAATTAACTGCTACCGCGATAAAAGAGAATGGAACATGATTTGTGCACGAACATAGTCGATACCCAACGTTATAGTTATTGAAGTGCGAGGCGTCTTTGGTGGTGCATGGTCAAGCAGATCATAAGCATGTAATTAACCCACTGAAGGCAATCGGTCGAGGCTTATACACAGCAATACCACGTGCCACCGAGCAAGGCTTTTTTTTTTGTAGGTGGGAAAGGATCAAATAACGTCTCCCGCTCTGGGTGTAGCGGAAGGGCGTGTCAGACCTTTACTGACTAAAACCCACCCGTGTTCCTTCAGTTGCCCATTTGCCAGGGCCACGGTAACTCTTTCGAACAAATCTCGCGAACCGGGCAGACATCGTCGGTCCTAGCAGACCCCTTCAATGTGCTGACATCTCTATGAGGCGCGTGTGGAACACTACGCGCCGTCGACCCGAGCTTGGTCTTTACCGGGTGGCGAGCTACCCATTGCTCGCCGCCCGCAAGCCCGCGCCTACGGTGGTCGGGAGTCCGCGATCGACTCCCGACTCCCGGGGCGTCTCCTACTGCGGCGGGCGTGAGGGCGCAGAGACTGCCACTCCCTTCGCGAGTATTACTACTTCGCAGAAGGAGGTGACGGCATCCCATGCCCTCTCGCTCCGTACCATGGCTCGCACCAGGGCCGGACGCGAGAGGTCGCCGCCGCCGCCGCCGATCGCCTCCACGAGGACACAGTGGTGCTCCGCCTAGGCAGGGCACACCTCCACCGTATCCTCAGGCGATCCACGCAATGGAAACACCGGGCGTTTCCTCCCGCTTTATCCTGAACAGGAACCCCCCAAAGCACCCATGCCCGGTGAGGACCTGCATTAGGCGGAAGGTGAGGACGCCGTGGCGCCTCTCTATACACTCCTCAATGAGGGGACTTACCGCCGCAATTGTGGCGTGCCCAGACCGTGCGAGGCTTGGCCTTTATTTATTATGGATACTTACTTTAAGTGCTAAATCGACGATGTTCACCATTATGAGGGACTTCTGTCGCTGTCCCCGAGAATATCTTTGGTATGATAGCTCTATGCCTCGGGTCTGAAAATAGAGTTTTAATTTGAGTAAAGTAAGGATATTTTGATACGTTCAAGGTAACGTTAAACAACTCACCCTAAAAGTATTGTTGATGTTTGGATAAAATATTCCTTTGTAATGGCGTGGCCTAGGCATTTCGTCTGAATGCACTGAAAACAAGACTTATACACTGTTAAATAGCAAAAATAACAATCAAACTCATTCATTATTTGTCCGATTTTGCAAATGGACACAAAAAATAAGTTATCTTTACTACGACGTAGCAGTGCTACAGCGTAACAGTCTCAACGAGACTAAGGCGATAACATTTTGGGCAATCGTCTGGTACAGCATTATTACTCCACGAAGCCACACGCACGTTACGTGTTGTCACTAAGTGTACAAACACAATGTGAATGTGGGCGTGACTTTGAGTCGCGTCAGTAATAGAACCAAAAATTGGAAGACATGTGACATCTACCAACCCGCTCTGAGGCCACATGGTAGATTATAGATAGATAGATAAATCGTTTATTTGGTGCACACAAAAGACATAACAACATACAAAGCACGATTAAATAATAAGTTGACGTGATTACAATTTAGCTTAAGTAGGTACAAAGTGCCAATATACAACAAGAAAAAAAAAGGAACACATAAAATAGTGATGATGACACTTAGTGTCACAAATTAAAATATAAATGAAAATAACGTGCGGTGGAATACAAAAGTGCGGTGTGCGTCTCAGAGTGGCACCAAATGGGAGTCCAGCTCAGCATGTGTCAGGCAAATATACCTGACGCTGATATTCTGCTGGATCCTTGTAGTGACCTACGGATATCGAGCAGATGGGATCAATACACGAATAATTATTATTGGTGTTGTGAAACGTGCGGAGTGATATTATGTAAGTACCCGCAATGTTCATAAAAAGTATTTTACAGTAAAGTTTAGCATTTCGAAGCGTTTTTGTACGATGATGATTGTTTACACGATTACTTGATTGTTTAAATATATAAAAATATAGTATATACGTAAATGAATATTCAAAATATTACTATATTAATGTAAATAAATAATAAATTTGACTGGACTGAAATGTGTTTGCAGTAAATAAAAATAGGTAATTAATAATAGGTATGTGTATTATAACTACTATCTATCTCACAATAGATCCTCAAATCATTCAATAACTAGTATTCCATTTGTATGCAGTTATGTGACAAAGATGCGCTCAGCAAACGGGAAGTGTTGGGAAGAACACGACAGCCAGTTATATTATGGACGTATTTGAAATCGTCATGCCCAGTTTTATCTGCGAGGCGATAAGAAACATCCGCAGTCTTATTCTGAAGATGCCAAGAGATTTAAGATTCCTTATCGGCGGGGGAATATTGTTCCAGCATTTGGATGCGGCATATCTGAAACTTCCCCTGAAGGCAGCCGTCTTGTGCGATTGAGTGGATAGTTGTTGGGAGCACTGCCTACTCGCGATTTCCCTTTTACTGGCGACCCAGCTCAGTTTACTGTACAGTTAGGACGGTTACTTGTACTTTACAACTCCAAATAATAGGCATGCTAAGTGTAACTTACGACGTGACTTCATCTTGAGGATGGAGTGCTTATTTAAGAATGGCGTTACGTGACATCTTGGTGGGATTGAGAAACAGAACCGAGCGCAGGCGTTTTGCACCCTCTGGATCAGTCGATCAGTTTTTGCCAGAAGTCGAGGACCGATAACTGTATCCGCGTAGTTTAGGTTGGACAGCACAAGTGACTCAACCAGCTGGATCCGAAGGTCTTCTGACAGATAAGGCCTTATTTTATAAAGGACCTTAAGCCGATAGAAACAAGTGCGCACTGACTCTGCCACGTGCGCTTCGTATCTCAGCCCTTCGTCCATGGTCAGACCCAGATTACGTGCTTCACTGACTCGACTGACCGACTCACCCAGTAGGGTAACGTTGAGTGTTGCCGGCACTGCACTGATTTGGTACTTAGTTCCAAACAGCATATATTTAGTTTTTGTGGGGTTAAGTACCAAACCGTTGCTTTCAGCCCAACATGCTATCCTGTCAATATCTTCGTTAAGGTCCTTTACTGCGCTGTCATAGTCACTCGGCTTAAAAGATATATAGACTTGCACATCATCAGTATAAATGTGGTACCTACAGCGCTTTAGGGAATTTATTATATCCGCACAATATAAAATGAAGATGATGGGGCCTAGTATTGAACCTTGTGGGACTCCTCTATTGATGGATACAAGAGAAGAAACAAGAGAAGAGCCATTACTTAATTGTATTATGGCCCACATCCTCTCACCTAGAGGAGGTATGTGTCCCAACAGTGGGAACAATATAGGCTGATTATGATTTAGCTGAAAGTCAGACTCAGATGCGTACGATCGATCTTTTTTGTCAACATGACAGTCAAGCGATAGTAACAGCTATCATTTTGGTCTAGCAAATTCGACACGGAAAAGGACGTCCTTTAATACTATTTATAATAGGTTGGGGAAAAAGTTTCTTCGCATTTTTTAAGAAAATTCAAAACATTTTTTAATAAAGTTTATTTACATTTAACTAAAGTATGTAGGTACCATTTTGTTCGATAACTTTTTGCCATCTTGTAGGTAGGGACATGATCCCATTGCTATAGAAATTTTGGGACTTCTGGTCAAAATACCGCGACAAGTGGTTTTGGCAGTCCTCTCGTGATGTTAACCTGACACTGCCTAAAGAATTCTGAAGAGACCGAAACAGGTGGAAATCTGAAGGTGCAAGGTCAGGACTATACGGCGGATGCATTAACACCTCCCAGCCAAACTCTCTTAATTTTTGTTGGGTGGCTAAAGATGTGTGAGGTCTAGCGTTATCATGATGAAAAACCACACCCCTTCTGTTCATTAATTCCGGCCGCTTTCTCTCAACTTCTTGCTTTAATCTCATCAGTTGTTCGCAGTAGAGTTCAGAATCGATGGTCCTGCCTGGTGGTAACAGCTCATAATGAATAATGCCCTTCCAATCCCACCACACACACAGCATCACCTTGTTGCGAGTTAACCCAGGTTTCGCCACAGTCTGTGAAGCCTGACCGGCCTTTCACCACGACCTTTTTCGCACGTTCTTGTCATACGTGATCCACTTTTCATCACCAGTTATCAGCTTCTTCAAAAATGGTTCGGTTTCATTACGTCGTAATAAAGAATCACAAATGAGTACACGGTTCATTAGGTTTCATTCAGTGAGCTCGTGAGGTACCCAAATGTCGAGCTTTTTTGTGTACCCAGTTTTTTTCAAATGCGCCTAAACTGTTTTGTGGTCAATTTCCAGTTCTTCAGCTACGTCGTAACTACTGGTATGCCGATCTTGCTCCACTTTTTCAAAAATGGCATCCATTTTATCCGTAATAGGGCGACCAGAGCGACGTGCATCTTTGACATCAAAATTTCCGGATTGAAAACGCTTAAACCAAATTTGTGCTACTCTCACAGACACTACACTAGGTCCATAAACATCGCAATTTTTTTTGCGGCTTGCGTTGCGTTTTTACCTTTTTTGTAGTAAAATTTTAAAATGTATCGAATTTCTTCATTAGATTCACTCATCTTGACGGTACGAAAAACAATGAAAATCACACATTTTCCTAATTTGAATTTGGAATTATGTTCTTTAAAATTTAAACTTTCAATGATACCAAAACCAGCCAGATACAAATAGTATAGCCAAAGAGGTTTTTTTACAAGTTCATACATACTATAATGCGAAAAGACTTTTTCCCCAACCTAATAGATCTAAGTACTTACTATATTCATCTTCATCTAATTCAAGCATACTGTTACGGCTCTCCGACAAGATGCGATACTGCCAACAAAGAAAGAAATAAAGCAGAATCAGAAATAATTCACCTCTTGTCTGCAGTTTTAGAGTTATGCAGTATTACTCTTAAAATGGAAACCGACATAGCCCGAAGAATTGCCAAACTTAAGTGGCATTGTGCAGATGGCCGATAGGGTCGGAAGGTTCTGGAGTGGCGACCACGTACTGGAAGACGTAGCATTGAAAGGCCTCCCACAAGATAGACCGATGACCTGGTGTAGGCCGCAGGAAACCGTTGGATGCGAGAAGCACAGAACAGGTCGAAGTGGCCGTGCTTGAGGGAGGCCTATGTCCAGTAGTGAACGTCTTTCGGCTGAAATGATGATGAAGACTCTTAAAATAACCCTTAAAGTTTATGAAGTTAAGTTTTCCTAATTTGCAGTACCCAAGCTACGAGATAAAGCCAAATAAGGTTAGGCTATTGTGTTCAATGAATGGTGGCAGGCTGGCAGGGCAGACTTTCACGCCCTACTCGGTCCAGCCAGTATTCGGGCGCTGGCTCGGGAAGAAGCACGGCTCCCTGTCGTTTCGGGCGACGCAGGTGCTCTCGGGGCATGGTTGCTTCGGGAAGTACCTGTGTCGCATAAACAGGGAGCCGGACGCCCGGTGTCACCACTGTGACGACTGGCGGGAGGGCACGGCGTGGTATACGCTGATAGAGTGTGCCGCTTGGAAGGAATCGCGTCGTGCCCTCATCTCAGGAGTACGCATTGCTTGCCGGTCGTGGCTGAGTCGATAGTCGGCAGCGAGGAGCCTTGAGACGCGGTGGTATACTTCTGCAAAACAGTCATTTCGCAGAAGGAGGCTGCGGAAAGGGAGCTATCTCCATATCTTCCGCTCACCCGGCCCGCAGCAGGCGGAGGGCGGACAACGCCCTTTTCCAGCCTCCCAACCAATGGGTCCAGAGGCGACGGATCTGGGTCCCCTATTCCTTAGGACCCGAGATAGCGGCTCTTAGTGTTCCACGCGCGCCTCTCTGTGATGTACAGGGGGGCAGTGCGTCCTGCCAGTTATGACCTACGGAGCCGAAAGGTAGACACTCACGGTACGGCTATTCCATAAATTCTAGGTCGCTCAGCAAACAATGGAACAAGCTATGCTTGGACTCTCTATGAGAGATAGAATCTGGTATGAGGTGCTCCGACAGAGAACCAAAGTTGTCGACATATATAGCTCACAGAATAAGGAAGCTGGAGTGGCAATGAGCCGGCCATGTTAGCTGTAGAACCGATGACCGTTGGTGTAGACGTGTTCTCGAGTGGAAACCAAGAACCGGCAAACGTAAGGTGGGACGCCCTCAGGCTAGATGGAGCGACGATCTTCGCAGGATAGCTGGTATCAACTAGGAGAGATTTTCCGAGAATCAAGCAGAATGGCATGCAATTGGAGAGGCCTATGTCCAGCAGTGGACGGCTTAGTTTAAAATTTAGTAAAATGATGGGAAATATTTTAAAATAATCATAACATTCTATAGTGATCTATTTCTGGCTGCGGTTTTGATATACTTTAGTATTTTCTATGTAGAAGTAAACCTTTCTGTTGGCAGTGATGTGCTTGTAGGAACAATATAATCATGGCCAGTCTGTGCATAACTCCTCTAACTTTCACGTATGTTCTGTCACTCACACTTGCCTCATTTCACTGTTTAATTTCTACAATATATTATGACGCAGACTTCTGCGCAAAGTTTGTAGCGGCCATGATACACGAGCTGTGTAGAACAATATATACTTACATTTGGATTGCTTGAGTGACTGTCATTTCCAAGTTCAGCGGCCGCCAGACAGCCAGACCGCCAGACCGCCATCTTGTCTGTTCAGCGGTTACCTGCACAAAAATGACACGTTTATAATATTCATCTGTAATCTTCGTCTGCTTAACGCAAGTTTAGAGCATCGAGGCTTGCAGACCGGCCCGGGCTGCTACTGACACATACTTGATAGAAAAATCCAACATGTTGCCTGACCTGGAAGTCAAACACAAGACCACAGCGGCTCAGCAGTAGCGCTTTCAACCACTGGACCATTGAGGCAGGCCACAAGCGTACTAACGCCAAAAAACGCTTTAGCTATCTCTCTCTATCTACAGACTCTGAAACAGTCTTTGCCCAAAGGTTAGATAGTAAACTATAGACAACTCCTCATTCTCTATAAATATTAAGACCATGACTTCGCCCCGTGAAATTTCTTGGCTCTCTGATCTACCAAGTCGCATCGGAGCACCTGCCTACGCTGTCACTTAATTTTCCCTTAGCATCCTAGTAGTTCCACAATCAAGCTCTTCAGTTTTTATATGTATAAGTAAATTCACAACAAGTGAGTGGCTAGAGTACTTCGCCTCGGTTTTAGTATCCGACAAAAGATGGTGAATTCTGTATTACAATGAATGCACACTTTAAATGTGCATCAAAATTCATTGCGAAGTTTGGAAGAAAATTAAATTGGACCAAAAGACAGACTTTTACGACAGTTTAGGACGGTAATTACTAATCAATAAGTACTTACAGTTTTATCCAAAACCTCCTATTTCTCTCGACAGCCTTCGAGAACTTCGACACAATACTTTAGACTGTTAATGTATGCATAAACTCGAATTATTAACTAAATAATTCCGAATAAAATACATATGCTTACAAAGAAGAATCGCAACGTTTTTCAGACTCGTGCATCTCGTCAAGATGCCAGAAGTATACTGATTTACTCCTCAATATGAACCAAAGCTCAATAATGGAAAATCCTGAAGAGTAATATGCACAATAAAACTGCATAACCAGTTCTGGTATTATTTTTGAGTGCATTATTCAATTCTTTCCTGTTCGCGTTATCACAACCACAGATGTCATATGTATTTTTAAATGATTAAGGAATAGCTTTAGCCCGCAACTTCGTCTGCGTAAATGTCAGTTATCCCGAACGCAGACGACGTCACGGAATAAAAAGTAGCTTATGCAAGGGCATAGGCTACTTTTTATTCCGTGACGTCGTCTACGAAAAAAGTCTACGAAGAAAGGTCTTGGGGTTCAAACTTACCCCGCACCAAATTTTATCAAAGTCGGTTCAGCAGTTTAGTTGTGAAAGCGTAACAGACAGACAGAGTTACTTTCGCATTAATAATATTAGTTGGAATGTAGTTTACTGACGAATAAATGTAAAAAATTACAAAGTGGTATATAATTATCTAACCACGAGCTATTGGTCGCAGCGTCCCAGCGTGGATGTTGGAAAATGTCGTACGGGAACATACTACCGGGTCCACCGAGATTTTTATTTGAGTTTTCATATAACTCTATTACTTTACGTAGCGCACACCATTAAAGCTAACAATCGGCATGATTTTTTCCGAAATCTTCAACAGTCATCGTCTAATTCCTGCCAATTTCCACAAAAACGCAATGAATTAAACAACTAAACCTTGGACTTTCTCTATCCATTGGTGAAGACCGTATGATATTCCGTTCCGTAGTTGTTAAGTTCATCGCGAGAGCTGAGGAAAAACTGACCTGAATCCTGACCACAGAGCTCCTGTTTAACATTTTTCAAATATATTTTTGGTGTCCTCTAAGCGTGCAGCAATTACTCAGCTATCAACATTTCGCCCTGCATAATGTTTGCTCTAAAACTCTCTGGGTTCACCCCCCCCCCCCCCTACCATATGTTAATAATCATTAGGGTAAAGGTTGAGGTGGGGTTATTATAAAAACAACCCAAACTGACAATAACATTTAAGTCTAAAGTTGTGTACATATTGAAAAACGAAGTAAAGGTACAACTAATAAAAAAAGCGTAGAAGGATTTGAATTCAATAACGCGGCAATAAGGGAACAATTCTGAATTTCTGATACATTCCAGTAAGCTTGAATAGCCTCTGGAAAATGTTGTGTATTTGGTCGGGTTTTAATTTATATTCCCAATATGAGGCTTAGAGTTTCTAACTTTCTATATCTAATTGCAATATTAGTGTCACCACTCTGTTGACGGCATCCTAATTTTTCACACTAGAGAAAATGCGCAATGTCGAAGAAAACCTCGCATCCTAAAAAAACTGAATTAAAAACCCCGACCCTGTAGCAAAAATTCCTTTCGCTTACTACTGAAGACACACTACTCGAATAAAGGCGCCTTCAAAGAATCTCGTAGAACAATTTCCTGGCTGAGACTTAAAGCGAGTGCCAGCGCCGCGAGGAAAATATCAGTATGGGTATCATTATCACCATCATTTCAGCCGAAAGACGCCTACTGCTGGACATAGACCTCCCTCAAGCTCTGCCACTTCGACCGGTTTTGTGCTTCCCGCATACAGCGGATTCCGGCGGCCTTCACAAGGTCATCGGTCCACCCTGTGGGGTCACCACTAATGAGTATATTATATTGCGGAATCAAAATAATGTCAAAGATAAACAAAATACATAATACAAGCGGACCAGACTCCCACTCAACTAGCTAACAAACTCAGTACCGCCCCCGCAAGTGAGGATATCCACTCTGGGCACAACCCACTGCTTCTGCACATTTCCCGGTTGGAACCCCAGACGCCAGGAGATAAGCTTCTTCAATACATTATCAAGAGGAGCCTTGCCAAATCGGTGCCGAGGAACGGAAGTTGCTGAAGCTGTCGCGGTTGGAGTCAACCAGCACTAAACATTTTAAGTCCTACATCCTCCAGGTTCCCACGATGCAGAAGGCTGTCTTCCTTAGCTCGGATTTCTGGCCGGAGTTATGTACAGACGTTATTGGGAAGTACGACCGAAAACAAGCTCTCAAGTAGAGAGTGTGTTTTAGTGGTTTTGTATAATTATGTATGTTGGTCTATAAGGTATTTATGTTATGGTTCGTTGTTGCCTGAATTAAATGATGATGATGACCTTGTGAAAAATTATAAACCGATGACCGATGACCTTGTGAAGGCCGCCGGAATCCGCTGTATGCGGCAAGCACAAAACCGGTCGAAGTGGCAGAGCTTGAGGGAGGTCTATGTCCAGCAGTAGGCGTCTTTCAGCTAAAATGATGGTGATAATGATACCCATACTGATATTTACCTCGCGGCGCTGGCACTCGCTTTAAGTCTCAGCCAGGAAATTGTTCTACGAGATTCTTTGAAGGCGCCTTTATTCGAGTAGTGTGTCTTCACTAGTAAGCGAAAGGAATTTTTGCTACATGGGCGGGGTTTTTAATTCAGTTTTTTTAGGATGCGAGGTTTTCTTCGACATTGCGCATTTTCTCTTGTAAAGAAGAATTTACGAGTAGTGGTTGCACGTCATCTAGTTCCATTTCGTATGTTGCTTTTTCATATACTAAAGTGTCCGAAACAATTTTTACACTTATAATTTCGTCTTTTATATCTGAATTATGAGGATGAATTTGGTTGAAATTTTCTTTTTTCGCCACTTACTAAACTCAGTGAAAAAGGATATTATTGCATGGTTTAATTTTAGTTAGTCTGACTTGATAACGTATTCTTATGTTTTTTTAATTTTTCTTTGCATTAGATTAAAATTTGTGATGAACGTCAGCGCAGCCTTCACGCACTCTCATCAGCGTGACATCATCTTCCTCACTACCTCAAGCTTTCGATCGGCGAATCACACAGCCAGCCGGCACCCACGGTTGCAACGGGTATCCTTCCGACCAGTCATTCTCTGAACATTCCTGGTCTACCACCCTTAGCCTCAGCCGCAACCTTGGCGCAGCACACTGCACTTTCAGCTGGTCCACAAGCGGAGCTTTAAACCCTCTGGTGGACGCCAGCTGTCAGCCTCAACCCTGCGCCACTCCGACTCTAGCAACAATCGCAAGAGACACGGCTCAGCCCACAATCGATCTTCGGTCACTGAAAGGAAGTGACATGAGACACGACACCCGTCTAGTCGGAGGAGCCTCCCTTTCCCTGGAGGTTGAGTGAACTTTACACTCTGTTCCTCATACCTCCAAAAAACTTACGAAATAGAGAAAAATAAAAGGGTCTAATGTCTGTTCCTTACCTCGACAACAGTGTTTTGTTTATTTTCCTGGACATCGCATAGTAGTACTGTAACAAACATAAACATAACATAAATACGAATCAATGATTTGATTCAACCAATAGAAGTTTATTGATTGGTTAAGTTGTCTGTGAGTTTTAATATCTTCGGTCCTATCAACGTTTGACTTTGTCTTATTCACTCAACATTGCCACCGGCGTGGCACCGATGAGTTTTAGGAAAAGACAGAATGGAACATAATCATGATAATGCCATTCCATTCCAAGTTCTTTACATTTGTAACTGGTACCTCCTTGAATCTTTGTTTATTTCAGCGCTACTGATAACTATATTACTACTCTTCTTGCAGTTCATCTCAGGGAAAAATTTGATGCTCAGGTAAGATGGTAACGGGTCTGAAATCCAACGGAGTGCCAGAGGTACTTAAGGCAGTTACGCAAAGGTAGCACGCAAAAAACGTAAGAAAATCTGTATTTTACGGACTACCTTACCTCTTTTACCTAAAACATCGCTACTCGGTGAGGGTCTCTAGTTAAGTTTATCTTAATCTCTCCCTAATCCCGTTTTTCAACAGTAATAAACCTCCATTCAGACCACATAATTCATACAAATTCTAATTCAAAACCACAATGATTCGGTTAATCACATAATAAGTTTATCATTTTCCTCTAAGCTAACTCCTATCGTGTTCTAAATTTAGAATTGCACTAAGATAAGTTTAGTAGCAGAATCGGTCCTTCGGTTTAAATAAAAACATCTGCAAGGGTCGGAGGTTAAACAACGCGCTCGCGGTTAGTTCGTAGATCGGTGACCATTCATTATACTACATCGAGACACCGCCATGCCTTGGAAAGCATGCTATGCCTTTATTTGTAGATCTTTGACAGTCATTACGGGTAGTTAGAAGCCCATAAGTTTGACAATCAGTTTTACCAAGGCGTATCGTCAACCCAGTAACTGCGTTATGGATTAGGTACAGATTGACTGTCCCTCTGATGAGAGTAATGAAAATTTTAGTCTAAAGTGAATAATTGTTATAGAAAAATGTTCGCTAAATTGTGACTAAAATTTTCAACTTTAAATTAAATAGGTATCTAAATAGGTGATTTCATGGTTCCTAAGTAAACTATAAGAATGTACCAGACTCACAGCTTTCATAATCATTAAAAAAGTAGTACTTAATACGGCTACTTTGGCTAAAATCGGCCTTCAAAGACAGCGTAGTGGAAAATTCTTAGAATTAGCCATCTGTTAACAAATAAAATAACCTTATGAATGAGAAAATTGCCATTTTTTTTTTTTTAATTAATCGAATGATTAATTTTAACATTTTTCCACCTAGGTTCAATCGAATTCAAATTCAAGATTTCAACGACAATAAATTCAAAAGATTTGCCATTTACACAGTTTGTTTATTAAATGCATAGTATGGTCTCAAATACAAGGAAAATAAAGCTTCAAAAAGATAACGCTGTCAGATATTTCCGACAGTTAGTTTTAGACCAATAGCTAGCTTCAATTAGGTAAGTAACGATTCTAATGTTCTCACTTTGTGCAACGTTCGACGGACAGCCACGGTCGCGCAATAACGGTCTTAGTCTCAACAGCGAAACTAGACTAGGCCGCTTGAGAGCCTCGAGCAGAGCGCTCTGAGTGTATTACTAGCTGAAAAAGCAGCAGATCAAGGTATTGTACCTACAGATACATTATTTTTTGTATAGCTTATTACGTTTTACTTTTGGTGTAGGCCAAGCCATAGTCGTGTTCGGCTGATATGATGATGGTGAAATTACGAGAAAATCACCACAAAAGTATACGTAATTTTATTTTATAAACCATGCGTGACCATAAACCATTTTATGGCAGATTAGATTAAAAGTGGTACACACAGTTTTAAAGAAACATACACAGTTTATTAGAACAACAATTGGAAATTTATTGACATATAGGACAATTTATATAATTTCAGAATGACTTAATTATTAATTTAGTTGAAAACTGTATCGTTAGTTTTTACCTATGACTGCATGATTTGTATTTTTTGTTTTTAGTTTTTACAACTCTTTTGTTTATGACTTTGCATGCCGGAAGGTAGAATGAAACGGAAACAATTAATGGTGTACCATCTTATACCTGTAGGTACCTACAATGTTGGCAAATAAATATGAATCTGAAACTCATTAAGCTCATTTAGATTCATAGTACCGCGTAATAAAGAGATCACAATGAGAATTATTCGCTGACCTGTTTTTAGAAGATATTTTTTTTTCTAACAACACCAAATATTCAAAAGAAGCGACCTTTAAAAACTTCCTCATCTTTGTGATGTTCAAAAAACCATTTGAAGAGCATTTAAATATTTCCGTTTAAAAGAAAGATTCGTTTTAACAAAAAAAAAAAGTTTTACAAAAACTAAAAAAACACGCTTCCATAGAAAAACAAACTAAAAAGTAGAAAAAAAAAAGCGTTTGATATCAGGCACCCCACGCTTTTTATCCATTATTTTCTAATTTTTAGTTTGTTTTTCTATGGAAGCGTGTTTTTTAGTTTTTTTAAACTATTATTTATTTTCTATTTTTAGGATGTTTCGAATTTTGAGACGTATGTCAGCGTAGTTTGTGACGTATGTCAGCGTAGTTTGTGACGTATGTCAGCGTAGTTTTTGAAGACAGTTTTTTGCTGTCCTGGTAACCCTGGCAAGGATAATGGCACAAATTTATGAAATTATAGTATTGACATCGGTCCTCGATAAGTCTACAGAGTTTGAATGAAATCTGGTCGATTAAAGTGGGTCAAAATTGCGCTATAAGGAGTCGGTTACAAACAAACATACAAATATACTAACATACAAACATACAAGTGAAGCTAATATAAAGCGTGTAAAAATATGATTGAACATTGAGTTAAAACTACTTAAAACCAAAATTTTCAATCGTGACTGATTTAGTTAAAACGAATTCAATCACAATATGTATAGTTTGACTGAGTAATGGATTGAAAGTTTTAGTAATTGAGCCCAATACTGGCTTATTCCTACACCACATGCAACCCAATGTTATACTTCTCTTTTATTAGTCCGGTCAATTTAGACATGCAAAGGTACAATAATTCTCATATAGCTACAAAATTGGCAGGAATGTTCAGAGCACCGTTATATGTGAAATCTGAAAAGCCCCCATCGTTGCTGTATCTGGAAAAAAATGTATTCAAGGTCGTGTTGCTGGCCTTGTTCTTCGTGTTGTCGTTTATTAGCTGAAGCAATAGAACTGTTTCAAGTGTAGCTTTTTTGAACTGCACATTTATTACAACAGACAAGCTTCTGCCCGCGACTTCGTCTGCGTCAAAGTTTTGCTCCCCTGAACCTTCCCGTTGCATCGAATTGCCTGCCAGTTTGCCTCCATGTTTCGTTGCTGCTCCGCTTTTTTAAATTGTAGCGTGATGTTATATATCTATAGCCTATAGCCTTCCTCAATAAATAGGCTACTCAATACATTTTTTTTAATTCAGACCAGCAGTTCCTGAGATTACCGCGTTCAACCAAACAAACAAACTCTTCAGCTTTATAATATTAGTATAGATTTTTGATTTTTGATATTTTCACAAAATTCATGATCTCTTTCTGTACTTGCATTGATTCATGTCTTCTTGTATTAAACTTTTAAGTGAAGGTGAAACTGTTACTGTTGATCGTGACACAAAGACATTAATCAATGTAAGTACTGAAAGAGCTGACAAATTTTCTATATATCTGAAAAATCTATAATAGTACATGTGCAGTGTCGTAAAAACTAAACTAGAAAGAGTTCTATTGTTCTCTTTCAAGTCTAGTCTACAATACACTAATAAAAGAACACGAAGAACAAATAGTCCTCGCACTAGCGCACGTGTAAGTGAATCAGCTTTGTATTATGATGCATTATACTTATTTTGCGACAAGGAATTGAATGAAGAGCATGAGAAAATAAAATCCTTGGATTCTCGCCGGAAAATCCTTAACACCTTCGGCGCCGGTCACACACGGCCGGCGGTTCGGGCCGGGACACATGGCCAAAACACACACAAAAGTATTTGGTAGACCAGTGTATCATTATTGATACAAACTCTGAAGAACGTGAGAAAGAGAAGAAAAAAGGGAGATAGAAGCTTAAACCACATTAATATAATCAAACAAAACCAAATAAATAAAAAAGTATATATACATATATGAAGGGGGAGGACAGTCTTCATCACCATTAGCACTCATTTTTGGGCTTCTTAACTGTGGGCGTCAGTGGGTAGTGTTGGATGAAGAAAACAGACTTGTACACTCAATCAAGTAGGCTTTAATTCCGATTTGATATTTAACACTTTAGGTATAACTACGTAGATATGTATCGCAGAACGCGCGATGGTTCAGTGATCCGCACGCGCCGCTTGCTGACCGAGAAGTGAAGTCTTGACCCACCGGCGCACGTGCCACCAACTCCATCGAGCACCACCGGATGGCGCTGGCGTACCGGGTACGACTCGATTGCGACATATATAACAAAAAAAAGTGTGATTCTAAAAATTATGCTTGGCGGCGAAGGTGTTAAACTAAGTACATTTTGATTCAAAGATTCAGTTATGCATACTATGAATAATATAACTTTTAAAACTTTGTGAACCGTTATACCTCAGAAACTCAGAGACTCTTAGGAAAAAAAGTATTGAAATATTTTCTATAGATAATTTTACCATCTACAATTTTTGTCCGAGCTAATGTTTTGATAAAACTTACCATTATGCAACAAAATGCGAAAAACCCGTTTGTATGACCTTTGACCTTGATTTTCTTTTCAGATACAGGATCGATGGGGACTTTTCAGATTTCACATATAATGGTGCTCTGAACATTCCTATCAATTTGTAGCTCTATACGAATTTTAGTAGCTTCAGTACTATTTTTTGGTCTAATTTGACCGAACTATATGACGTTCCGCTTTTTGATCCCATTGAATGACTTTTTCATGAAGACTGAGTTTTTCCTTTTTTTTATAATTTTTTTTTCATTCAATGTGATTAAATTAGCTGTTCTATTGATGAATTCACGTATATAATTCTGTAAATACATATTTGTTATGGTCACGTATTATATATTGTAAAACACAGTTTCAGGCTGTACCTGAAACTGACCTACAAATTGCAAAAAAACGTAACAGAATTTGAGTTTCGCGGGCTACGCCAGAACTTTTCCCTGCAAAAGCTTTTTATGGTGTTACTAGTCATAATAATAATTTACGTGGAACTCCTTTTTAGTGCGATTTTGAACTGAACGACCCTTT
This sequence comes from Aporophyla nigra, assembly GCA_947507805.1. Taxonomy (NCBI): domain Eukaryota; kingdom Metazoa; phylum Arthropoda; class Insecta; order Lepidoptera; family Noctuidae; genus Aporophyla; species Aporophyla nigra. Next base: position 22,814,153 of record OX382294.1, read on the forward strand.
CTACAAACCCATTATAGTTAAAAATAAATCTTAACATCATAATAATAAGAATTATTTGGTTGATCACATAATAAGCTTATCGTTTTCCTCATGGGTAAAGTAAACTTCAATCATGTTCTAAATATGGAAATACACTCAAATAAGTACCAGAATAATACGACTTCAGTTTGTTTTTCCTTCGCATACCAATCAAACTACAACTGTATTCAATAAAGTAATTAGCGCAGACTGAAGTGTAGCTAATTTTTTCATGTGTTGTTTTTTCTTCTCAATTTAGTTTTGGATGGCGACATGACTGAGCCACGCTACTTCAAGGGGATATACTGTCCAGTCATACCAAATAACTTTCAGGTATGTTAAGCATATTTCACCCAGATTTCATTCAGAATAATATTTGCACTGTATCGTTGGGACGGTTCAAACCTCTTGATGGAACTGTCCCCGAAAATGAAGCAGGCCTAGCCTAGATCACTGCAGCAGATTAGTAAAATACTGTTGGAAATAAAAATAAGACTATCTAAGTTCTCATCGGTTATCTGCTTACCAGGATGGGGACGTTGAACAATCATACCAAAGATATTCTCGGAGACAGCGACAGAAGTCCCTCATGACGGTCAACATCGTTGATTTAGCACTTAAAGTAAGTAGAACAACAGTTTTTTTTTTCTGGATGGGAAATCATCAAATGACTTCTCCCGCTCTGGGCGGAGCGGTAGGGCGTGTCAGACTTTTACTGACTAAAACCCACCCGTGTTCCTTCAATTGCCCATGTGCCAGGGTCACGTTATCTCTTTCGAACAATCTCGCGACCCTGGCAGGCATCGGCCCTAGCAGACCCCTTCAGTGTTGCTGACATCTCTTTGAGGCGCGCGTGGAACACTACGCGCCGTCGACCAGAGCCTGGTCCTTACCGGGCGGCGAGCTACCAATTGCTCGCCGCTAGTCCGCTATCGACTCCCGACGCCCGGGACGTCTCCTCCTGCGGCGGTTAGGGACGTGAGGGCGCAGAGACTGCCACTCCCTCACGCGCCCTGCCTCCTCCTTCGTGAGCATTACTGCTTCGCAGAAGGAGGTGACGGCTTCCCATGCCCTCTCGCTCCGTACCATGGCTCGCACCAGGGCCGGACGCGAGAGTTCGCCGCCGCCAATCGCCTCCACGAGGACACGGCGGTGCTCCGCCCAGGCAGGGCACACCTCCACCGTATGCTCCACCATGTAAAGTAGAACAACAGTTGTAGTGCATTCATGATTTTTCAAGTGAGCAGTAAGTCGCGTACCTTTTCCTTAAAAACAATGTTGAGACACAGCTGCGCAACATTTTCACCCACAACATCACAAGTTTATAGAAACACTGTTTTGCAACAATCTGTTTACTATAAAAATTATAACAAATTGCCAGCGGCCCTACGGCAGCACTCTAATTGCGTCAGACTATTATTCAGAATCGGAATAATTTTGAAGGAAATAATGCTATGAATGTGCTCATCCTTGTTGGAAAAAAAAATCTGCTCAGCAACGTAAATGTTTAACGAACTGTTGAAATAAAAGCCATTCCAAGCGCACCTAAGTAACTTGTATAGTCCAGAAGGTCCGTTACAGTGATTTTAACATTTCAGGTGGGACTGGTGATTATATCTACAGTCACTCACATGGATGGTAAGTGATGTTCCAAGTAGAAACCTGATTTCGCGTAACGCAAATCAAATAATCGTGTACCAGTCATCTATTCCTTTAGTGGTTAAAGCTGTGTGTAGACTGTCGTTGGCGTTGGCTAACTGAAAATCTAAATTTAAAAAAATGTGATGTTCATACAAAAAAATACAATCCAAACATACATAACATTCAACAGCACAAAACCGGTCGAAGTGGCGGCGCTTGGGGGAGGCCTATGTCCAGCAGTGGACGTCTTTCGGCTGAAATGATGATGATGATGATGATAACATTCATTAGTCATCCAGCGGATGATATCCAATAACTCTTCTCCTCTCCTCTCCTCCTCTCTATTTACAGCAGTGACGCCGAATATTAACCATATAATATGGACAGCAGCGTTCGCGTGTCTGAACATGTGCGTGTGCTTGCTGAGCCAGTGGCGATCCTTCGCTAAAACCCGCCTGCACTGGGCCGCAGCGGGTACCTGGGTACTGCTTATCGTTCAAGGTATGTGTTACTATTCCGTATGACAATTAATATTTATATGTCATATTGTCATCCTGGCACTCGCCCCATTTCATGAAAAGTGATAAACGATATAGATATAACGATAACGATATAGATATAGTGATTAACGAGCAACTGCAACACCAAAGGAATGGAATTGTAGGTTGGTCTTTCCAATCGACGACTACACAAGAAGACCTGCTGGGCTGGTTGCAGGGCTTAATGCACCTAATATGTTTTTTGGACGTACTTAAGACGTCATTTGTGGTGGCTCTTGTAATGCACCTAACTCGTCATGAAAGTGGAATGTCGATTATATTAAAAAACTCTGTTACATTCAGGTTTGAGCAAGCAAGGTATCGGCTTCCAAGAGACTCAGAACCAAGTATGGTACTTGCTGTTCATAGTTTTCGTGCTGTACGCAATGTTCCCGCTGTCCCTGTGCTGGTGCATCTCCCTGGGGGTCTTGTCCTGCCTGGCACACGTAGTGGCTACCATCGTCGACATACAAACGGATTCAGGTTTGAAGGTTGACAGCCATCACAATTGTGTAAGTAGTTATGAATACGGATTGAAGTCATTTCATATTTTTGAGATCCATTAATAGCTTTAGCCCAAATTAAATTGACATCTAAAAATAAAACTTCCTGGGAATCCTTCATTACGCTCAGAATACAAAATGGCGCTCATGATATAAGTCACTGCTTTGTCCCCTTTGTGAATAATCTTTTATACCTGGCTATGTTTTCATCCTAAACTATCTTTTGCGTTGGCTTGCTAGGAAATCAAAATTTCGAAAATGATTAGATATTCGTTTTTATTAATTTTTTACAAATAAAAATATGTTTACAAACATCATACAAAAGCATTAAAAAATAGTAGGCCATTGGCACCATGAGCAGATGCCAGTGGTGCTCCAGATAGAGAAACCTCCTAAATTATAATAATTGTTATGAATGATAATAATGTATCTTTAATTGCTTGCAGAGATACGCATGTTCCTGGCGTGCTATTGGAGGCAACGTATTACTTCATGCAGCGGTGAACTTCGCGGGCTTATATGCCAAATCATTTGTAGACTGCGAACAGAGGAAGGTATTCTTGGAAACACGAAAATCTAAAAGCGCATACGAGAAAACTAAAATTGAGAACGATAAGCAATGGAATCTTATACAGAGCGGTGAGATTCTAAGTAACAACATCTTCTTTTAGTTATCCGAATTTTGTTTGTTATCAGTACAGTACAAATTTCAGTGTCTACTGTCTTCCTATTTCATGCGTTCCTTACATTGTTTTTTAGTCTGCTTCATTCCTAACATCATCATTCTCATCATTGTCTTGCCCTTATCCCATTATTTGGGGTCGGCGCAACATGTCTTTTTCTTCCACACTTCGCTATTAGTCGTCATCTCAGTAGTCACCCCCTTTCTATCCATGTCATAATTCGCACAGTCCATCCATCATTATTTGCCTCTTTTCTTATTAAGCCGTTCTTAATTATTTAATAGATGATATCGGGTCACATGCTCATTATTATAACATGGCATAATCAGTGTATAACCACAGTATAATACATTACTAAAAATTCCCTCTTCAGGGCTGCTCTCTGTCAGAGGTAGTGGGTTTTAATCCAACACGCGGACTAGACATACGACATCCAACATCCTGCTCAGTACCGACATAAGAATAATATTCTCCAGATAATATATTTTTGCAACGATGCGATTTGCATTATTTTAAAAATCATAAAATTCTTTAAATATTTGAATGACCAAAGTCTGCACGTCACCGTTTGCAATCCTTTTTACACGCTTTATATTAGCTTCACTTGTATGTTTGTATGTTTGTTTGTAACCGACTCCTTATAGTGCGATTTTGACCCACTTTAAACGACCAGATTTCATTCAAACTTTGCACACCTGTCAAGGACCGATGACAATGCAATAATTTCATAAATTTGTGCCATTATGCTTGCCAGGGTTACCAGGACAGCAAAAAAACTGTCTTCGAAAACTACGCTGCCATACGTCACAAACTAATTTGTGCCATTATCCTTGCCAGGGTTACCAGGACAGCAAAAAAAAACTGTCTTCGAAAACTACGCTGACATACGTCACAAACTACGTTGACATACGTCTCAAAATTCGAAAGACTCTAAAAATTTAAAATAAATAATAGTTAAAAAAACTAAAAAAAACGCTTACATTGAAACCAAAAACTATTATTTTTACATATACGGCCATTCATCGTATCTTATGTTACTGAATCGTATATTAATTTTCTTGCAGTTATTCCAGAGTTCTTAGCAAAACAGATTTTCAAATCCGTGTGTGCAAAAACTAGCCACTTTCAAGGCATGGTGGATGGTGTAGGATCCAGAAATCGTGACGTATCCATACTGTTTGCTGACATAAAAGGTTTTACCGGTGAGCAACATAACAAAACTAACCAAACATAAGCACGGTTGTGACCCTGGTCATGTTTGGTTCATGATTATCGTGGTTCTTTTTACCCAGTACAGCAAAGCTAAATGAGGGTTATGATTTTTTATTATGCCGCAAAGCACATTAATACACTCTGCCTAATACACCGTGTGTAATAGTCCTAGAGTAATGGGTCAGGCAGAGCTAACATGCCACGTGCCACAATTAGTCACTGCCTTGTCGAAAAATTTGTCTATTTTTGTCACTTTTCCATTTTCCCGCCAAAGTCATTCAAATACTCGAGTCACTCCGCCAAACATGATATATACGCCGCTATGTTTTCTCGACAAACCCTAAGCTGGCACCAAAGTTAACGCGAATTTTGATAATTCAATCTGCAATTCTTCTGTCATCTACTTGTCTTCGTTTTGGAGGACGACAAGAGTAGAGAATATTTAAGACACATAAATGAAAGTCCTAACATGACTATTTCGTAACGTATTGATAATGATCTATTTATTTTATACATAATTTTATTGTACATGATATTAATAATGTTGACTGTGTTGGTCTTTGACCGAGGCTCAAAAGTCTAAAGTCAATGTTAGCCAAAGAGAGGTGGAGTGCGGTATCTAAAAATCATTCTCACCTACCAACATATCGCAACACCATAATACGTTCTAAGACTTGTAGCGACGATGTTGGCGATAAGTCTGCAAGGCTGAAATGGTACTGTACGAGTCATGCCTAGTAGATGGATTCAGACAGATAGATGGGCCAGGATAGGCCCATCAGGCGTAGACTCAGTAGGTGCTTGAAGATGAGCGTCTTCACCGAGGCAGACCCAAGACTATTTGAACTCGTCCCTAACCGATTAGACGGAGAAGGCACCAGAAACAGAAAATTTAAAAAAATATGGGCGAGATCTTTGTCCAACAGAGGAACAACATAGGTAAAAAGTTGAAAAAAAGGTTTGGGTCTGTGCCGGTAGAGTATGCTTTGCCTAAACAGGTCTAGGGTGAGGAGATCGACCACCCAAGAGAGACAGAAACCCGAAGAGCATAACTTCGCCTGTCTGTTACTTGGACCACATGGTAACGGCCTTAACGGATCAAACTCTGTTAACTTACAGATTTGTCCAGCAAGTGCAGTGCTCAAGAGTTGGTGGAGTTGTTGAATTCACTATTCGCTCGCTTCGATAAGTTGGCATCGGTAAGAGTGTTGTTGGAATACAAGCGATCATTTATTAAAAGTTATATACGAGGCTACAGTTCTTCTAAATGCTTACAAGTGCTATCTGAACACCATAAAAGATACAGTAATTCTGCTTTCCTCAGGAGAACCATTGCCTCCGTATCAAGTTGCTGGGCGACTGCTACTTCTGCGTGAGTGGACTGATGGCACCACGTCCAGACCACGCGCACTGCTGCGTCAACATGGGGCTGCACATGATACGCGTCATACGTGACGTGCGACGCCAAATGAAGCATATAACGGTGAAATACAACATAGATCTGGTGACAAAACCTCTCAGCAGAGTTATAATAAATACATATTCCACATTCTGTGTTCAGGTGGATCTGAACATGCGCATCGGTATCCACAGCGGTAAAGTGCTGTGTGGTGTACTGGGGCAGCTCAAGTGGCAGTTCGACCTGTGGTCGCGTGACGTCACCCTCGCTAACCGCATTGAAAGCAGCGGCCTGCCAGGGTATGTCGAGAGAGCTATTCATAAAAAAGCGTAGATTTACACAAGGTACCTCATGAAAGGGCTTAAAGGGTGCCTCTAACGATAATGTGCAGAATACTTCTCGAGGTATTCGCTCCAAAAACTACACTTTCTTCGTCCAAGATTGAAGCTTACGCATTTGGTAGATACATCTACTTCGTTGTATTTTCCAGTCGCGTACACATTTCATCTTCCACATTCGAGTGCCTAAATGGCGCATTTAAGGTGGAGCCGGGGGATGTCGGGACACGAGACCCGTCGCTTCAAGAATGTCACCCTGTCACCTACTTCATTGAGAGTACGGAACAGCCACATCGGATCAGAAGCACATCGGCAAGGTGAACAGAACTGAGTTTTCAAAGATTTTAAGCAATCATTTATTTTATTTGTCGATTCCGTATTGGTGTTTTATTTCTCTGTCAATTATTACTACCGGTCATGATCCACAATTTATCGTTTGATAGGTTTTTCAATAGACCCTTATTAATGAAATACGATTTATCGTTTCAGGGTTAAAAATGGATCAAAGAAGCAGTGTAACATCTCCGTGGTTCCAGAGTCACCACAGCTAACCAAATCGAAATTGCGACGCCGTCACAACCAATCTATCGAAGAAAGCAACTGGAAGCCGGAGCTGCCCTTTGAAAATGTAGGTACATACGATTTAACATGATTATGTGCGATTCCGTCATTTCATAAACCTCACCAGTGTCGCGACGGCATTAATGTTGTTTGAATTAGACACAATCGAAAAGTTGAAAGGTCCTAAGATATTAAAACTCACAGAGGTTACTTATCCAAGGTAGCGAATGTGACATCTTATTGAATGGGGAAAAACTGGAATTTATTGATCAAACGGTTTTCCTAGGAATCACGCTGCGTATTTCCATTCTGTACAAGGCCAAAACGCAACCATAGGAATCTGCTCGCGTATATTTTGTAATGCATTTTTTAAACTTGTGATTACAAAGTATACACGAATTTTGCGTACTACTTGTATATAGTTTGTAACGTAGACGCGCACGTGCATCATTCCAATTTATACAAGGCCAGAATGCCACCATAGGAATTTGGTAGGACTTCTGATTGCCGGGCTTCGATTTAAGGGGTGTTACGGGAGGAGGGGGGTGTAGAGCCTCTCCTGTGAAGGAAAAGTTTCGAACCCCCCCCCCCCATTTTTGAGAAATATGTTTGATTATATTCTGTGGGGTTGACGAATAAAATGAAGGGGAAGTAGCAACGCTCGACAGGACACTTCGCTGGCAGGGCTCGTCAACAGAATCAAGGCGTTTCCATAGGAGGTCACAGTTTTACCTTAACCTAACCTCCCCAAACCATGTCGTTTCTGGCACTCGCCGGCCGCTGCCGCGGCACCGCTCGCTTCGCTCGCTCGGCTCGTGCGTAGGAGGTCGCAGTTTTAACCTAACCTAACCTAAACTCCCCAAACCATGTCGTTTCTGACACTCGTCGGCCGCTCGTCTATATCTACAGGTTTAGTTTGCATGCGGAGTAGCACTGTATATTATGGAACAATTTAGTTACTTTGGCCACTACAAAGTATACACGAGTATTTGCGTACTACTCTTGTATAGATTGGAAGACCTTGATTAAAAAGTGATTTCCAATCTATACGCGACTAGTTTCACACCCTTGCGTTCTAGCCTTGTACACATTGGAAATACGCAATCACGCTAGACGAGAAATTACAATGGGGACCTCATATAACATCTCTTGCGGGGCGGTTAAGCTCGGCCGCTTATGCTGTTAGAAAGATAAGACAGTTAACAGATGTAGAAACCGCGCGTTTGGTCTATTTTAGCTACTTCCACAGCATTATGTCGTTTTTATTTTGCAAAAGCGAGCTGTCAGAGCCATTTATAATCTATGTCGCGGCGAATCCCTCAGGGAACTATTTAAAAGGATTAATATTATGACGGTACCTTGCCAATTCATTTACGAAAATATTATGTATGTAAGAAAAAATCTACATCTTTTTAATAAAATAAGCGATAGACATAATTTTAATACTAGAAATAAAGACAAGATAGATCAACCATTTTTCAGATTAGCAAAAGTACATACATCTTTTATGGGGTACTGTGTTAAATGTTACAACAAAATACCTTCTGATATATTGCAATTAAATGAAAGGAGGTTTAAAAGTCATATTAAAAGTACACTTTGTAAACGAGCTTATTACAAATTAGAGGACTACATTCAAGATAAGAACGCTTGGAAACATGCTGGTCTCGCTCCATAGGACAGTCTTAGAGTTTGTCAAACTAGTTGCTAACTTAATTGTGTAGATAATATTTATTTTTTCTTCTATAATTACTGTAACTCACACACTGACAGTTTATATGGGTAGTTCATATAATTGTTTTTTTTTTTAATTTTTTTTATTTAACTGCTTTTGTTAATTTATTTTCTTTTAATTTCATTTGTTGTGTCTATGTATCATTTGCATCGTTGTATATGTAAGCGGGCACGCCCTTTATGCCTGGAGGCTTTAGTAAGGTTTTAAGTTCTGTTTACGATTTTTGTTTCATTATTCATTTCAGCTTGAGTTTAGTTTTCAATGTTTTGTTGGTATAATGGCGTGTGCTAGCTGACATATGGCGAATAATGTATGTTTTGTTTTATTATATTAATAACTTATACAATATTGTATAGAATCAAGTTCTTCTAACTTAACAGACAGCAGTGCTGCTGGGGAGTTTGTTCCGCCACTTCTTCTTCCCAGCCAAAGCACTAGGAAGTGTCGAAGGGCGGGCGTTTTGGGGGGATTGTCTTATGTGACTTTGACGTTCAAAAAGTGCTGACTCTCAGCCTAGTTTGAATAAATGACTTTTGATTTTGAATCAAAATACTTCTATTGGTTGACTCAAATATTTGACCCTTGATTACAAAGTTTGTTACAGTATTACTATGGTGATGCTCACGAAAAGCAAGAAAAGACTGTCATCGAGGTGAGGAACACATCTTGGACCCTTTTATTTTTCCCTATTCCATTAGTTTGTTCATACACATACTTTTTTTAGGAGGTCGACCAAATTCACTGCTTAATCAACGCAAGTGAAGAGCACATGCACACCTTTTCGTTGCTGTTCAAACGAGAAGATCTTGAATCCTCCTACAAAGAGCTCGATGGAGATACCTTTAAGTCTAACGTCATGTGCTGCATGGTCCAATGGTTGTTTGTTGTAGCCGTTCAGACTCTTTCGCACTATGAGTGAGTTATATAAACGCAAATATGTTTTTCAACCAGAATCTTGTCCTGCGACTACCTAATCACATTCTTAGATTTACCCTACCAAATAATGCTGATTCGGTGAAACAATGTGAGGTAATGTGAATATTTACATTTCTTGCAACTAACTAGTTTCTTTCCACAGTTGCAAAAATCTGGTGATTGTTCTGCTGGTTATGACGGTACCCCTTACCTTCTGCTTCGCGCTGTTGATGTTCCAAGAGTTCTCCAATCTTCAACGTAACCTCGTTAATCTTTCCGCTAAAGTGACCGGCACGCGTATTCTCAGGGTCATGCACATCTGCTTCTTCATTATCATCATGTCTTTATCCAGGTAAATATACTCCTACAACTTGGACTTTGACAGTGTACGGAAACCTCACAAAGTTAACTGAACCATGATGACTTGCGATTCAAATTCAAATTCATATTTATTTGCCAATAATGTAGGTACAGGTATAAGATGGGAAATAAAAATTGTTTCTGCTACATTTTACCTTACGGCATGCAAAGTTATAAATAAAATATTCGTAAAAAATAATAACAAAAAATACAAATCATGCAGTCATAGGGAAAAAACTAACAATACAGTTTTCATCTAGATTAATAATTAAGTCATTCTCATATAATACAAATAATCCTACATGTCAATAAAATTTTTAATTGTCATACATTTTCATCATTTAAAAAGTCTTTTATACTATAATAACATTTTGTTAATAATAACGCAGTCAGCTTCGATTTAAATTTTCGAATAGGGTGTTCTTTAAAATTGTGAGGAACTTTATTGTATATTATAGGCCCCATTGACATAATATTTTTTCCAAGATATCGATATCTCTTTAATTAGTTTTATGTTGTTGCAGTACCATGAAATTGTATATTTGTCCGCTAGCGTCACACCAAACCATACCAAACTCTACGAGTACAGTATTAACTAACTCTACGGACACTTTATCGAACAGTGACAGTGATACAGGTGAATATGATTGAAAAATTTACTTTTATCACCCGTCAATTGCGGATCTTAAAACACTACGGTTCTATCTGGTCACCACTTTCAGTTTAGGCAACTGAAGTGAACCCTTTAAGCTCCATAACGTGTTGCGGTTTAAAAAATAAAATGGTTTTTTTTAAGTGGTTTAATAACGACTTATTTTATTCTTTGATCAGACCAATGTCACCACTCGGAATACGTGGTGTTCACGTGGGTACTATGCCTGGTCGCGCTCACCTCGGTTCTCAAGGTGTATTTCCTCATCAAGACACTTCTGGCGACCTTCAACGTCGTGATGTACTGCATCCTGATTGACAATTACTACATATATTACCACACCAGGAACATGTGAGTGTGTATCTGCTATATTTGTTTTTAAGCGTGTTAGGAACTCTACCAAAATCGTATATTTCAATCATTTTGTGGTCTCCCAGGTTACTATTGCGCGCACAAATGGTGGTTCTAATGTGCGGTTTCCTAATAGTGGTGGTTACTCACGCGCGGCTGGTAGATGCCATATCACGGCTAGACTTCCTTTGGAAACGGCAAGTGAAGACTGACCTCGCCCGCATGGAGTCCACTCAAGTCATGAACAGAAAACTACTTGAACACATACTGCCCGAACATGTAGTTAATCATTTCCTGAGTAGAGATTGGCGGCCTGATGTAAGTTCAAATTTTAACTAGTTTTTCAATTTTCAATCATAGTCAAATACATTTTAGGTCGTATTTAATTTCAGAATCTGTATTCTCAGCAGCATGGTGAAGTGGGCGTACTGTTTGCGTGCGTCGCTAACTTTGACTCGGTCCATAGAACAGAACAGCCGATCAACTGCTTGCGCGTGCTCAACATAGTTATAAGTATTTGGAATTTCTTAGTTGCTCTCATGGTAAAATTTAATCAGAAAGACCCTTTTTTGGGTTTTGATTTATTTTGTTTATCTGTGGAATGGTCAACAAGCCGCTAATTGAACGTTATTAAGGAACCTTAGATAATACCTATACGCATTCGAGTGAGATACTCGTTTATTCCTATTACAGGTAGAATTCAATTAGTATATACCTACCTTTAGTTCCAGCTAATTTTACAAAGCCATATTTTGTAAATATTCACGTAAATCAATTATTTCGAATAAAACAATTTCAGTTCAGGCTCTTGTGATACAGGATTTTCTAGCTCAATAGCCAATAGCTTCACAGATGTGTGAGACTTTGGAGTGTAAAAATTTAGTTTAAACTTACAGTTTGCTTCGATGAATTATTATTGCAGTCAGAATTTGAATGCATTGAGAAAATTAAAACGACCAACGCAACATACATGGCTGCATCAGGACTTGATCCAAAACACAAGGTACGATAAATTTATTCCTTTCATTAATTAATATCACATGGCATTACGCTCATTTTCTCAGAAGCGTAAGGCTGCAGATATGCAATAACGCCAAAAACCTCTGTTTTTGTTTTAAGTCTCTTGAATAGCATTACACGCGGGCAAGCCTAATGACGTCAACCTTCCAATCTAATCGTCCTACCATTTATTCTGCAGCTAGGGAAAGACGACCATAGACACCTGCACGCTCTGTGTGACTACGCCCTCGCGTTAAAGATAGCACTCAGAAATGTTTCTGGCCACGATTTGAAACTAAGAGCAGGTGACATATTTTAAAATACCACACTATTAAATTAACTACGACGCACATGGCCTTAAAGCTTATCCATTCTCCTCAGGGATAAGTTGCGGCCCTCTCGTGGGCGGTGTGATCGGCGCTCGAAGGCCTGTTTACGACATCTGGGGCAACACTGTCAACGAGGCATCTCGCATGGAGAGCACCGGAGAGACCGGCCAAATACAAGTCACCAAGTTCACCCAACAGGTGACTAATTGTCATATTATCATCATCATTTCAGCCAAAGGCCGTCCACTACTGGACATTGGCATCCCCAAAAGGAAGGTGTTGCCATAATCGCCACGCTTGCCAGGCAGATTGGCGATTGCAGTATGGTGGTAAAATGCATAGAGAACGCTGCTGCTCATTCTCTAGTAAGTCCCTTAGTCGCCTACTACAACACCCGCGAACAAAATGGAATGGCGCATATTATAATACCAAGTCATTTTTTTTTTCTCAAGCCGCTTTTATTCCTAATTAAAAAGTGTAGAATTTATTAATAATATATTAAAGAGAAGGAGAACCAAGGTAACCGACATAGCCCAAAGAATGGTTTAACTGAAGTGGCAGTGGGCAGGGCACATTGCTCGCAGAACAGATGGCCGATGGGGCCGAAAGGTTCTGGAGTGGCGACCGCGTACCGGAAGACGTAGAGTTGGATGGCCTCCAACAAGGTGGACCGATGACCTTGTGGAGGCCGCAGGAATCCGCTGGATGCGGGAGTCACCGAAACGGTCGAAGTGGCGGAGCTTGGGGGAGGCCTATGTCCAGCAGTGGACGTCCTTCGGCTGAAATGATGATGATGATGACATTTAAGAAGGACCTTGCAGTTGCTAATTTTTCACTCATATCAAATTTAAAATAATAATACTGTGTGAGTAAAAAGGTATGATAAGCTCTTTTGTTTGGCCGCAGTTTTCCATTACTTTTTAATGACGTGAGTTTTGTCTGTTTTTTTGTTTCTGGGGGGTATTGTCGTATAGCTGCTGAAGGACGAGTTCGTGCTAGAGTATCGCGGCGAAGTGGAAGTGAAAGGAAAGGGGATAATGGAGACATGGTGGGTAAAGAGCAGGCTGCGTCCTACGCCGTTTAACTATGACCATGTTATTAGTTCCTGTCGTAACATACGAAATGAGCACAATCTTCATGTACATCAACTGGACCGCACTGGCCCTGACGAGGTATATACCTAAACATGCTATCCTTATTAAATAAACTCGAAATGTAGGTACCAAAATACAGGTATTGGCGCCGATTACTTTGTTAACGAAAGTTAGAAAATTTACTTGAATTAAAATAAAAACAAACCTAAACGTCAGACATACAGTTTCTTTTGCGTTACAAATTACAATAGATGTACGAAAGGAATGGTGTTGAAAAGAACAATAGAAGGTTAATAGAATTTTGGTGCAAAAAACATTAAAATCCGCTGTCACTTTGTCTGGACGTTAAACAAAACAACGTTTCGTACATTATCTGTGATAAAATCTCAATATTATTTCCCATTTCTGTAGATTTTTTGAAAATTCAGGTTTTCTCGCTCAGAAAGAAGGCGTTTGCGTTGTAGGTCATTCTGCGGAAGCGTTCTACATAAAGTTGTTAACCCAAACAAAATATTGAAGAATCGCATGCGCGGAAGATAAAGTAAAATGGAGCCCCCCACCAATGTATTGTTTCTATGTAATAACACTAATAACGTTTGGAAATTTTTATTTCAGTTCCTGGGAAGTCAAATTGATTTCAGAATAAAGTGGTCTCTTAGATGGTGGTTTATTTATAGGCACCGGGTGGTGTTTCCAACTTCTTCCAACAGGGTACTGTCATTGGTGCACCCTTTTTCCGAGCTCTATATATCCGTTACAGACGTAAGGAATCACATCCGCCATCACCCGCTTTACGCGTAAGGTTTTTATCTTAACATATCAATTAAATGGTGGATTAATTATAGCTTTCTTTTTTTTCTAATAAAATCACATACTATGTATTTGTTTAGTTTGATTTCTGTATAACCTCCTTGAAATTCCAATGTTATAGTCGTTATCTACTTTAAAAATAGTAATAATATTCGTAAACAAAATTTGTTTATTTTTAACTTGACTATTATTATGTGCGGATATCCGAGAGAGAAGATCCGTATCCATATCCGTTACTTTTTTGGCTGATCTTTTACCTTATCTATTAATTTTCAATACATTGAAATGAAATTCTATAAATCGGTGATTAGGTAGCTATGAAAATCTATTAAATTCTTTTCAGACTATTTTTTTTATTTCTTAAAATCAAATATTTAGTGAAGTAACTATAAACAAAAGGAAGACCCGAGCAATGCAAGTCGAAACATGTCCTGTCAGTGTCAAGAGGCGTCAACTATCGTTTCAAAGTCACGTGCATCGACAAAGATCGAGTAAGAAAACCCGTATCCGTAACCGCGGATCTAGACACCAAATATTCGTATTTAGATCCGTATCCGCGGATATACATTTTTAACGATCCGACACATCACTAATTATTATACACACAATAAACAACAAAAATTTACAAAATGTTCAAAGTAAATTATGCAAATCTGTATAGAAGAAAATGCCACCCTGACTGGGGAAAGATATGCTTAAGAGATTCATTAAGTATATTTTAATATACTTACCTCATCACCCATATTCAATAAATATGGGAGATGGATCAATACTGATACAGGATGACGCCCGGCCTTACACCGCGCTCTAAACTTGAATGTTTTTATCATGGGTGTCGTTTTCATGGTTTTCGAGGGTGCTGAAGCCGACAAAATGTTTATCATGGGTGTCGTTTTCATAATTTTCGAGGGTGCTGAAGCCGACAAAATGTTTATCATGGGTGTCGTTTTAATAATTTTCGAGGGTGCCGAAGGCGATAGATAGCGAGGTCAAAATAAAGTTTGAGTATTTTAAAGATAGGATTAACGACGTTACATTCAGATTTTAAGAAAAGCGTAACGAACTTTCTGGTGGGGGTCCCTTGGAACCCACACGTTTATTTTTGTCTTGTTAACTTTGACACGCGAGCGGTTCATATCTAAATGAAACCACTAATTAATGCTCTCGAAATAAATTACGATGCTTGGTAGCGACGCCATATCATATGGACGGCAACTTACGCGTGTCTGAGCATGTATACTTGCTGAGTTACTGGCGAAGCTTCACTTACAACCACCTGTGGTTGTCGTAGTAGGCACCACGTTGCTGCTTATCGTTCAAGGTATGTAGGGACATATATTGCAAATAAAACGGCAGGTAAACTTTCCATATATAATCGATATAAACATTATAAATAGAAGCGTCTCACATCATAACATCTTGCATACGAGGAGCAACCACAGATTATAATAGTATTCAATTACTTGACTTCATTTGATATTTCACGCACTCATTGTGTTAGTTTATATCCTTTTAATGACTGTTTTCACAAAACTGTTGTATCGTATCGTGACGCCTTCTGACGCAGTTTTATCCAATCGAATCAGTGTTACCCAATAGAAACTCGTTGTGAAACGATGATCTCAGATCACTAATCTCTCTGACCTCTGATCTTATATAGATTCACGACACGACGCGTCAGCCCAGTATGAACCTGGCTTTACGAAAAGAACGCGTATTAAATTAAATTGTATGCTTGTGTGTGTTTAAAGTATAGGAAGTCAAGTCATTGTGTATATATATAATCTGTGTACACTAACACTACGGTAACTACTTGTGACACATTGATACAATGAAACAAGAAGGTTCTAAATATAGGTCGAAAAACAGTGGCGCGAATACATTACTACTTTTGTATTGGATATAAATTAGAATACAGTTGAAACATCAATATATTACACAACTGCAATAATCTTTCACCAAAAATATTTGTGTTTTACCAAAAAGCTGAACTGTACCAAAATATATATTCTGATTTTTAATAGACTTCGTATCGAGTATGAAAACATCCATAAATAAAATATGTATGTATACGTGAACTTTATTTAACCTTATTGACGAAGCGGTAAGGTTTCAAATCTTATTTCAGTACATGAACTATACTGGATCTATTTACTAAACAATGCTACTTTTAGCGGATTAACATGGCATTGTGCGCATTATTTTAACAATATCATTATATGTATTATACAATGGGGAGACAACAATACAACAATAAATGAAAACACTGAAAATACTTATGCAGAGGAGTATTTTGAAACTATCAAATAAATTCTAGAAGTGAATTATTCAAACAAACTAAATAGAAGTTATAGATGGACTATGGCTATGTTGAACTTTCCCTACGTGATCGAATCAGGAAAGAAGGGATCTGCAGGAGAACCAAGGTAACCTACATAGCCCGAAGAATTGCCAAACTTAAATGGTAGTGCACATAGTGAACAATAGTGCACATAGTGTAATGGTAGTGGACATTGCTCGCAGAACAGATGGCCGATGGGGCCAAGTGATTCTGGAGTGGCGTCCGCGTACTGGAAGATATAGGGAGTTGGAAAGCAGCCCCAAGGTAGACAGATGATCATGTGAAGACCGCAGGAATCAGCTGTATGCTGGAAGCACAGAGTCGCTCTAAGTGGCGGAGCTTGGGGGAGACCATGTCTAGCAGTGGACGTCTTTCGGCTGAAATGATGCTGGATTCTGTCAATCTTTGACTAGCTATACTGACTAAACTATTGGATATATTTGATTGAATTTTTTAATTCATACATAGAACAGCATTTAGATATAATATATGCAGTTTATTATCGTATTGTCGTCTACACCTTGTATATGTTACATCTGGGCAAGTTAAAGCTCAACGTGTGCATAAAAATAATTTGATCAGACTCCTTTACAAAAACTTCTGAAACTGTCGAGAGCACTAATGGTGTGTCCAGACAGTGCGAGTCAGGCGCCGCGAATGTATTTTTGAATTGAATCTTCTTAGATGGCGATTCATTAATTGGACGAGAATTGAGAGTGAAATTTCAAGGAAGCGTCATGTTTAGGCACATTTCGTTACATGATAGAGAAGAAAGTTATAATTCTCTCTCTGTTTCTCAAACTAAATCCCTCTTATTCTTTATTGTTTACGAAATTTATCGTCTATCGCGTGAGCACCGTGCAAAACCTATTTTTTTTTTTTTTAAGTACGTTTCCGCTGCGTGAAGCCTGCGTCAGATGCGTGTCATTACAAGCACACGCCCGCACTGTCTGCACGCATCTACACGCATCATCTGTCTACACCACCGATTTGCATAAAAAATACATAAATATAAATCTGTAATTTATTGCATCTAAAAATGTTTTTTTCCATACGCTTATGTGACTAGTTATAACATAAACAGCCAGATCCAGGAGTTAAACACCCTTACATCTGTTTTCTGAACGACTAACGACCTATATTATTAATTAAAAAAATTGCCGGTAGACTGTCAAAACTCAAATTATTTGATTGGCTTTTGTTATTCCGGATAGCCAATCACACCAGTTAAAATGACCTGGACGGCCTTTCAGCAACATTTTGTGTTGATTAGAATTTCAGAAAACGGGTGTCATTATTAAACGTATATTTTATATTAAATTAGGACTCAAAAGCACCGATGACGACATTACGTAAAATATTCAAAAAAACGTTTTTATAAGGGAATTTTAGAGACGTAGGAACAATAAAATGCTAAATACAAGAAAAATCGCGAATAATTTTCAAAGACAACCATCAATTAAAAACAACTTTTATAATGAGTTGTATAATTGTACTATAAAATACCCTTACAAAAAATTTGCCTTATGTTACAAGAAAGTTTAGTAATATCTAATGACAAAAATAAATGTATAACTTGGCATTATTATAATTAAAATTTAGTAACTTATAAAACAACGCATAGATTGAGCGAAAAGCACAAAATATATTCATATTTTTTTTTTTTTTTTAATAATATATTATTCAACAATACAACAAAGAAAATAAACACAATGAATTATGAATTTCTTGAAGGAAAAAAGTTGATTTTCGCTCAATTGGTGCGCCAATGTGAATGGAACGAACCTAAAGCATTATTTAATATTACATACAATGACAATTTCTGAAAATATTTTGTAATAAATATAAGAACAATTAAATTTATTTTGTAATTTACGGATCTTGGACGAAGTTTATATAGATATATATCTAGAAGTTTCTAATTAAAATATTTTACACTAAGATCGGGTATGTAACTCTTAAACATTGTCGATCAATAATAATAAAGGTCACAAAAAACACACTTGAAACAAATCACATTTTATTTTTCTACGCATAAAATACTTTTGCCAACTGTACGCTTACACATTCTAGAAATTTCTACTGAACACGTTCATCAGGCGAGTTCTTAACACTTACAGCTTAAGACGACACACTGACATAATTTTATAAAAATTGTATAAAAAATTAACGAAGCTATATCAGCTAGCTGTTCGTTATAAATCATTTGGCTAGCAGACTTAAAATGTGGCATATTCGGAACGGACGCTAAACAGGCTATAACCATTCCATCATAATAAATATTGCTCTCGATTAAGTCGAAAAGTATCTTTCAATAAAATAAAAAAAAACTAGATATTTAAACATCAAAGAAAATGCAATGAGGGTTTTCGTAAAAATTCACGCCACCAGTTAGCGCCACTTTGATGTCGTTCTTCATTCGTTTCATTCATTCGTTTATAATTCAATCAGGACTGAAGAAAATGTATGCGCCTTGACAAGTTTGACAGGCGCCTGGATCGGACGTCTCAGTGCTGCCACCTAGTGAACGTCATTTCAGAATACCCTCATTATAACTGAAACTAATTTTAAATTAGGTTCCTAGGTAAACCATCGCCAGAATGCAATCGATTCACCATACTATCATTGACGTTTCAGACTATTATTTAAGTCACTACTCAAAATAGTGTCATTTAGTGACTAATAGTCGCAGCATTTGTAATGCAGTAATTTGAACTTTGGTTAGAATATTATAACAATAATATAACTTGACTTTTTTGGGCAAAAATGCTCAATTTTCAAATCGATCGTGCAAAAGTAATATTATTATAGTGATGAAAAGATATTTTCGCCACTAGTCAATAACTAACCCCCTTATTTGTAAACGTTGCTTAAAGTAATGAATAGGTACTATCTGCTTAATCATACATTTCTGGACGTTTAAAAATGTTCTTAAACGCTGTTTTTTTTTTGTTGTACAGTTAGGCGTATTGGTCTATATTAAAAGCAAGAAAAAAAATTGTGTCATTTGCAAACAAAAGACTTTTTCTAAAATAGTTAAGAAAATTAAAATAGTATCGTGATAAAACAAACGCAAAACAGAGTAAAAAGAAAAAAAATCGTATATTTCAGAAAAAAATTACCGTAAGAAAGCCGAATTCCGACAACGACACGAATCCGAATCCGTTGGCCGTTAATTTAATAATAATAAAAGGAATTCAAACAAGTAAAGAAATCACCATAATCAGCCTATATTGTTCCCACTGCTGAGACTCATGCCTCCTCTCGGTGAGAGGGAGTGGGCCGTAATCTACCACTTGGGCCCAGTGCGGGTTGGTAGATGTCCCATGTCTTCGAATGTTTGGTTGTAGGACATGCCGATGTCCGGATGTTTTCCTTCACCGTTATGAGAGCAACGGTGATGATATTATTTACATAAAGCGCCTGCCTGGGTTCGAACCCACGATCTACAACTCGTAAGTCAGGGCCAAACACCACTGGGCAACCAATGCTCTCAAGAAAACTAAAAAAATGCCTAAAAGTATTCCACTAAGCCGCAGATTTTATTGTTTAATTTAGTGAAACTTCTTTGTACTTTGGTGGTAATTCCATTGCCAACTAACTACAAACGCATAGCTATTTTGAACCTTATTTGTTGCCGCGATGTTAAAATGCTTCCTACCACGCCTTAACTTCAGCAACGTTTAGAATTAAGGGAAATGTTATAGTTTCTTTGCGTAAGGCTTTATTAGCTGCTTGAATAAAACAATTTACACCAGCAATTAAAATATTGAGTTATAAAAATCTCGTATTTCAAATACATGTAAATATAAAAATTTAGATAGGTAGGTATACAATGTATATCTCTGTTACAAAATGAGATTCGGTTTTAGTCTTGAAATGTACAAGATAACATATATAATAAATATGTATAAGCACTTCTTAAATATATGTACAAATAAAATTATTTTCCTGTATTATATGCAGAAATTAATGTGTTGAATTGTACAATACAAAACAAGAATTATATTGAATTGAAAACACAAAGCTTATTTAAATATCATTATTGACATTAACACTTATAATATTAAAACTAGCTTTGAGGATTTATATGTGTATATTTTTAACAATTTTTTTTAAATATTAATTGGAGCGGTTTTTTTTTGTCATCGTTACTATGTTTCAAATGAACCGCATCAAAATCCCTTGCATTATCTTTTCAAGCTTTTCATTCAATTTTCCTCAGAGTCAAGACATCTCTTTCATTACCATCGCACATCATACTATCAATATTTCTCTCTTAATGAAATGGATTCGTATTCTGATATGTAAACAAAACTTATTTTCGCTTAAGTACATTATAGACCGTAGATTCTTTGAGAAGACTTCTTTAGAACAGGTTGTGGAGAATTTGAAATCTAAATTTTAACATGTACTTCATACTTTTAAAAAACTTTGGTTGTCAATACAGCCCCATTTTTAAACATACATATTAGTATCAAAAAAGATCACACAATAAAGTTTAATATATTTAAAACCCAATATATTCATATTTATAACTTCTAATAAATTATTTTAAAGATGGTTTAATCTCAAATATAGCAAAACGAAAAAACACGAATAATAAACAAACGGAGTACCAAATTCTTTGAATCGAATGAACTTAAATTGTTACATGTTCATTCATTTCGAATGACAATTCCATTCGTTGACTATTTATTCCGAGACAAACACAAACACAACGTTTATTGCACAACTACCTTCTTTTTCTATAAAAAAAATCTAAATAATTAACCTTTCACCGCCAGCATAATAAATTGCATATTTCAAAGTATTTATTTAACTACAAATCAAAAATCTAACTTTTCTTTTATGTGGCAGTCGAATGTTTAAATCGCACCAATTTTATTATTATCATATTTTTACTGTATTAGTTAACCAAGCAAGTTAATCAGAACTTTAAAGATTATTTATTTAACTTTTAGTTTTTAAAGTTCAAACAGCATCATTATCATTTTCCTTTTATTAAGGTTTAAACTGCTATTATAAATAGCTCTTTTAGATCTAATTTACAAAGGTACATTGCACCCTCATCGAGAAATTACACCAAAAGCAGACAGCTGTGCTGCTGGGGAGTTTGTTGCGCCACTTTTTTCCAGCTAAAGCACTAAGAAGTAGAAAAGAGCGGGCGTTTTGGGGGACTGTCTTATATAATTTTGACGTTCGAAAAGTGCTGATCCTCAGCTCTCAGCCTCATAAATGACTTTTGATTTGATTTGAAAAACACCCAGTTTTCTTTTTTAGGTTGCTTTGTCATTATTCATTATAATTTATTAAGCACAATTCATTTATATGCAAGTCAAACAAATCCCGCCGTACCTTATGGGTGTATCTCTGGTTTTTAAACGCGCTTCTAAAAACTCCTACAGCAGTGTAGTACTAAAGTTGATATTGGTTGAAATGTACTTTATCTCGACAGCATATACAACAATTATATAATGATACCATTTTTGGAGAATCATTTTCTTTTATCTTTAATCAAAAATAAGCTGTAACTAAAAAGGGATGAAGTAGTGTAATTGAAACCTTTACATAAGATAGAAAACAGAACATTATAAGGTTTTGATGAACAGAGATTTCAACTAGCACTTGAGTACTTGTAGAAACAAGAACACAAATCGTGCAACATATTCTGCAACTTCCCAGGACGGAAGAGGACACACGCTGTATAACTCTCAAAAAAGAAACACCCCAACCCTTTCAAAACTACCTCCAAATCTTTAAAACATGCCTACATCTGCCTCGTTATAAATAAGGCACTATACGTGCGCCGGCGGCGGTTCTTGCACGACCTCGCCGACAACATGCTTCCCAATGTCCCTGATGTCCTGGTGGTCTCCATGAGCCGCTAGATCGAAGTCAGACCCTGACAGGGAAGCTATGTGGTTCCAGTTTGATTCGGTTGTGTCTCCTGCGATTTTTTAAGGTGGTCTTAGTATTTTGTTAAGGAAAAACACCGTGAGATTTTAGTGGGTAGAGAAACTTTCGAGCTTGTATTCTAAAAAAGGAATGATTTGGAAATGTCGTTAAGTATTTTTCTTTTGCAGAAGTCACTATTAAAAATTTCAATTAAACCATTTACAGACACTTTTGAACTGTCCAGGTGTAAGTAATTTACAAAGATAAAGTTACTTGCCTTTTCCAAAGCATGGTAGGTTCCTGTGGAGAAGAACGGGCAAAAAACTCCATGGACACTATTGTATTCAATATTATAATAAAAATGTGTCTATTGTAGCGAATACTTCAAAACGCCGAAAGTTTTTCCAGACACTAAAAAGACACGGTGTAAAAAAAAATTGTAAAAAAATGGTTAATAAAACAATATTTGTAGCGGAAAAACAGATGTAGCGTTATGTTATGTTACAGTGGATTTGTAACAAGCATTTGTGTATTCTGTTCAGGGTGTAAGGGCCTTTTTCACGATGCTCAGATAGGCACTATCTGGCAAATAATTAAATTGAAATTATCTGGATGTGATGTGATTGATCAAAACAGTTTTAACATAAAAAATATTTGCTAAATATTTATACAATACATTTTGCTTCATTGCATCCAGATTACTTACTAAAAAAACGGCATTGAGAGATTTAAAAAAAAATTACTGCTTTGATCACGTAGGTTTGTAACATGTGTTCAGTGCTTTGCCAGATTTTAAACCATGATATTTTTTAAGTTGGTTTGTGTAAAAATATTAAAAAAATATTTGATCATAGAACACCAGTCAATTCTATATTCATCACTCCCATGAGGTGAAAATGTGAAACTAAGATGTACCTAAATAAATTCCATTCCAAATTGTGTAAATTCAATGTTTGTTTTAATCAACCTCTACAAGCCAAAGCTGCCTAAATACAAAGGCGTAATTAACTAAGCTTGGTTTTATGATTGTTGATTAAAATGGTGGCCAGTGTATGTTAATCTAACTACGTGATATCGTTATGTAAGCCAATCTGTTATTTTTGCGTTTTAAATGTAAAAAATTAAAGTGCATTGGAATATTTCCAATATAAGGTTATACTCTTTATTATGCACACCGTAAAAAAGCATACGCATACGTCGTGTTGACACACTGACGCCACGTCGTATTTTCAATATGGCGATGCTAATGCATTAGCATATGCATATATGTAACAATCTTCTATGACATAAAACTCAGTCTCTGTTTCTTTGATATGAAACTTAGTTCCAGTGCACTTCAACCCTCAATTAGTAAATTAGCTTAAACATAATGTTTATGTCCATTCCGTATTACCCAGGCATGCTGTTAAGTTTTATTGTAAAATGTTCACTCACACAGCACCACACGGTATCGGCAGCGATCCTGCTTCGTTCAGTCAATGAGTGTAGTACAGTCGACTTACGAAAACCTTACCACACTCAGGTCGAATTTCATTATAGAAATTTAACGGGATCAGCACTTAAACCGCGTTCAGAAACTGTCAGTGTAATAGGTGTTGTGAAATATTGACACTGACAGCTCTAATCGCGTTTAATTTCATTGGTGAAATTCGCCCTTTGAACTTTGTCATATTATAAGATGCAAATGGCGACGTCAAAAGTGATGCGTCAATGCACGAGTTTCATGTGACAAAGTCCAAAGTGATCAACGTTTTCGTAAGGTACAGTACAGAACCCAAGCGTAAATATGACGCATCAAGCTTTAGAAACTTTGATTGGGTCGTTGGTATTGTGGTCACAAGCGCTACTGTCGAGGTCGGGTTTTTTTGTTTGAAATTTCTAAGTAGCAGCCCAGAGTTTGCCCGGAATCTGCATGTGAGTTACAAAACATAACTGGCGATACTTGACTGTTCTATAGGTACGGTAGCCAAAAAAGATAAGTAAGTAGGTTCGTCCGATATAGTTACAAGTTTAGTAATCATTCGATGGATATTTTCCATTAACAAACTGTTCATTTATCAAATAAAATTTTATTCGAAAAGATCCATCGGTTTCTTACTAAACTTCCACTATTCCGACGACCCCGATTACACATCTCTTTTGGTAACTGTAATACTACCCAATCTTTCGAAAACACAAAGGTGTGATGTTATGAGCTCTACAGACTGTCACACAAGTATGAGTGACAGAGACAGATGTCTACAACTTTTTCTAAAACTCGTTGTGCCATATTTATGGGTGGGGACTATACTTTTACGTCTTGTTTATATAAATACTTAAAATTACTTAGTATTAAGCGAGCCTCAGTCTTAAATTAGTGGAAACGTGTTGTGGGGGAACTTCAAGAGATTTTTTGATGTTTTTATTTTTCATTATTTTTGTCAATCTTCTTTTTTTGACTAGGAATTCAACTATTAAGGTTTGCTGTTACATTATTTAATTTAATATACAAGTTGGCAGGAATATCAACGCGCAAACTGTTACCATAAATTCAGTATATGACTCTGAAACGCCTGCGTAGTAATTTTTGATGAGTTCCAAAAAAAAAATAGCAGTTCCATACATTTTTACCGCGAAGGTATTGCACCTTACTATGAAACATTTGATTATTTTGTAACCGTCGTAATACCACTACGCTACAGAGTCTAGAATCATATGCTGAATTCACAGTTAAAGTTTGCGCGTCGATCACAATCGACGGACAATTGTATGATCTGACTCGAAAATAATATTTTCAATTGAAGTTCCCAGCAACACGAGCTAAGACTGCATTGAACGTGTATGATACATAACTTCCTAAGTAGATGTGAGATTTTGTTCCCCCAATATAAATATTACAAACTGTTATCAAGTATCAAGACCACTCAAAATGTATATCAGGAAATTAAAACGTTTATTTAGACGGCGTTGTCAACGAATAATATGGACTACTACAGAAATATGGACTAATTTTTTCCCAAAAACTCAACAAATTTTTTGTAAACCTGAAACGTTAAATTTTTTGAAGCAGACAGTTATACAGTTTCACGGACAGGTTACTGTATAGTCTTATAAAAGCTAAGCAAGGATATTTTTAAGCAGGTATTGGATGACTTCGACCGTTACCAATTCGCACTACTCACTACTTGTAACCAAATGTTTATAATACAGGTCGGAAAATCGTTTCTGCGTTACAAATTGCAAGCAAAACTCGAACTCAATCACCAAACGCAGCGTGGTGATTATCAGTAATCACCAAATGTAGCATGGTGATTACGACTCCCCATACCACATAAATAACCATCTCACACGATATTATTTAGCGTAGTTTACAGGGAGGACAGGAATTGAATTCTACTTCCAAAAGGGGGTATTACGGGATGATGACGTTTACTGTCGTAATGACGTCATATCGTAAGAGTATCAAACACACAAAACACAGTCTTCATACGGGCGCCGCTCACTGGCTATGACTTATTCAATATTTCAATTTAGACACTGAAAATTCTTATACCGAACTATACAGGCACATCGATATAACCCCTCTTTAATATTATCTCACCCCTAACTCTTTTTATATGGATAGATGAATTCAAACTCGAATATCAATATGAACCCACCCTTAAGATAAAGACCCAGTTTCCACCAAAATAGAAAAGAAAGAACCTGATTCGAACAACGAAAAGCTTAACGTTCATTTGACATCATAAGCATCAACATAGTTGTATACGAGACATTTACTCTTCTCATTCCATTTTGCTAAACCGGATCTTATTAGTCCAGTATTGAGACGGGAACCAACGTAGCCAGTGAACAACCCCCGCGGTTAGTAACCAAAACAGAATAGATAGCGAAGCGTTCCGCGTGCGTACCGTACAGCTATAGGGCGTGGAGTGAGCGGCACCTTGGTCGCGCACGGAGCGCGCGCGCGTCTCGTCCATGATGAACGAGTTGATGACGTAGGCCTCGCGCCGGATACGGTCGCGTAACTCGCCCGACATGTCCGGGATCGCCCAGCGCACGATTATCATCACTAAGGCTACCACGTTCTGTTGGGAAATGTATTGGAAATTGATTCAAAATCTGCCGAATTTTAGACGATATTTGTACACGTTTAGAATTACATAGAGGTAATCATGTAGCAGAGGCTTTTCTGACAAGTGCAAAGTTAGACGAACTGTTATAACCCTTATTACAAGGCAATAAAGCCTAACTCAGCTTTTACTTACAAACCGTGTACTTTTCCTTTATTAAAGCACTGATGTTGCATTTTTACCCAGTACATAGAAATAATATGTTTAATTTATTCAGTTAGATTCTGGACGCCGTCACGTAACCTAGTGTGTCCAAATTAAAGGAGCAATTAAGAGGGACATTGTCAAAATATAAGTTCCTAAGAACTTCTGTGTCTGTATTTTTGTACTGTGGTGAAATAAAGTGTTTCCAGTAGAATTGTTGTTTTTTTTTTTTCTAAAAGACAAACAGGGTCGGCTCAGTAACAGAACGTTAACACAAATCAAATCAAAATGTTTTATTGGCATATTACAGGACTTATGAAGCGTCAGAAGTTAGGTGCAAAGTTTCAACTGGTTGATTCCTATGGTGAAGAACCGACCTATCATCATCATTTCAGCCGAAAGACGTCCACTGCTGGACATAGGCCTCCCCCAAGCTGTGCACTTCGATCGATTTTGTGCTTCCCGTGTCCAGCGGATTCCTGCGGCCTGCACAAGGTCATCGGTCCACCTTGTGGGAGGCCTTCCAACTCTACGTCTTCCAGTACGCGGTCGCCACTCCAGAATCTTTCGGCTCTATCGGCCATCTGTTCTGCGAGCAATATGCCCTATAACCGACCTATAAACATTTGTAATTTACTACACTCATTTTTCCTCACCTCAAACACAACGACGAATGCCAGCCTGGCTCCCATGATGTGCCAATACCAGTTACTGTGCTCGTAACTGTCGCCTTCTTTGTAGTACCAATACCCAGGGAAACTGAGCAAAAACACAAATTTGTTAGTTAATCATTAGAGAAGAAAATAAAATTGTGTGTGTCAGCTTCGACGCACGACTGGAGTTTACTCCTTACGAATGATTATAAAATATATGGATAACGTTACGTAAAGCGTAACATAACGGGTAACGCATAACGTTACGTAAAGCGTAACGTAACGCATAACGTAACATTTTAGTCCTAGATGCAAATTTATGGGAAAATCGATTCTAAAGGAGTAAACTCTAAAAACATTTTCCGTAGTTTATTTATAGTAGTAAGATGTACGAAAACTCAAAAAACGTAATTTTCTTCAATACCCAAGAGTTCACGCAAAATGCTATAATGAACCTTACAACTATACAAATAAAGTTAATATTCACCTGCACATAGTCTCGTTATACGTCGTCTTGATAGGCGGGTTTTCTATTACACTGATATTGAAATCCGCGAGCGAATGGTTCACGTATTGCTTCATAGAACCGGTAGAGAATTGATATACAAGGCGCGGAATGAAGTCTGATGTAAATGCTATAATGAAACCCTGAAAAGCAGAAAAACTATAATATAGATACTTAACGCATTTTTTTCAAACATTGCTAAAAGTTAAGAAACGTTTTAACGACCAAAATATATGGTTAATCAGTCCCTAATCATTACTTAACTTTAAGGAACATTTATAAAAAAAAACTTTGGACCTTTCTTTCTTTCTTACTCGTCAACTCATCATCTGCCTAGCCTTTTCCGAACTCTGTTTGGGTCGGCTTCCAGTTTAACTGGATACAGCTGAATACCGGTATTTTATATAGAACGACTGCCTATATTACTGGACTTCAACGGCTGACGGCTCGTGAAATCGGTCCACCATCTTCACATTCGTCATTATGTGAAAATTGTCACCCATCCACAGGCTAACCGCGCCAATCGTAGCTCAACCTGATCGATTGTATAATTTTTTATGCAGAAGCCCCATTTAAACCAGCTTGTATTTATGTATATATACAATAATAGCACGTTTCATTGTCAAAACACAGACCTAGTTGGGTAGATAGATGATCAAAACACTTTACACTATTCTTGATTGTTGATAAGACTTTATCTCCAGAAAAGAGGTACATTTTCCTATTCGAATATTCGTATCAGGTCCTCAAAATATTTACTTAAATATCGCCCCTATTTTGTAAGAAAACGTGAACAGTACGCCCATTCACCATACTGCACTATACACTTTATACTTACGTTAGTAATAATACTAAGTTTCCCAATAGAGTCTAGAATCCGATACCAGACACCGATATCACTGACTCGCTGCGGTACCGGTCTCCGGTAGCAAGTGAGGAACTTCTTGGCATCGAGGCGCATCTCTAGAACGTTGTTGATGAGCGCGAATAGAGGTGCGAGCGGGAATGCCGCCACAAATATCGTTACGAACCCGTACTGGAGAACTGTCGGTGGAAGATATAAATTATTTATTTAGTTGTGATAAAGCAGAGGTGTACCTAAAGGACACCCAAATTTCGCCAATTATGTATAAGTCCCGTGTAATAGGGGGGGCGAACCTATTGCCAATACACGAGCACACTGCTACTGAGATATTCCAGATAGAAATACTCAATACTTATTCTCAGTATTATTGGGTTGGGTCGATTTCCAGATCGGGCCTTTACCCAAATCCATGATCTCTTGGTCAGTAGTAGCGCTGGCGACCACGAGACCAACGAGGCAGTACGGCGAGGCGGAATTATTTTTAAAAGGTGTAGTTAAAATAACTGAAAACCTCTTAAGGTGAATGCGCCAAACCAGCCCGCGAAATTCAAAATTTCTTACGTTTTTTTGCAATTTGCAAGCCAGTGCTAGGTTGTATGTTGATTAAAATATTATTCGCGACTGTAAGACGTATGTAGTTACAGAATTATAATCATCAAAATCACCAATACAACCCTCCAAGTTCATAAAGGCCTAAGAACAAAAAAAAAAGAGAAAATGTCATTCCTACAGCTTTATGAACTTAGAGCGTTGTATTGATGATTTTGATGATTATAATTCTGTAACTACGTATGTCTTACAGGCGCGAATAATATTTTAATCAACATACAACCTAGCACTGGCCTGCAAATTGCAAAAAACGTAAGAAAATTTGAATTTCGCGGGCTGGTTGAAGCATTCACCTTAAGGGGTCATTGTTGCCGGGGTCACGTGATTGTTCGAAAGAGATACCGTGACCCTGGCACATGGGCAACTGAAGGAACACGGGTGGGTTTTAGTCAGTAAAAGTCTGACACGCCCTCCCGCTCCGGCCAGAGCGGGAGAAGTCATTTGATGATTTCCCATCCAAAAAAAAAAAAAAAAAAAAAAAAAAAAAAAAAAAAAAAAAAAAAAAAAAAAAAAAAAAAGGGGGGTCATTGTACTCATCATTATGAACCACTACCACCCAGAACTGTCAAAAAAAAGTCTACTGCTCATACTCTTGTTTGCATAACTTGACATAAGGTAGGGAACCGCAGTTTTTTTTATGGCGGTTTCTGTTTTGGTCCCATAGTTGTTCAACATTGCTTCAATTACATCTAGTAGAAGTCATGGAGGAAAAACAAAGCCTGTTTTGCTTAGTCAAAGATTACGGTAGTTTAAATTAAATTCTACAGAAATTGCACATTTACTTACCCATTTCCAGGTACTCAGGAAATAGTCCCATGAGGCCGAAATCGACCAGTTTGAAATCTTTTACCCATTGCATGGGACTTTTAATCCTGAAAGGAAACAAATAAATGAAATAAAGAACAGCTCTCTCTCTCTTCATTGTATTATTTTTTAAATAAAAGCATTCATCGATTGGAATATGCCAATGTCATGTAACGAAATAATTGATGTTTCGGTTATCATTTTCGCTGCGTTGACTTGGGACACAATATTTGAAACTAAATCGAGAAGTCCCGAGAAAAACAAATGAAAATTTCGAGTCCTCTACCAGGAAAATATTATAGATTAACGATGAAATTAAAGATAAAAGTATCAAAGTTCTTACTGTCTTTTCCTCCCGATGGTCCGTATGATGTACCACCACTTGAGGAGGTACGGCATCAACATCTCGACGATGGTGTTGATGAACTGCTTGCCTACCATTATGATGGCTAGTTGGATGGACAGCTCTAGGAGACAACCTCCGGGCGCACACTGAGTAAGCAAAGAAAAATATTCAAATAATACGCAGAAATACGCAAGAGTCTCAAGATTTGCTGCAATGAACTTTTGTTAAAATAGATTTTTTAGATTTCAGAAGTAAGTAAGTTTGAATCCTTTACAATACTGTTACGAGCTGGGTTTCGGGATAAATTAATTTAAGCCAAAATTATCGAAACACACCACAGTTTAATTAAACAATCACAATATCGCAATAGTCAAACAGAGTCACTTGTATCGCTTGATTCGTATTCGCTCGCTTCCGAAATCGAACTGCTTATCGGGCCGACAATCCGCTATTTATATCCCGAGCAGAACATTCGCGAACATTCAACACTTTTCCACAGTTTACAAGTAGATTCGAAACTTCGAGAACCTTCCACAGACATCTATTTACTGTTTAATCCCGCTACTCAACAATAGATGGCGGTGGCGTCTACGTACAATTGTTCGTAGTACTTGCTACTTGATAACAGATGGCGTTAGCGTGTCGTATCTAGAAGTTTCAACACTGCCCCATCCTTAGATGGAATTAGCGTGACGTTTCTAGACTTTTCGATCTACGTAATGTTGTCCCTTTCTGAGATGGAGTTAGCACGATGTTTCTAGACTTTACGATCTACGTAACACTGCCCCCTCCTTAGACATGCTCGTCCCGAGCATCATTATTCCCGTAATATCGTGCCAATCGATCTACATGAACAATTTTAGGCGCAGTTCGCAAACCCTTTTGTACTCGGTAAGTGACGTCATTGATCTTGGTCACAATCCGGTACGGCCCGTCCCATTTTGCCTGTAGTTTAGGGGACTTCCCTTTGCTGCGCACAGGGTTATGCAACCACACTAGCGAACCTTCGTCGAAGCCAGTATTGTTCATCTTTCGATCATAACGAGTTTTCATTCTCTCGGACATCTGCTGGCCTGATTCTCTGACATGCTCATATACGTCATTCATCTTGTTGCGCAGATCATTTGCATAATCTGTTATACTGCGTGGTGAATCAGGCGGAATGCCGGTTATTAGATCAGCTGGTAACCTTAACTCCCTTCCAAAGTTCGCGAAGGCTGGCGTCACAGTTGTACTCTCGTGAACTGCACTTCGGTATGACAGAAGAAACGGTTGTATGTGCTTGTCCCAATCCTTTTGTCTGCTTGCTACAACTTTTGCCAGATATCTTTCCAACGTCTGATTAAATCTCTCCACCATTCCGTCAGATTGTGGGTGGTATGAAGTGGTTCTGGTTTTGTGAGTACCCATAACCCGACATGTTTCCTGAAACACTTGAGACTCGAAATTCCTTCCTTGATCGCTGTGGATTTCCAAGGGTACCCCAAACCGACAGAAGACTTCGTGGACTAATTTATCAGCGACTGTTGAAGCTTCTTGATTAGGGATGGCGAAGACTTCCGGCCACTTGGTGAAGTAATCCATGACAACCATGAAATATTTATTTCCACTTTCACTTTCGGGAAATGGCCCAGCGACATCTAATGCTATTCGTTCCCAGGGGGCTCCTACGTTGTACACTTTCAATGCACCCCTGCTGCGTGTGTGTGGTCCTTTTACCGCTGCACAACTGGTACATCTGCGACACCAGTCTTCCACATCCTCCCGACAATGGATCCAGTAAAATCTTTCTCGGATCTTTAACAGAGTCCTTCTTACTCCCATATGACCTCCTGAAGAACCATTGTGGTAGAGCTGTAAAACTTCTGGTATCTTCGTTTTTGGGACTACCATTTGCAAGTGACAGCTATTCCCTCGAGCATTTTCCCATTTTCGGCACAAGACACCATCCTGGATCACCAAGCTCTCCCACTGTGCCCAATAACTTTTTGTGGTGGTACTCATCGCTGCAACATCACACCATTTCGGTTTGGGAGCATTAGCTTTAATCCACTCGAAAATTGGCCTGATATCTGTGTCACTTTGCTGAGCATGCTGTAGAGTTTCCTTCCATTCGTCACTAAGGTCCGTTCTTAGCATCCTGACAGGTACTGATTCCTTAGCTTCTTGCCTGACACAATGCTTGCAGTCTTCAGGACAAGGTCTTCTTGATAAAGCGTCCGCGTTACCGTGAGACTTCCCACTACGATGTTCAATTGCGAAGTCATACTCTTGTAGCAGTTCAATCCATCTCGCCACTTGTCCTTCTGGGTTCTTAAACTGCAACAACCACTTTAATGCAGCATGATCAGTTCGCAGGTGGAATTTACATCCAAGCAAGTATTTGCTGAAATGCTGCAATGTCTTTACTACGGCAAGAAGTTCACGTCTCGTGACACAATAATTTCTTTCTGGCTTTGATAAAGATTTGCTGAAGTAAGCTATCACAACTTCATAATCTCCTTTCCGTTGAGATAACACACCGCCAATTCCAGTATTACTTGCGTCCGTGTCAACTATAAATTTATTTTCTGTGTCAGGGTAGCCCAAAATTGGGGTATTGCACAAACGTTCCTTTAAATCTCGGAATGCTATGTCACAATTCTCATCCCAACAGAACGGTCTCTTCTCCTCAGTAAGCTTGTGAAGAGGTTTGGCAATGTCAGCAAAATTCTTGACAAACCGTCGATAGTACGAGCACAAACCCAAAAATGCCCTGACCTGCGTCTTGTCTTTCGGGACTGGCCATTCCTTAACGGCGACGATTTTCTCAGGGTCTGTTTGGACTCCTTCCTTCGAAACCACGTGCCCCAAAAAGCTTACTTGCTGTCTGAAGAATGAGCACTTCTTTGGACTTAGCTTCAAATTGGCTCCTCGGATTTTTGATAGAACACGTTCCAAATTCTGAAGGTGGTCTTCGAATGTGCGGCCCACGATGATGATGTCATCTAAATAGACAAGGCAGGCATCTCCAATTAGTCCCGTGAGAACTAGCTCCATTAGCCTTTCAAATGTTGCAGGAGCATTGCACAATCCGAATGGCATGACGTTAAACTGCCATAATCCCTTTCCCGTAGAAAATGCGGTTTTCTCCTTGTCTTTAGGGTCTATTTCCACTTGCCAGTAGCCACTTTTTAGGTCTAACGTGGTAAACCACTTCATTCCTGCCAGCGTGTCCAGTGTGTCGTCGATCCGGGGCAGTGGATAGCTGTCTTTCTTAGTAACGTCATTCAATCGACGATAGTCTACACAAAACCGCATGCTGCCATCTTTCTTTTTCACCAGGACCACAGGAGAACACCAAGGACTAGACGAAGGCTCTATAACTCCATCCTTTACCATCCCTTTAATCATGGTATCTACCTCCTTTTCTCTTGCCACTGGTAGTCTTCTGGGTCGCTGTCGTATTGGCAACTCATTTCCGGTATTAATTCTGTGTTGAACTAATCCAGTCTTCCCTATGTCAGCATCATTTCTGGAGAATATGTCTGCATACTGAAGTAGCATCTTCCTAGCCTTCTCTCTTTCTTCTTTTGATAAATCTTTACGACAGTCTTCCAAAAGATTTAACACGTTAAATCTTGGAGATTGGGTGTTATTTTGAGAAGGCTGATATTGGCATTCACGCATCCAAGCTACTTCCCCACAGGAACCCATCAACGCACCCTTCTTGATTACTTGCTCCTTTTCACTTGGGTTCAGTATGCGTACGGCTGCAACGTCAATTGCCTTTACCAAGGTCCGCGCAATTTTCCATGGAAGGTTTTCATCCAATCCTTCAATGAGAATACATCGGTTCTTCTGCCCGGAATTATGTGGGAGCCTAACTGGAACTATTGTTTCCGATCGGGGAGAAAGAACAATCTTCTTCAAGCAGTACACTTTCCCTGATGGTGCACCTTCCATGAAGACTTCTTCTGACCCACATTTTAGGACTCCTTGATTAACGTCGATCTCGCAACAGTGCTGCCGCATGAAGTCCAAACCTAAGATGCAGTCGTCCACTATGTCAGCCATGATGACCTTATGCCGGTAGATAGTGTTTCCCAGTTTTAACTCCACTTCCTTCTCACCACGGATGGTTATGTGCTGACCGGTAGTTGTTACTAATTTTACGCCGTCATGCTTACCGAAGAAGTCCCCAAGAAAACGATTCGCTAGTTGGGAACTGACAACCGTGCGAGAAGCTCCAGTATCCAATGTCAGCTTACATGGTCTTCCGTTCACTTCACCTTTTATGACTAGGGTGTTCCCTTCATGGGCTTGTGAGACCGAAATTCTTGGGGCTAATTTAACACCAGCCAGCACCCGCCCCGCAGTCCTGGCGTTGACTAGTTTTCCTGCTGCTGGGCGGTGATATCTGCCGCCTTTCTTTCTTGGGTCTGGTTTTCGTTAGCTGTGTTTCGCTTCGGGCAACTTGACCGAAGGTGGCCTTTTTCTCCGCAAGTGTAGCACTTAGGGCTGTACCTCGGACGGTCACGGACAGGTGATGCGGCAACCTCCCTGATGCGATGGGCTCGATGATCTTGCCTCACAGCCTCCACCTCCAACGCATGGGCCAAGGCATCCTTGAGTGTCTCGTGGTGTCCAAGTCTTACAGTAGCCCTTACTTCCAGGTCCCGTATGCCATCTATGAATGCTTGAGTCAGAGTCCCATCGATGAGTGCAGGCGCAGACTGGTACGCTTTTCGAACCAGCTTTTCTATTTCTAGGGCCCACTGCTGCAGGTTTTCACCACTGCGCTGCACACGATCCTTCAACTGCGCACGAAAAACGTGTTCCAGGTGCGCGTCACCGTATCTGGCCTCTAACGCCTCAACGAGCTGCTCGTAGGTAACATTTTTGCCGAGAGCCTCTAACACGGTTAAGGCCTGATCACGAAGGGCCAAAGTAAGCGCGGTCATGGCCTGCTCTTTTGTCCACCCATTTGCATTCATGACAGCTTCAAATTGAATTTTGTATGCCGACCAGGAAGATGTTCCGTCGAAGGGTGGCACTTTAAACCCGCGCACGGAAGGTGCAGCAACTATCGGAGCCGTAGTCCGGCCTTCAGCTTTCAGAGCTCCAACCGCTTTTCTTATATCAGCGATCTGGACTTCGGCCTCGGAGATACGATTTTCATGTACCTGAACAGTCTCCTTCATGGCTTTGATGTCCTTGCCAAATGTCACGTGTAGATCTTTCAAAAGGAGAACCTGCTCCTCTTTACCCTGCTGCAGCTGTTCCTGTAGGCGGCGGGCCTGTTCTTCCTGTCGACGAGCCTGTTCTTCCTGTCGGCGAGCATGTTCCTCCTTGTCCTGCTGCAGCTGTTCCTGTAGGCGGCGGGCCTGTTCTTCCTGTCGACGGGCATGTTCTTCCTGTCGGCGAGCATGTTCCTCCTTGTCCTGCTGCAGCTGTTCCTGTAGGCGGCGGGCCTGTTCTTCCTGTCGGCGAGCATGTTCCTCCTTGTCCTGCTGCAGCTGTTCCTGTAGGCGGCGGGCCTGTTCTTCCTGTCGGCGGGCCTGTTCTTCCTGTCGACGGGCCTGCTCCTGCAGCATCGCCATCAGAGCAGAAAGATCCATAGCTGGTGATGCTGTAGGAACACCAGACGCTTGGGAAACTGGTTCCGTCGTCGGCTGATTACCCCCAGATGTCTGTCTTGAAGGTCCTTCAAATCGCCTCTGATCCACTTCCTGCTGGCGCTGACTCCTGGTACGAATACCTTCCGTGTCCTCCTTCGGTAAAACTGGCATAATTTATCCCTTACTTCTGACACCAAATGTTACGAGCTGGGTTTCGGGATAAATTAATTTAAGCCAAAATTATCGAAACACACCACAGTTTAATTAAACAATCACAATATCGCAATAGTCAAACAGAGTCACTTGTATCGTTTGATTCGTATTCGCTCGCTTCCGAAATCGAACTGCTTATCGGGCCGACAATCCGCTATTTATATCCCGAGCAGAACATTTGCGAACATTC
The DNA here is from genome assembly GCA_947507805.1 of Aporophyla nigra. NCBI lineage: Eukaryota > Metazoa > Arthropoda > Insecta > Lepidoptera > Noctuidae > Aporophyla > Aporophyla nigra. The sequence goes on from OX382294.1 coordinate 22,850,572, forward strand.
AACACTTTTCCACAGTTTACAAGTAGATTCGAAACTTCGAGAACCTTCCACAGACATCTATTTACTGTTTAATCCCGCTACTCAACAATAGATGGCGGTGGCGTCTACGTACAATTGTTCGTAGTACTTGCTACTTGATAACAGATGGCGTTAGCGTGTCGTATCTAGAAGTTTCAACACTGCCCCATCCTTAGATGGAATTAGCGTGACGTTTCTAGACTTTTCGATCTACGTAATGTTGTCCCTTTCTGAGATGGAGTTAGCACGATGTTTCTAGACTTTACGATCTACGTAACAATACTGTTTTAGTATCAGGTAGTAGTTTAGTAAACGTATCTATAAAGAAAGAGCTTATAGGCTGGTGACAAAAATCTTTTATGATTGCAATTAGAAGTCATACAACTGATAATACTTCTACCTGCAATGTCTAGCTATGACTCATTGCTCGGTGCGTGTGCTCAAATTATTCACACAACGAAATATTGTAATTTGAATAAACGATGATTCAATTGACGTTCGAAAGACGTCTAATTTGAATAAATTACTTTTGAATTAGATTTTTTTATATTAGAAAATAGATTTAAAGTATGTATCTTGACATAAATGACACAGGTTTAAGCAAAAGAAAAAGCTTCATTTCTCTTACCTCTTCCTGTCTATGTCCAAACAGCCGCACATAGTCTCCTGGCCGTCCAATCAGTTTGCCTTTAAAGAAGGCTATGTAGAATATAGAGGCATAGTAGTTAACAAACTGTAGAAGGTATATCTTCAGTGTTAACGAATCGTCGAATTCTGTCTGTGTGCGGAGCAGTTCCTTTTCTGTTAGCCATTCTGCTAGGTATTGGTACACCTGCACAGACATAACATAATTTATTAGTATACAGGGTGTCCAAGAACCTGGCGTCCAACTGGATTCCCACGATGCCCCAAGTTCTAACAGTACTCAGAAAAATATTTTAAAAAATCCACCCCATGTACTTACAGAATTATACTGATTTCAAAAAAAAAAGGGGAAATGAGCACCCTGTGACATACTTTTGAATGCTGTGACTGCTAATGCTGATAATTTCGATATTTCTTGGAGGTTTTGTAATCTAGGGTATTGCTGTGTCTAAATAGAATGTAAAAATAATGTACTTATTGTACCATTTTAAAATAAAATATTATTTTAACTAAAGGTGATATGGAAAACTATTGAATTTCGCAACTTTGACCGACTGTAGTGTAAAAAAAATGTACCAAAATAGTATGGCAAGTGACGTCAAATTTTGACGCGTTTATTCCTCTTTTTAAAAAGGTATAATACTTACACATTAATTTGAAAAAAAAAATTTTGATAATATTTTTACTCAACAACCCAATTTTTACGAAGTGCCTACCTACTAACGGTAACTGTCGGACCCTTTCTTATCTTAGAAACTGTTATGTTACTACTATTATTTACTTCGGTTCCAAGAGTGAGCAAGAAGGAAATACACACAGGTAGATGGGTTCCCAGTAGAATAAAAGCAAAGAATGTTAGTTTAAAGATATTTTATTACAATAAATGTTCAAAATGTTGACCACCCGCGGCAATACAAGCTCTCACTCTCCTTAAAAAGGACCGCTTTATGTTTCGCGAGTAACTTTTTTGACGTATCACCTGCACTGCTTGTGTTATCTTCTCACGAAGGTCAGCGATGTCATTAATGGGCTTCGCATAAACGAGCTCCTTCATAGTTCCCCAGAAAAAAAAATCCAGCGGATTTAAGTCAGGTGAGCGGGCTGGCCACGGGATTGTTCCTGATCGCCCAATCCACCTGTTCGGGTATTGCTCGTCCAAAAACTCTCTAACGGATACGCGAAAATGTGCTGGACAGCCGTCGTGTTGGAACCACATATCTGGTGGGGTCTCTTCTAGTAAGTTTGGCAAATCATTTTGAAGAAAATTTAAATATGATTCGCCAGTCAAATTCTCGGGCATCTCAAATGGACCAATAATATTCCCACAGAGAATACCGGTCCACATGTTCACTTTGAACCGGTACTGGGATCTATCTTCTCGCATCAAGTGCGGATTTTCCACATGCCACTCGTGCAAGTTGTGTAGGTTCATGTAGCCATCCTTCTTAAATGTTGATTCATCTGACCACAAAATTTTGTCGATAAAGTTTTCGTCTTCTCGATGTTTTTGCAGGATTGTTTCACAAAACGCGACTCGGCTCGGATAGTCTCGAGGTAAAAGACTTTGCACTCGCTGTACGTGGTACGGATGATATTCTTCTTTTTGGAGAATACTGTGTGCTGTGCTCTTCGGTATCCCCGTATCAGCTTCTATTCCTCGCACAGAGATGCTTGGATTTGCCGACACCGCCTCTAAAACTTCATCGCGTATGAAGTCATTTACGGGTCGTCCTTCACCAGCTACTTGATTGGGGAACCGCCCGTCACATAGTGATCTGTGCACATTAATGAAAACTCGATGGTCGGGATATCGCGTAGCCCTCGGATACCTTTCTCTGTAAAGTCTCGCTGCAGCTCGTCCATTACCTCTACATTCTCCATAAATGTAGTGCATATTTGCGTATTCTTGCGGAGTGTAGGTCGCCATGGTAGCACACAGGAAACACAAACTGTCCAAACACAGGCAAAGGTCGTCGTAAAGAGTTCGTTTCAAAGTCCAGAGCACAAAGAGTAATCGAGTCCAATAAACAAAGCTTTAAATCGTAGTACGTGATCAATGGTAACAATAAGAGAGAGGTGCGTAGTAACGGCAGGAGGCAGTGACGCGTACTGACCGTACTGTTATCCTAAATAGCACGATCCCAGATAGCGTCACTATCTATTTCACTCGCACCTCTAACCTTTTTCTCCCTCACTCTTACCTGAATAATGGGGTACCATAAAGAAGAACCAGCAAATCGCAAAGATAGTTTCTGTCTTGCTCCCTCCTGTTGTAATAACGAATCACTATGGTGAGATGCATGCACATACCGTCCCTTACGGTCTAACCTGTTTTTTGAGAGGCCTGTTGTTATTTTTATGAGCATACAATAGTAATTCTTTAGAGGTTAGATTCAATTCGTCGTAAATTTTTCTTTCTAAGAATTCTGTAAGACATCGTAAAAATTGGGTTGTTGAGTAAAAATATTATCAAAAAATTTTTTTTTCAAATTAATGTGTAAGTATTATACCTTTTTAAAAAGAGGAATAAACGCGTCAAAATTTGACGTCACTTGCCATACTATTTTGGTACATTTTTTTTACACTACAGTCGGTCAAAGTTGCGAAATTCAATAGTTTTCCATATCACCTTTAGTTAAAATAATATTTTATTTTAAAATGGTACAATAAGTACATTATTTTTACATTCTATTTAGACACAGCAATACCCTAGATTACAAAACCTCCAAGAAATATCGAAATTATCAGCATTAGCAGTCACAGCATTCAAAAGTATGTCACAGGGTGCTCATTTCCCCTTTTTTTTTTGAAATCAGTATAATTCTGTAAGTACATGGGGTGGATTTTTTAAAATATTTTTCTGAGTACTGTTAGAACTTGGGGCATCGTGGGAATCCAGTTGGACGCCAGGTTCTTGGACACCCTGTATAACCGACCTTCCTCTGCTTCACGTGCGACATATTAAAACATCAAGATTTCTATGCTATAATATCTGGGCATTAAATTGTGTTTTACGTTTTTCTTGCAGTACTGCACTATAAAATGGCAACCAAGACCGAGAACTATAAAATGGCAACTAACTGAGACCAAACACTATTAAAAGGCGCCCAACTGAGACCTAGCACTATTAAAAGGCACCCAACTGAGACCTAGCACTATTAAATGGCGCCCAACTGAGACCTGAACTATATAATGGCACCCAACAGGGACCATGAAATATATATTGGCGCCCATCTGAGACCTAGCACTATTAAATAGCGCCCAACTGAGACCATAACTACAAAATGGCGCCCAACTGAGACCAAGCACTATTGAATGGCGCCCAACTGAAACCCAGCACTATTAAATGGCGCGCAACTGGGACCATTAACTATAAAATAGCGCCCAACTGTCACCAACCACTACTAAGCTGCGCACAACTGGGACCTAGCACTATTCAATGGCGCCCAACTAAGATTTAGCACTATTAAATTGCACCCAACTGGGACCAAGCACGATTAAATGGCGCCCAACTGAGACCTAGCACTATTAAATGCCACCCAACTGGGATCAAGCGCTATTCAATGGCGCCCAACTGAGATCCAGCACTATTAAATGGCGCCCAACTGAGATCTAGCACTATTAAATGGCGCCCAACTGGGACCAAGCAACATAAAATGGCGTCAGACTAGGACTAAGCACAATTAAACGGCACCCAACTGGCATCAAGTACTATTCAATGGCATTCAACAGCACTTACTACACTGCATCACGTAAATAGAAAAAAACTACTCACATAATTGAACAAACAAATGAAGCACAAGTTGATACACGCTGCCGTCGCCGTAGTAAACATGATCGGATTGTACGTAGTTAACGCATTTCCGTTCCGTAGTATATTGGCGCCCAAGAGAGACATCCGATATAGTACAACGCCGAGTACCGTAGCTAGTGCCATTAGGACTAACAGTGCGACGATACTGAACGACATTAGAGTTGCGGGGAGACGCATCCGCCAGAATGGTACCATTGGTTCACGCTCCCCAGTTACGACGTTCAGCTGAAAAAGAAATCAAATATTTAGAAGTGAAGATAATCTTTAGAAATTGCTGCATTCGTAGGTTCTTTTTTATATACAAACCACTCGAGGTTATCACTGCGGATTATTAAATACGGCGGTTTTCAAACCCAACCCAATTTTAAGTCTACTGCTATTCGTTATTATATAGGGTAACTTTGCATCGACAAACTTAAGAACATAAAGTTATCGAGTCGAAATTTTATTCCAAATATTGAAAAGATTTAAATTAGAAAACCTTAATGATGACTGATGAGACTTTGATGTATTTAATCAATTTAATATTGATTAAAACCATCAAAGTCGGTTCTCATTCAAATACAATATATTCAAAATATACCTGTGTCCTTTTAACGTGTGCTAATCGTGCGAGGTACTGCGGTCGTGGATGCTCTTCGTAAACGTCGAAGCCAGTTAGATCCCATCGATGCGTCATTTCTGCTGAGTATCGCTTCCATAATTCCAGGAAACACGCGGCTGTGAAGTTAAAATGTGGGTCAAATCAAATCAAAAGTCATTTATTCAAACTAGGCTGAGAGTCAGCACTTTTTGAACGTCAAAGTTACATGAGACAGTCCCCCCAAAACGCCCGCCCTTCGACACTTCCTAGTGCTTTAGCTGGGAAGAAGTGGCGGAACAAACTCCCCAAAGGGTAGATATATGGTAACGGGTAGATATATATTCAGCTGTTCAGTTAGACGGCAAACGAGTTCTTGTAATGTATCAATTGATCTTCGTTTTTGACTTACCAGAATGATTAACATTTGGCGAATGTGGAAGAACAGAGGATACACTCCTCTCTCTTTACATTCCCAAGACCGTTCGCAACACTTAGAAAGAAGAAAGAAAGAAAGAAAGAAAAATATTTTATTTGTGACACGCACAGGACATAGAAAACATTAAAAAGAACACAGTTTAGGATTAAAACAAATACTTACTACCATTTTTTTTTTTGTTTCTAAGCTGGATCAACACATAGGATACTTTTTGATCCGGTAGTACGTCCCCATGAGATAATTTCCAACCTCTATGCGGGAGAATCCGCTTGCAAAAGCTAGTTTGTAATAAAAAAAAATATGCTCACCCCAAAAGCTCATGAAAATAGCGAAGAACACAGTAGTAGGGTTGTCGAAGAGATATGTTATTCGAGATTGTAAACACGTCGCTTTTAGATCCCAGAAATCACAGAAATAGTCGCATTGTGGACACATTTTCACCGATGATTCGTAGTTGCATACATCTTCACTGAAAAATAATCAAAATACTCATCAATTACATAACGTCACGCCTGTATTTTCTGAAACGTTAGGCAGAAGTGAGCCTATAGTACAGTAGTACACCCACATTTCGCCAATTATGTTTAAATTCCATGTAACAGGGAGGCGAGCTATTGCCATAAATCAGGCACAAATTCAGACTCCAGGCTGCTTCTGAGACATTCCAGATGGAAAAACCCATTAACACTTTGCCCGGCGTCGGAATCAAACCCAGGACCTCATGCGTCTTGATATGTAGAGATGGTCACCTATCCACAGACCGACAGCGGCTAACCTGATCGATCGACCCGTGCAGCTATTATTACCTAGCCACAGGCCAATGATATGCACTGTGAATGTCTTTGTGTGTATTTAGTTGGTTTGCCTAAATAAAATAAATAAATATTTCTTTCTTATTTATTACTAGCTTCTGCCCGCGACTTCGTCCGCGTTAAATTTCTTGTTCCCCCGACCCTTCCCGTCGCGTTGAATCGCATACCCGTGCGATTTTCCCTGTTTTAGCAACATTTTTCATTACTGCTCCGCTCCTATTGGTTTTAGCGTGGTGTTATATAGTCTATAGCCTTCCTCGATAAATAGGCTACCCAACACAAAAAGATTTTTTTCAATTCGGACCAGTAGTTCCGGAGATTACCCCCTACATACAAACTTACAAACAAATGTTACCTCTTTATAATATTAGTATAGACGTACCTAGGTGTGTTGCTGTATACAGTGGCGGCTGAGTATATAACGCATATTAAACCTACTATTGACGCAGGAATCAGCATATGAGTGTAGAAACCGAGCCATGCGAAATATAAACCTGAAATTAAATGGATGTAAATAGTTTAAACTGTCACCATTTCTTAAATAGTTTCTTTGGAGGCGTATATTTATAGTACGAACCTATTTTAACCCCAAAATAATCTTTGACGTAGTCTAGTGGTTGGTATTTGATACATTTGGAGACGGCCGCCCATTCCGTGTATAATAAATGCCTCATGGAGCCAGGAGTTTTGAGATCACCCTGAAATATAATAAAAAAATGTAACAAAACTCGTAACAACAATACCCTATGAAGTAGTATGTAACCGTAGTAAGAGAAGAGAATTCACAGAGTTACACTTTAAATAATATTACATTGAAAATTTATCCGTGACTAGCTTCTGCCGGCGACTTCGTCCGCGTCAAATTTTTGCTCCCCTGACCCTTCCCGTCGCATCGAATTGCCTGCCAGTTTTCGTCCATTTTTCGTTGCTACTCCGTTCTTTTTGACCGTAGCGTGATGTTATATAGCCTTCCTCAATAAATAGGCTACCCAACACAAAAATATTTTTTCAATTCGGCCCAGTAGTTTATAAGATTAACGCGTTCAACCAAACAAACATACAAACAAACTCTTCAGCTTTATAATATTTGTATAGATAGAATCCATCTTATCACCCAGAAGACGTCCACTTACGGACATAGCTGTCCCAGGTGCATGGGCACGACTAATTTTGCACTGCGTATGTAGCAGATTCTTCTTACATTAACATAATCATTTTCTCAATGTATCGATAATTTTGTATCGATTAATGGGCATCTCTAACCATTTTGACTTCGCTTCAAAACTCATACTTACATCGTGTAAAGGATAGGCAGCGCTATAAGTACAATTAGATATCAGTCTTGTGATGCCAAAGGCGAAGTCATCATTCGAGCGCTCCGAGAACTTCTTCCGGTCAAGAATGAACTGAACGATGCGGGAACGAATGGATGGCGTCCAGAAACATTCAGCTGTCGTGTCGAATCTAAAACGAACAATTGAACTATTAGTTTTAGGTTTGTCAAAAAGTAACTATGGAGTTTTTTTCCCATTCTTTGCCAATCACGCTAGGAAACGGTGAACGGTGGGTGTTTCGGAAGTCAATTTCATTTAATATTGACAATCAAAAAGTTCTGACTCTCAGCCTAGTTTTTATAAATAACTTATTGAATTTAGACCCGGCAACTAGTGTTCTAACTTTCTTACTAAATGAGCAACTGCATGTTCCTGTCCATAGGTGCCTTTACACAATGGTACTACGATATAAGTTAAGTAGTTAAAGAACAATGATTGATTGAAATCGTGCATGGTAAATTGGCAATTATGGGACCTAATAAGGAACAACAAATGGATACTAATAATGACACCAATTGTGTGCGCGGCGCCAAGTCAATTACATGCGAACATAGCCCTATTACCAGGTCCTATAAACACGACAAAATTCAAGAGGCGTTCGACATCTCCTTAAAATTCTTTAGATTACAGAATGCATTTACAGAGTACAGAAGGCAGCATAAGGTATCTTTAGACAATACAAAAAGTCCGTTCAAATTGTAATACTGATGTCGGAACGAAAAACTATTTGTCATTTGTGTAAGAGATAGGTGGTGGTCCAGTGGTAACGGCTGCGATTTACGAGTTTTAGGTCGTAGGTTCGAACCCAGACGGACGCTTTACTTTATGTTCATTATTTCTTCACCACTGCTCTCAAAACGGTGAAGAAAAACATCGTAAAGACCAAAAAATCAATGAATTGTCGCATCTACCAACCCGTACTGGGCCTGCGTGGTAGAATACGGCCCACTAGTCAAGAGGAGGCCTATGTACCAGCAGTGGGAACATTACAGGCTGATTATGTACGTATAGTACACCAACAAACATTTGTGAAAATAATGTTATTACTTACAAATATTCCTTGTCCTTGGAGTAAATGGCGGTCAGTCGGTGTTTTCTCTCGGGGAACATGTCGGTATCGACCCTGATCTTGGACATGAACCGGTCCCAACACGCGTCCACTTGTTCTATGAGGCTGTTAGTCTTTTCGTGGACGTCCTTCAGAGCTGAGAACTGATTCAGGGAGTATAGAAGTTATTGTGTATGGTCGAAATACATTCATACAATTATTAAGGGATTTACAGGTCCTACCACCTCGAAGTACGCAAGGGCGATTTTATATAGCGCACTGGAATTTGAACTTTAGATTTTGAGCAGAGCATTGAAAAAACAAAACAGAGTCCATCAAAAACTACGCTGTCGGATTTTCAACTCTCCACACTAAGCAGTGCGTTGAAATTCCAGTGCGCGACGCCCGCAGGTGGATACGAGGGCTAAAAGAGTTAAGGTAATATCTATAATCTTTTATTTACTACATTTTATTGACAAATTGAAATTCCTTTTGATACATTATACATGCATTATTTTTAATGTTCCTTTATGATATTATGACCAATTTAAATTGATGATAATTATATATTTTTGGGATGCAAATTACAATGTTATTGTCCATCATTTTGAAGCAATGAATAGCGGCTTTAGCACGATTTTACGATAAAATGATTTTATATTTATCGTATAATATAATTTTTATGAACTGATATTAGTTACTGTGTGATGAACGATTTTATCATAATACCCAAATAAAGTTGTGCTCCATCTCACTACTGGGTGTATTTTTGCATAATTTTTCATCGTTTATATTGATTTGGTACACTTGGCAAAATTATTATTTTTGTTTGCAGATAGCTAAGTACATACAATCTAGTCACAGAAGACAATAATGTGAAGAACAACGTCAAACCGTAGTCACTGGTGTGTTTACTTATAAATTTTGCCGACTGTACGTTCTAGAGGTATAGAATAGCGCTACTACTAGTCTGTTATTAACATATTTATTTATAAAGGACATCACTTCCTACTTTATGAAACTATAATGTATGGCAACTACCATCATTCAGTGAAGTGTAGAGTTACATACAATATTATTACAGTAGCACTTCACTTGGCATATTTTGTATCATTCATTTCGTTAATACAAAATAAACTTTATAGGTATGTACATAGGGTACATTTTGTATTGGAAAAGTACGCCAAGAAAAGTGCCAGCATTACAAACACGAACAAAATATCGGTGACACTTAGTGCATAATTAGTTGGACCATGTTAATTTAAGTGAGACATCAAGTTATTTCCCCAAACACTAAGTTAGTCATCTCATAGCATGACATCATACAATGTTTCATGAAATGTCAAAGAATCAAGTTGACATTATATGTGCCAATAGTCAATATTACGAATATTAAAACAAACAACGAACACATTCATTAAAAAAGCTTCAAGAAGCAGTTTTATAGAACACCACCACAGAAATATTCATGTTGACATATTTTACATATATTTTAAAATGAAACTTATTCTCCATCTATTTTAGTACGCACGACCACAACTCATGCTATACATTTCTAGTATAAGCTGACATCTCATTGTATGAAAAGCCTATTCAATGCGAGGTCAGCTAAAACTGGAAATGTATAGCTCGACCTGTAGCTGTGTGTACAATACTTTCCCACCACCCAAATTCAACCGATTGACTAGTGAGTTCCTCTTTTCTAAATAATATTATCTGTACTTAACAAATGCCATTTGATAATGTTCTTCTAGCAGATATAAGTTTTGCTTGACGAATGGGCGAACTTTAAATCGATTCAAAGGAAACACAGAGAAGACGAAGTCTGGCAAAACAAATCAATAGAAGGATTGACATTCAATATTGGCTTAGACTCTAACACCTACATACCTGAACTTATACCTATAATGTCATACGGCCTTCTTAAAAATGGCAATTTGCCAGATTCTGACATGAAAAATAGAATAGGCGTAGCGTAGGGGCAAGGTTAGGCAACGCCCATCTTAGAAACTTCTTTGAACACCCTAGAAAAAATGTTTTCCCGCGGTAAGAAGCACTTTCCCCGGAATACTATTATATCTTATTACCTACCAGTTAGACGTACTTACTAGAATTTCTTTAGTAATTATTATGGATTTTGCTATGCGATTTTCAACTTAAGTAAGGATTTCAGAAAGATGCCACCTGGTGAAATGTTTGGTTATGTCTTGGCGGCTTATTTTAAATGAAATATTTTAGGTGGAATTATTTTTCACTAGTTGTCATTTATGACAGCTGGATGGCTACCCCCATTAGACAAAATCCTTAGCTACGCCACTGAAAAAGAGTCATACCTTAGATTTTATTTAGTTTAATTATTAACTATATCCTACATAATATCTTAACTTACCTAAACACCTGTCATAGATTAAATACCTGTTTCATCATAATTAATATCTATGCATACAATCTCCTTTGAAGAAACTGTAATACCGACATTTTCAATATGGCGGCTTGACAGCTCACCCGCCATAGAGAAAGCTTGACAGATGACGAATAAACTAACCCTTTTTTAACCGACTTCAAAAAAAGGAGGAGGTTATCAATTCGACTGTATTTTTTTAATTTATATGTTTGTTAGCTCATAACTTTTGACTGGATCAACCGATTTTGATGATTCTTTTTTTATCTGAAAGCTGGTGCTTCCGGAATGGTCTAATTTGGACAATGGGGTCCATCTGAAAACCACATAATTCTTAAATTTGCATTAAGTATTTGCGCGACAAATAAACGAATAACGCGATTATATTCGTGCGGGAAATCTACTATAACTAAAAAGTTAAAAATAAAAACTTTAGTTATTTTTCACTTTGTAGTGTTTTTTTTTTTGTAGGAAGTCGGTTGTTATTTTTTTTTTTGTAAAAAGTTTTTAGCTACCTATATTTCTCTTTATAAAAAACCTTATTAACATCGAAACAACATTACATTCAACACCAATGGAGCCCAGCCAAGCGCCAAGTTAGCAAAGCCATGCTCATACCTGATGCATACCTTAGACATATACAATGCTGCATTCAGTATCGCATTCGCCCGACCAGACTTCCTGATCTTACTGCATTCCTATAACACATGACGTGATGCAGTTATAACACTGTGCTGCAACACGGTGCTTGAACACTGTGCTTTATTTAGTAAACATTTAGGCGGACTGAAGGGAGAATTTTGAATTTGAACCTTATCACATGACAATAGAACGTTTAGTTACTGGTGCTGCTTGCTTTTATGACATCTATAATAACATTTGTAATTCTCTACTGTATTTCTATAACACATGTTGTGATGCAGTTGTGACACTGTGCACAACATTTTGGAACCCAGAAGTGTATTGCTTTGATTTTAGAAAATGTACTTTAAGTTTGTTACAAATGGATCAATTTATATTATTTAAAACTTGTTTAATCAGACGAGTCTTACCTAATTTTCAAGTATTTCATGTGTTTTTTAATTGGTTTAGTAGCATGACTTTTGTAAAAGTACCTCTTTTTCAGAAGAAAAAGACATGCTTTGTCAAACAATTTTTCTAAAAAGTAAACAAAAGCAATATTTTATTTTGCCTACTGCATCAAGGGAATATAATATTTGAGATTACCTATTTTGGGCCATATCTGTACATACATGGTATATTAATAGTGCTGTGCCAACAACATCGACAAACATCTAATATCGACATTCGATACAACACAAACAAACTTTAAACTAGTGTTGCACTAAACAGAACTAATACACACGATGGAACCATTAATTATAATATTATGCATATTTATGACTCAGCAATATAATTTATCTATTTAAACCCATAACATCGAAAATATTATAATATATACACCTTACTGATGAATGTTGTCACTTCGCAATTATGTGAAATAAAATTGTTTGATTTTGTAATAGTAATAGAAGTAATATTTAGAATAGAGTTGTAATATATTTTACTAACCATACCGACGCTTAAGGGTTTGTAACTGTTCAGAGAACAAAAGCATGGAACTACGTACTGTGCTTCAAATATAACCTTACTAATTCAAATATTAACTGAAAAGTTGTTGATTAAAACTGAAGGTTTAAACGTAACCTTAATGTACTTTTTTTAATACATAATATAATAAAAATCAATTCTTAGGCGCCGATGCCTGCCAACGTCGCGGATTTGTTGCAGAGTTACCGCGGCCATGGCACAGGCAACTGAAGGAAAACGGGTGGGTTGGGAACCCTCCGCCCAGAGCGGGAGACGTCATAATGATTACCCACCCAGAAAAAAATATCGATAAATCTCAATTTTACTTTATTTGCTGATCAGGAACAACATTCATAAGTAAGGCGAGGAAACACTTCTACCTGAAGCGAAGCCCTTGTTCTAGAACCATATAAAGCCATAACACGAGTTCTGCGCCTAAAAGGGTCATTAGTTGTTTAGTTTAGAAGTGGCTAAGGGTCATAATTACCTTCATCGGCATCCTTAGTTTGAGGATCTCGCTGTAGTCTCTAAGAACAGACACTGGTGCGTGGATCTGAAAGAAGAATACAACAAAATGTAAAATTAGGACCCCCTAAGTCCAAAATAACCTACCAAAAATGGTGCTGTTTTCTGTCAGTCTCCAGTTTCACCACACTGTATCTACTCATCACTCTATCTGTAGTCAAATGTCATCAAGTTCGATTGGCTTTCATTATGTCAGTAGCAAAAGTCTGATCAATGGTTTAGGTAAACAAACAAGCTTAAAAAAAACCGTAGTGGTTGTAAAGTTGACAGTATCAAAGTGAATGAGAAAAGTTCATCATCTGTCCCACCTTTTCAGCTGAATACCAGTATTTTACATGGAGCAACTGTCTATCTGAATTCTGACCTCTACAATCCAATTACTGGGAATTATGATACCCCTTGATAAGACTGGTCGGAATCCCGAAAGACTGACAGTCTTTCGGGATTCCGACCTCCCGTAACGACTGTCAAAGATCTAAGAAAGACAGCCGGGACCAACGGCTTAACGTGCTTTCTGAGGCACTTGAGGAGAGATCGTCACCGTTCGTCACCCACCCACGAACCAGCCGCGGCAATTGTAGCTTAACATGATCAATCGAACCGTGCAACTGTTTTTAATTAGCGTGAGAAAAGAACGCCAGGTGTAGTAAATTTAAAGAAAATTGCCAGTCATATCAAAGTGTCGTTTTATCGTCGGATAGCGAACCATTAAACCGCCTTTTATTACCTCACCGGTAGCTATTACACAATTATGAATGAACCATCTGTCTTTATGTCATCGTAACAATTCAGTATTACAGTCATTAAACGTATAATTGAAAAGTGGCTCTTAGAGCTCTTACACACGAGCGGGATGTTACCAACGGCAAAGGTAACTGCTGCCGTCGAAACGTGTCGGCGGCAGCCTTCGACATGCCATCTTCAAAGATCAGCGTCGGCAAATTGCCGCTCGTGTGCTCTTAGACCACATTCGCATATACGTATAACTAACGCGGCGAGATTTATCGTTCACTAGATTTTGACCTCTCGGTGTCGAACCGAGAACTGAGAATCCAACAAAGTGCATCCCAACGCGTCGAAAAAAAAACACTGTTCGGTTTTCAACTCTCAGCGCTAAGCAGCGCGTTAAAGATCCAGTACGCGAAAAAGTCTCGCCACGATAATTTTACGTCCGTGCGTACTTAATAAATCAGCCAACGGATACGAGCGAGAGAACTTTCCTAGGCCTAAAAATGTATTCCAGGGACAGTAGTAATAGAGTTACCGTGGCCCTGGCACAGACAACTGAAGACAAGGGTGGGTTTGAGTCAGTAAAGTCTGACACGCCCTCCCTTCCGCCTGCAGCGGGAGAAGTCGTTTGACAATTTCCCACCCAAAAAAAAAGAAAAAGGGCAGTAATAATGGGTTTAGGTACATCTGGTGTCCTGCCAGGGTCGCGAGTTTTGTTCGAAAGAGTTACCGTGCCCTGGCAGATAGGCAACTGAAGAAACACGGGTGGGTTTAATTCAGTAAAAGTCTGACACGCCCTCCCGCTCCTCCCAGAGCAGGACACGTCATTTGATGATTTCCCACCCACAAAAAGAAGAAAGAAAAAAAATGATACATTTGGTGTATTCGAGAGCTGTAATGGCCCAATGAGAGCAGTGGTGCACCACTCTGAGCAGTGATGACCCAGCGAGAGCAGACACGGCCCAGTGGTAAAGCCCCGTCTTACGAGTTGTACAGATCGTGAATCCGAACTCAGGCAAGCGCTTTACTTTGTGTAAATTATTTCATCATCACTGCTCTCAAAACGGTGAAGGACAACATCGTGAGGAAATCGGCATGTCTTCGAACCAAAAAATCGAAGACGTGACGTCTACCAACCCGCACGGGCCCGCGTGGTAGATTATAGCCCACTCTCTCAATTATAAGCCTGTGTCCCGGCAGAGGAAACATTAGAGGATACTATGTTCCAAAACAAAAATATTATCAAATTGCTCAGAAAACGTACCGTAAATGTGGTTATCAATTTGTAGTACCACTTACAGATTGAGTGCTGAAATTTAATTTGAATACTTAAACCAGTTTTTATTCATTTGACAATTGAGGTCAATTTTATTAACCCTAGTTTTCGTTCAAGATTTTTCAATTACTATCTAATAATGGTATTCAAACAATAATTGTTGGAAAATGTGGTGAGATTTAAAGTTAAAATCTTCGAAATACAGACGGTGTCACTAATGCCCTTTAGTGAATAATTGCGTAAGAAATTAACCTAAACAGGGGTTGTTGACACTTCCATCCGATACTTTTGGAACAGACTACAAGCAAGGGTGTGTAGAGACGTGTTGAAGTTTTGGACTGTAGTTATCATCGGAGAATTTTGAGTTTAATGTCTTGAAGGTAGCCACCGTGGTACTCAGCTAAGAGTAACATAATAAATCATTATCTGCCTAGTTTTTTCCTAACTATGATGAAGTCGGCTTCCAGTCTAACAACTTGTTAAGAGTGGTTGCAACTAAACACTAGTATTTTACAAGGAACGACTGACAATTTGACTTCCACAACTCAGTTACTGGTTAAAACGGTATCTCTCGGTAAGACTGGTTAATCGACTTTTGGGCTTCAACTTAGACTTTGTTGTCAGACTTTCGGACTTCTGACGACTCTTAACGACTATCAAAGATCGACGAATAACAGCCGAGATCAACGGCTTAACGTGCTTTCCGATGCCCAGGGAGGTTATGGTATGTAATATGTTCACCCGTCCATAGACCAATCGCGGCAAGGATAGCTTCACCTGATTATTCCTTAGTCACACGCTAACATAATTAATGAAGAATTAAAATACATCAATATTCCTTACCTTAACAAAATTCAGTCCATACAAGTTCTCAGGCGCTTCTCTTTCCAAGTTCAGCCCTTCCGCTTCGAGGTTCTGCTCAAATATCTTCCGCTGCTCATAGGCTTCTCTCGTTGCGGCATCTTCTTTGAAGGCCTCCCAGACTAACACGTAGTCTATGGACCGGACGCCGTCGTTAAACGTAAGAGAGGGATTGTTTAAGATGCCACCCATCACTATCCTGTTTGTTTGAAAAAAACATAAGTATACTTGTCTTTGCTTAAATATGATTGGTTGATTTATAGGTGCTTGTGAGTTCTAAGCCCTAAGTCCTAGGACATAGGGTTTAAAGTGCAGAAATGCAGTAACTGAGTGTAATCGTGCGGCTATGAGGATTTGATGACCACGTACCTTAGCAGTGTCGGGAGCGACCCAGACGCTTTAATTTTTCCTTTAAGGTAGTGTGCAGTTTATGGCAAAATTCTGGGTTAAGACCTCTCCTTAAAAGGTAGAGGGTAGAGATAATTCAGATAGCACTTACTAGTAAAACTATCTTGTATAGATGCTTTGTAAAACAAAGAGTCAAGAGACACTAAGACTATGGTGTTCCCCCCCATCGATTGACACAGAGTTCGTGGGAAAAGGTCTCGTTGTTTCCCATGACCGTTTAAATGGCCAACCTTCAGAAGGTTTTCGGGCTTCGACTCATTGTGATATAGGTATACCAATTTATTTTGCGGTTAATATTTAATAAGGCATTTAGATACTACATCACAGCTATTAATATACACTTACATAGTTATTTTCTAGTCATGGATGAGTAATATTATGCATAATACATAACTAGGGAATTGATTGACCGCGTTTCCTTCTACAGAATCAAGCACGTGACTATTAATTTCAACTGTGTCCTATGATTAAAACAAATAAGTGATTCTGATGAATTTTTAATCACAATGTGTCAGTCACATTACTGTTTAAGACTACATCAATTGATTCAATAAAATCTGACTGAGGTCAAATAATAAACCTTTGAAGAAAATGAACAGCATGCTAAACGTTATTTGTAACCCAAACCCATGCATTATCCCACACCACACAAGACAAGACAATGACAAATATAATAATGATAAAAATGATGTGTGAAGTTTTGCCAATCGCAGGCCTAGTTCGGCAGACAAATTGTTTGATCAAATGTTTGGCCAAATTACTCACGAGCAATGGTTGGCTGGAGGTTTGCCATTGCCGTTTGGACCAAGGTTTGGAACGGCTTCGCCACACACATAGTCCCCGGCAGCACGGGTCGACGCCTCACTACCATTATCCCTGAAATTAGTCTACACTTGGGACATATTGGTGAGCCAATACGGCATTAGATACTTGTGCAGTTTAATCAAGAATATTAATACGCGGTTCAGTATTAGTTGCGAAGACGCGTCCACTGTATTGAAGCAATTCTTGTGCTTCCCAGTCAATAAAGTGAACACATCTATATACAATAAAATTAGTAGGATCACAAATCAATTGGTTAATTGTCAGTAGCGAATCAACTGGTTATATGACGTCACTCAATTAGAATCTAATATTAGCTGCCAGGACATTCATAGGAGACATAATGTACTGTGTCATCATTATTTACTTGTGCACTTTGCCCACTTTATTTACTGTATGCACAGATTAAGTCAAACTTCCTTGATTGACCATAGCAACTTGAACACATATTATGTGATGATATTTTATTGAATTAGGTATACGTTTTATGTTGCTATTTAAAACCCCTGTTTATCGCTCATCGGAAGTCCCATGTACAATAATATAGTAGGTATGTAGATTTATTTCAATAACACCGTTATTAAACTGAACCACATCGCCGCTTTTTAAATTCGTAGTTACATACTGTTACGTAGATCGTAAAGTCTAGAAACATCGTGCTAACTCCATCTCAGAAAGGGACAACATTACGTAGATCGAAAAGTCTAGAAACGTCACGCTAATTCCATCTAAGGATGGGGCAGTGTTGAAACTTCTAGATACGACACGCTAACGCCATCTGTTATCAAGTAGCAAGTACTACGAACAATTGTACGTAGACGCCACCGCCATCTATTGTTGAGTAGCGGGACTAAACAGTATATAGATGTCTGTGGAAGATTCTCGAAGTTTCGAATCTACTTGTAAACTGTGGAAAAGTGTTGAATGTTCGCGAATGTTCTGCTCGGGATATAAATAGCGGATTGTCGGCCCGATGGGCAGTTCGATTTCGGAAGCGAGCGAATACGAATCAAGCAATACAGTACAAGCGAAACAAGTGACTCTGTTTGACTATTGCGATATTGTGATTGTTTAATTAAACTGTGGTGTGTTTCGATAATTTTGGCTTAAATTAATTTATCCCGAAACCCCGCTCGTAACATTTGGTGTCAGAAGTAAGGGATAAATTATGCCAGTTTTACCGAAGGATGACACGGAAGGTATTCGTACCAGGAGTCAGCGCCAACAGGAGGTGGATCAGAGGCGATTTGAAGGACCTTCAAGACAGACATCTGGGGGTTATCAGCCGACGACGGAGCCAGTTTCCCAAGCGTCTGGTGTTCCTACAGCATCACCAGCCATGGATCTTTCTGCTCTGATGGCGGTGCTGCAGGAGCAGGCCCGTCGACAGGAAGAACAGGCCCGCCGACAGGAAGAACAGGCCCGCCGACAGGAAGAACAGGCCCGCCGCCTACAGGAACAGCTGCAGCAGGACAAGGAGGAACATGCTCGCCGACAGGAAGAACAGGCTCGTCGACAGGAAGAGCAGGCCCGCCGCCTACAGGAACAGCTGCAGCAGGGTAAAGAGGAGCAGGTTCTCCTTTTGAAAGAACTTCACACGACTTTTTGCAAAGAGATCAAAGCCATAAAGGAGAAGGTTCAGCTACACGAAAATCGTATCTCCGAGGTCGAAATCCAGGTTGCAGATATAAAAAAAGCGTTTGAAAATCTGAAGACAGGAGACGGGATTGTGACTTCTGTAGTTGCTGCACCTTCCGCGCGTGGGTTTAAAGTGCCACCCTTCGACGGAACATCTTCCTGGTCGGCATATAAAATCCAGTTCGAAGCTGTCATAAATGCAAATGGGTGGACAAAAGGGCAGGCCATGACCGCGCTTACTTTGGCCCTTCGTGATCAGGCCTTAACCGTGTTAGAGGCTCTCGGCAAATATGTTACCTACGAGCAGCTCGTTGAGGCTTTAGAGGCCAGATACGGTGACGCGCACCTGGAACACGTTTTTCGTGCGCAGTTGAAGGATCGTGTGCAGCGCAGTGGTGAAAACCTGCAGCAGTGGGCCCTGGAAATTGAAAAGTTGGTCCGAAAAGCGTATCGGTCTGCGCCTGCACTCATCGAAGGGATTCTGACTCAAGCATTTATAGATGGCATACGGGACCTGGAAGTAAGGGCTGCCGTGAGACTTGGGCACCATGAGAAGTTGAAGGACGCCTTGGCCCACGCGTTGGAGGTGGAGGCAGTGAGGCATGATCATCGAGCCCATCGCTTCAGGGAGGTTGTGGAGTCACCTGTTCGTGACCGTATTAGGCACAGCCCTAAATGTTACACTTGCGGAGAAAAGGGCCACCTCCGGTCGAATTGCCCGAAGCGAGACACTGCCACCGAATATCACACCCAGGTTAGAAGGGTGTCTGATAGCACAGTGCAGCAGCAAGAGAAATTCGTAAGCGATAAGATTACAGGGCGAGTATTGGCTAGTGTGAATAGAACCCCAAGGATTTCGATGTCGCAGGCCAATGACGGCATATCCCACGGTAACGCGGACACTTTATCAAGAAGAACTTCTCCTGAAGAGTACAAACAATGTGTCAGACAGGAAGCTAAGGAAGTAGTTCCTGTCAGGGTGCTAAGAACGGACCTTCATGACAAATGGAAGGAAACGCTACGGCATGCCCAGCAGCGTGATACAGATATCAGGCCAATTCTCGAGTGGATTAAAGCTGATGCTCCCAAACCGAAATGGTGTGATGTTGCAGCGATGAGTACCACCACAAAGAATTATTGGGCACAGTGGGAGAGCTTGACGCTCCAGGATGGTGTCTTGTGCCGTAAAAAAGAAAATGGTCGAGGGGATAGCTGTCACCTGCAAATGGTCGTCCTGAAAGCAAAGGTGCCAGATGTTTTACAGCACTACCACAACGGTTGTTCAGGAGGACATAGGAGTGTAAAAAGGACTCTATTGAAGATCAGGGAACGTTTCTACTGGATCCACTGTCGACAGGATGTTGAGGATTGGTGTCGCAAATGCACCAGCTGTGCGGCGGTAAAAGGGTATGCGCACTGCGTCTAGAGTTGTTCATGTGGATGGATTGGCGCGATGTTGCGGGAATGATGATGCTCGGGACGAGCATGTCTAAGGAGGGGGCAGTGTTACGTAGATCGTAAAGTCTAGAAACATCGTGCTAACTCCATCTCAGAAAGGGACAACATTACGTAGATCGAAAAGTCTAGAAACGTCACGCTAATTCCATCTAAGGATGGGGCAGTGTTGAAACTTCTAGATACGACACGCTAACGCCATCTGTTATCAAGTAGCAAGTACTACGAACAATTGTACGTAGACGCCACCGCCATCTATTGTTGAGTAGCGGGACTAAACAGTAAATAGATGTCTGTGGAAGATTCTCGAAGTTTCGAATCTACTTGTAAACTGTGGAAAAGTGTTGAATGTTCGCGAATGTTCTGCTCGGGATATAAATATCGGATTGTCGGCCCGATGGGCAGTTCGATTTCGGAAGCGAGCGAATACGAATCAAGCAATACAGTACAAGCGAAACAAGTGACTCTGTTTGACTATTGCGATATTGTGATTGCTTAATTAAACTGTGGTGTGTTTCGATAATTTTGGCTTAAATTAATTTATCCCGAACCCCAGCTCGTAACAATACGAATATGGTATATTATGGTTATATTGGCCCAATGCCAAGGTTAAGTTTATTTGAAAGAGGCACCTTGAACTTTTGTGAAGAAAGTCTAGCTTTCAGATTAACATTGGCACCTACTCGCCATGATAGACAGAGTTAACTGAAAATCGATTCAATGGTCTGAAACACTGTATACCGAAAATTAATTTCTCTCTTTTCATAACATCTAAGACCAATTACGCACGGACGTAAATATAGCGCGGCGGTATTTTATCGCTGCACTGGATTTTCAACTGTCCGTGAACCGAGCATTGCTGTGAATACAACAGATTGCACTGTCTCCCAGCACGTCAGAAAATCCAATTGTTCGATTTTCAACTTTCGGCGCTAGCAATAGGTACGTTTAAAAATCCAGTGCGCGAAAAAATCCCGCTGCGACATTTTGACGTCCACAAGAACGTGGAATAAGAGTAGGGCTTCTGCCAGAGTCGCGAGATTTGTTCCAAAGAGATACGGTGGGCCTGGCATATGGGCAACTGAAGGAACACGGGTGGGTTTTAGTCAGTAAAAGTTTGACACGCTCTCCCGCTCTGCCCAGAGCGGGAGACGTCACTAAAATTTGATTATTTCCCACCCTTAAAAAAAAAAGGTAGGGCTTATTCCCAGTGGGGCACTCAAAAGAATGAATATAATAGAAATAAAAGACGCAGTACGATTACGACGGTATCGGTATCGATCACGTTTCTCTGAAATTACTTAAGGAACGAATGAACGATATCAAAGCTGTCGACTTCCCCGGAATCACGGTTTATGCCGTCTACGTGCCGCGATCGTTAATAAATGTGATCCTAAATACAAACTTTATGCCTTTGATATTCGTTGTAAGCACTTGAGGAAACGATGAAATAAATAATACAGAAAACTGTGAAGGTATATTGAACTGACAGATAAATACAGACATTTGACCATCACCTGTGATATTACAACCATTTATAATAAATTGTAGTCTCTGAACAAATGCCATGCATATCATTATAAGGCTAGGTTCCGATAGTCACGTCGCGCCCAAATGCAAGTCGACGCGCGATTCTATACTGATGGTTTGGTCTATATCCTTTAAATTAATGGTAAGTCGATTATTTGGTTACAAAGTGTTAAATATAGACCACCCAATTTATAGTACAACCCCTTACAGCCTTCCAGAATAATTTGTAAACAAGACAGAGAATATAATCTATAAATACTTGAAATATAATTTAAACAGGAAGTTCAACGACACACAGACCAAAAAATCACAGAACGGTGATGTAAGCATTTATCACACAGACGAACCATACATAGATAAGTACATACTTAATATTTGCAAATTTCACACTCGCTGATGTTATTTTTGACAATCAACGCAACGTCAAGGTGCAAAATTATAACTGAACTTGGATGCTGCGAAAAATCTACAAAGTAAAATCGGACTGGGCTAGTTACTGTTAGAATGGGTGCCTACTTACAAAACTACTATACCCATCGATTGTTTAAGTCATTATGAATGCACATCATTTTGGAATTGGGATACAAGTCAGCAAGAATTTAATTTTACCGATTTTTTCTTTGTTACTAAGGGTAATCCTGCGGGGTAGTTGCGTAACAGACTTACTTGCAACGGCAATGCTTTTCATTTTCACTGTTCAACATGTTCAACAACATCCATGAGCAGAGGGGTAATTGCGGAACTTTTTATCGGTAGGAATTGGTTTAATATTCATAGTTAAACAACATTCATTGCGTTATTTATGTTGCTGAGCCGACAATTTATTCGAACAAATGACGCAATGGTTTAGAAATAATCTTCAAACCCATTCAGATTCTGATAAATAGTGCGTTTCGCAATTAGGGTGCAGGCTAACTTTACAAACCAAGAAAGCAAAAGTTTAGAATCCTACGGATTATCATGAAACTGTACGCAATTGGGGTGTTGGTTTAATCTCCACCCCGCAATCGCTTTCATTAATTTCCACGACAATACCACCAAGTCCGTTGCATCAAATGTTTGTGAAAAACGTTTGCCTGCTCAGTCTTTTAATAATTGCTTATTTCAACTTGCAATGTTTTGTTAAATATTATCAATTAAAGATTATTGTTATTTAAAACTGATAGAGCTGCGTATGTTATCTAAGCCATTACACAATTAATTAAAATGTGCCAGCTTTCCTTCCGTACTTTAATTAAAATAAATTACCAACTGCGGTTAAATATAATGGACTTTTATCAATAGTTAGTTGTGTACATGCTATTTTATTTCCGTCATTTACCTATATTTTCAGAATATTATCGCAGTCAACCGATTCGTTGAGCCCTTTTGGATCAAAAGAGAATAATATCATCATTCACCTACCCAAAAACCAATTTATTTGCGGTCGGCCCAACATGTCTTTTTTCCATACCTACTTATCTATTAGTCGTCATCTCAGAAGTCACCCGCCAAAAGGGCATAATATGCACGGCAAAATACAAATACTAAAGAAATAGGAACCCAATTAGGTAGGTATGTAGAATTGTGTAAATATAAGCAAAAGAAGGTGAGAAAGGTGCTAATTGATGGACCGTGGACTCTTGGGTGTTTTTAACACGCCATAGACTGAAAGTTACTATAACCAACCTTTTTTAAACAAATAAAAGGAATAATTATTGAAATAACAAAGTTGACAGGCAAAGTAACTTGGGAATTCAATTTTGAAATAAGTATTACTTACTATTGTTTATTATGCTTATAGTACCAAGGTTACATATTTCACTATGGAATAGAAACAGTTCAATGGCTAGTTGAAATAATTAGTGACAAACACGTGTATTCTATCCCCAAAAACAAAGACAACCTTATGCAACCTTCAAACAAAAGTAAGTGTATGCTTGACCTAGCAATGACTCCCACCTCTATGCAGTTGTTACTGGTTAGCAAGTTCATAGAGTAAACTAGAGTTACATAACATAAAGAAGAGTGAACAATAAAATTCAAATTCCGAAACACATTCAGTTCTTCTAACACAAAAAGGCTATAACGAATCAGTTTACAACAGTCTACGTTTGTTTTAGTCACAACAAATACGGAATACCTGCCAAAATCTCCGCTGACTCATCAAACGTCAGCGGGTGGTTCATTTGCATTGCGTTGTGCGACGTTTCACTCACCGGTCGGTGTTCATGTCCTGCGATAGATTGTCCTGGTACGTGCTGAGGACTGACATCGCCTGGAGCTCCCCGTTTTCCTCCTGGGCCTCCCTCTCCGTCTGGCCCAAACAGTAAGCGAATCAGTCACTTTTCTATGACACGTTGACTCTCAAGCTAAATTAAAGTCTTTTTAACTACATGTAGACTCATTGTTGAATCAGAGATCATGTGCCGTCAATGGTTCATCAACACGAAAGGATACAGCGTAGATAACGAAAAATAGTAGAACTCTTGATAACACCCGCATACTTAGAATTTTTACACCTCTCATAGGAGTTGTTAATTTTGTACAATGCTACGTCAAACACTATTTAACACAGTTCTTAGTAAATCGCCTCATTATCATCGTATTGCTCACAAAAAGTGCACAAACTCTTAAATTACAGACACGTAGCCACTGACCTTGCTTCGTTCACTGTTCAACACTGACTTGAGTTAGTCTGAATCATTCATGTTTGATCAGTGATCTTAGAATTTTAGTAAGAGGTACGAGCTATCTATCAAGATTCATTTTTGAAGTTAACACTAATATTGCATATGAGAACGTGTTGTCTCTGTTCTCAGTCACCTACTACATTATTCAAATATAATTTTAAAATGTATTGACTACTGTTTGGGACTGTTCGAAGCTAAATGTGAGTAAATGTCGGTAATCGGCACGCAAACACATGAAGGTACAGTACACACACTGCGACTTCGCACAAACAACGACTTTTCTGAAAACATCGCTGGCAATGCATTCTTTACATAATATTGGGATTGCAGCCAAACGTTTGGCGCAGTAAACTTAAGGTCAATGTCAGAAGGAAAAATTACCTTTACAATTATTAGAAAGTAATTAGAACGTTGAATTATTGCCGAGTATTTTTTATCGCCAACCCGCCTGCCAAGCGTGGCGATTATGGCATAGCCCTCCAAATTGGGGGAGGCCTAAGCCAGCAGTGGACGTCTTACGGCTGACATGATGATAATGATTTTTTTATCCAGGCGAGTTTTCAACCATTTTGAGGCATTTACAGCACCCTGACAAAAAACTTGTTTTCTCACATGAAAAGAAAAACAAGACACGTTAATTTAGGGACCTCCCGGTGCACATGAGGACTATAACACAGAGCCCATCTTCACGAGCTCATAAAGGCTTCTTGAGACTGGCGCGATACGATAGCGTGACGCCATTCTTGTAGAAAAATTTCAATGAAGTTTACATAGAAATATTATACGAGAGTCGCATCGTCGTTGTTTGTGGAGGCCTTAACGTGGAGTGAGCGCAAGTCGAAGTAGGCAGGTGATGCCGAAACTAACACGAGGGTAAAACTGTAAACAATAATGTGTGGTAATTGATGGAAAGCCTAAAGGGTCTCCGAAACGTACAATTTTCAGATGAGAATACTTTTTTTGTTTCATACTTTTTAGAGTGTGATTTTTAGTAGCCTGGTTTTGGTTTTTTTAACTTATCTTGTTACGCGATTGATTGGTTACACATTGATGCGCAAATTAATCGTCATCAATTAAAGCGATTGACAATAAACACAAAACATTGACACTTACAATTGACAATTACAATTGATCGTTTCGGGTACCCTATGTAATGCTTGTAGGTATATCGAAATGTGCTACTACACGTCGTGTCTATCCGGTAGTCAGTGACCTCGTGGTTCGCGCCTCTACCCCAACTCTTCCCACGCGAATCAAGGCACCAAATAAGCGAGTGGCACCGCTCATACCGACTTAGATTTATCATTATCCTGTAACAACGTCGATGATCGAAGTTAGAACAAATGGAATTAAAAGATCTTTATTTTGCTTATTGAATATTAGGAAGTAAGTATTTAACCGATCGGCCCGGGGGTTGGGAGTCGATAGCGGACTCCCGGCCACCGTAGCACACACGGGTATTTGAGTGATTTGGCCGGCCAAAATTCAATTTCCTAAAATTCAAAGCAGGTAGATAAAAGAAGGGTACTCAGGTAGTTAATAGTTCTAAGAAACGTAAACAATACTTCATTGTTTCTTTTCCGGAACTACCATGCGGTACGGTCAGTCTAAACTTGATCGTTCATTTGAGTGCATGTATCAATGTTTGCTGTTCGCTGCGCAAACGAAAGTTTTGATTACATTTCTATATTTTTTACCAAATTAAATAAAGTAAAAGCTATGGATTGCGATAAAGCAGGTAAATGTGTATATTTTTGATATTTTTCTCGTAATAATAGCTCAGAGATCTATTTAATACAATTTTTCTAGCAAGTGCTGTTTTAAAGGCATTATTTTTAATATTTATTTTATATTTTGGCAATTTTGTTATATTTCCCGGCATTTCCCGATATTGATTTTAGTCATTTCGAATACCCTGTATTTTAGTCTTGACAATACGTGTAAAATGTTATCCGGTTTTATCCGATATTTGAAAATATAGCTTAATGTAGCCGACTGGAAAATAAACACCAAAAATATCGATTTCTTATTTGTTGCTATAAATTGTCACTTTTTTGTTTTAGGGTCGTCAAACGTCCGAGTTATGACTCGAAAACACTTGTTTAGTATTATGATGGCAGAAAATTTAAATAATATTAATGAAAAGTTACAGTTTTTCGAAAGATACGTTCTAAAATTTGGCCCATTTTCTGACGAGGATTTGAAAAAAATTAAGCAAGATTCATCACGTTTCAAGTCGGAAATTAAAAGGAGATGGACTGATTCTTACTATAAAGAAGATTCTTTTCTGAAAAACAATGACACATGGCTAGAAGGCACATTTGGTATACCAAAAGTCGCCATCCGAACAGGATGACCACATAAATGAGATTGCCGGTAAGGACCAAGCTCGGGTCGACGGCGCGTAGTGTTCCACGCGCGCCTCTAAGAGATGTCAGCAGCACTGAAGGGGTCTGCTAGGACCGATGCCTGTCAGGGTCGCGAGATTGTTCGAAAGAGATACCGTGACCCTGGCAAATGGGCAACTGAAGGAACACGGGTGGGTTTTAGTCAGTAAAAGTCTGATACGCCCTCCCGCTCCGCCCAGAGCGGGAGAAGTCATTTGATGATTTCCCATCCAAAAAAAAAAGCCTGACATCGTACGTGATGATGATGAGTCATCATCAGATACGATGTCAGGCTATGGTTCTTCAGATGAAGAACCGTGGTCTTCTTCTAGTTAAATAGTTTATGGTGATTTCTCTAAGACATTGTAATTATATGTATTCATTAATTAATAAAATAAGTATTTTAACAGTAAATTTTTTTTTTTTCATGTAAATGCATAAAAATCAACTGAAATGATAAAAATCCACTTATGAGCACTATTATCATTGATTAAAGTTAAGAAAAAGTTTTGGCCGGCCAAATCGCTCAAATACCCCTGTGTGCGTAGGCGCGAGCTTGCGGGCGGCGAGCAATGGGTAGCTCGCCGCCCGGTAAGGACCAGGCTCGGGTCGACGGCGCGTAGTGTTCCACGCGCGCCTCAAAGAGATGTCAGCAGAACTGAAGGGGTCTGCTAGGACCGATGCCTTCCAGGGTCGCGAGATTGTTCGAAAGAGACACCGTGACCCTGGCACACGGCCAACTGAAGGAACACGGGTGGGTTTTAGTCAGTAAAAGTCTGACACGCCCTCCCACTCCGCCCAGAGGGGGAGAAGTCATTTGATGATTTCCCATCCAAAAAAAAAAGTATTAAACCGATAAAGTTTTATTTTATTTCAAGTGGTTATCATTTATCATTGTGCTACTTATAAGATATTACTCAAGTGGCTACTGCTTCCTGATATTCGATTACTTCATCCCTTTTACTCGTCTCCCACGGCCCCCATGGGAAGCGAAAGGTAGGGCGAAAACGTTTCGCGCGACAATTTCGACATTGAATAATCGCGTGCGCTCGTATGCCAGTCTGTGTTAGCCCTTATAGTAAAGTAATGAGTGGTAACTAACACCACTTATCTTTATTGGCTAAGCACCATTGAGATTAGCGTGGCAAATGTAACGAACCTAAAAACGTAAGCATTTAAAAATACATACCTACTTAATTTAAACCACAAATGAGAGTTTTGTCATAAAATTTGGATTAAGAGATCCACTTTGTGCAGTGATAAGAATCTCACGTACGCTCCAGGCTTATTAAAATTATCACTATGGAAATTGGAAATGCAAATATTAAAAAATCTTTTTATGGTTCTGTCTAAAGCCAAATTGAAATTAGGCAGTGGTATTTCTTGTTATAAGTCCTCCAGACCGAATTTCGGCCATGACAGCAAATCTCAATGGAGACTAGCCACCTATACGAAACGTTTACAAGTGTGTGCAGACACAGGTGGGCACACTCTACTCTCACTCTCATATCCCAATGGGATGACAATACGACACGACCGGAGAGTGATCAGGCGCAAGACCAACGGCCTAGCGTTCTTTCCGAAGCAGAGGGTATAACACAGGGATGTTATTATCTAGGTTACGGTACACCTACGCCTATGCACCGTTCTTTACCGCCCTTTATTTTAGTTTTGACTCAGGCACATTACAAATACTTTGATCGAACAATATTGCGCTATGTATGGCGCTATGTTCGACAAACAGCTTTGTGAGCTAAAAACACGCGTGTAACGGTAAATTGCGCGCGTTTATCTGAACTTAGCCTAAGATCAACTGCGCGGTAATTCCGTAACACACTAATGCCTTTAATTTTGACTGTTCAACAACATTTATTACGTTATTTACGTTGCTGTGCAGACAAGTTTTTCGAACATTATGAAACTATAGATTAGTAATAAATATCCTTCAAAATGCCAGCCAGAATTTTTTATTTTATTTTTGTTATGGTGCAGAATTTATGTAAATAGTGCCTATTATGTCTACCTATCTATTTATAGCATGATATTTATTTTTTCGTTAAATTAACATTGACATACAAGGGAGACTGTAACAGGTCATCACCTATTTAAATAACAGTATGGGTTGAGGAAAACATAACTATACACATATATTTTGTGTAGCAAAATTTTGCAGAGAATGTAAACAATTGTGTGAGCCAAACTATTGAGTTCTTTGCTCAGAACAAATTGTTTTTAAACAGCATGTTTTTGTTTATTTATATGCTTTGTAAAAATATTCTAAGTACATTACATTCATTTGTTTATTGAAAGAGATGTGTATATGAACTAGCTTGTGTACCTTATTATAAAGAACAAATAATGCTTTCAGGGAGACGAAGTAAATTAATCAAAGTAATTCATATTTTTGTTAACTTTGGAGTTCATGTACTCATAATGATAAAGCTCATGTAGGTACATAATAACGTTTACCTAAAAACTATTGGCTTTTCTAAACAACTTAACAATACTTATGGAAAACTTTATACTAATGACTGTGTTAATGAGGGATTAACAATATAATGAGCTAATTATTTTAAATACTTAGCTGCATTTATGATTAGCTGTTGACAAAGCATAATCTATTACAATAGGTACCTCTCATCTGAAACTATACTTAGTTTGATCATATTTTAAAATAGTCATGTTTTCAGCCAGTAGAGGAAAAAGATAAAAATACAATTTTTGTTTTTTCTGTGTTGGCCTTGACTCAACTGACTAGGAAATTCTAGTCACCCAAATAGATTTTCTAATTTTTTTATAGTAAGTATATCATTAAAAATAATTTACCAGCCAGTGTTGTATGTTCCTCATATTATTACAAAAAGTTTGCCTAGCATTTAAATATTTTCAATTACGGAACTTTGGAAGTTCTTTTTTTAAACGAATAGAAAATAATACCACAAACAGAAACAAAGATTTGCTACTAACAAAATAAGTTAACAAGTACCGGATTAGTTGATTTATTAAGTGCCAGACACTTTATTTTGTTAGGCACCCTGTGGTTAGTGGCTATTAACCACAGCTGGATAGCATGTTGAAAAAAAGTTGTAGAGTTGAATGGTACAACAACAGAACTTATCAATAGACTTACTGTTACCTTTTATGGCAGAAATAAAATGTAAGATATTACTGAAATGTAATATTATAGAAAATGAAAGAGGCAAAAGTAATAATAATTTATCCTTTACCAATCAACAAAATTTTAATGCATAAAATATTGTGGAAACTTGAATAAGTAGCTATTGTGATGTTACAAAAAGGTCTCATCTGCTACTTCATTATAGTAACAATATGGATGCTGGTACTATTAATATAATTTAGGTGTACTTATTTCCTCTTAATTGATTATATTTGAACTACTTATCTCTATGCTATTGTAATCAGTAGCATTGTTTTATCATATACCTACTTAAATATTATTTCTTTAATAAATTATGTTTAAAAAGTTAGTTGACTTTAACAAATATTTGTAAAAGTTTGAAAGTGTTTGCATATGTCTTAAAATATGCTGTATATATAATTTATTATTTTATGAATCATACAAAAGTAACTTTTACACCTACATTTAATTTGAGAGAGTCAAAACCCAATATGTTTTAAAACTTTACATAGTAAACTGGAGTCATAATACAAGTTGACCTTTGCCTTTTTTCTCAATGGCTGCTCATACTTACTCATTACATCAATAAAAAAAATCAAATTAGAACACAGGCACTGTAACTGACAGAACCTTGAATCGGTTAATTGTTTATACCCATTAAAGCAAAGCTATAGAAATAAAACTTTTGAATTACTAGTAGAAGTATTTCTAGCAATTTAAATCCACTCATTAGTAAGAAAGAAAAAAATGATTCATAGCCTAAGTTTTTTAATGCCTCAGACAACAGCCTATAAAGCCAAAAGATTTAAAAAAAGAATTACCGTGTGAAATGCTCCATCTCCATCCTGGAAGAGTTGTTGGAACGCAAGGTCATTCCTTTGTGCGTCAGACAGGAAGGATTCCGTCTCCCCGGCGTCAGATCTCTTGTGGTGCAGCTTCACACCTCCCGCATAGATAGGAGTCGTTATCTTCGGCGTAAACACATTTTCCTCTACCCTCTCAAGCAGAGGTTTTGGTACGTCTTCTTCGAGAGATGGAGATCCGTCAGACATCACATAAAAATAACGCGCGAAATACTTTCACACCACTATTTAATTTTTCACACGGTTCATATCCAAGACGTTCTTTCTTCCTTCCGATGTATTAGTCATAGACGGAACTGTACAGTGGCCAGATTTATCTCGTATTCTTTCACACGACAGTTATCTTAGAACTGGAACTGAATTAAAAATAAAGATGTTTGTAAATTTGTGTATTCTCACTACAGGTGTTTGCACTGTTTTATCTAACCTACGTGGTCTCAGAAGGAACGGGCACTGACCGACCGAAACTATTTCAAGGAAACGACAAGAAAAGAAAGATTTTTTGTATCTGAATACCTAGGATGACATATATATCACTGAGGCAATTATATAGCAAAAAAGTGAGATAGCGTCACACATTTATTTATAAATAGAAAAGAGACAAAACATATTCAATGCTAAAAATATTATTTTGTCTGTCATAAACTGATTGTTCAGTCATTAGCCTCTACCGATAGGGTTGCCGATATTTGAAAGCTTGCAATATCGAAACATGCTATAGAATATTTTTATTGAAACTAGAATAGACTCCAACAAGTCGGCCACAGTGAAGAGGATCTCTGCAATGGGGATTTACTATCGACAATTTGGATCTCAAGTGTATGTAGCCAGAAGACAAACTTTCATCTTGCGCTACATCAGCCAAATGTTAACTGTGCGCTTGAGGATCCTAAGACTGCGTCATTGAATGGAGTTCAGTGTTTGACATTTTGGCCAAACACAATATTTCAATTTACACAACAAACTTACTAGCCACCGTTACGATAAGAAGACCGTAGATTCATTTCTCATAGAAAATATTGTGCGTCATGTTAGAGAACTTGAATAATCAATCGATGTTTTCACATCCCTAGTCCCTACTATTGACAGCACCTCAAGTCAGTCATAGGGTGCTTTCCGAATAAGAAAATATCGCTCACGGTGCTCACAGCAATAATTTGGCGTTCCGATTTGGTTAACACGATTATGACAGTTAAGAACCGTCACAATACGGAACGCTCGTGAACGCGCTAACGGTGCTCACTCAACGTCAAAACCCATATACGCCATTGAAAACTTGTTTAAAACACAAATTTCTCCTTCTTAATTGGTTTGATGGCGACTGTAGCCAGAAGCACAATTTCTAATTAATCCAAGTTAGTTTAACATATGATGCGACCTAAAACGCACAACTGTCATTTTTGACAGCGCTCACGGTGATATCGGTTTAAGGTGAATGCTTCAACCAGCCCGCGAAATTCAAATTTTCTTACGTTGAATTTCGCAGGCTGGTTTGCAGCATTCACCATGGTCGGCGTTATCGCAAGATGGCGCCTGTCATGACGTCATCTATAACGATTCACGGGACAGCGTTATCGCGCTCACGCCAATTCGGTACGGGCGTTAGCGCGCTCAAATCGATGTGAGCGTAATACGGAACGCGGCGATAACAGGTGTAAAAAAGTTGAGTCGTCCTGTGATTAAGATAATTCCATTACGCCTTTCGGATTCTTTCACCATAGAACCTTTTAAACGTTTTATATAAAATAAATCTGATCTTATTTTAATTGCTCTATTGATCTAATAATTCACCACGTTTTTAATATTATTATTTAACACTAAAATGTAATGTATTATGAAATCTTTTTTAAATTTGTTTTTTACTATGGTAACAAATTATGCCACGCCGGTCATGATCTGTCAATTCGCGTCGCCGAAAAACGAAAAGGGATAGGTTGCCGGCGAATCATTTTTATTATTTAAAACTAATCGAACTACAGCGCTATTTATGTGAATTAATACAATCATCAAGAAAAATATCACAAAACCAAAATGACGGTGGAGGTGCAAGCCAAGACGAGGCTCCCGCAGCTATCGTCTGACAAACAACTAACATTTATAAAATTAGCTGTTTTATCAATGGCAGCAATATTATGTGAGTATTTTTTAAAGTTAATTAGCATTTACACTTGTATTAGAACATAACCATACCGTGTCCTTTCGATAAAACATGAATTAGATCGATTTATGTTATGACTTACGTGGTCATATTGTGTTAAGCAATGGCGATAAAATCTGCTTATTTTACTAAAACATAAACCGTAACGTTGCATCTTTTTCACAAATACTTCTGGGCTTTGTTTATCACTGCAATTTTATACTAAGCATCGCTTTGGGTCTGCAAACATAGCTGAAATGTGAATAACCGGCGCCTAGACGTATTTGCCGATGCAGTGTCAATCGGCTTCTCTTCTCAATCGGCAGTATTGACCGGATATAGTATTTTTTTTTTTTACAATGGTTGTTAATGAGACTACCCACTGACCATATTTTGCTCTAATTACCTTAAAAATTATAACTCACATCTTGCATTTATTTATTTTTCAGCCTTTGGAACGCGCCTATTCTCGGTGTTACGTTTCGAAAGTGTCATCCACGAGTTCGACCCTTACTTTAATTATAGAACCACCAGATACCTCACGGAGGAAGGGTTCTATAACTTCCACAACTGGTTTGATGACAGAGCATGGTATCCGCTGGGACGTATCATCGGTGGTAAGTTTAGAATTATTTATTTTTCAAGAGAACAAGCAGAATCCTATTAACACTTTCAGTGCCCAGTCGAAAAAAGAATTATTCAAAAGTACACTATTCACACCTAGCTTATTTTTGTGATTTGCACCCAGTAGGTGGGTGCACAGCATGGTCGCAAGGTACATCACTACTTATACATAGGATTCGGATGCGAGTTGTGGGCATGTGAACGAATTACCGTTCGATCTTTGTGTGATGAGCACAATCATTTGTTCTGTGTCAGGGTGTAATTTATGTATAATAATATATGTATGTATTTAGAAATATATAAGTATATTTATCAGTTGTCTGGTTACCATAGTACAGGCTCTGCCTAGTTTGGGACTAGATAACAGTGTGTTGGTTGTCCAAAGATATTTATTATTATTTATATCTGCTAACATATCTCGGGAACCTGGGATCCCGGTCCTTTGGAAGGCGTACGAGGGACCGAAGCCAACTCGCAGAGGCCCCTTAGACAATTTTAAATGATGAGGGGGCACCAACCGACGATTATCCCTGTATGCACTATGCAAGTGCACCCAAGGACAATCCCCGGTTGGAGCAGGACTATTACAGAATATGGAAACAAAACAAATTAGGCTATGGGTTTGGATGTCTACAGTGGATTGGTAACTGCAACTATGGAAGATCTATGGCCCCTGCCTGATCAATGTTTTGTATACATGGATAAAATGGCAGGGGGTGACTTGCACACTCAATAATGGGCCCCTGGAAACCGTCGCTGGTACATAGTGACGCAGTGACAAGAGTGCAACACTCCCTGAGGTGCTTGAGAAGTGGAGAGGTATTCCACGGCTTTCAGAACAATCCCAGAGCCCAGAAGATGGTCAAGATCCCTATGAGCACTTACTGGAATACTTCCTTTCCCCGAGCACGTTTGCTCTTGCAAATCTCCTCTCAAGCCAGCCAATAAAGGCAAGAATGAGGCGGGAGCTCTGAACCTCGTCAGTGTTCACTCCAGCCGGCCAATAAAGGCAAGCCAGAGATGAGGCACAAGAATTCTCCCAGGAGATAGGGTCCGTGGGGTCGCTACTGCCCAACAGCTCGCCAAAAGCTGCCCTACGGGTTTATTATTATTATCATCAACAACAAAAACCAATCTGTCTACAAAGCAGTGATTCTACATTAAGCTCTTAATATTTCTGATATTAGTGACACTGCTGCTCTGGTGAAGCTGCAAAGGAAGACAGTTGAGCTGTTTGTAAGATGCTAACATTCAGCAACAGAGTGTGAAAACACTTTGTTCTGAATATTGCTCAGCTTTCAAAGTTCAGTCTTACTGCTGAAGATGCTGTTGTACACTCAAACATATTCCCTGATAAATGGACCATTACCAAATATTAACTTACAAAATGGCAAATTCAATTAATTATTAAGGCCACCTATGTCTGAAGAGTGCAAGACTATTTAATTTTCGAAAACCATGTGTGAAAAAAGAAATGAGAGTATCTGAGAGAGAGAACAATAATAATAAAAGAAAATTAACTCTTTGCGGGATACTTAACGCCCCCAGACATAGTAACAGTAAAACTTCTTGCTCGCTGTCCTTCAAACAATTAAAATAGATGTGACTGGGTGCTAGAATGGTAGAATAGATGGCATGCTGGCTGCCACTACAGCCTACATGCTATGAATTATATTATGCCATGGTCAAATATGTATCAATGAGACACCGAAACTCAAAAAACAAAAATGCTATAGGAACAGTATGCACCTGAGTAAATGAATAATAATAATATACAGTCATGAATTATAGGCTAATAAATTCTTATTCTTGATCTTAGCAAGTCAATAGCAAATACGTTCTCCAAGAAGTTTTGTTTGACCCAGTACTTGGCAACGCTACCAGCGTTTTTCAGAGAATTCATTCGCAGTCATTAGATAATAATAATACGTTTATTAGTTCTCAGATCCTCACATACACTCTATTTATCTTGTAATATAACTCTACCTTCTTTAAGAGTGCTGTAACGCATAATTATTATTGTGTCCAGGTACCATCTACCCTGGTTTGATGGTGACATCCGCCACGCTATACAATGTGATGCAGTTCCTGAACATTACTATAGACATCAGGAATGTATGCGTCTTTCTTGCTCCATTCTTCTCTTCACTCACAACTATTGTCACTTATCTGCTAACTAAGGAATTGAAGGTGAGTTGGAATAACAGAACTATTTTTTATGTGTACTTTTAACACTTTAGTGGCATTGGAGAGACAATAAAAGTTTTATTGACTGAAACATTAATGTTTAGTGTCTTCCAAGAAAAATACCTTTTATATAAAGCTAAACAAAAATCATTTTTCAAGTAACAGATTTGTTGCTGCATTAAAAAACTGTTGGTGTGCATAACTCAACTTCTGTATAGTACAAATAAAATTAAAAGTACTCAGATAAGAGAGAAGTTTTGTACTGACCCCCCAAGTAACATTGGACAAAAGCAGCAAAAAGAAGTGGATCTTACTAAATTCCAAGAATAATTGTACAATCTAATAAATTTTAAATGTACATTACAAGTATAAAACTATTCCTATAATCTGATTCCAAGAGGAAAATACCGAAATAATCAATCTTTTATTATTTCTCTTATCCCACAGGACGAAGGCGCGGGTCTCGTCGCGGCGGCCATGATAGCCATCGTGCCGGGCTACATCAGTCGCTCAGTCGCGGGCAGCTACGACAATGAAGGCATTGCCATCTTCTGCATGCTGCTCACTTACTACTTCTGGATTAAAGCAGTTAATACTGGTACTATCCTGTGGGCCACTATGACGGCGCTCGCTTATTTCTACATGGTGAGTACTATTATGACACACTAGCTTTTGGCAGCGGCTACGCCCGCGTAGAGTTCTTAAAGTATCCCGCGGGAACGTACTACGGGGATGAACAGTATCCTATGTGTTAATTCAGGTTATAAACTATCTGTGTGCCAAATTTCATCCAAATCCATTCAGTAGTTTTTGCATGAAATAGTAGTATTGCATAAACAGTGATTGGCACTTATCATAGTTAGTGGCTAGAAGTATGCTGGATAAGATTTCTGTAAGAAATAAGTATCTACTCTTTCTCTGTCTGTTTATATGCACTTGTCACATCTATCTGATATCCAACTATGGCCCATGTTGTCAATCACCTAAAGTTTACACTCCTTGAGACTCTTTAAATGACCTCCAATGCAAGTTTCAACCCATCTAGTCTATTTTCAGACTCACCTGCATCAAATTTGGCGCTTTTGCTGTACCTCACATTCTTGACCATATAAATAACTAACTCCGCTACCAACGACCAGCTTGCCTATGCAACTGCAAGCGAAATTTTCATTACAAAAACATGAAAGCAGGTTAAGATTAGAATTAATTCTGATTATGTAGTGTTACAAATCTGTTTGTATAGTAAACAAGATTGTAGATAAAATATTGATTAGCTTTAGCCATTATTATTGTTTGATAACTACTGATTGACTTTAGCTTTATGCTAACATAATAAAGATTTCTGAGTTATAAACAGAAATCTTGAAAGTCAATCACAGAATATAAAGATGACAGTTTCACACCAATGAGTTTGAATTGAACTTTTTGGTTTTTGCTCTGTCGTACATATATACTCTTCGAGCATAGCCTTCTACCCTTATAGATGCAACGATCTTCTCACCAAACCACAGTCTAAAAATCATACAGTCGTCCGACGAAGACGTCTAGACAGGGCAATCGTGCGGGGTGTGAGGGGCGAGACGGGGGAAGGGCGCTCCCGAACTGCATACGCTACCGTGTTAGTAGTTCGGGATAAAACTTTCAGGGCTATCGTGTGTCACTTTATTTTTGTTTTAATTAATTAAAAATAATTTTATTAAAATGGTGCATACGACGTGTGCTGTGAAGGATTGCAAGTCGTCATCTTACATTAATAAAGAATTGCGATTTCATCAATTGCCGCGCATGGATGAAAGGTAAACAAATAAATAAAATATTGTTTATTTAATAGAAAGCCAACATGGCGGCGCGACGTGTAGCCGATATTTATTTATTGTGCGGCGGCCAAGATGGCGCCGACGAAAACTTGCAAATTTTTCGTCATGGGTATCATTTTCATGGGTTTAGAGGTCGCTAAAACCGACTATGGGGTCAAAATTAAAATCCAAAATGGCGCAACGAAAATTTGCAAATTTTTCGTCATGGGTGTCATTTTCAAGATTTACGAAATCCCTACAAATAAAAATGAGGTCAAGTGTCTTTCGCGGAAATGTCTATCGTGCAAGTGTACCTGACCCAGGATGGAGGACATTTTTTGAAAAAAAAAAAAAATAGTTATTCGTGTCAATTTTGTGATTTCTTGGGGTGAAGATTATGAAAATAACATCAATTTTCAAATCCAAGATGGCAGATATTTCTCTAAATGAAATTTAATTAGAGAAATATCCGCCATCTTGGATTGTGACATGTGTTTTTTCTCAACCTCAATCTAGAATTGTATATTTTTGCGTGTCAGACCATAGACGAAGCACATTAATATAATAGTTCCTGTATTATAAATTTCAGATGCAAATTATGGTTAGGCAATAATGTTGATCTAAAATAAATTTAAAAAAGTTTACTTGAGACAACCCTAGCTCTTGCGACAATGCCTACACGTTGTCGGCATTTACAAGGAGATCAAAGGCGTCGTCCTACTGTAAGTTTTTATACTGTGACCAAACCGAGGCTGACTTTATCTGTTTATGACTGTTGTCATTACTGAGCTATTAGCGAAATAGAGTACACATCACAAGTTCTGCGTTAAGCTTCACGATTACTGAAAAATGTATGCACTGACTGAACTGGTCCACTCAAACCTGTGTGGTTCTTTCCTCAAAAAACAATTTCAGGCAATGATCTACATTATCTGACCAATATAAGGCCCGAGACTTTGTCCCTTGAATTAGTTTCGCCATCTCTTCTCAGGGGTGGGGTAGTCAGTTAAGAAATGTCGATTCCCTCTACGACAATTTTTTTACGGTTATTGTTCGCATTTTAACGTTTGCCCGCCGAGTTTCGAAAGCAGCAGACCGCGAGTCGAACAAGGCCATAACGTAATTAATTGCCGTAAAACGTTAATAATAAACATCTTATCAGTAAAATAACTGGACGAGGTAACGTTTATAAACTGTTTTTAAAAGCCATACAATTTTCAAGAAATTCAGTTTATGAAGTAATAGGAATGCTAAGACCTTTTGAATTAATTAGAGATAATAATACCAAATTCTTTGGCGAAACCGCTTACAATGCCGGGCCATAAAAGGCGGCTGAAAAGGTTACCCGTAATGGACCTTCCCAGTGCAAACTGGGACATGCTGCTATAAAATATAAAGGCGAAAATCTGGCTCGAGAAACCACGACCATTTCCAATAACAATCCTGTTCACGGTCTAGGGACCGATCACAGAAAAAAAAACCGGCCAACTGCGAGTCGGACTTGCGTACGAAGGGTTACGTTACGTACCATTATCGCCAAAAAATCACGTTTGTTGCATGCACCTTAAATATTTACCTATTTATTCTGTTTTTTAGTATTTGTTGTTTTAGCGGTAACAGAAATACATCATCTGTGAAAATGTCAAGTGTCTATCACGGTTCATGAGATACAGCGTGGTGACAGACGGCCGGCAACGGAGTATTAGTACCCGGGACCCTATGGGTCCCGTTTTACCCTTTGGGTACGAAACCCTAAAAATGTACTAAACACTAGACTAAATTGACGAATCTCCCACAGGTGTCATCATGGGGTGGCTACGTGTTCCTCATCAACCTGATCCCTCTGCACGTGCTAGCCCTCATGCTACTGGGTCGCTTCTCAGCGCGCGTGTACGTGGCCTACAGCACGCTGTACTGCGTTGGCACCATACTGTCCATGCAGATCTCCTTCGTGGGCTTCCAGCCAGTGCAGAGCTCGGAACATATGCTGGTAAGTTTATCTAAATCTAGATATACAAATAAATTAAATTGAAGTGTCTGTTTGCAATGTCAAAAGAACGGTGTTTTACTAAATTTAAAACAAGAACAAACTTTGATACTTTTGTCTGTTTGTTCTGGCTAATCTCTGTAATGGCTGGACCGATTTTAACGGGACTTTCGCTGGCAGATAGTAGCACTTTCTAGTGGGACAATTTACGACATCCACGCGGGCGATGCCGCGGGCACAGTTAGAATATTAGAACAGTTAGGTTATACGGGCTGGTGGCCGCAACTCCACGTCAATGAACGTATTTTTATACGGGTGAGGAAATTGGTTATTCAATCCACCTCCTTGAAGAAAGCTAGTAACGCCTTGTTACCGAAAACAACAGATGTAGAAAGCGTCACACCAGCAAAAAACGACTATCGCTCAACATAATGCTGTAATACATCTACAAAACAGTCACAGCGCGAAATGTTAAGCGGTGTAAAATAGTAATGCAAGCTCATAAACTTCTTAATTGTCATTTGTTACTCATCATGAGCCCGCATTGTTAGTGTCGTATACAGGGTGTCCAAGAACCTGGCGTCCAACTGGATTCCCACGATGCCCCAAGTTCTAACAGTACTCAGAAAAATATTTTAAAAAATCCACCCCATGTACTTACAGAATTATACTGATTTAAAAAAAAAAGGGGAAATGAGCACCCTGTGACATACTTTTGAATGCTGTGACTGCTAATGCTGATAATTTCGATATTTCTTGGAGGTTTTGTAATCTAGGGTATTGCTGTGTTTAAATAGAATGTAAAAATAAAGTACTTATTGTACCATTTTAAAATAAAATATTATTTTAACTAAAGGTGATATGGAAAACTATTGAATTTCGCAACTTTGACCGACTGTAGTGTAAAAAAAATGTACCAAAATAGTATGGCAAGTGACGTAAAATTTTGACGCGTTTATTCCTCTTTTTAAAAAGGTATAATACTTACACATTAATTTGAAAAAAAAAATTTTTGATAATATTTTTACTCAACAACCCAATTTTTACGATGTCTTACAGAATTCTTAGAAAGAAAAATTTACGACGAATTGAATCTTACCTCTAAAGAATTACTATTGTATGCTCATAAAAATAACAACAGGCCTCTCAAAAAACAGGTTAGACCGTAAGGGACGGTATGTGCATGCATCTCACCATAGTGATTCGTTATTACAACAGGAGGGAGCAAGACAGAAACTATCTTTGCGATTTGCTGGTTCTTCTTTATGGTACCCCATTATTCAGGTAAGAGTGAGGGAGAAAAAGGTTAGAGGTGCGAGTGAGATAGATAGTGACGCTATCTGGGATCGTGCTATTTAGGATAACAGTACGGTCAGTACGCGTCACTGCCTCCTGCCGTTACTACGCACCTCTCTCTTATTGTTACCATTGATCACGTACTACGATTTAAAGCTTTGTTTATTGGACTCGATTACTCTTTGTGCTCTGGACTTTGAAACGAACTCTTTACGACGACCTTTGCCTGTGTTTGGACAGTTTGTGTTTTGTGTGTGCTACCATGGCGACCTACACTCCGCA
Organism: Aporophyla nigra; assembly: GCA_947507805.1. Lineage (NCBI taxonomy): Eukaryota > Metazoa > Arthropoda > Insecta > Lepidoptera > Noctuidae > Aporophyla > Aporophyla nigra. Next base: position 22,891,867 of record OX382294.1, read on the forward strand.
AGAATACGCAAATATGCACTACATTTATGGAGAATGTAGAGGTAATGGACGAGCTGCAGCGAGACTTTACAGAGAAAGGTATCCGAGGGCTACGCGATATCCCGACCATCGAGTTTTCATTAATGTGCACAGATCACTATGTGACGGGCGGTTCCCCAATCAAGTAGCTGGTGAAGGACGACCCGTAAATGACTTCATACGCGATGAAGTTTTAGAGGCGGTGTCGGCAAATCCAAGCATCTCTGTGCGAGGAATAGAAGCTGATACGGGGATACCGAAGAGCACAGCACACAGTATTCTCCAAAAAGAAGAATATCATCCGTACCACGTACAGCGAGTGCAAAGTCTTTTACCTCGAGACTATCCGAGCCGAGTCGCGTTTTGTGAAACAATCCTGCAAAAACATCGAGAAGACGAAAACTTTATCGACAAAATTTTGTGGTCAGATGAATCTACATTTAAGAAGGATGGCTACATGAACCTACACAACTTGCACGAGTGGCATGTGGAAAATCCGCACTTGATGCGAGAAGATAGATCCCAGTACCGGTTCAAAGTGAACATGTGGACCGGTATTCTCTGTGGGAATATTATTGGTCCATTTGAGATGCCCGAGAATTTGACTGGCGAATCATATTTAAATTTTCTTCAAAATGATTTGCCAAACTTACTAGAAGAGACCCCACCAGATATGTGGTTCCAACACGACGGCTGTCCAGCACATTTTCGCGTATCCGTTAGAGAGTTTTTGGACGAGCAATACCCGAACAGGTGGATTGGGCGATCAGGAACAATCCCGTGGCCAGCCCGCTCACCTGACTTAAATCCGCTGGATTTTTTTTTCTGGGGAACTATGAAGGAGCTCGTTTATGCGAAGCCCATTAATGACATCGCTGACCTTCGTGAGAAGATAACACAAGCAGTGCAGGTGATACGTCAAAAAAGTTACTCGCAAAACATAAAGCGGTCCTTTTTAAGGAGAGTGAGAGCTTGTATTGCCGCGGGTGGTCAACATTTTGAACATTTATTGTAATAAAATATCTTTAAACTAACATTCTTTGCTTTTATTCTACTGGGAACCCATCTACCTGTGTGTATTTCCTTCTTGCTCACTCTTGGAACCGAAGTAAATAATAGTAGTAACATAACAGTTTCTAAGATAAGAAAGGGTCCGACAGTTACCGTTAGTAGGTAGGCACTTCGTAAAAATTGGGTTGTTGAGTAAAAATATTATCAAATTTTTTTTTTTCAAATTAATGTGTAAGTATTATACCTTTTTAAAAAGAGGAATAAACGCGTCAAAATTTGACGTCACTTGCCATACTATTTTGGTACATTTTTTTTACACTACAGTCGGTCAAAGTTGCGAAATTCAATAGTTTTCCATATCACCTTTAGTTAAAATAATATTTTATTTTAAAATGGTACAATAAGTACTTTATTTTTACATTCTATTTAGACACAGCAATACCCTAGATTACAAAACCTCCAAGAAATATCGAAATTATCAGCATTAGCAGTCACAGCATTCAAAAGTATGTCACAGGGTGCTCATTTCCCCTTTTTTTTTTAAATCAGTATAATTCTGTAAGTACATGGGGTGGATTTTTTAAAATATTTTTCTGAGTACTGTTAGAACTTGGGGCATCGTGGGAATCCAGTTGGACGCCACGTTCTTGGACACCCTGTATATCCATCAGTATTGGAGTGATGAGGTTTCAAACTACATAACTAGCGGGGCCTGTAAACAATAGGTATTTACACATTGAAAAAATATCTGTAGCTATGTCAAACATTAAACGTAATTAAGCTGATAATGTGTAAAAATTCAGAACAAAACACCTGAACATAATGTCATTAAACACAAATAAACCTACCACTAATATTATAAAGAGGTAAAGTTTCTTTATAGGAAGTAATTTCTGGAAATATCAATGGGATTTAAAAAAATCGAAAATAACGCTAGGCGTTGACGTAGTAATAGCGTGTGCGGGCGATGCGATACGACGCGACGTGTCGGGGGCCAAAATTTCACGCGAAAGAAGTCGCGGGCAGAAGCTAGTAATATTGTCATCATCATCATCATCATCATTTCAGCCGTAAGACGTCCACTGCTGAACTTAGGCCTCCCCCAATTTGGGGGGCTTTGCCATAATCGCCGCGCTTGGCAGACGGGTTGGCGATCGCAGTATGGTGGTAAAATGCATAGAGAACGCTGCTGCCCATTCTCTAGTAAGTCCCTTAGTCGCCTTTTACGACACCCACGGGAAGAAATGGGGGTGGTGTTATTCTTTACGTCCGGCACCACACGGTACTATTGTAAAAAGATAAAATTTGTTTGCATATAGTGGGTAATCTCGGGAACTAACAGTCGCAAACAAATTGTGTTTACGTTGAATATCTCTATTCTTAAAAAAGTTTATAGGCTATTTAACACCACGCTACGACCCTTACGAGCGGAACGAGAGAGAGAATCGATGGAATGCGACGCGCTAGATTAGGGGATGAAATTTCTATAATAGAGATAGTTATGCTACGTCTGCTGCAATGCGGGAATAAAATACTTTTTTTACATTCAAAACTTTATTCTTCTACAGGCTTTGGGAGTGTTCGGTCTCTGCCAGCTGTATGCCTTCACTCAGTACTTACGTGAGCACCTGTCTCCGGCGAACTTCGAGCTGCTGTTCAAAGCTCTGATAACTACCTTGCTGTCTACATTGGGAACTGCCTTAGTAGCTCTTACGCTTACTGGTAAGATATACCTATTTCTTTCTTTCTAGCCGTCGCTGTCCTGGGCAAAAGCTTCCCTCCACTCCTTACATTTTCTCTAGCCTGCGGTTTCCTTCCAGTTTTGACGGAACCTATCCAGCTATCATCTCCTACGTGGGCTGCCGTGACCCCATTTCACTGTTTCAGGGTACCAGTTTTGTGCTATTTGGGCCATAGTTTTATGCGCGGCATTCATGTCCTGCCCAGTCCTATTTAAGTTGTCTTTTAAGCCACGTCAGCTTTGTTTTTGAGCGCAGTATTGTGTTTGAAACACGATCCGTTAATTTAACACATTGTATACTGCGCTCAATGGCATGTTGGCATACTTTAAGTTTGGACTTCTGGATGTTAGTCAAAGACCACCTGTCTTTGCACCCAAAATGTTGATTTTTCTTCTGTTTTTAACATACCGGGCAAAATGTGGCTATTAGTACAGCTCGGCATACCGCTTTTACATTCTCGAACCTGAAGATGATTAATGAAGATACTTCACAGCTTAAACTATGGTGGCAATACGAGACTGCTTTTACTCTTAATCATCACTTAATTTAATATCACTTTTATTTTTTCTTGCAGGTAAGATCTCTCCATGGACCGGACGTTTCTACTCTCTATTGGACCCCTCTTATGCCAAGAACCACATTCCTATCATTGGTAAGTGTTTATTAAACAAACCTAGTCAGCCTATAAAGTTACATCTACTTCATCGTCATTAATAAAAATGTATTAATCAAACTGAAACCTTATCACCACTAAATAAGTCACATTTCCACACAGCATCTGTCTCTGAGCATCAGCCGACATCCTGGTCATCATTCTACTTTGACCTGCAAGTCCTGGTGTTCCTGTTTCCGGCTGGATTGTACTTCTGTTTCAGCAAGTTGACTGATGCCAACATCTTCATTATCTTATATGGAGTACTCAGCATTTACTTTGCAGTAAGTAAAATCTAAATAAATAGAGTGTACCCATAAGTCCACCAGTCAGTTCAGTTGTGAAGAAACCGCCATGATTTAGAACCAAACATTTAAAGAGCTGTCTTTCTATATATATATACCAACCCGCACCGGACCCGCGTGGTGGATTACGGCCCACTCAATCTCACAGAGTGCTGACGTGTGTTCCAGCAATGGGAACATTGTAGACCCATTATGCCATAAGTTCACTCTCTCTGAGCCAGTTTTGCATTTCCAACTTTATCGAGATTTGAGTAAAGTTCATAATTCTAAATGACTACTTAGCACTGGACTAAGTTGTAAGTTTTGTAAAAGGACCTGTATTTCAATTTCTGTTAGGTTCTTATTTTTTTTTAAATACTCGATGGTATAAACCATACATAAAGAAAACCTTGCCTCCTTATAAAAAAAAGGTCTGAAAAAATCTTGGACATTACTAAACTCGTTTTAAGCATCCGTGGTGATCAATCGAGGCCTTTACCCTGCAGTAATAGGCTGGTATAATTATTATTATTGCCCCTTCCATCAATCCAGATAGACCCTATAGTATACTATTTTTACAATCGTAACGCTCATAGCCTACAAAAAGATTCCTTAAAGACACTGATGATGAAAACAAAAAGCTTGAGCGCGTCGAGTCAATGTCTGAGCACGAACTCCGTTGACTCCGCCCATGATTCATACACTTTGATCGCTGACATACCAACCCACCACCACTCACTACCAATACCACCACCAAACATTCACCACGTGCCTCATTCCCAGGGTGTGATGGTCCGTCTCATGCTGGTGCTGGCCCCAGTGATGTGCATCGTGTCAGGAGTGGCAGCCTCCAGCCTGCTGAGTCTACATGTGAAGGATATCGAGCCGAAGGTCGAAAAACATGAGAAGAAGAAGAAGCATGAAAATAATTTGGTGTTTAGATCTGAGGTATGTAAAATAAAAGATTTCTGCATTGCGATAACATCAAAAAAAGATAGGAAGATTTAACTTTAAATAAGTGCCGTCTCGCTAGAAAGTATATGAGCCTATTTGAGGGTTCAAGATACCTGCCAGGGTCGCGAGATTGTTCGAAAGAGATACCGTGACCCTGGCACATGGGCAACTAATGGAACACGGGTGGGTTTTAGTCAGTAAAAGTCTGACACGCCCTCCCGCTCCGCTCTACAGCGGGAGAAGTCATTTGATGATTTCACATCCAAAAAAAAAAATAGGGTTCAAGATAGTCTACAGCTTCCCAACATTTTTTTTGTTTACGGAGACGAGTGGTTCACGTTTACTGTCCCTACAGTTACTTTACTGCTTGTACTCAAGTAGCGTAGTAATAATTATAGTCCTCCAGACTGTACTACTTACCGTAGACTAGCTTTCGCGAGAGATATTATAGTGCACAAGTGTCTGCGGAGACACAGGTGCCTTCTTTCTTACTCCACTAGTTATAGTCCCATGGAGCGACATTCAAGTAGTGGCCAGATGTTGGAAATGGCAGAGCAGTTCCATTCTATGCTTTCTTGCTTCCTTAAAAGCGGAATCGTCAAAAAAAAAGAAATATCCGTCATTTTCACCAGTGTTATTATGAAGTTTCAGTAACAGAATAACGGCATGTCTGCACCGCTTTCTTACAGAATTGTATATCAGTCACCTAGAATTAACAACGGGAATATGGGATTGGGACAGATTTTATCGCATTTTAGTTGTCTACGTATTTATTTAAATAACTTTTGTGTTTGTACATCGTGTTGAATTGTTGTTCTGTATACTCAGGTGGGAGCGCTGTTCGTGTGCGTGCTGGGCTGCCTGCTGATATCGTACGTGTTCCACTGCACGTGGGTGACGTCGGAGGCCTACTCCTCGCCCTCCATCGTGCTGTCGGCGCGCGCGCACGACGGCGCCAGGATCATCTTCGACGACTTCCGCGAGGCTTACACTTGGCTCAAGATGAATACTCCTGAAGTAAGATACTTACGTTACTTGTTCCGAGTGATGCTGGACGAAAAAAATAGAACCACCCTAATTCTTACCGTGGGTATCTCAAGAGGCGACTAAGGGACTTAGTAGAGAATGAGTAGCAGCGTTCTCTGCGCATTTTACCACCATACTGCGATCGCCAACCCGGTCAAGCGTGGCAATTTAGCAAACCCCCCTTTAAGGCAGCCCGGTGTCCAGCGGTGGATGTCTTTCGGCTGAAATGATGATGAAGAGTTACATACAACAAAATTATATTCTAACAATATGAAAGATTTTTTTATAGTTCATTTCACACGATTTATCTCGCAGATAACATAATGACACGTCTGCATTCCTGAAAGGAAAGAGGTGTTACACCTCGAAGAAGTAGAAATACTAATAAGTACATTAACACGATGCCGCCCAATTCAGACATTTACGTTTATTTTGAAGTATACTGCCGCTGCTTAGTTGGTATTTTGTCAAGAAGAAAGATTAAAAAAGTAATAAAAAAATATTCCTTACTAATAAAAACTTCCCTGTTTTAGGACTCAAAAGTTATGTCATGGTGGGATTACGGATATCAGATAACAGCGATGGCGAATCGAACGGTGATAGTAGACAATAATACTTGGAACAACACACATATCTCTCGCGTGGGACAGGCCATGGCGTCTACTGAAGATAAAGCATATGAAATCATGAGGGAATTGGATGTGGACTATGTGCTGGTCATATTTGGAGGACTTGTCGGGTATTCATCTGATGGTAAGTTGTTGTTGTTGTTGCCTGTTAGTCTAGTGGTTAGTGACCCTGACTGCTAAGACTGAGGTCGTGGGTTCGATTCCCACCCAGGACAAATGTTTGTGTGATGAGCTCAATCATTTGTTCTGTGTCTGGATGTAATTTATCTATAATATGTATGTATTTAGAAATATATAAGTATATTTATCAGTTGTCTGGTTACCATAGTACAGGCTCTGCCTAGTTTGGGATCAGATAACAGTGTGTTGGTTGTCCTAAGACATTATTATATAATTTAAGTAGATAACAGCAGCACCGGTCCATCAATCAGGTTAATATAGGTATAATTCATTATTTTTATTTACTTTGATTTACACTCTGTGATTACTTGTAGCAGGAGCAGTGGCGGCTCAATGGTAACGGCCGCGACTTACTGAGTTGTACGTCGTGGGTTCTAACCCAAGAAGGCACTTAAATTGTAAATTAATAAATCACTACTGCTCTCAAAACGATGAAGGAAAACATCGTGAGGAAACTTGCATTTCTTAGAATGAAAAATTCGAAGACATGTGACATCTACCACCCCGCACTGGGCCCGCATGGTGGATTATGGCCCGCTCCATCTCATAGAGAGGCCTGTGTCCCAGCAGTGGGAACATTATAGGCTGATTATGATACAGTGTATAGTCAATTACTTTATTTTTATGCAGTGAGACCACGACAATTTCTTGGATTATTACATGGCCTTTGATGATTTCAGGTATCGCCATTCTAGTTTTATTAGCAACTGGCTTCATTTTTCTGACTGAAACCAATTACAGGCACTTTTAAATTGATAAAGGGTCGGCCCTTGTCAATATAAAAGTGCCTGTAATTGGTTTATTTGAAATAAATGCTTTGAATGAGTTTCGAGTTGAAAAGTAATATTCTTGCCATTCCGGAAGGGCGATGACATTCTTCCTGAAGCTTGGAAGAATCTCACTATGTAAAATTCAACACACATTTCTTTCCATGCAATTAATGACTAATATCGTTCCCCAGACATAAACAAGTTCCTGTGGATGGTCCGTATCGGCGGCAGCACGGAGCGCGGCGCACACATCCGCGAGGCGGACTACTACACGCCGTCCGGAGAGTTCCGCGTCGACGCCGACGGCTCGCACACCTTGCTCAACTGTCTCATGTACAAGATGAGCTACTACAAGTTCGGGCTCGTCTACACCGAGGGTGGTGAGTGCTGATCACATAACACAATATTACACCACATAACAACGCCACATAACACATGACATAACGCCTGTGAGTCCCTGTCCTTTCACCAAGGAGTTAGGCAGGGACATACCTGGGTGCTGTGATATCTTTTGCTATTGTTTTTGGAACGAAGTTCCTTATCGCGCGTTGTGAAAGGGGGCTAGACGGAAAGAATTCTCACGAAAAGTTGTAACGACACTTTTTAACCGACTTCAAAAAAAGGACGAGGTTCCTCAATTCGACCGTATATATTTTGTTGTTTGTATTTGTTTGTTGTTGTTTTTTTTGTTGTGAGTAGAGAGAAAGAGAGAGGGAGATAGGGAGAGAGAATATTTTTGTTGAGTGTATACAGGTTTTTTGTACATAATAAATAAAAAAAAAATTATAACAATTATGAATCCTGGAAAGGAATTTCGTTCCATCCGGGTGTCCCTTGACACCTCTAAAGTTTTTTTTTTTTTTTTTGTAAAGCGGTTAGCTCTCCTGTCATTACACCTCGGCATTAACTTTTTGCCTTACAGAGAGAAGTGAATATTGATCCCAAGTAGCCATAGTTTAACTTGGGACCTGATACTTTAAAAGCAACAATGAATTCGTATATATTTTTTTATTCTATACTTATTATTTCGTGTACTTGTAAAAACATCTCTCGTCTTCCCAGGTCGTCCACCCGGCTTCGACCGCGTCCGTGGCGCGGAAATCGGCAACAAAGACTTCAACCTGGATGTGCTAGAAGAGGCCTACACGACCGAACATTGGCTAGTACGCATATACAAAGTGAAACCGCTACCAAACCGAGGCGTGTGAAGTCCGGACGTTGCCGGCCTAGCCGGTGAATATCTCTCTAGTTTATATTGGTATAAGAAGTTGTACTACAAGAAGATCGTGGACCATTTGGAACAGTGATTTTGTAATGATTTGTCTATTTACACTTGCGGATTAAAAGGCTAGGCTATTTTTAATTAGATTGTGTAAGTAACCAGCTGTATTGTAAGGTATTAGTGGTCAATTTTCTTCGTTCCGCGAATGTACAGTCAGTGTTAAAAATAAAAATATCAGGATGAACAGACAGCTCAAAGTGATCTTATCAACTGAGAAAATTAAACTTGTATCTTAATTAGGTAAGGTTCTTGTCACAGTAACAGCTGTCGTATACTGTCTTAATTCTGAAATATTCCTTGTGTCAGTGAGTTAATATTTAATCTTCATAGTTGTTTCGATCATTTCGAACAGTCTGTTCTTTCTGATACTATTGACGCTGATTGTACAGTACTTGTTCAAAACGAAATGACAGCGAAATATTACTACAACAGGAATGCTCAACCCAGCTTTGAATGAATTTATTCAAAGCTTATTTGTTTTAAAGACCGCTTAGCGGCAACTAACATATAGCATTAGAATGGAGACTTGTTTATGCAAGTTGTCGATGTTTTAATAAGTCCTGTGAGTTCGCCTGGAGTAGGAGATTGAGCAATTTCGTAGTAAGACTGTAAATTAGCGGCTGCACAAAAAAGAAACCTAGGTAATTTTAATATACATAATTACATGCCTACTTCCCATGGAGTTAGACAGAAACTACAGAACGCCACCTGCAAATTTGCATATCTGGCTGCTGGCTGCAAAATCCATAAATAGACATTTTGTTTAATCCACAATGTAAACTTTTGTAATATTTACCGGTCAAGCCACACAAAAACTAATGTAAAATAAGAAAAAAGTGATAATTATTGGAAATATTTATGTTAAAAGACATACAGCTCTTTTTACATTGACTTTCTAAGAGCGCATCATACGCTAGAAACACAATTGTTGCAAAAAATATATTTAGCTAAAGTATACTAGATGTTAAAACTTCCTACTTATAAACTACCGACTCCGCCCCTTTTTCGAACGGATGCATCTATTGAAGTGGCGACATGTCATTAAAACATAGATTACTCTGTAATATCCAATTTATAACTATTATTAAAACTTACAGTAAAAGAAAATCTAAATTATTAGAAAATTAAGATTATTTACAAAAACTAAGGATACCCACACATAAGACCCGAAAAGCGACTTTGTTTTATAATACGAGTATTTATAGATTCTATGAAAGTTTGTATGTTTAATGATAAATCACCTTAGTGGCTGAACGGATTGAATGAAATTGTGAGAAGACCTGAGTTAGGATATTATGGATGCGCTTAAAATACTGCCAAACTGATTTCGTTTTTCGAAATCTACACAGGCAAAGAACACAGTTTATTCTGCATACAATTGTGTCTTCAGCGTATCTTCATTAGACTTAGTAACGTTTTTATATTTTATACGAAGCGTGATAGGAATGCAAGTGAATGATGAAAGTTGAGGGTGCTAGCCAGCTGGCCACACTGTCTACCTGTTCGAGTGCAATCTTCTATGGATGTTATGTCTTACTAATAAGTTTGTATTGACTAGGACTAACTAACGTAAAAAACGACATGGTTATACAAACCCCTGTACAGAAAAAAAACTACATTATCTTGGTTTCAGTGCAGAAATGTGTATGTTCAATAAATAAAAGGGGAAATTACAGCCTGCTGGTTTTGTACAGACAATCCTATTAAGAACTAATAAAATTGCTATTACAAATTAAAACTGATGCTTTTTATTTCCATTAGCTTTATAGCAATGCTAGAGTTTGCTGCCTGACTACCTTCATTTTAACAATATTTCATTGGTTTTAATTAGTAATAGCACAAGCCACTGCAACTAAGGCTGAAAATTATTTGTATATTGCCTAATGTTATATATTTTATTTTATGCGTGTCTATGTCAAATGCTACCATTTAATACAGTTACAAATAGAACTTTTCTAAAAACACTGATTCAAGTCTCGTGAATAATAAAATTGTAACCAATATTTCGGGAAATCTATTTAGAAAGTATGAAACATTCTCTCTCTAAGATAGATTAATTTTTCAATAAACTTTTCAAATACGTTTCACATATTCGCAATAGATATCCTAGATCCCTAGAGTAACCTTTTGTCTCTAAGAATTAAGGTCTATTTGCACTTTGATTATAGTAAATTATTAGGACATGCACTTGCTTCATTTTTAATGCAATGCACTTATAAATAATCAAAATGCAGACAGACATACACAGACTGAATCTTATTCATCGCGTAGTTTCTAAAACATGTAAAAGTAGATGTATTTTTGAATAGTGGTTGATTCACTTTGTATGTCTACCTCTATCTTATAATAACTAGAATACGGAGATACGCACAAATAGTAATTCGTCACAATATGTATTTGTAGAGACAGTTAAACACTTGCCTGATCTAGGCTTGATTCGGTTACTAAATGAAATGATGTAAAGGAAATGTTGTAAAAATTCATTTTTATTTTATTTTAATTAAAGTTTATTGATAAATAATATTGTTTTTGTTAATAGCTACCTCACATTGTTGATAGTAGCCCTTTACAAAGTTAAAAAGTATTAATAATCACACATGATATATTTTGGTGATTCACATCTTAGGGTATCAACGTAGGCGATAATGCTCCCTCGTGGGCGCGCGGCGTCGAATCCAAAAGAATACTATAAGATATTGGGTATTTTTATATAATGTCACCGTGAGATTGCAAAAACCGTTAGATTACAATCTAACTAGCGAAATTGTAATCTTTCGAAATATTGTGAACCGTAACATACTGCTCACAATTTAACGTATTATTTTAAGTTAGATTACAGTATCGCGAAGTGATATCGTCAAATTGAGAAATGGCGTGCGATGAAACGCTCCTCGCGCGGTGATTGGTTGCACGCCATTTGTCAATTCGTTTGTTGTCGAATGTAATCAAACAGTGTTTTGGTGATTATAACTTGATTTCGTGTTGAAAATAACTCAAAGCTCTATAATTAGATACATGACATTGTTGTGGAAGTAATATAAATCTGTGATTAACCAAAGAAGTGCAGTTTGAATGATAAATAAATTAGTGTTAGTCACCAAACATAGACCAAGTTATAATTTTCCGTGTTGTAATATTTTATGTGATCTCATTTGATAATATTCACAATGTTGGATATTGAGCCTGCCCGTCAACAGAAATACCAGTTATTCATAACCAGGATGAAGTTACCATAGAGTTACGAAACTATTCAAGTGGGATTATTAATTGGTATTATTGAAGTAGCGCTCGCCGGCCGCTTCCGCGGCACCGCTCGCTTCGCTCGCTCGGCTTGCGCGCGGTTGGTCACAGATCTAACTACCATATAATCTAACGATGTTCATAATGTTACATTACATACAACAAACGAATTAATAAACAAATATTGCGGTGCGGTGCAAATGACGTTCAACCAATCAGCGGGCGAGATGCGTATCGTCGCATGTCGTTTCACAATTTGACGATTTCACGATATTGTAATCTAACGAAAAATAATGCATTAGATTGTCAATCGTTTCCGCCTTTCACAATATTGCGACAGATTACAATCTCGCTAGGTAGATTGCAATCTAACGGTTTTTACTGACGCTGACATATACAACAGTAATATGCAAGTACAACATAACACTGTTTTATATAAAATACATTTTTGGATTCATTTATTTCTCAAATGCGACAAAAACATACTTTTAATTTAAGATTCCTAAAAAGACCTAAAGTGTAAACAAAAGTGAATTGAGGTTATTACGTTAAGCAGAAATAACGATACTTGGTCGCCATCAAAATTAAGTGTTGTGTGTTCCACACATTTTGCAGATAATGATTTGTATCACAAAATAAATTTAATATGTACTGTAGTTGAAAAGTATATAAATACATGATTGAATCTTATTCAATCATATTTCAAATCTAGATATTATATCCTCCGGCGACACGACTGTTTCGCAGTAGGGTATCACCGCGTCCCAGGACTCCTCGCTGCCGATCATCGACTCGACCACGGCCGGCAGGGACAGGTCACTGCCTACTCCTGAGACGAGGGCTGACGCGGCTCCTCCCAAGCGGCACACTCTGCGAGCGTATGCGGCGCCGAGGTTGAGAACCTTTGCCAGGCTTAGTAAATGAAACAACGTGTGCACAGTACAGAGTATAATCTTGAACTGCTGATCGAAACTAAATATGTACATACCGACAGTGTGTAGTGAAGTAGTATGATAAGATATGTAGTAGTTCCAGCGGGAACAGTTTTAGTTGATTAGCTCCCCAATGGTTGGATGCACAAATTACCATACAATATTACACGAAGGCATACAATAAATAACTGCAAAACTGAATTTTAAAAATCTACATTTTTCCGCTGCGACCGCTGATATGTTCATAACGATTAATTTTAAAGATTTTATTTTTGTAAAACGATGCCTAGCCTATAACCATCGCGTGACCTACGCGAGTTTATAGGAGTGTCTATCGACTTGCAACGCAATCTAGTCTTTTACATGAATTGTCAGAGAGCATAATGAATTCCAAAAACAAACATAGATACACGTGCAAAAATAATAACCCTGTCTTAGCTGTCGCGCAGTCGGATAAAAATAAATATTTACACACAAAATCACTGTTCACCTTACTATTATAACACACGATCACTCAACATCTGCGTCGCTGTGTTCGGAACAGTCTTCGGGAAGGAAAGTGTCGTCGTTGTTATAATCTTGTCTGTTCGGCCGGTTCCGCCTGTTACGACGGCGAGGCGGCTCTACTTGACGGGTACCCATCTGAATGGATAGATAAATAATATTAGAGATGGTTAAATTTGTAAAATCTTAAAGAAATTAAACATATTTCTGGCAAATCTTAATTTTTTCTTTGTCTGGGCAAAGACTTCCCTGGAGGAGCAGTGGCGCCCCAGTAGGTTCGAACCCAGACAGCGCTTTCCTTTGTGTAAATTATTTCATCACTACTGCTCTCAAAATAGTGAAGGAAAACGTCGTGAGGAAACCAGCCTGTAAAATAACCTGCTTCCTTTCACTTCTCTCAATGTTGTGCTTCTTTCTGCCAATTCATAAGGCTAATTAATTCGCCATGTTTGCCATTTATATTCAAACGAAAGAAGAAAACATGTTGATCTACACGCGTAGCATGACCACCGTAGAAATGGGTTTTGTCGACGGAAGAATAGATAAAATTACAGATTGTAGAAAGATTAAAGACAAAATTAAAGATTGTAGAAAGATTTTTACCGTTTTATGCTGGCGTAGCATGACAATTCTATCTCTATTCTACCAAGAATAGACAAAACCCATTTCTACAGTGGTCATGCTACGCATGCTGGTCAACGGACATGTCCGTCATACAACGGACCATCGATGCCCATAGAAAACTTTGAATTTATTTTCGAATGCCAATCGAAATGTAATTACCACACAATATCTCACCTGTTCTACAAGTAAGTAAGGTCCAGCGCCGTCAATGAATGTATCTCTGAATGCTTTGTGTAATGGTTTCCTTTTGAATAACACGCACTGTTCTTTAAGTACATCCGCCGCGCCTTCAGGAAGATCTGAAAACACATCAAGAGAATTTATTTGACACAGAATTCCATGCAGACTTTCAAGTATGAATTGCGTTTTTTGGTAAATTTGTCATGAACACTTAAAAAATTATAAGTCATCATACCAAGAAACCCTAAGACCTAAGACCATAAATAGGGAGAATAAGAGATACCTTTGACCAATATTGGGACAGTATTGGTTGAAAAAGAATATACCAAATATTAATATAGAATAGAATAGAATAACGTTTATCATCTAGCCACAAATTACACCTTAAAGTTAAATCAGTCTACAGGTACAGTTTTATAATTAATTTGTGGAACACTGGTGCCTAAACTAGGTTTTTTTCAAAACCTGTAAGTCAGGTCACCAGGCCCCCTTTACAATTTATGTAATGCAATTATTTGTACAGCAGACATTTTGTTTAGATTCGCAGTTTTATTTATTCACTTCTTAGAAAAGTATTGTTACAAATAAGATTTTATTTATTTAAATTAGAAAGAACATGCAATGAATTTGTGAGATTGCGGGATAAGTGTATGTGTGTATGTGTGGGTGTGTGGTGTGTGTATGTGCAAGTGAATATAGTATGCTCAAATCTACATCTATAGTAATATTATAAAGCTGATAGTTTGGTTGAATGCGTTAATCCCAGGAACTACTGAAAAACTATTTTAGTGTTGGATAGTCCATTTTTTGAGGAAGTCGATAGGCTATAGCCTACATCACGCTAGGAGCTAGTCACGAATACGAAGTACTCACACACAATAAATTTGTTTTAATAACTTTCTACTTTTCTTACCAATTTGTTTGAAAGAGAACTGTTTGGGCCTTATGTCATAGACCCGATAGTCCAACATGAGCACTATGTCAAATGGCTCTCCATCCTCGTCCACATTGCTCTGAGCCACAAATGACACCTCCATGTGAGAACCGTCCAGAATCTTGAAAAGCTGAGCTATGTTCAACATTTTCTGTGAACAATAATATCTTGAGTTATAGTAGTTGTTAGGTCAGTGAGTATTGCAGAGGCAAGTCTGTATGTAGCTGACGCTTATGTAAATATTGTTTTTGTTTGGCTCTGTGAGTCATACATGGTCAGCCTATAATGTTCCTACTGCTGGAACATAGGCCTCCTTTCTCTTCGAGAGGGAGTGGGCGGGTTCAATGTGGGTTGGTAGATGTCACATGTCTTTAAATTTTCAGTTCTAGAACATACCGGTTTCCTCAGAATGTTTTCCTTCACTGTTTTGAGAGCAGTGGTGATGAAATTATTCCTATCTGGGTTCGAACCCACGACCTACAACCCGTAAGTCGGGGTGTTTCAACTGGGCCACTACGCGACATGGTAAGACAAATATGATATATAGAATTTTCATTGCTATGATGTCTATTCAGTACCTCAAGACATTTTAAATCCATGTGCTGTCAATGACTATTAAACTTACTTTCAAAGCTTCAAACTGTTCCAGTCTATTGTAATATGCCACAAGAGCTTTCCGGATAGCCCCTAGACATTGTGGCATCATAATTTTGTCAAAGTCCTCCATCACAGCATCCAGATTGAATCCCAGAGGTAGTGATGATTTGGACACTTCATTTACACCTGCAAAATTAATGAGAATGATGATTTAACAGTCTGCTTTAGCAGTATGCCCACTTTTGGCTGCACCGATGAACATACATGTTTTGCGAATTTGATCTTTAATAGTAACTAGAATTGTCACACTGGCAAGTTTCAGGAGTGCATTATCTTGCCAGTCCAAGTATAGGCATTGAATCTTAAAGAACAGCAGTTAAATATTGATATTTATCAAAAGAGATGTAACAGCTATCTCATATCTTAATAATTAATGTTGATTCAGAGATCATGAAATCTTAAACCCATCAATTTTACACATACCATTTTTGAGCTCAATTCTGAGCCCATGTTTGATCTCGAGCTCGGCAGAATGCTGCATGTGGTAGACAATGCAACAGTGATCGTCCAACACATAAGACTGCACCTCAATCCCTGACAACACTGACATCAGCTCTAGATCCTTCTTCAAGCTGCTGACTGCATTTGTTAATACGATTTTCTGGAATTTTAATTGATTTGTCATATCTTTTGCCTAGTAAAGGAGTAATGTATTGGACTTATAACATAACTGACTAACTGTAGGTGTGGTATAGTAGTCCACCACAGATCCACATCTTCAGGTAACATGGATAAATGTGGGATGACAATATAAAATATTTATGTACTACTAACAAAAACTAGACATTTGAAAGAAGCTTTTGCCCGCGACTTCGCGTAACAATATTTATGCGAAGTCGCGGGCAAAAGCTTCTTAGTTATTAATCACGGTCGCTTATTAGCAAGGCAATAGTACCATGAAAGCCAAACTAATAAACAAATTAATATCAAATTCAAATGACAAGAAGACGGAACGAGGATATATGAAGTTACCTCTGGCCTAACAAAAGATTCTGCCCTTTTCTTTAGTGGTGAAGCTTTCTGCCGGTAACTATTTCTTTGTAACTGAAACATCTCCACTTGCTTCTCTTTGAGCAGCAGCTCCAGCCGCTGTATCTCTTCTTGTAGCTCATCACAGTCTTCTGGTAGCTTTGTCGCTACAATTCATGATGTAAATTTATAAAAACGTTGGTATATTGCATATTTTTACGACATCCTGTGGTGAAACTTCTTTAATAAGAGCTATTATCAAATTACTGAACTCTTTATTATTATTTATTTATATTCATAGCTAAGTATACCTTATAAACTAAGCCCCACAAAACCGGGGAGCCGGGTTATATTATATCTATTCGTGATTATTGAGGAAAATTGGTATTTTAATTTGTGAAAAGAAGAACCAACAGCCTATCCCAATGATATTATCATTGGCCTATTCATTCTATGGGACCAACATTACCTCCTCTCCTAAACAGCTTTGTGATTTTTAACTGCTTGATATTCGACATTATTTCATCAATAATATGGTGAAAACGTTGTTGATTTTCTGGTAGTAAAACAACTTGAATTGTTAAGTATAAAACAATTAATACAAATATACACAAGTTTACAACAACAACGGAAGAAATTTCAAACTTTTTGACAGTTTGTTTCTTTTGATTGGCAATTTTTTTGACCGAATGAACAAATATTTGTTTGGATTCATTCGGAGCGGATTTTTAAAGGGGACTTTAGACAGTCAACAGTTTAATGCAAAAATATTGCGTTGTGGTGTTCTTAAACACTGTAAAATTGGACTCCACCAGTCCACCATTTTCCTAGAAACCCTAAAATTTGTAGATTCTGGCTTAAAGGTTTTCTGGCAAAAAACAAATAATTGATTTATATTATTTAAAAAAAAAAATATTCTAGGCCTTATGGACCAGAACCTAACTATGATCATCTACAATTCTACAATTTTATTAGCAGTTGCCCGACCAACCCCATGCTACTAATTTCTATAGCTCTGCTAGGAGTATAAGTGTTCTATAGCCTTTAGTGCGTTTCACGGTTTCACGTTTTAAAAACAAAATAATTAATTACCGTGTTACCAACATTACAGCGAAGGAAATTCTTTCGTGAAACGCTATCTACGATAAAGATGGCCATATTTCTAGCACTTGGAATGAAAACAAGGAAACGTACACACGGCTAAAGGCTGACCTCGCATTGTATAGGCTTTTCGTACAATGAGATGTAGCTTACACAGGAAATGTATAGCTTGATGTGTAGCCGTGCGTACAAGTAAATAAATCAAAAACGTATATAGCACAACAATTTTATTTGAATAAAATTCAAAACCCATTGATATAATCTATACAAATAAATAAAATTAAAGTGTCTGCTTGTAATTTCAAACAGCTTTTCTCTAAATACATTTATACGGTAAATTACATCAAAAAATATTTTTTTAATTTTTTGTCTGTCTGTTTGTTCCGGCTTATCTCCGAAACGGCTCGACCGATTTTGACGAGACTTTCACTGGCAGATAGCTGATGTTATAAAGAGTAACATAGCTATTTTTGTCTGGGTAGCACGTCCCTGTGTGATAATTTCCGAAACTCACGCGGGCGAAGCAGCGGACACAGCTAGTTTACACATAAAAATGGGAACAAAAATGGGAACAGTCGACCTCATAATTACTACCCATGGACATGGACTTAAAAAATGACGGTCGTAATGTAAAACTAAAAGGATGTGAAGCATGCAATGCAAGGTCATAAAATTTTGTTTGTTGTACATGATCTACACTCACACAGATACACTAGCATCGACAACACGCCACCATCACGCACCGTGCGCTAATCAATCAAAATCAAAAGTCATTTATTCAAATTAGGCTGAGGATCAGCACTTTTCGAACGTCAAAATTACAAAAGACAGCTTTAGCTGGGAAGAAGAAGTGGCCAACAAACTCCCCAGCAGCACAGCTGTCTGTCCAGTTAGAAGAACTTGATTCTATACAATGGTATATAGTAACACATTAAGAGACACAAAACATTAAATTAAATGATTTGCTATATGCCAGCTTGCCAACCCAATATACCAACAAATAAAATGTTAACTATACTCAAGCATAAGCAAAAAAAAAAAAATAATGTAAACATGGCTGCAAACATAAAAGCCTCCTGGCATAAAGGGCGTGACAGCTTACATATGCAATGCTGAATTATGTTCACATAGCTGACATTCATACGTGACATGAATTTTGCGTCAAAAAGGTCTATTTTTGCACTTTTATAAATAAGTGGTGCAGCAATTACTATGCGACCTATACTTCTGGAGGCCGTTTGATTAAAATGTCTTAAAAATACTCGATCAATTATTGAGCAAATAGGTTTATAGAATTATGTTATACACAATTATTATGGGCTAAATTATTTAAGTATAGTCTAGGTAATCCAATAGATTTTAAATGTTCTTCGGTTATACGCCCTTCGTTCCATTTCACTAGTAATCTGAAAACCACAAAAAAATTACCTTACTTTAAAACATATTACAATTACCCAATAAAAAATATTAAAGCAACGTACCAACAGTGTTTATAGGTTTTATAAACTATGAGTTTAATTTTTAAATATTCGTATGTTGGTTCTTACTTCTCCTCATTATGTTTGACGGACCACAAAGCAGGCATGTAGTGAGGCTCCATAGAGTTCAGAAAATGTTCGCGCCACAACTCCTCAAGCCGCAACAGACCGCCGTGTTTGAAAAAATACTCTACAACTTTCACACCGTGGGACTCGTATTCTGAATTATCGTACCTGGAAAAAAAAGATTTATCGTGAGGCTCAACGTCTCATGACTTCTTGAGTCTAGAAATAGGATATTTGAATACTTACACACAGTTACTATGAACAACTTTTTTCAGCAGTTCCTCAGTAACCTCATCTTGGTCTGGGAAGTTCTGCAGTAATCTGTCTTCCAGCTCCTTTCGTCTCGCTTCAGGAAGTTTATTAGACTGGTAGAGAAGAGCTCGAGCGGCCGCCTTAATTTTTCTGTTTTTTGAGTAAATTATTTATTGAGTAATACAGGCATTGAAAAAGGGTCTACCAAAATAGAAGGGGTACCTTTTTAATGCTAGAATAATCATCCTTCTATAGTAGGTAAATAACTTGCTACATAAAAATTCATACTATAATTAAAATTCACAGTACAATAAATTGTAAATAAATATAGGCAGGAACACGGGCGGCTTGGGATATGGGGGGTGAAAGGACCATGACTCTCTCTCCTCATTTTCATAAATTTTATAAAATATACACTTTAATTGATGCCAAACACATACATGAACGACACACATAACACGACTCATCTGCCTAACCTTTTCATTTAAATTAGCTTGAACAGCCTCTGGAAAATATTGTGTGTCTTTACTTTGTAAACTTAAACGTGTAAATCATCATCTGCCTAGCCTATTCCCAACTATGTTGAGATCGGCTTCCAGTCTAACCGGATACAGTTGAATACCAGTATTTTACTTGGAGCTATTGCTCTATCTGACCTTCAAAACCACGTTACTGGGTAATACGACTATGTGATATTATTATACCTATATCAATTAGTTGTGTTCATGTTCATTCATAAATATTTTTCACACCGTTCTAAGTTTGATCTAGCTACGCCGCGGCCCTCCACGCTATTCAATTACGGTCACGCGTTCTATCAACTGATGTGTCGGTGACACCAACGGAAGTAGTCAGTAGTAGTTGATTAAAAAAGGGAACAGGCAGATTCAATTTTCCAATAGCTTTTTGAAGAGGCAAAACTAGTAGCTGAGCAACCAGATGTGAAAATGATATGGCCCAGAATGGCCCGCAATTTTTTGAAAAATGTTACTAGTCATACATTAATAAGCTAAGAAGACCAAGTGGCCTCATTTTGTTTTGCTACCCCGACAGACTTACTCCGCCACTGATTGGAGGTTGTCCTTACTGGATCTCGACTATGTGACCCCCATGACTCGAAACCAGGATCAGCCCTTGGGCACAAATAAAATAGAGTGCTGTATCGTATGACACTAAAAACAAAGTACTCACTTGCCATCGAATACAATAGAATTCTGTCCGCGCTGGTTGGTCGCGAGCGGCGCGTCGCACATGTGAGCGAGGCGCTCGCGCATGGCGTGGTCGCGCATGTTGCTGAGCTGGTGACACGTCGCGCACAGCAGCACCACGTCGTGAGAGGCGTGCTCTTTCATGATCTCTGTAATTATGCCATCGTGATATCAGAAGACTCGATGACGAAGACATTTTTTTTTTTTCGTATCTAATTATTTGGCAGATAAGTCTAACAATAATAAACTTCTCTATTGAAAACTATGAAAAGCTAGCAGAATTTCAATCACAATGCTTGATTTAGTTTGAAAAATCGTCTGCACATTAACATTAATGACAAAACAAATGTAGTAGGGCTAAAAAAAAACCGGCCAAGTGTGAGTCGGACTCGCGCATCGAGGGTTCCGTACAAACCTGCAGGTATTCACGGTTTATGCATAAGGTTTATGTTTATGAAATTAAAGGTTTTTTATTTTTATATTTGAGTTGACTGAATAAAAGGTAAATTGTGGTTTACGATTTATGACGTATTAAAAAAAACTACTTACTAGATCTCGTTCAAACTAATTTTCAGTGGAAGTTTACATGGTAATGTACATCATATATTTTTTTTAGTTTTATCATTCCCTTATTTTAGAAGTTACGGGGGGGGGGGGACACATTTTACCACTTTGGAAGTGTCTCTCGCGCAAACTATTCAGACCTCAATATCATTTTTGAAGACCTATCCATAGATACCCCACACGTATGGGTATGATGAAAAAAAAATTTTTGAGTTTTCGTTCCATGTATGGGGAACCCCAAATATTATTGTTTTTTTTAAATATTTTTGTGTGAAAATCTTAATGCGGTTCACAGAATACATCTTACCAAGTTTCAACAGCATAGCTCTTATAATTTCGGAAAAAAGTGGCTGTGACATACTCGGACAGACAGACAGACATGACGAATCTATAAGGGTTCCGTTTTTTGCCATTTGGCAACGGAACCCTAAAAAAGGAAGGCAAAGCATTACCACTGTACCTAAGTGTGTTACGCAATTACCCCATTGAACACGAATCTTACCTGGAAACATTTTCCTATACTCTCTAGGCACGACATTCTTTCGGTTGTTAGAGTTAGTGCTGCCGCACACGACACACTTATTCTCCTTCTCCAGTTGGTAGTAGCGTCCCACGTCACCGACCGCTCGGCCGGCGGGCTTGAAACGAAGTCGCACGGTGAAAGGATCTTCGTTTACTATGTCAGCTAGTTCTTTATTCACAAACCTATGGAATAAAGACCGCTTATAACGATGGCACGTACGTGCATGCGTTTTTTCGACGCACTGAGCTGCACTCTTGGATTCTCAATGCTCGGTTCAACACCGAGAGTTGACAACCTAGTGCGCGATAATATCCCGCTGCGATATTTTTACGTCCGTGCGAACGTGACCGTACTCATGACGACCATCGGTCGTCATAACATTTAAAGCGACAACTTTATTTCTAAAAATGCTAACTTTATTTAGCAATGCAAAGGAGCGATCAGTGAATTTTGCCCATAATGTGTATGAAAAAAGAACACGGTTTCCGACAGCCAGAAATAAGGATTTTGTAGTGGAAAATAATGGCTTTATACTACTTAAAAAATAAAATACGCAACTCTTACCACATAGCCTTCTTATTGTCGCATCTACACAGAAGTTCACCATCAGGCGCTTCTAAGTAGCCGTTGTTGTACAGACGTCTGGCACGCATTTGGTGCTTATAGCCCTTTACTGATGTTGGTACAGATTCCTTGATCCTTCCATCTTTTTCCTTGGCACTGTTGAAATATGTAGGTATATTACTACTGAGGAATAGATGTATATGTTACTGCTGTAAGTTTTACAAAGCAATTTTTTAAGAATACGTTTTTTTTTATTGCTAAACAATGTAACCGATTTTCATCCGATTTGAGCTTGAGAGGGACAGAGATTTTTTTGTATTGGTGCGGACTCATTTAAGTAGGTCTAGGAACCTTTGCGTTGACACCTGACGTGTACAAACACGTCACAGTAAATAAGGAAAATATAAGGTTAAATTGGTTGTTATCGTTTCCACATTTCTTTATCTAGATAATTACCTTTCACTTTACCTACACCCGGTAAAGAATAATTTAATAAAATGAGTAAACATTAATTGCCAAACTTTGCCCCAACATAAAACTATTCAAACTGTAAATAATTAAGTCCTCAAAAATGATTAGTGAAAATATTTCCAATTTTTTTTTCTGAACATTACATAACATCGCGCCTGTTTTTCCTGAAGGGATGGGCAGAGGTGTGTTTATGGCATGTTTCTAAAGCTGTTTTCTCTAACGGCCGTTCTTCTAAAAAAATTTTTGGCAGACATGCTCTGAATGAAATTCATACTTAAATTATCTTGATGGGCATATAGACAGAACAATAACTCACCCCTCCTTCAGTTTGAAGTGTTTCCTTTTATATAGCACATCAGCAAACTTCGAGCAATGCTCGTCTAAATGCGACCACACCCTAGGACCCTTAGTGCCAAAGAGCCATGATGAAACTGTCTGTTTTCTTACAAGCTGTTCCAATAATATAGCGAAGATTCTTATAGCGACGTGGGCGTCTGTCGCGGCGTATTGCACTTGTTTCTCTGATAATTCCTCAGCTTCCCAATCACTGCATCTAATCTGGTGAAAAAACGCATTTTTGTTTGTGTTTCTTCCTACAATCTGGGTTTTTTAAGTCGAGAGTCAAAAGCGATCATCTGGCTGTTTTTACCCGGCTACGGGCAAGGGTTCTTATAATTTTAACTATGTATTTTTGTATGTTCATCTGTTCCCTCATTCCTTCTTTACAGTAAATTGAATACGGCAAATAGAGAACAAAGTGACGAACTAAAAAATTATAATAATTTATTGAAAATTAAGTTAAAAAACTAATAATTACTACTATAAAATCACACCCTAAAAATACGAAATAAGAAAATATTTCAGTCACCTAAAAAGACATAGGTACAAAAATGGGCAGGGTAAAGCTGTAGTATGATGCCTGATTGTTCGTTGATTTTTAGCTATCTTATCTTGAATTCTTCATATCATGAGCTATGTACTTAAAACTTTATTGTTGTTGGTGCTTGAAGCACGCTTATCTTTGCCTCGCCTAGTGATTGCTGTACATTATTTTAAATTGCAACACTTTATAGTAATGAGTAAATATTGATTTTTGTTGCTAGAGCTACTTTGTCTGCCGAAAAATATTTTCTAAAAACTTACCCTCCAACTTTTGTCCAAAACAATATCTAGCAATGTAGAAGACAGCATTGCTAAGCCACCGGCCTCAAAGCCATTCAGCTCAGCTAAGTGTCTAATGTCTAGTGTAGACTTTAACACCACAGAGTAATCATGGCTCAAATAGTTCCCATCATCTGCTGCTGCTACACCCACTTTGTAGATTGTTTCATCTTCTAACAGGTCCTGAAATACGTCATTCATTGAAGATAATTTTTTTTCAAATTTGTAAAGTAAAGTGATACTACTATACTTACTTTTAAAGATGCAGGTACTGTTTTTATCGTACTAAGTCTGAACAGACCACAGTATCCATCATAAGAAGATAGCTGAACTAGAGCAACTGGCTGTCTCTTTCCATTATCTGTCACCCATTCACAGTCAAATCCTAAAGCTCTGTGATTTTGACATCGCCTGAAAAATAACATCATTTTTGTTCAGTAATGCATGAATATCACATAGTTGATTTATTAAACAGGTTGATTTATTATTATTGTTTTCAGGTAATGCATTAAATTTAGTGCTTACGCAGTCACAGCTTAGGAACATACTTGAAAATTTATTAATATTTCCACTGTATCCTACCATATCACCTACTATATTATAGTTTATTACTCAATTACACAAAAAGAGCTGAACAGATTTAGATTAAATTTAGCACACAGATAGTTTATAACCCAGGGTAACCACATACAATACTTTTATTCTGGCAGTATGTTCCCGTGGGTAGATTTTCGACCTGCACAGCCCAGGGTGCTACCATGGGCTAAACTTAATTCATTCTAATGTAATTTAAATCCTATTTTGTGAAACTTTATAATTCATTTCTTAAGACACCAATTACTCAAAACACTAAGTAAATACGATATAATAAGAAACATAAGTTAATGTTAAGAATTACCTCCTCAACTCTCCAACAACTTGGTCACAAGATTCTTCAGTGGTAACAGTGTTAATAGTCAAGTAATCAAATAAAACCTCCGCATTTGGGCGTCCCCGCGTCAGTTTGTAAATTACGTATGAAACAGTACATCCCACAGCCAAAGCAGCTGAAGCTGCGCACAAATCATATGTTGCTGGAGCTTGCATTGAACCTTTTTGAAAATTCTCTATGTAAAAGTTATCTACACACAACCTTCACAATGTTTATTAATGACTGAAACATTAAGGAATGTTGTGTTTGTTATATAGATATATCTGTGACGTTACATATGATTTGTGTTACAATGATTGGTATTTATACTATTTACTTCAAATTCATAATTTTGCACCATTGCTCCGATAAGATTGCACCAGCAAGTCCAGTTTGTCTGTCAGTGTCACTGTCAACGTCAAATGATGACGTCTGGTGATGACTGATGTTACTGTCACCTCTTTGTACAGTCATCTCTTATCGCACTTACAATTGTATGTGCTTTGTTGCAGTTCCATTATTAAATTATTTTAATACTGTTAAAACAACTTGAATCTACAAATAAACAGCAGATGCACAGTCATTCGTAGGGTCACGAGAAAACAAGTTTTTGACAGTTTGCATCACTATGTTGGCAACGCTGATTGAATGAATGACAAAAACCATAATCGGATATTTTTGCAATGGCATAGTACAGCTTGGCAAAAAAGAGTCTGGAAAAAATGAGGGCGCCTGTTTAGCAGGTATGGCCACCCTGTATACTAGGACTAAAACGGATAAGATACTTGTTGTTTTAATCAACAAACTATCAACATTCAACAGTCAAGATTTCAAGACTTAATAGGCACACAAGCTTTTACTTTCATTGTATTTAGTAGATTGCGCATCATTTCGCTAGAATAACCGTTTATCTAAGAGATGCGAGTGCCATCATAATTAATAACATAATGAAAACTTATTCAGTATAAAAAATAAATTACACTCAGGGATTGCCGATTGAACCCGATACATAAGAAATAATGTTCAGCAATCGCATTTGCGGCAACCATCTATGGCAGGGTTACTCAAAGTGGGGTTTGCGAACCCCTAGGGGTTCGCCATGTGACTGTAGGGGGTTCACGACAAAATTTACGTAATGGCGGCTGGATGACTGGTAGGAGCATGCGGAAAGCATGAAGGCGCGCGCGCGGCCGTTCGCTCGCTCGTGGCGTGACGTGACACGGTGCGCATGAGAATAACATTGTGTATAGAATAAACTTTATTTTATTTTTTAAACAATGTTATTCTTTTCTTGTTGGGGGGGGGGGGTTGACGGTTCGCTGTCATCTGGAAACTTGAATGGGGGTACGTGGAGCCAGAAGTTGTCTCAAATTTGACATGAATGATGATGAACGAATCCTGTTAATGCTGACAGTTTATAGTCGACAAGATGGCGACTAACAGCTGCTTACTGTCGGAAACTATTCAGAAGTCGGAGAGTACCTATAACATGTCGCATTCGAAAGGTACCGGCAGTGGCGTGCACAGGGTTTTATCAGCGGGTAGGCAGTTCAAAAAAAAAAAACGTCTTTAGTAATTGCTCAAGTTAGTGAAGAAAACCTCACTAGGTGGTTTAAAAGTTTGAAATGGCGATTTCCTGATAATGCTAATAAATGATTTCGGCCACCTCAAATATCTGATCCAGGTGAGTGATAGTTGAAAAAGGCCCTTCATGTGATTCGTATATGTAAATATATTTAATAGGTAAATTAAGTACGGGTAACAGCAAAAATAATAAAGTAAACAAACTCATTTATAAATGATATCTACGCGCCTATCTTTTTTTAAATATGATTTTAAACCATCGTCATAAAAAGTTGGTATGCGTCTTCATTCGACCAATAATTCTTTTTCCGTCGAAAGCACAGAAAGATGTGTAGGTACTAGGCTTGGGCATAGTAGTTCGCGACTGAGATCGCTCAGTTTAGTTCACCGCTCCTTAACGAACTAGTTCGCTCTTCTAGTTCATCCGCTCTTCTAGTTCATCCGCTCGTCTAGTTTATCCGCTCTTCTAGTTCATCCGCTCTTCTAGTTCATCCACTCCCAGCTCGAATCAAAGAGAGGCAGATCGTCCGCTCGTTTAGATTTTGCTCGTACTGCATGTGACAAGATTACGGAATGTTCTACTTTTACCTACAATTTTTGGACTCTAAAAACAGCAAAAACCTTTGAATGATAATTCATAAAATGATCATGATTGTAAAAAATACCAAGGTTTATTGTTGCAATAAATAACTAGTTTAGTGATTACAAAAACCTTTTTGTATTTTGTCCCGTGTATTAGTTTGGTTGACGCCATCCTCGCTCATTCGGTCGCGAACTGATGAACTAACGAACTATGGATCGGGAAATGAGCGAACTAGTTCGCGTAGTTCATCTATGGGAGCGCTCTTTTGAACTAGTTCGTTCGCGAACTACACAACACTAGTAGGTACTTGTTGTTGACTTTGTGTGTTTCTTAAATAGGTACGTAAGAATACGTTTTAATGAAAAACTTCTTCGTAATACTTCTCTCAATACGATAATTACCAAAATCTTTGAGCAAGCCGCGGGATAGTAATCATGTAAATCTGCAAATCCCAAACAATTCCACACTGTACTCGAACTACTAAACTAGCAAGGAAAAAAAAATTTAAAATGTGTGTAAACAACAACATAGCCGGTTTTAGTTGCTTAATTATTACTATGAAACTTACGAGTTGCATTACCTCTTTGCTGGGTTATAATTCTCGTTACTCAGGTACACATTTCCATTTAGATACACTTTTTAACAAACACACATTTTCAACACAAACCTCACAATCGAACAACATTTTGAAAAAAACAAACAAACAGCGTAGTAAGTAAAAATTAAAACAATTCAAAAAACTAATTGAAATAAGCAACAAATCTACCTAAATATTAACGTTTGTAAATGAATTAATCACAAGAAAACTCAATCAAAATAAAAACATAAAACAGCGCGCTTCACATGTACGAAATCAATATGGATCCTTTCGTAAACAAACAATTTCTAAATTTTGATAACTAAAACGTTGACAAATAAAATTGCATCATTGCGAATCGTAATGTTCCTGAGGCTACGTACATATTCAACTTGATCGCATAATACTCACAGCGCGCTGTGATAATACTCACCAATCACAGGCGTGATTGCTGTGCCTGCTGTGGCCTGTGATTGGTTATCCTGCGGCAGGATTTCGCTTTATGTGTGCAATGTATAGACACGAAAATGTAGAAGAAATTACCACTACATGCGTACATTTATTAATGAAATAAAGACACGATCGTTCGCTGCCTGCTTACTGTTACTTACTGATGAATGTGTTGCCGTAGTAAATAGAACGGTATTAACGTTGCTATTATATTTACATTAGGCGTTTAAACTTTTTGAATGGTTTTATTACTTACTGTTAGTATAATTCTTTTATTTTTGAAATATTAGTAACTAGTCCTGATCTAGGGTCTAGACCCTAGGGTCTGCAGTGTCTTTTTGCCTATATGGACTGCACGCCACTGGGTACCGGCAATATCGAATAAACTTGATCAGTTGACTAATGAAGCCGTCAGATATGTCTATGTGGGGTACCTACATAACACTATCACTATCCACAGGACAACGAAAATGAAAGAACACGCAAAAATTTAGGTTTTAAAAGAAAAATTATTCGTGTATATCGAGAGATAACATTATTCGTGTATTCCTTTTCAGTGCTATGATAAATTTTTCCATTAACACTGATGTGTCAGTTTTACATTTCTTATTTATGAAATCTTAATAGTGTAAAAATCTTTCTTAGACGTTTACGGCTCCCATTATAACCCAAGTCTCCTCAAACTATAGGTGATATATTACGTAGAATAGGTACCTGAAAAATAATAAATGTAAAATATACATTTTTTTTTCTGTGGTATGTGTGGTATGCGATAATAGCATTAATAAAAAATACTTGCCCGTTTCTTTAGTGTTGAACTTTTGGTATAATTGCACACAGATCAAAATCGTCTAATTCTTTCTTCCACCAACTATTTTGGTGTTTCTCCAGGTGTAGAAAAAATCCTTAATTTTTTTCACCTTCACTAACAACTTCTCTGATTGTACTGTGAGATTTACCTTGAAAAAAATATAAAGACAATCATATTTATTCCATGTACATTTTTCAATTTCAAGTATCAACCATTAAGAGTCAACGTACGCGCGATTTGACAAACTAGAAAACATAACTTCAATAATCTATTAGTAAATTTCACAATAAAATGGCTTCAGACTTATAATACCGATAAAACTTAGTATTAGAAAGGAAAAACAATGACTGGCATTGACTAAAATATACATTTCTTGGATAAATGTCGTGTTTGTGTTGTCGGCAGTTCTTTCGAAAACATTGTCAATCGAAGATAAAATTTCTTCCGCTTCAGATTCCGCCAAATATCTTACGAAAACTTGGTATATCACAGCTCACACCACTACTCCTTATTGTTTTATTCATTTTTTATATGTACAAAAGCATTAATAATTGATAGTTAATTAGAACTAAGTGAAATACAACTGGGAACATGACACAAAGACAGAGAAGCTACTTGTTGTTGATAAACAAAGCAGTGTTGCCACAAAAAATATATTTTAGTTACAATTATCACGCCGACAGACTCTTTTTTGCCAAGCTGTAATGGTAGTGGAGCCTAGTTTTTCAGCAAACAAGACTCTCGTACCCAAATATTAAATTTTCATGCTGAACATAATTAGCACATTTCAAAGCTAAAAAACCCTTTGGCCCCCTTACTATTATGTTATTAGGGTTATGAGCTTCTGATCAAATAGTCAATAGTAGTAGTAGTAGGGGTGTAAGGGGGCACACTTACCATCTCAGTGCCCCAAGTCAACCTCACCTGCACGTGGTGCACCCTGCTGAATAACAAACGAGGCTCTGACGACCGACAAGTGGCGGGATAACCACTTCTATAAAAAACTTCACAGCTAAATGGCACAGACTAGTGATGGGCAGCAGCGTCACTAGCGCAAGAAGCTGTGATCTGCGATCGCCAACCCGCATGCCCAGCGTGGCGATTATGGGCAAACCCTCCAAATGGCAAGCCAAAATCAACCACGGCCCCCAGTTCCCGGCCGCCTTGCTATTCCTGATTTTGGCGGCGGTCACGGTAACGGCAAGGTAGGGGGTGCGAAGAATCCCCGGGTTACGAATAGCCGCCAAACCCAACTGACCTTGGCTACGTACAACGGACGCACGTTACGGCTCGACGAACACCTAGTGCAGCTAGAAGAAGAGCTCGGAAAGATAAAGTGGCACATTCTTGGGTTGAGTGAAGTCCGAAGAGAGGGGGAGGACACCATAACCCTTGAATCAGGCCACCTTCTTTATTTCCGAGAGGGAGACCAGCTATCCCAGGGCGGAGTCGGGTTCCTGGTAAACAAATCCCTTTGTGACAACGTTGTGGAAGTCTCCAGTGTCTCGAATAGGGTAGCGTACCTCGTAGTTCAGCTAACCAAGAGGTATAGCCTCAAGGTTGTCCAGGTATACGCACCGACCTCGGCACACTCGGATGACGAAGTGGAGGAAATGTACGAGGACATTTCCAAGGCCTTGCATTCCACCACTAAGGCCCACTACAATGTTGTTATGGGGGATTTTAACGCTAAAGTGGGAGTACAGAATTGCAGTGAATCGGTAGTAGGATCCTACGGGTTTGGCAGCAGAAATCATAGGGGGCAAATGCTTGTCAACTTCCTTGAGAAGGAGGGGCTTTTCTTGATGAATTCCTTCTTCAAGAAACAGCCCCAAAGGAAGTGGACGTGGCGAAGCCCCGACACTATGACAAAAAATGAGATAGACTTCATCATAACGGATAGGAAGCATATATTCAGAGATGTCTCAGTGATCAATAGGTTCAATACCGGCAGTGATCACAGACTTGTCCGAGGCTCTCTGAATATTAATTTCAAGCTCGAGCGAACTCGTTTGATGAAGTCTAGGCTCCGACCAAGTATGCTCCAAACTATGTTAGGATCTGAAGCGTTCCAGTTAGACCTGGAGAACCGATTCGCTGCCATGGAAACCACAAATGACGTCGACCAGGCCCTCGACCAAATGGTGGGAATCCTCAGGGAAGAAGGTGTGAGGTTTTGCAAAATGCGGCGTACGGGCGGGAAGTCCAAACTTTCGAAGGAGACTCTGGAGCTTATGACGGAACGACGTGAAAACCCACCTGTCACTTCGTCAGAACATCGGGCACTCAACAATAAGATAAGATCATTGGTACGACGCGACCTCCGACGCTCTAATACACGCTTCATAGAGAAAGCGATTGAGCAAAATCGGGGGTCGAAAGTGTTCGTCCAACCACTTGGGAGGAGCCACCTGACGAAGTTGACTACATCAAGTGGGGATATCGTCGTTTCGAAGCCGGAGATCCTTTCGGAAGTCGAAAACTTCTACGGCCGTTTGTACGCATCGCATGCATCTCGACCTGATCCCGAAAATGAGGATTCTAGAGCCACCTTAACCCGCCACTTCACAGAAGACCTGCCAGAGGTCAGCCAAGACGAAATCGAGGCGGCTCTCAAACAGCTTAAAAATGGAAAAGCCCCTGGTGAGGACGGGATTACGACCGAGCTCCTGAAAGCGGGAGGAAGTCCTGTACTGAAAGAGCTTCGGGAGCTCTTCAACTCTGTCCTGTTCTCTGGGAGAACTCCAGAAGCGTGGCGAAGGAGTGTGGTCGTACTTTTCTTTAAAAAGGGAGACAAAACCCTTTTAAAGAACTACAGACCCATTTCGCTCCTAAGCCACGTATATAAGCTGTTTTCTAGAGTCATCTCAAATCGTCTAGCGCGGAGACTCGACGAGTTTCAACCACCGGAGCAGGCTGGGTTTCGTGGAGGATACAGCACCATAGACCACATCCACACAGTGCGGCAGATTATACAGAAGTCCGAGGAGTATAGTCGGCCGCTGTGTCTTGCGTTTGTGGACTATGAGAAGGCTTTTGATTCTATCGAGACCTGGTCTGTTTTGGAGTCTTTGCAGCGATGCCAAGTCGACTGGCGATACATCCAAGTGCTGAGATGTCTTTATGAAAACGCCTCAATGACCGTCCAAACTCAAGACCGGCAAACTGAACACATCGCCCTGCGTCGAGGAGTGAGACAAGGGGACGTAATCTCCCCAAAATTGTTCACTAACGCACTGGAGGATGTGTTCAAGACGCTAAACTGGAGAGGACGCGGAATCAACATCAACGGCGAGTATATCTCACACTTGAGATTTGCAGACGACATCGTCATACTGGCGGAATCGCTGCAGGACTTGCAGCAGATGCTGGACGGCCTAGTTGATTCTTCTGTACGCATTGGTCTCCGGATGAACTTGGACAAAACACAGGTTATGTTCAACGATCACGCAACTCCGGGACCGATTGCGGTCAATGGCGGCGCTCTCAAGGTTGTTCGAGAATACGTTTACCTCGGGCAAACTCTGCAGTTTGGTAAGAACAACCTTGAGAAAGAGGCTAACAGGAGAATTCAGCTGGGCTGGGCAGCATTTGGGAAGCTTCGTCGAGTCTTCTCGTCGCGTATTCCACAGAGCCTAAAGACGAAAGTCTTCAACCAGTGCGTCCTACCTGTTATGACCTACGGAGCCGAAACGTGGACACTCACGGTACGGCTGGTCCACAAATTTAAAGTCGCTCAGCGAGCTATGGAACGAGCTATGCTTGGAGTATCTCTGAGGGACAGAATCCGGAATGAGGTGATCCGGCAGAGAACCAAAGTTGTCGACATAGCTCATAGGATTAGCAAGCTGAAGTGGCAATGGGCCGGCCACATTAGCCGTCGAACCGATGACCGTTGGGGTAGACGTGTTCTTGAGTGGAGACCGCGAATCGGCAAACGTAAGGTAGGACGCCCTCAGGCTAGGTGGAGCGACGATCTTCGCAGGGTGGCTGGTAGCAGCTGGATGAGAGTTGCCGAAAATCGAGCTAAATGGCGTGCAATTGGGGAGGCCTATGTCCAGCAGTGGACTGCTATAGGCTGATGATGATGATGATGATGATCAAATAGTCCACATTGGCTAATAATGGCGTGTGACTGACACTGGCTTGGCCACCATCAGGGATTTTAATAATACAAACAATTAGTCGCCAAATATCAGAATTAGTCGGTCACTGGTTCAAAACTTATAAGGGTTTATTGGTGGCCGATCTGAAGAGCGCTTACTCCAGCTTGGCCACATTTATATCTCAAAACCCAGGGCACCTAGTGGAGATATGTTTTCTCCTAAATTTAGTCGCTAATTAGTCAGATTTAGTCGGGTCTTTGTTTAGAAGACATAACTGAGTTCAATTTTTAAAAGTCCAAGAGCTAGATCGAAGAGTTTACGAAAAATATGTTTATTAATATGTGTAATATACTTCTAGTTTTATCAGTCTTAAGTCCTTAGAAATTTCAGAGAGATACATTCTCCGTTATATACATGTTTTTATGTTTTGCTCTTGCTTGTACCAATGTATGGAGTAATTGAATTCTTTAATATCTTTTTAATTACACGCTGACTAAATCTGTGACTTGGCGACAAAATTTAGGAGAAAACAGATTTCCGCTAGGTACCCTAGTTTTTGAGAAATAAATGTGGCCAAGCTAGCGAAATTCTCTCCTAAATAACTTTTGAGCCAGTGACCGACTAATTCTAATATTTGGCGACTAATTTTTTGTGTTATCAAAATTAATATCTCTGATGGAGGCCAAGCCAGTGGACAGTCACACCATTGGAATAGTAATCGTAGTGGAGCCTAATTTTTTCAACACAAGATATTCACGTACGCAATTATCAAGTTTTAGTACTGAATTTACTTGCTCAAAAACCCTCTAGGCTCTCGTTCTGTGTAATCAGAATGCACCTCTGATCAAATAGTTGTGTAATTATAGCCCTTGTTAACACTCAATTTCAATCTCTGTGATTTCAACTATATAAGTTAGAAATAAACTTAGGGATAACTGCATACGAAATAAAACAAACATAAAATATTTCTACTTTACCATTTATTTAGTAATGTAATTTTCCTTGTTATGTTAACCATTTTCATTTGAATTTAAAACGACAAAAATGTCTTTTATTTTATTCACATAATAAAAAATCGAGATCATTGTCCCTCTGACCGGTGGGAACGATTAACTAGGCACGAATTACAAATTCGTATTAAAAAAATATAGGTAAATACGTAATGAATAGTTTAAAATATTACAGCTGTACAATGCAGCATATTTTCAATAAATATGTAGTTTATAAAAAATCTACTGTCAATTTTCATTGAGTAATATATAAATGTACAGACGCCAGCACATCAAGCTACCGGAAACTGTCACAATCAATCTTGAACCAAATAGTTCAGCGATAAAGTTGAAAACCTAATTTTTTTTAAATTGGCAGATTGTAGTAGCATTGTGTGCTGGCGTCTGTACATTCATATATTACTCTGTATGTTATAGATTCACAATATGAATCTATAATGAATGAACGATTAATGATGATTATGTTAACTATCAATATAAAAATATCTTTCATTTTCATTTTCTGACATTCACCTATTCGAATAAGATCGAAAAAATGTTTAATCATTTCACCGATTAAGTTCTTGCAAGGCAACACTACGTACAATATTATAAAAGTAGAAAATGGCCTAAAGTAAATTAAGCCTTGTTCCAAGTAAACTTAATTCTTTTTATTAGCGATGAGCCGGATTGATAAAAAATTTTATCCGCGGATATGGACCTGAATACGGACATTTAGTATCAAGATCCGCGGATACGAATACGAAACATATCTTTCTTTTTTATTCAATCGATGTCGATGCACGTGACCTTGAAATGATAGTTACCGACCGCCACTTAACGTTTTATTTGACAGGGCATGTTTCGACATGCATTGCGCGGATCTTTCTTTTAATTTGTATATAGTTTAGTCACTAAATATTTGATTTTAAGAAATAAAAATAATCTGGATGGAATTAAATTGCTAACTTAATTAAAATAAAAGGTAAATGATCCGGTAAAAAAATATCGGATACAGATCTTTCTTCTCCGTCGGATATTCGCGGATACGGATACGGATATCCGACACATCACTACTTTATATATAGCTACTAGGTTGCATATGATTAAATTATTATTGTGTTATAATTATAATTTAAATAAATAAACATTTATATTTGGCTCTCTTCCTCTTCTACTTAAAATTATTATTTAACAGACAAATATGTTAATCCAACGGATTTTAAGTCTTCTTGGGTGATAGTGCCTTTCTTCAATTTCGCTTTTAACCTAAAAAAAAAAAATATCAGTTCAATGTATCAAAAATACATTATATCTACTGTGACTTTTAAATTACTAGCTTTTGCCAGCGACTTCGTCCGCGTAAATGTAGGTTATCGCGGACGCAAACGAAGTCGTCCAGTAAAAAAGTAGCCTATGTCCTTTCTTGGGATTCAAACTTACCTCGTACCAGATTTCATTAAAATCTGTTCAGTAGTTTAGTTGTGGAGACAGAGTTACTTTCGCATTTATAGTAAATTGCCGAATCCACACTAATATTATAAATGCAAAAGTAACTCTGTCTGTCTATCTGTCTGTCTCGCTTTCCTGCTAAAACTCCTGAACCGATTTAAATGAAATTTGGTACACAGATAGTTTAGAGCCTGAGAAAGGACATAGGCTACTTTTTATCCCGGTAGTACGTTCCCACGGGATATTTTCCGAACTCCACGCGGGCGAAGCCGCTGGCAAAAGCTAGTTGCTTATAATTGTACTTGTGATTGCCTCGTTGGTTTAATGGTCATAAGTGCTACTGCTGAGCATGCGGTCCTGGATGCGATTACCAGGTCGGGCAGTGTTATTGGGTTTTCTATCTGGATTTTTTCCTGGATTTGTGCCGGGTTGGTGGCAATAGGCTCGCCTCCTATTACATGGTACTTAAACATAATTAGCGAAATGTGAGTGTACTATACACCTCTGTCCAACCCTAACTTCTTTATCCCTAATATAGGTACGTTATGCTCGCATCGTTTCAAACGATTCAGAGCCTTATTTTATCATACAAATAAGGTTAAAGTTCGCTGGTACGCGGCGAACCAAATGTGGTATCTCAGGGACTTAGAGGAAACAAGGCGTAATGATATGATATGTGACTTATAAATTAAGATTACTTTGGAATCTTATTGTAATTTCTGAGATCGTGTGGCGCCGGACGTAAAGAATAACACCACCCCATTTCTTCCCGTGGGTGTCGTAAGAGGCGACTAAAGGACTTACTAGGGAATGGGCAGCAGGGTTCTCTATGCATTTTACCACCAAACTGCGATCGCCAAGCCGCCTGCCAAGCGTGGCGATTATGGCAAATCCCCCCAAAAAATGTACCGGCGGTGCATGGAGGAGGCTTGCAGTGGACTTCTTCCGGCTGAAATGATGATGATGAAATGGGGAATATGGGTATGGACAATCAGATTCTTCGTCAGTCTGTCGTATAAGAGGGGTCGATAAAATGTATCCCATCTTCTTTTATTCATATTATCCCTCACACAATCTATCCTTCTTTCCGTCCATCAACATTTCATCCCTCCTAATGACATCACACTACAAAAAAAAACAGAGACAAACATCCTTACCTCTCCTCATTATGTTTGGTAGACCATAGAGCAGGCATGAATCGAGGCTTCATAGTGGTCAGAAAATGGTTGCGCCAAAGCTCTTCGAGGAGAAGCAGTCCGCCGTTCTTTAGGTAATAGTTCACTACTTTCTCACCGTGAGATGCGTAATCTGCATTCTCAAATCTGGAAAATATAAATATATTTTTGTTACAATTTTCGTAAGAATTCGGATGATTTTGGATGCCATGTCAAATACCTACTAAAAAAACTATTTAGAAACTAGTGATGCGCCGGATATCCGTATCCGCGGATATCCGTGGAAGAAGACGGATCCGTATCCGTTACTTTTTTGGCGGTTTTTCACGGAACTTTTACCTTATTAATTTTCAATACATAGATGAAATTCTATATACCGGTAGCAATGAAAAACTATGAAATTCTATTAATTTTGTTTTTCATTTCTTGAAATCAAATGGATCAAAATGGGTGAATTATGATAAACTGAATAGGCTAGAAGAAGTATGGAGCAACTCTCCAAATGCCAAATAGATGATGAACTTCTAAAAGGAAAAACATGTTTTGACACCTAGAAATACGAAGAATATTAAAAAAAAACTGCAAAGATGATTGGTTCATTTTACAATCAGCTGAATACTTACAGGAAAGGGGAAGGTTAGGTTTTACCTGACACTGTACAAGGATATCATTGTACAGTCGAAGTTGTTGTTGGCCTCAGCGGAGCTGGTTATACATACGGGATAGTCAGCTTCCTTGAAATGCTGAGAAATGCCTAGTGCTACGCCTGTGTGTGACAAGGTTTCAAAAGAGCACCACCAGCCAGTCCGATCTGCCTACGTCCACGGTCGTGCTCCCCGGGCAATGCTGCGTCTACACCCCACGAGTGTCACATACTTATTAAATCCTCGTAGACGCAGTAGCAGACAGGAGAAGGGCAAAAGGCGAGTATTCGGCGCCATAAAACCGAAACACCCGTAAGGCCTCAACAGCCCCTGCCAGGGTCACGAGTCTGCCAGGGTCACGAGGCTGCCAGGGTCACGAGATTGTTCGAAAGAGATACCGTGACTCTGGCACATGGGCAACTGAAGGAACACGGGTGGGTTTTAGTCAGTAAAAGTCTGACACGCCCTCCCACTCCGCCCAGAGCGGGAGAAGTCATTTGATGATTTCCCATCCAAAAAAAAAAAAAAAAAAAGGCCTCAACAGCCTTGGATTATCCCCTTAAAGGATTATTGGTGCAGAAGGCAAGGGGAAACCACTGCAACTAATCTCCCAAGACAATCAACATGGAAGTACAACGTAACAGAGCACGATCGCCATGCAATCCGCTCGTGTCCGGGACACGTGGTGAGAAAGGGACTACCGGCCATGGAGGAGTAGGAGACCAGGCTCACCATGGAAACTCTGCTACTGGAATCTCCGTCAAGCTACGCCAAACCCAGACGATAGGTACATGGAATGTGCCAGGTTTGCTTCACCCGGGAAAACTCGACATCCTAGAAAGGGAAATTTCTAGATGTGCCTTAAATATATGTGGGCTCAGTGAAACACACTGGAAGAACAGCGGCCATTCAGTCACCGATAAACACATAATTTACTACTCAGGCAATGAAAGCACCAGTCGAAATGGAGTCGCATTTCTTATATCCAAAGAACTAAGAAATTGTGTGATGGGATACGAACCAGTCAGCGACCGAATAATCAGTATTAAACTAAAAGCAACACCAGTGAATCTTAACCTCATCCAAATATATGCACCCACCAGCTCCTCAAGTGAAGAGGCTCTAGAAAACTTCTACACCGAACTTGAGACCACAATTACAAAAATCCCAAACAGAGAGCTGCTAATGATCTTAGGCGATTTTAATGCCAAAATCGGAACTTCCGAAAGGCGGAAGAGATTGGAAGTCTGTGATTGTTCCAAGCTGAAGCTCGCGGTGGAACAAAGCTGGAAAAAGTGTTTAGATGCCAGATACGACGAAGAATCGCCAGACATTCTATGGGATCGTGCCAAGAATATCATCATTAGTGCAATCACCGAGACAAATCCAGCAAAATCTCGAAAGCGACAGCTCTGGATGTCTGATGATACTCTTGCTTTGGTTGAGAAAAGACGAGATATGATGGCGAAAGGAGCAGATTTCCGGGCTATAAATGGTATGTCTGCCCAAATTCAGACTGCATGCCGTAAAGACCAAAACGCCCACTATCAGAGAATATGTCAGGAAATAGAAGTACACTCAGGCCGCTGTGAATCGCGAGACCTCTACCAGAAGATTCGTTCCCTAACCAAATCACTGACATCTAAAGCTTGGGCAATTGAAGACAACAATGGTGTCATCGTGACAGAACTTGACCAAATTTCTGAGACCTGGAAGAATTACTGTCAGTCTTTATTCCACGACCCCCAATCACAAAATTACCCTACAACCGTGCCCAATGAATTGGAACCAGACATACTGAAGTCGGAAGTTAGAGCAGCAATTAAGCACCTGAAGAACGGCAAAGCTATAGGCAGAGATGCAGTTCCCATTGAGACTATAAAAGCCTTGGGAGAGCAGGGAGTTGATATCTTCTTCGATATATGTAACAAGGTATGGAGGACTGGAATTTGGCCTACTGATTGGACCCATACAGTCTTTACACCGTTGCATAAAAAGGGCTCCACTAAGATATGTAGCAATTACCGCCTTATTGCACTCATCTCACACGCTAGCAAAATACTGCTTCATATTCTTAACGAACGTCTAAAGGCTTACTTATCCAAAGAGATTGCGCCGGAACAAGCTGGATTCGTGAAAGGGAAAGGCGAACAAATATTAATTGTTCGTCAGGTTGTTGAGAAAGCTCGAGAATTCAACAAGCCGACCTATATCTACTTTGTGGATTTCTCCAAGGCGTTCGATTCAGTAAAATGGCCAATGTTGTGGAAAACCTTACTGGAAATGGGCACGCCAAAACACCTAGTACATCTGTTAAGAATGCTATACGAGACAGGCACAGCTTCAGTTCGAACCGATGGAATGCTGTCGAACAATTTCCATCCTAGTGCAGGTGTACGTCGAGGTTGCATAATATCACCGCTCCTTTTCAATGTTTACACCGAACTCATCATGCGCATTACTCTGGAGGACTGGACAGACGGTGTCTCAATCGGTGGCTACAGAATTGCAAATCTGCGTTACTCTGATGACACCACGCTATTTGCGACTACCGCAAGTCATCTAGAAAAACTACTTCGTAGAATGGAGAACGTGAGCATCGCATTCGGACTACAGATTAACCGCAAGAAAACAAAAGTGATGATCGTGGACCGCGGAAACAAAAACTCGCCCGAGGTCTCTAAAATTGCGAACTGCGACGTGGTCCAGTCCTATATTTATCATGGAGCGTTAATCTCGAATGGAGGTGGGTGCATTGATGAAATTAAGCGACGTATGGCAATAACTAAATCATCGATGGACACTCTGAAAAAGGTCTGGAGGAACAGAGATCTAACAAAAGCCACCAAGGTCCGACTTGTTCAGACACTGGTTTTCCCTATTTTCCTATACGCTGCTGAGACGTGGACGGTTCGCGACATTGAGAAGAAAAAGATAGACGCTCTGGAAATGTGGTGGTGGAGAAAAATGCTTGGGGTATCGTGGAACGAGTTTCGTACCAACATCTCGATACGCCAAGAGCTCATTATCAAAAAGCGTCTATCTGATCTGGTCCAAACGCGCATATTAAAATACTTCGGAAACGTCTCGAGGCGTGACGGTGACTCTTTAGAACGCATTGTCGTGCAGGGTAGAGTGGAGGGCACTAAACCACGTAGACGGTCACCCATGAGATCAAATAAAATCCGCAGTGGGCGATCCATTATATACGTGCACCCACAATTCCAAAAATCGGATTGGATGGCGAGAAATCGTGAGGAGAATCACATCAGCCCCTAGTCAACAAATTTCATGAGGACCATGACCGCTCTGACAAGAGTGTTACGAAGAAGAAGAACAAGAAGAATACTTACACCACTTGAATTTCGCAAGCTTCCTTCAACAAGTCCTCGGTCAGCTTATCGTGGTCAGGGTAGTTTTGCAGTATCATCTCTTCTAACTCCTTCCGTCTCGAGTCGGGGAGTTTGTGAGACAAATACATGAGGGCTCGCCCACAAGACCGGATTTTTCTGTTGAAAAAATTTTTTTTTTGTAAAGAAACTTTGTTGGAAACGAATAATGAGTAACTTGATATGTTTTTGTTTTTTAATAAGTAAAGCTCTTATTTCGTCTGATGTTAGCTTATAAAAACGCATTATATGGAGAATTGTGCTGACGGAACCCTATAGACGACTTTTTGTAACTATCACAAATATTTAGGTATTGAAAAGAAAACTAAGTAAGTATCACTTAAATAAAAAGTAAATATCAAGTAAATATGTAATATAAGTATGTTATGGAATGTTAAAGGCACGATGGGGTTGGCATATCTGTTTAGATAAAAACCTCAAAACAAATAAAGATAAAAAAGTAAGTATCAAGTTTTTTTGCGTTTTTAATGCAATTTCTTGTTGCTAGTTTTTATTCAAAAAGGATGTTGCTGTACGTGCTTTTGCTATCCATCTCATTCTATGAGATACCTGTATAGGTTTGGGTTGTAGCTTGGGTTTCCTAAGAAAGTTGTTCTGTTTTCTGAGCAAAATTATGTCTGGACTTTAAAAGAGACTACGACCTCTGAGTTTGTTTCGGGCTTTCTTCTCAGATTAGCCAGATAGGAAATGCCGACCATATTTAGTTTATATAGGTTACTAGCTTCTGCCCGCGGCTTCGCCCGCGTGGATGTCGAAAAATATCCCACAGGACTGTACTACTGGGATTAAAAGTACCCTATGTGTTAATCCAGATAAACAATGTGTTATTGCACGGTTTGCTTTGTGTTATCCAAGGAGCAGCACTTGGATTGATAAATGATTGTTGTAGGATAATTAATCCTAAAACCTAACAATAGTGACGGAATATATAACAGAACGGCAAATTACCTACTTGCATGACAAATTTGAAGGCAACTTTAAAGCGCAAATATAAATTCTCTTTATTCCCTGGGAATTTCGAAAAAAAATGTTACCTAAATTATTCAAATGAAGATTTTACTTAACTTGCTGTTCACAGGGGTTTAAGATTATTAATTTTTTAGTCTATATTTAAAGTATTTCCTTAAATACTACTTATAGGTTCTACCCTCAGGTGCTAATACAACCAGGCTGCTAGATGAGCTCACTCCCGAGCGGGCCACGTAAAAGTGGGCGAGCGAGAAGAAGTCCCCTCTAAGATCATATCCCGCTGTTTTCAGTGACTGTTCTCCTTTAAGTCTACCCCTGTTAAATTAAGTGTTTTGCCTTGAGATTTATTTATGGTCTTGTCAAAGCAGACTTTGAGGGGAAACTGCACTCTTTTGAACTCAAGGGGTAGTTCGATGGCGTTAGAGGAATCCTCGGAATAAACACAGACTCCTCTCAGGAACAACGTGTCAGTATAGTTGCCTCGATAACATTTCGTTGCAATATTTTCACTCACAACTTGGTGTCATTGCATAATTTTAGCGGGTTTAAATTACGCAGCAACATAACAGCAGGCGTAGCATGAACAATTCTATCTCTATTCTACCAAGAATAGACAAAGTTCTTTCTATTCAATTCGACATCTCTTCGGGCCGAGCACGGAGCGACCCGTAAACTCGGGTTTCTATGAAGACAAAGACAGTTATTCTTTCCATAGCAAGAGAGTGGTAACTAATGTAATTAAGGTGGATCCGCTAAGGACTTTTTCATTGAATAGTCATACAGTGTGAATAAAAGATCTTTGAGTATTGTATTGATGATTATAATTAATATGATCCTGTAAAAAAAATGTACCCCCAATCGAATCTCCAACTCAAAAGTAGAGAAAAATTGGTCGCCATGGTCGACATCGTAGAATTTTGTCGCCTGAAGAATAGAAATATCTCCTCTCTTTAGTTTTAACATCGCCGTGCCATTTTGCCTATTCTTCCGTCGACAAAACTCGTTTCTATGGTGGTCATGCTACGCGTGCTGGGCGCAAACTCAAAATTTTTAAATGTGCGTTGGGAGCCCGAGAAGCTTCAATGTGTTAAGAAACTAAAGCGGGTAATGTATGACGTCATCGTTGTTTATCACTCGAGTCCACTGATTTATAATTATTTTCAACTCCTTCAAACGATCTCAAAGGAATTCCATTGATGATTGTAGCTTGGTCGTTATGTTTTACTTTAATGTATAAACTGAAGTCGCACTATTGGTCACGGAACGTACAGATTTAGATGTTAGTGCGTAAAGTATTATAGTAGGTATGTGCCCAATTAGTTTTTATTTATAAAGTTACATAGGTATCTATTAAAGAATAGTTAGTGTAGTTATTTAATTTTATTTAATACAGGAACAAACGCGTTTTTAGGGTTCCGTTGCCAAATGGCAAAAAACGGAACCCTTATAGATTCGTCATGTCTGTCTGTCTGTCTGTCCGAGTATGTCACAGCCACTTTTTTCCGAAACTATAAGAGCTATGCTGTTGAAACTTGGTAAGTAGATGTATTCTGTGAACCGCATTAAGATTTTTACACAAAAATAGAAAAAAAAAACAATAATATTTGGGGTTCCCCATACATAGAACTGAAACTCAAAAAAAAAAAAACATCAAACCCCTACGTGTGGGGTATCTATGGAAAGGTCTTTAAAAATGATATTGAGGTTTCTGATACCATTTTTTTCTAAACTGAATAGTTTGCGCGAGAAACACTTCCAAAGTGGTAAAAAGTGTCCCCCCCCCCGTAACTTCTAAAATAAGGGAATGATAAATCTAAAAAAAATATATGATGTTCATTATCATGTAAAATTCCACCGAAAATTGGTTTGAACGAAATCTAGTAAGTAGTTTTTTTTTATACGTCATAAACCGTAAACCACAATTTACCTTTCATTCAGTTAACTCGAATATAAAAATTAAAAAATAATAATAATTTCATAAACATAAACCTTATGCATAAACTGTGAATACCTGCAGGTTTGTACGGAACCCTCGGTGCGCGAGTCCGACTCGCACTTGGCCGGTTTTTTTACATGTCACTTCATGATCATCTGCCTAGCCTTTTCCTAACTATGTTGGGATCGGCTTCCAGTCTAAACGGATGCAGCTGAGTACCAGTATTTTACATGGAGCGACTACCTACCTGACCCCCACAACCCAGTTACTGGGTAATACGATACCCCTTGGTAAGACTGGTTGTCAGACTTTCGGGCTTCTGACGACCCGTAACGACGGTCTAATATCTACGAAAGACAGCCGAGATTCCGAGGCACGGAAGGGTCTTATTATGTAAAGATGGTCACCCATCTACAGACCAACCGCGGCAAGCGTAGCTTAACTTGAACGATCGACCCGTGCGGCTGTTATATCTTGCAAATATCCCTACTACAACATATTATAAATTTTAATGTGAATGTAAGTTTGTTTGTTACGCTTTCACGCGAAAACTACCGAACCGATCATCATGAAACTTTGTACACATATTCTTGGAAGTATTAGAAGTAACGTAAGATACTTTTCATGAAAAAAAAAAAAATACGAAAGATAAAATTTGGTACGGGGTAAGTTTGAACCCCAAGAAAGGACATACACCTATTTTTATTCCGAGATTTCGTCTTCGTCCACGATAACCGTAATTTAAACGGATGAAGTTTACGCGGATGAAGTCGTAGGCCAAAGCTTAGTTCATATTAATATCAGTTACATATGTGATACTTCTTGATACTTTGGCGGGCTGCCCCGCATGCCATGCGTACGTCTACCATTCCACGTAGGATTTTCGAAGCCCTATTTGACTCAGTTAGGGGATGATTTTGGAAAAATTGTGATACACGTGTCTCATAATTATACTTCAGAAGTATGTGTACCAATTTTTGTGTCCATCAACCCAGAGAATAAAAT
Organism: Aporophyla nigra; assembly: GCA_947507805.1. Taxonomy (NCBI): domain Eukaryota; kingdom Metazoa; phylum Arthropoda; class Insecta; order Lepidoptera; family Noctuidae; genus Aporophyla; species Aporophyla nigra. Next base: position 22,936,444 of record OX382294.1, read on the forward strand.
GTTTCATAGAAAATTCAAACTCCCATTTCACCCTCTTAGGGAAGGAATTTCAAAAAGCCCTTTCTTAGTGGATACCTACTCTTCACAAAGAACACACCCTCCAAATTTCATGTCTCTAGGACCGGTGGTTTAGGCTGTGCGTTGATATATCAGTCAGTCACTCAGGACTTTGAATTTTATATACATAGATTGAATAGCCTATTTATCGAGGAAGGCTATATACTATATAATATCACGATTGGACCCTACGGAGCCGAGCAAAAAGAAAAAGTCACAAATACGAAGACCTCGCCCAGGCAGGCGATTCGATGCGACGGGGAGGGTCGGGGAGCAAGAAATTGTATGCGGACAAAGTCGCGGGCAGGAGCTAGCCGTGAATATTACTAATATCTGGGTAGATTTTAACTATTAGCTCTTCTATAATGGTCAGAATTGTGCCTAACTCTGTAGGGAGAATTAGTTTATTATCCACATCTTCGAAGCCCTATTTGACTCTGTAAGGGGATGATTTTGGAAAAACTGTGATACACGTATCTCATAACTATAATTGAAGAGTATGTGTACCAATTTTTGTTTCAATCGACCCACAGAATAAAAAGTTTCACAGAAAATTCAACCCCCCATTTCACCCTCTTAGGGGTGGAATTTCAAAAAACCCTTTCTTAGTGGATACCTACTCCTCACAAAGAACACACCCTCCAAATTTCATGTCTGTAGGACCAGCGGTTTGGGCTGTGTGTTGATATATCAACAGTCAGTCAGTCAGTCAGTCAGTCAGTCAGTTTCTCCTTTTATACATATAGATAACAGTTATCATGAAAATCTGTCATTTTAACCAGTATTTGACATTAAAAAAGGTGTCGAAAAATGTTATGTATTTAGGTTACGTTATTGTTAGACCGTTGTGCTCTTTCTTCGGTAGCCAAAGCGTTAAGTGGTGGTCTTAAAACATTTTAAACGTCAGCACGGCCACACATCAAGCTATACATTTCCAGTATAAACTGACATCTCAATGTACGAAAAGCCTATACAATGCGAGGTCAGCTAAAACTAGAAATGTATAGCTTGACCTGTAGCCGTGTGTACTGCTAAATAATATTTCTATTTAAATATTTTTTATTTTTTTATTTTCTTAAGACAAATACAGATTTAACAAGTTTTATATAAAGACAATTTAAATGAGCTTCGTTAGTAACACAATGCTATACAAACCTAGGAACTGAAATCTGTACACAAATTTGAAAAATCCTGCCTCTCAAACTAGGTAACGTGTATCTTGAGAGACAGTGATTCAGCTTAGAATAAATAATAAATATCTTAGGACAACCAACACATCGTTATCTGATCCCAAACTAGGCAGAACCTGTACTATGGTAACCAGACAACTGATAAATATACTTATATATTTCTAAATACATACATATTATGGATAAATTACACCCAGACACAGAACAAATAATCGTGCTCATCACACAAAGATTTGTCCTGGGTGGGAATCGAACCCACGACCTCAGCCTTAGCAGTCAAGGTCACTAACCACTAGACTAACAGGCCAGAATGTGATGATATAGTATAATAGTAGACTGTGTCGATCTACTTGAGCGACTGAATATAATAAAGCTGATTTAAAATACATGTAAAGTTCGTCACCTGCGAGCTGGGTCCTCGTACGTCTTCTTCCCGCGTCTCTCGCTGGGCAGTGGCGCGTCACACATCGTGACTAGCCGCTCGCGCACCGCGTAGTCGTTGATATTGCTCTGTTGGTGACACGTCGCGCATAGCAGGACCACGTCGTGCGATGAGTGTTCCTTCATCAGCTCTGTAATAGATTAAAGTTCATTTGTTATCATTTTGAGTCAGTTTCAGAGGGACTGAAAGATGCAATGTTCTGGGTGGTGCCCGACCGACGTAAAGAATAGCATATCCTCATTTTTTCCTGTCGGTGTTACGTACGAACGGGCCGCAGCGTCCTCCATGCATTTTACCACCATACTGCGATCGCCAATCTGCCGCGTGGCGATTAGTACAAACCGCCCCAAATTGGGGGAGACCTATGTCCGGCAGTGGACGTCTTTCGGTTGAGATGGAGAAAGTTGCAATGTAGATGTGTTATTTTTACAATTCTCTTTTTCGTGAGTTAATGTATAGGTATCCCATCAGTCCGTATTTTGGCTATGGCGACTTATCTTAACGGAGTCTAGCCTTCGGCGGGGGAGATATTATAGCTCGCAGATACAGGTGCACTTTCTTTTTCCATTCTCTCGTGAATTATTACATACAACATAAATCCTCTCCTTCTTCCCACGGGGGTAGGCCGATACTACAGATAGATCCTTACAAGTAAATGAGGCAAAAGAAGCCTCATTTACTTTCATATATCTGGTCATAAACGGTCATTCATCGTTATGAAGAAAATTAAAGTTTAGAAAGTTCTAAAGTAAAATATTTTATTAATGTCAACTATACTGGTTACTAGCAAAAAAAAAGTACAAGTAAGGATCGTTGCAGATGGCGATCTTTAGTTATTACCTACCTCCTTGGGAAAAAATGTGCCTTTATGTATGTATAATTCAGAACCTTCCAGCATTGGAGTGTATTAAAGTTTAAAACCTTAGTGCAAACTTTGCGTAGGTTGGGAATTTGGAGCAAGTTGAAACAAAAAATTGGTTGGGAATAATTTGGAATAAGTAGATACTAAAAATTGGTTGGGAATAATTTGGAGTAAGTTGAGACTAAAAATTAGTTGGGAATAATTTGGAGTAAGTTAAAACTAAAAATAAGCTAGGATTCATTTGGAATAAGTTGAAACTAAAAATAAGCTAGGATTAATTTGGAATAAGTAGATACTACAAATTGGTTGGGAATAATTTGGAGTAAGTTGAAACTAAAAATTGGTTGGGAATAATTTGAAATTTTGGAGTAAGTTGAACTTAAAATAAACTAGGATTAATTTGGAATAAGTGGAAACTAAAAATAAGCTAGGATTAATTTGGAATAAGTACAAATTAAAAATAAGTTAGGATTAATTTGGAATAAGTACAAACTAAAAATAAGCTAGGATTAATTTGGAATAAGTAGAAACTAAAAATTGGTTGGGATTAATTTGGAATAAGTAGAAACTAAAAATTGGTTGGGAATAATTTGGAATAAGTAGAAATTAAAAATTGGTTGGGATTAGTTTGGAGTAAATTGAAACTAAAAATTGGTTGGGAATAATTTGCAGTAAGTTGAAACTAAAAATTGATTAGGATTAAATTGGAGTAAGTTGAAATAGCCACCACGGACAATAAATCAATAATTCTAAAAACATTTTGCTACGAAAAAAACTAAAATTCTAGAATAGCACAAGAGAAGAACTCAAGAATGAAACTCACCTGGGAAGTTCTTCCTATACTCTCTGGGCACGATATTCTTGCGGATGTAAGAGTTGGAGTCGCCGCACACGACGCACCGGTTCTCCTTCTCCTGCTGGTAGTAGCGGCCCACGTCGCCGAGCGCGCGGCCGGCCGGCTCGAACCGAAGCCGAACCGTCAGGGGCTCCTCTTTTAGCATGTCTGCCAGTCCTTTGTTTACGAACCTGTACAGAAGATTTCATGTTGTAATCTTTCTACATTGTGAATTTTACAAGAGTTAACTGCCCCGTTGGTCCCGTGGTCGCAAGCGCGACTGCTGAGCGTGGGGTCCTGGTTTGATTCCCAGTTTGGGTAAAGTGTTATTGGGTTTTTCCAATAGGAATTTCTTAATTACAGCCCGGAGTTTGGAAGTTGGCGGTGTGATGCCCCCGTGCCTCGGAAAGCACGTTAAGCCGTTGGTCCTGCACCTAATCTGTCTCAGGTCGTGTTGGATTGCCGTCCCATCAGACTATAAAGGTACATCCACATTTCGCCAGTTATGATTAAGTCCCATATAAGGCTTCGTTCACACGGCATTGTCCTGCACGTTTTTTTGTAATCGTTTTTTTAACGTATAGTCAACCGGGTGTTCATATGGTAAATTTTCATTCGTGTTAAAACGAAAAGCCGCAGTTTCCACACAGTTGTCACAGTGAGTAGACGTCACTGATGGATCGCGATTTTTATAAAGTTCCAAAGTTTTATCCCATAAAACGGGATTTTGTTCCATTAAAGAAATTAATAGTTCGTTATGTATAGAAGATTCCTCAACCATTTTGAATACCAAACCAAATCAAACATAAAATACGTGCCACCCCTCCAAAAGATGCTCAGGTACTAAACGCTTCTTCGGTTGCTATTCGATAAAAAACGTCTGACATCATGTCGTATGAAGGAGACAAAGCTATTAGGTACCATATGCCACTGCGAACCGAATACGTCAAAGTTCATTCGATTTGCTTGACAAGTCCGTTGAGTATGCGTTTAAACGTATAAGCGGTACACGTTTTTTTGCAATACAATCGACGTGTAAATGGATCTACGTACGTTGTATGGTCACTATTTATACGTTAAGACGTATACTGCAAAAAAACGTGCAGGACAACGCCGTGTGAACGAAGCCTAAGAGTAAGTGTCCGTTTCGACTGCTCGGACATAGTGTCATAGAAGAAAAACGACTATGTCTACATTACGAAGGAATTTGTAAAACACTAACAGTGAAAGTCGCAAATTCGTAGATCCAATATTCGGAAAGTTATAAAGGTTTAACCATGGCCGCGCGGTCGAAACATGGAGAACTTCGCGTCCACACTGTTATCTTAAACGGAGCCTTGTGCCTTGTAGAGGTCCCATTCTTTTTGCTAACCACTGATACGAATTCGTAGAAAATGTAGACGGTATGAATCAAGCTCTGACAGCCCACTTAACGCTGGTGAATGACAGGTCACTTCAAATTCACATCACCGTGTGAGTATGAGGTGAGATTTTTAGAGAATAGCTCGGCTGGTGATGGTCTGTTTGCCATAAAAAGAAAAAGGTTGTATAAGTACTCACCACAAAGCCTTCTTTCTGTCGCACGTGCACAGAAGTTCTCCGTCAGGGGCTTGTAGGTAGCCGTTGTAGTACAGGGGTTTGAGGCGCATGGCTGTCGGATACCTTTTACTCGTCAATGACGATTCCTTGACACGGCCATTTTTTTTTTCTCTCGCACTGTTGGAAAAATTTTTTTTTTAGGAAAATTGTTGTAGAAAACTTATGTACCTAAGTATTTAAGAAATGCACATTATGCCAAAATAAATAGAATACCTATATGAGGCAGGATAATAAAAATAGGATTCTCGCAAAAAGGGTTCTTAAGACAGGCGCGACGTGACTCTTGTTGAAGAATTTCCATGAAGTGTTCAAAGAATTCGCCTGTTTACGGGAGCCCAAATACCGGATTATTGTAAACTAAGAAAGATTTTCTTAATAATACAAGCTAATATCAGGATTTTTGCAAAACACCCAGTTTATTTGGGACTATTGGATGCTTGAATCCGAGAGTTAATGTAAAATAGACTTCCGTTGGCAGTCTTTAAGTAAAGGACCTAAAACAAAAAACACGCGACCGCGGGTGTCCCCCAGTCATTATTATTAACCCCCTTACAACAAATAGTAGGAAGTTAACTCTGATTCATTGTTATTTCCTATAACGCAATTAATAATTAATCATTACTAAGTGAGTACTTCACCATAATTATGCTGAAATTCAGTAGAATCATGAGTGGGCAGAAATGTTTACACGAATTAAGACAGCGTCGAAATTTAGGTGCAATGTTCTTCTCTTTAGCTGTTTGGTTGCTTATTCCCTTATTTGTTTTTGAACTTGTGATATCGGCATTGGATTTATGATGAGTTACATTATCAACCACTTACAAATAGGTACCTACACAAAATATTACCTGTCTTGCGCGATTCGAAACAGGAAAACAAAACTAGAATTTACTAGGCAGTTATGTAATTGGAAATAACCTTTACATACCGTCTAGTCCTATGATACGCGCTTTTAAACATAGCATGTGAAAAATATATCTGTCAAGTGTGACTGTGTCTCGCGCGGTGTGTTTTTATTTGAGTGCAAGATGAGTCCGGAATGTCCGGATATCATCCACAAGTAACGCTGTATTTATAAAGCTTTTTTGGCTCATACCCTGATAGTCGCGCTTATTCTCTATGGAGACGATCGGCGTTGACCTGGGCCCCTTGTGGTTTGGCCATTTGAGGTGATTTTTTTTTAAATGTTCGTCATAAAATTCCCTTTCGATTCTTCTTTTTCGATTTTTGCTTCGGGTCTTCATTTTCATAGAATTCGAGTCCAAAAATGGGTTTGCATGGAAAAAAATAGATTTTTCGTACAAAAATGACCCTACAGAAGACGAGATTGAGATTTTATCGGATTTTTTTATAGGGAAATGCTCGCCTTGGAAAACCCTACAAAACTATCCACTTAGAATCCGGGGAGAAATTTTCTGTTGCACTTAAAATGGTCACAACCATCCAGGAAATTTCTCATATCAGAAATCGTTTTTCTGAAAACTGTTTATTTAGCCAAATTATTGAACATTTGTGTATTTTGGATCAGAATGACCAAAAACAGAAAGGTCCACATAGTGTTTATTGGTCTTGAAATTTTAAAGCATCCAATGGATGCTGCAGACTTTCACTATTACTATTTTCATACATTTTCATCAGAAAAACCAACCATTTCTCATTAACAATGAAGTATTGTATCCTAAATGGTCACTTTTGTCAAAATATTGAATTACCAAAAAAAGTGTTCAAAACTATTTGTGGAACCTTTCTGACCTTTTTCACAATTACCGGAAAATTCTTGTACAAATAATTTTTTTGGCAGATCAGGATTTTTCGCAATACTTTAAGTTTTCAGAAAAACGATTTCTGATATGAGAAATTTTCTGGATGGTTGTGGTCATTGCAAACCCATTTTTGGACTCGAATTCCACGAAAATGAAGACCCGAAGCAATAATCGAAAAAAAGGAATCGATAGGGAATTTTATGAAGAATATTTTCAGGCCATGGCACGGAACGAGAGGGCATGGAAAGCCGTCACCTCCTTCTACGAAGCAGTCATTCTCGCGAAGGAGGAGGCAGAGCACGTGAGGGAGAGGCAGTCCGTGTGCACTCACGCCCCTAGCCACCGCAGGAGGAGACGCCCCGGGCGTCGGGAGTCGATTGCGGACTCCCGGCCACCGTAGGCGCGGGCTTACGGATAAGGACCAGGCCCTTGTCGATGGCACGTTGTCTTTCACGCTCGCCTCAAAGAGATGTCAGCATAAATTGAAGGGGTCGGCGAGGTCCGATGCCTGCCAGGGTCGCGAGATTTGTTCGAAAGGGTTACCGTGGCCCTGGCATATAGGCAACTGAAGGAACATGGGTGGGTTTTAGTCAGTAAAAGTCTGACACACCCTTCCGCTCCACCCAGAGCGGGAGACGTCATTTGACAATAAACCACCCACAAAAAAAAAAGTCGCGCTTATTCTCCGTCCTCCTATATTTGGGCTTATAAGGCTTTCTCCTTGACTAATTACATATTTCAAACAAGCATGCAGTTTTAAGTAAGTCCACGTTCACATAGAGATAATAATTACGGCGTGATTTTTTCGCGCAAAGTGTAGTGCGCAAAAACACACTGCTTAGTGCAGAGGGTTGAAAATGGAACAGTATGTTTTTTGTAAGCGCTGAATGCACTCTGTTAGATTCTCAATGGTCGAGAGTTAAAAATCTCTCAAAAGCCCTAAAAATCACCCCGCGAAATTTTTAGGGCTTTTGAGAGCTGTGGTGTCCCAGTGGTATTGGCCCCGACTTTACTAGTTGTAAAGTCGAGGGTTTGAGTCAAGGCAGGAGATTTACTTTGTGTATATAATTGCATCACCACTGCTCCCAAAACGGCGAAGGAAAACATCGTGAGGAAACCGGCATGTCTTAGAACCAAAAAATTCTAAGACATGTGACATTTACCAACCCGCACTGGGCCCGCGTGGTGGATTATGGCCCGCTCCCTCTCACCGAGAGGAGGCCTGTGTCCCAGCTGAGGGAACGGTATAGGCAGTAGGCTGATTATGTAATTGTTTAGTTCCGTGCGTGGTCTAATGAAGACTAATAAATAATAATACATATCAAACTCACATGTCCGTTAGTTTGACTTGTTTCATTTTAAACTTCTTATCAGCATACCCAGAACAATGGTCGTCTAAATGCGCCCAAACGCTGGGAGGGCTGGTGCCAAAAATCCAAGATAAAATTGTTCCTTTTTTTCCAAGCTTTTCTAATAAAATAGCGAAGATCCTAATTGCGACGTGTGCATCGATTGCTGCGTATTTCACTTGTCTCTCTGTCAACTCTTCGGCTTCCCAATTACTGCATCGAATCTGGTGAAGAAATAATCAACACACTATTTTAAGCGCTTGGGTAACAATGCCCTTGTGTACAAAGGTCTTTGTTCGTGAGTAAGACAAATACAACGCTATACTGCAATGTTTGCTGCCAATTTTATAAGGTCAAATTAAATTAGCTTGCGAAACTCCACAGATGTGATGGGTTCGATATCTAAACAGTCCGATTTCTCCCACAGGATTTCTTACATTCTATATACGAAATTGTGACTAAATAAGTAATAACTATTTTGTTTTATGCCGTCTTAATTTTTTTGACATATTATTAACTATACGTGTTTAGCATGAATTCTGACATTTACTTACATAAGTAGGGGAGATCCTTGTACCTTGGGACACCTTGTACCTCGGGACAAGCTCATTAAATCAAACATTGTGCCTTGAGAAGTGGCAAGTGGCGACAATTAGTAGCTATTTCAATACAACATTCAGAATGCATGCAGTAAAGTTGGCCATTTTACCTCGTTCCTTAGATGTGGTATGCTGTGTGGTTTTTTCAACCGATTCTTTTTTTTGTAATCCACTTGAATCTTTGTTAATATCGAAATATTTTGAGGTAGTATTGTAATTATGATACAATTAGTTGTTATTTACATTTGTAATCACTTATTTTAATATAATTAACTAATTTCCGTAATTCAAAAAATATAACCACATTTTGTTTTATACAATTGAAATTTGTACCTCGGGACAGCTGTTTTTTTGTACCTTGGGACTGTCCCAAGGTACAAGTTAATGCTTTTTTTCAACTATTTATTTTAATGTTATATTTTTAATTTCTGTTTTTACGTTTCTAGATGCCGCGTAGTAAATATAAAGTCACCCGGCCAAAACCAAGTGAGGAAAATGTAAAAAATGCAGTTGAAATGGTCATTCCAAAACGTTTATCTATTAGGAAAGTTGCCAAAGAATTTCGTTTATCAAAATCTTTAATAGGCCTAATCTTTAATAGCATGTTATCTTAGAAAATGACGATTCATATGATTTGCCATAAACGCAAATTAATCGACATGTACATTCTCCCTATCCTTACATACGGCGCTCAAACCTGGTCTTTGACAGTTCAGCAGAGGACCAGGCTCGAGGTTCGCCAGCGAGCGATGGAGCGTAGTATCCTCGGAGTTAAACTTACCGATCGGATAAGAAACACGATACTGCGCTCTAAGACACAAATCGTAGACGTCACCCAAAAAGCAGCCAAGCTCAAATGGGACTGGGCTGGACACGTTTGCCGCATGTCAAGTGCAATGTGGGCTAAGACTACCACAACATGGGTCCCCGAAAATGTCATACGGCATCGCGGAAGACCCAGGCGTAGATGGCGGGACGAACTCGACGCCTACATGAGGGATTGGTCCTTATTGGCTCAGGATAGAGTTGAGTGGAAAAAGGAAAGGGAGGCCTTTGCCCTGCAGTGGGACAAAACAGACTGATTATTATTATGTGATGACGTTCAAGAAGAAAACAATCGTGTGGAGTACGGTGAAAATTATTTTACTACTTCGAGCACAGAAGCCTGGATTCAGTGTGTCACCTGTCGATTCTGGGTACACAAAGATTGCATCTTTTTTGAAAATTACTGTTAGAAATGCGGTAAAGATCTAAATTCGTTTCCAATGTCGTAAATATCTTTAACAAAGTATTTAAGTTGCCCATTCATACCTAAATTTCCAGCATCTGAAATATTTGTGACAACTGATAGAAATAATATTCGTCTGCCGGAGATTACTTTTACAAAAATGTGTCCCAAGGTACAAATATTGATGTCCCAAGGTACAAGCCATGGTTGTACCTTGGGACAAATATCCTAAAGTAATTAATTGTAATTTTCTCATTGATACAATACAATAGGCCGTGTGTTGCATCATTGTATTGTAATGTTATTGGCTACATACTAGAAATTTCAAAATTCATGGCCATAGATCAATTTGAACTTAAATTATGGAGGTTTAAACAAAAGTGTCCCAAGGTACAAGGATCTCCCCTACTCCTTATAATGTTAATTGACATTCGAATACCTATGCCATTCGGTATGCCTTCTGGCGGGGCATAGTATGGATGAACATTTTGTTGTTTTACGTTTATATAAAACTTGTACAAGTTTACCCTATGTTAACAAATAGAATAAATCAATTGATATTTGACTTTTTTGCTAGGCCAACCACCGCCTTTAGACACTTGTAACATCAGTTTCAAAAATCTGTTTTTTAGTGTATGAAGTTCACAGATGTGAGTGGTATCGATGTCCCAGCAAGAAAAAACAAAAAAAAAAAAACACGATTTTCTCATCTTCTACTTCAAGTAACAATACTACCAGGTTGTTGCTGAAGCCCCAAAGAAATACATTACATCTATTTTTATTTGTATTTCTCGTCTTGCGATATCGATGCCCATTTTCGCTAGCTAATTTAATTTGGCCCTGTATATTACGTTTAGAAGGGACTATATTTTTATTAGCAGTAGGAGACTAATTTCAATCAGAGTATTGCAGAGATTTCCCTCTCATTGCGTAGTTTTTGGACTTAGGAACAGTGTACAAAGTCTATATTAGTATTCACGGTTTATTTTTAGATATTCATGTTTCAGAATTCAGGTCAATGTGTTAATAATGGTAATCGCTTGCAACATTATGCGAGTCATGAGGGGAACAAGTATTTATTGTTGTAAGAAGCTTATCAGTACCATGTGCACACATCATTTTAAATTGCGAATATTGGAACTCATTTGCACAGACAATCTACACTAATATTATAAAGCTGAAGAGTTTGTTTGATTGGTTGAACGCGGTAATCTCAGGAACTGTTGGTCCAAATTGAAAAATTCTCTTTGTGTTGGGTAGGCTATTAAGACTATAGGCTATATAACATCACGCTATGATCACAAGGAGCGGAGCAGCAACGAAAAATGGGCTAAAACTGGCAGGCAATTCAATGCGACGGGAAGGGTCAGGGAAACAAAAATTTGACGCGGGCGAAGTCGCGGGCAGAAGCTAGTAAAGAATATTTTTGTGATCACAATGGGCCCGCGTGGTGGTTAAGGCGCGGACTGACTACGATTTTAAATGCTACAACTACATGCTACAGCTCCAACAAATAAGGTTGAAAATTGAATAAATATTTGGATTGACGATGTGACTAAGCTGCGAATTGGCATTTATTTTACGGTTTTATTTAGATTATTCGGACTACACACATTAAATTAAATAATTGTCTGGTTAAAGTTTTAAAGCAATGTTTATTCTATTGAACTCTTAAAAAAAAAAATGTTGTTATCGCTGAAAATACAGAGATGTTCGACGTCAAAGTTTTTTTTGTGAAACAATTTTTATTGGGAATATCAAACAATTTTTCACTATTCTATTCGGTTAGAATTTTTCTTTAAACCCTTCTCTGTCCACTGTATTTTTTGTGTCGTATATTTTCATTGCGTTACGTCATACTCGATTGTCAAAGACACCAGTGTTTTGTGAATATTGAGGTAACACCGCGCCTTAACGTACGGCCCATTCCTTCACACCGAGAGGAGAGCTGTGTCCCAGCAGTGGGACCATTATAGGCTGATAATGTTTATCTATATATATAAAAATGAATCCCTATTTCCCTTGGTCACGACATCACGCGTGAACGGCTGGACCGATTTCACTTTTTTTTTTTGTTGTTGTGTTTGTAATTGTCAGGAGAAGGTTTTTATGAAAGAAAAAAAAATAAAAAATTGCGCGGAAAAGTAGAAAATTTAAGAACACTTACTTAAGAATACCTAACAACCATATAATAGGACAATGTAAACTTTTTTAATGTAACATTTATGACATTTGACATAGAATTGACAGAATGCGTGCTCAAATATCATCAAAGAGACAGAACAGCGTCTGTCGGGTCTGATAGTACTGAATATTTTTTCATCCTTACCCTCCAACTTTTGTCCAGCACAGCTCCTAGAAGGGTGGAAGACAGTTTGGCCAAGCCTCCGGCCTCTAGCCCGTTTTGTTTGGCCAGATGTCTAATGTCCAGTGAAGACCTTAACACCACGCCGTAATCGTGGTACAGGTACTTGGCATCATCTGCGGGCGCCACGCCCACCTTGTAGATTGTGGTATTTTGTAAGAGTTCCTGAAAAAGTATTCATTTTTATAGATACTGGCTGATTGCATACGTTTTGTTAATCATTCATACCCCACTAAGATTAGTCTTTATTTATGGTTTTAGGCGAGAACCGAACCCAAAAAACGGTATCTTCGGCATCGCTAATTAGATCGCCGTCATTATTTTTGAGGCTGACTGAACCCTATTTTGTCACTCGCAACTTTTGTCACTCGCAACTTTTGTCACTCGCAACTTTTGTCACTCGCAACTCATTTTGATTGGCTGACATCGTACTGGCTTTAGTATTTCATATAATTACTCTATGAAGTATATTTTGATTCACCAATTTCGTTTAATACGAGACTGGCAGGAGTCTAACGACTAATAAGCTAAATCCATTGCGCAACACTGCATGATTTAGCAGCAATCTTACAAGCTTATCACATATTACTTTCACATTTAGTCTAATAATCGAATGCAATATAGAGTTTTCTTGAATTCATAGCATCGCTGATGTGCACTTCGAAGTCTAAAAAATAAAAGGGCTGTCACTTCAACGTCCATAAATTGTTACCAAGGACATGCTGTTGACTGTATTTACAGTATTTAGGTATATTGTCTATCTTATCTGGTTTGCTTATTCTGCCGTCATAAGAAAGAAGGCCGTAAGTACGTCAACGTTGATTCCGAGATAATGGACGTTTTATCTAAAATGATGGCCCAGGATTTACTGAATGGTTTTAGTTAGTGATTCTTGTTTTATAAGACGTCAAAAAATATAGGCTTTATTTTGAACCATAATTTATGTAAATTCATAAACGCGTATTGTTTTTATTTTAATTTTTCCCTTTTGTTTTAGCAGAAATATAATAATAAATTGTGAAATACTTATCTGAAAGGGCGTAATAGCGTAGAATGTAATTGCGGCTTTTCATAGAAGGAACTCGATCTTCCTAAAGCCGAAATCCTTGCATGTAAAGCCTTAAATGTGCAGTTGCGCCTTTTTTGATAGTAAACTAAGTTACGAATCGTTTTCAAAGCAGGCATTGCAGCATAGTTATTTTGTCTAAAGGAAATAAAAGCCTTCGTCAGTCGATTGTAAACAAGACTTATTAAAATGAAACCAAAACTATTACTAACTATACTACTATTAATATGTACTTTATTATTATGAGTCAGTCTCTTATGTTCTATTTTCAGTCAAACTTAAAATAATACGTAAGACACAAGTAGGTACATAACTAACACCAGTTACCTTATTACTATGAAGCGTTTTGAAGTAACCAATTCTTGCTAGTAATAATAAACAAATAATTTTTGAAGGAACATCTTTATTAATCACATTTTTCTCATTATGTATCTAAACAAAATCAACAAAACATATTATATACTCATAAAACAAAAATATATCTCTTGACAATAAAATAACACAGAACACAACCATTAATCATATTAAACAGTTTACATATAGGAACTTTTACCAGCACTCTGAATCCTAATTATCTTTCATTTCACAAAATAAAAACATAATTATCTTCTGAAACAATGTCAATAGAATCCCACAAAACTACTAATAATATAATTTTAAAACATCAGCTTATATAGACAAAGGGACTTCAAATAGAAGTGAGCCTAATAATAAAGCACTGAGAATCACATATTGTAATTAACAAACTTAAACAAAAACAGTTCTAACCTATTAAGTAATCTCCTTAACGCAAGTAACAATCAAGTTTCGGGATTGAACAAAAAATCAGTTAATCAACGAATTTATCTACGTAATTTTATATTATTTCACAGTTAGTTACTATTCACGAATTATAATATAAAGTAAATAAACATTACTTACCAAGGTATCAATATTATTTCAAAAGAAAAAACGGCTGCCACGTCGTCCCGTCACCGCACACGCACACTGCACTTCGCGTGGCCTCTTTTTTTTTTTCTGGATCGGAAATCATCAAATGACTTCTCCCGCTCTGGGCGGAGCGGGAGGGCGTGTTAGACTTTTACTGACTAAAACCCACCCGTGTTCCTTCAGTTGCCCATGTGCCAGGGTCACGGTATCTCTTTCGAACAATCTCGCGACCCTGGCAGGCATCGATCCTGGCAGACCCCTTCATTATTGCTGACATCTCTTTGAGGCGCGCGTGGAACACTACGCGCCGTCGATCCGAGCCTGGTCCTTACCGGGCGGCGAGCTACCCATTGCTCGCCGCCCGCAAGCTCGCGCCTACGGTGGCCGGGAGTCCGCTATCGACTCCCGACGCCCGGGGCGTCTCCTCCTGCGGCGTTAGGGCGCAGAGACTGCCACTCCCTCACGCGCCCCGCCTCCTCGTTCGCGAGCATTACAGCTTCGCAGAAGGAGGTGACGGCTTCCCATGCCCTCTCGCTCCGTACCATGGCTCGCACCAGGGCCGGACGCGAGAGGTCGCCGCCGCCGATCGCCTCCACGAGGACACGGCGGTGCTCCGCCCAGGCAGGGCACACCTCCACCGTATGCTCCACCGTGTCCTCCAGACGATCCTCGCAATGGAAACACCCGGGCGTTTCCTCCTGCTTTATCCTAAACAGGAACCCACCGAAGCACCCATGCCCGGTGAGAACCTGCGTCAGGCGGAAGGTGAGGACGCCGTGGCGCCTCTCTATCCACTCCTCAAAGAAGGGACTTACCGCCGCAATTGTGGCGTGCCCGGCGCTGGGTTGCGACAATCGTACTCGCCATGTCGCCATGAGATCCTGCCGGAGCTCTGTCCGCCGTGCCGCGATTTGTCGCGGCAGCGGAGTTTCGCCACGGCGTTCCGCCTCCTCGCGCCACTCCCACATGTGGGCGAGGACCTTTGCCTCCAGATCCCATGGCGGCACTCCGGCAAGGAGGCTCGCCGCCTCGCACGAGACCGTGCGGTATCCCCGGATTAGCCGGATGGCCATGACCCTCTGGGCCGCACTTAACCGGCGCGCTGGGCGCAGCCTCAACGAGGGCGCCCACACCCGTGCCCCGTAGAGGACCATGGACCGCACGACCCCCGCGTAGAGCCTCCGGCAGGAGGCGTTTGGACCCCCTAGATTGGGCAGGAGCCGCTTTAAGGTAGCCTCAGCCCGCTCCAGTCTGGGAGCCAAACGTCGGAAGTGCTCGACGAAGTTCCACCGGCTATCGAGGACAAGTCCCAGGTACTTCATCGTCGATTCGACGCCGATGTGAACCCCTCCTTTCAAAATACTCTCCCCGCGCCCACTTCCGCACGCGTGTCCCTTCAAAAAACTTATATGAAAAGCCCTTATTGCGAAGTTAGGGCTTTTTACCGTAGTAAATTGAGAGGTTTTGCTTATTTAAAAAGCCCTAATTGGTAATTGCGGCCTTCCAGACTAGCAATACGAAAATACTAACAAAAAAGGCCGTTCATGTGTAATTAAGGCTTTTCAGATTCAAAAAACAGAATTTATGTCGTAGTTAAGCCTAAAATCCTTATGATATCTCTAATCTCATACGAGTTAGAGCTTTGTGAGTAAGTCCATAAGATAGCATTTTCTTTGCTGATTCCGAATATGTTAATAACACATTTTTGACAAAATTGTCAGTTACGGCCTTTTTTCTTATGACGGCAGTATTACTACCTACTGTGCCCGATACATAAATAGCTTTCTAGTATGTACCTATATTTAGATTTACACTTCATTGATTTCAAATTCATACGAGTCACGCTGCAAGTAACTACATATTATGTGACATCACATTTCATGACCTGATGCAACAATAACAGAATGTTGTGGTACTCCAATACATATGTAAATTATCCTGTTAGGCGCCTACTACCTACACGCGATTTTACGCTGAGTACAAGAATGTAGGTACTCAGTTTGTATGTATGACGTATCATTTAAGGGCCTTATCACACTAGTGGTTTACGAGCGTCTTCAGAGCGGAGCGGGCGCACAGCTAATAATAATAATAATAATAAACCATTTATTTTCAGGTAACAAAGACCCATAGATAAATACCTTAACCTAAGTATACATACGTTTAATAACAATTGTGTTAGTCAATATAACTTAAAAAAAAAAAAAAAAAACTATGTTAGTAACACTAAAGTTGCACTAAGTCTTTGTGCGTTCTGGCGGCACTTGTCCACGAAAGCGGCGGAATACCACATCCTGTGGCCAAAAGCTTTCTTCCATCACCTGAGGCAGGTAGCATGTTGGTACGCGCACCACAAACGCTTTAAAATTGACGTTGCGATGCGACTCCAGCAGCTGCACTCTCGGCGAGTATTTCAGCCTTTGGCGCACGTACTTCACGATGTCTTCCGCGTCAGTGGTGTAATGGAGACGCGAAATATACACCGGAGTGTTCGGCTTCGCGGCGCGTAGTTTCTCGTTGGGCTCTATGGGAGCCTTGCCGCAGCGATTCTTACAGCTTTTCTGGCGGCGCTTCCTCCTTTGCACCGTCACAAAGCCGTCATCATCCCGTTCCGTTTCCTTTAAAGGCACGGGCTTTGCAGGGGGAGCAGGTAGGGTGACCAACGAGTTTGAAGGTCGCATCGGTCGTGCAGCGCTGCGGGGAGGAGCTGCGTTGGCGGGAACAGGGCAACGAGGCACATATGAAGCGCGCAACGCTGTCTCAGCAATCGGCGCCGGCGACAAAATTGCTGACGCAAAACTCGTGACCGACGTATCGAGGCAGCCACCTCGGCGTGTATTTACACGCGCCGCTGGTGACCCAATTAACGCCACAGAGTTGCGCAACTCATCTAGTTCTGAGCGCAGGTCCGCGACGGTGATCTGGGATGTCTCCAACTTCCTCTGTACATCAGTTAGACTTGCCTTCAAAGAAACAATGTCCTTCAACAGGCTCGTAACGTCGACGTGGTCGAATGTGACTGGGGGTAACTTGTTCAGATCCCTCACCACAAATGTCGGCACGTCGTCTGGGTCGGTAGCCTTCAGAAGCGTGATGATATCTTGCACACTTTTCTTCGTCCCGTCGCGCCGACGGGTCACCATTTGGTCGACTTTATTAAGCGACCGGAACAGCAGCAGCTTCGCAGCAGCAATGTCGTCCTCGCTGAAGTTCGATACACAGATCTGGATGGCGGACACCTCGTCCATCACATCCAGTTTCTGCTGCAAGAACGCCAGCAGTTCATTTGGCACAAGTTTGTCACTCATGTCAACAAATTTTCGAGCGTCGGCTTGCGCCGCGCTATACGATATTAATATTTATTATTATGCAACGTGTCGCAACGTCCGCCTCAGAGTGCTAAACGGTTGCTCTGCGTCTCTATACGTCGCGATCACGTCGCGGCTGCACAGCGAAGACGCCGCGGGCGCGTGGCGATCACGCAACGTTTTCGACGCCTGTTCGCGGCGAGTTTATGACGCCCAAACATAAAGCTACAATCTGTCAAATTTCTTTAATAGGTTTTCAACTTTATCGCTAAAGTATTTCAAGATCAAGTAGTTCAAGATTGATTGGCAAAATTTGACAGTTTCGGGTAACTCGATGTGCTGGCTTCTGTATACACTCAGAAACGGTTTTATCCGCGGCTATTTCGTTGCGCATCCGCGACGTATTCGCGGCGCATGCGTGGCGTATTCGATGCGCGTCCGCGACGTCGCTCTGCTTTGAAGACGCTCGTGAACCGCTAGTGTGATAAGGCTCTAATTGGCGCGGTTGCGGTTACATGGACATTATTTATTATTTATTTATTTAAACTTTTCGCACACAAAAAAAAAGGTACAAAGGCGGACTTAATGCCTTAGGCATTCTCTACCAGTCAACCAAGGGTGGTGAAGAGATTACATGGCAGGTGCTTTGTTTGAGAGGAACAATAGTGAAAAATGTATAATAATGAATTATAAATAAGAGAAAAACACTAGTACTAAAATAGGTTATAAACTAATTATACACATACATACATATTTGCTATAATACATACTTATAATATATATATACATATATAAATCTACAGATACAAATAGAGAAGTGTTAAGATGACTCTACGCTATTCGTTGACATTATTCAATGATTCGGGTTTGTTTCCAGCGTAAATCTTTCATGTTTAAGTACACTTGATCTCATATGTCCTCAATGCGTTCCCAACCTAAGCCCACGTTCCCACGGACATAATAACATGGCGGTGGGATTTTTTCGCATAACGCAAGATTGCGTTGAAGATCCAGTGCGCGTGCTTCGAATTTTATTACAAGCCGTACGAATCAACTGTGCACTCCGCTGGAATGCGACCCCTCTCCCGCTGCCCCGCGCGGTGCCCCGCATTCGCCGCAAGCAGTGATGCCAACTTAGCAACATTATAGCTAGATCTAGCTATTATTTGGTGACAGACAGCTACAATTTAATAAAACTTGTAGCTAAACTTTTTAGCTACTTTTTCTAGCAACTTTTCATTTCATCATGAGACGTGAGTCTATCGAAATTCGTCGCGTAGTGTGCCGAGTTGAATGAAAAAAAAATCTATGGTCATACATTCTACGGTAAGTACAGGTCGAATTCCCCGTTTCCTCTGCGTTGTTGGGCTACATGTTTGAAACTGCTCAACATAATTTAGCCTCCGAAATTTTAAATGCAATACGACAACGCTGCTCCGCCTTCTTACTGCAATTACTTAAGGAATTGCAACAAAGGCTTCCAGACAACTACAAGCAGCTAGAATCAATGCCGTTGCTAAGTCCAGAAGAGGCAATAAAACCAATCAAGTCAAACACTATCATCGAAGTTGCTGAAATTTTGGGATTTACACCAGAAATAATAGAGGAGATAACGCAACAGTGGCACATTCTGCATATAAATAAGTGGCATTCTGAAGAAATAGTTCAATTTTGGGTCGAAGTAAAAAAAATTAGAAATTCTTCCGGTGACAACATATATCAAGATATTAGTACTCTTGCTTTAACTTGCCTTTCACTGCCATATTCTAATGCAGAGGCAGAAAGGTTATTCTCTCAAATGAATTTAGTTAAAAATAAGCAAAGAAACAGAATGAGTTTGATAACTCTGAACTTCAATCCTCTTCATTAGACTCCCTCAGGAAAAGTGGTAAATGCTGCTATAACTGTGTTTTGCCTAAAGACGTACTGCATAAAATGGGCACCGTTGAAAAATATTTAAAATCAATTAAAGATACTGAACCCCAGCTATCGACATCTTCCTCTTTAATTGTTTTATTTTTTTAATTCAATTGCGTACACAAGACTTAATTTAACTTCTTGTTGGAATTAATGAAAATAAAAATGATTATCAGAAATTGACATTTTATTGTAACCTACTTATCTACTGTAACATTTAGCAACTTCTAGCAACTTTTTAGGGTAAAAAAAAACTGGAAATCTAGCAACATTTTGAAAATTTCTAGCTACTGGGTAAAGCTAGCAGTTGGCAACACTGGCCGCAAGCGCTCAGTAGCGATAGCATCTTTGTTACCGTTGCGCGTTTCTCGTTTCCATCGTCTAAATACGGTTTAAATCTGTTGCTATTATTGTTTCTGTTGAATTATTGCTTTGTTAAGTTTGTGAATTGTCGTTTTTGTTAAGTTTGGACCTTTTCAACGTGTTGTTGTGTAGTGAAGCCATCATGGGCAAGACAATTCATAGTGAGGCAAGGACTCTTATATTGAAGGTGTTGACTTTCTTCGAAAATGAGAAGGCAAATAAACGTTTTATAATTCCTGTAGACCAAGCTATAAAAAGAGCTTGTGCAGCTACTGGTGTATCAAAAAGAACACTGATGAATATTAAAAACCAATCGAAAGTTGTACAACAAAACGATCCGCCAGTGCCTAGTAAATCGTCAGGTTCAGGTCCAGCACCTATACCAAAATTGTCTACACCAGGCAAAAAAAGAAGGACAAGCGCCAAAAATATCGAACTGGACAATTTTGATCTATGCGCGTTGAGAAACATTGTCAACAATTTCTATACAGTTAGAAAAGAAGTACCCACTTTGAAAAAAATATTGGCGGCTGCAAAAACGGACTTAAATTTTCCGGGTTAGCATTTTATTTGTGTTAGCTGTCTCATATGGCTTGTATCATAATATTAATAATATTGTAATGAGTAACATAAACCTAACGAACTTTATTTTATGTTTTTCAGGTGGAATAACCACATTGCGGCTGATACTTATAAACCATTTGGGTTATAAATTTAAGAAATGTAAAAATATGCGACATTTTTTAATACAAAAGCCCGACATCGTCGCTTGGAGGGATCGCTACCTGCGAAAAAAGAAACAAAACAATGACCTCGGGGTGAACAAAAAACCCGTTACATACCTGGATGAAACATGGATTCATTCACATTACACGGTACGTAAATGTTGGCAAAACAGCAGTGACGCAAGCATAAAAAAAATGACAATCCTGGGCAACGATGGATTCTTGTCCACGCGGGCGGTGAAAATGGTTTCATTCCCGGAGCCGAACTTCTATAAAAATGTAAGAGCAATACGGGTGACTACCATCATGAAATGGACACTAAAAATTTCACGAAATGGTTGAAAGAAAAGCTTTTACCAAACTTACCGCCAAATGGCATTGTTGTCATCGATAACGCACCTTATCACTCGACGCAATCTGAAAAGCCTCCCGTAAGCTCGTCGCTCAAAGGCGATATGCAAAAATGGCTGCGAAGCAACAATATAATATTTGATGAAAAAATGACAAAACGCGAATTATATTATTTGATTGTGATTAATAAGCCTCCAAAAAAATACATTGTGGACGAATTAATGAAGGAGCACGGCCATGAAGTTTTGCGTCTGCCACCCTACCATTGTGATTTAAATCCAATAGAATATATCGTCACATCCACGGCAAACTTACGAATCTGCAGTTTTGGTAAAATCGATATTATGATGAAAATCTGTTCGTAATGTTTAAAATATTGACAATCCGTTATTCATTATATAAAAAAGTACCATTTTAAAAACCAAAATGTACCATGGTACCTATATACCCGTTAACAAAAAAAAGAAATCGTTGATATTTACTTTCAAAACGCTCCCCTGTAAAATACATTTTCTGCAGATTCGTAAGTTTGCCGTAGATGTGACGATATATGGAATTTAGTGAAGCAAAGGGTGGCAGACAAAAACGTTACTCAATCTGAGAGAGAAATTGAAAAATTGACGAGGGAGGCTATAAAGTCCATTACAGATGCTGACTGGAAGAAAGAAATAAACCACATTGAAAGATTGGAAAAAGAGTATTGGGTCAAAGACCGTCTCCAAGAAATAGAAGAAAGAGAATTTATAATTTCTCTTGGAGGCGAAGAATCCAGCTCTGAGACCGAAATTGACGAATCCGACACCATGTCGGGAATTGAAGAAATTAATTATAGTAGCGAAAACGATTGAGTGAAATAAATGTTTTTATACCTTATTTGTTTCTTTACTTTCAAATATGTTACCACATGTCATTTAATTAAAGTGGAACTAAAAATTTTCCATACAAAATTGTCGCCATACTTCAGCATTTTACTAAAAAAATGTGACAGTTACGAAAAATGTAGCGCCCTCATGTTTTCGTCATCTTTTTATTGTAAGCGGAAATATTATAACAATCTAATTACAAAACGTCAAATATTTTTAACATAATTTAATTTTTTTTGCAAGCGGTACCGTTCAAATGACGTCACAGCGCGAGGTGCACAGTTAATTCGTACGGGTTGTACGTCCCATGGGAACGTGTGCTTCATCTGTCATGTTAGAGTTGACTTCGAAAGTTGTACATTTTTAGTTTAAAACAAAGGCTTAATTAAAATGTTATATTCGCATAGTTGTTTTAGTTAGAGTTACTTCGAAAGTTGTACATTTTTAGTTTAAAACAAAGGCTTTAAATGTTATATTGGCATAGTTGTTTTAAGCAGGATTCAACGCAACGGGAAGGGTCAGGGGTCCAAGAAATTTTACACAGACGAAGTCGCGGGCAAAAGCTAGTAATGTATATACTTACTTTTAATGATGCAGGCACTGCTTTAATGGCACTAAGTCTGAAGAGAACACAGTATCCATCAAAAGCAGACAGCTGAAGTAAGGCCACTGGGTGCCTGTGCCCGTCATCAGTCACCCATTCACAGTCAAATCCTAGTGCTCTGTGTTTCTGACATCGCCTGAATTAAAATAACATTTTTATATAAAAAACTCTTTTTATTACAAAACCAGTGACCCGCGCCGGCATTGCATGGATGCAATTCAGGTGGAGACGATATTATATTCACAACAAGTTTTGCACAAGTTCTGTGCGGTAACATAACAAAAAGTACTAGGCTTGCAAGAATTCAAGATATTATGTTTTAGTACTTCTTTATTATTTTATTTTGTAAGAGAAATCCTACAGTAGTTTATTAAAAATAAACAGAAATATCTAAACATTAAACTTGACAAATATACTACCCACTACATTTTCCCTAGATATAGAATGTAACTTAATTTTTACCATATGTCCATCTGGAACAATTTTTGACAAATGTGGAACAATCATTTTTGAAATAGGTACTGTGGAATACACAAACTGAGAAAATTTGCTCTCTCTCTCTTAATAATGTTTTAGGGTGAATTAGACAAATAATCAAGGCATTTTAAATTATGTTGTATTTCCTTCTTAAAATGGGTCTTGTTCATAAAAACTCAAACTAAATAATATTTGTGTGTTAATTAAGAGCGTTAACGTGAAATCCGCGGCACCAAGTTTAGGTAATTGCAGTGCTCCTTACACTCACACAGATACGCGCATGATTGTGTGCGTAGAGTTGGTGTGCTGCCCGTCATTATAGTCAAACTAACCCAAGTTGATCCGTAATGCTTAATAATACTTACTTATTTTATCGTCAGTTGATTTTTATTTACTATTCTTATTTTTATTACATCCTTGTGAAATAAAAAGGCAATTTTGGATGCGTAGTATAGTAAGTAGATACTATTTATGGGAGAAAAGTTGGAAATATTGTACAAATGTAAAATCCTACTACAAATAATATTATAAACACAAAGGTTTGTGAGGATGTATGGATGAATGATTTTAACAATTTACCGTAACAACTACTGAACGAATTTTGATGAAACTTCAATTAATATCGATTATATATCAGAATACCATACAGACCATATTTTCAAATAATAATTATAAACGCGAAAGTTCGAGAGTTTATTTATGGACGTATATTTGTTACTCTTTCACAAAAACTACGGAATGAATTTTGATAAATAATTGCCCATTTGATAAAAAAAGTACATAAAAAAATCATAATGAAATATAGGCTATAATTTATGAGACATTTTGAAGTCGTACGAAGTCGCAATGGTCCTCTAGCAAATTATAAAGTATTCTAGTTTTAAAATAAAATATTTCAATATCAAAGAATTCTTTATTTATAATATTATATTTATTAATATATAGCACTTGTATGTAGATTTAAATAAATGTTTTCCTTTACCAACTTTGAAAGATAACCGACATGTGTGTTCCACACATCGACAAAGCTAAAAAAAATCTGTTGATAACGTTTATAATATAAGAAGAAATCAATAATAGGAAAATCTTTCATTCTAAACATGAAATCAATTTACGTTTAAATGCAAAAACAAGAAATAAATATACAGTGGTGCCGATTCTGTTGTACAAAATTCTCTAAACTAAACTAAAAATCACTAAAATTTGGTTTATTCCTGTCAAACGACGATTTCCTATTCTGAAATAGACTAAAGTGATACAACTTAACTATATTTTAGTTTGACAGCACTAAGATTGCACTGAGTTATTAGTTTAGTGAAAATAACAATTTTGCTATTCTGAGTTTGCCGGTTTTCACCAAAAATTTAGACTATAATAATTTATTTTGACTAAAACTGACTATTTTTAATCGCGATTAAAAAGGTGTGAAATAAAACTAGTGGTCATGAACAAAAATTCACACCAACGCCTCACCTTCACGTGCAAAAACAGTGCTGTATTTTTTATTTTGCTTATATCTCGAAAATGGCGTGTCCTATCGCAAAAATAATGAAATTTTCGACTCCCTTTGTAACCCCGGAACATTTAAATCTCAACACGTGGGTAATCATTTTTTTTTATTTTTCAAACAAAAATTGAAAAATTCCATATAAAACACGTCCAGGCTGCCCCCTTGCGCGCGCCTTCATCTCAAATTCATTGCGTAGCGCACACAAGTACCAAATTGCGAAACCAAAAGAAAAAAAAAACCACGTTGATTGTCAAATTCGTTTTTAGTCGTGTCAAAATAATTTTTAAATTTAGAGACTTTTTTTTACAGAATAGCGTTAAAATTCTCATAGCCAAAAGTAAGGAATTTTAGAGATAGTTATTCACTCGATCTCTCACTCGATAGTTATTCGCTTTCATAGTTTAGTTCGGTGTACAACAGAATCGGCACCAGTAACAACAATATTTAGTAATATGACTAAAAGGTAGTGCTCCGTAGTGGCATCGACCTAGACTTATGTGGGTCAACATACAACAACTATATGCAGCACTTTACCTGTCCTGCATCCAATAATAGCTGCTACCCCTGACGCAGCAGAATAGTTCGTCTTGTAGAATCTTTTGGACCAACAACAGTCTGCTACGACAGTTAAAACTGGAATATCATCTTTTACGTCACTGCATGAAATAGCTTCAGAAGCTTCTTCCTGCGCGGCCGCTTTCATACTGTCTTCTGCAGCTGACTTCCACCACGTAGCTATTTCATCGTGACATTTTTCGTATGTAAACTGGGTAACAGTGGGCAAATCGATGGAAGCTAACATTTCATTTAAATTCGATTTTCCTGATCCAATCATTAATGCACCTGTCACAGCTCCTTGATTGACATCCATTTTTGCAACGCTAGTTTGAGTGGAGAACAGCTGAAACTACATATTGTATAACTACATGTTGCATTTCATCGTAAATGACGATTTCAGACTGTCCTTGCGCTCTTTAATGATATTCAGGTTATCAAAAGTACAGCTTAGTGCCCTATTGTGGTTATTGATTGTTTTAATTTGATCTATAAAAAACTGAAGATCAATTATTCTCTGACCTTCAATAACTACACTGGTTTCGAGCGGAACCTCTGCTTCGAGAACCTGAAAATTAAAACTTACTCAACTTACTAATATTGTACGTATGATGAAATAGTGAAAATAGTCTAATCTCATTGTGTGAAATTTTAGTCTAGTATTTTATTCTCACTAAATTTTACACACCCGAGGTGCTCAAATGACCGTGTAACATTAAAATGTATATTATTTCTCTTGTAACGGGTGCTGACGGATTAATCGGAGAGTTATATTACCAAGTCAGACGCTTCTAAAGTTTGAGATGGCGCGGCTGGTTCTGGGCTGAGGCTGGTTTTGGAAGACGAGGCTAAGTCCTGAAAAAAAAAGATAGATGTAGTGCCATACGTAAATATGAAATTGTAAAAAAAAATACGTTAGTTGTGCTTTACCTTTACTTCGTTTTGGATTTTAACATCTTCCGTACTCACAACAACATTATTTTCTTTACAAAGCCTGAAGATAAAAAAAGGATTTTATTTTACCTCTTTGTCTGCGTGATTAATATGTTTACTCATGTTGAATTCCAGCTTTCTAGTACTAAGGGTCTCTGAGCTAAGCCACGGTCAGACAGACAAACAGACTTAGCGAAACTATAAATGGTTCCTCTGTCACTACGGAACCCTAAAACATTTTTAAAAACAAGCTTTTAGTTAAATTCTCTAAAAAGAAGAAATAAACTTTAAATTAAATCAAATCAATCAAATTGTTATTATTACAATGCAAGTTAAATAAAAACAGATGATCGACGGTTTAGTTTGTAGAAGTAATTATTTTTTTTTTGCAATTTCGATATTTATCGTTTAGAAAAAAAAATGTATTTGAGCAGTAGAATCATCCCCTAGATGGAAATAAATTAATAAACGAGGACCTTATATAGCAAACTTCAATCAACAAAGATAACAAATCAAGTTCTATTCAAAATATTATTTTACCCAACCTTTTAGCCCTAGCTTTAGCTAAAACCTCTTGATTGAGTCTCTTCCTTTTCCTCGATAAAACTAGTTTCGTTTTTTTACTATTATTCCCCATGGCATCTGAAACATTTTTTTTTGTTTCGAAAAAAATTGTTTTCAATTATCTAAATAAAATTTAATTATTTTACTTACCAACCCAAGATCGTTAGGTCGCACTATAAACTCACTCGATGCCAAGGGTCAGGAGAGGTCAAGCGTAGAGCACTGAGCGATACGTCCACTCTCTGAACAGCCTCGCGGCGGACTGATTTAAAATTATTACCGCGCACGGTTTTATAGTAGTTTTAAAATAATTCTAGAAAAATAATAAAACTAATTTAGTTGAATTTTTTTATTGTAAGTTTTAAAAAAGATGTTCTTCTATTACAATACACCTGTATTTTGTCAAATTAAATAAGATTTATTGGAAGAAATAATGAATTTAGCAACCGCTTTTTCTTGTTAATTTCACTTTGTTTATTGTTTGATTTATTATGTTAGGCGCTGAAAATCAAAAAAGTGTCTCTCAGTTTTTTACTCAAGGATCTGAACAATTAAATAAGTTTATTAGTTTGTAAATGTTATTAGTGGTTTCGGATATTTTAAGCTTCGAAATGACTACTGTAAAAGGAATTTAGAAAACACTGTTTGTTTATCTGGTTAGAATTCACGAATACTTTATTAATGTAAAAATGTTTTCAGTCAACTTTTTAGACCGAAATATTTCCAACAATATTTAGTTATTCACACTTTCGTTAGATACGTTTTATGAGGAGATTAAATGGTTTGAAAAGTACGCTTTTTGGGTCAAACAACCAAAATCGACGTTAACGCTCTTAACTAATTAATCATAACACAAAAGTATGTTTTTTAGTTTGGATAACATTTACACAAAGCATTGTGGATTGTATCCTAGTTTTCTTAAATTCAATGTAGAACACAAGAAATTAATTATTAATTTAATGTTAATTTTATTATGACCACATAATTTTTGCATTTTTTTAATTCAGTTTTTATCATAATTATTTATTTTAAACAAGTACATACAAAACACTCAATAGAAACAAAATATAAAGATCAGTCTTGCTATTATGTACATATACTGTAAACAAATAAATAATTGTTCAAAAAAAGAAATCAAGAGTAACTAAAGAATAATACCTCTTCAACTCTGCAACAGCTTCAGCACAAGATTCTTCTGTTGTGACAGTGCTGATAGACAAGTAGTTAAACAAATCTGCAGCATCGCGACATCGTTTTCTCCGCATAAAAACAATATATGAAATCGTACATCCTACAGCTAGAGCAGCTGTGGCTACACAGAGTTTATTCCTTGTTGAAGTTTGCATTGTAACGTTGACAAAAATTCACTTGTTCAATTCACGTTAAACATTACTTAACACGTTATAACACTCGTAAAGATCCTATTATACGCTCATGACCATCACTGAACAATGTTTGAAAGCCTCAATGAATGAATACCATACACATGTTTTGCTTTTGATATTTATGTACATTTTCTATGTGTGGTGTGATGAGATCCTATTGTATTTTTTTTTTTTTTAAATTCGGAACTTCGATTCGTATTAGACTAGCCAACTGTTTACCAACTAAACAAAGTTGCTGGTGGCTGGTCGGTGGCTGGTCGCTTGGTTACACTTTGGTTTTTGACATGTTTGCTTGCGTGTTTGTCAATCAATCCATAAACATTTTTTTGGTTCTTTTCGTCCCTCTTTGGGACAGGCAAAGGGAGCTGAGCCCATACAGCCAAGTCTGATTTAGTTTTCTTTTTCTTCCAATTCTTCTTTTTTTCTTTCTTGTCTTTCTATAATATAATCAAGGCCGAAACCATGTCTTCTTTATTCAATGTCTTCGATATCCAATAGTCAGGCCGAAACCAAGTCTTATTTTTATCAATGTCTTCAATAACCAATAGTTAGGCGTAAGCCAAGTCTTCTTTTAATATATTCAAGTTCTCAATCCATAAACACTCAAAGTCAAAACACTATATACCACAGACTGAGCAAAGCAAGTGTGACAGTTACTGAATTTATGTCTGTTTGCCCGTTTGCCGGTTTCCGTGAGTCCGTTCCGTTCGCACGCTCGTGGCTATTATCATTAAAGCAAAGAGTATTATAAGATATGCATTGAAGATGTCTTATGCTAGAACACACAAAGTTACCTCAGTGACCAGTCGTTCGCTGGCGATTTAAAATCTCAAGGCGGAAACACACTTACGTGTCGTGGCGTATCGCGTGACGCGCCAGAAGCATTCAATTTCATATATTCGACAGACCGTGTTGCGACACTTGCGACACGAGTTGACACGACACGACATGCAAATATGTCCCTAACCATATTAAAATGAAACCGATATGCTTCTAGCGCGTCACGACACGCCACGACACGTAAGTATGTTTCTGCCTTCACGTTCACGCACAAAGTTTATAATCTTTGTAAAAATCTAAACGTGGATGTCAGATGAGATTTTGAAGTCGGTGGCGGCTATGGTACGCTGCGTGTGTACCTAGCACATGTGCACGTATCGAAAGCAAAGGAAAGAAAAAGAAATCACTGTTTTTATTATACGTTTTAGCTTTTTCCAGTAATTCTATCAGCAGCAGGGTGCTGTATTTGTTCGAAAGCAAGTCAAAAACCTTTTCTCAACTATTAGTATTAACTGACAATAAAAATGTTATTGCTGATGGCAACTTTTTGCCATGAACTGTCAAAGAATAAACTAAAAAATTATCTACGATGTTGCATCGGTTTGTGTAATATTGTTTTGCATCCATCTTATTACTTAATTAAACTATATAATTACAACAATAATGGCACGGGACAGGAGTCCTGAGCGAAGACGCTCGCGCTCACGAGAACGCCGTGACAAGGATCGCCACGAAGATCGTGAGCGCGAGTCTCATCGAGACAAAACAAAACGTCGAGAGCGGTCTCGAAGTCCTTCAAGAAAAGACAAAGATCGCTCTGGAAGCCCCGCGCGAAAAGATAAAGATAGATCCAGAAGCCCTGCAAGGAAGGAGCGCGAACGTGGTCGCTCTCGCAGCCCCAAGAAACGTGATGGTAAAGAAAAGGAGTCAGACAACAGAAGGAAAAATGATGAACGAGAAAAGTCGAAGAGCAAGAAAGAGGATGAGAGTAAAACCGAGGAGGAAGAGCCTCAAGATGTTAAACATGATGATTCAAAGCCCATTAAGAAAGAGCCATTGTCTTTAGAGGAACTACTTGCTAAGAAGAAAGCAGAAGAAGAAGCCCGCAGTAAACCTGTATTCTTGACCAAAGAACAAAGAGCTGCTCTGGCTTTGGAAAGACGACAAAAACAAGTAGAAGCTATTAGAGCCAATGTTGATAGGCCATCTATAACTACAATTGATCTTACAGGACCCTCCAAAAGAGAAGAAGAAATGAAGAAATATAGAGATGAAAGAGAAATGATGCGAGAAAAAGAAAGGGAGAGAAGAGATGAGAGGGAAAGGGAAAGAGAGAGAAAATATGAAGAAAGAAAGGCTATGAATGACCGCCGAGGAGGAGGAGGAGGAGGAGGAGGAGAGGACAAAAAAGAGAAAAATGAAGAAGTTTCCAAAACTAAAGATAAGGAGCGTGAAGAAGAGGCCATCAAGGCTCGCTATCTAGGCATTGTCAAGAAAAAACGCAGAGTGAGAAGATTAAATGACCGTAAATTTGTCTTTGATTGGGATGCATCAGAGGATACTTCTAATGATTATAATGCTTTGTATAAGGAAAGGCACCAAGTTCAGTTCTTTGGTCGAGGTCACATAGCTGGAATAGACATAAAGTCACAGAAAAAAGATTACTGCAAGTTCTATGGCAATCTATTAGAGAAACGCAGAACAGAATTAGAAAAGGAACAAGAGAAGTTGCGTCTTAAGAAAGTTAAGAAGAAGGAAGATAAGCAAAAGTGGGATGACCGTCACTGGTCTGAAAAGGAACAGGACGAGATGACTGAGAGGGATTGGCGAATCTTCAGAGAGGATTATAATATCACCATCAAAGGTGGTAGGATACCAAATCCAGTCAGAAATTGGAAGGAAGCTGGCTTCCATCCAGACATTATGGAAATTATTAACAAAGTTGGCTACAAGAGTCCTACACCTATTCAAAGACAGGCTATTCCTATTGGTTTACAAAACAGGGACATCATTGGTGTTGCTGAAACAGGCTCCGGTAAAACTTTGGCTTTCCTTATTCCCCTATTAACTTGGATCCAATCTCTCCCGAAAAGCGAGCGTTTGGAAGATGCTGATCAAGGACCATATGCCATTATATTAGCGCCAACTCGTGAGTTGGCGCAACAGATTGAAGAAGAGACAAATAAGTTTGGAATTCCTTTAGGCATTACATCTGTTGTTGTAGTGGGAGGTCTCTCAAGAGAGGAACAGGGTTTCAAACTGAGGTTGGGATGTGAAATAGTCATTGCGACTCCCGGTCGTCTTATTGACGTTTTAGAAAACAGATATTTGGTATTAAATCGTTGTACCTACGTGGTTCTCGACGAAGCTGATCGTATGATTGACATGGGTTTCGAACCCGATGTACAGAAGATTCTAGAATACATGCCAGTTTCAAACATCAAACCAGATTCTGACGCTGCCGAAGATGCTTCTGTTTTATTAGCTAACTACAACTCCAAAAAGAAGTTCAGACAAACTGTGATGTTTACGGCGACTATGCCTCCCGCTGTGGAGCGTCTAGCTAGAAGCTATTTACGTAGACCCGCTATAGTATACATCGGATCTGTCGGTAAACCTGTAGACAGGACGGAACAAATGGTCTACATGATTGGCGAGAACGAGAAACGTCGAAAGCTGACCGAGGTATTGCAGAGAGGAGTCGAACCTCCGATTATCATCTTCGTCAACCAGAAGAAAGGTGCGGACGTTCTTGCTAAAGGTCTGGAAAAGCTTGGCTTCAATGCGTGTACGTTGCACGGTGGCAAAGGGCAAGAGCAGCGAGACTTCGCGCTGGCCAGTCTTAAGAATGGCTCGAAAGATATTCTGGTGGCGACAGACGTCGCCGGCCGTGGTATCGATATTAAGGACGTTAGTATGGTCATCAACTACGACATGGCAAAGACAATTGAAGATTACACGCATCGTATTGGTCGTACCGGTCGTGCTGGTAAGACTGGTAAAGCTATGTCGTTTGTAACTAAAGAAGATTCGGCGTTGTTCTATGATCTGAAGCAAGTACTGCTGCAGAGCTCAGTGTCTACTTGTCCGCCAGAGCTGATGAACCACCCAGAGGCCCAGCACAAGCCTGGCACTGTAGTCACCAAGAAAAGACGGGAAGAAATGATATTTGCCTAAGAGTAATTGAATGTAACATTTTCTCTATGTAGGGTTTTATTATTGAATAAAAATCGTAGTAAAAATATAATTTGTTTATTTAATTACACGTCGATTGTATTACACTTTCACTAGCAAACAATAAATAAATTTAATATTTCACTAAATCGTTTAAGTTTTGGTTGTCGACTTTTTGACCTCACGGCACCGGCACTGGAATTAGAAATAAAATTACAAAACACATGAGAATCATAAATATAAATCAAAATGATCCTGCCTTTTGCTTGTCATAGCCTGCCTTGTACTTAAATCAAATCAAATCAAATCAAATCAAATCATTTATTCTTTGCAAACATGGGTAATAGGTACATAGATGTTCATTTATGATAAAGTTCTCCACATTTTGCCGACTCATGGGCATGCAAATAATTGGTTGACAATAAAATTATAAATTTAACATTATGTGGCATGTCATTGGAATTAGGTACATATAATAAAATTAAAAAATATCAACATGGTAATAATTGGTTTACAATAAAATAATAAATTTAACATTAAGTGGCATGTCATTGGAATTAGGTACATATAATAAAATTAAAAATGTCAACATGGTCACAGTAATAAAAGATTTAAAAAATGTCAACATGCTCAAAGTAATAAATTAAAAGTATTAATAATGTCACACGGAATATTAATAACATCATGCCCACTTGAATAACAATAATATGTCAATAAGAGTAACAGTAGGTATGTAATTATAAATCAGTCAAAAACAGTAGGTGTATAGCGTAACAGTAAGTAAGTATATCACTACTTACTTACGATAGCAACACGAAGTGCAAGGGGTTGGACTATGTGTTCTCAGAATCAATCAATCAAATCAGCCTTTCGCAGTCCACTGCTGACCATAGGCCTCTCCCATGGTGCGCCACAACACCCTGTCTTCCGTCTTTCAGAATAATTCCTAGGAAAAGCCTGGCGACTCATTTTTAAAATAACACCTTATGTTGGATCCATCCAAAGATATTAGGAACACCTACGCATTATTTTTACCCTATTACGTCATAGCTACAGTAGTGTATTTCATGCACTAGCTTGTTCAGGACAAACACGTTCACACAAAACTTTTCATATGCTCAATAGGAACCTACATTGCGCATTACAAATAACATACTCTGGAGTACAAACTTATTCACCATACGATATGAATCTTACGCCTGATTTTTTCTTATGTTTTCTACAATTTGCAGGTCAGTGCAAGGTTATTTACTATTTAAAATACAATTTGCGACCATAACAAACATGGCTTTGCATAATTATAATCATTGCAGTCATCTATACAACCCTATAACTTCATTTAATTCGATTAAATTACTTTTTGTGGAATTAATCAAAAAAGTATATTTCAAGCTCGCAGGATACCCTGGAGCTTCCACGTTATTATAGAAAAATCAAGTCATTTATTCAAACTAGGCTGAGAGTCAGCACTTTTTGAACGTCAAAGTTACATAAGACAGTCCCCCAAAACACCCTTCACCACTTCCTAGTGCTTTAGCTGGGAAGAAGAAGTGGCGCAACAAACTCCCCAGCAGCACAGCTGTCTGTTAAGTTAGAAGAAATTGATTCTATACAATGTAGAAAGATAAGCAGATCAAATAAACAGAGGTAGGTACTATTGCACGCATTGCACTCGGATTGATGATGTTACATAATATTTGCAGATAGCTAAGATGATGCAATGCCCATGTGACACATTATGCATTAACATACGAACATACACAATATTGCTCAACAATTTCGTTAGTGAATTAATGTGTCTGAGGAAATATAACTAGGGACTTTTATGTGTGACGAATGATTTCAATTTTGTTAATAACGATACGTTTAGGAAATGCTTAGGTTCAAATTAAATCTTGTGAAACAAAATGATGTCTTTACAATGTTCAAAAATGGTAAAACTATGTTGCGAAAATATACCTTTCCTCGTTAGGCAATTATGTGTACAGTCTGCGTTGTAAAAGACTGGCTTCAAACTAAAACTTCAGTGTTCTGAGTCGGGAGCGGGGGATCGCACCAGCTGCTAAGTCCTAGGTACCTATAGGCCTGACATGAAGACTAACGTGTGTCTAGGGAGAACTATGTCAATCCTCGGAGCCTCATGTAAACAATGGACTTTTTGGGATACAAGGTATACTCATTTAATATCACTGAAAATCCGAAAGATTTTTGTTCGCGATTTCAGGTTTGGTTCCATAATAAAAACTGTTCTTAGTGATCCTTTTCGGACATTCATTTTATCAATGACACCATGATGTATCGTTATCCTAAAGATGTCTACGATAATACCAACCTGAACCGGGTTTTTCTTCTACTTCTTCATGTGGGAAATAATATTCTGAAAACCAGTGTTACATTGAATTAGTAAATTTATAATTTCACAAATGCCCGAGTTCGGCGAGGAAAACAAAAAAAAGAATCCAAATTCAACTGCCACCTTGCCCATGATAAAAGATAAATATAAAACAAAATCCAGAACATCGATCATAATCTTTAAAATGAATGAAACTACCTGTAACATGCTGTAACCACACTCAAACAAAATCAAGACGGGTGCCAGAAATAATTACCAGAAGAAAACACCTTTCAAACCACGTGTGCAGACTTACAGATAATGTGCAGGATATAAATTAAAATCAAGCTAGGCTGAGGGTGATCGCTATAAAAGCCACCCAAATCACATGAATCAAAACCAAGAACACCAAACAATTAGGTAACAGAAGCAAGCATGTTAGAACTAGTGTTGCCATGTGTTCCCATTTAGTAATAACAGTCTCGGTCTTGAATAAGCTCTTTTTTATCAGTTTACATGGATTAGTCAAATTATGCCGTGAATCTGCACTTTTCGAAAGTCAAAAGACAGTCCTCCAAAACTTTACCACATCTTACGAGTTTTAGATGGGACGAAGTGGCGCAACAAGCTCCGCACTAGCCTTAATCCGTCCTACGCAGTTAAAAAAAATGTGCAAGGAGTGCATTCACATCAATAGTGCATCGGTAGGGGATTGTGGACTTACTAGTCAGGCAAATTTTATTTGTTAGTAAAAACTTGACATAAGGTTTAAAGACAGTGCCGACATCACCGCAGCATCCGCTGTGAGAATGCGGACAAGTTGTCACTGGCATGCAACGCAATCGAGACACTCAAAATTAAACTTCTTTTAAAATTGGAACACAATTCCAGGCAACACTAGTCAGAATCAAAAACAAAAGCACAGCCACCATTCCAAACCAACTCCCATTTGAATACCTATTCCTTCTTCTCTTCTGGTTTTGTTTCCTCTTTAGCAGGCGGAGGCATTATCGCCTGCCTGACTGATGATGCCAAAGAGATCGTTATATCGACGAACTCGGAAAAGTCTTTGGGGAAAGACAGCTCAGGGAACTTCACCTCCAGTTGAGGGTCACCAGGTTTCACTGATAATAGTTTTAGAATTTTGATTATTTTGTGTCATGCCTTGAAGTAAATAGTTATATAAAATATTTGTACAATCCAGCAAGTTTCTGGTCTTTTTGTTTTGATATTTTCATCTGTATTTTGTATATTAGTGTTACTGTGTATATTTTTAAATTTTATGATACATTACCTCCATAAAGGAAATTATATGCGATGTTGACGTACTGCTTAGCTAGTGCCGAATTGTCCTTTAAAATTTCCTTGGTCTCTTCAGGGAAGCATACATAACCCATGGCCGTAGTGCCGATACCCGCGTAAAATACTCGCTGGAAATGTTCCAAAAATACAATATTTCAATAAATTACTCAACTGCAATAATTTGCCATAGTATGATCAATAGCTAGATTTGAGTACAATATTTTGGTTTTGATTATTTTGGAGGATGATGAATTAGGCCACTAGGTGTGCTTTCAGTTTAGACAATTGTTATTGGACTGAATAGAGTAAGAAGGGTTAAACTTTTTACTTTGCAGCGAATCAGTACAAAAATAAGAACAATTGGTAATTTTGTAAGGAAATAAAATAGTAATGTTCTGCCTATAATTTTTTGTTAGATGGGATGTTTTGATTTTTATAATTCCTTTTAAATAGGTCCTTGATCTGCTGCAGTAACATTATATTATAATAGTCAGTAGTATGCATGGGACAATTTAATGTAAATATTAAATCAAAATAAAGTTATGTGAACTCTTGAATAATTAAACTATGTATGTCTGCATGGTTTCTGGGTCTTATGATACAGGAACTACTAGTCCAAGAGCCAGGGCTCCACTGAAGTGAATCATCATCATCATCATCATCATTTCAGCCGAAAGACGTTCACTGCTGGACATAGGCCTCCCCCAAGCACCGCCACTTCGACCTATTCTGTGCTTCTCGCATCCAACGTATTCCTGCGGCCTTCACCAGGTCATCGGCCCATCTTGTGGGAGGCCTTCCAACGCTCCGTCTTCCAGTACGCGGTCGCCACTCCAGAACCTTCCGACCCCATCGGCCATCCGTTCTGCGAGCAATGTGCCCTGCCCACTG
The DNA here is from genome assembly GCA_947507805.1 of Aporophyla nigra. Lineage (NCBI taxonomy): Eukaryota > Metazoa > Arthropoda > Insecta > Lepidoptera > Noctuidae > Aporophyla > Aporophyla nigra. Next base: position 22,972,763 of record OX382294.1, read on the forward strand.
CCATTTAAGTTTGGCAATTCTTCGGGCTATATCGGTTACCTTGGTTTTCCTTCGGATCTCTTCATTTCTGATTCGATCTCGTAGGGAAACTCCAAGCATAGCCCTCTCCATTGCTCTTTGGGTGACTTTGAGCCTTCTTATGAGGCCCATTGTGAGCGACCACGTCTCAGTGCCATATGTCATCACTGGCAACACACACTGGTCAAAGACTGTTGTCTTGAGACACTGCGGTATTTGGGACGAGAAGATATTGCGTAGCTTCCCGAACGCTGCCCAGCCGAGTCGGATTCGACGATTGACCTCTTTCTCGAAGTTGGATCTACCTAACTGGACAGTCTGTCCTAGGTACACGTATTCGTCCACAACTTCGAGTGTAGCGCCTCCGATCTTCATTGGAGTGGGTATCACACGAGCATTGGACATGACCTTTGTCTTGTCCATGTTCATCCTAAGACCCACTCTTTCGGAAGCTCTACTGAGGTCATCGAGCATTGTACTGAGGCCCTCCATAGTCTCAGCCATGACTACTATATCGTCGGCAAATCGAAGGTGAGTGATGTACTCGCCATTGATGTTGATGCCAGCCCCTTTCCAGTCCAGAACCTTGAAGACATCCTCCAGTGCAGCGGTGAACAGTTTCGGAGAGATTACGTCTCCCTGTCTCAACCCTCGCTGCAGAAGGATAGGTTTCGAGGCTTTGTCCTGGAGCCGGACTGACATAGTGGCGTTTTCATACAAACACTTCAGCACCTCGATGTACCGATAGTCAATCTGGCACCGTTGAAGAGACTGCAGTACAGCCCAGGTCTCGATCGAATCGAAGGCTTTTTCGTAGTCCACAAACGCTAAGCAGAGAGGCAGGTTATACTCTTCGGTCTTCTGTATAACCTGCCGCAGCGTATGTATGTGGTCTACGGTGCTAAAGCCTTTACGGAATCCGGCTTGTTCGGGAGGCTGGAAGTCGTCAAACCTGCGCGCGAGACGAGTCGTGATGACTCTTGAAAACAGCTTGTAGACATGGCTCAGAAGTGAGATGGGCCTATAATTCTTAAGCAGGGTATTGTCGCCCTTCTTAAAGAAAAGTACCACCACACCTCTGTTTTGCCCTCGAGTATGACGGAATCAAACAGCTTCTGAAGGGCCTTTAGAACGGGTTTTCCGCCGGCCTTCAGGAGTTCGGCTGTAATTCCGTCATCACCCGGCGCCTTGTTGTTTTTAAGCTGCTTCAGAGCCATCCTAATCTCGTACAAGCTGACGTCCGGGATATCTTCAGTGTAGTGTCGAGTCAACCTAGCTCTCGGGTCGTTAGCTAGATTCATAACGGGGTTTCTGGTGGACGTGTATAACTGTCCGTAGAACCTCTCAATCTCCTTAAACAGCTCAGGTTTGGCGGACACGATTCTGCCATCGTCGGTCTTCAGTTTCGCAAGCTGACTCTGCCCAATAGACAGATCTCTTGCAAAGACTTTGGAGCCCTTGTTTCGCTCCATCGCGTCTTTAATACGTTCCGTATTAAAGAGGCGAAGGTCGCTTTTCAAGGAATTAGAGATCCGTCTATTGAGTTGCCGGTACTCGAGTGCAGCTTCTGAAGACTGCAGGATCATTCCGCGCCTCTGTTCCATGAGCTGTAATGTTGGATCTGAGAGTTTCTTTTTTCTATTTGTACGGCGGGTCTTGAAGAACTTAGACCCGACCGTATGGACAGTTTCCACAAACCCATCGTTATAATCGTCCACGGAGCTCCCTAGGCACTCAAAACGATTCTGGAGTTCGAGCTGAAGTGAATACAAATAAATATTTAATGATTATACAGGGTTATTTGTAAAACACCGGCAACCTCTCAGGACTATGTTACTAACATCATAATCAACAACTTTTGTTCTGTGACTTTTAAAAATTCATCACATTTTAGTTCATCAGATTTTCAAACAAAAATAAAAATATTTAAATTGAACGCTCTAAATGTTACGGAGTCTATGCGAAGCAAAAGAAAGCGATAGTATATTAGCAAGGGGAGCGGGGTTAGGGCGGCGGGGGCGCTTGAACTTGACCTATTTACAGGCAGCCGATTTTTGTATGAAAATCTGATGCACTAAAATATGATGAATTTTTAAAAGTCATAGAACAAAAGTTGTTGATTATGATGTTAGTAACATAGACCTGAGAGGTTGCCGGTGTTTTACAAATAACCCTGTATAGATTTTGTTTTGGAGATACTCCTCAACATCCTCCTCAATGTGATATTTACTTACGCCTAAGGTTGCGTAAAATTTGTTGCGTGAAATACGGATCTGTCGTGGCACATTAGGTGACTACGTCTAATTTACATGTCGTCAGCCTAATTCGTTAACCTGCCAAGTTCATTTTTCCATAGTTTACAGGACGAAGAAAAAGCTGTCTTACATATTTATCGCCTTAGCAATCCAAATTCTGAAAGTCCCGTTGGTTCTTATAATATTCCTCGATTTTTTGAAAACATAACTAATAGCAAATCCTACATAAATTTTAAGAAAATTAGTAAAAAAATATATATAGCAGCTTTTCGAGGTGGAATTCATTTTGGTTGAGGACTTAGCAAATTTAGACTTAAATAAAGTACAGAATCTAGAATAGTTAATTGTATAATGAAACGAAAATATTTAGTAACAAAAATTAATCAATTAGTCTCATAATAAGGTACAACACAGTATTCAATCTAAGATTGAGTTTTTATAAATAATCTGTAGATACCTGAGTAGTAAATAACACACGTTGTTCTTCTCATTACTAGTTTATAATTAATTTGTAATATAACAATTATTATTATCATAACAGCCATTTAATATTGTATTAGACCGATATGTAACTATCACGACTGAGGTTGTGGGTTCGATTCCCACCCAGGACAAATCTTTGCGTGATGAGCACGATCATTTGTTCTGTGTTTGGGTGTAATTTATCAATAATATGTATGTATTTAGAAATATATAAGTATGTTTATTAGTTGTCTGGTTACCATAGTACAGGCTCTGCCTAGTTTGGGATCAGATAACGGTGTGTTGGTTGTCCTAAGATGTTTATTTATTTATTATTATTTATTAATTAAAAAATAAAATAAAATTGTGACAATTTTATTTAAAAAAATAATGAACAACAGATCAATGAATATTTCATGTGATTCTGTTTCAGTTTATTTTAGTACTATCATAAAATTCTCGTTTATGATGAAAGCATTGTCAACATCTTAAGCAGAGGATACAATGTGAGTGTCTGCTGGTACGACATTTACGTCTTGCAATAGAACAAAATTTGAACAGACACAAACACAGCAAATTGTTACACTTTCAGTTCAAAACTGGGGCCCCCCTAGGATTTAGCAGTATTTCGTTACGGAGATTGGCTGGTGGTCAGATATGAGTTTTTCGTGCATGCGTTTCTTGCGTTTTTTATGATGATATTGTGATATGATGATTTACTATACGGTATTTAATATTCTGAACTTTTTGTCTGATATAAAAAGTACATTTTGCTCAAAAATGGACTTAGCAGGTTAACGAATTAGGCCGACGATGTCACAAGAAGATTTGACTCAAACTGAAAACGCCTGATAAAGTTACAGGAGCAAATACAACAAGAATCGAAACTCATTGAGAAGAAACCACACAACATAAAGTATTACAATTAAGTTTTCTACCTAAATAGATTTCAGTCAAGGTCCTTTTGGTCTAGAGTTAGCGCGTTTTCATGTCGTTTAGTGGTATTAAAATTGGAATGAAATGTAGACAGAGTATAACAATAGTCAAGTCACAAAATAGACAATACATAACTAGCTGTGCCCGAAGTTTCGCCCGCGTAAATGTCTGAAATAATTATCCCATTATGCCGTACGCACGGCCACACATCAAGCTATACATTTCCAGTATAAGCTGACATCTCATTGTACGAAAAGCCTGTACAATGCGAGGTCAGCTAAAACTGGGTGAGCTTGACCTGTGGCTGTGTGTACCATCTGGACAAAAAGCCTATAAGTATTACTGCTTACAACATAAGCAATCTGCCAGTGAGAGTCTCGAGATTAGAAAAAGAATGAGACAGATAGATATTTTTTTAAATTATGTAATTTATATACTTTAGCATTGAGTAAAAAACCTGTTATTTTGACATTACAGACACTTGAATTTTATTTATTTCTATCAATATATTGGGTGAAATTAAATTAGCTGACAATACTTTACCCACGGGTCGAGGATATCGAAAAGTTACAGAACAAAAAATGAAAACATCATTTTGATGGGCAAAGGTCAATGCTCGCAATCAATCAGCTGTTTTTGTAATTTTTCGTAGAAGACAGATTCTTATATCGAATTTCCAAAAACCTAAACATAAAAATCTTTTGGTTGTCTCATTTAAAGTTTTGAAAAAAATTATGCTTTTTTCATATTTGGGAGGTTCTCATCATTTGGTTTAAGTATTGCAGCCAATTTAATTCAACCCTGTAGATGTATATATTAGATCTAGTAGTAAGAGTAAATAAGACCAAATGTTTTTTTTTCTCAATGTCCTTCCCATGTAAACTTTTTCATTGACCTCTGTTCTTAGTCAACAACTGGAACAAAATAGCTGTCACAGAAAAACGTCTTTATAAAATATCACATAAGTTCTAGACAGTACCAGTTTACAAATTAAGCGATTACTGTCAAAGACTTTCAATATCTTCAAAAAAAAACCTACTTCTATAATTCTCTATCTCTGGAGTGGAAAGAAGTGTTACATACCCTGATAATACCTCCTCTGAGGCCGAAGATAAAGCCAGTGAGACCACCCATTGCTACGGCACCATATCTGACCTGCTTGTTTTCTTCTTCTCGAAGATATCTAAACATCCCTGCAAATTAAATGTATTTCAGATTAGCCTTTGTGATGAGGTTTAATTAAAACTGCATACTAGTCTTTTTTGTCTGAATAGTATAAAAATATGTTAAGAATGGTTTCACTTCAGATTGACTTTATACCTCTTCTTATTCAACAAAATGTTAAATTAAATGTTTACTATCATGATTCATTTATAGTTTTTAAAAAACCTTTATTTGACCTTGAAATTAATTTCCTGAACCTTGAACTATTTATAAAGCACTCCCAACAATATTGACAGTATTCCAAAACATCAACTTACAACCGGATTTTTCATGAAATTCGTGATACTGATCTAGTATGGAGTGTTTTGCACGTTCCCCATGATCCACCACCACCTGCACCTGCTCACGTATGGCACGGACAGGAGTTAGGAGCACTGACTTCACATATCCAATCTCATTTTCCGGTTTAGCTTTAGCCTTCCTGTTTTAAAAAGTATGTAATATAGTTAGAAAGTATTATCTGATCTTATCAGTAGGTAATCATTGACATAGAGATATTGTTATGGAGATATGCATTAGCACTGTATTTATTCTCGTCTGAATAAAGACATTACCAACCATATCCTTTTGCCGTTCATCGAGTGTTTCCGATTTAAAAACGAATTATGAGAAAAAGGCATATCATGTTGAAATTGCTTCAATAATGCAGCTTTCTGTTAATGTAGCAACAAAACAGCCATTTTCAATAAAATTTACATTACTGATATTTTTATACAGATTCTTCTTCAACCACAACAACACAACATCACTTTCATCATTCGCAGTATCTATCAATCAATACACAACAGCATCTACAAGACATGTATAAACACATACTCAGCATATTCCGCATGTGGAGCGTCGTATATCGGCAGTTCCGAGGGCTTCATGGGTTGGGGCTTGTCAGGGGCTGGAGGATCCTGCCGGATAGGAGTCGCAGCACCCACCGCCGGTATCAAGGTAACCACACCGACCGTACCTAACACTACTTTTCGAAGCATCTATTCAACAATCAAAACACAAACTTTAGTACAATTTCGATGAACAAAGAAAAAAGGTTCAGAAATATAATATTTCACGCAATTTACCTCTAAAGAGATGTTTCCCAGCAACAATTACATAAATGCTGTATGTAGCAAATTGAGATTATCAGCTGGGTTCGTGACAGCTGAAAATGGTGTTGCTATTGATTATTTTAGATCACGGATTGCCAAATAATAAAAAAAGAAATCACGGAATTAAGCATTCCTTGTTGATTGAATCAAATTACTCTTCATTTTGCATTTTAGTAATTTGGGACTGTAAATTATGCGATAACTTCACAAATTTAACCAAAATCCACACAAGAATTTGAATTCGGACGTTTTTTTTATGTAAACAAAGAAATGTCACTGCAAAAGTGACACAGCTTTACTGCGGCTCTGGCTGGTGCACAAAACAGTTTTTGAAAGCTAATTCTAAAGAGATCGACTACGATAAACTAAATTCAAAAGAGTACTTTCTCAATCAAAATAACGAAGCGTGGAAAGTAAGACTCTCTAATATTAACAGAGATTTCAATCAGCACCCTAATTGCGCAACATCAATCAGAATCTGAATCCGTTTTGAAAGAATTTGCTTCATTATGTTTGAGAAATTTGTCTGCTCAACAACATAAATAACGCAATTAATGTAGTTGAAATGCTACAATTAAATTGCCATTGTTATTTAGTGTGCTACGCAATTATCCTGCGGGATAATCTATGAAAATCATATTAAAATTGATAAGTACTTATCAAATGAAATTCTGCCGCATACAGATATGAAGTGTTTACCAGTCCTGCAGGGTAATTGTGTAGCACATTATCAGTAGGAATCGCTTTCATTTTGACAGTTAAACAACATTCAATGCCTGATTTGCGTTGCTGAGCAGACAAATTTGTCGAATTGTATGAAGCAATGGATTAGCAATATGCTTCAAAATTATTTAGATTGTGACTGATAGTGATTTTTTCAAGCATTTTATAATATACTTACTTCAGTTGCGACTTCATCCGCATGTATTTCGTACATACATTCCACTTCAAAATTCAAGAGCCTCTCCACACGCTTTTAATGGTAGTTTTAGAAAATTACTTATGACAATCTTTATTATTTAGTATTTATTTACGTACATACATTTTTGCGTATTATAGCGTCAAATCATTTATTTCAAATAAGGTCAGTCGGGATAAAAGGGACTATGGGGCAAGAGAAACTGTATAAAAGGGTACTCTGTCGAAAAAACAGGATAATAAAATGAATAATAAAAAATAAAAAAAAATAACAACCGACTTCCTAAACGAAAATACTACAAAGTGAAAAATTACTTTAATTTCGGATGTCGGTGTCTTAAAAAAAAAAAAAAATTGTTTATTGGGTCTCAAACGATTACACTTTCAAAATTTAAATGAAACAGCCCCAGTAAGTAATTAATAATACTTGTGTTGGGGTTGCCTCGCTCCTTCCCAGGATGCTAAACAAAATTGAGACTATATACTTAAACAAAAAATTAAATTAAATTAAAATAAACATCAAAATCGAAAACAAAATTAAATAACATCAAAATCAGAATCAAAATCAAAATTAAAATCAAAATTAAAATCAAAATTAAAATCAAAATTAGAATTACAATAAAATAAATTTAAAAAAAAGAAGATAAATTTGAAGTAATTATTTAAACAGAAAAAAAAGGAACAATGGTCTATAATAAAAAATAAAAATCAAAAAAAGTGTCTTAGGATCTGTAATTAAGCTTTAACCAACGGTTTCGCCTGCGTGGAGTTCGATAATTATCCCACGGGAAAGTACTACCGAGATAAAAGTATCCTATGAGTTAATCTAGGTTTAAACTACCACACATGTGCAAATTTTCATCCAAATACGATCAGCCTTTTTTGCGTGATTGAGTAACAAACATACAAACATCGAAACATACATACTTTCACAGGATAGATCAAAACAAACCCTATATTTATTGGTCTCTCTGTCATTCATAACTGTCTATTTTAAGAACTAATTATGCTACCGACATTGAATTTGGAATAGCTATAAATAACGCTTTTCCATTGATAACACAATTAAAAGAATTTACATAATATTATCAGTTTCATTGCTTTGCAACTTTGCAACCGAGTTCGACTTGATGTTTCTTTTTAGAAATGACATCTTAAGTAAAATTGAGACGCTGCTTACTTAATCGGGCATGCTTGTTGCCACCTTGTTGTAAATTAAGGTATCTAGCTAGGGCTTAAAATCTTAAGACTAAGCGACTAGGGCACCCCCTGTGGGGTACGGACCTCGGCTTAGGGTGTCACTGGAAGAGGGCAGCAAGGGACGGGCTGGATCGGAATGATCTGGAGTAGAAACATGTGGTAGAAATTTTAAGGCAACGTACAACAAGTGCTATTCATGAAAGTATTTCCTGGGCCGCGGCGTGTTGGTAACATGGAAGTTAATTGCGTTTATTTTTTTTCCACACTGAATTTCCATGCTACTAAATTACGGCAAAGGAAATTTTTAATTAGAGTAGGTATCTCAAGAAAGGGTTTTTTGTGGAATAAGAACACCTTTTGAAATGTATGTTACACTTGCAAGTGTTTCACCTACGATAAGTATTATCAGTAAAAATATCATTCTTTCTACTCCCTAATCTCCTAAGTTTGCTACGCTTATAATCTGAAATTTTGGTTGATAGAGGTGTATGTATTTTTTTTTTTTTAAGATTTCGCTGTCTACTCCCTTCATCATCATCATCATCATCATTTCAGCCGAAAGACGTCCACTGCTGGACATAGGCCTCCCCCAAGCACCGCCACTTCGACCTATTCTGTGCTTCTCGCATCCAACGTATTCCTGCGGCCTTCACCAGGTCATCGGTCCATCTTGTAGGAGGCCTTCCAACGCTCCGTCTTCCAGTACGCGGTCGCCACTCCAGAACCTTCCGACCCCATCGGCCATCCGTTCTACTCCCTTATCTCCTAAGTCTGCTACGCTTATAATCTGAAATTTTGGTGGATAGAGGTGAATGTATTTTTTTTAAGATATCATTCTTATGCAATGCAATGTTTTTTAGAAATTAGCAGAAATCCTTTGTAAACAAAATTAGATAAGCGGTGCCATAAATTTTTTTTTGGGTATGTAAAAAATGGTAAGGCACGGAATTCTGTTTGTGAGAATTCAATACATTTTGCTGGTTTTATTAAAAAGTCCATTAAAAATAGTTTGCCTTTTGTTACCAAAAGAGGTTATTAAAATATTTATTTTCAGTGGCAACTTTTAAATTTCATTGTTTTGCGATTTCTTTTCTCTTCGCTGTCAAAGTTAGTTGTCATGTCAATTCTGTCATGGCCTCGACATGTCACAATTTTCTTTCGTCTTTCTTGTGTATGTATATCTGTGATTTTAGTGCACGTTCTAGTACTGTAAAGAAAATTCTAAGCTGAATGAAAATTGAATACATTGAAAATTTATTTCTTTATTCTTCGTTAAATGTATGAGTTGGAACAGTTGTGTTGTAGAAATTTAGTGTCGGTCGGACAAATAAATTGAGGTGATTGTGAGTACGGTTTTCGAGTATCTGAATCAATAATTTTTTTGTGTAACGTTTCAACTTTGTGATTATTGTTGTTGAGTTAAAAATGTCGGAGGTCCTATCAGGTCGTGTGTCTAAGCATAGGAGGGACCGTCGCGTTAAGAATAGTACAGGTACGAAGAGGGCCGCATGCTGGGGCCGCGCTTGAACGACCACTTTGATACCGCTTGGAGATTTTCATTTTGAGTAGTGTTCTGCTTGTTTGAGACATTACAACTGGCTAGTTCTTCATACGCCTATTCATGCCATCACTCTTTCGTTCAGGGCTACTTCATGAAAATTAATAATAGCAGTTCTCAACTTCCATAGAAACAGTTTTCAATTAAATATTTTTTTACTATGTTTTCTTAAGCTCTTGCTTTGTTAGCATGACCCAGATGAGGATTTAAAATCTAGAATAGTGGGAATTTTTTACATCATGCTATCTTCTAAAATAAATAATATTTTGTTACACAATGTTCAACAAAATAGCATTATAAAAACTGTTATTTATTGATAAGATAGAACCTTACAATGCTGCTACTTATAGGATAGATGTAACAAATAAGTGTCCCTGCTAAATATAAATGAAACAATATAAAGTAATATAAATAACAAGAATGTAGGTCAGAGTATTTTGAGATAACCCATTGACTTATCCTGAAAATGCTCTTGCTTCAAACAGTCAATGGTAACTTAGCACACTGCCTAAAAATAAAAACAAATTGTTTATGTAATAGGAGACTAACATTTGCTCTCAAATAGAAATTGGTTTGCCTTAACAGTAGTTACCTGAATATGCATACTAACAAAGAACTTGTATCAATCCAGGACTGTGAGGTGCATGATGTGTGTAGAGTGACAATCTCTTAGATCAACTTGGGACGCGTCTACTTAGCAGCCACCGAAGATTATTGGGATGAAATGGTACACAACTGTTGCATTTTATTTATGTATTTGTTCCTTTTTCCAAAAAAGCAATTCTTGAATGAATTTTTGGGTTCCTGTACAAACTTTACCAAAACTTTGGTCAATGCATGTTTCTGGAGTCTTCCATTTCACAATTTTGGTTGCATGTTTGGTAGTTTTAGATTGTAGTTTCTAGTACAGTTTGTTGCAGTATTCTCTGATCTTTTTACCATTTTTTTTTAGTTTACTTATTCCAGTATGTTCTAATGTAAATTTAATTAGGGCTGAACAATCAGGCAATGCTGCAACTATCTGCATACAAATACCTGCTTTGATCTTTTAAAGGCCCTATTATATGAAATTCTGATGAATTTAGCATAATTCAGAAATAAATATGATATTTCGCACCTTTAGAATTATAGAGACCTAATTTGAAATTTTAAGATTTCAACTTTGACTCATAAAATTATAAAACTTTTATTAAAACTGAGCCCTATATCACAATAATAGTCTCTAATAATAGTTTTCATAAGTGTTTTATCATTTTAAGAATCAAACTTGAAATCTTAAAATTTCTAATTGGGTCTCTATAATTCTAAAGATGTGATTTATTACATGTCCCAATTATTGTAACCATCTATAATCTCTGTTAGTCATAATATTTTTAATATCAAACAAGTTTTTGTTAAGATGTGGCGTCATAATAGAACTTTGACCCTCATCCTTAAAGCTATTAAAGTGTTACTTTGCTATAAAAACAAATGACTTCTTGACAAACTCATTTAAAGAGTTATTACATGCCAAGAAGTGTACCATAGATTTGCTATCTAAACATGTATAACCAATTGGAGGTAGGTACGAAATTGCGTCACTAGTCCATTCAGTTGTTGAAAGGACATGAATACTGCTTTGAAATCAGGTCTCATGATTAACATAACAATGATTCTTCTCTGAACAATTACGACAGATATAACCATAGATAGTTGTAGTAAAACCCACATTTTATACAAGTAACACTTTTTATTTTATTCACAATACATAGCATGGTTGTAGATCTGCCACTAATGAAATTAATTTAATGCTCATTAAGAATTGATACTTTAATTAGTGCAAGAAATCCAGTAACACAGAGATGTAATTGCAAAATAAACTATCACAGAGGAAATTATAGTTTGGCTAGATTCATTTTATTGGAATCCAGTAAGATAATTTTAAAAATAACAATGACCAACATTAAACACAGCACTATCTCCCGTCCCTTAGATGTTTGCCTTCTGTCAATAATTTGTTAAACACGTCTGTTAGCATCTACACTGCAACACGAATATTACACATCCATTATTTATATTTATTTTGATGTGTCAATCATGAAGGAATTCCCCACAAACGTGTTCGTGTTACCAAAATGTAGACGCGTGATGATTGATGATATTGTAGTACAAAATAGACAAGATTTTAATAGATGAGGTTAAATATTAGGTGAAAAGAACATTCGTATCTACGTCTGCATTAGAGATTAACAGCATATTTACGTCATTAGTCGGTAGTCCTAAAGTATTTTCCACGTGCGTTATCTTATCTAATTAGATAGTAGGAATAGTATTACTCCACATATTGATAGCGTTTATAATCTTTTCACTAGCTAAATACAGTCTGTAACTTTCTGTTACGTGTTTTATCCCTTTATTGGCACCGACACCTAATACGTTAATGCGCGCCGTAATCGGCCCTGACACCGAACGATAATTTAATTTTAATTACGTTCGACGGTATTAAAAATCGATCTGACACGAATAGCCTGACTGTCGAGAAGCTCTGTATAGGTTCTCTATACATTTTTTTACTACGCCACTGATTCGAATCTTGATAGGCGACTATTTCTAGTCGAAATACTCGATAATCAAAACGCCATTTCACACATTACCGATCGCCGTTAAACGGGACGGTATTGTTATTGTTATTTATGTAAATATGATCTACAAACAAAGTCGTGTTGAAGTGAGGATACCCGTTGTGTCGCGTGAAACCTTTCTTATCAGTCATGTGTACTGTGACTTTGGAAAGTCTTTGAAACTTAACATTAGAAATGCCTTTCAACATTCCAGGGTAAATCCAAACCATTTAAATGTTGAATGCGTACCCCTAAAACTTGTAATTAAATTGTCAGCAATAAAATTATCTAATTTAAACATTTTCAGTACTGAGAATGATGGCAATAATGCAGGAAGGGAATAGTGAGGTACCGAAGGAATTTTTGGAGACAGGGCGAACGGGGCGCCGGAACGCGATGCCTGACATACTGCACCCTCAGAGTGCTGAGGCCAGCACGGCGGACCTGCCCTCCAGACTGCAGCAACTCTCTGCCACTGGTAAGTTTAGCATATCTATCGAATATGATAATAATCACAGTCAAAGCCTGTTTATCTTTAGCTGGCGATATGATGAAAGGCGGAATGAAGTTTTCTATAATCTATATATATAAAAATGAATCCCTATTTCCCTTGGTCACGACATCACGCGTGAACGGCTGGACCGATTTCACTTTTTTTTTTGTTTGTTGTGTTTGTAATTGCCAGGAGAAGGTTCTTAAGTTCTTATGAAAGAAAAAAATTAAAAAATTGCGCGGTAAATTAGAAAATTGAAGAACACTTATTTAAGAATACTTAACAGCCATATAATAGGACAGTAAACTTTTTTAATGTAACATTATGACATTTGACATAGAATTGACAGAATGCGTGCTCCAATATCATCAAAGAGACAGGACAACGTCTGTCGGGTCAGCTAGTGTACATATAAAACCCTATCATTTCTTTCGTTCTACCTTTGGGTCGATACACAAATAGACGAAATAGAAAATATTATTAGATGACCCAATTAGCGCGGTGGACTTCTAATTTCGAACGAAATGTCACATTTATATTCGACTAGGCTTGAGTCTGGGTGAAATAGATATTTACTGACTTTGCTCCTGGCACTCCATCAGCCAGAGGATGCTAGTTCGGTTGTCAATGCATGTTTTATGTCTTTACTTCCCGGGCTCCAATAAAGGCTCTTCTTAGGGGCTTTAAAACAACAATAACGGGTGTAGGTATAACGAAGGCCCTAATTAGGTTCTCAGTTTGCAATTGCTGTCATAAGATTATTACGGATATTATCACTGTTTATTGCCACTTACGCCTAAAATTACTATCACCGCATATGTAATTACGTACTATTTATCATACGATACAATTTATAGCCGTCAGGTGCCTTCATAATTGGATTGTCATTTTTTTGCGCCAGTAAACCTTTAAACAGAACTTTTAGCGAAAATACTGGAATTGGAACACATAGTTCCAAGTTTAGAAATCGACCGGGTCCGTCTGTTGTAAAAATAAAGGGTAACGGAAATGTTAAAGCGTAACATCCGTTTGCAGCTTTCCAATCCTCGCTCGTGAGTCGTGACGCGCTGTCGACGTCAATTTGTGACGACATTTTTGTTTAGCGCAGACATTCCTGAATATAATTTTAACGTTTAGGTGGTGAAATACATAAGTACATACTTGAGTTACGTATGAAAGGCGTCAGCGGCCGCATGACTTCTAAATATTTGAGTTAAACTAATACGATTTTCGGCAACAAGCCAAAAATCCCAAACCACGTAATGTAATCGGGGAACATGCCTGTAAACTAAAAGCTGCCTACGCTCTTTTGAAGCAAATCCTATTTCATTTGTGAGAATCGGTTGAGTAGTTTCGGGAGAAAGTGACGCATACTGTTTACATGCGTCAGTAGTTCATTAGGAAAAGCCGCTAAATGTGTAAACCATTCATCGTCGACTTTTTAATCGTTCTATGGCTACGTCTCCCTGTCCTAAATCAGTGTTTTATTAAGCTTAAATTCTTAGTCTTTTCCTTGTTTTGGATGATATAATTGATAAATTGTAATTCTGTTCAAAGCTAGCTGACTAAAAAATGTTTGATATCGAATCAATTACAAAACATTAATGCTGTAACGATGAAAGTACATTTATTTTCCCTTGGTAATAATTAGTATTTATGACGAAACACGTAGGGCCAATTTAGATTCAACATCTATACATGTAATAAAATCGTAGCGAAGGCAGAACAGTAAGATGATTAAAAAAAAATTTGCGAGGTCTGGAAACGATTCTAATGCCAAGAAGGATTCTAATGCGAAGATATAGTATTTAGGATTTTTATGTTTGTCTGAATGTGTATGTCTCGCATCACGCAAAACTACGGGTAGGTTTTGTTCAAATTTTGCATAGAAATTCCATATATCCAATAGCGTAGTGGTTCGACGACTGCTTTGTAAACCTTTGTTGGATTCCCAACAATTTATAATTTTTGGGGCGTCCGCTTTACGTTTTGTTATACCTACTATTATAATAATAGTCCATTAAATACACAGAAAATAATAATGTCCAGAAAAACACAAAATCATAAAGTGCCTTTTATGTCATCTTTGGATATAATTCATATACTTAGTGCAAATATAAATAACTATGGTAAAAGGACTATTAATGAGAAATCCGTGAGTTTATAGTCTACTGTTATATTAATTCAGTGATTTAGCAGAAAAAATCTTTAAGAAAGCATCAGTCAGTGTGTCAGTGCCATTAGGTAGTATTTACAAGGAACGCAGGCGTTCATTACTTCACTAAAAACCAAAACTTCGCAAGCAATATGAAATTACTTCTGAAGACTGAAGGCTGTGGGTGTCCACTTCACGCTGCTTCCCACACGGACGTGTACGTCGGTAGATCCCGCGCCACCAGTCCTTTTCTGTATGTCTTCATATTTTGGCTGCTGAGACTAAAACCACAATCGCAGTACTTATACAAGAAAGTTTTATAAACATGTGGCTGTTATTTGAGTCATTTGTGGTGTCTTCATAACGTCGTCGGCCTAATTCGTTAACCTGCTAAGTCCATTTTTGACCAAAATGTACTTTTTGTATCAGACAAAAAGTTCAGAATATTGTATACCATATGGTAAATCATCATATCACAATATCATCATAAAAAAACGCAAGAAATGCACGCACGAAAAACTCATATCTGACCACCAGCCAATCTCCGTAACGAAATACTGCTAAATCCTAGGGGGGCTTCAGTTTTGAACTGAAAGTGTGACAAATTTTTTGTGTTTGTCTCTGTTCAAATTTTGTTCTATTGCAAGACGTAAATGTCGTGCCAGCAGACACTCACATTGTATCCTCTGCTTAAAATGTTGACAATGCTTTCATCATAAACGAGAATTTTATGATAGTACTAACATAAACTGAAACAGAATCACATGAAATATTCATCGATCTGTTTTTTTTTTAATTTTTTTTTTTTAATAACATTGACTCAATTTTATTTTATTTTTTAATTAATAATAGTTGCATATATTGGTCTAATACAATATTAAATGGCTGTTATGATAATAATTATTGTTATATTACAAACTAGCTTCTACCCGCGACTTCGTCCGCGTTAAATTTTGAATTTCGCGTTGAGTCGCGTCGAATCGCCTACCCATGCGATTTTCCCCGTTTTTGCAACATTTTTCAATACTGCTCCGCTCCTCTTAGTTGTAGCGCGATGTTATATAGCATATAGCCTTCCTCGATAAATAGGCTACTCAACACAAAAATATTTTTTCAATTCGGATCAGTAGTTTCTGAGATTAGCGCGTTCAATCAAACAAACAAACAAACTCTTCAGCTTTATTATATTATAGTATAGATTAATTATAAACTAGTAATGAGAAGAACAACATGTGTAAACGTGTGTTATTTACGACTCAGGTATCTACAGATTATTTATAAAAACTCAATCTTAGATTGAATACTGTGTTGTTACTTATTATGAGACTAATTGATTAATTTTTGTTACTAAATATTTTCGTTTCATTATACAATTAACTATTCTAGATCCTATACTTTATTTAAGTCTAAATTTGCTAAGTCCTCAACCAAAATTAATTCCACCTCGAAAAGCTGCTATATATATTTTTTTACTAATTTTCTTAAAATGTATGTAGGATATGCTATTAGTTATGCTTTCAAAAAATCGAGGAACATTATAAGAACCAACGGGACTTTCAGAATTTGGATTGCTAAGGCGATAAATATGTTAGACAGTTTTTTCTTCATCCTGTAAACGATGGAAAAATGAACTTGGCAGGTTAACGAATTAGGCCGACGATAAGCGAACTAAATATCGGGCAGAAGCTAATCAGTAAAATAACGCCAATGAAAATCGAATATGCCTATTTTACTTTTCAATTTAAAAATATATTCAATCGTACGGTGGCTTAGCTAATTGAACGTCTAAAAAGTTATCCCATAGATCAAAATCGGATGGAAGGAAAATTAGAAATGCGGATCCTATCTAAACAATTCGGAATCTGAAACACAATTTCGCAAGTTCCCTTCCCAATCTCAATTATGTTTATAAGGCAAATAAAACTACTGACCAGAAATCGTTATCATCCTCTTGACCGAATTTCCCTTTATTTGGGACTGGCACAACATGTCTTCATCTTCCATACATCTCTTTTCGCCGTCATCTTTAGTACCCATCCTCTTTCTGGCCAAGCCATATAATCTTCCACATAATTCATGGAAGTAGAAATACAAAATGTTCAATTTCCAACATGACTGCAACGCAATTTAACATGCTATAGTTTCAGATATTGTTTATGATACGATTCGCTGTTATCACAATCCTCCTGTCACTGTAGTAATTGAGGGCTGGTATGACGTAGATCTGCCGTAATGCGCCGATAAGCGCGGGTTATCGCACTCTGACGTGCTAGCCGTATTATATCTCGAATTATGATGAATTGATGACACACAAACATCGAATTATCGACACTATCATTAAATTATAATCAATCATTGTTTCTATGGGAATTTGTTCATCACGAGAAGTATTAGTATAATAGATTGTGGGAAAAATTGTCAGTGTTATCTGATTGTGAACGTAAAGTATTTACGTGTTTAATGAGAACTGTTCGCTGGCTACAGGAGTTATTTCGGAGAGTTTGTTCGATCGGTGTTCAAATATAGTTATCGTAGGCTTGACTTCTAATAGGGCCTGATTAAGGCCCTCTTGTAGTTGAAGGCGTTTCGGCGAACACTGGCCGGTCGTTGCGAGCGCTTGAGCTGCTAGATTTTGTGTATAATTGTTTCGTGGAGACAAAATGATAAGGAAATTATAAAATATTTTCTCAGCATACCCTAAAAAACAATAAAACCTATCTTTTGGTATAAGTTTTACATGGTTTAATGATAGAATCTCTTCAAGATACACGTTTTAAATGGCGATTTAGTGTCAACTTTATGATTATTTTTTATCGAGCCAATTGTTTTAATTCACGTTTCTATCTTCACACAGCGCTTAACAGTATGTTCAATTTTCCTAAATAGTTTTTTTTTTTGACGTGACAACGTCTTATAAATTGGTTTGCCGGGTGACACTTCAAGAAACTGCGTTACGCTCCGCTCACGTTATGCGCTCACAATGAGAGCGAGTGAGAGGATGTATGTGTAAAGGTAAAAATAAAATTTTGTTAATATGAAATTCAGTGCGAGATTCTTTGTATAAATTAATGTTTTAAATATAATTCTTTGTATAAATAAATGTTTTAAATTGTTACTATTATTTCATCCTTCTTCCTACTATACGAATGAATATTCACATTAAAATTATTTTACCACTCAAAGTCGTTGTCACGTAAAACTTTCGCCCGTATACCGACTTTACAGGCAACCAATTTTTTACGGAAACTAGCCATTTTGCTAGATTTACAGAGGTTTAAAAAAGTTAAAAAGTACTGCAACCTCGCCTTAAGAGTAGGTTACCCACGTGTGAGTTCACGTGGCTAACGTAATGCTGTGATAGTCTGGCGACCTAGACTTGATGATTATGATTATTATCTTTCCGGGGCACTATTCAAGCAATCTGTGAAAGAAATCCAAAGCCTATATAATTAGCGACTCTATTCTCTGAACAATATTACGAACAGTTTATATCAAGACATTGTAATTCTTTCACCCAATGTAATATCTTTTTGTATGAAACAGCCACTAAAGGACACGTACTGATAAAAAAGACATTACAATCGACCTTTCAAATGATGATAAATTACACCTTCACAACTACTACTACTTTAGTCGCGTTTTATTGTACGGCGTAAAGTGGACGCCCATTGCAGGGACGATATAAACATGAGTGAGAGGAAATGTGAGTGTGCATTTCTTAAAAGCTATAATGAGGTAATAACAGTTATTTCATTGGTATCATTCGTTGTTACCGAACAATATGCACGAGAAAATGGTCTCACCCTAATTGCGTAACACACTATCAATTAGAATATGAATAATTTTGAAGGATACTGCTAATCCATTGCATCATAGGGTACCTTGGGATGTGTTGTGGTGGGCTCTGAAAAAGAAAGGGTGGCCTGGGAAGTATGTAGAATTAGGCTAGCACCAGGAGTCGGCTCTTAGTCCTTACCTCTTCCTGTTGATTATGGACGATCTGACGTCGGACATACAGAAGGAAGCACCCTGGTGCATGCTGTTTGCCGGTGACATTGTTTTTGTCGGTGAAGATGTGTCTGAAATCCAGAGCAGATTGGTGAAGTGGCAGCAGAAGCTGGAGAATGTTGGCTTGAAAATCAGCAGAACCAAAACCGAATATATGTTCTGCGATTTCGGTGGTCTATCCAGCTCTGGAGCCATAGCGCTTGATGGTGTGCTTCTCCCGCGCACTCTCTGTTACGAGACGTCGAGCGAAGTTCGCGTTATCGCGACAATGAAGCCATAGCATAACTAAAGGAATCGTAGACTTGTCAATTTCATCGCATCAGCATAGTTCACTTTCAGGTTGTAACAAATACAGCCTGAAAGTGACCTATGCTGATTAGAAGATATGTTCTCTGATTTACTTCCTTGGGTATGTATAACAAATATTTGTTGTTTTTTGTTTGAACGCGTTTATCTCTGGGATTGCCAGTCAGATTTGAATATTATTTTTGCAATCTTGAGGAAGGTCGCTACGACTATTAGGATCCGAACGAAAGATAGAGTTAGAAGATTGCTTAGCGGTAACGTAATAATAAAAACCGGGCAACATGCACACGAAGGGTCCTTACGGTACCACCGTACAATATTGAACACTACATTATTTTTTTATAAGGTGTTGATATGATCATATTTATGAGAATTAGAATTATAAGATTACCACCTAAGGATACCTACATCCTGCCAGGGTCGCGAGATTGTTCGAAAGAGATACCGTGTCCCTGGCACATGGGCAACTGAAGGAACACGGGCGGGTTTTAGTCAGTAAAAGTCTGACACGCCCTCCCGCTCTGCCCAGAGCGGGACAAGTCATTTGATGATTACCCATCCAAAAAAAAATTATTACGGTTTATGAGATACAGGCTACACCCCATAGACAGACAGACGGCCGGCACCGGACGCTTAGAAAATATGGTTCCGTTGGCATCATCTGGGTACGGAACTTTAACACGGAAGGGTGATCCACAGCAATGCCGGTGGGTCGGGGCCGAAATTTCATGCGGATTAAGTCGCAGGCACAAGCCAGTTCCTATCAAATAATAGACACATCTTGTATTTGTACCTTTTCTTGCGGGAGGGCGTGTCTGACTATTACTGACTAAAACCCACCCGTGTTCCTTCAGTTGCCTATATGCCAAGGCTACGGTAACTCTTTCGACCTTGTATCTGTATCTTAATAGCTAGTATTTAAATATTAGTAGTGTAGAATATGGCAGATGGCAATTTACAGAAGATCAGGAGTTCAGAATTATTTATTATTTACAGCACGCGCCAAAGGGTGATGTTGAAATTCGAGAAACCGTGAAATGCACTCTGCGATTCGGATAAACATATTTTATTACAAGTCGATGATAATAAATTGTGCGCATTGATTGTTCGTACACGCTCTGTATTGACCAAAATATGGCAATGATTCAACAATATATTAAATTGTATAACCTCGATCCCAATTACAACATCACGTTGAAAATAAAATCGCCTGTTAGATAATCAAAGTACAAATCGTCTTTTTCGTCTGAAACTTTACCTCTGGAAGATTGGTAATGGACACCTACTTCTCATTTTCCTTTCCAATTATGGAACTTAATTCTCTTGAAAATAAACTTTTTAGGGTAGAGCATTTTATTTTATAGGTACTTATAGCAGATTTTTTATTTCTATAAAATAAAAATGAAAGGGCTGTTCGTTGGTAACCGCATCATTTGAGAACGGCTAAACCGATTTGTTAATTTCTCGTTTTAAATTAGTACGAATTAGGTTTTCCCTTAAGAAAGAAAAATTGGAATTGATTTCAGGTTTTTTTTTTTTAATTCGGCAGTTCTAGTGCTTACTTATGGGATTTTTGTACAAATGATTGGACCCGACAGGCGTTGTCCTACAGCTGCCTGGATAACTAGTATTAATATTAAAACCGGTATTAAAGCTATTTGGTCTCGCTTTGTTGAATTTTGGGAAAATTGATGGAAATAATGTCTTGATAATATTCTCAATGTCTGCTACATCCATTATTTCAATCACCAGACATTTTAACGGATGACCTTCAATCCGAAATCAAATTTAAAAAATCATCTTCAGTTTCCCTTAAGAGTCGGTAACAAAAACAATACACACTACCCACGTTTCAGGTGTCTTCGTCTTCCTGTACTACAAGCAAATGCACAGTTCATCTTTCATGATCCACATTTTCGTAATCGACGTTCTAGCCAGCGAAATTCTTAAACGTTCTTAGCGCAGAATTTACCCTGATGATTCAATAACTGAATTTGCGACCCCTCAAAATCTAATTTGCTGCCCCTCTCAAATATACAGCTCTCTCGGGCTTATATTCTTGGAACACTTGCCAAATCTGCTACTAGGATACACAAACAGGATTCGATTATTGTCATAGAAATACTTGCGAATCGTTGACGTTTGATTGAGTCTTTGAGCTCTAAAAGAAAAAATATGAGTTTCTACGTAGAAACAATATTGGCTTTGGCATACTTTAGTTCCATTTTGTAGTAAAACTTGCATTACAATCACGTCCATAATATTATTTGGGTTGAGGTCGAAGTTATAACGCTCTCGTATTATATTATTGCATACTTCAGCGCCGGTAGTCGAGTTTTTACTTGACTTTGGCTTGTATGAAAGGTACCCTAGATAAATTGCGTAACAGAGGATCGATGTCGCCCTATCACTTTCAGTTTCGTTACTGGAAAAGTAAATAGTTACGTCTTCTATCTGTCATTGATAACATTATATAAAATATCTCTTATAAAGTAGTAACTCAGCCTTTGATTAGAAATCCGCTGTCGCTGTTCGGAAAAACGTATTAGTTATAGTACTTGCTAAACAAGTGGGTTGGTACTGTTTTTATTGGATGCCGTGTGACATCATGATTGATTTACGCACCCAATTACGAAAAACTATTTTCTCCTTTAATCCCATTCGTATTACGCACAGGGCAAGGAAGTAAATAACCAGTAGATGATATTTCACTAGAGTAACTTCACTGGAGTAAACCTGTAACTGATGCAGGGTTATAACCCTTAAATGTTTGCGTCTAGCCTGAATTAGTGTTGCAAAGGACTCGAGTCCTCTATTCGTAATTTTAAAGACTCGACTCAATTATGCAAGACTCAGTGTGCTCAAAAGGCTCGGAGTCTAGAGTCAAGCCGAGCCCGAGTCATTCTCGAGTATAAAAAAAGGACTCGAGTTTTAAAAACGACTCGAGTCTTAAAATGAACTCGAGTCTTGTAGCTCATCATTCGAAAAAACTCAAACAACTCGTAAGATATTTTTGTACGCCAAGTCACATCATAACCACTCATTTGAATTTATTGCCTTCTTTCGAGTCTTTTCGAATGATGTGGTACAAGTTTCATCTTCATGCTCCGAGTTTTTCTTTAAGACTGGGGTTCATATTAAGACTCGAGTCCTTTTTAAGACTCGAGCCCTTTTTAAGACTCGAGTCTTTTTTAAGACTCGAGTGGTTATCTGTAGAGTCCGAGCCTTTTGAGCACACTGAGTCTTGCATAATTGAGTCGAGTCTTTAAAATTAGGACTCGAAGACTCGAGTCCTTTGCAACTCTAACCTGAATTCGTTACACCATTATACACGCTACGTAAATCTTGCGTAATTTGCTACACTCATTTGTGGTTATTTCAGATGTAACTACTTTGAAACATGCAATGTGCATATAAATTCAGTTGTCAACAGAATGTAACATAGATTTATGTAAAGAGTGAAGCGAACTTTATGCATACAACATACACAATCCATGTGCATCAAAAGGGATTGGCATATTTCCCTAATGACAGTTTCAAGAACTCCGAGAGGGTCACAACAGCATGTTTATCTCCATCTCCTATCATTTGTGATTGTGTTTTATAAGGCTTCAGCATAGGTACACTGCCATCAGATATGGTAGCAGTTGCACAAATCCACTCTCAATTTATACACCAAGGGCTTAATTTTATTTTTTCTAACAGAAAGCTCCACTACGCTTAAATTCTGTCCCATGAACTCAAAATGCTCGCCTCTGTGTGGTGCCAATAAACCAAAGAAGCGGTCGGTTTGGTCTACTGGTATGTAATGTAGCTACAATCATTAAGTTGATTTCGTAGTTAGAGGTAGCTGAAGGACAGTCCTTGCAAACTAATGTTGTTTCGTAATAGATACTACGTCAGTACCAGACGCGTTGGTTTGGTCACTAAATTATTCAGCCTTAGTGTTTGTTACATAATGCCATGGTAGGCGGTCTGGTTCATTTATTGTGAACAATGGTAACGGTGATGAATAGGTATATGTTTTACAGGCTTTTGCTTTTGGGCATTTCCTGCAAGACGATTATCCGATGAAATGGAAGATCGGATTCCGATCCTTGGCATTGAATTAAACCATACATTTCGGTCTGTAGATTCTCACCAACTAATTACACTTCTCACAAAAATTAAGGGAGCAAGGAAAAATATCCAAATTTTTGGGGGATTTTCAACAGGTTTTAACTTGTAGAAAAATGGTCGTACAGCAAATAAAAAAAGCAAATTGTAGCTCAAGTGTCTAGTTTTTGGGTCCAGTTTGAATATTTTTTTTTTATATTTCTTTTCGAGTAATCTTAAGCAAACCACCGAAAAAAAAACGTTTTTTTTTTTTTTTTAAATCTATGGACTTGGTTTTTTTTTTTGAGTTTACCTATATATGGACCGGATAACTTGTTTATTCAGCTTTAATTTGGTTTTTTAAAGATCTCGATACAAAAATTTATTGCTGAGATATCGGTGTTTGAATGGAAAAAGATAATTTTGTCTTTGATTAATCAATATCTCAGCAACCAATGATCGCACAGAAAATTCAAGGTTGGTTTCGAAAATTTGAATAAATTCTCTACAGGAATGGCTATTGATTTTTTGGAAAAAAAAAAATTCCATCATTACATGAATTAAAAAAAGCAACCAAAAAAGGGCTTTTTGTGGTTTTTTGGAAAATTAAGCGCTAATCAAAAATATCGCGGAAACCACTAATGTTAAGTGTGCCTTTTACTGTTCAGTATAGCCACAAACCACCACCGTGACGTACCGTGTGGTGTCGGAGTACCGTGTGGTGCCGGACGTAAAGAATAGTATCACTCCATTTCTTCCCGTGGGTGTTGTAAGAGGCGACTGGGGCGATGGGACTTACTAGAGAATGGGCAGCAGCGTTCTCTATGCATCTTGCCACCATACTGCGATCGCCAAACCGCCCGCCAAGCGTGGCGATTATGGCAACGCCCCCCAAATTGGGGGGGGCCTATGTCCAGCAGTGGACGTATTATGGCTGAGATGATGATGATGATGATGATAGCCACAAAAACCCTACAAAGTTTCAATTTAATCCAGCCAACCGTTTTTTTTTCCACTTGATTGTTTTTTTGAAAAAATTAAAGGAGCAAGAATTTCGCTGTGAATAGGTCATAGTTTTTTATAAAAAATGTAAAATAAAAAATTCATTTTTCTCTCAATTCTGTTTTAGTGACTTGGTAAAAAATTCTGGGTTCTTGGTGGAAAATTCAAGTGGGACAAAAAAAACGGCTCCCTTAATTTTTGTGAGAAGTGTATATATTGACTTAAAAGACCAAGACAAAATGTACTTAGGGAAAATGGACTAAATAATTTTTTTAAGGATTGTTAATCTATTTTACAGATGCCGAGGCGCCACAGGCAGGGTCGTCAAACAGTGATCAATCGGTTGAGGTAGATCCCAAAACAAATGCTAAGAAAGATGACACGCCCAGTTGAACTGCCTACCATACTCGCAGTCCCAAAGGACTACACTGGACTTGCCCAAAGCTAAAGTAATCTCAATCAGGTAAATAGTATTACTAAGCACTGAGTAATGTAGCCCCACCTTATAGGGATTGGATGGTGTACAATGTAGTTATGTTTAGTTGGACAACATAGAATTTGCATAATTTTAAGTACCTAAATAAGATTTGTGTACACGGGCGCTTTGTCGAATTTAAATTGTTTTGAAATTATTAGAATTTTCATTAGGTTTCTGAATGGGCGTTAAACGTCGAGTATAAATATTATTTGTTTGTTAATTTTATATTAAAACAAATGCAGCTGATGGTGAATGTTAATTTTGTTTGTTTAGTATTATGTATTGAATGTTTTATATAAACAGACCCCGTATGTGTTGTAGGCTAATGAGAATGTTTTGTATAAAAGTGATTGATATTTAAGCGTGTCGATGTAAAGATTGGAATTAGACAATACTGATATATGAAAATTAATTAGGTGAATGTTGATAGACAGTAATTCGTGGGATTGGTTAGGAAGGGCAACTGTTGCACGCCTATCAAAAAGTCACATTATTTTACAGTAATCGCGAAATTTTGCAAAGCGTACATTTACGGACGCACAATCACAGGGGTACTGTTGAACGATATGTTTATGTTCAGTGTCCAAAAGTGGTCCGGTAGTAGTAAGTAAAACCTTAGTTGTGAATGCATGACATTCTGAACAGAAAGCTTTAACAGTACTTAGCATTTACTTGGCACAGTCAACGTAAAGGATTTGGTATCTAGGTAAATATATTCATATCATCAATGCTTCGTGCAAATAATAAAAACGTAGTGCTACGATAAGTTAGACTACACCTTCGACGTATATCAATCGACAAATTCGCTGAAAATATGTACTTCACAATCAATCACGATAGTTCATTCACCGTTTCATTAATTAATTGACCGAATGATTTTGTTAACTTTCCAAGACATTCAAATACTTCAGGTTTATTGATCTATTTGATTTCCACTTTGACTTTGATCTACTTATTTCGGGACGAGTGATAAAATCCTCAGACTTTGGTTACGACCTTCCACTTCGTTGGCAGCTTATTAAACTGGCCATGCACTTGGTGCACTTAACTTGTGTGGTATTATTTTAGTGTGCATACAATGTGACTATTAAAATGATTGATGTGTGCCTTGATAAGACTGTTGACTACTAGGAACTGTCTGTCTTGTCAGCCACACAAGACAATTTGTTTTAATTGCATATTGTAACCTGAGACATATTGTCCGTCTGCAGTACATATTGTGTACTGTCTTTTCAAATACGTATGTATGTTTAAATATACATTTGTTCTGAATGTTTTATTATATATCGTGCAGCTGTTTCGTAGATATAGGTTCCTAAGTACGCTTAAATTCAGCTAATTTATTTTAAATTAAGACACGTAATTATTTGAAGAGTACAATTTTTGTTTTATCGATTCTAGAAATAAAGGGTACTGTATAAGGTGCTGTATCGCTTTCATTTATTTATTGTGTATATGATATACGTAAATTTTATTGTTTAGTTAATATATCTTATTTTAATGTTAATTAGATTTGCATTTTTGTTTCTATCGAACAAATGTATGTTTTATCTCAGCTATGACGTAATATCAGGGAAATCTATGTATTTTCTAAGATGGGGAATTTTAAAATCCTTGTTTTAAACGGCACTTGACATGATGTCTGTTGGGTTGGTTCCAAACATGCATACTCTTACTTATTGATAAGAAAATTGACTCCAATTAACCAATACACTTATCAACTAATTCAGATGTAAAATACCGTTTTGAAATTAAAATACCATTCATTATACTGGGACATGCACATTATTCTTAATTAACTTTAATTCAAATTACGTATGTTTCGGATTGCGCCAGAACAAACAAAATGATCAGTGGGTTCAAACTAGCGTATTGTGTGGTTTTTGAAGGATGTTTGATGTTCATAATGAACTGTACTTGAATTCAGAAGCTTAGATCATTTACTTTTATTGCCACTTACTCAAATATCTACTTTAACAGTATGTACTCTAAGTTGGTTTTTCAATGACCATGTGTAATGATTTAGTTGCAGTGGAATTTGAACTTTGTCATGTATGACATTGAGTTGGCGGTTCCAGAACATGATTATTATTATCTAAGATTCTGAATTCAAGTTTTTTATAGAACGCTACACTCGCTATGCCAAAGTCATCGAGTCAATTACTGACTACACTATTTCGAGGCTGTTCAACTTAATGGTAGCTATCTCTAATATTCTATGTAAATCAGTAGTCTAGTTTATAGCTAGATTCTAGTTGGTGTTATATTTGCTATTTTCAACGATTTCATGATTATCGTAATAATCTTAATTATTTTAACCTGGCTCGGCAAACGGACGATGCCCTTTATTCAATGAAATAAGCTCTTACAGATAATTTTATTAAACAAATTATTGTATCATATCATGTTTATTCACGCACAATTAATTTTGTATTAAATACGTAATATTTTTAGGTCATTATAGAATTTTACTTGCCGAATAACTTATTTAATCAAATAATTTTGACTTTTACTTAAAGGTAAAAGTGAATCTCACAGAAGTATTTAAAAAAATGTTTTGCTATTTAGTGTAAGAGGAATATTATTTTACCTGAATTTCGTCGTTCGTTCTTACTGACATATCCATTAAGCATATTACGAAAGCTAAATTAAGCACTTCGTTGTGAACTCTATGCCTTTATATATAAGCCATTTGCTAGAAGGAGCAGTGATACTCAGCCTTTGTTTTGACTTGAGCCTTCCTCTACTAGACTCAAAATAAAATAATACCAGCAAAACACATAGCGGAAACCAATATCAAAATGTTAGGAGCCGTTCGCTTATTGACAAGTTTTGAAGGTATAATATGATTCTTTAATTTAAAAATTAGTTGGGGGTTCAATAAATAAGTTTTAACAATGGTTGAGTACCGCTGTGTTAGACGGTAGTATTATATTATACTTACGTCTTACTTAAACAAGGTGTATGAAGCCTCTGCTAATTCTGTCACAAAAATAAATCTTATCTGCTATCATTCAAAAGGACAAATAAACTTTTGCACAAATGACTGAACTATTGTTAAGTTTAGAGTATAAGCTTCGGTTTCCTAGGAAAGCGGTTCCGTCATAGTATAATAATAATTCATTTTATGTCTGAAAATGTTCATTGTCCAACATGAAATTACATGAAATTACTTACATGAAATTCAAACTCAAAATTGATATAAAAATCACACATACACAAAAACAAAGAAACAGTCAAATCGAATGATATTAAAATACACACACATGTCATTCAAATCGAATTCAATTAAAATACATACACCATGCATCCAAAACCAAAACTAATAAATGAAAACGCATAAAACAAAAACACGAAATGAGGAGAGGCGATTCTCTGAAGTTGCACCCACCTCTGCAACAGGGGCAGATCTCTCCGCTCTGATAATACCTTCAAAACGCTGTTCGAGCAAACGACTTAGTAGCGAGTTGCTCATTATGACGGACGTCATTGAATTCTGCCATGTTCACCAGTATTTGACATGACTGGCAAAAACGTGTATTTGTATTTGGATGACGTTCACAGCTTTCTTTGGAAACCAAAGCGTAATTAGAATATGATCTTTTAGTCCATTAACAGAAGTTACACGTGGGTTTTTTCTTCTCAACCATCGTCGTGACTATGTCTGTCTGTGACTATCGGTCAATGACCGATAGTCACAGTATCTACACATGAAGAGCTGTGTCAATATTTACCCTATACTATTAACACTTTAATCTTTGCAAATATTGCGCACAATCACACAACATCACCTACTTGAGATTTTATATCAAAGATAGAAGAGAAAAATTAATAATTTCCAACAACTGATTAAAAGCGAAACCCATTTTTTGAGCTCCGCTGCAGTCCGGTAATAAAAAACATGTGTATATCTAGTTTTAGTTTCAGCGGCAGATTCATCACCTTGTTTAGTATTTCTAAAGCGCAAACAACGCATCTCTTGACTAAACTGCCTTATAATCTTCCTCGTCTTAAACACATCGAAATTCAACATTTTGGAGGCCTATTCGGTGTTTCGGTGTTAAAAATTCAAAAATTATATGTCTGCTAAGTACGATGTGTGTTAGTTATAGGTAACTAATAAATTTATTTCCCAAAAATATCCTGTTTACTAGTCATTTGATTTCGTTTCCACTTCGTCAATCACCACTAGTAGTGATATTTGAATAACTAATAGATCCTTGTTTAAAATACGTAGATAATGTATATTATGTCTTAAAATGTTTGTTTTTGTCAATTACACGTTCTAAATATACAGTAAGTACTTATTTAGATTATCATAAAAGTTCTATAGATTGTTGCTACAGAAACACCAGTGCTGATTTGACTAGAATTTTTACCTTTCGCATAGAAAATGTGTTTGTATTTAATTTATATGTACCTACACAATAAAGTACAACTTTTATTTAAATAGTACTAAATACGGAAGTTATGATTGATATTTCGTAACCTGCTTCCAAATAGTTTTTTCAATAAGTTGTGGGTACTTTACTTTTATTGATTTTTACTTAAAAATAACATCTTAATACGAAAAGCAAGCATCGCAAATTTATAAACTACCCTCATATTGTCTGTAAGGTTTTATATGTCAATTATTCCAGTAGGGTATGTACTTTTATCTATACGAGTCTAATTCAAAGTAATTAATACCTTACATAATTTATTTATACACTTTCTTGTATAAATGGTTATGCTAAAAGGACGTTACGTAAAAAAACTTTTAATAATCCAAATGTCAAATACGTATTTTTTTTTAACAGAAGCTGATATATCAGCTCTATTATTTTATAAATTAATTAACATTCATAAATGTTCCAAGCTTTGATTGCTGCAAGACTTTTATTGATTTATTAAAACTCAATGCACAACTAAAAAAAATAATAATATAAAGGCAGACTGGCCTGGGGCATTTTTCTATCACTATTATCTACCATTTATCAACATAAAACGAAATTATTTTACTATAGAAACATCACGCTATACGAACCATTAAAAATCAAAAAATATTGTATGCAAATAAAATAAAAATAGGTCTCGTAAACCGACTTAGTCTAAGACTATGTATTTAATAACCTAATCCGGACCTATGTAAAAGTGATAAGGTCTAAAGTATTTCTTAATTTATTTCCTTTAGATCTCTGATTGATATCGTAACATTGTGATCGTCAACGTAGGTATAGCTTTGTTTATATATTACGAGCTGTAAATATACATGTTTACTGTAGTATTCATTTACGTATTTATAATACAATTATACAATTAATTTAATATTCAATTGATACGAAGAGATTCACACGCCATCGAATACCTCGTATTGTCATTGAAATTCTTATATCAACTTGTGCTGTTTTATGAGAAATTCGAGTCAGAAATGTTAATAAAGTATAATTATGTATCCAAACTTTGCACGTGTTATACAGTTTTTTCAATAACTCTTAAAAGTATTTTAAAGTATTCTTTTCACTGGTCTATGAATTATGGTAAATCTAGTGATGTGCTAAAATCCTATTTTTAATTTGCTAGACTAATTTCGAATCTGCGATCGACCTTTTTTGTCAACATGATAGTTAAGCGATGGTAACAGCTGTAATTTTGGTATAGCAAATTACAAATCAAAATATAATGATATGGCAAGACATAAATAAGCACAACACTCGTTTAAGCTCGATATATTAGATGGCGATGCAAAATAGTGTGTGTTTGAAACGAATAATATATTATATAAAAGACAGTAACAGACATGGCTGTATTGGAATTGGGCCAACATACTAACAAGAAAGTAACTTCCCTTGTCCGAAAGGTATTGGTTTTTGCATTATTTACTGCTATAGCAGCAAACGATTTACGCCGTTACATATGTCCCAAGTAATGCTTTTTAGATATTAAAAAATAATAGTATAAAAAAAACTAAAAAACACGCTTCCATAGAAAACCAAACTAAAAGGTAGAAAATAATGGAAAAAAGCGTGGGGTGCTTTTTAAGGTATTTTTTTATTGATATCAGGCATCTACTTTTTAGTTTGGTTTTCTATGGAAGCGTGTTTTATAGTTTTTTTTTAACTATTATTTATTTTCTATTTTTTAGGGTGTTTCCAATTTTGAGACGTATGTCAGCGTAGTTTTCGAAGACAGTTTTTTTGCTGTCCTGGTAACCCTGGCAAGGATGATGGCACAAATTTATGAAACTATTGCATTGTCATCGGTCCTTGACAGGTGTGCAAAGTTTGAATGAAATCTGGTCGTTTATAGTGGGTCAAAATTGCGCTATAAGAAGTCGGTTACAAACAAACATACAAGTGAAGCTAATATAAAGCGTGTAAAAATAAGTTTTGCCTAAATCAATCCTTTCACATGAAGAAGGCTGAATCGGTATGTTTAGTTGGCCCAAAACAAAACGACCATAGTCCTTATAATTATACCAAACATATAATTTGTACACGTATACCTACATTATTGTATAGTATACATATATAACTGGATGATTAATTCACTGTAATATTGTAATGGTGCAATTTGAATCCGTAAGATCAAACAGTAAGTTATTGGGAAAATAGAATTAATGAATTTGTATCGTTTTGTATCTAGTTTGCTGTTTAGCAAACGAAGATAAAAATAAAAATGTAAAAAGCTGAAGGAATTTTATTTAACCCCTTTTTTCGTCATGTGCATCTTGTGAGCGGGTACCGCAGTAATACCTACATTCGATCCGCCTAACTTTCAAGAAAATGCAGGAAGCATTTAATGCTGCTGACTCATTACAGACGAACTTTGCTAAGTAGACTATTCATTTTATAACGGATCTTATGCTTATGTGCGTATTCATATCATCATCATCATCATTTCAGCCGTAAGAAGTCCACTGCTGGACATGAGCCTCCTCCATGCACCGCCAATTGGACCGGTACGTTTTTTGGGGGGGATTTGCTATATTCGCCACGCTTGGCAGGCGGCTTGGCGATCGCAGTTTGGTGGTAAAATGCATAGAGAACGCTGCTGCCCATTCCCTAGTAAGTCCTTTAGTCGCCTTTTACGACACCCACGGGAAGAAATGGGGTGGTGTTATTCTTTACGTCCGGCACCACACGGTACCATATACACGGTATTCATATATGCGAATGTAAACAAGCGTTTCACACGAATATGTATCTTAACCTTTCGTGTGTTTAAGACCTGTATCCACGTTCGAAAAATCTTTGCCCTTGTGTGCCTAAACGTGGATCCACGTCCAAACCTAACAAACTTTTTAAATGAGATTTGGTTCATTATACTTTGGCTGTTTGGGTCTTGTTAGGGTTCCGTTGCCAAATGGCAAAAAACGGAACCCTTATAGATTCATGTCTGTCTGTCTGTCCGAGTATGTCACAGCCACTTTATTCCGAAACTATAAGAGCTATGCTGTTGAAACTTGGTAAGTAGATGTATTCTGTGAACCGCATTAAGATTTTCACACAAAAATGAAAAAAAAACAATAATATTTGGGGTTCCCCATACAAGAACTGAAACTCAAAAAAAAAAAAATCATCAAACCCATACGTGTGGGGTATCGATGGATAGGTCTTCAAAAATGATATTGAGGTTTCTAATATCTTTTTTTTCTAAACTGAATAGTTTGCGCGAGAGACACTTCCAAAGTGGTAAAATGTGTCCCCCCCCCCCGTAACTTCTAAAATAAGGGAATGATAAAAGTAAAAAAAATATATGATGTACATTACCATGTAAACTTCCACCGAAAATTGGTTTGAACGAGATCTAGTAAGTAGTTTTTTTTTTAATACGTCATAAATCGTAAACCACAATTTACCTTTCATTCAGTCAACTCAAATTTATTATTTATTTATTATTTATTACTAGCCTGCACTGTCCCACTCCTGGGCAAAGGCCTCCCTCCACTTCTTCCAACTATCGCGAAGCCGCGCGTCCTGCTCCCAGTTTTGATGGAACCTATCCAGCTCGTCCCGCCATCTCCTACGTGGTCTGCCACGACCCCGCCTCACTGTCTCAGGACACCAGTTCTGTGCTACTTGGGCCCACAGTTTGGTCGGCATGCGGCAAACATGTCCTGCCCAGTCCCATTTAAGTTGGGCAGCCTTTTGAGCCACATACTACATTTACAACTCAAATATAAAAATTTAAAAAAAACCATTTAATTTCATAAACATAAACCTTATACATAAACCGTGAATACCTGAAGGTTTGTACGGAACCCTCGGTGCGCGAGTCCGACTCGCACTTGGCCGGTTTTTTTTCTTTGTATCGAAAAAGGACCGAATGAATGTTTCGGGCGCCCAGTATAGTTTTTTCAACAATAACCTATGTCTCCTCCTGAGAGTGGGTCATAATCTACCACGTGAGCCCAGTGCGGGTTGGTAGATGTTCCATTCTATGTTATGGCGCCAAATTTAAAATACACACGCACACATACAAAGGAACGCTCGCCGCCTGCTCGCGCCAGTTTATGGCAGCAGAGCACACGACGGTAATTATTACGAGTGTGGGTCAAGCACACGAAAGGTAAATGGTGACAAAAGGCTCGCCCCCCTATTACATGGAACTCAAAATGTGGGTGTCCTAAAAGTATCATCATCATTTCAGCCGTAAGATGGCGAGAGGCCTCTCCCAATTTGGGTGGTTTTGCTATAATCGCCACGCTTGGCAGTTGGGTTGGCGATCGCAGTATGGCAGTCGCGTGTTACTACACCCACGGGAAAAAATAGTATGGTGCTATTCTTTACGTCCGACGCCACACGGAATGGTATAATTCTGCCTAACCATTCGGGGAATACAGGTGTAATCTATACTTAATATTATAAAGCTGAAGAGTTTGTTTGATTGAACGCGGTAATCTCAGGAACTACTGGTCCGAATTGAAAAATTCTTTGTGTTAAGTAAGCTATTTATCGAGGAAGGCTATAGGCTATATAACATCACGCTACAACTAAGAGGAGCGGAGCATTAATGAAAAATCTTGCAAAAACGGGGAAAATCGCACGGGTAGGCGATTCGACGCGACGGGAAGGGTCGGGGGAAAAATGAATGACGCGGACGAAGTCGTGGGCACAAGCTATTTAAGATATGTATATCGATGCCGAGGTCTTTAAGTAAGTATCTGCATCCTAATTCAAGATTGTTTTTTCAGGTTTTCCAGATTTCTTAACTTTCAAGGATTAGTACTGTTAGTCACACACAGGTCTAGAGTAAGGGACGACACAGAGACGGAAAACGCGTAAACTTGATCGAAGTACCTGTGAATAGCTATTTAAAAATAGATCTCTTGGAAGTCCGAGTCATTTAATCGAAAGCTTTATGAATATTTATGCGCTCTGATTCTGTATGTGGCCATAATCGGAACTAACGCCGCCATTTTGTTTGAAAATGTTACCAACAAAGCCCTTATCAATATAATTCAGGAGCCAAAAGATCCTTGTTGTATTCTAGCACCTTTGACTTCATAGAAAAACTCCACAAACTGTTTTCTTTCTCTGTGAATATCGATGTCCGTAAAAGGATGATTATGACAAAAATATAATAAACGCATATGCCTTGCCCACCCGACACATTGGTATGTTATCATCAGCTTAAGAACTAAAAGAAGTAACACAGAGCAGTCTTCAGTAAAGTTTGTGTTAACAAGCCCACCCTTACAAATTCGACACAACCACGCAACATTTTAGGCGTCTTAACCATGTTCAGGTACCTTCGTTGTATTTAAATTAACTCATAATTATCTACAAGTTCTTACACCCCTTTTTCGCTCGATGGTCATCAACTTATCATCATAGTTGATCATACTTTATAGGTAACCAAACTTAGACTGAAGCAACTTACCTTTCGTCGAATCACATGAACAACCATGAATTGTTGCTGCTTCAGGCGGTGACCTGAATGACAAACGAAATTGATTGAATGATTTGTATTTTCACAGACTTTTTATGCAAAACTTTGATGAAGTTGAATATTCGCGCGCGTTTCTTCATGAGAGAGCGTCATCGCTTCGTTTGACGCTTGAGTCATGCAGGTTTATTCTGCTATTCAGTTAGATTAATTCTAGGACAAGTTCGTGAAGGTTTAAAACTTTGCATGTCATTTTGGTTATTTTATATCGTACAGTGCAATACCGTGTTCAATAGTGAATGCTACTAACAAATAATTTTATTTCTTAGTTTTTTCAAATAAAATGGGAATTAACTACAATGACAGTTTTCTTGCATTGACAATCAAAAGAAAGGTTGCCAGTGCTTAGAAAGTTACAACGATGAAAGCATCTTAGGACTGTAGTTAAGATGTTTTTAAAATTTAAATATACAATTCAGTCGCGGCTCCTTACGCTATCTTCAGACAAATTGGTTAAAACTGGATTTCTCAAGGGTGCCACGGATTAATAATCTCCAAATTATGTTATTTGTTTCTCTGGTGTATTATGCGGTATATTATTTGACAGGAATTTATTGGGAGTTGCCAAAAGGCTGGCAACTTTAGAAAAAGTCAGATTTTATTCACATACGGATGTCGCCAGAGAAAGTGATTAAGGTTTTTTCGAGTTTATTATGTTTAAACAGTGAAATGAGTACTTCTTTATTGTGAGAAATGCTCTTATTTTCGTCAACGGATTATTGTGTGTGCCAAATAACTGGTTGTTATTTGGCTTTAAAATGTTGGAAAGTCGGTGCTATTGACACATCGTTCCTCGCATGTTTAAAGTAATTTTTAGGTGTGTTTTGTTGAATTAGTGTACAGGATGCCGAGGGGAGAGAACAGATCGAGTATCCTGTTATCTCGGGAAGAGAATGAACAGGTGTTCAGTTTGATTGGACCAAAATGCCAGGTGAGTAAGCTATGAATTCTCATTAGCAATCCGCGTGATTCAGAATGCCCTCAGATTACGTATCTCTGTCCATATCGGCGGATTATCAGTTGATATCGTCGCGATATTTTTTGTGAGCTCCGAATGTTCTCCTTGAATGACAACAATTTATCAGGAATGAACTGTATCAAGAAGTAGAGTGATGCATAATGCTACCTGTTGGAATTATTTTGTATTATCCACACAATATTTATATTTAAACATGTATGATACAATCAAAGTCATTATACATATTCAATTCCCAACAAATAATGCAGGAGGCAACAAAATAATAAACTCTTTAGTCAATATTTTTCTCATGTCAACAACTATAAACAGAAACAACTTGCTTTTAAAACCTTGTATCAGACAAAAGTTATAATTAATTGCGTGTCTCTGGGATAGTATGTAAGTCTAAGGC
This sequence comes from Aporophyla nigra, assembly GCA_947507805.1. NCBI lineage: Eukaryota > Metazoa > Arthropoda > Insecta > Lepidoptera > Noctuidae > Aporophyla > Aporophyla nigra. The sequence continues at coordinate 23,008,865 of OX382294.1, forward strand.
TCACAAGGTGTATTAAACCATAACAATAGTGTATTTTTGCAACTTGTGAAGTACTTAATACTGTTATCTACAGATTACGGCATGAAGCTCTCATAAATTCATTGTTTTATCCAGTAGGTAATGTTGTAACAGTTAAATTATTTTACGTCCTCAAAAATGTGTGTTGAAAGTATTTTAGTACAGTTTGTTTTTTTTACTGTGCTTTTCTTGAAGACAGACATTTTAATTATAAAAATTTGGAATCCCATTGCATAAATCATTTAAATTATTTTTTTTTTTTATGGTTTTGAGAACCATGTTCAATCTTGTAATGCATATTGTTGACTTGCAATATCAAGTTACAATAAAATTCTTTATTTTATTTCAATTCATAAAAAATATTCATTAAGACTTCAATAATTTTATCATATTACTAGCTTCTGCCTGCGACTTTGTCCGCGTTAAATTTCTTGTTCCCCCGATCCTCCCCTCCAAATCGTCTTCCCGTGGGATTTCTTCATATTCGTGACTTTTTTTCTTTACTTGGTTCCTAGGGGTCGTAGCTTAATGTTTTATAACCTATAGCCTTCCTCGATAAATGGGCTATCCAGCACTTAGTTTTTTCAATTCCATTCAGTAGTTCCTGAGATCATAGAGTTCAACTAAACAAACAAACAAACTCATCAGCTTTATAATATTAGTATGGATTATTTTTTCACTTTATCAAAAAATGAACACATAATATAATTCATATATTAATGTAAACATCGAATGGCATCCATCGAAACTCTAAATTGGCTTCGTAGGATTTTTTTCAAGTAAATTTGCATTCCATAAATTCGGTGTTAAATGCCATAAGCAATTGGTTATTTTTCCTCATTACAAAAACAGTCTATTTTCATATTATTTCAAACCAGAATAGTAGAAATGGTTTTTTATGGTGAGGCCAGTACACCTAAAGATTGAAATAATGGTAAAATATAAATACACACATGACGTATGTGGCAACCCATTTATCAAGGAACATCCCAGACACAGTATTATAATAAATATTTAATTGCTGAAAAAACCTTTTTGTGTTTACTGTCATAATAATAATACAAGCTGAACAAATACCATATTTTTTCCTTTTTATTCTTACCTACATTACCCACCAAAGAGTGTATCCCATCCACCCCGGTCGTCCCGTCCCGTTAACGGGGTGGTTGGGAAAAATTGTTGCATCGACCCCGGTAGTGTCGACTCGGTCGTTTAACGGGGTGGATGGCACAGATTTAGTCTCATCTACCCCGGTGTGTTTTTAATGAAGCAGACAGCACAGATTGAGTAGCATACGCCCCGGTAGTGTTTAAGGAGATTTTTGATTTTCTTACACATTTTGTATGTCAGCTAGAAAACACTTTATGTGTTTGAAGTGCCAGGTGGTCATAACTCTATAGGAGCTCACCTAACCCGTTGTGTCAGCTAGAACACGCCTTATGCCTTCGAAGTACCAGGTTGTCATAACTGGGTAGGGGCTTGCTAAACATAAGAGTGTCAGCTAGAAAACGCTGTATGCCTTCGAAGTACCAGGTAGTCATAATTTGGCTGGAGCTTATCAGACAAAGGAGTGTCAGCTAGAAAACGCTTTATGCTTTCGACGTACTAGGTTATCATAACTTGGCAGGAGCTTACCAAACAAAGAAATGTCTGCTAGAAAACGCTTTATGCCTTCAAAGTACTATTAATTGATTCTGAGGCGGTACGAAGTTCGCTGGGTCAGCTAGTTATTGGTATAAAAATAAATATGAAGTGTAATTATAATATTTAATATTCTCGAAAATGTTATGTTACTATTTTTAATTGAATTTTTATTACTTTTTTTATTAATAATGGATTATATTATACCATCTAAAATTAGAGACCAACATGTTCATTACTAGTAAGCACCAAGAAACAAATACTAGAACATAAGTACTTTCTACTATGCGGCGCGTATGCTACTCAATCTGTGCTGTCCGCTTCGTTAGAAATACACCGGGGTAGTTGCGACTATATCTGTGCCATCCACCCCGGTAAACGACAGGGTCGGCTCAACCGGGGTCGATGGCACAAGTTTTCCCAACTGCCCCGTTAAGGGCCTTGGTCCGGTTTAGTGCCGTAAAACGGTCACTTTATGAACCTATCTTCTCATTAACGACTTGGTTTGAAGATTTGAAAAAATATATATTTTTGCTATAGATTCATGTACATAATTTTTACAAGAGCACTTTTTTCGTAGGGTTAAAACCTTTGCTGTAAAAAAATATTTACGACAACCCAATTTTTTGGCTTATATTTCGTACTCCTACTAAACAGCTTTGTTATTTGGAAATATTTTTACACATAAAAATAAACGGTTATAGGCACTACGATTTTACAATAAAATATTGTAAATTAATCAAAATTTTGCAAAGAAATACCCCCATTTTAAGCCGTCAAGGGTAGAGGGGCTCTGCGCAGGCGCGGGCTGCAGTCGTGCATTAGCATTCAGACGGGAGGGCTGTGTCGCTCGCTGCTCCGCTCCAGCTATCGCCCGACTACGCGCGACGTGTGTGTTAGTGTAAATACTTACGAACGTATTGTAACAGTGTGTGTTTATAGACTAGCTCCTTGCAGAGGAGTCGATTTGTTTGTGCGCGACGCGCGTGGACGCTTTATTAGTGGTGGCATTTCTAAATACTTTTTTGTGTATATATTTTATTGTGTGAACTGTAACATAGTTTGTATTTAAATAAAAATGCCCAGGCAAAGAAAGTGTTTAATTTATTAGCGATTATCCTACAGTTATTGACTATTTCTGTTTTGTTGTAATTTTTAATTTTTAGTGTCTCCTTACCAAAACTGTGCGTTACAAAAACATTTTTTTTTTTAAATTATTTTAATATTTCTCATGTAAGTGAAATTTGTTTTTTATGGAAAATAAAGATATCTCTAACCCGAAAAGTTGTCTTTCTTTAATCAATCACATACCTGCATGTTTAAAGAAATATGTCCAGTATAAACATCAAATAGTTGCGTCTTTCTAAAGTATCAGCCATTGATCCACCATTCGGTACCTTTTACAGCCGTAGGCAAAAATACCGACTTTCGTCCGTCTCTGCATAATCTTTGGTCGTTGTTTTAGTTTAGCGCGCCGCCGCCACTCGTTACGTGTGTGCGGGAGTATGGAGCTTAGCTCCGCCCATATGCTCAAGGTTAACGAGGATACTATACACCTTAACGGGGCGGGACGACCGGGGTGGATGGGATGCACTCCCACCAAAGTGATTCTACAAAATGGGCCACTATTCTAATGTCAATTAGAATAGCACACCAGCATTTGATAATGAAGTAAAAAAAAAACATTAAGCAAAATCATTCCGATAGCCTTATTGGTTGGGTGAATTGTCATTGGCTCCTTGAGAGTACCTGTATTATGATCCTAGAGTATTAAGTGTATATTTTAATACATTCATCATAACGTGAGTCGTAACTCTATGCAGAGGTCCTGCTGGCCCCTTCAATAAATAGAAACCTAATAATATGAAAAACTGATAAGTAGTTTGTGTAATAAATTACGTACCGACCTATCTATTTTGCAAATGCATACATTTTTTTCCTTGTCATTTGAAATTATCACAATTTAAATCATGATAACAAAATGAGTTGGTTTTTATGATAGGAAACTATGTATGTACCATATGTTGGCAAATAAGAATAGTCCCCACTTTGTACCCTTTTAATATTCCCACCAAAACAAGTGTACAATACCAACACCTCCCTGTTCCTAGATCCAGTATTATTCTGGAACTGATATGTTTTAAATCCTGTTCTCTGTACTCATTACTAGGGCTTATAAAATAAAAAGGTTAAGAATAATGTAGGAAACAAAAACTTTATACCCCTTTTTGCGAAAATTATGCAGATGGATGTCATATGAAATTTGGCACATTTAAAGTTTAAATGGAGATGCTAATATTTTTTAATTATGATTGATCTCGGACCATTAGTAGTTATAAAGCCCCGTTGGCGTCGCGATCAAAAGCGCAACTGCGGAGCGGTGAATTCTGGGTTCGATTCCTAGGTCGGGCAATGCTGTTTTTCCATTAAGAATTTCTTAGTAACAGATCGGAGGAGGTTGGCGGGGTTCACACCCGGAATGGTATGTCTCGGAAAGCACGATAAGCCGTTGGTCCTGCGTCTGATCCCTCTCCGGTCGTGATAGATTGCCTGCCGTACTATCGGACCATGACGGTGAAGGAATAAGGAGTGCACCTGTGTCTGCGCACACACTTGTGCACTATAGGCACCGAGGGCTAGTTTCCGTTGAGATTAGCCGCCATGGCTGAAATACGGTCTGGAGGACTATTATTACTGGATCATTTTTTATCCAGGGCGCAAACTGGATTTCGGCTCGTAAATCAGGTCGATCGAAAACATTTCGATCAACGGCGACGTTTTCGACATTAGTCTGTCAATACCATCAAACGATGACTATAGGTATGGGTTATATTAAAGCACTCTAAAAACAAATGGACAGTTTGTTGCGGTTAGAAACTTACGCAATAGTCTGGAAAGTGCCGGCAACTAACCATATAATTTCACTCTATAAAGCGTTTATAGGGCGAAAGTAAATCTAGGCGGTCTGCCTGCTTGGAATAGAAAGCATGTCTGGTTAGTATTTATTTCACTTTTACATCTAAGAAAGGATTTTTCATTACCTTACGAAAGTAGGTTTCGGTTGCGTAGAAATACAATCCATTGATAATCGGATTGCATCTGGCCTAGGCTTTAAAGGGCAGAAGTTTAATTGATCTTGTCTTGATACGACCACGTCTACTAGGAGTTATCCTTCATCCTGGGAATACAAAGAACAAATGTCGGTAACCAAATTCTATTCCGAATCACATCGTTTGACCACGTTTTGGCACCGTATGTTAAATCGGACAGGACGCACTGGTTAAACACCTTAGTCTTCAAACATTGCGACAGAAAACGAGAAGTCTTGACAAAGTTTTTGAAACGCTGCTCAATTCAATTTAAGGATCCAATGGGATCCTTCTGTCGGCTTCTTTGGCAAAGTTTTGTCAACCTAACAAGCTTGATGATTTGCCCTAGGTAGCCATACTCCTTCATAACTTTGAGAAGCTACCCTTCGATGTGGATTGGAGTCGGTAAGACATGCAATTGTACATGGCTTTTCGTTTCTTCTTCTTTGAGCATTAGCCCGCCTAATAATGCACTGGCAATATGCCATTTATCATGACTTAGTGACAGACGATATCAGAGTTATTAATTTCTTTTCCTTCCCATGACTTATCGCAAAACTGCCAGGGTATTACCTAAATACTATAATAATACAAAATTGTAATGTATTTATCTGAGTGACCTCGAAATCCACGAATGTGAAGGACATAACTTTGTACACTGCTCTTGAATGGCTTCTCAATGTCGAAAATCGACGTAAACTGTCAGCCACCAATAATTAGCAAATATGTGGATAGTGATACGAGATACTGCTTATTTTTCATAAGATGAATAAATTGCATTGTTAAATTCCCCAGAATCCCGGAATTTCCCGGCTTTTTGTTATTTCTACACATAATTATGATGACCATGTTAAAGGAAATCCATACATTTTAATAAGCGTTACGGAAAGGAACTTATGCCTTATTTATTAACTTTTGTGTGCATAAAAATACGCATATTAGTTTGAACGCGAGAAGAGTAGGCAAATACCAAAGAAACGATGGATGGACTGTGTGAAATGTGACATGGTTAGAAAGGGGTGATTACCGGGATGACGACTTCTAGTGAAGTATGGAAGAAAAATAGTAGTTGCCCCGACCTCAAAATAATTTGGAATAATTTATTTAAAGGAGAATTATGATGATTATTGAAACGCAAGAAGAGAAGTGTCCTAACCGGCGATACGGCTACAGGTTGTGCTACTGAGCGACAACCATTGACATATTATATTACTGCGTAAGGACAGGGCGGACCGCATGTTACAATGACGCCTCGAACTTGGTCCCAAAATGGTCTTCCCTTTATCGAAGTGAACTAGAACGCGATCGGCTGTCTTCGGAACGGTCGTATATTTTGCAAGCAAAAATGCCAAGTTGTGCCGTGAAGGGTTGCGTGAACTACGACAAAAAGCACAATAAAAAAAATGATAACATTTCATATCACCGGTAAGTTAAAAATATGTCATTAAATCCACTGCTAACATTATTTAAAACAATTTTATTTTATATTTGTCTCAACCTTTGACAAAGACGAAGCGAAGCCGCGTAAAAGTACGACATAACTTTGCAGCGGCGCTCGTTGTAGCCGATGAAATGGAAAGATAGAATATTACTATAAATAATTTAAAACAATTGTTTTGTTCGAAGGCTAATGAAAACTTAATAACACCAAAAAACTGCAACAAATATAAATTTTCAAAAATAAAAGGTTTTTTTTTTTATTTCTTTGTACCTCGAAAAATACCACACCCCCTCTTACAAGGTTACATCTAGGAGCAGACCACGCGGATTGATATCGTAGTTCATACTAGTTCTAATAGATGGCGTTAGTGTTTTTTGTTGGGCGACCGCGTCCGTCAAATGTTCGGATGACCGTATCTTTACTATTTAAATCAATGGCGACAACCCACGTCTCTGTCCCTTACCAGTCCTTTGTGTAACCAACCCCTGCAATATTTGTATCTTATGCACTGCCGCTGTCAACTCTAGTAGTGACAAGTATTGGGCCCGTACAGGTTCATTAAACTTCGTCATACTTTCCATCGAAACGAAGAGGATAAAAAGTAAAAATGTGTCAGGAGCATTGAAAACTATTTCCAAACGCTCTAGGGTAGTGTAGGTCTCTGATAGACGCTTTCTAAAATTATAAACGGATGAAGCTAGTTGGCTTATGCATAGCAAGTGTTTTGTCGAGACATAATAATATGCGCTGTCAACACTTCCGTACAAAACTGTCCATACTAAATGAACAGTATCTAGATAGTCGAGTGTACGTGCCTCTTCAGTGGCATTCATTTAATTGATTCCGTAAGTAATTTATTCGCTTTGCGTTGGTAAGTCACAGAAACAATGAATTTTAAATACTGATATTGTTTAAAATTCATTGTTTTTGTCCATACATGATATTTTGTTCAGAGGAAATTTGGGGTCTCATTCGAAAACAAGAAAATATGAACCTAAAGTAGGTAACACACATAAAATTTATCGAGAAATCGATTAGAGCAACTCAAAATCGGATCGGAACCTCGGATGAACTGCGTAAGCACTCATAGAAACATACAAAAATTGTATCATCCAGCATTATGGATAATTATATTATTCTTCGACTACTTCAGAATTTCAGAGCATATTCATACGTTAATGTCTTCCACGTTTTACACAGAGTCATGTGCAAAAATAATATCAAGCCATTGGCTAGGTCATTGCTACATAACCCAATTCGCTGAGTTGACCCCAACAACTCGAGGGGCTCACGGCATAGCGCAATAATAGGCACCTTCAACTATTGTTTAGTTTTCTCACAGTACGCAAAGGAAATAATGTCAAGTCTTGATTAATTATATAAAAACGCTGGAGACAAATTCATTGCAAATAATGATGAACGGCTTGTTTGAACTTGGCAGTTGAAATGGAAGCAAGATATAGGCCAACCGCTCTACTCGTCTTTCTAGGGGCTCGGTGCTAAATAATAACAGCCGTACGAGTCGATTGAAGGTTTAGCTACGCTCGCCGCGGTCGATTCGTGGGTCGAATATGATCGTGGTAACCATCCATTCGATTTCGGGACACTTCCGTGGCTCGGAAAGTATATTGATAGCCGTGATGTCTCTGTGATCTTTGAACATTGTTACGGCCCAAGTATCTTGATACCAATATGTGGGTTGTGGATTGTGGAGGTCACCTAGATAGTCGTGCCATATAAAATAAGGTATTCTAGGTCGGTAGAAGGTATTCAGCTACATCATTCACATTAGCTCGATCTCCATAAAATGCTCCTTGTTTGATGACTGCTTCCGAAAATACAAGCCTTGGCCCCCAATATAGTTTGGAAAAGGCTAAGGAGATCCATTGCTCGACTCGTCTTTGTTTTAATACGCTATTAGATCAAGAGCGTAAGAAGCAGTACCTATTGTGGTGTAGGGTTGTTGGCAATCAAAGTATTACGCCTGTTGATGAAAGTAATGTTTCCCTCTACTTTCAAAGTAGCGTTCTATGAGGAGGCCCATTGTTCAGTTGTGTATATCTTCCTGTTATGATAACCTACAAAACGTCACATACTTTGAGCCCATTATTTAATAGATCCTGTTGAAAGGAGGGGCCAGGCTTTCAATTAGCCGGGCACAAATCCTGTCTCCGCTGTACGACTCAGAATTGCCGTAGATTCTCAACAACATAACAACCCAGTTCCCCACGCTCAGAAGTCGAATTGGCGACCACTGGAATAGACCAACGAATTTATTCCAAAGATGGTATCTCTCGGGTCTAATACGTCGTCCAGACTTCGTCGAGAAGTCGCCAGCACACCTGAGAAACGTGAAAGAGAATAGTTTCTCGCCATCTCCTTGTCATTGATTTTGCCTTCTCGCCAAATCTTTCTCCGTGAAACTGGAGGCCGTTTAATATATTCATAAAATTGTCAAGTGGCAATAACAGATGGCCTACGTTTCTTTGCACGAGTCTGCAGGGTTACGTCAACTTACGTGTTTCGAAATCGCAGTGAGAATGAGAACATTAAGATCAGTATGATGGACGAGGAGAGAATATTAAGTTGAATACTTATGTAATGACTTGTGCCTTCTTTTAGAAAATGTCGCATGTCCTCAAGATGGATCGATGTGTTGCTTGACAACACTACTGTGTTTGAGTTGCTCATTAGTAAGTCTGATATAACTTAACCTTTCATTGAGCTTTCCCATTTGTCCTTATATGAATATGTAAAGTAGAAAAATATCCTTACATAATTATTATAAAACACACCGTAGCTCTGTCTATGTCTGTCCATTACTGCGCTTATAAATCGTGGACCACTTTTAGTATTCTCTTTAAGTAGCTCATCTATACTAATATTATAAAGAGGTAACATTTGTTTGTAAGTTTGTATGTAATCTCCGGAACTACTGGTCCGAATTGAAAAATTCTTTCTGTGTTGGGTAGCCTATTTATCGAGGAAGGCTATAGGCTATATAACATCACGCTAAAACCAAGAGGAGCGGAGCAGTAATGAAAAATGTTGCTAAAACGGAGAAAATTGCACGGGTATGCGATTCAACGCGACGGGAAGGGTCGGGGGAACAAGAAATTTATCGCGGACGAAGTCGCGGCAGAACTAAGCTAAGCTAAGCTTAAGCTGGTATGCAATAAAAACAAAACCCTTTACCGCCCAACGAAGTGGGCACAGGTCAGCTAGTAAGAGATATAACTTAACCTTTTATTAAGTTTTCCCATTTGTCCTTTTATTAATGTCAAGTAGATAAAAACTTTTCAACAAAAAATTAAACCGCCGAAAAAACTTAAAAGCAAAAAATAATAAACCTTAAAATTATGAGTCGGCGCTTTGAGTGATCTTTGTTCATTGATTTTTCAGCGCCGACTCAAAATTTTAAGGTTTATTATTTTGTGCTTTTAAGTTTTTTCGGCGGTTTAATTTTTTGTTGAAAAGTTTTTATTTTATAATTTTTTTGTGGCTTTAATGTGCTAATAATACTTGGCAAGGTATACCCTATCCAATGAAAAAATAATGATCAAAATCGGACTACTCTGTATAAAGTTATTCGTGGTTATACATTACAATCAGTGAGTGAACAATCAATCATCCCCTGTTTTCTGACCCTTAGGGTTTGATTTTGTTTTCCAAATTTATATGGGACCACCCTCGGAGTATACCCTTTCCAATAAAATAAGAATGATCACAATCGAACTACTATGTAAAAAGTTATGCGTGGTCATACATAAAAAAAAAATATACGCGTCGAATTGATAACCTCCTCCGTTTTTTTTCGTCGGTTAAAAATACCATTAATAGTTATTATAAATCGCGTCTTCGTTCGTGCGTAGTACTTGCAACCGGCGTGTGGGTATGACCAGATGTATGAACCTAAACGAGGCAAAAGGAGTATGTAAGGATCCTAGTAGGTGGCGTTCCGTATTTTCTGCCTACCCCATGGGAAAAATACGTGAGTTTATGTATGTATGTCTTTGTTCTGTCTATACCTATCCATTGCTGTGCTTATAAATTGTGCACCACTTTTCGGATTATCGTTGTAGCGATTTTTGGCGGAAGCAGTCCAGCAGTGGATGTGTTTTACCTGATATGATAATGGGTTCCTGGACTAGGTTTTAGTCTAGCCTTGGGTGGCTCTAAATAGTATAAAGTCGCTGATTTCGTCTGTCTATTTCTCCGCTTAGTTCTTCTAAACCACGCAACGGATTTTAATACGGTTTTTACTACCATTTACAGAAATTCTTCCGGATTTTTTATATGTATAATATGCCTATAAACCTTCCGGAATTCCTTCCCGTTCCTACATATTATAATAGAGAAAAAGAGAAAACTTGAAACATTTGTAATGATGTCGTAAAAACATATTTTTGGGCGCTTAACGCTGGCTAAACTTTACGAGATAGATCAAAATAATGTACAGCGGAATTGTATATCGTAAAAAGGAGTACAGTAGATCCGCGATAGTCAAAAAATCAAAAGTCATATATTCAAACTATGTTCAGAGTCAGCACTTTTTGAACGTCAAAGTTACATAAGACAGTCCCCCCAAACGCCCTTTACCACTGCCTAGTGCTTTCGCTGGGAAGAAGAAGTGGCGTAACAAACTCCCCAGCAGCACAGCTGTCTGTTAAGTTAGAAGAACTTGATTCTATATGTAGTATATGTCTAACTACTTTGGATAATCCAGAGTAGCCATTCCTATCTTTTACATATTCATCATCATCATTTCAGCCGATAGACGTCCACTGCTGGACATAGGCCTCCCCCAAGCTCCGCCACTTCGACCGGTTTTGTGCTTCCCGCATCCAGCGGATTCCTGCGGCTTTCATAAGGTCATCGGTCCACCTTGTTGGAAGCCTTCCAACTCTAGGTCTTCCGGTACGCGGTTGCTACTCCAGAACCTTTCGGCCCCATCGGCCATTTGTTCTGCGAGCAATATGCCCTGCCCACTGCCACTTCAGTTTAGCAAGTCTTCGGGCTATGTCGGTTCTCCTACGGATATCTTCATTTCTGATTCGATCGCGTAGGGAAACTCCAAGCATAGCCCTCTCCATCGCCCTTTGGGTGACTTTCAGCCTTCTAATAAGGCCCATTGTGAGCGACCACGTTTCGGTTCCATATGTCATAACTGGCAACACACACTGGTCAAAGACTTTCGTCTTGAGACACTGCGGTATGTGGGACGAGAAGATATTGCGTAGCTTCCCGAACGCTGCCCAGCCGAGTCGGATTCGACGATTGACCTCTTTCTCGAAGTTGGACCTACCTAACTGGACAGTCTGTCCTAGGTACAAATATTCGTCCACAACTTTAAGTGTAGCGCCTCCGATCTTCACTGGAGTGGGTATCACACGAGCATTGGACATGACCTTTGTCTTGTCCATGTTCATCCTGAGACCCACTCTTTCGGAAGCTCTACTGAGGTCATCGAGCATTGTACTGAGGCCCTCCATAGTCTCAGCCATGACAACTATATCATCGGCAAACCGAAGGTAAGTGATGTACTCGCCATTGATGTTGATGCCAGCCCCTTTCCCGTCCAGAACCTTGAAGACATCCTCCAGTGCAGCGGTGAACAGTTTCGGAGAAATAACGTCTCCCTGTCTCACCCCTCGCTGCAGAAGGATAGGTTTCGAGGTCTGGTCCTGAAGTCGGACTGACATAGTGGCGTTTTCGTACAGACACTTCAGCACCTCGATGTACCGATAGTCGAGCTGGCACCGTTGAAGAGACTGCAGTACAGCCCAGGTTACGACCGAATCGAAGGGCTTTTTCGTAGTCCAAAAACGCTAAACAAAGAGGCAGGTTATACTCTTCGGTCTTCTGTATAACCTGCCGCAGCGTGATACATATTTACGTTACATATTACTAACTAAAAAATAATGGGTCATTTATGAAACTATTTTAAACAAAACAGTTTTAATCCTAATCCAATTAAATACGTTACATACGTTGTGCATTTTATGTAGATCAATATCTTGGAAGATTGCTTGCAGCAAAATGGGTGGTCGGCCGGTATACCTACCCCGTTGCCGACCACACGGTAGGGTGACATTCTATAGTTATACGACCTCGGTCACATACACTGTACACCCGTACAAAGCCGGGGTGGATCGCTAGTCTTCTAATAATATCAGATTAATTTACCATAAAATCAATGACTTTTCTAGAAGAGCGATCACATGGTTATCACAGTTGACTGCAATACATGTGTCATCCTCTCTTAAAGGTCAGCTATAAGCAGATTGCACCCGAGCGTCCTATAATTGCGCTTACGCATAATTACACGCGAGTATGCGTCATGTTGGGTGCGGAAAACTGATAATACATAAATTAATCAAAGTTACTTATTGAATCATTTTAGATAAACTAAAACAATGACAGAACGCATCTAAAGAATTTGTTTATAAATCAACATTCTCGCAATTTCCTTTGTATTTACTTATCTCAGTATAGGTGCGACTAAACTGCCAGTTCTGCAGGCGGAAGTAATCTTTTATCGTCAATGAATAATGCCTTGAACAGATCTGGCCGTCTGATAAAATTCCCTTGTCAGATAATTCAACATTCGAGATATAACTTGACCTCTTCTTAACTTGTGAACATACTACTGAAAAACAAAACTGATCGAACCTTCTTCTCTAGTATCGACGAGAGCTTTGTAGACTTTCCCATGTCCCATTTCTTCTTATGGGTGTCATAACTAAGAGACTTACTAGAGAATAGGCAGTATCGTCCTCTATGCATTTTACCAACATTATCCTGCGATCGCCAACCCGTCTGCCAAGCGTGGCGATTATGGCAAATCCCCCCAAATTGGGAGAGGCCTATATCCAGCAGTGGACGTCTTTCGACTGCAATGATGATAATGTGGGCTTGCTCATGGAAGTAAAATATTAGTAAGCTATAAAGGATAGGAACGTCGTGTACTGCCTTGTACCAAAACGTACCTGTAAGGGTCGCCAACGTACGTGTATAGGCTACTATTTTAATACAGTTCATAGACAATTCTGCAACACGTTACACTTTCCCCATTTTTCTAACAACATCAATATTCTTACAGAGTCTGGCAACGGCCGTGGTCCAGTTATTCACTACAGAAGATCCTTCGCATTCAAAATGGAAGAAGAAAGACACAGGCGTACTGTGCCTCATCAAAGACAATGGAAAGAGGTCGTACTTCTTTAGGATATACTGCCTCTACCGCAAGGCTATGATATGGGAGCAAGAGGTCTACCTCCAGATCGAGTACAAGAATCCAAGGCCGTTCTTACACACTTTCGAGGCAGAGGTGAGTGTCGTTACTGTAAAAATAAGTTGGTCTATTACATTTGTGAAAGACATAATCATTACACATCATCTGCCCACCCTTTTCCCAATTATTCTGGGCTCGGCTTCCATTCTAACCAGATGCAGCTGAATACCCGCATTTTACATGAAGCGATTGCCTATCAGACCCCCACAACCCAGTTTCTGGTTACTGGCTAATGCGATACCATGATTCTGGTTGTAAGATATTCGGACTTCTGACAACCCGTAACGACTGCCAAAATTCCACGAATGATAGCCGGGACCAACGGCTTAAAGTACTTTTCGAGGCACGGGGGGGTCTTGGTATGTAAAAATGTTCACCCATACATGGACCAGCCGCGGCAAGCGTAGCTTAACCTGATCGGTAGACCCGTACGGCTCTGATTACTTAGCCACAAGCCCTTCAATCATCAGAAAACATTTAAGTTTTAAAACACTTTCCAAGTCTTCCAGCACGCGTAGCATGACCACCATAGAAAGAACTCTGTCTATTCTTCGTAGAATAGAGATAGAACTGTCATGCTACGCCAGCATAAAACGGTACAAATCTTTCTACAATCTTTAATTCTGTCTTTAATGTTTCTACAATCTGTAATTTTGTCTATTCTTCCGTCGACAAAACCCATTTCTACGGTGGTCATGCTATGCGTGCAGGCCGTATTTCGGCCATGGCGGCTAGTCTTAACGGTGACTAGCCATCGGCGAGGGAGATATTATAGTGTATAAGTGCACAAGAACTACATAAATAATAAACAAGATCGCCCTCCGTTTGTTTGCTGATATTAAAATTCGTTGGTGTCAAAAGTCCGACGTGCGTTGATGAATCAATAATATTATTTATTCAGCTTGGCACAGTTTACTGAAAAATCGATTTACCTATATAATTATTTCTACTGTTCGTGTTGCCTTAAATTATGTCTTAAAACTCCGTTTCCATTTTTGCTGTCAAGCCTTGTATAGTGTCTTCGTTTTAAGGCTTCTTTGACCTTGTTAATATTTGGACGTAGTATTTAGCGACACAATGTTGCTGGTATAAGCCGGTCCGCCACATGCAAAGACTATATAACCTTTGGCCACATGTAATCCCTCATTACCCTTTCAAAGGTTGACAGAAAGTCTTATTAAGCTTCTTAGCAATAGCCTGAAAATATACAGAAACGAATCGTAATATATTATGTTTTCACATTATGGTATGCAAACATTAGGGATTATTGATAGTCATATCATCGCTGATTACCACATTCATCATTCATGATAATTATATCAAGTTATCAAACACACATATCCATGTAATGTTATTAATTTATCATGTACTTAATAAGTACACTCGGTGTAGATTGTGTTAAAAAAATGGCAGGAAAATGTTACCTGTTGCTAGTTGTCGATACAATCTATATTTGTGATGTTTATCCTTCCAGAAATAGAATGCAATGTATCGGACCAACAAGTGTAACAATTTATTCAGTTGAAATGAAACAGAACACTGGGAACCGAGGCTAACGTAGTTAGTTGGGTAATACTAGCTGATGAGTTAATATGTTACAAAATAACACCATTGCAAACAGTTTATGGTTTTCCTTATCCTTCGTGCATTTTAGGAGACGTAAACTACCCATTCACAGTTCTTCCTGTTTGTATTTATAAGTAGACATAACAATATTTTCCTGGAACGTTTTGTCTACGCAAATCTGAAATGTTTCCCGAAAGACAAAATGTCGTAGGACAATTCTCTGTTATTTGTATTTGTCAACGTCATTGATTGTATGAGTCAGCGAACCCAAGGAGTGGTAAAACAATAACTATATCTCACCCACACACGCATTTTATCGAATATAATATTATGTTAACATTGGATACTAAATGATGTTACCGCAATGTTTATTTTGTATCGAGGTAAGTTTGTCCCAGATTTATTACAATTTTACCTATTTTGCTTTTGAGGATAATGGCACATATTAGGGATAAAACACTGACTATGATACAAATCATAATTATACATAACGGGCAAACATATTCAAACAATAGTAATGATAGCATAATCTATATTACGACTTACGAGTAGTGATCTAATTTCAGAAAAATAAATTATGGATATAAAGTTCGTAGGAAACATTTGCATTAAAAAAAACCATTGTAATGCATATTGTCAAAAGGAAATGTGCTGTCTTCAACCTGCGCTTGGGCAACTCGTGTTTGGTTGACAGTGATCAAATACTCTTCAACCACAGATGATCGCTAGTACCTAATGTTTTCATATTGTTCGACCCCAAAACCCAGAAAGTAAAGTATTCTTAAAAAAAATAAAAAATTAAAGAAATAATATCTACGAAGTGTCTCAAGCAGGTTGACATCCAAAATATAGGAACACTAGCTTCTGCCCGCGACTTCGTCCGCGTGAAATTTTTACTCTCCTGATCCTTCTCGTCGCATCGAATTGCCTGCCAGTCTTCGTCCATTTTTCGTTGCTGCTCTGCTCCTTTTGATCGTAGTGTTATGTTATAGCCTTCCTAAATAAATAGGCTTCTCAGCACAAAAAGAATTTTTCAATTCGGTCCAAGAGTTCCTGAGATTAGCGCGTTCAACCAAACAAACAAACACTCTTCAGCTTTATAATATTAGTATAAATAGAGACGGCAGACAGGCCCATACAAAAAAACAATTTTTACACGCTTTATATTAGCTTCACTTGTATGTTTGTTTGTAACCGACTCCTTATAGCACGATTTTGACCCACTTTAAACGACCAGATTTCATTCAAACTTTGCACACCTGTCAAGGACCGATGACAATGGAATAATTTCATAAATTTGTGCCATTATCCTTGCCAGGGTTACCAGGACAGCAAAAAAACTGTCACAAACTACGCTGACATACGTCTCAAAATTCGAAACACCCTAAAAAATAGAAAATAAATAATAGTTTAAAAAAGTTTTAGTTTGGTTTTTAATGGAAGCGTGTTTTTAGTTTTTTTATTATTTATCATCATTATCTTGCACGTATACCAATTTATTTGCCGTCGGCGCAACATGTCGTGTTCTTCTACAGTTCTCTATTAGTCGTCATTTCAGTATTCAACTCCTTTCCAGTAATATCATCTTTCACAGAGTTAATCTATCGCTTTCTTCCCCTACTCTTATAGCCATCCACATTCATACTCAAATAAAAAATAATTTAAAAAAAGTACAGTCGAATTTATAACCTCCTCCTTTTTTTGAAATCGGTTAAAAACCGGCCACGTGCGATTTGTAGTTGCACTTGGCCGGAGAGGACAAGGAATCAGAAAAAGAAAATTTTCTTGCGTGGATATAATAAAATGAAGTTAAAAATTAAAAATCAAAAGTCATTTATTCAAATTAGGCTCAGGATCAGCACTTTTCGAACGTCAAAATTACATAAGACAGTCCCCCAAAAAGCTCGACCTTCCCCACTTCCTAGTGCTTTAGCTGGGAAGAAGAAGTTGCGCAACAAACTCCCCACCAGCACAGCTGTCTGTTCAGTTAGAAGAGCTTGATTCTATACAATTGTAAGTAGTTAACACTATGAGACACAAAACATTAAATTAAATGATTTGCCATAATGTCAGCTAGCCAACCCAATATTCCAACAAATAAAATGAAATCTACACTGAAGCAAAAGCAAAAAATATCTATATAATGTAAATATAAGTACCAAAATAAAAGTCTCCTGGAATAAAGTGCGTGACAGCTTAAATATGCAATGCAGAATTATGTTCACATAGCTGTTACAACTCGAGGCCACAAATGATAAACTAGGGCCATCGACGTAAAATAAATTGAACAGGTAGGTAATATTAATAACAATATCAACATCAAGGTCAGCAAGATGACCAGTCACCACAAGCAGCACCCGTTCACGAGTATAACGGAAAGATCAGCCATTACCCCCTTCGCTATATTTGAGGGAAGGGGGTAACCCGACCCTCGACGCTACCGCAAGCATTGACATCTAAGGGAGCATGACGAACTTGCTGCCGGTTGCTCAGAGAAGAATTGAATGATCACTTGTCGAGGTCGCTAGCTAATCACATTATGCAACACTATTAATTATAATATGGCAAAGCATAGATCATGTCAATACTAATAAATAAAAAATATATAAAAAAATTGACACAAACAGTCAAAAAATTATATAAACAATTATATTGAACCTAGCACTAGGTACGCTAATACTGGAGAAAGAACATAAACATTGTCTTGAGTTAATCACAGCGAGCAACTTACTATTCTTGTCATTTAAATAATCTTTGATGAAATAGTACGCCTTTAAACAAAGGTTGGATTTTACTTGAGCTTTATACGCATTAAAAGGTAATTCTAGTAAAGAAGGTGGTAGCTTGTTGTAAAATGTTATTCCAAGCCCAACAAATGAGTTATGCACCCTATGAAGCCGGTGAAAGGGAACACGTAGATTGTCCTTATTTCTAGTGTTAACAGTGTGAATATCACTGTTTTTAGCGTATAAGCGTAAATTTTGCCTAATATATAAGATGTTGGCAAAAATGAATTGTGATGCCACCATAAGAATATCAAGATCTTTAAAAAACTCCTTTAGAGAAACTCTGGCACCTAGCTGGTAAATTGCTCGAACAGCTCGTTTCTGAGAGCAAAAATATTTTGAATATCAGCGGCTTTGCCCCACAGTAGAATACCGTAAGACATAACGCTGTGGAAATAACTAAAATAGACTAACCGAGCTGTATCAACGTCAGTATATTGTCTTACTTTTCTGACGGTGTAGGTGGCTGAACTGAGCCTCCCCGCTAGACTTGAAATATGTGGGCCCCACTGTAGTTTGCCATCTACTGAAAAGAATACCGTATCTACCCTTTCATTTTTACTTTATTTTAATTTCATTATTTCTTGTTATAACGGCAATAGAAATGTGCACATTCTGTGAAAACGTCAACTGTCTATCTAGTACGGTTCATGTGATACAGCCTGATGACAAACAGAGGGAGGGATGGACGGACGGAAGATTAGGTAATAAGGTTCGTTTGGCACCCTGTGGGTACGGTATTCTAAAAACGGGCGGGCGATACGCAGCCATGCGGGTAGGTCGGAGCCCAAAATTTCACGCGCACGGATTCGCGTGCAGTCGGTAGACAGCGGAGGCTTAGTAATAGGGTCCCGTTGGCACGGTCCCCATTAAGGTACCCTTTAGGTACGCAACCCTAAAAACACAGTTAAAAAATCCAATAAATTAAATACGCATCACAAAGTTTAATTTTCTTTCTCATTCTTACGAAGATATTTTTGCACTTTATATTGGCACAGTTATAAACTGACTTGGCTCTTTGTTCTTCAGATAAATTTGAGTAACACGAAGTGTTTACTTAGTTTTAGTGCCAAAAATAAACGATGAATTTCAAATAAGCATATAAATGTAAAGTCGGGTAAAAACTCCTCCAATATTGATAGTCGTTTGCTATCAAAAAACATTAACATCAAAGCGTTGCTGGCCTTCCTTGAAGAGCTGGAGTGTATCGAATAATCGATTTTCCCACTCGTACACAAAATTCGCGTTTTGTCGTGTAGTTGCGGACACCTGCCCGTATTACATTACCTAACATGTTCCTAATAAAAACTGATGGAAGGAACTTGGCTGACCGTACTCCAAAAGTAGGTTTATTAGAAAACCAGGAGTAATAAAATCAACCAAGAACAGATTTCGCATGTTCAATTTGGATGATCTCCAGGGTGACCTATTCGTAGCGACAGGAGATCTATATTACCTATACTGTTTAGGCCCAGTCGGTGGCCACGTTTATAAATTGATGCGTTGTTCAAATCGTCAACTGTGCAGGTGTATAGAAAGGAGACGGATACGCTTTCATACAATCTTGGGCCTGGATGTAAAAAGATGAAATTGGTGTCTATTGATAGGTACTATATTATTAAACAATCACTGAAAATTTTGCAGGTTTTGGCAATCTGAAAACCGAGTTAAATAAGATTTAGGAAAAGTGAGGTTACGTAACAATCTACACTTAACAGCTGATTTTTGAAGTGCGATTCCCATTCTTTAAAATACAGTTGGGGTGTTAAATATAAAGAATATAATTATAATTCATCATCATCATCATCATTTCAGCCGAAAGACGTCCACTGCTGGTCATAAGTCTTCCCCGATTCGGGGGGGTTTGCCATAAGCGCAACGCTTAGCAGGCGGGTTGGCGATCGCAGTGTGGTCGCAAAATGCATAGAGAACGCTGTTGCCAATTCTAAGTCCCTTAGTCACCTCTTACGACATCCACAGGAAGAAATAGGATGGTGCTATTCTTTACTATTCTTAATCATTATATAAGTATTTGTGGAAGGGCTAGTGGCTAAGTAATAACAGCCGCACAGGTTAACCGATCAGGTTAAGCTACGCTTGCCGCGGTTGGTCCGTGGATGGGTGACCATCTTTACATACCAAGACCCTTCCGTGCCTCGGAAAGCATGTTAAGCCGTTGGTCCCAGCTATCTTTCGTAGATCTTAGACAGTCGTTACGGGTCATCAGAAGCCCAGTCTGACAACCAGTCTTACCAAGGGATATCATATTACCCAGTAACTGGATTGTGGAACTCAGATAGGCAGTCACTCCGTGTAAAATACTGGTACCCAGCTGCATCCGGTTAGACAGGAAGCCGACCTCAACATAATTGGGGAAAGGCTAAGCAGATGATAATTTATATAGGTATTTCTAGAGTGAGGGAGAGAAAATAAAAATGTACTTTAGTAATATTTTTTATTTATTTTCAATTATGATTAAATTGTCATCTAGAAACTGTGCTTATATTATCTTTGTACCTAGCCCAACTAAGGTACCATATTATTTTCATAACAAGAGGTGGTCTTTGATCCAACTACCAGCAAGCTTGGCAAACATGGTCACTGCATTTTACCTAAAAGATGTAAAAAGTGGTTAATAACAGATAACACGATTAAGTACTTTAAAAATCTTGGTCCGATAGTTACTTAGTTCTATATAATGTATCTACATGGGCCTTTTAAATGTTTACCTATACTTTATTATATTAATTAATACCGAACTACCTGCTAAATATCTCAAATATTATGTTCACTGATAACATGTGTGATTATTGGAAAGCGAGGAATACTGTCCTACCGTGATACAGTTTATACTATGATATAGTACAGAGGTCAGTGTGAATTACTCTCTAACAACCAAACAACCATTTACGTTTGATATGACATCTTATTTGTTTGTTTTTTATACGTACATATACATGTACATTGTACCTAAGGTTGTTATTGTGCTACTAGAAATAAGAATGCTGCCCCTAAAACGACCCACTGACCTTTTATTTTTTATTATTATTTTGTTAGTATAATGGTGAAGGAAAAAATATTGTAAAGATTGCAAGCCAGCGTGGTAGACGTTGGTGAGGTAAACAAGAAGTGAGTAAGTACTTACAGATTGTGGTGTACGCCATTGACGAATTACTGCTAATATCATTTCGTCATCCAAATCTCGACGATCTGTTGTATTACAGCGATTAGTCGCTATGCGACAATTTACACAACGATCCATGGTGTCGCTTTCCAATCGGTAGGCTGTTCGTAGAATCCAAAATGACAAGTCCAAGTCCAACGTTTAAGCGGGGTTCTCCGTGTTGGGTATGGTAGCAAGGCAAGGGTCATACAAGAAAGTAGCTCTGAAGTCCGTAGAATGAAAGCAGGGGTTGAGGAAACAATAAAACTATGGGTGGAAACACGATACGCACATGCAATAAACAATATGAAACGAGTGAGTGTCAGCGTTATGTCATGCATGTCATGTCAGAGTTAGCACAGACTAAACATACAATAATCGATTAACAAACGTGGATAAATTTATGTTAATTATATAAATATTTAATTGGTTTAAGCTGTGCAGTATGTTATTTCTAATGGATTTAATTATTTTAATTGAATTAATCATCTGGTGAAGGCATCTTCTTAAATAGTATGAACGTTAATCGATTATAATTTAATCGATATTCCATTTACTTGGGAACCTAAACTTAATTTTAGGATTTCTCATTTTCCAGATTGTAAATTGAGTTGATTTTTCAGATTTTGATATAGAAAAATATAAGCTTTTTTTTAAACCATTACTCCACTTATTACATTTTGGCCCAGAAATGCCCGTCTCCTTTGGGGCACTCATGCAAATAGGACATAGTCTGATTCAGAGCATCGCACTCACACTGGGTGTTTGATGAATCGATACCCCATTTTGCTAGATTATGTTTTGAAGAGGCTTAGGGACCATACTTTTATCACATGAGGTATTTCGTTATTTGTATACCCTTTTGGGTCCTTGATGTGATTCGTTTTGAGGTTTTAAGCTACCCCTCTGCTCCCTCCCAGCGCTACGTATATTTTTACAGTATCGAAAAGATCTGATATTTTTAGAAATATAAATTAGATTCTGTCAAACCCTTTTTTTTTCAAATTATCCAATACTGTCCCTTCTACTCAGACTACCTAGACCGTATTGGAAGGCTTTAGGTGGCCCTGTAAAAGGATACATGGAGGGACTTGGGGGACGCCTTTGCTCAGCGGTGGGACAATGTAAAACCACTATTTATAAAATTGAGAATCTAGTATGTATTTACTGCATCTAAAGCTTTCATCACTTTACCATGATGTAATGTAAAGGCATCCAAACTGACATGAGGGTAGCAAGTTTGAGGAAAGGCACTTAGGTACAGTCGCCAGCATCTCGAGTTACTACAATCCGTCAAATTTCTTTAATCTGTTTCCAACTTTATCGCTAAAGTATTAGGTTCAATATTGATTGGAAAAATTTGTCAGTTTCGGGTAACTTGATGTGCTGGCGTCTGTACAATTTTGGTCCATTATTGAGAAAATCTAATATAAGAAAATATAATAAAATGATTGGTAATAAATATTCAACACGTCATACATTAAATTACATTTGAAAATTGCCAAATTATCCCAGCCCCCCCCCCCCCCCCCATCGTGAATTTATAGTGACACTCAGGGCGAGTTCCCTATTGGGACCTCACATGATGGAAAGGACAATCCCTTACTTGGGTATTCAATCGATTTAGGGTCAGCACCTTCATTTCTGCTAATAAAAGCATACTGCAAAACCGATTGGCAACACCTGGCAATGCCTTTTTATGCTCATCACATCAATCTTTAGAAAATAATGCTAAAATGAATATATATTTGATTACAGGAATACATGGCCGCATTCAACTTCGCCAATGAAAATGAAGCGAACATCCTTAGAAATATACTCCTTGAGAAAATAGAACTCAGGAAAATTAGACGAGAAGGTTGGTATACTTTTTTTAAATTTTTTTTCTAACACACTTGCTTGTAAAGTGACTCTTATGGTAAAGCGTTTTGGTTCATCAATCAGCTTATTAAACACTCGTGTTTTTTCATTTACTTTACTACACTAACGTTTTTAACTTTACATTTTTTATTTCCATTTTCCACAAAGAGTATTTATGTTTAGCGGTTTTGCCAGTGCTTTTATCTACATCTGTGTAGCTCGCACGGCTCGCGGAAAAATCAAAACCAGCGCGCTACTTTCCATAAATATTTGTTAACGTTTTCGTTGTATGGTCAATCATTAAATTATCATCAAAATATCGACTGCAATTTAGGGAAGAAGACAACAACAATACAAGTCCGTATTTCCTCGCACGTGTGTTGAAAAACGTCATATGAAATGCGTCTGCACTGATCATTACACACTCGGCCCCTTTTCGCCGAATGATACTGCCTCGAGTGTAATGACTGAAATAGCACACTTTTATCATAATTTGTGTGTGATAAAATCAACGAGTATGTAGCAAACGGTTTTGGCAGAAAAACTGAGATTTTACTTTTATTGCTAAGAATTATTTGTATTCAATTTAGCTGTATGCACCCTAAGTGCGTAACACACTATCAGTCGCAATCTGAATCATTTTGAAGAATATTCCATTGCTTCATATATTCGAATAATTGGTCCGCGCAACATCGTAAAAAACGCAATGAATGTTGATGATCATTCAAAATAAAAGGCATTCTTATTAGTATTTTACGCCTCTGCTTTCAAAACGGCACGGGAAAACTTTGTAAGAAATGTACTAGGACCGAAAATTCGAAGCCTTGTGACGTCTGCCACCCAGCCTTTGTGACCGGTTGATTACGGCCAACTTTCTCTCATAGAGCTCCCAGCAGTAGAAAAAATATAGGATAAGTCATCAGAGACATTCAAATGGACTGTATGTAAGTAATGTTAGAAAGGCACGTTTATTCGCGGAATGTTGTTTTCCGCCATCAACAATGACATTTCTCCACAATACCTTAGCCTTTTATATTTCCCATAGACCATTCTCATGTGGAACCGAAGAAGCAATAATGCGTCGGATGACCTCACACTCCACAGCATGTTTATATTGGTTACCGCGGTGTTTACAGACGCGCAGTTGACAAACATGCATTGTGATGCTGACTGTGGATAATTCTTCGACTATGTCATCATTAAATGTTGCTCTCCCGTTTCAAAATCTTAAGAATATTTTGTATGGTGAAATTGTAATACGATAAGAATGAGAATTTCAATAGGCCTCTTCTCTTTTGAGCTTTGTTCTCCTCGTCATGACTAACTCCAGCTGCCCAATAAAGGCAAGCTAGAGGTGAGGAACAAGACTTGTCCCAGGAGATAGGGTCTATGGGGTCGCTACGGCCCACCAGCTCGCCACGCCCTACGGGTTTCTGTATCTCTCTTGGTCTGGCTATTCACCCTACTTGTATCGGCAAATTAAACTCTACCGCTACAGACCAGAAACGCTCAAGCTCCACCACGACGTCAAGAGACCTTCATTGGTTGTTATTATATCACATTTTGGTCAGAGATTGGAGAGGTTGTAAGGTCACTAATTCATTAGGCATACGAAAATTCAACCTAGTCAAATTCTAGTTAAATTTCTTATTAAAGTTAACTACTATTCTGGTTAAAGTCTGAATATGTGTCAACTGACAGTCAGGCTGGTCGACGCATTTAAGGTCGCTCAGGGTGCCATGGGCCGGGCTATGCTCGGAGTTTCTTTGAAGTTTAAAATTAGCCACTTCAGTTTGCTTATTCTGTAAGCTATGTCTACAACTTTGGTTCTCTGCCGGAACACCTCAGTCCGGATTCTATCCCTCAAATAGAGTCCAAATTTCGTTTCATAGCTCGCTTAGTGATCTTGAGTTTATGTACCAGCCGTGCCGTGAGTGTTCACGTTTCGGTTCCGTAGGTCATAGCAGACAGGACACACTGATCGTAGGCTTTAGTCTTTAGGCTTTGCGGAATAAGCGACGAAAAGATTCGACGGTTTCTCAAATGCTGTCCAGCCCAGCTGGATTCTCATGTTAGCCTCCTCGTAGAAGGACTCTAGACGCTATGGTAATGTGAGTGATAATAATGTTAATTTTCATCCCCAGAGCGTCGCACCCGGTCGATGGTATCAGGTCGCAGCAGCGGGTCCAGTTCCGTGGTGTCGCGACAGAATGGCACGCTACCGCCGCCGCCGCCCCAGCCGGAGCCGGCGCCGGCGCCGCCTGTAATGCCGGCGCCGATGCCGACCATGATCCCGCTGCAACCTGTGCAGCCCGTGCAGCAGCTGCAACCGATCCCGGCCAAGACCAACCATAGCTTAGGAAGTTAGTACCTCGCCTCACAGTAAACGTAGTTTTAAGCTGTTTATCACATTGTGTGCTTTAAGAAAGTATTTCTTTTATGTACATTTCGTATAAGGAATTTATATTGTTTGCCTGCATTTACTAGTTGTATTTGCCATAATATGCGTACTATTTGAGCTTAACAAAATATACCCTATTTCTATTCCAATTAAATTCACTTTGTGTAAGCGATTAACTTATAACAATACATTTGAATATCAATAGTTTCACTAACAATAATATATGTTTTATTTCAAAATGAGATGTAAACTTTGCTGCGGATTATCGTTTCATTAAACATTTGTTTTTTTTCCCAAGTTTTTACAAAATGTCCATCTTTCCAGGCTACACACTGAAGAGCAATAAGAAACAACAAAAGGGGCGGAAAATAACGAAAGCGGATATCGGAATGCCGCAAGACTTTAAACACATATCACACGTCGGTTGGGATGCTAACAAAGGTATTTTAATTTAATCTTATTGCCGTTTTTCTCCATCGATATACACGTTTTGGAATGGACAATTAGGTTCAACTGTCTGACTAACTGACCTACTCTTTGACATTTTAAATTCTCTGAATTGAGTTTTGGTCAGCTCCAGTAATTTAACATCTGTGAAGTTTAGCAAATATTTTAATTTGTCCTTGTAAAATTTAAATATTCTTTGTCTTGGAGCCTGTTTAAAAGCAATAGGTTAGCTTTTTATAACTTAATAACCTTCCTACAATGGCTTACAATTTCATTTTTTTTTACAAAAAATGAAATCTTTCCAAATCTTGAATACTGCCCAAGTACTAATTTGAACATTACCAACTTCAGGTTTCGACCTCGACAATGCGCCAGAAGCCGACGAGCTCCGTTCGTTCTTCACGAAAGCCGGAGTTTCGGAGACGCAACTGCAGGACCAAGAGACCAGAGAGTTCATATACGACTTCATAGAGATGCACGGAGGACTGCCCGCTGTCAAACAGGATCTGGACAAGGGTGAGTTATGCTATAGTTATAAAAAAATAAGCATTGCGTATAAATCAGCATCCATTGCCAGAATAAGCTGATGGGATGTGATTGAGCTCTATGTAAACATTTCTATATAGAAGTTCAGTCGCTACTTTTTTGCTGTTGAAGAATAGAGCTAGATTTAGGAGCAAAGCGTATGTATGCATACGAGTGAAATTACAGGCACAATTACGAAATGTTAACTTTCCTTGTAAAATTCGACTCCCCAAATGTCAACCTCATATTTTGCGTGCGATACACCCTGCCCAATGGCTGGGTCGGTCGGTACTGAAAGACAAAGCGCTGGCGACCGACCGATGGCGGTATGACCATCACACGAAACGAACCCAAATGTTTCAGACCGGCTACGTATAATGGACGTTCGATGAGCCGTGACTTGCACTGACTGAGTGACAATACAATATTCCTGGAGTCAGGCCACCTATTATTCTACCGTGAAGGTGATCAGTTCTCCCAAAGTGGCTTTCTGGTCAACAAGGAACTCACTGGCAGCGTTGTGGAAGTCTGTAGTGTGTTGATACGAGTAGCCAACCTTGTACTCACTGACAGGTACTTTCTGAATATATACAGGAATATGCGCAGACTTCGACATACTCGGTCGACTCAGCCGAGGCAATGCACAGTACATCAAAAGCCCACTACAATGTTGCTATGGGGGACTACAATGCCAAAGTGGAATGATAAGAACGCGGCGAGTCCAAAATTTGAGCGTTCGGTTTGGTGCGCAGAAATCATAGGAGGCAAAATGCTGGTGAACTTTTTAGAGTCGCATGGGCGCTTCTTGATGAAAAGTGGATCTGGCAGAGTCCGGATAAAATGACAAAGCACGCGATAGACTTCATCATGAGGGGTAAAAAGAACTTATATGTCTCCGTGATCATTAGGTTTAATACCGGATACGAGCCAAGCATGTCCGAGGATCTCTAAATATAAATTTCCCTGCTCAGAGAATCCGCATGATGAGGCCTTTACAACGACCTACGCAGCTTCAAGCCGCTCTAGGGTTCGAAAAGTTCTCACTGGTACTTCAAAATCGTGTGCTGGAAGTGCCTATGGTTTCCAGCACGGTGAATCCATTTGAAGTTTCGAATCAAGGCCGACGAGGTGGTGTAAGCACTACGTGACATGTCCCGCAGAGTTCCCGTCGCAGCAAAAAGAATCCTCGGAGACTCGGACTTGAGGAAAGACGAGAGTTGTCATACACGTAGCCTTTTAGTAGTTCGTAGTTCTTACGTAGTTCTTCGTTAGATATGAGGGCCTTAACCGTAAAAATCATAAAGCTGACGTGTCGTGACTTTTCGTTGCTCCAACACCGTCCCGCGACATTTAGGTCGCGATTGAGCAGAACCGAGGGTCGAAAGTGTTTGGGCAGCAATTAGGATTAGATGGGACCTCATCCGTCGAAACTAAGAACTCCGTATGGTAGAATCGTGAATGCGAAGTGTGGGATAGACGAGGGAGTCAAGGACTTTTACGGGCACCTTTTCTCAATACGGACGGTGAAAACCGCGGGACAGTGTCTTAAGGCGCCATTACACGGAGGACATCCCGGATGTCGACCAGTGCTCGAGAAATTGAAGAACAACAAGGCGCCTGGGGATGACGGAATAACCACAGAGCTCCTTAAAGCGAGTGGGGCTCCAGTCCTGAGAGAGTTAGGAACTCTATTTAACCCGCGTCATCCAAGAGAGAAGACATAGGTAACGTCCGAGGCGTGGAAAGTGCGCGCGCGCTGCTAGGTGCAGTGGTTAATTTAAAAAAAAAAAAAACTGTTGTTAAAACCTTGTAACAGAACTATAGAGTCATATCATTTCTGAGCCACGTATACAAGTTATTCTCGAGAGTCCTCACGAACTGCCTTGCCAGGAGACTAGACGAATTCCAACCACCAGAAAACCTGGTTAAAAGGAGTCTTGGAGTAGAGACCGCATATCAGCAATCGCAGTGTGGGACGTCCACACTACGATTGCTGATAAGCGATAACCTAGATGGACCGACGACCTTAAAAAGGTGGCTGGGATCACAGACTGGATGCGGAAGGCGGAGGATAGACTGTTGTGGCGCAGCTTGGAAAAAGCTTATGTGCAGCAGTGGACTGCGATAGGCTTTTATTATGGATGGGAAATCATCAAATGACGTCTCCCGCTCTGGGCGGAGCGGGAAACGTGTCAGACTTTTGCTGACTAAAACCCACCCGTGTTACTTCAGTTGCCCATGTGCCAGGGCCACGGTAACTCTTTCGAAGTAATCACGCGACCTTGGCAGGGACAACGATAGACTGAGTTGATTAATGGATGTAATAATGAGTTCGTACGTGTTCCTTAGCGCTGAGTCGCGGCGCGGTTCCTCCTGCGCCCAGTATGTCGGCGCCGGTGCCGCCCGCGCCGCCCGTGCCCACGCGCAGCCCCGCGCCGCCGCACCCGCCCGCACCACGTGAGTACCATATTTACTAGCTATTTCCAGCGGGTTCGCCCGCGAATCATACATATAAACATTCTTCTTGAATCACTCTGTCTATTTTTGAAAATCTCATTATGATCCGTTGCGTAGTTTAGAAGAACTAAGCGTACAAACACGAAGTGCAACTTTGTTTTATTCTATGTCAATATGTTACATTATGGTGTCACAAATGTTTCGCCACAACTAGAGTTGTTCCAAAAAAAAATGGGCTAAAAGTCATCACTCATTATAACCGCTCAGCTCCGACATAGTAACGACCCGGAAGCGCTTGTAAAATAAATAATAGTTTAAAAAACTAAAAAACACACTTTCATAGAAAATCAAACTAAAAAGTAGAAAATAATTGAAAAAAAGCGAGCTTTTTGAAGTCAAAGAGAACCGATTGTTGGCTTCGCGACGCTTCTTTGATTTACCTAGTGATACTCTTAGTTGGTTTGCTTCGTTCAGCTACACTTCCCAAGGCCAGCCTTTGGATGGGTGAGAATTTCGTTTTTGTTTTGACTGGTGTCGCTCGTAGAGTTGGTTCGCTAGGTTATGCTACGCTTCTCAAGGTCAGCCTTTGGATGGGTGACAATTTAGTTTTTAACACGCTTTTATTAGCTTCATACGTATGTTAGTATGTGGCTATGTAACGGAAACTTTGAACATGATTTTGACCCTCTTCAAAACGTCGGATTATCTCGAAATGTGGCATACTTATCAAGGACCGATGACAATACAATAATTTTATAAATTTGTGCCATTATCCTTGCCAGGTTAATAGGATAGCAAAAAAACTATCTTGGAAAACTACGCTGACATACGTCACAAAATTCGAAACACCCTAAAAATAGAAAATGCTTGATATCAATTAAAAAATACCTCAAAAAGCACCCCACGCTTTTTCCATTATTTTCTACTTTTTAGTTTGGTTTTCTATGGAAGCGTGTTTTTTAGTTTTTTAAACTGTTATATATTTTTGTTTTGCCTTGTGTCGCTCGTAGAGTTGGTTCGCTAGGTTAAGCTACGTTTCTCAAAGTCAGCCTTTGGGTGGGTGACAATTTAGTTTTTTTTTCCCTTGTGTCGCTCGAAGCTTTGGTTCGAATGTATGTATGGAGTACGAAAGTATGTAATGAATATAAATGTTTATTAAATAAACAGTCATCATTTCTTGAAAATTCTTGAACTATCCTTTTATGCATGTTACTTGTACAAAACAAGTTCGATGTTTCACATCTGCCAGGCGTCCCGCGACGGCTCACATTTTTTTTTAAATTGATATGAATCACCAAGACAGCTTATTGTTCACGCGTCGCATACTGATTGGCAGCACAGCACCGTCCACACGCCAGCGGCTAGTTTTCAGCTTACAGACCGGTTTGCGAACATTAGTGAGTGAGAATTTGTGGGCGACGCGAGGACCGCGCGGAGCATTCGAGGCGTCGCTATGCATACTTTTGCGTATTGTTTGCAGGCGTTTCTTCGCCGACACACGGGCTGGTGGCTTGAAGCGCACGATCAGCCCGACTGTTCTGTATTGTTATGGTTTAATGTACTCTGATGCAATTGACTTAAAATCCTTAATTTAATGACAAGTTCTTTGCCGTGACGGAGCGGTGTTGTTATAATGATTGATGCATCTTTAGACTTCATGTAACACATTTTAAGCATTAAAGAAATATCTATAAATAGTGTAGATACCATTTTCGTGTGCGTTTCGTTCGCTCACTTATTTTGTTGTGCCCGAAGGTCCATAAATGATCTAACTATAAGTTTACCACGTATGAATACATGTGGAATGCAATAAAAGTTTAGAGTATTGAACATGTTATTATATGGAGTGTATCGCACAGCGTCCCGCGCGCCGCCGCCGCCCCCCGCGCGCGTGGTGCCCCCGCCGCCCGCGCACCGCACTGCGCCGCCCCGTCCTGCGCAACGTGAGTATACTACTGCTTTTTACAATTTGAACCTACTAATATTACACTAAACAAAGTAAATAGAAGTGAGACAGAATAAAACAGAGTAAAGTTAAAAATATATAAACCGTCATACTCTCACATTCTGTGAACACGATTTTTATACTAGGGCCATTATTCACGTAAAGTTAGAGTCATACATCATAATGTCTGTAAGAATGTACAATGAGCGCGAGTGGTTTGTCAATAATTAGCCAATACCCGCAAGCAAATAGTAACTATCGATAAGTCTCTCAACACAGTTACGCACAACACTAGCACTGCTCCTTAAAGGTCGCAAGTGTGAGCGAGAGGACCGATAAAAATTATTTATGACTCTAATTTTGCGTTAGTAAGGATAGCAGCATTCTCTAAGCATTTATCTACCATACTGCGATCGCCTGTCTGCCTGACAAACGTGGCGATCATGGCACAACCCCCCTTTATTAGGGGAGGCCGGGGTGGGGATGTCCAGCAGTGAACTTCTTTTGGTTGAAATTATGATGATAATGAATGGACCGAGTATAACTTTTAGTATCACATGTTACGGCCTTTTGCACTCAATGATTATGCGATGATTTTAACTTATTCTATCAATATAGTATTAATTGGCCCGTTACTCCCCACCCTCAGCCGTCTCGTCGGGCCCCCCGTCCGTGCCCCCGCCGCCCCCGCCGGGCGTGGCCCCGCCTCCCCCGCCGCCCATGTCGGCAGCCCCGCCCATGGCCCCGCCCCCTCCGCCGCCGCCCGCGCCGCCGGCCCCGCCCCCCGCGCCGCCCATGGCGCCGCCGTCGCCCCCGATGCCGTCGGACGCGCCGCAGGCTGCAGCAGACCCGAGGGCTGCGCTTATGGAGAGTATCCGAAGTGGATCCAAGGGTCTCAAGGTAAAAATGTTAAACGTTATAGTATTTTTAGTATTGTAGCCTTGAAAAGGTTAACTAGTTTAATAGATTGGATACGAAATTTTACCGGTTTTACAGTTAAAATACTATATTTCTATAAGTTTTAATGCAAAACATATAAAAACTTTTTAACAAAAAATTAAACCGCCGAAAAAACAGAAAAGCAAAAAATAATAAACCTTAAAATTATGAGTCGGCGCTTTAAATGATCTTTGTTCAATGATTTTTCAGCGCCGACTCAAAATTTTCGGGTTCGATTTTGTTTTTGAAATTTATATGGGACCACCCTCGGAGTATACCCTTTCCATTAAAAAAAGAATTATCACAATCAGACTACTATGTAAAAAGTTATGCGTGGTCATACATATAAAAAAAAAAAATATACGCGTCGAATTGATAACCTCCTCCGTTTTTTTTCGTCGGTTAAAAAGATAATTTCAATCTTTAAGCCCTTTTTTGTTGGAGCATTATATTGCGAGATTTAAGTTATTTAGGTCAAAATGTAAAGCTTTATTTTTGAGCAAATAGACGTAGCTTTTCAATCCATTTCTGCAGGGATGTTCAAACCTTTTAGAATTGGACTGAAAAGCTACGTCGTCACGCAGTTTACTTTTACTGAATTTATTTTTGACAGTTAGTTTTTTTGAATATTACAATTTTATTAATTTACGCTTTATACATTGAAATTTAATTTTACTATATCTACTTCTGTAGACTAGTATGGATTTGTAGTTTCATTTATTGCATATACCTAATTATGTGATTTCCATAAAGTATATTGTAACTTGTTTATGTACAGACGCCAGCACATCAAACCATTCATCCGAAACTGGCAAATTTTCCCATTCAATCTTGAACCTAATACTTTATCGATAAAGTTGAAAACGTATTAAAGAAATTTGACAGATTGTAGTAGCTTTGTGTGCTAGCGTCTGTACTTGTGTATCTCCATTTTTTTCTATATTATGATCTGCTCTCAAACAGAGCACTGACGCCTTATTTCTTCACCACCCTTAGTTGTTTGGTAGAGAATGCCTAAGGAAATGCGTCCGCATTTGTACCTTAATGGGTAAAGAAATTGAAATAAATAAATAATGCATTTATAATATTGCAGCGCGTCGAGCCCGTGGCTAAGCCGGTCGTGGTCGAAGACAGCAGAAGTAACCTGCTCAGCGAGATCAGACAAGGCGTCGAGCTCAAAGCCGTAAGTACTACTTTCTCATTATCAGCCACCTGCTGATTGGCTTATTAGAGTTCGCGCTAGCGTCCTGCACTTATTTCAATTTATTTGTGGTGGCAAGTCATTTTTTTTCCATACATATTTAATAGTCCGTCATGTCAGTCTCTTCGAAGGTAATATCAACAGAGCATGGTTATTAGTTTTTCGAACCAGGGTCATAATTTTATCTGCCTGAGACCCAGATATTTTTCGGGCCGAATGAAGAGTGACCCAAAGTACTAATAGTATCACAAACTAGACTATACCGGATAGACCCATAGACAAAAGTTACGATATTTTCTTTACTGTTGGGTATTTCTTCTCTATGTTTTAAATGGCCGAACGAATGAATGAACTAACCTCAAGTCAGTGCTACCATACTGACAAACATATTTACAAAGCGACCAATGACCATTTCCTGATCTGGCGCGCAATTTGAAACTATTATCTTAGTTTGAATAATTTGTCCTAATACTAGTACGCGGGAACATAGTTCAGTAAAAAATAAATAAAGCCTGGGCCTATCCGACATAGTGATTTTGTTCTAAAAAAATCACGCGGGGTCTCAGGAGGTTATATGCGGCACTGAAATGTACAGGAACTGCAAACTTAAACACGTTATACACGTGATTGCCTGCCTGGGACTAGTTAAAAAAATATGGCTAGCAAGTATAACTGTATAAAGATATTTTGGCGTGTGGATCTTGTTTCTAGGGTTCTGTACCTACTGCCAGGGTCGCGAGATTTGTTCGAAACAGTTACCGTAGCCCTAGCATATAGGCAACTGAAGGAACACGGGTGGGTTTCAGTCAGCAAAAGTCTGACACGCCCTCCCGCTCCGCCCAGAGCGGGAGCCGTCATTTGATGATGTCCTAAACAAAAAAAAGGGTTCCGTACTGAGGTACGGTAAGCAAATAACGGAACCCTTATAGGATCACTTTGTTACTTGTCCATCTATCAATTCAAATCTGTCAAGACCCTTTTACTTAAGGATGTGTGGGGGTTTCAAGTTGAAATTATTATCATAAGTATATGTAGGTCTCTTAGAACTATAAGCGATTACAAACTTACTTTTGCAGTTGGAGAACTGACGGTCGTATATCGATGTATGGAAAAACATGTTTTTAATCTACAATATAAAATTTAATTTTGGGATAAATTCATCCCAACTTCCCTTCATAAACAAGCTCATGCAAGCTACTTGCAGACTTACAAACATTGTGTATTTGTTGCTTTACATGGTCCAATCTCCACTCACAAGCAACGCTTTTCCCCAGGTGTCTCGCTCGGGTAGCAACAGTGGCAGCGAACGAAAGGCAGGCGCCGCATGTGGGCTCGCTGAAGCCCTACAGAGGGCTCTAGAAGAACGATCCCGCGCCATACACTCCGACTCCGACTCCGACATGTCTGACGCTACCACCAGCGACGGAGAATGGGACGACTGAGATGACCCTTAAACCTGAACTAGATAGAACAAGTACTGTGGTCTGAGTAATAACAAGCAAAGAAATATTATGGTCGGAAGTCGTGAGTATTTCATTGCTTTACGATGACTGAGCAAACTTTAAGAAAGGAAGAAATCAGTTAATTTACTGTGGTCTTTATGAGAACACGTAAAAATGCTCATAATCCTCTGAAATGGCCGATGCTACCATTAGTAAAGGCAGGATACACGATAGTCTCGAACAGCATACAAAAAAAACACCTCGCCTTGAAAACGATGTTTTCTTTATTACTTCTTCAGTGTCAAAAATTTATTCAAAGTAACTGCCATGTTTTGAAAACGGAAGCCGAATGTAATCCGGTTTAATGGATAGTACTGGCTTTAACACACGATGTATTTGCACGCATCTTTTCATTATTTTTATCTCCTGATAAATCCACCAATTTTCCCGAAGCATTACAGCTTAGACAAGTCAGGTTGCACCACTCCCGAAGGAGTAAGATTCATACTACTCATGCAACAAAAACTGACTATTTTTGTCCACCATTATACTCCTATTTGCCGTTCCTTAGTATTCCTTCCATCGTTCTTTTATTATCTATATTTATAGATCAGAATAATATCTTTAAAATCCCTCCAAGATAACGCGTGCCTAGTTTGACTATGTCTTTCCTTTTTGTCCAAGTTTTCAATGAGGCAAACACTCAAAATGAGAAAACTAATAAGGGCGCGTGAAATCATCCCCACGTCTATTGTAAAAAATTAAATTAGAAAGCGCCTTGATTTCGTAGCAATAAAGGTGGTTTTCTTAGTTCAAGTGTTATTTCTGACGTGCGATTTACTCTACACATAGGCGAGATCAGAAAATAGTTCTAGCCTAACTGTGACAGATTGCAGGTTGATGATAAGTTTCTGTGTTGTGTTGACACGCTTAGAAAGACTACTCAACGGATAGTCTATATAGCGTAAGTAAATTTTTCATGGATAAACAAGCGTTATAGTTTTATCTTAGCCAAGGAATGTGTTGACAAGATGTTATACTTCTTAAACTTTTATATCGTACATAGGAGACTGTGAATTAATATTGAATTCTTGTTAATTGTTATTCATACAAAATCGTCAAGACGTCAATTTTAAACACAAAAAAAACCTCAAGTTCATTTAATTTCATTGAATTACTTATGCATCAAGTAGTCATTAAATGGAATTCAATGGTTAGAATGTCGCGATGTACCCTGGAACTTTCACCTTAAGCTTCGGTTGTAGGAAAAAACAGCGGTCGCCGCTACATAACGGCCGTTATGAAAATCATACCAGCAGGGTTTAACTTCACTTTCAAAAACGCAGTGAGTTTAGGAGACCATGTGGCGGTCCCGTAGTCTTAGAGAACCTTAGCTTTATACTTGGACATTTCAACCGTCGAATATTTGACGCCTTTCACATTATGGTTTTAAACTTGTCATACAATAATATTTTAGTCATTAACAAACATACATACATAAACTCACGCCTTATTCCCATTGGAGTAGGCAGAAATGACAGAACGCCACCTGCTACGATCCTTACATAGTCCTTTTCCTTTAGTCGTTAACGCAATAAATATCAGTAAATAAGTTTTCTTTTAAAACTAACTACTTAAACTTCTTGGTGTGTTTAATTTTATTCTATTTCTATGGAATCAAGTAAGATAATGTTGTTCATTAACTTTATATTAAAATCTAATTTTGAATACTTAAATCAGTCATAAGAATATTTTTATTCTTTTAAAAGTATTATTTTTAAATAGTTAATAGTTTGACAGAAAGAAAGGTGTTTGCGTTGCATATACAAAGTGTCTTAATATGTGCGTCATATTATGTTTATAGGTAAATTAGGCTCGTTGTTCTTGTTAACTTCTTAATTAAAAATAATTTAATATTGATTATTAGGCATTTGAAATATCTTTTTCTTTAAAAAAATGTGTGCCAGAGTAGCTAGTCGCAAAGTGGTTACTGATAAAGTATTTACAGCGTATATTAGAAAGGTGTGGTAGAGACCATCAAAACGAAAAACTTCTCCAAGGGACCAATACCGAAACCGAAAAAATATCATTTCAAAAACTGAAATCCTACGGCTAAAAAACCACACCCTAAAAAGTATTAAACTAGAAAGTATTCTTATCTGAAAGCTGCGGTCGCCATGTTTAATTTAATTTGACGTCACATAGCCTATAACAGCCGGCGATCAAGTTATGAAAAGGAGTTTCGAAGTTATGAAAAAACAGATGAACATACATATATATCGGTCCAAATCATAACCCTCCTTTTAGCTTCGCCGTAGTTGATAAAAAATAATTAGCCGTCCCATACATTTGGGTCAAGTAGGAATTAAAATTTTGAATTGAACGGTTGAATTTTTTGTTCACGATGTTGGTTCCATAGAGATTTGACAGTTTGATAGTCTGTACACCTTTCTGATACATTCTGTATATATCCTTTATGCCTTTTGTCAGTTCCACTTTGACCTAGTGTATGAATTTACTTCAGTTCAAATGTGATATTGGAATAACTGTGCTCAGCAATATTTTCTCTTTTATTGAGTCAAGCGTTTAATTCTAGGTGTTCGTAATAGTGCTTTGAAGTTTTTAAACTTTTTTTCTTAATTCGAGGCAGTGTGATTTCACTGAGATCATGTTCTAATTTTGAAACTTTGCAAGTGAAAAGACTCAGTTTCAAAGTCAGGTAGATGAGGGTAGTAAGGATCTTAAGCTCAAGCTAGTCCAACTTACGTTTTATAGAGTAGATATGCTCAAAGTATGAATTGCCTACATTACAGTGCGCAACCGCTGCCTCGAATTTAACAAGTCTTTAATATATCTATTTTTATTAGTGTCATGTGAATATATTTTGTAATTTAACTAATGAATTAATTACTTTTGATAATAATTGCTACAAGTTATTAATATCTTTATTGATACAGTAATGTTTAAAATGTTACGTTTGTGAAGCCGTAGAAAGAATACGTTTGATGTATATTGCTTTAAAACTATTAAAACAAACACTAATTAATTATGTATTTATCAACAAATATTAAAGCATATATCGCCTTATTACATTAACAAATTATAATCAAAGGCTGACGTACTCTTTCGACGAGATCACTTATATTTTATATGATTGGTGTAAAATGTGTATATAATTGTAGTAGGTAAATTCTAATAGACTAAAGTGCTGTATATGACTGAAAGATAATCGACGGTGATTCTAAAATTACAAGGGTGTGTACTGAGAAACGTTGAACTTATCGTATTCTTGGATGAAAGCAGTTTAGAAAATGATTTAGTTGAAAAACATTACCATCCTACTGGGGTGGTCAGGTAAATAGTCCGAAAAAATGCATAGCAGAGGATAAGGCGCCAGAGAGCAGTGGTGGCACAGTAGTAACGGCCGCGACTTACGAGGTTTAGGTCATAGGTTCGAACCCTGATTGGCGCTTTACTTTGTGTTAATTATTTCATCACCAGTGCTCTTCAAAATGGTGAAGAAAAACGGCATGTCTTAGAACCAAAAATCCAAAGACGATGTGACGTCCACCAACCCGCACTGGGCCCGCGTGGTGGAGCACGGTTCACTCGCTCTCACCGAGAGTAGACCTGTGTCCCAGCAGTACAGGTTGATTTTGCTTAGCAGGGCGCCGGCACAAATTATTCAGTAAGATGTGATATGTAACGTTTCGAAGCACTTACTTCAATGTAGCTAGGTAATAGAAATTATAGGTATACATAGGTCGACACTACATGGATGTGTTCGAAATTAGAATCGATAGTTTTACTCAATGCTTTAATGACTACTCACGTCGATCTATCGATATTGGAGATGCGCTCTGCTTGAATTGATTTCATTCAAAGATGTTGTGATAAAAGCAATAACTTTCATAAAACTGTGCGTATTTTATTTTTTCAATTTTTAAGTTAAGTAATTATTTTTTATCATAAAGAGTAAAGTTTATTTTCATGCAAGTCGTACTTGTTCTTTTAATTTTTTTATGACTAAAAGGTAATTAAGTTAGATAGCAATCGAACAGATTAACTTATGAAAGAATTCGCATAGTTGGGTTATCAGCAGTAATATGAAAAAGCGGCGAAACGTGCCTGGAGCATGGTTGCCTTCAATAGTCTGAGAGGCGTTATCAGCCAGAGGACTTAAAATATTTTTCTCAACTTTTGTATACTTGAGGTTGTACACATGTTAATCAGCATAATCAGGTTCATAATATAAACTTACTACCCGTGATACACCCGACTCCGAAAGTACTCGGAATATTATTCAATCCCAAGCAGATTCAAGGTAAATTGTACTAGCATTGTATAAAATCAAGTTAAAACTAGTGTAAGAAGGGTTATGACTATATGTATCTTAATAAAATAACGATAGATATTTTTATAACTATCAACGTTTACGATGTATTTAATGTACCTGTAACACTTGAAAACTTGTGGGTGGCTGGTTAACTGAAGTTATTTGATTTTATGCATACGAAAACTGCCTTTTGTGTGATACTGTCATATGACTCCAGACTACAATGGTGACTCTGTGATTGTTATGTAAGATTTTCTAAAGCTCTGTATATTGTGGGGTTTCTTGGTTCTATGCAGGATATTAATTATGCAGTTGAAACGTATCACACGACTTTCTAATGATAAACTAAATCAAAAGTAGCAGTACCGTGGTTAATCAGCTATTCATAAATGAGTATGTTGACTAAATAAACATTAATAAAATTTTATGATAATTTTATTTTGCCCATCTTCAACAATCTACGTTTTACAAAGAAAATAACGGAGTGTTACTACCTGACACTTAAAAAAAAGGATTAAAAAAAGAATTAACCACAAATAAAAGTAACTTCTTTATAACATAATTTGGAATTAACACTTTATCTTATATTTAGACGATCAAAGACGCTGACTGAACTTAACATTATCCTTAAGTAATTTTACATTAGTACACACGACGGCACATCAAGCTATAATATCTAGTTTAAGGTAAGCTCGCATTTAAAAGGATTACCATATACGAGTTTTCTGAAATGTCCAGCTTGATGTGTATAGATAGTTCAATCCATGAAGACGCGCCCCACTCTTTGACAATTGTACTGAGAGCAGTTAAAAACAAAGAAAAGGGGCGCAGTGGGACGCGTCATCGTGGATTGAACTATCTGTAGTACGGCGTACATACCAGAGTCGTTACTTGAAATTAATCAATCATGTTATGCGCTGCATACTTATTGGTAGCTCACCGTACGCGCGCCAACGTCTAGTTTTCAGCTTACAGACTGCTTTGCGAACATTAATGAGTGTGAGCGGGCGGCGAGCATGAATACCGCTTGCATGTTTGTGAGCCGACGAGCGTCAAAGCCCACCGCACGTTTCAAGCTCACCGCCCGGTGAACATGAAACGCGCGGTGGGCTTTATTGTCATTGTAAAAATTACTTCCAAGCAGTCGATTTAAAATCCTTATTTGAATAACAAGTTCCCGGAGTGATGCTGTTACGTGATCTTAATTTGTCTTGACAAAAATATGACAGATTGAGACCATCAATATTGCTGGGCAGTGCAATCATTTTCGATTATTTTTAAGTGACGTCTCTGTGCGGTAATAAGAGTTGTTATCTAGTATACAATACATCCACTCAATTTGGCTAGTATTTAGACTTGTAAAATTACACTATTTTGACCTATGAATGAGTTTTAATGAGAAAATGTTAAACTAACTGGATTTATTTATAATCGTTGCTTAAAGTTAATAATTATAAAGAATACATATTTTTGTTGTTGTTGTTTAAACGTCTCTTAACTTTAAGCAACTTTATAAATAAATTCACAAACGTATAAAACACTACCTAACCGTTATTGCTTTTAATTTTTTCGAAAACTGTCACTGATGTCCATAGTATTATGGTGTTTGTATTTTTAAGAACTAACTCTTAGCTTCTATCTCTGGGCAAGTTATACAATCACTTTTACAGTTCTAATTCGAGCTAGCGACCTTTTTTGCTCTACAGCACTAACAAATGTAAATCTGAACAAATCAAGAAATTTCTCGTTTCGGTGTGTTTCCACTGAAACGAACAAGAACCGACCAATTATAGACGAGACGAGAACGCGATGTGGATTATTTAAACTATTCTGATTGGTCGATTCCTGCAAACTTCCGTTCCGCTGGCCTTGGCTTCAGTGGAAACGCACTCTTATTGTCAGTTCAGACAGACCTGAAAATCTTCGCGCAGGGTCGAACCTTTAGCAGCAATTCAAACTGAGAGCAACCGATTCGCTACCAACGAGCCGATTGTGGCGATATTCATACAATTTTCTATTTTTATGTTATGGTAATACGGTCCTATTTTCAAAAGAGCCAGTAAATTGCTCGGATTTTTCTTCCGTTCTATTTGAACTGATTCTTGGTGAAAACAGCAAACACACACTATATTATAAAATAACACATCCTCAAAACATTTTGTACAGAAATCATAACACTATCAACTAAATTACATCGAGAACTAGAGACACGATAGTTTAATAGTGAGACTCAATCAAACCTTTTATATAAAGCTGCGTCTAACCTAGGCTAGTCGAACAGGAGCGAAGCACGGATTCGCGGAGCGTACACGGACTTAGGAGCTTCGAACGAGCAGGCTTCGCAGTTTAGTTTCCATTTATTTACAACGTGGAAAATATCACAAAAAGACAAATTTGAACAAAATAACAATATTTGATGGCATCTGTTAAAATAGTATGAAATCATCAACATACAATTTTATTTACCAATTACTATTGCCTATTACAAATCTCGTAAATATTTTTTTATGTCTACCTATTTATTAATTTATTACAGGTAATAATTCCTCCCTATGATACCCATAAACAATAAAAAATAACCCGATTTAATATAATGAAAAGCACAGATATCAACAGTTTAGGTGACATGATACCTATTATAACATAAACATTATATAGTAGATTATTTTAACTTGTGCACAGGTTAAAAAAGAACAATACCATCCTCCAAGTAATAACATCACTCACATAAAATAAAATAACTCTTATAGTTTAATTTTTGATTACCAAAGTAAATCACGTTGATAACGAGGAAGTTTAAAGAACCTCCCATTTTCCCTCAGAATGGGCAATTATAGAAAATTAACCGATACGTGGCGAAAATACATGCTTGTTCAACATATTTGGTTGCTTGTTGTAAGGTATGACATACCATACCAATAAGTGCGCGTCTGAATTCCTATCTATTCTACAATAGGTGACACCCATGGGTCTAAGTCGACTACACACGGACACAATTGTGGCGAGATTTTTTTTCGCGCGCTTGGTCTTTTCACTAATTATCGCTTATAGTAGTGTTGCAAAGGACTCGAGTCCTCGAGTCATAATTTTTAAGACTCGATTCAATTATGCAAGACTCAGTGTGCTCAAAAGGCTCGGAGTCTAGGGTTAAGCTGAGCCCGAGTCATTCTCGAATCTAAAATGACTCGAGTTTTAAAAAGGACTCGAGTCTTAAAAACGACTCGAGTCTTAAAATGAACTCGAGTCCTGTAGCTCATCATTGGAAAAAACTCGAATAACTCGTCAGATTTTTTTGTACGCAAAGTTACATCATAACCACTAATATAAAAATAATTTGAATTTATTGCCTTCTTTAGAGTCTTTTCGAATGATGAGGTACAAG
This sequence comes from Aporophyla nigra, assembly GCA_947507805.1. Taxonomy (NCBI): domain Eukaryota; kingdom Metazoa; phylum Arthropoda; class Insecta; order Lepidoptera; family Noctuidae; genus Aporophyla; species Aporophyla nigra. The sequence goes on from OX382294.1 coordinate 23,050,798, forward strand.
TTTCATCTTTTTGCTCCGAGTTTTTCTTTAAGACTCAGGTTTATTTTAAGACTCGAGTCCTTTTTAAGACTCAAGTGCTTATCTGTTGACTCCAAGCCTTTTGAGCACACTGAGTCTTGCATAATTGAGTCGAGTCTTTAAAATTAGGACTCCAAGATTCGAGTCCTTTGCAACTCTAGCCTATAGTTGAAAATTGACTCTGAGTTTTTTCGACGCGCTGCATTCTGCTGGATACAATGTTTAATTCAACACCAAGAGTTGAAAATTCAGTGCGTGATCACATTCCGCCGCGTCATTTTTACGTCCGTATGAACATTGATTTAGAATGATTTAAAAAAATCGTAGGAAAGTAACTGTACAATTAAATTTTGAGAAAAAAAAAAGCTAGTTTTAATAATTTTTATCTGTTCATCCGTCTGAATTTATGTTCCAGCATTCCACAAAAAATCTACCGAATAGTCCAATTTTGCATAGATATTCCCTATGTCTGGTTGGATAATATATTTGGTTTACCACAAATTGCAGTTGTAATCTTTCAAATGATTATCATCACGCTATACCTTGATGAACTGTCAATAGAAGTCCGTTTTCAACCAAGCAAATAAATAGCCAAGTGATTTGATGACTGCTTAGCAAACCTGATTATAAGTTCGATTCCTACCTTTTTTACATTATATTGTACTGTTTTAGTTCGTAGACCGTACAAAGAAAACCATGAAGTTTAGGCCTCTTCTGTCTTGTGTCATCTATGGTTTTAATTAAAATAAACATCTACGATTAGGTGGTATTTCTCATTAATAATGTGATAAAAAATCCGGAGTGTTCGCAATCTACAGCAATGTTATTTTAGTGATAGCTGTTCGTCAGGAATTATCTGTAAGAATGTATCAGTGTCCATTAGGTAGCATACGCAGGAACGCAGATATACACAAAAAAACGAAAAAGTAAATGGGATATTTCTTGCCGAAATTGCCATCAGCACTGCATGTGGCTTGCTCCCGCGTTACCAATCCTAACTCTTTGTATATTTAGGCTGCTGAGACCAAAACTATAAACGTCGTCGTCAGTTGTATAAAATATGGCAGTTTTTGTTGTTTCTTACGACTTCTCGCGAACGACATCGCGGGCAAGTGGAACCCAACCAAATTCGCTCCCACTTAGATAAAACTTTTTGCTATGAAATTAGGCAAAATATCATAATCTAGAGTTATAGATACTTATATTTATATAGGTACGTTTATTATTAAACTATGTAGCATTCATTCGACATTCATTTCAGTCTAAAAATAAATGAAAATAATCTAATATTTAAGTATTTTAAAAATGCCTAGGTGATCTCAATACAAGTATGGTAATGAATGAAATATACAGTGATTTTTATGATATCATAACATAATATCGCGCCTTGTTACCTTAAAGGGTTGGCCAGAGGTATACCTATAGTACACCCAAATTTTAATAGAAATGTCTATGATATTGGCTTAAATTATATTCTGCGGTAGTCTTAGCGATAGTACCAAAATAATTACAACCTAATCACGTTATACATATCTTTCACTTCCCTTCTGTCCTTAACTTATTATAATCCAAGTATTATCTAATTCTACCATCATCTATGATGTCGAACCGAAATGCAATTTCACTACGGTACATTTAAGAGACAAAATTGAATGGTTTTTAGTAAAATATTCTCTTTTTACATAGTCGTTTGGCTACTCTCGACGAATTGGGGTCAAAGGTCGGTTTTTAATTTATCCCTACGTTTTGACCTCGCCCTGTGTTGATGCGACACTGATCATAAGTTACCGAAGATCGATTTATATGATTTTCGGGCGATAAAGTAAAACTTCGCACATGAGCTGGGCGTAAAACCAGTTCAGTAAAATGCCGAATTTTTTATACGTGGCCACTGTCTAATCGTCATCTATAACGACAATTACTGGCGGAACGGATTCATCGACATCCACCGAGTCGTCGTCATCAATTATATTGACCACGTCTTCCATGTTATCCACCACGCCATCCACATCACCCATCCCATTCATTTCCACTTTGAACAGCGACAGAACATCTGATATAATCGGCGACTGGAGCATCGGGATGTCTTTACTCTCCTGACTTTCTTCTTCTTCGCCAAGTACCTGTGGCTCAACATCTTCTTCCTCGTCGTCCGTGTGGCCGTAGTACTTCTCATCATCCTTCTCGTCCTTAGGAACATATGAGTTTATCAGCTCGTTCAAGTTAGCGTCACTCGTGAACACCTTCGACGGGTCCGAGTCTTCCTTGTCGCACTCGTGCGCAGACATCACTTTGTACGAAGTAAAGTATTTGAGACAACTCTGGCACTGGTTCAGCAGATGAGCGCGGTAATGGTTGTGAAGATTCGGGAAGTCGTCTCCACAAACGACACACTTCTCAGGCTTCACAATTGCTCTGTAGTGAACCTTCTTCAAAGATTTGTGAACTAACTTCATATGCTTTATGAATGGTCCGTATTTAACGAACTTTTCGCCGCATTTCCGACATTTTATCGGCTTCTTGTTGTATTTTCTACTTCGATGAGAGAATGCGTGTATGTTAAAAGCATCCATAGTTTTAAATTTAAGTGTGCAGAACCTACAGGATATAGAGCCGGAGCCCTTGTGTATCTGGTCGTGTAACCGCTTGGTGCTCTTCTTGGTGATAGGTTTGAAGCAGAATCTGCACTCCTCGTACTGGAACGTTTCTCCGTTGGCCACGTATCCCGTGCCTTCGTCATCGCTCTCAATAGCGCAGAGATGACTATCGAAGTCCGCTCGGGAATAGAAATATTCGCTGCACTTCTTGCATTTGTTTTGTTCGTGATAAGTCAAATGCTTGTGAAGGTTGTAAAATCGTTTGTTACAGATGGGACAAGTCTCTTCGATGGACTCCTTGGGCTCTGTGAACCATTCCTTGTCATCTCCGTGTACGTCCCTCATGTGGTATATCATTTCCCTGAAAGCGACGAACGTCTCGTCACAATGTTCGCATTTCGTCGGGTTATCTACATTGAGCTGCGCCATATGGTGATTCTTGTGTTTTCGATACACGGTCAGCGAGCCAAACTTCTTTTTGCAGTAAATACACCCGTAGTAGCCAACCGTGCGATGATAAATCTTGTGAGTACTCAGGGCATCCTCGTTTTCGAAAACTCTAAAGCAATAATCGCATACAATTTCTTGCTTGCCTGCTCTCCGTTCCCTGTCGACTATGATGCCGTGCTGCGTGCGCAAGTGGCAGTCCAGTTTCACTTGAACATGGAAGGCTTTGTAACAAATGTTGCATTTCACTTTCTTAGGGTAAACCTCTGTATCGCCTATAAGCTTTTTCTTCTCGCACGAGAACGCTAAATGTCCTTCTAAGAACCTGAGAGAGCTGAAGTAATCGAAGCAGTAGTTACATCTCAAGGAGTTGTGGTAGTCGATGTGCCGCTCGTAGTTGCCCTTGCTGGCGAGCACCTTCATGCAGATGGAGCACTGCAGGTCCTTGAGCGGGCCGTGCAGCGGCTGCTCCGTGCGCTCGGCGATCCACGTCTCCAGCACGTCGTGCGCGTCGCGCAGGTGGTGGTGCAGCGCGTAGCCCTTCACGAACTTCTCGTCGCAGTGCGGGCACTTCAGCGGGTTGTCGTAGTGCTTCTGCGCCAAGTGTCCCTTTATGTGAAGCTGGTGGTTCTTCAGCGAAATGTATTTCTTTCCACAGAACTTACATTTAAAGAACTCCGGCTTCCTTAAATGAGCTTCCTCGTGGGACTGCAGTCTCCGCTCGTCCAGAAACACTTTAGCGCACAACTTACAGGAGTAGTAGAGTGGTGGCGGAGCGTCGGGGTCGGATTTGATCATCTTACTCTCGGGGTGCGTGCGCCGCAAGTGACGGATCAGCTTCACCAAGTCAGGGTAGTACCGCGTACATATTGGACATTTAACTTTATCCTTTCTGATTTTTTCGATCCTCTTTTTGTGGGACTGATGATCGAAATTGTGTCCTTTCACATGTCTTTGGTAGTAGCCCTCGTCGGTGTACCCTTTGCCGCAAATGGCGCACTTGTAGGGACCATTATCGTCTTCGAAGTGAGCTCGCGTGTGAAGTTCTAGTCTTCGCTTGTTCGTGAACTTCACTTTGCAGATGGTGCACTCGTGGCGGGCGCCAAACAGGAAAGTTTTGGAGGTATGCCATGAGAGATGACATTTGAGGGAGTTTTCTGAATCGCAAATCTTGCCGCATAGGTGACAGGTGTGTGTGCCGTCGAAGACGGTTCTGTCGGCGTTACTGGGCATGGCGTCGCCTACGATGGTGTTGATAACGCTGTCGCCTTTCTTGTAGTGTATGGCCATGTGCGAGAGGTAGACCTTGCGGTACTGGAAGACTCTCTCGCAGATGGAGCACTGGTAGTCCTTGTTCTGGAAGCGCGTCTGCTTGTGGTAGGTCATGTGGGCCTGCGCGGCGCGGAGGTGCTTGCTGCGCCGGCCGCAGATGGCGCACGTGAGGTGCTGCGGGTCGAGGTTCGTGTCGCGGTAGTGCTCGCGCATGTGGATCTTGTAGTGGCACATGAACTTGAATGACTGAAACAGAAACATTACGTTTGAAAAAGTGATCAAGAAGGTTTTTAATAGCAGATTATTTAATAAAGGGACGCCTGTCCTGGGCGCTGTATGGAGTCCCGAACGTAACGAAGAATTCTAGGGCTTTCTAGTGCTCTAAGTTAACTTCTGCTTGATTTAAGACTGCTTGGCTGGATAGAATAACCATCAAGGACCACCATGGCCCACGCACAGTGGTCTACTTAAAGGATTAAGTGCGGAAACAAAACCCTTCTAACATAGATCTAACATAGAACATGCATGCCTATAATTAAATTATTATTAATTGTAGATAACCACTATATAGGATAAGTTTATAATCCGTGCGCAAATTTTAACAAATTTAACTTATACGAGTTATAATAACCATGCAATTTTTATTTCGATATTTCTTAGTACAAACAATTTAAGTTATCGTTAAGAAAAGATGTTTATTTTGAAACTGGTTTTTATGGTAACTTTCGCGCGGCACCGGCGCGGCTGTTCTAAGAAGTTCGAAGTACCTATGCCGACGTGCGGTTACTAACCTATTACTATTGTTGATGTCATATTACGAAATATGTAGGGTGTCCACAGTTTACTCATTTTAGGTAGGAAAAAAAAAAAAAAAAAGTGTTGAATAAATAAGTAATTGAAATGTGTTATACTGAATCACCAAAAAAACGCACTGGTTAAAAAAAACCTGTATTTCCAGACAGTAACCCGCCTTTATTTTTTGGTAACTCTTTTAGAAATCTGATCATATTTGCGTGGTCCCAACTTGGCCAAATATCGCAAGGAGAGCTCTGGAAGAAAAACGGGTAAACTTTTGCCTAGCAGTCAAAAAATTATTAAAATACAGTATAAGCCGCTATTTTATGGACGTCATACACCTTATAACCCGTCGTGGAACAAAATTATGCTTCCAACGATAAAATACGACGTGTAGTAGTAGCTGATTATTAGGGATTCAAGATCACAGGGAGTCAGGTAAGTAGACCTGTGCTGGCTAGTAGTATGGTAAAAGCGAGCGATCATGTTATAGTGGTTATAGTGTAAAACGGAATTTTGTGGTGAGTTATCATGTCTTCAATGTTGCATTGTGGTTGAGGGAAAATATAAGCGGGTGTGTTGTCATGATTTACAATACAATGTGGCAGTCCTAGTTCTGAGGGTGGAGTCAGGTTCGAACACGTTTTGGTTGGCTGATGAGCCGTGTGGTGGTTGAGAGAAAAGATAAGAGGGTATGTGATTTACAATGTTGCAGTCCTAGTTCCCAGGGTGGAGTCAGGTTCGAACACGTTTTGGTTGAATCCCCAATAATCAGCTACTTGAAGTATAAGAGTTATGAGGGTACAGACTTACATACACACATACAAAGCCTGTTAAAATCATAATCCGCCTTAGGATTTGTCGTAGTCGGGTAAAAGAGCGCTACATATACTAAGCAAATCCTTACCTCCTTACAGACGGAACACTCATGCTTCTTCTCAATATGATTGCCTACACTGGAGTGCCAGTTGACGTGCCTCTTCAAAGATATAAGTGTCGGCATCTTCTTGTTACAGATGGGACAGGTGAAGCCGCTAAGATCTACTAACGGCTTGCTCTCGCCCGGAACCTCACCAAAGTCGTTGTGACTCTGGATAAAGTCCAGAGGTTCCGCTTTTGCCACAACGACTTCACAAAAATCCGACGGGTTCACAGTCTCTACACTCGGCCGTTTCTGTTTTAGTCGATGAATTAGCTTTATATGGTTTGCGAGAGCAGAACAGCTCTTGAAAGTGTCCTCGCACTCAGCGCAGGTGTACAGGTTCCTAGGCTTCATGTTCTTTGAGATATGCGTCTGATTGTGTTCGTTGATCGCGCCGACCTTCATGTCGAGGTCGCAGATGAGGCAACGCACGGAGCAGTCTTTGAGGTAGATTTTAGCGCGCTTATGTCCCGAGCTCATGTTGTGTTTGGTCCGCTTATGATGAAGTAGTAGCCGGCGGTACGAGAACTGTTTCTCACAGATATCACACGTGTTGTCGTCCTCTTCTTGACTAGATTCCGACTCAGTCTGCCGATATACAGCCGTCTCGCTCAAGAGACTCGTTGATGCCTTATCAGGGGGCTCTATCTTTACTTGCACAGGTACTTCTGAATGACACCTAGCCTCGTGCGTTTGGAGAGCTTTCCTGTATTTAAACTCTTTGTCACATGTTGCACAGTTAAATTGACCGGTGGAAGAGTGAGATTGGCTATGTACTGATTGGACAGACGCACTGTCGTCTATGGTGCTTGCTCTGAAAATATAAAAAGCATCAAACTTAAGCTTGTTCATTTAAAAAAACAATTTAATTTAAACAATAAAGAGTTTAATCTAGGAAAAGTTAATATGTACCTAGATTCGTTGTCGGCTCCGCCATCATTGTCATCGATATTCGACATGTGCGCCGCCAGATGCGTGATCAGCAACTCTTGCGAGGGAAGCTTCTTGAAACACATCCTACACTCGTGGCACTGCTGTGACTCAGGCTCCACTGTACTCTTCGGCGACATCCGAGGCTCAAAATGCATGTTCTTAAGATGTAAGAAATAAGAGTTCTTTCTTGACACCACCTTCTTACAAATGGGACACTCATACGACACAGAGTCGTCCCTTTTCGGACACTTGTTGAAATGCGCACTGTGAACATAATAATCTTCGAACTGCTTGTTACAGTACATGCATGGGACTGTCACTTTTCCATTTTCCCGTTTATCTGGATCTACTTTTTTCAAGACTGCAGCATGAACCACCTTCATATGCTTTGCCAAATTCTCAATAGTCTTGAACTTGGCCGAGCACATTTCGCACACAATGTTCCGGTTCTTCATGCCGTCGATTGGTTCTAAAGAGACGAGCAACTCTTTCTTTAGAGTCCTGACGGGACTTGTGGCCTTCCCGCACATTTCTTGGTGACGTTTCAACATAATTTTTAGCTTGAATGACTTGTCACATTTGTCGCAGTTCAATTTATCTTCCACGTCGGTCGCGTCTTGTATCTTTTGTGGTATATCAACGACGGCGTTTTCGCCAAGAGTTTCTTTTTTTTCGTGTACCCTCTTGTGGACAGCGAGGCTTCTTTGGGATTGAAAACGTTTGTGGCATTGATCACAATTGAAGCTATTATTAAGTAAGGGCTCATCGGAATCGGTATCGGGTAAGTACGAGAAGCTGTTGTCTTCGTAATCTGAATCAAATTGCGAAATATGTCCCGACAGTTTCCTGGGTCGCTTGTGTGTGCGTCTGAGTTCCTCGACGCGTTTGGAGCCGCTGGGTCTGTAATCGCTGGACGCGCCACCAGTGGATACATTGTCGACGCTGTCCGCGCTACGTTTCCGGGGTCTGATGGCGGGTGTTACTTTGTCTTCGATGGACGACGAAGGTTTGGTCAAGTTGGAGGTGTCTGTATGATTTGAAAAGGCGGAATCGCTGCTCTGCCTGTTGGGAGGCGGCGGACTGATGCTGAATCCTGGAAATACGCTCACTGTCATTGTTTGGTCATGATATGCATTTTGTGATAAACATGAACTACGAAGTAACGTGCGCCTTACCGGGCGGAGGCACATAGTTGCGGCGTAGCTCCTGGTCAGCTCGCTCACACTGCTGTTTGAAGATGTGCGCACTGCTGAGCTTCTGTATGCACTCCGAGCACACCTTGTCAGGCAGCCCATCGCCGTCGTATATCTAGAACAATGTACATCCTGTGATCAGCAAACTCTGTAATGAGTGGAAAATGATAACATAGATTGGAGTCAACTCATTCCCTTGTATATCAATTAACTGTATCGATTAAATTTAAAGTTTTGCTAACTTTAACTTGTGAAAGAATAATAAGGGTAGTGACATCATCAAGATTTTTCAAAGCTGTAGAAAAGTTCACATTGTGAGTATCATCTACATCATAAACAATGTGTAGTTTAGAAATAAATCAATTATTTGAGCGCCATCTAGTGGCCGGATTATAATCTGAAAAATGGTTGATCTATTTTGTCTTTATTTCTAGTATTAAAATCATGTTTATCACTTATTTTATCAGAATATTAATGGCTTCGACAGCTCTCTTTTGCAGCATAAAGATGGATTCGATGTCCACAGCCCGACCCCACGGTAAAGTGCTATACTTCATACATACATAAACTCACGCCTCAAGGCAGATGTCAGTGGAAACACCCTAAGAGGACGCCGTAGGAGGACATATAGTGACCTTATTGGTGATGTTCTTCAATAACGTCAGGTACGTAGTACTCGCAACCGGCGTGTGTGTATGACCAGATATATGAAATTTAACGAGGCAAAAGGAGCCTGTAAGGATCGTAGCAGGTGGAATTCCGTAGTTTCTGCCTACCCCCATGGGAAAAAGGCAAGAGGATATAATGCTGTGGACGTAACGAAAATAGACCAAGCGCACGGTTTCTACATCTGTTAACGGAGTTATCTTTCTAACAGCATATGTATATCCAGCGTGATTCTTAGTAACACTGTTTGATTAAAAAACTCCGGTTTTTCTCCATTCAATATGAGGTCACATCCGCTATTTCTAACACTAGGCAATTTATATCCAATACATTTGATTTTATTTTTTAATTTAGTACCAAATTATTTAACCAATCTTGGACCTGAAGAGTTATTCAAGGTGTCAAGATTTTGTGACTGTCGTCTGTCTATTTTCAGGTTTTGGTGCCGATTCTGTTGTACAAAATTCTCTAAACTAAACTAAAAATCACTAAAATTATATTTTAGTTTGACAGCACTAAGATTGAACTGAACTATTAGTTTAGTGAAAATGACAATTTTGCTATTCTGAGTTTAACATTTTTGGCGAAAACCGGCAAACTCAGAATAGCAAATTCTGAGTTTGCCGGTTTTCAACAAAAATGTAGACTATAATAATTTATTTTGACTAAATCTGACTATTTTTAATCGCGATTAAAAAGGTGTGAAATTAAACACTAGTTTAATTTCACACCTTTTTAATCGCGATTATTTCGTTGGTGTGAATTTTTGTTCATCACCACTAGGTGATGAACAAAAATTCACACCAACGCCTTGCCTTCACGTGCAAAAACAGTGCTGTATTTTTTATTTTTTCTTTTGCTTATATCTCGAAAATGGCGTGTCCTATCGCAAAAATAATGAAACATTCGACCCCCTCTATTAACCGCGGAACTGTATAAATCGCAACACGTGGGTAATAATTTTTTTTATATTTTTGAACAAAAAGTGAAAAATTCCATATAAAACACGTCCAGGCTGCCCCCTTGCGCGCGCCTTCGTCTCTAAAAAATTAATTGCGTAGCGCACTCAAGTACCATGTTGCGAAACCAAAAGAAAAAAAAACCACGATGATTGTCAAATTCGATTTTAGTCGTGTCAAAATAATTTTTAAATTTAGAGATTTTTTCTTGCAGAATAGCATTAAAATTCTCATAGGTAAAAGTAAGGAATTTTAGAGATAGTTTAGTTAGTTTAGTTCGGTGTACAACAGAATCGGCACCATTATCTTAGTAAATCAAGAGCTGTAATTTTAATCAAATCAAATCAAATCAAAAGTCATTTATTCAAACTAGGCTGAGAGTCAGCACTTTTTGAACGTCAAAGTCACATAAGACAGTCCCCCCAAAACGCCCGCCCTTCGACACTTCCTAGTGCTTTGGCTGGGAAGAAGAAGTGGCGGAACAAACTCCCCAGCAGCACTGCTGTCTGTTAAGTTAGAAGAACTTGATTCTATACAATATTGTATAAGTTATTAATATAATAAAACAAAACATACATTATTCGCCATATGTCAGCTAGCACACGCCATTATACCAACAAAACATTGAAAACTAAACTCAAGCTGAAATGAATAATGAAACAAAAATCGTAAACAGAACTTAAAATCTTACTAAAGCCTCCAGGCATAAAGGGCGTGCCCGCTTACATATACAACGATGCAAAGGATACATAGACACAAAAAATGAAATTAAAAGAAAATAAAAATAAATTAACAAAAGCAGTTAAATAAAAAAAAAAAAAAAAAACAATTATATGAACTACCCATATAAACTGTCAGTGTGTGAGTTACAGTAATTACAGAATGTAAAACAGTGTCATAGAAGAAAAAATAAATATTATCTACACAATTAAGACGAAATGGGTCTCAAAGAAGATGTTTTGACGCATTTCGGATGCACGTAATAGAAAATTGCAGTACAGAATAGATAAGTAGGTATATATATACATATAAATATATCAAATATCAAGCTTTGTATATCAGGATGGTTACGGCTTATTTACGGTGTATGAAGGTTCTTATGAATATGGTTTGTTGGGAAAGGGTTTCACTAAGTAAAGCACAGAAAGACAAGACCAGACATTTATTTCAATTAGGCTTGTCAGCAGTTAATCAGAAAGCTAGTCGTCCGTTCCAAAACTAGGTCTTCATGGAGAAGAAGGACAAGAAACTCCATGGAAACAGTATCATATATCAACACACTTCTTACATTGCCATAAATTATCATTATCTTAAATACATCTAATTCTATCTCTTGGACCATTGTCCAAGAGATCTCAGAATAATATCAACATAATCACAATAATAACAATGGCTAGGAAAAGAATATGAATACTCCATTTTATATGATTTAAATCATTAGCAATATTGCCAACAATATAAATGGTACAACAAAATTGTCATAATAAGCAATAAGTATTACATAATATCAAATTACTTAACTTACGTGACCTCTGGTCGATCTTTTCCACACAATCACAGCACTAGAACTGACCAACTGAGTATCTGCCGAGGAACTGCCCCGATAACATGATTACAATCCTTTTTATATCCTACCAACGTCGAATATCGTGCGGAAATGCCTCACACTACACCTACCGTCATTTTGAACAAATTACAGATCATTACACGTTTTGGCTTAATAACTTCTAACACAGATAATAATAAACCATTGTTATGTAGTGAAACACTTTTAAAACTTTTTAAGGTTATTAAGCAATTCAATAAGAACTGATTCGTAACTTCTCAGTTACGAATCAATTAAAAGAATGTCAATATAAACTGACAGTATTGTGACAGTCATTTGAATCATCACATTAAAGTAAAATGCCAATATAAAACCTAGGATATACTACAAGTATAATTAAATACTTCTTAATTATTTATAGTTATAAAATCTTAGTTATTTTTACTAGTTATAACAATTAGTTTTTGTAAACACTTTATCTAGTCAAATTAGGTACTTCTGTATTGTTTTAATGTTTCGTAAATGTGACAGATGTCACTATCCAACCAACAATTATAAAATATCAAAATGAATAATCTAACACGGCCAGACTGACAAGTACTTCGTTCTCGAAGTACCTAGGAATGTATTGTCTCACAAAAACGACAACACTTGATTATCCAATAAACAATGAATCTAACACGGCCAGACTGATAAATACTCCGTCCTCGAAGTACCAATGAATCCACCTTACAAAAACAATTCTTGATAGTGACCAATTCAACAGAGTAATATATTTATTCTCATTTTAAATACTCGGAGCTTAATACAACTTCTCTACCTATGTATATATATAATTTTTTTACCTTCCTTTTGTAATAGAAACAGGTTAAGTATTTTAACAATTTTAACAAATAATAAATTGCTTACAGACACAATTTAGCTTTACAAAACAATTGTTATAGCAACAATTCAAAAAGCCTTTCATATTCAACAGCTGTTGAATCGAAGCATTAGCCAGTGACCATGAAAATAATTCGAATAATTCATCGCTCGGTCAATCTGACAATATTACCGAGAACCGTATTTAACAAACATTTACTATTAACATTTTCACAAATTTTTGAAATGGCCTCTCTGACCATTTCTTTATCTGGAAGAAATTACTTTAAATAATACCTTACAGACCGAAGTAAAAACAATTATTTCACAGAGATTAATTTTAAGAAAACCTTTTTTTTCGTACTATGTGATGTTCACAACTTTGGGAAAAAGAAAATATGAATTAATCCAAGGAAAAGAAGCCACGTCCACAAATTAATTTCAGCAGGTGGTGTTAGCTACTTTGGAGTCCATGGAGTCTGACTGTCCGCTTAAATGGGCCCAGTGATCACCGTCCCCAGTAACAAGGGATCGATTGAAGAAGAGATAGAGAACCAATCCGAAGTATAGATTGAATTTTCAAGATGTTAAACAAACTACCAACTATTTATACTTAGGTGTTGTTTTCTATTTAAAATTATCTTTGAAATAATTTGTAAACATCAAAACCCAACACAAGTAAAATTAAGTACTTGTAAAGTTAGATCAAAAATATGTTCGTACAACTTTACAGACTCAACATTTTATAAATGTTTGTATCAATTTTTGAAAGTATTTTATTTTTATTTATTTTCATCAAATGGCCAGGCCATTGAAAATAAAAGCTTTGGGTTTGTTTTTCGGTTATCGGTGTAATGCAATTAAACGTAATTTTGTATGTGATAATCTGCTCAGTCCCGTAGCTTAAAGAGGTATGACACATTTTTACTAGATAAAGGAAATAATTTGAGAACTGAAGAAGATATAAAAGATCAGACCATATCTACAAACAAAATAGTAAACGCCCAGTACAATTGTTACATTATGTTATTACATTAATATTCACAATATCTTTTTCTTCATGTTGCAAAATAATTATCCAATAAATCATAATATCAAATCTTTGTCAATGTATCGTTTGAACGTTCGGTTAAACTGAAATGGACCAACATACGAATAATTTGAAAATAACCTTTCACGGCCATGCTGAACTGTACTTCGTCTCGAAGTGCAAGCCACAAAAGCAAAAAGAGGAACATTTATATTTTTTTTCATTGGTCTATGACCCAAGTGATGTTATGGCCCCACCTGCTGTACGTGAGTCCCCTAACACCAGGCCTATGACCCCAGCAGTATTTTTTCATTGGTCTATGACCCAAGTGATGTTATGGCCCCACCTGCTGTACGTGAGTCCCCTAACACCAGGCCTATGACCCCAGCAGATTTTTTTCATTGGTCTATGACCCAAGTGATGTTATGGCCCCACCTGCTGTACGTGAGTCCCCTAACACCAGGCCTATGACCCCAGCAGTATTTTTTCATTGGTCTATGACCCAAGTGATGTTATGGCCCCACCCGCTGTACGTGAGTCCCCTAACACCAGGCCTATGACCCCAGCGGAAAGTTTTTATTGGTCTCTGACCCAAGTGATGTTAGTGCCCCACCCGCTGTGCGTGAGTCTCCCCTAACACCAGGCCTATGACCACAGCGGTAATTTTCATTATTTCACAATTAAATTTACCTCTAATTGTGTAACTTAATCATTTCTCCCATCAATTCCTTTTTTCTTTTATTTGTGTTGTTTTATAAATCCGCTCATTTCAGTTTAACCAAACGTAAATAATAAAGTTTTGTCACAAGCCTCATCCCTGTGAGCACTGATAATTCCAATCCAGTTCATCATACAATTTCATCATTACCTATGTCCCTATAATAAAAAGCCCACAAGCTAATTCTAATTATCTTTAAATACTATAACCCCCAAAAGAAATAAAAATAAAATGATATTAAGTGAATAATCTATATAACCACTTTTATATTCAAACAAATTATCTATGAATTCTGGGTTTACTACCACCTCAAATATTTTATCATAATTATCCCGTTACTCGATTGGTTTCAAAATGCTAGAACTACCTTGGGCATACGCAGTCCGTGCCATGTTCCGAAGCTAATACTGAACAAGTTGTGAAGAATTAACACTTAAAATATATCTTATTTCGGAGCAATAAGACTATCTATAGTGTATTCAAATCCTAGTATCAAACTGATGTTATAGAAACTTGAGTACTAATTTAGTCGTAGCGCAATTGAATTTTCCGAAATTGACCTTTACGTGTAGATATCAAAATTATTATTTTTAAACTAATTCGTTTATATGTTTGAAAATTAAATAGCAAACGCAGCTCGTTATCATCTGCCTAGCCTTCTCCCAGATGCAGCTGAGTACCAGTATTTAACATGGAGCGACTGCCTATCTGACCTTCACAACCAGATTACTGGGTAATATGATATATCCCATGGTTGTCAGACTTTCGGGCTTCTGACGACCCGTAACGACTGTCTAAGATCTACGAAATACGATCAAGGGCTTAACGTGCTTTCCGAGGCACGGAAGGGTCTCGATATGCAAAAATGCCCACCCATCCACGGAGCTATCGCGGCAAGCGTAGCCTAACCTGAACGATCGACCCGTGCGGCTGTTGTGACTTACGCAGCTATTAAAATGCAGAAAATAATGAATCAACATTATGACGTTTTTAGCATCTTACCTTTTTCTAAAGTAATTCCTAATTAACGGTTTCTTCTTATACTTTTCTAATGCTATGGTAAATAATAAAATACGTTACCAGCCAAGGGTGTATAACCGTACTACGTAACGGTTTCTTGTTTTAAGTACGTGTATCATTAAAACTTTACGAAAAACGGAATCACTTTTCTAATTTTTTTTTATTTATGGCTAACGTAAAAAGTGGCTAGATAGTTAGTTCTAAACTTAACATTTGTAACCGGCACCTTTTTTCTGTGCAATTAAAGAATTATTGTATTCTAAACATCTCAGATTGCGAAGTTTCACTTTTGTGATCACTTGCATAGTACTATTTCCCCCTTGTTCAAAATTGTATCGTATAATATTTTTTTAAAGAAACTGTTTCAACGACTATTAAGTAGTTAACATATTTCCATTCCCAATAATCCAAACATGAACCAAATGCCAAATAGACAATAATAATGGTATTTGATTATTTATTGAATAATGATGTAATGCCAAACACTTGGCAATAACTAGTCTCTAAATTTAATCATCTTATCCATTTGTGTTTCGTTTTAATGTAAAAGAGCCTCTAATGACTTCACCGATTTCATTTACTTCTTACTACCACAAAGCTTCCTCATATTTTTATTAAAATTTGAGGTACCACAGTCTCAAACCTCACACAGCAACTTGAAGCACCGCAGCTCCGATGTCAAAGGCAGCGCGATGTCATTGTCAAGGTGCGAGTGAAGTCAGTGACCGCCGACCAGCGATTTCCAAAAAGTCGTTAGTAGCCCCACCATCGAACATGAAAATAACAAAATAAATTTCATTAGTAAGCGGTTTTAGAAGGACAGGGAGCAATCCCACTTCTGATAATAGAAAATTGCAGTACAGAATAGATAAGTAGGTATATATATACATATAAATATATCAAATATCAAGCTTTGTATATCAGGATGGTTACGGCTTATTTACGGTGTATGAAGGTTCTTATGAATATGGTTTGTTGGGAAAGGGTTTCACTAAGTAAAGCACAGAAAGACAAGACCAGACATTTATTTCAATTAGGCTTGTCAGCAGTTAATCAGAAAGCTAGTCGTCCGTTCCAAAACTAGGTCTTCATGGAGAAGAAGGACAAGAAACTCCATGGAAACAGTATCATAAATATCAACACACTTCTTACATTGCCATAAATTATCATTATCTTAAATACATCTAATTCTATCTCTTGGACCATTGTCCAAGAGATCTCAGAATAATATCAACATAATCACAATAATAACAATGGCTAGGAAAAGAATATGAATACTCCATTTTATATGATTTAAATCATTAGCAATATTGCCAACAATATAAATGGTACAACAAAATTGTCATAATAAGCAATAAGTATTACATAATATCAAATTACTTAACTTACGTGACCTCTGGTCGATCTTTTCCACACAATCACAGCACTAGAACTGACCAACTGAGTATCTGCCGAGGAACTGCCCCGATAACATGATTACAATCCTTTTTATATCCTACCAACGTCGAATATCGTGCGGAAATGCCTCACACTACACCTACCGTCATTTTGAACAAATTACAGATCATTACACGTTTTGGCTTAATAACTTCTAACACAGATAATAATAAACCATTGTTATGTAGTGAAACACTTTTAAAACTTTTTAAGGTTATTAAGCAATTCAATAAGAACTGATTCGTAACTTCTCAGTTACGAATCAATTAAAAGAATGTCAATATAAACTGACAGTATTGTGACAGTCATTTGAATCATCACATTAAAGTAAAATGCCAATATAAAACCTAGGATATACTACAAGTATAATTAAATACTTCTTAATTATTTATAGTTATAAAATCTTAGTTATTTTTACTAGTTATAACAATTAGTTTTTGTAAACACTTTATCTAGTCAAATTAGGTACTTCTGTATTGTTTTAATGTTTCGTAAATGTGACAGATGTCACTATCCAACCAACAATTATAAAATATCAAAATGAATAATCTAACACACGCAAAATCAATTTTTGTCCTCTAAAACTACAAATTTGCGTTCTTTTTTTTCATGATTATTAAAATTGAAGATATTTTCTAGTGAATTATGAGGGCCAATACACGATTGACATAATTTGGCTCGATACAAAAAAATCGCAAAGTTTCCTCAAAATTAGCGTTTTTATTAGAAAAAAAACGGTTTTATTCGATTGTAATTAAAGCAATTTCAATAATATTTCGTTTATACGTGCACCATTAAAGACATTAGGGGATTATGGGTTTATTTTAATGTAACAGAGCAAATAGAATTTAAAAAAGCAATATTTATAAAAAGCGTGCAATGATATTGCACATCCCTCCGCTCCCGCACCTTGTCAGTCGGCCGCAGCGCGGCTTAGAGAGCACCCGTGTACAACTTTATTACGCCCGTCGTCGCCGACTACTCAAGCAAACATTGAAGTGTAAACTGATACTTTAGTCACAAAAATGGTGAATAAACGCAATAAAATAAAAAAAATAATCAAGACTGAGGCTCAAGAAGCTGAAATTTATGAATTTGAATATTTATTTGTTTACAAAAATCACCAATTTTGACATTTGACACTGACGTAGTAACTCGTATTTATTGTATAAACACACAACTTTCGTTTTGTAATAGAGATAGATATTATGGTCTAAAACTTCCGTGCAGGTTACATGGAATACCTACATACAGAATTTTTTTTTTACCAGTGCGCAAATTTTTTTGGTGGTTCAGTATAAATAATAGAACACATTGACATATTTTTTTTCAAAACTTTTTTTTTTGTTATCCGACTTTATATCAGTATAACATGGGCGCAAAATACCTACCTACCTACAATGTATCGTAATAAAATCATGAAAGCGAGCGGCGGCCGACGCATGCGACGATATTGCATTTTCGGGATATGGGGAGGAGAAGATGAAAAAATGGAAATTGTAAACATCCAAAAAAATTACGTCTTTTGGAAAAATGAAAATGGTGCCAAAACTTGTCAACTTTTATCACAAACACATTCTTCCAGAGTTGGTAGATTCCCGCCGAAACCGTGGTATGCTTTTGAGAGGCTCTGACAAAGAATTTAGAGCCGATAGTGGACCCGTTATAGAACCCCGCTAGCATTATGAATGATTTTATTTTATTACTAGCTTTTGCCCGCGGCTTCGCCTGCGTGGATGTCGGAAATTAACGCAAGAGGACGTACTACCGCGATAAGAATGTGTTATTCCAGGTTATATAGGTAATATAGACTCTGTGTGCTATTTTCGATCCAGATCCATTCAGCCATTTTTGCGTGATTGAGAAACAAACACTCAATCCTACATTTTTCCACATTTATAATATTAATAGTAGTAGGATTATAATTCATATTACTTAGGATTCATAGTTTATGAGAACATCATGTGTGTTGGTGTTTTTAAAATAAGAGTAATAGTATTCAGAGTAAGAAGACTGCGACATAGGGCTTGGTTTAGTTGAATATAAGTCTACCTGGTTTTTCTTAACACTCCTATTTTACCTATACAGACACTCAATCATTTACCGGACACCGAACATAATTATAGGAATAGTACTTTTGCCAGTGGCTTAGCCTGCATAGTTGACGGAAAATATCACCCGGGAACCTACTACCGGGATAAAGTAGGTATCCTATCTCTTAAGTATCCATGATATATCTTTGTGCCAAATTCGATCTAAATCCGTTTGGCCGTCTTTGCATCATTGAGAAACAAACATCCAAAAATCTAAACATCTAAGCCATTTCGCGGTTTCTTACTTGGTATAATACTATTAGGTTTATTTTGAGTATAATGAACACACATGATATTCGCAATTACTATGAAGCCAAAGTAATATGAATTACAATCCTACTTATCCTGTACTACCCGGCCGCTGCCAACGGATGGACGGGACGGACGTACAACGCCCCAGCTGCTCTGCGCCCGCTTTTTAAATCTCTAATATTTTCTAATATATTCATTTAAATTACATGCTGTAAAGGGCCATATTGATCTATATTAAATGTACAATGTATTTAAGGTACTTAATTGGATAAGGATTAATGCTGTATTGCTTAAAATCGCTTCGTAAATAAGCCCTTATTTCTCGTAAAAAGTAAAAGATATAAAATGATTATTGTGGGTTGTCCCTAAGAGATACACATATACTATTGCGGACATTTTTGTAGGCCCTTTTAAGGTGTACAATACTGTAGTACATTATTTTGATCTAATTCGTAGGATTCAGCCAGGGTTTTTCGAATTTTGAAACGTAAGAAAGCGTAGTTTTCGAAGATAGTTATTTTTTTCTAAAATAAAAATATCTTTCTAAAATAAAAGTAGCCTAAATTACTCCTTGTTACATCAGCTATCTGCTAGTGAAAGTCCCGTCAAAATCGGTCCAGGCATTTCAGAGATTAGCCGGAACAAACAGACAGACAGACAAACAGACAAAAATTGTAAAAAAAAAAATGTTTTGGTATATGTACCGTGTATACATCCATATACCTACACTTAGTAAAAAGTGGTTATCTTAATATTAAAACAGTCACTCCAATTTTATTTATTTGTATAGATGTATAGATATACTAGCTTTTGCCAGCGGCTTCGCCCGCGTGGAGGTCGGAAATTATCCCGCGGGAACATATATATGCATTAAAAGTACCCTATGTGTTAATCCAGGTTATAAAATATCTGTGTGCCAAATTTCATCTAAATCAGGTCAGTCGTTTTTGCGTGAAAGAGGAACAAACATCCATACCTCCATACATACAAACTTTCGCGTTTATAATATTAGTAGGATAAAAGTTGTTTTAATTAGTTGTTTTTATTTCTACAGGGCAATTTTTTTATCAATACCCAAATTTTCATAGGTTGTTCTACCCATGAATGAAATCTGCTAATTCATACATTTTGGTCGAGTATGTATTGAACTTTTGTTAAAAACAGCAGATTTTTTCCGTGATTTCAGAGTTGTTCCCATAGTAAAAGTTGTTCATATTCATGGATAGAGCACCCTATGAAAATTTGGATAGTGATAAAAAAATATCCTGTGTAAAGAACCGATTTTTGGAAAAACCAGTTTGGATTAATCTTTAATACGAGTACCCATTCAAACAACAAACTAATTGGAATTGTTATAGTAACTCATAACTAGGCCAGTATTCGTATGTAAATAGATATAATAATAAAAACACTAGTGTATGCGCCTATTTAAAATATTATTTTACATTTATTTACTGCACCATAATTTATGTACTCATTACATACTTTGAGAAAATAAATATATTTGTATAAACTACGCAACTAGTATTACGTAAATCTACAACTTGCCACGACAGTCTGATTGCCGTATGCGCGATCCTCTGCAGAAATATTTTGGTTCACGAGAGAGGGTCACGCTTACAGCGGTCGGACTATAGCTTGCTGGCCGAGTGCGGCAGAGAGCGGGGCCCCGCGTGCCGCTTACCGGCCTGCATCTGCTTCACCCCCTCGAAACATACGTGACTACGATACCATTTCGTCTTAAGTTAGCAACTAGTTTGATACACTCTAAGACTGTCCTATGGAGCGAGACCAGCATGTTTCCAAGCGTTCTTATCTTGAATGTAGTCCTCTAATTTGTAATAAGCTCGTTTACAAAGTGTACTTTTAATATGACTTTTAAACCTCCTTTCATTTAATTGCAATATATCAGAAGGTATTTTGTTGTAACATTTAACACAGTATCCCATAAAAGATGTATGTACTTTTGCTAATCTGAAAAATGGTTGATCTATCTTGTCTTTATTTCTAGTATTAAAATTATGTCTATCGCTTATTTTATTAAAAAGATGTAGATTTTTTCTTACATACATAATATTTTCGTAAATGAATTGGCAAGGTACCGTCATAATATTAATCCTTTTAAATAGTTCCCTGAGGGATTCGCCGCGACATAGATTATAAATGGCTCTGACAGCTCGCTTTTGCAAAATAAAAATGGATTCAATGTCAGCAGCCCTACCCCACAGTAAAATGCCATACGACATAATGCTGTGGAAGTAGCTAAAATAGACCAAACGCGCGGTTTCTACATCTGTTAACTGTCTTATCTTTCTAACAGCATAAGCGGCCGAGCTTAACCGCCCCGCAAGAGATGTTATATGAGGTCCCCATTGTAATTTCTCGTCTAGCGTGATTCCTAGGAAAACCGTTTGATCAATAAATTCCAGTTTTTCCCCATTCAATAAGATGTCACATTCGCTACCTCTGACATTAGGCAATTGAAATCTAATGCACTTGGTTTTTTTTTTATTAAGTACCAAGTTATTTACCGTAAACCAGTCTTGGACCTGAAGAATGCAGTTATTGACGTCGTCAAGATTTTGAGACCGTCTGTCGATTTTAAATATCAATGATGTGTCATCTGCAAATAACACCATCTTCGGTTGGTTTGGAAGTAGATAGAAAGTAGATAATACCATAATGCTCCAATTTCAGTAGAAATGTCTCATGACTTACGCAATCGAACGCTTTAGAGAGGTCGCAAAAATTCCAATGGTATCTTGTGCATGTTCGTTACTATATAGTCCTCCAGACCGAATTTCGGCCACGGCGGCCAATCTCAACGGAGACTAGCCATCGGCGCGGGAGATATTATAGTGCTCAAGTGTGTGCGCAGACATAGGAGCACTCACTCTTCCCTCACTCTCATAGTCCGATGGGACGGCAATCCGACACGACCGGAGAGAGATCAGGCGTAGGACCAACGGCTTAACGTGCTTTCCGAGGCACGGGGGTATCACACCGCCAACTTCCAAACTCCGGGCTGCTACTAAGAAATTCCTAATGGAAAAACCCAGAAACACTTTGCCCGACCCGGGAATCGAACCCAGGACCCCACGCTCAGCAGTCGCGCTTGCGACCACGAGACCAACGGGGCAGTTATGTTCGTTACTAGGATGACACCAGCGTCAGTGATTCAACGCTCTTTTTTGAAACTGTACTGTTGTTGATGAAAGAACAATAATAAATTATGGAATTTACATTAAAGAGATGTAACATTTGATTGAGTATCAACTTTTCAAAAACCTTACTAAAAACTGGCAGTATTGACATAGGCTTATAATTTTTGGGTTCTTTACTATCACTGGATGTAGGTAAGCAAAATAACTAATTTACTGTTTCTGTTTTAATGAGATCTGTAAAGACTACACTGTTGTAAAATATGAAAGCTAAATAGGGTGCAAAGACTACACTGTTGTAAAATATGAAAGCTAAATAGGGTGCAATGGTTTCGATGTTAAATCTACACACTTTTATAGACATTCCCAAAATATGACTGCCTGGGGATTTATATGGTGCAACCAAAACTCGAAAGGGCATGCCTTTAATTTTTTTTCTGAGTAAGGCAGCAGAACGTGTGAACTTAAAACTACTGAAGGTTCATTAGTTTTAAGTGGAATATTAGAGACACCAGCCCGTTCTACGTGAGTGGAATATTGGCGAATAAGTTTTCAAATTCCTAAGTTACTTCTATATCTGAGTTGATGGGGGCGTGTGAAGTTTCTAAATTGTTTCATTATTATTATTTTATCATCAGCATTCTTGCATTCTTATATTTTATTGTTAGTATAAAGAGCTTCAGCTATTTTGCACACACTTTTAAAAGCAACTATAGGCATGCCACCATTGAGTACTTATCGGCTTCATAGGTTTTAAAGACCTTGGTATTGTCAAGTTTTAAACCTATCATCAAGTAAGTAGTCTTGTTTTTACACGCTTTATTATTCACAGAACACTATTTAAAAAATTTAATTAAGTAAAACCTTAAAATGACACCTTTATAGTAGCGTATATTTATGAAATGTAAGAGCAAGCAATTGAAATATTATTCCTTCCATGTATAACAAATGCCTGGTGTCCTGCAGTGAGATGTAATATATTTAAAGAAATCTATTTGTCAATAAAAATTACAAAGATTTCACTTACTTGAGACTTTTTTTTCACTTACAATTGTGTGTGACACACAAAACAAACAAAAAGTTTGGTATTAGAATTATTGTAACAATACAGGTGGGATGCAATGCAACAAGTTTCACACAAGAGGTTATTATAGAAAATAAATATGGTTTTTAATAGCAGCAGCAAATTAACAGAGGAGAATGGAATAATTTACATTATTCATAAACAGAATGAAACACAGATAATACTGGATTTTTTTTTAGTGAAAACCTTATCATGTTCCTGTTTAAATCTTTACATAGTATAAAACAAAGTCAATTTACCAATGGATTTTAATGTGGTTTTCATCAGACAGAGTGATTCAAGAGGAAGGTTAATATGAATAATATGCGGGCGAAGCCGCAGGCAAAGCACTATAAAAACTTCTTCAGGATCGTAGCAAAAATGTCTCAAAGCCAGCAAGTATATAATTAAAATAAAACAATTACAAGAACTTTCTGTGAATCGTTGTTTTAACTCAATCAGCAGTATTTTCATTCATTTTCCTGTCCCCAATTAGGAAAGTAAACATGCTAAGTTTATCTACTTTTCTACTTGGTTATTCTTTGTGAACTTATGTAAAGACATCATAACACACTTTTCTAGAAAGAAACTGTGTAATGTGAGAAGTAAATTCTTAGTAAATATTCTGGTAATAAAAATAAGCAATAACTCAGTGAAAATTAAATTCCGTTGAGCTTCCATACAGTTAAATAGCTTTAAAAAGCTCATCAGGGTCTAAGTTACAGTAAACAAATGGTTGCAGATTATTTGTTCTTCAAAGTACTATGTAGTTTGAAATCAGATACGTGATTCTTCCGAGTGTCCTATCGAATCGAGCCGAATTAATGAATCAAGTTTTAGGACTTACTTTCACCCGGGCGCATTCCATTGCCATCTCCGCCAGCTGCAAAGCATTGTCGACGGTGAAGATCGAGTAAAAGTCTCCAAGCTTGAGGCAGAGCCTGCATTTTCCAAGCTTGAGGGCCATATTGATTTGCTCTCACGAAACTTCATGTCATTAGAAAGAACATCACATCTGTGGAATCAGCTGCGGAACAAAAGATTTCTCTATGAAAGTACGACACAATTTTGATAACAAAGAGCACGCTAATACTAAACATTCTATAGGACACCATATAATTCGGTAAACCGAAATATTCGTACCTCTTCCAACCGGCACCCTCTACACGTAAAATAAAATTACACACACAAAGATAAGACGACCACCAACACTCTTTCGCAAGTTGCAATACTCCTTTACCACTACTACCAACTTCTAGAATTTAAATGTCAAAAACACAAGCATGTGTAAACTCACAGTCATGGATGCAGATGTACATACTTCTATTGTCAAGTACAAGTCCCAGAGTCCACAGAAAAGACCGGCTATCGTGCCGGGTAGTTTGATATTTTTTAGTTGAAACTTAGAGTATTGTTGAAACCATCTAAGAAGAACCCGGCACGCAGCATACCTACTGCTGCTGAGTGCTGACAACCCTACTGTACATTTGTCACTGTCAATCTCAATATCAACGTCAAAGATCTGTCAAGAAGATTCTGATATACAAGAAACTTTGCTGTTGTTGTGATGGAGTGTGTGATAGTGTGTGAACTGCGAAAACAGAAGGAAAATCAAATTATTCCTACAATACACCTTATCAACTAGAATGGTGTATTACATAACAGGGTCTAATGTATTTGGGCAGTGGCTTTGTGACAATACAGTTGTAAGTGAATTTCGTAACTTTACAGCTGCTAAACATGATTTAGGAATAGGTTTAAGACAGGCAAGCCTTGTGCAGATTAACTGGTCGTATAATATATTTGAGCTAGATAGCATATTCTACATAACAGGTGCTTGGGATGGTAAAGAAGAAGAACTTGTTAAAATACCACTACCAGAAGAGTGCATTGGTTCTAATGTTGAACTAAGCGTTATTGGTAATGATTATAAAATATTCCTGATTGGCAAGAATGTGAATACAATGTGGGTGTTAGATTTGAAGACAAATGAGACTAAAAAAATACGGTTTCGTGTTGAAGAGCCTGTTGAGGATATTGTGAAGAAACCGAAGATAGATAATAGTATAACAAAAGTTGAGATAACTAATGACTCATGTATATTTTTGACAGCAAATGGTGATGTATACAGTGGAATGTTACCAAACTATATAGACACGAAGCACTGTAAAGGAAAAGTAATTGGTATAAAGTGTGGCTATGAACATTTTGTATTATTAACTGACGAGGGCAGGGTTTACACTTGGGGTAATGGAAGGTGGGTGGGAAATGAATAACTTAACACATTTGACTGTGAGTTGAGAACATGATTACATGACACCCTGCTGCATAATACATATAACAATTGTTTTAATTTCAGGAGGTTACAGCTGGGTCATGGTGATATAGGCAGTCAAGAACTACCCACAGAAATAGATGCACTTGCTGGTATAAAAATAATAAAAATTAGTGCTGGTGGTTGGCACACTCTTGCACTCAGCGAGTTTGGTGATGTGTATGCTTGGGGCTGGAATGACACTGGCCAGCTCGGAATCAAAAATATAAGTAAAGAAGGAAAAGAAAGTTATTCCATACCAACTCTAATTGATCTATTTGATGAACAGGAAACAGTTGTGGAAAAAAATATTAAAGATATTGCCTGTGGATCCAGGCATTCAGCTATACTCCTAAGTGATAATACAGTTTGGACTACAGGCTGTAACAGTTATGGGCAGTTGGGGATTTCGGAAAAAGAGTACCCTTCTCTGAATTATTTTAGGAAAGTTTTTAGTTGTGCTAAGGACTGTTCCCTGATTTGTGGACCATGGAATACTGTGATATACTCTAGATAGATACTTTGATAAAGATAATTGTTAAAATATTTTTTTTTTAAATACAGTCGAACTGATAACCTCCTCCTTTTTTTTGAAGTCGGTTAACAAACTACGAGTGAGTTGTACCAAATAAGGGCTAGCGCGCACTGCCTTGCGGTGCGTTTTTTTCTACCGCGCGGTAGAATAAACGCAGTCACGGGTCCGCGCACTGCGGCGAATAAAACGCACGTTTTGTCATTCGAGTTACAACTGTCGAGCCCACGCCACACGTCGTCGTTATGGACTACCGTTTACCGTCATTTGTCCTTGTTGTTAGGTAATCCTGAAAATTCTTATTATTTCTGAAATTGCCGCAAACGTTTAAATAATAATTTAATTCAATAACGTAATTTAAAAGTTTAAATTGTAATGGGATTCTATTAAGGCCATTGCAAATCTCCATCAGCTTGAACTGTTTACAAACTCAAAGCTGAAGAGTTTGTTTATTTGAACGCAGTAATCTCAAGAACTACTGAAAAATTAATTAACGTTTGGTAGCCCATTTATCGAGGAAGGCTTTAGAATAGAATAGAATAGAATATTATTTTATTTGCTCAGAATGTACCTAGGTATTTACAATAAGGTGACTATATGATTTAAGGAATCCGTGTACATTCTACCACTTTGGCATGCAAATATTGATGCAGTTCAAACATCAAAGTAAGTGTCAAACATTGATATATTTACAACTAAAATTTATCATCTAGGAAAGCGGATACGGAGTAGTAAGATTTATCTAAAAGAACTAGACTATGTAACATCACGCTGCGGCCAATAGGAGCGGAGCATCAATGAAAAATGTTGCAAAAACGGAGGTAAGTTATTCCTTTTGAGAGCTGTGCTGCGTAAACGGTTACAGTAACGTAAAAATTATGTATGACGAAATTGTTCCTATTGAAAAATTCTAGAAAAAAGTTTACGACAGCATATGTCTATCAGCGTAAAAAAAGCGTAAAGTGGTTGTTAATGAGCGACTCCGATGAATTCCATTATTTTTTTCTTCAATTTAATCGACCAATTAAATAATTTTCATCATTAAAATTCGCGCTTTCTCGTACTATAACGTTTTTAACTGTAATCAAATCATAAAGCTGACGAGGGGAGTTGGGGCTGCAAGCGGACAAAGTCGCTGGCAGAAGCTAGTCTAATAATAGTTTGTTAAGAATTGCTGTACTGAAATTCTGCGAGACTCTCGCACCACCGCGCGCCGCCGCCGTCGCAGGACAAACGCCAAGTAACGACTAGAGATGGGCAAATGCCCGGGCATTTTTGACAAATTGGGAAAATTCCTAATAAGTGCCCATAAATTTCTGTCCTTGGGCATTTATCGGGGCATATAATTTTTGTTTCAAAATTGATATTAGCTTTGAAAGGTGACTTAATTTGTTGAGATTCTTCTTCTTATTCTTCTTCGTAACACTCTTGTCAGAGCGGTCGTGGTCCTCATGAAATTTGTTGACTAGGGGCTGATGTGATTCACCTCACGATTTCTCGCCATCCAATGCGATTTTTGGACGATGTGGGTGCACTTATATAATGGATCGCCCACTGCGGATTTTATTTCGTTAGTCCATCTCATGGGTGACTGTCCACGTGGTCTAGTGCCCTCCACTCTACCCTGCACGACAAGGCGTTCTAAAGAGTCACCATCACGCCTCGAGACGTGTCCGAATTATTTTAGTATGCACGTTTGGACCAGATCAGATAGACGCCTTTTGATATTGAGCCGTCCCTCGACCCTCTGTGCCGTTACCTTTGGGCTACCACTGCTCTCTGTACCTATAATTTAGGAGTTCGATAGCAGCATTGTTATTGAGTTGATTAAATATATCATATCACGAAATCATGACATTTAAGGCCAGTTGTAGCTTTAACAGTTGATTTCATCAAAATGTTGTACTTACTGTTCACACTCTAAACTAAGCTCTAAAATATAATTTGTACATGCATAGACTATGTTCTATGTTATGGGGATTTGGTTTCCGCACTTAGTCCTTTGAGTGGACCATTGTACGTGGGCCATGGCGGCCGTCGGTGTTTACTCCAACCAGCCCACCTCCCTCCAGAAGTTTATCATGTCTCCTGGTCTGCTAAGAACGTCCGTGTATGATTTGGGTGTCCCGAGGGTATCTGTCCTAATCTGGGTGACGCCTGTACATTCGAAGAGTACATGCGCAACGGTTTCCTCAGCCTCCATGCAGGCCCTGCACAGGGGGCTGTCCGTTATGCCTATTGTGTGAAAGTGCTTGTTTAGCGGGCAGTGTCCTGTGATGGTGCCCGTCATCAGACGCAGACCATCCCTGTCCAGGCGTAGCAAACGTCTGGTTAGCCTGCCATCCGGGGATGGCATAGCTTCCCTGGACTGCCTGCAGCCTGGTGCCGAGGTCCACCAGGTCTCCGCTTGTGAGTGGGTAAATTCCTGCAGCCACCTGCGTAGCTGGTTAAAGGGGATGGGCACGATGGGCTCGGGGCCGCAGACTGACGCGCTGGATGCCTATCTGGCCAGTTCGTCAGCAGCGTCGTTGCCTAGTGATCCACTGTGTCCTTTTATCCATTGCAGTGTCACTTTGTTGCGATTAGAAACTGTTACCCGTTCTAATGCGTTGTGACATTCTAGTGTAAGACTTGAGGTTATGTATCGTTTGGCTAGGGATTGGAGGACTGAAGCGCTGTCGGAGAGTATACGTATATGAGTGTCCGTAACTCTTCTGGCTTCTATGGCATATGCCGCCTGTATAATGCCCACGCATTCCGCCTGGTAGACGGTGTTGAACATTCCCAGCGGGCTGGATATTTTTATGTTAAGGTCGTGTGAGAAAACTCCGACTCCGGTCCCAGAGGTGGTCTTTGAGCCATCAGTGTAGACTCTAAGCTCTTCCGGGCCCGAGTGGTCGTTTTGTTCTTCTGTGAGTATAACGTTGTAGTGCTTTTGAAAGTAGTGTAGTTTTGGAGTTTTATCGCAGGGTGATGCCATCATTGGTTGTAGCTTGATCGCATCGTCCCTAATGCGTGAGTGCTTGACCCTCGAGTCATTGCTCAGGGTCCCTGCTATGTTCAGTCTTAGGGCAGCCAGGGCAGCCTCCTCCCGCACGATTAGGTGTAGAGGTGGTAGCCCGAGCATTACCTGTAGGGCAGCAGTGGGTGTAGTTCTCATGCAGCTAGTGATGGCTACACAAGCGAATCGTTGCACCTTTTCAAGGTCTTTTTGGGCTGTGCTCAGGTCTGTTCTGGGCCACCAGACTATTGAGCCGTATGTGATGATTGGTCGAATAACTGTGGTGTATAGCCAGTGGGTTACTTTGGGGCTGATTCCCCAATTCCTGCCAAGCATTCTCTTGCACTGCCACAGGGATATGCTGGCTTTTGTAGTTATGTAGTTGGTGTGTTTTGCCCAATTCAGCTGTTTGTCCAAAAATATGCCCAGGTATTTGGTTTCAGTTGAAAGGCTTAGGGTGGTGCCAAACAGTCGTGGCAGTTCGAGTTTCGCGAGTTTCCTCTTTTTTGTAAAGAGGATCATCTCGGTTTTTGTGGGGTTTACTGATAGTTGGTGTTTATTGCACCAGTCCTCTACTATTTTCAGGGCTTGGCGCATGAGGTGGCATAGGGTGTTTTCATGGGTGCCATTTATTATTATGGTTATGTCATCGGCGTAGCCTACGGTGAAGTAACCTTTATCGATGAGTGTTTTGATGAGGCTGTCTACGACCAGGTTCCATAAAAGTGGCGAGAGGACGCCCCCTTGCGGGCAGCCTTTCGCCACTACCGCCCTTGTAGTGTCGTTTACTGTGACTTGTACAGCTCTCAATTTGAGCATGTTGGTGATCCATCCGCTCAAGGTCGGATTTATGTTGTGTCTGTCGAGGGCCATGCTGATACTATTGAACATAGTTTTGTCGAAAGCGCCTTCAATGTCAATGAAAACCGCCAGTGCTGAGCATTTGTGGTCCACTGCGCATTCAATTTTGGAGACCACGCTATGTAGCGCAGACTCTGTTGATCTGCCCGTGGAGTACGCGTGCTGTTGTTTGTGAAGGGGTTTTACCCGGAGAGGTCCGTCTCGGATATGTCTATCGCAGAGTCTCTCGAGGGTTTTTAGTAAGAAGGATGTGAGACTTATAGGCCTATAGGCCTTTGGTTGTGTATAGTCGGGTTTGCCTGGCTTGGGTATGAAAATGACTTTCACTTCGCGCCACGCTTGGGGTATGTATCTAAATGCAATGCAGGTCCGGTAGATCTCCACCAAGCATGGTATCAGGTGGTCAGCCCCCCATTGTAGGAGGGCTGGAAAGATGCCATCCAGCCCTGCAGATTTGTAGGGCTGAAAGGTGTCAATGGCCCACTTTATCTTTTCTTCTGTTACCATGCTTTGAGCCCTGGACCAATCTAGGTTCGTTGGGGTCCATTCTGGTTCAGCCTTCCACGTCCTGACCTCTTGGAGGTTACAGCCGGGGAAGTGGGTTTCCAGGAGGACCTTACTGGTTTCATGGTCACTTAATGTGTATGAGTTGTCGGGTTTTTTGAGCGCACCAAGGGTTCGATCCTGATCAGTCGAGAGGATTTTTCTTACCCTTGCGGCTTCGTTGTTGGTTTCGATGGATTCGCAGAATCTCCGCCATGCTGCCCTTCTGGCAGTTCTGATCTGCTTTTTGTATGTGTATTGGGTTTCTTTGTATTGCTCCCAGTCATCAGGGAGCCTAGTGTTTTTGGCCGTGTTGAATTGTTTGCGTAGTGTATCTCTGAGTTTACTAAGGTTGGCGTTCCACCAGGGATTTCTCTCGCTGTTGTTTTGTGGCACCCTTAGTTTGCAGCATGCATGATATGCTTCGATTAAGTATTCAGATAGTTTTGTCACGGTGTATTCCAGTTGTTCGGAAGTTTTTATGGTTACTCGTGATAGATGCCTAGCTAGTAAGGAGGCAAGGAGGCGTTTGTACTCGGGCACATTAGTGCGCCGCGGGTTACGCCTCGGTGCAGGTTCCCCAGTGTGAGTAGTTAGTGTGAATCGGATTCTTCTGTGGTCGGAGCAGGAAGGTTCATCCGAGACGTGCCAGTTTGTGATGAGTTTTGTCGCGCTTTCTGTAGCAAGCGTCAGGTCAATGATTGTTTGTCCTCGGACTGTGACCCAAGTGGGTTCAGAGCCTCTGTTAACAATGTTAAGGTTAGTAGAGAATAAATAGGTGGATAGTACCTCTCCTTGGGCGTTCGGCGAGTCGCTACCCCAGAGCGGGTGGTGGGCGTTAGAGTCGGTGCAGATGATCAGGTCCAGTTTGGCACGTTCGCAGTGCTGCACTAGGTCGGCCATCTCCTTTGGCGGGCAGTTAGCGTCCTCGCCTGGCATGTATACCGAGGCTAGTACGACGTCTGGAACGTTATCATCAGTCTGGAGCCTGACTGCTGTCAGGTCTCTGGAACAGAATTGTGTGAGTGGTGTGGTAGGGATGTCTTTGGGAATGTAGGCGCAGGTTCGTGGTTTGTCTGCGCCGTGTGTGTTGAGAATTAGCTTACCTCCGATGTTACTGAGGCCACAGATTCTGTTGTTCCTGATCCACGGCTCTTGGATCAGTGCGATGGTTCGGGGCTTTACCTCCAAAGCTCTGCGTAAGTTGGCCGTGGCAGTTTGGCTGTGTTGGAGGTTGGTCTGGATGACGTGTATGGGCGGTGACGGTGGTGGGGTGGAGTTAGTCGGAGCTGCATCCATCGGAAAGTCTCTCCTCTACCTCCACCCTGAGCTGGTCTTCGTGTAGGTCGCCCGGCGACGAGGCGAGTAATCGTTCGTTCCAGCCGGGTGATGAGGGCGGTAAGGTGTCGCTGTCATCCTCCATTGCTGCTCGGGCCATGACCAGCTCGAGTTGGGCAATGTCGGTGTCAGTCGTCTGTGTCAGTGGTTGTGCGGCTGTCTCGTCAGTGCTGTCGGTCTTGGTGACAGAGGGTAGGGTCGTGGGCCAAAAGCGCACGTATATCGACCCCAGGAGGTACGATATCCGTCGCTCCCGGGCTAGGACCCTATCAACTTCCTCCGGTGGTACACCTAGGGTCAGATACGTCCCGTAGTTGTCGCCACCGACGGTAGTTGCCCTGTACAAAGACCACCTGGCAATGTCGTACCAAGTGTTCTGACGGATCAGATCACTCTGGAGCTTGGCCACGTCACCTCTGTAACGAGGGACGAAGAGCGAGGCTCGGACACGGGTGGGCACGTCGGACTGTTTAAGTACGGTCAGTGTTAGGTCAGTCTCGGGGAGTCTAATTTTGGGTGCGGCTTGTGTCAGCCAGGTCAGGGCATTGTCGTCCTCACACCACATCTGCACGGTGCCTTCCGCTACCCGTGGGTACCCACGGAAGGCCGGGAGTGGTGTTGTCGGGTCGGTGTCCATTAGGAAGTCCTCTAGGGCCGTCTTTATGTGCTCGGCCTCTTCCTTGGTCAGGTCTCTGGAGGGGGGAGGGAAGCAGATTGCTACGGCCAGCCTCGCAGGGATGTCCTTCGTGGCCCGCGCGTAGGTTCTCTGCTCCCCCTGAGCAGAGTGGACCCTCACACGCTTGGCGTCCCCTTGGAACGTACTCGGCGAGGCCGTGTCGTCCGGGCGTCCTCTCTTCACCGGCCCTGTACCACTTGGTCCAGGCTGCGGCTTGGAGGGCCCTGGCAGGGTGTGTATCGCCGGCGGCGCCTGTGCGTGTGTTGGTCTAGACCGCCGCCCCCTCCTCGTCCTAGGTCCAGGTTGGTCGTCGGTCTTGTCGGAAGTTTGGGGTCGACTGGCGACCCTGGCGGATCCCGCCGCGTGCGGAGGCTGGTCGCGCTGGGTTTCCCCTGCACGGACTTGCCCTCGCCCGCTTTGATGCGCGTCCGGCCACGTTTCGCTCGGGGTTGCCCCTGTGCGGACTGACGGCTGGTCGCGTGGCTCCAAGCCCGGCCGCGTTTCGCTCGGGGTTTCCCCTGTGCGGACTGGCGGCTGGTCGTGTGGCTCCGCGTCCGGCCGTGTTTCGCTCGGGGTTTCCCCTGTGCGGACCGACGGCCGGTCGCGTGGCTCCGCGTCCGGACGCTTTTCGCTCGGGGTTTCCCCTGTGCGGACCGGCGTCTGGTCGCGTACTGCCTGTGCCCTTGCCTTTTTCTTTTCCCGGGCTGTGATTTTTCCGCGCTTGTTCAGCAGGCGTACTCCATCACCCGAGAAAGTTTTGGAGCTACCAGGCTCGCCATCCTTCCCCGTCCCTCTCTGTCTGTGTCGGTCAGTGTCGTTTCCTGGGTTGGTCACGCTATTCCGCACGATGCTCTGTTGCCAGAGACTCGCGGGAGGCGCATGTTTTGTCGTGGGGTTTGGCGCGTGGGTCGCAGCCGTGGGTGTAGTTATTGGCGCGTTTGTCGCAGCCGATGTTGTGGGTTTGGGCGCGTTTATCGCTGCCTGTGAGATTGGCGCTGAGTCAGCAGCCGAGTGCGCTAAAGAGCGCGGCAAAAAGTTGCAGACGGTTGCCCCCCCAGAATACGATGGAGGCTGACCGCCGTGGCGGTGTGGGATTCCCCGGCTTGGCCGGGACCCACCTGGGTAGTTACTTTTTCCTGCTGCATTTTTTTATTTTTGTTGGGGGGTGGGCTTTTTTTGGAGCAGAGGTTACCCCTCCTCTGGGACCGATAGGATGTGAGGATAGGAGGGAGGAGCTTTGTGGGATGGAATGGGTTCGTTTGGGGTCACCCTAGGTCTGGGATCTGGCCTAGGGATTTCGGATTGAAGGGATAGCCGGAAGGGGAGGGATGGTTTGGTTGGATGGCGGTACACGGGGGAAATGGTGATTGGTTACCCTATGCCTGGGATTTTGGCCTTCGGGAACTTCTCTTGTCCGGGATCTCTTTCAAGATGCTCCGAGTGCGAGGAACTTCCGCAAGGCGGTCGATCCCACAGCCGGAGTTGGGCTATCCGCAACCTGCCCACCCGCTCGGTTGCAGGAGAAGAAGTGCCTGGCAGTCTGGGTCGCCCCACCGCGGATGCACGTATACATCCGCGTTGGTGCCATCCAGCTAACCCCGAGAGATGCATAGACTATAGTATCTGTAGTCTGTGACTGATTGGATATAATTATCATAGACGATACTATTTTTTTCTGGTGTTTTCTTTTCCCAAAACAAATTCGCAAGTCTCTTTCTAGCAAACGGCAAAACGTGAGGTGTGCAAGAGCTAGCGATAACATTTTTTCCGCCCATGTAATGTGTCAGTGTCAGTTGTGTTGTATTCTTTCTTGTCTGTCACTGGTTGCAAACCGCTTTTTGTGTTTGTTTGTTTGTCCACTATGGTGTATAAATCAGTGTAAATCCAGTAAAAAAGAAACATAAACCAGGTGAGCAGAACATTATACAAAAGGAATTTCACTACAATAAGAGACGGCAACGGAATACGTGATTTACACTCAGCAACCGACCGTAAGTTGAAATTGAGTTTTCCCCAGTACAATCCTAAGAGAGGATATCATTTATTAGAATGGATGAACTAGCCCATGAATATATTACTGTTGCTAGACAGATGTCGACAAATGGGAGTTACAGTAAAGCCTTCGATTATTATATCATGGCTTTTGAAAAAAGTAGGGCAATGCAACCCTTATATGAATCTGAATTTCGTATCTTGATGCGTCGATTCAATAATGTTCTTACTTCGTCTAATAAAATGGGAGATGTGTATGTAAACTACACACGTGCACTTATGGCATTACCCAACAGTATCTATCTTTTAAATGACATGGGAAACTTTCTCTTTAAATGTGGATTTTATGAAAAAGCATGGTACCACTTTGAGGAAGCAATGAAATTGGATTATACCTATGTTATTGGTGAGAAAAACTTAAACTCCCTCAAAAATTTCCTTGTTGAACGCTGGCACTTCAGAATGTTAAATGATAAAATCCGCAATGAGGCATATCGCAAGGCAATCTATGACACTATCATCCGTCGTAGAGATACTGTGTTGGACCTTGGGACAGGCACTGGATTGTTATCATTGTATGCTAATGAATGTGCACCTAGGATAATAACTGCTTGTGATGGCTCTAAAGTAATGTTTGAATTGGCCCAAGCGATTGCCCGGGAAAATAGAGTTGAACACTTTGATCTTATCAACAAATTGTCAACAGACATTGAGGTTAAGGAAATTGGTGGTAAGCGTTCTCTGCTGCTCACAGAGATGTTTGATGCAGGACTATTTGGGGAACACGTTCTCCAATCCTTAATTCATGCATGGGAGAACATATTAAGTGATGTTGGTAGAGTGATTCCCAACAAGGCAGAGTTCTTTATCATTGGTGCCAAATGTGATTTCCTGAACAAAAGGTATCAGCTGTGTTCATCTGTTAAATCATTTTTAAAGATTCCAACTCTTAATGTGCATGTTTTGACCTGTGATGAGACATATGATTGTGAAGATGTTCACCTCTATGGTGATGACATAAAATACATGACAGAGCCACAGTCCCTCATACAAGTTGATTTCAACAGTTGCCGAGAGCTAAAGAATTTAATTGAGAAGGACCATTATACAGTTGAAGCAGTAGCTCTAGAAAGTGGTGAGATTAACACTATAATTGGCTTTTTCAATCTGTATTTGACAGACAATATTACTATAACTACTGACCCAAGATCTGATCAGAGAGCCAATGCATGGCAACAGGCTATCTTCTTTGATAAGGTTCCTATACAGGTGGAAAAGAATGACATAATTCCCATGTATTTCTCTCTGAACGGTGGCAAATTGACAATGTACAAAGACAATGCCATCACTAGAATTTCACCAGAAACTCTCAGATTCCTAAATGACACTGAGTATTTGAATACAATACAAGGATGCATTGGCATGGCTTGTGTGTATCTGGGGCAGATAGCAGAAATGTCTCAAATAAATATAATTGATTTATGCCCATTTCCAATGTTTGGCCTGCACCTTTTGAAAAGGGGTGCCAAATTACTAACATGCTGTGCTAAAACTGACAGCGACAAACGTTTCTTCAAAAAAGTTTTCAGTGCAAACAATATAGATTTATCAAAAGTGACTATTATGACTGAAGATGAGTGGTCACAGGGTGGTCGCAACTTTGGAGATGAAATGTATCATGCTATTTTCTGTAACATTTTTGAACTTTGCGGCGAAATCGACTTGTGCCTAAAAGCGATAACTGAAAACCTAAACCTAAATCATCTCATTCAAGGAGGCCTTTTTTTGCCTGCCAATATCAAGATTATGGGCCAGATTGTCAAAAGCAACTGGCTGGACATAAATAACAGATTGTTTGATGAGAATGTCAGCAATTATAGGATTTCAAAACACTTGAATCCCTATGAGGTCTCTCAGAACTTCTGCATAGATTTCAGCCATTTGGAGTATACACCATTATCAGAACCATTAGAATTGGGTACAACTGAAAATCCTCCGGGATTGGATGTAGTGGATGTGGAAATAATTAAAGATGGACATCCCACGGGTATATTGTGTTGGTACGCAATAGAATTGATGAAGGATGTGAACGAAATATCGACAAACAGGAAAAACTGCTTTATGGATGGCATAGTATTTATGATTAACCCGAGAATACGCCTAATTCGTGGTCGGACAGCTCATATACTGCGTTGTGTCGACCCTGATGGAGAATTTAAGTTCACGATGCATGTAGAAGCACTTTAGAATGGAGTTGTTACTGGCGAAATAATTTCTATGATCTCAATAATATAATAATATTACTTTTAGTGTGACTGTAACTGGCATGGCCAACATCGGGGATTTGAATTGTGATAACATAAAAAATTAATCGCTAATTAGTCAGATATTTGGCGACTATATAATTTCGACGAATTTTTGTGTTATCAAAATTCCTGTGGGTAGCCATGCCACTGCCTGTCACAGTTACTTTTAAAAGAGATTTATCTTTGTAAGATAGAAGAATGTTGCGTTCTCGTCTATATTGACGAACACTGTATATTTTACGAGTAATTTATAATATTGTATTTAAGTTGACAAACAAGTGATATGTCGTCGAGAAATGTTTGGAGCTTATCTTTTAATAGCTACTATGTAAGGATATTGACTTTAAGACATACTTTTGTAGGGGCAACTGTAGTGCCATCAATTTCACTTAGATAATGAACTAATAGAAAGCAGCTCTCCATCCTCTGAATTCTGTATGTTTACGTCACCTACGGGGGTAATGGGGCGGCCGGCCTAATCTATACTGGAGGCTATGGATCTCGTCGCAAAATTAAGGTGAATGCTTCAACCAGCCCGCGAAATTCAAATTTTCTTACGTTTTTTGCAATTTGCAGGCCAGTGCTAGGTTGTATGTTGATTAAAATATTATTCGCGACTGTAAGACATATGTAGTTACAGAATTATAAGAAATTTTGAATTTCGCGGGCTGGTTTGGAGCATTCACCTTAAAAAAAGAAAAATCTATGATATGATCCTATTACTATGGGTCCGAAATTTATCATCGCTTCGCAGACGGCTACAAAGCTGTGGAGATGTTATAGCTGCAGCTGTGAATAAAATAGATAAAGGTGCAGACCTGATGAAACGCAGTATAATTTTTAATCTTACCTATTGATAATAAATTCAATTCCGCGAAAGGTTTCAAAAGGAATAGATGTAAGTATAAGAAAAAGAATAAGTTTATTCATTTTCAACTTTATTTTACAGCAGCTTCGTCTGCTCAGCACCGACCCATAGTTTTTAAACAATCCTAAGATTGTTGTCATCTTTAGCTATGCGATTTTATTATGCAGTTGTTAAGATTCGTTTAAATCTGAGGATCCGTACAGAATATCAATAGGTACTACATAGTATACAAATCTCATAATCAAATAATAATAAAGGGAATCTATTACGTATCAATCGGTGTTAGATCGACTTTGAAAAAAGTGTTTACCTTGTTATAATCATATTAAAATAAAATAAATTTCAATGTTATATACACTTATACTGTAAGCCGAGATTAATAATGATAATTACTAATAAAGTATGTAATGAACACGTGCCACATGTTTTAGTATATTTAATTTCAGTGTCCAAAATGTTTTGCGACAAGAGCAACATTTAAATGTACGTGTATTGTTGTAGATACTCATTGAAATAATGATGGCTTCGCAGCTGGTATTGGATGACGTCACGTAGATTATATTAAAGCTAAAGGCAGATCTGATTACCATAGCAAGTCCGGTTAAGCAGCCGACACAACCTTATAGGTTGACCTGCGATGATTAAAATAAAAATGACTACCATATTACCACGCGCCACGCTCCGGTGCGCTGGGCGGCTATAGCAAACAATTTACCTATGCTCGGGAGTAGCGCGCTAGCGCGGCGAAAGCGTTCCTACGCTGGGAGCCTTATGTGCCTTTGGGCGTCGCAATAGCGCGGTTCACTCGTTTCTAAATTATGAGCAACAGCCGGAAAATTTCATTTTCATTTCTGTTACAGACCTCTACCGATGCCTACTCTGGTATACAGACATGATTTTCGATCGTTCATAAAATATTATGAATGTCGAGTTTCAAGTTGACGTGGTTAGGTACTAATATTGAAAAGGATCGAATTTGAAATTTGTGCTGTGAGGTGAAGAATCAGATACGTCTGTGTTGCTCAAGGCAAGGCTGTCGTCGGTTCAGTATTTTACCACGAGTAATCTATGATTGTAGAAGTTACATGTAACAGCTAGTGCGCAGTCTACTTATAACTACTTATTTTTTATTGATTTATATAAATTGTTATTTAATTAATGTAATAGTAGGTATTTGAATAAAGTACTTAATATACATTTGTTTTGTTTTTGTCTACCAGACCTCAACATCTCAGGGGAGAAGAATGAAACTCAGAAATATTTCAGGTGGCTTTTATTACAAGCACAAAATGTAAGACATGTCGGCCGCCATATGGGTGTCCAAACCCGGCGGCGTTGACCGTCCACATGCGTGGTTGCAGCCACGGGCTCGATGGAGAGGCTTCGACGTCCCGAACAGGTCCTACACGCCTATCGGTCTGGTACGGGTTGTCTCGGCCTCACACGAGGGCTTAGTCGAAGAGACCAAAGCCCATGTCGTCATCGCTCCCTTCCGAGTCTTCCTTCTCCTCCTTCTTTTCCTCAGCGGCAGCAGCAGCCGGGGCGGCGGCAGCGGCAGCTGGGGCAGCAACAGCGGCGAACTTGCTGGGGTCCTGAAATTCAAAGAAACATCGTTAAAGATTTCGGAGATAGTGATTTTGAGTTCTACGAGTATTGTGGAAAATGAGTTGTTTCTTCAAAATGCCAGTGCAATATTCTCTTATTGAACCATCACACTAGGATAAATTTGAAGATTTTAATGTTGTCTGAAAGCGAAGCCAGAGAACTAATATTACGTTCCATGGTATTAGGACAGACATTACAGCAATATATATACCATCAAACGGAGTGAATTGGTATAAAACTTTAAAAGGTAACATCAAACCAAATAAATCTGTCTGTTTGTAATGACACTATAACAGCTTTTTTAAATGCTTGTGAAAATATTGTAGTTCTAATAAAGACAACAATTAAACAAAAATTGTCTGCCTGTTCATTCCCACTAATCTCTGAACTGGCAGAACAGATTTTCATGAAAGTTTTCACTGGCTCATAGCTGATAAGAAACATAAGGGTACGTTGTCCCAGTAGCATGTTCTAATGTTTGACGTTCTTTATGTCAGCAGTATTTTTTTAATCTGAGACAATTTATATTTACCTTGATGAACTCCTTGATGGTGGTGGCCTCCTTGAACTCAACCTCGGTGACGGCGGCGATGGCGAGCAGGTTCTTGAAACCGTTGGCGATGGAGTGGGGCGCGGAGGCCACAGTGGGGTAGCCAATGGCCAAAGACAGCGCAGCAACATTGGCAACACCAGCCAAGAACTT
The DNA here is from genome assembly GCA_947507805.1 of Aporophyla nigra. Taxonomy (NCBI): domain Eukaryota; kingdom Metazoa; phylum Arthropoda; class Insecta; order Lepidoptera; family Noctuidae; genus Aporophyla; species Aporophyla nigra. The sequence continues at coordinate 23,090,520 of OX382294.1, forward strand.
CTCACGAAGGTCCTCGGGTTTGATGTCCAGGATGGCTGGCGCGAAGATGGTGCCGGAATCATAGACCTAATTGAAAATGAATTGATATAATTCCTTAAATAAATCCTGTATTGCATCTCTTGACAGTACTATCAAATTGAGTATGTGTCTGCTGTAAACTTTGAACCTAAGTGAACAAATCAAATAGTCCTAAGATCAACAGCAAATAGTTTACCAAAGGTTAATTATCAGAATGCACAGGTATATGCAGACTGTACTCAACACTTTGGTTTATTTATACATTAGAGAAAGGGGAAAAACAAATGATCAACGATGAATGTATTATTGGGCAATGGAAAACAGACTTACTGTATTTGGAGTAAGGGGCCAAAATTAGGTATTTGGCGACATGGATATCTCACCAAATACTTACCTCATTTTCACAGCCTCAAACAGTACAGCAAAAAATAAAATGGAATAAAAAATGTGGTTACTAACCTGCTTGACGACAAGACCGTACGAGAAGGGAGAGATGTTCAACATGTTAAGGAGGGTTGCCTCAGAAGCACCGACCTTGTCGCCGGGCTTCAAGATGTGCACATCATTGATGATTTCAATGGTACCTGTAAGGATAAATAGTTGAATTTAGCACTTGCATAACATAAAATTGTGGCTATTGTATGTGAAATTGATGACCATTAATTCAATCATACCATAAGATATTTTCAAAAGAAATAAAAGTTCTTTAAGATCTTTAGGTATAGATAAGGAAAAGTTGTAAATTTAGTTTTGTAACTTTCTTGAGCAAGGTACCTATATAGTGTAGTTGATAAATGAATTATAGAGATTGTTTCTTCAAAATGCCAGTGCAATATTCTCTTATTGAACCATCACACTAGGATAAATTTGAAGACTTTAATGTTGTCTGAAAGCGAAGCCAGAGAACTAATATTACGTTCCATGGTATTAGGACAGACGGTATTTAAAGGTCATAGCAATTTTCAGAGATGATTGAAAGTATTTCTTGAAAGTTTAGTAATATATAAATGAGCTTACCCTTGGAAATCTTGGTAGGGATGGAGAGAGCCTGGAAGAACGAGGTCTTCTCCGGACCCAGACCAGTGTTGTGGGCGGGGATGACGACGGACAGAGGGGCAATAGCACCAGGACGAGCCGGGGCACGCACTTTGTTCTCCAGCAGCTTGTCACGGACATCAACGAGGTCTCCGCGGGTGAACACGAAGCCAACGTTTCCCTTGATATGCGGCAACAGTTTCTCAAGAGCTGGGTTGGTGTCCATATGGTCCTTGATGGCCTTGCGCATCATGGTGTTCTTTCCCATAAGGATGATGCTGGAACCACGCAGCGCGATACGGATCTGCTGCATTTGGGTCGAGCCCACATTGTCTGCACCCACGATGAAACATTTTGGGTACTCGTCTAAGAGTTGCTGTAAAAAGAGAATAGTTTGTGAATACAATTGACGCACTCGCTTCTGGTTAGAAACTATTTGAAGGAAATCTTTTGGAGTTACAGTTGCAAGATAATTTGGACCGTGTTGTGCAGTAATGATCCAACCAACAAAAACTAAAAGAAAAGTTATGATGATTTAAAACATAAGTTCATTTCTTTTGTGACTGTGATCCTAATACACCATCTTATACTTATAGGTTTATAAAGAATTGAATCTAGATTTCTATATGACTCTTAATATTTATTAAATACCTTTATATTAATAGATAACTTAAAAAATAATGATTGGATCATTTCTGTTAAATTAAAATTTTATATGAATCACAATATTTAACAGTTTTGCTATAATGATCCAACATCAAATATACATTGAAATTCCTTATTTTGCCACCAACCATTCTAACATTTTTCAGGTATATCACTACTCAAAAATAAAATGCAGATATTTTAATTTTCAACATTTATTTGCTTCCAAAAATAAAAAAGAGCTCAAGGTTCAAAATCAAAGTCTGGGACTACCAAACCCATCTACATCATCAATAATTTGGTTACTTCCTTTTAAATTTTCATAAAATGGGCGACAGTCAGCTGGTATTAACTCAAATATTGACTTCAAATCATCAAGTTTAGGTTGGGCTATTGCCTTGCCATCGGGCCATAAAGGGACCAATTCATTCCTTTGGATGTTAACTCTAATAATTCTTTTTCCTGCCCGCTTTTTAATATCCAGTTCTTCGAATTCCGATTCTTCTTTGATGTCACTTCGCATGAAAATAGAAAAAGGAAACTCTTTCTTCAAAGAATTTCTTTAGTACGTAGCCAGTTCACTTTCTTCTTACTTGTGTACATTTTTCTGTTTATAATATTTTCTTCGATGGTTTTGCAGCTCAAAAAGTTTTAATTTTTCATTCTTATGACCTTCAAAGGATTTCGTGTTTTACATTTCCTCATTATATTCATGTAATCATCTACTGTGTATATCCTTTCATATTCTTTCAGCTTTGACTCTATTTTTGAAAAATCCGTATCATTAGGCAGGAACGTGTGCCCTGGCTCTAAAAATCTTAAAGAAATACTTTTCAAATTGCTGTGTGAATGTAGAGCTGTCTTCAGCATTAAAGTTAGCTTGATGTTGCGATTTTGTCCTCCGCAAGAATCACTCCACAAAATAAGGTGCTCTGTGTGTGGACGCAACTCATTATCAATATGATGAAGTAAACACGAGCCAACTTCTTGGGCCCCTCTACCGGCTTCTCCCTCAACCCATACATAGCAGTGACCTTTGTCATCAACGCTTTTGGATCATTATTGCGAAATGGAATTTCTTGGTGCATTTTGCAGGAATGTATCAAATGCTTTTGAATCATTTTAGGAAATTACATTTCCTTTAAGCTGTAAGATCAAGACGCATGGAACATTTATGAAAAAATATTATATCCTAACTATTATTTGCTATAATGTTTCAAGAGTTTTGAACCATATTTGCTTTATTTTTTATGTTTCCTTCGTAGGTGTGGGTTGGTATAACCCATCATAAAATAATATTTATAGTTGACAGAATAGAATGTGTCTTTGTGACATGAAAATAGAGATCATTTTCGATTGTTTGGCATCAAAATCTTGGTTTTGCTTAGTTTGTGGATTGGATCATTTCTGCACAACACGGTCCATTTTATAATATGATTTTATGAATGCCCGTAATCTAAACTTTATAGTTGAACAATTACTAAAGGTAACCGTACAAGCGTATATTGAACGAGTTTCAATGGGTTTGGAAAGGTTACCTAGCTAGCATACGCCTAAGTTCTATGAGACGGAACATGGAGCATTTAAGGTTATACACGTTACATCAATTTATTTTTGTTTACTTACAATGATCTTGGTGAAGTAATTGGTCTTCCAAGTAGCCTTGTCCTCCCTACCCATCGTGGCGTGTGGTGTAGGGACTTCGTAGAAATTTAAGGACTGCGAACGAAAATCACACAAGTGTTAGGATGCTTCATTTATATCGCAATTTTCCGTAAAATAGCCACAGTGTTAAAACGAATATATTATCACTCGTTAAAGTACTCGATATCGTGAAGATATTACACATGATTGATCAAATAAATTAAGATGAAATTATTTTTAAACTCACCAAAACCAAAACGCACTTTACTCAGTGCGGGACAAAATATGATAGAGATAGAGATGGAAAGTTCTGGGAATTAAGTTCGCTTCGCAGTGACATTAGCATCTACTCAAATCGCCTAATAGCAAAACAAAAATCGCCTAATAAAGAATTGCCGAACAAAGTAGAATATTATTTTAGATTACCTTAGTAAACAGATAAGTACTTGTTATGATTAAGAATTAAGATGAGTTAAGTTTATTACAGTTATTATTCATAAATACAATTATAGGTCTTTTTAACTTAGCCTATCGCAGTCCACTTCTGGACATAGGCCTCTCCCATGCTGCGCCATCGCCACTACATTTTGTCCTCCGTATTCCGCATCCAGTCTGTCCCAGTCACCTTTTTGAGGTCGTTGGTCCATTTAGCAGGGGCGCGTCCCACTCTACACTTGCCGATACGCGGTCTCCTTCCCCAACTTCATTTCTGATTTTATCTTTCAAAGAAACTTCGATAATAGCCCGCTCCATAGAACGCTGAGCGACCTTTTTATGAACCAGCCTAACTGTCAGTGTTCACGGTGCGGACTGTATATAATAACGGGTAGGAGTTAGGACACACTGGTTAAAGACATTGGTCTTTAAATATTGCGGATCTTCGCTTGTCGTTGTCATATGTTTAAATTTATTTTTAATAGTCGACTAAAATACATGATAATGAAAATTGGGCGTGCTTGTTTTGAGGTCAACACTAAAATCAACGAAAAAAAAAAAAACAATAATGACGTTTTCTGTTACAAAATGCTAATGTTGAACCTATAACCAAAAATCCAATACAATTACGATTATTTTTAATAGTTACTTTTATCAGAATTTGTGTAAGTGTTGTGTGTACAAGATGTCGTTGTTTCGAAAGCCGAAGAAGATTCAACGTCGAGTGTTTTGTGCTGATGATGACGAGGATGGGGGTGAGCCCGAAGCTCCTCCGCCGCCAGTCATCAGTCAAGAAAAGGAGAGAAAAGAAAAGGAACCCAAGACTTCCAAGAAAACTGCTCTGTTGAGTTTCGCCGACGAAGGTAACGAGGCGTAGAGATTTTCAAGGCTGATCGTGATTGCCTCGGCTTTTCTCGTTTTCTCGTTATGAAGTTGTTCACTGGTGTTTTCTATTTCCACAGCATTTTGTATTTTCATTTACTAGACCAGCCTTGGAGCATTGATTCTTAGATATTGCGTCTGTGATCCAATGAAGAAGCTAACCTTTTCGAATAAGGATATTTTAAAATAGGCTGAATAAAATGTGCAATGTGCAATGGGCATCACTTTAGATTACGGGCATTACTCTATGATCTCTGAATTTATTCTAAAAAGAGAGAGAGATTGTTTGCCATATTTTAACACAATACTCTGCCCAGCAGACCACCCTGTGACCTAATTATTTAGACCTTATTCAGACACTGAACTGGTTGCTTAGAATCCAGCAGCCATAGTTTTCTTAGCATGTCATTGGGAGCAAAAGCAACAGCTACAAATGCATCTAGAAAATAATACCATCTAATATGGATACTTTGATACATACTAAAAATTTTGGATTTCAGAAGAAGAAGTGGAAGTGTTCAAAGTCAAGAAGTCTTCTCAAAGTAAGAGATTAGCAAAGAAGCGTGAGAAAGAGAAGCAGAAACGTGATGTGAGAACTGATGGTGATAATAACAAATATGACACTATCATTATTGAGGTAAGGTGGACATTAGTGGAAAAGCCACACTAAAACTGTTTTGGACATGGTTTTTTAGTGTTCAGTGCACTTTTATAATATGTCCTTGTGCTCATAATTGTGCACAAGTGTGTCCTTGTGTTTGTAATTGGAGTTAGGCCCATCTTATCAGAAACTGTATTTTAATATTTGAAAAAATTCTTAGTTTTTCAATGAATTGAATCATCTTTTCGATGTCGATTGAGTATAACTCAGTTCACTTATTTGAATATTTTTATTAGAAAAATAAAAACATAATGTATAAGTGTACTGAAAAATAGTACATAATTACAAGCCAAAAAAAAAAAAATTGTGACATCAACAGACAATAAATAGATGATTTCTGATTATGGATACCTAATGATTAAAAATAGGGAAGGACACCTAACTAATTAACTGAAAAGATTGCCCTTGTTATGAATCAACAAAATCTGTGGCCTGTATCGTCTTTATTACACTGTATTGCTCTTAGACCTATTTTCCACTCAGCTAGACGTGGGCGGCCATAGCCACTAGCAACTAGTTTTGTAACAAGTCATGGACACAACAGTGCATATACTGCATGACTTCTTTAAATTACCAATAAACTCACATGGCCAGCCCGATACTAGTTGGGTAGTGGAAAATAAGTTTTAGCCATAAATACAACAAAAATACTGTAAACCAACTCTAAATCCAGGACGACCTCACTGAGCTCAACAACGACAAACCCAAGACAAAGAAGAAGGTGACATTAGAGGGGCTGATTCTGTCCGGTCGGGAGGCGCTGGCGGCTGATGGGGCGGGTGATGTCTCCGACGAGAGTGCGCCCGAGGAGGATGACGCTGATGAGGACGACAGGGGGTTCCACCGGTACCGCGCCGACACCGTGAGGGCCGCTCTGTTGGGCGCGCCGGGCCGCATTCCCGACGCCGCGCTCATTCACGCCGCACGCAAGACCAGACAGCAGGTATGAGAGGTGAGGGACTAGCGCTGGCTGCAGACTGCTGTTCCACATTGAGGATGGGTTGGTTTCAGATTTTTTAGGAAATTGCAGGCTATATTCCGACATCTTTGTTAATGTAACGGGTGTTCTGATACAAAATCAAAAGTCATTTATTCAAGAAGAAGGCTGGAAGAAAAAGGCGCAACAACCTCCCCAGCAGCACAGCTGTCTGTTCAGTTAGATAAACTTGATTCTATGAAATAACTAGTTGGTAAGCAAAATGGAAGAAAAGGAGATGTCGAAAACCAATCAAATGAATGTTAGGTCTTAATTCTGCAACATTCATTATGATCTGAGTCGCACTTATTTTATTTATGCACTAGAGCAGGGCTGTCCAGACAACGGCCCGCGGGCCGCTGCGGCCCGCGACGGATGTTTTAAAGTGTAAATTAATCAGAAAATAGTTTTATTTCTTCAGTTAGAGTCTAGTATCACTTATTTATGTGAAAGTACGTATTCAACAATGAACTTTATAAAATCTAAGTATAGATCTTCATTGTTTAGATAAGTCACTTCTTCATGCAATGCGTCTGGCAACAACGAATGTTGACGTTGATATCGATATGATTGTTAAAGATAAATTAACAAAGAACCAATAATCGTATAAAGAAATGGTACCTTGTATTTTTTTTACTTGAAAACTGAAAATATTTGTTTCTGCGACCCTCCGGCTTTTGTAGTAAATTTAATTAGCCCGCGAAGGTATGTAGTTTGGACAGCCCTGCACTAGAGAAATCAGCAGGGTTGGCACTGGAATTACTTAAAAAATCTTTGTTATCATTATTCTGAAATACTTAATCTCAGAAAAAGCATATCCTTAGCATTATTACGGTATTCGAACATGCTGACGCATTTTATCTTAAAGCAGTAATATGCTTGAAGAATATGTCATGCATAGTTCGAAATAATATTTGTTGCATTTTATATGGGAGAAGTAGTAGTTTCTTTATAATTAGATAATCTTCTCTGTTTGCTTCTGTGGGGAAATTACATTGTCAGTCTTCTGCCTGATGTAAGGCTACACCACAAAATGTTTATACCACAAATCATATCAGGTTGGTTAATCTGTGAATTTGTATGGTAGATTGACAGACATTTAAAAGTTTGTCCCAGCAAATTTCACAGGAAATATAGAACTGTATTATGTACCATTTTTTTTTTCAATTTGCGGTGCTGGTGACAAGACATGACATTTCAAATATTTGGCTAAAGTGACATTTAAAATATTTTTCTAAAACAAAATCTACCATTAATTCTCTTGTTTTTTGATATTCAAACCAATGTGTTTGTCCCACCTTTTTAAACCCGTTTGTAAAAACTGAAACCCCACCACCCACTAGGTTTCAGTTTTGACACACAAAATGACTCTCAAACACTGTTTCTCAACCCTTTGCTCAACCTGGATTTACTGTTCACTATTAATTAAATAAAATTGTTCCAATAATTATTCCATTATTAAATCCCGTTCCCCCATTTGGTCTTGTCCCCAACACTGCCGTTACCCCATAATCCAGCAGTTCCACTCATTGTAGGCTCGCGAGTTGGGTGGAGCCACCGTCGGCGCAGATTACATTCCCGTGAAGTCCGAGTCCGCACCGGGTTCCCGGTTAGTGCGGGATGACGGATCCGGCGACGATGAAGAGGAAGGCCGGATTCTTGTCAGGGGACTGGACTTGCCCAGTGATAAGCCTAAACGTGAGTACATTTCAATAACGCTCTTATCTAAAAAAGATGATCCGAAGGTGTTTATTTTACTTACTTTCTTGAGTATTCAAGTAACATAACTCATAAATAAATTATTATACAATTAGCCATATTTGTTACGGTCGCCAATCATCTTTCATTCAACACTAGCTTCGGCCCGCGACTTTGTCCGCGTAAAATTTTTGCTACCCCGACCCTTCCTGTCGCATCGAATTGCCTGCCAGTTTTCGTCCATTTTTCGTTGCTGCTCCGGTCTTTTTGACTGTAGCGTGATGTTATATAGCCTTCCTCAATGAATAGGCTACCCAACACTAAAATGAATTTTTCAGTTTGGACTAGTAGTTCCTGAGATTAGCGCATTCAACCAAACAATTGTACAAACAAAATCTTCAGCTCTATAATATTAGTATAGATATAGTAAATATAATAATTATATAGTATAGATACAACCTGACACTCATCTGCAGATTGCAAAAACCGGAGGATAAATGGAATTTCGCGAGCCGCCTTTGTGCAAAATATTATGATGTATGAAAGTAAACTAAGCAAAAGAAGTAAGGGTTGAAGCAGATGGCGATCTATGGTTTCTGCCTACCCCTATGGGAAAAAGGCGTGTCTTTATTTATTTATGTATGAGGAAGATAGGTGGAAAGAGAGTAGGGAAGCCTTTGCCCAGCAGTGGGACATTAATATGTTAAAATAGTATATCAAGCATACCAACTTATCAACTTCTATTGTCCTAGGTGGCACAGCAGCAGCTTCGGAAGAAGAGCTGGACAGCGAGGCGGAGGAGTGGGTGGAACAACAGATGCAGAAGGCACGACCCGTCCTCCTGGATCTGACTGGTCTGATGACATTGTATTCTATTCAAGAGCCCACCCGACAAATGTACTGTCTCACACTAAACTATCTTCTTAAATGGGAGTCAGCTCGGCGAGTAGCGTGTGCTGATTGATTGTTTCACAAAATGCGCTAAAGCCAGCTAGCTTTTGATTGCCAATCTATTTACTGGGATAAAAAGTACCCTTTATCATTCTCCAAGGAATAAACTATGTCTATGTAAGAAATACGTCTATCCGTTGCCTCATTGCCTGTGTATAAGAAGGACAAACCAATGAACACTTTTTCGTATTCATAATCTTAGTTTAGTAGCCAATCACTACGCGCCGTTCCCCAGACACGCCCCCGAGTTTTTGGACTCCCAATTAAGATTCTAATTTAGTCCGGATTTTAAAATATAAAAAATGAATTTAAGATTTTCTGTTCATCTTTAGAACTGACTTTCCACCTTAGGCAAACAATAAATAAATTTTAAGTAACACATTTTAGGTTTCATCTGTGTCTTGAAGTTTTAATAATTTATCAGTTCATACGATTTTACTAGCCGACAAGTATTAACTTGATTGATCAATCTTTCAGAAAAGCAGAGTACATTACGAAATAGAGAAGAAGTTCATCTTATATCAGCTACAAATAAACACATGGTCAATATTTCCTACAGGTGAAGCCGCAATAGAAGTGAATCCATTCTCGGTAGCGTTGCCGCCGCCTCAGATGTCTGCGCCCGAACACTTGCGGCCTCTCACGACGGGCTCGCAGCCACCCGCGACTGCCCAAGAACTGGTGGAGGCGCTTAGGAGCCGGTCAGTAACTGTACCTGTAGTTCAAATGTTGAAGACAAGCTGTTCGCCTGTCCGTAATATTATTCATATGCTTTTTGCATACAAAATTTCCTCCCCTCCCCTTCAGAGGAGGTTATTTTTAAAACCCTTAATGCTCACCTTCATTATCTATGGAACTCTTGTGCAAAATTTATTGTTTCTTGATGCAGCGGTTTAGGCTGTATGTTCTTTGTCACACAATTTATATGGTACTATAATATATAATACTATATAATAGTATTTAATACTAGGGTTTGCTTTTAATTAATTGAAACGCACTCTTTAATTCCAATTGTATCTTATTTATTCAAAAACAGCTTAGTATTACTAAAAGAAATACAATCATCGTGGAGTAAAAGGAGATGTTTCATTTTCGGCCATCAGATGTACATTTATCGAAAAAGAGATAAAAATACCACAAATTGGAGAAAAACATTCTCTGGTGAATTTGAGCCTGATTTGTTGTGTACAAAAAATAATAGTTTTTCGATTATTGCCATATTTTATTCAACATGGCGTCTCGTTTGCTTGCAGACTTCGTTCGTTCTGAAATCATGTCTCATCAAATCAATGTAACGTAGAAAATAATTAAAAATATGTGCATTCTTGTAGTGTTAAAAATAAATTACTATTATTCTCTTATACATATTTTTGAGTAAACATAATTACTAATAATTAAATGGTCACATTTCATCGTTACAAAAATCTTTAGTCTCCATTTTTGAAGTGTGTTTCTAAACGAGTTCAAAATAACCATTTGCTAACTCTTAAGACAAACGTCAAACATTTTTGATTTTTATTTTGTACATAAAAACCATTTGATATTATGAAAAAAAAAAATTACTTTACTCTAGTCAGGGGCAAGTTTCCCAGCTTCGCTAAAAGGTACATGTTATGGCCGGAGCCCCATATAAAAATGAAACATCTCCTTTAAAATTCTACTTTTATTACCTAAACTACAATTATAATTAGTAAGGTTCCATATCTAACACCAACTTAAACGACCCATCAGGGTCTACACACTTCAGCACATTGGCTTGATCGCCACAAAACACTTTCACAGAAGGACTAACTATGAACGCCATACTCTCCACAAAACTGTTGCTCCTATTCGTATAGATGTCGTACCATTCGTCTAGCAGCTGTACCTTATACCAGCATAGGATCGCGTTGCATTCCCCCTCTTCAGCCACAGTGACATGAATGACCTCGGATTTCATGTTACTACAACGACTGATTTCAAATTCTTCAGACAATGTTTCGTATTCCATGCGAGCCATGTCTAGGTACACTGCTTGGGATACCTGGTACCTGTTAACGTGTTTCGCCATCGAATAGCCAACATTTTCATCCAAAACTCGGTTGTTTATTTCCAACCATTTACTGTTTATCATTTGTCCCATAATAGTCACAGATACAGGCAAACATAGACCTCCAGGAATTAGATGAACCTGCATCAAATGTTCAACTATCCTTTTTCTTCTCACATCAAAGTCACCATTAAATTCTATGATATTGCTGAAAATAACATGAAATTTCTTTTCTTTAAAGACGTCGTGAGTCCAAGAGTCTGATACTAGAATTGTGACTTTTTCTTCCGGTATTGCGTTTGCCTCTAAAATTCCCAGTAGGAACGCTTCATCGTCGGCAGTTTTCACGTGACATATAAGTGAGTTAGCTCCCCGTTTCATCAATAATACACCGAACATAGGGAATGGACTCAAATCGACCATGTCGACCAAGGATACGTCTACAGTTTGTCCTAGATGGATGCACACAGTTGCCATGCTTTTCCTTATCATATCCATATATTCTACGTCATTTAGGAAGGCTAAAGTTTCTGGTGAAATTCTCGTAATATTTGTATTCATGTCTCGTACTGTAGTCAACCTACCACCGTATGTTAGGAAAGGGATGTTAGCATTCTCATGTTTGCGAAGCTTCTTAGGTAGTACGTCAAAGAAGACGGCTTGTTGCCACGCGCTCGCTTTAGATTCACTTCTGGGGTCACTGGTGATCATTATATCGTCTGTCAGATGTAAATTGAACCAACCGACCACCATGTTCATTTCACCGTTGTCTGTCGCAGTTAGACTCGCAATATAAGGCTCCTGTCCATACAGCTTCTCACAAACATCGTCGTAGTTATTAAAGTCTATTTTCAACAAGGATTGAGGTTCAGACATGTATTTTAAACTATCGTAGGAATTTACGTCTTCGCTGTAATACGTTTCACCGAAGTAAGTTGTTGTATGCACGTTCATAGGTGTCATACTTAGAATGTCTTTTGTTTCTTGGCAAAGTTTGTATTTTTTATCGAGTTCTTTGCAATTAATACCGGCGACGAAGAACTCGGCTCTTCCTGGAATAATTTTGCTCTTTTGTTGAAGTAAATTCTCCCAAGCATGGCAAATAGACTGTAGGATATATTCTCCAAATAAACCAGGGTCAATCGTGTCCGTTAGTAATACAGATCGGATCCCATAGATGTCGTTGTGGGTGAGAACGACGGATGGTTTGTTGATGACGACCACGTCTTGTGCGTTTTCTTGCATCACGCACTCAGCTAGTCTAGCCATTGTGCTGGAAGCTTCACAGGCTGTGATAGCTACAGGATTGCACTCATTGGCATATAATGCTAAAAGTCCTGTTCCTGTATCGATATCTAAGACACTATCCACGGTAGGAATCACACAACTCCTGATAGCTTGTCTATACGCCTCATTCCGAATCCTATCATTCAAATACCTGAACTGACATCTCGGGAACAGAAAACACTTTGCGTTGTTTAAATTCTTCTCGATGCTAACGAAGCTATGATCAATATTTAGCGCCTTTTCAAAATGGCAGAGAGCTTCAGAAAAATATCCGTAGCGATATAGGTACCTACCAATATCGTTCAGCAGTTCCACATTTCCCGGGAACATTTTAATGGCTTTTTCGAAGTTTACGAATATGTCTGCTTTATTGTCAACAGCGGCTAATTCTTCGTTCATCTGAGATAGTACTGCTCGGAATTCGATCTCGAATCTCTTCTTGATGTGCGGTTGCTTGTAGAACGCACACATGTACATGTCGAAGGCTTTCTTGAAACTGTTATGTGAGGCGAGCTGCCGCGCTAGGATTATGAAGTTGTAAGCTACGTCGGCCATTTTGATCTTGTTTTTGTTTCACTGTTTCACAGGGTTGATTTTATAAGTTCACTCACTGTGTAATATTGAACTTACTTCATGTATTTTGCACTTCTATTTCATAAACTTGACTAATGTTACTAGACTAGGAAATCATGACTTTGATTCATTTACAATGGAGACGTCTTGCTTATTCGAAGTTCAAACTTATACTGATCATAAGTACAAGTAGTCCGAACACGTAAATTATGTGCAGAGGTGTAAAATACGATTCAGGTAATAGTGGTATAGAGGTGGGGATAACTAATCATTAAAAATCCATTAATTAAAGGTCCAAATACAATGAGTATACTACGACAGTTGTTTAATACTAATCCTATTATAAATTAGTACATGAAGTGCTGTTAAAAATTATCTGTAATTAGTAAATAACTTGCTGGCTTGTTCGAATTCCGACTTGTTGCTATTGTTACTGAAAACAATAGAATTTAAGAATTAGAAAGGTGTTACTAAGTAACAGCTTAGAAATGTTTAATGCAGTTTCTTAGAACTGTGTTTTACGAATGCCTTTAGAGATGTTGTTAATGATAAACATTTCATGGAAGGGAATATTTTGCGAAGAATGCCCCTTATGTTACTTGCAAGGAGTATTTTTGCGGCGAACATTAAAGATTGTTATGAATTTGACATTTGATATATATGGATGTTCATCTGTTTCTTCATAACTTCTAAACTGCTTATCATAATGTGACAAATGTTTAGTAGTTAAGTTTCAGTAAGTTCAAATACTTAAACCTGTCTACCAATAAAACACGCCCTAAAAACTAGAAAACAAGAAAATATTCTCATCTGAAAGCCGAGGTTATACAGTGGGCCATACTTTGTCGTTATTTTCAATAGTCAGGTTTTAGTTTTTGCTCTATCTTTTTTAGGGTTCCGTTGCCAAATGGCAAAAAACGGAACCCTTATAGATTCGTCATGTCTGTCTGTCTGTCCGTCCGTATGTCACAGCCACTTTATTTCGAAACTATAAGAGCTATGCTGTTGAAACTTGGTAAGTAGATGTATTCTGTGTACAGCATTAAGATTTTCACACAAAAATAGAAAAAAAACCAATATATTTTGGGGTTCCCCATACTTAGAACTGAAACTCATTTTTTTTTTCATCATTGCCATACGTGTGTGGTATCTATGGATAGGTCTTCAAAAATGATATTGAGGTTTCTAATATAATTTTATTCTAAACTGAATGGCTTGCGCGAGAGAGAGACACTTCCAAAGTGGTAAAATGTGTCCCCCCCCGTAACTTGTAAAATAAGAGAATGATAAAACTAAAAAAAATATATGATGTACATTACCATGTAAACTTCCACTGAAAATTGGTTTGAACGAGATCTAGTAAGTAGTTTTTTTTTAATACGTCATAAATCGTAAACCGCAATTTACCTTTCATTCAATCAACTCAAATATAAAAAAACTTTAGAGGTGTCAAGGGACATCCGGATGGAACGAAGTTCCTTTCCAGGATTCATAATAGTTATAATTTTTTAATTATTTATTATGTACAAAAAACCTGTATACACTCAACAAAAATATTCTCTCTCTCTCCCTCTCTCTCCCTCTCCCTCCCTCTCCCTCTCTCTCCCTCTCTCTCTCCCTCTCTCCCGCTCTCTCCCTCTCTCTCTCTCTCCCTCTCTCCCTCTACCACTCTCCCCCTCTCCCCCCTCTCCCCCTCTAACAAAAAAAAACATGCAAAGTCAAAGTTTTTAAGACTGTCATATTGTTGCTCATCAAACTCATGAACTTAATTTTGTATTATTACTTAATACTAACATGTGAAACAACTTCATCGAAATAATCCTTTTCTTGAATGCCATTTTAACAATTACTTTACAACCCTCAGCTTGAACGACCTTCAAGTGGAGCGCGAATCGACAGCGGAAACACAAAAAGACCTTCGCGAGAGGTTGCTCACTTCGGTGAGAATACGAGACAGCCGGGCGTCGCGCTGTGGAGATTTAGACGCCGCGTATAGACGGGCTCAGGCTATTCGCGGATACCTTACAGATCTTATCGAGTGCCTTGACGAGAAAGTAAGTGTATTTCTAGTCCTTTTATTCATCATAATTAGCCTGTAGTGTTCCCACTGCTGGGACACAGGCCTCCTCTCGGTGAGAGGGAGTGGGCCATAATCTACCACGCGGGCTCAGTGCGGGTTGGTAGGTGTCAAATGTCTTTTTATTGTTGGTTCTAGGATGTGCCGGTTTTCTCACGATGTTTTCCATCACCGTTTTGAGAGCAGTGGTGATGAAATGATTTACACAAAATAAAGCGCCAGCTTGGGTTTGAAACCACCTACAAGTCGTAAGTTTAGGATCGATACCACTGGACCACCACTGCTCTCTAAATCCTTTTTGTTAAACTAACGATAATAGGTAAAAGTAAAGGTAAAGGTAACAATGATGAAATGTAATTTTGATGAATATTATAACGGTTTGTGCACCATCTCTTCCTACCAATTTGTACGCCACGGTAGGCGGCTGAACATGTCTGATCTTTTCTGTATCTCCTTATTATCTTGCATACAATGTATGTACACCATGTTTAAACAAATAAAATTTACTTACTTACTTAGGTCACCCAATTAGCTAGGAGATACCGAGAAATTTAGCTTATATTTTATACCCATTGAATGTCTTTCAACCAGACGTCAGTTCGTGTGGAAACGACTCATTTCTTATTGTTTATTTATTAAAGTTTCTGAAACATAATAACTCCCAGTAAATGGGAATTGCATTAAGGTTGAAAATGTCTAACTGTCACATAGACAAATAGGTCTGTGACGTGTTAGTGACGTACCACCCATATGGTAGTAGTAATGACGAAGCCGACTATACAAGCGCAGACTTAAATACTAGTTCTTTCTTACTCTTCAATTAATATTAATTTATTTGTCAGATGGTACATTAAGTGGTCTTAAGATTAATCAATGGTATTATTAACTTACTGGGATACCTATCATTCAGACTCTCATACAATTCATGTAAGTTCCTGTTGACCAGGCAATACTTTACCCACGTGTTGGGTATCGATATCAAAAGAGAATTTAAAAAAAAAATAGGGCGTAGGTCAATGCCCGTAATCGGTCAGCTTACCGCGTGGGCCGGGCTACTTTTCCGTGAAAAAGCCATTCAATGGGAATAATATTGGCTACGCTTTCACCTTAAACGATTTATAGATTCCGAAACATTCAACCAAAAAAAAAAAAAAACAAAATCAACAAACGTACGTTCAAAGTTTACAAACTTACAAAATATGTATCTGTATTGTGCAGATGCCACAACTGGAGGCGTTAGAAGCTCGCGCGCTGGCTCTACACAAGCGTCGCTGTGAGTTCTTAGTAGAGAGGCGACGAGCCGACGTGCGGGACCAGGCGCAAGATGTACTTGCACCACCCGGTAAGATATAACATTTCTAGCAGATTTCTATTATGACGAATAAGCTTCCTTATCTATAAATCAATTGTGAGTTTTTATAATTATTTAGTTAGGAGGTGAATGTAATAAATTTAGATTTGTAAGGATTAAGTATCAAATGATTGTCCAGCCATGAGGTTACTCAAGCAAAACCTTCATTTGCTGCTTTTGTATCGTCTTCCACGTGTTAGAGCTGAACAATAATATTGTGTCATCTGCAAAAGTTATTATTTGACCATTTTGTAAAAGCAAATTGCAGAGAGCATTAATAAATATTATAAACAGCATAGGACCCATTATACTGCCTTGAGGCACTCCGAAGGTAGCATTTTCATCATGGCTTACACTGTTATCAATTTTTATAACCTGTTTTCAGTTTGTCAAGTAATCTTGGAAAAGTTGGTCAGGTATTTTTCGAATCCTAAGGTCTCGACTTTGTTCAGGAGGATGAGTACAGAGACGGTGTCGAAGGCCTTTGCTAGGTCTAAGAATATCTAGAGACTTCTGTCCCCTATCCATGCTTTTATCTACATACGAAGTTTGTGAAGAGCGTCTCGGCGCTTGATGTTTTTTCTCTGAACCCAAACTGATAACCCGAGAGAAGTTTATGAGTTTCTAGATAGTGTTTTAGCCGCTTATATATTCGTTTTTAAGGAAGAAGAAGAAGAAGAAGAAGGAAGACGACAGATTGGTCAATAATTGGACATCAAAGTGTTGTCTATAATTGACAGTTTATTATTGTTAGTTTTCACAAAAATAATTATTTATTTAATCCTAAGACTCGCTATCGATTGTCCTAACGAGCAATTATAGAACAATAGAAGGGCCATAAAATACGTTAGCGAGCAAATGGGCACTGGGTAATTTTTGTTTTTATATTTTATTACGTGCCCTGTACTAATGCATATTGTCTCTAATTGGGTGAAATCAGGAAGAGGTGTGTCTGTCACTAGCTGCGCTTGCGCAGATTTTTATTTTTCATTGTCGCCCCGCTCCTGTTGGTCGTAGCGTGATGTTATATAGTGCCTTCTTCGACAAATGGGCTAGCAAATACTAAAAGTACAACATTTTTCAATTCGAACTAGTAGTTCCTGAGATTAGCGCGTTCCATCAAAGAAACAAACACTTCAGCTTTTTTTAATATTTTCTATTCAGCGTTATATTTTTTACAAGCACTTTGATTTGATATGTCACACAGTACAGTTTGCGAACCTATTGTTCTTTATTTTCTAGTTTGGCCCCCAAAATGGACCCTCGTATTTCATCATTCAACCATGTTCGGGTCACAGAATATTATGTGTGTACCAAAGGAGACGGATACGCTTTCATACAATCTTGGGCCTGGATGTAAAAAGATGAAATTGGTGTCTATTGATAGGTACTATATTATTAAACAATCACTGATAATTTTGCAGGTTTTGGCAATCTGAGAACCGAGTTAAATAAAATTTAGGAAAAGTGAGGTTACGTAACAATCTACACTAAACAGCTGATTTTTGAAGTGCGATTCTCATTCTTTAAAATACAGTTGGGGTGTTAAATATAAAGAATATAATTATAATTCATCATCATCATCATCATTTCAGCCGAAAGACGTCCACTGCTGGTCATAAGTCTTCCCCGATTCGGGGGGGTTTACTGTTCTCTCTATTCTTAATCATTATATAAGTATTTGTAGAAGGGCTGGTGGCTAAGTAATAACAGCCGCACGGGTTAACCGATCAGGTTAAGCTACGCTTGCCGCGGTTGGTCCGTGGATGGGTGACCATCTTTACATACCAAGACCCTTCCGTGCCTCGGAAAGCATGTTAAGCCGTTGGTCCCAGCTACCTTTCGTAGATCTTAGACAGTCGTTACGGGTCATCAGAAGCCCAGTCTGACAACCAGTCTTACCAAGGGATATCATATTACCCAGTTACTGGATTGTGGAACTCAGATAGGCAGTCACTCCGTGTAAAATACTGGTACCCAGCTGCATCCGGTTAGACAGGACGCCAACTTCAACATAATTGGGGAAAGGTATTTCTAGAGTGAGGGAGAGAAAATAAAAATGTTTTTCAACAATGTTTTTTAGTTATCTTGAATTATGATTAAATTGTCATCTAGATTCTGTGCAGGTGGTACTATATTATCTAGGTACCTAGCCCAACTAAGGTACCATATTATTTTCATAACAAGAGGTGGTCTTTGATCCAACTACCAGCAACCTTGGCAAACAGGGTCACTGCATTTTACCTGAAAGATGTAAAAAGTGGTTAATAACAGATAACATGATTAAGTACTTTAAAAAAATCTTGGTCCGATAGTTACTTAGTTCTATATAATGTATCTACATGGGACTTTTAAATGTTTACCTATACTTTATTATATTAATTAATACCGAACTACCTGCTAAATATCTCAAATATTATGTTCACTGATAACATGTGTGATTATTGGAGAGCGAGGAATACTGTCCTACCGTGATACAGTTTATACTATGTAGTACAGACGTCAGTGTGAATTACTCTCTAACAACCAAACAACCATTTACGTTTGATATGAGATCTTATTTGTTTGTTTTTATACGTACATATAACTCATTGTACCTAATGTTGTTATTGTGCTACTAGAAATAAGAATTTTGCCCCTAAAACGACCCACTGACCTTTTATTTTTTATTATTATTTTGTTAGTAAAATGGTGAAGGAAAAAATATTGTAAAGATTGCAAGCCAGCGTTGTAGTTGTTAGTGAGATAAACAAGAAGTGAGTAATTACTTACAGATTGTGGTGTACGCCATTGACGAATTACTGCTAATATCATTTCGTCATCCAAATCTCGACGATCTGTTGTATTACAGCGATTAGTCGCTATGCGACAAGTTACACAACGATCCATTGAGTCGCTTTCCAATCGGTGGGCTGTTTGTAGAATCCAAAATGACAAGTCCAAGTCCAACGTTTAAGCGGGGTTCTCCATGTCGGGTATGGTAGCAAGGCAAGGGTCGTACAAGAAGGTAGCTCCGAAGTCCGTAGAATGAAAGCAGGAGTTGTGGAAACATCAATAAAACTATGGGTGGAAACACGATACGCACATGCAATAAACAATATGAAACGAGTGAGTGTCAGCGTTATGTCATGCATGTCATGTCAGAGTTAGCACAGACTAAACATACATTAATCGATTAACAAACGTGGATCAATTTATGTTAATTATATAAATATTTAATTGGTTTAAGCTGTGCAGTATGTTATTTCTAATAGATTTAATTAATCATCTGGTGAAGGCATCTTCTTAAATAGTATGAACGTTAATCGATTATAATTTAATCGATATTCCATTTACTTGGGAACCTTAACTTAATTTTAGGATTTCTCATTTTCCAGATTGTAAATTGAGTTGATTTTTCAGATTTTGATATAGAAAAATATAAGCTTTTTTTTAAACCATTTCTCCACTTATTACATTTTGGCCCAGAAATGCCCGTCTCCTTTCAATTTCCGTAGTTCTGTAGACTCGGAGCTAATTGGCTGTGACAGTTGGATAGACAGACAGATAGTCAGGCAGACGCATAAGTGATCTTATAAGGTTTCCCTTTCCATTAGGACCTTCGGAACCCTAAAAGGAGATTTTAATACTGTTTGTATTTTACGTTTGTTGCCAAATTAATGGCAATATACGCATGTTCTTTCAGTTTAGCGGATGCCAGATAAAAAAATAGGTTTAAAGACATTCATAGTGAAATTATCTGTTTTAGTCGAGTTTCTTGCGATAATCTTTGGAGATGCTAAGGTTATCGTTCTTACAGGTCGAGCCTTTAAGCCAGCCGACAACGAGGAGAAGACGCGTCGTGCTGCCGAGCGCGAGGGGCGGCGGCGCGCGCGGCGTCTGAAGCGTGAGGCGGCGGCTGCGGCGGCCGGCGCCACGCTGCACCGCGACGGAGACTCGTCGGACGACGAGCTGCCGCCGCACGAGATGCACCACTACACGCAGGAGAGAGGTCGGTCACTTTGTGTCGCAGCCGAGCGCGAGGGCCGGGCGGCCGGCGCCACGCGTCACCGCGACGGAGACTCGTCGGACGACGAGCTGCCGCCGCACGAGATGCACCACTACACGCAGGAGAGAGGTCGGTCACTTTGTGTCGCAGCCGAGCGCGAGGGCCGGGCGGCCGGCGCCACGCTGCACCGCGACGGAGACTCGTCGGACGACGAGCTGCCGCCGCACGAGATGCACCACTACACGCAGGAGAGAGGTCGGTCACTTTGTGTCGCAGCCGAGCGCGAGGGCCGGGCGGCCGGCGCCACGCTGCACCGCGACGGAGACTCGTCGGACGACGAGCTGCCGCCGCACGAGATGCACCACTACACGCAGGAGAGAGGTCGGTCACTTTGTGTCGCAGCCGAGCGCGAGGGCCGGGCGGCCGGCGCCACGCTGCACCGCGACGGAGACTCGTCGGACGACGAGCTGCCGCCGCACGAGATGCACCACTACACGCAGGAGAGAGGTCGGTCACTTTGTGTCGCAGGCGAGCGCGAGGGCCGGGCGGCCGGCGCCACGCTGCACCGCGACGGAGACTCGTCGGACGACAACACTTTTTCTGGATGTCCTAAAATTGCGACAAAAAAATCTTCTGTTGTAAAAAACTAACTTTTACTCTATTTCTTTTTTTCTAGACGCTATCCGCCAGCAGTCCACCACGCTGTTCAGCGACGCGCTCCCCGCGTGGCGCAGCGTGGCGGGCGTGTGCAGGCGCCTGGCGCGCTGGCGAGCGCGTGCCACGGCGCTGTACACGGACGCTTACGTCGCGGACTGCTTGCCGAAGCTACTGGCGCCTTATGTGAGACATGAGGTATGTATCGGGCGTGTGCAGGCGCCTGGCGCGCTGGCGAGCGCGTGCCACGGCGCTGTACACGGACGCTTACGTCGCGGACTGCTTGCCGAAGCTACTGGCGCCTTATGTGAGACATGAGGTATGTATCGGGCGTGTGCAGGCGCCTGGCGCGCTGGCGAGCGCGTGCCACGGCGCTGTACACGGACGCTTACGTCGCGGACTGCTTGCCGAAGCTACTGGCGCCTTATGTGAGACATGAGGTATGTATCGGGCGTGTGCAGGCGCCTGGCGCGCTGGCGAGCGCGTGCCACGGCGCTGTACACGGACGCTTACGTCGCGGACTGCTTGCCGAAGCTACTGGCGCCTTATGTGAGACATGAGGTATGTATCGGGCGTGTGCAGGCGCCTGGCGCGCTGGCGAGCGCGTGCCACGGCGCTGTACACGGACGCTTACGTCGCGGACTGCTTGCCGAAGCTACTGGCGCCTTATGTGAGACATGAGGTATGTATCGGGCGTGTGCAGGCGCCTGGCGCGCTGGCGAGCGCGTGCCACGGCGCTGTACACGGACGCTTACGTCGCGGACTGCTTGCCGAAGCTACTGGCGCCTTATGTGAGACATGAGGTATGTATCGGGCGTGTGCAGGCGCCTGGCGCGCTGGCGAGCGCGTGCCACGGCGCTGTACACGGACGCTTACGTCGCGGACTGCTTGCCGAAGCTACTGGCGCCTTATGTGAGACATGAGGTATGTATCGGGCGTGTGCAGGCGCCTGGCGCGCTGGCGAGCGCGTGCCACGGCGCTGTACACGGACGCTTACGTCGCGGACTGCTTGCCGAAGCTACTGGCGCCTTATGTGAGACATGAGGTATGTATCGGGCGTGTGCAGGCGCCTGGCGCGCTGGCGAGCGCGTGCCACGGCGCTGTACACGGACGCTTACGTCGCGGACTGCTTGCCGAAGCTACTGGCGCCTTATGTGAGACATGAGGTATGTATCGGGCGTGTGCAGGCGCCTGGCGCGCTGGCGAGCGCGTGCCACGGCGCTGTACACGGACGCTTACGTCGCGGACTGCTTGCCGAAGCTACTGGCGCCTTATGTGAGACATGAGGTATGTATCGGGCGTGTGCAGGCGCCTGGCGCGCTGGCGAGCGCGTGCCACGGCGCTGTACACGGACGCTTACGTCGCGGACTGCTTGCCGAAGCTACTGGCGCCTTATGTGAGACATGAGGTATGTATCGGGCGTGTGCAGGCGCCTGGCGCGCTGGCGAGCGCGTGCCACGGCGCTGTACACGGACGCTTACGTCGCGGACTGCTTGCCGAAGCTACTGGCGCCTTATGTGAGACATGAGGTATGTATCGGGCGTGTGCAGGCGCCTGGCGCGCTGGCGAGCGCGTGCCACGGCGCTGTACACGGACGCTTACGTCGCGGACTGCTTGCCGAAGCTACTGGCGCCTTATGTGAGACATGAGGTATGTATCGGGCGTGTGCAGGCGCCTGGCGCGCTGGCGAGCGCGTGCCACGGCGCTGTACACGGACGCTTACGTCGCGGACTGCTTGCCGAAGCTACTGGCGCCTTATGTGAGACATGAGGTATGTATCGGGCGTGTGCAGGCGCCTGGCGCGCTGGCGAGCGCGTGCCACGGCGCTGTACACGGACGCTTACGTCGCGGACTGCTTGCCGAAGCTACTGGCGCCTTATGTGAGACATGAGGTATGTATCGGGCGTGTGCAGGCGCCTGGCGCGCTGGCGAGCGCGTGCCACGGCGCTGTACACGGACGCTTACGTCGCGGACTGCTTGCCGAAGCTACTGGCGCCTTATGTGAGACATGAGGTATGTATCGGGCGTGTGCAGGCGCCTGGCGCGCTGGCGAGCGCGTGCCACGGCGCTGTACACGGACGCTTACGTCGCGGACTGCTTGCCGAAGCTACTGGCGCCTTATGTGAGACATGAGGTATGTATCGGGCGTGTGCAGGCGCCTGGCGCGCTGGCGAGCGCGTGCCACGGCGCTGTACACGGACGCTTACGTCGCGGACTGCTTGCCGAAGCTACTGGCGCCTTATGTGAGACATGAGGTATGTATCGGGCGTGTGCAGGCGCCTGGCGCGCTGGCGAGCGCGTGCCACGGCGCTGTACACGGACGCTTACGTCGCGGACTGCTTGCCGAAGCTACTGGCGCCTTATGTGAGACATGAGGTATGTATCGGGCGTGTGCAGGCGCCTGGCGCGCTGGCGAGCGCGTGCCACGGCGCTGTACACGGACGCTTACGTCGCGGACTGCTTGCCGAAGCTACTGGCGCCTTATGTGAGACATGAGGTATGTATCGGGCGTGTGCAGGCGCCTGGCGCGCTGGCGAGCGCGTGCCACGGCGCTGTACACGGACGCTTACGTCGCGGACTGCTTGCCGAAGCTACTGGCGCCTTATGTGAGACATGAGGTATGTATCGGGCGTGTGCAGGCGCCTGGCGCGCTGGCGAGCGCGTGCCACGGCGCTGTACACGGACGCTTACGTCGCGGACTGCTTGCCGAAGCTACTGGCGCCTTATGTGAGACATGAGGTATGTATCGGGCGTGTGCAGGCGCCTGGCGCGCTGGCGAGCGCGTGCCACGGCGCTGTACACGGACGCTTACGTCGCGGACTGCTTGCCGAAGCTACTGGCGCCTTATGTGAGACATGAGGTATGTATCGGGCGTGTGCAGGCGCCTGGCGCGCTGGCGAGCGCGTGCCACGGCGCTGTACACGGACGCTTACGTCGCGGACTGCTTGCCGAAGCTACTGGCGCCTTATGTGAGACATGAGGTATGTATCGGGCGTGTGCAGGCGCCTGGCGCGCTGGCGAGCGCGTGCCACGGCGCTGTACACGGACGCTTACGTCGCGGACTGCTTGCCGAAGCTACTGGCGCCTTATGTGAGACATGAGGTATGTATCGGGCGTGTGCAGGCGCCTGGCGCGCTGGCGAGCGCGTGCCACGGCGCTGTACACGGACGCTTACGTCGCGGACTGCTTGCCGAAGCTACTGGCGCCTTATGTGAGACATGAGGTATGTATCGGGCGTGTGCAGGCGCCTGGCGCGCTGGCGAGCGCGTGCCACGGCGCTGTACACGGACGCTTACGTCGCGGACTGCTTGCCGAAGCTACTGGCGCCTTATGTGAGACATGAGGTATGTATCGGGCGTGTGCAGGCGCCTGGCGCGCTGGCGAGCGCGTGCCACGGCGCTGTACACGGACGCTTACGTCGCGGACTGCTTGCCGAGGCTACTGGCGCCTTATGTGAGACATGAGGTATGTATCGGGCGTGTGCAGGCGCCTGGCGCGCTGGCGAGCGCGTGCCACGGCGCTGTACACGGACGCTTACGTCGCGGACTGCTTGCCGAAGCTACTGGCGCCTTATGTGAGACATGAGGTATGTATCGGGCGTGTGCAGGCGCCTGGCGCGCTGGCGAGCGCGTGCCACGGCGCTGTACACGGACGCTTACGTCGCGGACTGCTTGCCGAAGCTACTGGCGCCTTATGTGAGACATGAGGTATGTATCGGGCGTGTGCAGGCGCCTGGCGCGCTGGCGAGCGCGTGCCACGGCGCTGTACACGGACGCTTACGTCGCGGACTGCTTGCCGAGGCTACTGGCGCCTTATGTGAGACATGAGGTATGTATCGGGCGTGTGCAGGCGCCTGGCGCGCTGGCGAGCGCGTGCCACGGCGCTGTACACGGACGCTTACGTCGCGGACTGCTTGCCGAAGCTACTGGCGCCTTATGTGAGACATGAGGTATGTATCGGGCGTGTGCAGGCGCCTGGCGCGCTGGCGAGCGCGTGCCACGGCGCTATACACGGACGCTTACGTCGCGGACTGCTTGCCGAAGCTACTGGCGCCTTATGTGAGACATGAGGTATGTATCGGGCGTGTGCAGGCGCCTGGCGCGCTGGCGAGCGCGTGCCACGGCGCTGTACACGGACGCTTACGTCGCGGACTGCTTGCCGAAGCTACTGGCGCCTTATGTGAGACATGAGGTATGTATCGGGCGTGTGCAGGCGCCTGGCGCGCTGGCGAGCGCGTGCCACGGCGCTGTACACGGACGCTTACGCCGCGGACTGCTTGCCGAAGCTACTGGCGCCTTATGTGAGACATGAGGTATGTATCGGGCGTGTGCAGGCGCCTGGCGCGCTGGCGAGCGCGTGCCACGGCGCTGTACACGGACGCTTACGTCGCGGACTGCTTGCCGAAGCTACTGGCGCCTTATGTGAGACATGAGGTATGTATCGGGCGTGTGCAGGCGCCTGGCGCGCTGGCGAGCGCGTGCCACGGCGCTGTACACGGACGCTTACGTCGCGGACTGCTTGCCGAGGCTACTGGCGCCTTATGTGAGACATGAGGTATGTATCGGGCGTGTGCAGGCGCCTGGCGCGCTGGCGAGCGCGTGCCACGGCGCTGTACACGGACGCTTACGTCGCGGACTGCTTGCCGAAGCTACTGGCGCCTTATGTGAGACATGAGGTATGTATCGGGCGTGTGCAGGCGCCTGGCGCGCTGGCGAGCGCGTGCCACGGCGCTGTACACGGACGCTTACGTCGCGGACTGCTTGCCGAAGCTACTGGCGCCTTATGTGAGACATGAGGTATGTATCGGGCGTGTGCAGGCGCCTGGCGCGCTGGCGAGCGCGTGCCACGGCGCTGTACACGGACGCTTACGTCGCGGACTGCTTGCCGAAGCTACTGGCGCCTTTGTGAGACATGAGGTATGTATCGGGCGTGTGCAGGCGCCTGGCGCGCTGGCGAGCGCGTGCCACGGCGCTGTACACGGACGCTTACGTCGCGGACTGCTTGCCGAAGCTACTGGCGCCTTATGTGAGACATGAGGTATGTATCGGGCGTGTGCAGGCGCCTGGCGCGCTGGCGAGCGCGTGCCACGGCGCTGTACACGGACGCTTACGTCGCGGACTGCTTGCCGAAGCTACTGGCGCCTTATGTGAGACATGAGGTATGTATCGGGCGTGTGCAGGCGCCTGGCGCGCTGGCGAGCGCGTGCCACGGCGCTGTACACGGACGCTTACGTCGCGGACTGCTTGCCGAGGCTACTGGCGCCTTATGTGAGACATGAGGTATGTATCGGGCGTGTGCAGGCGCCTGGCGCGCTGGCGAGCGCGTGCCACGGCGCTGTACACGGACGCTTACGTCGCGGACTGCTTGCCGAAGCTACTGGCGCCTTATGTGAGACATGAGGTATGTATCGGGCGTGTGCAGGCGCCTGGCGCGCTGGCGAGCGCGTGCCACGGCGCTGTACACGGACGCTTACGTCGCGGACTGCTTGCCGAAGCTACTGGCGCCTTATGTGAGACATGAGGTATGTATCGGGCGTGTGCAGGCGCCTGGCGCGCTGGCGAGCGCGTGCCACGGCGCTGTACACGGACGCTTACGTCGCGGACTGCTTGCCGAGGCTACTGGCGCCTTATGTGAGACATGAGGTATGTATCGGGCGTGTGCAGGCGCCTGGCGCGCTGGCGAGCGCGTGCCACGGCGCTGTACACGGACGCTTACGTCGCGGACTGCTTGCCGAAGCTACTGGCGCCTTATGTGAGACATGAGGTATGTATCGGGCGTGTGCAGGCGCCTGGCGCGCTGGCGAGCGCGTGCCACGGCGCTGTACACGGACGCTTACGTCGCGGACTGCTTGCCGAAGCTACTGGCGCCTTATGTGAGACATGAGGTATGTATCGGGCGTGTGCAGGCGCCTGGCGCGCTGGCGAGCGCGTGCCACGGCGCTGTACACGGACGCTTACGTCGCGGACTGCCTGCCGAAGCTACTGGCGCCTTATGTGAGACATGAGGTATGTATCGGGCGTGTGCAGGCAACACTAAGGTGTTACTGACAATGTCACGGGAGATACCTGGGTTACTGACGTACTTTGCCTTGTATGTGACGATCGGTGGGTAGTTTAGCAGCACATGAGCTGCAGTGTCGTGCTGCATGCAGGCCGTATTGACAGAATTTAGAGATGGGCGTTTTCAGTTTTTCTCGCAAACGGATATGTAACCGATATTCAGTTTTCATATCGATATGAAAAACAGTTTTCAGATATCGATATCAGTAGTACGGTTTGCTCACGTAACCGTGATATTTAGATGAGCAAACTCAAGGGGACCGCAAACTGACGACAAACGCAAATTTACACTTTTACCGTTAGTAAATCGATATATGTAGGTACTTTAGATATTTAAAATTATTTAATTTGTCAGTTTGGCTACTTGTAACATGTAGTTCTATTTTATAAAGTAAGTTTCTCACTAATATCGAGTAGACGCCAGAAAGTCGCCATCTTATGGATTCGTTGTTGTAACTAAATAAATAGAAAGTAGACCTTATTGCCAGAGCTTTAAGATATATTACGCACGCATAGCATTAACCAAATAACCAAGCAAACATTAGCCAAAGTTACAAAATATTCGCTTCATCACTTTTACACCAGTAAAAATTTAAATACTTAGACAGAGACAGAGCGAATATCTGTTTCGATTTCATATCGCTTGTGATGTGAAGTTTGCGTTTTGTTCGTACTTCGTACGTTCCCAATATTGCAGTTTTGATATAACTTAGACTCGATAAAGTTTTTGTGATATCGGTTATGTAAATTTAGGTATATGATATGTTACTAAACACATATCCGATATAAGTTACGTTTTGATATATTGAACTCATGCCTAACAGAATTACAACGTTTTTAATTGGAACTCGTTTATCGTTAAATGTAATTAACAGATTGAGGTGCAAGTGGCCCTGGCTGAGCTCTATAAAGCGAATTTGTGACTTCATTCAAACTATAATTTCAGTATGTGAGTAAGTAAAGTATACGAATATGAACTTTAACACAGTGGATAAAATGTTTATTTACGGACGAAATCTACATACTATACTTAGCGTGATCCGATTTCAAAATCACCTAACCCTCATCTATATTATCTCAAATATACGAATTCTGAGGATCGCTAGAAGTTAAAATTTGTCTTCAGCAACTTTTGAGCCGTTGAGCTCGATATGATGTTATTTCTTAATCTAAGTCGTTCTATTTTGTCCTTATTCACAGCTGATACTATGGAACCCACTGGCAGATGAAGACAACGAAGACTACGAGAGAATGGATTGGTACAAGTGAGCATATATCTTTATATAATTTTAAACAAGGCCGCTCAACCTCAGGCCGGCGGGCCCGCAAGTGGACCGGTAACGCATTTGAATTGGCCCCGTAATCTAGCTATTTCTATTAGCTTGCGATAAACTTTTGAGAACAGACATTCTCGATGATGATGGAGCTCTAGGAGAGTAGCAAGCTCACCAGTATACTCAAAATACACCTTCGCAGAGAGCCGTCACTCCGTCCTCGCCGCCGACGCCCACCGCGACATCATATTCCATCATTTATACATTTGTTTTCATAATCATCTTTTTTTTTTTGGTTTTTTATTTATTAGTTTTTATTTTTCTTTCGATACTGTTAGAGCCGCATTCGTTTAGCTTTTAAATGTCACAATAAAAGGGAAGAGCGCTGTTGTCTGAGATACAGACATTAATTTATCTAGTTCAGACACAGATGTCTTTTAAACTTATGAGATTACATGTCCGCCCCAACCCTTGCTCGAGCCAGCCCGCGCCGCTGAGCATGTAGCTGTGTCTGTTATATCATGCCTAAATAATAATCGATAAATCGAATAAGAAGTTTTTTTAATTATTGAAACTAAGAGTAACTTAAAGTTTTGTTTAACTTTAATTGCTAGGTATAAACCAGGACTGTACAAAAGCTTTATTCACTAGATTGACTGCTAGTTGACACAAATTCAAAATTATGGCCCACCTTCAAAATTGGTTGAGCAGCCTTGATTCAAAACATCTAATTCATTTGACCAGCCTATAATGTTCCGACTGCTGGGAAATTCGCCTGCTCTCGAGAGGACAGGCAATTCATTCATTTATTGAGGAGGTCCATTTCTATGTGCAAATAATAATGAGCTCTGTGGTAGATTTTATTGGTTAGATATTCTTTTGCTCAAAAGATAACTTTCGGTCTAACGAACATAGATAGAACAAGAGCATTATTTTCTTGATACTTTGATTTCAATTAAATAAATAAATACATTTTTAGAATGGAAAGACCAGTGAAATAATGCTCTATCCCTTTTACAAAAACAGAATTTGGTGGAGTGGGGCTACAATTTGAATTCACTAATTTGGCTTAAACCTAATAAAACAATGTGCTTCCTTATTTGACTTGGAACGAACTGAACTTTATTAGAAAGACAAACCATAAACTATTACATGTTACATACTTAACACTAGATGGCGCTAGGAGTACTTTCTTATCCTATTATTTTTATATAAACTAACACCCCCACTATATAAAAATAACACTATATATAAATAACTTATTTTTCAACTAAGCCAACAGCATTCACAAAAGCTTTATGCTTAATTGAACTTAAACTTTTTGTAAGCAAATCAGCTGGCATATCAGCTGTACATAAGTACTGAACATTTATCAACTTTTGAGCAATAATCTCTTTACAAAAATGAAATCTTATGTCTATATGCTTAGATTTATTATGGAAAACAGGATTCAATAACAATTTTTGTGCACTTTGGTTGTCATTGTACATAATAATAGTATATAAACGGTCAGTAACTTCACATTGTAAGTTTTGTAAGTAAATAGCTTCTTTACAACATTCTGAGATCCCTATATACTCTGCCTCTGTACTAGAGAGTGCAACAACCTTTTGTTTTCTGCTTTCCCAAGATATTGCAGCACCTGATAATTCAAAAACATAACCCGTATATGACCTCCTACTAATAGCATCACTGCCCCAATCGGCATCAACATAACCAATTATTTCAGAATTAAGTTTTGAGTCATATTTTAAAGCATAATGTTTTGTCTTCTTTAAATATCTTAAAATTGTTTTTGCATGTTGCCAATGTTCTTAAGTAAAACAATTATTAAATTGGCTCAAGTAACTAACTGAATATGATATATCAGGGCGAGTTAAAACAGATAAATACATCAAACTACCTATAAGGCGTTGATATGGTATACCAATATCACATTTTGTTATCTATACTGAGATTCAGTTTACATTCCATTGGTGTATTTGATGTGTGACAATCCAACATATTAAATTTACCTAACAACTGGTCTATATAACCCTCTTGGTCTAATGTTACAGAATTTTTATTGCACACAACTCGCATACCCAAACATTGTCTTACAGTACCTAAGTCTTTAATCTTGAAATTGTTTCCTAAAGACTTTTTCAAGTTTATTACTTCATTACAATTGTTAGAAAATATGAAGAAATCATCAACATATAAAGCGATTACAGTTACACATTTCTTGTTTTTCTTAATAAACAAACAAGGTTCATATTTAGATTTTTCATAACCAATGTTACATAAACAGTCATCAACTTTTTTATACCACATTCTTGAAGATTGTTTTAAACCATAAATGGCCTTTTTTAACTTTAAGACTTTACCATCATTTAAATCACCAAAACAATCTGGTTTTTGCATAAAAATATCTTCTTCAAGATGTCCATTTAAAAATGCTGTTTTTACATCTAAGTGTGTAGTTTTAAAATCTAATTTTACAGTCAAGGCAAACAATAATCTCAAGGTAGAAAATCTTACCACTGGAGAGAATGTTTCATTGTAGTCAACACCTTGTCTCTGAGTGAAACCTTTTGCCACTAAACGCGCACGATATAAACCGTTACCATCCACATCACTCTTTTTCCTTAGAACCCATTTACACTGAACCACACAACCACTATTTGGAGTATCGACCAACTCCCAAGCTTGATTCTCTTCAAAACATTGAAGTTCTTCTTTTAATGCTTTTTGCCAATACTGTTTTTCATGTCCAGTCAACGCCTCCTGCAATGTCAAATCTCCAGCTTCTTGAAGACAGACATTTTATTGACTACTGAAACCATATCTATCAGGCTCACTAGATATAAACGCTGCTGCAGACATATTTTCTTGAAGTTGTAGCTTGTATACTCCATTTTTTAATAATGCATAAACTAGTAGTGTACCTTTCTGATTATATATTTCACAAGCGTTTGTAGTAAATACAACATTATTCCCTTTGTGAATTAATTGGCTAACTGATAGTAAGTTAGTTGTTAATTCTGGTACACAATACACATCTTTTATGTCCACATCAAAACTGCAATCATTAACTATGGTAGAAATCTTTATATCGCCGGAACACGCAATCGGCACTTTTGTTTTGTCTGCTACTACAATAGTCTGACCTTCTTTTTCGTAAGAAATATTCGTGAGCCATTGTTTATTTGGCGTCAAGTGCACGCTGGCACTAGAATCGACATACCAATCTTGGTGGTTGAAGTTTCCGCTTAGAAAGACCGCACTGAACGCATTTGTTTGTTTACGTTCATTTCCTTTGTTATTCGACACTTCAGCCGTACATTGTGACTTATAATGACCTATTTGTTTGCATCGATAACATTTAATTTCTTTCTTCGCCTTTGTTGACAATGTCGTTCCATGTTGGCCGCCATGATTGTTAATTTTGTTAACCATAGACTTCCTGGCCGTCGATGAGTGTTGCCCACTTCTATAACCACTGGCCAAAGCGCCATTAGATTCATCGTTCATTCCATTCGTTCCGTTTCCTGATTCCATGTCAAGTAATTTACTTTTAATGGCGTCCGTTGTTATCTGAATACCCGAATGTTCGATGGCCATTATCATGGGGGAATATTTTTCAGGTAGCCCTGCCAGCATTTTCGAACCACAATTTTCGAGTCTTATAGAAATTAAATATCTTATTAAGCTTATTCTTCTTGTAAATCCGGAATCATCAAATAAGGCCCTTAGCTTCTCCCATAATTCCTTGGTAGTAGAAACATTTCTAATGTGTACGTACAATGAAGAGTCAATCGTGAGAATCAGCTTCGCTTTTGTTTTTGCATCTTCCTCGGCCAACAATCTCACATCTCCCTCTGGTTTGATGCATTTCATCATCCCCTCTAGGATTAAGAAGTTTTCCGCTGCAAATACCCATTCTAGCCGAGAACCTTCACAACTGCAGCCTCGAAACATTTCTGACCTCCATTAAGTTAAGCCATAAGTCAGGGGTAAGAAGGACGCTGAAACCTGCAATTATATAATTGAACTATCAGACATACGTAAAGCCCTGATAAATAAAGGCAGAGTGTTTGTGAATTGGTCATCATGCCCCGTCAGAGACTTTACACTTGTTACACGCTGTTATAACTGCCAGCAGTACGGACATGCGGCCAAATTATGTCGGGAGACCACCAATACCTGTGGCCATTGTGGTGATCAGGGTCACTCAATCAAAGATTGCACAAAGAAGGCTGAGACACCTAAATGCGCTACTTGCTTAAAATTCAAAAAGCCGAGCAACCACAAGACCAGTGCTGATGATTGTCCAGCGAAAATAATGGCAGAAAAGAGGTACATAAATTCTATCGATTATGTTGGCGCCTAAGAGCGCCGTTAATTAAGTATTTATCTAGCCCTTGTTATTGGTATTTTATAATTATGATTAGTCATTTAATTAATGACATAGATAAATTCTCTGTAGCTGAATCCCATACTTGTGACGTTGAACATTGTAAACAATATCTCTCCTACTCAAGTCCGCTAACCATACTAACCCAAAACATTCGGAGTATTTCTAAGAATTACGACAGTTTTTGCATTTTCCTACAACGTCTAGACATAAACTGTGACGTTATTGTCTTAACCGAATGTTGGCTTTCAAAACAATATAACATACCACAAATTCCGGGATATAATATGTACAAAAGTAACATAACCTACAATCAGAACGATGGAGTGATAGTTTATGCAAGAAACCATCACAATGTGTCTGTCGAGGAACCGAATATGCACGACTGTAGCAGATTGTTAATTAAAATTGGTTCAGAATTCGCGATACTAGCCTTATGTCGATCCCCCTCTTTTAAAAATATAAGGAATTTTACTGTCTCTCTAAATGAAGCCTTTCAGAATCTATCATCTTTCAAAAATACCATTTTGATTGGAGATATTAATATCAACATTCGTCCAGAAAGTGCTGACGCATCCGCTGAGGAATACCTTAACTTGTGCGCTTTCCATGGTTTGCTTCCCACTCACACGCTTCCTACCCATCAAAGTGGCTCCTGCTTGGACCATATAATACTCAAATCGAAATTCCCTGCTCTTGCCCTTGTAACTAATTCAACAATAACCGATCACAATGCTTCCCTATTCATTTTAAAATGTAAATTGCCTAAAGTAGTCACTCGCACGATTACTAGATTAAACGTAAATAAACTTGAAGAAGACCTACACAATATCGACGACCCGGTCTACGATTCCGCTGATCCGCAGTTTTGTACAATGTACCTAATAAAAAATGTGCAACATGCAATTCAGAAAAACACTGTCAAAACTCGGCTAAATAGCAAAAACTACGATATAAAACCATGGGTCACGGCAGGACTCATACGTTGTATGAAACATAGAGATAAATTGCATTATGAAAGCTAAAACTAACCCAGATAATTTAATTCTACAACAGTCGTATAAACGATATCGTAACTTTTGTAATGATCTCCTAAAAAAAGTAAAATGCACCTATGATAAAATTGCACTTGAAAAGGCTTGTACGAGTAGCAAAAAAATCTGGAATTTTATTAAAAGTGTAACATACAATTCAAAACAAAATCAGTCATCTTCAGGTTTGTTACAAGCACACTCATCACAGTTAACATCAGTCAACAAAAGTTCAGGGCCAATCACAATATCTAACCAGCACACCATTTCCATGTAGCACTATTTTATCATCCTTTGCGTTGTTAGACACTGACGAGGCTGAGGTAGAGACTATAATTATGCGTTTGAAAGATGACTCTGCAGTAGGCTGGGATAACATACCAAATAAGATTATTAAACAGTTTAGACACATTTTGATACCACCACTTACATATATCTTCCAAAAATGTTTATCTACAGGTATTTTTCCTGAGTGCCTAAAAATAGCTGTTGTTGTCCCTGTTTATAAATCAGGCAATAAAGAACAAGTGACAAATTATAGACCTATTTCCTTACTGCCTTCTATGTCTAAAATATTAGAAAAAATTCTAAATAAAAGGCTTTACAAATACTTGGAGGATAAATTAATTTTATCGAAACGGCAGTTTGGATTTAGGCCAAAAATGTGAACAAACGATGCCGTACATCATCTGACTGACTATTTATCCAAAGAACTTGATAATGGTAACCATACAGTAGGAATCTTCCTGGACCTTGCGAAAGCATTTGACACGGTTTCTATTTCTATTCTGTTGCGCAAGCTTGAAGCCATAGGTATAAGAGGGACCCAGCTGAAATTATTTAAGAGCTATTTAGAAGACCGTACCCAATGTGTAAGGATTGGTAATGTTCTCAGTGATGATCTAAAAAACACGTCCTTCGGAATTCCACAAGGAAGTATTTTGGGACCTACACTATTTTTGATTTATATAAACGATCTTTGTAATCTAAACTTAGAGCACGGCCAAATTATTTCTTATGCTGACGATACTGCCCTACTATTTTCAGCTGACTCAGAAAACAATGTCTACAAATTTGCGCAACACGGTTTTAATGTTGTTAATAAATGGCTTCAATATAATTCACTCACACTAAATGCAGACAAAACAAATTACATTAAGTTTTCGATGCGCAAGCAAACATCAACTTGCCCTACCTCGACAATATATGCTCATTATTGCGCTATGCCTACAGATAACCAATGTGTTTGTCCTGTCATCAAATACAACGAAATACCTTGGTGTTATAATGGATGAATCACTTTCGTTCAAAAAACATATAGAAGCCTTAAATAGCAGAATTCGCAAGTTGATATTTGTTTTTAAAAAGTTACGCCATATTGCTGATCCAAAAATAATTAGACAAGTTTACTTTGCTCTATGTCAATCAATATTAACTTACTGTATTACCACATGGGGTGGAGCGGGTAAAACATTGTTATTAACTATCGAGAGAGCTCAGAGAGCGATACTGAAAGTGTCTACTTCCCGCCCTTTCCTTTTCCCTACTAACCTACTATACAAATCTTGTGAAGTATTAACAGTTCGACAGCTATTTATAATGGGCATTGTATTAAAACAACACGCAGCTCTACCTTACAGCACTGAATTAACTAATAAAAGACGTAAAGATATAGTCTGTCCACAAAATAGAACAAAACATGCTTTTATATCCAAATTTTATCTGTACCTCGGCCCTCTCCTCTATAATAGATTAAACTCTATAGCAAAATTTTTTCACTTAACTATACAAATTGTAAGAGAACTCTCAATGACGCTCTCCAAAGTATGTCTTACGAAGAAACAGAGAATTTACTAACTGTGTTAAAGTAAGTATTCACCTACGTTAAGTATTTAATTCTATAAAATTTTAGAAACTATTTTATAAGCTACTCAACATTTATACAATAATTTGTCTATTCACAACTTTTGGTTATTTAATTATTTTATAAGACTATTTAGGCTCTTCTTGCCTGAAACACAGGATTACCTAGTTCAGGCACGTAAATATTAGAATATAATTTACATATAAGCAAACTGTACATATTTTTAAGCCTTTTATTTTTTGAATAAACATTATGTTATGTTATGTTATTCGCTGTAATTTTCTCTGCCTCTTAACTTCGGCACATTGACAATGTAATTTGCCGCCATTTTAAGCTTGCTGCATGCAATCCAGAAAACTGAGCGCCTAAGCTAGCTAATCTAATTATCCTACTGCGATTTTAAATTTATTATCACACTAATAACTTGATAACTTTTAAACTTTCGCGATAATTAGCTAAAAACCTTAATAGCCATAAATCTGGGCCCATAACCTAATAAAACAATGTGCTTCCTTATTTGACTTGGAACGAACTGAACTTTATTAGAAAGACAAACCATAAACTATTACATGTTACATACTTAACACTAGATGGCGCTAGGTGTACTTTCTTATCCTATTATTTTTATATAAACTAACAAAACCAAACCTCATCATCATCATTTGTGACAGTACATTATTTAATGCCTGAAAAACCAAGTTTCCTAGAGGTTTTTTCTCAGTTCTAATTCCTCATCACCATTTCCACCAGATGCTTAATGATGTACGGCGTCCGTACCGAGCGTGGTGCTGACGACTCTTCAGAGTCGGCCTCGGATGGCGAGGTAGACCCTCTCCCAGTGACGGACAGTACGGTGCGAGACGACCCTGACCTGCTGCTGGTGCCTAGCATCATCAGCAGGGTGGTGCTGCCCTGTCTCACAGGTAACTATAATATAACATCATTATTAGGACTTGGAGCAAAAGGAGTATTGAGGGGCCGTAGCTGGTTGTGTGCTGTTGTTTCTGCCTACCCTAATGGGACAAGGCATGAGTGTATGTATGTGCGGTGACCAAAAGAGATGAGTAACCAGAGTCGTCTGATGAACATTAGTAACAAATCTATGGGTGTTTTTAAATACAATTAAATTGAGAACAAGTCATTTCTTTTTTACATACACTTCATTTTTTAAATTAAATTTCATTCGAAAACATTAATTAATATATTTTTTGGTGACTATACATATGTATTTGGTTTCGGAATCACTTACTGCTGGGTATATGATGGTCTTGTCGTTCTGCTATGGTTTTGTGTATAGTTCAAATGTTCCAAGTAGGAAAATTATGTAAAACATTAAAAAGTAACGTGACTCCCACTCAACAACTATTTGACGAGTCCAGAAACTTGATAATTAATTAAATTTCAAAGTTTCGGGAACACGAATTCTAATATATTAGACAAAGTTCAAATCCCATTCCATTCCATTTTACTACAAACGGTCAATCAAAAATAACTCTAAGACCATGTTCGCACTAAAAATATTACAGCGGTATTTTTCGTGCACTGGATTTTTTAACCTTCGGTGTTGAACCGACCATTGTGAATACAACAGAGTGCATCCCAGCACGTCGAAGAACACACTAGGATTTGCGACTCTCGGCGGTAAGCAGTGAGTTAAATATGCAGTGCGCGATGAAATCCCGCCGCGATATGTAAATTTCTGAGATGTCATCATCATAATCATTATTTTAGCCGAAAAACGTCCACTGGACATAGGCCTCCCCCAATATCGGGGGGTTGCCATAATCGGTACAGGCGGGTTGGCGATCGTAGTATGGTGGTAAAATGAATAGGAACGCTGCTGTCCATTCTGTAGTAAGTCCCTTATTCGCCTCTTACGACACCCATGAGAAGACTTGGGATGGTGCTATTTTTTACGTCCGGCATAACACTGAACTTACATACTTCACTTGTTCTAGTATTGGTATAGGAGTTAGGTCACAAGATCCCCCTACATTGACCCCTTCAATGAATCCATTATGTCCGTGCACCCCACTGATATGAAATGTCTTAGCGCGTCACAAGCAAGCGAACCTGCACCGCGACCATTCATTCGCCCACACGTTCTTTCATACTCCTAAAATACACTTTAGCTTGTGAAACCATAATTTTAAAGAAAAAATAAAAAATTACACTCCTAATATAGGTTGGAGTCAGATTCTTATTCATCGAACCCTGGGTCTAAACACAGTATAAGCTGAGCGTGTTTGTTGCAGAGCTAGTATCAGTGGCGTGGGACCCGATGAGCGTGCGTGCGTGCGTGCGGCTGCGCTCGCTGCTGGTGCGCGCGGCGGCGCTGCCCACGTGCGGCGCTGCGCTGCGGCGCCTGTCGGCTGCGCTGCGGGCGAGGTTGGCGCTCACGCTCGGGGCTGATGTGTTCCTGCCTGCCTTGCCTCCACAGTATGTATTTTTTCTATATTTTTTATAAATTGTTTATTAATTAGCAAGTAACAATCGATTCAAATATGTTATCAACAATATTTATTAACTTGAAGATATTAGTGAACTTAATACTGGTAGGTATATAGTTATAAAATCCTTTGAACACAAAAACGTGAGGTTTGATATAAATGAAAAAATACCTCAAAAATCACCCGCTTATCCATTATTTTCTACTTTTTAGTTTGATTTTCTGTGAAAGCGTGTTTTTAGGTTTTTTAACTATTCTTTTCTTTCAGATCATCCCCCACACATTCCGTCTTTCTTTTCTTTAATCTCCTTTCGTCAATATTTATTCTAATTGTTACAATATTTGTGTTGTTTTTGGCAACACCAATTTTTGTTATTCTGTGTGTCTATCGACTTGATACCATATACATAGACTAGCTTCTGCCCGCGACTTCGTCCGCGTTAAATTTCTCGTTCCCCCGACCCTTCCTGTCGCGTCGAATCGCCTACCCGTGCGATTTTCCCCGTTTTTGCAACATTTTTCATTACTGCTCCGCTCCTCTTGGTTGTACCGTGATGTTATATAGCCTTTAGCCTTCCTCGATAAGTAGGCTATCCAACACAAAAATAATTTTTCAATTCGGACCGGTAGTGCCTTAGATTAGCGCGTTCAATCAAACTCTTCAGCTTTATAATATTAGTATAAATTTTCTACGTGAAAAAGTGCCTAAACGAGTAGCACATCTAATATTATAATCTGTGTTCTCACAGAGTGATGGAAGGCGCGGGCGGTGCGTTCTGGCGCCGCTCACTGGGCGCGGGCGTGCGGCTGTTACGCGCCACCTTAGCGCTCACGGGCCCGCCCGCACTGCTGTACGCTGACCCGCTCGTGCTGTCGCTTATTGGTGAGATGTTATACACTTTGGAATAGAAATATACTTATTTCCAGGTAATATAGATGCCAACACAGGTACATGGATGAATAACATTTTTATAGTTAACACTTTTAAAATTAGCACATTAGAACGTTCGTTTACGTAGCTGGGAAGTGCGCAATTACGGACGGAAACTTTATATTTTCGCGTCATTCACAGACTTGATGTAATAATAACATTTCTTAACACCACTTTGGCATCTTGTTTATTAAGGTTTTGGCACGAAACAAAACACATTGTTTGTAAAAAGTAGATTTTTTTCTGCTACATGACTTTATTTTATTTTTTCAAGATGACAAACAATTCCGCAATAATGCAAAAGCTTTAAAGAATCACGCAACCAGCATCTTTATCTACAAATTAATCCAATAGTTAAAGCAGTTAGAGCAAGGTCCGTTCATTTTCATTTTCAATTCTTTTACCTGTTGTGGTATTGTAATTTTATTTTAGGTGCATCTTCATCACATATAATTATATAAATATTGTATACAAATATTAAAAAGCATTTTTAAAGAGTAATGGTGGAGTTTCTTGCCCATTCTTCTCCTTACGAATCTACCTTTTGGAAGAGGCGACTAAAATCAATTCTATTTACATGTAACTGTTGACGTTCAAACGTGCCTTTTTTGGGCCTATTTGAAATAAATGCTTTGACTTTGCAAACTTAGCAAAGAATTGTCTGTAACTATTGTGTCATGTGAAATAACGTCTGACAAACTATATGCGAGAAGATAAGAAATTAAGGTATGTAGTGTTAAAAAGGATTTTGAAGTGAAAACTTCTTTAGCACCATTGTGATTTGAAAGTCTATGAAATGAAAAAGAGACAGACACAACAACGTCATTATGTTTTGTGTCTCGCTCTAACGCTTGGGGTAATGCAAATCCTTAAGGCGAGGTTGCAGTACTTTTTAACTTTTTTAAACCTCCGTAAATCTATCAAAATGGCTAGTTTCCGTAAAAAAAAAAATTTTTAGGAAAATTGAACATATTGTTAAGCGCTGTGTGAAGATAGAAACGTGAATTAAAACAATTGGCTCGAGAAAAAATAATCATAAAGTTGACACTAAATCGCCATTTAAAACGTGTATCTTGAATAGATTCCATCATTAAACCATGTGAAACTTATACCAAAAGATAGGTTTTATTGTTGTTTAGGGCATGCTGAGAAAATATTTTGAAACGTCTTCAAATACAAGAGGGCCTTAAGGTGAATGCTTCGACCAGCCCGCGAAATTCAAAGGAGATGTTTCATTTTCGGCCATCAGATGTACATTTATCAAAAAAGAGGAAAAAATACCACAAATTAGGGAAAAATATTCTCTGGTTAATTTGCACCTGATTTGTTGTGTACAAAAAATAATAGTTTTTCAATTATTACCATGTTTTATTCAACATGGCGTCTCGTTTTCTTGCAGACTTCATTCGTTCTGAAATCATGTCTCATCAAATCAATGTTAAGTAGAAAATAATTAAAAAATGTGTGTATTCTTGTAGTGTTAAAAATAAATTACTATTATTCTCTTGTAAATATTTTTGAGTAAACATAATTAAGTGTGACCATTGCATCGTTACAAAAATCTTTAGTCTCCATTCTTGAAGTGTATTTCTAAACGAATTCAAAATAACCACTTGCTAACTCTTAGGACAAACGTCAAACATTTTTAATTTTTATTTTGTACATTAAAACCATTTGATATTATGAAAAAAATGTTACTTTATTCTATTCATGAGTAATTTACCCAGCTTCGCTAAATGGTACACGTTATGGCCGGAGCCCCATATAAAAATGAAACATCTCCTTTCTTACGTTTTTTGCAATTTGCAGGCCAGTGCTAGGTTGTATGTTGATTAAAATATTATTCGCGCCTGTAAGACATATGTAGTTACAGAATTATAATCATCAAAATCATCAATACAACGCTCTAAGTTCATAAACCTGTAGGAATGACTTTTTCTGTTTTTTTTTTTGTTCTTAGGCCTTTATGAACTTGGGAGGGTTGTATTGGTGATTTTGATGATTATAATTCTGTAACTACATACGTCTTACAGTCGCGAATAATATTTTAATGAACAAACAACCTAGCACTGGCCTGCAAATTGCAAAAAACGTAAGAAATTTTGAATTTCGCGGGCTGGTTTGGAGCATTCACCTTAAGTAAGGGTGCTCCTTGAGAAAGTTTACTTTTCTATTTGACGTTTTTCGAGCAGGCTTTTTGGATAAATCACATTTGACTTTTTTACATTCGTCTCATTATCTTGAAGCCAAAATTTTTGAAGGTTTCACTTCAACCACGTGTGAATTGCACACTTGTTTTTTTTTTATAACTATGGTTTATTAGGTTGTTACAATCAAATTTATTGTGAAATATCTTGTATAGGAACGATTGATTATGATACAGTCCCCTTACTTGAGTTGCCAGAGAAAATTGATCTACGAAAGTGTCATATGATGACCATCTCTTAAACCCTAAGATATTTACGTTGAACTGATTCCAACTAGTTACTATATTTATTGTAGACTAGCTGTTACCCATGACTTCGTCCGCGTGGTATTTTAACAAAAAAGTTTTTCATTCGTTTTTTTTCGTGAGGTTCTCTTTTTTTAAAATAAAAATTGCTGAAGTTACTCCTTGTTACATCAGCTATCTGCCAGTGAAAGTCCCGTCAAAAACGGTCCAGCCATTTCAGAGATTAGCCGGAACAAACACACAGAAAGACAGACAAAAATTGTAAAAAATGTTGTTTTGGTATATGAACCGTGTATACATCCATACTTAGTCTGGCCATAAACACCGTTACAGTTAAAAATAAGAAAGATATTACATTTGAATTTGGCATCTGTCATTTTTATACGATTGTTCATTGAGCTTTCTAATTTCGGCGCCAATATATTGTACATTGAAGTCGTAGCTGCACTCTGAGGCGGACGTTGCGACACGTTGCATAATAATAAATATTAATATCGTATAGCGCGGCGCAAGCCGACGCTCGAAAATTTGTTGACATGAGTGACAAACTTGTGCCAAATGAACTGCTGGCGTTCTTGCAGCAGAAACTGGATGTGATGGACGAGGTGTCCGCCATCCAGATCTGTGTATCGAACTCCAGCGAGGACGACATTGCTGCTGCGAAGCTGCTGCTGTTCCGGTCGCTTAATAAAGTCGACCAAATGGTGACCCGTCGGCGCGACGGGACGAAGAAAAGTGTGCAAGATATCATCACGCTTCTGAAGGCTACCGACCCAGACGACGTGCCGACATTTGTGGTGAGGGATCTGAACAAGTTACCCCCAGTCACATTCGACCACGTCGACGTTACGAGCCTGTTGAAGGACATTGTTTCTTTGAAGGCAAGTCTAACTGATGTACAGAGGAAGTTGGAGACATCCCAGATCACCGTCGCGGACCTGCGCTCAGAACTCGATGAGTTGCGCAACTCTGTGGCGTTAATTGGGTCACCAGCGGCGCGTGTAAATACACGCCGACGTGGCTGCCTCGATACGTCGGTCACGAGTTTTGCGTCAGCAATTTTGTCGCCGGCGCCGATTGCTGAGACAGCGTTGCGCGCTTCATATGTGCCTCGTTGCCCTGTTCCCGCCAACGCAGCTCCTCCCCGCAGCGCTGCACGACCGAGGCGACCTTCAAACTCGTTGGTCACCCTACCTGCTCCCCCTGCAAAGCCCGTGCCTTTAAAGGAAACAGAACGGGATGATGACGGCTTTGTGACGGTGCAAAGGAGGAAGCGCCGCCAGAAAAGCTGTAAGAATCGCTGCG
The DNA here is from genome assembly GCA_947507805.1 of Aporophyla nigra. NCBI lineage: Eukaryota > Metazoa > Arthropoda > Insecta > Lepidoptera > Noctuidae > Aporophyla > Aporophyla nigra. The sequence goes on from OX382294.1 coordinate 23,133,185, forward strand.
GCAAGGCTCCCATAGAGCCCAACGAGAAACTACGCGCCGCGAAGCCGAACACTCCGGTGTATATTTCGCGTCTCCATTACACCACTGACGCGGAAGACATCGTGAAGTACGTGCGCCAAAGGCTGAAATACTCGCCGAGAGTGCAGCTGCTGGAGTCGCATCGCAACGTCAATTTTAAAGCGTTTGTGGTGCGCGTACCAACATGCTACCTGCCTCAGGTGATGGAAGAAAGCTTTTGGCCACAGGATGTGGTATTCCGCCGCTTTCGTGGACAAGTGCCGCCAGAACGCACAAAGACTTAGTGCAACTTTAGTGTTACTAACATAGTTTTTTTTAAGTTATATTGACTAACACAATTGTTATTAAACGTATGTATACTTAGGTTAAGGTATTTATCTATGGGTCTTTGTTACCTGAAAATAAATGGTTTATTATTTATTATTGTACAATATTTTGCGATATTAAAATGGAGTGGGGTGATAAAGAGAACCGAATCGTTGTGATTGCATTTCACAAAGTTGGTATGGAGCCAAATGCAATTATTAAAACTCTCCATACGCTTGGTATTAGTCAAATGTTTGTGTACCGGGCTATTAATAGGTACAATGAGACCTCCTCTGTTTGTGACAGAAAAAGATCTGGCCGTCCACGTAGTGTTCGTACGAAAAAGGTGGTCAAAGCAGTAAGGGAAAAAAATCGAAGAAATCCTGTCCGAAAGCAAAACATTTAATCTCGGGAGATGAAGATAGCACCCAGAACCATGTCGCGTATTTTAAAAGATGACTTAGGACTTGCAGCCTATAAGAGATGCACTGGTCATTTTTTAACTGATAATTTAAAAAAGAATAGGGTGGTAAAATCGAAATTACTGAAACGGTACGCATAGGGAGGTCACAGAAAATTTTTGTTTACGGATGAGAAAATCTTTATAATTGAGCAACATTTTAACAAACAAAATGACCGTATTTATGCTCAAAGCTCTAAAGAAGCTTTCCAATTAGTCGACAGAGTGCAACGTGGACATTATCCGACTTCAGTGATGGTTTAGTGGGGTGTTAGCTATGAAGGAGTGACTGAGCCATATTTTTGTGAAAAAGGTATCAAAACATCGGCACAAGTGTATCAAGATACAATACTTGAGAAGGTAGTTAAGCCCCTTAACAACACCATGTTCAATAACCAAGTATGGTCCTTCCAACAAGACTCGGCGCCGGGTCATAAAGCTCGGTCCACGCAGTCTTGGTTGGAAGTGAACGTTTCGGACTTAATCAGAGCTGAAGACTGGCCGTCGTCTAGTCCCGATCTTAATCCGCTGGATTATGATTTATGGTCAGTTTTAGAGAGTATGGCTTGCTCTAAACGCCATGATAATTTGGAGTCCATAAAACAATCCATACGATTGGCAGTGAAGAATTTTCCCATGGAAAGAGTGCGTGTTTCTATTGATAACTGGCCTCAACGTTTAAAGGACTGTATTGCAGCCAATGGAGACCACTTCGAATAAGCTTTTCATATTTTAAATTGTTTTATATTTATGCAATAAACTAACACACTGTAAAAGTAATAAATAATATATGCAATAAAAAAAAATTTTTTTTTCTTTGTGACAGTATTTATGGCAGGACTAGGTATACACTTAGTAAAAAGCGGTTATTTTAATATTACAAACAGACGCTCCAATTTTATTTATTTGTCTAGATGGGGTTCCATATTACACAAGTGGCATATCCAGTTGACATCTAATAAATGTTTCGTTCAGTAATAAGAATGTAGATGGTTACTTAAATGGGATGCAGGTCCGTCTTACAAAGCTATATAGATGAAGATCCTTAGTTGTAAATTGATCAATGTGTTTGAAGGGGTCTGCTAGGACCGATGCCTGCCGGGGTCGCGTGATTGTTCGAAAGAGATACCGTGACCCTGGCACATGGGCAACTGAAGGAACACGGGTGGGTTTTAGTCAATAAAAGTCTGACACGCCCCCCCGCTCCGCCCAGAGCGGGAGAAGTCTTTTGATGATTTCCCATCCCAAAAAAAAAACCAGTGTGTTCATCAAAGTGTAACTTTGAAAATAAATAAGAACACCTAAGTCTTTTTAAAGAGTACACCTAAGTCGTTTATTAGGGAAACTTTATCCAGAGGAATATTACAGAGAGAGTATGTGAATTGAACGGTATTTATGTTGGTTAAATTAATATAGGTACTTACATTTTAATAACCTTAGATGCTAGATTATTGGTCAGACAATAGGCAGAAAACCGAACAAGGTCCTATTGCAACTTAACACAGTCTTCAACGGTTTTTATTTTACGTAATACGTTAAGATCGTCTGCATATAAGAGGAACATACAATTTTAAAAATATATCTTTATTATGTCATAAAAGGATAAAAAGCAGTGGACCCAGTATCGACCCCTGTGGAACACGAGATGTCATGTTGATCACATATAAAGAGAATCCATTGACCACAACCTTCTGAGTTCTATTTTTTTCATACGATAAAGTAAAGTACGAAACGTAGCGAATTCCCATAGATGCCATTAAATGCGATTTTTCTAAAAGCATGCTATGGTCTACCTTATCAAAAGCCTTGCAGAAATCTGTTTAGATTGCGTCAACTTGTAGTTGTTTGTTCATATTTCTTTTTGATGTTAAATATCTATAGCGGCGGGTTAGACCGACTGGTGGCGTGGCGATGCGTCGCCACGCTTTTTGATAGTGTGTATGTAGTGCGAAAGTATTTAATGAATATATAAATGTTAAATAAACAGTTGTCTTTTGCTTGAATAAATTCTTAATCCTAAATGTTTGATTATGCAATATTTATTTACTGTCGTAAACCATCTTTTATTTAACGCTTGTTTAATTTGGTCCCTCAGAGACGTTATGTTGCGGCGCGGGCGCGGCGGGCGGGCCGCACGTGGCCAGCGCGGCGGCGGCGCTGACGGCCACGCTGCCGCGCGCCGGCGCGCTGCGCAAGCAGGCCCTAGCGCGCCTCGCCGCACTCGCCACGCTAGCGCTGTCGAGACTAGATAGTGACAACCCGCTGCATCTGTGAGTACACGCACTGCCTTACTTATTCAATACTAGCTCTTCCCAGCTTCACCCGCGTTATAAACCTTCCTCTTGAATCACTGTCTATTAACGAAAACCGTATTAAATCCGTTGCGTAGTTTAGAGCTTCTCCAAAAAGGGAGAATTTCGCCGCGATTCTCTCGTGCGTATTACGCGCGAAAATTGCGTCCAGAAGGAGCGTACCAACGCGCGAGCATTTGTTAATACTCATACATTCTTCTCCGTCCATAAACAATTCCGTACCAAAATTTTGGGGCGCCATTTCCCTTGATACATGCACTCGCTCTGGAGTTCACGCGTCAACTGGACGCAACAAGAAGTCTCTAGTATCTCGACTCACACGCAATACGTACACGCGATTTACGCGCGTATTATACAATCGCGCGATGCTTGTGTAAGCGATGTATTGGCGCCTAGTCTCGTTAACGCGCGAGTGAATTCGCTCGAGACATTTCGCGGCGAATTTGCCCCTTCTGGACAAGGTCTCAGAAAATCATTTCTCAAAATATCTAAGCGTACAGATACGGAATGCGGCTTTGTTTTGTACTATGTAAAGATTAATTTATTTAATAAGCTGAACATCAATCAACAATCAGATCACCAATAAATAATAATCGACAAACGATATAGTCCAAAAAAAAAAACTTTTTTACAAAAAAAAAAACAACCGACTTCTTTAAAAACACTACAAAGTGAAAAATAACTTTAATTTCGGAAGTCGGTGGCAAAAAAACTATAAATACAGATCCTAAGACACCGACTTCCGAAATTAAAGTTATTTTTAATTGTTACATTTTTAGTTGTGGTATCCACCCCGCACTAATTCCAAAGAAACAATGCATATTTATGCGATAGCAGAAATCGCGGTTGATTTGCTGTCATTTTTAAAGAGTTCCGGTGTCTATCTCTGGAACTCATCATCAGATCTATATGAAATTGATATGGGACCATTTCGGAATAAACCCCTTTCAAACAAAAAAAGAATTTTGCAAATCCGTCTATATATGACGGAGTTATGGCCGAACATACAAAAAAAAAAACATAAACATCCGAATTGAGAACCTCCTCCTTTTTGAAGTCGGTTAAAAATATTGGCTAGATAAATGAAATGAACACCTATAATTTGGAACAAACATGGCGACGACGGCTCAGGTCGCCCTGTGACTTGTATGGAAACCCTGTCCTGCGCCCCAAACGTTTTTTAAATGCCACCGTATTATCGTTTTTTTCTGCGTGTTGAAGATATTTGCAGGCCATTATACCTACCTTTTAACATAACGGCACGCCTGTAGGGTTAGAAATAGGTGTACCTAAGTACACCTCCACTTCGCTAGTTATGTTTAAGTCCTATGTAATAGAGGGCATGGCTATTGCAATTAATCAGGCGCAAATCAAATCCAGTTAAAAATCAGCGTCAGACACTAGTAGTCTGACATTTCTGCTGAACTGGGCCTTATTGGCGCAGCCGTGAGGCACACTATAATGCTAGTTTCTGACATCACACCTAACACTTTTTATTTTATTTTACTCTTCTCTGCTGTATACCTATGTGTGCCTTTTAGTCTGTGCTAAATAAATGTATTTACTTTCTTTTTAAAGTTAAATTGGATTTTACAATGTTTTCATACTGTAGTAGGTAGGGGAGGATAGTGATATTAATCAGAAACAATCAATTCACAGAAAAGGCCTGGAGCAAGCAAGAACAGTGATCGCAGAAGCTCGTGCGGTTGAATGACCTCGAGACGCACGGTACTACCCAGCCAGTACCGGCCGGCGACGCGCGAGACGTACCACTGAGCAATACTTTATGTAGGTAAACAAACCAATTGCCTTTAAGAATTTAGGATTCTATTCTATGTTATCAGCTTTAAGACAATGTTATAAATCGAGAGAACTATAGTATTTCATAATATAAATGTTGAATATACTCACATTTTTAACAACGCAAGGATTTGTGCGGACTGTTTATATAGTAATACAAATTGATAATACACAATGCTGCCGGTACTCTATTGTTACAATGTCGTGTCCATAAAACTTTACATACGGTATAAAAACCACTTATATGCAATAAATGAAACCCTAAGTCATACTAGTCCAAAGAAGTCGATTAAAACCGTAAAATAAAAATGTGAAATGGTTAAACAAAATAAATGATGTATGCCGTGTATGTGCGCGTAGTAGCGTCCTGGTATTTAGCACTGCATATGGCAACGTCGCTTTTCGATGGTAAAAGATTCAAGTTCATAGAATTATTGATCCAATTCTACAGGCGGTTCAAATTTGCTCAAAAATAAAATTCTACTTTTTGACCTAATTACTGGACCGATTTCGTAAATTTTTTGTGAGTCGTCAGTAAAGGCAACAAATATGTGGTTTCATTTATAGCATAATATGTGGTTTCGATATTGTATAGTAATTTATAGTCAATTTCTAATTGGATATTATTATAAGTAAATTTATCTAGTGAAAATATCTAGTATTGTGACGTGCTTCGTACAGGGAACCTAGGTTTGTGATGACAACTTAGTGCCCGATAATCCTTATTAATATTATAAATGCGAAGTAAATCTGTCTGAGTGCCTGTAACATTGTCACCCCTGAACCGAACGCTATGAAAGGACATAATTCATCTTGTAACCAAAAATTAAAGTGCCTTCTATAAAAACAATGCTGTTTTCTTGGGAAATGACATTTTAAACATGTTTTAATATTCGAGAGTGAAAGTACCAAAAATCCTATTTTTGACCAACAATATTTTGGACGTTCGTTAAACACGTGAACAGTTACTTTCCATGGTATAAAATGACATGATAATATTAATAAAGATATATTCAAATATATATATATTTTTTTGTATTTTCACACCTAAATAGCAGCAGTGGTATGAAATGTGGAGGATGTTATTTGCCATAAGAAAACCGTATTTATATTTTTTACCGACCAGAGACTTAAATTTTTGAGTCCAAACTGTTCAAAACCTGAATGATATCTTTTGAAAGAGAGTTAGCCTAGTGATCGAAAAGTTGCCTCTATAAAGTAGATTGCTCCTGAGACCTGCACCCTAATTGCGAGACGCACAATTTATCAGAATCTGAATGGGATTGAAGATTATTTCTAAACCATTGCGTCATTTGTTCGAATAAATTGTCGGCTCAGCAACGTAAATAACGCCATGAATGTTGTTTAACTATGAATATTAAAACAATTCCTACCGATAATAAGTTCCGCAATTACCCCTCTGTACAGCCCAGTCAGTTATTTTACCTCTTAATTTTGCGTCACTGTCAAAATCAAAATGATCTTTATTCTCGATAACATAAGGTTGCTAATGGTTTGTGGTCACTGACACGGCTGTGAACATCACAATGATCTTTATTCTTATTACGATACGATTGCTGTTGGATTGCTGCTGTCGGAGGTCAAATAACTGTGAACAGACTGTACAGAGGGGTAATTGCGGAACTTTTTATCGGTAGGAATTGGTTTAATATTCATAGTGAAACAACATTCATTGCGTTATTTACGTTGCTGAGCCGACAATTTATTCGAACAAATGACGCAATGGTTTAGAAATAATCTTCAATCCCATTCAGATTCTGATAAATTGTGCGTTTCGCAATTAGGGTGCTGGTCTCAGGAGCAGTCTTCTTTTCATCCTTGCTATTTGTATTAACAAAATTATGAAATATAAACTACACGCAGATACAGTCGCGGGAAACAGCTAGTTATATATTTTCTTAGAACTAATTATGTATTATTATAAATAATTTCCTCTTGAATTTAATCGATAAGCTTTTAGTTTCTTGTATTTGTTGATTTTTTTTTCTCTGAATAAGTATTTTCTTAACACGATGCTTACTATTTTTGTTATGACTCCAAATTGCCCACATTTGTATGCGAATGGAGTCGTTGCGTCTACATACTGGGTCAATATGGAGCCATACTAGCTGACCAAGTTAATAAGATTACTGTTACACGTGTCGTCATCTACAAATAATTAACGTAAAGTGCTACAGTCCGTTCACACTTATTTTACCTCCGATTTTGCGTCACTGTCAAAATCAAAATGATTTATGTTTACTTCACAATATGGTTGCTTTTGGATTGGTGCTACTAACAAGTCGTCAATATCACAGTGATTTTTATTCTCGTTACAATAAGGTTGTTGTTGGGTTGCTGATATTAGAAGTAAAATAACCGAATGGGTTGTACAAGGATCTATTAGCTCATCTAGTTAAAAAAATTATCATTGACGTGTAGAAGTATTTGTACAAGCCTACTTATAGAAATTTATCATTTAGCGGATGAAGGACATTGACAGAAAACCGTAGTTAGAAAAATGTATGAAATTGTAATTTAAAAAAAAGACGGAGAGTGAGAGAGCAGTGGTGGCCCAGTGGTAACTGCCGAGACTTAAGATTTTAAGGTTGCCGGTTCGATCCCAAACCGACGCTTTACTTGGTGTAAATTATTTCATCACCACTGCTCTCAAAACAGCTAAGGAAAACATCGTACGGAAACCGGCCCTAGAATAAAAAAATCGACACCATGTCACATGTACCCGCACTGGCTGGTGGTATACGGCCCACTCCCTCTGACCGAGAGGAGGCTTGTGTCCCAGCAGTGGGAACAGTAAAGGCTGATTATAATTGAAAAAAAAAAAACAAGATGGCGTCGTATGTAATTCTGATGTATGCCCAGAGATCCCTGTAAAATTGTAAACGCAGGCCTTGAGCTGGTATAAGTTGCGTCGCGGTCGCATTTCACCAGGTTGTCTCTCACTCGTGGTCATTATTGTTGTATAGTTGTGAAGGTTGTAGTACAGACGCCAGCACATAAAGCTACTACAATCCGTCAAATTTCTATAATAGATTTTCAACTTTATCGCTAAAGCGTTAGGTTCTAGATTGATTGGGAAAATTTAACAGTTTCGGGTAGCTTGATGTGCTGGCGTCTGTACATTAAAATGTGCTTAACTTTACTGTGTTATAAGTTTAAGCAATTTTTAATGTGACAAGAGGTAGTCTTAGGTAGTTGAGACCTTCTGAGCGATTTTGAAAGTACAGGCTTACCGTTTGACTAAGTTGGTGCAGGAGGGGTTTAGTGAACTGGTGAGGTGTCGCTCAGCTCAGTCTTTCGCTGACTGATGGGCGTCAACATACCTCCTGCAGGCACATATCCCTCAGACACTGTCTCAGTTAAACGGAGTTCAATAAGATTTTGAAAATAGTTACATTGTTCTTTCTTTGAAATGGGCTTGTGTTTGACGCCTCAATCTTCTTGATTTAAAATGGAAGCATCAAGGTAGTCATTTTAATTCATTTTTTTTAAGTTTTCTGCATTTTGTAGGTTCGTGTCAGGTTATATGTTGCTTAAAATATGATTCGCGGCCATAACACCTATGTAGTAATTACATAATTATCAAAATAAAAATTCTGTAAAGGAAGGCATATTTGTAAAAGTAAATAAGTTGAAAATTGCAAAAAACGGAAGAAAATTTGAATTCTGCGGACGACTACCTTAGAACACCTTAAAATAGAGCACAATAAATAAAGATAATGAAAAAGCGACCTTATGTCCACAACGACTCCCAAGAACTGTAGTGTAAAAGATACGTTTGTCAAGTTTCAATACATAGGCCTCTTTTTGGTACCTCGAAGGTCTCAATTAATTTAATTTAACAATAATTTAGAAATAATTAAACTTAGGTTTGGACTTATTGTGATGGCTGTCTCAGATCATTGTGAATGATATAGCGTAGTTAATTATGTATACTTTGTATATAAGTAACATGATCTAATTGTGTGAGATTCTGAACGAAGATGACAAATAAATGATGTGGGTTGACTTACACAATTGTTTTTATTTATTTTTTCCCTCTAGCGTAATCTTGCACTCGTATTTAAATTACACATTCTATTTTGAGTGATTATTTTTTGTAGTTTGTGACAAGTTGTAGTGAAAACAAATGAAAGTCAAAAGTTAATGTTTTGACGCGGTTAGTTCTTAGATCTAGGGGTATATACACGTTGCGTAAAATTAAGAAAAGAGAAGAGTTTATAAATATTTTGTTATATGTATGTAGATTTTTAGGTCCCGACGTAGCAGTGACGACCTTATAATAAGTTCGCGGATATTCAGCAGAAATGAATTGAAACGAAATAATTAATAATCTTCTTCAGATTGTCCATTCCATTCAAGTTTCATTCTTTTAAATCTCAATTCCCTTTGTATCCCTTTTCATTTTTCCTGTGCAATTTGTAATAAAGTTCCCAGAAAGCCATTCTTCTGTAGAATGGCCGATATTCAAGTGTGATCGGTTTGCCCAAGTTCAAATATGGCCGCCGCGACGCTTCTGTTGGTTGCCATTGCACGGAGATGAGATCCGACAAAGATGGAGTTGGGTCTCTGAAAATAAAAATACAGAATATATGAAGTTTTAAAACGTTAATCATAATATTTTAGAGAAGATAATAGACTACAGGATTAGATATTAAATCTAAATGATATTTACTAGTATTTTCACTAACCCGTATTTAGCAAAATTAGTCCACATGGTTGTCATAGTGTCAATCATCTTCTGGTCCTCTTCATTTGGTACTTTATTGTTAAACATTGTCATGTCGAACAAATAGCCCAGATCATCCCCGTGGCAGGCCCCGGGCGATGTAAAATTCCCCGAAATTTTTATTCTATTTCTACCACCTTCATACGAAAACACGTATCTGTAAACTCTATTTGCTTTTGCCTTGAGATATCTATCTACAGTTCTTTCAGCAGGATAGCAAAATACAAAATCAGTTCCGAAATCGAAAATATCGCTTTGTAAATTGGCGCTTAGTCTCTGATCGCCGATGTAAAAATGTCTGACGGTATCCTCATCATAAATTTCGTCAAAATCTTTAAATAATTCGTCTCTAAAATTGTAATTCTCATAAAACGCTTTGTCGGATTGTTTTGGGTATAAAAACATGACTTCTTTGTTTGTATGCCCGATCATGAGATCCATGCCTCTAACTTTAGGTTGTAGATTGACTGGGAAGTCAGTTAAATGAGCATCTTCTCCCACGGTCTCAACACACGGCCTCGTCAGCGGATGTCCGCGTGTACTCACGATGCGAGCGCTATGTGTCGCTTGCATTACTTCTAATGGGTCCTTTTTACTAAGGTATTCCAGTGCTCCTATTACATCTTCGCCAGGATAACCCAGATTTCCAGCTATATTAAGTGGTATACTATCATTTTGGGTTGCTATAACCCAAGTGGTCAAAGCAGAACCACTTTGTATGATGGCTCGTTGGACTAAATCTTCGTTAGTCAGAAGTTGGAGGTCTAGAGTCATGGCTCCGGCTGATTGTCCAAACGCTGTAACTTTTTTGCTGTCTCCACCAAATGCTTCGATGTTGTCTTTAACCCATTTCAGCGCTAATACTTGGTCTTTTAAACCTTGGTTGCTGAAGCCAGGTTCACTTACACATAGGAAGCCGTATGGTCCTAATCTGTAGTTTATTGAGACGATTATAACTTCATGCCTGATTAAGAATTTGGGTGATAAATCTGCCATGGCTTTGCGTCCTAGAACGAAGGATCCTCCGTGGATGTACACCATTACGGGTAATTTGTTGGTACAGTTAGCAGTGTTTGGTACGTATACGTTGAGCTGCAAGCATTGTATCGTGCCTACGGGCGCACCGCTTCTGCTGTACTGCGGACACGCGACACTGTCGTCGTTGGCTTCGTAGGTGCTGTTGAAACCGGGATGAGGTGTAGCTGCCTGAAAGATGATGATTCAGATTATTTTTTTAAGTCATATTCTCGGTGCGATCCACGAAATCGTGTGACAGCTAGTCCTCAGTTGCACGCCGCGCTGTGAGATATAAAGAATAAATGACCAACAAAAATTAAAAAAAAATAAAAGAAAAATTATATAGACTTACTAGCTGACCCCACAAACGTTGTTTTGCCGGGTGAAAAAAAGTAAAAATTTAGAGTTGTATGTATTTTTCAATGCCAAATTATAATAAAATAAAAATAGAAAAATTGACAAAAAATTTAAAAAAAAAAATTTTAGGGGTGGGTCACCCTTATCATTTAGGGGTATGAAAAATAGATGTTGGCCGATTCTCAGACCTACCCGATATGTACACAAAACTTCATAAAAATCGGTCCAGCCGTTTCGGAGGAGTTTGGTAAGAAACACTGCGACACGAGAATTTTATATATTAGATTATCTACCAGACATTGAAAGCATCCAGTAGGTCATCAGGATCTACTGATGAAGTATATAAATTCTAATTAGGGCAACTCCTAGAGAAATAATGATATTATTTAGTCCTTTGTCTATACATGTTCTCAATTATCTGAATACCTATTCATATGTATATTATCTTGGAAATAGTACCTACTGATCATATTCATTTATCCTGCAAATGTTGACAGTAAACGTGAGAAACGTAAGAACTGGAAGCGCCAGCAAGCAAGAACGCAAGACGTAACAAATATGGTGGAATCAGCTAGACACAAAGCTCCATATATGCTGAGGTCGTCCCTCGTGTGGTTGTTACCACTCTCTAACGTAACCTAATCTTAACAAGGGTGGTAACCTAAGTTTTCTTCAAAGGCAGCCTGCCTGGTGTTTTACGTAGGACTTAGCTTTCGTATATCTGAGAGTTAAGGGTGATTGGCCAGCAGTGGACTGTGATAGGGTGAGTATTTTAGTTCTATTAGGTAGTACATACATAAGCTAACTAGCTGAGGTATTCGCCCCTACGAGGTGATTTGTGACAACGAGCGTAAATTGAATGTGCTCTTGCACCTTCAATTTACGCTCGTTGTGCAATCCTGGGTCCACTTCCTCAGCTGAAAAGGTAGAAAATCCGACTCGATAGACGGGTGATGTCTCTGGTGGGCTACCTGTATGATGGTTTGTGTTCCCGTTAAATCTATACTAATATTATAAAGCTGAAGAGTTTGTTTGGTTGTTTGATTGAACGCGCTAATCTCAGGAATTACTGGTCCGAATTGAAAAATTCTTTTTGTGTTGGGTAGCCTATTTATCGAGGAAGGCTATAGAGGATATAATATCACGCTACAACCAAGAGGAGCGGAGCAGTAATGAAAAAAGTTGCAAACACGGGGAAAATCGCACGGGTAGGCGATTCGACGCGACGGGAAGGGTCGGGGGAACAAGAAATTTAACGCGGACGAAGTCGCGGGCAGAAGCTAGTTACCTATATTTTTAGTTGATTTCAGTTTCTCAGAATATTTTTTTATGTGTGTTCCCTGATTACTTGAAGACGGCTGGACCTACAGCTATTTTGGGTATGGTTACGTGTTGTAACAACTAAAAAGTGAAAAATTTACGTTTATTAACTTTTATTTTACAAAAAAATAAAACAACCGGCTTCCGAAAAAACAGTACCAAGTGAAAAATAACTTATTTCAGTAATCGGTGGCAAAAAACGAAAACACAAAACCACAGTTGGTGGTTTTTTGTCGATTTTTTTAAAATTAATAGCTTTTAGGACATCTCATAATATTTGTCGAGTTAAATATTGTGAAAGATTGATAGCTGCTGTCTAAATATCCGCAATGTTATTTTTAATTTAAGTTATCCGTATGGCAACAGCTATTTCCAAGCCATGGAGAGGTGTAACAATGTTTACATACAGAACAAAGTCAATATTACCATTCCACGAATCTAGTTAGATTTCGGGAGCGCAAATTAAACGGAGTTTGTATGGAAGTAAGAGTTTATTACGACCGAGCTTTACAGAAGTTCATGTAAGACTAACTTAGCTTATCTTAATTCTAATACATAGCTAAAACATTCCCACGGGCTGGTGGTCGGCCCACACGCGGTCGCGCCACACGTCCTGTCACGTACGCCTAATCGCACAAGGTGCCAGGTCAGCGTCTAGGCTCTACCACAGCGTTAGGTTAGGAACATAACTCCTCCCCCTTCGGACCAAAGTTATCGGAAAAACAGGGGATTTCCGAGAACTTTGCATAATTTTTAAATTTAGAAAGTTACAATTTATCAGTTATGAAATAATAAAATGATCAAACTATTCCTATAATAAAATCGTAACCTGAGAATTATAAAGTTAGTTACACTAATAGTACAGGTCTTTGATTAACTTGACCTTCCTCAGGTTGAGCGGGATTATCTTCAATAGCTCTCAAGCGATGATCTCGCTCTCTACACAATTTTCTTAGAACATATGAATACTTATACATAATTATAGCTACTGACAATAAGACGACAATCGCGTATAAGACATAAAGGGCGACACTAACACTTTCACCTTTGATTTCACTTTTCACGTTATTAGCACTATTCTTCAAAATATAATTCAGTTGACGTATATCATCCAAATTAACGCCCTTCAGATTTATAGGTTCGATGCTTGCTGCGTCAAGAGTTAGATGTCTCAAGTCAGGTAAGTTTAATAGGGGAACAGGCATATAATCTGTTTGCAGTGAGTAAGAGCGCCGTCCATGGATTTGGATATTATCTATAAAGACATCACATTGCCCTCCTACGGTTATCAGGTATGTTCCTCGTATGCGTTCCTTTGTTTCATCATTATTACAAGTCTGTGATACGACTTGGTTGTGTTTTGAATACACTATCCAACTATTGGGACCAATTCTTTGAAGTTTCAGGAACTCAGATAATATCTTACGTGGGAAACAGCGTGACGGATTGTCGTGGTATTTCATTAGTTGCTCAATGCACGTTTCTTCCACATACTGGACTAGTTGATTTTCAGAACAGAGGTATTCTTTAGCTGTTATCTCTTGGCACGGTTGATTAGTTGGACGATACTTTGACCCTTCTACAAGTATGTAGGGAAATTCAGGAATAACAACAAAGGTAAGGTTTAAGGAATCATCTGACACAGGAATGGAATACAGTTTATAGTAACAGTAAGTTGCATTATAAATTACTGGAACTTCGATAACAAAAGTTAGTTCTTCATTCTTAATGTAAGCTTTTACAGATAATGATTCTTCTATATTAATTAAATTTCGTTCATTAACAGGGTACATTAAATTATCATATTTGCTAATATGTTTTAACACATTCAACAGTTCATTAGGATTAATTACGGCCTTATGTAACACTGATAATTTACTGAATGCAATGGCCGTTTCAAGTTCACTAATTTTTATATAGAGTGTTCTAAAGTTTACAATAAACTGGTTAAGTAATCCAAAAACATAGGTCATATAAATTGAATGATTATCTTTCGTAGTGAGATTAGTTACAAGGCTTTCAAGTAATTTAATGCGTGCGTTTATTATTTTTGTATTTTCATTGATTATTTCGGTAGAGTTCAGAAAGTGATCCAACATTTTAGATATCATTGTAAATTTGTTAGATATTGCTTGTTCCTGAGTCTGAATATTACTGATTAAATCGTCATATCTAACTGCATCTTCATGGTCAAGATTACCTGTTATAATTTTGATGATAGACCCTAGTGGGTTTATAATACCACGTTTAAATCTTTTAGATGGAATTAATTGCTGGTATTTTTCTAGAGCCTCATTTTTAATATACTCCACCTGTATTTTAAGACTTCTGAACTCATCCGCATACGATGTGTTTGGGTGTAACATTTGGCTAAATTCGGAATATTTTTGAATATTAAAGGAAAGATCAGTAGCAATGCATTGGAGGTTGATTATTTTAACAATAGACCATTTATCATATTGTATAAACGCTTGACCTAATTTCACCGGAAGAATCCCAGGGTTTTGGTTAATCCTTACCGCTTGAAGGGCCTGGCTTGGGAGAGCCCAACTGGTCGTTGTCCATGACACCAGGATCAAACACCACCTGCGGAGGACGTTTTACATTTTTAACTGGAGCTTTAGTATCTCTATTTTTGACTTTTATCGGTACGATGTTACGTTCTATTTGACCTGTAACCATGGCCTTCTGAAACCTAGGTTTATCTTTAGCTTGCCTTTTATTTACGGCTTTAGTGAAGATCGGTTGACCTATTTCTAAGGCTGGTCTTGATTCACCTCCCCGCTTGGCTATAATTCTTTCCTTATGACTTTTTACTTTTTCAGAAATATATTTATAAATTGCCTGTGCTCTTTTCTTATGGTCTCTAATTAATTGCTGATTGTATGCTTTACCGAATTCGGAGTTAAAAGTAGAGTTTAATTCAGTATGACCAAACGCAGCTTCAAACGGTGTTAAATCAGTAGTACTGTGGATGGTGTTATTGTAAGCCATAACGGCATAAGTCATAACTGATGCTGCGTCTGTAAATTTCTTTTCATATTTTGCTAATCGATATATTTCTATAACTGTGGAATGAAACCGCTCTATGAGCCCCATAGAATTTGGATTATTGGGTGTACCTATGTGTAGCTTAATTTTATGCAAGTCCGTGAGTTCTTTTAACAATTCATTATTAAATTCAGTTCCCGGGTCAGAACTTATTTTCTGTGGTATGCCGTAAAAAGAGAAGTATTTCATTAATGCTCTGACCACTTCGGGTGTAGAGCGAGATGCAATTTCTATAGCTTGTCCTAATTTGCTGAAAGCATCGATTAAAGTTAAATAGTATTTCGATTCAATGTTAAACAGATCTATGAATATTTCCTGAAAGGGTGTATTCTGGGTTTGTGTGAGCTGCAATACAGGTTTAATTGGTTTTCTATCGTACTTGGAGGTTTTACAACGATCACATGAATTAATTATGGCGGAAACGGTTTCGGATAAATTTGGCCAATGATAATAGCGACGGATTCTTTTAACAGTTTCTGTAATGCCGCGATGACAGGTCTTGCCTTCGTGTAACTTAATCACAATAGCTTTTTGTTCCTGTTCATCTTCGACGTAAATAACGCGCTCGGTACATTCATAGAAATTAACCATATCTTTCTTAAATAGTGAAACTAGAATATTACTAAAGTCTTTTCTATGTTCCGGATTCTCGAAATAAATGAAATATTTAATTTTCGGTTTTATGTATTCTTTTAAAAATTGTTTAATATGATCTTGATTATGAAGAGGCAAAAATACTTCTAACACCTTTTGTTTATCCCTAGACAAGTCTTTTACTTGCAGCTCATTACGAAACCAGCTAAAAACTAGTATTTGGTTAGGCTTGGTATCTATTGCTTCATTTAATATCGGTATTCCATGGGATTCGAGATCTTCAGCTGAATGAACTGTTTGTATAGTAGAAGGTTCAGACGGTACAGGATAGTTATTAGGTGATTGTTCCAAGTCCGTATCCGAATCGAAATTTATAGTCATCGGGCTAGCTGTCACGGTTCTTTCAGAGTCGGAAATGGTAATAGTTGTTGAGTCATCAGAATTTAGTCTGGTCACGTCTTCTAAATAATTTTGAAGTCTATTCTCTTTTTCGTCTAAATTAACAATCATTGAAATATCGTCGGGGACGTTGACTTCTCCTAGTGCCT
The DNA here is from genome assembly GCA_947507805.1 of Aporophyla nigra. NCBI lineage: Eukaryota > Metazoa > Arthropoda > Insecta > Lepidoptera > Noctuidae > Aporophyla > Aporophyla nigra. The sequence goes on from OX382294.1 coordinate 23,149,718, forward strand.
TAAGTTGAATTCGAGATAACGCGTCTGCAGTGACATTCTGTTTACCATTTTTATATATGACATTAAAATCGTATTCTTGTAACCGCAAGCGCCAGCGCGTTAACTTGCTATTAGGTTCCTTGAGTTGATACAGCCAGACTAATGGTCTATGGTCAGTGTAAATATCGAATGTATGTCCGTACAGGTAAGGTCTGAAGTGTTTTGTGGCCCACACAATTGCCAACAACTCGCGTTCAATAGTGCTGTACTTCTTTTCCGTATCTGTCAAGGTCCGACTGGCATATGCTATTGGTTTGTCACTACCTATAGGGCCTTGTGACAAAACTGCGCCAACTGCGACTTCAGAGGCGTCGGTTGTTAATAAGAATGGTTTATTCATATCCGGGTATTGCAATATTGGTGCATTTATCAAAAGTTCCTTACATTTTTCAAAAGCTTCGGTATAATTTTGGTCAATGACAACCTTCTTACCCTTTTTTAAACAGGCTGTCAATGGCTGTGTGATTTTGGAGAAATCTTTAATAAACCGTCTGTAATAACCCACAAAACCTAAGAATCGTTTGATTTCAGTCTGTGTCCGTGGTAAGGGATATTTAAGAACTGCTTGTATTTTGTCGTTGTTTGGTCGTAGTCCGTTTTTAGTTAACGTGTGTCCTAAGTACTGCACTTCCTTGCGTAAAAATTCTGACTTGTCTAACTGAACCTTCAGGTTAGTTTGACGAAGTCTATCGAAGACAGAACGTAATTTTTGAATATGCTCTACTATGCCATTTGAATATATTAGTATATCATCCAAATAAACCAAGCAATGTATACCCTGTAGGCCTCTCAAGACATTATCGAGAGTCCTTTGAAAGGTTGCCGGAGCTGTTTTGAGGCCAAATGGCATACGAAGGAATTCGTAATGTCCATTCTGTGTAGAAAAGGCTGTTTTCTCACTGTCAGAAACTTCAATTTGGTGATACCCAGACGCTAAATCTAATGTGGTGAAGTAGTTGCTTTTGCCAAGTTTGTCGAATAAGTCGCATATATTGGGAAGCGGGTACTTGTCATTGATCGTTATGTCGTTGAGTCGGCGGTAGTCTATTACCATTCTGTATTTCACCTGACCGGAGGCATCTGCCTTTTTTGGTACCAAATGAACAGGCGCACTCCAGGGCGAATGTGATTCTCGTATCACATTGTCCTTGAGAAGTTTTTCGACCTGTCGTTTAATTTCTTCAGCCTGTGCTGGAGCTTGCCTATAAGGTTTAATATAGATTGGATCTTCATTAGTAGTACGTATATGATGCTTTACTTGATTTGTAAAAGTCAAAGGCAAGTCTTCACAGTAAAATATGTCCTTATACTCATAGCATAATTTGCTAATCAGTTCATTTTCTTCTTGGTTAAGATGATCAAGTCTTAATTTCTTTAAGTTGACTGTCAGTAACGAGTCAATGTCAATGTCAGTTAAACAATTTGTGGTCTTTACTATACACTCGTCAGAGAAATGGACAACTTTGAAAGGAGCAGTTATAGTTAACCTTACTTCAAAGTCAGTTGCATTTTGAATTACAGTGGAGGCAAGGTAATTTTCACACTTGACAATTGCAGCTGGCATTCTAACACTTTCGTGAAACTGCGTGTAATCTAATATAGCATAGCCATCTTTCTGATTTACGGGCAGTCTCACTTTATGTTCGGTGCGCGGTTCAAGTTTAAGTTCGTGGTCAGTATTATAAATAATAGGAATATTGACATCGTTTATCTTTAAAATCCTATTCTTGAAACATATACTAGCATTAAGTTGAGACATAAGATCCATTCCAATCAACCCGTCATATCTATTATCCACATCATAAATATAAAACTTATGATAACCGTTTACTTTAAAATTTGAAAAAAGGGGGATGTTAGCTACTTCATTATGTTCGCTAGTAGCATGTGTACTTGTAACTGTAAATGGTTCATAGAATTTTGATTGTGGGAAATATTCATCAATTTTTCTAGGGCTTATGAAAGATCTAGTGCTTCCTGTATCCAACATAAATTTACCGTTTATATCGGGGATGGTTATATAAGGATGTTTAAGATTAGCGTCAAACATAAGTTCAATCATTTCGGGCGAATACAAATTAAATTTATTTGAAAATTTGGGACGTCTTTCGAGTCTACTTTATTTTCAGTTGAACGCGATTCGTCAACCTTTTCATTAGTTTTAGGACTTTCAGCATTTGGATTCTGATCCACGCAATCGTTATTAATGTACATATTTGTATAGTCATAGTCACAGTATCCTACGTAACATGTACCGTAATCATTGTAATTGGGATCATAATAGTACTGTTCATTATTAGTATAAAGCTCGTTTATAGGAAAACTTAGTGGTTGTTTAACAGGTGGAGCAGTTCTCATTGTTACGTCACGATCACCCGATAAATTGTTAGGGGGGCGGTATCCCGAAGGTTGCGGAGCTCTATAGCCGAATTGTCCTACTTGAGGTCTATAACCGAATTGTGCTGCTTGGGGTCCATAAGCGAACTGTACTGCTTGGGGTCCATAACCGAATTGTGCTGCTTGTGGTCTATTACCGAATTGTTCAGATTGTTTATTCCCAAGTTGCGGTAATTGCGGTCGAAAACCAATTTGTTGATTCGGCACATTTGGACGTACAAAAACTTGATTAGGTATACCAAATTTAAATTGAGCTTGATTTGTAGGAGGCCTGTAGCAATTATGTCGCAATTGAGGTGCTGTAAATGCAGGTTTCGGATTGTTTGAACTTAAAATAACCCCTTTTTCAGTTGATGGCAATAACTGATGACCTTGTGGCCGGTGTTGCAACATTTTACTGCGTAAATTATATTGTTCCTGGAAGTTAACCTCTTCAAGAACAAATTGTAACGCTTCTTCCAGGGTACTAGGATTTTTAATTCGAACAATCCGTACCATATGTTCCGGTAAGTTGTACATAAAAACGTTCAGCGAAGTATTATTATAAATCACTTTCTTAGCTTCTCTTAACGTAGCGGAACTGTTCTGATTAACCTTAGATATTAATATGGCACGAATATCTTGTATACGGCTGCAAAATTCTAAATATGACTCATTTGATTTAATTTTTAGGGTTTCGAGCTCAATTGCCACGCATTCCTCACTCCTGGGGTCACCAAAATGTTGGATCATCAAAGACTTAAACTCAGAATAAGTTTCAAGGTCACCTCTTTCACTTAAAAGAGCCGCTGCTTTACCCTTTAATTTACTCGTAATATTCTGCATTAAAAATTCGTTTCGCTCTGAGGTCCCTTGATATTTTCCGATAACATATTCGCACTTCCGCAAAAATAAACTAAGTATATTAGTTTCACCACTAAATTCGGGAATTAATTTTAAAACATCGTGAGGTATCAAAGAGTCTGGCAATTGCATCGTAAGCGGCGTTTCAGAACGAACCGAAGGGGCTGCCCCGGCCGCCGTCGCTGTTAAAGGAATTTGACCTTGATTCATCTTAGATAAATTAAAACTTACGACGCGATTAAATTGTAAAATCAAAAGATAATCCTCAATTTATATGTTAAATCACACCTTAGAATTAACAAAAATACACAGATAAAATTAATGTTGCTTTCTCTATAAAACTGAATTAAAGTACTTAAACACTAATTACATCTATCACAATAATAGTGTAGGGAATGAGGAAGGATGTAGAAGGTTACTCACATGCCAACCGCTTGATATATTATCACCATCTCTGCTCACCCACGTAATTTACGCGTTATCTAAACTTATTTATTTGGTTCGAAGATTGCCCAATACAGAACGCCTCGCTGATTTTAAGCACGACGACTATATATAAAATCAGTAACCGCTCGCGAAACACAGTCCACGTGTTTTAATGTATTTCACAGGTTTTCGCACTTGACTTTTCGCGGAGGAAACAGTTTGCGGCAATCCTACCGGCTGCGCCAGTTAGATTTCGGGAGCGCAAATTAAACGGAGTTTGTATGGAAGTAAGAGTTTATTACGACCGAGCTTTACAGAAGTTCATGTAAGACTAACTTAGCTTATCTTAATTCTAATACATAGCTAAAACATTCCCACGGGCTGGTGGTCGGCCCACACGCGGTCGCGCCACACGTCCTGTCACGTACGCCTAATCGCACAAGGTGCCAGGTCAGCGTCTAGGCTCTACCACAGCGTTAGGTTAGGAACATAACTATCTTGTTTTTTTTTTAAACACATTCAAAATTGGTGTACCTACCTACTGAGGCAAAAAACTAGAAACCGCATGAATATTTTTTCCTCGTTAAATCAATTGAACAAACGAGTGAACGATTTGACAATGACAGCCCGTTTATGTCGAAGCAGCAAGGGCGATTTTCGTCTGCAGGTGTTACCACTGATTTACCTACGCTTGGTTGACTGTTTACTAATGCTCATTATTATTTTATAATTGTGTGTGAACAATGTCTCATGATTTCTAAGTATTCTATTTATAAGTAGGTTTGTTCAAACACTTTTACTAGTCAATAATACAGGATAATTTTTTATCCAGTGCGCAAACACCCCCCAGCGTAGTAAATTTTCGTCGGTTTTGCAAAAAAAAAATCAGCTGTTTCATAGAAAAATGCAATACCTACGGGGTCAAAATGTATGGAACAGCATATTTTTTTTTTTTGTATTACCGATGAAAATTTTCTACGCTGGGGGGTCTAGAATGATATGCTGAATTCATGGTTACAGTTTGCGCACTGGATAAAAATTATCCTGTATTTTAAAACCAGATGTGGTCGGCGTTTCCTATCTGACTAATCTGAGTCCAGTTAAAGTCCAGACATAATCTTGGTCAGCTCATGTAGATTGGTTTCTGAAATGTTTTTTTGAGTAAAGAACGCGCATTTGTCACTAATCGTGGAGCTCAACTGAAAACTTTAGGTGCTCAACGATTCGACGAACAATACCAAAGAAAGGAAATTTGAGTAACCTCATGTTGAAGTCGGCTTCCCGTCAGACTCAGGCTTTTGAATACCCATAACGAATGTCAATAAAATGAAAACCGGGACCAACGGCTTATCGTGCTTTCCGGAGGACGAAAGCATCTCGATATGTATGATTGATGGTCACTCATTCACAGACCGATCACGGCAAGCGTAGCTTAACCCGGACCAACCCGTGCCGCTGTTATTATTTAGCCACGACCCTTTCCTCTATATTATTATTATTATTTATTCATTTATCAGATAACATGATCCAAATTAATTATGATAATTAATTAATTATGATAATTAATTATGATGTATTACTTACCTAAAACGTTTGGACTAGTGCGAATCACAATTACTATAAAGGGTGGTAGGAACATCGTCGCAAACTGTAACTATGAATTCAGCACATGATTCTAGATATTTTTCGTCGGTAATTAAAAAAAAACAACTTTTTTTTTTCATAGAAAAGTGATATATTATATTTTTTCTTAAATAACCGACGCATTATTCCGACGCAAGGTGGTCTAGAATCATGTACTTAATCCATGCCATCCAGGAACTGTGCTGACTACTTACTTTTCAGTGTTATCTTAAATACAAAAAACAACTTACTTTGAATGGATGTCTCTCATCCACCACAGCGTATGGCACCCCCAGAAACACAGCATAATCTTCTCCTTTAAAACCTTTGATTGTCCCCTTCGCCGTAGTCACTACAGGTCCCTCCGATTCATCTCCATGGACACATTTTATTATAAACAAAATTACTATCAACTTCTTCATTTTATTCTAAAACTATTTTTAGGATCGCCGTGCTTCGCAATTAGATAAAAAGTATAGGCTTCTTAAAGTAACCGTGTATCCACTTACAGATTTAACAACAGACTGATGACTGATGATTTAACTTACTATACTAACATGTTTTTTCTTTCCGTTTACACGGGTAGACTATTCATTAGCGATTTATTGTGAAACACATATTTGAGTATCTCCACCCGGGACATGTAAAGATAATATTGATTCATCTGTTATTTTAATTAATTATAACTTTGTATGTTCGGTAGGTAAGTTATTTTTTGTTTGTATATTTTGTTCAGGTCAATATAAAACATCTGATTGTAGGATCAAGGGGTCAGTTGAGTGTAATATTAGACTTTGATGTGTCTAAAAAGTTCACTTTATCATATATGTTTTAGACATACCTACTATCCGGTGTGTAATTGTCGCACGGGAGCGGTAGTGGCCTAGTGGCAAAACCCCTGGCTTAGCGATTTGGAGATCGTGAGTTCCAACCCAGGCAGGCACTTTACTGTGTGTATTTAGTTTCATCACCAGCACTGCTCTCAAAACGGTGAAAGAACCATCGTGACGAAACTGGCATGTCCTAGAACCTAAAATAACCCGCACCGGTGCCCGCATGGTTGGTCATGGCCCACTGGCAGAAAGGAGGCCTGTGTCCCAGCAGTGGGAACAGTTTAGGCTGATTGTGTGTGAGTAGGTAATGGCTTCTTATACAGAGAAGAATAACCTTCGGACCAGATGCTTAGGGTACTAATAAATAAAATGCAAATCAGTTCAATATTTCCTTTGGCTTTATTTCTAAACTTGCGAATCAGTTTCGCGGTCACTGACCACAAATTCAGCGCACATACACATCTTAAAACGAAGTTCAACTCGCGACCGACCGTTCGTAATCATACAAATATATCACAAGTAAATAAAGCGTATATAAATAACAGTTGTAAATAAAACCAACAAGCTACCCTATAGAACATATTATTGAAAAAAACCGATGAATTTTGATTTTAAATATTTACAAAATTAATATTTTTTTGAGTCAATGTATTATTAAGTCTAAACATAATTAATCTACAAAAAATAGTTAAGTAACCAACAGCTTGGACAGAGCTATCCATTTCTACAAATTCGGTTTTTCACAAGCCTGTCTACGGGGGTAGCTTGTTTTTAACTTAAAATTTGATGGCGCTACGTTGACGCATTTTATTTGATTATCATTAATTCAAATGAAGAAGACAGTCATACAATTTACCAGAATATTTACTTATTTAAACTACTCGTTTATAGAACTTTCAGGCAACGTAAAGACCCGTCATTGTTAAAATCACGCATAAATACATATAAGCCTATTGAGCTGCTCGAGCTCTTATCGTAATTTCCGTGGCTCAAAAGGTGTGGTAAAATGTATAGCTCTTTAATTATTTGAGTTGACTTATTATATAACTGTGAGTCCTCAAATACTGTGCTGCACTATTACGTAGAAACTTTAGGTGTACCAACTGTAAACTTAGTGGCCCAATTCAATTTTTTTACGTTTTTTGCAGATTAGTGTCAGGCTGTTTCCCAAATATATTAGGATCGGCTTCCAGCCTGACCGCATGAAGCTAAATACCCCAGTATTTTTCATAGAGCGACTGCCTAACAGACCTTCTCAACCCAGTTACTGGGTAATACGGTACCCTTTGGTAGGACTCGTAGTTACGACTTTCAAGCTTCTGACGACTTGTATAGACTGACAAAGAGCCACAAAAAAACAGAATATATTTACAGAATTATAATCACTAAATTCTAAGTTCATTTAATTCCACTGAATGACTATTTCATGAAAAAGAATGAAATTACCTTGACGATCAAAATAGCTCTGACTGCGAAGCGTCTACTATGATTGAACCGTGATTTCTTAGACTCAATTTGAGCAGCGTGATTAGGTAAGGTTATCACCAAGTGGATCTTGTTGTTGTCTTCTTTTTCTCAAAGTTATAAGAGCGAGTAGTTACGTCAACATAGCATAGTTAAGTATTATCACAAAAAAGTAATTCAAGTGTTAGTCGGTGTTTAGTCACAGTATTATGGCGTTGCCTACAGTCCAATTGATCATATGTACAGTGTGATTTATTTAACTTTTATACAAATATATGTTTGTAAGTGAAATACTCCTCGGCACTGAACTAAAATATCATACAAGGTTTTTATGCGGAGTCGATCTTTGCTACAGTTTGCAAACCAATCCATTTAAAAGTGAGTGAAAAGTGATAGCGAGCAAGAACTGGAGATGGACGGGTCATATTTAACATAGAATGGACATATGGAGGTCCAAAATAGCCACCTTGTAGGCAACCTACTATCAAAGTCCGATAACCGACCAAAGTGGTAAGAAGTTATAGGATACAGAAAGCCTAAGATCATCTTTACGTAGTATAAAACAAAGTCGCTTCCCGCGTTTGTACGAAAAGATCTTTGATCTACGCAACGGGTTTTAATGCGGCTTCAAAGTGATTCAGGAGGAAGGTTTATATGCAGAAAACGCGGGCGAATCCGCTGGCAAAAGCTAGTAGTCAATAAAATTATGAAACAATGGGGTTGCAAACTTTTAGATATTTACTCATTCAGCTGATAATGAATTGCAATGAAAGTATCGGACACTGTTATTTCAGTTCAGAAGTGAGGAGCGTGTGTTATTAATAAAAATATTCTAAATATAATCGTACTCACTAAAATTTTAACGTTAACTTACAAAAATGTCTACCGTTATTATCTTATAATACATAATAATTTGATAACGATGTGGGATTAGATGACGGGCAACCTTGACTTACAACCCATCTTGGAAATTATTATTGGGCAACTGCGAAATGGTACTAGAAAATGTTGTAATTAAAACTGTAAAGTGTTGATTTTATAATGGCAAATGATAATGAGATCTGTCATAACTTGAGAACATCACGCATGTGTTCCCCAAAAGGTCAGGCAGAGGTGTATCTATAGTATACCCAAATTTCGCCAGTTATGTTCAAGTCCCATGGAAAATCTGTCAACATCTTAATTAGAAAACCATTTTGAAGGTTTTTCACAAATCCCTTTTCTAGTATCATCTCGCAATATTATATAACTATACAAGAGTTTGATAAAACATAAATAATTTCGAGACATCACTGAATTCAAAACAAATATTATAGCTACCATCTTGTTATTCAAAATTACGATCTAAAATTGTTAATAACTGACTTCAAATCTATCTACAATGATTTTCGTATAGTTTTATTATTTAGCATACATAAATAGTAACATAATCTTTATTATTAACACTAAATCCACATTAATAAGTCACTAGAAAGTCAGATTTTTGTTCTATTAATAAAAATGGTTTATTAATATGGATTTTTGAAAACAAATACTCCAGTCGATATTGCACCCACCTTTATAATTTATCCCCGATTCCCTTATTCGAAGTGTTTTTTTTTTAAATATAGTAATTTGCTCGACTCTTTCAATGCATCAGGCACTTTTATACCAGCCAAAAACTTGTGAGCAATTTTTAACTTTTGTAATACAGTTTACTCGTGAGAGTAGCTACATTTCTCTCATTTTGTGGGTGCATTCCGAATTGCACTGTACCGATTTGCCCATGCCCTTGTAGGTTTTGTGAGCGAACACTGTGCGCTGTAGTGTTAAGTGATTATGGCATAATTCGGGATGTACCCCTCAAAAGATAGTGCTTCCCCAAAATGTTTTATTTATATTATTCCGCTATACTATAATCAATACCTAGGGATATTAGAAGTGCATAGTTTGTAATATGAACTCCTTTGGCAGTCCGTGGGTTAGTTAAAGATTCTAGAACAGAATTCGTTCCAGTCTTGGTTTAGTTAGTATTGATATTAATTTCAGTATAGTTTAAATAGATAACGTGCAGGACGGGCATATGTGCCAATCTAGTAGATACTTATTTATTCTCTCAGAAAACTGACTTTATTACATGCAACCTGCTTACACTTGGATTTCAAACGCCAACTCAGTAAATCTTATGTTCGCTGTTCCGATTTCAAATCGTTTACAACAACAGATTCAGTTAAAAGGCTTTCAAAATTCCAAGATTAGTCCTAAAACTATATATTTTAGATTTTACATTACTTCTTGTAAGATTTTAAATCTATCTTAATGGATTTTTCAACAGTAAATTGACGATATAACCTGAAATATTATATTTGTTTATTTAATCCAATAACAATTTTCTAACATAGTCACATTTGAGTGGATAGCACAGAAAGCTTTTGGACACACGTTTTATGAGTTCTAAGCATCTTTACAGTACGATAGATAAATAATAATCAATATTCGAACATCTAACGGCTATGATCGCTCGCCCAGTCTTTAATCGATAAAAACATCGATACTTTAATCGTTATAACAATTTATGAAAGTATCGATATACGTATCGATTTTCCAACGTCGATTATACGCAATCAGAGCTACGAAAACTTCATTAAAACAGGATGGACACCAGAGCTCAATTTAGCACAACATAAAGATGAATACACACTGGGCGGGCGCCAGAGCCTTTGTAAGGGAGCGTGCTCACTCGGTGCAGAGTCAGACAGTTAGACCTTCAGAACAGTCTGTATTCAGGTAGTCAGACGTTCATAAGTCGATGTGGTGTGGCGTTGATGATGATTGCTGCGCTGGTAATGCTGCTACGCCTGTGAAGGGAGCAATAAGTTGGTGAGGAACACATTATCAGTTATTTTTTTTCAGCGACGTAGTATTTAAAGTTGGGCGAATTGGTTAGATGCAGCCTGTATTCTGGAATTGTGCGCGGTTGATCGCAAAGGGCGGTATTACTTGGAAGTCAAGAGGGTGCATATTAAAACTTAGAAATTAATAAACAATATTCTAGTACAACACAGGGCAATATTATTTCATTTTCCATTATAGATTAGTTATCAAAACAGGGAAATATTTGTCAGCTATATGCGACGTTGTGAACTTTCAGAATGCACAGCCTTAAACATAAACTGGTGAAATGTAGATAAATTAATTTTTTTTAGAAGGTGAAATGTAGACAAATTAATTTGTTGTACAAATACTTTTACGAGTTAATCATATTTTTAAAACTCAGCAGCAGCAGCAGCAGCACAGCAGTTGGTCCTACGCCTGATCTCTCTCCGGTCGTGTCGGATTGCCGTCCCATCGGACTATGAGAGTGAGGGAAGAGTGAGTGCTCCTGTGTCTGCGCATACACTTGAGCACTATAATATCTCCCGCGCCGATGGCTAGTCTCCGTTGAGATTGGCCGCCGTGGCCGAAATTCGGTCTGGAGGACTATATTTTTAAAACTAGATGAGGTCGGCGTTTCCTATCTGACTACTCTGAGAAGAAAGATCGAAAAAGACTAAGTGGTCACAGTATCATTTAAAGTCCAGACATAATCTTGGTTAGATCATGTGGATTCTGAAATGGTTGAAGAAAGAACCACAGAGTATCGAGTGGAGCTGTCTGTCCAATCAGTGCACGCATTTATCAGTAATCATGTAGCTCAACTCAGAACTTCAGAAGCTCAACGATTAGATGAACAATACCAAAGAAAGGATATTTGGGTAGGCCGCAGTTTGAGTATTTTATTCAAACTGCCAGACCATGGTTAAAACAAAATGAGATAAAATACCAAATAAAAAAAATCCACAGTCTTCACATCTACAATATTAACAGTATAATACTTTACGAAGTAAATATTTATGTCACTGTTTATGTAAAAGTTCATCAATGTCAATGTGTAAATAAAAATCCCGAAATGAACTTGGTCAGATCATTTCGAGGGTTCGACTCGGTAATTGCTTTACCACTTGTTGAATGTTACTTCATTTTCCTAGTCTGTGTTGGCCTAATTCTAGACAAAGGCCTTTTTCTAATCAACTCCTCTGAGGTCCTTTGCCAACTTTGGAAGAAAATGTGTATATAAAGGTAGACTCACCGATCTCCCCGCGTGTCTCGGTGTTGATGGAGTGCGAGTCGCACATCAAAACGGGCGTCACGTTCTCTACTGGAGCGGCGTGCGCGCTGGCCGAGCGCGTGCGCCGACTGCGGCGCGCGCGCCTCTCTGTGGTGACGCCTACAGTGGGCGGGGTTGCCGCGGGGGGCAGGAGAGGCTCTCTGTCACCTGTCTCCACGCTACGATAAAAAACATCATCTAAAATATAGCTTCCTCCTTTTTTTGAATCACATCTCGTAGATCAACCTATGAAGATGTCAGGTGCTTAGCCGGACTTGCCTTTGGCTCATCATCATCATTTCAGCTGAAAGACGTACACTGCCAGACATAAACCCCCCATTTGGGTGGGTGGGTTGCCTTAATCATCGTATCATTCATTTTCGACCACTTTCTTTTCTAGGGGTGGAATGGGTTGTTGGAATATGTTGGGGAATACATAATTAACGCGGACTAAGAGTGTGGTGGCCCTGGCAACAGCGACGACTTGCGAGTAGTATGTAGATCATACGCTCAACCCCAGTCAGGCGGTTTACTTTGTGTAAATTATTTCACCGTCACTGCTCTCACAACGGTTATAACAAACATCGTGGAGAAACCGACATGTCCTAGAACTGAAAATCGAAGACATGTGACATCTACCAACCCGCACTGGGTCCGTGTGATGGATTACGGGCTCACTCCCTATCACGGAGAGGAGGCCTGTATCCCGGGAACGTTATAGACTGGTGATGCTCTGTCGCGGGCGAAGTTTTAGTACAGCATTAGTAACAATAGGGAACATGCAATATTTTTATTTTTGTTTTCAATTTAAAGAATTCCATGTAGAATAGACCACAAATATATTTAAAAATTTAAACAATGTAATTTATCGGAAAAAAATCGGTTTCAAATTGACAGTTTAAATTTTCCCGCGAAAACGGACCTATAGTTCCGATGACGTCATTCCTGTCTGTCACTGGCCGTATTTGTTCGTCGGCTTTCATACTTTTGCATATTTTTTGGACTTTCGAGATATATTATGTAAAAATTTAAAATGGACTATCCATCAACATCAGGTGATCATAACAATACCACTAATAATCCGAAAAAAGCCGCGTTTATTCATGTTTTGTGCCAATGAGTCCGTGACTACTTCAACAAAGTTTCCAAATAAATTGTTTTCGACTAGACGTTCTGACCCAAAATTGAGAAAAAAGTGATATCAAGCTGCAAAAAGAAATGAGAATTATTCTCCAAAGACCACTATTCGATGCTGTGAAGAACACTTTGACGTAAGTCATAAGGCGAATTACTTGTTATACGAGTATGCTTAGTTAATCTGCTTGTACGTAAAAACACGTTAGTTACCTACCTAATACTTACAAAACTTGTCTATAGTAGATTTTTAATTGTACAGTTTGAGATCGACGTCGTTGGTAAAAGTTTAAAATGTGTGGAGGAAACCTTTTTCTGAAAAAAGATCTCATGTCAACACTCATCATTTCAGCCGAAAGACGTCCACTGCTGGACATAGGCCTCCCCCAAGCACCGCCACTTCGACCTATTCTGTGCTTCTCGCATCCAACGTATTCCTGCGGCCTTCACCAGGTCATCGGTCCATCTTGTGGGAGGCCTTCCAACGCTCCGTCTTCCAGTACGCGGTCGCCACTCCAGAACCTTCCGACCCCATCGGCCATCCGTTCTGCGAGCAATGTGCCCTGCCCACTGCCACTTAAGTTTGGCAATTCTTCGGGCTATATCGGTTACCTTGGTTTTCCTACGGATCTCTTCATTTCTGATTCGATCGCGTAGGGAAACTCCAAGCATAGCCCTCTCCATTGCTCTTTGGGTGACTTTGAGCCTTCTTATGAGGCCCATTGTGAGCGACCACGTCTCAGTGCCATATGTCATCACTGGCAACACACACTGGTCAAAGACTTTTGTCTTGAGACACTGCGGTATTTGGGACGAGAAGATATTGCGTAGCTTCCCGAACGCTGCCCAGCCGAGTCGGATTCGACGATTAACCTCTTTCTCGAAGTTGGATCTACCTAACTGGACAGTCTGTCCTAGGTACACGTATTCGTCCACAACTTCGAGTGTAGCGCCTCCGATCTTCATTGGAGTGGGTATCACACGAGCATTGGACATGACCTTTGTCTTGTCCATGTTCATCCTAAGACCCACTCTTTCGGAAGCTCTACTGAGGTCATCGAGCATTGTACTGAGGTCCTCCATAGTCTCAGCCATGACTACTATATCGTCGGCAAATCGAAGGTGAGTGATGTACTCGCCATTGATGTTGATGCCAGCTCCTTTCCAGTCCAGAACCTTGAAGACATCCTCCAGTGCAGCGGTGAACAGTTTCGGAGAGATTACGTCTCCCTGTCTCACCCCTCGCTGCAGAAGGATAGGTTTCGAGGCTTTGTCCTGGAGCCGGACTGACATAGTGGCGTTTTCATACAAACACTTCAGCACCTCGATGTACCGATAGTCAATCTGGCACCGTTGAAGAGACTGCAGTACAGCCCAGGTCTCGATCGAATCGAAGGCTTTTTCGTAGTCCACAAACGCTAAGCAGAGAGGCAGGTTATACTCTTCGGTCTTCTGTATAACCTGCCGCAGCGTATGTATGTGGTCTACGGTGCTAAAGCCTTTACGGAATCCGGCTTGTTCGGGAGGCTGGAAGTCGTCAAACCTGCGCGCGAGACGATTCGTGATGACTCTTGAAAACAGCTTGTAGACATGGCTCAGAAGTGAGATGGGCCTATAATTCTTAAGCAAGGTATTGTCACCCTTCTTAAAGAAAAGTACCACCACACCTCTGTTCCATGCCTGTGGCGTTTTGCCCTCGAGTATGACGGAATCAAACAGCTTCTGAAGGGCCTTTAGAACGGGTTTTCCGCCGGCCCTCAGGAGTTCGGCTGTAATTCCGTCATCACCCGGCGCCTTGTTGTTTTTGAGCTGCTTCAGAGCCATCCTAATCTCGTACAAGCTGACGTCCGGGATATCTTCAGTGTAGTGTCGAGTCAACCTAGCTCTCGGGTCGTTAGCTAGATTCATAACGGGGTTTCTGGTGGACGTGTATAACTGTCCGTAGAACCTCTCAATCTCCTTAAACAGCTCAGGTTTGGCGGACACGATTCTGCCATCGTCGGTCTTCAGTTTCGCAAGCTGACTCTGCCCAATAGACAGATCTCTTGCAAAGACTTTGGAGCCCTTGTTTCGCTCTATCGCGTCCTTAATACGTTCCGTATTAAAGAGGCGAAGGTCGCTTTTCAAGGACTTAGAGATCCGTCTATTGAGTTGCCGGTACTCGAGTGCAGCTTCTGAAGACTGCAGGATCATTCCGCGCCTCTGTTCCATGAGCTGTAATGTTGGATCTGAGAGTTTCTTTTTTCTATTTGTACGGCGGGTCTTGAAAAACTTAGACCCGACCGTATGGACAGTTTCCACAAACTCATCGTTATAATCGTCCACGGAGCTCCCTAGGCACTCAAAACGATTCTGGAGTTCGAGCTGAAAGCTCTCGGGGTTCTGAAGTTGGATCGGTGCTGGTCGGAGCGTTGACTTCATCAGCCGAGATCTTTCCAGCTTGATATTGATATTCAATGTGCCTCTTACCATGCGGTGATCACTCCCGGTTTTCACCGCGTTGATCACAGAGACATCATTGAATATTTGCTTCTTCGTCGACATAATGAAGTCAATCTCATTTTTAGTTGCACCGTCGGGACTCTGCCAGGTCCACTTCCTGTGCTCACGTTTTCTGAAGAAGGAATTCATCATAAAGAGGTCTTCCTTCTCCATAAAACTAGCCAGTAGGTGGCCCCGGTGGTTCCGACGTCCAACTCCAAATTGCCCCACTCTCAACTCATCATCGCTTCGCTTGCCCAGTTTCGCGTTGAAGTCCCCCATAACAACTGTGAAGTGAGTTTTGGAACCATGCATGGCTCTAGAGATATCCTCATACATGGTTTCCACCTCATCGTCGGGGTGTGTCGAGGTCGGGGCGTACACCTGTATGACCTTCAGCGAATACCTTGCGGATATTCTGAGTATAAGGAACGCCACCCTGGTCGACACACTCTCGATCTTCACAACGTTGCTCACAAGGGACTTGTGGACGATGAACCCGACACCACCTTGAGACTGCTGGTCGCCCTCCCGGAAATAGAGCAGGTTTCCGGAATTCAGGATTATCGAGTCCTCCCCCTCTCTTCGGACTTCAGATAACCCTACTATACTCCATCGTAACCTGCTCAATTCTTCCTCGAGCTCGGCGATCTTCTCGTCGGTCCGGAGTGTACGCGATGTCAACACTAACTCTTGGTAAATTCCTGGAGTCTGCTTTCAAATCCCAACTACCATTTTTATTTAAAAAACGCAATGAATATTACCATAAAATAATATTCACTGTAACAACCATAACCTCAACAAGTCTTCGTATCGTAACCGGAGTGACGTCACTGAACGCTGATAGGTGTTTTGAAATACGTTTCGTTTCAAGTAATTCTTAATACGTAATTATTGTTAAAAATCAACATTATGTAAAATAAAAACATTCCAGTGGCCCTTCTTTTATACTTTTTTAACATTTAAATCATAAAATTTTCATAAATATTATATTTGCATCTTCCCTATTGAGTTAGAAAAATTATGTACTAGTTTTTGCCCAGCGGCTTCGCCCGCGTCGAGGTCGGAATTATCCCGCGGGAACGTACGGGATAAAAAGTATCCTATGGGTTAATCCAGGTAATAAACTACCTGTGTGCCAAATTTCATCCAAATCCGTTCAGTAGTTTTTGCGTGAAAGAGGAACAAACATCACCACATCCATACATCCATACATACAAACTTTCGCGTTTATAATATTATTAAGTAGGATTATAGTAGGAAGTAGGATATAACTTACGTGTCGTCATTAACGTTACTCGTCTCGTCATTGTCTTCTGTAGGTGATGCTACCTGTAACCATGAAATAAATATGGGATTAAATATAATGACCACCATAAAATGCTTTGATACCCTTAGTTCTTTTACCAAAAATATATACTTGACACCAGAAAAATAAAGTCTAAAATTACAATAGTACTAGCTATTTTAGTCACGACTGCACTTCAAAATGTATTCGAACACCAAATGTAGTAAATGATCACCAAATCTTAATAATTGGGTATACTACGTGAGCGCGACAAATGAATGTGCGAATAACACTTGTGCGACACACTCAAGCTCACTAGGTTAGGTTAGGTTAAAACTGTGACCTCCTATGCACGAGCCGAGCGAGCGAAGCGAGCGGTGCCGCGGCAGCGGCCGGCGAGTGCTTGAAACGACTAGATTCAGTGTGTCGCACAAGCGTGCATTCGAACTATGGTGAGTTGCAGTACAGTTTTGTCGCACAAGCGTTATTCGCACATCCATTTGTCGAGCTCACGTAGTACACTCTTAATAATTTAGTGTTCATTAACTATTTTTGGGTTAACAATGATTTTTTTGGAGTCAGTTTGCTTAAATAGGATAGCAAGATGTAAAAACTTTGGTGATAGTTTTACATTGAAATGCTGGTTTAATTTTGGTGATCATTTACTACTTTTGGATTAACAATGATTTATTTGGAGTCATTTTGCTTAAATAGAATATCGAGATGTTAAAACTTTGTTTATAATTTTACATTAAAATGCGGGTTTAATTTTGGTGATCATTTACTCTTTTTGTCTGTTATATGTTACTATATCTGCTGGTAAGTTAAACATAAGCCAATAAATATTTTAAAAGCACTTCCCTCAATAATAGTTCTGATATAACATATAATTTTACACTAATAATACGTGCAAAAAAATCGCCACACTCCGTGCTCTTCAACTTAACACAAAAGAAAGCAAAATTGAGTGATTAGGACATTTGAACAATCGAGTAAATTTTTTCAAGACTACCGGGATAAAAGTACTATGTATTAATTTACACAAATTAATACATAGTACTAAACGCAAATTTTAACAAATTAAACTTAAACGCTTTATAATAACCAGGCAATGTTTATTTTGATATATCTTAGTACAAAAAAATTAAGTTATTGTTAACGAAAGATGTTTACTTTAATACTGGTTTTATGGTAGCTCGGGCGCGGCAAACCAACGCGCCTAAGTACCTAAAATACACCTGTTCACGCCGGTCAGTGACCGCTAGCTTTATCAGGTGCGAACTAGGCTTTTTTAAGTTTAGGCCGTGACCTGAAGTTATTTGAAAAGTAATTCAATTTTTTCTTCATACTTTCATGGGCTTAGGACCATTAAGATTTTATGATTATTAGAACAATTGATATATTCATTACATCATTTGAGATATCGTCTCTTAAATAGAGCGCAAGGAGGGGGCCGATGTTATTGCACGAAAGTGTAGTGGAACGAAACCAATAAATAGTGTGAGTAATGTTTTACCTCAGCGTTATCTCCTTCCCTGTTAGCTCGTAGTCGCGACATGAACCGCGCCGCGCGCATGAAAGGATTCTCTCGCTGCTCTTCAAACGTGCCGCCCTGGAACAATACCAATTCCAATGATAATGGTGCCACAAACAGACATTCTAGTGCCACAATGAGTAACTTTACATGCTTTCTGATGAGACTACATTTCTGACACCTGTCAGGTAAGAACTTTCCTTTCACTATTATTCTACTTTTGACAGCCCTTATAGCATCGATCAGTACTGCAGATAATTAAGCACTGCAAACACTAAGTACGCATTTAACTTTATCAGTTCGGGACTTGTCCCTGTGGCGCGGCTATAGTGAGACAAACGTCACTCTGGCTGTACCACAAACGTTAGTCTGTCACAAATTGTCATTTCGGTGTCACAAATAGTCATTCTCTTATCAAAAATAGTAATTCTGTTGTCACAAATGTCACTCTGGTAACAAAAACGGCACTGTGGTATACCAAACATCATTCCGGTGTCACAAATTGTCATTCTGTTGTCACAAATAATCATTGTTGTCACAAATGTCACTCTCGTGACAAAAACGGCACTGTGGTATACCAAAAGTCATTCCGGTGTCACAAATTGTCTTTCTGTTGTCACAAAAAGTCATTCTGATGTCTCAAATGTAACTCTGGTAACAAAAAAGGCACTGTGGTATACCAAACGTCATTCCGGTGTCACAAATTGTCATTCCGGTGTCACAAATAGTCATTCTGTTGTCACAAATAGTCATTCTGGCAACAAAAATAGCACTGTGGTATACCAAACGTCACATTCCGGTGTTACAAATAGTCATTCTGTTATCAAAAATAGTCATTCTATTGTTACAAATGTCACTCTGGTAAC
Source organism: Aporophyla nigra (assembly GCA_947507805.1). Classification (NCBI taxonomy): domain Eukaryota; kingdom Metazoa; phylum Arthropoda; class Insecta; order Lepidoptera; family Noctuidae; genus Aporophyla; species Aporophyla nigra. The sequence continues at coordinate 23,168,772 of OX382294.1, forward strand.
AAAAATGGCACTGTAGTATACCAAACGTCACATTCCGGTGACAAATAGTCATTCCGGTGTCCCAAGTAGTCATTCTGTTGTTACAAATAGTCTTTCTGTTGTCACAAATAGTCATTCTGATGTCACAAATGTCACTCTGGTAACAAAAAAGGCAGTGTGGTATACCAAACGTCATTCCGGTGTCACAAATTGTCTTTCTGTTGTCCCAAATAGTCATTCTGATGTCACAAATGTCACTCTGGTAACAAAAAAGGCAGTGTGGTATACCAAACGTCTTTCCGGTGTCACAAATTGTCTTTCTGTTGTCACAAATAGTCATTCTGATGTCACAAATGTCACTCTGGTAACAAAAAAGGCAGTGTGGTATACCAAACGTCTTTCCGGTGTCACAAATTGTCATTCCGGTATCACAGTGATTCTGTTGTCACAAATAGTCATTCTGGTAACAAAAACAGCACTGTGGTATACCGAACGTCACATTCCGGTGTTACAAATAGTCATTCCGGTGTCACAAATAGTCATTCTGTTATCAAAACTAGGTCATTCTATTGTCTCAAATGTCACTCTGGTAACAAAAACTGCACTGTAGTATAGCAAACGCCACATTCCGGAGACAAATTCATCATTCATTCCGCTGTCTCAAGTAGTCATTCTGTTGTTACAAATAGTCATTCTGTTGTCACAAAAAATCATTCTGTTGTTACAAATATCACTCTGGTAGAACAAATGTCAATCTGGTGTAAAAAAAGTCACTGGTATTACAATAGCCCCTATTGTGATATATTCTATGATTATGGTATGACATTCTGGTGACACAAGTTTCTGTAAAAGAAGTGATTTATTGAATCTGTATCTTACCTGCGTAGCATTCTGATCGTTGAGCAGCGGCTCGGTGTCGGTGGAGTCGGAGTCGGTGTGCAGGCGCCTGCGCTCGCCGGCCGCGAACACGCGCCGCTTGCACACGGGACACACGCGCTTGTTCTGCGTCAGCCACGGGTCGATGCACACCGCGTGGTACGCTGCGGAAGGGTGTGCGCGTTGTTGGCATAATATAGCACAAGTCTACTACACCACGTGCTAGTTATGGCCCACTGAGGAGTGTGCCGCAACTACCACGCATTCGGTTCTCTCTAGTGTCACATACGGCCGCGAACACGCGCCGCTTGCACACGGGACACACGCGCTTGTTCTGCGTCAGCCACGGGTCGATGCACACCGCGTGGTACGCTGCGGAAGGGTGTGCGCGTTGTTGGCATAATATAGCACAAGTCTACTACACCACGTGCTAGTTATGGCCCACTGAGGAGTGTGCCGCAACTACCACGCATTCGGTTCTCTCTAGTGTCACATACGGCCGCGAACACGCGCCGCTTGCACACGGGACACACGCGCTTGTTCTGCGTCAGCCACGGGTCGATGCACACCGCGTGGTACGCTGCGGAAGGGTGTGCGCGTTGTTGGCATAATATAGCACAAGTCTACTACACCACGTGCTAGTTATGGCCCACTGAGGAGTGTGCCGCAACTACCACGCATTCGGTTCTCTCTAGTGTCACATACGGCCGCGAACACGCGCCGCTTGCACACGGGACACACGCGCTTGTTCTGCGTCAGCCACGGGTCGATGCACACCGCGTGGTACGCTGCGGAAGGGTGTGCGCGTTGTTGGCATAATATAGCACAAGTCTACTACACCACGTGCTAGTTATGGCCCACTGAGGAGTGTGCCGCAACTACCACGCATTCGGTTCTCTCTAGTGTCACATACGGCCGCGAACACGCGCCGCTTGCACACGGGACACACGCGCTTGTTCTGCGTCAGCCACGGGTCGATGCACACCGCGTGGTACGCTGCGGAAGGGTGTGCGCGTTGTTGGCATAATATAGCACAAGTCTACTACACCACGTGCTAGTTATGGCCCACTGAGGAGTGTGCCGCAACTACCACGCATTCGGTTCTCTCTAGTGTCACATACGGCCGCGAACACGCGCCGCTTGCACACGGGACACACGCGCTTGTTCTGCGTCAGCCACGGGTCGATGCACACCGCGTGGTACGCTGCGGAAGGGTGTGCGCGTTGTTGGCATAATATAGCACAAGTCTACTACACCACGTGCTAGTTATGGCCCACTGAGGAGTGTGCCGCAACTACCACGCATTCGGTTCTCTCTAGTGTCACATACGGCCGCGAACACGCGCCGCTTGCACACGGGACACACGCGCTTGTTCTGCGTCAGCCACGGGTCGATGCACACCGCGTGGTACGCTGCGGAAGGGTGTGCGCGTTGTTGGCATAATATAGCACAAGTCTACTACACCACGTGCTAGTTATGGCCCACTGAGGAGTGTGCCGCAACTACCACGCATTCGGTTCTCTCTAGTGTCACATACGGCCGCGAACACGCGCCGCTTGCACACGGGACACACGCGCTTGTTCTGCGTCAGCCACGGGTCGATGCACACCGCGTGGTACGCTGCGGAAGGGTGTGCGCGTTGTTGGCATAATATAGCACAAGTCTACTACACCACGTGCTAGTTATGGCCCACTGAGGAGTGTGCCGCAACTACCACGCATTCGGTTCTCTCTAGTGTCACATACGGCCGCGAACACGCGCCGCTTGCACACGGGACACACGCGCTTGTTCTGCGTCAGCCACGGGTCGATGCACACCGCGTGGTACGCTGCGGAAGGGTGTGCGCGTTGTTGGCATAATATAGCACAAGTCTACTACACCACGTGCTAGTTATGGCCCACTGAGGAGTGTGCCGCAACTACCACGCATTCGGTTCTCTCTAGTGTCACATACGGCCGCGAACACGCGCCGCTTGCACACGGGACACACGCGCTTGTTCTGCGTCAGCCACGGGTCGATGCACACCGCGTGGTACGCTGCGGAAGGGTGTGCGCGTTGTTGGCATAATATAGCACAAGTCTACTACACCACGTGCTAGTTATGGCCCACTGAGGAGTGTGCCGCAACTACCACGCATTCGGTTCTCTCTAGTGTCACATACGGCCGCGAACACGCGCCGCTTGCACACGGGACACACGCGCTTGTTCTGCGTCAGCCACGGGTCGATGCACACCGCGTGGTACGCTGCGGAAGGGTGTGCGCGTTGTTGGCATAATATAGCACAAGTCTACTACACCACGTGCTAGTTATGGCCCACTGAGGAGTGTGCCGCAACTACCACGCATTCGGTTCTCTCTAGTGTCACATACGGCCGCGAACACGCGCCGCTTGCACACGGGACACACGCGCTTGTTCTGCGTCAGCCACGGGTCGATGCACACCGCGTGGTACGCTGCGGAAGGGTGTGCGCGTTGTTGGCATAATATAGCACAAGTCTACTACACCACGTGCTAGTTATGGCCCACTGAGGAGTGTGCCGCAACTACCACGCATTCGGTTCTCTCTAGTGTCACATACGGCCGCGAACACGCGCCGCTTGCACACGGGACACACGCGCTTGTTCTGCGTCAGCCACGGGTCGATGCACACCGCGTGGTACGCTGCGGAAGGGTGTGCGCGTTGTTGGCATAATATAGCACAAGTCTACTACACCACGTGCTAGTTATGGCCCACTGAGGAGTGTGCCGCAACTACCACGCATTCGGTTCTCTCTAGTGTCACATACGGCCGCGAACACGCGCCGCTTGCACACGGGACACACGCGCTTGTTCTGCGTCAGCCACGGGTCGATGCACACCGCGTGGTACGCTGCGGAAGGGTGTGCGCGTTGTTGGCATAATATAGCACAAGTCTACTACACCACGTGCTAGTTATGGCCCACTGAGGAGTGTGCCGCAACTACCACGCATTCGGTTCTCTCTAGTGTCACATACGGCCGCGAACACGCGCCGCTTGCACACGGGACACACGCGCTTGTTCTGCGTCAGCCACGGGTCGATGCACACCGCGTGGTACGCTGCGGAAGGGTGTGCGCGTTGTTGGCATAATATAGCACAAGTCTACTACACCACGTGCTAGTTATGGCCCACTGAGGAGTGTGCCGCAACTACCACGCATTCGGTTCTCTCTAGTGTCACATACGGCCGCGAACACGCGCCGCTTGCACACGGGACACACGCGCTTGTTCTGCGTCAGCCACGGGTCGATGCACACCGCGTGGTACGCTGCGGAAGGGTGTGCGCGTTGTTGGCATAATATAGCACAAGTCTACTACACCACGTGCTAGTTATGGCCCACTGAGGAGTGTGCCGCAACTACCACGCATTCGGTTCTCTCTAGTGTCACATACGGCCGCGAACACGCGCCGCTTGCACACGGGACACACGCGCTTGTTCTGCGTCAGCCACGGGTCGATGCACACCGCGTGGTACGCTGCGGAAGGGTGTGCGCGTTGTTGGCATAATATAGCACAAGTCTACTACACCACGTGCTAGTTATGGCCCACTGAGGAGTGTGCCGCAACTACCACGCATTCGGTTCTCTCTAGTGTCACATACGGCCGCGAACACGCGCCGCTTGCACACGGGACACACGCGCTTGTTCTGCGTCAGCCACGGGTCGATGCACACCGCGTGGTACGCTGCGGAAGGGTGTGCGCGTTGTTGGCATAATATAGCACAAGTCTACTACACCACGTGCTAGTTATGGCCCACTGAGGAGTGTGCCGCAACTACCACGCATTCGGTTCTCTCTAGTGTCACATACGGCCGCGAACACGCGCCGCTTGCACACGGGACACACGCGCTTGTTCTGCGTCAGCCACGGGTCGATGCACACCGCGTGGTACGCTGCGGAAGGGTGTGCGCGTTGTTGGCATAATATAGCACAAGTCTACTACACCACGTGCTAGTTATGGCCCACTGAGGAGTGTGCCGCAACTACCACGCATTCGGTTCTCTCTAGTGTCACATACGGCCGCGAACACGCGCCGCTTGCACACGGGACACACGCGCTTGTTCTGCGTCAGCCACGGGTCGATGCACACCGCGTGGTACGCTGCGGAAGGGTGTGCGCGTTGTTGGCATAATATAGCACAAGTCTACTACACCACGTGCTAGTTATGGCCCACTGAGGAGTGTGCCGCAACTACCACGCATTCGGTTCTCTCTAGTGTCACATACGGCCGCGAACACGCGCCGCTTGCACACGGGACACACGCGCTTGTTCTGCGTCAGCCACGGGTCGATGCACACCGCGTGGTACGCTGCGGAAGGGTGTGCGCGTTGTTGGCATAATATAGCACAAGTCTACTACACCACGTGCTAGTTATGGCCCACTGAGGAGTGTGCCGCAACTACCACGCATTCGGTTCTCTCTAGTGTCACATACGGCCGCGAACACGCGCCGCTTGCACACGGGACACACGCGCTTGTTCTGCGTCAGCCACGGGTCGATGCACACCGCGTGGTACGCTGCGGAAGGGTGTGCGCGTTGTTGGCATAATATAGCACAAGTCTACTACACCACGTGCTAGTTATGGCCCACTGAGGAGTGTGCCGCAACTACCACGCATTCGGTTCTCTCTAGTGTCACATACGGCCGCGAACACGCGCCGCTTGCACACGGGACACACGCGCTTGTTCTGCGTCAGCCACGGGTCGATGCACACCGCGTGGTACGCTGCGGAAGGGTGTGCGCGTTGTTGGCATAATATAGCACAAGTCTACTACACCACGTGCTAGTTATGGCCCACTGAGGAGTGTGCCGCAACTACCACGCATTCGGTTCTCTCTAGTGTCACATACGGCCGCGAACACGCGCCGCTTGCACACGGGACACACGCGCTTGTTCTGCGTCAGCCACGGGTCGATGCACACCGCGTGGTACGCTGCGGAAGGGTGTGCGCGTTGTTGGCATAATATAGCACAAGTCTACTACACCACGTGCTAGTTATGGCCCACTGAGGAGTGTGCCGCAACTACCACGCATTCGGTTCTCTCTAGTGTCACATACGGCCGCGAACACGCGCCGCTTGCACACGGGACACACGCGCTTGTTCTGCGTCAGCCACGGGTCGATGCACACCGCGTGGTACGCTGCGGAAGGGTGTGCGCGTTGTTGGCATAATATAGCACAAGTCTACTACACCACGTGCTAGTTATGGCCCACTGAGGAGTGTGCCGCAACTACCACGCATTCGGTTCTCTCTAGTGTCACATACGGCCGCGAACACGCGCCGCTTGCACACGGGACACACGCGCTTGTTCTGCGTCAGCCACGGGTCGATGCACACCGCGTGGTACGCTGCGGAAGGGTGTGCGCGTTGTTGGCATAATATAGCACAAGTCTACTACACCACGTGCTAGTTATGGCCCACTGAGGAGTGTGCCGCAACTACCACGCATTCGGTTCTCTCTAGTGTCACATACGGCCGCGAACACGCGCCGCTTGCACACGGGACACACGCGCTTGTTCTGCGTCAGCCACGGGTCGATGCACACCGCGTGGTACGCTGCGGAAGGGTGTGCGCGTTGTTGGCATAATATAGCACAAGTCTACTACACCACGTGCTAGTTATGGCCCACTGAGGAGTGTGCCGCAACTACCACGCATTCGGTTCTCTCTAGTGTCACATACGGCCGCGAACACGCGCCGCTTGCACACGGGACACACGCGCTTGTTCTGCGTCAGCCACGGGTCGATGCACACCGCGTGGTACGCTGCGGAAGGGTGTGCGCGTTGTTGGCATAATATAGCACAAGTCTACTACACCACGTGCTAGTTATGGCCCACTGAGGAGTGTGCCGCAACTACCACGCATTCGGTTCTCTCTAGTGTCACATACGGCCGCGAACACGCGCCGCTTGCACACGGGACACACGCGCTTGTTCTGCGTCAGCCACGGGTCGATGCACACCGCGTGGTACGCTGCGGAAGGGTGTGCGCGTTGTTGGCATAATATAGCACAAGTCTACTACACCACGTGCTAGTTATGGCCCACTGAGGAGTGTGCCGCAACTACCACGCATTCGGTTCTCTCTAGTGTCACATACGGCCGCGAACACGCGCCGCTTGCACACGGGACACACGCGCTTGTTCTGCGTCAGCCACGGGTCGATGCACACCGCGTGGTACGCTGCGGAAGGGTGTGCGCGTTGTTGGCATAATATAGCACAAGTCTACTACACCACGTGCTAGTTATGGCCCACTGAGGAGTGTGCCGCAACTACCACGCATTCGGTTCTCTCTAGTGTCACATACGGCCGCGAACACGCGCCGCTTGCACACGGGACACACGCGCTTGTTCTGCGTCAGCCACGGGTCGATGCACACCGCGTGGTACGCTGCGGAAGGGTGTGCGCGTTGTTGGCATAATATAGCACAAGTCTACTACACCACGTGCTAGTTATGGCCCACTGAGGAGTGTGCCGCAACTACCACGCATTCGGTTCTCTCTAGTGTCACATACGGCCGCGAACACGCGCCGCTTGCACACGGGACACACGCGCTTGTTCTGCGTCAGCCACGGGTCGATGCACACCGCGTGGTACGCTGCGGAAGGGTGTGCGCGTTGTTGGCATAATATAGCACAAGTCTACTACACCACGTGCTAGTTATGGCCCACTGAGGAGTGTGCCGCAACTACCACGCATTCGGTTCTCTCTAGTGTCACATACGGCCGCGAACACGCGCCGCTTGCACACGGGACACACGCGCTTGTTCTGCGTCAGCCACGGGTCGATGCACACCGCGTGGTACGCTGCGGAAGGGTGTGCGCGTTGTTGGCATAATATAGCACAAGTCTACTACACCACGTGCTAGTTATGGCCCACTGAGGAGTGTGCCGCAACTACCACGCATTCGGTTCTCTCTAGTGTCACATACGGCCGCGAACACGCGCCGCTTGCACACGGGACACACGCGCTTGTTCTGCGTCAGCCACGGGTCGATGCACACCGCGTGGTACGCTGCGGAAGGGTGTGCGCGTTGTTGGCATAATATAGCACAAGTCTACTACACCACGTGCTAGTTATGGCCCACTGAGGAGTGTGCCGCAACTACCACGCATTCGGTTCTCTCTAGTGTCACATACGGCCGCGAACACGCGCCGCTTGCACACGGGACACACGCGCTTGTTCTGCGTCAGCCACGGGTCGATGCACACCGCGTGGTACGCTGCGGAAGGGTGTGCGCGTTGTTGGCATAATATAGCACAAGTCTACTACACCACGTGCTAGTTATGGCCCACTGAGGAGTGTGCCGCAACTACCACGCATTCGGTTCTCTCTAGTGTCACATACGGCCGCGAACACGCGCCGCTTGCACACGGGACACACGCGCTTGTTCTGCGTCAGCCACGGGTCGATGCACACCGCGTGGTACGCTGCGGAAGGGTGTGCGCGTTGTTGGCATAATATAGCACAAGTCTACTACACCACGTGCTAGTTATGGCCCACTGAGGAGTGTGCCGCAACTACCACGCATTCGGTTCTCTCTAGTGTCACATACGGCCGCGAACACGCGCCGCTTGCACACGGGACACACGCGCTTGTTCTGCGTCAGCCACGGGTCGATGCACACCGCGTGGTACGCTGCGGAAGGGTGTGCGCGTTGTTGGCATAATATAGCACAAGTCTACTACACCACGTGCTAGTTATGGCCCACTGAGGAGTGTGCCGCAACTACCACGCATTCGGTTCTCTCTAGTGTCACATACGGCCGCGAACACGCGCCGCTTGCACACGGGACACACGCGCTTGTTCTGCGTCAGCCACGGGTCGATGCACACCGCGTGGTACGCTGCGGAAGGGTGTGCGCGTTGTTGGCATAATATAGCACAAGTCTACTACACCACGTGCTAGTTATGGCCCACTGAGGAGTGTGCCGCAACTACCACGCATTCGGTTCTCTCTAGTGTCACATACGGCCGCGAACACGCGCCGCTTGCACACGGGACACACGCGCTTGTTCTGCGTCAGCCACGGGTCGATGCACACCGCGTGGTACGCTGCGGAAGGGTGTGCGCGTTGTTGGCATAATATAGCACAAGTCTACTACACCACGTGCTAGTTATGGCCCACTGAGGAGTGTGCCGCAACTACCACGCATTCGGTTCTCTCTAGTGTCACATACGGCCGCGAACACGCGCCGCTTGCACACGGGACACACGCGCTTGTTCTGCGTCAGCCACGGGTCGATGCACACCGCGTGGTACGCTGCGGAAGGGTGTGCGCGTTGTTGGCATAATATAGCACAAGTCTACTACACCACGTGCTAGTTATGGCCCACTGAGGAGTGTGCCGCAACTACCACGCATTCGGTTCTCTCTAGTGTCACATACGGCCGCGAACACGCGCCGCTTGCACACGGGACACACGCGCTTGTTCTGCGTCAGCCACGGGTCGATGCACACCGCGTGGTACGCTGCGGAAGGGTGTGCGCGTTGTTGGCATAATATAGCACAAGTCTACTACACCACGTGCTAGTTATGGCCCACTGAGGAGTGTGCCGCAACTACCACGCATTCGGTTCTCTCTAGTGTCACATACGGCCGCGAACACGCGCCGCTTGCACACGGGACACACGCGCTTGTTCTGCGTCAGCCACGGGTCGATGCACACCGCGTGGTACGCTGCGGAAGGGTGTGCGCGTTGTTGGCATAATATAGCACAAGTCTACTACACCACGTGCTAGTTATGGCCCACTGAGGAGTGTGCCGCAACTACCACGCATTCGGTTCTCTCTAGTGTCACATACGGCCGCGAACACGCGCCGCTTGCACACGGGACACACGCGCTTGTTCTGCGTCAGCCACGGGTCGATGCACACCGCGTGGTACGCTGCGGAAGGGTGTGCGCGTTGTTGGCATAATATAGCACAAGTCTACTACACCACGTGCTAGTTATGGCCCACTGAGGAGTGTGCCGCAACTACCACGCATTCGGTTCTCTCTAGTGTCACATACGGCCGCGAACACGCGCCGCTTGCACACGGGACACACGCGCTTGTTCTGCGTCAGCCACGGGTCGATGCACACCGCGTGGTACGCTGCGGAAGGGTGTGCGCGTTGTTGGCATAATATAGCACAAGTCTACTACACCACGTGCTAGTTATGGCCCACTGAGGAGTGTGCCGCAACTACCACGCATTCGGTTCTCTCTAGTGTCACATACGGCCGCGAACACGCGCCGCTTGCACACGGGACACACGCGCTTGTTCTGCGTCAGCCACGGGTCGATGCACACCGCGTGGTACGCTGCGGAAGGGTGTGCGCGTTGTTGGCATAATATAGCACAAGTCTACTACACCACGTGCTAGTTATGGCCCACTGAGGAGCGTGCCGCAACTACCACGCATTCGGTTCTCTCTAGTGTGGTCTTCCCTCGGCATAGGGCGTCGCTGGTAGAGGGCAGCAAGGAACAGGCTGGATAGGAATAATAATGCCCTATCATACTTTTCGTTTCATAAATAGGTTATGCGTGCTGTGGTGAGGGATGCGCGGTAAAGGGACTCGCAGTCTTGACTGAAAAGCCGTAGCGACAGCACGCTTAACGCGTTTGTTTTTTATTGGACCGACCTACCTAACATAACCTTAACCAGACAACACAGTACTACTTTTTAGAGCGATAACCTGGTAGGTATATTTTTATCTTGTTGGGATATCATCAAATGACTTCTCCCGTTCTTGGCGAAGCGGGAGGGCGTGTCAGGGTTTTATTGACTAAACCCCACCCGTGTTCCTTCAGTTGCCTGTGCCAGGGCCACGGTAACTCTTCGAACAAATCTGCAACCCTGGCAGGGATATTTCGCACCGTGGCCGCATTTTAAGCAAAAGTTTTAACTAAATATTTTAGTTTTTCTCAAGAGTTCAACTTGCACTTAGGTATCTCGTGAGTACAACTGACCGTGTGCACAGGGCAGTACCCTCAGCCGCTCGCCCTCCTGGTAGTCATCGAGGCAGATGGCGCACGTGTCGTACGGGTCGCCCTTGGTGAACTTGCACGTGGGTATCTTCTTCAGAGCTCGGCTGGGGAGCCGGTGTCGACGAGCTCGGCGACGGTCTTTAATGCATTTCACTATCTGCAATTATAATAAATAAGTTTTTTAATGCTAATGCAATATCTATAATGATAATGGGTATTTAAATTTAAACTCAGCTTTAGAAAATATAATTCTGAACTGGACCTTAAAGAGAGCCTTTGACCTTAAGGTCCAGTTCAGAATTCTGATTTCACACAGGCGCGACGCGACTTTAATAGAATTATGATGGGATCCCTTCTTTTCGCATAATGTTCTTTGTCCTAATATACTTCAGCATAACGATTTTGGCACAATTTGTTTTGTCATAATACTTCGGCATAATTTTTTTAGGCATACATTTTATGTTGGCATAATCATCTTAAAGACTAATTTGTTTTGGCATAAATTTGATTCGCATAACGGTAGTAGGCCTAATGACTATTAGCATAACGTTAGTAGGCCTAATGACTATTAGCATAATAATATTTAGGCATACAATTAATATAAATAACAAAAACAATTTTCATGCAAATGTTTTATTATACATAACATTATGTAACTTAAACGATTTTTCAATCGCGAGATAACTTTTATCTGAAGAATATATTAGATGTTTTGACAGTTTTTGTATAAAAAAATATGTCAAACTTCTATTATGAGAAATAAATATGGCGGTTATTCCTCAGATAGAAGTTAACTGATTGAAACAGTGGTCCTTAATGATGTATAATTATTTATTTTAGGTGTATATTTTTAGCAATTGCTTGTAAATATGCTATGCTAGTTTAGAAGTATACTCATCTTTTTTACTAATAATTTTTTCAATTTTTTGGGTTTTGTCCGTGTATTTTTTTTTTTTTTTTGGTATAAGTGATGTTTCGACATCCAGTTTATCTATTTCAATGGTTTGATGTTTTATTTCTTGAACGATCTTTTTTGCAAAAAAATAAAATCCAGGATGGTGTTTTTCCACAAAATGTGCAAATCTATTGTGCCATGCCTCTGCATGATTTTGTGTCCTAGGTATATTTTCCTTTTCTAGTAGATACGTCCTCAGACTTTGGGTGGAAATGGTGGTGGTGAACTTGTAGTGCCCCATACATAATTCTGATGACAGAACCGAATTGCTGCAAAACCGACTCTACGTAGTCTTGTTTGTCCTACCCCTAGAGTGTAATTTAAAATCGCGTAGGTGCGTAGGGGCAAGGCGGCCCGCGGGCTGAAGAGCAGGCGGCTGCGAGCGAGCCGCCGCGGCTGAGGCTGGCCGGCCAACAAGCCGAAACTGCGGTGGTGAGCGAAAGCCGTCTGCGACGATTAGCACGCGCGGGGCCGCCGGAGGCCCGCAGCGCCGGAGCCGTGACAGAAACCCTGCCTGCTGCATGCTCGCTTGAATGCTGCATGCTGCATGCTTGCTTGCATGGTGCATGCTTGATTGATTGCTGCATGCTTATTTGCATGCTTGCTTGCATGCTGTATGCTTGCTTGCTTCATGCTTCCTACAGCGAAAAAAAAACCCACAAAATAATAAATAAATAAAAATAAATTAAAAATAAATAATAAATTTATGTTTTAGGATATTATGCTTAAAAAAGTTATGCTTTAGAACTTTATGCTTAATAAATTTATGCTATAGAATATTATGCCTAATCATTATTATGGTTAGAGAAATTATTCTTAAAAAAAATATGCGTAAGCTGTTATGCGTAATTATATTATGCGAAAGTATAATTATGCCAAACAAAATTATGCTAAGTTATATTAGGTCTTAAAATTTTATGCAAATGGATAGGGAACCAATTATGATCTATGAAAACTTCATGGAAATTGATCTGCTACAACTGCGTTGCGCCGCTGGAGCCATATTATCATTTATTGTTCCTACTACTGGGACACAGGCCTTTCTCGGTAAGAGGGAGTGGGTAATCTACCACGTGGGCCAGTGCGAGTCACATGTTTTCGAATTTTTACGGTCCTGCACATGCTGGTTTTCTCGCGATGTTTCCTTCACCGTTTTGAGACCAATGGTGATGAAATTATTTACTCAAAGTAAAGTGCCTGCCTGGGTTCGAACCCACGACATACAACTCGTAAGTCGGGGCAAATTCCACTGGGCCACCACTGCTCGTCTGGAGCCTTACCTGCTGTTCAATATCAGGTATTCTTTCAAACGTCTATGCAGTTCTACTACTTCTTTTTAGTATCTGCAATTTTCAGCAGATTAAAGTAGCACTATTCGACAAACCGAAACTTTAGACTAAATTTAATAAGAATCTTCAAAACTCTTTTCAAATGAGAATCTCCAAAATTTCTTTCCAACCACTCCTTCCAATGAATAGTGAACCTTATTACCTAGCTTTTACGTACCATAAACACAAGTATAACGAGCAGGCACAGCACCACGACAATCGCGAACGGCAGCAGTAGGTGCGTGTTGATGTTGAACGGGAGGTCGCCGTTCACCATTATATAGAAACTGAAACAGAACATATTTTTATCATTATTTTTAAAGTTAATCAATACAAAAACGGTTATTTTCAAAATTTCATTCATCTCTTCAGAGCACACTTCCATCTTTAATAAATAATAGTTTAAAAAAACTAAAAAACACGCTTCCATTGAAAACCAAACTAAAAAGTACAAAATAATGGAAAAAAAGCGTGGGGTGCTTTTTAAGGTATTTTTTAAATGATATCAGGCACCCCACGCTTTTTTCCATTATTTTGTACTTTTTAGTTTGGCTTTCAATGGAAGCTTGTTTTTTAGTTTTTTTAAACTATTATTTATTTTCTATTTTTTAGGGTATTTCGAATTTTGAGACGTATGTCAGCGTAGTTTGTGACAGTTTTTTTGCTGTCCTGGTAACCCTGGCAAGGATAATAGAACAAATTTATGAAATTATTGCATTGTCATCGGTCCTTGACAGGTGTGCAAAGTTTGAATGAAATCTGGTCGTTTAAAGTGGGTCAAAATCGCGCTATAAGGAGTCGGTTACAAACAAACATACAAATATACAAACATACAAATATACAAACATACAAATATACAAACATACAAGTGAAGCTAATATAAAGCGTGTAAAAACTATGATTATTAATTCAAAAGATATTTTTTTTTTTTTTAAGTATTGAAATTCCAGTAGGTGCTTTCATAAATGTCAAACTTTTATCATTATCATTTTCCTGCCATTATCCCCATTTATATGTGGTCGGCGCAACATGTCATTTTCTTTCACATTTCTCTATTAGTCGTCATCTCAGTAGTCATCCCCTTTCTATCCATATCATAATTCACACAGTCCACCCATCGTTTCTTTGGTGTCTTTCCTCTACTCTTGTAGCCATCGGCATTCATATACAAAACAAAATATTGTTACCTTTAATGTAATCAAATAAGATGAATTTAATACACACAACTATTTATTTTTATAGTAATTACTATCGATAAAAACATCCTTATCTTTTTTACAAATACTGATTGCACAAGATTAATTCACCTACCGACACAACTTATTACCATAAACAATGAAGCGACTGCACGCTCGCGCACTCAACAGACACATTACACCAAACCGCTATCATCCACAATCAATAACAATATTTCATAACAAATAATTACGTCAACTAGCGGCCCAAACACGCACAGTTTTTTACGATTTGGCAAAACATTCAGATCTCTGTATTAAACGTTAGTTAAATAATGTATTATAAACTTAAAAAAAACCAGGATAACTTATCTAAATGATGGTGAAAACCGCATCAGAATGGGTTGCGTAGTTTAGTAGAACAACGCGGACACACTGACACGAAAAGCGGCTTTAATTTAAAATATGTATAGCTATAAATGTATTTATCTTTGACTCACCCGCTTGTGTACAAGTACTCGTCCGCAAGTATGAACCCCGCGACGTCACTCACGAAAACTGACGGAATCTCTATCCCCTCTGCATTTTTTGCCGACATAGTCTCTGCAAAAAAAGGTGATAAACAAACGTCAAAACGATGCTTCAGTATTACTACATAAATATGCTGGTGGTGAAATACGGAACACATTTTTTAATGTATTGAATTTGACATCTGTGTGAAATGGCCTTGGCGAGCAGCGCCATCATTAGACGTATCATTAAATTGGTATCCGGTAACGTTACTTGCGATTTTACCGTGTGTCATAGCGTATTCGGGACTTTTTTGTATCAATTTTTTCTCACAATCATCGAACTCTAACAGCAGATGATTTTTTAAATCAATGTATATATAAACTTTATTTCAATCAACTTAGGATTTAAATTCCAACGCATGGTGAGCGACCGGAGCATTGGAGCATCTCGGGGATTACCCCGGAAATATACAGGATAAGTTTTTATTCAGTGCGCAAACTGTAACCATGAATTCGGCATATCATTCTAGACCCCCTTGCGCAGAAACTTTTTCGTCGGTTTTACAAAAAAAAATAAAAAAATCAGCTGTTTCATAGAAAAAATGCAATACCTAGAGGGTCAAAATGTGTGGAACAGCTGATTTTTTTTTAATCCCCGACGAAAATTTTCTACATTGGGGGGTCTAGAATGATATGCTGAATTCATGGTTACAATTTGCGTACTGGATAAAAACTTATCCTGTATAGTTTATCTTGATTAGAGTATTAATATAAGTTTGAAAATTCGAAATTAATTGCCGTGTTGTCTACCGGTATGCGTTAGCCCTTAAGTAGAGCTGAGTAATTGCCGTTTTGCGCGTATGTCAAGCATATTGTCCTTGACGGTTTATTGTTTGGTTAACTTTTATTTTTACTTTTTTATTCACAACTTCGCACATTCTGGCATTTTGCGTCCAGTGAAATATGAGCGACAAACAGTGGTCGAAGCTGGAAATATTTAATGAGTGAAATATTTATTTCACTTCATTGCGAAACCGCTTCGCAATAAAGCAAACATAATGTTGTAGCCACTACAATGATCAATACCTATAGGCTCTACACCTCTGCAATGTTGAAACGCTGCATTTTATGTAAATACATTTCTTCGATGACATGTCATCGTATTTAGACAGGTTGACACAGATAGACGACAATACTCCTTTATGAAATTTTGAAGTAATTAAGCGCCTTATCAGAAAATAATTCAAATATACTGTAGATAGTAATGCCAGTTGATTTTCTAACATGGTGTCCCTGGTGACCCTACTTATGCCGTACGCAAAATATGCGCTCAGACGTAGAGTTGTAGACACCAGCCCGTTCTACCTATTACCTACCCTAGTTATAGGGATATCAAAAGGAACACCTTCTATACAACGTTCATAGCGTTATTGTTTCAGAATTATTTATTTCTGAAAACTGCTTTATTTACCTTTTAAATAAAGGGCATATGCCCTTAACTTTACACTTAATTATACTACAAACAGGGCGATAAAGTAATATTTATCCGTTCTATTTATAGATTGACTAAGGAACTTATTTTTATTATCTTATCTAAGTTCAAGTGCACTTAGTGTAAATATTTACTGGGAGTATTTGAACTCTAATTACTTTTCTTCCTAGGTGACGATATGACTTAATGCGAAAAAGACATTCTGCGAAACAGGTATTGTGAGAACGCGACGTTTTGAGAAAGAGTCATCCTGCGAAAGTGACATTCTGCGAAAGCGACATTATGAGAAAGAGACTTTTACGACCAGTAGACATTTTGCGAAAGAGACGTTTTGCGACTAGGTCAACAAATCATATAAGTCTTCACTTTGGTAAGTGCTCCTAAATTGATGTATTAATTAATAATTTGTAAAACTCTTCAACATTTAATAAGACATAGGAAAAACAACCTTTTTTTAAACCTGCCAAAATTTTATTTTAAGTTACTAACGCAACATTTTGCAATTGACGCATTCTGCGAGACATTTTGAGAAAGCGACCTTCTGAGAAAGAGCCAGTTTAGGACCCGTAGACAATTTGCGACCCAGAGTTTTGCGAATAAGCAGACTTAATTTTGGTCGTCTGAGATGTAGTTACCTGCATAGTATCAAAACCATAGAGATGTATAAATGTTGCGGTCTCACTTAGTTCTACCTTTTTACTTAAGGTTAGTGTTAAAGAAAAAATCGCAAAGAATCCTGAACTTAATAGCCTAAATATTGCAACACAGGAAGTGAATATTGAGGTGATCAAGCTCTTCCTGCAGGAGAAGAGACTGTCAGGGAGTGAGTTCACCTAATTAAAAATAAATTTTTACTTCTATACGCATATGTAACACTAAATTGGATTGCTGATGCATTCGCAACCTTACAAACAAAGGGGTTTATTTATAAACGTTCCTGAAAGTTAAGTAATAATTAGCGATTGTTTAACAATAGGTGCATTTACGACATTTAAGCGTCTCTTAACTTTATGCAACGTTTATAAACAAAGGGGAAAATCGATAAGAATCGTATCCTTGGTTTTTCCATCACTACACAAAACACCCACATTTTTTTACAAAACACTTTAATATTTTCTCACAAACACAAAAACGTAAAAGAATAGATTAATGACTTACTAGGAACAAAAACAGTTCACAGATTAGTTCCATTGTGAATTAATGAATTGATAATTATAAAAATAAATAGCGAGGAGTAAACGCCTCCTGCGGCCGCTCGAAAACAAGTTTATCACGGTAATGTTATTGTGTCGCCGATAATTCAGTTACGGAGCGAGGAAGCTTGTAGGGACAAATGAAAGGAGGATGCCTTTTAGCGCTCTATAAAGATGGTGGGATTATTAACCGACTGCAAAAAGCAGGAGGTTTAGGTCAATTCGACTTTTTTTTGTATACTTAATATATCGGCAATTGTGTATCGATTTCAAAAAATCTATTTTTAACGCATAGGGTATGGGGTCCCATATAAACTTCGGTAGATTTTGGAGTAGCTCCATATTAATTTTGCTTGGGTAGTTTTTGAGTTAGCTGCAGTAATACGTATAAATTTTTCAGTGTTTAATGATGATGTTATTTTAACTTCCTGTCACTGTTACTTACATAGGAAGTAGTGGTAAACGAATTGGTGATTGGTAGGTTGAACTAAGAAGTGAAAAAACCAAACCAATTAAAAAAAAAAACAGCCGACTTCTTAAAGTTTTTATTTTCTTTACTAGAACTTATACTTTTTTTAAGGGTTGTGTTTATATTATGGCTCGAAACTATTCACAACTGTAGATGATTATTTCTTCGCCCAATCTCAACACATGCTATCAGTATTCAACACGAAGCGACTGACATCTGTCATCATCATTTCAGCCGAAGGACCTCCACTGCTGAACATAGGCTCCCCCAAGCACCGCCACTTCTACCGACTCTGAGCTTCTCGCATTCAGCAGATTCCTGCTGCTTTCACCAGGTCATCGGTCCATCTTGTGAGTGGCTAATCCGATGCTACGACCAGTACGCGGTCGCCACTCCAGAACGTTCCGTCCCTATCTGGCATCTGTTCTGCGAGCAATGTTAAACTCTGTTCTGTTAATCTGAGTCTGAAAATCAGCGCTGTGCTGTGGGTTATGGAGCATAGCATCATACTGAGTGGAAGGCTCTTGTTACTCATGGCTTGCAGTAACAGAATATTTGTTCTGTGTTCGTAAGTAGGTATAAATATGTTTTGTTTTCATGTTTTATTTTATTGTTATGTTATCTTTTTGAATGCACGTATTTCTGTGACAAATAAATCTATTTTTTTTTCTTTGTTTCTGTTATCTTATTACTGCTGGATATGACTTCCTATTGTTTAAATGGTCCCACCATTTATGCCCCTCAGTAACACTAAAGCTAACGCAATCGTAGAAGTTAGCTTCACTTTTGACTCCACCCACTTTTCATCGAAATTGTGCGCTATGCCGCAGCCGCGCCCTGCTTATTGCACGTTGATCCTCTAGGAGGGTCACCGGCATTTTACGTTTGCGTTAAAGCGGACCCTGGTAAAGGGTCTGCACTGGGTTTGAAAACGTGTTATAAAACATTGTAAAACTTTTCTTAAACTGTGCAAGTTAGAGGTTGACATGTAATCCATATATATTTTTTCGTTTAATACATATTTATACAAGAACTTCCATCAACTAGATATATTTCATAATTTCCAACAACGTTTGTTCTTTGCAAAACGAAAATTCTGTAATAATCTGAATTCTGAAATTATCAGAAATTGAAAAATATAGTATTCATTACTGAGGTGATACTATTGCCAAAATGAACTCCATCATCAGCCTAGGTATAACGTTCCTGTTCGAACACAAGCCTCCTCTCATGGAGTGAGCCATTATCTACCACGCGGGCCCAGTGCGGATTGGTAAATGTCAGATATCTCCGAATTTTTGGTTCCAGTACATGTTGGTTTTTTCATGTCGTTTTCCTTCAATGATTTTGAGAGCAGTGTTGATCATATTTATATGATCATACAAAGTAATTTGCCTCCCGAGGTTGTAACCGACACTTATCGTTAATTGATTTATGACAAGTAAAAGTAAACAAACGATTGATGTTTACTTTTAATAGTCCTTTCAGCGTGGACAATGTTTTCTGTGAGGTAATGAGTTTTTTTTTTCACTCCTTACAATTACAAAATTGTAAAGAGTGCCAAAAACTCTAGACCTTTATACATACTCAACAGACAGTTAATTCAAAAGTGAAAAACATCTCAATTCAAAATTTCACACATTAAAAATATACCACATCATAACACCAAAAAACATTTTGCACAATTACTTTAGTCGGTGTACTAAAATATATTGAATGCCGTAGTAAGCTATAATGAACGACTGAAACGTGGTCAATATTTTGGATAAACAAGTTGCTTTTACTTTTGTATCAAGTTACAGATAACTTTGAACCACATACAATAATAGCTATATTAGTAGTTTTTTAATGACAAAAAATCATCACCTCAATAATCTAAATGATTGCACTTCCCTATGAAAATCAATTTATCGTGAATTCATTGGAGTAAAGTAGTGAAAAAAAAAAAATGTTTGAATTTCGAAAAAAAAAATGCATCTATTTTGATTTCCTACGAGGGTGCGTTTTTAAGTTCGCGGAATGAGAGGGTTGGAGGGGGGTGATTAGGCTCATTAGGATCGTAACGTGTTCAGTGACTCATAATTAGTATAAATACGAGGTTTAATTGTTATTAGACAATTAGTTTTTGAGCTATCGTCAACCAAGCAACATAATCGGGAGTGAAAAGTGAAATATGGAAAAAATCGAATATCGTGCCGTCATAAAGTTCCTTACGAAGCAAGGAAAATCTGTTGGGACCATATTGAATGAGATGTCATTGGTTTACGGCGACTCTTGTTGAGGAAAAACCATGGTGTACAAGTGGCACAGTTTATTTAAACAAGGAAGGGAATCCCTTGAAGACGACCCGAGGGCGGGCAGGAGCATCGAGGTGACCACGCCAGAACTTATCCAAAAAGTCGAAAAAATTGTACTCGACGATGCTCGACTAAAGAAGAAACAACTCGCAGAAATGGTTGGAGTATCCGATACAACCATTTTTAAAATCCTGCACGATCATCTTGGCATGACTAAGGTCAGCGCAAGATGGGTGCCGAGAATGCTCACGCCGCCGCAAAAACAACAATGCGTAGAGTGTTTACGTGCATTTTTGGCCCTCTGTAATGAAGACAAGGATGGTGTATTGCGTCGAATTGTTACTGGAGACGAAACTTGGGTTCATCATTATGAACCTGAGTCGAATCAAGACTCCATGCAGTGGCACAAAAGGGCACAGCACCTCCCACGAAGTTTAAGGTGTCACAGTCAGCTGGGAAACTCATGGCAACGGTCTTTTGGGACTCGGAAGGAATATTATTGATCGATTATAAAGATAAAGGTGTTTCTATAACCGGAGAATACTACGCTTCCATATTAGAGCAACTAAAAGAAGCCATTAAAGAGAAAAGACGGGGAAAATTGACGAAAGGTGTGCTGCTTTGCACGAGAACGCGCCCGTCCACAAGAGCCTCGTTGCGATGGCTGCCCTGCATAAGGTGGGCTTCGATATTTTGAATTACCCACCCTACAGCCCAGACCTGCCCCCAAGTGATTATTACCTGTTTCCAAAGATGAAAAAAGAGCTGCGGGGTAGAAAATTTACCACCGATGATGAAGTCAAGGTGGCAGTTTCGGCGTATTTTGTAGATAAAGAGAAAACATTTTTTTTAAGGGTATAAATAAATTAATTGACAGATCTGAAAAATGTATCCGTCTTGCAGGTGAATATATTGAAAAGGAAAAATAATTTAGTTTTTTTATTTCCACCCCTTATCCTCCATTCCGCGAACATAAAAACGCTCCCTCGTACCTATCCTATGGTAACTTTCTACCACGTTATTCCAGCCAAAAATGCATAATTATTTCAAAATCATGGGCAAAATAAAAATTTGTGATCTGTTATGGAAAACGTTTATGGCACTGTATGAACGTGATTGTTCGTATAAAAGATTGCAGGATCATATGGAGTGCTCCAAAACCTAAGGTTTATAAAGCTATAATTCATGTCAAGAAATTCAACACTACCAATTATGTTCTTCGAAAACCTAAATATAGAAAAAACGACCACGCATGAAGATTTTTTCGTTTCGCGATTCATTTGAGGATTCTGAAATTATAAGGATTTTTTTGGCAATAGAGAAGTATACGTATAAGTACAGCACGAAGACGCTAAACGGATGCAAAGTTGGTGCAAAGTGCCCTGTAAAGCAATATTACATTTTGCGAGAAAGTATGACGACTGAACGGAAAGTCAATGAAACAATATATAATGTTCTGATAAAACGAAGCTAGGTAAACAGTATGAGCATTGACCGGCTAAGAAAGTATTGAATCCTTAGTTCAGTAAAGCGTGGGGATGAAAACATAACATTTGTGTATGTTTCTCAGGGCATGATGAAAGGCAGCTTAAATTTTTTAAGTATTTTAAACCAATTTCAATACCAACAAATATTGAAGGAGACTATCCTTCCTTATGCAGAAGAGGCGTCGCCTGTAGTTTGGATATTTCAACACGAGGACGACTCCAAATACACTGCTGATTTAGTGAATGATTTTGAAGTCATTTTACCCGTTCTTAATTAATTATCCAAGGCTACCAAGTAGAATAGTTCAAATGGACCATAGTTAAATTATTAATAAAAGTCCAACTACAATATTTTGCGTATCTTGTATGTAGTCATCATTCATCATCATTTCCGCCGTAAGACGTCCACTGCTGGACTTAGGCCTCCCCCAATTTGGGGGGCTTTGCCATAATCGCCACGCTTGGCAGGCGGGTTGGCGATCGCAGTATGGTAGTAAAATGCATAGAGAACGCTGCTCCCCATTCTATAGTAAGTCCCTTAGTCGCCTTTTACGACACCCACGGGAAGAAATGGGGTGGTGTTATTCTTTACGTCCGGCACCACACGGTACATAGTATGTATGTCGTATTAAAGCCTATTATGTTTAATCATGTTGTTAAAAGTTATTATCAGTAAATTGATACAGAAATAGCAGCAACTTGTTTATTGAAAAGTATCAGTTGTTCCCTTCGGTATCGTTTGTTCCTAATTATATGTTCACAACTGTATATATATAGACACATGCAATGACATCATTATGCATCATCAAGTAACGTTTCATAAGATTTTTCTAGTACAAGGAGGGATTTGAGGGAGGCCTTTGTTCAGCGGGGACCCATGTAGGCTAATTTAGAAAAAATAAAGCATTTTCGGAGAATGGCAATTTTCCTTTGGAGATAAAAGATGGGTAGTATTTTTACGAAAAATTTTCATCATGAACCAAAAACCAAAAAATAATCTTGTATTTGAAAATCGACGTTTTTTTTCTAACAAAATTAGTTGTATATTTTAACAATATGTATAAGCATAGTCTAATAAATCTTGTTAAAGTATACAACTGATTTTATTATTACAGTTTATAAATTATAATGCTGTTATTACTACGAAAAACGTACCTACATTTGAAATGAGCCGTCCGCGAGGGCTGCCGGTATCCCATACGCGACGTGAGTGGGCCCACTCAAGCTCACCTGGAGAGCTCTCCAGGAGGGCTCCCAGCACTGAACGTTTTAGACGTATATGACATTAGAGCCGCAATAGATGGCGCCTTTTATTCCAAAGCACCGACATGTCTTTGTTTTCATTATTTTTATAGTTTTAAATGTTACTATTTTAACCCCAGACGCAAAAAGAGCGGTGTAATAAGTTTGGCCGCTATGTGTGTCTGCCTGTGGCACTTTAGCTCTTAAACGGGTGAACCGATTTGGATGCGGTTTTTTTATTTAATAGTAGGCTTTCAAGGTTCTTAGACATGTTTTATGTTCGGTTCGTTTCGACACGACGATCCTTTAATCAAGGTCCACCTACAATTTCTTATTAAACTTAAAGGGACGATACGTACATTTATTTTCTCTTATCAGGATTATGTTTTGGTCAGGGTTTTCTTTAAATTTAACTTATTTACTGTTTGTATTTCATGTGCGTATGTCCCTAAATTATTTATCTTTCTTTTTATTTTAGGCTCTTTGGTCATGGTGGTTTTCATCGAAGAACTAAAACTGATACCTAACTCAGTACTAGTTAAAAGTTCTGCATTCTTGGTATCTTTGTACCATCATACCTTATCATCATCATCATTTCAGCCGAAAGAACCACTGCTGGACATAGACCTCTCCAAGCTCCGTCACCTCGACCAGTTTTGTGCTTTCAAGGTCATCGGTCCACTTTCTGGAAGGCTTCCCTACTCTACGTCTTCCAGTACGCGGTCGCCACTCAAGAACCTTTCGGCCCCATCGGCCATCTGTTCCGCGAGCAATGTGCCCTGACCGCTGCCACGTCAGTTTAGCGATCATACATTATGTAACCAAAGGATGAACTCACCTAGATCGCTGGAGTTGACATTGTGCACGATGGCACAGTCGTAGCCGGCGTCTTGAGCATTACGCACCTTCACCTCGAAACTGCAGTTATATCTGACGAAAATAAAAAACAAAATTATATTTAGTAGGCGTTTACTTGAGAACAGTGGGTCATCCCAGGTAAGTATGGTGTAAGTAGGGGGAAACTGGAATGCGTTAGACTTAAGTTAGTTATTGTATAAAAGTTAGAGAAGGAAGTATTCATTCAAAACCTATAGGGTACTTCCCGTTAACCATTCTAGGTTACAATTACATTCAAAAAGAAGCAAGGTCTCGCAGTACATGTAAGTCCATCAATGGTTAATTCAAAGATTTATTACATTTAAAAAAATATGCGACAAAAAACTTGCATTTGCAGTTGAAAAATTGACCATGACATATTTAAATGTAAATTAAATAGTAAAAGTGTAAAGTAAATAGATATTAAGGAAAAAAGTTTTTTATTTCAAACTAGCTTCTGCCCGCGACTTCGTCTGTGTTAAATTTCTTGTTCCCCGACCCTTCCCGTCGCGTCGAATCGCCCACCCGTGCGATTTTCCCCGTTTTTGCAACATTTTTCATTAATGCTCCGCTCCTCTTAGTTGTAGCGTGATGTTACCCAAGTAACACATTTGGCGACAAATAGCTTGCATATAGTATTTTTTTGGAAACTTTAGTAATAAAATCCACCGTGATTAAGTTCTATAAAGGTGGTTAGAACCTATAAGCAACCTGTGTGTTACCAAAGGGAGAAAAATTGCAACTTATTTATAGATGCAAAAGCGATGCAGAATAGTTCGAATTGTTATCCTGAGTGGCACTTGGAACTCATGGTGCAAATTGCGCGCCGTGAATGAATGATTGAACGAAAAAGCGATACACTCATTCGTTGAGTGACAAATGAGATCTTAACAAGTTCTTATTTTTGGTGGAGATAAACAAAATGACGGTTGTTTGTGCTTTGTGTTGTGACAGCAAATTTATTGGATTAGTCATCTATTTGGTGAATATTAAAAAAATATGTGTGTAACATGGGATAACCATCATGGAGCCCATGCAAATGGTTTTTTATCGTGAAACCATGGTATATTTACTGAGTAAATTTTGATGCGCCTTAGATCTAATCAAGAATTATCAAAAAATATGCACTGATCAAATAAATAAGATAATACTTTATAAAAATATGGTTGTTAAAAACCTAAAAATTATGGTTTCACAAAAAGTAAAATGTCAAACTACATCAAAAACAGTTGTCAAAACTCATTTTATTGTATGTTATTGTAATATAATACCATTCAACAAGATAATTTTCAAGAACTCCATTTTTAAACATGGCGATTTAAAATAGACCTTGCAGTTCATATTTCCACTCATTTGTTGCCTTATTGGAGCTCCTAGGTCCTAAATTCACTCATTAGTACATAGTAGTGATTATTTTCACTTTACAGGTCTCGTTGTCTTTGCGTTGAATTGGAAATCCTCACGACGAGGTTTTCAAGAACCTTCTTTAGAATCGATCTATGCGTTACAGTGGCATATTAGAGTATATTAGACCTTACAAAGGCAATTACACTAGGTTCCAAATGAGCTGCAATAATAACTCTTGAGCCACTACAGGTGATAAATAACTTATATATATTACTTATTTAGTAGTAAAGGTGCCAAATAAAGAAAAATTACCACCTATTAGGGCACGGTTCTTTAGGGGTGATTGTAAGATGTAATATGCTTCTTTGAGTACTAAAGAGTAAAAATTGAAACCTGTATGTGTCTATAAGTAATAAATTCGGTTTAATGCCACCATAAGTTATGAAGCAGGAACAAAAATCACTCAAAAGCAAGTGTTAGTGATAAGAGCTACTCATATGCAAATTCGAGTGCTGTTTGCATCTATAAGTAATACCATACACTCTTACATCACTTATATGCTACCTACAGTTGCAAAATAAGTTCCAAAATTCACTAACGTGCTACTTGGGTATATAGCCTATAGCCTTCCTCGATAAATAGGCTACCCAACACAAAAAGAATTTTTCAATTCGGACCAGCAGTTCCTGAGATTAGCGCGTTCAATCAAACAAACAAACTCTTCAGCTTTATAATATTAAGTATAGATGTAGTATATTGTATTTTTGGATGTTAGTTACTCAGTCACGCAAAAACGGCTGAACGGTTTTGGATGATAGGTTGGGAAAGAAATAGACTCCTAGCTGGATGATATTTTTCATTTCGGTAGCACGTTTCGTTAAATTTCCATCACGCGGTCGAGGCTGCTAACAAAAGCTAGTATCCAATGAATTCTTCAAGAATTTAATTATGATAATCTAATAAAATACGCGTTATTTAGATATGATATCTTCCTCAAGGTATATTTACGTATAAACCTTATACCGGATGGCATCGATGCGCAATCGGTTGCTATGGAATCAGAAAATGATTCTAGAACCACTATCAGGGGGATTCAGAATCATGCCACCTTGTATTTGAACGTTGGTTCCTGAAATAATTCACCTCGACCGTGGAAAGTGTTGGATATGACAAGAAAAAGTGCAAAGTAACTATGAATATCAAACAACATGCATGAGGTTGAGTCAAGTCGAGCAAAATCGTGAGACTTTGACTTAGAACATGAGTCAGTATTGACTTTGAGGACCAAGGTATATTTAGTAGGAAATGCATTAATTTACCTGGCAAGAAGCACGATCCATTTCCCAGTAAAGTTGTCAACCGTAGTAGGCGCCTTCGGAAGGGGGGAGCACCCATCGGTCGGCTCGCCTGCCACGAGGAAGCCGCGCAGACCCTCGGGAGGCAGGTCGTTGCCGAAGCTGGCCGGCATGTCACGGAACTCCTCCATTATCTGAGGAATAAAAAGAAAATTATTATCATCTTCTGCACAGCCTTTTTCAACTATGTTGGGGTCGGCTTCTATTCGAACCGGTGACAGCTGAATAAAAGTATTTTACATGGAGCTAACGTGTGGTGCCGGACGTAAAGAATAACACCACCCCATTTCTTCCCGTGGGTGTCGTAAAAGGCGACTAAGGGACTTACTAGAGAATGGGCAGCAGCGTTCTCTATGCATTTTACCACCATACTGCGATTGCCAACCCGCCTGCCAAGCGTGGCGATTATGGCAAAGCCCCCCAAATTGGGGGAGGCCTAAGTCCAGCAGTGGATGTCTTACGGCTGAAATGATGAATGCTGATGATGACATGGACCTACTGCCTCTGACCTTAACAACCATGTTACTGGTTAGTACAAAATCCCTTCATAAGAGTGGTTGGCAGTTCCGGGTTTTACGACCCGTAACGACGGTAAAAGATCAACGAATGACAAAGAACCGTAAGGCTGAACGTACTTTCTGAACTAACGGTCTCGGTATGTAAAGATGGTCATCCATGGACCGACCGCGGCAAATGTAGCTTTACCTGATTGATCGACTCGTGTGATCATTGTTATTTAGAAGAAAATATAGATTATTTTCCACAGACACCTTTACCCAATGCGAGTATGTCTGATCAGACCATGTTCCACATGCTGGACCGCCTAAAGTGACGTTCACTTGGCTCTACCTCTGATGACCGTAAAATTGCCACTAAAGAAGTCAAATCAAAATACTGTAAAGGTCGTCAGATAAAAGACGACTCTATTTTGTACAGTCTAGCTATAAAATAATTTTAATTACAATGAGAGGTTTTTTATAATAAAAGCTCCCACAGACGGGTATAACGACGCGATTCTGGCCACGACTTCGTCCGCGTTAAATTTCTTTTTCCCCCGACCCTTCCCGTCGCGTCGAATCGCCTACCCGTGCGATTTTCCCCGTTTTTGCAACATTTTTCATTACTGCTCCGCTCCTCTTGGTTGTAGCGTGATGTTATATAGCCTATAGCCTTCCTCGATAAATAGGCTACCCAACACAAAAATATTTTTTCAATTCGGACCAGTAGTTCCTGAGATTAGCGCGTTCAATGAAACAAACTCTTCAGCTTTATAATATTAGTATAGATGTATTTAAAAATCAGTTATAAAAATTAAAATAATTAATTCAATAAGGATAAATGTTCGGTATTTATTTTAATTGGAATAATGGATAATAATAATCTAAAATTGATCGCTAATTAATTAGAGATTTTGAATAATAAATGAAAGATAAATATTTCAACGTTTTTGTTTGAAAATATAATAATATATATTCTCACATTCAAGTCATAAAGACGAAACAAGTTCTTTTGTTAAAATTAACAAACAGAGAATACCTAGCCAGTCATTTAAAACTCTTGAACATTTAATAACAACGACATCAGGTAAACTAATATAGATAATGCAATCTTGTTTGTTTGTATTCTCATCACGTTGTTCGATTTATTCTAAAAAAACACATTACTTAGCATTGCCCTCGTATTGTTTAGTTTAAAAAAAATAATTGGACTGTGGATTTTTAGTGGACTTAGTTTATAAAGGTATCCACAGGCCAGTCCGGTTAAGCAGCCGACAAGGGGGCGTCCATTAATTACGTGAGGCAATATTGATAATTTTTCGAACCCTCTACACCTATTGGTGAGATGTCGTGAGATTCGGGGGTTGATGGGCGCACCCCAACCTCTTAGTTTGAGAAGGCATTTCCAAAAAAAAAAACTCCGTATTGCCGTTCATCATTATCGTCATCATTTCAGCCAAAAGACGTCCACTGCTGGATATAAGCCTCCCCCAAAGGGGGGGTTTGCTATAATCGCCACGCTTGGCAGGCGGGTTGGCGATCGCAGTATGGTGGTAAGATGCATTGCGAACGCTGCTGCCCATTTTCTAGTAAGGCCCTTAGTCGCCTTCTACGACACCCACGGGAAGAAATAGGATGGTGCTATTTTTTATGTCCGGCAACACGGAACAACGGTATGAGAGAGTAATTAATTATATGATAGATACATGGTGCTCACATATTTACAAACATTGCGAAGGCAAAACAATAGGAATCAACTAAGCTTGCTTCTAAAATATTTTTAAAGTGTGAATAAATTAAATAGCTATGGAAAATGCGATAACAGTTAATGGTGTTAACGATCTCATTTATCCAACATACCTATAAAGTTTACCAGATTATGATTATTGATTATACACCGTGGCATTTTAGTCGACAAAGGTTCTCCACTCAATGTATCCGACATAATTAATATACCTCTAGGCATGATTAAAAATGTTACCATTAATTCAGATCGGTACTAAGAAAAATAAATGATGCATTAGAAGTATGAAACATCCTGTTAATAATGTTTACGTATCCGACGGTACAGAACATAATCTACCCAGTGCACGATTAGACTAGATTATTTCATCTCCATTTTCCATGAGACAAAATATCAATTTCAAACTACGTCATGCGTCATCATACTCATCATAATGAACAATATTTTTATTTTTTAGTTAGTCAAATGTTTTTTTTTTCGTTTGGATGTGTAGTAGTCTTTGGGTACATGAAGTGGGCTGCCGTTGTAAGACAATTAAAATGTCACGGTGTATATTATTCTCTTTCACATATAGACCACAAATCTTCCAATCTTTGCTTAGGTAGGTAGGTACCTAAGCAACATCGTAATTTCCTAAGGACCATCTGACCACAACAATGTAGCAATATTTGATAACCATATTGACAGATTACTTCTAAACGATAGCGTTGAATTAAATGCACATCTTATCAGTAGCTGTGACCCAGAGAAGTTAATACAAGGAAAATGAAAAATACTAACGAAATGCTGCATTCCAACCAGATACAGCACTTGCACTGCGTTTATATTCAGATGCGGTCCAACCTCCATTTTTGAAAGCACAGCCAAATAATTTTACACTTAAAAAAAAAACTGCTTTACATTCTACGGCGAATTTTTCTTCCAGCCAATATGTCACTTGATTTTGGCGCGGAACACTTATAGTTTTTCTTTAGTTACATTATGCGGCAAAAGAATATGGTTTTTCAGCCAATACCACTTTTAGTTCTACGCGAAGAACATGCGTTGCCCATGTACGTTGGTTGTTTAATCACTGATAAAAACTGGTATTAACATGATTATTTGTTCCGTTGAGTTTAATTAGCGATACTGCTGGAGGGATAAAAATGGCGGACTTGTGATAAAATTTGATTTAATCAATCAGAATTCGGTTTAGGAAAGCTTAATTAAATAAGAGAAGAACTGGGAAGCTGGCAAAATGTAGTTTACTCGTATAAATGATTCAATGTTAAATTTTCCACATTATATCTGGTTTTTTCATAGAATCCGCTTTATCAATTATTATGCCTCCCGCAAGATATAATGTCCGCTACAAACCGGGCACAGTTATGAAACAATACTGGCACGAACCACTATGCTACACTGGCACACTTAAAGACACACTTAAAGACTATTATTTTATAAAAAAGAAAGGCTATGAAACAACATGCAAGGAGGTTGGTAACAAACTGCAACCATGTTGTAATGAAGACTGTTCAAAATTTAACTAGTAGCTAGTTAACTTTATATCGAATGGAAATATTCCCCACGTGAGATAAGATTAATAGTTGTTTACTATGTCTATTTACTAGCGTTTGGCGTGGTTTCTAACGTTTTAATTAAATTTAAACTATACGTTCGTTATGTGTTTTATATGTACTTTATTCTGGAATTCTAGATGACCTTTTTACACTTTTTTTATGTGAAACCTTGGTGTTCTTTATCTTTATCCATTTGATCCTCGACTCATCTTCAATATCCACAACTAAATTTCTAAACAAGGGTTTATCAAAGTACAAGAAATGTTTATGAAAAAAAAATGGGTACGAACGGGGCCTCCGCCAGGAACGAAGTTTCATACACGTCACTTCATACACTGGTATAAATTGAAAGAGACAGTAATATGGAGAGGGATAATCACTTTTTTCTTACGTGAAGAGTTCTACCCGAAAACTCCAGCCGAAAGCCGCATTAAAAAAACTTGTTCCAAAAAGAACTTACTAAGGCTAACTGAAATGGATAACAGATGCCATGATAGGGCGTTGCTTAATCCTGGAGTCTTGCTTATCCATACAAATATTTAATTTTAATTTTGGAGATTTCGATAATTCCAATTTGGTATTACAGGAATCCGCTGGATGCGGGAAGCTCAAAACCGGTCAAAGTGACGGAGCTTGGGAGAGGCTTGTCCTGCAGTGAACGTCTTTCGGCTGAAATGATGATGATGATGATTATACAGACAAATTGCATCAAATATTGATTGAAGATGATTATTACGTACCTTCATATTTATGGAATATACCTATGCTACAGAAGTGCTAATATTTAATGTGCAAACAATAATATATACTGTTTACGTATAGTGTAGACTGTTCAGCATTCTCATCTCGAGATCGCGTAAGTTGGCAAGAAGTGTCTGTTCCATTCCAGGTGTGAGTTTATTTATAACGTGACGATATGTGCATCAATATTTATCTATGTTTCAAAAACAAACTTAATGAGAAAATGGGAAGATAATTGCAGCTATAAGCAAGGATTTCAACAATAGTTGAGAAGAACATAGAAGCTTTATAGTGTCCCTCAAGTGACTCTTGGGAGGCCCTAAGACTGTCCCTTGGGGGACACTAAAGAAATTCACACTAGGGTCACAGAGGTCCTTGTGTGAGTAACCATCTCGACTTCTAAGGTCCAATTGGAGCGCCGAATGCGGTTAAAGTCGAGATGGTTAAAGAAACTCACTCTATAAGAAACACACACTGTTCAATGAAACTACGTGGTTTGTTTGAAAATAAAATAGTCAGCATTATTTAGATTACAACAGATAAGATAAGCACTCAATGTGGATACGAATACTACGTATGGGAGTGTGGATTACTTTTATCATTAAAATAGGCTTTACAAAACACAATTTTTACTCTAGATTTGTTTATTGTTTTATTTGTATCTTAATCATCAATTTTGATTGATGTTTGAATATCTCAGCAAAATAGTATAATCTGTTTGCAATTTGTTTTACAAATTGTAATGAGTTGACCTTGCATTTATCTTTAATATTATCTTCGCTGAGATTGTGTTTTAAGGACACTGGGCCACTATCGAAGATAACTGGCTGATTAATTGGGCCATTAAAATCATGTTTATTATTATAATTATTGCATTTAATAGGTTTAATGTTTCCCACTAATACAACAAAAACATGCGATTTGACATGCCAGCACCCTAATGGCGTAATACACTGTCAGTCAAATTTGAATTATATTGCTAATCCATTACTCCATAAGTTCGAAAAATGTGTATGCTCAACAATGTAAACAACGCAATGAATGTTGTTGAACTGTCAAAATGAACGCCACACTGTTTAGTGTTTTACTTAATTACCCCGCGGGATTCATATGTAAGGACCAAGTCTTGGGATAGCTTCAATGCTTGCAAGCTATGGCTTGTATCTGCTCGAGTAGCTGCTGCGTAAATCAGATCAAACCTTGGGAGTTATTCGTATAGTAAAATGTAATGTGTATACCTATATGTTAGTAGACCTTTTAAGACTTTTAAATGTCGATATTTTGTTGGGAAATATTTTAAAACTATATGGCGCCGGCCGACATTTCCTAGCTCACCGATCCCTGAGAAGAAATGCCGAAACAAACTCAGAGATCATAGCCTCTTTTATAGTCCAAATATTATATTATTCGATTTTTATGTCAGTCTAACAATGTAGGGCCATGTATGAAAGGGCCTTTTGAAGAAAGAGCCATTGCAGGTTCGACCTGACCTGTCCCAACATGCTGTATGCATGCATCAGTGATTGCGTAGCTCAACCCTATCGTAGAGAGTTCAAGAGCCCGTCAAAAGACGCTAGCAGATCTGCAGGACATTTGCCTAGGCCATATACAAAATACCCCTAAACCCGCCGAGAAAACGATGTCCAAAATTTCCATTAAAACTAAAATTTTAAACTGTCGTATTGCAGGTAGGGTTTACACGAGAGCCTTCACTCGTGAAATAGGTCATGAACACAGAATATAAATAGCTAGTTTTGTGCTCTATTTCAGACATGTTGAGCCTGAAGTAATATTTACAGTAGGTAAGTTTAAAAGTTTGGCACAAAAGCGAGGAGGTCGCTACCGATAATGATGACGATGATGAAGGAGTTTGGTTACTCGGTGAGGTTTGGAGGGAAAAGTGGAGGCATTTGCTTAGCAGGGGGACACAATATAGGCCAACAGTTTAGAAGTAACATCAGGATGCATAAAAGCGAGCTACAGAACTTTGTCCTGTAATTTATTTAAGAGGTTCTCCTCTTATGCATTCTTGCTTTAAAGCTGACTTCGAGTTTAAAAACCAAATTCGGGAAAACATAATGGATTCTTTCTATGCTGTTTCTAGGTCAGGGTCTTCCGGACTCCGGGCCGTCCAGACTGTATATTTCCGTCAGAGTCTGCCCCGAATCACTAAAGGTCGGAAGGCCATACCCTGATTCATTTGTGGATAGACCCCGAAGTCCCACTAGTTTTATTTCCTACTAGCTTTTGCCCACGGCTTCGCCCGTGTGGATGTCGAAAAATTCACCATTTCAACCCTCCATTTCACCCTCTTAGGAATGGAATTTCAAAAAACCCTTTCTTAGTGGATACCTACTCCTCACAAAGAACACACCCTCCAAATTTCACGTCTCTAGGACCAGCGGTTTAGGCTGTACGTTGATATATCAGTCAGTCAGTCAGTCAGTCAGTCACTCAGGACTTTGAATTTTATATATTTAGATTGTTATTTCAGTAATCCTTTTTTATTTTTACGGGCAGATGCAAATATTTGCAACCGGCGGCGTACGTATAAGATTGATGTTATGAGAATGACCGTAAACGAAGCGAAAGGAGTACGTAAAGATCGCAGACGGTGACGTTCTGTAGATTCTGCCTCCCCTATGCAAAAGAAAAAGGCGTGATTTTATGTATTTATCTGTCGGTATGAGGTAAGTATTTCCTTACATAGTATGTTTGATTTAAGTAAGTGAATTTATTCATGGTTAATTTTCTGTTCTACCCTTACACACGATGCTTACATGTCTATTTATCCATTCTCCTATCACAGGTTTGCACCTCCTTTGTACCGTACTTTTCTCTAACTTTCATTTTGATTGTTTTATGTGTATACTAGCTTTTGCCAGCGACTTCGCCCGCGTCGAGGTCGAAATTATCCCGGGGGAACGTACTACCGGGATAAAAAGTATTCTATGTGGTAATCCAGGTTATAAACTATCTGTATTCTAAATTTCATCCAAATCCGTTCAGTAGTTTTTGCGTGAAAGAGGAAAAAACATCCATACATCCATACATCTATACATCTATACATCCATACATACAAACTTTCGCGTTATAATCTTATTATAGTAGGATAGGATTTATAATGTTAAATCAATCTGACTAATTTATAAAAGTAGGTATAATTACAAATATACATAATAGAAGAGCGTCATGTAAGCTCTTACGAAGGCATATATAATAGGTATACATATACGTAGTAGCCAATGGACTGATTATGATTATGCAGAACTAATTACTGTGGCATACTAAACGAAGCATACACTAGTATGAGTAATTGTATAGTTTGTACAATATTATCAAGTTACTACGCTACTGCATCATTGCTAAATCAATGCATATTTTATCGTCTCCATGTTAGGGTATACTTTTGATTAGAATCATATCAATTCTGGTAAATATTATTAGTGGTTGGGAGTACTAGATTTCGAGTAATGTACGTTCTTGACATATATTTCGAGTGTCAATAGAGTTTATCCTTTGTATTGACATCATAATCTATACTAATATTATAAAGCTGAAGAGTTTATTTGATTGAACGCGCTAATCTCAGGAACTACTGGTCCGAATTGAAAAAATCTTTTTGTGTTGGGTAGCTTATTTATCGACGAAAGCTATAGGCTATATAACATCACGCTACAACCAAGAGGAGCGGAGCAGTAATGAAAAATGTTGCATAAACGGGAAAAATCGCACGGGTAGGCGATTCGTCGCGGCGGGAAGGGTCCGGAACAAAAAATTTTACGCGGACGAAGTCGCGGGCAGAAGCTAGTGTAAGATAATATATTGAGTGTCTCATTAAATGGATCAAGTTTGTCAATAACAGGTGCCTAAGGGCGGAAGTCATTGCTAAGGCAGCCCCAAGAAATTCGTGCCGTGATGAAATATATTATCATATACATTGTATAAGAAGTACCTAAAACAAATATTAAAGAAATTTCAGCAAATTGTAAGCTCTTACATTACTGTTGTCTCACGAAGCCATCGATGCACGTTTTACTTGTGGTTCCCAAGTGTATGAACAAACACGCTGTGTATGTGTGTAAGCGCAGGAGCTCTCTATATCGTTCGAGACGATGACGAAGTCGGAAGTGTGTGCGTTATGTGCGTGTTGTACTCGTGCCTTGCAAGCGGTATGTATAAAAGCATGAGTCAGCTTACAGTCGCCATCCATTGGGTAGGTTACCTGTTTTCCGCCGCATATTGATCTTTAAACCTGCCACGTCACTGTGGCATGTGGTTGCGGTTCATGGTATAAATATATTTTATAAGGAAAACTGATTGAAAAAATCAGTTATTCAGTAATTGACTAAGTCTGAAAGCGCCAAACCGTGTTGAGGAAGCGTGGTGATCAATGCCCTGTCTTTTTTGTACAAGAAAAAGCCTGTGCCCTTCGAGACAACAGTAGCTTGGTATTATATATCAAACTAGCTGTGCCCGTGACTACACCCGGATGGAAATTATCCCATGGGAACCTGCTACCGCAACAAAAAAGTACCCTAAGTTACTTACAACGTCAGCTATCTATCTACCAGTGCATTGAGTCCCGTCAAAATCGGCCGTTTCGGAGTGTAGCCGGAACCAATAGACAGACAGACAAAAACAGATACATATTCGTATAAGTTTTTTATCAGATAACAAGGAAGGAATGCTTCTAAATCTTGTAATAGTAGCAGAAGTATCAATTATTGGTGACTCAGTTGGGCTGTTAACCAAACTAATAGTTTGGTAAATTTCCTTCTAGAACATTGGAGCTTTAAGGACCAATCAGTTTTTCATTAAGAACTTGTGACCAATGTTTGGCTTTGATATTGGACTTCATCATTCACCAAACATAACGTACATTTTACGGTTATTATTGTATACGAATCAATCCTTGGATGATGCAGTATCGGAACATTGGTAAAGATAAACAGATGAGTGACGTCTGTTGTTCGGCAAACCAATTGGTTGATGTGAATAAACTTATTTGGGGACGAGACGTTTTTGCGCGACGAATATACAAGTTGATCAATCTAA
Source organism: Aporophyla nigra (assembly GCA_947507805.1). Lineage (NCBI taxonomy): Eukaryota > Metazoa > Arthropoda > Insecta > Lepidoptera > Noctuidae > Aporophyla > Aporophyla nigra. The sequence goes on from OX382294.1 coordinate 23,204,937, forward strand.
ATACATGCAGGGTGGTACTGACTTCGACGCGCATCCTTTTTAACCGACGAAAAAAAACGGAGGAGGTTATCAATTCGACGCGTGTATTTTTTTTTTTGTTTTTTTTTTTATGTATGACCACGCATAACTTTTTACATAGTGGTCCGATTCTGATAATTCTTTTTTTTATTTGACAGGCCTGTTGGTCTAGTGGTTAGTGACCCTGACTGCTATGCCGGAGGTCGTGGGTTCGATTCCCACCTAGGACAAATGTTTGTGTGATGAGCACGATCATTTGTTCTGTGTCTGGGTGTAATTTATCTATAATATGTATGTATTTAGAAATATATAAGTATGTTTATCAGTTGTCTAGTACCCATAACACAAGCTCTGCTTAGCTTGGGACTAGATGGCGTTGTGTGATAGTTGTGGAATATTATTATTATTTTTTTATTTTATTGGAAAGGGTAAATAACTATTAAGACAAATAAATACTACTATTACTACTTACTATACTCCGAGGGTGGTCCCATATAAATTTGGAAAACAAAATCGAACCCTGGTCGGAAACCAGGGGATGATTGATTGTTCACTCACTGATTGTAATGTATAATCACGCATAACTTTATACAGAGTAGTCCGATTTTAATAATTCTTTTTTCATTGGATAGGGTATACCTTGCCAAGTATTATTAGTACATAAAAGCTACAAAAAAGCATAAAATAAAAACTTTTTAACAAAAAAATAAACCGCCGAAAAAACTGAAAAGCAAAAAATAATAAACCTTAAAATTATGAGTCGGCGCTTTGAGTGATCTTTGTTCATTGATTTTTCAGCGCCAACTCAAAATTTTAAGGTTTATTATTTTTTGCTTTTCAGTTTTTTCGGCGGTTTAATTTTTTGTTATACTGTACTATGTATATTCCAAATTAGCTGGGAATACGTTACATACATCATCAGTGTTATTTTTTACATAGTTCTTTCACGGTTGGCATCTTTAAGTGTTCGGTATTTCTGACAAACCAGGGCGCACTTTGGCTGTGTGCATAATAAATGTGAAGGAGGAGAAGCGCTGAGTACGTCTGGTCGGGATATTAACCACTTCCTGAGAGGAGGCTTGAGTCCCTGCAACGGGCAACAATAGGAGTCCTATAGGCTGCTTAAACAAGCTGAAGTGGCAATGAGCCGACCATTTAGGCTCTAGTACCGATAACTGTTAGGGTAAATGTGTGCTTTAGTGGAGACCGCGAATTGGCAAACGTCAGGAAGACGTCGCACAGTGGATCGTCGTGTTTTAGTATGTTTTGCAAATATAATTCAGCTGTAATTACAACCTCTACCAAGTGTTTTCATTATGGGATTCCGTGGATTTCCTACTTATTTAGATCTTTATGTTGCTCTTCGTAATCATAAAGATCTTTGTGACTATGAAAATTTATTTAACACAATGAAGTCGAATAGTAACATCCAGTTAAGTGAAAATTATGCATTTTTGTTGTTCTTTAATAGAGGAATGCAACTGTATATTTTATTTTTTTAAATTAAATACTATTTCAATTTTTGATTCTATGTCCGACCTCTTGTATGGGGACGATCCACTGTGCGTCGGCGGCAGGACGCCGACGCCGTCAGGTTAGGTAGAGCAACGATCTTCGCAAGGTGGCTGGTGGCAGCTGGATGAGAATTGCCGAGAATCGAGCAGAATGGAGTGGAATTGGAGACTCTTATATCCAGCAGTGGACTGCTATAGGCTGATAATGATGATAGGTTGCTTTGTATACGACCATACCTACATAATATTATTATTTACATCAGAAAAACTTTTATTAAATACATTTTGGCGTGATTTATGTGCTAACTGGTTCAGACACGCTATAACCCAGCCTTAAAACTCAGTCATAAATGATAAACACATAAGTATGTAGGCTAATGTGGGTTAGCAGTGATTAAGTTATGGTATGACGTCACTTATCATTTATTTATTAAAACTTTATGCACAAGTAAAACTACTGTACAAAGGCGGACTTAATGCCAAAGGCATTTTCTACTAGTCAACCTTAGGGTGATGCAGAAAAAAACATGGCAAGTGCAACATACGGGATAGATAACTCGAAAAAGGAAGAATACTAAATACATAGAAACAAAATATATACATACAAAATACATACATATAACGAAAATAAACTTTGTCTAGACATATAACTATAGGTAGAGAAGAAACCGAATCCAGCAAATCAGCGCTGGGATGATTCTGCCAACTTCCTTATCTCTTTCTTGCTTATTCTGCCTATGCTTCTGTCCTTATATCTGCCTGCCTTTTCCCAACTATGTCCAACTATATTGGGGTCGGCTTCCACTCTAACGGGATACAGCTGAATACTAGTATTTTACATGAAGCGACTGCCTATCTGATCTCCAGAAGCCAGTTAATGGGTAACAACTACTAACCCTTGGCAAGACTGGTTGTCAGACTTTCGGGCTTCTGGCTATCCGTAACGACTGTCAAAGATCTACAAATGACATTTGGGACCAACCCACCGAAGTACAGAGAGGTCTCGGCAGAATGGTCACCTGTCCACAGATCGACCTCAGCAAGCGTTGCTTAACCTTGAAGTTTTAGGCACTAAAACATTATACCTAAATACCCCCAGAAATAGTATTCCCTGTCTCTTACTTACTTACTCCGAAATGGAAGCATTAAATCAAGAACCTTGAATCTATACTCTTATGCAAACGCCATGTGTCACCGTTTACTTTTCCATTCCAGTATGTGTCGTTGTTTGTATGCGTCCGCATATCATTAATATCGTCTCGCATCGCTACACGAGGACAATCGACAAAATGGTAGTTACATTATTTTAATATTCATTCATATAGCACAACGTGGATATTTCTTTGTGTGTGAAGTAAGTTTAATATAATTTATGGTAAAATTAGCATGTAAATACGTTTCGTGGCTTGGAAGAACAACGCGGTAACACAGACAGGAAACTCAACTAATTTCAATCTACAAATCAACTCAGCCTATCGCAGTCCACTGCTGAACGTAGGCCTCTCCCATGTTGCGCCACAACACCCTGTCCTCCGCCTACCGCATTCAGTCTGTCTCAGTCACTTTTTTTAAGTTGTCGGTCTACCTAGCTGGGAGGCGTCCCACGCTACGCTTGCCGATACGACTAATTTGTAATACTTACATTATTACTATAGAATCTATAGTATATGGGTGACCTACGGGTTTTACATAATCTATACTCTATAGTATAGACTAGCTTTTGCCAGCGGCTTCGCCCGCGTGGAGGTCGGAAAATATCTCGCGGGAACGTACTACCGGGATAAAAAGCCTATGTCCTTTCTCAGGCTTTAAACTATCTGTGTACCAAATTTCATTTAAATCGGTTCAGTAGTTTTAGCAGGAAAGCGAGACAGACAGATAGATAGACAGAGTTACTTTTGCATTTATAATATTAGTGTGGAAGTGTGGATTATGTAAAATCCGTAGGTCACCCATCTTTAAGCGTTAGAAGACTTAGTCGAAAATTGCAGAGAGATTTTTTTCGCGCACTGTATTCTGAACTCTTGGTTTTAAAACGAACATTGAGGATTCAACAGAGTGCAAATTACCGAGTCGAATATAGAAGTGTGTTTTATTGTTCAATTTTCAACCCTCGGCGCTAAGCAGAGAGTAGAAAACCCGTGCGCGGTAAAATACCGCCGCGATTTTATTTACGTCCAATCAGATCTAGTTTTCATTTGTTGAGCATTTAGAGGGCCTACCACCACCTGTTGCAGCAGTATTATTTTTATTTTTATTCGGTGTCGGATAGAAATGGAGCTATACATGACGTATAGCTCAATTTCTATCATAATACTGCCTATAGATGTTGGTGGTAGACTCATATTACAGACTTCCAAACTATTTCTTAAACCAATAAGGAAAAATCCTCCAATTGTCGAAGTCTACAGAACCATCGAGCTCTTCAATGACGAAGTTAATATAGGTACTTAGGTATTGCAGTTGTGACGTCCTATAAACACATAGTGATATTGTACTAATGTAACCCTGAGCAAAACTTATGAATGAAGAGCCGGACTGGCAATTATTGAGTGGCGATTTTAAGTGTTTGATACATAATACAAGACTATTGTGGATATTTCAACCATAGTATGAGGGTATAAAGTTGTCTAGCATATCGCACCCCTAGATCTAAAGGGAACTAACTCAAAATTCGTAATTTTTGAGTCATGCACACCTTCGAGTCTGTCATTTCAATACCTATCGACCAATAAACCAGATTCAAAACTATTTCCAATATTCGACTCCAAATAATGGAAATAGTTTTGATTTTGGTTTATTGGTCGATAGGTATTGAAATGACAGACTCGAAGGTGGGCATGACTCAAAAATTAAGAATTTTGAGTTGGTTCCCTTTAGATCTAGGGGTGCGATATATGTTCACAACCACCTCTGAGTTTGTTTCGGACTTTCTTATCAGAGTAGTAAGTGAGGATACGCGGACCTCATCTAGTTATAAAAAATATGGACCTCATCTAGTTATAAAAAATATGATTGACGTGTAAAAGTGTTTGTTCAAACCTACTTACAGAAATAAAATAATTTATCATAAATCATAACCATTCGATAGTCTGCCGATTAGAAAATGACACATATGCGTTTACCTAATTTGCCTAGACCCTGGTGGCACCCATCGAATAGTTATCCCACGTATGATTTAAAATGACAATAATTTTAAGGGTTCGATTTGTGAATAGAGTGAGGGTCTTTTGGCTATGTAATCACAGTCGCACGTGTCGATCTATCAGGTTAAGCTACGCTTGCCGCGGTTAGTTTTTGAATGGGCAACCATCTTAAATACCCCTCTGTGCCTCGGAAAGCGCGTCAAACCGTTGGTCCCGTCTGTCGTTTGTGGATTTTTGACTGTCGTAACAGGTCGTCAGAAGTCCGAAAGTTTCTACAGCCAGTCTTATCAAGGGGTAGCGTATTACCCAGTAACTGGGTTGTGCAGGTCAGATATGCACTCGCTACATGTAAAATACTGGTACGAAGTACTTCATTCCGATCCAACCCGCTTGATAGAGGGCATCAAGGGACGTCCTAAGCCGAGTTCCGTACCCGACAGGGGGTGTCGCTTTAGTATGTAGTCGCTTAGTTATTAAGCCCTAGCTGGAGGCCTTAATTTATTAAGGTAGCCACAGGCAAGTCCGGTTAAGCAGCCGACAACCTCCTAGTTTGACGTGCGAGATATTATATAAAAAAGGGGTGTTGTACTATTTTTTTTTTACATTCGTTTCGGTGTATAAGCGATGTTGCAAGTCTCGACATAGTGTCTCATACAGTATCGATTGTACAAAAGTACTAGTGTCGCTCGTGTCCAAAGATAAACAGATAACACCTGTAGCGACCTTCGACACTTGAGATTCGCCTCGACGATAACCCTGCGACTGATGAAAATATTTAAGCATTTTTTCTGTGGGGGAATTCGGACTTTTTAGTCATGATAAATGACAATGAGCTAATTAGAAGGCACAGTTTGCACTTGGCCTGATAGAGAGATTGATTACAGGCATTTGAGCGTTACGTCTGTTTTATACATAAGAAATAATTACTCATTTGCCAAGTCCGCCGCAATAGCCAACGTTGGCTAATCCGATGTTGCTGTATCAGTAGATCTACTTACTCCCTTTTTCTTTTGGGAAATCATCAATTGACGTCATCCGCTCTGGGTGGAGCGAGAGGGTGTCCGACTTTTACTGACTAAAACCCGCCCGTGATCCTTCAGTTGCCTATATACCAGGGCCCAGGTAACTCTTTCGAACAAATCTCGCGACCCTGGCAGTGTCTACTTACTCCCGAAGCACAAAATCTCTAGTTTCGGTCTAAGATACGGACAACAGATTAGTTTAGTGCCCGACCTGAATGATAAGTACTACAATTAGTAAATTGTCCCTATTCTCGATGTGTTTTTGCATGTCCGAAGGACTTAATGGGTGTAGAGTTCAGTTTTGAACTACCCTTGGCCGGGCCCGTATCTTCGTCGACGGGCTTAGAGAATGCAATAACCAAGGGACACTCTTTGGATATAGTTAAAGCTGTAGTGTGTTTAAAATGATCGTGATAGCCACACTTATGATATACTTCTAAATCATCGACCTCACAAGACTGATTGAATATAAATATCTTCAAATTGTCCTTGTTCATGAACTATCGACGCTAAATCAAGCACTTCCCGGGTCACATGACATCACAGTTCATATCAGGTTTTTAGATTTCGGTGCACAATTGTCTCTAACAACTGTTTGTGTAACTCATTGCCCCCAGTTGACTTCTGTGTGCAAGATGTCACAGCTGGTGCTGATTCATTCATTTACTTTGTAAACCGGAACAATATCATGTTGTTTTTTACGGTTTCGAAGTTAGTGAGGAAGCAGCGAAAATGGACGAAGTCTTATTACTATATATTTTCACTATCTGTCGCAGTGTTTTAGATTGGAACCTTTGAAGGATTTCGCTGCAGTTCCCCAAAGCTGGATACCATAGCACCAGATAGGCTTTAGAATGCATTTGTAAAGAAGATTACTATAAAGTGGCTGATAATGATGATCAAAACACTACTTTTGTTTTTTAGGCAATAAATATCGCACCCCTAGATCTAAAGGGAACTAACTCAAAATTCTTAATTTTTCAGTTATGCACACCTTCGAGTCTTTCATTTCAATACCTATCGACCAATAAACCAGATTAAAAACTATATCCAATATTCGACTCCAAATATTGGCAATAATTTGCATAACTGAAAAATTAAGAATTTTGAGTTAGTTCCCTTTAGATCTAGGGGTGCGATATATGATCGTTAATGAGGCAAAAGGAGTAGTAACGATCTTAGCAGATGGCGTTCTGTTGTTTCTGCTTACCATCATGGGAAGAAGGCGTTTGTTTATGTAGATGTATAGTCATTTGTGTAAAAACGACTTATTTTTCAATCTATCCACCTCATGAGAAACATAATGTATAATACATAATGCCTCGTTGGTCTAACGGTCGCAAAGGACGGGTAAAATGTTATTGGGTTTTTCCATCAGGAATTTCCAAGCAGCAGTCCGGAGTCTAGATTTGTGCCCAGTTGGCAATAGGCTCGCCCCCTGTTACATAGGACTTAAACATTCCTGGTGAAATGTGGGTGTTCTATAGGTAGACGTCTGGCTAACCCTCCGGTGATTATGGACGTGATGATTATACAGGATAAGTTTTTATCCAGTCATAGCGTATTCGGGACTTTTTTGTATCAATTTATTCTCACAATCATCGAACTCTAACAGCAGATGATTTTTTAAATCAATATTGTATATAAACTTTATTTCAATCATCTTAGGGTTTAAATTCTAACGCATGGTGAGCGACCGGAGCATTGGAGCATCTCGGGGATTACCCCGGAATTATACAGGATAAGTTTTTATTCAGTGCGCAAACTGTAACCATGAATTCAGCATATCATTCTAGACCCCCTTGCGCAATAATTTTTTTTGCAAAAAAGTTGGTTTTACAAAAAAAAATATCTGCTGTTTCATAGAAAATGCAATACCTACGGGTCAAAATGTATGGAACAGCTGTTTTTTTTTTGTATAACCGACGAAAATTTTCTACGCTGGGGTGTCTAGAATGATATGCTGAATTCATGGTTACAGTTTGCGCACTGGATAAAAACTGATCCTGTATAGTTTAGAAGATGGACTAATGCATTGTTTTTTGCAAACACGATCAAACCATCATTTACAATTGGATAGTCAGACGGAGATATAAAAGTAATTGAAGGCACTTTAAACTTGCAATATAGTTGCAGGTCATTCCACTGGGCACAGATAAATCTTTCCAAACGAAATGTGTGCTATTTGTTACATACAATGATAGTAACGCTTCCTATGACTAACAACATCAATTTGTTGTCACGATATCACGAAACAACTAATTCATTGTTTTCTTAGTAAATGCTACTGATAACAAACTTATTGTTTTGTTTCAAACTCAAACAGTTTTATTAAAAAAGGTTTTTTTTTAGGTATGGTAGGTACCTATAACTTTAAACCATCGAGTCTGTTTTTGAAATAAGAACCTAACAGAAATCAAAATACAGTACTTTTACAAAACTGACAACTTAGTCGGGTGCCAAGTTGTATTTTTTTGCTGGATGCTGGATTCCACTACGATATTTTCGTTCACCGTTTTGAGTCTTAGTTAAGCCTGTCACTAACACTTGATAAGGACTTAACTATGGAACAACAAATAACTGGACAGCAGATATGATCATACCAACCCACAACAAAATCTTTTAATAAGCTAAATGTCTCTTTAATATAGTACCAAAGAAGAAAGTATTAAAAGAAGTAGGTACTTATAATATTTCAAGGCAGGGGTAACAAACCCAAGGTACTTGTTTACTGACCCTCTTGTATTGATATTGATGACGAGGTTACAAGCGTTAACACGCGTGTTAACCCCGCTAACAAATAAATTAACACTTCCTGTAGGACTACAATTAAGACGCGAGTCATCAACATCAACAACATGATTGCTCGTACATACGAATCATATTCATAAACATCAATAAAACAAAATGGGAATAATGCTCTGATCTTAGGTCGAATTTCACCAATAATAACACTGAACGCGTTTTAGATGAACTGATCGCGGTCAGTTTCAATCCCAGAAATTTCACCGCCTTTAGCTCAAGCTATCAAAAATAAATAGCAATGTGTGACTTAAATCCGCATTTAAGTCACGCCTTTCTGTGACTTAAATAGTCCATTTGCACAGAAATGCGTGACCTAATTGCGGGACGTGTGGGTACACGTATCTAGGGTTACCATCTGACCGGATAAATCCGGTCTTGACCGGATTATTAGGTCTTAGACCGGACTCCGCCCGGATTTTACGTCAGACCGGATTTCTTACATACACATCCTCCCACTCGAGCAACGGGTGCTACACTAAGCAATTTGTCAGTATTTTTTTAGTATTTTGCCGCACAACGCAAATGTGGACTGGTCTTTTCTCTTATGATTTCACAGTGGACCAAAGAAAGAAATAGACTTTCAGTGGAGTTAATAAGAGCCATATTGCTTACGCAATACAACTACAAGTATGTGTCATGTGGGCAATATTTTTGTGAAATAGCTGTAAAAACTAGTTTTTTGAAATCGGTTGTTAGCAATCGGAAATATAAGTACTTATAAAATATAATTTGAATAAAAAGAGTAATAAATACGTTAATTTTTATTTGAAACATTATGACCGGATTTTTTTTTCAAAATCAGGAATTTTAGACTTGGCAGACAGGTTTTTGCATTTTTAGGCCTGGTAATCCTACACGTATCGTAATGTACTATTAAAAAACATTAAACGTAGTTTTGTTTACCAGTTTCATATTAGTTCGGTAACAAATCTTTTACCAGTTACATAGGAGTTAACATGTTTTTTCAGAATATTATTAACATTAATTATTACAAGGAAAAGAAGGCGTACCTTTTGTGTAGGTATTAATTATTTCAAGTATCAGTATTATATTAAAACACTTGTGTCAACTATGAAATTGCATATACTCAAACCAAGCATCTGTGGAGTACTGGATAAGAATTGTATGGTTATCTATTCCATAGTTTGGGGAAAAACATATACACACATACACATGTTACATCTTAAACAATAGGAGTAACAGATAATACGCTGTGCAGGGCCTGCTTGGAGGACAACGAGACAGCAATACATGTGCTGTTAAACTGCCCGGTGATCGCCACATACAGGGCAAAGTACTTGTACTACAGGTGCCCTACATGACATTCTCAGTAACAACAAAGTATTGCTGGCCTTCCTCGAGGAGCTAAGGTGGATCGAATAACCAGATCGAAAAACCGGACTGGCCTGTTAGTCTAGTGGTTAGTGACCCTGACTGCTAAGACTGAGGTCGTGGGTTCGATTCCCACCCAGGACAAATCTTTGTGTGATGAGCACAATCATTTGTTCTGTGTCTGGGTGTAATTTATCTATAATATGTATGTATTTAGAAATATATAAGTATATTTATCAGTTGTCTGGTTACCATAGTACAGGCTCTGCCTAGTTTGGGATCAGATAATGGTGTGTAGGTTGTCCTCAGATATTTATTATTTATTATTTAATTTCTCCCCTACGCAAAATACGATTTAACATGGAGTTGCAGACACCAGCCCATTTTACCAATTACTTAAACATGATCATAAAATCCATCTTCCCCAATCCATCCATCTTTTATTTAGCCTTCTACCTCACCATCCATCAACATTTATATTCATCACTCCTTTAGTCACATGTCTTACCTCCCTGCTTCTACCCCACACTGAGCCAAACAATTTCCTATCAACTTTTCTGCCACCGACACAACTTTCAAACTTCCCCTTATGCATATACTAGAATCATTTCTTACTTTATCCATTTTCGTCACTCCCACACACTCACATTCTCATCTCCACTGCATGCAACCTTTTTTCATCCGTGTTCTTCATGAATAGTAAGTTAAACAATGGTAGCTGCATCCTACTTGTTCGCCAAATAAAGTCTCTATATTACCAAATATGTCTGAACTCTGAACCACAGACCTGTTTCAGTGTAAACCAAACAACCACTTTTAATGGCTATAATTTTATGGTCGGAATATAAATAGACATTTTACTAGTAGTTACTGAAGTGTACTTAATATGTGTGTCACAGATATAAATACTTGTACACATAACCTTCCTTTACACAATGCCGTATTCCATAAAACAATAATATGAAACCAGTCAATGTACGAGAAATAAGTGCAATAAATGAACCTGATTTAAGTCCCCGGTAGAACAAAGGTTAAAGTACAAATCAAATATAAGCCTGACTTACCACATGCGGTGTTTCCTGCGTATAAACTATGACATTGCCGAAGGTCTCTGTCAGCAGCGCCAGATGCAGAGTGATGACTATGCACAACATGTTGAATGCACGTTACATGTGCTATATGATAACTGAGCTCAAGTCTCATGCGCTCCTACGCAGGTGGGTGTAGGCCGATGAGGTGGTTGCATGGTTTTGTACCTGCAACAAAGATGAAATAAAATTAAGACGTATTTCCCTGAGTTCTCTTTTGTATTTGATGCCTTAGTGTGAGGAATGTTATGAATGAAATACTATCTAAAGCGGCAACGGAAATGCAGCTCATATATTGAAATAATTGTGGAATATTAGATAGGCCACTTAATCCATGTACTTAGTTAGATAGTGAGTCAATTATAGATTGGAACATCGAAGTGCATAATCAATCACAATCCTGAAATGAATTTACAAGCAATTCAGTAACATACATACATATAACACACACATGTATACATGTATGTCTGCTAAGACTGAGGTTCTGGGTTCGATTCCCACCCAGAACGAATCTTTGTGTGATGAGCACAATCATTTGTTCTGTGTTTGGGTGTAATTTATCTATATTAAGTATGTATTTAGACATATATAAGTATATTTATCAGTTGTCTGGTTGCCATAGTATAGGCTCTGCCTAGTTTGGGATCAGATAACGGTGCGTTGGTTGTCCTAAGATACTATATTTTTTTTAATTTATTTATTTATTTATTTATTTCTTTAATTAAAACGGTTTACAACCAATTACAGAAATTAAAGACACGTGCACAAAAATAAGACAAAATAATATTTAAAAAATGTATATAAAGATCAAACAACACTTTCATACATCCCTCTCGCAGTACTTCTGACATGCCGATAAAATCTTCGTCCATTCGTCCGCAAACAGATCGTTTGTTGGATAAGTGTCCAAGAGATCATTAAGCGCAGCCAGAGTACGTGGTACTGGGGACTTAGCACGCGCAACGGTGCGACATGGAGGCACAGCAAATAGCCTGTGCTTTCTGCCGCGGCAGTAATTGTCTGGGACAAAAAAACGAGCCAGCACAGCATGCAGGTCAGGCGCGTCAATAGTGCCACGGAGCGTCTTACAGGCTATAGTGAGCTGGTCTTTAGATCGCCTTACCTCTAACGAGTTATATCCAAGGCATCCCAGTAGAAATTTAGTCGGATAGAGGTAAGGATAATAGCCATGTTTACGCTTGTAGAGAAACCGAAGGAATGCTTTTTGTACCTTCTCTAATAAAAGAGCATAGGTACTTTCGTGTGGGTTCCATACGCAGGAGCTAGACTCCAGTTTGCTACGTACGAGTGCATTAAATAATAATTTGATGGCATGTGCGGAGCGAAAATCGCGGCAATTACGCAGCACAAAACCCAACCTTTGGTAGGACTCCTTAGCTACCGTGGCAATGTGGTCGTGGAAGGTGAGCTTTCCGTCGAATGTGACTCCCAGATCTTTTATGGCTGTTGTTTTCTTTATAGTATTATTGTTTAAATAGTATTCATAATTAATTGGGTGCCGTTTTCGACCGAATGTCATTGCAAAGCATTTGGAAGGATTAAATTCCATCTTATTGTCTAAACTCCACTTGTATATAGCATCTATGTCTTGCTGCAGTGCTGAACAGTCACGCTCGGAGTTTATTTCGAGGTACAGTTTCAAGTCATCAGCATACAATAGACACCTTGCATGACGGAGAACTTGGGGAAGATCATTAACCATGATTAAAAATAATAAAGGTCCCAAAATTGAGCCCTGACTTACTCCGGAGCGCGTGTGGTAGGTGTTTGATTCATACATACCGAGCCTAACGAATTGCTGACGATCGCGTAGGTAGTCTGCAAAGAAACGGAGGAGAGATGGTGCGAAACCCATTTTACTAAGTTTGATCAGCAGCGTGTCGTTGTTAACCCTATCAAACGCCTTCCGGAAGTCAAAATAAAGTACGTCTACCTGACGCCCGCGGTCCAAGCTGGAGGAGATATATTCGACCAGTGTCAGGAGATTCGTGTCAACTGACCTCTTGCTTCTAAAACCGTGCTGCTCATTACATAAATATTTGTTCACTTGCTCGTGTATGGCATTATGGAGGATGTTCTCAAAGACCTTCGCCGGGGAAGATAAAATTGCGATAGGGCGGTAATCTTCAACAGAACTTTTATTGTGGGTTTTAGGAATAGGAGTTACTCTAGAAACTTTCCACTGAGAGGGATATGTACCAGTCTGCAAAGCTAGATTGAAAATGTGACAAAGAGGATCAATGAAAATTTTTGAGCACTTAATAATAAAGGGGGGAATGTTATCAGGGCCAATGGAACTGTTAGGTTTTAGTTTATTTAAGCCTTTAACAATGTCTGTAGGACACAAAGGAGGTATATTAATGTAACTGCTGTCAGTGGTAGGGTCATTTGCACTGATATGGTCCGCATTCAGCAGCGGGACTTCAGGCAAAAATACATTAGAGAAAAACTCAGCAAACGCACCTGCTGCTTTGGCTCCTGAAAAAGTTATACCTCTGTATGTAATGTTAGGCTCAAAACCACCTTTGGACCTTAGGCTGGAAATGTGTGACCAGAATTCACGGGGAGTAGCTTTAATTTTATTTTCAATATGTCTCATGTACGACGAATAAGCATTTGCAATAGTGATCTTTAATCTTTCCCTGAGGTCAGAAAATAACAGATACGCGCTATCACAGTTGGTGCGTTTCCAGTTTTTATGATGCTTTAGCTTGAGCCTTAGATCTCGGATGATATCATGACTAAACCATACAGGATATCGTTTATCCGTTGATTTCCTTCTGCGTTTTTTAGGCATACAAATATCAAAAGTATTGTAAATAATGTTGTAAAATTTATGAGTAGCTGTCTGTACATCATTGGATTCTAAAACGCTTTCCCAAGTATTCTCGTTAGAGAGTAATAAATAAAGCTGTTCATAATCGCATTTTCTGAAGTTCCAATCCTTGGTACCGTCTATATTGCTTGGTTCAATTGAATTTGAATTTTGACCTACATCAACTCTTACCTCAATGTGTAGTGCCGGGTGATATGCATCCAGAGGTACAATGCCCTCGGTAGCGGTTACAACTGTCTGTCGTGCACTAATGTTCTCTTGGACCAAGACAACATCTAACATACCTCCATACAAATTCTCCACAGCGTTCATCTCATTCAGACTACAATATGATACAAAATAACAGTAATAATTCTTAATATTTAACGACACACTATTTAAATTTAAGTCACCTAATATTATCACAAGACCTTTTAAATTATTTATATATTCTTCTACTTTACAAAACCATTTCATGTACACGTCATCGCTTGCACTAGGTTTAATATACACAACACATACATGAACAGTTCGGCCGTTAATGTTTTCTATCAGTGTTTTATGAGCCAACCTGAAGTGTTTTTTCTCCTGAGATGTTTCCAATATGTGGCTAGCAATGTTCCAATGTCAAAATTTGTATAAGTATTTTGAAAATAAAAGAAATATCTACTAATGTTGTAAGCAAAGTTAGCAAAAGCTAATAATAAAAAAAGGTCTGACCGAAGTACCCATTTACTGATAGACATGCTTGGTTCATAACAAAGAACGGAAGCTCATGGATTGGTCATACATAATACAAAAATTACAAACAAAACATTTGAGGCACTTTCTTGTTTTTTTCCAATTATTATTGTTTCTTTATGATAACAATGTGACACAAGGTGTAAATTTACTCATAACTGGCCTGGAATTTAGTAGGAACACATAAATAATACTGTAAAAACACTTCTAATATGGATTTAAAGTAAAACACAGACAGTATCTGAGCTTTATCTTGACTTTTAAATTTGGTCACTATGTCAAAGATGTCTCAGTCAATAACCTAATTTATTAATTGTTAAAGTGTATCAAGGAACTGGTTTGACAAGTTCCTAGTCAACCAGCCACCGTCAACAACATAATGATGCACAAAGGAAATGTTTAGCGGATAATAAAGAATCGGTTTCGTAATCAAAACATTCTACAGAATAATAATTTTAATATTCTGTAGAAATGTCATGGAGACGAGTAGACAAATAAGTTAATTCAATTATTTGTTGCGACAAGTCTCGGCCTTGGATCACGTGTATAACGAAAACAATAACTTCCTGAGATGTCCACACACTAAATAGAATACTGAATACTGCAAATATCATGGAATACATGCATGATGAGTTTAATTGTTTGGTCCACACAACACTACTTACGATCTATTAGACGATACTATCTCCCCCGATTTATTCAAAATCCACTACGTTTGACAACGATACACTTTATTATGAAAATTTTGACAAAACTAAAAGGAAAAAATAGTTTATTACGACTAATTCATTCCTCCTTTGATGCAGGAAAATTTGCGAAACGTCAAACTGAAATGCGTTCTAAAATCTTCTAGTTTATCATTGCTTGTCATAGTTTTAATTACATTAAATTGTTGTGAAAAAAAAAAAACTGTTCAACACCGTTACGGTCATTTGCAAAATCTTATTTCTTCGGCATTTGAAAGGATAAACAACAAGAACTCGTCTTAAATAACGAAAAATATAAGAAATAATTTCCCTCTCTGTGGGTGATGTCATTAGTTGCTTTGGCCAAACTTTGGAACGCACAGTGAGTGGGGTTATCAGTATTCATGTCAAAACTGTCAAATTTTTAGGTGATTATGTTTGAAATATCAACAGAATAATTAAATTTATTTCATTGTTAATGACCCCGAGAATTTATTGTGTAATTTAGATCGTATTTGTTAAATGAATAGTAAACAAACAAGTAAGGCTTTGCTATGATATACAAAACAATCATGTTGTATTAGTGTATTTATGTTAAGGTGGAAGCGCCACGGTAGCCAGCGAAATTCAAAGCTTCTTTCGTTTTTTTTTGCAATTTAGGTCACAACATTGAACAACGACGACCTGAAACTGACCAGCAAATTGCAAAAAACGGCAGATTTTTTTTATTTCGTGCCGTATTATATCACATTAAAGTATGAATAGTAGTGTGACCAATAAAAAAAACAATCACAAGCTCAGAACAAACGAAAAAGAGCTGATAGTTTAGCTAGATACAATGGTATAATTATTAATAATATCTTACACATGACATTTCCAACCTTTTGTTGAGACGTGTCTATGAAGAGTAACCGATTTTATTTAACGAAAGCGCCTGAACATTTTTGAATAGCTTTTTGTATCTATTCGTGAATTCAAGGCGTTTTTTTCCGATCGTGAACACAGCTTCTTTTTCTTTTTTCTATGTTGGTATACTTGGTATGGTATCATTTTATTTGGAGACTAGGTTTTGCCCGCGACTTCGTGACCGTAAATGTTGTTTAACCCGTAAACGCTGTGTAGTCGTGAAAGTGTAACAGACGGACAAAGTTACTTTCGCATTTATAATATTAGTATGGATAACGAATCAATTTCACTTGCGTAAATATTTATTCAACTTTTGTTCTGCTTTCCTAAATTCCATACATTTACATACACTAACTTACGGCTATCGATCTACCGACTACGAATACACGAGTAGGACTTATGTAGTTCGCCAATCACTACGTATAAAACATTTTTTCATTGAACTTCAACTATCACACGTGTTGCTTCTAAAATGAACATTACAAATATATAGAAATAAAAGTCACGTCCTGTAAAAACTTATTTATAGTCTAACAAATCAGTGCAAATAGCCGTAACTATTTGCTGTGGATAGCACCTTCTTATCTAATTAAGTCGTGACAACCGTGAGATGGTATCAATTGTTCTCCTAACTAATTAGACAGTTAATTAAGTGATCTGTTCAGAAAAACAAAGCGTTGAAAATTTGATCGGTTTTCCGCGACATGTTAATTGCAAGCTAAGTGGAGCTGCGTAAGAATAGAATCATTTTCTCTAAAAATAGGAAGCATGAAATGGCAATTAGTTAGGGTTTTAGTACTGACTAGGAGACATATTTATATATTATCTTATTACCCAAACTAGATCGTTTAAGGCAGAAGCACCAGGGTATTCCGCAATTATTATTTTTAACGTTTTTTGTAATTAGCAGGTCAGTGTTAGATTGTATGTTGATTAAACTATCATTCGCATCAATTATGGCTTTACGGAGTCATAATAATTAATATAATCAATACAGCCATTCTGTGAAGCCATATTTGCTGCGGTAAACCCTACAGCATAGGTATAACTTGACACTGACCTACAAATTGCAAATAACGTACGAAAATTTGAATTTCGCGGGCTACCTCTCAACTCATGCTCGTACCTGCATCTTCGTCCGCGTTGATGTCGGAAATCATCCCACGAGAACGGGACAAAAAGTTTACTGATATTCATTTATTGTATTCCATATAGTATAAAAAGATTTTACAAAGGGCCTAAAGCTAGGTACAACAATATGGACCTTGTGTAAAGGCATAGCAAAACGATAAAATTGAGATAAACTAAAAATTAAATTAAAGCTACCTACTACTGATATCGAAATAAAATAAAATAAAATATTGGTTGCAAATTGGCCTATGTTACTCCTTACAACATCAGATAGCCAGTCAAGAAAAGCCAGCCAAAATCGGTCAAGACATTTCGGAGATTAACCGGAACAAATAGACAGACAGACAAACTTGAAAAAATATATTAGTACCGTGTATAGGTACTTTCATACGCCTTGAGTAGAGAGTACTTCTTTGACGTAACAAACAGACACTTTAAGGGCATTACATTGCCCAATGACCTTGAGCATGCTGCCCCGTACTAACTTACGACGAAACGACGAGAGAGAGAGTGACGAGTGCGGGAGTGACATAGTGCTTTTCGCGAAATTTCGGGTTTTTATGAAATATTTTAAAATATTAAAAGAAATAAGAGAAAAAAATCAATACAAATTGTTAAATACGTCATTACGTATTTTTTGGTATAACATTCATGCCGAGTTATTGAGCCGTTATAGAGAAAATTTTCAATTTAGGTTGAAAAAGGACCTATTTGTTACGATTTTTTGATAAAATTTGAGTAAGTTTATTAAAATTTTAAAGAATACAATGTATTTGTGATGACCTTTAGTTTAACATATATTTTTTATATTGAAAACGCATAAAAGGATTCATCTACAAACTTCTTTAAACACACCGTATTTTCAGGATTTGAGCGAGGTAATCCCCTTTTTTTTTTTTTTTTGGATGGGAAATCATCAAATGACTTCTCCCGCTCTGGGCGGAGTGGGAGGGCGTGTCAGACTTTTACTGACTAAAACCCACCCGTGTTCCTTCAGTTGCCCATGTGCCAGAGTCACGGTATCTCTTTCGAACAATCTCGTGACCCTGGCAGGAGGTAATCCCCTTAATTGTATTTATTTGTACAGATAAACTAATTCATGTCCGTTTATTCTAGGGTTGCCAACCGTCCTGTTTTCCCAGGACATGTCCTGCTTTTTGGGGTGTCCTGGGCTGTCCTGGATAGTTTATAAGCATCGTCCTGAGTTTTTAGAGTCCTGTTAAGGATCTATGCTTTAAATTTCGCGCGTCACACACAATGCTAATGTAGAGAGAGTTTTTTCACTTACTAATACACATTGGTCAAAAGAGAGAAATCGGTTACTTCCAGCAGCAGTTGCTGCAATAATCAAAATTATCGTCAACATGGATATGAACTGTGAAAAGTTTTATGATTATTTGTCAACTCAACCACAAATTTTGAGGGACATTTCTGGGGTTGAAAAATACAATAAAAATAAAGATAAGACGTCAGAATTTATCCTATTACATTACTTAGTTCGGTAGGTTGTCATTATTTTATATTTATGATTAAAAATATCATTTATCCATTTAATTTGACAATTAATAACTACATTTAAGTTAAACCCTATTAAAAAAAAACCGGCCAAGTACGAGTCGGACTCGCGCACCGAGGGTTCCGTACAAACCTGTAGGTATAAAGTTTTTTTTTTTTAAATATTTTTATTGTATGATGTAACTAAAAATTTACGGTTTTCGCAATTTTTCCTTTATCTGTGCTATAAGACGTTGCTTCGTACCAAATTTCAAAATTCTAGATCGACTGGAAGTACCCTTTAGGTTTTGATTCCCTTGCGAGTTTCGAAAATTTGCGGCATAAATGGCTATATCTTTTGATTGCATTAGCTTAGAAGTTTGATTTTTTCACAGCTCCAAGGGACAGTAGATTTGAGGATTTGATATAAATTTCAGCTTGATACCTCCACGCGTTCCTGAGAAAAAGGGTCTTGACAGACGGACGGATGGACGGACGGACGGACGGATGGACGGACAACAAAGTGATCTTATAAGGGTTCCGCTTTTTCCTTTTGCGGTGCGGAACCCTAAAAATATGTGATTGCTATTAGTTGTTTTATTCAGTGCATATAACAATTAGTAACTGCCCCGTTGGTCTCGTGGTCGCAAGCGCGATTGCTGAGTGTGGGGTCCTGGGTTCGATTCCCGGGTCGGGCAAAGTGTTACTGGTTTTTTCCATTACGAATTTCTTAGTAGCAGCCCGGAGTTTGGAAGTTGGCGATGTGATACCCCATGCCTCAGAAAGCACGTTAAGCCGTTGGGCCTACGCCTGATCTCTCTCCGGTCGTGTCGGATTGCCGTCCCATCGGACTATGTGAGTGAGTGCCCCTGCGTCTGCGCATACACTTGAGCACTATAATATCTCCCGCACCAATGCCTAGTCTCCGTTGAGATTGGCCGCCGTGGCTGAAATACGGTCTGGATGACTATATTAATTAGGTACTCCATTTTATATAGTCCTGTCTTAAAACCGAAATGTCCTGGTATTTCTATATTCAAATCCTGGATTTCAAAGTTTGCAGATGGCAACCGTAGTTTATTCATACTTATCTTTACCAGGGAATAGCTATTTATGTTATGAGTGTTTTATTTGTTTAAAGTCAGACTTCTGTATACAATAACAACCACAAATACAATCACTACCTACGTTTTTTTATTGTGCAAATTTATACATTGTTCCATTATTTCTCTAAGACACTTTCACCTAGGAAATGCACAAATCTTAAATTCTCATAACCACTTATCTCTACATTACGTCTGTCAATCACATACTAATTATAAATATCTATAAATAAATATCTTAGGACAACCAACACACCGTTATCTGATCCCAAACTAGGCAGAGCCTGTACTATGGCAACCAGACAACTGATAAACATACTTATATATTTCTAAATACATACATATTATAGATAAATTACACCCAGACACAGAACAAATGATCGTGCTCATCACACAAAGATTTGTCCTGGGTGGGAATCGAACCCACGACCTCAGTCTCAGCAGTCAGGGTCATTAACCACTAGACTAACAGGCCAGTCAAAATTGAATCACATAAGAATGGTTCTTGTGATTGAAATTGGCTGGCTTAATCAAACTCGTTCAACAAGTTTTAACTGATTAATGAAATACCTACTTTCACCATATTAGTGTAATAACATTGAGTTTTTTTATCGGTTACTGGACTTATTAGTGTGATACTATCGCTCTGTAGCGTAGTTACACAAGCTAGGCGTAACCTACACTGGCGTAGCGTTATATGTATACGATGGCGTAGCGTTCTCTATAATGGCGTAGCGGACCATCTACCGTCGTAGTGTAGGGTCTACTATTGTAGCGTAGAGTCTACTGTCTCTGCGCAGCGTCTACAGACGTAGGTTATCTACACTGGCTTAGCATAGTGTCTTCGTACGTAGCGTAATTAAATAGACGTATCTACACACGGAGCGTTGCCTACACTGGCGAACCGTAGCATCTACAGACGCAGGTTATCTACACTGGCATGACATAGTGTCTTCGTACATAGCATGGTTAAATAGGCATAAGCGTATCCACACACGTAGCGTTGCCTACACTGGCGTAGCGTAGCGTCTACAGACGTAGGATATCTAGACTGGCGTAGTATAGTGTCTACGTACGAAGCGTAGTTAAATAGGCGTATCTAATCGCGTAGCGTTGCCTACACTGGCGTAACAGCGTAGCGTCTAGAGACGTAGTTTCGTATAAACAGATTCTCAGACGTCTTCTCAGATACCAACGTAGTTAATAGAGCATCCGATCTAGAGTAGGTTTTCTAATTCCCCTGATTATTTCAAAAGGATTTTAATATTTATTTCTCCGGGGACTTAATCAGCTTATCTTATTTATTGCCTTATCGCCGAGTAAAGACAAACAAATGTTTATTGATTTACAAGATAAAGCCGCGCTTGGAGTTAATGTTTTGTAAACTTACTACACCGCAGCCATTCAAGCTTAATTTTAAGTCAAAACATGCAGTGAAAGTAAGTAAAGGAGCGCAGACTTTGATCCTACGTGTTTAATCGTTGCATAATGGACGCTAACGCCAACGTGTTAGTGTGTCCGCCACTACAATGAATATTTTAATTCTCAATCATTATAGCTTTCGCAACAAAGCCGGCCCGGAAATGCGAAAAACGTACGAAGAAGGTGAACTGTAGTAAAATTTTCACGCGCCCTTGACTCTTGATTCGTCGATAAACCTTGCTAGCTTTAACCTTATTGGCTACCGAGTGCCGACAATGCGGCATTGCGCTGAACGTGAAACAGAACTTTCTTCTGAAACAAAAAAGACGTGTTTACCCGCACAGCTGTGTATGGTAGGTATTCCGTCTCGCTTATAAATTAATCGATTTTAAGCTTTAAAATTGCGTGGTAGAGTAGACATTTCTTTGGCCGGCGATGTAAATACTACTGCAGTCATTCATGTGTTGTGCCATCTCACATCTGGCAGTACACATTTGTGATACCATGAAGCGGTCGCGCCAAACGGTTTAAACAAAAAATATTACGAACACGTTTGTTTATTTTTTTTTTGCTCAAGTGACAGTTGTAGTGGCCAAGGATTTTTGTTTGTAATATTACTAATGCAGGTATTAGAACTCCAAATAACTGTGATATTCTAAATTTAAAACAGTGTTATCATCAAAATGGTAAGTTGGCACATGTTCTAATTTTGTTTGTGTGTTTTCTTCAGCTCTATCAATGGGAAAACAGACTCGGGATTTTTTTTTTTCAGCCTAATGGAGGAAGGAAATATTCCCAAATTTTAATTAAAGATAAGCGTATCGGTGTAATTAATATTTTCTTGTTAAAATAATGGTGTACACGCATTGAACATTAGTTACTGTTAATTCTTTAATTACTTATGTATGTAGCTTAGTAACCCCTATGTGCACGTAGGTGAATTAATATCATTGATAGGTAAAACAGTTTTGCATGCATCATTAAATATGATTACTTTGCTACCTCTTCATATAAAACTACCAAAACGGATACCTCAACCATTTTTTCTAACAATATCTAGGTACAATTTGATTCTAATTTTAAGATGACCTTATAGATTAACATTTTAGGTTGTCTAAAACGTGAACACAAAATATTAATTTACACGACAACATATTTTTCTTTTTGTGAAATAACTGGATAGGCAGGTATTTCATTAATACTAGACATACATACTTATCTGGTTTTTTGTTAATTAATCAAACTTTTATAAGTAGTGCCGTATTTCGAACGTTATACACACAATGTGCTTTCTAAAAATATTTTTCTACTTAGTTACCATTGAATTATGTAGTTAATTAGAACACTAACCTTAGTTATTTATAAAAATACCTACGCACTATTTACAACGCATACATTTGTCTGATTCATCGAGTCTTTGACTCGCCAAACACAACACAATACATGTTGTTTTAAATCGAGTCAACAATACATTAACTCTCCCGTATACAATGTGGTGTGGGCTAATCTCACATCAAATGACATTGCACTTTAAATACTCTTATCGTATTGCTCAGTAATATGTCAATGGACATCGGAAATATGTTAGAACACTATAAAAAAGTATTTATGCAAAACTCTTGCTTGGCCGCTCACGTTCAGACGCCATACACGAAAAAAACTAACAATTGATTTTTTGCATATAATTTACATGCAAAGGAAACAAAGTCTGAAGTCCACCATTGTTCCGCGTATAACTTACAAAAGAAAACCAAAACCCAAAATATGGGTTTTAATATAAATTAAAAAAGATTAACGAGTTTACCTGCGCGCGTCAGTGCGAAAATTCAAGAGCACGTGTAGAATTTACACGAACAAAATGAAATATTACTCAAATTGTTTTTTGTGCTCGCCACTGCAAAAATAATTGAGTACTTGCTTTTAAGTATCACATTTATTTTGTCGGTCATATTAAAATACAATAACTGGAATGGTTGCTGCGGGTACATAAATACCTACTGTAGGTCCTACCTATCGTGATTTTAGTTTCTTACAATATTTCAGATTTTTTGGCTACAAATTATGTTTCCGCCCGCGGGGGAATCGTAAGGCTCTACTGAAAACGATACCTACTGAAAGGGAGCGAGGTGAATGACCTTACCTTTCAGTTGCCTTGAGCGCATCTTTCAGGAACGGCCTTGCTTTCAGGAGATAGGAATACATAATGTAACGGTACCTGACGAATAAATAGTTCTTGCATCTCTGTAGGAACACTTTTAATTGTGAAGAAACTGAATATATTTCCGGTTTAACTGACGAATTTATTTCAACTTTGCCAGACTACTATATTTAACTACTTAGTTTCTCGTACAAAGCTCATTGTTATGGATCGGGTCGTCGAATCGCGAGTTGATTGGGAATCATCTTCATCATTTCAGCCAAAATACGTCCACTGCTGAACATAAGCCTCCCCCAAAGGGAGTTTTTGCTATAATCGCCACGCTTGGCAGGCAGGTTGGCGATCGCAGTATGGTGGTAAAATGCATAGAAAACGCTACTGCCTACTCTCTAGAAAGTTCTCCAGTTGATTGGTAATCAACACGAAAACGATGATTGAATTTCAATAACAAACCAACACACCACATCCACACACATACACAGTAAACACAAAACATATACAGACACATACAGTACACATATAGTAAGAATCGTGATTTATCAGGGTATGTCTGAATATGTTCAGTAAAAGTCCAATGTTAGTACAAACATTGATCCTTCCGCCAAGCTCAGTAATTATAAATAATTGCTCTTCACACGCCCTTATTCCGTGGTAGAGTTAACTGTAGTATTAGTAGATATGACGATTACTTTAGAATTATATGACGATTACTAGAAATATGGTGTACCGTGTGGTGCCGGACGTAAAGAATAACACCACCCCATTTCTTCCCGTGGGTGTTGTAAAAGGCGACTAAGGGACTTACTAGAGAATGGGCAGCAGCGTTCTCTATGCATTTTACCACCATACTGCGATCGCCAACCCGCCTGCCAAGCGTGGCAATTATGGCAAAGCCCCACAAATTGGGGGAGGCCTCAGTCCAGCAGTGGACGTCTTACGGCTGAAATGATGACTAGAAATAATATTATGCATATGTTCTCATACCATTTAAATAACATTATAATATAACTCACTCAAATAGTAGAGATGTTGATGGAGAGTCAGAAATAGTTCAAAATTAGTCATTTATTATTATTATTAGCCGTTTTTGTTCCACTGCTGGGCGAAGGCCTAAAAAAATTAGTCATACCCACACAATATTTTAGGCCTAGCTTTTTCCCAACTATATTGGGGTCAGCTTACAGTCTAACAGGATGCAGCTGAGTACCAGTACTTTACATGGAGTGACTGCTTATTTAACCTCCAAAACCCAGTTACTGGGTAATACGATATCCCAAAGAATTTCGGGCTTCTGACGACCCGGAACAACTGTCAAAGATTCACAAATGACAGCCGGGACCAACGGTTTATCGTGCTTTCCGAGGCAGGTAGCTTAGTATGTAAGGATGGTCACCCATCCACGGACCAACCGCGGCAAGCGTAGCTTAACCTGATCGATCGACCTTAACACAAACAAACCTTTTTTTGTGGGTGGAAAAGCATCAAATGACGTCTCCCGCTCTGGGCGTGTCAGACTTTTACTGACTAAAACCCACCCGTGTTCCCTCAGTTGCCTATATGCCAGGGTCACGGTAACTCTTTCGAACAAATCTCGCGACCCTGGCAGGACACAACCCTAAAATTACTTTTTTTGTTACCCTCTGTTTACTCTATATTGTTTGGTTGGTATCAGTAAGTGGTGCGTGCTCAGTTTGCACTAATCCGTTCTATTATTTTGTTATCTGATCGCCCGGGTCGGCCTTCCTTCAAGGTCATTTCCATGGAGGTTTAGCGGCTACATTTACTCTAAATAAACAGTGTTGGATTAATTTTCCCGGACATTTCCGCAATCTAAACGTTATAAGAATTTTATGATGTTATTTGGGTGTCTTGCTGAAAAATTCATATTCATATCCATTTATTTATTGTTTGTCACAGGTGAGAATACAGTTGTTATAATTAGCATGATTATATCACTGAAACATACACATGAAGTGTACAATATTTGTGTGTTAGTCAATGTTATTGGCTATGTTAAAAGAATTAATGATAATGCAATTACTCTCTTAATTGTTGGTGGTTATTATCCATAGCATTGGTGGTTTTAGTCAACCTCGTTTTACATTTTCATCTTTCATTTTTTTAGTCAATCTCTCTTTACCTCAAGTTAAGTAA
Organism: Aporophyla nigra; assembly: GCA_947507805.1. NCBI lineage: Eukaryota > Metazoa > Arthropoda > Insecta > Lepidoptera > Noctuidae > Aporophyla > Aporophyla nigra. The sequence continues at coordinate 23,230,493 of OX382294.1, forward strand.
TATAATCAATTATAGAATGATTTAATCAAAATCAAAGTAAATATCTTTTATCCGTAGAATATAATAATTCTATGACAGTTTAGTATAGAGAAACTGTCAAACACATAGGTTTGGTGGAATTCACCCTAAATAGTATCTGAAGCCCTCAGTAGGATCCATGAAAATTTTAGTCACATCAAACAAAATCGAACTTTAGTTATAACAGGAAAATACTTCTAAGGACGTCATTTAGCCGATTTAGAGATTCAGCTCACTTAAGAAGACATTAACTTGAAGGCTATGGAGTGAGGACACACTGATTTATTGTAATGTAAAATCTTGATTCCTTTCAAGTAATACAGCACAAAAACCTCGTTACCGAGTGACAAAGCAAAGCGAATCCAAATTATTTCACGGAAATATTGAGTTTTCACGGCTTTCATCTTTTAGGATGTCTCCTATGCATTGTCATGCATTCACCGATACGAACCAATTTCAGCGATTTTAAGTACTACAGGCTAGGGATGCCCGATTTTTTGCTTTGAATCGATCTTCTCGATCGTAACGGATCGTAACTTCGTGATCTTAATCGTATTGTATTGAATCGATCTTACTGGATCTCAGAAGATCGTATCGTAATTTTATATTAATAATGAAACAATCAAAATCAGAATGTATTTATTTCACCTAAACCTACATGGGCACTCATGAAACGACAGAACCTAGGTGCACGGCTCCAATTTGTTGATTTCTATGGAGAAGAGCCGGCAAGAAACTTCATAAAAAAGCACAGTATGCATGCAAAATTATTTAACTTCATCTTCTTAATAGATCAACTACAAAGTGTTCCACGGACGCCGTCGTGACAGATAGCCGTAATAGGCGATTCAGCCGGTAAGTCATATCAACTACAACCTAAACAACGTATCGTACGAACTACAACTTGTCGGATATGTTAACATTTCCTTCCTAATGTCTGTTTTCTCAAGCTGGAAATACTTTGACAGATAACCGCAGTAGAATCGATCCAATGCGTTTGCCCAAATGATTAAATTTGAAAGGTTTAAATGTAGACCGTTGGAATCTGTAATGAAAAACATGTTTTATACTTTTCTAAATTAACAATTTAACATAGAAAACAGACGTTCGAAAGAGAATGCTAACATATACGACAATTTATAGTTCGTACGGTACATTGTTTAGGTTTTAGTTGATACGATTTTTTCATACGATCTTATAGGCGCATACGATTCGATCTGGCTAAGATCGTATCCTGTTGAATCGATTAAACAAAACAGTGGATCGTATGGTCATGAATCGATCTTCCGAAAGATCGATTCAGATCAGGCATCCCTACTACAGGCATGAATATGGTTACAGTAATGTGTAGAGTAAGTAACGTGGAAGTAATAAATGTCTTATCCATCTAAACTCAAATCTGTTTATGGCTGTCTTATGATATTCGAATTACGAAGTTAAACAGGCTCAAGCCTAATGCCTAATGCTATGCTAATATGTACAATTAGATATTTGGAAAACCTTGTGAGGGAACCGTCGTAGAACCAAAAATTCGAAGACATGTGACATGTAGTACCAACCCGCACTGGGCCCGTTTGGTAGATTATGGCCCACTCCCTCTCACTGAGAGGAAGCCTGTTTTAAAGTAGTGAGAGCATTTTAGGTTCCTTATGCTTATGGATACCTACTATGTAGGTTGTCTGCAAAAGTCAACCTTATAGTGTAGTGCAGGCTGGTAGTAAAATAACGCTAGTTGTATTCAAACAGGCAAATATGGAATAGTAAAAAAAAAACAGTAAGTGACAGATGACAAGATAAAAATATTAATAACGTATTATACAACGATACAAACGTTATTGTAATTTAGTAGTCCTGGTACGGAGAGCTCGCAAGACCTATGGTTCTAACAGGTCAAACCCAGTCACAAAAGAAGAAATCCAAAAAGACACAGTTTATTTAACTGTAACAATTTTTCGATGATCTGAAACATAAAACACAAACCCCCCTTATTTATAAACGTTGTTTGAAGTTAAATAATGATAAGCACCTGATTTACTGTATTTATTGACGTTTAAACGTCTCTTGCAAACTAAGCAACGTTTATAAATAAGAGAGAAAATGTATTACTTCAACTCTTATAAAAACGAAGGTAGATATTTATGTAGTTACTAATTTATTGAACGGTTTCAACAATATTGTCAAAACACCTACATGTAGGTATGTACACATTTATCATCGCAGACCATACTATTTAAATTATGACATTGACATAGTTTACAACGTATGCATAACTAAATAAATATTTCAGACCCCTTACCTGTAACGCTGAGATAAGCTGTGTCCAATGTAAGTGGCTATTCTAATGTATGACCCTCACTATTTTCCTTATTATTTAGAATGGCAATTACATTATTTTACGGGTTATAATCTTCCTCTGGCCAAACCATGGTTATGGCTCCCGTTGACATGCGCAATTTGAAGGTGTGGCGCGATTCTGGTATAATAGAATGTTCTACGAGTATCACGTCGCGCCTTTCTGCGAGAGCCTTAAATCATAAAAGTTTTGCATGTCTAGGAAATTCGTATTCAACGTCTTTGAAAACATAATTTTGGGGCATCGTCCAAATTCAAAGCTAGCGTTCCATAGAACTTTGTAGAGTAGAGATGTTAGAATGTAGATAATCTGTAGTGTAATACACACTATAATGATGTACTGACTGTTGTATTCGAATCATGGAGTGGAGACCGCATATTGGCAAGCTTAGTATGGGACAGCTTCCAGCTAGAAAGACTACTTTACAATGGCTTGGACGGACTAGATGCGGAACCCGTAGGCCAGGGTGTTTATCGCAGCTTGAGAGAGGTCTATGGCCAGCAGTGTACTGCAATAGGCTGGGTTAATTGATTTGTTGATATATGTATACTGACCCTTGTCCTTGTCGTAATTGTCCTGAGAATGAGATGGCATACAGACCTAGAGCATTCGTACTTCTCAGTCATTCAGCGGTATATATGCAGTTCAATTACAGTTAATCAACACAAGGGCCAGCCAGAGGATCAATTATACCATTGTATTGAGTCATTGACCTCACTGTCCTTTCTCAAAACTCACTATAATATCGTAGAGTAACTGATTTTATCGATAGGTACCACTGCAGTATTGAAGGTCAGTACAAAAACAAGATTGACGTATCTGTTGTGCTTCAGAGAGTAACGAAGAGTATGCATGCTATTTGGTCCTTTGTGGTTAAATGATCTCATTAGGAATGACAGTGCTTAACAGGAGTCAAAAACCTTTGGTAAAGCGAAGGTTGCCAGAGGTGGCTTCGGGGTAATTTTGGCATTCTAGGTTCAAACACTAGTGGTGGGTCGGTGCTGTCATTTGCGGCGCTTTTTACTTCAAAAAGCAAGGGAGTCTCAGTTTGTCTGGTTTCTTTTTTGTATATATTGTGGTACGCAATCTCTCCGGCAATAATGGATCGATTCCGAAAATCCTTTTTAATGAATCTATCTATGGACCTACGCATCAGCAGGGGTAGTCCGGTAGTCCCATATAAATTATATTTACTTTGCTCGGGTAGTTTTTGCGTTACCTTCGATCAGAAGTATTGGAACGCAGTTCCTTATGGCGCGTTGCGAAAGGGGGCTAGACGGAAATTAAGAGAAAAAGTTGTAACGACACTTTTTAACCGATTCCAAAAAAAGGAGGAGGTTTCTCAATTCGACCGTATATATTTTGTATGTTGTTGTTTTTTTTTGTTGTGAGTAGAGAGAGAGAGAGTGTGAGAGAGAGAGAGAGAGAATATTTTTGTTGAGTGTATACAGGTTTTTTGTACATGCTGGACTTAGGCCTCCCCTAATGGGGGGCTTTGCCATAATCGCCACGCTTGGCAGGCGGGTTGGCGATCGCAGTATGGTGGTAAAATGCATAGAGAACGCTGCTGCCCATTCTCTAGTAAGTCCCTTAGTCGCCTTTTACGACACCCACGGGAAGAAATAATTTTGTACATAATAAAAAAAATATAACAATAATGAATCCTGGAAAGGAACTTCGTTCCATCCGGGTGTCCCTTGACACCTCTCAAGTATTTAATCCACTTTTTGTATATCTTGATGATGTGCTAATACTTCTTGTTATTCACTCCACACCAATTGTGAAAAAAGTGAAAATAACTTCATAGCAAATAAAAACCAGATTGTATCAATCGAGATTTAATTGAACACCCAGACTGAACTGCTTTTTTGCGGTAGAACATACTAAGGTAGGTACAATATATGATAACGCACGCGTTCGATTTCTTGCGCCTCTGTTGTCGGATGAACTATGACGAACCAAGTGCCTACCAAGTGTTTAGAACAACATGGGCACCAGAGGGGTAATTGCGGAACTTTTTATCGATAGGAATTGGTTTAATATTCATAGTTAAACAACATTCATTGCGTTATTTACGTCGCTGAGCCGACAATTTATTGGAACAAATGACGCAATAGTTTAGAAATAATCTTTAATCCCATTCAGATTTTGATAAATTGTGCGTTTCGCAATTAGGGTGCAGGCTTTATTGAAGACGCAAAGGATAAATAGTTAAATGTACTATTATCTGCAGGTTTGACTAGATGTTCAGGGCCATAAGGAAAATGCATATCAAGATAACAATCGATTTAAGTATACTATTCAATTGTAGTTTTTTATCAAACGCTTCATTCAGTGTTTCCAAGCAAAAATAATTTAAAGAAACACGGACCTAATCAGCTATCTACCAAAAACCAAGATTTTTTAAAGATATTAGTTGTTTAGTTAACTCCGTGAGTCCCCGTTGGTCCCGTCGCGTCGGTCTCGTGGTCACAAGCGCGACTGTTGAGCTTGCGGCCCTGGTTTGGATTCCCAGGTCAGGCAAAAAGTGTTATTAGGTTTTTCCATTAGGAATTTCTTACTAACAGCCCGGAGTTTGGAAGTGTGATACCCGCGTGCCTCGGAAAACGCTACGCTAAGCCGTTGGTCCTACGCCTGATCTCTCTCCGGTCGTGTCGGATTGCCATCCCATCGGACTATGAGAGTGAGGAACAGTGAGGGCCCCTGTGTCTGCGCACACACTTGTGCACTATAATATCTTCCGCGCCGGTGGCTAATATCTGTTGGGATTGGCTGCCATGGCCGAAATACGGTCTGGCGTCTTCCAGTATATACAGGATAAGTTTTTATCTAGTGCGCATTGGAACCATGAATTCAGCATATCATTCTAGACCCCCAGTGTAGAAAATTGTCGTCGGATATTAAAAATTCCATACATTTTGACCCTGTAGGTATTGCATTTTTCTATGAAACAGCAGATTTTTTTTTTTGTAAAACCGGTGAAAAATTTCTGCGCAAGGGGGTCTAGAATGATATGCTGAATTCATGGTTACAATTTGCGCACTGGATAAAAACTGATCCTGTATAAATCCGTGAGGTAAGTTCTCAAGTTTGAGATGATGTTGACTAAAGATGAGAAAAATCAACAATATCACTAGTCCATGACCAGTCTAAATCCCAAGATTTTCTGTAGATTGAGACCAAGTCATAACGCGATTGCAATGTAAATATTTATTGTTAAATCGTAACACTAACGATATGTTGCTATGTTATGATAGTTTGGTTGAAACAGACTGAATCCGATACTCCACCTGATGCGAATTATTTACATACTATTACGATGAAAGCTGTAAAACTGTTACACTCATTTCATGGATTTAAACCTAGTGGTATAACAAGGCATGGAGGGATCTCGATGTCGTCTCCAGTAACCGACCGCGGTAAGCGTAGTTTAACCTACCATCGACCCGTGCGGCTGTTATCGTTTACCCCCTTTCTTCCTTTCTCATGAAACTTGCCTCAAGACAAAAGAAGGGACAACACAATAATACAGAACGTTTTAACGCGGCCCTAAATTTAAATAACTGTTCTCGAACGACACAGTAAATGTAACTTTTTATGTGTACGGTACACACGACTACACATCCAGCTATAGGTACATCCAGGGTCGCGAGATTTTTTCGAAAGAGATACCGTGGCCCTGGGCGACTGAAGGAACACGGGTGGGTTTTAGTCAGTAAAAGTTTGACACGCCCTAGATACACGCCCGAGACGTCATTTGATAGTTTCCAACCTACAAAAAAAAAAAACTTTAGTTACATTTCCCGTGTTATTAGACCTCGCCTATACAATAGCTTTCCGTACAATGAGAAGTCAGCTTATAGTGAAATGTGCGTGATTGGTGTGTAGCCTCGCGTACATACCAACTGGAGGACACGGTAATGTTGCCATCGAAATTAAAAATATCTAACGTTTTTTTGCAATTTTCGCGTTGCATTTTTGCATGGAAAGACTGTTTCTTGAAAAAGTCATTAAATGGATTCATCATCATCATTTCAGCCGAAAGACGTCCACTGCTTGACATAGGCCTTCCCCAAGCTCCGTCACTTCGACCGGTTTTGTGCTTCCCGCATTCAGCAGATTCCTGCAGCCTTCACAAGGTCATCGGTCCACTTTGTGGGAGGCCTTCCAACTCTACGTCTTCCGGTACGCGATCGCCACTCCAGAAACTTTGGCCGCATCGGCCATCTGTTCTGTGGGCAATGTGTCTTGCCCACAGCCACTTAAGTTTGACAATTCTTTGGGCTTTTTCTTCTACGGATCTCTTCAATGGATTATATGTATGAATTTACAAGAGAGTAATGGTGGCCCTATTGCGACTTACGAATTGTAGGTTGCAGGATCGAACCAAGGCAGGCGCCTTACTATGTGTGATTTATTGGAACGAAGTTCCTTATCGCGCGCTGTGAAAGGGGGCTAGACGGAAAAAATTCTTACGAAAAGTTGTCACGACACTTTTTAACCGACTTCAAAAAAAGGACGAGGTTTCTCAATTCGACTGTATATATTTTGTTGTTTGTATTTGTTTGTATATTGTTGATTTTTTTGTTGTGAGTAGAGAGAGAGAGAGAGACAGGGAGAGAGGGAGAGAGGGAGAGAGAGAGACAGAGAGAGATAGAGAGAGAGATAGAGAGGGAGAGAGACAGGGAGATAGGGAGAGAGAGAGGGAGAGAGAGGGCGAGAGAGAGGGAGAGAGAGAGAGAGATAGAGAGGGAGAGAGACAGGGAGATAGGGAGAGAGAGAGGGAGAGAGAGGGCGAGAGAGAGGGAGAGAGAGCGAAAGAGAGAGAGAGAGAGAGAGAATATTTTTGTTGAGTGTATACAGGTTTTTTGTACATAATAAATAATAAAAAAAAATATAAAAATTATGAATCCTGGAAAGGAACTTCGTTCCATCCGGGTGTTCCTTGACACCTCTAAAGTTTTTTATCACCACTGGTCTCAAAACGGTGAAGAAAAACATCGTGAGGAAACCGGCATGTCCTACAATCATCACTTCGAAGATATGTGACATCCACACTGGGCCCGCGTGGTGCGTGGTGCATAACGGCTCACTCTTGTTCACCGAGGGGAGGCCTGTGTCCCTGCAGTGGGAATGTTATGGGCTGATTATGAATATGAACTTAGAAGGGTTGTATTCATGATATTAATTAATCTATTTATTAATTACCTTTTGCCAGCGGCTTTGCCCGTGCGGAGGTCAGAAATTAGCCCACGGGAACGTACTACCGGAATACAAGGTATTATATGTGTTAATTTAGGTTACAAACTATCTGTGTGCCAAATTTCATCCAAATCCGTTCTGCCGCTTTTGCGTATTTGAGTTACAATCATCCAAACCAAACATTCAAACTTTCACATCTATAAATCTATACAAATAAATAAAATTTGAAGTGTCTGTTTGTAATTTCAAATTAACAGCTTTCCACTAAATGCATGTGAAAGTATATAGGATACCTACATCAAAAAATCGATTTTTAATTATTTTTTTGTCTGCCTGTCTGTTTGTTCCGGCTAATCTCCGAAACGGATAGATCGATTATGACGTGAGTTTTCCTGGCAGATAGCTGATGTTATAAAGTAATACAGGCTACGTTTTGTCTGGGTAGCACGTCCCCGTGTGATAATTTCCGAACATCACGCGGGTGAAGCCGCAGACACAGCTAGTTTATTTTCTAATTCCTATGACTTAAAAAGGAGGTCATCATATTGTCTACCATGGTAAACAATGGTCGTGGATATATTTGAGATTAGGTCCAATTCGTAGTTTGTTTAGCGGGCCGTGCAATATAGTCAGGTAGGTAGGAGTAATGTCTCTTAATACTTAGTTCCCTCGATTAGGATCCCAAACCGCGCTCTTTGTGAAAGATTCAATGGTTCTGATGGAAGGTGAGCACCGACCGAAACGAGTCGGTTCGGCTCCCCAGGTAAACACGGACCCCGATGTAATGACAACAGTCCCTGTATATATACAACGGTTTGCGAAAACTCTAATGCGCGATGCAGGACTCTTTTGTGTGTTCTGGCGGTTGTGACATAAAAGCGTTTTGCTTCTAAGTTTCGGAAGGACCTATAAACCCCTCAAGTCTTTGTGTGTTTAGGAGAATTCTAGTTAGATTCTAGTAGGTATTTTATTTGATTCAAACCTCTTAGTTGCTTTAAGTAAACTTTAGGTTTAATAATTGTTAGTTCAATAAAATTCTAGTGGATCATTTTTAGACGAATATTTTTAATTGTGAACCAGACTTATTTTCATTTCTTAATCAATAAGAATTATACAAAAAAAAAACCGCTAATTCTGGTGGTATTATGCAAGAGATTGCATTGTAGATTTTGATAAATACAAAAAGATTTACGCGTCGTTGGGATCGAACCCGCGGAGCTGGCGCCAACGACCTCGGTAGCTCTCCGTATAATATTTAAGGAGAGCATTCCTCTTAGTGACTTTTTTTTAATAATTAAACTAGCTTTTGCCAGTGGCTTCGCACACGTGTAATACTTATAAACCTTCCCCTTGAATCACTCTATCTATTGCTGAAAACTGCATTAAAGTCCGTTTAGTAGTTTAAAAGATCTAAGCGAACAGACGCGGTCAGCGACTTCGCGGCTTTGTTTTATACTATATAAAGAAAAGATACGGGAAGCATAAACTTTGAATCCCTATTTACGAAAATTATGCGGAGGAAGGAATATGGAATTAGGCACAGTTAAAGTGTATATGGAGAAGGAGTGCAGAAAGCTAATCTTTTTATATAATAATTATTAATAATGCATTAGAAATACATTAAGTTTTAAATGAATGATGGTCGAATTTGGACCACTTAGCGACCACTAGTGATTATAATTCTGTTGTTCAACATACAACCTGATAGGTACTGACCTGCAAATTGCTAAAAATGTTAGAAATTTTTGAATGTCACCGTCTATTCTGGCGTTTCCCCCTTAAACATCTGTGATTTTAATGATGATGAGTTAACGGCATTCAGTAGGTACGCACGGCAACAAATCAAGCTATACATTTCCAGTATAATCTGACTTATCATTGTACGAAAAACATATACAATGCGAGGTCAGCTAAAAATGATAATGTACTGTTTATTTATTCAGAATGGCATGCACATGCCGACAGGATAACATTGAGTACACTTGTTGTTCATGACTTCAACTCGTACATAAATTGTAGAGAGGTTTATTTTTAGGTACCTACTTATTAGAATAAAATTAGCTGGGTTATTTTTGTTTTTTTTTTTCCGATCTTCAATTCAAGGATGTAGGACATGTAGGTGGACAAAGTAGACAAGACTTAAATATTTTGGGATCATTGTGATTTGTGAATATCGGGATCACATTTTTGAGATTTCTATACATTGGAGGAAGTCTGAAAGTGGCACCGATGACTGAAAAGTTGTGTCGAAATCGGTTGCCATGGTATGGACACGTAATTCGGAGGAATGAGGAAAATGTCGTTAGGTATGAATGTCGATGGCTATAAGAGTAAAGTGAGACCAAAGAAACGATGGATGGACTGTGTGCATTAATGACATGGATAGAAAAGGTACACGAAAAGGAACACTAGGAGTGTTGTAGACAAGTTCAACTTCATAGGTAGACCAACCAACAAACATGTCACTCGTTCAAAGTTCTGTGCAGTCCGGTAGAGTGCAGTTTCCGCACTTAAACTCGGCTGAATTAGAAGAGCATTTAATTTGCAACGTCAAACACATCGGCAACAAGAGTTCAAGGTAGACCTTAAGTGGTTGCATGCTCGTCTACTCTCCTGAAGGTTAAGGCGAGATTGAGGACGGCTCTAGTAAAGCGATTGTAATTGATTAATAAGCTATAAGACCCACACTGCATTGAATAAACTGATTCCAGTTGAGCTGAACAGATGAATCGTTATTGGTTAGTTATGCTTGTGTGTGTTGGACAGACTTCGTGAGTCATGGTTATTCTGATTAATTTAAGGGACTATAAAATTATGTAAATAATGGCTTTCCTGGCGACACACAAATCAACCGAAAAGTCGAGAGGTTTCGTTGTAAATGAAGTTCCTTTCGCTGTTTATTATACACTAGCTGCGCATCGCGGTTTTCTAAACAGAAATTCTTGATCCCTTGAGAATATCGGGTTAAAAAGTATCTCATTGTGGTAAATTTCATCCAAATCCGTTTTGCCGATTTAGCGTTAAAACGCAACACATTAACATACACATAGTCAATATATCTAGGTATACAAATCTATGCTTTTTTGCAAATAAAATAAAGTTGAAGTGTAAATTGAATAACAGCTACATACGAAAGTATATTACGGAACTATTAATTTTTTGCTACGAGTCTACGACTAATCTCCGAAACGGCTGTACCGATTTTGACAGGACCTTCACTCGCAGATCGCTGATGTTATAAGGAGTAAATTAGGTTACTTTTTAAAGAGACACGTTATTGTTTTCCGATATGCACGTTGAGTCGCGAAAGTAGTAGCTAGTAAACAAAAAGCACCACAACTTTGAAAATCCATTGTGCGATAAAATACTAAAAGATAAGTAAAATTGTTACTCTATAAACACCGGTCTAAAATAAAAGTATTCAATTATATTCTAGACGGTTGTTACGGGTCGTCAGAAGCCCTTTCGGGTTAAAAGACGCCAATGGTGCGTTGTTGTTTACAAGTCTCGCTTCCAATTGCCAGATACGGGTCATAATATTGTTATGGAATTCTTATGCTGTCAACAGTTCATTTAATATGTTTTCTCTGTGTTTTTCTAGCGAGAAAACCTAAGTTTGAGAGAGTCTCCATCTCTGAATATCGTTAGGGTTAGTTTAGTTAGTTCAAACAGTTACCGCAGCCTAACAATATTTCAGTGTTTTCACCTATCTATGTTTTAAGCAAATAAATAATCGTATCTTATCTTATTTAACAGATTCGAATTATTTAATAGACAATAAGATCTGGCCGAGACGAAAAAAAAATTGATATTTCACAAAATGCTACATACCCTCTTTTTAAGCGACTGCAGGAGGAGTTTCTAATTTGGATGTTTTTTTTATTTTGATATCTCGGGTAATTGTAGTAGAACGTTCCTTTTTTAAATGTATAGGATTATGCCTCCGGACTGGTCCCATATAATTTTTAACTTTGTTTGGGACTTGGCTTCAATAAAACGTATTTTTTCCACTTACCGTACTGAAGTAGGTTAATAATAACCAGCAATTTGCGATTCTCATATGGAACAAAAAAGAGGCTTCTATAGAATGCATTGCTTCATATAATAAGTGCGAATCGATAAAATCCGAGAATTGATAGGTCAGAGTTAACTCCAGTCATCAATATAACTCGGTCACCTAGTTCGAATGTATCAATAGAAAATAAATTCTCTAGGTCTCTTCAATGTTCAAACGGATATCAGTCCTTTGAAAGATTTGATCCGATGGAATCGATTGACGGAAACTATCTGTTTTTGGGGTTCCGTACCCAAACGGTGGCCACGGGACCCTATTACTAAGGCACCGCTGCATGTACAGTATAAACCTGCAGATCGTATTTCGGCCATGGCGGCGAATCTCAACGGAGACAAACCATCGGCACGGCAGATAGTAAAGAGCACACGTGTGAGCGCAGATACAGAGGCACTCACTCTTCCGGCACTCTAATAGTCCGATGGGATGACAATCCGACACGACAGGAGAGAGATCAGGGGCAGGACAAACGGCTTAACGTGCTTTCCGAAAAACTCAATGCATGTAATAGGCACTTCGATGGGCACTTATATTTTTCACAGAGTGAAAACAATGGCCGCCGCTATAACAAAAAATAAAATCATATCAATTCGTCTGTATTTTTTTTAAAATGTTTGTTAGCTGATAACTTTTGACTGGGTGAACCGATTTTGATTATTCTTTTTTTATTTAAATACTGGTGCTTCCCGAATGGTCCCATTCGGGAAGCACCAGCACCATTCATTTTAATTTGGTTCCATTCGGACAATGGGATCCGTGTGAAAACCATATAAGTCTTAAATTTGCGTTAAGTATTTGCGCGACAAATGAACGAATAACGCGATTAGATTAGTGGGGGGTATCTACCATAACTAAAAAGTTAAAATAAAAACTTTTTACAAAAAAATAACAACCGACTTCCTTAAAAAACCCTATACCTAAAGTCTAAAATAACTTTAATTTCGGAAGTCGATGGCAAAAAACCTTTAATACAGATCCTAAGACACCAAACTCCGAAATTAAAGTTATTTTTGACTTAGTAGGGGGAAGTGGGGCAGATTGATTCATAAAAATTGAAAATGTAATAATATGTGAATAAACATAATATTTTTAGTTTATTTTCAACTCAACGTTTAGCCAAATGTATAAACATTATAATGTCAAGGATAATAATTGTTTATGTTGTGACAGTACGGGAAAAATACGTGTTGTGTAAAAAATATCTTTTGAATCATTGTGCCCCACCAACGGGGCACTTAGATACATCACGTGGGGTACTTTAATACAGTGTGAAAGTTGTATGAAATTGGTTAAGTTATAAGACTTTCTTGAAAATTAACACTTCTTTTATTGTGAAGATACCATAATAAGTCTTACAAATTACTTATTACTTAATCAAATGAACAGTTTAGAATATTTTGTCTTCAAAAACGCTTGTGATGTTTTTGAGTGTAAAAGATTCCAGAAAGGCAGATTTTGAGAGTTAAGCTATGTTATATAAGGATAGTGTCTTGACAATATTTTGAATGTGCCAATCATTAAAACCTATTTCCAGTTTGCTTTTAAATGGAAAACTCAAAAAACGCTGACTTCAAACGGTTGTAATTTATGTGATGTATATTGTGGCAAAAAAAGATAGATAATCAAAACTTTAGGTGTTGGTAAGACTGTGTTAATGGCTGTTTCATCGAAATTTAGTATACGGTCAGGTGTGAATTTATAGCATTACATGCTCATATTTTTTTTTTTAATCAGCTACTGAAGTCTTATTAAATGCAAAACTGCTTGCGGCACTTGTGTTTTTAGGCTTTCTTAGGCTAAGTTCCTTTTCCATTTTCTAAATCCTGCTGCCCAATCTTTCCCGGCACTTTTATTTTTTTTCCCCAAGAATCTGAATATTTACATCCTAAATATTTTGCATACTCATAAGCTAAAGATGAAAGTTGCTGCAAGGATAACCCATAATGCATCTTGAGCAAATCAGTACATATTCTGAAAAGACATTTTCTTGGGCAGTAAATACTTGAGCAACAGTATACTTTGACCCATACAAATTAGTAGATGACTTTTCGTTTTCCTCGCAATCTTTTCTGAACTTTTGAACACGATATTGCAGAGTTGCAGGTTTGATACCTGATACCATATTTGTCAGCTGCTTTTCCAATAGACAGTACCCTCGAAGTAACATCTGATATGGCGAGCTTGATCGTTTTTTCATCTATACTACGTCTATCGGTCTTTGGCTTGTACTTGCGTTCCATTTTCTAATGACAACAAAGGAATATATAATTTTAATTGAAATTTATATATTTTCACATTTTGTTGGGGCACCTTGAAACAGTTAGGGGGCACAATGATGTGTATCATTGTACCCCGTACTGCGCTGTATCTAAGTGCCCCAAAAGATATTTTTCAAAATATACGAATTTAGTAAATAAACTAACATTTTTAAAAAAATAAGAGTACTAAATCCTTAACATTTGATCCCTTAACTTACATTTGGTGTATAAAAATATTCACAGGATCGTACAGAAGACCGTAGAAACACTTTTACAAATTACGTATTTTTTTAGTTGATCGCACTCGAAACACGTTACGCGTTGTTAAATGCCACCAGTTGACTGGCTGTCTACGAGATCACATCGGATGCGATCAAACATATGTATGATCATTTTAGAGGTGTCACCACTCGAATACATTCAATCGATTTTTAAATAATGCCTGTGTATCTATGTGCCCCTTGCATCAATGTGCCCCACCTCCCCCTAGTGTTTTTTTTAAGGAAGTCGGTTGTTATTTTTTTGTAAAAACTTTTTTTTTGTTAGTTTATTTTTAAACTCATAATAAGTAAACCTCGTTGTCTCAATCAATCTCAATGGCCTTAGCCTATGGCCTAGCATACGAAATCTGTACAAATATGAAGAACCTTAATATTTAATGTAATCTTCTTAAGTTATGAATATATTATTTAATAATGTCACTGCTCAAAATATTTTTATAAATGATTTATTGTTCACGGAAGGCCACCATACATAATTAAGCAGTTGCAATGCTGTAAATATACAGGAATCTTGGAATACAAGATGTTATGATTTATCTCTACCAAAATCCATGACATTATGTGGAGATCTAGACAAATTAGAATGACGTACGTTGAGGCTTATGTATAAATCTAATAAGCTATGAAATACACCGAACGGGGACAGTTTTTTTCTACCAGACAAATATTCACGACAAATGTAGGTCATTAACCAAGGAACATAGCCGTTTCCCAAGTATGTTAGGGTCGGCTTCTAGTGTTTTACTTGGAGCGACTGCCTTTCTGACTTCCACAACCCAGTAACTGGGTAATACTATATCCCTTGGAACCACTGTTTGTCAGACTTTCGAGCTTCTTTCGGCTCGAAACGACGAACAAAGATCTACAAATGATAGCCGATACCAACGGCTTAAGGTGGAACCTCTCTGTCAGGGTCGCGAGATTGTTCGAAAGAGATACCGTGACCCTGGCACATGGGCAACTCAAGGAACACGGGTGGGTTTTAGTCAGTAAAAGTCTGACACGCCCTCCCGCTCCGCCCAGAGCGGGAGAAGTCATTTGATGATTTCCTATCCAAAAAAAAAAGTGGGACCTCTAGGGAAGCCTGGGAAATTCAAAAAACTAAAGAAAATTTGAATTTAGCGTGTTACCCGGGAGCTAACTCTTTAATGAGAGCACGAAATGTAGTGAGTATATGGGTAGAACAAATTGCTGGTCTTGGTATGTAAAGATGCGGGGCGGCACCGCCTACTGTGATAGACATAAGTCACGCATTTTTATCACAGTTTGAGAGCAAAAACCGTGATAAAATGCGTAACTCAAACCTATCACAGAAGCCGTACTCCCTCGTATGGTCCCTACTTACCTAACTACCAATAAAGGTGTCTTTTTTTACTACAGAACTCTTTAACTACATTACCACATAATTATTTTTTTGGGTACTCATCTCCGAAATAGAAATCCTGTAATGAGTTTAGATTATCATGGCAACCTCAGCTGTTGTACCTGGGTTGTCACACAGCACAGTTCAACGACCGCAGGGCATAGTGCAAGGCTTTATTATTACGTCACATACTGCGTTTAGTTGTAGACTGTTAATGTGTGATGACATTTTCACTGTTGGAATGTTTATGTTTGTGTAAATGTCATAAAATACGTGTTTTTAAGTTTAAATGATTTCGTAAATATTAAAGTATTGATTATCAAGTTTTGCAATAATGCGATAATGTTATTAGAAGGCAGAAAAACGATGAATTTCAACACTCTTAATTGAAACCTTTTGAAGAGTACCGTTTTTTACTGGAACACTTAAGTTCCAGTAACAACCCATCTCCGGGCGATTTAAAGGTTTCAACTCTGTCTATCACAATCCACTGCTGGACATAGGCCTCTCCCAGGCTGCAACTCTCATTTCCAGTCCACCTTTTTTTGCTCGCCGGACCATGTAGCTGGAGCCCGTCCCACGCTACGCTGCCGCGCTGGCCGGTACACGGTCTCTACGGAATCGTCTGCTCCACTCAGGCGCGGTCGTAGCCCAAGATTTTGGGGGGGGTCACCATGAGTGCCGGGGAATATTTTAGGAAGGTATACCTAGCGGGCGAAGCGAACTCGAAAATTTTAACAACCCGCCTCGTACAGGCTAGGTTTTGTTTTATATTTTATGGCTTAAGTAAGTAGAGTTACAAGTATATTTACTTAAAACGGTTGTGTATCATTCAGGCTCTCGACAGCTTGGATGCTTTGGGGGGGGGGGGGGGGTCATGTCCCCTAGGACCCCCCCCTCCTCGGACCGCGCCTGGCTCCACTGTCCACCGGTCTTTCGTAAACATCGCCAAAACACTGCCACTTCAGCCCACTCTGCAAGCTGGGAATTTAAAACTGTTACCTACTTTAAATCGATAAGATGGGGAAACCGTTGGGGAAATCCTGCCACTGGTTTGGCACAAATTATTGAGAATGTTTAGCACATCAATCACAAATATTTGACTAGTCTGTAGGAATATTTGACTTGTAACTTATTTTTCAATGGTTTTACAAACCAAAGGTAGTTTGAAGATGAAGAATACGATTTATTATTCCATGAAGTCATATTTGCTGTGGTCGCGAAGCATATTTTAATCAACATACAACATGACACTACCTGCACATTCTAAAAAATAAAAAAAAGTAAAATAATTAGAATTTCGTAGGCTGTTATTCGTTCTCAAAGTATAGGCAGGATATTATAGACTAACTTTTGCCAGCGGCTTAGTCCGGCGTGGACGTCGGAAATTATCCCGCGGGAAAGTACTACCGGGTAAAAACTACCCTATTTGTATTAATCCAGGTTATAACTATCGTTCGTGAATGAGTAATAAATATCCATACATCCCACATATATAATATTAGAAGGATGTGGAAATTATCTGTGAAAGAAGGCGTCTCTTATAGATTTTCTTGTCACTCTGCCATTATTTTAGATTTCTGTAGGCTCGTAAGGCTCGCTTTGTGATTTTGTCCTTATGGAATTATCATTTGAAAGAATCTCCGTTGCTTATACTTTTATATTTATAACCAGACGACGTTCCATTCATACTCAACTGTTTATAGTTAAAATAAGTTTCTCATTTTGCAGGGTTATTAATGAACCAAAGGCCTTTAGGTACATGATAAATGATAAATGATTTTATTTCTGTAAGTAGGTTTGTACAAACACTTTTACATGTCAATGATATTTTTTTTTAAACTAGATGAGTTCGGCGTTTCCTAACTGACTACTCTGAGAAGAAAGGCCGAAACAAACTCAGAGGTCACAGTCTCTTTTAAAAGTCCAGACATAATATTGGTCACAACATGTGAAGACCATGTAGATTGGTGACTGAAATGGTCTTTTGAGGAAAGAACCACACAGATTGAGTGGACCTGTCCAGTCAGTGCAAGCATTTGTCACTTAATCGTTTAGCTCAACTCGGAACATAAGGAGCCCAACGCTGTGACGAACAATACCAAAGAAAGGACATTCGGGTAGGCCACATAAATTACTCAAACTGCCAGATCATGATTACTGAGAAAGAAAGACAACAAAATAAAAAAAGACCCACATAGACTTCACATTCACAATAATTAAAACAATATGATACTTAACAAAGTAAATATTCATGTCATTGTATATATAAAAAATTATCAATGTCAATGTGTATATAAAAAAAAAGAAAAGGATATAATTTTGTTGGTCACAACATGTGAAGACCATGTAGATAGGTGACTGAAATGGTCTTTTCAGGAAAGAACCACACAGATTGAGTGGACCTGTCCAGTCAGTGCAGGCAATTGTCACTAATCGTTTAGATCAACACGGAACATAAATTACTCAAACTGCCAGATCATGATTACTGAGAAAGAAAGAAAACAAAATAAGAAAAAGACCCACATAGTCTTCACATTCACAATAATTAAAGCAATATGATACTTTACAAAGTAAATATTCATGTCATTGTATATATGAAAAATTATCACTGTCAATATGTACATAAAAAAAAGAAAAAAAGAGAAACGGATACAATTTTGTTGGTCAGATCATTTGATGACCATGTAGATCGGTGTCTGAAATGGTCTTTTGTGGAAAGAACCACACAGATTTGAGTGGACCTGTCCAGTCAGTGCACGCATTTGTCAATTATCGTAAAACTCAACTCAGAACTTAAGGAGCTCAACGATTCGACGAACAGTACCAAAGGACATTTGGGAAGGCCGCACAAACTACTCAAACTGCCAGACCATAATTAAAAGTGATACAATGACCCTCATAGTCCTCAAATTCTCAATAATCAAAGTAATATTCATATAATTAATATTCATGTCATGTAAAATAAAATAAAATAAAATAAAAAAGAGTACAATAGCAAAATAATAATAAAAAAAAAACAACATTCAGTGTAGATTTATTGGAGCAGCTCAATCCCAGGCCGTTTTATCCTCAATATAGTCTTTGACAGTATAGTAGGCTTTCTGACATAATTTACGCTTTATAAAAGATTTGAATTTATTTAGGCTTAGTTCTTGAATGAGGCTAGGAAGTTTATTATAAAATCGAATACATTGGCATCTAAACGAGCCACCTATTTTCTTGAGCCTGGTTGTAGGAATAACAAATTTTTGTTTGTTTCTAGTATTTACATTATGGATATCACTGTATCTTTTAAAGAGATTAATATTTTTATGTGCATACAGCAGATTTTCATAAATATACTGAGAAGGCACAGTCATTATATTAATCTCTTTATATTTGTCTCTGAGGGAGTATCTAGGACTTAATTTATAAATCGAACGAATTGCCCTTTTTTGTAAAACAAATATTGTCTGAATATCCGCGGCATTTCCCCACAGCAGAATACCGTATGACATCACGCTATGAAAATAACTAAAGTAAACTAAACGGGCTGTCTCTAAATCAGTTAAATCACGAATTTTTCTAACAGCGTATGCTGCAGAGCTAAGCTTTTTTGACAATTTATCTATATGGCATAATAAGGTACATTTACATAAGGTACAATAATAAGGTACATTTCAGACTTTCAAAAGATAAACATACATTAAATTAATGAGTTAAAACATCTTGATTTAGTTAAATGACTCGCTAACTATTCTTGGTTGGACGGGCTGTCCCTGATGTGAAAAGGACCTATTCGTGTTTATATTAAAAAATCTTTTTTTTTTTAAATGCGTGATTATCACCTATGTGAAAAGTAATTTGTAACTAAAATACAGGGTCATATTAAATTATGTAGAGAAACCCTGCAGAAGTGCGATAGCAAAATCATCAAACACAGTGTGGACCAGGGGTGGCCCAGAGGTAATGGCCACGACTTACGACTCCATGGTTCGACCCCAGATTGGCGCTTTACACGTAAATAATAGCCATCACGCCTTGATTCCATGAAGGGTTGGGCAGAGGTGTATCTATAGTTTTCTTTTTGGCTCCTGATATACCTACAGGTACTTTGACCTAGCTCTGGAGCCAGGGTCTCAAATTTTCTGTAACCTGGTTTTATGGCAATAAAGAAATTTATTTATTATTTGTAGTCTACCCACATTTCGCCATTTAAAACTCAACGTCTGAGCCTCTTGCCATCAACCGAGCACAAATCCAGACTCAGGACTACTACTGAGAAATTCCAGATAGTAAACCCCAATAACACTGCCCGATCTGGGAATTGGATCCAGAGGAGTAGTTGCGGAACTTTTTATCGGTAGGAATTGGTTTAATATTCATAGTTAAACAACATTCATTGCGATATTTACGTTGCTGAGCCGACAATTTATTCGAACAAATGACGCAACGGTTTAGAAATAATCTTCAATCCCATTCAGATTCTGTTAGATTGTGCGTTTCGTAATTAGGGTGCTGGACATGCTCAGCAGTAGCGCTGGTGGCCACTAGACCAAGGAGGCGAGGCGAGGAGAATAACTATACCTACTTGATAACACTACACAATTACATAATGGTCAATAAATAAATAGTGTTGGCGGAATCACTATGAAATTATTGTATGTCATGATTTCCGCAAAGTAACGCCAGTTTCCTAAAATTATCAAAATATCGTTCAAATAACCGCCATTTAGCTTCTCAACATTTACACAATCTATAAGCACAGCACTCATTACATATTAGGAATGTAGTTTACACAACAACTCAGCATTGATTTTGACAGATTCTTTTTATAAAACTGACCAATATATTTTGACATGCGTTAAAATTGGGAACTATGTTTCAGTGTTCCAGTTTTCGTCGCTTGCCTTTGCAAGTGGCGCTGCCATGAAATGTCAAGATATAATGGGTGGTTTTGCCTTGGTCCCTTGGCCACTTGATGTAGAGTGCAAACACACAGACTTACAAATTACTATGGTTTAAAGGTGTTTGCTTACATCTGACGTAGGTAGCTCAATATTTAGGTTAGGCTTTGAAAAAAGTGGTTTTACCGTAATATATGGCGACTGCCTCGTTGGTCTACTGGTCGCAAGCGCTACTGCTGTGTATAAGACTCATAGTGTTAGTAACAATATATTAACAAACTGTGTTAGTAAAACATTAACACAAAAACAATTTGTGACTTCACTGCTGCAAGGTGAGGGGTATAGCCGATACCTTGCAGCAGTGGTTCACAAACGGACAATCTACTAAACAGGATAATGTTAGTGCTCCTCCGCATCCTACGAACCTGCACCCTAATTGCGAAACGCACAATTTATTAGAATCTGAATGGGATTGAAGATTATTTCTAAACCATTGCGTCATTTGTTCGAATAAATTGTCGGCTCAGCAACGTAAATAACGCAATGAATGTTGTTTAACTATGAATATTAAACCAATTCCTACCGATAAAAAGTTCCGCAATTTCCCCTATGGTATGCACACCGTTTCGCTTCATCAAAGTGTAGAACCAGACAACACGAGCGTCAGCAAAGATCCCTGTTGCGCTGCAGTATCGGGGCAACCCCACCAGCACCCTGAACGCGGTTTGGTATAATGAGCCCACAGACTGCAATAGTAAAATGTTAAGTTTTAAATTTTGAAAACCCTCAACCAAAATAAGAACTTCTAACAAGTAAAAAAATATACTTATTGGCTATTTAATTTTACTAAGAAGTTTTAGGTAATATTTTGATCACAGGATCGTTGTGTGGAAACGGCTGATCCGATATTGAACCACCGCTCTAGAACGCCAAATTTTAAATAAAAAAACTTTTTTACAAAAAAAAAAAACAACCGACTTCCTTAAAAACACTACAAAGTGAAAAATAACTTAAATTTCGGAAGTCGGTGTCTTAGGATCTGTATTTATGGTTTTTTTGCCACCGACTTCCGAAATTTAAGTTATTTTTCACTCTGTAGTGTTTTTAAGGAAGTCGGTTGTTTTTTTTTGTAAAAAAGTTTTTATTTTTAAATGTTTAATTGTGGTATTCACCCTGCACTAATTCCAAACAAACAAAGCATATTTATGCGATAGCAGAAATCGCGGTTGATTTGCTGTCATTTTTTAACACGTTGAGTGCCGAACACAGACTGATGGTTAATCTCATATGGCCACAGATTTAAGAGCGCATACAAAATTGTTAAGAGCAAGCACGCGATATCGCGTGATCGGCCATAATGCAGAGTCGACGAATCACGCGATATCGCGTGATCGGCACGTCATTTCGGAATAAGCCCCTTTCGAACAAAAAAAGAATTTTGCAAATCCGTCTATACTGGGTGACTTTTTTTAGCGTCTTGAAAAAAATTGGGGGTAATAGGTGAACGGAATAGAAGCTTTTGGCATAGAAATTTTTATTATTTTTATTTTTGAATAACATGTAATTATATTGATCTAGTAATAAATACTACACATTTAAAGTAACATTTTCATACTAGAACAACAAAAACAGAAATTTGGAAAAAAAAACAAAAAAAAAAACAAAAATCTATCGAAACTCAAATCATACGCACCCTACTCAATGCGCCGCATGTATCATTGATTTCGGAGCGCGGTCCTACCCTTTGAAGCCGGCCGATAGGCGGCCTCATTGATCTTTCGCAAGCGCACGAGCCGCACACGCATCCCTGTCCACCCGCGTCCCGCGCTCCTTTAGTCACCTGCGATGAATCTGAAGGCCTTCCTGCCTTCTATTCTAGTTACACAACACACCATATGAAGGTCGAGACGGTAAAAAATGTCATCCGGTATATGACGGAGTTATGGCCGAACATATATTAAAAAATATATAAACATCCGAATTGAGAACCTCCTCCTTTTTGAAGTCGGTTAAAAAAAACTGCACTCAAATCGGTTCACCCGTTTAAGAGCTACGTTCCTACAGACAGACACACATTTTTTTGCGTAGGCAGTTAAAAAGGCAGTGAGCGCTTGACCTCTTTAGAGGCACGCCTAAATCTGCGAGAAATCATGTTAGCTCTCAGCTCTCACACACAACCAAACGTGGAAGATGAAGAAGTTATGCCCATTATAGGACTGCGATATATTAAGTCAATTGATTGATTATAATTATTGTAGATTTCGAAATGCATAACCTTTTATAACACGCTTTTATTAGCCTCATACGCATGTTTGTATGCAAATGTAACGGAAACTTTGAACATGATTTTGACCCCCTTCAAAACGTCGGATGAACTCGACATTTGGTTAATTTATCAAGGACCGATGACAATACAATAATTTTATAAATTTGTGCCATTAGCTTTACCGCGGTTACTAGGATAGCAAAAAACTGTCTTTGAAAACTACCTTGAGATACGTCATAAAATACGAAAACTACGCTGACTGAGGACATACGTCGCAAAATTCGAAACACCCTAAAAATAGAAAATTATTAATAATTTGAAAAAACTAAAAAACACGTTTCCATAGAGAACCAAACTATAAAGTAGAAAATAATGGAAAAAGCTTGAGGTGCTTGATATCAATTAGAAAATACCTCAAAAAAACACCTCACGCCTTTTTCCATTATTTCATTTTCTACTTTTTAGTTTGGATTTCTATGAAAGCGTGTATTTTTAGTTTTTGTCATTCTACATTAGTCCGCAGAAGGAAGCGATAATGGCCTTTACAACAGTTTGTTTCATATAACTCAGCATTTGTTTAGAAACGTTTGGCAGGTGTACTATTGATATTCAAACGTTGGCGCCACAAAGCACGCAGAATCGCGTCACGTGGACATAATTTATCCATTATAGAAAAACTCACGTCGTACGTATAAATAAATCGTGATTATGCCACCTAATCACGCGCAAGATGGCCGATTATATCAATTTACTACATAGTTAGAATACACCTTTTATAAAATACTTTATTTATAATTATAATCATACCTCTTAGGTTTTAATTAGCCCATCAATCTGTTTTAATTGATTTATTTACTACTAGCTGTGGACGCAGTTTTGCCCGCTAGAATATCGCAAATTATCTCACGGGAACCACCTATTTACCAGGACAAAAAAATTGGTAGGAACAAACAGACTGGCTTACAAAAAGTATAGCATTTGTTTTAAATGTTATTACTTAAATACTTTCATAATGTGTTTAGTATAAAACTTTTAAAATAAAATAACTATCGACTTCCTTAAAAAAAAAACACTACAAAGTGAAAAATAACTTTAATTTCGGAAGTCGGTGTCTTAGGATATGTAGGTATTTAAGTTTTTTTGCCACCGACTTCCGAAATTAAAGTTGTTTTTCACTTTGTAGTGTTTTTTTTTTTTAAGGAAGTCGGTAGTTATTTTATTTTTACTTTTTATTTTTAACTTTTTAGTTATGGTATGTACCCCGCACTAATCTAATCGCTTCATTCGTTCATTTGTGGCACACATACTTAATGCAAATTTAAGACTTGTAGGTTTTCACATGGATCCTATTGTCAGGATGTAACTAAATTAAAATGGTACCACACGGCAAGCATCAACTTTCAAATAAAAAATAATCATCAAAATCGGTTCACCCAGTCAAAAGTTCTCAGGTAGCATTTTTGAGATTACAAACAGACATTTCAATTGTATTTAATTGTAATGGATATTCTAGCAAGGACCTTGGTTATAATGTACCCTACTTAGGAGTTGTGTGACGTTTGTGATAAGAGTCTAGATGATTAAAGGCATTCAAAATTTAAAATGTGGATTGATTGAAAATCTATCAAAAATACCTGTCACAAATTTCATACTTCTCCGTCCGTCGTAAAAAGAGGTATAAAGTTTTTGCTTCACGCATTAATAATATAAGTAGATTTATAGAAGCCAATAAAAAACAGTAGGAGTTAGTTGAGCTGACAAGCGAAGTCTTTTAAAAAAAGTATAAAAAACGTGGAACCGTCCATAGATATAATTATGAAAGTTATTCGACACACCTTCGTTTAATTTATTCATGCTGGTACCATGAGCTCGTAGAGAGCTCACAATACCCATGTTTTATTGCTGTCCTCGATGAGACGGTTGCGAATAATCGATAAATAAACAGAAAACGATTACTGGTTCATACCTAGTGAATTAGCATAGATTTTATAGCAATTTGTATGTAATCGTCCGACCTATGCGTGCCGGGTGGGTCTAAGGTCAGCCGAGCAACAATAGCTAAGGGTGAGCCGTGATTATTATGTTACGGTAATAGTAACAGCCGACAATAAGCTTGAAACTAAGTTAAATTGTGTGAGGAAACACGTAGTTTCAGGTTCTGTATGTTTTAAAGTAGTTGTGAAAAGCTACGAGAGTAGTGGTCGACCCCAGTGGACGACCACGACTTTGTGGTAGATTCGAAGCCAAACAGAGGGGTGATTGGGTAATACACTATCAGTAGGTGTACCGTATTGTGCCGGACGTAAAGAATATCACCATCACATTTCTTCCCGTGGGTGTCGTAAAACGCGACTAAGGGACTTACTAGAGAATGGGCAGCAGCGTTCTCTATGCATTTTACTACCATACTGCGATCGCCAACCCACCTTCAATATTCGCGGGCCGTCGCTTACTTGATTATAGTCTTTTAATCTTACTATAGTTATATGTGTGCCTTGTGGAATTACTCGTCTTGAACTGGGCCAAGGATTTGATGGTTTTAAAACACTTAATTTAGGATTAAAACGATTTATTTACAAATATAGGTACAAGTGTCTTTAACACTCAGATCACAACCATCCGAAAACGAACACTGGAATCGGGAGCCACAGTTTACTAACAATGAATAGACTACAATCAAACTTGACGTTTCTAACATCCATAACTAAGATAACATGGAAGTTTTGACACAACAATGATAACATACAACAAACACTTAAACACAGTGGTCCATACTTCATAAACGTTTATCATATCCTTGGCCCAGTCCAAAACGAGTAATTCCACAAGGCACATATAACTATAGTAAGATTAAAAGACTATAATCAAGTAAACGACGGCCTGCGAATGTTGGCCACGAAGAAGGTTGACACCTTACTTGGTAAGACATACTTGGTCAGGTCGATGCTAAACATAAAAGTAAAAATAACTACAAAAGCTGACAGAAATGGAAATTATTCGAAACTTGTAAACCTTCAGTGCAAGTTTTCAATGTTAAGGTATTTTGGGAATGTTCATAAAAGGTATCGAAATCAAGATTAATGGCAGCTGGATTCTACGTTGTATGAGTATTATTACAAACACCTATCACCAATCGTTTAAAAAATGTTCACCAATGCGCCAATGCATAAAATCTAAATCTAAAGTCATTTGGGAGTGGGGAGTGGGAGTGTTCCCTTAGCCGACCCAAATAAGCGTAGCAAATCCTCCATATGCCCTACTATACCCTGCCGGACCTCATTTGCCAAACACCAATTTAATAGCTTAAGCAGCAAACTTTATAATCTCGGCAACAAAGAGCTAAACATAGCTAAAATGTAATAAATTTTAATGTAATTATAATGTGTGAACGAAGAAGAATCTGCGATAACCAGGGCCTATCGAACATCATGATTTAAATATAAACTTATCAACGTTTAGACTTCTTTAGCTACACCAGTTTAAACATTTTTTTCACGCCCGATCTCGTACTACTAAAACAAATTCGCTACACGCACTGAAAACTTCAAACATTTCACGGTATTTACCTCGTAGCCATTATCATCATCACAATCTGCCTATAATGTTCCCACTGCTGGGACACAGGCCTCTACTCGGTGAGAGCAAGTAGACTGAAAATGCTGTAATTCACCACGCGGGCCAAGTGCTGGTTGGTACATTTCACATCTCTTCGAATTTAAGGTTCTCGTAAATGCCGGTCGTTTTTTCCCTCACCGTTGTGAGAGCAGTGATGGTGATGAAATAATTGATATAAAGTAAACCAACCTGCCCCCTAATTGCGTAAAACACTATTAATCAGAATTCAAATCATTTCTAAACACATAGCAATAAGTTATCTGCTTAGCAACGTGAACAACGCCATGAATGTTTTTTTGTCATCACTTTTTGAACGTCAAAGTTACATAAGACAGTCCCCCCCAAAACGCCCGCCCTTCGACACTTTCTAGTGCTTTAGCTGGGAAGAAGAAGTGGCGGAACAAACTCCCCAGTAGCACAGCTGTCTGTTAAGTTAGAAGAACTCGATTCTATACAATATTGTGTAAGTTATTAATATTATAAAACAAAACATACATTATTCGCCATATTTCAGCTAGCACACGCCAATATACCAACAAAACATTGAAAACTAAACTCAAGCTGAAATAAATAATAAAACAAAATCGTAAACAGAACTTAAAACCTTAATAAAGCCTCCAGGCATAAAGGGGGTGCCCGCTTACATGTACAACGATGCAAATGATACATATACACAATAAATGAAATTAAAAGAAAATAAATTAACAAAAGCAGTTAAATAGAAACAAAAAAAAAATATATATATAGTAATACATATGTTCTAACTGGTACTTACCTATTCACAACCATGTCTTGTTTATTTAATGTATGTCGTTACGATTTATTGACGTCTATTGTCTATTGTAACTTATTCATTTTATGAAGACTCTGACATGAGTATGACAGATACATTGAGATCTAACTAAGTAATAAGGCCTTAGGTACCTTATGTATGAGTAAATTGAGAAAGACTATGTGAGTTTTTGGGGCGCTGCCCAAACGTTGGACACCATAGAACCGTTTGTTCAAAGAGATAATCTTAAAAATTTCATTAAAATTAAATAGTACATGACAAGGTTAAAACTTAAAAACCTAACACTTAAACTCACTTAAACTTAAGCCGTTGAATAATTCTCAAAATGTTGTATGCATACTATCATATTTTATGTACTTAAGGATAATAAAGGGAATTTAATCAACTAACGAAATACCTACAAATGATTCAACCGAGCCGTGCATCTCTATTTTTTAATTTAGTTGAAACTGCATTTTTTGTTGTTGGTCATTCGATTCAACTAACATTTTAACACTAGAAGCGCTGAACATACCGACTGAGGTAAATTTGGATAAAAAGATATGTATATTACAATTACGTAGTTGAAGTCTTGTATAAATAATAAATATAATAATCATCATATTTCATGAAAAGTCAAAAAAAAATACGATTATATGCATAATAAAATATTAATTAGAGCAGGAAGAACATCGAATGGATCGAATTTGGGACGCCCACACTTCTAGTGTTAAACGTATCGCTGTTTCGAACCTTACTGTTACCACTATTATTCTCCTGCGCATATCCCAATTTACGTGAGGTCGGCGCAAGCGCAACATGCCTTTACTTCCACACTTCTCTTCTATTATCTACATCTTGGTAGTGGGCGTTCCCCTTCTATCCATATCATCATTCACACAGTCCTTCTATCATTTCTTTGGTCTCCCCCGTACTCTTACCCCTATTTGTTACCGCGATCCGCTATTGTTAAAAATTTGTTTCGTATGAGATTGTTGGCCTACATCTGTAGCTATCTATAGTAGATTATTGTTGTACTTGTAAAACCTGTAAATGCGTTTCTGAAGATTAATGCCCATAAATTAATGGAAACTCGTCCTTATTTAATTTCTGGTTGTAATATCCGCAACTGACATCAGTTGCGGATAAATAACATTATTTATTTGTTTCTTTTTAAATCTGGTTACGATAGCTCCCATACTAGCCTTAAAAACTGAAACTTGTACAATAACTTTTTGATATCAAGACATAAAACCTTCACGGGCAAAGTGATTGAAAAGGTTAATATTGTAACTTGTAATTCAGCTTTTTTAATAATAAAGGTGTTCCCGTCGTATTTCTGCTGGAAAAGTAATGCAATCTGCAAACCTCATTACCTTCGTATAAAAAGATGAATTTCACCTCGGTATGGGCCAACTCTGGTTTGCTAACGTGACAGATCACAAAACAAGCCAAGGCTTTTATCACAGCCTAGGGTAGAAACATATTTTACATCTACAGTACCTAGATGCCACTACCTCTGTTTAGCGCAAGACATTGTTCCAGATGAGAAAAGGAGGTCTGAGAATTACCCCTAGTAGTCAGTAGATAAGGACAGCCCAATTAAACGATATATACGAGTAGGATGTGTGACAAATAATGTGACTAGAGTGAGGGTGACTTCTGTAATGATAATAAAGCAATAGATAACTATTGAAGAAGAAGAAGACATGGCTTGTGGCTAAGTAAACATCAGCAGGACAGCTCGATCGATTAGGTTAAGCTACGCTTGCCGCTGTTGATCCGTGGACGGGGGACTAACTCTACATATGTACCTCTGTGCCTTGGATAGTATGGTAACCCATTGGTCCCGGCTGTCATACGTGGTTCTTTGACAATCGTTACGGGTCGTCAGAAGCCCTAAAGTCTGACAACCCGTATTACCAAGAGGTACCGTATTACCCAGAGGGGTGATTGCGGAACTTTTTATCGTTAGGAATTGGTTTAATATTCATAGTTAAACAACATTCATTGCGTTATTTACGTTGCTGAGCCGACAATTTATTCGAACAAATGACGCAATGGTTTAGAAATAATCTTCAATCCCATTCAGATTCTGATAAATTGTGCGTTTCGCAATTAGGGTGCAGGGGTATCGTATTCTTCAGTAACTAGGTTGTGGAGATCAGATAGGCAGTCGCTCTATATAAAATAATAGTATTCAGCTGCATCTCGTAGACTGGAAGTCGACCATAGGAAAAGGTTCGATAGATGACGATGACGATGGAAGAACAAGACATGCATAGATTAACCATGTCGCACGTGATAACTGAGGCGTAGACTTAAGTATTTTATCTGAGGTTGCGTCATTCAAGACCCGTCCGAGTCCAAATGTTTATAAAACAACGCCATCAGTTCTGTGTCAACTTGTAGCACCTTTACGCGCTATTTACCACAATTTCCCGGTTTATGAAAGGTCTCCTCGTATAAGTACAAGTTATCTTAATGCTGTCTCAATAATATGGAAGGATTAATTTATTTATTGAATACGTTAAGCACACAAATGTCTCTACATTGAAAATGAAAAAAATGCCTTTGACATTAAGTCCGTCTCTCTAGGCGGTCTTAATGTCAAAGGCATTTTTTATCAGTCAACCTTTGAGAGATGCTTGTCTCTGCATCTCCCAAAGGTTGACTGATAAAAAATGCACAAAATAAATAAATATATGCACAAATAAACCAATTTACTAAAAATAAATAAAACAAGCAATGAGGAAACATTACCGCTGTAATGATGCTGCCAACTTATTGCGAATGTGCTCGCGAAATTTAACTTAATTTTCAGCAGGGGGTAACTTATAAGATATCATAATTATAAATGCAACATGGATTTTAAATGTTTTAAACCATTTGCTTTTAAATCGTCTTATTGGTTAATAATAACCTGGTTAATTTGGGTAATATTGGTTTAAAATGTTCTTTTGAATGAGTGCTGAGGCTTCAAACGAAATGGTCTAGATCACACCCTCTCCCTGATTTAAAATATATTAAGGGTAATAAAAATATATTCAAACTTTAAATATTTGGCTCTTGTGATACAGGAACTCCTAGTAGGTACAAGAGCCAGAGCTACACTGCCCCCCCCCCCCCCCAGCCAAGTTACAACCGTTTCGTGTCGAATTCCATTCTCCAAACGGTAACGCCTTGGTACCAGCAATTGTAGAAAACTATAAGTTGGTAGCCATGTTAACGCGCCTGAGTCGGCCGCTCGTTCTACAGTGTCTTTAGAAAAAGGACCTATTCTTTAGCCGAGCGTTCCTACACACGTTAAACAGGTTTTTGGCGGAATTTCTTCGAGTGAAGTTTAGTGGTTGTTTTAATTATTCCCGAATTGATTCCTAGTGCATATTGTGATGTAAAATTGGTGTATCTAGTTTTGTATCTCAAGTGTTTGCGCAACTAGACAATATGTGGAATCATTGAAAGAGGCACGATTTCGAGTGAGGACTACCTCACCGAAGTTATAACAAAGGAACGTTAGTTAGTAGCGTTGAACATTGTAGAAACGATAACAATACATTCTATCATTTTGAACGATGTGAACTTGGCTACGAATTTTCTATTCGTTTGTTCTAAGCACGTGACTTAACGTTGAGATGATTTCATGTTCATACATTTGATTAGTTTTCGACTAGCGTTAACGATTGCAGATTATCAACTTGGCTAGGGGTGCTGATGTTAGTAACTTGATGTGAAAAATTAAATTCTACAAATATGATTATCTCATTAGGTTTTTACTCAGCCATTAGCCGAGTGAAATCCTAATAAGATTTTTATTTTTATTACTTACTTACAACACACATTTTTCACTGTGTATTTTATAAATTTTTCACTAGATCTATTCCAAAAAAAAATTTTGAGTTTCAGTTCTAAATATGGGAAAGCCCAAAATTTTTTGTTTTTTTTTTTTGTGTAAAAATTCTAATGCGGTTCACAAAATACATCTACTTACCAAGTTTCAACAGCATAGCTCTTATAATTTCGGAAAAAAGTGGCTGTGACATACGGACGGACAGACAGACAGACAGACAGACATGTTCCGTTTTTTGCCATTTAGCAACGGAACCCTAAAAAGGATATAGGTACCTATAAATCTTTAAATAAATTAAATTTATTAATAACAATGGTGAAAATTTTCAATTAGTCTTTTAACTTAATATTTAAAGTAATAGGTACGCAATCTGTGTACGCAATCAATGTTCAGACCACGTGGTCGCGGTTTTAAATCGTTTAGAGAAAAACAAAACGGGTTAAACGGAACAGGAAACGGTTTATTTACACGTGACTTCTGCACTCTCAAATCCAAACTATGAGACAACGAAGACTGGCATCGAGTTTCACAGTTTACTAACAACGAGTGGACTACAATCCAACTTGACGTTTCTAACACCCATAAACCAATAAACTAAAACTCAAACCATTTATACACTTTTGAACTGTCAAAAAGTCGTGTCCGTATGGATTGAGGAGACATATCTCATTTTTCAACGCGGGTAGGTACTACAAATATTTAGTAGTAAATTAGCTGATTTTGTAGGCCTGATACTGGAATTTGTAGTAAAACCCATAAAAAGTTACGGGACGTTTTATGTAGCTCCTCAATTCAGATGCGTCTGGATTGAGGAGCCACTTTAGAAAGCTTACCACTCGAAAACTAGCCGATGAATA
This sequence comes from Aporophyla nigra, assembly GCA_947507805.1. Lineage (NCBI taxonomy): Eukaryota > Metazoa > Arthropoda > Insecta > Lepidoptera > Noctuidae > Aporophyla > Aporophyla nigra. The sequence continues at coordinate 23,262,289 of OX382294.1, forward strand.
TTTCTGAAAATTTAATACAAATTTGTAGTATTTATGCGTAATCTGTACACAAAATTGGGGTTTGTACGGCTGAATTTGAGATAGCTACAGAGTTTTGATTTTTCATAAAATCCATAAATTTCCCCAGGCTGTTTCTCGGAAACGAGTCAAACGATAAAAACAGATTTTTTGTATCATTTAGTAGTAAGTTTATCTTAATTTGTAGTACAAAAATAAAATGCTTAAGCTATATATAATACGGTAATACAACACATTTTATGTGGCTCCTCAATCCTGATGGTTTTTGATCAATTTTTCGATCAATGAGTCAGAAAGTTGAAGCTAGTTGTCCATTCCAAAACATATTATAGACTAGCTTTTGCCCGCGGCTTCGCCCGCGTGGATGTCGGAAATTAACGCAGGAGGACGTAGGTACTACTGCGGTAAGAATGTATTAATCCTGGTTATATAGGTAATATATACTCTGTGTGCCATTTTCGATCCAGATCCATTCAGCCATTTTTGCGTGATAGAGAAACAATCACCCAATCATAAATATTTTCACATAATTTATAGTATTAATAGTAGTAAGTAGGATTATAATTCATATTACTTCGGATTCATAGTTTATGAGAATACATGTGTGTAAATAAAACTAATAGTATTCAGAGTAAGAAGACTGCGGCATAGGGATTGGTTTAGTTGAATATAAGTTTTCCTGGTTTTTCTTGACGCTCGTATTCTACCTATACAGACACTCAATCATTTACCAGACACCAAATCGATCATAGGAATAATAGGAACAGTACTTTTGCCAGTGGCTTCGCCCGTATAGCTGTCGGAAAATATCACCTGGGAACCTACTACCGGGATAAAGTATCCTATATGGTAAGTATCCAGGATAACCGAAAATCCAAATCCATCCAAAAATCTACACATCTAAGCCATACTTCGCGGTCTCTTACTTGGAATAATATATACTATTAGGTGTATTTTGAGTATAACGAACACACATAATATTCGCATTTACTTTGAAGCCTATGTAATATGAATTACAATCCTACTTATCCTGCACTACCCGACCGCTACCAACCGGGACGGACGTACCTACGGCCTGCAAGCCGCTCCGCCCCCGCTTTTTAAATCTCTGATATCTTCTAAGATATTCATTTAAATTACATGCTGTCAAGGGCCATATTGATTTATATAAAATGCACAATATATTTAAGGTACTTAATTGGATATGGATTAATGCTACATTGCTTAAAATCGCTTCGTAAATATGCCATTATTTCTCGTAAAAGTAAAGGATAAAAAATGGTTATTGTGGGTTATCCCTAAGAGATGGACGTATACTATCGCGGACTTTTTTGTAGACCTGTTTAAGGTGTATAATACTGTAGTACATTATTTTGATCTATTTTGTAGGGTTCAGCCAGCGTTCGCAACGTAAGCGCAAAAAAATGAGTTTATTAGTGACATCACATTAGAAACCTCTAAAATTATCAGCGTTTATTTACTACATTATGCATGTTATACGCATATAAACCTTCCTCAGGAATCACTTTATCTATTAAAAAAACCCGCGTCAAAATCTGTTGAGTAGTTTTAAAGATATAAGCATACATAGGGACAGACAGACTGCAAAGTGACTTTATTATTTTATATGTAACAAACTTTCATCCCCTATTCCCTATTGTTATTTTATCCCCTTAAGGGTAAAAATTTAACAAACTTTAAATATAATTCATAAATATAAATAAAAGCCAAATAAAAAAGTTTCATCATTCTAGCTTTAAAAATGACAATACTTCCTAACATCATTTCATCCTCCCTTTCAACCCCTTAAAACCCCTTTTCCGCAATAAAAAGTAGCCTATGTCCTTTTTCAGGCTCTTAACTATCTGTGTACCAAATTTCATTTAAATCGGTTCAGTAGTTTTAGCAGGAAAGCGAGACAGACAGACAGAGTTAGTTTTGCATTTATAATATTATATGTGTGGATATTAGTGTGGATGTAATAAAAGCCAAATAAAAAAGTTTCATCATTCTAGCTTTAAAAATGACAATACTTCCTAACATCATTTCATCCTCCCTTTCAACCCCTTAAAACCCCTTTTCCGCAATAAAAAGTAGCCTATGTCCTTTCTCAGGCTCTAAACTATCTGTGTATCAAATTTAATTTAAATCGGTTCAGTAGTTTTAGCAGGAAAGCGAGACAGACAGACAGAGTTACTTTTGCATTTATAATATTAGTGTGGATTAGTGTGGATAGTGTGGATAATTCTAAATACATGTTATAAATAAATTACGCACAGATACAGAACAAATAATTTATCGTGCTCATCACACAAAGATTTGTCCTGGGTGGGAATCGAACCCAGGACCTCAGTCTTAGCAGTCAAGGTCATAGTCGATTTGGTGTAGCGGTATCAACACTGAGTTGAAAGTCGCGCCAAGTGTCCCGAGTTCGATCCCAAGCAACTGAAATTCTTTCACAATGCACGGTTGGCCTAGCGCGCCAGGCGTCCGGCACCAGTCGGGGATCGCGGAAGACATATTGGTTCCCGTGGTCCCCGACGTAGGTGTGGGACGGAACACCGGGGTGGTTTTAGTCAGGCCCTGGCATATGGGCAACTGAAGGAACACGGGTGGGTTTTAGTCAGTAAAAGTCTGACTCGCCCTTCGGCTCCACCCTAGAGTGAGAGAAGTCATTTGATGATTTCCCACCCACAAAAAAAGCAGTCAGGGTCACTAACCACTACACTAACGGGCCAATCATAATTATTAATTATAGCTTCTGCCCGCGACTTCGTCCGCGTTAAATTTCTTGTTCCCTCGACCCTTCCCGTCGCGTCGAATCGCCTACCCGTGCGATTTTCCCCGTTTTTGCAACATTTTTTATTACTTCTCCGCTCCTCTTAGTTATAGCGTGATGTTATATAGCTTATAGCCTTTCTAGATAAATAGGCTACCCAACACAAAAAGATTTTTTTAATTCGGACCAGTAGTTCCTGAGATTACCCCGTTCAATCAAACAAACAAACTCTTCAGCTTTATAATATTAGTATAGATAGCTGTGCCCGCGACTTCGTATACAATCTTTACTTCGTACTTCAAACCAATGACCAAAGTTGACCAAACGAAACCAATAAGATAAGCCAATACTTTTTTTTTCGACCAATTTAGAAAATCGATAAACCAAGCAACCAAAGAACTTTTACGACACACGCAAGAACTTCTAAGACACCTAACAAAACCCAATTTGCCTAGTAAACACGGTGGACGTCATTCTCACGCGGAAAATACACCGCGATTCAGAAAATGACGTCATTTGCACAACGCCATCTATCGGATTTGGATTTCAACTATCAACATTAGTACTATACTGAATTGCGTAACGTAATATTTTACTTCTTGAACTCACTAAATTAATCATATCTTTTGATAGAGTGAACCGATTTCGATGAAACAAAAACTAAGTTAAACCTCAAGTTGCGTATAATGTTTGTATATAAACATTATCAGCATTGAATTCGTAGATTTTACGTGATGTGCGCACAAACAAACAGACAAACCGACAAACAGACAAACCGACAAACAGACAAACAGACAAAAATTTCAAAAATGATGGAAATGGGTTCTGTTACTTATCTTTTCACATGCTGGCTATTTTTTGTTTCAATTTCTTCAATGTACAAAAATTATTTTTCTACAGATTTATTATATGTATAGATCTCTATGGATAAGAACGGGCAAGAAACTCTAAGGACAGTCTTTTAAATCAAGATATTACAAAATCCTGAGTGCAATATTCTTGGTGCTGCTCTTTGTGAGAACAATGTAAAAATTGAAAAAAATCAAGTCATTTATTCAAACTAGGCTGAGAGTCAGCACTTTTTTAACGTCAAAGTTACGTAAGACAGTCCCCAAAACGCCCGTCCTTCACCACTTCCTAAGTTCCTAGTGCTTTAGCTGGGAAGAAGTGGTGCAACGAACTCCCCAGCAGCACAGCTGTCTGCTTGATTCTATACAATAAGCACTATGTTGTATTTAATATTACGAAAACAAAACGTAAATTATTTACCAAATGTCAGCTATCACACGCCAATATACCTACCAACAAAACATTGAAAACAAAACTCAAACTGAAATAAAAAACAAAAACGTAAACAGAACTTAAAACCTAAATAAAAGCCCCCAGGTATAAAGGGCGTGCCCACTTAATACAAGAATAAGATGAAAAATAAGTTCGGAAGTTTGAAGATGACCAGTCGTTGAGACTGGTCATCTTCAAACTTCCGACGGAGCCCTTTCACAAACTTGAGTAAGACATTACTAAGATAATATGGAAGTTTTAACATAACCATTTTAACATACAACAAACACTGGTCGTGGTTTTAAGCACATTTAAAAAGGGTTTTAAACCATGAATTTGGTTTAAAACGGTTTACTTACAATTAAAATCATAATTTATGATTTCACCATCAACCAAGCCTACTGTGTTGGAGCCGGCTTCCAGAATAACTGGACATTGAGAGAATACCAGTATTTCACAAATAAACAGTGAGTAATATTGAATTTACCTGAAGATAACAATAATGAGATTGTATGAAGTTGATTCAAGTAAAAACCCGACACTTATCAATCAATCAAAAACAAATTTCCTTGATCACATTAATTATTTTTTGATAGTGAACGCTTACCTCATTTCTTCATTTGAATGATTTTCCAAATTCACGACTCAGGAAGGTACAGGGAGTTCCAATTCAATTGATGTTTCAACAAATCAATTGAAACTCCCCGTAGACACGGCTACACATCAACCTACACATTTCCTGTTTTAGCTGAGCTCGCATTGTATATGTCGTAGGATAATTTGATACTTCGAATCTTCGCGAAAATCCTAGGGGTTTTGCGAAAACGCGGATAATTAGACATAGGCGAAAAATTATCAAATCTTACTGGACAAAGTCAGGATTTTTGCGAAAATACTCGTTACTATAGTAAGATTTGATGTGCTCAACACTGATTGGCTACAATTTTGCTGGCTGACTTCTAATTGGTTCCTAGTTTGCCGATGATTAACTTCAAGTATGTATGAAAACCAAACCTCCTATTCACACCGTTTCTTAGTTCAAGTCCAATTTTATAGTCCACTTTTAACACAATGACAAACAAAACACCGCTAAACCAATCTCGAAAGCATTGTTGTTGTTGAGTGGTTGACTTTTATGATATATGACACTATGTACATCCGTGTAGCACTTTTATTTACCACTTTATTTAAGTCCAAGTAGGTACACTATTTACGATAAAAAACAAAACACTTCTGCAATTTAACTCAGACACAAACGTAAACAAATAACGTGCGGCAACAAATGATTGACATTTAAGACGTCAACCAATCAGAGACGATCTCTTATTGAACGCGCTGACCGACCAATCAGCGTTCTTATTTCATAACAGCCAGCGTTTCGTTTCGCAATATTGCTATAATAACGAGTATTTTCGCAAAAATCCTGACTTTGTCCAGTAAGATTTGATAATTTTTCGCCTATGTCTAATTATCCGCGTTTTCGCAAAATCCCTAGGATTTTCGCGAAGATTCGAAGTATCAAATTATCCTACGACATATACATTTTTCGTAGAATGAGAAGTCAGCTTATACTGGAAATATGTAGCTTGATTTGTAGCCGTGCGTACTTACCTATCGATGATAACATACCTGTGTTCATAACAACTACTAACAGACGTACTGACTGCAATGCAAGGTACCACCCACACTTACCGCGTGGTGGTTTATGGCTCACTTTCTCTCACAAAGAGGCGGCCTGTGTCCTGTGCAGTGCGAACATTGTACAGAGATTATTGCATCGTGAGCAATATAACCTTATATACTTACAAAGTAAAATTGAAGAAATTCAAAAGCGCTTAGACACTTACTTATTTTCTCAACATTACATTACGCCTGTATTTTCTAAAGGGTTAGGCATAGTTATACTATACTACGCTATACATTGGTATAGCGTAGTATAGTATAACTATGCCTAACCTATGGAAATAGTTAACGCATATTTCGTCAGTTATGCTTAAGTCGTATTAATATCGGGCGTGCCTACCATCAACTGGGTACAAATCCAGACTCTGGGCTTTTACTGAGAAATTCCAGAAAGAAAAACCCAATATCACTGCCCGACCGGTACCTAATCCAGAGCCTTATGCCCTGCAGTAGCCTTTGCATTTACTAGACTAACAGAGCAGCCCAAAGCCAAACACAAAAAAGAGTTCATGTTTTTGATAAGTAGATTCAGTATCTTCATACTGAATTACGTGACCAACTCAACGCAACCTCCTGTATAACGCGAGCCAGCACGCACGCGACAACAAGTACTCCCTGACTCACTATTTACGAATTAATACCTTAGCAACGCTAATCGGTTCCCTTGTGGAAGCGATTACAAAATAAACATTACAATAAATTGCAACGTACTCGATAAAGATACAATTAGATATAAGTCGACATACACAGGGGCATTTTCGCGCACTGAATCTTCAATGCACTGCTAAGGGTCTTATCACACTAGCGGTTTACGAGCGTCTTCAGAGCAGAGCGGCCGCACAGCTAATACGTCGCGATCACGTTGCGGCTGCACAGCGAACATGCCGCCGCGCCCGCCGCAGGCGCGTGGCGATTACGCAACGTTTTCGACACCTGTTCGCGGCGAGTTTATGACGTTCATATACACTCAGTAACGGTTCTATCCGCGGCGATTTCGTTACGCGACGTTTCCGCTGCGCACTCGATCCGCTTGTGTGATAAGGCCCTAAGCACCGACACGACACGACACGTTGAAATTCGAACAGTGTGTATTTTGGACGCGCTGGGACATTCGATTTTCGATACTTTCCGGTTAGCCGTGAGTTAGATATCTAGTGCATTGAAAAATCTGGCCGCGACTTTACAGCGTCCATAATTATGGCCTTCGATTTCGTCGAGATAAACATGGACGTAATAATTTCCGCTCCCTGGATTTTGAACTCTCGGTATTGAACCTAGCATTGAGAATTCAACAGACTGCATCTCAGAGAGTCGAAAATCGAAGTGTGTTTTACTGTACGATTTTCAACTGTTCGCGCTAAGCAGTGCGTGTTGAAGGTACTCGTATGTACCTACAGTGTGCGAAAAAAATCCCGTCGCGATTTTATTACGCGCATGTGTACGTCGGCTTAAGGTGTGGTACATGTATGCACAATCAGACATAATGTCTGATAAGGTGATACGTGCTACCGTCGCCGCGTCCGCGTCGTCGCCGTTCGGTGCAAATCATTTAACTTAATCTACTTAAATACGTGATTGAGTAACAGGTAAGACAAACACACATCACATGTTTTGATAATTTTTGATTATCTTCTCAAGATACTATTATGTAGTAGTTTTATGAAATCATCATCTGCTCAGTCTTTTCCCAAATATGTTGAGGTCGGCTTTCAGTCTAACCGGATGCAGCTGAGTACCAGTATTTTACATGGAGCGACTGCCTATCTGACCTCCGTTACTGGGTATTACGATACCTCTTGGTAAGACTGGTTTTCAAATTTCCGGGTTTCTGACGACTCGTAACGACTGTCTAAGATCTACGAAAGACAGCCGGGACCAACGGCTTAACGTGCTGTGCGAGGTATGGAAGGGTCTCGTTATGTAAATATGGGCATCCATCCACGGACTACCTGCGGCAAGCGTAGCTTAACCTGAACGATCCACCCGAGCGGCTGTTATTACTTTGTTTTATGAATTACAGGGTCTAATACAATTAGCAGGCAATTGACCCACCGAATAACGAAAAAAAAATTTTTGTTCTTGTTTGTTTTTGTTCCATTCGTTTTTTATATCGGTGCCCAACACGTGGGTGAAGTATTGTAGGGAATTTAATTTGATCCTGGTTATTGAACTATCTTTTGCTCGCAGCGCCGCCGCCCGCAGAAGTCGTAAAACAACCTATTTATGAAAAACCTCCATGAATAAATATTGAAATACAATTATGTGCCAACTTGCATGGTGATCGGTCCTGTTTGACCACTGGTACCTTTTATGTCCTTAGCTTGCATGGTGAGCTTGGCAGGTCGCGGTCGGTCAGGTTGGTCCTCCGTCTTCTGTTACTGGATCGCTTCCCATCAGATGAGATATCAAATCAAATTAAATCAAAATATTTTTATTTCACATAAACCAACATGGGCACTTATGAAACGTCAGAAGCTAGGTGCACGGTTCCAAATAGTTGATTCCTCCATTGGAGAAGAGCCGGCAAGAAACTCCACGGTTATTCTTTTTAGTTTTGATAGTGTTTAAACGCGAGCCTAGATTATCATTTCATTTTGTATTTATCTAATGTGTAGATAAATACAAAATGATAATTTAAAAAAATATGTTCGTGATTTAAAAATATGTATATCCGTGGATACCGATCTGAATACAGATATTTGCAGATACGGATACGGACACGGATCTTAACTTTCTTACTGAATTGGTGTCAATGCGCGTGGCCTTAAAATGATAGCTGGCGCCTTTTGACGCTTTGCTTGACAGGATATGTGTCGACTTGCATTGCGCGGGTCTTTGTTATGTTTATACTTTAGTCCATAAATATTTGATTTTAAGAAAAAAAAAATTAATCTGGATGGAGTTTAATAGTTTTTCATGGCTACCTTATCAAATCTATACTATATTTCTATAATAAAGCTGAAGAGTTTGTTTATTTGTTTGTATGTATGATTGTTTGTTTGGTTGAACGCGTTAATCTCAGGAACTACTGGTCCGAGTTAAAAAAATCTTGTTGTTTGAGTATCCTATTTATTGAGGAAGGCTATAGGCTATATAACATCACGCTACGATCAAAAGGAGCGGAGCAGCAACGAAAAATAGACGAAAACTGGCAGGCAATTCGATGCAACGGGAAGGGTGAGGGGAGCAAAAAATTGACGCGAACGAAGTCGCGGGCAGAAGCTAGTTATCAATACCTATATAGAATTTCATCTATGTATTGAAAATTAATAAGGTAAAAGATCAACCAATAAAGTTACGGATATGGATCTTTTTATCCCTCGGATATCCGCGGATACGGATCCGGATACAGATATCCGGTACATAACACATGCATACAAATAAATAAAATTGAAATGTCTGTTTGTAATGTCAAAATAACAGCTATTTCAAAAATGTTTAAAAAAGTATGTAGGTACTGTACTTATTAAAAAAAAAAAACGTTACATAATAATTTTCGATAACGATTTTATTAAAGAGCCCTCGGTATGGAAATTTTATGAGGAGTAAAATGAACACAAGCTTTAACTCAAAAGCTTTATTTTCCTGCGCAACGAACCTTGCGCACATTTCACTTAGAAATCATGTTTGTTTATACTTGTATACAGCCTTCGATCAAAAATGTACACAGCTGACGTGAACGGGGTATGCTCTGCGACAGCTGAAGCCTATAAGTACATATGTATGTATAATATAAAATATTTATAATATAAAATATGTATATATATATAAATATATGTATAAATATAGTAAACTTAATTCGTGCGTCGGCGCTAACACGCACACTTGTCTTTATTTTTCTCTTTCTGTCTGTCTGTTTGACGAGATATTCACTGAAAGATAGCTGATGTTATAATGAATAACATAGGCTTCTTTTTCCGGAAGTACGTTACAGTGTGCAGTGGGATAATTTCCGACATCCACGCGGGTCGAACGCAGCAGCCACAGCTATTGACTTTCGATAGTTTATCCACGTCAAACCGTCAAAAACGAACCTGCAGTTACCGACAACAATAGAAATGGCGTTCATTTTGACAGTTCAACAACATTAATTAGTTTTTGGTGTGTGCCTTGTGGTGCTGGACGTAAAGAATAACACCACTCCATTTCTTCCCGTGGGTGTCGTAAAAGGCGACTAAGGGAGTTACTAGAGAATGGGCAGCAGCGTTCTCTATGCATTTTACCACCATACTGCGATCGCCAACCCGCCAGCGTGGCGATTATGGCAAAGCCCTCCAAATTGAGGGAGGCCTAAGTCCAGCAAATGATGATGATGATGAATTAGTTTTTGAGCAGACAATTTTTAAAAAACTTATTTAGCAACTAATTTTGATTATGATTAATAGTGTGTAAAGGCTCGTTCAGACTAACGCGACGCTACGTCGCGCGCTAATGGGCGATTTATATCCGTAGCATAATTTCTATGACCCTGTCGAAGTGCGACAGCATGCGTAGCATGACCACCGTAGAAATGGGTTTTATCGACGGAAGAATAGACAAAATTACAGATTGTAGAAAGATTAAAGACAGATTAAAGATTGTAGAAAGATTTGTACCGTTTTATGCTGGCGTAGCATGACAATTTTATCTGTATTCTACCAAGAATAGACAAAGTTCTTTCTATGGTGGTCATGCTACGCGTGCATGTCGCCCCCGTGTGAAGTGTCGCGCGCGTTTTCGTAGGAATTGTTCTATGGATATAAATCGCCAAATCGCGCGCGACCGTTGCGTTGTGTTAGTCTGCACGAGCCTTTATGCAATTAGAGTGTATGTAGTTCACTATTTGTCAGTTTGCCATGGACAGATTATAAATAAACTATCGTAAAATAAGCATTAAATTGTAAATGGTTTGTTGCTGTTCACAATTTTTTATTTTTAGTTTTTAGTTAATCTCGCGATATTTTTATCTCTACATTGTATAAAACAAAGTCGCTTCTCTTCATAATTTACGATATTCTTCCATATTGTGTGCCAATCTTGTCTAAGTCTATCCTAAAGCCAAGCTAAAACCTACAGCAATTATTTGTCAGATAAACTTACTTTACATAAACTTCTTTAGGCAATGTCTCTCAGTGCGGAAAGAGATTAACGACCGTGATAAACTGAATGTCAAAGGTCAAAAGATAAAGCCGCTTTTAGCATATTTTGTGAAACAGTCTAAAGTAGGGTAGATGTCGGCTGAATTTACAAACAGTTCCGATAGCCAAGGTTTTGTGTAAATTAATGTAGTTTTTGGGAAAACGAGCTTTTCCACTGACGCAATGTCTAGGTCATTGACTATTCATTGTCACTATCATCATCATTTCAGCCGAAAGACGTCCACTGCTGGACATGGCCTCCCTCAATTTGGGGGGGTTTGTCATAAGAGCCACGCATGGCAGGCGGTTTGGAGATCGCAGTATGGTGGTAAGATGCATAGAGAACGCTGCTGCCCATTCTTTGGTAAGTTCCTTCTTCGACACCCACAGAAGAAATGGGTTGGAGCTATTATTTACGTCCGGCATCATACGGATTCCTTGTGTTTCGCAATAATAATTACTTTGCATACTATTGTATAGAATCAAGTTCTTCTAACTGAACAGACAGTTGTGCTGTAGGGAAGTTTGTTGCGCCACAGGAAGTGGTGTTGGGCGGGCATTTTGGGGGACTGTTTATGTAATTTTGACGTTCAAAAGGCGCTGATTCTCAGCCTAGTCTGAATAAATTATATTTTTTTTGATAATTGTCTATGTGTTCCGTGTCGTGCTGGACGTAAAGAACAACACTATCCCATTTTTTCGATTAGGTGTCGTGAGATGCGACTAAGGGACTTACTAGAGAATGGGCAGCAGCGTTCTATACGTATTTTAACACCATACTGCGATCGTCAATCTGCCTGTCAAACGTGGCGGTTATGGAAAACCCCCCCCCAAATTGGTGATGGCCATCCCAAATTTTATGTCCAGCAGTGGACATCTTCCGGCTGACATGATAGTTGTTTAAGTGTAGATAGACACTTCTCCTATTTTAATAAAAATACATATTAAAACAATCCTTGATTTTGATTCTGATTGGAAAAATAATCACCCCTTAGTTACTTACGTGGTACACGGAAAAGTATGTGACCCACTTATTGTATAGAGTTCGTTTTCAGTTCACCATAGAATTAGAAATATTTAGTTTAACAGTTAATTAATAGGTCAATGAACTCAATGACCTCTAGTAAGGGAAAATAATCGCGCATTTCAGACTTTAAGTTATAACTTGGGTATAGACATACATACCGTTTTAACACAAAATTTGTGGGATTATTATACTAAACTGATTTTAGAGCATCATTAGATATTAAGTTTATTATTCTCAAATAGACACGTCTTTATAATATTTTTAAATTTAGCCGAGAGTAAAAAGGAGTAAGTCAGCTCTTACAAGATGTTTTTTAAAAGGTTGAACATATTAAAAAAGCTAATTTAAAAACTATGCTATGCATGTTTATTTAAAATTAATCGGTTCACGGTTATATTATTAGTAACGAGTAAGTAAATCGGATAAGCATTATTAAAACTACACCAATTAATAAAATGTCATGTTGATATTGTAATATTGGTTTTTTTAATTATTTTTGGTAAACCTTTGTATTTTACCGACACATGACCGTGTTTTTAATTGATTATAATGAATACAAAGACCGTGACATTGATATCTGACATAACTTTCGTATCCTCGTGGGTTTAGTAGGTCGCAAGCGCTACTGCCAAGCATGAGTTCCTGGGTTCGTTTTCTGTTACCAGAGGGGTAATTGTGGAACTTATTATCGGTAGGAATTGTTTTAATATTCATTGTTAAACAATATTCATTGCGTTATTTACGTTGCTGAGCCGACAATTTATTCGAACAAATGACGCAATGGTTTAGAAATAATCTTCAATCCCATTCAGATTCTGATAAATTGTGCGTTTCGCAACTAGGGTGCAGGTCGGGCAAAGCGTTAATTGGTTTTTTCATCACGATGTATTCAGAAGGATTATTATTAATAACTATCTATCAGAAGTTGTTATGACACAGCTGTATGCCATCTTCTTATAAATTCTGGGCATAGGGCCTGTAGTGTCCGCTGTGGCCGCGCTCCTTGAGGTGGCCATCATCCCGCCGGTTGAGCGCGTCCCAGAGGGTCATGGCCATCCGGCTAGTCCGGGGATACCACACGGTCTCCGGTGAGACGGCGAACCTCCTTGCAGGATTGCCGCAATGGGATCTGGAGACAAAAGTCCTCGCGCATATGTGGGAGTGGCGCGAGGAAGTAAAACGCCGCGCCACGCGCCAGGGCGAAACTCCACTGCTGCAAAAAATCTCGGCAGGGCGGACAGAGCTCCGGCGGGATATCATGGAATCATGGCGAATATGATTGTCGTAACCCCGTACTGGGCAAGCCAGACATTTGATGATAACCCACCCAAAAAAAAAATCTACGATAGACATAGGAGGACTTTTGCAATGTAGTGCGGCACACCCAAGTCTGCATTAGTCAACGGTGTGTTCCAACTTAGTCCATCGCCATATTTGCCAATATGTCATGATCGTAAACCGGCTCAGTCTGGACCTATTTTAATTTCTGTATAGATTTTTTGTTATTATTTCTACGCTTTTAATGTGCACGTGTTTTTTATGTTCTCACATGTATAATTGCAAATGGATGATGTAACCAATTTTTTGTAACAATATTTTGATTTAAAAGAGTGTCCGTGGAGTTTCTGCCAGTTCCTGTACAGACGCCCGAAACTGTCAAATTTTCCCAATCAATCTTGAACTTAATACTTTGGCGATAAAGTTGAAAATACATTAAAGAAATTTGACAGATTGTAGTAGCTTTAAGTGCTGGTGTCTGTACATGAAAATGTCTGACACTTTTTTGTAAAATTTTCTATCTAAGAGCACCTTGTGTAAGTTTCCTAAAAATATCCACAGAGTATAATTTCGTAAGAAATTTGTTCGTTAGACATCCAATTTCGCTCCTTGGTACCTAATCTTTTTGAGTCTGAGTAAGGCCGTGATCTCTGTGGAGCACTCCAAAGTTATATTAGATTTGTCCAAAATTACAGCTTCACCAAGCTAAGCAGAAATCTTTTAACACATAAACATGAAGTGTTTCAGCTTGAGAGGGCACTTCCCGATCCGTATATTTCGGACGCTTTTAATGTGCACGTCTTTTTCATCGTTCTCACATGTATAATTGCAAGATGGATTATACAGGGTTATTTGTAAAACACCGGCAACCTCTCAGGTATATGTTACTAACATCATAATCAACAACTTTTGTTCTGTGACTTTTAAAAATCATCATATTTTAGTGCATCAGATTTTCATACAAAAATCGGCTGCCTGTAAATAGGTCAAGTTCAAGCGCCCCCGCCGCCCTAACCCCGCTCCCCTTGCTAATATACTATCGCTTTCTTTTGCTTCGCATAGACTCCGTAACATTTAGAGCGTTCAATTTAAATATTTTTATTTTTGTTTGAAAATCTGATGAACTAAAATATGATGAATTTTTAAAAGTCACAGAACAAAAGTTGTTGATTATGATGTTAGTAACATAGACCTGAGAGGTTGCCGGTGTTTTACAAATAACCCTGTATAGCCATATTTTTTACCAACTGGAGTTTTTTGCCACAGCCTGTCCATAGGTACCTATTACGCTTTGGAATGGATGGGGTCGGACTAACCGCCGCCTTGCAATTCAAAAGTGCCTGTAATTGGTTTATTGATATCTATAATAATCACTACATAGAATAAAACAAAGTCGCTTCCCGCCGTCTGTTCCTATGTATGCTTAGATCTTTAAAACTACGCAACAGATTTTGATGCGGTTTTTTTTTTAATAGATAGAGTAATTTAAGAGGAAAGTTTATATGTATAATATGCGGGCGAAGCCGCTGGCAAAAGCTAGTAATATTATAAAGCTGAAGAGTGTGTTTGTATTAACCTAGGCATAGTGTTATTGACATGGCAAGTGAAAATAGGAATACTGGTTTTATCTACAGAAACTACCTTTCGTGGCGCTCTACATATAGTTTCAAGCAGTTGTTTGTTCCATTTGGTTTTTTGTATGTTTTGCTGCTCAACTTTGAAATTGGACCTAGGACTTATTTTTTTTTTGTTATTCTGAAGGTTCAATTAACCATTACTAAGTTGTCTTCGATTTTTTTCCAGAAATCTCTTTTAGGCTTCTACAAATAGGCGCGATGCGACTCTTGTAGAACAATTTCTATAATAACGTCATGGAAATTGTTATACAGGTGTCGCGCTGCGCCTGTCTGAAGAAGTCTCTAGGCGTAAGTTTGGCTTGAGACATTTCCCCATTTTCATAGGAAGTACCTCGACCTGCTTAAGTACCTAAAGAAAATTTTACCTTTGGTAAGGAGGTTGGTAGGCCAGATTATTATAAACATATTATATTATTCGTATTTTTAATTTCCTGGTCCCAAGTATCAAATGCCAATTTTGTTTACATACGAAAGACGCATTTAGAATCGCTATTCTAGTTAAAACTACGCATTCTAAAATTATCATTCTATGAATAGGGAACAAGTTTATTACAATTTTTTATTATAGTAGGTGTATAAATATAGGTACATACCGTTTTAGTAGGTATGCATGTTGGTACCTGCATACTAAACCAGAATTGTCTAGACTTCATAATCAATTTAAGTAATCAATTTTATTTAAAGATTGAATTGTTTATTTATGATTAATTATGTGGCAGAATACGGACCCAAGGACGTATTTTTAGCAATTTAGTTGAATCAACTTGTATATGAAATAAAATTAAGAATATTTTGAGCTATTCTTTGTATTATGAAGCGGATTTAGGTAAATATAAAATGTTATATTACTTTGTTTATTGTAGGTAGTATTCATTGGTATTTTAAGAATTAAACTATTCAAGTTTTATCCAACACCCCATGTGTTGGGTAAAACTAAAATTGGCCAGATATTTATAAACTGACTTAATTTTGTTTGAATTTCCTATCTAAACCTTTTCCGTTTTCGCAGAGCGGAATTAGGCAAGAACGATGAACATGAGCAAAAAGTCTTGTATATTTCCATCTTGGGGCGTCTTATGTAATTTTCCTAGAATATCTACATATAATTTGGTAAGAAATTCGTTCGTTAGATATCCAATTTTGCTCCTTTGTACCTTATCTTTTTGAGTTTGAATAGGGCCGCGATCTCTGTGGAGCATTCCAAAGTGATATTTGGTAGATATTCAAAATCCTTGCTTTACCAAGCCAAGCAGAAATCATTTAATACCTTAAGATTGAGTGTTTCAGCTTAAGAGAGCCCTCCCGGTCCGTCTACCGTCAACGCGAGCATTCGTCCATTCAACGCAATGCAAGCTAGTGAGAAAGCGATAACATCGAACGAAATGTGGCACGCGGATATTTCACAAAATTTGCTGCTGGAAATACATGTTTTTGAAAAAACCTTAAAAGTTTTGAGACATTTTTTTTTTTCATTTGGATTCCACATTACATGAGCGAGATTTCTATGGCGATATTTTCTTTACTTTTTCAATGAATGAGTACATTTTATGCGGCACAGTGCGGATAAAATTTAAGCAAGAAAGCCGAATTTTAGACATTTTTAAATTTACTGAAATTGTTTCACATGAAAGTTGATTTTTATGAAATAGAAACCTAAATAAAACCTCAAGATACCTGTGTGTTCAAAATATCTGGAGTAAAATTTGATATAGCAGTGGCGCTATAACAAATTTCGATTTCAAATCACGTAAGAACGTTTGTATGACAATTATGGCGGGTTGGCTGCTCTTAAACTATTGCAGCATTCACCAAAAGATGTCATATGGAGTAAATTAATAAAGAAGCTCTTTCTAAAGATAATAAGTAGGTGTTAGAGATGGTAAAATTGTATCTGAAAAGCTACTCTAGTAGACCAATTATTTCCATGAAGTATTCATAAAAATTGTTCTACTTGAATCGTGTCGTGCTGTAGTCGTATCGTGCCAGTCTGTGGGAGCCCTTACACATATTTATCAACAGGCACGTTTTGTTGTTGTTTAAAAAGCTCACGTTAATTCCCGCGTGAAATATTCAGCGTAAAACGCGATTGGTCACAAGCGTTTAATTTCGTCAAACGGTGATTAATTTGTTAATTACATTCATTTTCTTTTTATTGTCTTTGGCTGGCGATGGGTGACGTTATTCTGGATTATCATCGTGTAACAAATATTTCTAGAAATCTTAGGAAGTAGGAAGACTTTTTATTGATTTATTAGAATCCTTGCAAAACACCTGCGGGGCATCATTGACTTTATCATTTGCATAAACATTTTGTACAGTAATTTATTTTTCTTTTATGACATTCATTTAAATTATTTATCAACGAAATCGAAATCCGGATATCAAATTGTCAATTAATTAATAGTGTCTACCTTAACTCGTCGAATGTCCACAATAGAAAGACAATTGCTTATGTCGCACTGTGTAACATAAGACATTTGAGAGGTTAAACATACTAAACTAGCTTTTGCCCGTGACTTCGTCCGCGTCAAATTTTTGCTCCCCGGACCCTTCCCGTCGCATCGAATTGCCTGCCAGTTTTCGTCAATTTTTCGTTGCTAATCCTCTCCTTTTGATCGTAGCGTGATGTTATATAGCCTATAGCCTTCTTCAATATATAGGCTACCAAACACAAAAATAATTTTTCAAATCGGACCTTAGTTCCTGAGATTACCCCGTTCATCAAAACAAACAAACAAACTCTTCAGCTTTATAATATTACTATAGATTTAAAGAAGTCATGGCAGGTTGACTCATGAAATAGTTAAGTATTGATGATAACTTGAATTTAAATAAAGTACCGAAACAAAAAAGTTATAAAGTAGGACCGACGATCTCAAAAAGGTGGCTGGGACAGACTGGATGCGGAAGGCGGAGGACAGAATGTTGTGGCGCAGCATGGGAGAGGCCCAGGCGCGGTCGCAGCCTAACATTTTGGAGGGGGTCACCATGAGTACTGAAGAATATTTTTAGGAAGGTAAATCTTCTTTAGTCGCAAGCGCTGCTGATCAGAATGACGTCCCGGGTTATAATCTTTTTGCAAATGTCCATCGGAGTCTCCGTGGCTCAAGTGAGAACAATTTTAAGATAGTAAGACAGGCAAATCGTTCAGGGTTTCGACAGCATGACTATCTTTGGAGGGGGTCATGACCCCTAGAACCCCTCTTCTCGGACCGCGCCTGGAGAGGCCTATTTCCAGCAGTGGACTGCTATTGGCTGAGTTGATTGATTGATTGATTGAATCAGAAATAAATAAGACTGCATTGAACTGTCCAACGGCAACGAGTTATGCTATGCAGTTCCTAGGACAGTACACAAGCGAAAGGTGCGCATCTGAAGATCTTTTTTTAGTGGGCGCTTTATACTTGCAAGTGCAACTCTGGTTGCGTTCGTTGTTCGCTGAATGGTTGATTCGTACAATGGGACTTTTGTGAACATAATTATAGACAATTTTGCAAATGCTCCATCTAAGTTCATTGATCTTTTTTAGGGTTCCGCACCTCAAAAGGAAAAAGCGGAACCCTTATAGGATCACTTTGTTGTCCGTCCGTCCGTCCGTCCGTCTGTCAAGACCCTTTTTCTCAGGAACGCGTGGAGGTATCAAACTGAAATTTATATCAAATACTCAAGTCTACTGTCCCTTGGAGCTGTGAAAAAATCAAACTTCTAAGCTAACGCAATCAAAAGATATAGCCGTTTATGCCACAAATTTCAGCAAATTTTCGAAACTTACTAGGGAATCAAAACCTAAAGGGTACTTCCAGTCGATCTAGAATTTTGAAATTTGGTACAAAGTAGCGTCTTATAGCACAGATATAGAAAAAATTGCGAAAACCGTAAATTTTTAGTTACATCATACAATAAAAATATTTTTTTAAATTTTAAACTTTAAACCTACAGGTTTGTACGGATCCCGCGGTGCGCGAGTCCGACTCGCACTTGGCCGGTTTTTTTTACATGAAACGACTGCCTATCTAATCTCCACAACCCAGTTACTGGGTTAAACGATAACCCTTGGCGAGACTGGTTGTGTAACTTCCGGGCTTCTTACGACCCGTAACGATTATCAAAGATCCATCGCGAATGACAACTGGGATCAATGGCTCGGAGGAGTCTTGGTATGTGAAGATAGTTACCCGTCCAAGGACAAACCACGGCGAGCGTAGTTTTACCCGGTCGATCGACCCGTGAGGCTTATTAATTAGCCGCAAGCCCCGCTTTAATTTATGTAATACTAGCTTTTGCCAGCGGCTTCGCCCGCGTGGAGGTCGGAAAATATCCCGCGGGAACGTACTACCGGGATAAAAAGTAGCCTATGTCCTTTCTCGGGCTCTAAACTATCTGTGTACCAAATTTCATTTAAATCGGTTCAGTAGTTTTAGCAGGAAAGCGAGACAGATATGATTAGACAGACAGACAGACAGATAGAGTTACTTTTGCATTTATAATATTATAGTGTGGATAATATCTATAACACTATCAACCATATAACAACACGATTGCAATCGATAAGGTAAACTATCTACTGGGTATCTCATCATGACAAATGGTAGGTATTGAAAACGTTGATAGATAGGCATTTCATACAATTAATTACCCTAGTAACAGAGGAAGTCGAAGCAGTCGTCAGTATGGCCGTGTTAGCAAGATGAACCCTGCAGGCAGCCTCGTGATGTCAAGCAGGGAAGAGTAGGCCGTGGTGACCCGACAGTTCACCCACCTTCTATGTTTGGTTCGTTCTTGGAAACAGTTTTTAAAGTAGATAGGTATTGAGTAGCAAACGACTAATATGGTCTAAGGATGTTACGAAGGTTCGATTCCGATAATTCGGAACTTTCGATAGAAATTATCCTTCCGAATTCGGTTCCAATATTTTTTAATCGGCGGCCGGCCGCAGCCAGCGGGTACGAACTGGTTTTCGCTAGTCGCACGGGGAATCCCGATAACTATCTGATATTTTATTGTATTAGAATATCCTTAATTACATACATATTTCTACTGCCTCCGGCTCCAACTCCGCCTTCAATTCCGGTTCAGATTTCGGATCCGATAACGAAAGATCATATTTTAAAACTCCGATTCCGATTTTGGTCCGACAAACTCACCTCCGTTTCATTCCTAATATGGACTATGCGGCCTACCTGATGGTACAATTGGTGAACGCCAACTGTGAACATCTACTATACCAGACGGAGATGCGTTATCAATCCTGGAGACAAAGTTGAAATGTCTCATGTGCCTCAGTGCCTGTAATCAAATGGGCACACCGGTACCTTACTAGAAGCCCTACTCTCTAAGCAGGAAGTCTGTAGTTTCTTAGCAGTAGAGCACTGCTCTTTTCTTTATTCCTTCATAAGTATCTTTGAACATCCAATAATATCCTACTTATATTCTAAATGTGAAAGTTGTGAGTATGGATGTTTGTTACCATTTCACGCAAAAACGGCTGATCTGATTTGTCAATTAACTCTGTGTGAACTGCCGCGACAAATCACGGCACGGCGGACAGAGCTCCGGTGTGATGTCATGGCTACATGGCGGGTACGATTGTTGCAACCCAGCGCTGGGCACGTCACAATTGCGGCGGTAAGTCCCCTCTTTGAGGAGTGGATAGATAGGCGACACGGCGTCCTCACTTTCCGCCTGACGCAGGTTTTCACCGGGCATGGGTGCTTCGGAGGGGTTCTTGTTCAGGATAAAGCGGGGGGAAACGCCGGGGCGTTTTCTCTTTCCATTGCGAGGATCGTCTGGAGAACACGGTGGAACATACGGTGAAGGTGTGCCCTGCCTGGGCGGAGCACCGCCCTGCCCTCGTGAAGGCGATCGGCGGCGGTGACCTCTCGTGTCCGGCCCTGGTGCGAGCCATGGTACAGAGCGAGAGGGCATGGGAACCGTCACCTCTTTCTGCGAAGCAGTAATGCTTGTGAAGGAGGAGGCGGGGCGCGTGAGGGAGAGGCAGTCTTTGCGCCCTCACGTCCCTAGCCGCCGCAGGAAGAGACGCCCCGGGCATCGGGAGTCGATCGCAGACTCCCGGCCACCGTAGGCGCGAGCTTGCGGGAGGTGAGCAATGGGTAGCTCGGTGCCCGGTAAGGACCAGGCCCGTGTCGACGGCGCGTAGTGTTCCACGCGCGCCTCAAAGAGATGTCAACAAACTGAAGGGGTCTGCTAGGACCGATGCCTGCCAGGGTCGCGAGATTGTTCAAACGAGATACCGTGGCCCTGGCATATGAGTAACTGAAGGAACACGGGTGGGTTTTAGTCAGGAAAAGACTGACACGCCCTCCCGCTCCGCCCAGAGCGGGAGAAGTCATTTGATGATTTCCCATCCAAAAAAAAAAAAAGAAAAACATCTGTGTGAATAAATGTTACGAATGTTTTCATAACATAATTAATTTTTACGGAAGTTTGTTTGATATATTTCGACGTCTGAAACTAAGCTGTAGCCTAGGCAGGCATTTTCCGATTTTCTTAGACAACTTCAGTAAGGGTGATATTATCTACCCTTAAGAGACCGTATACGTAATTTTTCCAAATCTGCAGATTTACGTGATTTTACAATTAAAGTACTGTACTTCTATAAGTTTTAATGCACTTCATGAAACATCATTTCAATTATGATCGAATGAATAAGTTGTTTTTTTTTATTTTTATCGTTAATTTTTAATCGACGATTTTTCAATTGCCGATTGTGATACTCTCGAATTAGGCATGACAGCCCTCCTGGCTCATTATGTTTATGAGTGCTACGAGATACCATAAGTCCGACGATTCATGTTATCTTTAAATACGGGGAGTGTTTATTGATAGCATGCTTTGCTGGAACAGATTAGGTGACCAACACCCTGATAAAGATCTTTAGTACCTAAATCTAAGTAGGTACCTACAAAAACATTTTATTGTTTCCAAACTGACAACAGCTGATCATACCATTAATTACCTGATAAATATTTAGATAATAAGAAGGCTTTCGAAAACTTAATAGTTAGGTATCTAACATACCTAATCGCCGTTTCCAAACTTCGGATTTAACCTTGAAGGCGAATCTCTATCATAAAATTATCATCAATTTGAAGTACAATAGATTACAGGGGAATGATTCGGCCATTTTTGATAATTTCACGTAAATACATGATCAGGCGCCGAATCTTATCACTCAGAGTTCGGACTCGGAAAGAGAGTGACGCGTGTTTCATATTTGAAGTGGTGACAGTGATAAGCTCACGATGGCTACGGTACACGAAATGAAAATTATTTCCGGAGAGGAGATGGTTAGTAATACTTTTTTTAATGATTTTCTTTTCACAACACTAGAAGTTAATTTGAAGGCAAGAGAAACACAATAATAAACGTTTTTATCGTGTTTCTTCCCGGAAAATTCCTGAAACGATTAAGGGTAGAGCCAAAAGAGTAGTGGACTGGCAGAGTGCCAAGTAGTGCTACAAAAGCGATGTAGACTATGCAGAGTGCAATTTCATACGCTTATATGTAGAGCTTTCTATTTTTGTTGTTGTTTATTTGGCTTTGGAAGTTTAGAGGGTTCATAAATATGACTTCAAGTTTTTGTGTACAAATTCTACGCTACTTTTTCCTGTCTTTCCGTGGGTGTCATAAAAAGCGGACAAGGGATTTACTAGAGAATGGGCAGCACCGTTCTCTATGCATTTTATCGCTATAGGTACCTACTGCGACCGCCAACCCGCCTGCCAAGCGTGGCGATAATAGCAAAACCTCCTTTTTCACTACTTTTGAAGTCTTGGTACCGAAGGACTAAAACCATGACCTATGGTTTTGGCTTTATTTGATTAATTCTAACTAGCTACGAATAATATACATTGAATAACGACCTAGGAAGGTTTATAAGTTATTGGTCCTTTAGATATTCCGGACAATGGGTCACTTACCAAGGTTTTTACATAAACTACTGTGTAAAAAATTACAGACTGCGAAAAACAACACGGGATTTAGATTATGACAACATGTTCTTGTGTCTGTTCCGTCTTGTTTATATTTTTGTTGTTGGAGATAACTTCGTTGTTATCAAACAAATAAATAGGTAGGTACCTACTAGAAATGTTACGGAGATTCAATTCCGATAAGTCGGAACTTCCGATTCGACTTCGGTCGATCTATTTCGACTTCGGTTCCTAGTTCAAAGGGAGGTCAAAGCGCACGGGCAGCCACTATTAACGCGTACGAACAAGTTTATATTTGACCCGCGGGGTTTCCCGATTATCTACTGTTAATTTATATGATTAGTATTATTTATAAGATTGTCCTTAAAAATAATTTCTCTTCTGCCTCCGGCTCCGCTTCCGACTTCGATTTCGGATCTGATTCCGGTTCCGCTGAATCAATTTTTAAAATAACGATTCCGGTTCGATTCTTTATTTAAATTAATGTTTGTCCATCTGTTCATAACGGATTCGCGGAGGTTGTATGTAGACACCAAATAGGCTATAATCTCTATAGTAGGCATGGCACAAAAGAGAGGACGCTCTTATAGTTGGCAGTGGGTGGAATATGGCCGCCACTGATGATGATGATGACGCAACAATGTCAGGTATGATTAACGTGACCAGACGTCCCGTTTTGAACGGGACTGTCCCCTTTTATAAATACGAGTCCCGGTGTCCCCGAAATGAACTCCGGGACGCAAAATTGTCCCGTTTTCCGAAAACTTGAGTAGTCGAGTCGGCCGGACGGCCGCCGCATCAGCTGTATTAAAGCAAATTTGTTCCTCTGATAAATATAACTAAACGTTTCGGGTATATAAGTATATTTTTCAATTTGTAACTTTTAAGCTAACTGGCTTTTTCTGAATTACTAACTTTAAAAAAGCGTTTTTTTTTTTTTATATGACTTCCTATTAATTGACCTAAATAAACCAATGTCCCGTTTTGAGTCAAAGAATAAATGGTCACGTTAGGTATGATATGAAACAACATAATGTTTCTAATCAACACGTTATCGGAGATTATGCAATACAATACGTTTTGATATCGGTCGAAAACGTTTTATAGGTGTGTACTACTTAGGCATATACCTATAGGTATGGTAAAATGGTATGTACTTTAAAAAAATACGTACGTACTAGTCGTTTCCCGATATTGAAAAAATTCTTTTGTTTTGGTTTAATTTCTTAAAATGACTTGGGTAACATAACACAACATCGCGCCTTTTAGAAGAAGGGTTGGGCAGAGGTGTACTTATACATACACCCTCATTTCACCAGTTATATTTAACTCCCATCAACCAGACACAAATCCAGTCTCCGGGTTGCTTTTATATGTTAACTGGAAAGATTGGAAGTTTAATGAAGATTGGAAATTGGAAGTAAAACAGACATGTTTATTGTGGCAATGTTTGGACATGACTTAATACTTAATCGCTTAATATTTGAGAGCTTTTTACCTACTTACCTACATATGGTAAGTTACCTTTATGGTGTACCCATTTTTTTTTTACCTAGGTCATGGTCTACCTGTGTGCCAAATTTCATTCAAATCCATTCAGCAGTGTTAGCGTGAAAGAGCAACAAACAAACAAACTTACTTTTGCATTTAAAATATAAAAAGTATTGGTGTTCATAAATAAATTGTGTTGTGTTTATCTACAACTTTAAAAATTTCTTAATCTGGGGTCATTGACGCTTTTATACGATAAACGTAATTTATTCGTTTTTGTTTACAAATATTTTTTATTCAGTCTGTATAAATGTCGGACAAAAGAAGATAAACAAACGAATGACTCGCTTTAAATAGGAAAAGATTTCATTGCTGTTTAATCTTTTGAATTTGCCGCCTATATGCGCGAAGTGTTTTCAGTAGGACATTATTTCCATGAAGATTTGATAGAGATTGAGCCACAAGCATTTTAGCATTATCAGCCTAAAATGTTCGCACAGCTGGAACACTGGGCTCCTCTTTGTGAGAGGAAGTGGGTCATCATCTATTTAATTTGAACGTTAAAATTCCCTCAAAAGCTGATGTGTTCACATGTCTTCGAATTTGTGGTTCTAGGACATGCCGCTTTACTCACCACGAGAGTTGATAATGTTTTCCCAAAAGAACTAAGCAAGACAGGTTGTAAATATAGGTAATAGCGTCCTTGACCCGGCGAATATTTGCCCGTGTTACAATTAATTATATTGACTGGTTTTGTATTTATACAGCTTGTTTTATCGACATATTAATTTAAATTTATTTATGCCGATTTATGTGGTTGTGATTAACGGTGACCGGACTCACAGGCTTGCGGTTAAGTTATGTAGAATTAAGCTAATAGGCGGCTAAATTACGAATGTTGAATAATATGCTAAATAACTAGGTAATGGATTGACCTTTCGCCAAGTTGGGACAGTGCTAGCTGTCGAAATTACTTCGATAGTCTAACTAGTAGGAACATTGATCAAACAGTAGATATTTAAAGTGTAAGAGTCAAGGTAACTTGAAATACATACGTGTTACGATCGCAAATCATATTTTGTTCAACATACATCCTGAAACTGACCTACTTATTGCAAAAAAGGAATAAAATTTAAATTACATGGGCTGCCTTAGGCAGTTGCCTTAACATTTCCCCATTCAACGATCTGGGTATTGCAGGTTCCCTTTAACTACAAAAGTTTTTATTTTTCAATAGCCCATAATTTCGTCCGCGTGAAATTTCTTGTTCTCCCGCCCCACGGCGTCGCATCGCATCGCACGTCCGCTCTATTACTTCGTTTTAGCTAAGCGTCCTTTCTGACTTTTTCTTTTGCTCGGCTCGTAGGGGTCGTAGCGTGTTATACCTGCACTTATACCGTCCTCTAGAATTAGGCAAATCAATTGGGGGTAGGTTGGAAACTACAGAACGCCACCTGCTACGATCCTTTGCTTGGTTTCGACTACGTTTTGGTCCATCTGTGTGACTTTCAGAGAATTACTAATGTTTCTAGCAGCGTTTTCATGAATAAAATACCGAATAATTTAATAAACTATGCACTTCTTACCTTTACTTACCTTTTATTAGTACAAGAAAAGAATTACTATCTGAATGGTTGTCAAATCCAGTTTTAAAAGCTTTAACTTGGCACAATATTTGCTTGACATTAAAACCTTTCAAATCTGAAAACTTGCCAAGAGTTGGCATGATAGTGCTCATTGATTCACCTGCAACCTTTTAGCCAATTTGGCGGGAATTTTCTGGATGCTATCGTTGCTTTTATTACAATCGTTGTAAACCAATCACCTAGGTGTGGTACGTTCTAAATTAAATCCACAGTGGGCTTTCCCTAATATAAGTCCATATGCAATTCGAAAAATCAGAATATATGGTGACAAATCATGCGGCGAATCACATCAACCCCTAGACAAGGAAATTCATGAGCATCATGATTGCTCTAACAAGAGTGTTGCGAAGAAGAAGGTGGGGTATTCCGATGAGCCACAGTGCTACTGTGGAGCCACATCACAGACGATGCTCCACCTCAAGTTATGCTCACTATTGGAGACCTTTGCAAGGCCTACGCTAACGGTGTCGAAGTGGTCGAATCCTGATTTAAGAGGCATTGCGCTAAGGTAGCCCACGAAATTTAAATTTTTCTCGCAATTTGTGCATCAGGAAACTATTTCATGAAATAGTAATGTAAGTCAATGGGATTATTTGAACTTTTGATTTTAATGTTATGATTCTGTAAATACCGTACAGTAACCTGCAAATTGCCAAAATCATTGATTTTCGGCAGGCTACCTTAGCCCTAACCCGATAAGAATCATCGATACGACGAAAAAGAACTACCTAGGTACCTATATATCTTTTTTTTTTTTTTTTCTATAATTGAGACTTTTTAATTATAACATCCGTCTCAGATGGTGTGCTAGTTGCATTTAGTTATAGTCCAGAGTACACTTCAATCGTATAGGTATTATGTCGCTCGGCTTTGATCATGCTTATCATTGGAAGTAAAACAGTCATATTTATTGTGGCAATGTTTGGACATGACTTAATACTTAATCGCTTTATTTGAGAGCTTTTTACCTACCTACATAATTATGGTAAGTTATTAACCTTTATGGTGTACCCATTGATTAATTATACCTAAACTTATTTTTGTTGCAAAAAAGAAAGCTGCTCGCGGCTATGTGCTTGTCTACATAATAATTTTGTAACGAGATTATTATCCTCTCAACTCAGTTTAAAATAAGAACAAAAACTTTGGTCTTTGAAGCTGCAATGCAACCGAGATATTACATAATAAATATTTAATCTATACCTACATGTTTGAATATACATAAATACATATACATAAATACATACATAAACAAACAAAACAAGTAAATATAAAATTGAAGTGTCTGTTTGTAATGTCAAAATAACAACTATTTACTAAAAGCATGTGAAAGTATAATAATTATACATTACTTAAAAGAAAAAACTTTTTTACAAAAAAAAAAACAACCGACTTCCTTAAAAACACTACAAAGTGAAAAATAACTTTAATTTCGGTAGTCGGTGTCTTAGGATCTGTATTTATGGTTTTTTTGCCACCGACTTCCGAAATTAAAGTTATTTTTCACTTTGTAGTGTTTTTAAGGAAGTCGGTTGTTTTTTTTTTTTTGTAAAAAAGTTTTTATTTTTAAATTTTTAGTTGTGGTATTCACCCTGCACTAATTCCAAACAAACAATGCATATTTATGCGATAGCAGAAATCGTGGTTGATTTCCTGTCATTTTTTAAAGAGTTCCGGTGTCTGTCTCCCGAACTCATCATCAGTAGTCCATCTCTAGTGTCTGCTGAGGAATCAATTCTCGATGTCAACGAGTATGTCTATCTAGGACAAGATATCTTCTAACTCCTGATCGATAAGGAGTTGTACCTTCCATCATCAGCTCAACGGAATATAAGAATACAAGTAACGGTCTAAACGTGCCTATAATATTCAAAGAATTATCCCCTAACCTTCTAACCTTTCACTGTAAGTTCCTATATGTACTGTTCACCGATGAGGAGTTCCATGCGGTATCTTCGAAGACTATAATTAGTTCACCACGGATGGATAGATAGAACCAGCAATTATTTTTGATCTTTAGTACAATATCCAAATCACATTACGTGTACTGTTTGTTTTTGAGGAGTTCCTTCGTTTATCTCCCAAAGTATACATCAAATCTTCACAAAATTAATATGGGACCACCTCAGGAGTATACCCTTACGAATAAAAAAAGAATTTTCAAAATCGGTTGACAATTGGCGGAGAAATCGGTGAACATACATTAAAAAAAAAAAAAAAAAAATACATACAGTCGAACATATAACCTCCTCCTTTTTTTGAAGTCGGTTAAAAAGGAAAGGGAGACCTTCGCCCTGCAGTAGGACAATACAGGCTGATTACACTAGTTTACAGTATATCTGTTGCCGAAGAAATTTTAGTTGTTGCTGACTACATATGATATTGTGAGGTTTATAGGTCTCACATCTATTTATTTGCTGGATTGGAGGAACTGCTATTCGGTTCACTTATTAAAACTCACTTTAAAACTTGAAGACGTATTTATTCCTTTAATCAGTCGCCCATGGCGTGGTTCTTACAACTAAACTTAAAAATCGAACATGCCTATACTTATAGTTAAAACACATGGGTGCAAGTTGCGCCGACTGCGTCGAGTTATCCAATTTTCAAGTATCCAATAATATAACTAATTAAGTTTTAGGTTTTTGCGATCGACTCCGAGTCCACCAATCAGAGGCAAGCAAGGGCGTCTCGAGGTTTGGACAGGTTTCGACACGTTCTGATTTGACCAAACTTGACTCCGGAATAGATCGCAATTACAAAGATTCTTAGTTCTAAATATAATAGAATCAAACTATATCTAAACTAACTTAGAGGTGCTATTATTTACATTGATCATACATAGTTACATATTATTACAGTACATAGAATACATATTATCACATACGCGATCTATGCTATGGGTGTCCTGTACAATACACATTATTACCTACTTAATCAATCTATGGGCGTCCTGCACAGATATGCTATTTTCAAAAATATAATTAGAATATTTTTATCAGCTCTAGTTTCTGAGTTTCAGCTATGTAAGTATAAAACAGAAAAAAACATGTTTTACTAACTAAAACTTAATTTAAAAAAGTAATTAATCACTGAGTTCTAAAAAACTTCGTTTTAAAGCTCATGTCTGATGTGTAGACTTTGGAAAATGATATATCAGAGACAAACAATAGTCAGCCATGTTCGTATCCTAGAAACCCTGATAGCGCTTTTTCATGACGCGTAAGTCCTGATGCATACGCTCTCCCTGCTCTTCGCTCATATCTCCAAAATTCGTATTGTTTCAAGCTGTTTATCAACAAGTTTTAGATATCTGAACAAAAGGTGATGATACCGTTTTCTTCGAAAAAATAACTCCGTAATTCTTTACCTCTTTCACGATAAAAACTTATTTTAGTATCTGAGGAAAGCATTGTTTTTTCTTTCAGTCTTGATGCTAATAATTCTGAAGCTTGTTTAGAAAGACTTTAATCTCTTACAAGATCATCTAACTCATTTGGAGAAAAATATTTTAGCTCATTTGACATACCTTCAAAATCAGCATCCTTTAGTGATGAGGTTGGTCCTTCAATGTCTTGTTCTAAGGGTTCAGATATATTTTTAGGCACTGAAGAGTCAGGTGAACGCGCTTACTGGACGTTGAACACAACCAATACTTGGGTATTGCCAATTGGCTCGATCTTAGTGTTTAAACCGTTTACGTTCACGCTACAAAAATAACAGTCTTCGAGATGATTTTGTGCTTTTCGCCAAATAGTCGGTGTTTCAAATTTAAAAGCAATTATTTTACCACTTTTCCATAATCTTAAATATTCCACACACGATTTACAAACATAATTAGGAGCCCAAGACTGCTCATTTTTATCCAAGAGCATCCCAAAATACTGAAAATAGGTATTTTGCACCAACTCTGATATAAGTTTTCTACAATCTTAAAACGCATATTCTTCGCATATATAGCAAAAATGATCTGGATTGTTTAAACAACGTTTCCTTGAACTACTCATGACGCAAAATTTTCAGATACTAATCTTAACACAGTTAAATACGCCTGTTATCGATTAATATATATGCTTCAATGATAAAAATCAAAACCAAAGTAACTGGAGCTGCTCAAAAAAGATTGAGGGCAGATTTGACAAAAAGAAGTCATAAGCGAACATTATCAACCACAAAATTCGCGGCAACAGACAAAAAGTAGATTTTTGTAAACTAGTGTTATTAATTATTAATATTGTACAAGAGAATAGTTGGATGCGAGAAGCACAGAACAGATCGAAGTGGCGGTGCTTGGGGGAGGCCTATGTCCAGCAGTGGACGTCTTTCGGCTGAAATGATGATGATATAAGAGAATAACACATTTTTTAAATGTTATTCGTTTGTCTTTTTGTTCCGGATAATCACCGAAACGGCTGGACCGATTTTGACAGGACCTTTACTGGTAGTTAGCTGGTATTATAAGGAGTAACATAAGCTATAGCACGTTCCTGTGTGACAATTTTCGACATCCACGAGGGCGAAACCGCGTGCACAGCTAGTTAAGTCATAAAATAATTAACACTATGTAGATGCCTAAATCGAAGACTACTTCCTCATTTTTTATAGATCAACTTGAAATGTCAAACACATTTAGTTTTTACTGTCATCTTTAACGATCGTCTTAAAGTTTTCTTCTTTTTTTTGTTGACAAGTAAGTAACAACTTTTAAGACAACTTATTTTTTTGGCCAACTAGTTGTAGTGTATCCTGTGTATGTAATTATAATATTGAGGAGTCACTTAAGCCAGGATATTGACCCTGACATTCTAAATATAGATAGGTATAGGTAGGTAAGTACCTACTACTAAACGAGTATAAACAATTATAGGCCAATCGCTCTAATACCAGTATTATCTAAGGTATTTGAGAAGATAATGCATTCTCGTATGACTCAATTCTTGACTAAACATCAAGTACTTAAAACGGAACAAAATGGTTTACAAAAGAGCAAATCTACAACCTTAGCAGCTTTTAAATTACTTTAAAAAATTACTGAAAATGTAGATAAACGTACACGTACCTGCACTGTGTTTTTCGATATGAGCAAGGCTTTCGACTTTGTTGATCACAATATTCTCCTCACTAAATGTGAACTGTACGGTTTTCGCGGCCTAGAATTGAAGTGGCTGCAAAGCTATCTTTCAAATAGGACTCAATATACAGCGATTTCCGAAATGAATTCAAATAAAGAAGAAGTGCTATGTAAATCTAACATTAGGGGTAACAATACAGGTGTGCCACAAGGTAGTGTTACAGGGTCGTTTTCTTTCTGTTATATATTAACGACCTACCAAATGTTACTAAGCATTTCTACTCACTATTTGCGGATGATATTGCGGTAGTTATCACGGAGAGTAAAATTATTAATTATAATACTGAAATTAATGAAGCGGTTAATGCTATCATAACATGGCTTAGTAATAATAACTTAAAAGTAAATATAGATAAAACCTCCTTCGTT
This sequence comes from Aporophyla nigra, assembly GCA_947507805.1. Taxonomy (NCBI): domain Eukaryota; kingdom Metazoa; phylum Arthropoda; class Insecta; order Lepidoptera; family Noctuidae; genus Aporophyla; species Aporophyla nigra. Next base: position 23,293,698 of record OX382294.1, read on the forward strand.
CAATTCCACAATTGAAAATCTAATTCTGACCTTATGATTACTTATTCCGATCAAAAAATTAAAGAAGCACACGAGGCCATATTTCTTGGTATAACAGTCGACAGTGGCTGTACATGGAAACCTCACTGCTTAAAGGTTACAAATAAGATTAATCGTTTCGGTTTTGCCTTGTGGAGACTTTGTAAAATAGCCAACCTCAAAACAGCCCTCTTAGCGTATCATGGTTATGTGGCTTCAAACATTAGATACGGTATTGTTCTATGGGGAAATTCTGTCCTTATAAATAGGGTGTTTATAGCACAAAAACAATGTATCCGTGCTCTTTGTGATGTGCCACCATTGACTTCATGTAAACCTCTTTTTAAAGATTTAAATATATTAACTGTTCCCGGTATGTATATATTTGAATGCTGTAAATTTGTTAAAATGCACTCCGAATTATTTCAACGTCTTGGAGACAGTGTTACGTCTCACACAAGATATCCTGACAGATTAATTATTCCTCAAATGAAAAGCCAGTTATATCACAGAAGTTGTTTTCCAATGGTCATAAGGATATATAATAAATTACCCAAATTATATAGGGAACTGCCAGTCAATCGCTTTAAAACAGTTTTATTCAAATGGCTTATAGAAAAATCATTATATTCTGGGAATGAGTACCTAAACTATAAGGATTAACATTGATATTTATTACTATTATAATTTGAAAAATGATTGACATTATTATTCTTAATTTAATAACTATGATTTATGTTCGAATTTAATATCTTCATTTATTTAATTAATGTTATCAATTACTTTGCATGCTAGGTTTAGCGAATTGTATTAGATACTATAAAATAACCCGACCATCTGTAATGTACTACAATTCTTGCAAAAAAATAAATTTCATTTCATTTCATTTCATTACAGTGTGTACACTTAAAATGCTGAAAACTAAACGTTAGGTATCATTTTGTAAAATAAAAGACACGAGTGTATAACAAGCTCAATTATGAACCTAAAAGTGTTGTCATAAGAGTCACTTTACAGGCGTGTTGAAAAATAATAAATGATTTTATATCTGTAAGTTAGTACAAACTCTTTTACACATCAATCAGTTATTGTTAGAAATGTTAACGTGTTCATTACCAAGCCTAAAAACGATTAAAATAAAGTAGTAAACAATCATCGGTCAACAACGGTTTCTTAATGAAGACCGTACCTACTTAAAAACAATTAAAATAACAAAGATATGCATACTCACGGCTACATATCGAGCTATACATTTCCAGTGTTAACAGACCTTGCATTGTATAGGTTTTCGGTACAATGACAAGTCAGCTTATACTGGAAATGTATAGCTTGACTTTTCGCCGTGCGTACCTAACCTGCGCAGTGAGTGCGTACTCTAAATTCCAAGAGATTGTTGAACTCATTAACTTTAGCGATGACTCGCAATAGTTATTTCATCACATTTAAAATCTTTTTAACCGGTTTCAAAAAGAGGAGGTTCTCAATTCGACTGTATTTTTTAATCGACTTCAAAAAGAGGAGCATTCTAATTTTGCTGTATTTTTTTAAAATGTTTGTTACCTTAGAACTTTTGACTGGGTGAGCCGATGCTTCCCGTGTGGTCCCATTTTAATTTTATTGAATTTTCTATGGTAGTTTTTGCGTTAGCTTCGATAATACGAATTGAATCCACTTTGTTTATCGTGATGATATTCTAATAATCCTGTCACTGCTATTCACCTGCACCCTAATTGCGAAACGCACAATTTATCAGAATCTGAATGGGATTGAAGATTATTTCTAAACCATTGCGTCATTTGTTCGAATAAATTGTGGCTCAGCAACGTAAATAACGCAATGAATGTTGTTTAACTATGAATATTAAACCAAAACCTACCGATAAAAAGTCTCCGCAATTACCCCTCTGGCTAGCAGTGGTAAAGGAATTAGTGCGGGGTAGATACCATAACTAAAAAGTTTCAAATAAAAACTTTTTTCAAAAAAATAACAACCGAAGTAGGTTTAAGTTATTTGCCACCGACTTCCGAATTAAAGTTATTTTTCACTTTGTAGTGTTTTAAGGAAATCGGTTGTTATTTTTTTGAAAAAAGTTTTTTGATATTGTAGTGTTTTTAAGGAAGTCGGTTGTTATTTTTTTGAAGAAAGTTTTGTCATCAAATGTTTTCCCAGAACTAATGCTTAGATATCTAGCAAGTTGTTGGAGTATAGTATTTTATATGAAGTGAATGTCGAAGTCTCTAGCAAGCTATAAGCTTTATAACCAACTTACTGGGTCATGTAGGTGCCGTAACCTGTCTCCAAAGGCCCATTAGTTTAATTATATACTAGTAGGGACAGCAAAAGCGCAACCATGTTACCATGTATTCTGTAAAAGATTCTGAACCCCTGCGTGAAAATTGATCGTAGGTTAATAAAGAAAAAAATGCTGTTCCATATTCATGTGAATCAGTTGTTTTCTTTTTTATAACTGACTAAAAATTTCTATATTTGGGGTTCTAGAATCTTGTGCTGAATTCATGGTTACAGTTTCCACGTCAATTTCCCTACCACTCTGTATATAAGACCTCTAGATCTTTGTTGTTCCCTGGCAACCTACTTTTATAGGCTCGCAAATAGGCTTCTGCCACGAAAGACCCTTATTGCGTATCACACTATCAATCACGATTCGAATAATTTTGCAGGATATTAATGTTAATTCATTGCTTCATATGTTCGAAAAATATGTCTCCTCAACAACGTAAATAACGCAATGAATATTGTGTGTGTACGTATCAGTGGTATAATTTTCGACCTGCACGCGGGCGAAGTCACTGGATAATGGTATCAAGGCATGTTCGAGAGAGTTAAGTTACTATCTTGGCACACTATCCTAGTCGAGTTTCCATATGAATACCTAAACAATAAGATACATATTTCCCCTGAGGACCGCAAAATGCTTATTTTCAAACAGACGACATTTATTTACCCCTTTATTATTTACTAGCTTGTGCCCACCTTTTTGTCTACGTGGTAGCCAACTCTATAAAGACTATGGCAGTCGTCAAATGTGTATTTCCTGACAGTGAAAGAATTTTAAAACTTAAAGAAACGCGAAAAAATGAAACAAGAGGCTTATAAAAAAAGATGTTAAGTGCGATGAAAAAAACTAGATTTAAAGTGTGTCTCACGGCTGCTCCAAAGAGGCCAAGAAACCGGATCCAGTACTTAGCTTCGCTTCCTCCTACATCCGAATTTGCATACTTTATCTCTTTGATTAGTGTAGATATTATTAATTTATTTTCAGCCTATGTTGTCCCACGACGGGCTCTGTTTCTACTTTCCACTCCTCTCTGTCTTGAGCTAGTGTTGACTATTAACACTAGGCTGAGAATCAGCAGTTTTCGAACGTCAAACTTAGGTAAGGTAGTCACCGAAAATGCCCGAGTTCGGAAATTATCGCGCGGGAACGTACTATACTGGGATGAAAAGTGTCTTATTAAATGTGTTAACCGAGGTTATAAACTAGCCTTGTGCCATTTTCATCCAATTCCGTTCAGTAGTTTTTGCGTGAAAGAGTAACAAACATTCATACATCCTCACAAACTTTTCCATTTAAGTAGGAATGAACGCTTTTAGACTTTGAAATAACCACTTCGCTAATTTAATACATTTTCAAATAGATTGTCTATTAGCGACGACGATCGTCAATTGTTTGGTGTTAATAGCGAAACGGTCCATGGAGCCGCAGTTACGGTTTACTTGAATATTTTGAACTCTGACCGGCGAAGGCGGGGTAGCTGCGACACACACTATCAGTAGGAATCGCTTTCATTATGACAGTTCAACACAGCGACCATATGGTCGCTGGTTCAACAACATTCATCGCGTTATTTACGTTGTTGAACGGACAAATGTTTCGCACATATGAAGCAATGGATTAGCAGCATCCTTTAAAACGATTCAGATTGTGATTGATAGTGTGTTACGCAAGCAGGGTACGAAAATGACGTCAAATAAATAGTTGAAAAAGTAACTTTTGAAAAGATAATAATTTTAACACTGGCACGAAATCTTTATTACATTTACAATAATGCCAGCAAGCCTATTCATAGCCTGTAACTGTGTTCACATTGTGCAATATTTAAAAATAAACAAATTGAAATTACAAACTGCGTATAAAAGGTGAAAATCGTTAAGAATATCGCCAAAAACGACCGACAACATTCACTTTTTCTTCGAAATTCATACGGTTTTGGTCATTTCTCTAAAGTTTAATTTTTAACAAGGACCTCGCGAATGATGCAACTCACCTTGGCATCACCCTTATAGGTATTATTCGACTTTGGTATCGAACTAATAATATTGTTATATACTGTTATCGGAAAACCATAAAACATGTTTTCACAATACCTTCTCCTAGAATGGCTCGTTTCGCCTTGATCTCACTATTTAGGTTTGATACTTCATCTTACAAGAGTTGGTCTTTTGTCCCGACTTCGCGATTCTTTCGTCATGCCCTTTTATTTCTCCAGTTAAACATTTAATTTAGATTTTGCTGCAGACGAATCTCACTTCTCTTCTCAATAAAACTTCTTCCAAATAACGACCAGAAAACTGCTCTATAATATTCCTTCCTTCACCTCTTACTTTCCCAAAAATAAAGCAGTAAAATAAAGGCCTGAATCGATCTTTGCGGTTGTTATAATTTAACCGCCAGCCCCTCTCACGACCATAGAAATATAAATCTTTCTTGTATACTCACAACACAACGAAAGCGCCTCATCCACTAATCCAACACATTTCTTCAACAGGACACCAAAGAGGAAATAAAAAAAAAGCCGAAGAATGACGCGGATGCGTTGGAGGCTGTCCTCAGTCACGTGGGGGACATGGGGCGGTACCAGAAGTTCCTGTTCGCCTTCATGATGCCCTTCGGCATATTCTTCGCGTTCATCTACTTCGTGCAGATGTTCATAGCCGCGACACCACAGAAGCACTGGTGTAGCGTGCCGGAGTTGGCGCATCTGGATATGGAAACCAGGTTTGTGGATAAGTTGGTGGTGGTTGCGTAACACACTAACACTGTTGATCACATTGTGAATAATTTTGAAGCAATTTGCTAATTCATTGCTTTATTTGTTCGAAAAATGTGCCTGTCAAAAACGTAAATAACGCAATGAATGTTGCTGAACTGTCAAATGAAAGCCATTCCTACTCTTAGTGTGTTGCGTAACTAACCCGTTGGCCCAATGATCTTGAAATCAAAATAAAACCCAAGTAACAATACATTATTGCGCGGGATTTGTGTACTTTTAAAGACAACAGCGATTACGGACAACGTTTAACTTGATAACGTGTAAACTAGCGTTACCAAAACCATACATAGTTTAGAAACTAAGTACTATATTTACATCAACTAAAAGAGATGGATCTATGGAGTGACGAATTTAGGACATGTTAGAAATAAGTTTCAAGGTGGTGCCACTTACAGAAAAGTTGGAAGGAAATCGTTTGGCTTGGTATGGGCATGTGATGAGGAGGAAAGAAACGCATGTGAATAAAAGCGTGATGAAAATAAGTATAGAGAGCAGAGCAGTGGTGGCCCAGTGGTAACGGCCGCCACTTACGAGTTGTAGGTCGTGGGTTTGAAGCGTCTTACTCTGGCAGGTACTTTGTGTAAATTATTTTGTCACCACTGATCTCAAAACCTTGAAGAAAAAAAAGGTTATGAAATGTCCTTTATAAGAGTCCTGTGGACTTAGGGGGAGGGGGTCTAGTCCACATACATAATGAAACGTATAGACCTAGCCTTTCAGGCCTAACGCAACTTCCTTTGTTTGTTTCTAGCTCATTTTCTCTTGTATGCTTAGTGAGTCTGGTAAAAGATGAAATAGGTTTTGTTTTGTTGGTAATGAATATTCAAGATGTTAAAATGTTTTAGGGCCTATCTATGTGCAAGGATAGTGATTGTAGAAGTATGGTGGTCCCCATTTACGATAATATATATAGGGAGCATGACATCGACGCGTAAATTGTAATGAATTTAATGAATTTGGCACATGATACTAGGCGATACTAACGTATATATTTTTTGTTAGTAATAAAAACAAACAACTAATTCACAGAAAATGCAATACCTGCGCGGTCAAAATAATAAACGAAAAATTTCTACACTGGTGGGTTCCGAAACATGCGCAGAATCCATGGTAACCACACCCTAATTGTGTAACACACTATCAATCAGAATATTAATCATTTTGAAGGATATTTCCAATCCATTGCTTCATGTGTTAGAAAAATTCGTCTGCTCAGCAAGGTAAATAACGCAATGAATATTACTGAACTGTCAAAATGAAAGACATTCCTACTGATAGTGTGTTATGCAATTACGCCGGTGCTACGTTAGCAATAAGTAAACAATATGAAGATAAAATCGATCCACGTGTCTGTAGATTATATTTAGCCAAAACTTTTCGTACCTAATACCAATTCAAAATACCTATTCAAAACACTTGAGATATGTAGATGTGGTAATGACAGATATATGTTATTTCAGACTATGTGACAGCTTTGAGAAATGTGTTGCAAATATTACGAAACAAGTGCTTCAAAAATACGTTAACAATGATTTGATTTTTTTTTTGTCTTGTCTAGTGGGAATTGAGATGGCAAAAAAACTACGGTGCAATCATTTAGGTACAAAATGACACAACAATTCATTTGAATGAATCACTTTGCTATTTTTGGTAGGAAGTCGTTTTATTTGTGGGGGAATAGTTCGGAGAGTTAGTAAAGATTATATTTATGGGTGTAATAAATGAATAAACGAATGTGTGAATAAAAGAACATTCTGAGACAAGGCCCATTCCTCCAAAGACAATCTCTTGCTCTAATGTACTGACTTCACATGATCTGACCAGCACCCTAATTTTAAGTCGTTTGTGGTACGAGTTCCAACCCACCATCTACAGACCTGCCTGAGAGAGGACTTTTGGCCGAAAGGTGTCCTGTATCGTCGTTTCCGAGGACGGTTATGCGACACCACGCAGCGGAACACGACGCCGTCATCATTACGTGTTTAGTGATAGTTTAAGTTTTGTTTTTATAAAATATGTATTAGTTTATAGTTATTGTTTTATATTATTTGTTTATTGTGTTTTTATGGGCCTAAGTTGCCTGAAATAAAGGATTGTATTGTATTGTATTGTAACACACTATTAATTAGAATCTGAATTATTTTGACACTACTCCTTTCTTTCATGTTCGAATAAATTGTTTGCTTAGCAAGGTAAACAACGTGCAACGCCATGAACGTTGTGGAACTATCAAAATTAAAGCGATTCCACTGATAGTGTAGTATTACCCAATTATCCCTCAACATTATAGCGTCGTATATATTTGGAGTCGAATATTGGAAATAGTTTTGAATCTGGTTTATTGGTCGATAGGTATTGAAATGACAGACTCGAAGGTGTGCATAACTCAAAAATTACGAATTTTGAGTTAGTTCCCTTTAGATCTAGGGGTGCGATATGTGTAGTTGTGAAAAGGCTTTGCAGATGATGATGATTGGCAAACACTTCTAACTGTGTATTGCAGTGTAACGGCTAGGGCTTCGTAGCTGCACTGGCCACTCACTTACAGGTTAGTGTTTAGAGATCAAATCAACATTTTTCAAAAAGTTCATACATTATACATTACAAAGACATTATAATTCTTATAGCTGTAGGTTAGATCGCATATAAGGTCTGATTCTCTATTCTGAACACTATTTTTCTTGGGAATAACAGTCGCAGGTCAACCTGTGAGGTTGTCGACTGCTTAACCGAACTCGCCTGTGGCTACCTTAATAAATTAAGGCCCCCCGAAACTTAGAACTAGAGCGACTACTCGCTAAGGGGACCCCCTGTGGGGTACAGACCTCGGCTTAGGGCATCGCTGGTATAGGGCAGCAAGAGACGGGCTGGATTAGAATGAAGTTCTGGGCACTTTCACACTTTTAGTTAAGAAAAGTACCGTCCTTGGTTTCATGAGACGCAAGAGGCCGGGCAGGTCTTCGAAGGGCCGCAGTAATTGTGCGTTGGTAGCAGGTCGTAGGACGCCGGTGGAGCACAGATTAGCTACGCGTGCAGCAGGTCGTTCAGAGCAGCGTGTGATATGTAGATGCTCTGCCCACAGCCGTGTCGTAGAACCCCTAGGTTGGAGCATACAGAATACTAGTGTATGTATTCCCTGTAGTACAGCAAGCGGATGTTCAAAATGTTTTTAGATGATTAGTGTTGTTCGATGATTCTAGTGATGTGCTTAGCAACATATTGTGCCGCTCGACTATTTACCGTTGGGACTACACCAGCACAATATTCAGCCAAAGGAAAAGCTTCGATATAGTAGGTGTGGGTGTAATACTGATAACGTGATAACTGATAACGTTATCGCCGAACGTTTGTATGTTACTCATTACGAAAACATTAGGAATTTGGATGTAATCATCGTATTTATAAACACTATCTACTTAATCGCTAAATCACAGCGCAGTTTATCAGAACATCGCAATGGTCATTACTACTGATATCTACTGCCTACTTTGATTTAGCAATGACACCTAATTACGTTAGTACAGACGCCAGCACATCAAGCTACCCGAAACTGTAAAATTTTGCCAATCAATCTTGAACCTAATACTATAGCGATAAAGTTGAAAACCTATTAAAGAAATTTGACGGATTGTAGTAGCTTTATGTGCTGGCGTCTGTACCTACCTAAAATTATCATCATCATCATCATTTCAGCCGAAAGACGTCTACTGCTGGATATAGGTCTCCCCCATGCATTGCCAAATTGACAGGTACCTTTTTTTGGGGGGTATTTCAAAATTTCCACATATGGCTCGCGCGGGTTGGCGATCGCGGTATAGTGATAAAATGCAAAGAGAACGCTGCTGCTCTTCTCTAGTAAGTCTCTTAGTCGCCTTACAATGGGAAGAAATGGAGTTATGCCCTTCTTTACGTCAGGCACCAAATGGGATTTAATAATTGAGCTAATATTCAATCAAAGACTGCGTCGTTGGGCTAGTGGCCGCAAGCTACTGCCGTGCATGAGGGTTCGATTCCCAGGTCAAGCAGAATTTACGAAAAAAAAAAAAAGTCATTTATTCAAACTAGGCTGAGAGTCATAACTTTTTGAACGTCAAAGTTACATAAGACAGTCCCCCCAAAACGCCCGCCCTTCGACACTTCCTAGTGCTTTAGCTGGGAAGAAGAAGTGGCGGAACAAACTCACCAGCAGCACAGCTGTCTGTTAAGTTAGAAGAACTTGATTCTATACAATATTGTGTAAGTTATTAATATTATAAAACAAAACATACATTATTCGCCATATATCAGCTAGCACACGCCAATATACCAACAAAACATTGAAAACTAAACTCAAGCTGAAATAAATAATAAAACAAAATCGTAAACAGAACTTAAAACCTTAATAAAGCCTCCAGGCATAAAGGGCGTGCCTTTTAATTTCATATACACAATATATGAAATTAAAAGAAAATAAAAATAAATTAACAAAAGCAGTTAAATAAAAATAAAACAATTATATGAACTACCCATACCTATAAACTGTCAGCGGAAGACTAATTCTGGATTGAAAGAACATAAACATTGTCTTGAGTTGATCACAGCGACCAACTATCCTTATCGTTTAAGTAGTCATTGATAGAATTTTACTTTAGCTTTAAACTCATTAAACTGCAAATCTAGCAAAGCAGAGGGAAGCTTGTTATAAAAGGTAATACCAAGACCAACAAAAGAATTATGAACCTTATGAAGCCGGTGAAGCCGGGAGCACGTAGTTTATCCCTACTTCTAGTATTAATATTATGAATATCACTGTTTTTAGTATACAAGTGCATATTTTGCCTAATATATAAGATGTTGGCGAAGATGAATTGTGATGCCACCGTAAGAATACCAATATCTTTAAACAAATCTCTCAGAGAAAGTCTAGCACCTAAAAGCAGCAACAAAAATATTTTGAATATCCGCGGCTTTGCCCCACAGCATAATGCCGTAGGACATTATGCTATGAAAATGACTAAAATAGACTAATCGAGCTGTATCAACGTCCGTGTACTGTCTAACTTTCCTTACGGCGTAGGCGGCCGAACTGAGCCTTCCCGCTAGGCTTGATATATGTGATCCCCATTGAAGTTTGGCGTCTACCGTTATGCCCAGAAAAACTGCCGAGTGTACAGTTTCAAGCACCTCATTATCTAAAACGATATTGGGTCCCAGATTCCTAACATTCGGTAAGGAGAACTTTATACATTTCGTTTTCTTAGCATTAAGAACTAGGTTCATCATTTCAGCCGTAAGACGTCCACTGCTGGACTTAGGCCTCCCCCAATTTGGGGGGCTTTGCCATAATCGCCACGCTTGGCAGGCGGGTTGGCGATCGCAGTATGGTGGTAAAATGCATAGAGAACGCTGCTGCCCATTCTCTAGTAAGTCCCTAAGTCGCCTTTTACGACACCCACGGGAAGAACTAGGTTATTTGTGGTAAACCAGCCATTGAGAGCGCACTATTCACTTCATCAAAATCTTTTCTATTCTTGTCTACTTTAAAGATAAGTGAGGTATCATCAGCAAATAGTACAATGTCACAGATATTCTTTAAATAGAATGGTAAGTCATTAATATACACTAAGAATAAGAATGGACCCAGTATTGCACTTCTCTATCTGAAATTTTTCAGTAGCAGCCTAGAGTCTGGATACGTCCCCGGTTGATGACAATGGTCGCCCCCTATTACATGGGACAAACAAACATAACTGGCGAAATGAGGGGACATTGTAGGTACTATCTCTTCCCAATCCTTCGAACAAACAAGGCGTGAAATTTTAAAATTAAAATTGGAACAGCAAAAAAATTTAAGAATATTACTCCTAAACATTAAGTGAGATTCTAAAATCAAATAGGTATATAGAACAATTCGTCAATTTAAATTGACACAAAATTATTCGATAAAAAAAAGAAGCAGTGATCTTTGTTGCTGACCGGCGCCCTAATTGCGAAACGCACTAGGTATTTATCAGAATCTGAATGGGATTAAAGATTATTTCTAAAACATTGCGTCATTTGTTCGAATAAATTGTCGGCTCAGCAACGTAAATAACGCAATAAATATTGTTTAACTATCTATATGAAACCAATTCCTACTGATAGCAAGTTACGCAATTACCCCTCTGATCATACTTGTATTTTTCTTTTGTATGTTCTTCCTTCTTATCGTCTGCACATCGAGAATTGTCAGCCCGAAGGCTGTGATAAGTATATGAGTATCTTTCTATCAAGATATGTACAATCAAGACAAATCCAATGTCACAATAGAGCTTTATCAGATAAATTTATAATCTTACCTTCAAATATTTTTACAACACAAAATCACATCAGTTTCATGAATGAGTTGACTTCAGTCATTTCAAAATCATTTGTAAAAACACTACTAAAAAAATACAATAAAATATAAGCGGTTATTACAGAGCTTTACACAAGACTTTAACAAGCAAGCAAGCATAACTTAGAACTATTTTCAACCAATAAAATGGCTTTAAACTACACTGGACAGCAAATAAACCGGGCCACTTCTACCTTGGAAATCTAAATTCGATTTTCTCATAAAGTATAAAACTTACAACTATCAAAGTTATACCTACAGAAAGTGCGTATAAGGTGAGTAAAATGAAAGGAAACTCATTGGGATTACTCAATCCACGAAGTGTTTATTAAGGATTTTACAAAGAAGAGTCGTTTTCCAGTCGTGTTAATCGTTAGAAATCTAAAACTTGAAGCTAGAAACAAAGTAAAATTTAAAAAAAAGATTTCGGTATTCAGTATTCTCTCCCCTTGCTTGGATCATCACCATCATCATCATCACTTCAGCCAAAAGACGTCTTCTGCTGGACAAAGGCCTCCCTCAATTTGGGGGGGCTTGCCATAATCGCCACGCTTGGCAGGCGGGTTGGCGATCGCAGTATGGTGGTAAAATGCATAAAGAACGCTGCTGCCCATTCTCTAGTAAGTCCCTTAGTTGCCTCTTACGACACCCACGGTAATAAATGGGATAACTGCCAGCATTCTCATATTCATCGACCTCACGAACCTGGTGATGAAATCTTGAGGAATTGCATTCCACTTCTCTTCAATTGCGATTCGCAGCTCTGGAAACCTTGTTGGAACAGGTACCCGGGCTCAAACCCGACGTTTAAGCTCATCCTTTCATTTTAATCATCATGAAATGCACTCTCTGTAGGTATATTTTTGATTGTTGTAAGCTTTATACTTTTTGAGAAAATTGAATCAGACTTCCAAGGTAACAAGTGGCCTAGTTTATTTGCTATCCAGTGTAGTTTTAAGTAATTAATTACGTAATGTTTAACTGTTGAGCCAGGTTCTGTAATAGGCGCCTTAGAGAGCACATTAATAGAACCGTCATGGCGCCGGATACCAACGAATATCTGTGACTTTAGTTTCGGGTAACAGCCGGAAAGTCTGACGGTCGGACCTCTAGTATTTGGAAATGGGTTTTGGGGTCAAATATCTGTTTCTGTAGCTGGTTGGCTTTTTTTTTCTGGATGGGAAATCATCAAATGACTTCTCCCGCTCTGGGCGGAGCGGGAGGGCGTGTCAGATTTTTACTGACTAAAACCCACCCGTGTTCCTTCAGTTGCCCATGTGCCAGGGTCACGGTATCTCTTTCGAACAATCTCGCGACCCTGACAGGCATCGGTCCTAGCAGACCCCTTCAGTGCTGCTGACATCTCTTTGAGGCGCGCGTGGAACACTACCGGTCCTTACCGGGCGGCGAGCTACCCATTGCTCGCCACCCGCAAGCTCGCGCCTACGGTGGCCGGGAGTCCGCAATGAACTCCCGACGCCCGGGGCGTCTCCTCCTGCGGTGGCTAGGGACGTGAGGGCGCAGAGACTGCCACTCCCTCACGCGCCCCGCCTCCTCCTTCGCGAGCATTACTGCTTCGCAGAAGGAGGTGACGGCTTCCCATGCCCTCTCGCTCCGTACCATGGCTCGCACCAGGGCCGGACGCGAGAGGTCGCCTCCGCCGATCGCCTCCACGAGGACACGGCGGTGCTCCGCCCAGGCAGGGCACACCTCCACCGTATGCTCCACCGTGTCCTCTAGACAATCCTCGCAATGGAAACACCCGGGCGTTTCCTCCCGCTTTATCCTGAACAGGAACCCACCGAAGCACCCATGCCCGGTGAGAACCTGCGTCAGGCGGAAGGTGAGGACGCCGTGGCGCCTCTCAATCCACTTCTCAAAGAGGGGACTTACCGCCGCAATTGTGGCGTGCCCAGCGCTGGGTTGCGACAATCGGACCTGCCATGTCGCCATGAGATCCTGCCGGAGCTCCGTCCGCCGTGCCGCGATTTGTCGCGGCAGCGGAGTTTCGCCCCGGCGTTTCGCCTCCTCGCGCCACTCCCACATGTGGGCGAGGACCTTTGCCTCCAGATCCCATGGCGGCACTCCGGCAAGGAGGCTCGCCGCCTCGCAGGAGACCGTGCGGTATCCCCGGACTAGCCGGATGGCCATGACCCTTTGGGCCGCACTCAACCGGCGCGCTGGGCGCAGCCTCAATGAGGGCGCCCACACCGGTGCCCCATAAAGGGCCATGGACCGCACGACCCCCGTGTAGAGCCTCCGGTAGGAGGCGTTTGGACCCCCCAGATTGGGCAGGAGCCGCTTTAAGGCAGCCCCAGCCCGCTCCAGTCTGGGAGCCAAACGTCGGAAGTGCTCGTAGCTGGTTGGCTAACTTACAACTATTTGTAGGTATGTACAGACGCACATCAAGCTACCCTAACCTGTAAAAATTTCGCAATCAATCTTGAACCTAAAACTTTAGCAATAAAGTTGAAAATCTATTAAAGAAATTTGACAGATTGTAGTAGCTTGATGTGCTGGCGTCTGTACCTTATGATAAAGCATTAAGAGGGCGTAAACGATTTTTTTCTGATTCTGCTGATTTACGTGATTATACAGTTAAAATACTGTAGGTATTTCTATACGTTTTAATGCACAGTATGAAATATTGTTTCAGTTATTATCTAGGTTTAGAATCATGTACTGAGTAACAGCACCTTAATTTTGTAGGACTATCAATCAGGCTCTGAAACATTTTGAAGGATATTGCCAATCCATTGATCTAATGTTAAAAAAAATTGTCTGGTTAACAAAGTAAATAACGCAATGAATTTCGTTGAACTGTCAAAATGAAAGCCGCTCCTATCGTTAGTGTATTACGCAATTATCGCTTTTAGGTTTTGAGTATGTATGTATGTGAAGGGTTTAGGAGTAGAGTAGAGGAAGACCAAAGATATGATGTATGGATTGTGTGATAAGATAAGATACGTAGAAAAGGGTTGGATATTGAGAGAAAGGGTGACATGCTACGTCCACCTCACATTCATTGGTATACGGAAAGGAAGGTAATGGCTCGGCTGACCACTAATTTACCTGAATTTAGCGTTATTGCGGTCGATAGGTAACCTAGGTTGCTGTCATAATCTTGATATCCACATGGTCAAATTGAGGGTTAGTAATGTAAAAATAAAAAATCCATAAAAGAAATAAAATCCATCATTGGATGGCCAAAGGTAATCGATCACCTGTTTTTGTAATTTTTGTTGGACCATAGATATTTTTTACGGATTTCCAAAAACCGTCGTTACAGTCGTATGTCATTTGAAGTTTTGAACAAAGTTGGAACCTTGAAAAAAAAAATATTAAAAAAATATTTCATTCGTTTTCTATAGGTATCAATACCCAACACGTGGGCAAAATACCTATTGCCAATTTGACCCTGAATTTCATAAGTTATCAAAAAGGTAACAATCCTCTCCATTCCAGACGAAATCTATCGGCGCCAGGTGCCGCCACCGGCGAGTGGGACAAATGCGCCACCTTCGACGTAAACTGGACGCAAGTCCTCGAGACAATGACCCCCCCACCTCCAGGCACGCCCACCATACGCTGCCAGCACGGGTGGGACTTCGAGCTGGTTGATATTCCTTATGCTACTGTTGTTAGCGAGGTAAGATTCTTTTATCCTTTATTAAGAACAAAATTCGTAATAATACGTACAGTCTAACCTAAAAGATTGAGTACTTATTTAAAAGCAATTTGACTCGGAACTCATTATTTTACGTAATGGGTTATGTTGGAAAGGTTGGAACTAAGGTGGGTGAAAAATGCATTCCTGCGTTTTTATTTCTTGTCTTTACTTTTTTGGCGGATTAGACATTGCCATATGTGTTAAAGTTTATGAAACCTAAATTATCTAAATAAAACAGCTCTTCACGGGAAGAGCCTGCCTTTACATAGGTATGGTCAGCCACGAAAGTCTATTAACACAGTCACGTTTCTACATCATCAAAGACGATATAATAATGATTCGATGTAAGGCAATGTGGCAATGTGTACCGTGTGGGGCCGGACGTAAAGAATATCACCACCCCATTTCTTCCCGTGGGTGTCGTAAAAGGCGACTAAGGGACTTAATAGAGAATGGGCAGCAGCGTTCTCTATGCATTTTACCACCATGCTGCGATCGCCAACCCGCCTGCCAAGCGTGGCGATTATGGCAAAGCCCCCTAAACTGGGGGAGGCCTAAGTCCAGCAGTGGACGTCTTACGGCTGAAATGATGAAGGCAATGTGGTAATTTTTGTGGTAATTTTAATTATTTTGCACAATCTTTAAAATAAAAAAAATTGGCTTAAAATTCTATCGACTTTGTTACTGACCGTACCCACTTTACTGAGGCGCAGTGGGGTTTGATAGAAGCATCGTTTTCATCAACGAATTTCCACGTTCTTTGCAAAGTCATCGGTTGACCTTGTGGGAGGCCTACCCATACACAGAAAAACCTATGCCTAGAAGGATAATTCTCAATAATGTTCTCTACTATTCCAGAGAGGCTGGGTATGTGAGCACGCTGGTAACGTGCCGATGGCGCAGGCTGTATTCTTCGCGGGAGCCTTCATGGGCGGCTTGATCCTCGGTTGGCTGGCTGACCACTTCGGCAGAGTACCCGCTGTGATCGGTAAGATAGCGACAAAGACCATTTCAGACACTAATTCACATGGTCTTCACATGATCTGACCAAGATTATGTCTGGATTTTAAAATAGACTGTTACCACTGAGTTTGTTGCGGCCTTTCTTTTCAAAGTAGCCAACGTCTTCTAGTGTTAAAAATATTATTGACGTTTAAAAGTATTTCTACAATCCTTGTCACAGAAATACAATCATTCATCGTTACCACTTGCCGTTTTCGGCAGACGAATACAAATCACGTGACTGTTCAAGGTACCTACTTTAAATTCCCAATATTATTATGCTTGAAAGACGCAAAATTAAAGATAATTTCCGTTTACACAACGCAATTTTATATCAAAACACGATCATATTGTCTGCTTCATCCGCGACAGATGTTTGTTATTAAACAACGCTGTGTCCGCATGTTTCATTATGTATTGTGGATGTGGGAATCAACGCGACATTCTGTGTCACATTTTTATAAACATTTGTTTGTTTTTCAGACATTAACGAGTCGGTAAACTATTGTTGACGTCATTTGGAGTCTTGTGACATAGTTTATGTGAAGCATCTGCTGACCGAAATGGCTGATAATTTTGGGAATTTATTTACTTTGGTTCTTAATTTTATTGTTCTAATAGCTTTTGTCTGCGGTTTCGCCCGCATATATTACTTTAATTCTGTAAAACACTGGTCTCATATGATTCTATTGGCATACGCCAGTAAAGATTCCTATTGACATGACTTTTCCGATATCTTCAACAATCATCTTTACATTTCAGCCCTACCTCATGAAATCATGGGTCACTTCCTCCATTGGTGAAAACAGTATGAAAATTCGTTCGGTTGTTTTTGATATGTCGCGTTCAGACACGCAGTCTGACGTGGCGAGGGATTTCGTTTTATAATACGTATTGTTAGTTATTGTGTTTCCTTCAAATTCAAAATTAATTCGTGATATATAATTAAGTATATAAGTTTAGCCCATGGTGTTACAAATGAAAAATATCGCATCACTCTCTGCCTTCTGTGTACCCTCTTAATGGCAATCACCTCGCCCCCTATTACATAGGACTTAACAGGCGAAATATATGTAAAAGGTGCACCACTGCTTAATCTTTGGAGGACTGCAAGCTTGATGTTATGTAAATTCAAGTAATTTTTATTATTTCCAGCTGCTAATGTGATCGGTGGTATTGGCGGCATAGCGACCATCTTCACTACGAGCGTGTGGGACTTCGCGCTCTGCCGGTTCCTCGTCGGCATGTCGTTTGACAATGCGTTCATGATGACATACATTTTGGGTAAGGCTGTCATGAACTAAGTAACTAACATTTTAGACAATGCAAAAAGACCTGATTTTAGACAATGCAAAAAGACCTGTTGCTTATGTCCAACCATATTGGACAACAGACCAGTGGTGGTCCAGTGGTAACCGCCGCGACTTACGAGTTGTAGGTCGTAGCTTCGAACACACAAGTAAAGTGCCTGCTTGGGAGGCACTTTACTTGTGTAA
The DNA here is from genome assembly GCA_947507805.1 of Aporophyla nigra. Lineage (NCBI taxonomy): Eukaryota > Metazoa > Arthropoda > Insecta > Lepidoptera > Noctuidae > Aporophyla > Aporophyla nigra. Next base: position 23,311,314 of record OX382294.1, read on the forward strand.
ATTACTTTAATCACCACTGCTCTCAAATCGGTGAAGGAAAACCTCGTGAGGAAACTTTACTTATCGTGGCGAAGCATTAGAACCAAAGTTCGAAGACATGTGACATCTACCAATCCGCACTAGGCCCACGTGGTGGATTACGGCCCACTCCTCTCACCGAGAGAAGGCCTGTGTCCGAGCAGTAGGTCCATTACTATGGCTGCTGATGATGATGATAATATTGTACAACATATCCGGCGAAATGTGGGTGTACTAATAGGTACACTTCTGCCTTATCCTCGGTGATCATAGGCGTGATATTATAGTATTCAACCGCTCCAAGCGGCGATGTTTAGGGGAGGCCTATTTGCACTAAGAATGTCTTCCTAACCTATCTCAATTGCCTACGATGCCAGATAATAACTATAGGTACATCAAGGTGCTACGCCAATTATGTCAATCCTACTCCATGACTAGACTAGAATCCTATAGAGGCTTGAGGAATACGTTACCAAGCCCACTGATCCTCTATAGAAAAGTGAGGATAGAAGATCCTCATTTTCAAACGGGGGCTGTGTCTAGTTTCGGCTGAAATAATGTTGATATTGGACAATTTGGGCACGTATTCTCAGTGGCACGCGTTGCTTTTCTGTATAGGTAGGCCAGCCTGATTTTGTCTAGGCAGACAAACGCGGGTTTCTTTTAGTTATGATAATTTAGTTACTTTCTTAATAATTTCCGGACAAGCTTTAAAATGTAATTTACAGCCTAATGGTGATTTTTCGAGGTAGGCACTGCTCAAGTGCCTATATGCAATGCCCGCCACTGTGTATTTCCAATATACCCCAATTACTGGGGCATAAATCCAACACTAATCTAGACACCTTAAAAATAACACAACCATAAAACAGTTGACGTTCCGTGTGGTGCCGGACGTAAAGAATAGCACCACTCCATTTCTTCCCGTGGGTGTCGTAAGAGGCGACTAAGGGACTTACTAGAGAATGGGTAGCAGCGTTCTCTATGCATTTTACTACCACACTGCGATGGCGAAGCGTGGCGATTATGGCAAACTCCCCCAAATTTAGAGGAGGCTTTTATCCAGCAGTGGACGTCTTTCGGCTGAAATGATGATGATGAAGCAGTTGACTATATCTTGCCTTCTCTTCCCAGTACTGGAGTACGTGGGTCCCCGCCACCGCACATGGGTGGCCAACATGTCCATCGCTCTATACTTCGGGTTGGGTTGTCTGTGCCTGCCCTGGTTGGCGTTGTGGATCAGTGACTGGAGGAACCTGCTGTGGTACACGTCGACGCCAATGTTGCTGGTCGTGTTCGCGCCTTTAGTTCTGCCGGAGAGTGCGAGGTGAGTGACTGAGTGTGTTTCGGGAAGAAGATACTTAGCACGTTTTAGTTAAGATGTTGGGTGCTAAAAAGAGTAAATTATGCTTTGATTAGGATTATTACTGTGAAAAAGAGTTGGTTGTAAAGCGTGTGTCTGAAACCCAGTCAGCCATTTTACTTGGTGTAAATAATTTCATCACCACTGCTATCAAAACCACGAAGGAAAACCTGAACCCAGACAGGCGCTCCACTTTGTGTAAATTACTTCATCACCAGTACTTTAAAAAAAGCGATGGAAAACAGCGTGTGAAAATCCACATGTCCTAATTGAATGAATTGGTGAACCTAAAATTCGAAGACTGCGTGCGACATTTCCCAAACCCGCACTGGTCCCGCGTGGTGGATTACGATCCACTCCCTCTCACAGAGATAGGGCCTGTGTCCCAGCAGTGGGAACATTGTAAGCTGATTATGTTATGTGCATGTGTCTATTTGGTGAAGTGGACGTACCCTAATGATCTTCTATATTTCAGATGGTACGTCAGTCGAGGCCGCATCAACCAGGCCGTGAAAGTGCTCAGGAAGTTCGAGAAAGTTAACGGGAACAAAATACCGGACGATGTTATGGATGAATTTATTGTAAGTTTATATTTATCATGATGTCTTGGTTCGCGTAAAAAAGTTACTCTCATAACATTTGCCACGATAATTGAACATTTCTCTTTTAAGATCCTGTTTTTGAAAACTGCTTTCTTACAGGTAACATCAAACCAGACCAAACAAGGCAACGAGTCCCTCCTAATCTTGATGAAGAGTGCCCCCCTCCGCCTGACCATGATCCTCATGCTGATCGTATACATGGCCTGCTCCGTGATCTTCGACGGACTCGTCCGGATGTCCGATGCGTTCGGACTGGACTTCTTCATCAGCTTCACGCTCACGTCAGCGACGGAGATACCCTCGGTTACTCTGCTTGCCTGTTTGCTTGACAGGTGAGAAGGAAATCCTTTTTGGAAGACATTAGGAGTTCAGGCTGCAGCGGTTTCTACCTCGCCACATACGGACTACGTGTTGCCCTGACGTCATCCAAAATCCTACATCGCGCAAACAGAGTTTACCGCGCAACTAGCCTATATGCAACGTCCCGACTTAAATGATCGGGCAATTACTCACCATTTCTACCCTTTTCTATGGAGTCTGAGTAAACTTCACACCCTCATACCTCCCTTGACAAAACTTAAGTGTTTTTTTAGTTTGCTTAATCAGTTAAGTAGGGTCGCACAGTCAGACATCAAGCTATACATTTCCAGTATAAAGTTACATCTCATTGTACGAAAAGCCATATACAATGCGAGGTCAGCTAAAACTGGAAATGTACCTATAGTTTGACCTGTAGCCGTGTGTACCGAAGAATCAACTAGAACTTTTCTTGAATATGAAATAATAATCTTCTTACGGCTAAATTTTATCTTTACAAATTTCCAGATGGGGTCGCAGGAATCTCACAGCTGGCCCGTTGTGTATAGCGGGTATTCTCATCGGTATCGCCTTGTTCGTGCCTAAAGGTTGGTTTCCTTCCCATTCACAAGTTGTAGGGAATTAAAATTACTTAAAACTTCGCACGGAATCAGTGATTTCCTTCATTTAGTCGAGTTCATCATCTGCCCTGCCTTGAATAAACTATGATTGGGGTCAGCATCCAGTATTACCGGATGCAGATGTGTACCAGTATTTTACATGAAGCGACTGCCCGTTGTTAAGACAGGTGGTTAGACTTATGGGCTTCTAACGCAACAGCTGTCAAAACGTACGAATGACAGCCGGGCCCAACGGCTTAACCTGCTTGCCGAGGGGCACGGAGGAGTCTCATATGTACCATATGTACCTATCCACGGATCAGACCCATGTGGCTGTCATTAGTTACCCACAAGCTCCTCATTTAGTCGAGTTATATGGAGAAGCCGATTTGTTTTTTCGCGATTCGTTTGTACCCGTATATTGGAATAAAGTTTCTTTATATTTCTGTATGTATCCATAGTAGAACCTGTTATTTAACTGAACATCTAAGCTGAAAGTCGTCTTTCTACTCATAATTGGATTTTCAGATTTTTCACCATAGGTTTTCAGTTATTTCAACAACACCATTTTATATAGGTACTTAAAGCAAATTGTTGCTAACTAAAAATGTTATCCCCAGGCGTCGCTCAAGCATCCATGGCGATAAGTGCGCGGTTCTGCATCAACATGGCATACAACGCGGTCATCCAGTGGTCCACCGAGCTGCTGCCCACGGCCGTGCGCGCCTCGGGCTCCGCCACCTTGCACATGAGCGGCTACGTGGCGGCTGTGCTGTCGCCCTACATCGTGTTCTCTGTAAGTTCATTATCATCACCATCATCATCATCACTATTATTATCATCATCACTATTATTATCATCATCACTATAATCATCATCATCACTATCATCATACTCAATACTTTTATTGCATTCCACATGTATTCTTAGGTAGTAAACTTATAATTAGATCATAATATGGACCCTGTCGGGCACAGAAAAATAAGTGAGTTAGGAGAGAGGAGGCATTTGTTAATTATGTAGCCTTACTTAGAAAACTTCTAAAATAATTTAAAAAAGAATGATCAAAGGTAAATAATGATTACAATATTATAATTCTGATAAAGTAATAGAAATATTAAATACAAAAATAATAGTTTAAAAAAACTAAAAAACACGCTTCCATGGAAAACCAAACTAAAAAGTACAAAATAATGGAAAAAAAGCGTGGGGTGCCTGATATCAATAAAAAAATACCTTAAAAGCGCCCCACGCTTTTTTTTCCATTATTTTGTACTTTTTAGTTTGGTTTTCCATGGAAGCGTGTTTTTTAGTTTTTTTAAACTATTATTTTTTAAACTATTATTTATTTTAAACTATTATTTATTTTCTATTTTTTAGGGTATTTCGAATTTTGAGACGTATGTCAGCGTAGTTTGTGACAGTTTTTTTGCTGTCCTGGTAACCCTGGCAAGGATAATGGCACAAATTTATGAAATTATTGCATTGTCATCAGTCCTTGACAGGTGTGCAAAGTTTGAATGAAATCTGGTCGTTTAAAGTGGGTCAAAATCGCACTATAAGGAGTCGGTTACAAACAAACATACAAATATACAAACATACAAATATACAAACATACAAGTGAAGCTAATATAAAGCGTGTAAAAATATGATTGAGATATGTAATAAAAAATAAAATAAAATGATGCTAATGATCATCATCATCATCATCATCATCATCATTACAGCCGCTAGACGTCCACTGCTGGACATAGACCTCTCCTAATTTGGGTGCGTTTACCATAATCGCCACGCTTGGCAGGCGGGTCGGCTATCGCAGTATGGTGGTAAAATGCATAGAGAACGCTGCTGCCCATTCTCTTGTAAGTCTATTAGTCGCCTTTTACGACACCCAAGTTAAGTCATGTCTCTGTAAGTTGTTCGACAGTTATTTATTATAAAAAAAGCTAAATAGTGGGTGATATTTAAAAGACTGCATGAGGTTATCACATCAGTTTAGTAAGTGTCACTAAGGACAGTGCATCAACTTGAAACTAATTAATATGGCAATTAAGTCACAAAAGACCAATCCTAAAGTCTCCCAAAAATGGTATCTTCTAATAAGGATTATATAGTTTTAGATGAAGTAGAAGTTTAGTACCTTTTTTTTTCTGGGTGAGAAATCATCAAATGACGTCTCCCGCTCTGGGCGTGTCAGACTTTTACTGACTAAAACCCACCTGTGTTCCTTCAGTTGCCTGTGCCAGGGCCACGGTGTCTCTTTCGAATAAATCGGTGACCCTGGCAGGAGAAGTTTTGTACCTATAGGATGCACTTTGCTGATCCATATCATCTCTGTCATTCACAGGAACGATTGTGGACTTCCCTCCCTCTGCTAATATTGGGAATAGTGGCACTACTAGGGTCTGGTATCAGTTTGGTGCTACCGGAGACCAAGGGCCGGCCCATGCCGCAGACCATGGCGGACGGCGAGAGGATCGTCCAAGAACAGACGTTATGCGGGTAAGTCAAATAGAACAAAAGGTTAAATTATAACTAGGGGCGGAAAGGGATCAATAGAAAAGCAAACAAGAATGGGTAATCGCTATGGGAAAGAAGTGGGTAAATATGGGCTTGGTGGGTAAAAGTGTGGGCGGTGGGAAGAGTGAAATAAATGTGTTATCAGAGACAAGTAAAAGTTCAAAAACTAAAACGACTACTGATAAATCACGGTCGAAAATGTTTGAAACAAGAAAATATTGTCATCTGCAAGTCGTGGTCGTATTCCACGTTCACACGGCTACACATCAAGCTATACATTTCCAGTTTTAGCTGAGCTCGCATTGTACACATATTCCGTATAATGAGAAGTCAGCTTATAGTGGAAGCTTGATGTGTAGCCGTGCGTACTCTACCAAAACTATATGAAGGCAAACCACAAGCCAAAGTGGTAACAGTCGGGTTTTTAGTTTCTGAACTTCCTTTTAATTTATTGCATTCATTTATTCGATGGCCGAAGTTCAAATAATCGATCAGCCGTTTTTGTAATTTTTCGAACGTAGAAAGTTTTACGACTTTCCAAAAACCAAAACAACGGTTGTTTGGCGCCTTAATGTATAAGTAAGTCATTGTCATTTAAAATTTAGAACAGTTGAAAAGATGATTTCTTTTTAATTTGTTATTTTTCGGTATCCATACCCAACACGTTAATAATTTACAAGTTAATTTAATTTGATCGGTCAAACCAAGAACCACCGTAATGCTTCGCCGTAATCGGGTAATATAAAATAGCACGATGGGCAATCGACATCAGCAAGGGTATAAATGGGCATTATGGGTAATTACTATACGTGATGTGAACGCAGAGATTCTACGGTCAGCAACGTGGTCAGCAACCAAAGTTAGTTTACACATTGTGCATCTGTTTTTTTAATGTTTGTGTAAATCTACTCTCGTTGCTGACAGCAATATAATAAATAATAAGAACAGTGTATTCGTGGTTTTTGCATTTTGTGGAATGTGTGTGTCTGCCGTAAAATAGACAAGGTAAGTTTTTTGAACATCTTTATCGTTGCATTTTTGTTGCTTCAGCTTTCATTATATTAGTAGCTCAGATTAGGCATTTTTCTGAGCCTAAGCAGTTAGTACTTAATTAAAATAGCAATATTGAAATTAAATTACACACTGTTTATTTGCCTTTTTTTTCTAAAAACTTTCGAGCATTCTTCATTATCGCTATTATGATAAACAATATTAAAAAATATATTGCAGTTCGCAGACGTGTTTATTAGTGGTGAAACATATTTTTAAGGGAAGGGTTAAAAGATTGCAATTTTGCATTACTTGACATTCAGGGCTCCTTATCTAATGAACTCACGAGCGTAATATAGGTAGGTACAGTCATAAAAGAGATAAGTAACCATGGTCGTCAGATATAAGAACCTAGTTGAAGTTTAGTATGAAAAAAATGATAAAAGAACAGTTTTATTTTTTATTTAATAAAATTTTATACGAAAAGATTCAACAGTTTCTTGCTAAACTTCAACTATATTTGACGTCCCTTGTTACTATCTATTTTGGCGACCGTACATGTGTGTTAAAAATACCATAATGTTTGTTTCAGCTGCCTCGAAAGTATAAGAAACGGAAAACTGAAGACAGCTAACCATGAAGTTAGAAGCAAAAAATTATCAATTAAAAACGAATCCATTGTTATTACTGATACTAAACCAAAAATTGTTGAAGCGTTGCATTTGTAAATCGGAGTCAATCGGTCAATAGGTTTACCCAGATGGCCAGATCAGAGGGATAATTGCGTACTACACTATCAGTAGGAATCTGTTTCATTTTGACAGCTCCGCAATATTCATGGCGTTGTTTACGTTGCTAAGCAAACAATTTTTTCGACCATATGAAAGAATGGATGACAAATAAGCTTCAAAATGATTCAAATTGTGATTAATAGTGTGTTCCGCAATTAGGATGCAGATGGGTAACATCACTAGCGGGCAACGGGCTACAACTGCAATCTCTGTCAGAACTGAACACTGTTATTTGTATTTTAGTATATAAAGGTCAGTCAACTCATAGTGAGTTGATGACATATCTACCTACCACACTCACAACCACTTTTGATTTTTATAGTTTTGCGCAGTGGTTGTAGTGTTGTAGGTCCAGTCTGCGTCAATAATAATATCGGGACGAACAGACTGTTCAAGATGATCTAAACAACTATGAAAATAAAAAAATAGTTCGATGACATAATGAATGTTTCGGAATTAAGACAGTGCACGACAACTGTTATTCTGAAAACAACTTTATCCAATTGAGATAAAGTGTCATTTTCTTAGTTGTTCAGATCATTTTGAACAGGCTGTTCGTCCCGATATTTTTGACGCTGACTGTATTACACCCAGGGTATATGTTTTAATGTAAGATTTTTTTAATTTTGAAAGTGTCAACTTTTATTATTATGGCAATACCGACTTTGAAAACTGTTCCTACCTACTATTATAAGCAATAAAACTTTTTTTTACTTTTTTAAACATTCGTTTTATTTGAATTTTCTTGTGTTGTGCTCGTACTTATTTCCCCTTCGTGAGATTAGAGACAGACTGATTAATATCATGTTTTTTTATTTACAGGAAAGCAGAGGAAGATATTGAAGAAGCGGAATGGAAGAACGAGAAAGAAAAGGCTCTAATTACATAACGTTATAGATTATATTTACGGTTGTCATGGAATCTACCAATGGTAGAGATTGCTCCAAGTATTGTCAAGGGTTGCCTACACATGTACTTAAGGATGCTTTCCTTTAGCATACGTAATTAAATTAATTTAGAATGATTTCAGAATATTTTTGTAATTTTGAAGTCGGTTAGGGAATTTGGGATTGTTAATTTGTCTTGGACTGGCGTTTATAGTCGTATGGTTATTGTTAAAATTCGAGAATATTCTGTAGGTATACACAGCCTACTTGTTAAGTTTGCAGGCATTATTACTGTGTGCGATATAATTTATTAAACAAGCTTTGATATACAAGGTGTAACAGAATATGCGCAAATCTTGAAAGTCGTTTGTTTATTACTGATTACTGAATGAATCGGTTTCAGTGACTTTTAATACTGGTTTATATTTCAAAAATGATATAGTTTGCAATACCAACCGCCGAAATTTAATTTTCTTTGGCACAGGCCAAAGAAAATTAAATTTTATGTTAAGGGTATAAGACTCAATTTAAAATGCATAAAGTTATGCTATTTTCTAAATAATTAAAGAAGCTAAAAAAATAAAGGTTTGCTAATTGTATTATGTTTTTAAAGCAGTATCTACTCTAATTGGGGTGAATGAGGTCTTGCGGTAATTGTGTTACATATTATATACTCTGCACACACACAGCAGATGTCTGTGTAGTTTCTGCTTACGCCCATGGGGAAATGGCGTGAGTTTATGTGTGTACGCACTAATCTGGCGTATTTGCCTGCGTAGGTACATAATTAATTTGGAGTCTGTACTTACCCAGGGTGGCAGGGACATGGCGCAAACGGTTACCATAGTTTAAAAAAAATGCTATCACATATATTTAGTCCGCATAGGTATTGCACTTTTCTATGAAACAACAGATTTTTTTTTAAATATCTTCCTAAATATTTCTACGTTGTGTCTATTTTGTGCTGAATTTATGGTTACAGTTTGCGTCTCGATGTCCCTGCTACCCTGTATAAGTTTAAGAAGAAATAAATATTAAGAAATTGTGCTAATTAAACATATAGGTTGTATAATGTAAATAGTTATTTGAAATCGCTTGTAAGTAATAAGGAGTGCCTCATTGTTCCAAGGTGCCTGTAGTTTTATCTTATTTTAAGAAAATACAATCAATTCAAACATTGAGTGCTAAATTGCTAATAGTGCAAAACACACAACAAATTTTTTTCAGTTAAAGCTTAAAATTGGCCAATATGGCACTTGCATTGTCTGGTCATTCCCATATTATACTGTACTAGCTTTTGCCAGCGGCTTTGCCCGCGTATTATACATTTACACCTTCTTCTTAATTAAATCACTCTGGCCGCATTAAAATCCATTTCAGTTTAAATGATCTAACTTACAGACGCGGAAAGCGACTTTGTTTTATAACGCGTAAAGAAAAAAAAAAAATACAAAATCCATTCAAGTCTCTTGATTGGCCGGCAAAATGTTTCTGATTGATAAATCTATTATGCAATTAGGGTGTAGGATGGCGACGTTCATTCCGATTTTGGCAACGCACCGAAATAACCTGGCTCTTGTGATACAGGAACCCCTAGTACAGACGCCAGCACATCAAGCTACCTGAAACTGTCAAATTTTGCCAATCAAATCTTGAACCTAATGCTTTAGCGATAAAGTTGAAAACCTATTAAAGAAATGGCAGATTGTAGTAGCTTTATGTGCTGACGTCTGTACAAGAGCCAGGTCTACAATGATGTCTGTAACCTGAAGTGAAAAATAATAAATATAAATCTTGTAGCGGTGTAAGCTGGCATACGATGTCACTAAAAATGTACCATTTTCTATTAAATTACCCACGTCGGTAAGTAAAGACATGAACAAACAAGTGATAAAATGCATTGTAATCGCTTTGTGATATCGTCAAAATAATGTTAAAATAGGTGACCAGCCTTAGCTGTTAAGATTAGCTGGATCTTAGTTCTAGATTCTAGATGAAGCTTCCAATACGTTTAAGGTTGTTAAATAACATTTTATGATACTATTATAGACTACGAAACCTAGACTAGGTAGAAACAGCTGAGCTTATTCTGTAGAAATATCACCGTGAATACTTAGATAAAGTGAGTGTGAATACTATAGAGGCTTTGAGGTCTGCCTGTCTCGGGAATAGAATAACGAAACACTTTTAATGAGTTATTACGATAATGATATCTATAGGATTATTCTAGGAATCTTATTTTAAGATGAAAACTTCAGGGTATCCACCGAAATTCAAATTTTCGGTGGATACCCTGGAGTTTTCAACTTTCTCTTTTGAATTTTTCAGCCCCATTTTTCACCTACTACTTATATTTTCTGCATTGTCTTTCTAAACTAGCTTGACAATTCGAATGTATGTAAGTTTTTTTATAGCAAGCCTGTACCACATCAAGTCGACTTTGGTATACAACTTTTACAATACCTAGCAGGTGGAATGAAAAGTCACTTTCAACTCACTTCACTTAGGTTTTCACGGTGCGAACTTCACAGAATAGGCCAGCTGTTCTATGTTCAAATCTCTCAATAATTTAGAAGTTGGGTAGTCAGACTATTTTGCTCAGAAGTCTTTGGTCAATTCATAGTTCTATTAGTAGGTATAAATAGATAATTTTCTAATACAAACTGTTTTTTTCGATTGTATCTACATAATTGGCAAACAAAAACAAGGTATGAACCATACCAAAGTTTGGACAAGAATTTTGTACATTGTGTAGAGCCAGCAGAACAAAAACTGACTCTTATATTCCGAATTTTTCATGCCTGAAGCTTTTTCTATTGAAGTAGTTTTAATATAAGACAATGATGATAGAACATTTAAAGTCTGAAATTAATTTCTGTAAGAGATTCAACATTACTTAACATTCTTGGGAGATTTACTGATCGTACTAACTTAAACTTTATTAAGTGTTCCATACGATTATGAACCTTACTTCAACACTGCTAATAGTCATATTCCTTTGTCATATTCTTATAAGCGAATATGTCCAAGCGTCACATACGAATATGAACCTTATCCCTATAAGGATAACAGTCATATTCGTATAAGTAGACGTGAGCAACCGGCTCATAATGAATATGAGCGCTAACTTTTTAATTTGGAATACTTAGTAGAATCAAATTGCGATCTGTGAATCTAGCCCTAACACTCTTGCGAAAAATAAGTAGGTTGTGGTGGACAGCCCGTTTCGTAAATTGAATCTATCTTTCTAAGCGCGCTGTATCTTTATTTTTATATTATTTATTTGGTATTCACATTATGTGCCTGCACTGAGCTTTGGCTCGATAATAACCGAGGCTGTAAACCAGATCCGATAATAATTTTATTATTAAGTAGACATAGGTATGTTGTGTTGGTAGCACAGCGAAGTAGAACAAACAGTACTGTGATATTATTGGATTCAATTAAATGTTATATTGAATTAAAAATAATACGGTACCGACGAGAATTTGTACAAAATTAGAGAGATTATTAGTTTTTGGTCCACTGATTGGCCTTATAAGAATACATATCGGAAGGAATTATGGTAGTATTTTTTTTAAACACAAAAAACGGACTATCAAACTCATGTTACAATATATGTTACGAAGCGACGTGCGTTTTACTTGTGGTAACCAAGTATACAAACACGCTGTGAATGTGTGCGTGAAGACGAGTAGCGTCAGGCCGGCAGCACATAACGCACACACATACACATACTTTCGATTTCACCCGTGTGTCGGACGGACTATAGATTTTGACATGAGATGAAATTGATTATGAATATTGTAATGTTACTTGCTTGCAATATCATATTATGAAGAATTAATATTTTAATTTAATAGTACTTATATTTTTTTTTCTTAATAATTTGTATGTCAATTGGCAAAACATAGCGCACTACCTAATCCTTAAGATCTTGTATATAATAGGGAACATGCAATATTTTTATTTTTGTTTTAACTTTAAAGAATTCCATATAGAATAGACCACAAATATATTACAAAATTAAAACATTGTAATTTATCGGAAAAAAATCGGTTTCAAATTGACAGTTTAAATTTTCCCGCGAAAACGGACCTATAGTTCCGATGACGTCATTCCTGTCTGTCACTGGCCGTATTTGTTCGTCGGCTTTCATACTTTTGCATATTTTTTGGACTTTCGAGATATATTTTGTAAAAATTTAAAATGGACTATCCATCAACATCAGGTGATCATAACAATACCACTAATAATCCGAAAAAAGCCGCGTTTATTCATGTTTTGTGCCAATGAGTCCGTGACTACTTCAACAAAGTTTCCAAACAAATTGTTTTTGACTAGACGTTTTGACCCAAAATTGAGAAAAAAGTGATATCAAGCTGCAAAAAGAAATGAGAATTATTCTCCAAAGACCACTATTCGATGCTGTGAAGAACACTTTGACGTAAGTCATAAGGCGAATATACTTGTTATATGTCGTGTGTGTTATACGTCATAAGGCGAATATACTTGATAAACGAGTATGCTTAGTTAATCTGCTTGTACGTAAAAACACGTTAGTTACCTACATCATACTTACAAAACTTGTCTATAGTAGATTTTTAATTTTACAGTTTGAGATCGACGTCGATAATTGGTAAAAGTTTAAAATGTGTGGAGGAAACCTTTTTCTGAAAAAAGATCTCATGTCAACCCTAACTCTTGGTAAATTCCTGGAGTCTGCTTTGATAATCCCAACTGCCATTTTTATTTTAAAAACGCAATTAATATTACCATAAAATAATATTCACTGTAACTTTTTATTATTATATTCACTGTAATTTTTTGGACTTTCGAGATATATTTTGTAAAAATTTAAAATGGACTATCCATCAACATCAGGTGATCATAACAATACCACTAATAATCCGAAAAAAGCCGCGTTTATTCATGTTTTGTGCCAATGAGTCCGTGACTACTTCAACAAAGTTTCCAAACAAATTGTTTTTGACTAGACGTTTTGACCCAAAATTGAGAAAAAAGTGATATCAAGCTGCAAAAAGAAATGAGAATTATTCTCCAAAGACCACTATTCGATGCTGTGAAGAACACTTTGACGTAAGTCATAAGGCGAATATACTTGTTATATGTCGTGTGTGTTATACGTCATAAGGCGAATATACTTGATAAACGAGTATGCTTAGTTAATCTGCTTGTACGTAAAAACACGTTAGTTACCTACATCATACTTACAAAACTTGTCTATAGTAGATTTTTAATTTTACAGTTTGAGATCGACGTCGATAATTGGTAAAAGTTTAAAATGTGTGGAGGAAACCTTTTTCTGAAAAAAGATCTCATGTCAACCCTAACTCTTGGTAAATTCCTGGAGTCTGCTTTGATAATCCCAACTGCCATTTTTATTTTAAAAACGCAATTAATATTACCATAAAATAATATTCACTGTAACAACCATAACCTCATCAAGTCTTCGTATCGTAACCGGAGTGACGTCACTGAACGCTGATTGGTGTTTTGAAATACGTTTCGTTTCAAGTTATTTTTAATACGTAATTATTGTTAAAAATCAACATTATGTAAAATAAAAACATTGCAGTGGCCCTTCTTTTATACTTTTTGAACATTTAAATCATAAAATTTTCATAAATATTATATTTGCATCTTCCCTATTGTCACCTATGTTTACGAATAAATGATTTGATTTGATTTGACGGACCGTACGGAGAGTCTGCGTTTACACACCATACACAGCGTGTACACACTTGGTTATCACAAGTAAACCCTGCGACGCTTCGTGACATAAAAATACTTACAGCTGCTGTTTGGCTGACAAAAAACTGAACAGTCAAACACGTAAGTCCTTTCACTGTTATTTATTTAACCTATAACAGCAGCAACCTAAAAGCAACCTTAACATAACGAGAATAAAGATTTTCAATGAAGCAAAATCTACAACATGGGTTTGACAGTTTTCCAGAAATCGGGTGAACTCTCGTTATGCGAATTTGTATACTTTCTTGAAGAAAGAAAACATTCGAGATTTAAATTATGTTTATAACAATAATATTCTTAGTGAAAGACATATAATTTAGCATAAGTCTGAATAATTGTATAAAACTAATAAGTTAATTAAACATGTTGTACAATACTTTTAATAAAAGTATAAGATAAGAGTTTTTATTTTGTTTTATTTACCTCACCTTTGATCAGCTGAATGTGTTGAAAGTCGCGATCTTGTTTTTTATTAGGTGCGGGTGCTTTGTCTCCTAAATCTTGTTAGAAATCCGATTAATGTTTGAACATCTAAAAAGAATAAGGTGATAGAGGATTGCAGCAGCATATCAGAATCCAAACTGCTAGAATTTATGGACCATCACTTGCATCGACACATTATGCTTCGAAAAATACCAGTATACAGTTCTCTCGTTCAGTTTGCCGGTCTAAAACAGCAGTTCCGATGCGCATGACATAGCGCGCTGCTGAATTACTATTGATATTGACTACTGCGCAGTCATTCAGTACCTGACTTCTGAGGAGCTGTGTGCCTTGTCGAACTGACAATAAGGTCTGTTTCACTATACTAAAATTAAGTTTATGATACTTACCTTTTATTTCCTAACGGGGACACAAATATTTACCAGTTATATTAAAAAACGGTTTTGAATTTGAATGAATGAATGAAAACTTCATCATTATTTTTTCATTTGTGTTTGTCAATGATATAAACAAACGCGCACAGTTACTAATGTTTTTTTAAAATTTAATAATATGCCACATACTGTATACTGTCCAGATATTGACTAACACAATTGTTATTAAACGTATGTATACTTAGGTTAAGGTATTTATCTATGGGTCTTTGTTACCTGAAAATAAATGGTTTTATTATTATTATTCTTTTATTTATTTTTCAACATATTTAATTACATTTTTAAATATTTTTACAAAAAAAAAAAATACAAAAAACATTTAAAAATATAAAAAATAGTGATCCATCAGTAGCGGGAGCAGGGTCCAAGCTACTGGTGGTTAGGGCTCCAGAGACAGAAACCTCCTCACGATGCGAGCCGTGTCAAGGAGTACTGCCTTCTGAATCAGGCTCTTGATCCAACCGCCTAACGATAGCCTCGACAGGTGTTGGTCGAGGGTCTCGGCCATCAGCCCATTGGCTGATACGACAATCGGCACAATGACAGCCGAGTCAACATTCCACATGTCAACAACCTCGTGTGCTAAGTCGAGATATTTAATCTGTTTTTCCTTCTCAGCTTTCACGAGGTTGCCATCATGCGGAATGGTAACATCGACTATCATTGTGCGGCGCGCTAACCGGTCTATCACCACTATATCAGGCTTATTGGCGACAATAGTCCTGTCAGTAATGATAGACCGATCCCAGTACAACGTGACATGGTCATTTTCGAGAACTGGGTCGGGCACATACTTGTAATACGGTACCTCAGAATCCACTAGTTTGTATTGCAAAGCAAGTTGCTGGTGAATAATCCTGGCTACTTGGTTATGCCTGTGCAAGTATTCGCCGTTAGCCAGACGAGAACAACCAGAGATAATATGTCTAATGGACTCACCCGGATGGTGACATGCCCGACACACGTCAACCGTCCCGTCCTTCATAATATGTCTCCGGTAGTTATTCGTCAAGATAACTTCGTCCATAATTGCACAGACGAAACCTTCAGTTTCCCCGAAAAGGTCACCAAAACGTAGCCAGGATACGGACGCTAGGAAATCTACATTGGGCTCATGAAGAGCCCGGTAGAAGCGCCCGTGAAGCTCCTTGTTTCGCCATACTTCCTTGCGGTCATGGGTAGTAAGTACTACAGGTTTGCGCCAGTTCTCTTTAGCCATGGAGAGCGGGGTGAGCCCCTTGTCCACTGCGACCACATCACGGTGCATACCCACTTCGGCTTTCAAAAAATACTCTCTGAGATTGCACACCTCGCGGTTGTGGAGGGTCTTTGCATTTAAAAAGCCTCGACCCCCGCACTTCCGCGGGATGTACAGTCTCATCACTGATGATCGTGGGTGATGCATCCGGTTTGCGGTCAGCATTGAACGGACCCTCCTATCTAGGGCATCGAGTTCTGTTTGAGTCCATTTGAGTATGCCGAAAGAGTACATCAAAACCGGCATGACCCAACCGTTGAAGGCACGCACCTTGTTTCCGCCTGAAAGAAGACTAATTAATACCTTCTTTAGGCGACCAAAGAAGCGCTCCTTCAACGATTGCTTCATGTCAGCATCGTTAATGCCTAACGCTTCCGACATACCCAAATACTTATAGTTTTCGGATGAGGAAAGGGATCTGAGGTGTATGGAATCCGAAAGTTGGATTCCCTCGGATTCAATAACCTCACCTCGCTTTACATGCATGACTGCACATTTGTCCACACCAAAGTCCATCCTGATGGCGCTACTAAAAGTTTCAGTTACCTTCAGTAGCTCCATCAGTTGCAGTTTGTTGGAGGCAAAGAGTTTTAGGTTATTATTATTATTATTAAACAAGCCCTAAAAATTAAAACAAAAACATACAAAATAAACAATTTATTGAACTAAATCAAGTATTCTTTATGCTAAGATACATTTTCCCGTTGATATTCTGTTTGACGGGGTTGATTCGTTTAAGTATTTGCGTCATGGTCTCGACCAGTCGTTCGCTGCTGACGCCCGTCCGCTTGGACTTGAACTTTGTAAGTAGTTCTGTAGTTGTCATCGGCTTACGTGCGAGGTAGCGACGTACTGCTTCTTCTGTCACGCCGCATTCGCTGTAAATGGTTAAGAGATTCAGTGTTGGGTTCGCATATAAAAACCCGGTTAAGTGCGCGTCGGACCACGCACAATGAAGGGTTCTGTAGTTGGGATGAATTTATCTTAAGAACTAAGTTAACATTGTAGTTGAAAAATACATATGTTCTCCTATAAACTGATGTACGTCACAGTTAATTCTAGAACTGCAAATGGAAGTACGTAATTGATTTAAAAAAAACTTTTTAACAAAAAATTAAACCGCCGAAAAAACAGAAAAGCAAAAAATAACAAACCTTAAAATTATGAGTCGGCGCTTTGAGTGATCTTTGTTCATTGATTTTTCAGCGCCGACTCATAATTTTAAGGTTTGTTATTTTTTGCTTTTCTGTTTTTTTCGGCGGTTTAATTTTTTGTTAAAAAGTTTTTATTTTGTAATTTTTTGTGGCTTTAATGTACTAATATAATACTTGGCAAGGTATACCCTATCCTATGAAAAAAGAGTTATCTAAATCGGACTACTCTGTACAAAGTTATGCGTGGTTATACATTACAATCAATGAGTGGACAATCAATCATCCCTTGTTTTCCGACCCTTAGGATTCGATTTTGTTTTCCAAATTTATATGGGACCACCCTCGGAGTCACCACCCTTTCCAATAAAAAAATAATTATCACAATCGCCCTTTCCAATAAAAAAATAATAATCACAATCGGACAATGTTAGTACAAAGTTATGCGTGGTCATACATAAAAATAAAAAAAAACAAACAAAAAAAAAAATATACTCGTCGAATTGATAACCTCCTCCGTTTTTTTTTCGTCGCTTAAAAAATGATACAACTAGAAATTTACGATTTTTCTTTACTTGCGCTTGTGCTGCTGGGGAGTTTGTTGCGCCCCTTCTTCTTCCCAGCTAAAGCACTAGGAAGTGGTGAAGGGTGGGCGTTTTGGGAGACTATCTTATGTAATTTTGACGTTTGAAAAGTGCTGATCCTCAGCCTAATTTGAATAAATGAGAACTTTACGAGATGTCAGTGTAATACGCATTTCACAAGGCGCTATAGATGTCGCTACACGATACTCACTAGGGCATGCAATTATCGAAATATTCCGATAAAATCGATAAAATGAAAGTTATCGATTTTTTTTCGATAAAAACCGGTAATTACCGATAATTATCGTTTTTTATAAAAAAATACCTAAACTTGTTTTTTACTTGTAAATAAAGGGATAAAGTGATGCAATTACTTACCTAAAATAAAGGACAATATAATATACTGAAAAATAAATAAAACAAGGCGTTTTTTTTTTAAATCAACGTTTGTATTTCTTTATAATATTTAAATTATATAACATAACATTTTGGATTGTCTCACTAAACTCTTCTTGAAGAGATCTTTTAAATAAAATCTTAGAAACCTCTAGCTTAATTTAAAAAAAAGTTACTCTTTAAAATAATTATAATAATTATGAGTTAAATATTGCAACTTTTGGACGTTTAGTATAATTAAATTAACTTTAAATAATTTCGTAGTACAGTATGGACATCTGAGTCATACAACATACACATCCTAACAAGATTTCTTAACGATTAATTAACGACAATAGGTAAATTAACATATAACAATTCCGTATTATAATTAAAAGAAATCACATTTAAAATAGTAATTTTGTATTATAATTAAAAGAGATCACATTTGAAATAATCACATTTCAAAGAGATTTTTGTTTTTTTTTGCTGCTGAAAATATGTCCGCAGAAATGACAAACAATCAATTGTTTTGTCATTTAGGCTAGTACGCAGCTTATTACATAGTACTCCAGCTGCGGAAAAGACACGTTCGCTTCTATGTTCTATGTTATGGGGATTTGGTTTTCGCACTTAGTCCTTTGAGTGGACCATTGTACGTTCGCTTTCTACACTAGTTGGCTTAATTGAGCGAAGCCATCGGTATAGTTTTGTTAGCAGTTGACCACGATCACCACCGTTTTCAAATAGTAGCATTTTAACTTTAAGAAGCGTCAAAGTGTCCTCCGTTGAAGCTGAAATGCCTGGGCCTCTCGAGTCATAATTAATTTTATTTATATATTGATCAAGCAAGTCTTTATTGATCAATTGGGCATTGCTGTCAGTGACTTCAATGACTTGGTCACTTGAATGAGCTTGACTGTGGTCATCTTCAATCACATCCAAAGCAGTCACTGCAGCAGAACCATACTTTGATAAAGGTTTAGTATCATGTCCTGTAAACGATCATTGGTTAAGCGAGGGTATACATCTGTATTATATTCGTCGTCATTAAAATAACGGTTTGGATCATGCAGGTACTGCATAAGACTAGCAATTGGAAGTCGTCTTTGTTTTAATCTATTTGTGAGATCTGTATGAAGGTCCCGACTAAGTTGCGTATTGCGAACTTCAAGTTTCTTTAAAGCAAAATTCGTAGCAACATCCGCACTAACTAGAGTGGCATCTTCTCGACAGAGGGCCTCAACTGTGACCTTAATAATTTCAAGATTCTCATATATGTCTCGAAGAACTGACCACTCCTGTTCCGAAATTTGAATTGCGCATTGGACATCAATGACAGCTTTTAAGATTGCAGCTTTTACTTTAATGAATCTACCTATCATATCACATAGTGTGCTCCATCGTGTCTTGCAGTCTAACAACAATGCGTTTTCCTTGCCAAGTTCCATTTTTATATATTTCTGAAGAACATCTGATTTTGTAGGTGACTTTCGAAACATTCGTACGACTGCTCTAACCTTCTCTATAATAGGTTTGAATTGAATATTTGTTTCAACATATGAAAACGCTTCCTCTATTTCTAATCCACCAGCATCATCATTAATAACAAGTGCGTCATCATTATCATTTTCCTCCTCATCTTGAGCTTCGTTATAATGAGTTACTTCTAGAGATTTGGCATAAAATGTATCCACTATGGCCAGTTGCAAGCCGTGAGCTAAGCAAAGTTGATGACTGCAGTTTAGATTTCGGCCAAGTTTTGTCATGACTGAAGCTCCATCGGATGTTATACAAATTATATCAGTGTCAAAGTTTATACCAAATTCATTTAGCCTCTTTCGAAGGTATTCTTCACATTTATCAGCGTTTACAGAGCCATATGTTCTACATAAGCCAAGGTTTTTTGCAGTATCCTTACATTGGAAAAATGCACAGTGAATGTTTACATTTACATATCGCCTATTTCTTGACGATGTCCACTCATCTAAAGATAAGCAAAACTTGTGTCCTTCATTTTTTAGCTCCTGTATCTCTTTTATAACCTTACTCTTAATTTTATCGTAAAACTTAACAGTTATATCTTTTATAGAATTTGCACTAGAGGGTAATTTATAACCAGCTTTGTTAAAGATATGCCTAAGATCTTCAGACTCTGTAAATGCCCTAAAAGGCATTCCGTCTAAAGCTGTCATTCTTGATATCATAATATCTAAAGATCTGTTTGATTCTGTAAAATAATCAGACATTTTACTTTTTTTAACTGATACAGGAGCATCTATTGACGCCAAAGACGATAACAAAGATGGACCGTCGTTTTTTCTTTTTGAAGGCCCAGCAATCTCTCTTCTACCTTCTTCCGGTGTAAACTTTTCGCTGTCAAGTTTTATGGCATGTAAGGACCTTAAATGACTGCGAAGTCCCGTTGTTGTACCACCCACACACTTAATAACTTTGTCGCAGATCTTACATTTTGCTGTGTCACCTGTTACAGCTTTTAAAAAATGCCGCCATACCGACGTTTGGTCCGAACACTTTTTGTACACAGGTACATAGTTAACTGTGTTTTTATTAGACATTTTACTGAATGAGTAGGTGCAGTACGTAAAGTACCTAAAACAAAAACATACGAAGTTTTGAATTTACTGAACTACATGAAAATATTATGATGTAGATTAGTTATGTAGACAGAACTTCTGTATTGAATTTTACATTCACAATTCACATCAAGTAACCATTTAAGTGGTAAACAAGATTCTAAACTGAAAAAGTAGGTACCTAAAACAATAAAATATGCTTTATGTTCACTTTTCAAGAAATTAATAGGTAGAAATTGATTGTGTGTATGTCGTACTACAAACTATATATTTTTTCATTTTTAAGGTAAAAGCCTTGTTTAGGTACCTACTTTCTATATTTAAATGTTTAAATGGTGTAGCATTTTGAACGGAAACATTTCGAATAACAACGCTAAATGTTTGCAATTAAGTAGTATAAATCTGACTTACCAATAATATTCTTAAGGACGCAAAACTCTCAATTCAGTTAATCCGAGCGTCCTCAACTCCTCACTCACATGGTAGACCGACAGCGATCGACACGTTCACACACAAATATTGCGCAATGAGCAAATTACAGTGACGGGAAAGAAAACGCGCGCGGCGAGGGAACGGGACACATCCAACGTTCGTTCAGAAATGTGTCAGAATTCTTTATATAAAATTATCGATTATCGGTATTTATCGTTTTTGTTTTCGATATTTATCGTTTTGTCAGAATGGATCGAAAACCGATAAATTATCGATTATCGGTTATCGGTTTGCATGCTCTAATACTCACATGTACGACGCGTCAAGTTTGGGTCGCTTGGCGTGCGGCATGTTGGTGTTGGCGAGGTTGGCGGCAGCTACGGCAGCCTGCGCGGCCGACGGAGTGGGTGTTCCCGCACGGGAAGTGCTGGCGCTGCCGCCCGCTGGCCAGGGAGGGCAGATATGAGGCTTATATTTTTATTCCAGTAAGAGGTGCAAACAATAATATAAGGCTATTTAGCAGTGGCATTATTATATCCTTTAAGAAACCCGACGTCCCACCGATCTACCATTAAGTCGAACTTCAAGTCATTCGTGGTGCTCTTTATGATGAGTCCAGACTCGAGACCTTCCTCAAGGAAGAGTTTTGGCCGAAGGGTGTCATGTATCGGCGATTCCAAGACGCCGTCACTAAGTGTTCAATAGTTTTATGTTTACATGGTTTTTATTTGTATGTATGATAGTCAGTAAGGTATTTATGATATGGGTCATTGTTGTCCGAAATAGTTTTGATTTGATTAACTATTTCAAAGTAAAATTAATTTTTATGTTAAAAAAAGCCTGCGCGCAAAGAAAAGCAAATCCTAAAAACAAAAGTAAGTTCTCTGGTTCCAACTGGTTCTGAAGAAACTGTAAGCTTACATCACGAGGTGTATTTTTTTTTAACCTGCTTAGCCTGGGCGAAATTCCGCCCCTCACCACTGCTATTTAGTCAAAGGATAGACAAGAAATATGGAAAAAGTAGCTTTTGCCCACGTAGAGGTCGGAAATTATCCCACAGAAACGTGGTACATTTTTATAAAATTTACAAAAAATTTAAAATATTTCTCTTCCACCAATTATAGACATGTTCTCAGTGTACATACCGGATGAGCTGGCAGCGGGTCCACTCTTGTCCCCTCCCTTACTCTTCTTGGATTTCTTCGCCGGGGTGGGGGCACTGTTTTCTGGGTCTGTGTCCGAGTCTGAACTTAGCTCACTGCTCGAATCTGAAAATTAATATACAATATAAATATAATTTATTTTTATCTCATTTCAACTATATTTTGGAACTCATACTGCCCTGGTAATCGAGAGGGGAGTAAGTCGAAGGTGGATTTGGAATGTACGTCAAACGAGCTTTCTTCCTATGGGATCGTTCAACAATTACGTGATCATTTTTGGCCGTTTTTTTACCTCCCCCCCCCTATGTGATCACAGCGTAATCTTTTGTTTTAACCCCCCCCCCTCGCCTTGATTACGTAATCTTCGTCCGTGCTTAATGTTTGCTGTTTTATTAGCACTGACACGTATGTCATGTTTCTATGGGTCTTAAATGACCTAAATTTGGGAAGAGGGTGTGTCATTTGTCAAAATGCAAAAGGTAAGAACTAAAAAGACTTGAAACGACGAAATGAAATCAACTCTTTCTCACTATAATAAATGATGACGTAATCATGGATTCTCTCCCCCCCCCCCCCCAAATAATCCAGATGTATATACAAGCACCCGACCCCCCCCCCCCTTCGGTGATCACGTAATTGTTGAATGATCCCTATCTAGGTTTTATATTTCTACGTACTTCCTGTCTAGGTTTTATGTTTTACAATAACCCTGATGAAGATGTCAAAACAATATAGAACATAAAAATCGAGTGTATAGTTTTATCACAAACGCTAAAATTGTAACCAAAATATTTGCGCGCCGTTGTCTCGTAACCGCCATTTTTTAACTTACTGCTATATCGATTACCAGGGCAGCATAAGGGAACGTACCCATACTACGTCACCTGTTTAGTGGGGGGGAGGGAGGTCTTTAAAATACTACGCTCAGTCACAGGAGCTGATGGCGTAGATTTTGGGGTGGGGGGTTCTTGCATATACTACGAGTGGTCACCAAGGGGAGGGAGGGATCGAAAAAATAAGTCACGTAGTATGGTATGTTAATTACTAAGTGTAAAAGCTTGTTTATTTGAACTGGCATCTCGCAGGTCATTCTTGGAGGTTGTCGGCTGCTTAACCGGACTTGCCTGTGGCTGCCTCCAGCCAGGGCTTAAAAACTTAGAACTAGAGCGACTACACGCTTAGGGCACCCCCTGTGGGCTACGGACCTAGGGTTAAGGCGTCGCTGGAGGACAAATAAGTACAGTCTCAGCGGCGCGGGCTGGCTCGAGCAAGGCTCGGAGTAGATATGAAACGGAAGACAGAATGGTGGAGATGGAGATATGGAGGAACGAAGGAGTGAAACGCCGTGCCCTATATTTAATAACATAATCATTTCCACGTTCTAATTTTAATCAAGATAAGAATATACGGGAATAGCCGCTTTTATTGGGTGGAAAATCATCAAAGTGGACGGGTGTGTCAGACTTTTACTGTCTAATACCCACCCGTGTTCCTTCAGTTGCCTATGCCAGGTCCACGGGAACTTTTTCGAACAATTACGCGACCCTGGCAGGCATCGGCCCTACCGGACCCCTCCAATTACCGCTTATCACTAATAGGCGCTCAGACCAAAGAACCACTCACCTTTCTTAGCATCATCAGGTTTGCTCTTCTTCTTCTTAGTAAGTTTGCTGGCACGTTCCTCTCCTTCCTTCGTGGGCTCGTCTTCTTGTTCGTCTTCTTCCTTCTCCTTGTTCTCTTGTTCTTCTTCCGAGTCCTCGTCGGAGGCCAGAAGTTTCCTGTTTATTCAGAGGTTATTTAGCTTGAGTTGATGAATGTTCATTCATCAGCTGCCTAGCCTTTTCCCAACTATGTTGGGGTAGGCTGCCAGTCTACCCAACGTGAGGAGGCCCGCAAAGGCGGGCCGGCACCAGTCGGAGATCGCGGAAGACATATTGGTTCCCGTGGTCCCCGACGTAGGTGTGGGACGGAACACCGGGGTGGTTTTAGTCAGTAAGAGTCTGACAGACCCCTCCGCCACCCCAGGGCGGAGGACATCCATGAGGATTTCCACCTCGAAATAAAAAAAAAAAAGGTTGCCTGTCTAACCGGATGCACCTGAGTACCAGTATTTTACATGGAGCGACTGCCTATCTGACCTCCACAACCCAGTTACTGGGTAATACAATACCCCTTGGTAAGATTGCTTGTCAGATTTTCTGGCTTCTGAGGACCCTTAACAACTCTCTAAGATCTACGACAGACATCCAGAACCAACGGTTTAACGTGCTTTCCGAGGCACGCAAGGGTCTTGGTATGTAAAGATGGTCACCCATCCACCGACCAACCGCGGCAAGGGTAGCTTAACCTGAACGATCAGAACGTGCGGCTGTTATTACTTAGCCACAAGTTGATAAATGTTCATTATAAAGTCGTAAAAAAATCGCAGCATAATTTTTTGCACATTGGATATTCAACGTACTGCTAAGCGCTTAAAGTTGAAATTCGAACAATGTGTTTTATCGACGAGCTGGGATGTACTCTGTCCGATTCTCAATGTTCCGTTCAACAATGAGAGTTGAAAATGCGCCATAAATCCCGTCGTAAAACTATTATGCCTTGTGGACGTCGACTAAGACTTGAACTAACTAGTTTTGATCTTACATAACATAACATAATGAGCATATTAATATTGAATATTGTTCCCACTGCTGGGACACAGGCCTCCTCTCGTTGAGAGGGAGTGGACCATAATCCACCACGCGGGCCCAGTGCGGGTTGGTAGATGTCACATGTGTTCGAATATTGGTTCTAAGACATGCCGGTTTCCTCACGATGTTTTTCGTCACCGTTTTGAGAGCAGTGGTGATAATATTATTTACACAATAAAAAGCGCCTGCCTGGGTTCGAAGCCACGACCTACAACTCGTAAGTCGGTGCCGATACCACTGGGCCACCTCTCATTGTTCTGGTCTTATCTGTTCTTAATATATTTAGGACAACCAACACACTGTTATCTGATCCCAAACTAGGCAGTGCCTGTACTATAGTAACCAGACAACTGATAAATATACTTATATATTTCTAAATACATACATATTATAGATAAATTACACCCAGACACAGAACAAATAATTGTGCTCATCACACAAAGATTTGTCCTGGGTGGGAATCGAACCCACGACCTGTCTTAGCAGTCAGGGTCACTAACCACTAGACTAACAGACCAGTTATAATAGTAATAGTAATATCGAATTATGTTAGTTACCTAAGTGCGTCTTCCTCTGACACGCCCTTGAGCTCCTTATTCGGCTTGCCTTCGTGGTCTGATTCACTGAAATAACATAACAATTTAATATCACTGTGTTTCTCTAATAGTACTTTCTGTACGTGACTTCGTTCGCGTCAAATTTTGGCCTCAGACCCGTCGCGTCGTATTCCAAGCCCGCGCTATTACTACGTTGCCTGTTAGCGTTTTTTCGACTTTTCTATTTTGCTCGGCTCCTAGCGGTCGTAGCGTAATATTAAATAGCCTATAACCGCCCTAAAGAATACGGCTATCGGTCGACTCCAATCTAGCTTACTTTTTTCTTTAAACATGACGTGTAAAAACTGATTCCGTATAATATAATTCCGTATAATTAGAAAATACACAATTTCAATGCATTTTATGAAACAGTTTGCGCTGAATCTTTTAAGAAATATTTTCGTCTTAGCAAAAAATATTAAACTTTAAACATGAGTTTCTGTAGCTGTTTTAGTCAAAAATAAAATAGCAGTGATTCGTTAGTCCGAACTCAGATGCCTATGTAATTTGGGGTAATAAACAATTTGATAAGTTGTCATAAAAAACTGAACTGTTTCAGTTGTCAGTTTGCTTATTGTATCAAGTTTTTTATATGGCACATGTCGAGTGTCCGATGCGATTTCCCATCGTCAAAAATAACGAACTTTCATCCCCTATTCATCCTTGAGAACAAATTTCAAAAATCTTCTGCTAAAGGAAATCAGTGAATTAAAGATTTTTATTAAATAGATTTCAATAGATTTTGTTTCCCAATTACGAGCTAACTGTAAGTTTGCCATAACTACGAACATCAGAAAACATCCAACACACACACTCTTCGACGTTATATTTCAGTAACAGATGATGACTATGCAGATTCCCTTACCTCTCCGAGGAGTCAGATATGTAATCCTTCTCCCGTCCCTCCTCGTCTCCGTCGTCACTCTCTTCAAACGCCTCATCTTCTACTTTCTTCTTCTTTTTATTTGCTGCAGCCGCTGTAAACACACATGACATAAATAATGTATTGTTCTAATTTTTTTCAAGTGTTTTGCAACTCGGAGATTAGACTTGAAACCAACCCTAACGCGATAGGGAAAAGGCTAGACAGATTGATTGATTGCATGTTTCATAGAAGAGAACGAGTAACGAACGAGGAACGAGAATAAGTAACTTTGAAGCACCATAGACATGTTCGAAAGAGATACCGTGACCCTGGCACATGGGCAACTGAAGGAACACGGGTGGGTTTTAGTCAGTAAAAGTCTGACACGCCCTCCCGCTCCGCCCAGAGCGGGAGAAGTCATTTGATGATTTCCCATCCAAAAAAAAAAAAAAAAAAGCACCATAGACATTCATACATACTTTTTGGCGCAGCCGTAAGGCACACTCTAATACTAGTTTGTCATTGTCATCGCACTTTACACTTTTTATGTTAGATTTGTTTTTTTTTTTAATACTGTTTCTGAAAGGAGACTAAAAGGCACACCATATACATGGTGTGCCTTTTAGTCTGTGCTAAATAAATGTATTTTCTTTCTTTCTTTATACATATTTGAATAACTGATAGTTTTGTTTCATAAGCGAAATCTAAACATGCTTGAAAATTATTTTCTTCATAGACACAAATCAATCTCAGCAGCCATTTAATAGATAAAATTATTAGTAGATATTATTTATATTGCTTCAAATAGTTCTACATGCAAATAATTCTCAGCCTATGACCATATTCGAGTGCACGTTAAAATATCGCGGCGGTATTTTAATGTGCACTGGTATTTCGTGCGTTGAAAAACGTAGACTTATTATGACATTACATACCTTTCTTTTTATTCTTCTTCTTCTTATCACCGGCGTCACTATCGTTGTCCTTTTCTTTCTCATTCTCGGAGTTGGACGAGTCGTCGTCAGAGTCTATCCACTCGTCCATCTCTGACAGCTTGAGGTCTGAAACAATCCTATAATAATCAACCACTTTTATTTTATTTGTTTTTAGGTACAAGAGGTTTCATAATTCAAGTCATTTTGCTCTTGGAAACCAATGCAGCAAGTCGGATATGAAGGTCAGATTTTTCGATCTGCAGTAAGCCTTAGTCTTCGATTTTTTAAGATAGTGTTTCATGACTCGGCATAAAAAATCAAAAATAGAAAATATTTATTGTCTAGGTAATACAGTAAGTAGCAACGACATTTATGTAGCCTAAAATATTATCTATTTTTGTTGGATAATAATCAAGTGTCGTCTCCGGAGCATGTCAGATTTTTACTGAATAAAACCCACCCATGTTCCTTCAGTTGCCTGTGCCAGGGTCACGGTAACTCCTTCGAACAAATCTCGCGACCCTAACAGGCATCGGTCCTAGCAGACCCCTTCAATTACGCTGACATCTCTTTGAGGCGCGCGTGGAACACTACGCGCCGTCGACCCGAGCCTGGTCCTTACCGGGCGGCGAGCTACCCATTGCTCGCCGCCCGCAAGCTCGCGCCTACGGTGGCCTGGAGTCCGCTATGGACTCCCGACGCCCGGGACATTTAAGTTACAATATATTATTTGCCAGTGAGCCCCAAACTAGACATTTAGTCTATCGCTTGGAGCTCGGGAATGACCATCTTTAATTTAAAATAAAATAGAGAAGCCTGTGTCCCAGCAGAGAGAACATTATAGGCAGACAATGTTTAAGGTATTATGGGCCAATATTTTAGCAAGATGTAGAGTTGGAAGGCCTCCAACAAGGTGGACCAATGACCTTGTGAAGGCCGCAGGAATCCGCTGGATGCGGGAAGCACAAAGCCGGTCGAAGTGGCGGAGCTTGTGGGAAGCCTATGTCCAGCAGTGGACGTCTTTCAGCTGAAATGATGATGATGATGATTTTAGCAAGATGCTCAATTTGGGGTCTGGATTAAATTAGATTGTATTTTAACACAATCCTGTCAAAGCATCGTTCTTGAATACTATCCCTAAAAAGACTGACAACTACATTAGTAACTCGTTGTACCTTTCTTAGCTTTGGCGCCTTTGATTTTCTTGTCGTCGGGGTCGTCGGCGTCGTCCGCGGCGTCATCCCCGCGCATGCGCTTGCGGAACATGAGCGAGAAGTAATTCAGCACTTTGTTTCGTCTGCAAATGACAAATAAGTGTATGTTAGAAATATTTATTTTCGTTTTTTTTCGACTGGCCTGTTACTCTAGTGGTCAGTGACCCTGACTGCTAAGACTGAGGTCGTGGATTCGATTCCCACCCAGGACAAATCTTTGTGTGATGAGCACAATCATTTGTTCTGTGTGTGGGTGTATTTTATCTATAATATGTCATCATCATCATCATCATCATTTCAGCCGAAAGACGTCCACTGCTGGACATAGGCCTCCCCCAAGCACCGCCACTTCGACCTATTCTGTGCTTCTCGCATCCAACGTATTCCTGCGGCCTTCACCAGGTCATCGGTCCATCTTGTGGGAGGCCTTCCAACGCTCCGTCTTCCAGTACGCGGTCGCCACTCCAGAACCTTCCGACCCCATCGGCCATCCGTTCTGCGAGCAATGTGCCCTGCCCACTGCCACTTAAGTTTGGCAATTCTTCGGGCTATATCGGTTACCTTGGTTTTCCTACGGATCTCTTCATTTCTGATTCGATCGCGTAGGGAAACTCCAAGCATAGCCCTCTCCATTGCTCTTTGGGTGACTTTGAGCCTTCTTATGAGGCCCATTGTGAGCGACCACGTCTCAGTGCCATATGTCATCACTGACAACACACACTGGTCAAAGACTTTTGTCTTGAGACACTGCGGTATTTGGGACGAGAAGATATTGCGTAGCTTCCCGAACGCTGCCCAGCCGAGTCGGATTCGACGATTAACCTCTTTCTCGAAGTTGGATCTACCTAACTGGACAGTCTGTCCTAGGTACACGTATTCGTCCACAACTTCGAGTGTAGCGCCTCCGATCTTCATTGGAGTGGGTATCACACGAGCATTGGACATGACCTTTGTCTTGTCCATGTTCATCCTAAGACCCACTCTTTCGGAAGCTCTACTGAGGTCATCGAGCATTGTACTGAGGTCCTCCATAGTCTCAGCCATGACTACTATATCGTCGGCAAATCGAAGGTGAGTGATGTACTCGCCATTGATGTTGATGCCAGCCCCTTTCCAGTCCAGAACCTTGAAGACATCCTCCAGTGCAGCGGTGAACAGTTTCGGAGAGATTACGTCTCCCTGTCTCACCCCTCGCTGCAGAAGGATAGGTTTCGAGGCTTTGTCCTGGAGCCGGACTGACATAGTGGCGTTTTCATACAAACACTTCAGCACCTCGATGTACCGATAGTCAATCTGGCACCGTTGAAGAGACTGCAGTACAGCCCAGGTCTCGATCGAATCGAAGGCTTTTTCGTAGTCCACAAACGCTAAGCAGAGAGGCAGGTTATACTCTTCGGTCTTCTGTATAACCTGCCGCAGCGTATGTATGTGGTCTACGGTGCTAAAGCCTTTACGGAATCCGGCTTGTTCGGGAGGCTGGAAGTCGTCAAACCTGCGCGCGAGACGATTCGTGATGACTCTTGAAAACAGCTTGTAGACATGGCTCAGAAGTGAGATGGGCCTATAATTCTTAAGCAGGGTATTGTCACCCTTCTTAAAGAAAAGTACCACCACACCTCTGTTCCATGCCTGTGGCGTTTTGCCCTCGAGTATGACGGAATCAAACAGCTTCTGAAGGGCCTTTAGAACGGGTTTTCCGCCGGCCCTCAGGAGTTCGGCTGTAATTCCGTCATCACCCGGCGCCTTGTTGTTTTTGAGCTGCTTCAGAGCCATCCTAATCTCGTACAAGCTGACGTCCGGGATATCTTCAGTGTAGTGTCGAGTCAACCTAGCTCTCGGGTCGTTAGCTAGATTCATAACGGGGTTTCTGGTGGACGTGTATAACTGTCCGTAGAACCTCTCAATCTCCTTAAACAGCTCAGGTTTGGCGGACACGATTCTGCCATCGTCGGTCTTCAGTTTCGCAAGCTGACTCTGCCCAATAGACAGATCTCTTGCAAAGACTTTGGAGCCCTTGTTTCGCTCTATCGCGTCCTTAATACGTTCCGTATTAAAGAGGCGAAGGTCGCTTTTCAAGGACTTAGAGATCCGTCTATTGAGTTGCCGGTACTCGAGTGCAGCTTCTGAAGACTGCAGGATCATTCCGCGCCTCTGTTCCATGAGCTGTAATGTTGGATCTGAGAGTTTCTTTTTTCTATTTGTACGGCGGGTCTTGAAAAACTTAGACCCGACCGTATGGACAGTTTCCACAAACCCATCGTTATAATCGTCCACGGAGCTCCCTAGGCACTCAAAACGATTCTGGAGTTCGAGCTGAAAGCTCTCGGGGTTCTGAAGTTGGATCGGTGCTGGTCGGAGCGTTGACTTCATCAGCCGAGATCTTTCCAGCTTGATATTGATATTCAATGTGCCTCTTACCATGCGGTGATCACTCCCGGTTTTCACCGCGTTGATCACAGAGACATCATTGAATATTTGCTTCTTCGTCGACATAATGAAGTCAATCTCATTTTTAGTTGCACCGTCGGGACTCTGCCAGGTCCACTTCCTGTGCTCACGTTTTCTGAAGAAGGAATTCATCATAAAGAGGTCTTCCTTCTCCATAAAACTAGCCAGTAGGTGGCCCCGGTGGTTCCGACGTCCAACTCCAAATTGCCCCACTCTCAACTCATCATCGCTTCGCTTGCCCAGTTTCGCGTTGAAGTCCCCCATAACAACTGTGAAGTGAGTTTTGGAACCATGCATGGCTCTAGAGATATCCTCATACATGGTTTCCACCTCATCGTCGGGGTGTGTCGAGGTCGGGGCGTACACCTGTATGACCTTCAGCGAATACCTTGCGGATATTCTGAGTATAAGGAACGCCACCCTGGTCGACACACTCTCGATCTTCACAACGTTGCTCACAAGGGACTTGTGGACGATGAATCCGACACCACCTTGAGACTGCTGGTCGCCCTCCCGGAAATAGAGCAGGTTTCCGGAATTCAGGATTATCGAGTCCTCCCCCTCTCTTCGGACTTCAGATAACCCTACTATACTCCATCGTAACCTGCTCAATTCTTCCTCGAGCTCGGCGATCTTCTCGTCGGTCCGGAGTGTACGCGTGTTGAATGTTGCCAGGTCCAGTTGTCGGTGATTGTGGTAGCTGGATCTCTTCCGGGGATTCTTAGCACCCCTTGCCTCACCGTGACCTTGACCGCTACCGTAGCCAAGGGTAGGTGGGCCGCCGGGCACTAGGGGCCGTTTTTTATTCGTGCTTGTCATTATTTGGGGGGGGTTTGCCATAATCGCCACGCTTGGCAGGCGGGTTGGCGATCGCAGTATGGTACTCTACAATGCATAGAGAACGCTGCTGCCCATTCTCTAGTATGTCCCTTAGTCGCCTCTTACGACACCCACGGGAAGAAATGGGGTGATGCTATTCTTTACGTCCGGCACCTACACGGACGTATAATATGTATGTATTTAGAAATACTTAAGTTTGTTTATCAGTTGTCTGGTTGCCATAGTACAGGCTCTGCCTAGTTTGGGATCAGATAACGTTGTGTTGGTTGTCCTAAGATATTATATTATTATTTATTACATTGCTAATCTTCGTTATCTCAGCCCGGAATAACCCACTGCTGGGTACAGGCTTCCCCTTTTTTCTGCTACACTTCCCGGGTCCGTGTGTCTCTCGTTCCGTATTTCCCGCAACTATGACGATATCATCAACCCAATACGCTCGTAAAGAATAGCAACATCCTATTTCTTCCCATGGTTGTGGTAAAAGAGAATGGGCAGCAGTTTTCTCTATACATTTTACTACTATACTGCGGTCGCCAATCCGCCTGCCAAGCGTGGCGGTTATGGCAAACCCCCCCGAATTGGGGGAGGCCTATCTACGATCTTGCACTACTTGTATAGCACGACTGAAATTGAAACCAATACTAATTCAGTTTTTAGGTGAGCAGTGTGGCGTCTACTTAATGGATAAATAGATTTACCTTCCAAATTCTTCGTCAGCTTCCTCAGCAGACAGAGCTTTGTACCGCTGTATAGGTTGGAAGTTATACCTGGAACAAACATGCCATTAACTTGTGTACTTCCAAAGAAAGTAGTTGTAGCTCTTTTTGATAATTTGCTAGTTTGGTTTTATGTCTCTTTTATATGACTGCAAAAAAACAATCTTTCCAACAAGTTTATCAGAAATATCCAGCATTTGCACTAAACTGTGTTTCTTTTCACATTTAACCAGCCTGCCTTCTAAGCAAGAGTAAACAGGCAAGTTCTGGGCTTGCCCGTTCCATCATAGACCTCATTCACTGCTTTCCATCAGGCGTGATCGAGGTCAAGAGCAAGAACAGCTATAGTACTAGGAAGTGGTGAAAGGCGGGCGTTTTTGGGGGACTGATTTATGTTATTATGCTCATTCTCAGTCTAATTTTAATAAATGACTTTTTATTTTGCACTTTCGCAACAATAATAAAAAAAAACTGCTACTGTATCAGTAAGAAGATAAACGGATAGTCACCATTCTTGTAGCGGGTACGCGTCGATGGCTCCGTCGGCCGCGTGCGTGAACACATAGTACGCTGCATGCTCCGACACACCACCCTCACGAATACCTTTAAATCTGTCAAGAATAAATTTTTATTCAGAGAAATATGTAGCAAACTTTATTGTAACTTTTATTGTAATATGTAACAGAATATTCAACAGTAAGTTTTCCTAGAGCGTAGCGAACTTCTAGCGATATTGAAGCATGGCGGCTCTGGCTAGGATGGGTGGTTCGCGTGCTAATTTAGGTAGGTATTTCCTTCGTATTTTTAAAACAAACACACATTTTGGAAATGTGTATTTATTTTAAGAAAACCATTTAGGTACGATATTATTAAAAAAAAAAAAAACTGTCGACCTTCCGTGAAGTATTCAAGGCGTACTAATGGTTTATTTTGTTTTGAGAGGTTCCTTTGGATTTTTTTTTTCCAAAAGAGGATACTACAAGTAACCATGTTTCTAAAGAGTACAATTTATACTATAAAGAGTGAATTAAATCTTAATTAATTGCATAACTAAAGATTTACTACTTAACCTTTAGTTATGCAATTGATCAAAGCAGTAAAAATAAGCCAAAATACAATGCCGCAAGGGATCAAAGAAACTCAATTATTTCACAACTAGCTTTTGCCCGCGACTTCGTCCGCGTAAATGTCGGTTATCGCGGATGCCTACGAAGGTGCAGAATAAAAAGTAGCCTATGTCCTTTCTTGGGGTTCAAACTTACCCCATACCAAATTGCATCAAAATCGGTTCAGTAGTTTAGCCGTGAAAGCGTAACAGACAGACAGAGTTACTTTCGCATTTATAATATTAAATTAAGTATAGAGGTATAGATTACGTATGCTACCCTAGGTACACTTTTAAAAATCAACCTAAATAATTGAGCATGATATAGTAAGCTGCCTTAAAAAATTCTTTACTCACATAAAATTGAACAAAGTTTTTGAAACTGTTCATTATTTGCAATTCAAGCAAAACTCATGAAAACAAACGATGCTATTTGCAAGATGTGCAATATTTTTAGGTCAATACATAGTAGAGCTATAATTTTATTACACAATAAGATCACACACCAGCATCACTAATTATATGTTATATTCCAGTGGTAACTGCACTATTGTAATAAAACATTGAATCACAAGTTACTGTTATGGTACCGCTTGGTACCATCCGAACCAATGGCGAAGTCGGAAGTGTCTGTGTATGCGGAACCGTGTTATGTGCTGACGCTACTCCTCTTTACACACATTGACGGCGTGTTTTTACACTTGGTAACCACACGTAGAGCAATCGTCGCTTATATGAGCGATTGAGACTTACTTCTTGCCAGTCTTCCCGCCAACTTTAAGTATCCAGGGCTGGTCATCAGGCTTGTACTTGCGCGATATGATACCAAACTTCTTCCGACGAGCCTCCTCGCGCACGTCGCGGCCGTATTCTGATCCAGCACCGAATCTGATTGGTTTTTGATAAATCTTAGTCTAAGTCTCTTACATAAAAATTAATTATACGAGTATTCATTTAAACAAATAAATTGATCTAAACAATAATGTTAAAAAAGATTTATTGAGTTTGATATGGCTGTAGAAAAATGAAGTGCCAACTGTTATCGAGTAACTTTTACTAGCCCTGCCTGCAGGTTCGATAGCGTTGAAGTCAGAAATTAACCCATGGGAAAGTGATACCAGGATAAAAAGTAGCCTATAACCTGACCTGACCTGACCTTCCAACATCAGCCATCTGCTAGTCTCACCTGTCTAGCAGTTTTAGAGATCAACCGAAACAAATAGACTGACAGACAGACAAGATTTATAAAAATGTTTTTTTTTGAAGTGAAAACTTCTTTAGCGGCGTTGAGCACTTTTTCTGTAATGGGTATAAAATCTTAAACTCGCGTCAGGACACGTGACCTGATCGAAAAAGCGTAGGACGGATGTTAGTTTTATTTAACGCCATCTCTTGGCTTGCGTCAAAAGTAACAATGTTAAAGATGAATCATCATTCAGCCATCGTTAGTACGCTCAAATAAACTATTGTACAAAATCTAGATGTCGTTAGCAGCGATTTTGCAAATTTGTCTATTCAAATCATGTGAAAACGTTGGAAAAATAGTTGTATTCATATTCAGATATTTTTGTCTTCAAATTGTCTAATTAATTTTAATTCTATATTTTTGGTTTTTGTGAATAACCGATTGGTAATTTTATCGCGCTCAAATGTCATGACAAAGTTGAAGACGGAGGCGAACACGAACCAGTGATGCCAACTTAGCAACTTTATAGCTAGATCTAGCTATTATTTGGTGACAGACAGCTACAATTTAATAAAACTTGTAGCTAAACTTTTGAAGTGAAAACTTCTTTAGCGGCGTTGAGCACTTTTTCTGTAATGGGTATAAAATCTTAAACTCGCGTCAGGACACGTGACCTGATCGAAAAAGCGTAGGACGGATGGAGAGTAGACAGCTATCCCCTCTCTACGGCGCGGCGAAAATGTATGCCTGGGCCTACTGTTTCGTTTAGGCGGCGCAGGGCGCTTGCGCGAATGTTCGTCTATGTTACAGCGTGCCACGCGCATCCATGGATGGTGACAGCTGATGGCTCGACCGTCTGTGTAGTGATCACATTGTTGTGTATTCGTAAAATTCGTGAATATAAAGTGCTTAAAATATGGAAATTGAACAACAAATTATTCCCTAACCATTCCAAAATATCAAACATGCTCAACGTTAATAATCAAGTTTTCACTTCTGCCGGCACTCCCGGAGTGCAATTTTTTTATTAAAAATTACCTACTTTCATTTGTGTTTAGTAAAAAGCTATTATTTTCATATTACAAACAGACTTTGATTACTCTGTTTTTTTAACAATCTCATCAGAATATTTTTTTATTGTTTATTTTGATGAAATCCGTAAAAGTCATGAGTTTTATTTGTAGACGGCGGCGGTAAGTCCCCTCTTTGAGGAGTGGATTGAGAGATACCGAGGCCCTGGCATATGGGCATATGAATGAACATTGGTGGATTTTAGTCAGTAAAAGTCTGACACGCGCCCTTCGGCTCCACCCAGAGCGGGAGACATCATTTGATGATAAAAAAAGGCAAAAAGTTTTAAAGCCTTTATAATCCAACTATGATGACAAGGCAAGGGTTAAGTAATTTAAAGTGTATTTTGTTCTCAATAACTCACTTGGGCATATCTTCATCCATTCCCTTGAACTCCTTGATATTGTTCTCTCGTTCCATCTTGACATGTGTCCATTTTGCAAAATCCACATTCAGTGTGGCATTGAACCGCATAACATGGTGTTTCTTTTTTACACCCTTTGGAACTCTGATTTTAAACTCCTGTACAGATGAAGCTGATGACTGCTGGAATGAATTCTGAAATAGATAATTTATTTTTGTTACTTGTGAGAAAGTAAAAAGTTATGGTGTTTAAGTTGTGCAATAAATGAAGTGGTTAAAAAGCTATAAAATTATAGGTTTACCACTTATTTTATCTCATATCATCTTTTGATTCAAAGCATCAATATCTATAGACTGGCGTCTATTATGCCGGGACAGTGATGGTCTGCGTCTGATGATGGGGACCATCACAGGACAGTGCCCGCTAAACAAACAGTTTTACACAATAATGGACAGCCCCCTGTGCAAGGCCTGCATGGAGACTGAGGAAACCGTTGCGCATGTAGTTTTCAAACTTATAGGTATCACCCAAATTAGGACAGATACCCTCGAGACACACAGATATTAAACGGACATTCTCAACAGACCAGGACACTTAATCAACTTCTGGAGGGCGGTGGGCTGGTTGGAATAAACACTGACAGCCACCATGGCCCACCAAAAGGACTAAGTGCAGAAACCAAACCCCTACAGCATAGAACATCTATAGACTGGATCATTTGCCTACCTAGCCTTTGCTTTATTTTCATGGAGACATCATCCAGTCTAACCGGATGCAACCGAATAGCAGTATTTAACATGGACTGGCTGCCTACCTCAGGTAGCTTATGGAGGTCAGCCTCCACAACCCAGTTACTGGGAAATACAATATCCTTTGGTAAGACTGGTTGTCAGACTCTCAGATTTCTGACAAACTCTTACAACTTTTAAAGATCCACGAAAGAGAGCCAAGACCAACAACTTAACATGCTTTCCGAGGCACAGAGAGGTCTTGGTATGTAAAGTTGCTGTCCCAACGTAAGCGCAAGCGTAGCATAACCTGATCGATCGACCCATGCGGCTGTTATAACTTAGCCACAAGTCCCTGTATATAGCTGAAACATTACGGTGTGTACTTATTGATTTATAAACGACAGACCCATTTAAAAAAAAAAGTTTATACATTTTTCGTTTAGACTTGTTCTAGAAGACTTGAAGTTTTACAGCTGTTATGGAAAATTTGCATTTTAATATAATATCATCATACAGGTTCCATGATAGCTATGGTAACAGTAAATAGAAAAACGGAAGTAAATAGTGGTTTTATTGTTAAAATAAACAGATACGCACCGACGGCCCAGGAGACGTCATTTTGCGATATGATTTTCACTTTTTCACTTCACTGCGGCTGGAAATAGTAACCAAATAGCAACTGATGCACAGGTTTTCTTATTTACTACATGTTACAACTTACAAATATGTTTTAATTATGATTAAAGGCTTGACCGACAAAACCGAGAAACAGGAAAATATAATAGTTTTCGTTCTATAGTGACATTGCTGATCGGCTGACTGAATCACACTGACATTTTGAAAATCATATGCCATTGCCAAATGCCAAGCCATTGCCAAGCTGACAAATTACGTTTTGTTGTTTTCTCCTTTGTGTTGTTTTGTGTAATGTATATCTGATTAAACAAATAATCTACAGAACATTAATATCGAGTTAATTGCTATTTTTCTATATTGAACTGTATTTAACTCATGTTTAAGAAAATAAAAGAAAATCAACAAACAAAACGTAAAGATGAATGCGTTGGGAGTACGTTTAGAACACTAAAACAAAATATATTTTCTCAAAAAAATAAATAAAGGCCTTATTTATAAAACAAGACATCTTTGTTTTCAATATTTTGGTGCCAGAAACTGAAAATCATGGTTGATTTAATTTATTAAATTATATTTTGAAAAATATTTGGAAAATAAAAGTTCTATCCTTCTGTCAATCTTTTCTTTATATCTCAAGATTTTCGAACGACCTAACCTATTCGCACATCTTTTAAGTTTTATTGTTTTGAAACATTTTATTGTCACATCTTGTTTAACTTTATTATTATAAGTGCATGTAATCAATAAATATGGGTAAAAAGAAGAATAAAAATAAGGTTAGCGGTGCTGTGAAGACCGCTGCTAAAACAGAGAAGAAACTTGCAAATAAATTGAAGAAGGAACTCGCTAATCTAGGAGAGGTTAGTTGACTGTATATTCTTTT
This sequence comes from Aporophyla nigra, assembly GCA_947507805.1. NCBI lineage: Eukaryota > Metazoa > Arthropoda > Insecta > Lepidoptera > Noctuidae > Aporophyla > Aporophyla nigra. The sequence continues at coordinate 23,349,898 of OX382294.1, forward strand.
AAGACTATGTAGTGCACACAGTAGTGAGCAAACCATTTTGTAAGTTATATAAATGGAATGCACTGGGGCTTGTGGCTAAGTATTAAAAGACGCAGGGGTCGATTTGGATACGCTACGCTTGCCGCTGTTGGTCCGTCAATAGGTGAGCATCTTAACATACCAGCGACCATACTAAGACCCTTCCGTGCCTCGGAAAGTACGTCAAGACGTTGGTTCCGACAGTTATTTGTGGATCTGGATCTTTGACAGTCGCTACGGGTCATCAGAAGCCCGAAAGTTTGTCAACCAGTCTTACTAACTATAATATTACCCAGTATTTTAACTGGGTTTTAGCCGTCAGATAGGCAGTTAATCAGTGTAAAATACTGGTAATTACCTGCATCCAGGAAAAATTTAAGCTGACATCAATTTAGTTGGGAAACGGCTGGGCAGATAATGCTTGTACCTACTTAAAATATTTGTTTATAAGGTCTTATCATGCCAATTTCTTGATGATGTAGGGAAATTATTACAGTGTAAACTGTATAGTATAGTGAAACTGAAGGTACCGTGTATTTTATTGCATTTTAAAGAGTTTTTGTTTAAACTGAGTAAAAAAAAAACAATATAATTTTATGAATAAAAATGTATTAAGTTTGACTATATTAAGTGATTTTCTCCCTTTTCTATTGCGTCAATTAATGTAAATTTTTCGTCAATACACAAAGTCTTTCCTTTACTCGCCGTGTCGAAAATTCGAAAGTTTGAAAGCAACTAAGAATAACATAAAGATAACCCATAGCATTACGACGATAGTAGGAAGTACCATAAGTAAACACAATGCTAAGCAATTATAAGAAACAAATGAACACATTTCTAAGAATTCCATGGTACCAGTGAAATTAATGTTTAGTGGGGTCTAAATAACAATGTATAGTGAAACAGTGAAACAATACATCGTTATTGAGAGTGGTTGCCATGCTATGAAGACTGTTTCTATACAGGCGTAACAATGTAAAACAAACAAACATTAGCAATTTCTGTTTTAAGAAGTTTTTATTTTTGTTAAATAGAAGTTCACTAAATAGAGTTGACACTGTACCTACATTATTTTAAAATTGGGAACTTTTACCAACTACACCGACAAGCTCTGCTTTGCTGGGTATGGAAAAAGTATTATTTTGAAGTAGTGTAAATCAGAAAATATAGTATTTTTTCGTAATTGGACTCCATTTAAGTTATTAATTACTGTATGCAAAATACACGCTCAGACGTGGAGAAGCAGACACCAGCCCGTTCTACCTAAGTTATTAATTAAAATGGCTACAAACCAATTGGGACCAAAATTAAAGACACAGTTTAAAATTACCTAAAAAAGTGAAAATAGGACAGATAAGTAAATCATCTTTATTTTCAGGAAGACATAGCTAAAGTGTTAGCAGAGATTGAGAAAGAGGAAGCCAAACGATCTGCAGCTTCAGAGAAGACCCTGCCAGGTCCTCCATCCCCCAGAGCATATGCCACACTCACACCACACCCTACCAACAATGAGCTCATTATGTTTGGGGGAGAGTACCACAATGGACAGAAGGTAAGATTGATGCTATTTTTGGTAGATTCAAAGAATTATTAATTTAAAAAAAAAACCGGCCAAGTGCGAGTCGGACTCGCGCACCGAGGGTTCCGTACAAACCTGCAGGTATTCACGGTTTATACATAAGGTTTATGTTTATGAAATTAGATGTTTTATTTTTTAATTTTTATATTTGAGTTGACTGAATGAAAGGTAAATTGTGGTTTACGATTTATGACGTATTAAAAAAAAAACTACTTACTAGATCTCGTTCAAACCAATTTTCGGTGGAAGTTTACATGGTAATGTACATCATATATTTTTTTTAGTTTTATCATCCTCTTATTTTAGAAGTTACGAGGGGGGGGGGGGGGGGAACACATTTTACCACTTTGGAAGGGTCTCTCGCGCAAAGTATTCGGTTTTGAAAAAAATGATATTAGAAACCTCAATGTCATTTTTGAAGACCTATTCATAGATACCCCACACTATGGGTTTGATGAAAAAAATTTTTTTGAGTGTCAGTTCTATACCCCAAATATTATTGTTTTTTTTTCTATTTTTGTGTGAAAATCTTAATGCGGTTCACAGAATACATCTACTTACCAAGTTTCAACAGCATAGCTCTTATGGTTTCGGAAAAAAGTGGCTGTGACGTACTCGGACAGACAGACAGACAGACATGACGAATCTATAAGGGTTCCGTTTTTTGCCATTTGGCAACGGAACCCTAAAAAACAAATTGAGATCCTCCTCCTTTTTTTGAATTCGTTTAAAAGGTTCTTTTCAAGCAATCTCTTTTCATTTAACAATCATTTTAACTTAAATTTGTGAATTTTAGTAAGCCTTTGCCCTGCAGTGGACCAATACAGGCTACTTAGTTAGATTAGATATCTGAATGCTAAAATAGTAAGAATTCAGATTATTTAGAAAATTTAAGTTAGTTTGAAATGATAGGAATGTTATGGAAATCTAAATGCATAGATAATATAGATAGATAATCATCATTTTATTCAGATGTCCTAGGTTTTACATTTTGCAAACATGTTTTCTTGTTATATCCAAAATATGGAAAAACAAAAATTGTAATGTCAAGTGTTTTATTGCTATAGACGGTGGTTTACAATGAGCTGCTCTTCTTCAACCCAGTGAACAACTCCTGGAAAGTGCTGAAGGCTCCCGGTGCGCCTCCTCCGCGGAGTGCTCATCAAGCTATTGCTACACCTGCTAACAAGTACAATATCACAATTCTTACCGTTTTATTACAAAAGGCGATCCTTTTGTTTTATATTTGAATTTCCAACTTTATTTCGATTGAGATAAAGCTCTCAATACAAAAATGACAACTTAGCACTGAACTTAGTTGTCCGTTTTGTAAAAAGAAGTGTATTTATATACAAACTAGCTTTTACCAGCGGCTTCGCCCGCGTGGAGGTCGGAAAACATCCCGCAGGAACGTACTACCGGGATAAAAAAATACCCTATGTCCTTTCTCAGGTTCTGAACTATGTGTGTACCAAATTTCATTTAAATCGGTTCAGTAGTTTTGACAGGAAAGCGAGACAGACAGACAGATAGACAGAGTTACTTTTGCATTTATAATATTAAGTATGGATTAGGTTATTCATTGAGAAATTGGCTTGTTAGTTTGAACCTGATTTAAATAATAACCTTGTTTCGTAATAAGCGGGACTAGATTTATAAATTCCGTAAAGCGTGCTTGATTGATTTCTCGTATTTAATGGGCTAATGCGCTTGGTTACGGTGGGTTTGGTAAATGTAGTTGTGTAAACTACCCTGGAGAAAATAAAAATACATAGTTTTAGTTTTGGTATTCAAATAATCTTTTTATTTACAGAGGTGAGCTGTGGGTATTTGGTGGAGAATTCACAAGTCCCTCAGAAACACAGTTCCATCATTATAAGGACCTTTGGTGCTTCTCACTGGCTGAGAAGAAATGGGAAAAGGTAATACTAATATTAAATATTGATCCCTTTTGTTTGTCCTGACATGTTTTATCTCTGCATCACGCTAAGGTTGCCTGGTGGAAAATGCCTCAGACATTAAGTCTGCCTTTCTACAGTATTTTATATGACTTGCAGAAAGTTTGAATACATCAACAATATAGTTGTTTTTTTTTTAATATTTAGTGGTAACCACATGTCGGTTTATGAATGCTTTTTCAAACATATACGCAATTCACACCAGTTTTTGACGAAGTCATTGCAATATTTGGCCAGTTATCACTTACCGTGATCTGGAAAACGAACCTAGGATTCGGCTGGGCAAACGGGCTGGCGATCTCTAAACCAACAATACAAATGTTTATTTAAAAGCGTTTGCTTAATGTTAAGTTATAATTAGCGACGACATTTTTCTCTCTCAACTCTAAGCATCGTTTATAAATAACGGGGCAGTCTACATTATGTAATCTCTCTCTTCTCAGGTCGTAGCCCCAAACGGCCCCTCCCCGCGCTCTGGACACCGCATGGCCCTATTGGGTCGCAACATCGTTGTGTTCGGTGGGTACGCAGACGACGGACGCGAGTGTCGGTACTTCGATGACGTGTACACTTTCTGTCTGGACACTCGGACGTGGACTAAGCTAACCCCGAGTGGCAGGGGGCCCAGCGCCAGGTCCGCTTGTGTTATGTTACCTGCGGGGAATGATTCGGTGAGTACCTTACTTTATATTAAACTACCTTTTTCTTGCACTTTTTCTCTCGTGAAGGTCGGAAATTGTCTCAAATGAATATACTTCCAAGATAAAATTCTATCTCCCAACCGACGTCATCTATCCGTGTGTCAAATTTCATCCAAATCTGTTCAGCTGTTATGAGTTTGCGAGAAAAGGTAACAGACAGACGGAGTTACTTTCGCATTTATAGTATTAATATTATATTGGTATGAATATTTGAGGATGTAAAAACAAAGTCTGTATGAACTAAATATTTTGCTGTGCATCTGGAAACCTACTAAGTCGGTCAACGAGGATCGGCCCGTCCGAAGTAGTTCTAGCCTTCGGACAGAGCCTCACACACGATTTAGAGCGAACAACCCGTCATGATTCTCATGCATACGCTCTTTTGTGACTGATTTTAATTGACAGACTCACTTTTTCGGACAGGGGAAAACACGTCGGGAGTAGGGACAACTGTCAACTAATCTTATGTCCGTAAGGTGCTACGGAATAGGAATCTCCCGTAACTTCAACAGAATCTGCGGATTTCATGCTCAGAGACTAGACCTCCTGTATAGTTTAGAACTCAACACCTAAAAATGTTTGGATTAAGGCACTATAAGGTCCTGCCAGGGTCGGGAGATTTGTTCGAAAGAGATACCGTGGCCCTGGCATATAGGCAACTGAAGGAACACGAGTGGGTTTTAGTCAGTAAAAGTCTGACACGTAGAGCGGGAGACGTCATTTGATGATTTCCCACCCACAAAAAAGGTACTAAGGTTAATTTTTAAACTTTTTCTCCTCAAGATATTTTTCTTTTTAATAAACCTCTCTCATTTCCCCTTGATCCCTCAGCTCCTTATCTACGGTGGTTTCTCCCGCGTCCGTGACGGTCGCACGGAGCGTACGTACACACACACAGACCTGTTCCGACTGGGCGCGAAGACCGGTGGGGGGTGGAGCTGGCGCTCCATTGCCGGCGGCGCGCTGGCCCCGCCCGCACGGGCCGGACAGGCCGCCGCTGTCAACGTGCATAGCAACAGGGGATATGTGTTTGGAGGAGTCAGTGTGAGTATAAATATCTTACTTATTGAACAATCAGTCAAGATTTTAAGGTTTTCACGCGACCTGTTGGTGTCGCTTTGACAACAGGTCTTCTGTTTCAACAGTGAATACAAAATAAATGATGACTTTCATAATTCAGTCACGACTAAAGAAAATATAGACGCTTTGGGAATGTCTTTGACAGGTGCCTGGACCTGTCGTCTCAAAAAAGACGAAAAATAGATGCGGAAATTATTTTTAGCCGGAGTTTTCTCGCTTTAATATAAAACATTTAAAACCCCATTATAAGATATTGTTCGTGTTATGTGTGAAAAGTAAATTGTTTCAGTACTAAACACCTTAAATTCTCAAAAGAAATTGGCATGTTCTAAGTAATTGTTCCGTTCAACGAAACAAATTTGTGTCCATAACATGACGCCTGTGATGGCAAATGTGTACCTACATATAGTACATCCACATTTTCCTAGTTATGTTTAAGTCCCATGTAATAGAGAGCGAACATATTGCCATCAACCGGGTAGAAATCAGATCTCTCTCACAGAGAGGAAGCCTGTATCCCAGCAGAGGAAACATTATAGGCTGATTATGACCACAAATCCAGACTCTGGGCTGTTTCTGAGACTTTGCAGATGGAGAAACCCAAAAACACTGCCTGAACTGGGAATTGCACCCAAAACCTCATACTTGACTCAGTAATCTTAAATCTACAATTATTTATTTTAAAATTTTTGTAATAGGATGTAGAAGAAACCGACGAGGAGTTACGTGGCGAGATGAGCGATGATCTCCAACTGTTAGACTTGGAGACTGGCAGGTGGCACAATGTGACGCTGAAGTCTGAAGTACAGCATTTGCCAGCGGTGATGGAGGAAAGCGTGGAAATGAAGGAGGAAGAAGCTGTCACAGGTATTGAATAGGAATACGTGTTAACCGTATTCTAGGCCAAATTAGAAAACCTTATTTAATTAAAATGCCTCAAACAAGGCTCGAGGTCTCGAACCTGGCTCGAAGGACGAATGCGCTAACATTAGTACTTCGAGCCGGATTGTATTGATTGGTAAAAATCATTACAATATGTGATTGAAGCCTCCTTTTAAGCAAGATATGCCTGTGTTAGAAGACCCTTCCACAACAAGACGTAATAATAATCCGTAAATGCAAATATAACTTAATGTAAAATACTAAATAATGTCTCCCTAAACTGCCCACAGTGGTAACTGATGAAGTATTCACAATGAAGCTGGGAGGGGCCCCAGCCCATGTGGCAGCCGGGCCGGGCCCCGCGCCGGCGGCCCCTGCGCCGCGCTCGGGCCCGGGGGCGCGCATGTCGGCCATGATGGCCGTGCAGCGCTCGGTACTCTATGTGTACGGCGGAGTGCTGGAGAAGGAGGACAAGCAGTTCTATCTGTCGGATATGTATAGTTTAGGTGAGTGAAATTTTCGATTTACTCAGTTTCAGATGAATTTGTTTCAGGTTTCTGCTATCATATCATCATAATCAGCCTATATTGTTCCCACTGCTGGGACACAGGCCTCCTCTTGGAGAGAGGGAGGCCTTCCGTTATAGTTATGATGATATTATGATCCTAAAATCAACAATAGCACTAGTTGCAGGATTAGAAATAAAAACACATGGCCCAAAAGATGATATGAACCATAACACTCTAACTTAAAGTATATTATCGTTTGCTACTTCGTTGAAAAGTAAACTTCTTAACCGACTTCAAAAAGGAGGAGGTTCTCTATTCGGATGTTTATATTTTTTTTTTTTTTTTATGTATGTTCGGCCATAACTCCGTCATATATAGACGGATTTGCAAAATTCTTTTTTTTTTTAAAGGAGTTTATTCCGAAATGGTCCCATATAAATTCCATATACAGGGTGTCCAAGAACCTGGCGTCCAACTGGATTCCCACGATGCCCCAAGTTCTAACAGTACTCAGAAAAATATTTTAAAAAATCCACCCCATGTACTTACAGAATTATACTGATTTCAAAAAAAAAGGGGAAATGAGCACCCTGTGACATACTTTTGAATGCTGTGACTGCTAATGCTGATAATTTCGATATTTCTTGGAGGTTTTGTAATCTAGGGTATTGCTGTGTCTAAATAGAATGTAAAAATAATGTACTTATTGTACCATTTTAAAATAAAATATTATTTTAACTAAAGGTGATATGGAAAACTATTGAATTTCGCAACTTTGACCGACTGTAGTGTAAAAAAATGTACCAAAATAGTATGGCAAGTGACGTCAAATTTTGACGCGTTTATTCCTCTTTTTAAAAAGGTATAATACTTACACATTAATTTGAAAAAAAAAATTTTGATAATATTTTTACTCAACAACCCAATTTTTACGAAGTGCCTACCTACTAACGGTAACTGTCGGACCCTTTCTTATCTTAGAAACTGTTATGTTACTACTATTATTTACTTCGGTTCCAAGAGTGAGCAAGAAGGAAATACACACAGGTAGATGGGTTCCCAGTAGAATAAAAGCAAAGAATGTTAGTTTAAAGATATTTTATTACAATAAATGTTCAAAATGTTGACCACCCGCGGCAATACAAGCTCTCACTCTCCTTAAAAAGGACCGCTTTATGTTTCGCGAGTAACTTTTTTGACGTATCACCTGCACTGCTTGTGTTATCTTCTCACGAAGGTCAGCGATGTCATTAATGGGCTTCGCATAAACGAGCTCCTTCATAGTTCCCCAGAAAAAAAATTCCAGCGGATTTAAGTCAGGTGAGCGGGCTGGCCACGGGATTGTTCCTGATCGCCCAATCCACCTGTTCGGGTATTGCTCGTCCAAAAACTCTCTAACGGATACGCGAAAATGTGCTGGACAGCCGTCGTGTTGGAACCACATATCTGGTGGGGTCTCTTCTAGTAAGTTTGGCAAATCATTTTGAAGAAAATTTAAATATGATTCGCCAGTCAAATTCTCGGGCATCTCAAATGGACCAATAATATTCCCACAGAGAATACCGGTCCACATGTTCACTTTGAACCGGTACTGGGATCTATCTTCTCGCATCAAGTGCGGATTTTCCACATGCCACTCGTGCAAGTTGTGTAGGTTCATGTAGCCATCCTTCTTAAATGTTGATTCATCTGACCACAAAATTTTGTCGATAAAGTTTTCGTCTTCTCGATGTTTTTGCAGGATTGTTTCACAAAACGCGACTCGGCTCGGATAGTCTCGAGGTAAAAGACTTTGCACTCGCTGTACGTGGTACGGATGATATTCTTCTTTTTGGAGAATACTGTGTGCTGTGCTCTTCGGTATCCCCGTATCAGCTTCTATTCCTCGCACAGAGATGCTTGGATTTGCCGACACCGCCTCTAAAACTTCATCGCGTATGAAGTCATTTACGGGTCGTCCTTCACCAGCTACTTGATTGGGGAACCGCCCGTCACATAGTGATCTGTGCACATTAATGAAAACTCGATGGTCGGGATATCGCGTAGCCCTCGGATACCTTTCTCTGTAAAGTCTCGCTGCAGCTCGTCCATTACCTCTACATTCTCCATAAATGTAGTGCATATTTGCGTATTCTTGCGGAGTGTAGGTCGCCATGGTAGCACACACAAAACACAAACTGTCCAAACACAGGCAAAGGTCGTCGTAAAGAGTTCGTTTCAAAGTCCAGAGCACAAAGAGTAATCGAGTCCAATAAACAAAGCTTTAAATCGTAGTACGTGATCAATGGTAACAATAAGAGAGAGGTGCGTAGTAACGGCAGGAGGCAGTGACGCGTACTGACCGTACTGTTATCCTAAATAGCACGATCCCAGATAGCGTCACTATCTATCTCACTCGCACCTCTAACCTTTTTCTCCCTCACTCTTACCTGAATAATGGGGTACCATAAAGAAGAACCAGCAAATCGCAAAGATAGTTTCTGTCTTGCTCCCTCCTGTTGTAATAACGAATCACTATGGTGAGATGCATGCACATACCGTCCCTTACGGTCTAACCTGTTTTTTGAGAGGCCTGTTGTTATTTTTATGAGCATACAATAGTAATTCTTTAGAGGTTAGATTCAATTCGTCGTAAATTTTTCTTTCTAAGAAAAAAAAAAAAATTTTTTGATAATATTTTTACTCAACAACCCAATTTTTACGATGTCTTACAGATAAGACATCGTAAAAATTGGGTTGTTGAGTAAAAATATTATCAAAAAATTTTTTTTTCAAATTAATGTGTAAGTATTATACCTTTTTAAAAAGAGGAATAAACGCGTCAAAATTTGACGTCACTTGCCATACTATTTTGGTACATTTTTTTTACACTACAGTCGGTCAAAGTTGCGAAATTCAATAGTTTTCCATATCACCTTTAGTTAAAATAATATTTTATTTTAAAATGGTACAATAAGTACTTTATTTTTACATTCTATTTAGACACAGCAATACCCTAGATTACAAAACCTTCAAGAAATATCGAAATTATCAGCATTAGCAGTCACAGCATTCAAAAGTATGTCACAGGGTGCTCATTTCCCCTTTTTTTTTGAAATCAGTATAATTCTGTAAGTACATGGGGTGGATTTTTTAAAATATTTTTCTGAGTACTGTTAGAACTTGGGGCATCGTGGGAATCCAGTTGGACGCCAGGTTCTTGGACACCCTGTATATCTGATGATGAGATCCAGAGATAGACACCGGAACTCTTTAAAAAATGACAGCAAATCAACCGCGATTTCTGCTATCGCATAAATATGCATTGTTTGTTTGGAATTAATGCGGGGTGGATACCACAACTAAAAATTTTAAAATAAAAACTTTTTTACAAAAAAAAAAAAACAACCGACTTCCTTAAAAACACTACAAATTGAAAAATAACTTTAATTTCGGAAGTCGGTGGCAAAAAAACCATAAATACAGATCCTAAGACACCGCCTTCCGAAATTAAAGTTATTTTTCAATTTGTAGTGTTTTTAAGGAAGTCGGTTGTTTTTTTTTTTTTGTAAAAAAGTTTTTATTTTTAAAATAGGTTTAAAGATATTTATTCTCAAAAAAGACACAAAGTCACTTACATGAGAACAATGCTTACAGTAAATTATTAATATAAAACGTTCGTCACAGACGTTATTGTAGTAATTTTACACACATCCAATACATTCAGCTTTTGAGAAAGGTGGCATTTTTTATTAAATATGCAACTAATTGTGTTTTGAATGCATGGAATGAGTGCAATTTTTTTATATGTGAGGGTATTTTGTTATATAACTGTGCTCCTTCAAAAGTTAATTTTTTTTTTTGCCAAACTTCGTTCTCGTCTTCGGTAAAATCAGAAAACTAGCCCTGCGACTGCTACGTTGTGTAACCTGTTTGACTTTTGTAAACGATAAATTGGTCTGAACACTTTTGTTGAGTGCCTTACGAATAAAAATGCATGTGTTGTAAATATATAATTGTCTAATGTTCATTAATTGGGTTTCCTCATAAATTTTGCATGTTGATGTTAAAAATGGGTAGTTAAAAATCATTTTTATTATTTTGTTTTGTGCGACTTGGAGGCTTGCTAGCTTCGTTTTGGCCGCACTGCCCCAAATTTCAACCAGGTATAGTAGGTGTGGTTTTACTAAGGCGTTATAGATGGTGTGACGCAGTCTATGTGGAATACATCGAACTATGTTTCGGAGGGATCCAAGTAGTGACGTCAGTTTTGTTTTTATATGATCCATGTGAACAGACCACGACAGAAAACTATCCATTTTAAGTCCAAGATATTTTTCACAAGATTTTTGCTGCAAGGGTATATTGTTAATAATTAATGGATTATATGGAGGTATTATTTTATTTTTTGCTTTAAACAAGATATAGCATGTTTTGGAAATATTTATCGTAAGTAGATTGTATTGAAATCACGAAAAAAGGGTGTTTAAATCTTCTTGTGCTTGGGCAACTAAATCATGGATCGAAGATCCGAAATAAAATAAACAAGTGTCATCTGCGTATAGAGTAAAATGGCCATGTAATTTGATCTCCTGAATATTGTTTATGTAGATGAGGAAGAGCAGGGGCCCTAAAATTGATCCCTGGGGAACTCCACACGTTATAGGTAATGCGCCACTTTGATAATTATTATCCATTTTGACTAACTGTGACCTGTTTTTGAGATAGGAATCGAACATTTTTAGGGCATTACCGGTAATTTTTATAGTTTGTAGCTTTTTCAGTAATAATTCATGACTAACGGTGTCGAAAGCTTTTTTGAGGTCAATAAAGATACCAAGGGCTATGTTTTTACTATCTACATTTTGCTTAATTTTAGTAATGAGGTCAACTGTAGCTGTTAGTGTGCTGCTTTTTGGTCTAAACCCGTACTGTCTGTCTGAAAGAAAGTTAATAGAAGTTAAATGTTTATCTAATCGGATGTATAGAATTTTTTCTAATATTTTTGACAATACAGGCAACACTGAAATAGGCCGGTATTTACCTTCAGCTAGCAGTTGAAGCATTTGCTCAGATTGTTTGCTATTATAGGTTTTATGCATTTTATTGCTTTGGTAGTAATTCCATCTAATCCGGTACTGCTGTTAGGGTCGAGATTTGATATAATTTTTATAATTTCACTGGCAGAACACGGATCAAGAGTCGATAACACTGGAGTGTTTCCGGGAGGAGTTGTTGGTAAAGCATGTGAATGATCTTCATGAAATGATCTAGGTATTTCATTCGCTAGAAGGGGACCTATCGTGGCGAAGTACTCGTTGAAAATCTGGCAAATTTCGTGTGGGTTTGTAATGTATTTTGAATCGATCAACAGTTTTGAAGGAGCACAGTTCTGCTTAATTTTATTGTTTGCTAGGATGTTAACTAAATTCCACATTTTCTTAGGTTTATGACTACAATCGCTAAATTTTTTATAATAGTAAATGTTTTTTGTATCTTGCATGTGTTTGGCAACATGTTTTCTTTTGGTGATAAATTCTGCTTCCAGGGTGGTGTTTTTCGGATCCTGCTTTAGTTCTGTCCACAATTCGTTTCTTTGGTTGATATCATTAATTATGTTTCTATTTATCCTGTCGTTTTGGGGTAGGTTCAGAATTTTGGTCTTTGTTGTTTTACTTTTTTCAATTGTTGATTTTATTTTGTTTTCTAGTAATGTGTAGTCATCATTGAAATCTTCAAGATTAGTTGTTTCTAGTGTGTCAAGTAGTTTTGTATAATCTATTGCTTCGTATTGGGTCCGTAGTTTTCCAGGGGATTTAGTTTTTTTGAGCTCTACATATATTTGTTTGTGATCTGACATTGAAGAGTCAGCTATTGCCATGTGGAAGTGATCGTTTTTCAGGTTGGAGCTGACATGATCCAGTATAGATTTCCTGATATTCGAATCTCTTGTACAATATTTTTTTGTAATTTTATTTATTAATTTATGTCCGGTTCCCTTTAAGAGTTCATTATATTGTTTAGTCTTTTTGTCTTTGTTTAATAGATCAATGTTAAAATCTCCGAACACTATTGCCCTCTTTCTTTGTTGTAGCTGAGACTCATATACTTCAAGAAAATCTGTGTAGTTAGTATTCCCCGGGTTGTATACGACTCCTATTTCTAGTGCATAACGCTCTAGTCGTATCCATAAATAGTTATTTCCTATCGAGGAAATAACTACTATCGAGTACGTAGACTCTGATAAGCTATGTTTGAGGTCATTATGGACATATGCTGAAACTCCACCGCCTCTTGAGTCGGTTCTGTAGTTATAGTAGTGTGTGTAGTTGTTTATTTGTAGTTCCAAGGCTTGTGTTTCATTTGTGATCCAAGTTTCAGACAATAAAATGATATGAACAGTATTAGGTAGCGATTGTAGAATGCATTTAAGTTCGTAAAATTTTCCTTTTTTCCGTATACTTCGAGCATTAAGGTAGAAAAATCTGAGCCGTGATTTGGTAGTTTCTATATTTTGGTAATTGTTGATCAATTGATAGGTATTATTGGCGGTTGTTGTAGGTATGGTATCGTTTATTGTTCGTAGTTTTTTAAATAATTATGGAATTATAAAACAATGTCAAATCAATAAGGTTGATAAACCTAAGTTACTAAATAAGACCACAACATTATTTGTGGTCTAATTTTTCGGACCGTTTTTGTCGCGCTCGTCGGAAAACTAGTACTATAATTGATTGAAAATACAAAGAATTATTTCGAATCTGGAATAAGACTAGTTGTAAAACGAAAACGGACGCAGACGCATTCTATTCAAGTAAAGAAATGATTTGATTTGATTTGAACTATGGATCACATCACTTATAACACCATTACCATCATTTATAATATATTTATCTTGATTACATGAAAATGGCAAAAGGTCATACCGCCAACAATACTCGCTGTCTATCCAAATTTAAATTCTTAAATAAAACTAAACAATTAGATTTAATGAGCCAAATTAATATGTATTATCCTGCTACCTCCCGGGGGCAAACACGTAGCTACAAATTACGTACATACTTAAAAAGTCTGTCACGTAATTGAAAATCAATACATATTGTGAATTACAGTCGCTTTTCATGTCTGTTTGTGTGACCATCAAGGTCACAGACAACAGATTTTTATGCAGTTTTCACCATCATTTAAAGAATTTATCCTGGAAACCATGTGAATCATCGTTCATCATTCTCCTACCCTCATCCCAATTTATTTGAGGTCGGCTCAACATGTCTTTTTCTTCTGCAATTCTCTATTAGCCGTCACCTCGTTAAGCAGCATATCATCATTCACACAGTCCACCCATAGTTTCTTTGGTCGTGAATAATACAAGAAAATTTGAAATGCGCTACGAATCAGGGGTGGTCATCTTGGTAGGCACCCTCTTTCTATCCATATCATAATTCAGTCTATCCATCGTTTCTTTGGTCATGAATAATACAATAAAATTAAAAATGGCGGTACGAAACGGGCGGGTCATCTCGGTAGGCACCTCCTTTCCATCCATATCATCATTCAGTCTATCCATCGTTTCTTTTGTCATGAATAGTACAATAAAATTAAAAATGGCGGTACGAAACAGGGGCGGGTCATCTCGGTAGGCACCTCCTTTCCATCCATATCATCATTCAGTCTATCCATCGTTTCTTTGGTCATGAATAATACAATAAAATTAAAAATGGCGATACGAAACAGGGGCGGGTCATCTCGGTAGGCACCTCCTTTCCATCCATATCATCATTCAGTCTATCCATCGTTTCTTTGGTCATGAATAATACAATAAAATTTAAAATGGCGATACGAAACAGGGGCGGGTCATCTCGGGAGGCACCTCCTTTCCATCCATATCATCATTCAGTCCATCCATCGTTTCTTTTGTCATGAATAGTACAATAAAATTAAAATGGCGATACGAAACAGGGGGCGGGTCGTTAGTAATTGAAGAGTATATAGTAATAATAAATCACTCTGTTTCAGAACTACACAAACTAAACGAATGGAAGACGGTAATAGAGCAGCCCTCACTGCCGGACTGGCTTGGCTCCGACTCCGAAGACTGGAGTGGCTCAGACAGCGGCTCCGATGACAGCGACTCCGAAAGTGATGATTAACGTGAACTCGACTTTATGTTGTGTGCAGTAAGGTTGGAAGTGAAAGTGCTGTGATGTTCGATAGAGTAAGGATACTAGGTATTTTCTACATATTCTGTGTCACTGTAAGTAGATCTAGGAGATAATGAAAATGTTAGTTACAACTGGAATGTTCGGCACTAAATAACTAAACAGGGTGGCAGGGAGATCAACACACAACTTAGCTTAGCTTTACCCATGATTCTGAACCCCATTTTTATAATATTTTTTGGATGGGAAATCATCAAATGACTCATGGCGGAGCGGGACGGCGTGTCAGATTTTTACTGATAAAACCCACCCGTGTTCCTTCAGTTACCCATATGCCAGGGCCACGGTATCTCGTTTGAACAATCTGGCGACCCTGGCAGAACCCTATGCGATGGAATTTATCATTGATTTTTTTATAGAATTGCAGTTCACTACATTTTGACCGCGTAGTGCACTTTTCTATGAAACAAAAGCTTTTTTTTTATATAACCTACGACCAATTTCTGGGCTAAGTAATAACTGCCGCATGGTTCGTTCGATCAGGTTAAGCAACGTTTGCCGAGGTTTGTCCAAGGATGGGTGGCCATCTTTTCGTACCATGACCCCTTCGTGCTTCAGAATGCACGTTAAGGCGTTAGTCCCGACTGCGATACATGGATCTTTAACCGTCGTAACGAACGGGTCGTCCGAAGCCCGAAACATTATGGAGGTCAGATGGACAGTCGCTCAATGTAAAATACTGTACTCAGCAGCATCCGGTTAGACTGAAAGCTGATCCCAACGTAGTTGGGGCAAGGCTAGGCGGATGAGGATCCAACGACAAATTCTACCCAAGGGGGTCTTGAATCATGTGCTGAATTCATAGTTACAGTTTTCGCGTCGATATCCCTAGCTCCACGCAATATACATAATATTGACACAAATCAGCATTGACAAAACCACTCCATATCCGTTATAGATACATAATGGAAATATACAGGCTAAGAATTATAAGAATAAATGTATAACTTTAAATAGTGATTGATACTGATTTTAAATCGTCATTTTACTATGTCGTGTTAAGGTTTTAACTCGCATATTTGTAAATATCATAAGTTTATATGAATAAAACATTAATTTTAATACATATGAAAGTGTTTCATTTTAATCCTCTAAGAACTTGAATCTTTGCATTTAAGTTTTATTTTCGTCACAAGTCCAAAGCATTTATTTCAAATAGGCACTTATAAGGCACTTTTGAACGTCAACATTTAAATTTAAACATAATTGATTCTAGTTGTTCCAAAAGGTAGATTCGTATGGAGAAGAACTCCACTGTTATCTTTTAAAATGTATTTCAATATTTGGACATTTTTTTATAATAATTATTATGTTATGTTTTTGGAATTTAAATGGGAAACAAAAATAAATAAAACAGCCTTCTTACACATGTTATAATTTTTATTGTATGTACACGTTATAAATCTACGTAATAATATATCTTTATAAAAATTATTAGTCTACACACTCGTCCTAGCTCACATTTCACTACATTCACTCACTGAGCGCGCCTTTCGGAAATTATTTAAATTCATAGAATTCATCTAAAATAGCCGGTCAATTTCTCCAACCAGCCAATTCATTATCGTGTTATTTCCGACATTCAGAAATGATATCTACTGTGTAAGTAATAGGGTTCAAAATGCAATAAGAGATTTAAAAGAATTGACGCCGAAATTGAAACTACTAATAAAATGCGAAAGTTGGGATTTAGTCACGCGAAAACGGTTTTACGAGTTGGGATACTTGATACAAAGCTAGACTATATTTCACAGTTATCGAAGACATTCAAAAGCAAAGCTAAGAAGGGCCATTAAGAAAACTGTTAGTCATCATAGTTCCAATGCGAGAAAGAGATGCAGCTATACAGAAGGAATAGCGCCATCCCTTTTTTGTAACGATACAAGAATGGCTTTAATGCTTCCCCTAACTGCTTTTGTTGGTTCTTCCAAATTTAAATTATCCCCAATAAGGCACGCTCACAAATTACGTATATAAGTAGGTATAATCACTCATCCAATGGGAAAAAACCGCAGTAGGTACATTTAGCTATTTCGCGAACATAGCACCGTTTTAAATAAAGAACATATGATTAAATTTTTTCCCATTAGACGAGTGACTTGTTAACGGTTTTCAAACCAATGAGGATGTACTGCGATCTGATATTGTTGGTCTTGAAAAGTAAAATAATTATAAATGTAAATTGGAAAAACGATGAAAAACCGTCTGTAGAAATGAATTGTTTATCAAAACTACTTTATTCAACTCACAAGTTACCGTTAGTCTTTGACAGTTTTATGAAATGCCTACAACATGGCAAATTGATGTAGTGTTTCATTTTGGTAAACAATTAATTTTCCTGACTGTACCACATAATTCAGGCTTACACGTCTTCGCAAAAGATGTCGCAATATAAAGAATATTAAATTCCTAATTTTCACTTTTGTTATTATTTAAACGATTGTAGCCAAAGATCTCAATTAATTCCTATTGATTTATAAACACAGATGTTAATTTCATTACAATAAGTCCGATATGGATATATATATATATATAATAAGTCTCAGAAAGTACACAAAACAGTTAAAAACTTTATTTTAAGATGGATGGTGGTACTGGTACACCGCGAAATTCAAAAATTCTTAATTGCATTGAATGATTTTTCAGAGGGTTGTATTGATGAATTTAATTACTTATAATCTGTAAAGCCATATTTGTTACCGTCGCGAATTATATTTTGTTCAATATCGCACCCCTAGATCTAAAGGGAACTAGCTCAAAACTCTTAATTTTTGAGTCATGCACACCTTCGAGTCTGTCATTTCAATACCTATCGACCAATAAACCAAATTCAAAACTATTTCCAATATTCGGAGTCGAATATTGGAAATAGTTGCTAAATCTGGTTTATTGGTCGATAGATATTGAAATGACAGACTCGAAGGTGTGCATGACTCAAAAATTAAGAGTTTTGAGTTAGTTCCCTTTAGATCTAGGGGTGCAATATAGTATGACACTAGTCTGTAAAATCATTTGAATTTTGCGGGCTATCATGGCGTTTTCCCTATAACCAATAAACTAAAGAAAATATCAAACCATACACTTTTCATTCATTTACATGAAGTCAGATAAAAAAACCTGGTCATCCTTTTTAGGTCGAAAGATTTATAGACACTTTCCGCAGTTTATTAATTCAAATCAATTCATTATTATGGTAAGTAAAACGTTAATGCCCGCAGACATGCATGACACCTGTATGTCGCAGTCAAAACAGACAAATAGGATCGTCGTAAACTGTCTAGTTTAGAGCGACAATTATAAATGAACAACGAATGATAGATGCAAGTAAATGATATCGGCAATAAAGTTAGAATTTAATAAACGCATTCCTCGTTCCAGCAATTAAATTTGATACCAAACAATATGCTTCGCAAACAGTTACTTTTACTTTTACGGTAACATATTGGTATCGTTACATGTTCATGACGTTTTTGTTACAAATCGTATCCGTTGAGTGCGTAAATTAAATTCGGTCGTTTTTTATTCAAGTTTTTCTTGACATTCGTTTTCGCGCATGGCCAATCATGTCCGCGGAAATCATTGTTCATACGTTGCGATTAATAAATCGTACTTCTTAATGAGTTCGTTATACGTACATAAGATACATGCAATTTTTCATATCGGTACCCTGTTACACAATAATTCATGACACTGTATAAAAAAACTACAACTTTCTAGCAACACATAGTACGGTCTCCTTCACCAGTGGTTCTTACAAGCTAAAGTGGACTTTTTCACGTCACGGCATAAGGCCTTTTTTTGTTACAACAGTTTTAGTCATGCATGTAAAATGACTTATGCAAATATTGTATAGCATTGGTCATAGAATCTGTTTGAAAACAACCACTCGTGAGGCAGACGCGACGATTAATTAAGATCTTTATATCTCCACTAACTAATGTTAAAAACATGATTATTTACATTATATAGAATGGCAGTTCAATATTTTATAAAGATTTTTTTTGGAACAGAAACGAACCTATCACCTTTAAAATTTGTAATTATATCTACTACGTTATAACATGTTCTGCATATCTTCACTAAAGTACTAACACAATGGAATTCAAAACATATAATAATATTATTTGATATGAAGTTCTTACTACGTCTTTTCAAGTTATGATGAAACTTGATGTCTCTCTGTTTGAGGATTAACTTGCATAGTCTGAGAACTTAAGTGAAGATAGGGTCCAATTTGAAAAGTTATGCCCGTTTCCATTTATACATCCGCCGGAAAATCCAACACCGCTTTTTTATTTAGGTATTCATTTGCCGAGTGGTTTTCGGTTGTAATATCTCAGTAGCAGCGAAATGTGGGTGTACTAAAGGAACGCCTCTGCATAACCCTACCGAGAAACAAGGCGTGATGTTAACAATTTTTGTGTTACTTAGTGTTAATGGAAACGGGCATTTTTTCTTCGTCTTTTCATCTAACGTTTCATACTCTATGTAAGATATTGAAACTGCCAATACAAGTCACTTGACACACGTACATACAAATCGAAATAAAACTCTGACCGTTAAGCGTGGCAGTTGGCAGTACATTTGTGCGCTAAATTATTCTTAAATAGATGGCACATAGCGATACCTAGAGTTTGGTCCCCGTACTTTCTTGTTTTTATTTCGGTATACGTTTATATTGATGTCGTTTTTATATTGTGTACTTTATTTTTGAAGGGGCTATAAACTGTGTACTGCATTTTTTTTTTGATAAATAACGCAATGATCTTTTAATATTTGTCAAAGTCTAGTGGTGGAAATGTATTTATTTACTATCTTTTATTTTTAATATTATGTAATACAAATTTTATAACACCGTAAATGCATATTCCTTCATTGACTATTGCTTTTAATTAAATCAAATTGATCTAATGCGTCTCCTACGGGTTGAAGTTTTACTTCAAAAAGCACAAAGGAAGGTACAGGTAAAGATGACAAAATTAAAAACAAGACTACTTTAAAAAAATATCTTTTATTATTTCAAATTACTTGAAAAACGTGTAAAATTGTACACTTTCTTTTATTATCCAAGACCTTCCTCTGCTTGTTCCAATATTAAAAAATAATTGTGCGTTATTGTCGCAGCCGTCTCATTTGCTAAAATGTATACCTACCCATCTGATTTTATATAAAATGACTTAGATTTTTGCCAAAACTCGACATTGGAATTATTTTCTGTGAACACAAGTTACAACAAAAATTTCCCATTAATGGGTATTTTATTCAAATAATGTATTTCTTTTCTCAGCTGCGACATATATGACATATGTACATATAATATACGACGCCACATTACGTATAAAAAGAAATAACACTTAGAACATTATACACTGGTGTGACTTATCTAACGCATAAAAAATATTCAATTTGCAATCTATCGGTCGTTTAACAATTTACCTAATTTATAACATTGCCTGCGACATTAAATTGCAAACTAAATTCTATACTTAGCAAAGTAAAGCTGAAGCCAAAATCGAAGATAAATATTTTAACAAAAAAATATTATAATTATAAAATTAAAAAAATGTAAAATTCAAATTATCATTACATCAGTCGGTTAAATGATTAGTCGTTATCTTAGTCCGAATGAAATAATAATATTATAATTTGCATGTAAAAAATATAAATCGAAAGCAAATCAGTCTATAAACTTACTTTTAGAATTATGACTAAGTTTTATGTACATTTTTAGACATGTTTTTTTTTTTAAGTTCATGTTCAATCTGTGGTTTGGTACCAAAAACAAGTGAAACATCTTCGAAGCTATGGCCCTCTTGACCTCTAGTTTAATACTATAAGTAGGTAGATGTAAGAAATAGCTTTCGGATGTAGTAATCAACCAAAGAGGAAATAAGGCATTTAGTTCCAAGTTCAAAGATCATACAATTAAAAACCGCCATCGAAATATTTTTGGCGCCAACCCACAGACTATACAGCATCGTACAAACATTACAACTTACTCGTTAAGTAAAACATACATTCACTATCTACCTCATTATAATTTACAAATTATTTACACGAAAAAAGATCATTTAATAAATACATAATTTGGCTGATTTAGATTTTGCTAAAATAAAAAATATAATGCCATATTTAATTGCCAGAATAAAAAAATACTCCCCATTTATTGTCGTTCACTTCGAATAAGGGTGTTACTGATTTCTTTTATTTGAAAAAAATTAAAATAAATTAATTCACTACACAATGCACTGTGTATAAATTTGTTAAGAGTCATTGTCTGTTCTTTCCGTACTTTCCGTAGCATCCCAAGTATAACCTGTCCACATTATATCACAGTAGCGCGGTTGCGCTGTAACACATTCTTCGTCGCTCACTGACTAGGCTATATACAAACCAAACGATTTCTATACACTTTAACAACGTACGTTGAACCCTCACATTTAGAAAAAAAAACGTTCGTTTTTTAAAACAGATCGGTGACTATTGTGCCGAACCATGCGCAGACGACGGGTAGGGCGTAGGTGAGCAGTGCTTTTTGTAGCGACGGTCTGTCGGCCGAGCCTGCGACGGGTTGCTCCCTGGTGGGTATGTCTTGTGGTGTGGGAGTGTCCTGCTCGGTGTCGTCGGCGTTGACGATGACGTCACCGGCGGTGTCGTCACCAGCGCGGCCGCGCACGTTGACGTTGTTGGTGCCGGGCGGGTCCACGATGCTGGGCACGAAGGGCGCCTCCGTCACCTGCACGGGCCGCTGCGGCACCACGTCGGGCTCGCGTTCCGTCGGCTCCTCGTCCACGTCGGATGGACTGTCGCCTGAGCCTAGGAATGGGGATGCAGAAGTAATAAGTTCTCTATCCTACTTTGAACTTAGTAAGTGTCATCACTAATTCCAAGCCAGTTACGAACTTTTTAAAATACGAAATTAACGACGGAAGTCCGAACCTTAAATAATCTAGATTACTTCAAAATTAAAATTTGTTAAAAATAAAGATCCTAACGCCTATTTACTGGGTAAATTACCGATGAAAGATTTTAAAACATCATTATTTTTGTACCAATCGAAAGAAAAAGACAATGTGTTTAGCCCTAAACGCTTAAAGTGATTTGTGGTACAAGTGTCTTAAACTATTTCTAAAAAGAGTTAAAACACGATATTTACCTGTATCATAACCATTGAGCCTGTCCTCATCGTCATCAGGCAGTCCGTCGGTGCCCCAGTCTCCAGATCCTGAGCCTGACTCCACGTCCTCTATAGTCTCGCGCGCGAACGAACTGGAAACTTGTAAGTCTGCAAAGAAATTTAAAAGATTTATTTAGTATACTTCTTTCTAGGGTAGATAACGCTGTTGGTGACCCAGTTACAAGGAAATATTCTACAAGCATTATGCCATTAAACTCATATAGAAGCTGGTGAGCGGTGTGAACCACATTTCGTATAATAATATTAATTAATTAGAGATATTCGAATGCTTGACGAATTGCTTACTATTTTATAATCAGAAAGATCGGTATAACTAGAACGTTATGTTATTTGGCGCCAAGAAGGACCATTGGTTATGGCTCTGAAGAGGCGTTTGGCCATCTTTGGTTTCAACTTATTAAATAATTATGTACCATTGCGGATACTGGCGGTCGATCAATTTACAATCTTATTGCTTAGGGCACAAAGCATGAAAAGTGATCCATCGCTATTGTCCGCGGTTGTATACTTACCGTCGACACGGAATAAAGAAGACCAAAACGCTTCAAATAGTTAAAATCTCTCAGATAACTCACCCTTTCCATCAGTATCAAGCCACTGCACTTCAACGCCGTTGTAAGCGTCTTTCAGCCTCGCAGTGAGTGTCCGCAGCGAGTCAGCCTGCGTGGCCACGCTGGCAGCCGCGCTGGGGCTGACCGCGCCGCGCACCTCCGGGTTGCTGGCGAGGCCTGCCGTGCCTTCACTGGCCGCATTTAGTGTATAACTGTGGAGGAAAACATTTTAGATTGTAAAATATCCTCCTAAATATCTCGGTCCCACGTTGGGCGCCAAATAAAAAATTAACCAAATAAAATATATAACGGACTTTAGAAGAAAATAGTCACAGAGATAGGTGACAGAGACGATACACAGCCGAAGTTTCTCTAAGATTCGATTTCAAGCCATGTAATGAACATTATTTTGCTCCCACATTGGGCGCCAAATTGGGGAGTTCACTCAAAATTAAACCAAACAAAAAAAAACGTGTTATGTGTATATGGTGTCATTACAAATAAGATAATTCGTGAAATATTGTAAGTTTAATTTGATCATACAATACTTAGTCCCGTGTTGGGCGCCAAACTTTAAAAAAAAACTTGTTTCAGGGTCGCGAGATTTGTTCGAAAGAGATACCGTGACTCTGGCTCTGGACTGAAGGAACACGGGTGGGTTTTAGTCAGTAAAAGTCTGACACGCCCTTCCACTCCAACCAGAGCGGGAGACGTCATTTGATGAATTCCCAACCACAAAAAAAAACTTATGTTTGAAGGCCAATGTTTTAAATCAAACTACATATTAACAGGCTTACTATAAGGCCTCTTTTCTGTACCTAGTATATATTTCCAAAAGGAAGTCTCCCCTTACCTGGCAACGTCAGTTCCATTGAAACAGGGCGAGCTGGTGACGCTAGTAGAAGTGCACAGTAATGCAGGCAAGTGGTTCCAGTAGTGCCGCGTGTTGCGCATGCGTAATCGCGTCTCGCGGACTAGCTTCTCTAGCGCAGGCCCGCCCCAATCTGATCCTTTAAGACAAAACAAGTACCTGTGAGTACGATAGATCATCATTATGGTCAGCTAGGAGACCAAAACTTAGACGACCTTTGGTATCGGTAATGCAGAACTTGAACGGCAAAACGCCTTGAGTTTAGTCGTAGTAAGTTTGTCTGCGCGAAATAGCTTGCATTTTGTGTTTAAAACTTGTGAACTTACCGCGACTTTCTTCGCTTTTCACTGAAGGCTTCTTCTTCTTCGGTCCCTTCTTCTCATCAAAGTCGTATGACTTGAAGTCGATATCCATCGCGCCGGCGGCCGCGGGCTCCGGGTCCGCATCTCGGCGCTTCCTCTCGTGCTCCTCGTACTCTTGAAGGTCTATATGTCCTCGCATGTACTGCAAGAACCTATCCCTCAACTTTGCTTGTTCGGCCATATCTTTTGTAGCCTTACGGATTCCTTCAGGGGTCCGTAAACTAACTAGAGAAGGGTCCTCGTTTACAAGGCTTTCGAATGAAGCTTCGATCTCGAAGTCGTCAACGTCATCGACTTTCTGGGGCCAGTCGAAGTCGGGAATGGCGCGGACGGAGCGGCGCGTCTTGCCGGGCGCGAAGAACGGCCCCGCCCCGCCCCCGCCCCCCAGCACTGGCTTGCCGCACCCCGTGAATATCTTCTGCGAGATCTCCCGGTTGTGCTCTTGGAAACTCATTATAGCTTCGGAAATTTTGATGTCTATAGGTTCGACCACCATAGCTATGTTGAATGGACCGAGTAATCTGTCGGCCACTTTGTCTACGGCGTCTGAAAATTAAACAATATTAGTTTAGAACTCAATTTTATAGGCAATAAATCCGCAAATAAACAAAAGAAGGATCATAAAATCTCCGTTGTAACGTTCTCAGTTTACTCACCGACATAGGCATCCCACTGGTCGCCGAGGTCGGCGTGCGCGGGCAGACAGCCGCGGATGACGTTGTGACAGTAGCGCGTGCAGGCGGGCGGCTGGTGGCCGGCGCAGCTGCCGCAGTACCGCAGGCGAGCCCAAGCTGCTACGCATTCTGAAGTCACTGCCACCTAGGAGACAAGGAATTTGTTAGTGTTTATAATTTATTTTTAAACGACTTCAAAGAGGAGGAGTTCTCAATTTGTCTTTTATTATTTTTTCGTCTGTATGTTCCGCGATATCATCGGCAATTGATCTTTTCATGGTCACATCATGGAATGCATGCCATTCAATCATATTCTCATCAATGAGAAATATGTAGTCTAATAGTTTAAAAACATAACAGAGATAGCAAGTCTATTCAAAGATATCTAGACATAGAGAAGTAGAATAGCTACTACCTACGTCTGATGTTGTGGGCGTTGAGAATAAGTAATTCTCGCATCAAACGAGCCCGCGTTATCTATCAAGTTCGTTGATCTAATAAACGCGGAGCAAACACATGAATAAAACCCAATCATTGTTACATTGCGCCAATTAAATAACATTTGCTAGGGTAACAAGTGGAACGAATAGAAATAAATCAAACGAAGACCGAGATAACTATAACAATTAATAAAGCCAAGGTCTTGAGCTGTGTCACTGAGGCGCCAGGATCAACGCACGACAAATGATTCGCGGATAATGAGTCATTTTCTAAAATGATACCCTGTACTGCCTCAGACGTTCGCAAGTTGAAGGTCAAGCGGCCAACAGAATATATATTCGCATTGATTAGCGTATATTTGCATTCTAATAGCATGCTTAACATCGGACAAATTAAAACGATCGCGCTATTTGGCAATGTTGGTCAGTAAAGCCAAGAATGTCACGAAAAATCATCGCCGTTGATTTAATATGAGTGTCCAATTATCATTTCTGAAGGTTGCGGACCTTTTTGGACCTAAGAGAATAGAATCTGAGGGCCATATGTGGTGAATAGATGTTAGATAATAGTTGATTTATGTCTGGTCCCGTCACTGTTTCCGGGTGTCTGTCGGGTGAATCACAAATTCAGAATCACATTAACATGAGAGCTCATAAATGTCTGACCGTATACTAAAAGCTCTAAAGGGAATTTCGCTACCTATATTCATGCTTGGTAGGCGGAATTGTTATTAGTTTCCATTCATATTTATTCATAGGAGGGAACTCGAGAACACTTGCGGTTTATTTGCACATGTTCAAGGATGCAGTTTTGCAGTATATACGTAACTAGGGTCATATTACAACACGAGATCTCCCTAGGTACACCTGAACCCTTTGGGGAAACAAGGTGTGATGTCATGGTATGTAGGAGATCCCTATACTCCATACCTAACTCTTTGAGCCAGTTTATGTATTTCGAACTTTATTACCACGAGGTAAAAGTTTTAAACACAAAAAATAATTTTGGGACCAAGACTTACTTGACTGACTTTAAAAAGAATTTTCCGGACTAATATAGACCTACCTCTTAGCAAATTTTCCAGCGGGGTAATTGCGTAAAACACATACAATGGCAATTCCTTTAATTTTGGCAGTTAAACTACGTTCATTGCGTTACGAGTATTTTCGTTTTTGAGCAGACGATATTTTCAAACAATTATAAAGCAATCGATTAGCAATTTGCTTCAAAATTAAAATGGTTTCCATAATCCCAATCAGGATTCCAAAATTCAGAAGCCAGTAAGTTTAATGGTGTTCCTTACCTGCATCATACTCCTCACAACGCCAGCTCCTGCTCTCAGCGCTTTGTGGAAGGTGCGGGTAGCCACCACAGCTCGGCGGAGCTGCACCGACAGCTTGTTGGGCACGTCCTCGAACGGCTGAATGTCGCGCATGTGTTCGTTCACGCATTTTAAGTACCTGGGAACAAAAAATAGATTAGACATAATGTAACATCACACCTTGAGGTGCACCACATTTCGTAAGGTCCAATGTTACAGGTGGCAACCCTATTGCCACCGCCCAGGAATAAATGTAGATTACGGGCTACTACGCTTACTACTGAGAAATTTCAGATAGAAAATCCTAATAAAAGTGTTATATTCATATAAGCCAGACCTGGGAATCTAACATATATCTACTCTGCAGTAGCGTTTGCGACCACTAGAACAAGAGGCAGCCAATTAGGTTAAAATACGAAGAAAAATGAGGCGAAATTGTTGGATCACTAGATTTATGTGATCGCTCAGATCAGACCTTAGATTTGAAAGTATTATTCTGGAACGTCGGGCAAAATCCCTAAATCCCTCAAGCGTTTTGTAGAAGGCTTAAGATGAGTAGGGATTGCTGCCATTAACAAGATATGGGAGAGATCATAAATAATGCGGCTGCCAGACACAATAAAAGTGATGACAAGCAAAAGCGTTAAATTCTTGAAAATAATTTGTCACAGCATACATTGAGGGGCCTGAATACCAGTTGACATTTATAACCTTAGCTAAATGAGATGTGTACCTATAATAAAATTTTCTGACTACATCTCGGAACCCATTTGGTTAGGTTAGGCGTGGAATATTAGAATGATTGTCGGGTTACGTCATTCTTCGCAACAGGCGTGTTTAAAGGACAAAAGTTTTTTTGTCAATTTTGCAAACTAGCTATTAAAATATTTACTTTTATATAATACCGTGGTACCGTGTGGTGCCGGACGTAAAGAATAACACCACCCCATTTATTCCTGTGGGTGTCGTAAAAGGCCACTAAGGGACTTACTAGAGAATGGGCAGCAGCGTTCTCTACGCATTTTACCACCATACTGCGATCGCCAACCCGCCTGCCACGCGTGGCGACTATGGCAAAACACCCCAAATTGGGGGAAGTCTAAGTCCAGCAGTGGATGTTTTGCGGCTGAAATGATGATGAATCGTTTATTGTATTTTTTTAATGTTGTATTTGTTGTTTGTCAGCTTATGATAATGAATGAGCATGATTTTTTTTGAGCAAGCAAAGGTAATTTAATTATACAGTAGGTATGGTGAAATATTTTGAAGTCTAAATGTTCTTTTAGTAAGCCACGCATAACACACAATCTTAGCACAACCTCTGAAGCTAACTGTAGACAGCCCCGGATCTTATTTTTTTTTTTAATGGGCGGAGAGGAAAAACCCAACATTTCAGTAATACAGAATTTTAAAAATTGTTTAAATTAAAATTCTGAATGTTTATTTTTCTCGACTTTTTTTCAGCGCCATCGTCAATCACAATGTCATAATCGACATTTTTGGCTATGACGACTTTATTTTGAGTAAAAACTGGCTGGTAGCTGGCCGCCCTGCAACCTTTGCCACCTGGTGCAAGTGCACCCTCTGCACCCCCTTAGATCCAGGCCTGGTAGAATCCTGTTGATTCTGATTAGATCACTACACTGCCTTACTTTGTAACTTCTCCCGCCATTCGCGCCAACTGACAGTGACAGATGACATTAGTGACAGCAGCTACCCTCAGTACTTGTGTGAATGAGACTGTCTTCACGTATTTAATATACATAGATACACTACACTGGCCATAAAATGTAACATCACATTTTACACCGTGTTCTCCTACACAGTTACTTTTTATTCCTCTTTCACACGTCTTTAAATACGAACTCCATACATTGTAACGTTCATTAACGGCATTTCAGCTCAAATTCCAGGACATAAAGTAGGTAAGTGCTGGGTCAGATTAACTTTAGTAGCCTACTATAAAACGTTTCTAACAGGATGTGTATTCGGGTTAAACTGGAGAATGGTGTGGGATAACAGCCCAGATTTTTGAAGGAAATGAGTAATTGCCTTTTATTAAGACTATAACAAGTGGGAATTTGCTAAATTAGTTTAAATGAAGGGACAGAAAGAGACTGGGAATTGGCGATGCTGGTAAAAGACGTAGCTATATTATGTAATTACTGTTGCTTACTGCCATACCTTTCACGATTAGTCGCGTTAATCGCGTAAGCTGCAGTAATCTACCTAATTACAGGTAAAAACAGAATAAATTACATTTTCTAGTGGTTAATTCAGAAAATATAAGGGAGCAAAGAGCCAAACAGGTCAATCGATCAGGTTATAAGAAGCTACGCTTGCCACGGCCGGTCCGTGGATAGGTGACCATCTTAACATACCGAGATCCCTCCGAGCCTCACCGTTGGTCCCGGCTTCGTGGATCATTAACTATCGTCACGGGACGTCAGAAGCTCAAAGTCTGACAACCAGTCTTACCAAGCGGTATCGTATTACCCAGTAACTGGTTTGTGGAGGTCAGATAGGCAGTCGCTTCATGTAAAATACTGGTATCCTGTTACATCTGGTAGGCTGATGCTATCATCTGCAGTAATTCCGAAATATACATTCACGGTAAACCTTTTACGAGTGAAACACTCGGTAGGAAGGTATAACAGCGTAAAAGCATGCGACATCTAATATTAACCAATATAAACCTTATTAACCTACAGTAAAGTAGCCCCATATTCAACTAACCCGTCGCCACTCAGCTAAAAACACACTTCATACGCAATAACATTAATAACTTGATTGTGTACAACTCATAAACTATCCGGTAGCCCTTCATAACGTTATCATGATTCGTTTCACGCCACTTTGTGCCCTATTATCAGGACTTTATGCCCTATTATTGAGCCTAATCGTTTGTTTACGTGTTCATAACACTAAAGCTGTCTGCTGAAGTGTTTTATTGACGCGTCTTTATAAACAAAGAGGGCGTTTTCCAACTGAGCGACACTGTGTCCCATATATCAGTGCTTTCTTTAGTGCGAAGTGCAGTGTGGGGAGTCGTGTAAACATTTTATATGTGTTATTGTGTCTTTAATAGATGCTGTGCAACTTTGTTTGGCTCCTGGATTAGAATAGACGAGCCTATCTTGTCTCTCATTGGCTGTTATAAAGATGTCCAAGATTTTAAAAATTTAGGAATGGTCCTGCTTGAAATGTCTCCCAACCTTTTCTTATCTGATTTAACAGACGACCATATTTATTGGTAAGTAGAATGTTTTTGGAAAACGTGCACTATGTACCTATTTAAACTACCGCCCAACGTTTGCTCGTTCGTACCCATTCACATACCATGAACCATACAATATTCCAATCTCATCAAACACAGACCAATAATCGTGCTGATACAACAGCAGCCGCATTAAATATAAATACCAAACGATATTTGGAACAGACACTTCCATTTTTCGATCAGCATAAAATGACGATTCATATAGACTCTAGACTAAACAGTGCAGGCTTCTGTGATGCCCCTGTGTTGGGTTTCGGCAAACCAAATACGACTCGGCGCCTATCATTGTAATGAATGATATGATACTGAATGAATGAGGATATTTATTATAATTGCGGTCTTCAATATTAATTGCAATTTGCGTCACTAACCGCAAGGACAGTTCGTGTGAGGTGGATGTGAAGGCATTGATTACAGGCTGAGATAATAGGATAAGGAATAATTAATCAACGCAAATTAAGATTAACTTTCTGTGCTCGGATTTTCTTTGAAGGAGAAAATCAGATCAGAGAATCGATGTTATCTAGCAAAGAACTGGAGTAAGCGAGTTGAAGTGCCAGTGGGCTGGTCCTCTTTGTCGAAGGACCGAAGATCGGTGGACCAGCCGAGTCCTGAAGTGAATAGTGGGTACCGGCAAGCGTAGTGTGGGACGCCCCCCAGCTAGATGAACCGAGGAAAAATGTGCCTGGGACAGACTTGTTGTTGGACATTGGTGTTGTGGCGCAGCCTAAGAGAGGCCTATATCTAGCAATGAACTGCGATAGGCTGAGTTGATTGAAGATTATCCAGTAATGAGATATAGCCACTCCAAAGTACTGGTATTGAGCTGCACCGGGTAAGACTATAAGCCGTTCCCAACATAGTTGGGAAAAGGCTAGACAGATGATGAACATGCTCCAATAAAATGATGCATTTATACCTTGGAAAGTAAATATAGCTATAATGGTCCAAAGCTTTGGCAGCAGTAAGACTTTTGTGGACATCTTTCCATGCAGCCCACGTGAACCAGAGACATATGTAGGGTTATGATGATAGGGTATCATACGACATGAGTCTCCTAATTGATTGTTATTCCTCGCCAGCATGCATATGGCGAAGACATTATCATTCATAACAAGTGCAGTGTACCCAATGAAGACCGTTCAATGCACTTAAGATGACCTCATTAATAAGATTCATAATCAGTCCGCAAAACGTCCTCTACTGGACTGGGGCTCCCAATGATTAACGTTCACAGGAAATATTGCTTTAATTATTAACACATTAGCTTGACAACACTGAATTAGGTAGTGCAAAGACTAAAAAGAAGTAACAAATTTCTTTTTAATATTTTCTGTCTACCTGATTGATCCGGCTAATCTCCGAAACGGCTGTACTGATTTTGATCGGACTTTCACTTGCAGGTAACTGATATTATGGAATAACTTAGACTAGATAGACTTTTATTTAAAAAAAAGAAGGAACTTTTATTTTAGAAAGAAGGTTTCCGTACAGCGCAAACAAAATTAAAACCTTTGAAATCCAATATACACTAAAAAGAACGCACTAAATAATGTACTAAAAAGGAATAAAAATACACAGTGGAAGAAATGAAGGACTAAAACTTACTTCTCGTCAAACTCGTACTGCGAGTTGAGTACGGTGAACATCTTGTTGTACAGTATGCTGAAGAACCCGTCCATCATCACGTCGAAGTTGGTGTCGCCGCGCGTGTAGTACCTGCAAAAGAAGATACATTTAGTTGGAATCCAGTACTGAAGTAGGAAGATGAGATGCTCTGAGATGGTCAAGAAACTGCTCTAGACGGAGAAGCTATGGAACGTACATACATGACAGGTCTGGTAATTGCATAACAGTAGGAACGGCGTTCATTTTGGCATCAACAACATTCATTGCGTTATTTACATTGTTGAACAGACGAATCTTTCGAATACATGAAGCAATGGATTATCAACATTCTTCAAAATGATTGAGATTCTAAATGATAGTGTGGTACCCAATTAAGGTAAAGGATTGATAAAGAAGATGAAGTAGAAAGAACGATAGGATCCAGAAGATTCGATAAAATCCATAAACACTAATCATCATGGCAACGGAAAAACGTCCACTGCTGGGCACAGGCCTCCCAATTCGGGAAGGTTTGCCATAATCGCCACGCTTGGCAGGTAGCGGTTGGCGATCAAAGTATGGTGATAAAATGCATAGAGAACGCTGCTGCCCATTCTCTAGTAATTCTCTTAGTCCTTAGTCGCCTATTGCGACACCCACGGGAACATATGAGATGGTGCTATTCTTTACATCCGGCACCACACGGGCCACAACACTATAGCTTTGAATATACCAGGAAGTGTGAAGATAGAAGTAGTTCGTAACACATACAAAAACGTTTCATGTATTCACCCTGTATCAAAATTTGAAGGACTCATAAACAAGCCAGCTCCATCGTATTACCAAAATGTTACCCGAAATAAGCCGCAGCTGATAAATTCTCTTTTAATATTAAAAAGGCAAAGATCACGCTCAGATCTGCCAGACGTTCCGCCGGGGATTTGCATACATTTCTTTAGACTTCAACATCGTAATCCTGAGATTTAGACTTTTATAATACTTTGTGCGATCCATCTATATATATTTTTTTCATCTTGCTTGAGAGTTTGGGACATAACTTTCATACAACATTACGAAGAAGGGATTTACTTTTATCGCGAACGCAGGAAGAATAATTTTCTGTACCGTTATTTGCTGTCGCAACGCAATCTTTGAATTTAAGTACCTTGACCAATCAGAATAATATGTTACCAAGAATCGTTATCTATACTAATATATAGAACAGAAGGTTGGTTGGAATTAAAATAAAACCTTTTAGTGTTGGATAGCCCATTTCTCTTCTCTATAGGCTATATTACATCACGCTAGGACCCTTAGGAGCCGAGCAAAAAGAAAAAAATCACGAGTAGGTACGAATACTTCGAACGAGTCGGGGTAGTAAGAAATTTGACGCGGACCAAGTCTCGGGCAGAAGTTAGTTTCATTTAAACTGCAATGTGGTTGTGCTCCCTTGGAATACATTTGCTTAATATTTACAATATGCGGAGCAAAATATAAGACCGTTTGGTTTCAGAATTTATTATGAAAGAAATAGCACAAACCATCTATCTTGTAATAATTCTCTTGTCGTATTTGCCACGCAAAGCACGTAATGGCGTGACAAGAAATATACCCAAATTTAATGTCTTTGAATATACCTATCATGACTTATATTCCAGTTAGTTTCATTCAAGATTCACTAGTGCGGGTTGACCGTGGTCGCGTGTGTTGATGTCAGAATCTTGTTTAAGCTTGTTTATGATAGGTGATGTCATAATCATAAAGGGTACGGTGTTCACTGTTTATTAATAAACAAGTGACCAAAACTCGCTTCGAGGTATTAATGTTTATGAAAGATCTTCTATGAATAATGATGGTAACCGCATGAATATCCATCTAGCTGGTTCCGAAAATACAGACAGAGACAGCGGGTGTCTTAATTTTATAAAAGCTCAAATATATATTAGGTAACGTAACTCCTTCTTGGGTATCAGTACCTAAACATGATAAAACAATAATAAATTAGATGTTTTTTGTGGGTTAATCGACTGCAGGTATTATAATCATTTGAAATATCAGTTTATAAAATATTTTTTGTTTGTGTAAACATCACAAGCGTGATGGCTATCGTTATCTAAACAAGGCAAACCAAAAGAAAACAGATTTTCGAACAAAAATCTTACAAAACTACCTACTTTAAAAAAGTCCCTAAAAAACATCATATCTTTTTAATATTTATTATATCTTGTTAAGATATTGATACCCATCTCGTCTAGCGAGTTTCGCTAGCCTATTCATAATAATTGGACCCTGTAGATACTATTTAGGTACATAAAGTATCATCCAGGCAACAGTGGCTCCGTGTAATACCTGACGTAAAGAATAGCACTATGCCATTTCTTCTCGTGGGTGTCGTAAGAGGCGACTAAGGGACTTACTAGAGCATGGGCAGCAGCCTTCTCTATGCATTTTACCACATACTGCGGTCGCCAACCCGCCTGTCAAGCCTGGCGATTATAGCTAAGCTCTCCAAATTGGGGGAGGCCTATGTCCAGCAGTGGACATCTTTCGGCTGAAACGATGATGAGGCAGCAGTTAACTGTACCACAGGTACTTTAGTGTCATACTTCTCCGTCGACCTAGTTCGTAAAAACGGCAACAAAGTTTTTGCTTCTCTTATTAATATATGTATAGATCATTAATAAAATCAAGAAACTCTATAGTTACCTTTCCAGTTGTTCAAAAAGTTGTTCGAAGACATAGGAGTGCTGTTCGTAGATCATGCCGTATGTTTTCTTGAACATCATGTGGAACTCCTCGCGAGATTGCTTTAGAAGCCTCCTGAAGAACTCTGGAACAGAAAACAAATGAAATATGAATAAAATGAACACTTAGCAAATCATTTGGCACTTGTGATGGAATCTCTGTTTCTTTTCCATCAAAGGGTGAATGACATTTGCAAAAAACATCTTCAAAGAGAGATCTAGCCGGTCAGAGCATCTATTAAATTAAACTATTAGAAGGCATTGGAGCATATTAATATAATGCCGTTTATACACGCATTAAATATTAATAGCAGATGTTCCAATGCCAGTCGTAACACTATTATTATAAAGATACGTTTAGAGTGAGTCACGGATCATCCTAATGCCGTCATCTGACCTGATACCATGGAATTAAATTTGAAAATTCCAATATGGCGGATGTTGAATAACGATAAAATTTATATTCGTAAGCCAAAATGGCGACCCGCCCCTACGAGGTGGCAGTAAATACATGTCACATATCGAGATTTTCTATCTTACTGTATATTATACATATATTATTTATACTTAAACCTTTTTGGAATAAATGCTATAAATGGTGTTGAAAACCGTATCAAAATAAGTGTATTTTAGAAGGTCTAAAGTCTAAACAGTCACACAGACAGACGCGAAAATGACACAAAGCGATTTTTTTTTTTAATTTGAATAAGAGTCTTAGGGTTTGAAGAGAAGCAATAGTGATGATGTTCAAGTAGAAAAGGCCAAAAGAGAGGGAAAAATAGCCTTTTGGGAAGTTTCTTCTATAATTCCTACAGCCTTCAGGCAAGAAGACCTTTTTAGTGAAATAAGGCCGGCTGTGATAGACTGAAAATAAATTGCAATTATATCAATCAACGGGCAAGATTTATCTTTTGTATAAGGAAGGTTAGTTTGCATAGACAAAAAGTACCTAAATTGCATCCAAGGAAATAGAATTGTTGCTGGATGAAGAGATAATGAGAAAGACCAAGAAGAGATGGATATATTGAGTAAGGTACTAAATTGTGGAGTATAGAAGAGAACACGGAAGCAGGGAAGGTACTATACCTTAATCATGTAACACTCTTTCAATCAAAACCTGAAGGAAATTGCGAAAGCTGGACACTTGTTTAGACTAATCATACCAAAAATGTCGTATGTATGTATACGTATAATGTAAGAAAATTCTGCTAAACTTTGTACCTCCTTACGACTTACTATCATAGCAAAAATATTTTCTACTATACCATCAAAACATCATTCAAGAAATAAAACATCTGTAGTGACAATGTGTTAATAGTAAACTATTCCTAGCAATGACACTGACAAGCTTTGTTTACAGCTTGCCTTCAAAGAACCTGAATCATTCGCCCAGACTTCAGGGAATTTATTAAAGTTACGGTCGGTTCTTATGAAAAATCCTACTTTAATTCTCAGAGCTTGGCTGTAAAGGAGACTGCTGATTGGTCGCGAGAACTGACCAATGGCTTCCCGTGATAACTTTACCTGTCAACAATTTTCTGGTGCTGTAGACGGGGCGGTTTCTAGAATCGGTGTGCGAAATAAACAATAGAATTA
Source organism: Aporophyla nigra (assembly GCA_947507805.1). Taxonomy (NCBI): domain Eukaryota; kingdom Metazoa; phylum Arthropoda; class Insecta; order Lepidoptera; family Noctuidae; genus Aporophyla; species Aporophyla nigra. Next base: position 23,385,469 of record OX382294.1, read on the forward strand.
TATAATTGAGAAAGACCTGTTTTGATATTTTAAGTTCAATTGAAAGATTATTTGAGTTTTCCTGTTGGTTATAAAACACTAGCTTTTGCCAGCGGCTCCGCTTCCTCTTGAATCACTCTGTCTATTGATGAAAACCGCATTAAAATCGGTTGCGAAGGTATTTTAGAAGATTTAAGCGTACAGACGCGGGAATCAACTTCGTTTTATTCTATGTAAAGATTAGCACAACTGTGCGAAAATACCAAGTTAGTGTAACCAATCGATTAGCATGAAGTTACCATATTTTTCATTATCATGATCATCATCGACGTATAATATTCCCACTGCTGGGACACAAGCCTCCTCTCTATGCGAGGGAGTGGGCCGCATTCCACGCAGGCTCAGGGCGAGTTTGTCACATGCCTTCGAATTTTTGGTTTCCATACGATGTTTTCCTTCACCGTTTTGAAGGTGTGATGACATTAAATACACCTGAATTCAATCGAGCTCCAACTGCTCATATTTTGAATCGATTTTAATTGCAGACATCGAGAAAAAGCAGTCATATATACAAACCTTTTCAATCACTAATCATTTTTATGGCTCGATAAATAAACACGAAGTTTCTTGTAAAAAGCATTAGTTCCACAGATTACTTACTATGTGTTATAATTGCACATACAACGCATTTTAATTACTATTTACAGATACTATTTAAAAACACAATAATGTGTGCTACAGATTATACACGACATCAAGTTCATTGACTCTTCACTTTTTTTTCATGGCCGCGGTATTTTTGTCGCGTGCAAAAACTGTTGTGGACAAAAAATAAATAGCTATACAGCTCGCTGAAAACGTAAATAAATTGTAGATATATGTACTGCATGAATAAATGTTAATTGTAAATGATGTGATACCTGTTTTAGTTTAAATAACCAATGTTTTCCCACCGTTTCAACTTTGACCTATTTTGAACGTGTATTATTTGAATTCCGAATTCTAGAATCGCCGGCTTTTGCAGCGCCGTTTATTTTTAGATTATAACAAAAAAGGCTTAATACATAATCAATACAAGTTTAGAAAAATTGAGAATTAATATTGAAGATTAGAGGTGGCCATTCAAGTATTACATAAGCACAAAAGCGGGTGGGGGGTCTTTAGCTTTGCTTATTTTTTCTGACAAAGGGGATGGGGTTCGTTAAAAATTACTTAAATTCTGCTTACGTAAAACTTGAATGATTGATTATTATGAGCCACAAAAGATGTTAGGTAAACTGTTTATGTCAATCAACCTGGAAAAACAACTACGATGCTGACAAATGACAAGTGACAATCATCGGGGATAATGTATGACCACTTGTATAACACGCAAATCGACTCAGTGAATCCGAAAGGAAATTGATTTACGTATGTCTGTGTGACTATCAATAATGGTAACCGATGAGCTAATTACCTGTCAGTGTTTCCGTAAAATGATAATTTATTGAGTTAATCGACATGTGGTTTTCATATTTAAAAACTGGAACTGGTACGACAGATGGCGCTGCACGCTGTCGAACCAAAACAAACCATTCGGATACCTAGGTTCCTTATGACGAAAATTCGCCCAGACTTCAGGGAATTTATTAAAGTTACGGACGGTGTTCAAACGAAAAATCCTACTTTATTTCTCAGAGCTTGGCGGTAAAGGAGACTGCTGATTGGTCGCGAGAACTGACTAATGGGTTCCCGTGATAAGGAACTTTACCTGTCAACAACTTTGACCTATTAGAGTGGTCGTTTCAGTATCTAGCTAGAAAAGATTACATCAGTATTTTTTATGGAGCAAATCTGGCACCTCAATACTCGAAGAAGCACTGTTTTGGGCCTACGCTGAGAGCAGTGGTGGCCCAATGGTAACGGCTGCGACTTACAAGTTGTATGTCATAGGTTCGAACCGTGACAGGCACTTCCATTTATGTATATTATTTCATCACAACTGCTCTGAAAACCGTGAAAGAAAACATTTTGCGTGTCCCAGCAGTGGGAACATTATAGGCTGATTGCATGCCTACACTTATCTTTGCATGGCCCAAGTAAGTACTTCAGAATGCAGTGGGGAAAGCGCCACGTTCCTAAATTGCCAGAAAAACTCCTAACACTGCTAAGACGGAAGTAATCGTCACGAAATCGAGGAAAAAGGAAACATTCGCAAATTCGTTTGAAGAATAACAGAACACAATGAATCGAATATCGAATCGATTACCGAGTATAAAGTATGTTAACGATTTTTCCACTCGATAACTTGGCGTATATTTACCGCGCCATTTTTTTACGGATCTACGCATTGAATTTGTAAATCGAATTGAGTTTCCCGTCGCGTTTTTGAAGTTAATAAAAATGTGATTTAATATTATTGTACCTTAATATTAATTGCTGGGACCTAAAAATGGCGGCTCGTTAACTTTCCTGTTTCAAATTAATCGCTTTGTACCTACATGAACATTTACAAGGACAGATTTATTATTTTGTTAAATTAAACGTGCGTTTTCGTGACCGCAGTGAAACAAATAAAGTTTATTGAATTAATTGTGAATTTGTACACTTTTAATTATAACACGGAAATTCCGCGCTCATCAATCGTATGGCAGTGTATTGCTAATAAACTAAATGAACAAAAAATACACAACATCCGTAGATGGCTATTAAGCTATTAACGGAGCTAAAGATCCGTGCAGCTACAAAAACCGCAGAGTTTTTGCATCCTCTCCTCGATGTAAACATATACCGATCATAAGGCATCGTAAAACGCATAAACCAGAGACTAGTGCAACGCAAGTCGAGGGCACATCACATCTGTGCATGCTGATATATCAACAAACAAAAAGTGACAGAAGGAAAAGTGAATAAATCATGAATTTGTAACACTGCATGGTAAAATTGAAATCTGGCACTCTTCCAAGGGAAAGTACATATTTTACAACAAAAACCATGATTACGAATCCCTTTGAGCTGACCAGATCCGCCGTCTTTAAACACTTACAGAATTATATTTAACACTAGCTTTTGTCAGCGGCTTCGCCCGGAGGAGGAAATTATCCCACGGGGACGTACGACCGGGATAAAAAGTACCCTGTGTTAATCCAGGTTATAAACTATCTGTGTGTTAAATTTCATCCGAAGCCAAACATCGAAACATACAAAATTTCACTTTAATATTAAGGATCTAAAAACGAAATCGTTGAAAAACGTTACAGTTATTTTCAGCAAAACAGCACAGTGGGTCTTCTGACCCTTCTTACAAAGTGGCGCAGTTAAATGAGTTCTGTGCGGTCTTCCGCGCACGTGCGCCGGCACATCCAGCTGCCTGACACCGTGCGCCTGACATCTCGTGACGTGAAATACGATACATTGCATACGAAGGTTAGAGTATGGTTCGGTGTTTAGAAGAAAGTGAGAGGTGAGAGGGGACGATACAAATCACCAGTTCCATTCCTATTGCTATTCAAAACTTTAAAAAAATGTTTAATGTTGGTGTTACTATAGGTACACCTCTGCATGACCTACGGAGAAAACAGGCTTGATTTGTGATAGTTAAAAAAGCACTACAGGAAAGCAAAAACTGGCCAAGTGCGAGTCGGACTCGCGCACCGAGGGTTCCGTACAAACCTGCAGGTATTCACGGTTTATGCATACGGTTTATGTTTATAAAATTAAATGTTTTTTTATTTTTATATTTGAGTTGACTGAATGAAAGGTAAATTGTGGTTTACGATTTATGACGTATTTAAAAAAAACTACTTACTAGATCTCGTTAAAACCAATTTTCGGTGGAAGTTTATATGGTAATGTACATCATATATTTTTTTTAGTTTTATCATTCCCTTATTTTAGAAGTTACGGGTGGGGACACACACATTTTACTATTTTGGAAGTGTCTCTCGCGCAAACTATTCAGTTTAGAAAAACATGATATTAGAAACCTCAATATCATTTTTGAAGACCTATCCATAGATACCCCACACGTATGGGTTTGATGAAAATTTTTTTTTTGAGTTTCAGTTCTATGGGGAACCCCAAATATTATTGTTTTTTTTTTCTATTTTTGTGTGAAAATCTTAATGCGGTTTACAGAATACATCTACTTACCAAGTTTCAACAGCATAGCTCTTATAGTTTCGGAAAAAAATGGCTGTGACATACTCGGACGGACAGACAGACAGACAGACAGACAGACATGACGAATCTATAAGGGTTCCGTTTTTTGCCATTTGGCAACGGAACCCTAAAAACGTTAGGAACATAATTTCTAGGTATCGATTTTCAAGAGATAAATAAAGATGCCTTTGGGGAGGCCTTTGCCCAGCAGTGGGACAGTATCGGCAAAAAAAAAGAAATAAAATGAAGTAGGTAGAGCGACGGAAGAGAGCCTTTTACTATTTTTTTCACGATTTACAATACAGTGATTGAGAGTTGGGTATCAAAGATTTGGGTATTAACTATAGTAAAAATATCGTAATTTTACATATAACCTAACACGCCTTGTGTCTCCAGAGGGTTGGGCATAGTACATCCCCACGCACACATTACACATTTTAATTATGCTCCATACCAACGCTCGAAATATGATATTTTCCAACCGTTGTAAGCACAATCATCTGCCTACACTCTTCCCAACTTTGTTGGGGTCGGCTTGCAATCTAACCGGTAGCAACTGAATACCAGTATTTTACGTGGACTTACTGCCTGTCTAACCTTCACAATCCAGCTGGGTAACATAAGACTCCTTGGTGAGATTGGTTATCAGAATTTTTGGCTCTTGACTCGTCGTAACGACTTTCAAAGATCTACAAATTACAACCGGGACTTACAGTTTTCTGAAGAACGTACCTCACGTATTGGTAAGGATTGTAGCCCATCAACGGACCAACCGTGGCACGAGTAGCTTAACCTGAACGATCGACCCATGCCGCTGTTAGTCACAAGCCCCTCCAAACCGTTTTAAGTATACAGGCTTTGTATGCAGATGAATATGCTATAGTTATATGAAGAAACCACCACGTGTTCCGTGTGGTCCCGGACGTAAAGAATAGCACCATATCATTTCTACCCGTGGGTGTCGTAAGAGGCGACTAAGGAACTTACTAGAGAATAGGCAGCAGCGTTATCTAAGCATTTTACCACCATACTGCGAGCGCCAACCCGCTTCTAAACCCTCCTAAATTATTGCCTATTTTTATTGGCCAGCAGTGAAAGTTTTTCAGCTTAAATGATGTTATCAAGAAAGGCTCCCTTACAATTTAGAAGGCGTCTTGGTGCAAACAAGCCATTAGTCACCTTTTGAAATCCAATTCCCATAACAAAATACATATATTTACATGTTACCCTTTATCTAACATCTACCACCCTTTGGATCGGATTACACGGAAGGAATATCTGTTTGTGTGCGTTATGCGAAGAAGGAACTACATATCAAATATGTATACGTTGACTTGTGATTCAAATAATCATGTGTCTATGTATATTCTGGCTAGGACACGATACCAAGTTTTCACTTTCAAAATCAATCATTTTGCTTTCCAGTAGCATCTTCTAGCCTCAGGGAATCGCCCAAACTTGTTTACTTTAAGATAAACAACATCATTTCAGCCAAAAGAGGCCTCTCCCAATTTGGGGGTTTGGCAGGCGGGTGGGCAGTCGTAGTATGGTGGTAAAATGCATAGAGAACGCTGCTGCCCATTCTCTAGTAAGGCCCTTAGTCGCCTCTTAGTCCACGGGAAGAAATGGGATGATGCTACTGTTGTTTACGTCCGTCATCACACTAAAGATAAACTTAATGAAAGAATTAGATTGTGGTTTTGTTTTATTGTGTTCTCAGCATGAAAAAGAAGAAGAATTCTACTTGAAAACAAATGTTGCAGCGGCATTTGCGTATATTTCCATTTAAGCTGGCCTTGGCTTGTATCTCTAAAGGTTTACGCAGAGGTGTTCCTATAGCACCTGTTAGTGTCTATTGAAAAAACCACAAAGGCTCGTGCAGGCTAGCGCGACGCGACGGTCACGCGCGATTCGGCGATTTATATCCGTAGAACAATTTGTATGAAAACGCGCGCGACACTTCACACAGGGGCGATCTGTCGCGCCGCGACACGGTCATACAAATTGTTCTAAGAATATAAATCGCCGAATCACGCGCGACCATCGCGTCGCGCTAGTCTGCACGAGCCTTAAAGTAGTACACAGCGTAGTATAGTGTTAGTAGCGTAGTTTAGTAATAGTGTTGTAGTATTTCCATTTAGCATCTAGGTACCTATGTTCTCTCCCCGAACTAATAGTAGCAATAGTTACAACCGATTCCGATATTCAAATCGCCTCCCTAACTGCACCACGCCCCCACTACCGTCCGTCTGACACTACGATCTACAATCACTCTAACGAGCCGTTAGTTAACACGTAAGAACAGTCGTTAATCTACACTCATGCCAAGACAAGGTTAGGGCTGTCCGAATAAGAAGGCTACTGCAGACAGACGGGACTAAGGCACCGAAATGGTTTTTATACCATTTGGTTGTAACCATCTGTTTGGTTTATATCGATTTATAACCACACTTAGCGTTTTTATAACGGTTTTTTTTTAAATTGAATACATTGAGGCTTCTGTATGGTGCCGGGTGTAAAGAATAGCACTACCCCATTTCTTCCTGTGGGTGTCGTAAAAAGCGAACGAAACTTATCGAGATTGCGTGGTAAAATACATACAGAACACAGCAGCGTTCTCTATGCATTTTACCACCTCACTGCGATCTTCAACACGAATGCCAAGCGTGGCAATTATGGCAGCCCCACAAAAAACTGACAAGTACTAAAAAAATTACCGCCCCTAGTGCCTGGCGGCCCACCTACTCTTGACTAGGGTATTTTTGGGGGAGGCCTATGTCCAGCAATAGAAGTCTTTCGGCTGATATTATTGATTAATATCAGCAGATTGTCTGTGGCTTTTTTTTTGTGGGCGGGAAATCATCAAATGACGTCTCCCGCTCTGGGTAGAGCGGAAGGGCATGTCAGACTTTTCCTGACTAAAACCCACCCGTGTTCCTTCAGTTGCCCATATGCCAGTGCCACGGTAACTCTTTCGAACAGACCTCGGGACCCTGGCAGGCATTGTTTGTGGCTTCACTCGTAATCACTTTCTCGTGGTGATTACGCATTACTTTAATCATGCACAGATTTGTGTTTTAAAAAGTTTTAGTTACAGCTATAGGCGCCACGTAACTCTAGTACAACTTGTATGAAAACTTCATGCAAATTGTTCTAACAGAATCACGTCCCGCCAGTCTGTAGGAGCCTTGACTATTAACGACAGTTAACGACACTCGACGTCGCCTTTGATGTTTGTAGTTCATTATGCACGTATAAAAGTGGAGAAATGGGGGCAGTAGGTTAGCTTGTTAGGGCATGTCCGAGGTATGTGTTGTTGCCAGGAAATTAGCATGGAACACGTCATGTCGAGTGTCAACCGAAATTTTCCGAAAGACCATTTTTTTTGGGCAATGATACCTCGCATGTCAACCTTAGAGGGTGTCGGTTGCTTAACTTGTCTGTGACTACCTTAAAAATTTAGGCCTCCAGCTAGGGCTTACAATACTTAAAACTAGAGCGACTACTCGCTAAGGGTGTCCACTGTGGGGTACGGACCTCGGTTTAGGGCATCGCTGGTAGAGGGCAGCAAGGGACGGACTAGATCGGAATGAGCAGTTTTGTGATCAGAACCTCGTTTAATACATTGCACCTTCATAGTCAGCATCATTTGTCTACCCTATTTCCAACTACGTTAGGTTCGGCTTCCAGTCTAACCAAATGCAGCTGGAGACAGGTATTTTACACGGAGTGACTGCCTGTCAGGCCTCCATAACCCAGCTCCTGAGTTACCATATATACCACTTTGTAAGACTGGTTGTCAGACTTGCAAATTCACTAAAGTACCTATGTCCAATTAAAATTTGTCTTCAAGTTTTTTTTTTTTTTCAATCTATAAAATGTTGTTGATGTTAGTTTTGGTTACTTTGTTATCCATCTTTGTATTAATTAATTATTGTTTAGTGAGATTTTAATAAAAATGCTGTGCTCACCTATAATTTAGTTGCATGCAATGCTATTACATTTGAAAATGATATGCACTGTGAATGTCTTTGTGTGTATTTAGTTGGTTTGCCTAAATAAATAAATGCTTCGTAATTATTCCCTGTACTAAAATTCAATCACATACACTCTGTATTAATTTAGATGAAACTGTGTACTTTACCAAAGAGTATTTATGCAGAGGCACGTATTTGAAACAAAACTGGTGCGCCGCCATTGTCGTAAAGTCGATAAAAGTGAATGAACCTTCATTATTCTTGAAATATTCTAGTTTCTAGGACCTACTCGCCCTCTATAGTTTGAATACGATGCTATATTAAATTTAGGGACTGTAAGACATTGTGTCTCGTCTTTTTATTGGCGCTTTCGTAGAGCATATAAATTTCTTTCCTTGATATTGTTTTTTTCTTAGTTTCCACTTCCATGATTCTTGCAAACGCATAAGTCAGATAAGGGTTGGGCAGAAGTGTACCTATAGTACCCCCACATTTCGTCAGTTATGTTTTAGTCTCATGTAATAGGCGGCGAGCCTATTGCCATCAACCGGGAACGAATCAAGATTCCCGGCTGCTGCATACTGAGAAATAACAGATTGAAAAGTTCAAAAATACTTTGCCTGACCTGGAAATCAACCCAGGACTTCAGGCTCAGCTGTAGCGCTTGCGACAACTAGACCAACGAGGCAGTCAAACTTAGATCATTGGAAAATAAGAAAGGTTCGTATAATTCCGAATGTATTAGTTTTCGTAAAGGTAATCTTATTTTTCAACGGATCAAATGCAAAGTCTGAATTTTGTTTCAATGCTTACTTATGAGTTCATTCTTGATTGCTTATAACGATACTATTATAGCAACAAAAACCGTATTTTGTTGGTAATAGATAGACTAATGTACAATGACCAACTGTTTCTAATAAAATCAATAGCTTATACATAAGAAAGGAGACAGGTAGCACCATCGTTCATGTTGCGGTTGGCGTCACGACGTCTCACGGTAATGTCAGCTATAATTGTAGGTAATTCATGAATTACCTACAATTATGGCTGGCATTATCGTGTTCCTATTTATAGTGGAAGATCGATAATACACCCACCCCTACAAAAATGATGTATGAATACTAGAGCAAGTAGGGCATGATGATATGAACGATGTGGACGTGTGAAACATAATTATGAAATGTAAAGCGTGAAAGGTACAGGGCAATTTGTAAAAGAAAGAAGTTATTTGTATGAATCTAAATATCCAATTCATGCTCTTCATTTCACCAATCCTAGCCGATTGATGAAATGAAGAGCATGAACTCTGCAGGGCATCTTGTAAAAGAAAGAAGATACTCGTATAGATAGGTTAATATTTAATACATTAATGGAATATTCGATAAGAAGTGCCAAAGAAAAAAAAATAACAACCGACTTCCTAACAAAAATCACTACAAAGTGAAAAATAACTTTAATTTCAAAAGTCGGTGTCTTAGGGTCTGTATTTAAGATTTTTTTTGCCACCGACTTCCGAAATTAAAGTAATTTTTCACTTTGTACTGGTTTTTTTTAGGAAGTCGGTTGTTATTTGTTTTGTAAAAAGTTTTTATTTTTAACTTTTTAGTTATGGTAGATACCCCGCACTGATCTAATCGCGTTATTCATTCATTTGTTGCGCAAATACTTAGAACTAAGACTTATATGGTTTTCACATGGATCGCCATTGTCCGAACCAAATTAAAATGGGATCACACGGGAAGCACCAGCTTTTAAATAAAAAAAGAATCATCAAAATCGGTTCATCCAGTCAAAAGTTCTGAGGTAACAAACATAACAAAAAAAAAAAAAAAAAAAAAATACAGTCGAATTGATAACCTCCTCCCTTTTTTGCAGTCGGTTAAAAATACGCTTAATAAAACTAAATGCCCTATGTAGGTATCTATCTTGATGTGTTCAAGACTTTTACGTAGCGTTCCTAACTTCGTTAATAGAAGTTGCATTTCAATGATTCTAAATAAAGAGAATCCGATCATAATTATACGAAAACTAGCTTTTGCCAGCGGCTTCCCCCGCGTATTATACTTATAAACCTTCCTCTTGAATCACTCTGTCTATTGATTAAAACCACATTAAAATACGTTACGGATTTTAAAAGATCTAAGCGTTCAGACGTGGGAAGCAACTTTGTTTTATCGGTACTATGTAAAGATAAAGAAGAAACAAAAAGAGGAAAAACTAATTTATACTACTAATAAAATTATCAAGAACTTTCAATATTTCTTAGAACGCTGAATTTCCCTGAATCCCGGCGTAACATCCTGAATCAACCGAGATTTTCCGACTTCCCCAAATTCCTCGCAAAAAAATGAGCCAGTTTCTTTACTCCCACGTGTTATTTTATTATATATCATGAATACATGCAATTATTCAATGTATGTTTCGAAAGAACACTTTGTTCTATCATCGTTCGACTAAGAGCTTCGACAGACGCCGAGTGCGGTATAAATAGAACCGAACAGTGCGGGTTATCGCGAGAAAATACTTACTCACACTTTTGAACCACTACTACGGGAACTATGGGAAGCGTTTGTAGGCACTGCTTTTCAGGTTCAGAAAGAACCCTATGACTTCTTGAGGGACCTTAAGGGCTCGAAGTATTATGAAGTGGATTTCAGCGGGATATTTTACTGGTGCGATAGTCAGAATATCCGAAAGCTGGACTGATTTATCCTCGACATTTCAGACGCGGCGAGTTTTTCCAGTCAATACTTTTTCTTCTCTATTAAGGTACTGGTATTTTGCATATTATTATTATCATTGTATAGGATTCCAGGATAGTTGACGAAGATGAGAACGACCTAACTAATAAAACATATTGATCAAATATCTGCCCAATGCTTATAAAGCATTACGTCATTTAACAATGTCTCTTGCCGTTCTATTCGAATGTATAGTCACGAGTAGTACAGTGTAGTCACATTACTACGTGAGACCTTAGACCATTCCATCACGAACTGCTCCTGGCATTTAAGACCTAACAATGCCACAACTCAAAATATAAAAAAAAAGAAACGGAAGTTTGAAAATCGAATTCTCTAACATTCGTGTTCCTGTAGTAATAACTCCAGGCTCTGAGTGATTCATCTGCGTCGGGCTCTTCGATTGTCGACTTATTACTCATTGTAGGGGCAATGTTTAGTCTTGCCATTCGCTATTACGATAACACTCAAGTATTGCGGCCGGACCGTAGCTTATAACATCTTTTGTTCTCACAAACTCATTTAATTATGTTATTAAAAACTTTTTATAGCTTTCTTTCATGTAATTTTGGCGGGCATCACTTTTGTTTATAGAATAGCAAACGTATTACGACATTCAGCCTAGTTTACCATGCATACTTTCAGATTGACAAGGCTGAATATTCTGTATTCTCTATTTATATTGCAATGGCGCGTAAACGTAAGCTCAACGTAAAGTCCACCGGTTTTCCACACTGACCGGAAAATAAAAAGAAAATAGATTGTGTAAGCCGCTTATCCGCCCGCACACGGCTTTTGAAATAACCTGAGGGAATAAGGTCAGTTTGGTGAAAGCATTTTCACACTGTAAGCAGAGATACAAACAGACCTTTCCTTTCTCACCTGAAAAGGAAAAAGGATTTTTCTGGACAAAGACCGCGTGGATTCTTTGCTCTAATAACTCCATTACCACAAGAGTGGGTAACCTTTTTTAATACCCGGCGGCATATTATTAAGATGTTTTAACATAAAACCTCCGTAATCAAATAAACATCTCCATTTAATCGTTTGAACATTCAATTATACATAACACAGTGTAAAGTCGTGACTCGATCTTCAAAGTCTGCGTCAACGACATTCTTTTTTTTTATGACTAATTTAAAAGCGCTGTTCATGTTATGTACAAATTATCAATAATCAACAGTTTCTCGTGTGATTGAAACACAAGTCGCTTGAATGAACGTTGGAAAGTGGCTGTGTCAATATTGATCTGGCCGGTTGCTGGTCGCCGACCGGACACCGTAATTACGAATGTACTTTGTTCGACTCACTGTGTGATGGACAAATGTATGGTCAACGTTTTCATATTGCCGAGCAAGTAAACAGAAGTACTTGGTCGTGTTAGATTAATTTTATTGTCTGTGAACATTGCAGCCTTAGTACTTTTAAAATATTTGATTATTTCTTTTTTTTCTCAAATGACTAAAATAATGTGTGGTTTTACAACTTTTAAAGGCGTAGCTTAGATAGCAATATGTGCTGGACACCTTTGTATGAATATTCATTCGACATGCATTCACATGCATGCATGCTTAGACTTTCAGCATAAATTAACCCCTGTAATAAACAGGTAGGTTTGTGTTTGGTGTCCGCCTGTTAGCTATCGGATCCTTATTTGTGTTTGCACGTTCTGTGTACTTTCAATTTGTGAAATATTCCGACATGTTGGGAAATGGAAAGGTCAGCAGATTGGCGTAAAACGTTAATGGTAATCCGATTGTGATTGGTTTGTCAGATAGACATGCAAATTGAATGTTATGTTCTCATGTCATAATACTTTTATCGGATTTTCTGTCGAAATTATACACGATTGGTAAGGTTGACATTTTGAACATGAAACTAATAGAGCCGAGTGTTCAAAGTCGTATTTTCTACTGCGTTTCATTTTCTTTAGTTGATTTGAAGGACGTTTGAATTCTAAAACATGATTGAATTGAAGCCACAACAAAACTTTCTTCAAACAACGTTGGGTTCGCTTTGCAATCCACTTTGTTAAAAGCCCTTTTGTTTGCTTCTACAACTTGTACTGGCCGTACTTTAAATTACAAGTTTGCTAACAACTGAAGTTTTCGTAAATAAATATTATATAAGTATCTACTCCATTAATTTTTTGTGTGCTCTCCTGTCATGTTCTTAAAAACCTCTTAAACGTAAGTGTAGGAACTACAGTAGCAACAATGCAAACGAGGCAATTTGCAATAAGCCCCGCGCATACAGGTCGAGCGGCCAGTCGTCTCCGCCGCGCCCTAGCGTTAACTTGTACTAACAGATATTGTAAGGAACGTCACTGTAACATAACTCCTGTTCTAGTAATATACTTTATATTGTACTCCGGCATTTCATTTACACCCCTCGACAACCAGATACCAAGGTTCCAACATTGGTGACCCCGACGTGATCTCAAGGTCCTGGTTGTGGGGAAGTAAATCGCGGTAGTGATATTGTGTGTTCGATTATATTTTGGACAGCATCTTTCTTAATTAAATTCTTTCAATTCCAACATGTTGCTCGATTAATTTGCGACCGTTTATCCAACACAGTGTGCCCTTTGTTCGACAGTGAACCCATTTATACAAATGTCAACGCACCGTTGGCTACCAACTTTTATTTTTACTCCATTTTAATTGTTTTAGCTTCATTGCAACCTGTTTTAAAAACCTTCATGTTTCCATTCTGCCATTTTACCTCTTCCAAATCTAAAATTCGTTTTCATTTTTAAACAACGAACTGTTCTTTTCTCAACATTCTTCGATAATCAAAATCAGAATGAAAGCTCCTTCATTTTGAATATTTAAAATTCGAATCTTTCTCCTCTCAACAACTACCTCATACATAAGTTGGTATCTGCGATCATTTGTCCCGCACTCCGCCGTGCACTTTGTTCGTGGCGAGTCCACTTTCAAGTGTCACCGCCATGTTTGGACAAGCGGGCTGCAGTCCCGTTCTGATGCAACTGCGCCGGCGCCGGACGCAGCGGTAAAGATTGGGGCACACAAGCGGAGTGCAGTGGCCAGTGGAAGCAGTCATTGTCTGTCCAATATGAGGGGTTATTTATAAAACTGCCATTATGCAAACGTGCTCAGATATGAGGTTTCAATTTAATTGTAAAGTCATACAACAGTCATAATTAATACCTACCTCCCTACTTCGTGTTCTACAACAAAGAACAAAACACATATTTAATGGAATGGACCTAGCACTTGTATTTGCGGTTTTGTTGTGGTTATGTGCCTAAGTACATTGCTGTTTTCGCGTTCATTGTAACCCAGCCTTTACACTTGGTCTGCGATGCGAGATGTTTGTGGAATTTTAATTAAAATTTGTACTTTATTTTACTTATTTATTTCCTTATTTCTTGCTCTTTTAAGTTCGGAGTAATGTGTGGGACAAATTGCTTAGGAAGCTACGGTCGCCAAAAGAGATAATTAACTAGGGAATTTGGATACAGTTGAACTTTATGGAAGTAAAGGTGGTGTAGGCGGGCTGGATGCGGAATTTATACCCAGCGGTGCTTTTCTATGAAATTCCTCACCGTGGAACGTTAGGTGAAGTGAGCTGTCAGTCGCCGGGAACGGCAGGTGTTGCTGACGTATCATAAGTAGTGTCTACAACATTTTCAGCCGAAAAGATTCACTTATAAGAAACCGATGGATGATTTCAAACAAAATTTCATCATTTCAGCCGTAAGACGTCCACTGCTGTACATAGGCCTCCCTCAATTGGGGAGGATTTGCCGTAATCGCCACGCTTAGCAGGCGGGTTGGCGATCGCAGTATGGTTGTAAAATGCATAGAGAACGCTGCTGCCCATTCTCTAGTAAGTCCCTTAGTCGCCTTTTCCGACACCCACGGGAAGAAATATAATGGTGCTATTCTTTACGTCCGGCAATGCACGGACCAATTAAAATAAAATTTAATGAATACAAAACAAACAGTTCATTTATCAAATTAAATTTAACGACGACCCTGGTTACTTTTCTGTTTTGGTGTTGACTATACCAAATAAACTTTATTCTTTGATTTTCAGTCCGTAATGGGTTTTCCCCTAATAGTAGTTGTCTCATAATCTCTACCATCAAACGGTATTATAAGTATTTTTATGATAATTTCTTTACATAATAGGTAATTACTGTGTCCATTACGGCCATCGAATCGTTTATAATGCAGTACTGTATTGATTGCTGTGATGACAGTAATCGGCTCTAATGTGGGTAATAAAAATCATCGTGCTTTTGACAATTAAAATGACATCATGCTGAGTCGCGCAGTCGGTGACAGCGGAACGACTTTCCATAGGTAGTAACCCTGGTATGACTTGCGACATGGCAAACTTTGCCGAACTACGGTTTGAAGTCTGGTAATTGTTTTTTTTTTTTTTTTGTCTTAGACCAAGGTACTTGGGCACGCCACAATTGCGGCGGTAAGACCCCTCTTTGAGGAGTGGAGTGAGAGGAGCCACGGCGTCCTCACCTTCTGCCTGACGCAGGTTCTCACCGGGCATGGGTGCTTCGGTGGGTTCCTGTTCAGGATAAAGCGGGAGGAAACGCCCGGGTGTTTCCATTGCGAGGATCTTCTGGAGGACACGGTGGAGCTTACGATGGAGGTCTGCCCTGCCTGGGTGGAGCACCGCCGTGTCCTCGTGGAGGCGATCGGTGGCGGCGACCTCTCACGTCCGACCCTGGTGCGAGCCATGGTACGGAGCGAGAGGGCATGGGAAGCCGTCACTTCCTTCTGCGAAGCAGTAATACTCGCGAAGAAGGAGACGGGGCGCGTGAGGGAGTGGCAGTCTCTGCACCCTCACGTCCCTAGCCGCCGCAGGAGGAGACGCCCCGGGCGCCGGGAGTCGATAGCTGACTCCGGGCCACCGTAGGCGCGAGCTTGGGGGCGGCGAGCAATGGGTAGCTCGCCGCCCGGTAAGGATCAGGCTCGGGTCGACGGCGCGTAGTGTTCCACGCGCGCCTCAAAGAGATGTCAGCAGCACTGAAGGGGTCTGCTAGGACCGATGCCTGCCGGGGTCGCGAGATTGTTCGAAAGAGATACCGTGACCCTGGCACATTGGCAACTGAAGGAACACGGGTGGGTTTTAGTCAGTAAAAGTCTGACACACCCTCCTGAAGTCATTTGATGATTTCCCATCCAAAAAAAGGCCAAGGTACTGTTGATTATTGACTATGGAGTTTTTAGTTAAAATTCGGCTTGATTGTCTTTAAGAAAAATCTATATTCGTAGCTCTTTCTTCACTCTTAGTGTAAATTAAAGATGTTTTTCGTCATCTCCGGCACCTCGCTCAGTATTTAATATACGATTTTCATAACTGTGCACCTGTCAACGTCAAAATATTGACAAGATGGCCGCATTGGTAGCGTCAGTAACAGTTTAAAATAACAGTGCACACGACACTGGAGTGCTCATTCCGATCCAACCCGTCCCTTGCTGCCCTCTACCAGCGATGCCCTAAGCCGAGGTCCGTACCCACAGGGGGTACCCTTAGCGAGTAGTCGCTCTAGTTTTAAGTTTTTTAAGCCATGGCTGGAGGCCTTAATTTATTAAAGTAGCCACAGGCAAGTCCGGTTAAGCAGCCGACAACTTCTTAGGTTGACCTGCAATGTCATTCCAAAAAACGAAAAAACACTGCGGTGTACACCGTACTGGTAAGCATCAACGGTGAGGTAGAAACATAGGAAGAGAAACAGGCAGGTGAAGTCAATAGCCAATCTTTAGATTTAGACAGCCTCAAGGGCACAGTTATAATAATCGACTTAAGTATACCTACAGGATATTTGGCGCATGGACCGACAATTTTTTTTTGGGATTCGGTGGGTTATGTACTATTTTTCACCCATCCTATCACCCAAAAAATGTTGCCTGTCCATGCACCAAATAACCTGACGATAACTATACAGATAACTCCGCACGCTTTGAAAGGTGCTCTGCTTATGACGCATCACAAAGGTAAGGTTAAAGTTTAAGTAACATCTTTCATGCTGTCCACTTACCGTCAAACTTGATGGCTCTGTTGGTGAGCGTGTCAGCAAGCTTGCTGAGCTCGCTCCACAGCGCGGACTCGAGCTGCGTGCGCGCGGCCTGCGTGAGCCGCGACCGCGCGCCCGCGCCGCAGCAGCCGCGGTTGGCGCATAGTTGATCTGCGTCTGTGGAATAAAAAGGACATGATAAGTACAAAATAATTGATGTTTTATAAAAGTAGTCTGTAAAAGATCTCATGTGGCACCGGCTGGCGATAAAATAATACGTCCCACAATGCACGGAGTTGATGCAGGCGGACCATAAGGATCCTATAGTCTTAGAATTTCATCTGGCAAACATGAGGCTGATGCAGGTCATTAAAATATTAGCTGTGCAAAAGTAAATCATTGCAAAACCCTATACAGAACTTAAATGATACAGAATCTTTATTCTTTAACGCCGCGTACATCTTCGTTTCTAACAAAATTAATCTCTCTCTTTTTCTCTTTGTCTAGCCTTATTCCATTTAATTTGGGGTCGGTTTAATTTGGGACCTGAATTCATGTAGCGGACTTGCTTATTTTTATTTATTTATTTGTTTATTTCAGACATCATTTGTAGTCCATAGAGAGCTTAGTCATGTGTTCTTTGGGTCTTCTTATTACATGGCCATACCACCTCAGGCGCGCTTCAGAAAGCTTTTCTTCGATTGGGTGGATCCTAAAATTTGCTCGGATATGTTCGTTCCTTACTCTGTCCTTAAGAATTACCCCTCCTGCCCATCTCAGCATCCTCATCAACAAAATCAATGTAGTTTTCATGGTAATTATGTTTCATTAATATTCACTGTAACTCAATGAGTATTACGATTAGATATTGATGTGACTGTTAGTGCCATGCCATTTCACGGTGCAACATTCTCATTTAATCCTACCAACAGCTTTCCCCTGCCTATTAAATCGTCTTAGCACTAGTTGCAACTAATACTTCTGCCATAAACATAACAGTTTAGAAGACATTAAAACTGACGACTATAAGAAGTCAAGACCAGAAAGCTCAGTTTGTGACGATGAATTATTAAGTAATGCATTTAAATCATTAACTAAAGCAAAACTTTGTTAATTATCTGAAATATGCGATCATCAGCAATGGTGGTACAGTGGAAAAGTGAGAAAATGTAATAATAACATAATTCTCGAGGTATTGTATTTTTTCTTCACGCGCATACACACATAGTCTAAATAATGACTGTTTTCGGCCGGAAATAAGCCTAGAGCCGTAGGCTCTTTTTCGGCTGAAAATGTTGTAGACACTACTTATGATACGTCCGCAAAACCTGCCGTTCCTAACGACTGATAGGTGGTAGGTCACTTCACCTAACGTTCCACGGTGAAGAATTTCATGGAATAGCACCGCTTGGTATACATTCCGCATCCAGCCCGCCTACACCAACTTCTTCAGATCGCAAACACACTTGAATACCGCTAAACATGGTTCCAAGGCCTAGCTCATCACCTACTTGTTAAGGCATTCAATTAAGTTCTAATTACTTTTGCCGGTACCTTGGCCGATATCTTCGCCTACAAGTTGTATGTGAGTAGTGGGGTGACCCATTTGCTAGCTGATGCTCGCGTGGGATGAGGAGCAGCTGTTTTGCTTTCACTCCTAAATAGATGTTTTAAGTTACATTTTAAAGAGTTTTGGACATTGTAATTCTTTGTGTCTTGCGAGATTTATTGAATATAGATCTACTTCTTCCCAACTTGTTGGAAATCAAAGTCAGTCAGTCAAACTGGTGTAGCTGAATACATTTTAAATGCTGCAACTGTCTATGTCAAATAGGCTCCACATTCCAGTTACTAGTAATACAATACCCCTTGGTAAGACTTGTTGTCAGACTTTTAGACTTCTGGCGTCCCGTAACGACTGTCAAAGATCTATTAATCACAGGTAGGACCAACGGCTTAACGCACTTTCCGTGGCACGGAGGGGTCGTGGTATGTAAAGATTGTCACCCACCCTCGGAACAACCGCGGGAAGCGTAGCTTAACCCTCAATTGACCCATGCAGCTGTTATTTAAGTAATAACAGTTGCATGGGTCGATTGAGGGCCACAAGTCCTCACCTTTTAAACTTATCCATCTGTAACTTTTCTGATGGATAGAAGTCTTTAAATACTAAATACCACTCTCTGAGCTGCCTTGAAGCAAGAGCTATCGATCAAAAGAAATTCGATTTCCGCATTTGAATAGAATTTCGTCTTGTCTAGCACAAGAGCCAATGACGTCCCGTAGTTTCGATCAGGAAAAGTTAATAATTGTCAACTAGACGGAGCGAATGGGGTGCTCCGTGTTTCCAGAGGGGCGAAGTGAGGGGTGCAAATAAATTTAAACATCCGTCGAGTACCAACGTTATTGCATTACTGAGGCAACGAGGGTTCGAGCCAGTTTTGTTTGATTCTTACAAAAATCGATAAATTTTGGGAAACACTCACGCCAGGATTAACGAACTGAAATGGCTTCTTTGGTTTTGTGTTTGCTTAACTTTGAGGAAGTTTAAGGGAGAAACAAAAACCCGGAATTATTATTTGTACAGGCTCATTTTAGGGGAGAAAGGACGGCAGATTTCATCATCCTGGTTCAACACATAATAAATACAAAATATTTTTATAAATATTAAAAACAAAAGCTTTCATCGTGCATGGTCACGGGAACTAAATGGTGCTTTTAATTTCAGCCCGATAGCTTCAATGGATGTGGGTGAAATATTAATTTTAAAAAAAAATCAGGACCTACAAGTGAAGTTAAATAAAAGCTTTAGCTTTTAAAAATTGGAGCAGAAATATGATTTTTATCACACCTTTCTTTTATTACCTTTCTCAGTGCCAGTCGCATCAAACTCGATTGGCACTCGACTCAAGTCAAAGAAATACCAATTAACGGCTGTATCTCGACTCGATATTCTACTCAGAATCCACTTATTATTCCACTCAGGCAGTTCGTTGGCTCAACACCAACGAATTACATCCATCGCTCCATTAGTTTCTACTTTGTTAGACCGTCTTTAAATCAGTGAGGCGATGGATGAAGTTCCAAGACGTTTACTCGAATCGGGAGTTCGTGAGAGTCAAGGAAAATGGCTTCCTTTGCCAGCCAGACGGCAACCTGTTACTTTAGCAATATTCTTAGACGTATCTCGTGTGAAATATTATCACCTCGTAAAGGGAACTGGCGTGAAAATTGAAGTATTTTCGTAGCTCACCTTTGGCCCCGATTTGGTTAACATTTATGTCTGCATCTTTACTGACTTTGTTGATGCGTTTTGTAATTCTGTGGCGTTTGGTGTTTCGAAAACTTACATGTCTGTTGCAAGTTTCGTTATATGTATTTCGAGTGCACATTGGCATTCATCAAGTTTTAGCGTTTGGCAGCGGCTTCGCCCTCGTATAATACATACAAGCCTTCCTCTTGAATGAGTATATCTGCCGGCGTATCTGAGTATTCTACCAAGAACAAAAAAAGTTCCTTATGTATTTTAATAATGTAAAAATGTTTCTATCTCATCAATAGTAGAGAGAAATAGTTATCTTACTTGACATCGACTGAAGAATAGAAACATCTCTTCTCTTCAGTTTTACACAATTTTTCTACGATACAATCTATCATTCTGTCTACTCTTCCGTCGACAAATTCCGTTTCTATGGCGGTCATGCAACGCGTGTTGTTGGTGAAAATCGCATTAAAATCCGTTGCGTAGATTAAAAGATCTAAGCATATGAACACGAAATGCAACTTTGTTTTATACCTACTAAGTAAAGAAGAAGTAACTAAACCTTTGATTAAAATAAAACTAGCGGACATCTTCCGCTAGTTTTATTTTAATCACTAGACGATAGCGCATGGACCGCATAAATTAGGCCCCGGGGGCCTAATTGTTCTCAGTCGCAATACGACTAGCTTTCGATTGAGACGTGCGTGCGTGTATATTCTAATACGCTAGTAACGCACTAAAAAGAAAAACAATGCCTTCGTGTGCCTTCACTGGGTGCATGAACCACTCTAAAAGAAAAAATCAATCACTCGGAATCACATTTCACTCATAAGTAAATTTATCTTATTATTTTTTTAAGATTTGATTAAATAAATTTGTACCCGTTCGAATTTGTTCGCTATTTTGTAGAGCGGGATAGAAACATACAATGCGTTAGTGTGCGACACGTCCGGCTAGAACAGGGCGCCGCGTCGCCGTCGTCGCTCGGCGTGACGTGCGTTTCTAACGAAATAATACGAAGAGCGGTGATGCTCCGTCTTGGTCGCACGCCATCTTTGTGCATTACTCTGTCTCTTTCTTTGTTGGCGTGTAATATTAACGATTCTTTGTGTGAGTAAATGTGTCTGTGTACGTATAAGAGTCACTGTTGGAATACCTAACGTAAGAACGTTACATATCTATTAGTTTTATTTTAATCAAAGAACTAAACTTATCATTGATATTTATTAAAACTTTTTCGAAAAACAAACTGCAATTGAAATTCTGACGGTTATCCAGGATAGACAATTTAGCATCATAACTTGGACAAGCTTCCCTAAATTTTTCTGGAAACGCACTGAAAATAATGTATCCTAAAGAAGCAAAAACAAAAGACCGTCTCCAAAATACAAGATGGCGCTCTTTTGACAGCTCAGTTGTCATTTGAAACTGACGTGTGAAGACAAGTAATTGCATAAGCAATCACATCTCAGTGTGAACAACGGCTCTATAAACATAATGCCCATTGAATAACTAAATCAATGTTAATACCTCATTCCGATCGTGCTTTCTACGGCTGAGACGGGATAAGCCGAAATTACTGATTTACATAGTACTGAAGACAATGGAATCTAAACCTTGTAGTGAGATGTTAAGTTCCGATATTGAATATTTTGATGACAGATTAAGTGCTTGGAAGGTTGTGGTGCAACTCACCAACTAACGCGGGAAACTGAATGTTTTATCTTATTTATGTAGCTACACATCAGAAACAATATGGACAATGTTCCTGTAAATTACCACGAAATTGTACCTATAACATAATGCAAGTTTTTGTCAAAGATGAAGTCGATTCTGAAGCAGATCAGTGGATCGTGGCCAACCCTGGATAATTTAAATTGCATGACAAGACTTAAGACTGCAATGACTAAGAAATGCTGACGATTCCACGCAAATCAAAGTTTCAAAGAGAAAATGTGGGCAGAAACTGTCATTAACTCTATCATTACGCATTAACACTATTACGACCGATCATAAACGTTTCGAAATCCACAATAAACTAAATCTGAGCTCAATTGCAAGGCCAGAATGAACTAGATATTTATTTAAACATTTGAATCTAAATGAACACATAAATTAACTATTCAATGTGAAACTAGAAGGGAGATCAATAGAACCAAGATTAGGTTTCAATGATTTTGGATGGCATTCAAAATCAACAAATGGGTACAATCAAACTTTTAGATTTTCTTGACCAAACTGACAACAAAAACGAATCGTTTTGCTTGCCAATTTGTTTGCCAAACTGGGCAAATAAATAGATTTGTAAGCTAATTTTATCTGTAATAGTTACTTCCATATAGGCTCTACTATGCAAAGCTATGAGGCCTTTGCTTCATAATTTGTACAAGAGTCTTAATTTGAACAAATAAAGATCTATAATTCATAAGAATACTAGCTTTACCAGCGGCTTCGCCTGCGTATTATACATATAAACCGTACTCTTGAATCACTCTGTCTATAGATGAAAACCGCATTAGAATCCGCTGCGGAGTTTAAAAGGTCTAAGCATACAATCGCGAGAAACGATTTTGATTATACTATGTAAAGATGTCGATTTTGTAACTTAATTTAAAGTTTTTTTAGTAGGCAAGAGAAAACGATATTGCAACTAAGTAGAGTTCTCTTAATTTAAAACAAATATCTGAAAAAAAAAGCGACTCCATTCAAGGCAGTTTAATTTGATCGACGATAGAATCCATTTGTTACTAAACGATAAACAATAGAAGTTCATTGGCATAAACTGTCATTACATACATTTGAACATTTTAGCGATCAAAATTAATAAAGACTCTCATAAATCCCGCTTCTCTCTCCGGCCTTGGGCCACACATCAAGATGAACAGCCCTAAACTAGGGGGCGACATGTCTATCGACAATAATGTGACTCACCGCAGCTTGATACTAATGTTGACTGTGATCACTACGGAAACGTTATGAGTTTTTACGTTTTTAGGGACGCCTTTGCGGTTTTATGAATTAGATATAGTGGCTTTGACAATGTTACGAAATCACTCATTTGTTTTGCCGGATTCTTCGTTGATTCATTTGGTAATAGGAGCGGGTTGACTTCTAACAGATTTTTGAATTGAGAACTGTTTTAACCGATGACGGGCTTTGAACTTGTCTGTCCTGCTTAGTTGCTTATCTAACACTAGGAAAGGATTTTGTTTTAACAATACAACAGCATCCATTGCATTATTTACGTTGTTAAGTAGACCAATTTTTCGAACTTGTGAACCAATGGTTTAGAAATTCCTCCAAATGTTTCTAGTTGATAGTGTGTTACGTAATTAGGGTGCTGTTATTTTTTTCTGCAATGGCTTGAAGCTTGATAATCCATTCCATACTATCATCATCAGCCTATAACGTTCCCACTGCTGGGACACAGGCCTCCTCTCCATGAGAGGGAGTGGCCGTAATCTACCACGGGGACCTAGTGCAGGTTGTTAGATGTCACATTTCTTCGAATTTTTAGGTCTAGGACATGCCGGTTTTCCTTCGCCGTTTTGAGAGCAGTGGTGATGAAATCATTTACACATAGTAAAGCTCTTGTCTGGGTTCGAACCTAGGACCTCGCAAGTCAAGGCTGTTACCACTGGGCTGCTATTGCACCCCATTCCATATATGTATTCGTTATTTCCAAAGCCATGTTGCCTTCACTTCTTTCAATGTATTATTTAATACCATATTAGGTATACTTCTATCATTATAATGCATGTATTCATGTCTTAAGACATAAGCAGATGCATTAGTAACATTTTATACAACATTCGAATTTTAAAAATGAGCTTAATGTCATGGTTAAATAAATAAAAAAGAAATAAGTTCTTTATTTAAAAAATGACCACATTGTTCTAGAATTAATTACAACATATAATATGTAGAAGCAATGTCTTCCTATACGCCCAAAACTTTTAAACATTCGACTTAGGAGTTGGTGTTCCTCCATTATAAAAGTCGATGGGTATTCGATAGGTATTCTTACAAATTCAATATTCAAGATGCCTGATGTTGGTCTAATCGATACCTTTCTTCGAACTAACACACCATCAGACACATCAATCATTGTCTGGACATTCTTCAACGTCAATCGCTCCATTATCATACACGAGGTCCATTAAATTAGGATGTTTGGGTGTGTTCATGTGCCAACAACCAATATCCATTACGTCTTAGAAAAAATACAGCTTACGTATTCCTTTTTCTAATGCACGATCATGTTCGAAATTCGAAACAAAAAGTGACATTTGACAGCAATGACAAACCAAGTGGCGTCATCAAATCGTTTTGCTGCTTCCATCTCAAACTTGTATGCGAATTTTGAATGAATCTTGGAGTATGATCGTACACAGTGCCCCCTCGCGACCGGGGGCGATGCAAGTCAAACAAACGTCTCCCCCGGATAGACTGTTTGAACAAGCTGCGCATGATTTGATTTTGAATTCCGTCTTATGAATATATTTTTCGAATATTGTTATAACTACGCCGTATGGTGTGTTGACCTTCTTTTTGACTGTTTGTCTGTTTGTTTTATACTACTTATTTTAAGGGCCAATGTATGGAAAAGTAGCCAATTTCTTAAACAAAATTGGTTGTTTTGGTGTCTCAATATTTGAAAATACTATAGCAGCCAATCTCCATATACAGGATAAGTTTTTATCCAGTGCGCAAACTGTCCCCCCAATGTCGAAAATTTTCGTCGGTTATACAAAAAAAAATCAGCTGTTCCATACATTTTGACCCTGTAGGTATTGCATTTTTCTATGAAACAGCAGAATTTTTTTTTGTAAAACCGACGAATTTATTCTGCACAAGAGGGTCTAGAATGATATGCTGAATTCATGGTTACAATTTGCGCACTGAATAAAAACTTACCCTGTATAACTTCTGCCCGCAACTTCGTTCGCGTAAATTTTCTTGCTTCCCAGGAACCCTCCCCTTCGCATAAAATCGCCTGCCCGGGCGAGGTATTCGGATTCATGACTTTCTTTTTGTTAGGCTCCTAAGGGTCCTAGCATGATGTTATATATAGCCTTCCTCGATAAATTAACAATCCAACACCGAAATACTTTTTAATTCGAACCAGTAGTTCCTGAAATTAGCGCGTTCAACCAACCAAACAAACTCTTCAGCTTTATAATATTAGTAGAACTATATATTGCCAAATTGTAAAATTAAACATGAATATGAGGAACACAGAACTTGCTAAGTCACCTCGACATACGGTAAATTTCACAGAGAGAAAATATTGATGATCTCCGATACCACAGACTACAGATACAAGCTGAACCATAGACATAGAGAACAAATGAACAGCTAATAACAACCTGTCACCACAGTGGGCACATGATCATGATAAATTCCACGGGCTTCTGTTAGACGAACCGTTACTGTGAAATGCAATATCGATACATCTTGCGCATTATTGCTTGGTCATAATGTCCATAGCAGATCACAGTACAGCTCAATATGGCCTGACAGACAACGGGGTATCGAGCCAGTAAGAGACAAGCAAGAATATCAGGCCATCTTTATAATATCTTAAATTTGATTTAAAATTACCAGTGTCCGTGGAGATTCGTGCTCGTTCTCTCTTCATAGGTGTGCTTTGGAACTGGCCACTAGCTTCATCTTTCTGACCGATCCCATGACAAGCAAAACATCCTGTAACCCGAGTGACCAATTAACCAAACCAACCAGTTCAATCAGCAGTAACTAAGTTTAGTGGTAACAGCAGTAACTGCAGCTAATATATTAAATACCCAGAGAAGAGAGGAGCTGGTAAAATATGGGGTACTGATAGACAGATCGACAGGGACGAATGGACCTTACTGGCATTGATTGTTCCAAGTCTAGGAGACTGATGGTGTGGGGCAGTGCCCCTTATAAATTGTAGTAACCGCATATACATTGTCTTTGATATCGTTATGTCAGTCGCTGAGTGCAAAATAATCCGTACGTAGATTTATGTGACACAGACAGATGCTTTCTCTGTCAGAGTTAGTTCCAAACTAAATTAGTATAGTATAAAGAAAAACTATGACTACATTAAAAAAAACATATAGGTACCTACCTACCTATATCTTAACTGAAACTATTCACAAATTAAAATATAGATGAATAAAAATTTTATATAGATATTCATAAGAACTTTCACACCTGAAAGATTGCCAATTCATTCAAATTCACAGCATATTAGGTAGTGTTTAATTTAGTAACAGCGGTAATGGAGTGATTCCTCTCTCCTCAATTCATGACAACTTTACGCGATCAGGCTCGTTACAGATTCAGGTGCAAACGGTATCTTAGTGTAATAAGATAAGCACTGTTTACAGTTTGTCGACCCAAATACTGTTACGAAATGGGAGCAGTTTTACAGAACGTGTTATCTTTTGTTATATTCGTGATTTATTATATTTACATTGCGTGTTTTATAGTCATTGTAACATTTTTGTTCGTGCAACAGGGCTTTGTGGATGCAAAGTTTGGATACGTTTGCCAAGAATGATGGATGTTGAGAAGAAAGAAAATTTTATTGTCTATGGTGCATTTCTTTTTCTTTTATTTTATATGGCCGTTTTATGAATGTAGGACTGTTTGCAAGAATGCAATTTCTTCTGAATATCTTCTTTACTTTAATTATTTGACGGATGTAAACAAAGACAATGTCTACGTGGCCGAGATACGTAGGTTACATCGTTCTAGTCCTGCCATTAAATAAGCGTCAACGAAGCTTTAAAGTTGAACCCCTGACGACATTAAGTTTTAGTTAAAATAATTTATAATCTGTGGTGCGGTGCGAGGTGCGACCCGACCAACCGTTTCAAATTACTTTCATGCTCCATTTAATATAACGAATATACTTGTCGATAGCTATTACGTTTCATTAATGAATGATATAGAAATATTTAATGTCTCCATTAACTCTGCTACTAACTTAAATATCCCGTCAATTAGTGAGACACTTCGGTAATACGACGCCCACTTAGCATTTAGTCCTTCATTTGCATTGCCGTAAGTTACATTTACTTAAGTTTCTAAATCAGCTTTTAATTATGTTATTTTTGTCATGAAATTCTAGTTCTTCGAAGCAAAAATATTGATTTGAAAACCTTGTATCGGTTACTGAAAATATGAACCTAGGTGCCTATAAAATATCATAGAATAGTATACCTCTTTATTGTGTGCACAAATAAACGTAGAAATTTTACATGGGTGGTCTTCAGTAAACAGCCGCATTGGTCGATAGATCAGGTTAAGCTATACTAGCCTAGGTCGGTGCGTGGATGGGATGACAATCTTTACATATTGAGAGTTAATTCGTTGATGTTGTTGAGCAGCCGGGGCTGTCATTCTGGAATCTTTGATAGTCGTTATGGCTCGTCAGAAGCCAGAAAGTCTGATAACCACTCATACCAAGTATTTTATCGTGTTACCCAATAACTGGGTTGTGGACATCAGATAGGCAGTCGCTCCATGTAAAATACTGGTATTCAGCTGCATCCGATAGACTGGAATACGACCCCAACGTAGTTGGCGTAAAACTAGGCGGATTGAATGGTCTTGGCACTAGAAGCGATCTTTTAAGGACAACCTTTAAATGGTTCCTATGTTAATTCTATACTAAAAAAAAAAATCGTACAAACGTTGGACTTTAACCCTAAACTGCAGCAGTCCACATTTCGGCTCATTCGTGCGATAATATCTAACACTATTAGCTTAGGAATGCGTCTGCAAGCAACACACTGACTTATCTCAACATGGTCACGCATGATTTCGCTTACAAATTACCGTGATAGACTTAAATATTCCAGTAACACGCTTGTTTAAGCTTAAGTCTTTACTTAACTGGCAGATTTGAGATTCCTTCACAAATCCGCTACTAGTGTAGAAAAAGAGGGCGTGTGTTTGTAACCACACGATATAAGTGAAAACTTACGATTGGCGCCGAGTATACGCGATTGACTGACTCGAGCAGAGTATACGCGATTAACCGACTGAAGCAAAACATACGCTATTGACCGATTGAAGCCGAATGTACGCGATTGACCGACTGGAGCCGAGTATTAGCGATTCACGGCTGAGTATACGCAATTAAACGACTGGAGCCGAGTATACGCGATTCAGCGTCACCGAGACGAGCGTGATGTACCAAGGACGTACTTCCCAAGCACAAAATCCGTAGTTTCAGACCAACTTACGGGAGATTATCACTTAGTATCGTCTACTGACATAAGATTAGTTCGGGACCCGAACTAAGAATGAATGACACCACGATTTAATAGTTGTCCCTACTCTCAATGAGTTTACGATTTACTTCGAGTTTTCGAAGTATTTTCGACCCGTATCTTTGTTGACGGACTTAGAGAGTAGGCCCGCAGTGCCGTTCACAATTCAGAAAGAGCGCAAAGTGCTTAACTATAAAGAAGTTTTCACTACTAAAATTAGGAACATAGTAATGTTATAAGAAGAGCAAGTATTCCGGAATGCGTACCGTCTCCGCATAAATATAAGGTCGTCACTCGTAAGGGAATTCGTGTGGCCCTACGTGACGTGCGTGGACAAATGCGGTGCTTCGTCTGAAGTGGAATAAAGAGGTAAAGAAGGCCCACTCACACTCGAGGCCTACGCCTACATACAGTAGGAGGTAGAAAACGTATAAAATGGAGGCTTCTTTACCGTACGAAGTTTAGCTATTTGGTTAAAGCTATTACATGTCTTATTTCTCTGGCTTCAATCATTGCTTAGACTTTTCGAATTTCAGATGGAAGCGCCAGCGTAAATTCAAATTGTCTTACCTTTTTTCGCAATTT
The DNA here is from genome assembly GCA_947507805.1 of Aporophyla nigra. Lineage (NCBI taxonomy): Eukaryota > Metazoa > Arthropoda > Insecta > Lepidoptera > Noctuidae > Aporophyla > Aporophyla nigra. The sequence goes on from OX382294.1 coordinate 23,414,433, forward strand.
GCAGGTCAGTGTTGAATAAACAAGATTAGTGATCGTAACCGTAACACGTGTGTATTTGCAGCATTATTATAAAGCCATATTTGTTGCGGTCGCGAATTCGCGAATCATATTTTGTTCAACATACAGCTCGACACGACACTGACTGCAATAATTGGAAGAATATTTGATTTTAGCAGGCTTCCCTGGAGTTTTCACCTTAAGCTATTGCATGTCCTATTTCTATGGCTTGGACCTTTTCAATATAAGATCTTTTGTTTATTCAACACAGGGCAAACAATTTTGCCAAGCCTATTGTTTGGCTTGGCAAAATTGTTTGCCCTGTGTTGAATAAACACACGTCACACGTGAAATCTTTCCCAGTGAAATTAATGCTTCTCTTGGCTTATTTTCAACCATTTCAGTTATAGACTTTTAATAAGAACATTTAGTACCGACATTTATTATGATACTGCACCAAATGCTACAATACTTGTACTCCAGAAGCATCATCCCTAAAACAATAATTTTCTTTCTCCAGTTCTTAATACCTGGCTATAAAACATTGTGTTGCGTATCCTTAGGCGAATGGTGTTACGTGTCCTTACACGTGTGCCTTTGGAGAACTTTTTTCTGGCTCACTGAGCCCGCTAAACATAGAGTAGACCTTCTCTACCTCTCTGCTTTGTCTATAGACAGTTGTAATGCGGTTCTTCACACTACAGATACGGCCATCGGTGTTTTTGGGAGCTCTATGATTTTATCTCGCTGTTTTTATTGTCACGACGCGTAGTCGCGTATGCCCTATGCCGTCGCGGTCGATAGAATGATAACTTTGTATTGTGTTCGGTGTTTATAAAGAGAAAGGAGTTGTTTATTTGTGTAATGAGCATAGAATAGTAAAATTAAGATATACTTATAGAGGAGAAAGGGAACTGCTCCTGGCCAGCAAAACTTTTTGGAACGAATTTCTATAACGCACTTGCGGTCTTACGGTAGCATTAACTTGTAGAAAATTTAAAAAATCGCCTTACAGAGAGGGATATTTTCACGATTTTCAAGAGTGTTGAAGCCAAAATAGTGAGGATAAATCTCCTTCGTTTTTCATTCGGAGTTGAAAAACAGCCTAAGGACTTTGTTCCTGACTGTACACAGTTTTTGGGTATTTTTGGTTTACTACAATATGTGAAGCAACAGCTACTAAACCATTTCTTTCATTAATCCCGAATTCAATATGATCCATCACACGTCAAGACGACGTCGACGACGTCACGTGACGTCCACGTCAAGCTGAATCCAAGAGCTTTCAAGATAACTGAAATATGAGATCAAAATATTCAACACCTTGCTAATGATGAACACAAAGAGGGAGGATCTATTGTACAGCTACAACACCAAACTTATAATCCCACCGGATCTTTACCAAAACAGTAATTATGATACAACAATATTCCGCCGAAAATTTAACAAAATTAAAGGCTTGTCGGGTTTGGTCCAGACATCAGAAGTAAAACTCAGTTATGGCAATACAATACACTAATTTTAATTTAATTGAACAATCAGTTATCTTAAATCTAGGAAATGTAGAAATGAAATAAAACTGAATTAAATAACGAATAAAGGCAGTGAGGGCGGTCACATAGGGCAGTACTGACTGTCAGGGACAGTGGTCCATGCACCCACCGCAATAAGGATAGTACTAACTGTGTACACAGTGTTCCACATCCAATAACCGGGCAGTACTGACTGTCGAGAGACAGTGGTCCGTGCACCAAGACGCATCCGTTTGAAATGCGTGCCGTCTCAACAGCGCAGCTCCTTATAAAGGCGGTCGCTAGTGGCCGAGGGTAGTTACGATATTTTACTGAACTGTACATTACGTCAAATGATCGAAAGAGTGAAGGTTTGTCTATGATGCTTCCGGTGCACGTTCCACTAGCGCCATCTAGTCGCCGTCTCTCGCAGTTGTTAAATAATATTGCTGCCGACACGGCCATTCTGACAAATCACTCGTCCTCGAGTGCATTTATTCATCTAAAAATAATAATAATACTAATTAATTCACATCATCATCATCGTTACATAGCTTAATAGCAAATATCACTGGTCTAGGTATTTCTTTACAACAGAAAACCCCTACAGTTCAAACAAGCTGGTCTAAATCGTCACCCACTAAAGCAGGCGAGATTCCTGCAGCATCTCACACATCATTGCTCATAACAGCAAGAGATCTTATTAGAACACCAATACAGTTCAAACATTCTGGTCTGAATCGTCACCCACTAAAGCAGGTGAGATTCCTGCAGAGCATCACAGATCATCTCCCACAACAACAGGAAAGATCTTTATATTCTATTTGCTAAAACAACCATCTTCCACAAAAGTAGAAGAGACCACATAGTAATTGATCATTCCAAAGATTCCATTATAGCATCGGAATTATCTACACTTAAGGTGCGAGAACTTACAGAAAGTGTTTCCTCTGCATCATCTGCAGTCAATGTGCCAGAGCTTACAGAAAGTGTTTCCTCTGAATCATGTGCAGTCAATGTACGAGAGCTTACAGTAAGAGTTTCCTCCGAGTCTGAGGTCATATCATTATTTACTGGCACAAAAGACGTACTGAGCTCATCTTCTGCCGTCACGGTCCGTTCATCATTTTCATCACTATAATTTTCGCAAATTTCTAAATAACTTTCTTGCCCTTTAGGTACTTCCCTTAAATTTTCATGTGCATATTTATAAATTCTGTTAGAACCGTTAATATGTTTAAGTTCATAACGGTCATTATCTAATACGGTGACTATTTTATAAGGCCCCTTAAATTTATTATCTAACTTTGTTTGATGTCTTGCTTCGCATTTTGCGAAAACAAATTCACCTACTGCAAAAGGTTTAATCCGAGCTTTTCCCTTATTAAACCGTATAGTGTCAGCGTTAGCTACTCTTTGAATATTTTCTGATGCGGATGAACGAGCCGTTTCAACATTAATTATAGGTGGTTCAGAAGAACTAGGAGTTATTTTAGCTAGACTAAGTGAGGAACCTTGAATGCCAAACATCAGTTCCATAGGCGTAAAACCTGTGGTCCTGGAACGAGTACTATTAAGAGCAAGTTGGATCTCTCCTAGTTCATCCTTCCAAGCATTATTAGAATTACATTCTATAACAGTAAGAATACTCTTCAAAGTTCGCATGACTCCCTCAACCTGCCCGTTAGCTCTACTAGAACCAGTTGCTATTAAATGGAGCTCTATTCCATTATTATTACAAAAGTTTTTAAACTCATTGCAGTCATAACAACGTCCTCTATCTGCGATAATGCGCTTCGGAGCACCAAATAAGTTTACAGCATTCTTAATTGCTCTCACAGCGTATGAAGAGCTTAAGGCCGGTGTATATTCCAGCAGTACAAACTTTGTAAAGGCGTCTATTAAAACTGAGCAATATTCTTTTTTATCACTTTTGCCCGAAAGTTTTCCGGTTAAATCCAAGTGAATTGTGTGCCAAGGGACTGGATGTTTAGGAATTGAATGCAACTGCATTTGCTGTGCACCTGAAGGGCCTTTAGCAGTTTTACATACTACGCAGCAATTAATAAACTTTTTGACTAATTTAGCCATATCAGAAAACCAATAAAATTCGTAAAGTTTGTCTAAAGTCTTGTCAAAACCTAAATGTTTTATTTCATTATGAACGTGGTTAATAAGGGACCAAACCAAAGAACGTGGTACAATAGGTAGCCAACTAGAAACTCCTCTACGTTCTATCTTCCTATACAATATTCCTTGTCTTAAATCATACGTATGCGATATCTCTTCAGGTAATTGATTATTACGGATTTTTGCTATTATTTCAGAAAGTTCTGAATCGCGTTCTTGTTCTACAATTAACCAACCTTTATCTAATTCAAGGAAATTTACTTTGCGGGGCTCAGAATAATTTGTGTTTGACAAATTGCGAGACAAGAAATCTGCATGAGCCATCTTTCGACCTTCTTTGTACACGATATCAAAATCATAAGCTTGCAATATAGCCCACCAACGGTGAACCCTTGGAGTCAAATCACGTTTAGAGTGAGAAGCTTTAAGGGAGTTACAATCGGTAAATACGGTGAATTTTCGTCCATGCAAATAATGACGAAAATGTTCGATTGCTTTTACTACCGCAAGAGTCTCTAACTCGTAAGAGTGATATCGCGTTTCTGCATCTATGGTCTTCCTACTATAATATGCTACTACATGAGGGGTATCATTATGTTTTTGGATAAGAATTGCACCATATCCCGCACTACTTGCATCGGTATAGAGTTCAATGGGCAAGGAAGGGTCAAAAACTTTTAAAACTGGTTCAGACGTCAAAATGTGGATAAGTTTTTTGTGTATTTGGTCATGCTCAGGGGTCCACTTAACATTGCCTTTTCCTTTTGTCAAGGGATATAAAGGGCGAATTATTTGGGAAAAGTTAGGAATAAACTGTCTAAAATACGTTGCCAGCCCTATGAGCTGCCTAACATGAGTGACAGTTTTTGGCGTTGGAACATTAATTAAGGCTTGTATTTTTTTTTGATTTGGTCTAATCTCCCCAGCTGAAACTATATACCCAAGGTACTCAGTTTGAACTTTCAGAAACGAACATTTCTTTAAATTAAACGAGAAACCAGCATTGGACAGAGTTTTAAGTAATTTGTCTAAACGGTCAAGCCCCTCATTAATATCTGTGGAAATTGAAAGGACATCATCCATGAAAACTAGAATTCTTTCATCATTCATAGGCTGTAGAGCAGTATTAATAGCCTTTTGAAAAATGGAAGGTGCATTGCGCAAACCGAAGGGCATAGCCAAATATTCGAACTGCCCTTTTGGGGTAACAAATGCAGTTTTTTCTATGGAACTTTCATGTACAGGCAGCTGGTGAAACCCAGAGGCCATATCAATACTACTAAAATAATGAGCACCATTAAGTTTATCAATTTGTTCACTGATCAGAGGTAAAGGATAATGATTAGGTTGAGTATTACTATTTAATTCCCTATAGTCAACACACATGCGTGTACTACCGTCCTTTTTCTCTACAAGAATGATGGGGCTTGCAAACGGGGATGAACTTTCCCTAATAATATTTGCCGCCAACAATTGCTCGATTTTTTCGTCAACTATCTTAGATTCCTGAGGGGATAACCTATACGGTCTCCTATGTACCACTTTATGAGGATCAATTAAATCGATTTTCAACTGTCCTGTTTTAATTCTAGTTGTTGGAAAATTTTCAATAAAATTATCTGCATATTGCGTTAATATGTTAAAAAGTTTTATTCGGTCAGATCCTGTCAAGTCAGTATTAATTGAATCAATGTCAAAAATAGGTTTGGTTTTGGTACACATATTAGTCTCGACACACCGTTTGAATGTTAAACCGCTCTCTGAAATTTCAACAAGAATATCGCGCTCAAGTATATCTCTACCTAATAAAATAGCATCACGCAAGCAATCATCTGGAACTACATGAAGAGTGACGCTAATTTCAACGCTTTGAATTTTTATGTTACAAATGATTTGCTCTGTGCTACTAATGATACTCTTTCCAATACCAGTCATGTTGATAAAGTCATGCGATCTTTGTCCAACAACAAGGTGTGAAAAACTTTTCCTAATTAAACTACACTCTGAACCGGAATCAAAAATAAAGGGAAATGTCATACTATTACAGTTCATAATACCTCGAACAATTCTCGAGCACACGTTGACTTCTTTGCTTCCAGTAGCGACTTGTTCCTTCTTCGTATTATCAACCCTCGTTGGGCAGGTGGACACAACGTGGCCTGGCTCCCCGCACGCGTAACATGTCACTTGTGGCTTCTGGTTGACACGTTTATCCGCAACTACAGAGCGATTAAGCGATTTGTTTCTTTCACGGCAATCAGCCGCACGATGCCCAGTCCTGCCACATATGTTGCAGTTGCCACGAAAGCCAAACGTAGAACGAGAGCGTTTGACATCAGAATCGGTCGACTCAGGCAGTTCTGATTTTCTCTTCAAAGATATGCCTCGCAGTACTCGAAATAGCTGGGATTTGTCATTTACCACAGTTGAGTTTAGTTCACGACGTATTTGAACATCACACTGAGATAATATAGAAATGGCAAAGCCTGTCACAACCTTTTCAGATAATCTTGCGTCCGGGATATTTTCAATCAATTGCCAAAGACGTAAACATGCCTGAGCAGGGGTCTCATTAGAATTAAGTTGAAATTTGAGGATACTGTCAAAGTGATCCTGAATAAGCATAGGGCGAGAGAACTGAGCTTTTAAAGTCTCCTGTATATCGTCCCATTGATATTGACTGGGAGGTATCTTGGTCAGTAATGTAGCTGCGCGGCCTCGAAGACAATGGGTCAATGTCATGATTAAATCGACACCTTTCAAATTTTTGCTTTTAATTATAGTGTCTGACAGCCGACACCAGCCCCCTATGTCTGAATTGGGGTCGTCAGGATCAAAAGGTACTAACGCTATGAAAGGTTGTGGTGCTGAATTGGACCGGGGTAGTAGAGCATCAGTTAATTTTGAAAGAAATGCTTCTAAACTATTTGTGGGTAGCGGAATATCTTCCTGCATATTTTGTGATGATGAAGTGCCAGAGGTGGGCGGAAAATCCGATCCCACTTCTGATGTCGGGTTTGGTCCAGACATCAGAAGTAAAACTCAGTTATGGCAATACAATACACTAATTTTAATTTAATTGAACAATCAGTTATCTTAAATCTAGGAAATGTAGAAATGAAATAAAACTGAATTAAATAACGAATAAAGGCAGTGAGGGCGGTCACATAGGGCAGTACTGACTGTCAGGGACAGTGGTCCATGCACCCACCGCAATAAGGATAGTACTAACTGTGTACACAGTGTTCCACATCCAATAACCGGGCAGTACTGACTGTCGAGAGACAGTGGTCCGTGCACCAAGACGCATCCGTTTGAAATGCGTGCCGTCTCAACAGCGCAGCTCCTTATAAAGGCGGTCGCTAGTGGCCGAGGGTAGTTACGATATTTTACTGAACTGTACATTACGTCAAATGATCGAAAGAGTGAAGGTTTGTCTATGATGCTTCCGGTGCACGTTCCACTAGCGCCATCTAGTCGCCGTCTCTCGCAGTTGTTAAATAATATTGCTGCCGACAGGCTTTTAACGCAAAAAGTAACAGAACAACAACTCTAGCACACAGAACGTATAATTAAACCTTTCGAACTTCAGTTTCGCGATAATCAATCTTTGTTTCGCGCCAAAGTTAACCCTTTCCCCGCCAGATATGGGCAATTTTGACCGGCATGCGGCATCCCGACTGGATTGTCTAATTATAAAAGAATTCGCTTATGCGTCATCCTTTATTTATCTGGCGGAAATCTCGATCCGACCACGGGCAAGCAAAAAGAAACGGGTAAGGTTATTATTAAAGGCGTTCGAGTGCATTCCAAGTTTGCAGTTTACTAAATAGGCTATCGTTTTATGGGTATCGTGTGAAATAAGGAAGTTTGTATGGAGCGAATGAATAGCGATTGTAGAAGAAACGATAGAATAGAATCGTAATTTGAATCAAGTCCTATTTTAAACTCATGATTGTGCATAGGTAATAAACAATAAAACTTAGTTACATCAAGCATTTCGTAAGTAAATGTGACTCTGCAATACTAGCCAACGGGCATATCTCCTTATTTGGATATTAATTGACCTTTCAAATGTTAAACCTGAAATACGACGAGAAGAATTGGCCATAAAATAGATTCTCCGTTAAAATGTTCAGTTTACACATCACACCACACATCTGTAAATTTTATTGTCTCCATAGATATATAGTTTCAGTGGTTTTAAAGGCTTCAAAACAATTCAACAGACACAACATATCACATTCACGACGGTATTAACCCACATTACAAGCAAACCATTCACCTGCAAGCCACCAGATGACCACAAAGTTTTACGCCCGCGTTGAACACTCCAACACGGTAATACTCATAAAGAACCACTTCCATCGCTGTTCTTACATTATAAGAGCTTCAATTAACTTGTTACTAAGAGAGCAATGGACGTAAATCCTCGCCGTTGCCGTTGGTCGGTCAATGTGTGAAGGCAGGGCTATAAATGCAACTTAATCTTCGACATATTTATTATGCACTAAATATAAAGTGGGAAATCTAAGATGGCTGCCGAGGCGCCCGGTCTGCAATATAATTTCTTTAAGGCAAACCTCCACCTCGAGTAATTGCTCCTTATTTCGTTTATTTATATTCGAACAAATTAAAATAAAGCCAAGTATGTAGCAGTAATATGAAAGTATTACTGCAAAATACTTTGACAGCAGCTAATTTGTACGTCAAAAGGTACACCATACAAGTAACTAAATCGAGTAGATTGAGACATCATAACCTGCTTCCTTATCATTAGGCACGAGGCTCAGACACTTCGACAGGTTCAACTTTTGAATTTAATGGGTCTGTGAGACCATAAAGTCATTAAGATAAAATGTAACTCATACGCCCATATATACTCATTAGGAGCTTGGAAATAACCTGCTAAGCTTTTGCTTTAGCTTTGTATGAAGTATAGCACTTAATACTAAGTAAATTAGTTGTCCTATAAATCTGTATAGTTGTCAAGTCGTCGCGCAGGGGAGCCGCCAACGCCATACCGTTGACTCGAGATTAGTTTATGAAGTCCGAATCCATGACTCACAGAGTCACGCGGCAGACGAAGGGTTAAGAAGACTGATCGAAAATTGTTTTGATTTTATTTTTATTAAATTATGTTTAAAATTTTAAATTATAATATTGAAACTTATGAACTTTAGACGCTTTGGGTTCCTCGCACGAGTAATAAATGACATTACGCCAAGCGCGAAATTATAAGATTATTTCGTGAAATAGTTTTTCAATGGGATTAAATTAACTTGGTGGGTTGTATTGATGATTTAAAATCATTATAATTTCGGTACAGTCATATTTGTTACGGTTTCCATACAACCTGACATTGGTACCGATTCCCTTGTTCACAAACTAAACTAAATTTAAGTTCAGTGCATCTTTTTCTTTGTATTTCATTAAGAAGAGGACAAAAGATAAATTTTAGTTTAGTCCTATCAAATTAATCAGCGCCTGTCACTACTCCATACAAGTTTAGACGTGATTAAAAACTTGCCTAGTAAAATTACGTCAATTTACGTCAAGCTCCGATTAATTTGACAGGACTAAACTAAAATTTATCTTCTGTCCTTTCCTTAATGAAATAGAAAGAAAAAGATGCACTGAACTTAAATTTAGTTTAGTTTGTGAACAAGGGAATCGGTACCATTGACTGCTAATTGCAAAAGAACTTTGAATTTCGGCTATCATGGCGCTTCCTAAGTAAGTAGTTTTGATTTACATGTGAAATTGAGGAGAAAATACTAACATTAACATTAACTAAAATCAATTTACTTAAGCCTCTCGCTATATGACGTAAAGTGCTCTTGGGAGATTTGTAACTTTATCTCCAGTATCTAATGCTTGTAATTTCATTAGTCTGGCTTACTAAGTGCGTACCTACTCAAATAACAAGTCCTTTTAATATTCCCAGTCGAGTAACTTTTAGATGAAACCATAAACTAGTGCGTACAGTCTAGTCTATAAAAGCAAAAGTATTTACACATTACCATTCAGCCTTACTTAGTTCATTATTTCTCGTTGCCCATATGGCCGTATATTATAATAGCACCATAAACAAGTTATACAGGGTCAGTGTTGTGCTTGCCGGAAAGAGGAATCGTCCGGAACGGTAGCCGCGCGCTCAGTCACAGGCGGTCGATTCTTCCGCCCGCGGAAACACAGCACTTGCTCCTACTTTGACGGTTTATTCAAAGGCTAATTTGTAGGCTTGGCGATTATAGGAATCGATTATTTAAATCGATTATTAATAGACTCGATTGTAACTGGCCAGCAATCATTATCGATTAGTGCGTGGTACAGTTTTTTTTGGAATGGGATTCGGTATTGGAATTGTTATTTTATTAGACTTTTTCTGAAAGAGGTTTTAATTAAAAGCGGCGTTTGTTTTAAAATTTTGATTTAGGTAATATACGCAGATGACGCGGCTCAATATTATTGAAAATTTAAATAAAGGATACTGTTTGTTATTTCAATTCAATATTCCAATATAACAGAATTATTAAATTTTATTTAAAATTATTATAAGTTCCGCAATAACACAATTAATTACAGATTAGAATTTGTAAATACCGCGTTATAAATGTAATAAAACATGTATTTATTAAATAATTACTTGTATAAAATTACTATATACGCGCCAAATGGCAATAAAAATAATAAATTTAAATAATATTTGTAATGAGTAGGTAACTATTCTAACAAAATACGGTGAAAATATTATTATGATGTATAAATTAACTACATATAAAATAATATATTAATAAGTAGGTACCTAAATATAGCACTGTTTACTGCAGTTAGGAACAATATAATACGAAATAATAATCGAAATAATCCACCACCACAAAATCAGGCTTATTTACAACAATAGTCCTATGTAGTCAGTCAATCGAAATAATACGAAATAAAAATAAATACTGCTCACTTTGTTTGTCTGCATGAGTAATGAGAACCTGATACCTACTTATAATTAAAGTAAATAAATTATACAAAGCCCGACGTTGGGCACTGTGGACACCCATCACACTAACTTATACAAGACTAGCTTTTCCCGCGGTTATGCCCGCCCGCATGGTGTTCGGAAATTATCACATAGGGACGTGCTACTCTGACTAAAGCCTATGTTAGTCCTTATACATCAGCTATCTGCCAGAGAAAGTCCCGTCAAAATCGGTCCAGCCGTTTCAGAGATTAGCCGGAACAAACAGATGACAACATTTTTAAAATTGTTTTTTGATGTAAGTGCCGTATATACTTTCCTATGCATTTAGTGAGAAGCTGTTAATTTCAAATTACAAACAGACACTTCAATTTTATTTAGTTGTATAGATATATTTCACAGTAATTAGTAAGTAATATATCACCAAAGGCCCGCGTTTCCGAGGCATGCATTGTGCATTAGATATGCACTTGTCACGCAAATAACAAAACTAAATAGCTGAAGAAAAACTTACGAAAATAACAATTAAACAAAATAAATCCAACAGTACAATCGTCTAGTGTCACGATTTCACGAATTACCGCTGGCAACACAGACCGTTAATTCAAAGTAACACTACGTTACCTCAACTTTTATTGCCCTGTTTCACGCACCAGAGCCCGAAAAGAGATGGGCTAGGCCCGGAGGGACAATAACATCACTATGAGACCGCACTCGATTAGTGGGGCGAACTCGATTACTCGAGTCCGTTTGATGACTTCATTGTGTCGATTATTATTTTCCTACAAAAAGCATTCTGTAATAGTCGGTGCGAGATCGCGCGGGTGGTCCATGTAATTACAACCAAGTTTCTATATGCCCTTTCTCTTTCACACCTACGGTGATAGCGCACTAAATGTGCGTGTACTACTTTAACTCGTACGGTAATCGCTCTAATCCGTCTCTCGTGAGATATGCAAACAATGGCGACCGATTGATTATTGTGTCAACTAATATTTACATGAGAAACTATGCTTAGACGATAAGGTAAATTATTTTATTCATTCTTTGATTAGAAAACCCTAACGTGATATGAAAATATCGGCGGTCTTTGTTTATTCTTATTATCTAGAATACGCGGGTGGGTTAGCGGAGAAAGTTTAATCAAAAAGCTTTGATATTGTCCTACACGCTGATACGATACATTTATTGAACGACCTTATATTCAAAAAGTAATTGAACCATCGACCTTTCTCCTTAAAAAATACTTTCAAATACATACTCTACGGAGTTCAAACTCTTTCGAACGCGTAGTGTTGTACCAATAGTACCTGCGTGGTCATTTGACATTTCTTCAAGTGTCCCCCCCGCACCGCGGTTCGTGCTCTGTGGGTAATTTTCGACCTAATATACCCTACGCAGGTGGTCGACCGGCATCGTGTCTCTAATTATGTAGTTTTCACAAATAAACAGCGTCCAAGGTGCCTATTTGGAAATTATATCATTCCATTATAGATAATCGGTTTGGGTCACTATCGATTACAGATAATCGATACCTAGACAGTGCGATGACCGAAGATGGCAAACAGTGGTGTTGGAAAGTCGATGAACAATGGAGTCTGTGATGGACTATAGGAGGAGAAACTATGTATTTCATTGTTCTTTGGTGTAGCTCAAGTTGAGTGGGCTTAAGCCATTTAAGCTTCATCATGTCCGGTGCAGATCTGAAGGTCAATTCTCGTAATTAAAACCGTTCAAAATCTAGTCGCAGTCTCATCACGGCGACAATCAAATGTCAAAAACTTGTCAAAAATGTACGGTATGTCGAGGTTTTTTTGACAGATTGAGACAGATCAGACTGTGAACGTTCAATTCTCGTAATTTTAAATTACGAGAATTGCCGCTCTGATGCTTACTATCAGATTAATGTTTCATGTGTCTTTATTCTCACCACTTCTAGGTTTTGTTTGAATATAACAGCTTTTTGATTGATAATACTTTCAGTCAATGCCTAAAGTACCCGCCAGGGTCGCGAGATTGTTCGAAAGAGACACCGTGACCCTGGCACATGGGCAACTGAAGGATCACGGGTGGGTTTTAGTCAGTAAAAGTCTGACACGCACTCCCGCTACGCCCAGCGGGAGAAGTCATTTGATGACTTCCCATCAAAAAAAAAAAAAATCCTAAAGTAAGTAAGTACTTCAGTTTCAAATAGAAATGACCCACTTTAAGTATTTAAGGATCGTAGCTAATGGTGTTCTGTATGGTATGGTATTCTGCCTACCCCCAATAGGAAGAAGGCGTGAATTTTGTATGGATGACCACTGGGTCATCCATACAAAATTCACGCCTTCTTCCATGGACTGCCATTGACTTATAATTAGAACACATCTGGGTTTAATTCCATAGTATTTTGAAAAAGGCACATCCAAGTTTCCGTTTCAGAATTTTCTGGGTTATCGGCACAATCGAATCTAAAATGTAATGTTATTGAGCTTAATCAAAGACTTCTTGTTTGCTTGAAAGCTATTTAACTAAGCAAGCTTTCCTTTTGAATGCGATCTGTTCAATTAAACTTTAGTATGCACAGCGTTGGTTTAGATAGGGTTGGAAATGTTCAATGTTAGTTTGCAGAAGTGGATAGTACGGATAATTTTATTTTGAATGTGACTTTTCTTCTGCCGCTACTGTTTAACTTGTAATGTTACTGTTATTTCTGTTCTAAGAACAAAAATAGGTGTATTTCATTTATCTTCAGGAAAACCGCAGCTTCCAACCGAAGAAAGGTTTTCGTCAAGCTCAGTTCTATCAAAATATAAAGGATGTTATTGTTATCTAACTCCTTATTTATATTATATCGACGACGGTTTAAATAACAAATGTCCTAAGGGACACCGTCGACATTATGTACCTATTGTTTGTCGTAATTTCTGAATGTTTTATTGAGTATTCCAAATTAAAATGCAAATACCCATGTAATGTAAATATTTTGAGGAGACCGATTGCGATAGTCAGTAAAAATTAAGGATGCAAAAAGATTTCCTGAAATAAAATTTTAAATTGTAAATACGTGGCAGCCCTGAGTTTGAGGGGTTGCTGCGAAAATATTAACGCTTAGAGAGGCTGAGTGGCATGAAATGAAATGATTACCCCACTTAGCGGAGGCGATAAGAGTGCCCTCTACCGCTGCCCGACATTTTATTTAGAAGTCTGCTTATTTTTGCTCAGCGTTTTTTTTTTCTTTTTAAGCTGTGGGATTTATCTTGTGCCATATTTTTTGTGTTGCCATATAGAAAAAGGAAAGAGCTGATGTACCTACTTTTAAATTAAATGTGACGTAAGTGTGTCAACCATATTCTGATGAGTGACAACTAAATGGAAATTAAACAGCTGTTAGTTGATCAATAAACGCTAATTATTATGTTTGTAATAAGAAAAGGCATAACACGACTAATTGCAACATTTTTCATTTCAGCTGCTCTGCTCAAGATTATAAATTAATTGTTTGTTTTTTCAATGTCTTCGTACGAATTGCGATTACTGTGGCACGCAACGTAAAAGGTATCGTCGCGTGAATGTAGTGTCGCATTAACTTGTCTCAAAGATTAGCTGGAAAATGTTGCCAGAATTAAAAACAAGATGTAATAATACAAAGTTTATGGTACCGGTAAATTAAAGCGTTTGTTTTAATCGTGGATATTGAAAGTGAATTTGATGCGGTTTTCACTCGTTGTGGAACATTTATTTATAGAAACGCGGAATAGAAGAGTAGAAACAAACGCGAAGTATTAATAATACTTATGTATGTACTAATTATGAGTAGCAAACAAACAACTTCAATGTTTTATTTTAGGTATCCCAATTATGTTGTTTTTTTTTTAATTAATTATTTTAGTTAAGTACATTACATACTAAGAAATAAAAATTGAATTTATACGATCGTATTCGGTAACCGAATGTGTTTATTTTCACAAAAATCGTTTCGTGGTAAAGGGTGTTATCTAGAAACGCGGTTGCCATATTTGAAAAAAAAAAAACCGGCCAAGTGCGAGTCGGACTCGCGCACTGAGGGTTCCGTACAAACCTGTAGGTATTCACGGTTTATGCATAAGGTTTATGTTTATGAAATTAAATGTTTTATTTTTATATTTGAGTTGATTGAATGAAAGGTAAATTGCGGTTTACGATTTATGACGTATTAAAAAAAACTGGTTACTAAAACTCGTTCAAAGTAATTTTCGGTGGAAGTTTACATAGTAATGTACATCATATATTTTTTTTTTATCATTCTCTTATTTTAGAAGTTACAGGGGGGACACACATTTTACCACTTAAAGGACAATGCCAAATATCGGCTCGAATCATGTAGCGTCCGACAGACTTTCTATAATAATGATAATTCATACTATAAAACAGTAAGAATTATACAATATAAATAAAATCTGTAGAAGTACACCGTTGAAAAGTAATTTTAAATAGTTATTCAATTTATCAACACATTTCATAGCTACAACTTCAAATAGAAATGTTGCCAATACCAAAATAAAATAATATCGATACGGAATTACACTTTCAAATCGATTACAATAATATCAATATGAAGCTACGTAAGTAAGTATTTAAGTACTTACGTCGTACCTCGTAATTGTTATAATAATAAATAGCTTTTATTTATATTTTTTCTATACATCTTATAGTTATATAATAATTAAAAATAATTTAATTCGATTATCGATACCGTTTAGAATAGTTTATTCCTAATAATGTTATTATAGTACTGGCAACACAACACTTGACGTAAAACAACTTTTGTCACTGTCAGAAGTTATTACGTCAAGTGTTTGACTTCTCACTTCTCCCGCGTGTCATTTGTAAAAAGTATACGTGTGGTTTTTTTCCTAATACCTACGTATTCTAAAATTATGTAGGTATGTGATATGTATATTCTTACTATAAATAAATATATGTATGATGCAAGGATAATGTGCTAAAATTCATTAATTGAATTAATCATTTGTTTATTTCATGGTATTGTTAAAATCAGAAGTATTAAGTGGTCAACTTTAAAGAACTATAACTTTTGTTGGTGTACTTCTAATAGAAAACTAATTATACAATCAGATTCTATAATCATTTTTCTTTTTTATGAAATATTGATCATCTTTGTCGGTTCTGGCCGAGTCTTGTAGGAAACCTTGGCATTCTCCTTTGGAAGTATCTCTCGCGCAAACTATTCGGTTTAGAAAAAACTGATATTAGAAACCTTAATATCATTTTTGAAGACCTATCCATAGATACCCCACACGTATGGGTATGATGAAAAAAAGTGTGAATATCTTAATGCGGTTCACAGAATGCATCTACTTACCAAGTTTCAACAGCATAGCTCTTATAGTTTCGGAAAAAATGGCTGTGACATACGGACGGACAGACAGACAGACATGACGAATCAATAAGGGTTCCGTTTTTTGCCATTTGGCAACGGAACCCTAAAAATGTATTCAGCCTTTTTGGTCGTTCTGTCGCCACATGTTTAAAAAATGTTTATATTTTCGGAGTCACTTTGTAAGAGCCGCTTGTGAAATAATAAAATTGTCGTCATAAAATTTGGGAGCACCCGAGATTGTTATCGGTCGTCGGACGGATCGGGAATATTAACGAGACGGAATGTTGCCAGTTCACATTACAAGCAAATTGAATTGTTTTATTGGCTCGATCAATAAATTTCATGTTATTGCCTTTGTACAATTATATTGTCAAATTACTTACCTACTTGTTGCTGAGTTTGCTTCCGCATTCTAAATACAATTTGGTTTGAGTCTTCTCGGTCTATTTTACTTTTGAAATAATCAATACCTAGATTTTGTAGCGAGCCCTAGGTGGGCAAACTAAGCTGTTACTTAATAACTGCAGTGCTATTCATTAAAAATATAACCGTGAAATCATGACGTGATGTCAACTGTGAATAATGTGAATCCCGATCATATCAGAGGTGCTCCAATGCATTCCAGATCGTAAGTTCGAACAAAGACAGGTGCTTTGCGTAGGTAAATTATTTCATCACCATTGCTTTGAAAACGGTGAAGAAAAACATCGTGAGGAAACCGGGCATGTCCTAGACCCAAAATATCGAGGACATATGACATCTACCAACCCGCACTGGGCCCGCGTGGTGGATCACGGCCCACTCCATTTTACAGAAAGGAGGCCAGATGATTATGCTTATGCCTAAACATTTATGTGTAAGCCTGCCATTTATCAAAGGTATAAAGTTCAGTATAATTGTTCTAATAACCAAAATCTGCTGCAACTACAAATTAATTTATTACACACATTTGTCTTCTAGTTTCTTATACATCGCTATACCTATAGTTTACATATTTCATATCAATATACATCTCGAAATGACCCTCTAACAAAACCTGTTATAACCTCTTTGCAAAAAGAACGCATTTCCATTTTGCATTATACATAAATATTTACCTACTAATGAATATTCCAGTCATGTGTGACATTTAGGCATCCTTCAGATTTTTGTCATTAGCTATAATTCTCAATCAAACATAATATTTGATAATATTTACGTCATTACAGTCTGCTTTGAATAAATAGTAAACGTTACGTTACGAAATGAGCATAATGTTGATCAAGGACCTAATTTTTGCTTTAAATAAATGCATAAGTTAGAATTAAGTCAATTTTATAATAATTATATTCGACTCTCCTGCATATATTATAAATAGTGGTTCTAAGCATATTGATCTTTGGACCTCCTTACCTTTTAGATGAATAGATTTCATTTCACCCATCGGTATTAAAATAATATTTTAAATCTAATAAGCAACAAGTATCAAACCTAAAGCATATCAGAGTCGACAGCTTCTCAGCTGTCGCACGGACGAAAAGTGCGTCTCTGCTCGCCAGATTGCGTGGCAGTGGCAACAGCCTCCTGAAGGTGATAGCTGACAGGCCTGATGAGAGCCCCATAATGGGACATCTCATAAAATCAACACTGTTGTAATATACAGGCTGTCCCAAAAGTTTACGTAGCTGGGAAGGGGGGTGATAGGGGTGGTCACAAGGGTCACCAGCAAAATAAAAAAATAAATCTTTTTTTCTTCAGTACACTTGGAGGAAGTTGAGTGAAATCGTAATGACTAAGTCCTTGACTGGACAAGAACTTAATTTTCTTTAAAATCTTGGTTAGATATGTATTGTTTTTTTTTTATTTCAATTTGATAAAGGGTTATTGATGATTACATAACAACATTATTTTTTTCAATACAACAATATTTGTAGGTACAGTTAGCAATTTTTAGTTTTTTAAAATTTGCCATTTATTTTTTTAAATACCCAGAAGGGATTTATTTTTATTTTTCTGGTGACCCTTGTGACCACCCCTATCACCCCCCTTCCCAGCTACGTAACCTTTTGGAACACCCTGTATAAGTGCTAACATAGTTTATAAGACATATTGTTGCAAACACCTTATAAGTATCTTTGTTTTTTGTCAGTGTGGACCTTTTCTTGTCTGATATATCGGGGTCAGTTTTTATCCAGTGAGCAAACTGTAACCATGGATTCAGCATATCATTCTAGACCCCCCAGCGTAGAAAATTTTCGTCGGTTATACAAAAAAAAAATCAGCTGTTCCATACATTTTGACCCCGTAGGTATTGCATTTTTCTACGAAACAGCAGATTTTTTTTTTGTAACACCGACGAAAAATTTCTGCGCCAGGGGGTCTAGAATGATATGCTGAATTCATGGTTACAATTTACGCACTGGATAAAAACTTATCCAGTATGAATAAATAATAATAAAAAATCTTAGCTGAAATAATTACAGGTAAAGCCAGTTTTACGACAAGCCTGGTAATAAAAGTTACCATTAGTACAGACAAAACTATCCATCGATCAACGCAGATTTGACGTTTCTGCTCTCCGTGGTTGGACTGCACCCAACACAGCACAGTGATTTATACGAAGATTCCTTTTTAAAATTCACTTGACATGTGCATATTTTTACACTTTTGTAAAAATGCGAATAGCGTATTGTTTGGTGTCAGTTGACGTCAGTACAATGTTAGTGCATGTCTGCAAAATATTATTCATAAAGACGCAAAATGTATGCGCTTTCTTATTGGTGTTTGCAGCAAGTGAGGGTGGTTACCTGCTTACAGGATTCCGTAATATTTTAGAGGTGTAAATTATTTGAAAGAGAATGATTATTATTTATAATTATTACGAAGTAATTAGCTTTTACCCCTGGTCCAGCTGCCATGCTGTGGATGGACCAAAAGGTTTATCCGATATCAAAATATCGGAAAACCTTTCGGTCTATGTCCGTTTCTGGGTAATAAATCTACCTATGCCAAATATGCCTATTGTTGCATGAAATAAGACTGAAAATCAACAAAACCAAAAAAGGGTGTATGCATAAGATATACGACATTCCAAGTGAAAACTTAAGTACGACTGGAGCCAAGTATATCTACGTAATTCAGCGTTACCGATCCGAGTGGCGGTTCAGGGATTCTACTCCCTGAGCACGAAGTCCGTAGTTTAGGCCGAAATCACGGGTAATTCCTATTCCGTATCATCTACGGATATAAGATTAATTCGGTTTCCGAACTAATAATGAATTAAAACAAGATTTGACAGTTGCCTCTACGGCGGATGTGTTTTCGTCCGTCCAAACAATTGAAATGACGCTTGTTTCAACGAATCAACTACTTTCGGGCGCGCCCGTATCTTCATTGACGGACATAGAGAGTAGAACCCCAGTTTCGTTCACTACAGAATGAGTGCAGTGTGCTTCAAGAAGTTTTTACTTTAAAAACAGGGCAATAGATTAGGACTACCGAATGCAGTACAAATTATTTTCATTAATTGATACAGTTAAAGCGATCTTATGCTATTCTTTTGTCTTTCTAATACCACGATTTCCAAAGCTGAAATGAGAATTCACTGAATCCTAAATTATGAAATTGTGGACCCCTCTACGTTACTAGACTTACTAGCATAGTATAGAATACATTTTATTATCCATTGTATTGTTCTACAACTACTGTTCGCCGACGCAGAAATGCAAAAGCCGAGTCATAATTTACATTTTATGCTTGAAAACATTATGCGCTCGCCAGGGGAATACGTACCTACATTAGCTTACAATTGTGGCAAAACATAATTAAAAAGCACAATTCCGAGGCTATAAATATAGGCATAGACAATGGGAAATAAAATAACAGACAAGTATTTTGACCAGCCGCGCAAATTTAATTTCGAATCATTAGTTGTGTCAAATAAAATACAGAACAACGATAAAATAAAGACGGTATTGCCATTTTCTTTTTTGTAAAAATAAATGGAAAGGTTTTAAATCAGAGACTTATTTTCCCGCGCGCGTGTATTAAAAATGTTGTCCGAGGGAAAATGGTTACATGGCGGTCGTAAAGTGGCTGGCAACCCGTCATTACTTGATGCATTATTGCGAACTTAAATTACGACGCACGCCTTGCTTGAACTTCAATGTTTTTGCGCTAACAAACTTGAAAGCAGATGGTGAGACCTACATTTTAAACACGAACAAGTAAAGAATATAATTAATAATGCAAATTCATTATACGACAACATACTCGTAGTTGTTAATTAAATGTTATCGAAAAAAATAGGTATACTAGTTTTTGATCATTAAAAATAATTATTTGTTTTTTAAGTAGGTATTTTAGGTAGGCTTATCGTAGTTTTTATGATATGATTTTTTTTACTAATGAAAGTATGATTAGATATTTTTAATTAAATATTCTAAGGGTAATTTGTAATTAAGAGCAAAAATACGCAAAAAAAAACTATTTATTACTACAAAGTGTTAATTATTACCTAACTGTTCTATGCCATTAATTTACACTAGTTAAAAGATTAGAATATTTTTTAAATAAACTAGGCCCTAATTACCAATTATTATTTAGATAAATCATAAAAAATAAAACCGGCCAAGTGCGAGTCGGACTCGCGCACCGAGGGTTCCGTACAAACCTGCAGGTCATGATCATCATCATTCGTCATCATCGTTTATGAAATTAAATGTTTTTTTTTTAATTTTTATATTTGAGTTGACTGAATGAAAGGTAAATTGTGATTTACGATTTATGACGTATTAAAAAAAAACTACTTACTAGATCTCGTTCAAACCAATTTTCGTTGGTAGTTTTCATGGTAATGTACATCATATATTTTTTTTAGTTTTATCATTCCCTTATTTTAGAAGTTACGGGGGGGGGGACACACATTTTACCACTTTGGAAGTGTCTCTCGCGCAAACTATTCAGTTTAGAAAAAAATGATATTAGAAACCTCAATTTCATTTTTAAAGACCTATCCATAGATACCCCACACGTAAGGGTTTGATTAAATTTTTTTTTTGTGTTTCAGTTCTATGTATGGGGAACCCCAAATATTATTGTTTTAAAAAAAATGATATTAGAAACCTCAATATCATTTTTGAAGACCTATCCATAGATACCCCACACGTATGGGTTTGATGAAAAAAAATTTTTTGAGTTTCAATTCTATGTATGGGGAACCCCAAATATTATTGCTTTTTTTCTATTTTTGTGTGAAAATCTTAATGCGGTTCACTGAATACATCCACTTACCAAGTTTCAATAGCACAGCTCTTATAGTTTCGGAGAAAACTGGCTGTGACATACTCGGACAGACAGACAGACAGACAGACAGACATGGCGAATCTATAAGGGTTCCGTTTTTTGCCATTTGGCAACGGAACCCTAAAAACGACTTCAATAATATTAAAACGAAAGCAGAATTTGCATGACTAAAAGGTGTTAATTATATCTGAAGTTCGTTATGCTATTCATATGGTAATAAATAGTTGTGTGTGCCCGCATCCGGCCGTAAACAGAGTTATAACTATTGTCGCCCTTCCAATGAATTAAATGTTGAATAAATGTCATACAACACACAAATAAACAACAATAAACATAACAGCGTTGAGATTAAGATCCAAGCGGACAGAGAATTGGTTTTGATAGAGTAAATTAATTACTACTACTTCTGGTTATTAATCGAACCCGAACAATAATGTGAGAAATTCTTGATGGAAAATCCCAATAACACTGCCTGACCTCCTTAGCAATCACTGAACAAAAAATAAAAAAAATCTAAAAAAAGCAATAAATATGAAAAGTCTATTAAAAACATTCATCAAACGCACCTTAAGCTCCCGAAGAGAGTTAACGAAAAAAAAAACAAAGCCAAACTTATCACAAAGCATTGACATAGACAAACGTCAGACAGTCGTCGCATTTAATTTACGAGTTAATCACAACTATTACGAGGTCATTAGACGACATTTTAACTTCTAACTCACGAACACGTTACTCAGAAAAGGGATATGTCTTTTGACGAGCTCGTTATCGTGGCTAAATGTGTAACAAAATGTCCTTTTAGGCACAGTCACACGTTGCCTCTAAACAGGGCGATAAGTCGAAACTGCACTTAACATAGATAAATTCCCTTTTTAATCTGTGAATGAAAAAGTTGGAGTTTGACAGGTGTTAATTTTGCCGCGTAAACTAGAATTTCGAAGAGGTTAATATAAAAACAATCAATGACTGGAACGTTAAAAAAAAGTCTTCCATACGTTCCGTTTGTCGTCATGAATGATGTCTCAGTCGCATGAAAGACAATAGTCTTTTAAAGATACTTCAACCATGTCCATAACTCGTTGAGAGACTTTGACGCTAATTGTACAATACTCCAAGACTAAGCTCAACACAGGCAATACATGTCAAAAATACAATCGAATTTATTTATAAACTTAACAGTCCCATCTTTGAAGTTTACGCAGCTCTTAACGATAAATAACAGAATATACAGGACAAATACCCCGCAATAAACGTTTACTTAAAGTCGACAAACTTACAAATATTTTAATAATTATTCAAAATGTCTGCTTGGAAGTCATAGATCTTATGTCAATAATACCATTGACTGTCAGATGTTTGCTCCAACAATCCCGAACATGCAAATTGGAATAGTTCATAAGAAGTTCGACGTTCGGTATTTGAAATCGAGTTGAACGTTTCTGGAATATCAACGACATTGTGAATGGAATGAAAGGTAATAAGTTAACAATGCGTTAGGGAAAATATTAGAAAAGATATAGTCATTCTTGAGTAAAGACCAGGGAGACATATGTATAAGAATCTGTGAGCAGATAGCTGGCTACATAAATGAACAGTCTATTTAAAGTTTTTTGTAAGTGACACAACAAATCAAATGTTAATCACGACTAAGAAGATCGATCAACAAAACCTATTATGAAGCTAGAATAAGAAAAAAAAAGAAACATGAATGCATTTGAAAGCTGTTGCAATCTACCAACTTCAATCTTCTTCACAAACATTCAACATAGCGTGTTATCTAATTTTACGCCTCCTCCAGATTTTCCTTAGTAACCAGACTATAAAATATAAAGATATTTCGCATTTTGAAGTCTGTCTGGTTTCCTACACTTTGCATCTGCTGTCAGTTAGATATTAGAAATGCTATTCTTACTCCTAGATAATACAGCTATACTAAATGAACTCATTGAACTTTTAATACAAACTATGTTTAAAAAATAAAATATCTAGATTGAACGCACGTTAAGAGAATTCTTAACATGAGCGCTGTCTTCTGATGTTGGAGTCAAAGAAAAACAATTTCATTTTGCTGCTTATTTTGAGAGTTTGTTTAACAGTAATACTTATATACTAAAGGAAATTATGTTTTAAAAGATAAACTAGAAAGCACTAAACTGAGACCATCAAAGAACTAACTGGATATACAGATGCATTATCTGATGCCGAAAGCCAATTCGGTATTTCAAAACATAGTTTTAATTAAGAGTTCAAAGAAACCACAACCTATAAGAGGATGAATTAGGACATGCATTTTTCCGATACTTTCGAAAGAATCAACGAAGTGAAGCAAAAGGACATGACAAGAAGGAAGTATGAAAAAGAGGAGATTTCGAGGACTAGCAAACTCATTAGCCAAACTAGTATGCAATATATAGATGCACCTACAATCATAATTATACACTCTAAGAACATGTTTCACTAATTAATTAGTAATTATGCCGATGATAGGAATCATCTTACTATGCAGTATACCGATAAGAACTCATTAATATGCACTTGCTCATCTAAAGCGCGAAATGATGATCGATCCGACGCCGAAGGGGTCTCAGACTTAATAACTCAATTTCATGCAATATTCTACGTAGGTGCACTAGCTACAACGCATACAGCAGCTTTGAGTTTAGTAAAACCGGTTTAGTATGAAAACTCTTTTTACGAAAAACTCTTCGCTTGGAACAAGAATATAGACAACAGCCCTCTGTGCCAGTTTTTGTTTAGCCTTTATTTCGATGTCGTTAATGTTCTTAATTCAAAAATTACAACTTAGCATCGGACGAGGTTGTCAGTTTTGTATTATGAACTTTTTATACATATTGTGTTCTTAATTAAAAAACTGGCTTGGTGATTTAAACGTGATTTAAATTAAAACCTTGTTTTGTAATTAGGAGAGCAGGTTTATTTTTCCCCTGAAACAAGACGGGTGCGAAGAGGTATTAATGAATTTACGAAAATTGTGCTACAGTTAAGTTCAATATTACTTAGTTCATCGTAAATTTACAATAAATTTAGTTCTTTTAATTAAACATTAGAACCTTTCAATTATGAGGTCTCTTTATTTAGAACAGTTTTCTTTTTATCTTCCATAGATTTTGCTACATAGTTTTGTACAAAGTATCCCAAATGAATTTCACTCTACTGCAACAAATTACAAGTAGAAAATACATACTCCATTTTATTTTCCAGACTTAGTAGGTACAAACTACGTGCAACCTACGCAAACTCTCCATACTATCGTAGTCAGGTAGAGAGAGGTCGATGCTATCTCGTCTATCTGGGTGAAGAGGCACTCCTGCAGCCATTGTCCCACCTGGACCACAAAGGTATATAGGTCGGCCACGTAGAAAGCTTTATAATGTAGGACTTTTCATAATATTTGTGGAAGGAAATTGGATGGCTGGAAAGCATATGGCGCGAAAAGGTTTTCTATTTTTGAAATTGAGAAATATTTGAAAGTGTGCCTATTCCGAGAAAAAGAAAAAATAAAAAGAACACTTTTAAATCTTTTTTTAAATTAATAATCAGAACTTTTCTTATATAAATATTTTCCAAGCGGAATGAATATACTTCAGCAGAAATTTTTACTGCC
The DNA here is from genome assembly GCA_947507805.1 of Aporophyla nigra. Classification (NCBI taxonomy): domain Eukaryota; kingdom Metazoa; phylum Arthropoda; class Insecta; order Lepidoptera; family Noctuidae; genus Aporophyla; species Aporophyla nigra. Next base: position 23,439,320 of record OX382294.1, read on the forward strand.
TAACTTTTCCATTATCGGCATTTGCTACCGTTTTAATTTCAGCAACCCAACTTCACTGGCTTGCTAAGAGTACCGAGTACCTCTTATAAGTACAAAAGCTCCTTCCTCGAGCCCAAATAGTTGGAACATGTCCATTACCACGTCATGTTTACTTTAGGGCCCCTGCGTTTGTTTTCGAGCGTTGTAAGCAGACGGCTACAGCGGCCAAGGAAAATATTATATTATTATCTGTTAACCATGAACGTGAATATCTCGGAAAGTGAATAATGTTACATAATATTTAGATTGCCTTAGCAAAATGGCGTATGTTTAGGTATTTCGGGCCGAAGCTGCTTGCGATGGCAAATTTCAAGCGTTATTTTGCGGACATCCATGACGTTAAAATTTTGTTTTGTTATCGGTATTTCGTTTTATTTACGCAGGAACTAGATCCAGGCAGAATGTAACATCCACCATAGCAAAAAAAAAAAATGATTGAGCACCGTTCTCCAACGCCCGCGAAAATAAGCACATGCAGAAGATGCGGTTATTAGGAAGGAAGATGCCACCCAAAGCTTTACTTCTGCTTTGTTTTGCCCCAACAATAATAATTCTATGAGAAAAGAATTGCCCGAATCGAATAAATATACCTATAAACGATAGCCTGAACCATTTTACCCCGAAAATGAGTCTCTCATAAGAGCCAAAATTCGGACCCTACATTTATTACTTAATTAAGTGCCTGGTTTCGGTTAGCCACCGGCCAAATTATTGGTCACTGCAGTTGAAGCATAGAATACATATGCATAGAACCTAGTTCACGCCTAACTTTGGAATTGAGATCGATGAATGGCACAAGTTTCGCTCCCCTACCATGCCTTGAAGTCTGAAATGTGCGAATGTGTCTATTACAAACTACCCATTCTTGAGTTATTAAGTCTCGGGAATCATAAAATTGAGATGTATGAGAGTAGTGCTGGCCTAGTGTCAACGCCCGCAGAGATGCACTTTACTTTGTACAGTTTATTTCAACACCACTGCTCTCAAAACAGTAAAGGAAAACATTGTGAGGAAACCGACATGTTCTAGAACCAAAAATTCGAATTCGACATGTGATTTCCACCAACCCGCACGATATCCGCGTGGTGGGTTTGACACACTGCTTCTCATAGAGAGGAGACCGATGTCCCAGGAGTGGGAACATTATAGGCAAAATTATTAGTTCTTAATCTACCAAAGGAGTTAAATATTCGCCATTACGATCACGATCCATTATCCACTAACAGAATGATAAGCAACAGAATCCTAAGCACACTCGACACACTCTACTATATGTGGGTAGTTGGTAGTCGTAACAGTTGGCGCCATCCATCATGGTTTGCGAGCCATTACACAAGTTAACATTACTCCTCACTCCTCCGCCGACACGTGTGGGCTTCACACCGTTTCTTACGGATTAAGGTTAAGTGACGTCAGTTCAGATCTGAAGTAGGATTCCTATCCAAAGAAATTGGTGACTTAATAGTCTGCTGGATTCATAGCAACCCGTACTGGACCCGCGTGGTGGATGACGGCCCCATAGAGAAGAGGCCTGTGACTATTAATTGATTCTATTCTATTTTCAAATTTCTTTGCTTTGTTTTGTCTTGGTAATGTTCTTAAAATAACAGGCAGGAAAACACAAGTTAACAAAAAGATCTTATTCTAAATGTGAACTAGCTTAAACTGATCATTGTTAAATACTATAAATCACCTCTTTAACGTACAACATACAACATGTATGATTTTCATTTTGGCTTCTAATTTAATAGATAAATAAAGACTACTTTTATGTAGGCTTTGAAACCACCAACTCTATTTCAGTTTTAACGAAAGATTTCATAAACCTTTCCATCAGAATCTACCCTTGGTTTCTTTTTACCATCAAATAAATTACTTATAAGATCAGCGAAAATGAAACGCAACTATTCTCGCAGATGTTTTTTTCTCATCCCAAGATTACCTTACCACCTGGCACAGCACATTCAGCCTAAACGCTCCATAAACAACTCGCGATGTTTTTACCTGAAAATAAAGAAAAGATTCTTTCGTAAGTACACATTGTTGATATAATCTTACGCTCGTAAAGACATGAAATCACTTAACTATTGTAGGTCGAGGGCCCTAAGGATTAAGGGCACTGTGGGTATTAACTTGTATTATAAAATGGATGGACGACTCAATAAAACATTGTGCGTCGGAGCGGAAAATTGTGACAAGTGAAGAACGCTCTTTGGAAGGTTTTAAGTATCGGGGCATAGACAATATTGGACTTTCGAGTACAGCTGGTTTATTCTCTAATAATAATTGTAAGTCGTGAGTTTATATGAGGCGGCTTTTTCTTGTTTTTGGGTTATACATAGAACATTTGATTTTCATTACCGATATTTTTATTTTTTACTAGCTTTTGCCAGTGGCTTCGCCCGCGTATTATACATATTAAACCTTCCACTTGAATTACTTCGTCTATTGATGAAAACCGCATTAAAATCCGTTGAATAGTTTAAAAAATCTAAGCGCACAGACTCGGGAAGCGACTTTGTTTTCTACTTACTATGTAAAGAAGATAAAGATATGGATTCTTTTAATTCACACATAAAACCTCGCCTTTAAAAAAGTTAAGTGAGCTGTCAATAGTGTCAATCTCTAGCACCATGTTGAATGACAGTACACTTCACTCAGTTTTTACGACGAGATTTAATAGAATAGATCGATCAAAAAAAAAAAAACAGCAAAGTTTTGAAGTAGGTATAATTAAAAGAATCCATATAAAAATAAAGATACAAAGTAAATCTAATTTTCTATGTATAATCAAGAAATTCCGCCTCATACAAAGCCTCACGATTTTCTTACAATTATTATTCAGATACCACTTAGCTTGATATTACTTGATAACAATAAATGTCTGTGTAAGCGGATTTTAAGATGAGCTCAATATTTTATTGAGCTATAAAATTTGAATTAATTCGAATTAATGTAGAACGATGTTGTAATCTTGATACGTAGGCGTGGCTGATAATTAAACAAGTAATTGATACTCGTTGATTAAGTTGGAATTCGTTGATTCATAATATTTGAGACAACAACTCCGATTGATACTTTTAGATATCGCGCAGGTTATTTCTTAAAATAAGTTTATTATTCGTAGATAGATCCTAAATAATAAAAGGCGCAAGTGTCGATCAAAGTTGAAGCTACGCTGCCGCAGTTCGTGTAGGTTCACGGGGTTCCATTAGGTACATATCATATTGAGATCCTTCCGTGTCCCGGAAAACCGTTTGTCCCGGCTGTCATGCGTAGATCTTTGACAGTCATTACGGATAGTCAGAAGCCCAAAAAGTCTGACAACCAGTCTTACCAAGGGATGTTGTATTACCCAGTAAATCCGTTGTGGGAGTCAGTCGATCCATGTAAAATTCTGGTATTTAGCGGCATCCAATTTGACTGGAAGCCAACTATAACATAGTTGTGAAAACGTTAGGTAGATTTATTAAATGTTATCCTTGAATCCTTGACTCACAATGAAACCGTGGAATTGTTAATTAATTTATCGAGAATGTTAGCTAAAATAAACGTATACCTAGTAGGTAAGTACCTTACCGACCTAAAACACAACGCTCAATTACTTTATGCGTTCCCTCGTTTAGCGAGACTGCGGAACAGATAAAATGAATAAAACATCTTCATTTACAATTCGTGAGCACTGCTGTCGGTGACTGTACACCGTTTTATTGTAAAACATAACACGGTATTTCGACTAATCCTTATCTTTAAATCAGAGCAAAACTTCCAATGGGACTAACTTGGAAGTTCGGGAATGCACAACCTTTTTTTATTTACAGTTTTTCGGCGACAAAGGAATGACAAGCAAGGCGAGAAGCTACAAAATATTTGTTCAAACAGGAAATAGTGACGTTCTTGGAACGAATTTTATCACAACAGAAACCATTTGAAACTAAAAAGCATTTATTGCAATTAAACTATTTACAGGCGCTTTAGGAATTATCAAGGAGACGGCCAGTTAAAAAGATGAAGCTAGCTTATTCCAAACCGTAGTGCTTTGATAAAATAAACTTACTATTATTTTTGGCCAGATGAAAGCCTGTAGATGCTGGAGAAAAAATAGCTAATCAGAGCTGCCTACAAAGTAGAGTAATTTAATTAAACATTTTAATAATACTTAACTTTCTATCTCCCTATTCAACTAATTGCTATTGATATAGCAATTAGTTGAATCTGTTTTTCACTTTGTTCGTAGGCATGATTGTCTACGAACAAAGTGAAAAACAGATGATAGCACATTTAGTCGAGTTGTAAGATTAGTAACATTTCCTTGTCCCATCCCTACAGGAAGGATCGCCATAATCCGCGGTCCGCACACGAAAGGTGATGAATGGACTTCAACAGCGTTTATTACCTCATCGCTAAGTAATTCGAGTATTTGCCGAGGACACAAAGGCCCGGGTTTTAATAAACCGTGTCATTTGAGCGAACTTATTGATGCTATGTTTGTTCAAATTTTGTGGTAACGTTGCAATGTGAAGACGAGAGTTTTTTTTTTTTGGATTAATGGCGTGAGATTTTTGCTCGTGACATAGATTGTATAAGAAAAATAAAGTATCGAGTGATGTATTATGCGATTTAAATCAAACACTGACAGATGGCATTGAAGCCATCTTCAATAGCATCGTTATTACAGAAACACATGCCTCTTAGTTTAGTTTTTATAAAACTAAGAAGCATATCAAAAACATTGCTTATCTCTACATCAGCACCTAATTGCTTGTAGCAGTGGCTTTCATTTTGACAGTTCAACATCATTCATTGCGTTATTACGTTGTTGAGCAGACACACAGTTCGAACATAAAAGCAATGGATAAGCAAAATCCTTCAAAATGTTTCAGATTGTGATTGATATTGTGTTATGGAATGCAGTACGAGTCAAAGCAGGACTGCAAATGAAGGCCCTTTGACACCAAGATCCAATAGTACTGAAAAACTCGTTTGATAAATTTGTCACCCCACCACGATACAGAATACAATTATAAAATACATTGCCAACTGAAAAAACAATTGCTCTTTCCTCCAGGATTGCTGGAAATAAATGACTCAGATATCCCCAAATATACGGAGTACGGAGCAATCTTTTTCGCAGTAAAGAATTAGTAGCAGCTGCATTCAACATTAAATAATTACTCAAGCATGTGCTTGTACAGACTCTTGACATTACATAGCATCTCAAAATAGCAGAGTGTCGGTACGTTAGATTTTTAATGATAACGTTAATTTCACGTCCGGAGCGACGACGCGGGCGCATCTTGTAGGGTTGCCAGTGCTGCCATTGATAAACGTCAAAAATTTATTTGACGTACGTCAATGTCAACTACAGGGCAACAAGGCTCTGTTAGTAAAAATTGGAAAGCTATGGAAAACGAGAAAGCAGTGTTTATTTCGGCCATTTTAAACACACCACAAGAACCTAAGGCAATTCCTATTTAGTTGGTTATGGCAGTAGTTACAAAAAAAAAGGAAGCTATAAATATGTATTATGAGAAACTAATCCAAAAATGGTAGGTTATTTACCTAGTAAAGTAGGAGTTTATCGTTTTTGGGATATTTCTACACCTTATACATCGTTAGATGAACAATATGAACAATAGTTAGACGTAAATCAGTGTTAATTATTGCGGTCGGGGAATATTTAATGATTTTTCTCCTGTTCACAAAAACAAAACATAATGTGTCTATAATATTCCCATTGCTGGGATACAGCCGGTCTATTCTGCATAAAAGTCACCGTGAGAACTTAGGTGAAGTGAGCTATAAGTGTGTTGTCATTTCACCTGATGGCAAGGATCAACACTATTGACAGCTGACAGCTAAAGTCAAGCTCACTTCACTCAAGTTTTCACGATGAGATATTTACAGAATACCACAATACCACACTCCAGGTCTCCTCTCTTCGAGTAAGGGGTGAGCTGTAATACACCACGCGGGGCCAGTGCGGGTTGGTAGAAGTCACCAGTCTTTAAATAAAAAATACAAAGCATTTTTTTTTAAATTCTGTTATACACATCGGAATCCTTAGGACGTAGACGGAGAGAATAAACTAGAGGACAGGTCAATAGTTCATTATAGGCTCAGTAAGGTCAAGAACTTAAAAAGTTCATCAAGTTTCGATACGCTGTTTTGAAAAGGTCGCCGCTTAGTAAGTGATCTCCTTTCTAAATATAGTATGTAATTTAAATAAACGTAGGCTTATAATAAGGCATCTTGAAGTGAACTAATGACAGCAGTTGGGTGTTGACTATAATATGGTGATGTGATCCAAGTCACTCGCAATTGCATTCAATAAGAGTGCAAGCCAAAAAAATGTACAGTCAGCAACAAGAGTCGATTAACACTTTTACTTGTCATCTAAATTGATTCTCTATTTTGAATACCTAATTGCTAAAGAAACTGCTAATAGTTAATCATAATAATAACAACTTTTGTTGCTGACTCTACAACCTGTCAAAAGTTTCCGAATACTACCATTCTACCGCTAAACCTGCAGTATCTTAACTCACAATATCTTATCTTGATTGTAAACACTGATACATTTGTCTAATCACTAAATGAAAGTGACCTTTCTTTTTATATCGTTATCAGTATTGATAAGAAGACAATATAAATTACAATGTCAACTGAAAGTGGGTAGACAAGATTGTAGTGGCAAGATGTTGTAGAAGCCGATCTGACTGTGGAAGCTGATCTGACTGTCAAAGTCAACGTCATAGATGCACAACAGCGAATAAAGTGACCTATATTGCGTTAGGTTAGGTGTTTGGTGTTATAAAACTGAAACGAAGCAGTATTAGCGACAGTTATTTATGACGAGCGGTCTCTATTGATTAAGTTTTAGACTTTTTGGTAGAAGTCGGATCAATGACTTTTATTATAGCGTTTTCTGGCGGTAACTTTAGTCGGTAAAGAAACTCCAGCGCGGGTTATTATTATAGGCTTGAGTCACACATTTTTATCACAGGTTCAGAACAATAACCGTGACAAATTGCGTCGCGCAATTTATCACGGTTTTTGTTCTGAACCTATCATAGAGGCTGTGCTCGCCACACAGGGATACAATGACATCAATATTCTATTCTATTCTGTACATGACATATGGGAAGTGTGCTTCAAGTGAGCTGTCAATAGTGTCAATTCCTAGCATTAGGCGGAATGACAGTTCTCTTCACATATGTTTTCACGACTTTTGAGATTTTTAGAACATATGGCGGGCCTTAGACTATCTGTACCAAATACATAGTTACATAAGAACGGACTTGCAATGCCATAAAACCATTAAAAAATCCACACACACATCATACTCTTTTAAAAACACTTCCAGATAGAAAATGATTGGCCACTAACTATTCTTAGCCACAGACCACACACCAAACTTTCGAAGATTAAGCCGTCAATACATTCATATTTCGAATACACAACCAACCCTAACGTGCCGTGTGCTATCTTTAGCCGTTTCCCGGTGCGATCTCGATGTGTTAAGTAAACAAAGGTGGTGTATGAGCGCTCGGTCGATATACCACCGGCCACCGCAAATAGACGCCGTGTGTCATGCGTTGCAGCGGAAGGGTTATACTCGGTGTAGTGATGTGCTTTCGTTGTGTGAACTGTCATTACGTACATTTTGAAGGTTTATGGCGCCTGTAACTAAGCAGACCAAGAATTTTTTATACCGCATAAATAAATGATAAATGATGATATTTCTGCAAGTAGGTTTGTACAAACACTTTAATACGTCAATAATAATTTTTTTTTAACTAGATAAGGTCGACATTGCCTTTCTGACTACTCTGAGAAGAAAGGCTGAAACAAACTCAGAGGACAAAGTCAAGTATTATTCTCTGGTGTCTTATATTTTAAGGTAGGTAAAATGAGAGACAATTCTCATAACTTTAATAACGTTCACAGTCTGATCTGTCTCAATCTGTCAAACATACTCGAGTTTTATACATTTTTGACATTTGATTGTCGCCAAGATGAGACAGCGACTAGATTTTGAAAATTTTCAAGTACGAAACCTGGCCTTAGGAAACGGATTAAATGATTTCCTTATGTCAAAACTGTCCTCCATTTCTCCATCATAATATCTGCACCGTTGACACAATGAGAAACAGCTTCACACATTACAATAAAACCGCATTTCATCACAAAATATTTCACAAAAATTCGTAACACATTGAGCGAAAGACAAACTCAAACATTCAAATTACAGAATAGTAAACAATTAAAGATGTTTCATAACAGTCGGTTTGTCTTCACAAAGCTGAGAACAATGCACATACACGATGCAGATTAGATAGTGCAGTATCTAAGCACATAGATGCCGCGTTTTGTCCAAAACCTTATGTAAATTTGCCCACAGTGTGTACGGAAGCCGATACCGTGGGCGGTATTACCGAAACGCTTTATAAAACCGTTGAGAAACATGCTGTAACCTCCTTAGTCGATTTTTGGTTAATCGTTATGGCGGGCGTTGTGATAATGTTGCCATTATTCTTCATTAAGTTGCCATACTTGGATAAAGAATTTGGAATTTTACGCATTAGTTTAAAAGTATTTTTAAAATAATTAATACGGATTTGTAACCATGTATTTTATCGCATTTATGGTACGGTTAATTTAAGACAACTACTTAAGAGTACTAATTCTACAAAGGACATTAAAACCGATCCAACAGCCATTACACACTATTAAAAAGCATAAACACACCTTGGCTGAAATTTAAAAACCAGGTAGATAATTCAAAAATGGAATTTGGCCCTAAAGTATGCCCATTTATTACAGCCGATGTCATTTATAACCGGCGACATGTAAACGCCGCGTCGAATTGTTAAACGACACATAAATAGCTTATTTAATTAATAGCTGAGCTATAAATAAGTAAAGTAGGTCGTGATGGGTCGGAGGTTAAACTACTTAGTCTTGAGGATGCTGGTTCAAAGGAGGCTGAGTACCAACCAATACGGGAAATCGCTGGATTCGCTAAACCACTCGGGGACCCTCAGGAAAGCTTAAAAGAAGCCTGTTTCAACTTCAACAGTGGATGTTCTTTGGCTGATATAATGACGATGCTCACTGCGACTATATATATTATATAACTAGCTGTTACCCGCGACTTCGTCCGCGTGGTGTTTAACAAACAAGTTTTTCATTCTTTTTTTTTTCGAGAGAGATCCTATTTTTTTTCTAAAGTAAAAGTAGTCTAAGTTACTCCTTGTTACATCAGCTATCTGCCAGTGACACTCCCGTCAAAATCGGTCCAGCCATTTTAGAGATTAGCCGGAACAAACAGACAGACAAACAAAAATTGAAAAAAATGTTGTTATTGTATATGTACCGTGTATACATCCATATACACTTAGTAAAAGTGGTTATTTTAATATTACAAACAGACACCCCAATTTTTATTTATTTGTCTAGATTTATTTATTTATATTTAGATTTCAAATGCGAAGGTCAATTTGAAGAGCTTGTGCCGGAGTAATAACGAACGCAATAATAATAGTAGATTAGGTTTAGCTACGCTTGCTCCGTTTGGTCCGTGGATGGACGACCATCTTAATATACCAAGACGACACGTGCTTCAGAAAGCACGTTAAGCCGTTGGTCCCGGTTGTCATTCCTGGATCTTTGATAGTCGTTTACGGAGTGTCAGAAGCCCATAAGTGTAACAAATAGCCTTACCCAAAGGGTATTACTATTAAGGCGCGGACTGACTACGATTTTAAATGCTACAACTACATGCTACAGCTCCAACAAATAAGGTTGAAAATTGAATAAATATTTGGATTGACGATGTGACTAAGCTGCGAATTGGCATTTATTTTACGGTTTTATTTAGATTATTCGGACTACACACACTAAATTAAATAATTGTCTGGTTAAAGTTTTAAAGTAATGTTTATTCTATTGAACTCTTTAAAAAAAAAATGTTGTTATCGCTGAAAATACAGAGATGTTCGACGTCAAAGTTTTTTTTGTGAAACAATTTTTATTGGAAATATCAAACAATTTTTCACTATTCTATTCGGTTAGAATTTTTCTTTAAACCCTTCTCTGTCCACTGTATTTTTTGTGTCGTATATTTTCATTGCGTTACGTCATACTCGATTGTCAAAGACACCAGTGTTTTGTGAATATTGAGGTAACACCGCGCCTCAGTAACGTTGAGTTGTGGGGATCAGTTAGGCAGTCACATCATGTAAAATACGGGTATTCAGCTGCATCCAGTTAGACTGAAAGCAGACCTTAACATAGATGGAACAAGGCTAGACAGATTGACAGGCCTGTTGGTCTAGTGGTTAGTGACCCTGACTGCTATGCCGGAGGTCGTGGGTTCGATTCCCACCCAGGACAAATGTTTGTGTGATGAGCACGATCATTTGTTCTGTGTCTGGGTGTAATTTATCTTTAATATGTATGTATTTAGAAATATATAAGTATGTTTATCAGTTGTCTAGTACCCATAACACAAGCTCTGCTTAGCTTGGGACTAGATGGCGTTGTGTGATAGTTGTGGAATATTATTATTATTATTATTGAAGTCAATTAGAGACAGCAGTGATTGAAGACGATTTTCGAAAACATCTTGAGAAAAGTAGTATTGATGTTTGCCTGTGGCTTCTCTATGTGAGAAGACTCAATGGGACGCTAACAGGCCGATACAGTAGTATAGTCGCAGAGAAATAAATTCATCATTCTGAGTTTACAACTAGGAGAAATCCGGATTCACAATTGTGCCAAATGACCTAGAAACGTAATACCTACGCAAGTAAAAGTAAATACTACTGACGTTATTTATGTTAGCTTTTGTATCGTTTTGAATTTACACTCTTATAATTATTTTGGGTATTATTGTGTAACATTCATAATATTAAGCAGGTAACTACTAGTTTTGTTGCAAAAGCAGTTATTGCTCTCAAGCCTTAAAATATTTTAACGATGTTGTATATATTGTGTCATTTTAATATCAAAATTTATTTATGCAGACAGCAAATAATTCATAAGTGATGAAAATACAAAAACAGCAAAAGCTAATATCGTTGATCAACCGTTACAACTGAAAACTTCAGTCAAAAGAAGTGTTCAACTTTCGAGATCAAAACCAAACCGTACATGTTTCAAACAAAATCCAACAACGCTAGATTCCATTCAAACATTCCAGGAAACAAATGTATAATTAAAACACGTTCAAACAGCCATGAAACAAAACATGGTATAATGTGGAATGTAGTCAATGTACTACACATATATTTAAATATACACATATCTGTATGCACCACACTTGGGCCAACTGCGTACAACACTTGTGTCTACAAATTACATGGTTATTCATGATCATAAAGAATTTCCCTGTGTTTATTGAGGTTTTGGATTGAGGGCATTCGTTTCAGGTAGACCGAAGAAGACACGATTTCATTTTTAACCATATAAAGCGTACAAAAAGAAATCTGCTTTTGATGATGTTGCCTGTTAACCCTTGGTCAATGGTAATTCTCTTCAGTAACTTTTCTTTGTTTATCCTATTTTACTATATGTATTTTGTCTTTACTTTCAGATATTGCTACAGAACTTACTGCTTTCTCAACCAGACCAAGCCTAAACATTTTTCCTTCGCCTTCTCTTCTTATCATAATGCAAATGCAAAATACCCGTGTTCAGTATTATGCGCAGTCACTATAAGAGTAAAGTAACCAGGGTCGTCGGATATTCCTGAAGTAAGTAAGAAACCGATGGATGTTTAATTAATAGAACTCAAACAGTTCATAAGAGCAGCCTTTGGTGCCTGTATATACCGCTTTGGCAAAAATCTTCTTGGCATCTATAACAATTACCACTGTCGCTATCAATAACACTCAACGAATCGTTACAATTGCTGACAAACACTCGTAAGACGCTACTAACAGTAATAGCTACCGATCGATTCAGAGAAGCGTATCGAATACTAAGATAAGATACATTCTATAACTATTCGTTCTAGGCGATATGTCATTTGTTACCGCACGATAACACTAGTTAGTCGTTTGTGGTCGAACCTGATATCAACAGCCTGGTGTCAACAGGGCCTTTTTGTAAGGTGTGCTAGTAGCGTATGTTATTGATAAAAGGTCCTTGTAGCAAAACTGTATAATGCACTACCTGGCGACATAACCAATAGTGACCCTATATTTAAATTTAAAAAAGCCCTAGAAGAATACGTTATAATACAACACTAACAGTATCAATTGTCACCTTTGTTGCCCAATTCTCTTATTGTGAGCACAGAGAATCACTTACTTTTAGTTTTATATTTACATTTCTCAATATTTTAAGTAAACTGTAATGTTCTTGTGTTTTAGAGAAATAAAAAAAAAATCTTTAAATCGAAATAAACAACAGTATTTCGATTTGGTTCGATAACAGTTCTGAGACTCCTAATATTTTCTAGCAATTCGGTTACAGAACAACATGTTGTCAAGTCAATATCTTCGAAAAAATAAATAAAAGTTTAAAAAAACTAAAAAACACGCTTCCATGGAAAACCAAACTAAAAAGTACAAAATAATAGAAAAAAAGCGTGGGGTGCTTTTAAGGTATTTTTTTATTGATATCAGGCACCCCACGCTTTTTTTCCATTATTTTGTACTTTTTAGTTTGGTTTTCCATGGAAGCGTGTTTTTTAGTTTTTTTAAACTATTATTTATTTTCTATTTTTTAGGGTATTTCGAATTTTGAGACGTATGTCAGCGTAGTTTGTGACAGTTTTTTTGCTGTCCTGGTAACCCTGGCAAGGATAATGGCACAAATTTATGAAATTATTGCATTGTCATCAGTCCTTGACAGGTGTGTAAAGTTTGAATGAAATCTGGTCGTTTAAAGTGGGTCAAAATCGCATTATAGGGAGTCGGTTACAAACAAACATACAAATATACAAACATACAAGTGAAGCTAATATAAAGCGTGTAAAAACAGCTTTTATTGCACACTGATTAAATCGATTCGATAAGGTGAGATTCCTGAGGATTTGTTCCGGTCTTTGACTTCATCTCAAAATAATTCTACAGTTCTATTTGTCTATGCTCTTTCATTGTTTTTGGCAATGAGTGGTGAAATCATTCGTGTAAGTCTCTATTGATGTTTTCTTAAACCGGATTAACTTACATAAACTTTAAAATCTGACTAATACTATATAATTTTTCAAAAAGATTCACCTAAACTAGGGAACTTTATCCGGCACATATTGCACATCGTTCGTGAATATTTCAAGAATGTTAGCACTCCTTTCACATATAAAGTTGAAGGAGTCTAGTTCATGAATAATTTTACACTCTACTTGAATGTGGCGGCAGGTGCATTTGATACCGGTTAAGGCTTTTTACTATTATTATATTAACCATGCGAACGTGAGGTTTTGGAAAACAAGTAAATGTCAACAGAAATGTGCAATTTTAAGCTTTTTTTAAAGGCTTTCTTTGCTCCATTATTAATGACACATGCCATGATAGCACATACCAAAAATTCAAAAAGCTACATAGTCGATTTTCGTATAAATTCCAATTGGTGGAACCCCGACACCAAATCTATTCAAATTCAATTTACAATAATAAGTCGCCACCTCTAAACCCGCCGTTAGACCGCATAAATTCCGCACACAGCAACAAATAAACAAAGAGCTAAGAAATAAAACGGTTAATTTGAAGATTGTAATAAGAATTAAGAGAGTCGGCGCCACCAGGCGGCAGGCGCTTCATAAATCACACCGTCTGACTTAAGGGACTGCCGACTGGTAACCAATATACTGCAGCTAAAGGTTTGCTCACACGAGCTACTTTTAAGCGGGTATTTGTGGCACATTTCGAATTATAACTATATTTACTTTCTCAATACTGGTATTTTCGATATATGTCGAAGTCTTGATGATAAAGTGTATAAAAATTTTTTTTTACAAAAAAAAAACAACCGACTTCCTTAAAAACACTACAAAGTGAAAAATAACTTTAATTTCGGAAGTCGGTGTCTTAGGATCTGTATTTATGGTTATTTTGCCACCGACTTCCGAAATTAAAGTTATTTTTCACTTTGTAGTGTTTTTAAGGAAGTCGGTTGTTTTTTTTTTGTAAAATAGTTTTTATTTTTTTAAATTTTTAGTTGTGCTATTCACCCCGCACTAATTCCAAACAAAAAATGCATATTTATGCAATAGCAGAAATCGCGGTTGATTTGCTGTCATTTTTTAAAGAGTTCCGGTGTCTGTCTGCGGAACTGATCATCAGATCTATAGGAAATTTACATGAGACCATTTCGGAATAAACCCCTTTCGAACAAAACAAGAATTTTGCAAATCCGTCTATATAATATGACGGAGTTATGGCCGAACATACATAAAAAAAAAACATAAACATCCGAATTGAGAACCTCCTCCTTTTTGAAGTCGGTTAAAAAGGCTTTATACTCGATACTCGCCCCAAGATAGATAAACGAGCAAAGGTTACTGAATACGTAATCAAGGTACAGAAGTCGCAAACTTATCAATTTCAATTATATATTGCCGCATAAACAACGAACCTTAAAGCAGATGTCCAAGACAAGACGCAATGGAATGAACATTAAGTGTTATGTCAATGAGTCACCGACAAGGGTGAATCACCCTACCTGCGCGCACGCCGAGACCAGAAACTGTTATTAGAAAGAGATAGAACACCCACCGCACACCTTTTGTGGACCCCTATGGTAAAAAGAAGAGAAGTGACAATTTATTTTAGATATTTTTGACACCGAAGTGGAGAGCCTCTAAAAAGATGTTCAAACTTTTGAATCGTTCGTTTGTTCGTTGCTTTGTACTAAAATATGTGGCTTTATAACCTGGCTCAAAGTTCAAGATTTATTAATAATAAAGTGGTCTAAGCTAAGCTTTTACTAGCACTAACCTAACCGTAGTAAAATGTTATTTAATGTTAAGAACAATGCGTCTTGGGAGGTCTAAGAAGCACCGCTTGATAATTTGAAAATGTCTGGCTTCAAATTGTTTTACAAAGTCGTACTGGGATATTTATGAGTATTAGGATATTGAATTGAAATACTAGACGTAACATGGAGTGAGGAAGTGATAAAGATGGTCAATGAATATTAAAAATATCAAGTATAGAACTCTAACAACTTAAAAGAGTAATAAAACTGAGGCCCATATTTCAAAACGATGCTAAAGCTCTCCGAGAAAATAAGAATAACAAAAGTTTAGAATTTAGATTCAAGCTGGAAAATCTTCTTAAAATACAGGCTAATATTAAAACTCTGGAAAGCTCTTCTTAACTTTAAAAAGTTATCAAAAATCATAATTAAAATGTTAACCGTTTTCCAAAATGTCGGCTTATTCAAGTTAACGATGAAGTAAATGTAGAAAATGTTCCTATACAAATTCTACACGCTTCACCTTTCGAACAACTGTGAATTCATTGGCCCAATAAATTGTAACACAAAGGGATCCGACAAATAACTAATTAGCATATCGAATAACTGATATTATCTGTGCAATAGATCGAATCTATATTAGTCTTCGACGCCGAGTATGATATAACGTTGTCTGTATTACAAGTGTTTCATATCTCGGCCACTTCACGCATCAGTCTCTTCAAATGCGAAGGAAGCCGTTAGAAAGAATCGATAATCGGTAGATATAAAATGAAATTTACAGAATATCGGAAGAAATTTCATCCGAATTTTAGCAATTCAAAAACTTCGCTTTGAGAATAACTTTCCGATAAACGGTGTTATATTGAGCGTTAAAGATCGAAGTTTGCGAAGTCGCAGAATTCTTCAGAATATTCTACTAAAATTTTGCATTTAGAAGCTTTGGGGACAGTTAAAGTTGCAACGACTTATGGATACGAAATTTATATAGAACATGGCGCAAAATATCGGATAGTAGACGTACTTCTCGGAAAAGAGAAAGAAGGACTATCTTTAGAAATCTTTTAAACATAAAAAGAACGTACGCGTATCCTCTTGGCGCATAATGTTCATAAGAAGTATAATATTTAAGTACCAAAGTAAGACAGAATCTTGCCAATTTTCCACAGCCTCATTTAGCAATAATACCGCAACCTTCCAAATACATTTCGGTACATTACCGATTACTTGGTTCGCTTATATTTAAGTTAAGCCAAGTTCGTGGCAAGAAGCCAACTATTTCTGCCGTTCACTTGCTGAATCGTCATATCTTTAATGTTTGAGCAAAAAAAGAGGATCTTATCGTCCGCACTCACACTACGGTTTGCGAATGAAACAATAAATTAAGTGGTTGTTCAAGTTCAGACGGCAAGAAATCTCTGGGTAGCTTAAAAAGCGTTGAAGTTTACTTTACCACTATGTGTTTTCGAGCAAAGTGCGAAAAATTGATATCTAGCCGTGCAAGTACTGGACGAATATATTTTCTAAAAGAGTGCTGTTTTAAAAACTAGGGATATAATAGAAACGAATGAAAGACTATCCGTAGACTTTGATAAGTTGTACACTGCAAAGGTAGGAAGGAGGTAAGTTTTCCAGAATATATTTCCATCAAGCTATTTAAAACAATTGCCTTTGACAGCTATTTATAAAACCTTTGCACGCGCAAAATAACTTCCTTAATCTCATTGAAGAGTTTATTTTTATATCCTCGGTTAACACGTGTAGGTCCACCTCCAATAAAATTTAACCAAAAAGTTTTTTTACGTTTAATATTAAAATGCAAAACAGATATTAAGTATTCTGTGGATGTTAGTGCTACCAGTTTCCGGTTACGCATTGATGAATCAAGCTTTTAAAATGGCGACTAAGATATTATTGTTCATATGACCTAAGCATGACAATCAACAATGCTTGATCAGATTCTGAATAATTTTAGCACTGTTGCTGCCTTCCGGCCCTGGATGAAATTTAAATTATAAATGGTGGCCAGGATTTATAATTATGTTGGTACGTGTAGAGGATGGAGGAAACAGACGATGCCTCAACGGTTTTTAAAACACGTGTCTGCATGAGGGCGCCTTTAGATTTAATGAAAATATCCAATGGGAAAAGCTTATGTAAATTCTGGGGGAAATGAATCATAAAGAGCCATTTCTTCTCTTAACCCATTCCTCCCCACTGTCCTATTTTTAAGACACTATATTCAACATTTTTTTTTAAACCATTAAATCTCTTATTTTTATTGTTTCTGATGAAATCGTATTTTACACAACTTTTCTAATGTAATAATTTTTTTTCACTGTAAAAAAATGTTTACGTAATTTTATTGATTTTTTGCAAATTGATCATTTCTGGTCACATGTTCCCATTGTCATATTTATAGGATAGGCTGACTCAGAAATAAAGGTAATTTATGAATTTTTTTACTAGAGAATGGGCAGCAGCGTTCTCTATGCATTTTACAACCATACTGCGATCGCCAACCCGCCTGCCAAGCGTGGTGATTATGGCAAAGCCCCCCAAGGGGGAGGCCTAAGTCCAGCAGTGGACGTCTTATGGCTGAAATGATGAATGATGATGAATTTTTTATTTGTCATTTTATTTTTTCTTTATGTATTAAGAACTTAATTTAAAGATTTGATTTTAAAAAATCCAATGTTTTCGATGCTTGGGTACTAATGGGTTAAATTGACTATTCCCACAAATTCTTAATTGTATACAGCTCATTGGCTTTTCAACTTATCTTCTGCTATATGTACCCTAGGTTGCATTTTAATGCTACTTAAATATGTACATATATAAACTAACGCCTTCCCATGAGGTTGGCAGAAACTACAAAAGCCACCTGCTACGATCTTTACATACTCCGTCCTTTTGCTTCGTTCTGGTCATACATGCACTCCTGTTACGAGTAGGTACTACGCACCTGACCTTTCTAAAGAACATCACCAGCAAGGTCACTTTAAGTCCTTCTAGGGCGTGATAATGCTTCTTTTCCATGAGTAAGTTTTAGCAAAAGCTTCTGCATTATTAAGCTTAAAACGGTACGAGCCTTATAAATTATAATTCTACTAATCCATAAATTTTGAAACTACGATAGTTCTTATCTGTTTTATTGAACGGCAACCGCTGATCATAAAGTCATAGTGCTTCTATTAATAGAAAGCACATTAATTGGCGGGTCTATTATAAAATAATTACGTATGGACTGATCGGTACGAAGACAATTGCAGTCAATTATCCATGGGAAGCAAAACATGTGTATTGATTGAATAGAAGGGAACACGTGATGGTTACATGATTTTGTTCTGACAAACATGATTTTTATTATGATTTATTTATTTAAACTTCTCGCACACAAAGAAGGTACAAAGGCGGACTTAATGCCTTAGGCATTCTCTACCAGTCAACCAAGGGTGGTGAAGAGATTAGATGGCAGGTGCTTTGGTTGAGAGGAACAATTATTGAAATACTATTAAAACTACAATAATCGATTGCCGATCGATGATCGATTGCTAATAAAAAGCAGTGGTTATTTTAAAAGTTTTATTAATTGGTTCCATTGACAAATCGCTATTTTACGAAGCTACTTTCATGCAGTATATTCTTTCCAAGATTTAGCCTGACTAAAAAATTGTATCAACATCGTCAACATTTCAGCCGAAAGACGTCCAAAGCTGGACAAAAGCCAAATTTTTTAATGCATTATCTGTAATGTAACTTGCTGCTGGGACACAGGCCGTTTCTCTTCTTGAATTGAAGGAGTGGGCTAAAGTCTACCTCGCGGGCCCAGTGCGGGTTGGTACTTGATAGATGTCGCATGTGTTCGATTTTTGGGACAAGCAGTGATGAAGTCAAATACTAAAACTGCCTTCCTGAGTTCGAACTCGCGATCTACAACTTGTCAGTCGGGGCCGATACCACTGCTCTTAGATCTAAATACATTGAACCTATGGGCCTCATTTATTATCTTTTAGGTTATGTGAATCAAAAGGTTAACTGATTTAACAGTCGCCATATTGGATTGAGTACCTATAAATTTCCAGTCGAAGAACGTTAATCAAATTCTCAATGCGTTTACTATCTTGTCACTCGTGAAAGTAGCAAATCATGTCCCAAAAGTAGACCGAAACGATTGACGCATATCTTTTTAGTAAGATAAGCTATGAATAGCGAACACAAACGATATTATTACACCTGTCATTATCAATTCTAGTACTACTGAATTTACGCTGAAACACACAATCAGAACTACCAGTACATCTAATATTCAAGAAGCGGACAGATGTTCACAGAAATATGAACCTAAACTTTTGATAGGCAAAATATATTTTTGAGTAGAGCGTTTCTCGAGTGTTTTTACTTACATAGGCCTATTAGATTCAATAACTCAGTACTTTAAAATGACCTAGAACATCGTTCAGCGTTATCTGTGCGAACTACATCGATTCATCAATGCTTTGATCTTCTTT
This sequence comes from Aporophyla nigra, assembly GCA_947507805.1. Lineage (NCBI taxonomy): Eukaryota > Metazoa > Arthropoda > Insecta > Lepidoptera > Noctuidae > Aporophyla > Aporophyla nigra. Next base: position 23,458,798 of record OX382294.1, read on the forward strand.
GAAAGGTTTAATATTTATTATTGTGAAACTTTTAGAGGAAGTGCTGTTTATATTTCGGTGCTCTTAAAGTAAATTTGCGTTCTTCGAAAATTTCTAGCTGCTTTTAGACCATGGTTAATAGATTGATGGTAGAGAGACTAATTGAGATTATCCACATTATCACTAATAGGTCCTAGGGAACCACTTAAATTAACAACTAAATATTATTGCAATGTTGGATTTTGAATTCTCCGCGATTTTGAAATCCAGTTGCGTAGTTATTCATGTAGGTGTAACCTAGTGTTAGTGATAAAGGGCATGAGTATCGTTCAAGTCGAGAGGTCTATGCTGTTCGTGGATGGGGGACCATCTTTACGTACCGAGACCCTTCTGTGCCTCGAAAAGCACGGTCAGCTTTTGATCCTGCTTTCATTCGTGCATCTTTGACAGTAGTTACGAGTCGTCAGAAACCCAAAAGTCTTACTGGTTTGTGGAGTTGCTCCACGTAAAATACTGGTACTCAACTGCATTAGACAGGAAGCCGCCCCAAAACTAGTTGGCAAAAAGGCAGATGATCATGCAAAACAATTTATTCTATCATAAGCGTTTTTTAAACATGAAATTCTTCATTTTCATTGACTTCATTCTAATTCCTAAATTGGAATATGATCCATTACCATCAGATTGCATAAGAACTACTCCTACTTGCGCAAGAGTAGATATTGGTCACTAATTTTCATTAACTGGATATGAATCATTTACTTATGAATAGATGGATAGTGGGATAAACAGTTTCTTCGCACAAATAGCACAGGACCCCATTAACATACTTCCTGCTGTACGGTTTCCGTGCTAAATATGAACCGTTTGCTTTGATAAATGACGCCGTAACTCATCCAGTACAAATTAGCATTGCAGTTTCTTAACGGTACCCACTGTCAGTACCCGGCTGAAATATGCCACATAGATTATAAGGAATACTTTAGCTTTGTGTTGTACCTATGCCTTATGCCTGTGGTTTAGTAATGACAACATTGGCAAGCGCTACTGCTGAGTATGAAGTCCTGGTTTCGACCCCGGGTCGTGTAAAGTGTACCTACTGGGATTTTCCTTCAGGCCCCCTGTTATATAGGATTCAAACATAACTGGCGAAATGTGGGTACTATAGGTACATTTCTTTCCAACCCTTTAGGGGGAAAAAGGCGTAATTTGATGTCTTTTTATAAAAAGTACAGCTATGTAGAGCGCTATCTCTGTCACTCTCAAACAAGAGTGAACGTTTCTTTCTAGAGTTCGATAAGTCATAAAAAGCCCGGGTAATTTACCGACAGTATTCGATTTCATATTAAACCAATAAAGATCAGTCATACTCATAAACGATTTAACTTTATTTAGAAAACTTATCTGTGGTCAGATTACATCAATCCATTCATGTAAAGGAAATTAAAACTATTTCTGCTCCATTAAAAGACATAACATCGTATATTAGTCATAATTAAAAACTTATCAACATGCAAATATGTTGATTATTATGATAAGGATAAAAATCTTAATCATAGATGTACATTTAGTACCTATACCTTTATGTACAACCAAAATAATTTGACAGATGGTGGGGTGGCGCTAGTTGTACGGACAAATGTCAACAGTATCAAATTCAGTACATTAAAACTACCGGTAACTAAAGGTACCGTGTGGTGCCGGACGTAAAGAATAACACCACCCCATTTCTTCCCGTGGGTGTCGTAAAAGGCGACTGAGGGACTTACTAGAGAATGGGCAGCAGCGTTCTCTATGCATTTTTCCACCATACTGCGATCGCCAACCCGCCTGCCAAGCGTGGCGATTATGGCAAAACCCCCCAAATTGGGGGAGGCCTAAGTCCAGCAGTGGACGTCTTACGGCTGAAATGATGATGATGATGATGACATTAAAACTTAGTTCCATAGTTTGCCGCATATCAAGATATAGTGGTAGAACTTCTAAGTCTTGTATGAATCGTTTATTAATAGCTGTTTCGGGAAACACTGTCTTATAAACAACGCCCAGTATTCATTGAAAGCTTATACAGTACTGAGAACGTGTTATCATAACAAATATGACACATCCGACTAGGTATGACACAGGCTCCCTGCCCTGTATATAAGAGGTAAACAATTTACTTAAACTATTTCTTGTGATAGGTATAGAAGTAAGTTTCCAAGAACATTTTATGAAACAAATCTTCCCTTATTAGTGCTAAACTTCGAATAACTATCGCAAGAGCTCCTTATTGACGGAGCAATATTGATAGTGGAAATTAAATCCTGTATTGGACTACCATAGACTGAATCCTGGGTACCTAGTCTCTAAATCCGTCAACGAAGATACGGGCCTGTCCGAAAAAACAGTGGACCCCGGTAATCCGACAAACGTTTTGCAGGGCAGTGTCGAACTATCGAATTTATCGGATTATAGAGCACTGCCTAAGAAGGGTAGTATATATTTTTTACAAAAGAGTACCTTGTAATCCGACTAATAACAGATCCATTTCCCGTTCAATCATGCATTAAGTACATTAGCGAAGACTGTCAAAAAATATTGAATAATAATAGACATGTCGGATTACAGGGGGTGCCGGATTAGACAGGGGGTCTACTGTAGTTCGATAGTCCGGAATGAACCTTACTCCCGATTAATTAACTTTTCGGACGAGCAAAAACACATCGGGAGTAAAGACTACTGCCAAATCTTGTTGTCATTAATTCTTAATTCGAGCGTCGGATTAATCTTATTTCCGAAGGTGATATGGACTAGGAGCCGCCAGTAATTTCGGCCGAAACTACGGGTTTCGTGCTTAGAGTACCCTGACTACATAGAAATGATGGTAAAAGGATGACGATCAACATCTTAGTGCCAAAATCTCCCACATAACCAAAACTGATGAAGCAACAAACCTAGAACTTTAAGTAACGATCATGGTTAGTGACAGGTAGTAGACGTAGTATCGTGTTTATTTACTAGATAGACACCCACTTTAACATGTACGCACTTCGATCACGTTCTTTATCATTTACTGAGCAAACGACACGCACGCGCCTAGGGCTTAGCTGTTAAGACACTCGAAGATGTATGTAAAAGTACAAAGTTCGGTTGCATAACGTAAATGAAGATACTTGTGTGAAAGTAATGACTATTTGCACAGCACATCGCTTAGAACGCCAATTTATACGAATAATTGATATTATCATAAAGTAAGATTTCTTGGTTTTCAGGGAGGTTGGAAGTTTATCTGGTAACATTGAACCCAACTGTCACAACGCAATCCATAATGTAGACACGTACAGTTTGTTTGCATCTTAGATTTGCATGAAGGTATTATCTGTGTTCTATTTTTGAAATTATTGCCGCCAATTTTGGTTCGGTTTTCCAACAGCTGGCCCATTCGAATAAAGTGCTATCATAAAAATATTTTAATAACAGCTTTTGTTGTTTCTGTTTCTATATCAACTTTGGGTTTTAATTATCTAGTTCTATTTTTGCTTAAATGAAAATTAGGGTTTTGATTAAATGGCATGTGATATTCAGACGTTAATAAATTACGTACACAATTTTTATATGTCAAAAACATAAAATAAAACGGATATCGTAACATATTTAATGTTACAATAACAACATAAATTCTGCGCTATCTGTTAGCCTGTCAAACAGTCTGTTCTTTGTCAACATCGAGATACAATTTTAAAAAGTAACTAGTTGCCTGTCTACTTCAAAGAGTCGTCGCTGTTTCGTTTCACGTAGTTATAACTGACCATCCTAAAATAATACAGCTATGTAGGTCATGCAGTCTAGGCGATATGAGATATTGGTACCGATTCCCTTGTTCACAAACTAAACTAAATTTAAGTTCAGTGCATCTTTTTCTTTGTATTTCATTGTGAAGAGGACAAAAGAAAAATTTTAGTTTAGTCCTGTCAAATTAATCAGCGCCTGTCACTACTCCATACAAGTTTAGACGTGATTAAAAACTTGCCTACTAAAATTACGTAAATTTATGTCAAGCGCTGATAAATTTGACAGGACTAAACTAAAATTTATCTTCTGTCCTTTCCTTAATGAAATAGAAAGAAAAAGATGCACTGAACTTAAATTTAGTTTAGTTTGTGAATAAGGGAATCGGCACCATTGGCAGTGGTGGAAACGTGAAAGGGCTTAAGTTAAGCCTAAAATAAGTCGTGTGTTATTGTGATCTGTCAAAGTGCTAGTATTTCTTGGCAGTTAGAATTGAACACTGCTCTGAAATCTGGTTTCTGTTAACTGGAATTTCGATTTAGAATTATTTGAGGTAAGTTACCTACCTACTACTATTTCTAACTTGATTGAAATGGAACGTTCGGTGCTATGTTTCATAAATTTAGAAATCCAAGAAAACACTATGATGGAGGAGAACAGAAAAATAGGTATATACCTATATTTATATACTATAAAGTATAATAAAAATCTTTTCTGAATTGTTAAATTGTTAACCTATTTAATTTTCCTCATTGGAGAATTTACGTCCTTATTTACCTACTATACTCAATGAGTTTTATGAATGAAGATGGACTAACAGGAAAATATACGGTAATTCGGTGATTTTATTTATTGTATAGCTATTGTAAGTAAATAAGTACATGAATTAATCTTTTTGGGTAAACGCCAGTTTATTTCGGTCTAGGCTTAATTTTGCGTAGGCATTTCTAATTTACTCATCTAAAATACGAGATAACAAAGCAACATGCCAGGATCAAAATCCCAGACCGTTCATAGGACCGATCTGATTGAGTATCGCGGGCAATCGTTTTTGGCATGGCTTTATCTCTGGCATTGGACTGCAATATACTGCTATCTTGTCTCATTCCGACTAGCGGTATACGAGAATATGTTGGGCCATGGTGCTTAACCAGGCAGTAAGGTTGTAGATGACATTGTTGCTATTGCGGGCAAAACCGAATGAGGCTGGCAACATGAAACACAAACATGAAAGTAGGGATTGGCACAAGGAATGGAGAGGCCTATGCCAAGCATTGTGAAGTCGGGCTGTAAGAACGATGAAGTGAAAAATAACTTTAATTCCAGAAGTCGGTAGCAAAAACTAAAATACGGATCCAAAGACTTCCGAAAATAAAGTAATTTTTCACTTTGCAGTGTTTTTTTTTTAAGTCGGTTGTGTTTATTTTGGTTCCTAAAACTTGTTATTGCGCAAAGTTCAGATGATTCATCGACCGTATTGTATAACTGATTGATACTGTCTCAACATAAGCCCATGATGGCCCACAAAGCTCACAGCTGAGACCTGTCAACACAGACAACATCCAACAACTCAAGATGGCCATTGAAATAGAACTATGGCTTATACCTGACTCATTTATTATAACAGCTACGGTTTTAAGCATTTATTAATGAGCCATTTGTCAGTGCTAATGAAGCCGTGGGTTAAAATTAGTTCAGGGATATTTAATTTCAATATTCAACCTTTTGAACCTAAGATAGAGTTGGAATTTGCGTGAGTTGCAAGCTTGATTTTACATCGGCTTTTCATATTTATATTATGTTAACATTCCAATAGCACGATAGATTATCTAGTAGAAATTCTTGAGCAGTCTATATTTGCAATAATAACGATCGAGAGAATTCAGAACTCTATAATAACATGGTTCTGTTAGCACTATTACATTTTCATTGGTCATGTTAGTTTACAAGCTCTGCGTTTTACATCCGGGAAAGATAACGTCAGCTTATTTTTCTGAAGACTGTTTTATGAAGAGAGTTCACTCTACCCATTAGAGATTTTCGATGGTGTCTTATCGATTATGTATACAAAAAGATAAAAAGGAATAGATACAACCTTTTATAATTCCAAATAAAAACATAAACCCATATCCCTTAAAATCTTGAAACTGACCAGGTACAAATAACATTAAACAGACGGTAAGAGAACGCATTCGAAAATTAACACTGCTATTAAAAAAGCAATTGAATATCGTTCAGGAACTAATGCGCGCGCCGCCTCTAATGTAATTCTCTCACCAAACATTTCTTTTAATCCTAAACGCAGCTGTATAGTTTATTTATACTGGCCACAACCCGTTTCGTTTATCTGTGCGTTTGGGTTGCCAGATAGGAATTTAAAAACACATGACTTTTGCCTGTTTCCTACAGGCATAAGTCAGGTGAAAGAGACTTGGCAATGAAGATGCACCTGGAAGCGTCCATATTTTATTTAGTCGTGTCGTGACTGAATGATGATCGCATAAATGATACGAATTATGAATGTTATCTTATAGTTTATATTAATTTCCGAAATGAAAGACCTCTTTTCAATGGCAGCGTGAATTTTTATGAAAACATTCATTAAAATTATGTCTTAACAAAACTAGAAGAACAAATAAAAAACAATAATTGTACGACCAGTGAACACTGAAGATTTGCTTTTAAAAGAGCTCAGCTTTACTTACGCAACTACTTAATACACGTATTTTGACTCAATTAAGTTAATTATAATGACCGGTATTACGATAGATGTTTTCGGTATTCCGGCTTCAAAGAAAACCGCAATGGGGACTGTAATTATTAAAATCATTACTAAGACATTAAGGTCGTTGTCCCTTTATTCAAGATTCCTTGAGTACATAGTTCGATCTATTTAAGTACCATAATACGTAAATGGTTCTTATTATGTCGTCTGCTAATGATAAGGCCGGGCTCGCTATTACATTTATTTACTAACTTCCGAACACGTTTTGTTCAAGTTGTGTATGGTTCGATTTTTTGCATCCCCACATTCGGGAGGTCCTTGCACCTGGCAACCCCGTCTGACTAGCATCTACTTTAATTGATACACAACCCGCATTCCGTAAGCTTTATTGGAGTCATTGGAAGGATAAAAGCAATTCCGAAAGAATTTTTATAACTGACAACATTTTGTAACACGTTAAAAGCTTGTTTTTAGATTTTGGAAGCTTATGACAGCTGTTGTCTATGCTTCGTTCTTTTATTCAAATTAAAACAGAAACTAAAGATGTATTGTCATATGCTAAGGCTTCTTCAAGACTAGGCACTTGACTAGATATCTTACTTACTTTATTGCAAAGAACAAAAATACCAAGCTGACTTGAGCAAGGGTGATTCGAGTCTACTGAGTCTTCTCAACGACTCTTCAGCGATCAATACCAGGCGCTTTTAAATCGTCGGTTTGCCATACTTGGATGTAAATCTAAATAATAAGGTTATTTCGAACCCGAGCTACCAATGAGAAGTGAGAAGTTTCGCAAGTTTATTAATAAAGATTGAAAAATTATTAAAAAAATTGGTTGCCTGTAAAGTCGGTATACGGGCGAAAGTTTTACGTGACAACGACTTTGAGAGGTAATGTCTGTCTCTCTCGCTCTTAGGCGGGCTAACCATGCCCGAGTGGAAGGGACGCGTGCCTCTCACTCGCTCTCATTGTGAGCGCATAACGTGAGCGGAGCGTAACGCAGTTTCTTGAAGTGTCACCCGGCAAACCAATTTATAAGACGTTGTCACGTCAAAAAATACATATTTTAATTAATAACATGTAATATAAATATGCTTAACGTATTATCTTTGATAGCAACTTTTCTCTGTGAATAGATATTCTTCGTCAAGGCTCAAGCAACCCGACAAAAAGAAGAGCGAAAATGAAAAAAAAGAAAGAGTTATGATTCTAAGTATCGTAATGACTTCAAACGCTCTTTTTACACGCTTTATATTTTTACTTTGAAAAAGGTTGGATCCGTAAAACAGTTCAGCAAACATATCGAATGACTTTTAGAAGTCGATACAGATATCGATGACTTCCCAGTGACGTCAACTGCGATGACATCACCACTGCACCAGCAGTTTCTTCCTAATGTTTATACATAAACTACGACAAAAGCTTACAATCTGACAAAGTGTTGTAATTCCACACCATTACATATTTTTACTGACTCGTAACACGTTCTAAAATCAACTTTATTGTTAGAAGCTTAAGGTTTTGACTTCAGTACGTGGTGTTGAGAATTGGAGTCGCCGGCGCCTTTGACCGACAAGATAATATCTACGTGGAGCAGGTAAGCTTTATTGCTGCCCCCGCGCCCCTTGTTCACAGTGCCGCGCCAACAATCTTCTGTGTTGTTTTTCACGCGAGAAACAAACATATTGGATATCTAAGAGAAAGACGGTTTGGATGACGCTCAATATTTAGAAAGGAGAACAATCGAAGTGGTAATTCGCAGTCTACAGTTCTTGATATTATTACAAGAGACACCTTTTCCTGGTTATAAAATACCTACGTACCAGGTGAATCGGAAGCAGTGTGTGGCACACACAACCCGGATATCGAAGATTAAAAGTGACAGATGTCAAATAGTCGCTACAATACAAATGTTTGCAGCGCTGACGCGCCGTAAGCTGTCAAAGGGACACACCTTGAAAAATGTTTCATTTCATTCTTTCATTCAAGTTTTTTTATGCAAAAGTAGAGAAATCATAACAGCGATCGCGAGCCGTAACGGTTCAGCGCTGAAACGGGTTCTGTATCTAGATGACTTGCTGGACTTTTGTTTGGGTTTAATGGTCCTTATCAGAAGATTATCACTAAGCACGAGTTGCTTAGTTACTTTTTTGACGTGTAAATTCATTCACTAAACAAACTGATGTATGAAAAAATTAAGAAATTCTGCGGGATCATGAATGTTACTATCAAATATGCACATCTTTCTAAAGCGCACTTTAAACTAAAATGGCTGAGATATTCATCCAAGTTGAACTTTAACGACTTCGTAATGTAATAAACTTTATACTTAAGAAAACTTTTAAATTATATCTTTCATTTTAAAGGTAATTTTCACAAAAGAGATTTTCCGTAACTGTCAGTGTTAGACATTTTACCATAGACATTTTTGTTCCATCGAAACCAGGCAAAGGTAACCTTAGTCATTTTGTCATTCAACATAGTTTTAATCATTATCAAGCTATTAACAACTATCGTTTAAGGATACTTCCGTGAACTTGAACAGAATAAGGCAGCCTGGCAGCCAGTAGCAACTGTAGCAAACATGTAGCAAGTCATCTACTACACTTCTTTTGTGTAGCGCATTCATTACGGATATTGTCCCGCATGTTTAATCAGGCTTGATTCAGAGCCTGACTGACACAAAGGAGGCTTTACACACTTAATTATGTAAATATGACTGGTATTACGTTGATTAATGTGCTTGTATTAGGACCCATGAAGAAGGATTTAAGGACCATCTGACGAATTTCATGATGAAGCTTTGTGGGAGGTACAATTAAATTCGGCAATTTTCCTTAGAAGTTTTCTTTCCAAGTTCTTCTTTCATTTCACACTGATTTTAAGATTAAAAATATCCGTTATAAACGAATAGTTTATTCCACAGCCTCATTCCTACATGACATTAACACTCAATTCTCGATTCCTGCGATTATAAACAGCTTATCTCCAAGCTAAGTGCATCTCAAATAGTTGCATTACTTAAGGATAGTTAGTAAGCGATGCAACGCTGCCCTACGTGACACGCCACCAGATCGAATGGAAAACTAGAGTTTTCAATCGCGACTCAGGCGCCGGTGAGATGAACCGCATTCCTCAGCCAGTCTTTGTCATGTTAACCAAACAGAAGTCTCATTATTCTGTTATTTTAACTAACCGTGGAGCGTCGCCTTGTGCGTAAACCGGCGGTATACATCACTACATAACCTATACGGGTATTTTTACAAATGCATTTATTAAACATGCAGGGCATTCTCAAACATATGGGCTCATATTGAATGTTACACGGAAGTATTGGCTTCCATGTATTTGTATGTCAACTCTTTATGAGCCTATTACGTTACGAATGTGACATGTCAGAAGCGATTTGAATAAAATTATGTCTACAGTAGAAATATTTACAACATCGAGATATCGTAGCACATAAATATTATGAGTTTTGTGTGGTATTCTTGAGACAGTCGCAGGTCGACACGACGGCGACCCTCGCGCTATTGTGTTGGATCGACTAGTTTTTTATGTGCAAGCGCATCGGCATCGCCCACTCGAGTTTTTGGAATTCCGATAGCGGTCTCCCCGCGGCCGGGCCGGTTCATTCATAACCCGCCGTGAAGCCGATACCCTCTTTCACTAGCTTTTCAAACGATCACATGTGTCTGTCAAACCGGAAACGTAAACGAAAACAAACCTATAATTGTTTTAGTTTACATGTTTGATTTATTGTGGGCCAAGAAAAACAAACCACCAACGTCGCTGACTCGCCTGTCTTAATTCTGAAATGGACTAAATTATTCATTTCGTCTTAGGGTAAACAATATGACTCATGAGGACAATAAGGACACGACTTGTTCGGAGCCTTTATTTATGCAAAACAATAGATACTTACTCGTAATTATAAAAATGGATTTTATTTGTCATTCTCGATTTTGCTTACGTCCAAAATATTAAATCGTTTAGGAAAATGTAGAGGTTCACAGCCGTGATTCCGTGAACGTCAACATACATTTTATTGCTTTGCCAGCATAATAACTGTACTTTTAATGTTCCTCAAGTTGCAGAAAAGCATGTTCTTTCGACGGTTTTTGTAATCCATAACAAACTTTATAGAGTAGTAATGCATGAAAAGTTAAGGTCGTAAAGCTAAGTCTGTGGGCTATTGTGGGCGTATATCGTAGGTTTTTTATGTAGGTCACAGATTATAAAGCCGTTTACAACTATTAAGAAACTCTATGCTTATTCTTACGTTACGTATTTTATAATAATTTATGTAGCATTTGCATAGACTCCATATCAGTTATCACATAAATAGATCGATCAAGATATTTGAAAAAATGTTCACGAGAGCAAAAAATACATCTGAATATTTAATGATATCCGTTTCAGTTATAAGTTTCAACTACCCACCAAAAAACATATATGACTTTGAAAAAAGAACAGTACAATAAGTGCTTGCACAAAAAAGGTCTCAACCAAGTAGGTTCTAGGCATAAAGTAAAAATCATGCATGTAATATCGAATCCGTTTTTTCAACATTAGATAATATTAGCAATGTTTTAAAAGCTGAAAAAGAATAATAAAATAAATGCATGCACAAAAAAGGTCTCAACAAAGTAGGTTCTAGGCATAAAGTTTATTTATATCATGCATGTATCGTCGAATCCACTTTTTCAAGGTTGATATTATCACCAATGTTTTAAATGCTGGCTGGACACAAATGCCACCATTATTATGCTAGTCAAGTAATGACCATAAATATTTCTGTACCCACTTCTTTTCACGACAAAAGTGTCTTTGACCGCAGAAAATAATACAGCGGTCAGTTATGTGTTTTAATTACCTTTATTATTTTTTCATCTCATTTGTATGCACTGAAGATACAGCTACGATATACTATATATATTCATCCACATTCCAAAGTAGGCCGAATTCAGGCAAAAGCGCATACGATTGAGGTTATATTTTAGGAGGTCTTTTCCAGAACCCTCTGAATAGATTGAGAATCCCAGAAACTTTGTAGATTTTGGCATGATCCGGTATCGCGGCCACTTTTGAAGGGCAATTGTCGTCCACTAGACCAATCAGGCTGTTTAATCTCTCAGAACATCGACACCAAAGTTCGCATCAACGATCAACAGTGTGCAGTGGCGTTATGGTGCAGCAGGGGTGATCGTCCAACCACTCTCACGGCATAATAATTACGGGGCGCGTGAAGCACTCGTCGCAGTTTATAGGCCGGCTCGGCCGCGCAGCCTGCCCGCCTCCTCCCCCCCCCTTGAACCCCGCCCGCCGGACCGCATTCCGCTCCCATGCGACTGCGTCCTGCATCCTCCTGACTCCAGGACCTCTCCAAAATGTCATGTTTTTATTAATTTCGCTGATAGTAACTGAGTTCACGATTCGTGATCTTCGGAGCTCATTAGAGGGGGGTTGCGTTGTCGGGTTTTCTAGTTCATTTGGATAGTATCCGCTTTCGTAAGGATGATTTTTGGCAAGATTGTCCGTCCATGCACCCGTTACTTTCGAAATAAAATTGAACAATCTTGCAGTAGTTATCTAAAGCTGAATAAATATTGCATATAGCCATTTCATAAAATGTATTTTATTTAACCAAAATGTTATCTCGCAAGGCTTTCAACTCGAAAAAAACCTGACTTGCTTTCTCTGAATTGAAACGTAGGTAGATCCTATCTGTGATTTAATTAAATAGACAATCGAAAATCGTCACAGCGGACAACTTTTTCACCTGAGATCGAAGGTGTCTATTATCAACATCTATTACAAAATCGGGTGTCTATCACAATGTAAAGTCATCTCGGTCGTTTCACACGCTTATTGCCTATTCCATTAACTAAATCAGACGATGACGAATCGACCACTAAATCGTGATTATAATCATTATACGATCTCGCGGGCTCACATTCTTAACGAAGAATCCGTGAAGCGTCGGAATGCACGGAATCGATTCTAACTTGTTTTGTTTTCGCCACGTCATAACTCGATGTTCGATTTCGACCTGCACGAACCCGTTCGTGCTCGAATATTGAATCGATATAGTTTTCCAATTTGGTTTAACGGGAGACAATGGTGCCGATTCCCTTATTCACAAACTAAACTAAATTTAAGTTCAGTGCATCTTTTTCTTTCTATTTCATTATGAAAAGGACAGAAGATAAATTTTAGTTCAGTCCTGTCAAATTAATCAGCGCTCCATACAAGTTTAGACGTGATTAAAAACTTGCCTACTAAAATTACGTCAATTTACGTCAAGCGCCAATTACCAAGCTTTTATCAAAATTGAAAGCCAATTTCATTTTTATTTGCGGTAGGTACCATAGCGGCAAATATTTGTGGACTCATAAAAAGCTGATGAAAAAATTAGAAAGCTATTGCGCAAAATATTATCAAAATTACAACATAAGTATGGTAATCATAATATTAGCAAAATTAACGAATTACAGAAAATAAGAGACTCCGATGATGCGCCAAGAAAGAGGATCAACCGCAAGTTACTAAAGAAATAAAAATCCAGTTTCAATCTTCTCAATAAATCTAATATTTTATTTTATGCATATTATTAAAATTCAAAGGAAACTGAAACTTATACTGAGCCATAAAATGGAGGATAAATACTGATATCAACATGGCTGAATGTAATTGATAAGTATCATGTGCATTGCGCATAAATGGGCATTGAGTGACGTCCAGCGTTCGTCCATGTGTTGTCAATGGTCAAAGTGGCGCGAAAGATCTTTTGCTTTGAAGTTTTTTTTTTTAAGTATTGAAGTAACGTTTTAAGCTGTTCGACTGATTTGTTTGTAGTAGCTATGGAATTAGTTTGTACTGTAACTATAAAGATTTATTTAAGCAAATGGGCAGTCGCATGTTGTGGCGATAAATCGGGATCCGTCGATTTTTATCGTGCTGGGCCAAAATAACTACCATTTTTATGACAGTTCATCATTACCAACGAGAAAAACTTTGTATAAAGCATTACAATTTCAAATTGAATTCACGAGGTCTTCATTAAAATACTTGGTGAATTTTATGAATGTTTTATGAACACGTACACTGAGTATTTTAAGTGATTTTTATTACTGTGTATCTTATTATTTTTATAAGGCGGAATTGCTGGTATTTGAATTGCTGAATCCAACCTTTGCAATGAAGATGTTGAACATAGCTAAATTAAAATCAATATACTATGAAAATTTAAGTTATTATGACCTTGAATTAATTTATTACTCTATTAACAAAAATCTAAATATATAAAATTCAAAGTCCTGAGTGACTGACTGACTGACTGACTGACTGACTGACTGATATATCAACGCACAGCCTAAGCCGCTGGTCCTAGAGACATGAAATTTGGAGGGTGTATTCTTTGTGAAGAGTAGGTATCCACTAAGAAAGGGTTTTTTGAAATTCTATCCCGAAGAGGATGAATTGGAGGGTTGAAATTTCACGCGGGCGAAGCCGCTGGCGGAAGCTAGTATTCCATACAATTAAGTTTTGACTTCAGTTTGATTTTATTAGAGAGAAAAAAAGAGGGAAGGGAAAGGGAATTATATTATTTTATATTGCAAAATAAATGCTGGCTTGTCAGCTTAGCTTACTATTGCCAGGTAAATACTAAACATAACTAAGTTTATTACCTTTTCATTACTGCCGCTTTGAATAACATTTTACAATAAAACTGCTGTAGGTTGTTATTTTAAACCTGTGTTTTAAACAAACACTCATGCAATTGAGAAATACCGACAAAGAGTATTTTATGTAATCTACGTTTATCGCGAAGTGCCTCGATAGTGCAATTAAGATAAAATCTCAATAATTTATTCGGCAAATCTGTTTGTGCATACGTTATCTGTGGTTGCTGGTGGCAACGGAATAAAAAACAACTTTTATGTTCACGGAAATGTGGAAAATAACATGTATTATTGAAAAAGGAAGTTTATTATAAGGTATACAACGACCATGTGGATTCATAGACCAGTTTCCGTTTCAAATCAGTGAAAAAATCAAAAGATATAAAGACTAAAAATATTTATTTTATTTCATTTTCTTCTTCGTGTCGATGGTCACACTATTTGCCATATTGACAGCGTTAGCAGATACCTCACAAAGGACGTCGAACAGCGTAACACCGTAACACTCTTACAATAGCAATGGCTTTTATTTTGACAATTCAACGACTTTAATTGCATTTTTTACGTTGCTGAGTGGAGTAATTTTTCAAACATATATGAAGCATTGGATTAGGAAATACTATTAAAATCCTTTGTGATTGTGATTGGCAGTGTGTTACGCAATTATCCATGTCTTAAAGTTTAGGGAAATCAACCCAAGAAAATTTAACAGTTTTTACAAAATAATTGTGTTATTGTAGCGTTAGCTTTTTTTTTGAAGACAATTTTTGAATTGCGGAATACATTGTAGAGCTGCCAAAATTAAAAATTCCTACAAACTTTATAGTTAAGTTTGTTACGGAATAAGTGATTAGGAAGTAAAACAAAAAATATTCCTGCATCATGAAAGGTATGTCAGGGTCGCATAAAATCAAAGAAGAGCAATTTGAAATTCAATAAAAATTAAATTATAATTTTAAATAGTTTAACAGCATTTCACAATTCTTAAACTGGCGCTCTTGAACATAATTCTTTCCGAATCTACAATATATTACGTTCAATTTAAATAAACGATTGGTCACATTGGTTTTAAATATCGAATGCACATTTTTTGCGCGCGGCCGGCAGGCCAGTGCCACGACCGGCGCTCCGCAGACCGGTCCGGTGGAACGGCGACAGGTCGGCACCTGCCTCGCGCGTGGAATGTCCGGTCGCGAATTAAAAACCTTTGAGATACTCTTATTTAGTCGCGGACAATGACGATTTTCCGGATTACAGCTAATTACCGAGAGTTTTTTATCTTTTCCATTAAACGTGTATCGCATTTTAATGAGCTTGGTAGCCAATTAAAGAAATGAAACCTTTACTTTGTCGTTTTTAATAGGGTGATTAAGTCACGTCTTCAATAAAACCGCTTACCCGCTTGCTAGAAGCTTTTCTTTGGTGTCCCAGTTGTAGCAAACAAGTCCTATTCTGAACTCTGATAAATCGTTCAAGAATACTCTCAGTCTCAACCCTACCATAAAACCCCTCCTATTTAGACAAACACTGAATCAATTGCCTGTAATGAGCAATGATGAGATTTCAATTGAATAAAATTTAGTTCAATGACATGGAATTCCGAAACTAATGAACTGTTTATACTCGCAAATAACATTCGGAACGCAAATTGCTTCCCAAGGTCAGTTTAGACAGAAAATACTCAATAAAGTCACGATTGAATTGGAATCAATGGATGGTAGCGCATCCTATTTACAAATACAGGTTGTTGATTTGATTAATACTCAAAATTAGATAAACTATGTTCATTAAAAGGTTTTTATTTCTTGTCACCAGTTGTATATCGTTCATTGGGTAAGATTTTCATTATAAAGGGAAGAATCAAAATGATACATATTATGAATATTTAATTAGCTTGTATATTATGCAGATAAGCACTTTCTCCATGTCAAATTCTGGTATTCAGCTGCATCCGGTTAGACTGGACCCTGACTCCAACATGTGTAGGTAGTTGGAAAATGGCTAGGCAGATGAAACAGCTAGTATATTTAGAGCTCTAGTTAAAATCCGCGTATTGTTAGAAATTCTATTTCCACCAGCAGACGCAGACGCAGCCAGTACTGCTTGCACTGACTGCGTCGTTTTATTTTCGAAGACGTAGCAACAACTTACAAATTACTGAATTATGACGAAATCTTGTGACTAACAATGTATATTTTTGCACAATAAAGCAACACCTATACGAATGGTACTAGATATATCGAAAAAATTACGTGGTATTTTATCTTACTGACACTTGACCTCTTACTTAATTCCTTGCAAAGTTGAATGCAATTTTTATCTCAGTGAACTTGACCGATTTGGGAGTTGTCACAGCAAAAGCCCGTGGCATAGAAACATTCAGCTGTTAAACATCACAGCAGATGAAAATAAAAGTAGAACACGAACGGATTCGCGAGCAAATACTATAAAATAAATAAAATACCACGTGGTCACGATGTTCAAACATGCACTGCGCTTACGTCATATTCGACCTCCATTAACTCCATAGTTTCGGCATGCTTTGGTCATACGTATTTAACGATCTATAACCTGATATTTATGTCTTTCCGATTTTCTGAGATGCTTCGGATCGTCACATCGGATCATGGAAGCACCTCTTTCGACTTCTAATATTTTAGGTGATCATTTTCGATTTAAGTATCGTAAAGATCTAAGTTAAACTGGTATAAAAAGACGTCATACTTGCGAGAGCGGCGGCCATTATCAAACAAAATAGATAACTATCCAAGGATCCCAAAAAAATCCCATATCATTAGACGTATAGAAAATCTCAAATTTCAACAATCGAACATATAGAAACAATAAAAAGCTGCAAAAACTTAATACGCTTCATCCTGTTTCCCCTATCCGAGCCTAATTACAGAATAAGAGGTTATGGAACGCGACATAAAAGGTCTGACATTCCCTGTGACTGATGGAGCACCATTCAACCAGCTTGATTGAAAGGGTACACTGTGAAAGCCCGAATAATGTCGGCATAATGGGATTTCTTCTTCAGGTATGTGCTAATTCGCCAACAGGGTAGGATTTTTATGTTTTATTATACCTTTTTAACAGGCAATAGTACTTACGCATTGGCTTTTTTACAAGAAAAATTGCAATGTGTATTTAGAAAAATACCAAGCCGTTTTGTTCTTATTTCAAACTTGATCTGTAGCAGTTGGAGAAAGCAAGCAATTATTCATAATTTGAATTTTTCTAAACAATGGTTTCGTAACGGATTTGACAAATTATCTTTTCCGAAGTTTCCCGGTGAGGTAACTGATAAATTAGTAATCACTTGGACTTTAATCAATGAGGCTGAAGTCATGCCGTGGGTTGTCGACCTTATACCCGTGTTTACTCAATGCTCAGTCGGCTTGTCAACCAGTCCTCCCACCTGAACGCATTTTGTATGTCATTCCAAACATTCAGATAGGTGAGAGTTCCTCGGTAGCTTTCCATCTACTTTAGTTGGAATTTAATGCGTTAGAAAAACACTACAAGGCTGTCTTGTTCAATTCCTTCCGCCAATTAATTTTCAGATTTAGTTAATTTTGTTGCTTGTCAAGTCAAAATTGTTCATTTTATTGTAAGCTTTCACGGATTCAGCCAGGATGAAATACCGTTAATACAGTAACATTATTGAATGTTTCTCTATTACATATTTATTATGTGTTTCCGTAAAACATACAAATACTTTCTTGATAACTTAATGACAACTTAAACATTATGTTTAATTCGCTCATAAATATTATAGATTTATATCATCCTACTTAATTGGTCATAAATTATGAGACCTTTCAAGAAATCATTTTACAAAAGTTAAATATTTGTTTTTATTATTTTAAGATGCAGCTTTAAGTACTGATTTTTTTGATGGATCAATTGATTTCTAAGTGAATTCAGTTTGTAAGACTTTCCCGCAGTCGAAGCTCGTTATCTTGAACTCCTGTGACAGTTTTGATAGATAGGTTAGTATTGAAAATAGGTAGGTACCTAACCAAACAGGATACCCCCAACCTATGATAACGATGTCCAGCCTTATGACATTCTACGGTGCGGCGAAGGTAAATTTATTTAAGGAAATCAGAGGCTACTGACCTTAATCTTACCGAGATTCCCGTGTACCCAGAATATTTTATGCGTTTTTTTATTCATCATGGGATGAAGTAACATTCCCTGACGTCAGCCTCGTATTTCTGGTAATGCAGTTTATTATTTTTGGACGAGTTGATTTATGATCCGGTGTTCAATATCATATAGAATTTATTTGGCGTGTTGGAGAATAAATGCGTAAAACGAAGAGATTGAGAAGAGAGAAAAAAAAGCTTATTGTTATTTGTAATAAATCATAGATTCATCTCAGCTATTCAAATTGCCAACGTTCAAAGTTCGGTTGGGTCTTTAATATCTATATTGAAACGTTGGTCGTGTACAAATGCCGGTAGTTGTCGCGACAAGTCTCCGTTAGAAGTCCCGGCGATCGAGTATTGCATGCTAAACAACCAGCCAGCTATGCAAAATACTCTGTATAACCTGATACTGCGGCGGTGCCGGGCAATCTATCAGACAGTAAGCCTTATTGGGAAACGTGGCATCAACCTGCGCTCTTAAAACGTAGTCTATCTTAATAGCAAGAACTCGTATCGCCTGATCTTGCCGCTTCCATTGAATTAACATTGGCGACGAATAAAATTTGCGTATAAATTATTATGCCGTGGCAAATTATGATTATAATTAATGCGTTTGTACAGGCAACAACAACTCTGGGTTGTTAAGACCTATTCCTGAATCAATTATGACTGCACAAACACCAATTAGCGTTATTAGGTCGATATAAGGCTTTAGTAGTTTCACGGGTAATGCGTTGGGTGTGACGCAGTGGTACATTAATAATGTATCAGTTTACAGTAACGAATGGGATGGGTCCAACTTCAAAGGCGCAAAATGCTTTCACCGGTGTTAAGAGGTGTGCGTGGTGGAAACTCATTAAATTAAACAATGTCTTATTATTTGCGCCCACTGAATATTTACTGATTCGGGTTGTTACAATAATTATAATTATTTGGATGTTCAAATCGGTAGCATTTCGTGTTAACGACATTCGTGGGAAGGCACCAAAGAAATGCTCGTGCCAAATACCGTGTCCGTGACTGTAAATTTTCACGGAATAAGTCGTCGGCGATTATTCCAAAGAGTGCGGGCGATGAACATGCTTTCGAATGCCAAAAATGGAGGATGTAATGACTGAATGGTGCCGTCGAGCCGGTCCAAGCATTAAACATTTTTGGAAATGTAATCGATGTCTCGATATCTTGCGCCCTCGTCTTGAAATGTTATTTCTTAAATTCGAAGCCATATTTTCCTCAATTTCGACAATCAAGTTGTCTCCCAAATTAATTTGATTAAGGCGGCTTCTTCAGAGGGTTGACGAGGTTCATTAAAATACAGTAAGTGTATACACATTTGAATCAATTGACAACACTTATCAGTTAAACCAACATGCGATATCTCTAAAGAAGCTTTGTGTAAGTATGTCGGTTATAAAGCTTTCATAAATCCGAATAAACGTCTGAAAACCATGTCAAATCGCGTTTGAACCTTCCGCAGCGGAGTCGCCCACGCTTATTCCGCGTGCCATTACCTGCCTACTTGCAGCCTGGCTTTTAACTTAAATGTATTCTGCCATTGGCATCGTCGGTCGTTCGTTCGAATTTGAACTCTATAAATGTCAGTTTAGATACGATTCTATGGACATGGTGTTGATATTTTAAGCTAAAGTTTGCTTCGCAGAAATGTTCATTTTATATCATTATGTTGTAATGCAGGCATTTCACAACTACGCCTACTGTATCGACTACACCTACACTTAACAAATTGTTTTGGGAGATGTCTATTCTGCTGGACATAATGAATTATTCAAGGCGACTTTGCCTAACTCTTGAATTAAAATTAATCGATGAAGTCTAAATGATTGTATAACGAAATACCCACTTACAGTCACTATTTTAATGTGCGATGATTCTGATGATTATGCATTTATTTGCACAAACTGTATTACGAAATGTGAACTCAGGCGTTACACATATGCCTGTTGTCTTTGACGATGTTGCTAATTACGCGATAGGTACCTAACCTATTCTTCAGCTTTTGCTGCAAATCAAATATATTTAATAGCCTTTTATGTCCATGTGGCTTCATTAAAAAGGCAATGAACACAGTTAAATTAGTCGACGACGGAGTTCCTTGGATTATTGCCTTGTAAAAAAAACTTGCTTGTCTTGACTTGTTCCTGATCAGGTAAAAATAAGTTCAACGCAAAGGAATTTTAAGTTTTTATTCTTTAAACCAAATACAATAGCTTCTGTTCATTTTTCCTTTCATTGTGGCGTTTACAATAAAGTCCAAGCTGGGTTATGCACCCAAATTCGTGTAAAAATTTGCGTATTCTTGTTTCTAATCTCTTTAAACGGTCATGGCCGTTATCTTGATGTTAAAACATTGTTTCAGGTAGATTTAAGATGTTAAATGATGTTCTATCTACTCTATAGTATTTCTGCTTAGGTAACTACCTACCTTACTTCGATAGTATCGTAGGTGGGCGAATCTTACCTGTGGCTTTGTCGGCCTATCAATGTGTAGGAAGGTAGGTAGGTATAATTTTGTTTATCAGTTCGTTGTTATGATAACGCACTGATAGATTACACATGTTTTGCTTTGTCAGTTTATTTCTGATTTTAGAGGTGAGGACTTATGAGAAATGTGAATATGATTAAGCAATTAGCCTACAAAGTTAATTGTTTTTCTAAGAAATTATCTATTCTAAATACCTCTAAAGCCGTCTGTTCTACTTTTCTCATACTAGGTAGTAAAATGGAGCGATAAAAATATGTTAAATGTTAGCATAACTACCACAGTACTTTCTGCTACACGGAGGTAGTCAGTTCTGTGCATTCTAGTTTGTTATGACATAAAGCAATATAATCGACCATCATATCAAGCATTATCATTTATCAATATCACATTCAGCTGTGGAATAGCGCGTGATTCTCACCTGAGTTTGGTTGTGTTTGCAGGTCTGCCGCCATCAACATTCCATTCTTTTCAAAGATGGATTTCACATTTGCACAAGTTCCTTCAGAGTCAGCGGCAGAAGCCACGGCTAAGAAACAAGAAGCCAACAGTAAATACAGAATTTGACTCCGCATTCTCAATCCGAAAATCGATTTTTTGTTAGGCGACAGTTTATCACAACAACACTCTTTCACAGCCATGTTCGCGACGATTGAATGTATAAGTGTGAAACGAGATACACTTTTATAAACGGTTCATAAATTAAAGTACAAGTAAATGATTTTTAATTTAAACTTAAATTGCGGTACTATACACGCCATACGCACGACTCACGACGATTCAACTGCGAACCATGATGGTCGCAGCTCGACTGCTGGCCGACTGAAGTGAGCCGAAAGCGCCGGCCGGACTGGCAGCGCGGCGTCGGCATTGCCAGCCTTCTGATAAAAATCAAAATGTAAAGCCAAAAAGTGTTTGTTAAATCGAGCTTTCAACTTTTGTAGTTTTTATATATTTGTGCATATTTGAAAGACCATCTTCAATCCTTCTTCGAAATATAAAAATAATCACGGAGCAACACACACAAATCATATGGTTTTTATTTTACTGTAGCAATATTTTCAGTGAACCCTACGATTGGTTACACAGATGAACAATAAAACTGAGTTGGCCAATGGAAAACGACTATCACATGACATCTTTGTTATGATTGGTTCACTTTGGCAAAAATACTTGACATATTGACGAAAACGAGTGTCAAGTCGAATGTCACTCACACAAAATAGACAAGAGACGAAACTGACGAAATGTTATTCAATCAGTGAACGTACGCTCTGTGTTTTTTTAGTGTTTATAATTAAAACCATCTCTAAAAATAAGTGAAACTTGGGTGAATTAATGTACAGTAGTGTTTATTTATAAGGGTCGCAAAAATCAGTGTATATTCAGTTTATTATTGTAAATAATTTTACATAACCGGTCACCATGAGGATATATTTGTTAAAAAGTGTGTCGCGGGTGATAGGCGCGAGATGTTACTCTACACCGAATTATAAGAAAGTTACGCACTGTCTTTTTGACTTGGATGGACTGCTGCTTGGTGAGTTAACAGTTCGACCTCCGCAGATATAATCAATGTTATTGGTTCGCAAGGTTAAATACACGGTCATGCTTTTATATAATTAATAACAAACATTATGCATGTATTCTATTAAGCAGACCGTACCTAATTTGGGTTAAAATGTTTCGCAACAGTCAACCTCCAAACAGGTTCGAAAAAAGTTTCATGTCGTGAAATATGAAGTTACGAAACATTAAATCTGATGTATAATTAATTCATGAATATTTACTCGAGTCCTTCCAATTTTAAAAATTTGGTAGCTTATTTGCCAAAAATGAGATGATTTAATTTAAGAATCTGCAAAACTTGACTATTGTCTAACAAACTTTTATGGCACAACTAGTAGTATTCTACTAACACACTTATTTTTTATTGCTTAGCATTGTTGTCTAGCTTAATTATCTCAATGTTTATGTATGAATGTAATTTTTACAGCCTGGACGATAAATCAAATTCTAGTGTTTTTGTGTCTGTTTAAATCAATGTTTTCTATTAATTAATTAATTTTCTTGTTTTGCTTTTCACTTAACAAAAAATTTAAACTCAAGGAAAACCGTTTAGAATCACATTATTTTACTGTCTTAATACAAATTATAATTGAAAAATAAATTCATAAATGTGATGTCCTAAAATCAAATATCAAATAGAATAATCTATCATAATATAGTGTATCATAGATTTTCTCACAAAGTTTATAACTACTTAAACCTTTCTTTCAGATACGGAGCTAGTATACAAGAAAATGATAACACAGCTATGTGCGAACTATGGCCATAAATATACAGATGAGTTGATGATGAAAGTACTTGGCGGAACTGAGCAACGTCTTTCAGAGATTCTGTGCAAAGAACTGAAGTTACCATGTACTCCAACGGAGTTTAGAGATCAGTTGCTAGTGCTAGGAGATACTATGTTAGCTGGTGCACCTATATTAGATGGTATGTAAATAAATTATTCTTTACGTCCGGCACCACACGGTACCTCATTTCTTCCCGTGGGTGTCGTAAAAGGCGACTAAGGGACTTACTAGAGAATGGGCAGCAGCGTTCTCTATGCATTTTACCACCATACTACGATCGCCAACCCGCCTGCCAAGCGTGGCGATTATGGCAAAGTCTCTCAAATTGGGGGAGGCCTAAGTCCAGCAGTGGACGTCTTACGGCTGTAATGATGATGATGATGAAATAAATTAACTTTAATTATCTTGTTACTAGAAGGCCAACTGTCATAATTAAAAATGTTGCATTTATTTTTGACATCCTGTGGTCGGCTTGACATGTGGCCCTTAACAGATTTGTTGAGTCAAATTACTTGCCAGGAGAGAACTGTTCCTCCTGTTGAAGAAGCTGTCTCTAAAAACTGAATTAGGTCCCATATGTTTCATTTTTTGAGCCTTCTGATGGGTTGTCAGAAGCCAGAAAGTCTGACAGCCAGTCTTACCAAGAGTTATCATATTACCCACTAAGTATACCAGTATTTTACATGGAGCGACTGCCTATCTGACCTCTACAACCCAGTTGTAGAGGTCAGATAGGCAGTCGCTCCATGTAAAATACTGGTATACAGCTGCATCCGGTTAGACTGGAAGCTGACCCCAACATAGTTCGAAAAAGGCTAGGCAGATGATGATGATATTGCTTACCTTGTTTCGTCCTTATTATGAATAAGCTAATAGGTAAGAGAACAAGATATGAATAAGCTAATTACCTATTTTTGAAGAACTAACTAATAATATTCCTTGATTTATTTCCTTTCAATTATAAATTTTTCAACAAAATTTTTACATCAGAATTTATGTTGAATTCATAATTTTGTTAGTAGAATTGTTTTGTTCGAACACAACATTTCTGTTAACGAAATTCATAAGGTATTTTTATTACTTTCAACTAGCCAATTGTCTAATCTAAACTCTGATTAACTATTCAGAATAACTAAGAAACTGTGAATACAATGAATTTGTAATTGCAGGTAAATAAGATTTTTTATTGGCAATAAAACACGCTAGCATTGACTGTAAACATATATTTAGCATTCAGATGTGTGATCTGAATACTAAATACATGTTTTTCATCAATTTGACCTTTAATAATTTCGGAATTTTGAATCAAATCTGATACAAAATGTCTTTATTTCTGTATTAAAAATAATCTCATGCTGCGAAATGGGGTATTAAAACTTGCAGTTCGGGCTCCTTACGCACTTGAAACTCTACAGTTTTTTACAGAATATAAAATAAAAAAATCGATTTTCGTTCTTTAATATAGGTAATCCGATGTCAGAAGATTCACTTTTTGAAAGATTCAAATCGAATCAAAACTGAACATTAAATATGTATTTCGGCACTCTTCTTTCACTCGCCTACCTTAGGATCGAAACATGAAATGAAAGAAGCGGATGATCGTGTATTCCTATAGTACGTAGGTAGGTTTCGTGTTATGTGGAATTATTCAAAAATAAACCTTTACTCGCGAGAAGTGGTGATGGTGACCCAATTGGTAACGGCAGCGAGTTGTTAGTGTCAGTTTCGAACCCGCTTTTCTTTGTTTAAATTATTTCATCACCACAGATCTCTAAACGGTGATACGGAAAATATCGAGAGGACGAGAAAAGTGGCATATCCTAGAACCAAAAGTTCGAAAACATCTGATATCTCCGAACCTGCATTGGGCCCGCAAGGTGGATTACGGATTTACATTCAACTCCCTCGTCTCCATCTAACAGAAAAGCGGCCTTTGTCTTTGTGTCTTTGTCTCTGGCAGTTGGAACATTATAGGGCTGATTATGCTGAACCTTTACGCTTGTAAACCGTTAACTCGAGTGAATCTTATCGGCTTTCCTAGTGGAAGAAACACCTTTCTTTACGTGTACAAAGACAAGACAGCACAGCGCTTATTGAAAAATCCCAAAAATGCTGCCATAGTTTTGTATATTACTAATGCTAAAAATGATCATAGTAACAACACGTTAATTAATAATCAGCAGGTACAAAACAATGCGTTTCGCAATTTACGACGCTTGGCATAAATCCATGTTCGTTGATGCGGATAGTTCATGTCCAAGGTTAGGATATGCTAAATTAGAACGATCAACAAATGGCTTACATAATTCTTTTATAGTCTTCCTGTTCATCCTTCTAAATCCCGGCTTCTAAAGAAGCCAATTTCAATTTTTTTTTTACGTTTTTTACACGCTTTTATTAGCTTCACCTGTATGTTTGTAACCGACTCCTTGGGATTCGATTTTGACCCACTTCAAACGGTCAGATTTCATTTAAACTTTGTAGACTTATCGAGGACCGATGACAATACTATAATTTCATAAATTTGTGCCATTATCCTTGCCAGGGTTACCAGGACAGCAAAAAAAAACTGTCTTTGAAAACTAAGCTGACATACGTCACAAACTACACTGTACGTCTCAAAATTCAAAACACCCTTAAAATAGAAAATAAATAATAGTTTTAAAAAAAACTAAAAACACGCTTCCGCTTCCTTTTAAACTATTTTTGTAGATCAGTGTGAGGTTGTATGTTGATAAAATTATGATTCGCCACCGTAACAAAAATTACTTTATATAATTCTGTGGCCTGGTGCTAAAAGGGCCAAAGTATTTTTTTTTGTGAAACGAGATTGTAATGCCAGTTTATTGAAAAACTAAATAAGTACCTATTTTAATATTTTTTTGTAAATATTTTTTTTTTGTGCTTATAGGGCGTTAGTTTACCAACAATCTTTCAAAAGTTACTATGTAAAAAAGACCAATGTAGTGTGCGCTTTCATACAGATAAGTTAAAAAAAGAAATGATAAAAGGGCTGCAGTTTGGCCCTTTTAGCACCAGGCCACAGAACTATAATCATTAAACTCATCAATAAGACTCTCCGAATTTATTAAGTCCATTCCCTTTTTCATGAAATCAGCCAGACCAGTGTCTTGCTGAGTATTTCACGAAAAAACTTGAAAATTGCAAAAAACGTAAGAACATTTCTAATTCGCGGGCAACCAATTTTCTTTTAAAACTTCTTTACTCGAGTCGCTTTTTTATTTAGACCAAAACCCTTATTTATTAAGTTTTTTATGTCACTCCTGGGAGTAAATGAACTACCTTTCGCTAAGACAGTGGGACCCCCTACTTTAAATAGCATATTGTAAAACTTCTAGGACATTCAATAGTAAATAATAACAAGAATTTTATTATCTTTTGACAACACTGATAATAATATCTCTTGATTATTTACACTGCATTCAACAGGAGCTAGATAATGTTTTATGTACCTCCCGTTGAACGGACTTATGATAAAATATATCTTAAACTTACCTATATTTGTACCCGACTACGGGGAAACAAAAAGGTTGGTTATGATTTTTATCGGTATATATGAGGTATGTTCATCCGTTCCCTCGTAACTCCTAAACTCCTTATCATAATTTGAAAAAACTAAGTATATTTGGGAGCGTCTTGATCGTCCGCTGGTTATAAACTATGGGGCCCTCTAGGGGACAAAGTGATGAAATAAAAAGGATTTAGTTTTCTGAATGTTTGGTTATCTCCTTAATGTTGTTACATCAAACAAAACAAACGCATTTTGTAACAAATTAACGTGACCTATAAAATACGTAGGCCATGTGTTATTCTTATCAACTGCAGTTAATCAGATGTTGTACAACATCTCTCACTACGCACTGTTGTGACTCCGTATCATTGTACCTTTATTTTTTTTTATCGTGGAAAAATGCTCATGCATATTGCGCTACTAAGGGGAAATAGCGCAGTTATGTGGGACTCCAACCCACTAAAACTCCATGGTGTCCTCCTACACCGCTTCTGGCCGGAACACGGGAACGAAAAAACTCTTCCGCGAACCCGCCGCGGCTGTCCGTCGCCGGACCCACCTCTGGGGGATACCCCCATTCACGGCGCACATGAACACATAACACGCCGTTACCACCCCGGGGACCAATTGGCACATGGGCGCTAGACGACCTCTTGAATGGCACCCTTGGTCCCCCTGCGACGGGTCAAGAATGTGGCCTCGCCGCCTACCACTTTTCAGCCGCAGGGGATAGGGAGAGTGGCCAACGCTATACCAACACTCCTCCTCCCCTGCGACCCCACCGCGTTTGCCATCGGACGGTGGCGACCCCGTTCAGGCCGCGGAAGGTAGGTAGAGCGGCGCACCTCAATACCGGCACTCCTCTCCCGCCGCGGCCTCCAACCCTCAGCCGCGATGCCTCAGATACTACGACATCACGGCCCGCCTCAGTTGCGATGTCGACAAACGACACCGCAACCTACGTGTTGGCCGCTACGTCGTCGGCTTTGGGAGGTAAAGCCCTGACGAGCGGCCCCTCCTCGGGTTCCTCTTAGCTTCACCGTGAGTGTCCAAACCACGGCTACTGAGCCCCCCCCCGCCTCGTCAATGCGGGAACCCACCGCTCCCCTACCCCAGCTTCTAGAGTTTTCAAGCCAGTAACGATGTCAATTTCGCAGCTAAAGATTGCTTCTCTTCATTGATTTTATTTACGCCTTTTGTCTTGCCAAATCCGATCGAACTGGAAGACAACAGAGCTGCTAAACAGGTTTCCTAAAACATCATCTTCTGCCTAGCCTTTTACCCAAAGAGAATAAAACCACTAGAGAGCGTATAGGCCGATTTCTGCTTAGCACACGACTCACCACTGCGGGCCGGGGGACGAGGAAGAACGTGCGGCTGCAATTGGTCAATTCAAGGTCAAGTTGCGTAGGTATGCCCATCGTAGGTCTGCTCTACTTCATTAAGGGAAAATAGTCGATATCGATAAAATGGATTTTAAAATTGTGATAAATACTTAATTAAAGTCAAAGAAATCATATTTAATCAAAATCAATCACTAATAAAATGAAAACTAGAGAATCCAAGAATAAAACTTTCGCCACTGTCATATTCGACGAAATAGCAATCAGAAACGGTGTCGAATATCATCCCCAAGGCAGAAGGTACTATGGCCACGGTAGTTTTGGCGCCAGTTTACAAACGGATTGTCAAGACGAAGCTAAAGAAGCCACAGTATTTCAATTGAATAAAATTTTCATTCATTTTAATTTAAATTTTCGATAAAGACTTTCAGCTATTAAAGGAAACAGCACTAATTTTTACGATAAAAATACAAAGTGAAAGTAAGGGATAGATGCATTAGAATTGTCTAATGAAAGAACGAGACTTTTCCAAAAGACATCAACGCGGGACTCACACAGTGTGCTGGTTTACCCAACCACCATTTTAAATAGACCCCTACGGTGGATCATAATCTGATTAAATCACAATAATTTTTCGTACTGTTTATTTACTGATGAAAAGTTATGCGATCATTTTTGTAACTAGAAGTCTTGGAATGTTTCTCACACCACTTCACCGCGCATGAAGGTATTTTGATGCGTTATAATTGCAGATTTAGTTATATTATTTGCAATAATTTAGCGTGCACAGAGGTCTAACAATTGGTCACAACTAAAATGGCTACTTGAACCGCAGCCTATGCATAGGCGACAAAATACTAACAGTTTTCGAGCGTCGGGGCACTGTATGCGCAGTCAAGTGGTTATATAGTCTTTGCTTTTACCCAACGATGTTGGGGTTAGCTTCCAGTCTAGACAGATGCAGCTGAGTACTTTTACATGAAGCAACTACCTATCTGCCCTCCACAAACCAGTTACTGGGGAATATGATACCCCTGGATAAGAGAGGCGGTTAGATTTTCGGGCTTCTGACGCCCCTAAAGACTGTCAAAGATCTACGAATGACAAGAAGCAGGCTTCTTAAAACACCAAACATTAATCCTCCAAATCTTCCATTTCAGGTGCAGAAAGGTTAATACGTCACCTACACAAAACAAAAGTGCCCTTCGCTTTAGCAACTTCTTCAAGTGCTCGATCCGTCGAGACGAAAATATCACAATACAAGGAATTGTTCTCATACTTCCATCATATGGTCATGGGCAGCACCGACAAGGAGGTCAAATTTGGGAAACCACATCCTGATATATTCTTGGTGACGGCTTCACGGTTTCCTGATAAGCCGCATCCTTCTAAGGTAAGATGTTGGTTTGGGTTATTTTAATGTTAATTTTCACTTCGGATTTGGAATCTCGAATCGTTTCGAAATTCTGTCGGAGTATCGGACTCTACCAAATTAGTTTTGTGCAAACAAAAACAGAGGATTCTTATGTTTCTTTCTCCATACTAAAATTAATAGGTATAGTATTAGGACTGTCATCAGTAAGGACTTGTTATGGAAGAAGAACTATCCAGTTACCGAAAGAATTGTGAAATTCTTCATCAGTGAAAATTTAGGTTAAAGTTTGGCTAACCAAAAATAAGCCACTACTCACAGTATTTACTCGATAGATCGAACTACAATTAGTTAAGTTTCTCATATTTAAGTGAACTTTGTATGTTCTGCCAAGAACTTCAAGAAAATAGTGCCATTTGGCCTAAAACCAACCTAAAGTTATCTTGGACTCGACTCACGGTGAAAGAACACAAGAATAAATATGGACTGCATGAACTGAAACCGCCAACATATTGTGGCAAACACTATGATAACCTAATGCTCGCCTTTGCCACACAGTAGACGAATTTCGGGCTGAAATAAAACTTGACCAAATTAATTGGCGTTATTATATTATGAGCTGGTACAGTCCAATTCCCATATTCGACACTAATTGAGAGCTTGAATGACGTAAATCGACTAATAACGTGACGTTAATCCGGAGTAGGTAATCGGCATCGAAGCCAGAATAAATGTCATTACGTAAGAAATAACTTACCTAGGAATAATGTTCACAACATCGCAACTGTTTTTAGTTGCTTTTGAAGTCGGGAATCGCGTTTGTTTCGTAATAGTATGCCGTCGTATCATGGGCGATTTTTTTGCAGACTGAGGAACAATAGCCGTACGTGTTGATCGATTAGGTTACTCTACGCTTGCCGCGGTTGGATCGGATGGGTGGCTGTTATTCGTGGTTGGACAGTTGTTACGGGTCGTCAGAAGCCCGAAAGTCAGACAACAAAAAGTTAAGTATTACCCAGTAACTGCGTTGTGGAGGTCAGATAGGCAGTCACTCCATTTAAAATACTGGTATCCAGCTACATGCAGTTAGACTGGAAGCCGACCGAAACCTTAGCACCGAAATTTGAAAATCTAGTGCGCGATAAAAATCATTGCTTTAATAAACCGCTCGTGCGTACCAAAGCTCACGTTTACCGAAGCCATCGCCCACAAAAACCAAAATATCCCGTATCCTCAATTGAACTACTTTTAGCATGTGAAAATTGCAACTGGCGTGGGTGGCAACTCGCTAGACTAATGCATGAATTTTTCGTTTAGTCGGCATTGAAAACCACGTTAAAACCCCGATTGAACTATGTATGTAGGTAATACATTTTTGTCTCTAGTCAGTTATTCCATAAACTGCATGCAATAGACTCGGTAAGTCGGTAGTTAGTATCGTGTAAATGTAAAATTTTGTAGGTTGATAAATAATTATTACATCAAATGCTAATCTTAGCTATGCTGTTAGCATCGCATGGTGAAAACGTGCGGTGCGAATTAGAACCATTAATCACTCCGACTTTTTTGAGTTCAAGACGAAATTGCAACATGGAATTTTCAAGTTGTAGCAAATATTTTTAGTTAGTTTTCTGTTCTTTGCAATAGGGATTTATTGGTGCCTTTATTTCAACATCATTAATATTTGTTTGGTAAAAACGTCTTTGAAATTTTACCCGACTCACAGCCTGAGTCTAGTTCACAGGACATGTCACATCCGTGTAAGCATAATCAGACTATAGGTATCATTTAGTATCTCGATGACATGATGTTGGGCGTAATCCAACACGTGGGCCTAGTGCGGCTTTATGGATGTCAGGTAGGTAGGTGTTTCTAAATTTTTCGTTCTAAGACATGTCCTTATGGTGTTTTCCTTCAACCTTTTGAGACCAGTGATGATGAAATAATTCACACAAATTCAATCGGCTATCTGGGTCTGTTTTACGACCTACAACTCGTAACTCTGCTGCTTTATATTTGAATGTTTGTTTGAATAATCTAACTATACCTTTTTACCTTTCCAGTGCCTAGTATTCGAAGACTCCCCGCACGGCGTGACAGCTGGCCTGAAGGCAGGCATGCAAACAGTCATGGTGCCCGACCCACACACAGACAAGAAACTGACCACACATGCGACCATCGTCCTACGCTCCTTAGCAGATTTCAAACCGGAACTGTTCGGACTACCCCCGTTCCAGTGACGGTAGTTTGAAATTGTTTTGAAAAATCAGTGTGCTGATATTTTTTGTGATAGTTCTCTGTTTGTAGTATGTGGAGAATGGAATTGTTATTTTAAATTGGCCAAGTGTAGATCGTTTTGCCCTCAAAAATATTGTAAACCACAAACCAGTAACAGTAACTTCCAGTGGCGTGCAGTCCATATAGGCAAAAAGACACTGCAGACCCTAGGGTCTAGACCCTAGATAAGGACTAGTTACTAATATTTCAAAAATAAAAGAATTATACTAACAGTAAGTAATAAAACCATTCAAAAAGTTTAAACGCCTAATGTAAATATAATAGCAACGTTCATACCGTTCTTTTTACTACGGCAACGCATTCATAACAGATCGAAACGTAAGCAGGCAGCGAACGATCGTGTCTTTATTTCATTCATAAATGTACGCATGTAGTGGTAATTTCTTCTACATTTTCGTGTCTATACATTGCACACATAAAGCGAAGTCCTGCCGCAGGATAACCAATCACAGGCGTCTCTGCGCCATTCAATATTGGCGCATGGACGCCTGTGATTGGTGAGTATTATCACAGCGCGCTGTGAGTATTATGCGATCAAGTTGAATATGTACGTAGCCTCAGCAACATTACGATTCGCAATGATGCAATTTTATTTGTCAACGTTTTAGTTATCAAAATTTAGAAATTGTTTGTTTACGAAAGGATCCATATTGATTTCGTACATGTGAAGCGCGCTGTTTTATGTTTTAATTTTGATTGAGTTTTCTTGTGATTAATTCATTTACAAACGTTAATATTAGGTAGATTTGTTGCTTATTTCAATTAGTTTTTTGAATTGTTTTAATTTTTACTTACTACGCTGTTTGTTTGTTTTTTCAAAATGTTGTTCGATTGTGAGGTTTGTGTTGAAAATGTGTGTTTGTTAAAAAGTGTATCTAAATGGAAATGTGTACCTGAGTAACGAGAATTATAACCCAGCAAAGAGGTAATGCAACTCGTAAGTTTCATAGTAATAATTAAGCAACTAAAACCGGCTATGTTGTTGTTTACACACATTAAAATATTTTTTTTCCTTGCTAGTTTAGTAGTTCGAGTACAGTGTGGAATTGTTCGGGATTTGCAGATTTACATGATTACTATCCCACGGCTTGCTCAAAGATTTTGGTAATCGTATTGAGAGAAGTATTACGAAGAAGTTTTTCATTAAAACGGATTCTTACGTACCTATTTAACAAACACACAAAGTCAACAACAAGTACCTACACATCTTTCTGTGCTTTCGACGGAAAAAGAATTATTGGTCGAATGAAGACGCATACCAACTTTTTATGACGATGGTTCAAAATCATATTTAAAAAAAGGTAGGCGCGTTTATGTCATTTATAAATGAGTTTGTTTACTTTATTATTTTTGCTGTTACCCGTACTAAATTTACCTATTAAATATATTTACATATACGAATCACATGAAGGGCCTTTTTCAACTATCACAAACCTGGATCAGATATTTGAGGTGGCCGAAATCATTTATTAGCATTATCAGGAAATCGCCATTTCAAACTTTTAAACCACCTAGTGAGTTTTTCTTCACTAACTTGAGCAATTACGAAAGACGTTTTTTTTTTTGAACTGCCTACCCGATCATAAAACCCTGTGCACGCCACTGGTAACTTCACAAGTATAAAGCATCATGTGCCTTGTTCCAAAAACATGTTTTAGCTCCTTTAAAATACTCTAATTTTGGGCTTCTAACCAGTCATACCCTTATGAGCCCATCATAAATTTAGCAAACCATATTGTGAATTTTTCTCCTCCACAAAAATAATACGTAAATCTATTGACAATCCCAAATAATAAATGTTTATTAAATGGATATTATTATTTTTATATAAATTAAATTAACTACCATATCTGTACTGGATGTTTAGAAAATGTGTATTAGGTAGGTATGTGTAATAAAAGTACAAAAATAAAACCCAAGTAATAGGAAATGTCATCTGAATGTGTTGTAAATAATATACCAGGAACATTATGTAAGTGGTACTTATTAAATAATAAGAGAAAAAGAATTTCATGTATCATAAAATAATTCATATTGATTTATAAGTGTTACCAGAGATGACCTAATCCTTTCTAGTGTCACAGTGTGTACAGATCATACTAGAAACAGATGTTGCCACCCCTAAATAGTTGTAAGCAAGCAGTGTAGCCATTTCCCAACTGTTGGGGTCCGCTTCCAGTCTGACTGGATCCAGTTTCATGGATTGCCTACCTATCTGACTGACCTCCACAACCCAGTTACTGGTCATACCTCAGAGTAAGACAGTGTAGGAATCTACAGGAAACAGGTACAGGAATCTAACAAAGTTAAAATTACTTTGTTAAAATTAGAATTAAATTGCTTTGAAAAAAAAAAAGTTGTCATAGCCACAAACATAGCCATATAATTAAATCAGGGTGAAAATATTGCAGGAATATTAACTAATAAATAGTGCAATTATTGTAACATAGACGCCATTTACCTTTAATATTGTTATTATATACACAGTCTGGTAGTTGTAGATGGATTGTAAGCAATAAATTGTTTGTTTAAGAATTATTTATTTTATTTATTGACAGACAGTAACAGAGTGTTGGTCTTCTCAGCAATAACTCTTTTCGGTGTTTACATACATAGTCACGCCTTCTTCCAATGAGGGTAGGCAGAAACTACAGAATGCTACGATCCTTACATACTCCTTTTGTTTTGTTTACATTCATACATACATCAGCGGGTTAATTGCCAAACACACCAAAGGTAGGAATGGCTTTCATTTTGACAATTTTTTTCAAACTTGTGAAGCTACAAAATGATTCAGATTGTGAATTATTGTAACGCAATTAGGTTGACACACACTCTTGACTTTTCTTTCTTAAGGTAATTTATTTTTATAGTTCATCTAGGAAAAAGAAAATAAGACCTCATTTGCTATTGACTAATAATTTTTTAATTTATAACATAAACAAAGAAATATATTAACCATAATTTACTTTACTAATTGTTTGACGGCTGAAAGAACATTGTCAGCAGATTGGTCGGTTAGCGACACGCTGCGTTCTACTCCCTTTTCTGAAAATATAAGACAAATATTTTGAAAAAGAAACCACATTTTAAATAGTATGATAGCCGATTATACTCAAAGAATTACTAGAACTGTAAAATACCCATTACTATGCTGATGATAAGTGAGTACTGATTGATGGGCAGAAATGGTGTTATTTGTACCTGAACAGAAAGTGTAATGAGTTCTATATTAAATTAAAATGAAACTAAAATTAACATGAAACAAATACACAGTAATTAATATTCTATCTAAGTCCTTTTTTAACATATATAATTCTTAGATATACCTATTTATGGAAATTCAAATCAAGATCATATTTTTACGAGATCATTACATTTTATTTACTGTCCTACTAAACCGTATTATTGTTTAAGTACTTCATCGTGCCAATCCCTGGATCATACTCAGTACTTGTTCTGGAGACATATCGGTTAGTGGCGTACATGCTTCACGTCCTTTTGCTAGAATTATTCATTCAAATTAATATGGTGAGCTTTTTGTCACTAGTAACTCAGACATGATCTGCCTATAATGAGCCAACTGCGGGTTGGTAGTGTGTGACACATGTCTTTGATTTATTCCTTCAGCAGTTTGGGAGCAATAGTGATGAAATAATTATTTTATACAAAATAAAGTGCCTGTCAGGGGTCAAACAAAAAAAAAAAAAAAAAAAACGGGGTTAAACATACAACTCTTTAGTTGCAGCTGTTTCCACTAGGCCACAACAGTTTTCAATTACATATTTATGAGGTACATACGGTTGACTGTACCCAGAACCTGCAGTAAATAATAAAATTGGATGTCTAATTAAATTACTGATTTATATATTGATTGTTTTAATATTAGCTGAATAGTTGGTAGACCAAACAACAACCTAAGTAAAAATAAACTTGTTTTGCTTTGTAAAAAAACTTAATATTGGAATTCCAACAATAAGATATAGGGAACAGGTACTGGGCGATAGTGTCCACAAGAGGGCATTTGAATCTTTCTTCTTTAAATCACGCTTGGCACCTACCAAGCGTGGTTTGAAGAACGGCAGCGATCGCCAACAGCCTTGTTGACGATCGCTCATTGCAGTATGGCGGTAAAATGCAGAGAATGTTGCTGCGCATTCTCTAGAGTCCCTTAGTCGCCTTTTACGACACCCATGGGAAGAAATTCGATGGTGCTATTCTTTACGTCCGGCACAACACGTATTCACGACTTCATCGATATAAATATGTGTAATTCAATGATTGAATCAATCTTATCAAATTTCGAAGCAGGAGTACGTACCATAGCGAGCCCAGACACGCGGTTGTACGCCAGCGCACTCACGAATTAAAATTGGGAATCCAGGGTTCTCCTTTTTAATTGATACATAGTACTTTTGAATGAAATTCCTGAAAAAAAGACAATATTTTTACTAACAAGATTGAGGTTATTAAACTGTTTATGTAATCAAAATTCTTACCTCACGCCCTCAGATTGTTTGCCCGTCTGGCACAAATGAATCCTCAATTCCCTGAGGGTACCACCTAAGCGGACAGACATTTTTACAGAGTAATATAAATTAAAAACTACGATTTACACAAAATTCTACTTTTTTATAAACGTCAAAGTGACAGTAGAGATGTGCCCCTCACTCATGAGGTGCCTCGTTTGAGGTACTCGTGATTGCAGATTGAAAGAGTTACTCGAATTTCAACATTGAACCACCTCATTCGTTCACGCGTCCTCACTTAAAAATTGACGCGAATACTCGTAGAGTTTCTGTCATGTCTATGTAGTCTGTGGTTTCTGTGCGAGGCGTTGGCGAGGCGAGAGCGAGAATGAGTATTGAGGTATTGAGAGAATGAGTGAGCGAATGAACCGACTTATTTCTTGTACAGAATTTATAGAATGATTGAAGAATTTTGGTATGTAGGTATACAATGAAATAATGATGTTTGGTATGTGTGTGATAAGTACTGATGTTTTGTAGAGTTTTATTTAGATTGTCAAGAGATACAAAGAAATATGTGAAATGAGTTGCAGGGTAAATAAAAGACACGAAGCAAATAAAATAAAACTGAGTGTATTCATTGAGATCAAGTGTCATTGAATCGTTTATTTTGGCCGTTTAAAATTATGAGCGAAAGAAAAGTATGCGTGAGGGAGATGTCATAATCGGAATCGTGACTTTGTGAGTCGTGAGTACTTTACGAGTCGACGCTCCCCTCCGCCCCGCTGCCTCGGACTGTCGGCTGAATTCGGCTGAGTTCGGGTCGGGCTCGACTCGTGAGGTGAATACGCCGACAGACGACTCCTCACCTCAAATGAGGGGTACCTCGTGAGTACCTCGCGAGGTAAAATGAGGTACTCCCTCAATCTCATTTTAAAATGACGAGTTACCCATCACTAAGTGACAGTGAGTTGACAGTTGCAGAAACATTCCATTCTACCTTAGCTGCTAAAATCGATAGATTTCTAAACAGCCAATATTTATACCTTTTCCATGAAGCTTTTATGTGATATTTTATTTATTTATTTACTCAAAACAAAGGATTATAGTACATGTTAGAATTACAGTTATACAAAATAAGAACTATTTATACAAACGTGTGGGTGAGCACTGCTCTCTTAGCTAGGTTATGAATACCTGTGTTAAGGACAAGCAGTCCGGTCCCCTAAGGTACAATGTCGTAAAGTTATTATGTATCGTGCTTTTGATGTTATTGTACAATTTCAGAGAATTAAGTTTAAGTTTAGAAACGTTTTATTAAATAAAAATAAAATAATTTAGGAAAAATATGTGTGTGTGTGTGTGTGTGTGATTGGGTGTGGTGTGCTAATATCATGTGTGGTGTGTGTGTTTCAGTGCGTGGTGTGTGTGTGTGTGAGTGTGTGTGTGCCTTTGAGCTTATCCATGCTCACCACCTATTTTAAGATTTGTTCAGTTTCGATCATATGACTTATTTTGGAGGTACGATTGTACAATCTTTTTGCATTTGTGATACGGTACACCGTAGATTTGACATTCTTCGTTTATTTTGTTATACAAAAACGGACCAAGAAAATGAAAGAATCTCGTGACAAAAGTTGAGCGTACACGCGGCAGGGTGCATATCCTATCTTTTCGGCGTTTACTACGTTTTTTATTTTCTAGTATCGGTATGGAGTGTTGCGTGTTGCAGGATGACTGTATGACGTATGTAGTATAAAATATTGCCGAACATTTAGCACTTTGCAGTCACTGTATAGTTGATCTGTTGGAAACATAATAGGATGAAAAGTAGCCACTTTTAATATGGCCCTGTGTGCTACTTCTAGCGGCTTGAGAGTAGTTTTTGCTGCGCCACCCCAACAAGAAATACAATATGTAATGAATTAATGATGGATAGACAAAGTGCGAAATAGACATTACGTATAACAGAGGGATTAGCAATACACCGAAGAGTTTTAAATATGTATATCAGTTTGCGAACCCGTCCAGTTAGCAGACCGATATGAGACTTAAAATTGAGATTCCTATCTATGACTACTCCCAGGTATCTGATGCTTTCAACAGAGGTTAAAAGTGGACATTGGCAGTTTGAGCCCTGTATTTGTGAATGACAAATGTGAGCTTTGATCGTCATTGGAGTCTGTGGTTGAGAGACC
Organism: Aporophyla nigra; assembly: GCA_947507805.1. Classification (NCBI taxonomy): domain Eukaryota; kingdom Metazoa; phylum Arthropoda; class Insecta; order Lepidoptera; family Noctuidae; genus Aporophyla; species Aporophyla nigra. Next base: position 23,497,187 of record OX382294.1, read on the forward strand.
GAGCTATTAGAATAGGTCAGAAATTTGGTTTTAGAGGTATTAAGGGTTAGAGTGTGGAAATTAAGCCAATTTAGCGCCACGTCGCGTCGAAGCCAAGCTGAGCTTGATGCTCTAGTTGAGACTAGGAATTCGCGATGAAGGTTATTGCTGTGTCATCTGCAAACGATATTACCTTGGCATTACAGATATTAAGATTACACAAGTCATTGATAAAGATTAAGAAAAGAGTGGGGCCCAAAACGCTTCCTTGTGGTACTCCATAGTGCAACGTTTCCCAACCTTTTTCAGCCACGGACCCCTAGGAAATCAAGCACAGTTTTCACGGACCCCCTTAACAAAATAAACAACAAAAAAGATCGGATTAGGTATTTATTTTAGTTATTACAGATACAATATAGGTACTCATAACTGTTTAGTACAAAAATATGAAAAAAAATTATGTGGAGGTTGGTGTTAATTTTTTGCAACTAAATCAGTGATATTCGGGTTGATGTTGCTACTAAGTTGTAATCTCAAATCAGATTCTACTTGTTATCGGTTTCTGTATTTGTTTTTTATATATATCTACAAGAGTACAGAATGCCTTTTCACATAGGTATGTGGTTGAAAAAACCGCACGACGGCGCACGTTCGCCGCGCTAAGTAAGCGTAACGATTACGAGACATTAGCATTAAGGCTAGGTGATTCGACACTCATACACACAGAACAGATAAAGAGGTTAGAAAGGAAATAGTTCCTGATTTGTATTAGAACGCGTGTCGCCGCTTGTCTCCCACTCTTTAATTCCACTACAAGCAAAGGTCCCGAACGTACGCGAATTACGCACACTAATAAATTACACACACTTAGATCGCGAGCTTGCTATTGATTGTCACACTAACGCAAACACTGTACTTGACGTGCACTCACACACACGAAAAGCAATTTATTTCTCATACATGTTACGGTGAACAAAAAGTCGATAATCGATATCGATAAAATTACTGTAATTCTTAAAATTTTTGTTATTTAAGTTTTGCAATTTTTTGCTATAATATCGGGAGAGGGACGGGGTTGGAATAGTGTGGACATTCTAAATACATAATAATAGGTCTTTACCTATGAAATTGCCGTTTTGTATGAAAAAAATTAAACGAATTTTTTTCATGTACAGTAGAGTCCGTTTAGTACGACTTCACATGTAACGACCAACCGTTTTTAGCGACGTAAGTATAGGCGCGTGTTTGGTTTTAATACAAGCCACTATGAAAGTACATCCGTTTATTACGACTCCGCTTACAGTGACCGACCGCTTTTAACGACGGAATTTCACACAAAATTGTCCGGTTACAACGACGACGAGCGTTGACGTGTTTACAAATAAATCGTAGGTAAGAAACTATCTCCGCCCCGCGCTTCCCCCTTGCCTGCACGTCGCTGATTCGAATGCGACTGTTTAGTTTACGGCGTTAATTTGCGGGTGATGCGTGATTTCGCGTACAAGAATGACTTCTATAAAACGAAAAAGTTTCTCTGTTGAAGAAAAAAGTATCATTATTATTATAGATTATATGTACATTATGTGAAATAAATAAAAATTTTGATTCAGTTTTATTTTTTCTCTTGGTCACGTAAATATTATTAAATACATAATGTATGTATGTCTATATATGAATGTGATTCGAATAAATATCAAAAATTGTCATTTCGTTTAGTACGACCTCCGGTTAGTACGACGTAATATCACCGGTCCCTTCACCGTCGTTATAACCGGATTCTACTGTATTTTTATTTGTATTAATCGAAATATTCACCCATGCAATCAATGGATCTTTGCCAACGCAGTGGCAGTTTATTGAAGCCCTTCTTAAAAAAATCAGCTGGACAGGAGGCAACAAATTCTTCAAAGGCATTTTGTACTGCCTCTCGGGTATTGAATTTTTTTCCCGCCAAGAAGTTATCCAAATTCTGGAAAAAGTAGTAGTCTGTAGGCGCAAAGTCTGGTGAGTAGGGCGGATGACGGAGAGCTTCCAACCCCAGTTCTTGCAACTTGGAGACCGTCTGCTGTGCAGTATGAGGTCGCGCGTTATCGTGCAGAAGCAGCGGAGACGAGCGATTGACCAATGCTGGTTGGAGATGTGCCAGCTTCTCCATCATTGAGTTCAGTTCTTCACAGTACACATCTGCAGTAATGCTCACCCCATTTGGTAAGAAGCTGTGATGAATCACACCGGCGCTAGACCACCAGACAGTGACCATCACTTTTCTAGGGGTAAGTTTTCGTTTAGGGCATTGTTTAGGTGCTGAACCAGGATCCAACCAACTTGCTGAGCGCTTGCGGTTATCAAAGAGAATCCATTTGTTGAAAATTGTGCTACATTTAGTAGGTATCCATTGTATTCTACCGGTTGCCTCAATCCACAATTTCCTTATATCTGGATCTGTTGGAAACCTAATAATAAAATATATGTTTTCATTATAAACAGCTAACCTCAAACCAAATTTTAGACGAAAACCCCACTCAGAAACTATATTGATAACCACAATTAACAATAATTGGTGTTAATTAACAAAGGTATTTTAATTCCAATATTACTGATAATAATCAATTGAATACATTCGTAATATCGACAGTGTTTACAACTTGGTGCAACACTATCGATACGCATGGAATTTCGCGGAATTCAAGCATTGGCTCGGCACACGCGACTCTCGCAATGATCGCAATACATCGCGCGATCACTCGCGTAGTACAAGATGGTACCCATCCGTTGCAAGCAATGTATAATTTTGCATCTTTTTTTCGATTGTGTCGTTTTGTCTACAAACTACATAATACAATTGTAATAATTACAAATAACACTCGTATTATAAGGTTTTAGGACTTACCGGTGAAAAGAAATCCCTTCTCGGGCTACACTACACATCTGGCTTCTTTTCCGACACGTTATGATAGCGCAAGACGGCATAATTATTATTTTTTCGCGGAGCTTCGTACGTTGTCACAATATGAGCGCGACTGTTGGCCGGTGACGCTAATTTCGGTCGACATATGAGCGTTCACAATATGAGCGGCGCGCGCGCCCCGCCCACAAGGCCCTTCTAACCTCTTTATCTGTTCTGTGCTCATACAGATTTGAGGGGGTGAGGTGCGTGGAAATCCACGGGGCGCCTCCCGCGCGTCCTTCTTGTCGAACACGATAGCGCGCCAAAAGTTCGGGCAGCGTGGCGGCGGCGGGCGTAGCACAGACAGGTCATAGTGTAGCGACATCAGTATGTCCACAGTATTAGAAACCACAGAAGAAACGATAATACAAGACTAATATTATAATTGCGACAGTTTGTGAGTATGGATGTATGGAAGTACGCGGATGGCTGTTTGTTATTCTTTCACGCAAAAACTACTAAACGTATTTGGATTAAATTTAGCTTGCAGATAGTTTATAACCGTTACCGTTACCGTTACGTTTATTTTTATATTTTAGCTTTATGTATTTATTTAAGTATATGTTAATTTCTTGCATTATATATGTATAAGTATATTTTAGTTTAAGACTTCACATATTCATATCTCTCTTCTTGTTTTCACACACTATTGTCTACATTTCTTTTTCATTTCTCCTTTCGCAGGTCTGCTGGAAGAAATTTCTTAAGAAATAAGCAGTACCTTTGTACTCAATTGTTTTAATATGTCTTATCACTCTGTTTTTTTACTGTGTGTACATAAATAATAAAATAAATAAATAAATAAATAACCTGGACTAATATTATAAATGCGAAAGTTTGTGAGTATAAATGGATGTTTGTTACTCTTTCACGCAAAAACGAATGAACGGATTTGGATGAAATTTAGCACGCAGATAGTTTATAACCTGGAATAATACAAAACACACAAATAACTTACTTACACAAAAGACTTAGTCACACAAAAAACAAAAAAAAAAAAATATAATTGCGAAAGTTTGTGAGTATGGATGTATGGATGGATGTTTGTTACTCTGTCACGCAAAAACTACTGAACGCATTTGGATGAGCACGCAGATAGTTTATAACCTGGACTAACATTATAATTGCGAAAGTTTGTGAGTGTGGATGTATGGATGGATGTTTGTTACTCTGTCACGGAAAAACTACTGAACGCATTTGAATGAAAAAAAAAAAAACTTTAGAGGTGTCAAGGGACACCCGAATGGAACGAAGTTCCTTTCCAGGATTCATAATTGTTATAATTTTTTTATTACCTATTTATTCTGTACAAAAAACCTGTATACACTCAACAAAAATATTCTCTCTCTCTCTCCCTCTCTCTCTCTCTACTCACAACAAAAAAAAACAACAACATACAAACAAATACAAACAACAAAATATATACGGTCGAATTGAGAAATCTCGTCCTTTTTTTGAAGTCGGTTAAAAAGTGTCGTTATAACTTTTCGTGAGATTTTTTTCCGTCTAGCCCCCTTTCACAATGCGCGATAAGGAACTTCGTTCCAATTAGCAAGCAGATAGTTTATAACGTGGACTAATATTATTATGAAAGTTTGTGAGTATGGGTGTATGGAAGTATGGATGGATGTATGTTACTCTTTCACGCAAAACTACTGAACAGATTTGGATGAAATTTTGCACCAAGATAGTTTATAATCTGGATTATCACATTGGGTCCCTTTTACCCCGGTAGTACGTTGCCGCGGAATAATTTTCGACCTCTTTCTATTCACGCCTACCAAGATACTCATCAAGACGAATCAAACGAGCCCAAATTTGATGGGGTTACGTCGTTTAATTACGGAGTTACTATAGCCACCTTCAAGCTCCATCATCAGACCCTGGTTACCATATAGTATCAAAGTACTCGTCAAGACGAATCAAACGAGCCCAAACTCGATGGGGTTGCGTCGTTTAATTACGGAGTTCCTATGGCCCCTTCCAACTCCATCATCAGACCCTGGTTACCATATAGTATCAAAGTACTCGTCAAGACGAATCAAACGAGCCCAATCTCGATGGGGCGGCGTCGTTTAATTACAGAGATCCTATGGACAACTTCCAGCTCCATCATCAGATCAGCTCTATGTCATAATAATATTGCATTGGATTGCAACATTGTTTTTAAAGTTTTACAAATATTTACACAATGAGAACCACACAAAACAAAAGCTTAACCAACTATGGTCTAAATAAATTCTTGAAAACAATATTTATTTACAATTTATTTTGTTTTCTCTTATTATTACTTACGCAGCAGAAAGGAAGCGCGCGCGCAAAAATTTGTCACAGGTCTCACCTCGATAACGTCTCGCAGGACACTGGCAAGTAGTGGCAAGCGACGCGCCGATCAGAAATCACTTGAACGATCGATATTTTTTTTTAGAAATAAAATGAGAAAAATTGATCGGGTTCAATCGATTCTAAAATAAATTACCTATACATTGATACTAATTATAAAAAAATAGGAGTATTAGTACTTCTTTAAAATGAAATTAGGCTTGTTAAAAAACTGCAAATCGCAGTAAGTTCGGCTTTTTTTTCTATCGAGTAAATTTGATTGTATCGTGTTTTGATCGGGTACAAGCTAAGGAGAAAGAATGTATCTTAAATATATATTTTTTTCAGATTCTGGACGTAATAATTTGCCTATTAAAAACCAATTCTAAAACAGGTGAAAACGGTGCCACCCGGCCTTAATGTATGGTCCAGAGATGACACCGCGGACCCCCATACATATTCTCGCGGACCCCCAGGGGTCCGCGGACCACAGGTTGGGAAACACTGCTAGTGAATTGGAAGCTCATCGCTGTTATGGCCATCGATCCTAACTTTTTGCGAACGATTGGAGAGGTAACTTTGGAAAAGATCCAGTTGTAGCCCCCTGACGCCTATATACATATAATATATACTTACATGTAGGTACATGTCGGACATTATTTATTTTAATGTGTTTTCCGAGGTTCGGAGCAGTCTTGGTATGTAAAGATGATCACCCATCCACGGAAAATCCGTTGCAAGCGTAGCGTAACCTAATCAATCGTCCCGAGCGAGCTGTTATAATATAATATTTAGCCATAAATTGGACCACAGTTAAATTTTCGCAAGGGTAGGGTCTTTCCTTGACCAGTTTTACTCTTGTAAAACTGGTCAAGGCTGTCATTCAGTGGATCTTTTACAGCAGTAACGGATCGTCAGAAGGCCAAAAGTCTGATAAGCAGTTTTACCAATGGCTCCATGTAAAATACTGGTATTCAGCTGCATCCGGTTAGACTAAAAGCGGAACCTAACATAGTTGGGAAAAGCTAACCAGATGGTGATGAATTGCAGTCAGATTTTCGATTGGTAAGATAGCGAGACTCGACATAGGTAACATACAATATTGACATAAACAATATAGATAATAGAATAAAAACGGAGCATATCCTTTATAAACAGTTCCTGGGCAGAATTCAACTGCGCTCCCAGCAACCCGCTCACACTTTTTGAAAAACTATGTCTATGTTAATCACGTAGTGCGTCACCCGCAGAGAAAGATTATAAATGCTGCGTATCTTATTTATCGCCAAGTTGCAGTGGGTGATGCACTTGTCTGCCAAGGTTGAATTTAGGCGCCTGAGGGAATGGGCCCTGGCTTGTCCGCGCCAGGCGCGGTCCGAGGGGGTCATGTCCCCCCCCCCCCCCAAGTCAGTCATTGTGTCGAGACCCTGAACGATTTTCCTGTCTTACTAACTTAAAATTGTTCTCAGTTGAGCCACAGAGACTCCGATGGACATTTGCAAAAAGATTAAGAATATAAGCAACCAAGAGCAAAGGGACTGTCGCGATGTCGGCAGATACAACAAATAGTAGTATAAAAATGTCATAATTTGTAAATTAAACCACCCAACCTGTAAGATCTTCTCCCACCGAATATCGCTCATCGCGCCTAAAAAAAGTTTTTACTTCAAAAAGCTTGATATAAAATACTAGCATTTGCCAGCGGGTTTCGCCCTCGTGAAGGTCGGAAACAATCGCGCAGAAACGTACTATTGGGATAAAAAGTACCCTATGTGTTAAATCTAAGTTATAAACTCTGTTTATCAAATTTCATCCATACATACCCGTTCAGTAGTTTTTGCATGAAGTGTAACAAACATCCACACATCCTAACAAACTTTCACATTTAAAATATTAGTAGGGTAAAATCTAGAATGCACCCCACTCGTATGTAGGGTTAGGAAGGCTAAGTTTAAGGGCAGATTCCAAAACCTAAGCTGCTGTAAAATAAGTTTAAGTATTTCGGAATAACTCGACAAAACAAGTTCTCACACAACATCACGCCTTGTTTCCCCGAAGGGAAGGGCAGAGGTGTACCTTTTATTACATCTACATTTCGCCAGATATGTTTAAGTACTACCATGTAATAGGGGGCGATCCTATTGCCATCAACCGGGCACAAATCCAGGCGCCAGGCTGCTACTGAGAAATTCTACATGGAAAATCCCAATAAAACAAGTTCTATTTCTGTATAATGGTTAAAATAAAAAAATTGCAACCTACCTGGTGCTAAAATTTATCAGGCTCACTTTGCTCTCTCTTGTATGCTACATTCTCTTGATACTTGAGTTTTCCTTTTGGAACAATCAAAGAAAATTTAACTTATTTTTGTAGCTCGCTACACTCGCTCTTGCATTCATAATTCTCGTAGTTAGGGCTTTCCTGGCATAAATCGACAATATAACTTCTATCTCTGTTTAAAAATATATATTAAAACCGAACCCAAACCAGGCGGATTGTTATATTTTCGAACTCGCTTCGCTCGCTCTTGCATTCATATTTCTCACAGTTACCTGGGCTTTCCTGGCATAAATCGACAATGGTGTCGAACGCCTCGCCTTCACGTGCAAAAACAGTACTGCATTTTTTGTTTTCCTTTTCTTTTGCTTATATCTCGAAAATGGCGTGTCCTATCGCAAAAATAATGAAATTTTCGACCCCCTTTATTAGACCCCGCACATATAAATCTCAACACGTTGGTAATTTTTTTTTTTCTAACAAAATGTGAAAAATTTCATATGAAACACGTCCAGGCTGCCCCTTGCGCGCGCCTAGGTCTCTAAAAAAATTCATTGCGTAGCGCACTACACAAGTACTACCATGATGCGAAACCAAAAGAAAAAAAACCACGTTGAGTCGCGATTGTCAAATTCGATTTTAGCGTTGTCTCTTTTGCACAGCGAGACGAGAAGCTGCGTGCTAGTGTGACCGCACGTAGTGAAGTTCGCGATAACCCGACAATACAGCCGTTGCATGAAGTACACTGCGGGGCGAGCACCGTTTTTGTGATAGGTTTAAGTCACGCATTTTATCACGGTTTTTATTCCCAAACTTTGTGACTCAGGCCTATCCTAGCTACAGTAGGTCGTGCTGTTACCACTGAACGAGACACACTACAAGGTTTATTGTTTTCATCGTCTGTGGGCGTTTAGTGTCTCGCAGTGTTAAATCTTCAAGCCAGTATTTGTATTTTAAACTTCCGACTCATATAAAACTGATTTTAGATCCGAGTCTAAGAATTAAAGTAATAGTCGTAGAATGCCTATAGTTCTAGACTAGAACTATAGGCATTCTATGACTATTACTTTAGATATACAGGGTGTGGCGTAAGTAATGGTCCACCGTTCAGGATTCGATGAACCAGATAATTAACTATAACAATTAAAAAATTTAACCATTTATTACCCAAATCTTTTTTTTACAAAAAATGCTCTTGAACTTGACGGTGTGTTAAAAATGGGTGTGTAATGTATGATATAATAACAAATACTCTAATTTCACTTGAAATAACGTTCATATAATATAATTTACATATGCTATAAAATAATATAACCTAATTTCATATGACCTAATGTTTCATATGATATCATTTTCATTTAATATAAAACATTTAGTATAACGTTCATTTTATATAATTTTCAATATGTATAATATTCTTTTTATATAACATTCATTTGACCTAATGTTCTTTTGACCTAATTTTCATGTTTAATGGTCACAGTTCTAACCTAACTCAAATGGCACCAAACCAAATCTTAAAATATTCAATGCATGGTCGAGGGTGGGCTTGGTCGACGGAGCCCCGCTTTGCGGGGCTCCTACTTCTGGATGGTTTATAAAAAAATAACCACGAAGAGGATGGCGGGGTCTATTCGCTCGCTCACACGACCCCGCCATCCCCTTCTAACCTAACCTGTCCGAGTCGGGGTGCCCTAAAGTCCAGATTGCATCCAATTTGTAATGGTTACAATAGTTGAGGGTGGTAGGTGTATAGGGTATAAAGCGAATAATATAAGCGAAGAATATTATAGTAAATGAATAATATACTACATGAATATTATGTCAAATGTGCATTATAGGAAATGTTTATTATATCATAAGAAATTAGATAAAATGAAATTATATCAACAATTCGTTATCTCAACTGATCGTTATATTAAACAACTGAAATTAGGTTAAGTGAACGTTAGATTTTTTGTTATTTTATCAACCGTTACCCGTTAAAAATTGGGGTTAAAATTAGAGAAACACCAACTTTTTCTTTAAAAGAGCTGAATTTACATAAAAAATCATAATTTATCATCATAGCTCTAGTATTCAGCAGTAAATAACAGCAATCAAATTAATAAAATAAAGGTTTTTGTTGAAACTATAAACAAATCTATATATATAAAAGAAAGTCGTGTTAGTTACTTCACTTATAACTCAAGAACGGCTGAACCGATTTAGCTGAAAATTGGCAGGGAGGTAGTTTAGAGCCAGGAGAAGGACATAGGATACTTTCTTTTTTTTTTTTTTTTTGCTTTTGGCAAAGGATACTTTTTATCCCCTTCGACCGCGTTCTCGTGTGATGTGACATAAAACGTCAAAGAGAATACATTTCACTATAAAACGTGGTATGACAAAAACTTTGCCTTCGAGGTACCAGGCGGTCATAACTTGGTATGAGCTTATTAAACAGCAGTGTCAGCCAGAAAACGCTTTATGCCTTCGAAGTAACAGGTTATCATAACCGAGTAGGAGCTACCCAAACATATGAATATCAGCTAGAAAACGCTTACCAGATCACCACCGCGTACCAGGTTGTCAAACTTGGAAGGTTTATTACAACATTTTGAATCTTAGGCGATACGAAGTTCGCTGGGTCAGCTAGTATGTCATAAAAGATAGAAATTTCGTAAATAAAAGACAAAAATGAAATATTTTCGGAACCCTTGGGTAAAATGTTTAAAATTTTTAATTGTTAAGTATAGTTAATTATCTGGTTCATCGTATCCTGAACGGTGGACCACTACTTACGCCACACCCTGTCAGGCGCGGTCCGAGGGGGGGGGGGGACCTAGGGGTCATGACCCCCCCCAAAGAGTCGAGAGCCTGAATGATAGGTACACTCCAGTTTTAAGTAAGTTTGTGGTCTTGCATTTTACATTCTCTTCATACTTGACCTTTTCTTCATAGAACAAAAGAACCGGGAATTATTTGCTTGGTCGGTCCAAGTAAATAATTCCCGGTTCTTTTGGAATGATCATAAGAAAATCTAACCTATCCGAGCGTGGGCAAAAATTTTCGAAAAATTTCGAGCTTACTACGCTCGCTCTTACATCCATAATTTTCCTAGGTTCCTGAACTTTCCTGGCATAAGTCAACGATGTAACTCCTAGTTCTTTTTGAATATAGGTACATATTATCAAACAAAACTGAACCTAAACGAGGAGAGTAATTAAAATCGTGCTCACTTCGCTCGCCTTTGCATTCAACAATCTCATAGTTGCTAGGGCTATTCTGGCATAAGTCGACAATGTAAATCCTATTTCAGTTTGAAAACAAAAAAAAAATGTAACCTGAACGAGGCGGGTTGCTAAAATTTTTCGAGCTCCCTTCGCTCGCTCTATCATTCATCATTCTCGTGGTTGGCAGGGATATCCTGCATAAGTTGACAATGGAACTTTTATTTCTGTTTAAAAACATAAAAAAAACTTAACATGAACGGGGCGAGTTGTTAAAATTTTCGCACTCGCTCCGCTCGCTCTAGCATTTATCATTCTAATGGTCGGCAGGGATATTCTGTATAATTCGACACTGTAACTGCAATTTCTATTTGAAAACATCATAAAAGAAGCTAACCTGAACGAGGCGGGTTGTTCGGCTTCGGCTCGCTCTACCATTCCATTTCCTAGCAAAAAGTCAACAATGTAGCTCCTATTTCTCTTTGAAAACAAAGTGCACAATAAGAGCTAAGATGTACATTTAACGTCTTTAATTCCCGAAGGGTTAGGCGGAGGGAGTACCTTTAAATGGTAATTCGAAACACCCGTTTTCTATAAGTCCCATGTCATATTGCGCGAGCCAACTGCCAGCCACCGGGTACAGATTCAGACTCCGGGTCGGAAAACTCAAAAACATTAATCGACCCCGGTAACCTCAAGCTCAGCAGTAGCACTTGCGACCACTAGACCATGGTGTACCTTCCTAAAAGTATTACTCGGCACATGAGAGCAGCCACCATGAGGTGACCCCCCCCCAAAAGCTTGGGCTGCGACCGCGCCTGCACCCTGTATAGATAAGATATACTACTACTACTACTAGAACTTCTAGTAGTAGTATATCTTCTTCACCTGTTCGTGTCGATGGTCCTCGTACTTTTTTTATACTTTTAGCTCAGGAGGTAGACACGTTAATTGCAGGATCAGTTCCACCTGCTGAAAATCTCACACCTTGACACGAGTTGCTTTGGCTTTCCTGGAAGTCTTTTAATAGACTTCGGACTCAAGTAGACCGAAGTAAAGAAAACCTGCTCAGCTGGAGATTCACAGATGACTTCGCCCTGGAGTTTAAATGTGGTGCTGTTCAACAAACAATGCGGCACTTAATATATTTGTCCAGCGTGTCCTGTTGTTTGCACGCTACAGGAGTTGATGGACGCTGCTGAAAGTGACTACATTTAGATTGCTATCGACACGCTAGGACGTAGTGGTAGTATTTGATTAAATGATGAATCGAATAACAGGATTGGGACAGCTGGTAGAAGGTAAAATAAATAAAATGAAGAAAAAGGAACGTAATTAACAACTCCTAAAAGAAAACATAAATGATTTATTTAACAATTTAATGTAATACTCAATACATCAATTTTATCTTTTGTACAATAAAAACTAAGTACCAAACACTTTTAATTATGATTTTTTTTATATTGTATTGTTATGCTAGAAGCATCAGCACTTTTCTAGTAACGTCAGAGAATTAATTGAAAATAATTAATTGTTAATTATTTATTAGACTGATGAAGTTAATAAAGGCGTACAAATCATGATAATTGTTTTTTAAATAATTATTCCATGAAATAGGGTAGTTCTCTAGTTTGTGGAGACGAGGATTTTTTTTAAATTTTCTCAATAAACGGAAATACCTACATGGTTAATAAAATTTAGTGTTATATTCTGTCTCTTTCTAAAAGGATAAAATATCCAATGCTGCCTTTTCCTTATGTACAAACTAATATGAGTGCCACCAACAGGTGACTCTTAGAACATTTAACGTTTTCTAAATTTCAGTAAGATAATTTTCTGTATCTAATGAAATACTCCAATACAAAACTAAATTTCCAACTACCCTACAACATGATATAAAAATCTTCAAATATTATTATGTATATTGAAAAGTTTTGTTCGATAACAATAGTTTAAAATTACTCCATTTATGTATGTATTTATTTTTGAACAGCATTACAGTAAAAATAGTTCCTGAAATTCAATAATCACAGATCACGCTTATAGTGTCATATATTATTAAGTTTCTACGCACATCAAATTGTACCTTATCGGGGGAGACAATTAAGTTTAGAATTCTTTGTGAAATAGTTTAGGAAACATTTTAGGGCTGGCTCACACCAAATGCAGTTGAAATGTGCTGAGTAGCGTTTGAAATGATAATTTTATGCGAGTTTTATATTTCTTTAATTTAGTTAGAATTTATTTAATACTCCTATGTACTATTATTGCTAGTTTTTTTTTGTTTTTAATTTATTGCCGTATTTTCGTCTACACAATATAAAAGGCCGTGTCTTAATATAAGCGAACGTCGCGTATTCACACGACCGTCGCTAATGGGACTCGTGGTATTTCGTTGCTGCATTTAATGTGACCCCATTTAGACGAAAATTAGGGTAATTACCCACTATGACATAATAAGGACCACATTTTGTATTGTTTACTCAAACATGCATTTGTTTAAATTCGCCTGTTTTGAGTATATACGCACATTACATCCAGAAGAGTATGTATAAGCATACGTTGCCGCGGACGTAAAAAAATCGGGCAGAGATTTTCCGCACACTGGTTTTTTATCGCAATGTTTAGCGCCTAGAGTTGAAAATCGGAAAGTGTTTTTTCGTAGTGCTGTAACTCACTTGTGTTGCAGTCTGTTGGATTCTCAATACTCGGTCCAACACCCAGAGTAGAAATTCCAGTGTCCGATTAAACCCGATTTTATTTCATCCGTGTTGACGTTGACTAAAGTTAGATGTTGTTTAACAACAAACTCTTTGAGCATTTTCGCGATTTTTCTTTCTCTATTGATATAACTAATCTGTTCAAATTCTAGCGCTCATGCACTATAGCATACCTGTGTTATGATATTGTAGTTGTTTTAAGAGGCCTTCGAATTTTGTCGATTACGCTGATTTTCAAGACGTACTTTTACAATTAAAATTCGGCATTTCTATAAGTTTTAATGCACAACATTCAAGTTTCAATTGTTATCTAACGAATGAGCTCCTTTTAAGTTTTGTTGAGAATTATATTGCGAACTCTTGCTAAAAAAATTTAAAACATCAGAAATAAACTTCAGTTCAAGATCAACCCATTTCCCAAAAAAAAAAAAAAGAATTGTCAGTAAATAACCTTTCAAAACAACCTTGTTTTGAAAGATTATTTACTGCCAATTCTTTGATCTGATCTTGAACTGAAGTTTATTTCTGTTGTTTTATATTTTTTTAACAAGAGTTCGGTGCAGCCGAAATCAAAACCAATTCACATTTTTCTCTAAAGTTTTACTCGACGTCAAAACGATTCGTGAATAAATGTTATATTCTAAACCCATGAATCGACGACTGTTTTGAGAAGTTTGCTGTCTTACAGCGGTTTGAGGTCGATTAATTAAAATCAAATAGTTAAAATCAAATAATTAAAATAAAAAAGTAGCACATTCATTTGATCATAATTGAAATGATCTTTCATCAGGTGCATTAAAATTTAAAGAAATACAGAATTTTAACTGTAAGATTGCGTCTATAAAATCACGTAAATCAGCGAGATCAGAAAAAATCGTATACGGCTTCTTAAATGCTGACACTAAACTTAGCATATTTGCGCATAAGGATGCGTTACTTAGGAAATACAAAATTAACTTTATTTCTATAATGCTAGGATATATTTTATATTACCTAAGTAACTAAGTAAAGCGGATATTTTGACAAATAAACCAAGTAAAGTGTTAGCATAAACTTACCACGGGACACATCACCGCTTGTTGGGTTCTGATTGACTATTTCCCACTTCAAGTTCTGCTCAAAAGCACTGCGAGAAAACAGTAAGTCATTGCCAGTCAGCTGCCAGTTTTTGTATTCTCCGTCATATTCGTCATACTTCGTCGTGTTACACTTCAGTGGGTCAATTCCTTAATGGTGAAAATTCACAGGTGCTGTGCACGATTCTAAGTCATTAATTTTAAAGTGAGCTAGATTTTAATTACCATCTCTAAACGTGACAACTTTGACTCTACAACCATTCAACTTTGATACAATGCTTTAACGTTCTTCAAGTGAATAATGATTTAATTATTGTTACCTCGCGACTAACACAGAACATTCCGGAACTGAAACAATGACATCAAAATACCGAACATTTAATGCACATTTATTAATGTCAAAATTGCACTTACTCCCAAAGTAAATAAAAATAAAATCGCTTTTAGGTATAAAAAATAGTGGCAATTCCAACATTAAATAAATGAGCACAATTGAATTAGGTTAATTAAAATTATGCCGATTTCATTACGCCAGCCTTACATAGCCTTGTCAAAGCTGGGAAGCTAAAAAAACTAACACAGAAAAAATCTATCTCGTTATAATTAAAAAAAATGTAATATCATTAATGTGTATTATATACATATTTACATCTTAAATTTTAAACGGCATACTATTCTATAACGTAAGAAAACCATGTTGAGAAATTTAAAGAGACAATTTTAGAACAACTCTTATCATATCATTCAATTATTATTGGAAAAAAAATATCCAAGTGCTCCATAATTGGAGTCAGGTCAACAAGAATTTTATCTAACGGACGAATAGTACGAGAGCTATATACAGTTGAGTGAAGATTAAATTACACATGGAAATTTCAAATGGCAAGAACATTAATTTTCTATACTGACAACACTTATTTCCACTCTTGATTACCAAGTCTATTAGAACTATAAACTATTGAAACTAAACAAAATATGTAATCCCAGCGAAACTTCCCGACTAGAGCCACGGTACCCACAATGCCAAATGAAATTCCCAGCAGCGTCATCACTCTTACGTCACACCACAATGTAGTCAGCTACACAACTCGAAAACTATAATGATAGCGAGCCACTCGACTGTACACAGCTCGAGTCCGTAAAGCACGAAGCGAGAGAGCAGCAACACTGCGTACGCGCAACACGCGGCAAACTTGTTGCGGCGGCCATGTTGTTGTCCAACGTACAGGTCACGCGTCGCCTCGCGCTTTTTCCAGGTCAACTAGCCGGACGCCGGTTCTAATGCTTTGACCGCGTCTGCGGTGAGGCCCTGTTTCTGGCACCATTCTACGAAGTCGTCAATGAGGACGGGCCACGCGCCCTCGGCATCGTAGTTGCTCATGCCGTCGTCGATCTGCGTCGCGAAGTCTAGGAGGAGGTTCCACGTGTCTTTTGGTATGGATCTCTTGTGATGCTCCTGGAATTGTATATGGGTTTACGTTAGTTTTGTTGTCCTGCTTTGGAGAAAGTTCTAAATAAAAGAAACTATTATTTTTATAAACAGTTTGTGTCATTATCTTATCTAGTTACAATAAGACTTGGCCTAATTTACTTATTATAAGCTAGGAATCATGCCAGAAGTACTACTCACTAGAATCTGACCCAAAAATATATTAGGAATGATGAGTAACATTTTATTTTATGGAACTAAATATTTATATGAAGCAATGAGCTTTATTATTAACTGTGTTCTACTTTTGTGGGGCACAGACAAAAATGTATAGAGTAAATAAAGTTTGAAGCCAGCTGTTTACAAAAACAGTAATCAATCAAAAGAACAAGATTTAAATGGAAGAGACAAAAAATAGAGCAGTGTAATTGGGTCAATTGTAGAACTTCAGAATGCATTATTTTGAATGTTACATTCTGATCTACTGTCTCATGTTTACCTCATTTTAAATAATGTAAACATGGCATCAAGCTTTTATGTACCACTGAGGTAGGCAGAGTATAGTACACCATATGTTTAAAGTATTATCAGCCACTGCGACTTTCTGCAAGAGAGGGTATAACCTACCATGCGGGCTATAATGTACCAACCTGCACGCGTAGCATGACCACCATAGAAATGAGTTTTGTCGACGGAAGAATAGACAAAATGGCAGAATGTCGAAAGATTTCTACTGTCTTAAGCACGGCGATGTTAAAACTGAAGAGAGTAAATATTTCTATTCTTCAGTCGACAAAATTCTACGACGTCGAGCATGGCGACTAATTTTTCTCTACTTTTGAGTTGGAGTTTCAGTTGGTGGTACATTTTTTTTTACAGGATTATATTAATTACTAGCTTTTGCCCGCGGCTTCGCCCGCGTGGATGTCGGAAATTAATGCAAGAGGACGTACTACCGCGATAAGAATGTGTTATTCCAGGTTATATAGGTAATATAGACTCTGTGTGCTATTTTCGATCCAGATCCATTTAGCCATTTTTGCGTGATTGAGAAACAAACACCCAATCATACATATTTTCACATTTATAATATTATTAGTAGTAGGATTATAACTCATATTACTTAGGATTCATAGTTTATGAGAACATCATGTGTGTTGGTGTTTTTAAAATAAAAGTAATAGTATTCAGAGTAAGAAGACTGTGACATAGGGCTTGGTTTAGTTGAATATAAGTCTTCCTGGTTTTTCTTAACGCTCCTATTTTACCTATACAGACACTCAATCATTTACCAGACACCGAACATAATTATAGGAATAGTACTTTTGCCAGTGGCTTGGCCCGTATAGCTGTCGGAAAATATCACCCGGGAACCTACTACCGGGATAAAGTAGGTATCCTATCTGTTACGTATCCATGATATAATATATCTTTGTGCCAAATTCGATCTATATCCGTTTGGCCGTCTTTGCATCATTGAGAAACAAACATCCAAAAATCTAAACATCTAAGCTATTTCGCGGTCTCTTACTTAGAATAATACTATTAGGTTTATTTTGAGTATAATGAACACACATGATATTCGCAATTACTATGAACCCAAAGTAATATGAATTACAATCCTACTTATCCTGTACTACCCGGCCGCTGCCAACGCGCTCTGCGCCCACTTTTTAAATCTCTAATATCTTCTAAGATATTAATTTAAATTACATGCTGTAAAGGGCCATATTGATCTATATTAAATGCACAATGTATTTAAGGTACTTAATTGGATAAGGATTAATGCTGTACTTATTGCTTAAAATCGCTTCGTAAATAACGCCCTTATTTCTCGTAAAAAGTAAAAGATAAAAAATGGTTATTGTGGGTTATCCCTAAGAGATGGACATATACCATTGAGGACATTTTTGTAGGCCTTTTTAAGGTGTACAATACTGTAGTACATTATTTTGATCTATTTCGTAGGAATCAGCCAGGGTTTTTCGAATTTTGAGACGTATGTCAGCGTAGTTTTCGAAGATAGTTATTTTTTTCTAAAATAAAATAATCTTTCTAAAATAAAAATAGCCTAAGTTACTCCTAGTTACATCAGCTATCTGCCAGTGAAAGTCCCGTCAAAATCGGTCCAGCCATTTCAGAGATTAGCGGGAACAAACAGACAGACAAAAATTGTAAAAAATGTTGTTTTGGTATATGTATCGTGTATACATCCATATACACTTAGTAACAGACACTCCAATTTTATTTATTTGTATAGATGTATAGATAATCATCAATACAATACTTGAAGATCGTTTAATCTCACTGTATGACTATTCAATGAAAAAGTCCTTAGCGCATCCACCTTAATTACATTAGTTACCACTCTCTTGCTATGGAAAGAATAACTGTCTTTGTCTACATAGAAACCCGAGTCTACGGGTCGCCCCGTGCTCGGCCCGGAGAGATGTCGAATTGAATAGAAAGAACTTTGTCTATTCTTGGTAGAATAGAGATAGAATTCGTCATGCTACGCCTGCAGCACTGGTTGGTACATTTAATCTCATATAATAGAGTGACATTCTAATACCTCATTTTATCAGTAACTAAACCACACTTACAAAAGTGAATCCCACTTTTGCATTGATAGCACCACACTTGCTTTTTAATAAGCACTTTATAATATACATAATAATATCAAGTATCATTCATATTAAGATAAAAATGTTTGTACTACATTATGATACTACTTTTATGAGCTGGGAAAATTGACTATTCATTATTTATGTTAGAATTCTCAATGTCTAGGTATCTTTTAGGATGAGACAATGGGGTATGCTGAGAGTATACTTATGATATCATATTGTTGCTTAATATAGATGCCAACTTGGCATGTATGTGAGATTATAAGGCCAAGTACAACAGTGATCATGGGATTGTTTTGATCTTGGTTTCCTAGCTGTTTTTTTTTTAAAATGAATTAGCACATGAACCCAGTATGAATTTAAGAATTGCATAAAATATGGCTCAGTGTTAGGTATGACTAGAGATCGGATATTCGGATGCATATTCACCTAAAGTTGAAATGTTGGCTAATATGGAATGCGCGTTTTTACCGTGTTTCGTGTGTTGTTTAAACGAACACATACCACCCTACACACATATGTATTTTCATCTGGGGTTAAACATTAATTTTAAATAAATATGATGATCTAAAAACCTGGCTTTAATAAAAAATACGAAGCCGCTTCCGTGCTTTCACAGCTAAATAGTAACATTAGGTGAATATGCATCGGAATATCTGATCACTGGTTATCACACAGCTTTAGTTTGTCTGAAATTATTTTATTTCTTATTTCATCTAGATGATGGGTGACTAGCAAAAGGTATTAGGTTGGCAACTAATAAACCCGCCACTTTTTTCGATCGATTTCTAGAACGATGTAGAAGCTTCTAGAACATTTCACCGCAGTATATAAATAGAGCGTGAATCAATCGGTCGATCATTGCACAACTGAACTTCAAAGAGTAAAGTTTAGAAGAAATATGGAGATTTCTCGTCGGGAACTTCGACTGCTCCTACTTCATGAATTTCGTTTAGGTCGATAAGCGACCGAAGCCACTTGAAATATATGTGCAACGATGGGTGAGGTTGTGCTCTCTTATGATACCGCTAAGCATTGGTTCCGGAGGTTCAGAGAAGGAAATTTCGAACTTTCTGATGAACCTCATCCAGGATGACCGCCTACAATAAATGTGGAGGAATTAGAAAGGCTTATAGAAACCGATCCTAGATTAAGTTCGCGCTGTTCGGCAGAAAAACTTTGCTGCTCACACACTGCAATAGAAAATCATCTCCACGCCTTGCTATTCACTTGGAAATATTCTACTTGGTTGCCACATGAACTGACGAGATTACAAATTCGGAAGAGAGCCGACACATGTATGGAGTTGCTAAGTATTCATCATACCACTGAGTGACTGGATGATGTTATCACAGGGGATGAAAAGTGGGTCCTGTATGTCAACTATACCCGCAAGCGCCAGTGGCTTCGAGCTGGGGAAACGGGCTTACCAACACCATAACCTGACACAAGCAAAAAGGTTCTTGTGAGTGTGTGGTGGGGAATAAATGGAATTATTTACTAGGAGATCTTGCCAATTAACAGTACAATCACAGCTGAGATTTACTGTGACCAACTTGCTCGTATTGCGACTAGTTTACCAAATAATCAAAGTAAAGTGTACTTTATACATGACAACGCCCGACCCCATATAGCTAAAGTAACTCGTGAAAAAATAATTTCACATGGATGGACTGTCCTTCCCCACCCACCGTATTCACCAGACCTTATGCCTTCTGATTTCCACTTGTTTCATTCGCTATCTCATTATTTAAAAGACAAAAAATTCATGGA
Source organism: Aporophyla nigra (assembly GCA_947507805.1). NCBI lineage: Eukaryota > Metazoa > Arthropoda > Insecta > Lepidoptera > Noctuidae > Aporophyla > Aporophyla nigra. The sequence goes on from OX382294.1 coordinate 23,517,546, forward strand.
TGAGGATCATCTGAAAACCGAACTCACTGACTTCTTCAATCAAAAACCGAAAGACTTCTACAGGGAACGTATTATGTCTTTACCAACACGTTCGTGACAGGTGATAGAAAACGATGGTGCTTATATTATTGAGAAATAATTGTATTTAGTTCTCTAAAAAATAAAATAATCTTGTACTGTGAGATGGCGGGTTTATTAGTTGCCAACCCAATATTTACAAGGCAGAGTGGAAACATGGGAGGGTGGCTCTAGGTTATATCGCAACCTTATTGTTTTATTGCTGATTTTCTTCAGAAAGGTCAGATGCATAGTACTCACCAGATGTAGGAAGGTAAATGGGGCAAAAGGAGTATATAATAAATAAATAAATATGTTAGGACAACCAACACACCGTTATCTGATCCCAAACTAGGCAAAGCCTGTACTATGGTAACCAGACAACTGATAAATGTACTTTATATTTCTAAATACATACATATTATAGATAAATTACACCCAGACAGAACAAATGATTGTGCTCATCAATCAATGATCTTAGCAGGTGGCTTTCTGTAGTTTCTGCCTACCCCTGTAGGAAGGTGTGGATTGAAGCCTGTAGGTGTGACTTGTCACTGCCCTTTGTTAACCTTACCTTTGTTCATTTAAATAATAATAAACTCATACATACCGTAAGAAATTTGCACCATGCATCTAGGAACTTAAATCTCCCACGGAGCACTATATTCCAATAGGCTATCGCCATATCCAATTCCAGTCCTTTCTGACCAGGATTCTTAGCATAATTAAATGTGAAATGATAAAAATCTTTAAACTTATTTTGATCTTTTATCTCTGATTCCAGTGTTGGTAATTTTGCTTTTAATTTGTCTATGCTATCTGCTCCAAGCTCCATGAGACCAGTAGTGAACTCTTCTTTAGTAAATTCACACTGCACAGCAGCTTTGCATTTCCATGCTATAATAAGAACTAAAATTGACTCAGGACTTAAATTAAGGTCTTCTAAAAACTTCATAACACCATCCACAGTGATTTTATCGTTCTCTTGTTGATCTTTGTACTTAGTAAACAGTTGGTCGAGCTTTTTTCTATCCACAGACGCCTTGATGGGGTCCTTGTAGTAAGCTTCGGGGTTCTGAAAGTAGTTGTCACTCGCGAGGTCCAGTTTCCAGTCATTTTGAGACAAACAATATATCGCCGTGCTCTCACTCGTCTGCGTGAACGCGACGAACTTTTTAACTTTGTCTCTCTGTGACGATTTTAATTTATTCTGTAAGAGAATCGTACGAACGTCATATTTATAACCTTATTAGTGCTTACCTGTCATCTAGTTTACGTATCAAGAAACAATTTGGGCATTTTATGTGATGTTGTGTTTGTTATTTTGGTGGGATTTGTTGCATATTTTAACACGATTACTCACCATTTTCGTGAATTTTTTATTGTTTCTAATGACTTTCACTGTTATTTCAACATCGGAACCAAAGTGAAATAACAATCATAGACAACTTTCTAATGTTGTTATGGCATGAACTTAAATTTCCCATATTACATTTTTTTATGTTTTTATGAGTTGAGAGTTGTTATTTATTATTCCATAGCTTAAAAGGAGATAAAATCTGGTCAATAAATTAAATATCTGCAATATTAAACTAATAGCGAACTCAAAAACTGACGATTTTAAAAAGTGACTTGTTTTGAAACCTTGTTCTATTGTTGGTTATTTTATCACACTTTTATTTATTGAAAAGTACCAAGAGCTCCAATAGTTTTCAAAACTCCTTACAGTTAGCCTTTGAATCTGGGAACGTCTTGCAAATATACTAGCAACATCGTTTTGTGAAAAAACCATAGACAAATATTTCTTCGTTCCAAAATGATAAAAATTGATGGGCATGTTGAAATTCCGTCACATTGAAATTAAATTATTTTATGCTATATGACAGATTGTCTGCGTTAGAATACAAAAGAAATAGAAATATGAAAAGATACGAAAAATGGAGGTCGACATTTTGTTTTATTTGTATTTATTTCAGAACGAAGTTGTCAATACGCCCTAACAGCTGATCGCAAAACATAACCTAACTTGCGACAGTAAATAAGCGTATTTTAACTAATTTTTATCATAAATCAGTATGTCACATAATAAAATCTTGTAAATATGCATTTTTTCTTTGCTAAGGGGTTATGTTACACTCCCAATCGATATTTATTTAAGTTCATCAGTACACAAAGTCCAAGAGTTCGATTTGCACCCAGTCCAACAGGATATTTACATTTAGGAGGCTTAAGAACTGCCCTATACAATTATTTATTCGCCAAATCCCGAGGCGGTTCATTCATATTGCGTATTGAAGATACGGATCAGACCAGGAAGGTTGAAGGTTCTGTGGATGCACTAGTAAAGGACTTGAAATGGGCAGGAATTGAGTGTGATGAAGGACCAGGAATGAAGGGTGAATACGGACCTTATGTGCAGAGCGAAAGGTTGAGTTTCTATCAGTAAGTATTGTTTCTTATGTATTTTCTGATTTGTAAATACATGCCTATACCTATTGATTTTCAAATAGGCTTCAAGGAGTCTGACAACCAAAAAGTTTCTTCATTTTGTGAACTCAGCTATGATAACCACTAACTATAATATTTTTCTACTTTTCAGGGAATACATAGCAACACTCCTTGAGAACGGTTCAGCATATAGATGTTTCTGTACAGAGCGAAGACTGAATATTTTACGTAGAGATGCAGTGAGGTCACAACGCATGCCCAAGTATGATAATCGATGTAGGAGCCTGTCGCATGAAGAGATTAAGGAGAAGATGGATGCTGGTGTGCCACATTGTGTTAGATTTAAGGTAATATTATTTTTTCATGGACTTAGGAACTTACTTAAATAAATATTTTAAAAGTATTGGGCTGGAATTATTGTGCAAGAAAATGTTGAAATTAAATCTATTGGACAGGGAAGTGGACTGGTTGGAGTAAACACCGACGGCCACCATGGCCCACGCACAATGGTCCACTCAAAGGACTAAATGCGGAAACCAAACCCCCATAACATAGAACATCTATTGGACAGTGCAAACCAGTGCGGTAATTGCAAAATACACTAACAGTACCATGGCTTTTATTTTGACGATTCAACAAAATTCATTGCATTGTTCAGTAGACAACTTCTGAAGTGAAACTTGTTTTTAACGTAACAAGCAATAGATTTGTAATATCCTTCAAAATTAAACAGATTCTAATTGATAGTGTGTTACACAATTAGGGTGCTGAATAAATATTACTTTAAAAGATTCTAGTAAAACAACTTCTTGTTCAGTTTAATGTCATGAATCATCAAAAAGTCATTTATTCAAACTAGGCTGAGAGTCAACACTTTTTGAACGTCAAAGTCACATAAGACAGTCCCCCCAAAACGCCCGCCCTTCGACACTTCCTAGTGCTTTGGCTGGGAAGAAGAAGTGGCGGAACAAACTCCCCAGCAGCACTGCTGTCTGTTAAAGACTTTGACATCAAATGACTTTTCCCGCTCTGGGCGGAGCGGGAGGGCGTGTCAGACTTTTACTGACTAAAATCCACCCGTGTTCCTTCAGTTACCCATATGCCAGGGCCACGGTATCTCGTTAGAATAAAGTAAATCTTTTAACACACTTATACAATATCATAAAACTAGATGAGGCCAGGATCAAACATTATATTATTAGGATTTTATGTAAGTCTCACAATGCAGGGCCATGTTTGGAAGGGCCTGTTGAAGAAAGAGCCATAGCAGATTTGATGTGACCTGTCCCGTCAGACGGCATGCATCAACTGCATATGTATGTATGTGTGCATATGTCAAGTAGTTGTTAATTCAAAATTCTTCTTCATTTTCTCCAGCTAACATCAGACTGTCAATTCTTCGAAGACTTGATCTTCGGCCCCATAGCTTACGACGTATCTCTAAATGAAGGTGACCCGGTGCTCATGAAGAGTGATGGCTACCCTACATACCACTTTGCTAATGTGGTGGATGACCATCTGATGAAGGTTAGCCATGTCTTGAGGGGTGTGGAATGGCAGATCTCTACTACTAAACATTTGCTGATTTATAGGTAAGGATAGAAGCACTCTTTCTTTTTCTTGTTATTTTATTTTTATCTCACGAAGCAACGCGCGCTTTATTTGTGGTAACCAACTGTATGTGTGTTCGCTTACGCGCCCATACACACATACTTCTGACATCGCCATTGGCACGGGCGGTACCAAGAGCTCCTACACACACATTCACAGCGTATTTGTATACTTCGTAACCACAAGTAAAGCGCGCGTCTCTTTCCATCAGCAGCCTATAATGTTCCCACTGCTGGGACACAGGCCTCCTCTCGGTGAGAGGGAGTGGGCCGTGGATGTCTGTTCATTCTTGCTTTGAAGGCAGACGGGTTAACGTGGAAGGGTACTCCGACGCTGGCAGAGAGTTCCTTTATTTTCGTCTTTATATCATGTGTGTTTTGTTTGCAGAGCGTTTGGTTGGACACCCCCACAGTTTGGTCATATGCCACTAATAGTGAACGCTGATGGTACGAAGCTCAGCAAGAGACAGAGTGATGTAAAGGTTGAAGACTATAGGAGAACTGGTAATGCAATATTGAAGACTGAATATTAGATTTAAAGCTCATCAGGAAATGCCCAAGTGTGAAAAATACTTGAAATTTTTCCTTAAAGTCTGTGCAGCTATAAAGTGAATTGATCATATCTTATTTTATACTTTTTCTGTTTTCCAGGAGTATATCCTCTGGCCCTGGTGAACTATATAACGTTGTCTGGGGGAGGGTTCGATCACGTGCCCGGCGCAGGAGTCAGACTCAAAACTATGGACGATTTGGCTGAAGAGGTAACTGTACAACATTTATTTTAATTTTTGGACAACATTTCAGTACAACCATTCATAATATAAATTCTTTTTTTTTGAAGTCATGTATGCATGTTCTTTTAGTTTCTACTGTAACACATTTCGACACACTGTAATTTTTTTTAATGAAATAAATAAAAAATCAACCAGGTACATCATCTGTAACATGAGCAAGGGCGATTTTCGTAGTACTAGTTATCACTGATGTGCAGTTGACTGTACTACTACAAACACTGGCGGTTGATCATTTGTAATGTAATGTAACCGGTTTGTAGTTTGGGGTTTTACCAAATTCCCTGATACTGGGTTACAAGGATGTACCCTAAATGAGTCCAAAATGCGACAGGTTTTAAATATCGCAACATCTTGCTCCGGGGCTAGCACGGCCTTTGTCTGTGATTGGTTTGAGTACCTAACGCATTGTCACGGTTCTTATTCCCAAACTGAAATAAAACTGTTACTCAAGCCTATCAGGCCTAGTAGGTCGTCAAGAATTTTTGTTTTTATTTTCATTTACTTATCAGTGTGTGTTGTACTTTGTGATATTTCTAGGCGACTCCCAATAAATAGTTATCATTTCTTTTTTTTTTCAAACTTTGCTTTACCATATGTGCATGTGTGTGTGTGTAGCGATATGGTAAAACTCAAAATTAGTATTAGTTATTTCACAATAAAGGGTCTTAAAAACTCACATTTCGAACTCATTTTATTAACAGTTCCAGATAGAAAAAATATCATCACACCCAAGTCGCCTTAACGCCGACCTTCTAGAAGAATGTAACCGTCTCGAAATTAAACGGAGACTAAAGGACAAAGAACTTTCCAAAACCTTAGTATTCACACTTCAAGATTTAATCAAGAAAACATACCCAGATCACAAACTAAACTTGACAGACGAACACGTGGAAAGTGTTCTGAACTGGGCTGTGTCTCGGATATCAAGAATAGAAGAACTATCTTCAAAAAAATACGGATTCCTTTGGATCTTACCAACAAATACCACAAAAATCGACCAGGAACTGCTTAAGAAGCTGGTCGAAAAGTTGGAAGCACTAGAAAAGTTCGACCAAAGTTCTCTAAAGGAGAATTTAAGGAGTTTTTCTGTAAATAATAATGTGAAGTTTCCAGCGTTGATGAAGATGCTCCGGTCAGTCATCAGCGGGTTGGATGAGGGCCCAGGAGTCGCAGAAATGATGGATTTGTTAGGGAAGAATCAGTCGTTAGAAAGAATTAAAGCTGTTATACTATATATTGTTGTTTGTTTTACCATAGATTATGTAATTAGGTTATAAATCCCTTCCGTTTACTAAAACTTTTTTCACACATTTACAGCCACAATAGTTTTCCAAGATAGTAGATATTTGACGTATTTCCCTTTCTGTGTTCAAGTCGAAGAACCGGTTGAAATTACCAATTAGACAATTAGTCTTAGAATTCCCTTTAAGGAGTTTTCCCAAATATTCAAGTTAAAAACTAATAAAATTTTCATTCCCCTTGTTTAACACCCAATGGGATATTTGTTTACGGATTTAATGGATGACATTTATTTGAAAAAATGAAAATTATGGCAGCTTAATAAATGCTTTAATAGTCCACTTTATCGTGATGATATTCTAATAGTCCTGTCACTGCTATTCACCTGGCCATTAGTGGAATAGGAATTAGTACGGAGTAGATACCATAACTAAAAGTTAGAAATAAAAACTTATTACAAAAAAAAAAAAAAAAAAAACTACAACAAACAATGGCAAAAAGCTTAAATACAGATCTTAAGACACCGACTTCCGAAATTAAAGTTATTTTTCACTTTGTAGTGTTTTTAAGCAAGTCGGTTGTTTGTTTTTGTAAAAAAAATAATACTTTGAAGTGTTTTTAAGGAAGTCGGTTCTTTTTTTGTAAAAGAAGTTTTTAGTTTAAAAGCTCTGCGCTTACAGACGCGAGAAGCGATTTTGTTTTATACATCCTGTGGTGAGCTGGCCTGCGTTAGTCTCAAATCTTAAACTAGGTATCTGATTTTGAAGAGTTAAAACTTTAAAAAATCTTCCAATGGTCACAAAATAGATACTCCAGCCAGGGTACTTAATTCTTAACGCATAATTATGTCTAAGGGGTGGAATAAAACCAACACATTATGAGTAACAGTATAATTTATTGAATTCCCAAATATAAATATTGAGAGAAAATATCAACGTCGATTCTGAGTTACAATATCTCAAACGGGTTCCAGACCCACACACATTTCAGAAAAGTGTAGGTTGCACATCTAACAAACATACAATAGATAGGTTTAAGACTTTATTAGTTATGGAATTAGTCCGTATTAAGGTTCTCTAACTTGTAGGTAATTTATTTTTTTGATAGTGTGTGTAATGCAGTAGAAGCCAAATAAGACAAACAACTGGATGGAATGCGGCTCACATTTCTGTTTGGCGTTGTCAATTGGTGACGATTCTTTTGGTCACCACCTAACAGTACCTATTGCTATCTCTTACTGACAGATCGCGAAATAAAAATACATTTTAGTACTTTCAAACTATTGTCTATCTTAGTTCAATTAAATTTGGCAGCTCTAATTTGTTTCCATCTATTTCATTTGTCATTAAAAGGAAAAAGGTTGTAATAGCCTAAATTAAGATTAGTTGATGCACAACAGAATAATCACCAATATTTGATATTTTTCATGTGAAGTGTCAAGCTATTTCGAACCTTATGCGGTGCAACTATGACACTGCCCTGCCCAATGATTTCACTGCGTCACGGTTAAGGTTGACGCCCTGCGTTCTTTGCATTAATACCGTTTGTATGTCCATGTCATGTTTAGACACACGGCTCACATCATAGCTATACTCCGCGTAAACGTGCCCCTTTTTATAAATAAACGATATAATATTATTATTATATTATACATTTCCAGTTTTAGCTGACCTAGCATTGTATAGGCTTCTCGTATAGTGAGAAGTCAGCTTATACTGGAAATGTATAGCTTGACCTATGGCTGTGCATACTAAAACTTCTGAGATAGTCATATATATTTTTTTAAGTGTTCGATCTTAAAAGGGACCTAATTGAATATAAACAATGGCACTTGACTTAATAATTAAGGCCAATAATATGATAGACTATGTGTGGGCTATCAGTTGAATTAATTGGTTTTCTATTCATGTATGTTCACACCACATCAACCGGAGTCTTCTAATTAATTTAGTCGGCCAATCAAGTGCATCTGATTATAACAATTTATGAAACATGTTGATGTGAACACATGTGATTTTTTATTGTATTTGAACATTGAAAGGACCCTAGCAGGAGACTGGGTCAGCGGAGAAAGAACAACAACGAGAAACCTCTTTAGAATAGATTAGATTTACAACTTCAAAATTATGTGCAACCTTCTTACAAAACAAACAAACCACAACAATTTTGATCAATGACTGTTTAATAAATTAACTTAAAATACATTGAGCAAAATTTTAATAAAAACTATACGAAAATAAGCAAACGCCACACTAAACACAAACTAGAGTTACTGCAAAATGTCAAAAACACATTCATAAAGTCATCCAGAAATTAAGTCACACGAATTTTATGATTTTTTGGAGCCCTCACTTCATCTTTGTAAAATATGACCAGGTGGTCATATTTTGTGATTTCACAAATTTTGCTATTATAAGAAAAAACCTTCTTAAAGTGGTGATAGAATTGGCCAATAGTTTTTACTTGAGAGTTGACGTTTTGAGTTTTGATACTTTAGATTTATACATGCGTCGTCACAATCTCACAATCTGTTGACTCTCATTTTACTTTATTAACGTGTGACGTAATTTAGAATGGCCCCTAGTTAGAGGAAGTTCAACATTTCATATCATCATTTGAGTATTTTTTTACTTTCTTGACATCTGCAATAGCTTCTGTTACATAAATAATCCATTGAACACAGTCTCAATAAAAACATTTACAACAAAGTAAACAAAAACAATTGTACTTAAGGCGGATTCGATCAGGTAGCCCGCGAAAGTCAACATTTCTAACGTTTTTTGCAATTTGCAATATATCAGTGTCAGGTTGTATGCTGATTAAAATATGATTCGCACCCGGAATATGTATGTATTTACAGAATTATGATCATTAAAATCACTAATACAACCCACCAAGTTCATTTAATCTCACTGATTGTTATTTTTCACGAAATAGTCATCATATTTTGTTAAACATACAGACTTGAAATTTGCATTGCGCGGCTACCCTGGTGCTTCCCTCTTAAGTAGAACAAAATAAACAAAAACAAACGTACTTAAATACTAAAAATTTGGTCTTGCTCTCACCTAATTGATGCCGTTCGTATACAATCCATTATTATGCAAATAATATGTAAGTACCTAAATGAGTATTATAACGATTTAATGATAAACTTTATATACGTCTTGATGGTCTAGTAATCGCAAGTGCTACTGCTGAATTTGAGGTCGTGGGTTCGATTCCCGGGTCGGGCAACATGCTACTGGTTTTTTTTTCATTTGGAATTGCTCAGTGGAAACCAGAGGGGTAATTGCGGAACTTTTTATCGGTAGGAATTGGTTTAATATTCATAGTTAAACAACATTCATTGCGTTTTTCACGTTGCTGAGCCGACAATTTATTCGAACAAATGACGCAATGGTTGAGAAATAATCTGCAATCCCATTCAGATTCTGATAAATTGTGCGTTTCGCAATTAGGGTGCCGGACGGTGGATCTGTGCCCGGTTGATGGCAATAGGCTCGCCCCTTATTACATGGGACTTAAATATAACTGGCGAAATGTACTATAGATACAACTCTGCCTAACCGTTCGTGAAATATAGGTGGTATGTTATCTATATATATAAAATTCAAAGTCCTGAGTGACTGACTGACTGACTGACTGACTGACTGACTGATATATCAACGCACAGCCTAAACCGCTGGTCCTAGAGACATGAAATTTGGAGGGTGTATTCTTTGTGAAGAGTAGGTATCCACTAAGAAAGGGTTTTTTGAAATTCCATCCCTAAGAGGGTGAATTGGGGGGTTGAATTTTCACGCGGGCGAAGCCGCTGGCGGAAGCTAGTGTTTAAATAATTAGGTACTTACACAGGCCTAATTAGTGACAAGAAATATTAATTTGTGCAGAGTATTTGATGCATTATCATTGTTTTTTTAAGATCTCGAAACATAAGACCAGAGGGGTAATTGCGTAACTTTTTATCGGTAGGAATTGGTTTAATATTCATAGTTAAACAACATTCATTGCGTTATTTACGTTGCTGAGCCAACAATTTATTCGAACAAAATGACGCAATGGTTTAGAAATAATCTTTAATCCCATTCAGATTCTGATAAATTGTGCGTTTCGCAATTAGGGTGCATTTATTTTTTCACACATTACAGGTTATTTTTTCAATTCATGTCAGTCACAAACTGAGGGGCTCGTGGTCACTCGGTTGGATCGTTCAGGTTAAGCTACTCTTGCCGCGTTTGGTCTGTAGATGGGTGACAATGTTTACATACCGAGACCTCTCCATGCCTCGCAAAGCACGTTAAGCCGTTGGTCTCGGTTGTCATTCGTGTATCTTTGACAATCGATACGGGTTGTCAGAAGCTCGATTGTCTGACAACTAAGGGGTATCGTATTACCCAGTAAGTAACTAGGTATACTGGTATTAGCTGCACATGGTTAGACTGGAAGCAGAGAGATCATTAGATGATGATGTTCGTCACAAGCTTTCAATTATGTACAGAAGCCAGCACATCGAGCTACTACAATCTTTCAAATTTCTTTAACAGATTTTCAACTTAGGCATTAGCATTAGCCTTTAGCATTAGGTTCAAGGTTGATTGGAAGAATTTGACGGTTTCGGGTACCTCGATGTGCTGGCGTCTGTACCATAACTTCTATAAAATTTATCATCAAATCGTTGGTATAGAACAAATAAATCACACTTTAGCAATAACATTTAAAATAATTTTAGACAACTAATATTTAGACAACACAGTGTACATATTTTTTTTTTCTCACAACTTGCATCAGGAACATACCGATATTACAGTGACTAGATAACTTCAACATAAATTATTGTTTTAATTTTGGCAAGCAACCCTTTTTCATTTAGCAGACGAATTCATAAAATAAAAATCTTCTGGAATATAAATAATTTCTACATGTTTAATTTTTACGAATAGTTTAAGCAATAAACGCACTTAATTCTTACTTACATCTCACACATTACAACAATTGAAGCTATTGCTTTTTCAATTGGAAGCCCCGAATCGGAAGACATGTCTGTCAATTGTCGTAAGGTAAAACAAGCATATAAAATAATGTGATTGAACGCAAGACCGGGTAAGATTGCGCAGTTAAGGCCTAATACCGCTGGGTAAGATTGCACAGATATCGAAAGAAACAAAACTATTGCTAGTTTTTTATAGCACTGCCTCCAATTTTCATCATTGCTGCCAAAATTAAAACAAAAGAATTACAACATCTAAGTAGAAAAATCGAAGCGAAAAGTCGATGCTTATTGCTTAATTGAAATCGTAAAATAGTTTACAAAGAATTATTATAATATAACGACAGCATTATTAAAACTGACTTAAACATATTGATATGATTACATTTATAAGGAAAACTTTTAGAATTTATCGCTTTGTCGTTTTCTGGGGACAAAAGATAAGGCGCGGAAGGAAATTGACTTAGGTAATAAACGCACTTCAAGAGAGTACAGTTAAAAATCATGCAATCAACTTATGGTCTTTTAAAATCTGATTTCAGCAAAATCATTTGCACGTTTACAGTTTATATAGGTGTTGCTCAATTCACCAAAATTAGTTCTTCGCGAAAAAGTATCAAAGATTTTAGGAAAACTGGTCCTTATACCCCAGAGAACGACAACTTTGAAAAACCTTTACATAAACACTGAAATGTACCAACTATAATTATTTAAAAATTCACAGCAATTGAAATATGTAATGTTAAAATTAAATATCATCAAACATCAATTCTCACACCAGATGTAAAACTCCACATTTATTTTACTTGAAATATAAAACACTTACAAATAATGAAAGTACAACAATTATTTTTCAATTACATTTTATTAATAACTTCGAATAATATCATTTCGTTAAAATTTACAGAATAAATACGATTTGGGATTTCATTGAAGAAAATATTGTGAACATAGGTGTTATGTAGATGAAATCATTGAAACAACAATAGGTATAATTTATCTACATTTTGGATAATTATTACGAATAATATGGACACATTTTTATGTGATGCTTAGCTCGACCGGTTCTTCTAAAACGACATTCAGTCAAGTTCGTAAAGGATGTTTTCTGGTCTTAAACGTCGCATAAAAACGCATCATCTATTTTTAAAAGTAGGTATATTTATAATTTTGAATAATCCTAAATCATCTAAGGCATTAAACGATCCGTTTAGTCCACGGCGGAAATATTTACTAGTTTAGTATTAAGTTCGAGTTTACAAAACTATTATAAATATTCAATATAAATACAAGTATGTATAGACGACACATGTTCATGTACACTAGTACATGGACAGAGTATCCAACTCTGTAGAGATACATTTTATAAAAAACATTTATAAGGCAGATCATATAAGGAGAGGCGATCGCGTGGGACGAATAATTACTGAAATAAAACGAAGTTTAATTTTAGGCCTCATTACTCACAAACCAAAACAAAATCAGTAGTTGTTTAAAATATAATTTGATGAAAAATTTATTTTGGCGACTCAATCATTGGATCTTAATAATCGTATAATATACGACCATCTCAACAAGTGTGAAAGCGGCGTATTTCTTATCTCTCGATTTATCTGTTGTCAATTAATGAGAAAAAATACATTCATCCCACGCGACCGTAGCATTTATCTAAGAGATATAAATAAAATTATAAGAGATCACATTTTATAGATAGTCTTATAACAGTTTTATAAAATTAGATTGTCTGTTATAGTTCACACAGACGTGTTGAGATTGCTTCGTATTATTTAGAATTTTGGATTAATAATAAGACACCTACATTGTAGCGACTGTCTACTCTATTCGACCACCGTTGGTGCGCTATCTTACCCACCCCATAGTCCCATAGTCTAATTGTACGCACCTACTCTAAACAGTCACGTTATAGTGGCTTCTTTAATATTCTAAACAGCTATTAACCGACTATGGTCGAAGATCGAAGTTGTATCTATGATAATTTATCTGAATTTATTCAGAGTTATTGCTAAAAACTGTACTAAAAATTCAGCTGGAATCGTATTATTGGGTAATATAAGGTCTAGTGTACGATACATGCAGATTTACTCTGTTTATGTTTGTATACATCTTCCTCAAGGCTTGTACTTGTATGATGTACACATAAGTTCTATGCTATATTATTACATCTAACTGCTACGCGAACATTTACTATTTTGTGCATAATACGGGTTTTTTGGTGCTGAATAAATGCTGAAATTTGGACTTGCAGTGTTTTATATTGGCTTAGAATTTGTCTATTGGAAAGAAACTACGATATCAATCTATAGTTACAGGAAATCTTGCTAGCATGTGACTTTAAGGTCCGCCATAAATAAGTCCAGTGTTCAAAGTAAAATAAGTACCTATTTCATGAGAAAATGCAAATTTAGACCAAATGTCAAATTTAAAAAAAGAACCTCCATTACTGCAAGTCCTCTATACGAATAGATATATTATTTATCCGTTTTCATTTTATATTAATCTGCTACTATTATTATATTTATGGTAAATATTGATTGTCTATGTTTTGTTTATTTTTATTTAAGGAATAAAAGTCTCGACTGACTGTCTTTGGTTTTATGGCTGTATGGGCTCAGCTCCCTTTGCCTGTCCCAAAGAGGGACGAAAAGAACCAAAAAAAAAAAAAAATGTCTTTGGTTTTAGAAGAAAAGACTGCAACGCGTGCATGGTGTTTGATTTTTTATTTTTATTTATTTTGTAAGTAACGTTTTTGGTGACAGTCAGCATAGAGGTTTTATTATTTTCTCTAGATTTTTATAAAAAGTAAGTAGGGTGTAGCTAAGTGGTCATGACGTAACTGCCTATATGCCATTGCCCTAAAGATAATTACTGTAGGTAATTTTGTTTTTTATCAGACAGTGATATCTAGCAGTCCTTTCCCGATAAACGCGGATAAAGTATTTTAGCCAAACAATTTAATAATTCGTTGCTCCAATAAAATGTCGTAAACAATTTCAACAACAATTTAAAAAAATCGTTTAGTCTTGGAAGGCAATTTTGGCAGCTTTTAGAGGTAAACTATATTTAGGGAGTAAATATTTAAATGGGACGAACTTATGTTTAAAAATTGTATGTTCAACATTGGTTTAGAAAATAAATTTGTCGTAAATATTCAATAGGAAAATTTAAAATCGGATATTTCGTAAATATATTGACCATTTGCTAATAAATTCGCGCAGTCTGTTCCCAATTTAAACTATTCGTTTCTTTTTCATTGTAAATTGAGTCTGTAAAGAGCATGTTATATATATTTATATTTGCCCTATATAGTGTTCATTCTCACGGCTGGTCCTACCATTTCTTCCATACCACATATTTTTGTCTTATTATAAAACGACTTTAAACTTGTCATAACCATAATATACGGTATGACATATAAATATCAATAGTATTGATTTAAATAGGTCAATTTTCAGTTAAGTATTTAAATTACAATATTCCATATCCAGCTAATATATTATCTAGAGTGGCAATTACTATCTAAAAGTAATTTCGTAGAAAGAAAATATTTGTTCGATAGCTCGCAACTGTAATTGTTATATGAAGGAATAAAGCAATTAACGGAGGTATCGATGATCTACTTATTGACTCTAAAGGACTTAGGTATAAAGTCATATATGATATTTAGAGAAGCATAATGCTGTACGGTTTTAAACAATCGATTTTTCAATTTACGTTTTTTTGTCACACAAGAATTCGGTGATTAAATGTTTGAAAAAAACCTATTAAATGGAATGAACAAATACAAAGAAAACACACCGAGTGATATTTTGAAAATCTTTTTTAGTTTGCCACTCTTAGTTTTCCTTACATTGTCAAAGAAGTCGATTCATATATTTAAATCGATTCCTAAATCACATTCGATAAGTATTTTTAATTACGAATACGTATGTTGACATGCTCAGTGCAGATTGACAGCTGGCACAAGCATCGGAACCGATTCGATTTTCATTTCGTATCGAGTGTATTCGAGTTAATTGCAGCGTCTATTAGTGACGCTTATATCAATCACATAGTGCTGTTATCAAGGGGTCAAAGCTCCACCTTCAAAATAGTTGTTCTGATTTTTCTTTCATTTTTTTTTGTCTGTTAGTCAGAATTTTTTTATATAATAACATCATGCTATATCTAATTAGGATCACATGTAATATATTTTAGGAAATTGAATACATATTATAATATTTTAGAAATATTTTCTTATTACTAGTAATGATTATTTTACTATAGACGAAAAATATATTTTTTGCGTAAAATTCTGTTATATTTATATAGCTATTTAGAATAAGAGTTCTATATCTAGAAAAAAAGTTAAATAGGTATATGGAAGAAAAATCAGATTCAATTTTCGCTTAGTTAAGCAAGGCCATCCCCTTCGGAGCGGCCTCGCCGACGTCACTGGAGTTCTTTTACAGCTTGCAGGATCCTTTTGACATGTCCAACCTTCGTGACTCCGAGGTCCTTGAGATCTCTCCTTGCCAAAGACAGGAGCTCCCTTCCAGTGACGTCATGTTTCGCAAATGCCTCAGAGTATTCGCTAAGTTGGAGCGACTCCAACCAGGTCTGAACCTCCTTAACTCCCCAGCAGCGGACTTGAGCAGCGGTGAAGGTGGGTGTTGGTCCTTCGGAGACACTGCGTCGCCCCCTCAGCCAGCGACTGCCCTTCTTTTGAACCTAAGGACCAGGAAGGGGCTAATGAAATGACTGGGGTTACAGTTGTGTTGTGTACGTGAGGTTCTTGGGATGGTTTTAGTTTTTGGATGGCATGCAGTTTTGGTGCTAAGAGGCAGAGCCAAGCGAATTGCTTTTAAACTAGGCTAATGTAGTAATGTGGTACCTATAGAAGTATACCTATTATGAATGAATTAGTTTTATTATTGTTGCTATTTTAATTTAAAAATAAAGCCAAAATTTTAAAATAGCAATTTCAAGATCATCAGAACTATTGAGCTTAGCATACTGTAATTGTTGTTTCGTATTAATAATATACGAAACAATATAATTTTGATCATCATTGACAGATTTAAGAGTGAACGAACGAAAAGCATTTCTTGGCCCTTTGTTTATAGTTAAAGGCATGAAGAAACTAAGTACTTTTTAGACTTTAGATTTTATTGTCATAGGTCTTGATACTACAAACTAGAAGTAAGAATACAATCGGATCCCATCTAATGAAAGTCTACGATAAGGTTTAGGGATTCTGACGGGCGACTCGAACTGGGGATGTGGGCGTGAAATAAAGCACCTTTAGTTAATATGGCTAAATTATATTTTCATTTAAAGCTATGTGCATAATGGCATTCATGCTCATACAGGGAGCCAGGGATATCTACGTGCAATTCGTTACCATGGATTCAGCATATGATTTTGTACCCCGCTTTTTTTTGGGAAATCATCAAATCCATGTTTCTTCAGTTGCCTATGCCAGGGCCACGGTAACTCATTCAGCATCCCCTGAGGTGAAATTTTTCGTCGTTCATAAAAAAAATGCAACATTTGTGATGAGATAATAAATTTAATTTAATAATAATAATAATGCTATAATTATTTTTTTTCTAATTCTACGCTAGAGGGTCTAGAATCATATGCTGAATTAATGGTTACAGTTTGTGCGTCAATGTGCCTACCTCCCTGTATGGTACAAAATCATTGGCAAAGACTATTTATATGGTAGCTGCAAATAAAATTGAAGTGAGTGACAGCTTTAATTCACGATGTCCAATAACTAAGCGTTTACCGGTGGCTTAGAAAGTGCAAACATTCCCAGTAAGTGGGAATCCCATGAAGGCCACCGAGAATAAAATCGTCTTGGTTAGGACTAGTTACTATATAAGCAATAACTTTCATAAAGTAATAGAAGTATCTTGAGAAATATACCTCGTCAGTGTGCAAGAATGCGTATCCATCTTGCAGAGTGGCTCGAGAGAGATGGGCGCGCAGCGACGCAGCAGCCCCTGCGCCTGCTCCGGTTATACCACCGCTTTCTACTAGCTCGTGGCAGCTCTCCACCTAGGCAAAAATGGTGATATGTTAGCTGTAGCGTCCTGACACAAACCATTTGTTCCACCAACAGAGTATCTCCCACCTGGATATGAGTTTCTTTGGGTAACCTGGAAGTCTTTAAATAGATTCCAGACCCAGATTGTTCGTAGCAAGGAATACCTGTTCAGGTGGAGTTTCATTAAAGACCCCGTCTTGGAGTGTAAAGTGTGGTGCTATTTCAAAAACGATGGGACAATTAGTATCATATCTTACATGTCCTGTGAGCTGCAAGTTACAGGAACTGATGGACGCTAGTGATGGCGCTAAACATGTAGACGAATTTTGGGCCGAATGCATTTAGGTTGCCATTGACACACTAAGAAGAAGAAGAAGCTGTAGCTTCCGAATTGTGCCAGAACCGTGAAGGCTACTGTGTTGCAAATGAAATAGAGTATTGCGATCAAAAACCGAATTGATCTTCAAAAGCCAATAAAGACTAAAATTAAATAGGTAAGTACTGCAACTGGTACAAAACGAACCTTTAACGTTTCCTTATTTTTTATGTGGGATGACAGCGGTGTGTCCTTAGCAACATGTTTTGTCGGGGTTACTTCCAGGCTTGACCTAGTGTTAGTTGCGATGGCTTTCAGCAGTAAATACAGAAATGTACACTGTCTTATTACAAAACAAGCTAAACATGGTTCACTATTAATCCATTTTTTTTTATAACAACCTCAGTCAGGTAGGAAATGCCGGCGCTATCTAGTTTTAAATATTAATCAACAACATATTTACGTGTACCTAAAACTTATATAAACATTTCATATCTTACAGTAAGCGAAATAAAGTTCTTTTTACGAGAATGTAAATTGACTCCGCCACTAAGTTCTAAGTGTTTTGTACTAAAAATTTAACCTTCAAGAATAAAGTTTACAATACTAAAATGACTCGAAGTTTTAAGCTCGAGCCAAAGTGAGATTGATTGAATAAAGTTACCAGTGTAGCAAGAAGTCTTCGCAGCTGTGGCGCTGGCAGCAGCTTCCCATCAGAATCCTGCAGCGCATCAGCGTGAGCAGCGACACGACGCGCCAATGACACACCTTGCGAGACCCCGCCACATGCTGATGTCTCGCTTATACACGACAGCTTTACCTACGATGGAAGAATTTTATTAATAGAGTTTGTATGCGCTGCTAAATGGTTGGTTAAGCTTGAATGATAAGTCAAGGATAGCCAAAGATAGTGGTTTATCGAATATATTAAACTACCATGTAACTAATGGTATATGTAGGTCGTATGAATAAGTACAGCTGACTATGAACGCTGATTGTGCATTTCCGCGTCACACTATAGTTTGTGCAAGGCGACGGAAAGTGCTATGTACGATACATGACTCATATACAGGTTCTATTATAGAATGAGCTTAAAATATGATATGATGAGCTCAGTGTTCCTTGAAAAACGTCTGTACCAAAGGACCAAGATTTTGGTAAAATTTTGGTCTCTTGATTCGGATCGAGTTCAATGTAAACTTTCAACACTTTTGCGGTCCGCAAAGGTGTAAGGGACTTATCATCGCATACTTACATGTTTGACCAGCGTGTTAACGTCATCCAACAAAGCTAGAAGTTGAGAGTTCTCAGCGGGTGACATTGCAACTCGTGGACTGCCAGGACCGCCGCCTGTGCTGGAGCCGGCGAGGGCACTCGCTTTGAGTTGCTGCTTCTCGTCCCAAGTTCTGAATGATGCAACGGTTGGAACAGTGATCGAGGTTTTCAAGTAATTTATTTTAAAAAAAGGAAGTTTCTACGAGCAAAATGTGCAACAAGCTTTGACGAGTCGACATGAGGACCAACAAAATGATGACTAAATTATTTCTGTATGCATCTCTGATTGAATCGCTGGCCTCATATTTTTTCATAGCATGTAATTTTAAGAATAGAACAATGATTAAATACCACTTCGGTTTCTACAAAACCGATTCTTAATCTTCTTTAGTGTGAATTATTAACTCACTACTTTGCACTACTGAATTTCAAAAATAAAAACATTTACCACTGACCTAAACTTCACTAACCTAAGACTAGTTTCAAGTGCTCTAGACCGGCACAGCATCTGAGCTCTGTTCTTGTGTATAATCCTGACACATCCGGGGGGTTGCAGCCAAGCTTCACCATCCACTTGCACTGGTACACACTCTTCGCCCAGGATGTTGATCTGAACTGCACGGCATTGGGCGATGCGATGCTTCTGGAGGTTGATTAGCCGGGAAGCCGCCATTTGGGCTGAGCCGAACACGGCTACGACCTGTTTAGAAGATTGAGTTATTGGTCCTTCGGTCCTGAATTTAGTGTTTGTAGTTAGGCTAGAAATTAAATCGTAAGGATGGGTATATCCACCTATTTATTTCGATAAAATGATAATATTGTTTAGATTTTTTATTAATAGGGACCATACAGATTACACGGTTAGTTTCATAGATCTGCCAAATTGTATGGTGTGGTACAGACCATCAAACTGAACAATTTTCTCTGTGGGACCAATGTCTTAATCACAAAAAATGTATCAACTGTTCCATACAAAACTCAAAATAAATGTATGGGATATCAGAATTTTATTTCGACATTACGATTTTGGTCCTATGGAGAAAATTATCAGTCTGTCATTACCCCTAAATCCTTAAATTTGGCAGGTCTTGGAAAACGAACGCTGTATCTATGTTATAAATAACAATAGAATGCTCTTCGTTTGTAAGAACTTTTCATTTGAGAACGCTGGACTTACTTTATTTTAATTTTAAAAAGCTCGTCATAGTCTGAATGAATGTTAGTAAGTTTATTCGGGAAAGCAGTTGCAGGAAAATTTTCAAATTGGGGAAAAACTGAACGTTCTTTTTTTCTATGGGATTTTGTATGAAATATTGAAATTAGAACCGAACAACGTATGTTGGGTAAAAATATAATCAATAATAAATGTTAATATTAACAATGCCTGGAAATAAACTGTTTTTATTATTACGTATCAAATTCCAGTTCAAATATTTAATTACAGTAACAGGCTTTTGACTTGCGGTAATACAAGGCTCCCATGAATTACAGCGATCAAATCTAAAACGTGGTAAGTCTGGATGCGGTAATAAGCTTTTTAATATTTTATGCAAAGATTATATTGAACACCAGACAAACGAGAGGCTCAGAATGATTTCCTGCAACACTAAGACGGCGTTGTAAGAAGATTTTGTATTTCTATATGTCGCAAATCTTAAAATCAACAATTATCACGCCTGTATTTTTTACAAGGTGTTAGGGAGGGGAGGGGGGACTATTTTGCCAGTTAGGTTTAAGTCCCATGTTATAGGAAGCAGGTCTATTGTAATGTCATCAACGGGGCACAAATTTAGACTCAGGGCTGCTATTGAAAATCTCCAGATGGTAAAAACCGGTAACACTATGTCTGATGTGGGGATCGAACCCAGGACCTCACACTCAACAGTAACGTTTGCGATCACTGGACCAACCAGGTAGAAGCTCACAAAATTAGTAAACAACATTTTATGACTTCCGTCGTAATATAGGTTGGAATCTAATAGAGAATACCAAGGATATGGAATTGTAATGAATAGTGACGTCATTTTCATTAAGAGTTCCTCTGTAATGAAACAGTTTGGTTTCTGTGATCCTTGCGATGAAGCTATACGCTGAAGTTATGGAACCCAAAATTAGATTATTGATTAGGCTAAACTATCTGGAGAAACATTAAAACTGGTAGTTCTCAGTTAGCACAAAATCTGAAGAATGTGAGTTATGATCACTTTTTACACCACTTTAAAAAAAACTTTTCTACTAAGGTGTAGGTAAAACTTTGAAACTGACCTCAAGTATCCGGTCGTCGAAGGAGGGAGCGAGGAAGAGGTCATCTCCTCTTGTACCTCCCCAGAAGTTGGTCCCTCCCATGAATGAGGGTATGTTCAGCACGACAATGCCCTGCAACTCTGGCAGTGGAATCCTTTGTCCATCACATTCAAGTTGTACTCTTTGACCCAGATGCCTGCAAAATTAGTTTTATTGTAAAGATACTTTAACTAAGTATCAAAAACGCACGGCCAAAACCGTTGTGGGAAGCTTAAAATTTTGCCCAAAAGTCCCTTGAATAGTCAAAGGGAAGATTTTAGAAAATCCATCCCCGAAAGGGGTTCAATTGGGGATAAAAGTTTGCATGGAGATCGTCATTTTAAGACAGTTTATATCAGCGCAATAAACTTGTGGCCAGCAACACAAAAATCAAAAGAAAGATAAATAACACCCCTCTTTGGGTCAGGGGTTAAAAATAGCGAATGTCTTACCTGTAAGTCCTGTTAACCCACTCCTTAGACCCAAGTACTCCATACCACATATAGTTCCTCGCCCTCGACCTACACTTCTCTGGATGTTCCTCCCTCTTATTATGGAAGTCCAAGGTTATCTTCGCATCAATCCCGATCCCGAAATAATTGTTCATCACAGCCCTTTCATAGAACCCTTCTAGAAGAGTCTCATCAGGGTCCATGAGGGGACTAACTGCGGCACATAGTGCGTCAGCGTTGGCTAGCAGACATTGGCTGATGAAGCCTTGAGTGACGTGAGGCCAGGCTGGCAATTGGACCAACGGATTGATAATAGGCAGTTTCTTTGCCTTTTCATTGGCTTCTTTCGATCCGAGGCCACTAGATGCACCACCTTCTCCCCATATTGATGACACAGATGTAGATAGTCTAGAAAGGAAAAAAACTGTAAGGGTTGGTAGAATTTCCTATGGATATATATTTGATCGGAGAATTGCGAAGTTACAGTTCTAATAAAATTATATATGAAATAGCCGAGACATTATTTCCTAGCATTTTATAATCATTCTCTTTATTGAACATGCAAATATAAGCAAGAATGTCATAGAATTTTCAATAATTGTCGGAACTTTTGAAATATACGTTGTTATTTTATTAAATAAAAGGAAAGAAAACGAAACGATGTGTGCATAGGAACATCTACGCATAAGAATTTATTGTTTCTCTAGAGATCCTGAGGAAACATCGAAATACATTATTAGGAAACCGATGTTTTCTTTCGAAAGAGTCTTGGCTCATGCCTCGCGGCACTCGCGGTACATACGTTTTCTAGTTGAATAAACAATAAAAATGAAACTCGTCCCTGAGAATATTCCGTATTCAAATTCGTTCAAAAAACCCAGAAAATATGTTAGCAGACCTCTTTATAAATAGAGATGACAAAACTCTAGGTACGATCAATGTTTTATTTAAATGACTTGGCTGACTAGGTAGTGAAAATAACGCCCGTTCAAGATATTTTAAGATTAATTCCGATACGATTCATTATTCATATTTCTACAAGTATGTCTCAGACATGAGAAACTGTTTTTTACATCTATCTTTTGCCAAGCCGGTGGTCCCTTGAGGTATAAAATTATGAAATTAGATATTTCTGTTCACATTAGGTACGTCAATATTACTGCTACCTTATAATATTTTACGGCACTCAAAGGTAAATATTATTTTCTATTCTAAGAGTAAATGAGATGATAGACTAGACATGGACAAGCGAAAACATTCAATGCACTTACTTATCAGGTTCTCCCGGCTTGTAAAGGCTTCCACATGATATCCTCCTAGTGGCAGCAGGTGAACAGCTCAGGAACTTCCCATATTCTGGGTCTGTCTGTCCTAAAAGCCTGGGATTATCCGACGATCTCCTTTCCCTGGTGGTACCTATACTTGGCTCCGGAGAATTCACGCTAAGAGTATCGGTACCCTGATCAAAGATATCACTTAGAACTGATGCCATGCGGCTTGGGCAAGTCTTCAAACTCTTTTTGTCCTCACTATGCGAAGGAGATGGTGGTTCCACTACAACGCTTACTTGCGGAAAACCGCCTATATCTGGAACAGTCATCTGATCATCACAAATCAGTCTTGGAGGTGCCATATAGTTAGGAGTTTCGGCACTTTTGACACTGAGCGTTTCTTCAGTCGTTTTTGGAAGAAGATGTATTAAACTAACGTCCGTGTCTACACGTTTCTTCAAACTTTTTCTAAGCTGCTTTTTAAACGACTTTCTCGCTATATCGCTCCCTTCTTCAAAATGTGCGAGACTGCAGTACTTGATTTTTTCCTCTACTTTTGCTGCATTTTCGATATAGAATACTCTGTTCTCGAATCCGAACTTCTCAGCTTCGGTATCTTTGGGTTTCTTCATTTTCGATATGTATTTCGTTTTCGCTTCGTTGTTCTTCTCGAGGCTCGGGTTCCGACTGTCCATAGCGATGTCCGACACAGTGTCAGACGTGAATAGAGTTGTGTCATCAGTGTACGTTTCATTTTCACCGTTCTTTCCCATCATTGCCAACAACACTTCCTGTCCAAGCATTGAACTGATATCATCCATGATAGACTCTCCGTGTAAAGTTTCAGAGTTGACGTATGTCGTTTCTGATACCTCAGGAGAGTCGATGTGTCCGATGCCCATAACGCCGGCTTCTTCCATTTCTTCTGGCTTAGAATCGTTTATTTCCGATATTAAACTAAAATCCTCGCTAATGTTGGACCCTTCTGAGCTACTGGCTTCGATCTCCAGGTCTACGCTGGAGAGCCGTCGGTCCGGCGTGCACTCGCCGCTGGCCGGGGTCACTCTCGCACTTACCTCGTAGTGTTCGTCATCTGTATACGGTTTGTCCGTGTCTATAATAGTCAATTGGTCCGATTCATAAGTATCTCCCTGTAATATCGATTTCTTATCGCTATCGTCAGAAACAACTAGGTTAGGTATAGTAAGACTACTACTATTATATGTTTGCTCTAGTTCTGGCCTCAGGAGGTTCTTGCAGGAGCTAGTATCACAGGAAGAGAGGTTTGACAGCGAGAGCCGGTCCTGAGGCGAGGCGGAGCTTGTCTTGCTGCGTCCCGGGTTGTTTTCCACGTCTAAGTTGAAGTTACCCGTTGGGTTAGAACTTATTAATTTAGCTATATCATCATCTACGTCTGGAATGCTGCGAATAAAATTACCAACATTAAAGGGTTATTCTATTATTAACTTAATCTGGGAAATAACACGGGTAACCTGTTGCAGTACCACTTACTTGTCTGGTTGCAGCGAGGCGGCAGAGATGGCACTGGCAGCTGAGGAGCGGCGGCTGTCAGCGAACGCTCTGGGCACGGGCAGCGCCGCCATATCGGGCGCAGGCGGCGCAGCAGGCACCTCTACCCCCGCTCCCTCTACTGCCTGTCCCCCTCCACTGCTAGAACCCTCACATGTATCACAAGAATCCCCTTCTTGTGATACACCCTGCATGGAACATGGTAACCTGAGAGTCATTTGACTAATCACTCGATGAGAATTCATATGTTTTGGTCCTTTTGAGTTCGAATTTGGTCTTTAGATTCGGACAAAGAACTTTTTAATCCCTTGTTGAACATGTGACTTGGGAATTGAACGGAGTTTAATTTTATTATTGTGTATTTAAAACATTCAAAGCGATTTAATGACAGTAAGTAGAAGTTTATGTGTGAACTATGCTACGATGCCAAGTGACCTAAAAACACACACAGTTCCAATTTGTTTCCTTTCAGGCTTTAGCGATTTTATGCTTAAACAAGTAAAACGATTACGTACAATATCTTTAGATTTCAATGGCAAAGAAAGATTTTATCGGATTGCAGTTTGGACCCATGCCATGAACCTGATGGACCGAACTATGTCATGGATTGTCTCAAAAGATAAGATCCGAAACAAGATTAAACTTGGTAAAGAACTGAAGGAGATACATATAACATCTTGCAGCCTCGGACAGTAAGATGTTTTGTAAAATAAAAGTTGTTTGACGTAAACATGTTTTTAAAACTGCAGAGCTCATGGTAAAAAAAGCGAAGTGCATAACACAATTGGGAAAAACCTTGGGGCACTTAATAATCGGTTTTACATAACTATACTCAGGAAAGTAAAGGTAAAGCTAATTTTGGAAAATGCTTAATAGGGAATATGCACGTGACCTAAATATTGACAAAATATTTTTTTTTGTAAGCTTTATTGCTACTGAAAACACACTATACAATTATTTTTATAATTTATTTTGATTTAATAGTGAAATTTAATCATTAAAAAGTGGTCGTTTCAAAATTCCCGCGCAAATTTCCGAAACGCAACACTATTGGTGGAACAAAACGTGACGTCAGTTTTACACGAGACGTCTGCTGTCAACAAGCTATTTGTATTGTACGGTTTCTGTTCTAAGGAATAATAAAATTGTTATTGTATTGTGTCGCTATTTTTTATATTAAGTTAATAGGTTTTTGTGTTCAAAGTATTAATTAATTGTGAAGAAGGACTTAGAGAATGACTGAAACCGGTTTCGTAAAAGCGCAATCTGAAACCCTGAAATAATAGAAAGGTTAAATAAAACTAGTCTCGAACTTGCCTCTTACTCTAATAATTTAGATGTTTTTATTTATCAGTAATACTTATACTCATACATCCATAAGGATTAATTTAGTTAGAATATCGAATAAGAATTCTTAAGAATATCTGTACAAATTTTCGTAAACTAGGTTATGTTTTTGTAGAGGTTTGTAAACAAAACAAGTAGGTAACGTAAGAATGATTCGTAAGTGTATGTATTTTATAACTTTTTTAATATCCTTACTTACATCGAAATGGTCATCACAACAATATAAACAGCTCAAACACGATACATTGTCTCTTCTCATCGCCTTACACCACTTTTTCCTTAGTTTTTCACCTTTCGGCATTTGGAAATATAGTTTGTTAGGTGCAGTGTTGATGTTATTTGGGCACATAGGAACGACTCAATACTTGTAATATGGATTTTTGTGCTTTCCCATGGTAATTAAGTCGATATTCACTCACTTTCTTTATTTTTTAGTAATTTTGTGAACCAAACACTTTGCTGTTGACATCGAACTTGTGTAATGGTGACGTCACGAGCAAGCGCGCCAAAATGGCCGCGTTTAAATCGACCAAAATTTATAGTAATGTTAATATTGAATTTTTTGCGTAATGGTTTATATTTTTGACATGATATTT
This sequence comes from Aporophyla nigra, assembly GCA_947507805.1. NCBI lineage: Eukaryota > Metazoa > Arthropoda > Insecta > Lepidoptera > Noctuidae > Aporophyla > Aporophyla nigra. The sequence continues at coordinate 23,543,806 of OX382294.1, forward strand.
GTATGTTTGGTAATGTAATAACTAGTAGAAACGTATAAAATAAAATAAAAAAATCATGCATATTCCCTATTTATTCATCATTCTCTTGCCACTTTTCCAAAGTATTTGAGGTCAGCATAGCAGGTCTTCTTCTTAACTATTATTCGTCATCTCAGTAGTCACCTCTTGCTCGACATATCGTCTTTCACACAGTCCATCGATTTTTTGGTCTTCTCCTGCTCTTATAGCCATCCACATTCACGTTTATAACTTGGTCCATTATTATCCGACTAAATATGAGCTTTACAAGTCTTAGTGATCTGTAATATATTATAGTATGATATATATGATAAACGAGTACATATATGAATGTCGATGACAATAAGAGTAGAGGGAGACCAAAGAAACGATGGATGGACTGTGTGAATTACGATATGGATAGAAAGGGGTGTGATGAGTGGAACAAAATGACATGTTGCGCTGACTCCAAATAAATTGGGATAAGAGCAGGAGAGTTATGAATCTATGATATATTCAAAAAAGTAGTTATGTCACACTGTATACCTGTGGGTACACCTGAGTGAGCGTGCGCACTAGAGAGCGGAGCGCGCGCCGCACGCTATCAGCGCGCCCGGCCAGCGCGCAGCCGCGCACTGCCCAGTTCAGTTGCTCCTGTTTGTACACAAATATCGTTTGAGTATTCTCTAATATGTCTAGTAAAGGCAACGTGTTATTGAAACAGGTAATTACCGATTTAGAATTAGGGTCACTATTTTTGGTTTATCGACCTGGGTTATCATGCGTCCCTAAGGACCAAAAATCTTCAAGTGAAATCTGTCAAAAGCTGTGAAAAGGGTCTGGTTTCATTTGTTGTGCAAGAGTTACAAAGTTTGAAATTACCTTTTCAGTCTTTTCGATGCTGCCTTTCTCGGCAACTGGTTGTGCTTCTGGTTCACTATCACTAGTGGTCTCCACTGGCTCCCACGACCTGGACACAATTTGCATACATTTTAATGCTCAGACGCATCCCATTAATAAGTCTTACGTACATCACAATTTTTTTAAATTTTATTAAACATTTAAGGCAAGGCAAAAGTGCCTGGGTAGCCATGATTATAATTGTATAAATACATATTTGCTCCGGTCGCAAATCATATTTTGATATACATCAGTGGCGTGAATTACATAGAGGCACATAAGCAGTGCCTACCATAAAAATCACCATAAGTCTGTCAATTACTTTTTAATATGTGTCCCGAAATTATTACGATACTAAATAAATTATCTTACCTAAAAGAAACCCGTGTTTGTCTGCCTTGACAAGAACATGAGGCTTAGTGCCTACCTCTACAAAAAAGCAACGATCGCCACTGGTATACATACAACATGACATTGACCCAAGATGAAAAAAAAAGTAGTAAAAGTGTCAGAAAATTTAAATTCCTCTTAAGGGGGAAATGTGAAAAAATCTAAATAGCCAGAGTACTCACTTGCATCTCGCATGGTCATGAGCTAGATGCGCCCTAGCATGCAGCAACAGCGACACGGCGCGCCGCAGCCGGTGCGCCGCACGCGCCGCGCCGCCTCCTGCACGCTCACCCGCCGCCGCCAGGCTCGAGCAGCCCGCGCGGAGAGACGTGTGAGCTGTACAACTCACTTCACCAGCCTGTGTGGGTGGAACTAAAGGTTTTAATACTAGAATAAATTAACAGAGGATTGAAAGAGAAAAACGTGTGTGATGTTTATCAGCAAGAAAATCATCACCTGATTAGATCAGAACTCTTGAAACGTACCAAAGCTTAAAGAATACTGAGAGGAAGGATATCAGCTTTAAGGAGGTCTTTGTGCGTGTTGCATCTACGTGGCTTGTTTTTTTTGATCCACCAAGTATGGTATAATTTTGATCGGCTTGTCGCAGATTTATCTTCAGTTAAAGGCAATAGTAGCAAATAATAAAGACATAAGAAAATTGTTTACCTGCATGATATCCTGCAAGTTCCTAAGCAGCGCGTTCTCCTCCAATAAATCGGGTGGTACGGGAGGGGGAGGTGGAGCAGTCAGAGAGCGCTCGAATGTCATTATTGACCACCTGGTAACCAAAGAAAGACAATAAATATTACACGGACCGTAAACATAAAACTGGATAGAGTATAGTTGACCTCATAATAGATGTATCAATCTTGATAACAAACTTTCCCAGTAAAATGAAACTTCACTAAGGTTGAAAGTGGTGCCGATTGTTTTGTTCACTACATAAAGTAAAATAAGAATATTGTTATATCTTACTGACAGACAGCAAAATAAAAGATAAGTGAGTGAATTAGAATGATCAACTAAATTAAATCTTGATTGCCTAGAATCTGGCATGATTTTAGCATAATGAATTTAGTTTGTCGTAGTTGCGTCGAAGAAAATCTTAGTCAACTAAAGATAGCTGTAATTTATTTCCGTCTCTTTCTTGTTCCATTAGAAGGAAAAAGATAGCAATAGCCTATATTAAGTTTAGTTGGTGCACAACAGAATCATCATCAGTATTTAACTGAATTAATGACAAATATACCAAGCCTTGTTTTGTGATGTGCAACTGTCATTCAATTTAAGGGTAAAAAAATAATAACGTGGTTGACTATACAAGGTCCAAATTACCAATAATGGTAAATCTGTTGTCTGTTTTGTTAGACTTAAACAACAAAAGCCCAATACTTGGGTATGAAAATTTGGCAGCTCAACATATGATCGGATATCAAAGTAAATTAGGCGATAAATAGATCTTTTAAAACTGGATGGAAATAGAAAGCATAGCTTAAATAAAGCTGACGAAAAAGGTCAAAAAGTTTTTTAGTTGATATTAGGGAAAGCCCGATTTATTCAATTATTTACATGTGATCGGAAATGTGGCTTAAGGAGATTTGGCGCGAAGCCAAGATGACTCAAAAATTGGCTCATTAAATATTGCCGTGGGAAAGTTAATATCCAATTTTTGGGCATAATATTTATAATGTAAAAATTCTTTACCGAATAGCAATATTATTGGAATAGAAGTTAGAAATTCAATAAAATTAAATTGTATCTAATGCTAGTTGGACGTAATTAAAACTTGTTTTTATTTTCTTAATTTCTTTCTCAATGTAACTGGTTTTTGAATTCATGAACAAGTAATAATACGATAGTTCTGTTATATTTTTACGTTACTTTTCTCAGGGTATTCTATTCACCTCACCCGGGACAACAATCAGCTCGCCTTACAAATATTTGGTACCGAAGAAGTTAAGTTTGCCGCTGCTTTAGCAGTACCCTTAATATCCTCACCTGTCCAGCATCTTAGTGGAAGCTCTCTCATATCGCTCGATGAGCACCTGAAGGTTGGCTGCGTCGTCACAGGAGGCTCCCCAGCCCAGCACTCGAGCCAGGTCGTTACCGGTGCCGAGAGGAAGCACTGCGGTCTGGACTTGACGCTGCAAGGACATCAGGAGTTAGTAAAATCAATCTTACACAGCGTTAATAAATATCTAAGTGTAATGGGGGATCGGTGAAGGTGATAGCTGGGCCAATGTGGAAGAGAGCAACCCATGACCGGGAACTATGGCAAAATATGGTCCCAGGCCTATGCTAAGGCAAAACAATCTTCGGAAACTGATGTCTGAAGAAAAAAAAAATTATTATTTTTTCTCTTTGAACTATTATTTATGTAACTAGATTGTTAATAAAGGCTAAAATTAAATTAAATTAAATGGGGGATCGATCAAGTTTATTTAAATGAAATTCTTTAACCCAGTAAAGCCACCCGTGTTCCTTTAGTTGCCCATGTGCCAGGGTCACGTTGTCTCCTTCGAACAATCTTCGACCTTTCAAGTGACTTTTTAGTATTTAAAATATAAAGAGACAGAGATAGTGGGAACGTTTCCAGGGCTTTCGAGGGTGCAGGCTGTCTCACTGAAAACTGTCGAAGTAAGTATTCTTTCCAAACTACAAGTCCACATTCCTCGGATAGCTACCGCGAATATTTTTGGAACGATTGATAAACTTGAAAGTACATGTTTAACGAGCGTAATAAATACTCTTACAATGACCTTATAGCGAGGAATACAAGTAGAACGACATAAGTGTAATTCAAGGGCAATTCCTCTCACGAACGGCATTGGTGAAACCACTCTAAAGAGTAATTTCTCTTTGTGCATGCCAGTGTATGACTTACTTAAGACTTTAATACAACAACTGTAAGACCATAAATAGTCTTAGAAAGTGCACCCGAATCGACAAGTTCTGTAAGAGTAATAAAAATGGTTTCAGGATAATTCTAAGGAAGACCATAGTTTGCTTTCTGGGATTATTAGTTTAATCAATCTATCCACTTTTACCTTAAAATCTTCACATAACACTCACATGCATATCCAGTTTATCGACCTCCTGCAGCACCCATCCGACCGACCCATCCCCTGAACACACGAGCACCCTTAGGGGGGCGAAGTGCCGGAACAGGCGAAGCCCTAACCGGGGCCCCGCCCCGCTCAGCTCAAACACCTGTGCTGGGTTCAGAAGCTGCTTGAAGCGACGAAGGAACTTCACGCCTTGGTTGTCACCTGGTGAAATGGAAAAAAAAGATAATATTAATTTGGGTAAATGTAGGTCGAAATTGTGTAAGCTTGCCAAAAATTACATAACTTCTCAGGGTCACCTTCCAGCTGGAAAAGCGTAGGTTGTTGTAATATTTTACATAAGTATCTGCATTGCTGTTTTGTTTCTGTTATAATTATTAGGATAGCGACAACTTAGATTATAATTGTACTATCAGTTTCCAGTCTTGTTCTTTTACTGGTCTTACCAATCACTGACCATGAGACAGTCAGATACTTAGATAGAACATTTTATTCAGTACGAAAAGTATGGGCAAACCATGGATAGGGCCCCAATTACCTTAAACCTAAGGGGTAATTGTATAAGACACAAATGGTTTTCGTTTTGACAATTCAACAATATTCATTATATACAATTAAACAATATCCATATATTATATTCATAATACAATTCAACAATATATTTATATCAATATATTATATATATATATTCATAATACAATTCAACAATATTCATTATATTATTTACGTTGTTGAACAGACACATTTTGCCAACATATGAAGCAATGAATCAGCAACATCTTTCAGAATGATTCAGAATCTGATTGTTAGTATGTTAAGCAATTAGGGTACTGCACGCTCAGGCCAAAATCTATGTATTGTATGATAAGAATTCTTCCCGTCACTGTCGCACAACTTTGAAACAACAAATGCAAAATAGAGACGGGAATGTCTTAGTCAAAGCACGAGCTAAGTAACGTTCATACATCACGGCTTCAAACTAATTTCTGCACTTTTCACCAGAATCTCCTCGTCATTTGACTTACCAGATCTGGAGTTAACGAACACAATAAGCGGGCTGGCATTAGGGGGCCTGTCTGGGACCCACGCGTCGTCGGGGCCCACGGAATGCAAGCGTGTAGGGGGTACGACGGAGGCGCGTGCGGGGCCCAGTGAGCACGACGCGCGCCACGTCGGCTTGCATGCCGCGTGAACGCAGCGACGGCACCACACGCATCTGAAGTCTTGTAGTCTGGGAACAAGGGGACATTATTCAAAACTTAGTAGAATGTTTGCAACTTGTGTTACCTTAATAAGTTGGTGGGTTTCCTATACATATTTTACTCTCCTGTAATGATTTTCTAATGATGTAATGAAATGGTGGCAGGATTTTTCCCGCATTGGATATTTAACCCTGCACTGATTAGCGCCGAGAGTAGAAAATCGAAGCGTGTGTATTCACTTTCTTCGATTTTCAACTTTAAGCACTATGCAATGTGTTGAAGATCCAGGGTGACGCGGTTTTATTAAGTCCGAGTGGACGTTAAGTCATAAAGTTTAATAAAACAGAATTATGTAGGTACAGACGCCAGCACTGGAAGCTACTACAATCTGTCACATTTCTTTAATAGGTTTTCAACTTTAACGCTAAGTATTGATTGGGAAAATTTGTTTCAGGTACCTTGATGTGCTGGCGTCTGTATAACTAATCGCACAATAGGGTACATTGCGGCTTATGGCTAAGTAGCGACGAATCACCACCCAATTCGTCACCAAGTGACAAACATCCGTTATTTACGAACCCTTCCGAGCGACAAATGTTACCGCATTGACATTTCATTTAAGGCGAGGTTGCAGTACTTTTTAATTTTTTTAAACCTCTGTAAATCTAGCAAAATGGATAGTTTCCGTAAAAAAAAAAAATATTTAGGAAAACTGAACATACTGTTAAGCGCTGTGTGAAGACAGAAACGTGCATTAAAACATTTGGCTCGATAAAAAATAATCATAAAGGTGACACTAAATCGCCGTTTAAAACGTGTACTTTGAAGAGATACCATCATTAAACCATGTAAAACTTATACCAAAAGATAGGTTTTATTGTTTTTTAGGGCATGGTGAGAAAATATTTTATAATTTCCTTATCATTTTGTCTCCACGAAACAATTATACACAAAATCTAGCAGCTCAAGCGCTCGCAACGACCGGCCAGTGTTCGCCGAAACGTCTTCAACTACAAGAGGGCCTTAAATGCCAAACGACGATTATAAAGGCACAAATGACATGCCTTGTAGGGTTTACTCTTCCGCATATATTGTTGAATTGGGGAACTTATTAAGATTTTGTTCGGTACCATAGACTATGAAGAAACTCGTTTTTATTTAGGTATATAGTTTAAATAAACCATTCAATCTGTTTTTGAATTAAGAACCCAATATGTATGGAAATGCTGTTGTTTGTACAAAAGGTACAACTTAATCCGGTGCTATGTTATAATTTTTTAAGAACTTTACCTAAATCGAAATAAAGTTGTAAATGCAAAAAATGGGTCAGAGGTTTTGGCTAGAACTCAAGATAGATCGCCTGTTGTAATAAAACGGTGAATTTTTCATATTCGATTTGGGTTTTAAACACTTCATTGTTAGGAGTTTATACTCCTATATATATATCCCTCCTCCTTATATTTTTATTAATAACTAGCTTTTGCCCGCGGCTTCGCCCGCGTGGATGTCGGAAATTAACGCAGGAGGACGTACTACCGCGGTAAGATGTGTTAATTCAGGTTATATTATAGGTAATAGCTGTTACCCGCGACTTCGTCCGCGTGGTATTTAACAAAAAGTTTTTCATAAAAACTGTCTTTGAAAACTACGCTGACATACGTCTCAAAATTCAGCGTGTTTTTAGTTTTTTTAAACTATTATTTATTTTTTCTGAAATAAAAGTAGCCTAAGTTACTCCTTGTTACATCAACTATCTGCCAGTGAAAGTTCCGTCAAAATCGGTCCAGCCATTTCAGAGATTAGCCGGAACGAACAGACAGACAGACAGACAGACAGACAGACAAAAATTGTAAAAAATGTTGTTTTGGTAAATGTACCATGTATACATTCATATACACTTAGTAAAAAGTAGTTATTTTAATATTAAAAACAGACACTCCAATTTTATTTATTTGTATGTATAGATGTATAGATGTATAGATACTTTAATAAAGTAAAGAAACAGGCTTTAACAGAAAATGAAACTATAAGATAGGAAATAATAAAAAAAATGAAGATACTCTTATTTGTTATTTTTTTTAAGTCGTGGTTTTTATTTTTTAAACATTATTTTCTTTTTATGTACGAGTGTATATTTAATTTCTTAAAATTAAAATTTAACTGATTTATAAATGAAAGCGTGAGATGCTTATTGAGGTATTTTTATAATGACTCTACTTTTATCAAAATCGATAAAATATTCATATCAATTGATATCAAGCACCTTTTACATCACAATGACCTTTAATTTACTACCTATAAGTTCAGATGTATATCTATAGTACACCCACATTTCTATCAACAAACAATTTAATCATGAGTTCTTTTTTTTTCTATTTCTTTCTAAAACAAAGAGAAATCAAATTGACATTCACATTATGGACATTTTGCAACTAGGTTTAGAAAAGCTATTTAGAATTCTGTGACAGTCAGCTAGGGAAAACGAGTTAGACTCTATTCTCAATTCACTCTAGTGCTGCTATCAATATCAATTCGATTTCAAACAAAATAGATTCGAATAAAATGCACGGGCGCCTTAAAAAAATCAAATCACTTGGTGTAATGATATGGAAATGTTTTAATAAAGTATCCCTGTGCTTAGATTATAAAATGTGTTTTTTTTTCACTTTATAGTTATGGTAACTACTCCACACCAATTTGTATGTCACTGACAACTATACACTGGAAGTATTGGACCATCATCAACACAAAGTGGATTAAATACGTATTGCCGAAGCAAGAACTACCCAAAATTATTATCCACTAGCTTCTGCCCGCGACTCCGTCCGCGTTAAATGTCTGCGTTAAAGGAGACGGGCATTTCTGGGCCAAAATGTAATAAGTGGAGAAATGGTTTAAAAAAAAGCTTATATTTTTCTATATCAAAATCTGAAAAATCAACTCAATTTACAATCTGGAAAATGAGAAATCCTAAACTTAAGTTAAGGTTCCCAAGTAAATGGAATATCGATTAAATTATAATCGATTAACGTTCATACTATTTAAGAAGATGCCTTCACCAGATGATTAATTCAATTAAAATAATTAAATCTATTAGAAATAAAATACTTTACTTTTTCTCAAAATTGCTTGTTAAGGCGCGGACTGACTACGATTTTAAATGCTACAACTGCATGCTACAGCTCCAACAAATAAGGTTGAAAATTGAATAAATATTTGGATGACGATGTGACTAAGCTGCGAATTGGCATTTATTTTACGGGTTTTATTTAGATTATTCGGACTACACACATTAAATTAAATAATTGTCTGGTTAAAGTTTTAAAGTAATGTTTATTCTATTGAACTCTTAAAAAAAAAAATGTTGTTATCGCTGAAAATACAGAGATGTTCGACGTCAAAGTTTTTTTTGTGAAACAATTTTTATTGGGAATATCAAACAATTTTTCACTATTCTATTCGGTTAGAATTTTTCTTTAAACCCTTCTCTGTCCACTGTATTTTTTGTGTCGTATATTTTCATTGCGTTACGTCATACTCGATTGTCAAAGACACCAGTGTTTTGTGAATATTGAGGTAACACCGCGCCTTAAATACTTATTAAAATGTGTAAAATTCAAAGCGGTTTAGGTACGACAATAATAGAATAATAGAAAAAGATAGCTTCACTTTTAAATGATGTCATGCGAATGTAATGTTACAAGAATAAAGATAAATAAATTATACCAAATATTGATTACAATAATATGTTTTGACAAAAAATTCTATTATCCAAACTATTTATGTCTAAAACTATTTTCTGATTAATTTACTCTGTATTAAATGTTTCGAATTGTATGATTAACCCAAGACTGAATAAGATATTCGCGATTTTCTGAAAATAAAAATTAAAAAGTTACTTTGCCTCACTCATTGAAAAAAAAAAAAAAAAAAGAAATCGCACTTTGCTCACTGATTTCAGGCAGCAAAACCTACATGTTTGAGCTACTGAAGTGAAAAATAATTTAAATGTGTGTAAACAACAACACAGCCGTTTTTATGTTTCTTAACTATTACTATGAAACTTACGAGTTGCATTACCTCTTTGCTGGGTTAATTCTCGTTACTCAGGTACACATTTCCCTTTAGATACACTTCTTAACAAACACACATTTTCAACACAAACCTCACAATCGAACAACATTTTGAAAAAAACAAACAAAATGCGTAGTAAGTAAAAATTAAAACAGTTCAAAAAACTAATTGAAATAAGCAACAAATCTACCTAAATAATAACGTTTGTAAATGAATTAAAATCAACACTCGCAGCAAAAAACGACTTTGCTCTCTTGTTGCACAAATAACTATTGTTTTCCTTGCTAGTTTAGTAGTTCGAGTACAGTGTGGAATTGTTCGGGATTTGCGGTTTACACGATTTCTATCCCGCGGCTTGCTCAAAGATAATACATTTGGTAATTATCGTATTGAGAGAAGTATTACGAAGAAGTTTTACGTTTAGCGAAGTTTATTGTTATTACCCCAGCAAGCAGCGCATCGACAGAACGTTCATTTTCATTCAAACGTATTCTCACGTTGGTACCTATTTAAGAAACACACAAAGTCAACAACGAGTACATATCGTTCTGTGCTTTCGACGGAAAAAGAATTATTGGTCTAATGAAGACGCATAGGTACCAACTTTTTATGACGATGATTTTAAATCATATTTAAAAAAAGATAGGCGCGTAGATGTCATTTATAAACGAGTTTGTTTACTTTATTATTTTTGCTGTTACCCGTACTTAATTTACTTATTAACACGTTAACTGCCATGTCGGACTATGTATCCGACACTTTTTAATCAATAATCGACTTAAAGTCAAATAACACTAAATACATTTTTTACTTTTTCTGAGTTTACCCATGGCAGTTAACGTGTTAAATATATTTACATATACGAATCACATAAAGGGCCTTTTTCAACTATCACTCACTTGGATTAGGTATTTGAGGTGGCCGAAATCATTTATTAGCATCATCAGGAAATCGCCATTTCAACCATTTAAACCACCTAGTGAGTTTTTCTTCACTAACTTGAGCAATTACGAAAGGCGTCTTTTTTTTTTGGAACTGCCTACCCGGTCATAAAACCCTGTGCACGCCACTGATGTAGTTCCTGAGATTAGCGCGTTCAATCAATCAAACAAACAAACAAACTCTTCAGCTTTATAATATTAGTATAGATAAGTAAACATATACATGTTGTTGATTTTTTTGGGCAGGTTCTAGCCAAAACCCATTTTATTTTTCAATAATAGAGGCATACGCCATCCAATAAAAAAAAACGGAATTGACTCACAATTATTGCTGAAGATATCGTGGAACAGACGAATTGAGAACCTCCTCGTTTTTGAAGTCGGTCTAAAATGAAGACTCTTTCAACATAACAAACCAGATGGATGGCTCCGGAGTCTCATTATCTATTGCTTCTTTATTGTTCATTTCAAAACAACATATAAATAAATAATTTCATATAAACAGGGCGGGCCAGCGGCTTTGCGCGTGTGGCCATGACAGGCCACACGCGCAAAGCCGCTGGCCCAAACTAGTCTTTAACATCTATTTTTAGCCTACTACAAACTAATCGAAACATTCTTCTTAGTTAACTAAGTAACTAAGAAATATCAGAACTCCGAAGCACTTAGGCAAAGACAGAGATAAATAGCTGGCCTGTTTTAGCCAAACTCCCAAAGACATGCCCGTTCCCATCTACCCTACTAAAACTTTGACCAACTCCAACAAAAGTTAAACTAGACCATACATAAGTAACATTTATTCGATAGCCCTATTTCGCCTTGTTTGGACCCATCAAAACTTTGAGAACGCAAGAATCATTCGGGGTTATTGGCTGAATCTAGTTCTTGATATAGATTTACAAGGTTCGTTGAGTTAGGAAATAAGTATTGATGTTATAGAGATTATGAGGTATGAGGAGTATAGAGGTGCCTGCCAGGGTCGCGAGATTGTTCGAAAGAGATACCGTGACCCTGGCACATGGGCAACTGAAGGAACACGGGTGGGTTTTAGTCAGTAAAAGTCTGACATGCCCTCCCGCTCCGCCCAGAGCGGGAGAAGTCATTTGATGATTTCCCATCCAAAAAAAAAAAAAAAAGAAAAAAAAAAGGAGTATAGAGGTATGAGGAACAGGGTATAAAGTTTATCCTTTTTAGAAAAGGGAGGAATCTCTGACAGACGGATGTTGTGTCTGGTGGGCATCTGCCGGGTGATTGTTTTTTATTTTTTGAGAACCCTGTTTTTGAGAACCCTGTTACTCTTTCGATATCCTTAATTGGAGAGACAGTAATAATATTTGTCTGATCTCTCGTTATCTGTAGTCATAATTATGATTATCAAAAGCCCCTCCCGCACCCGAACACAACAAGGAGCACATAAAAACCAGGAAGTCATCCCGTTTCCCAACGAACTTGGTCACCGCACCGCGCATAGCTATCGCTACGTAGTATAATTGTGTAGATATGATCCTGCAACGCTTCCTATTTACTTTTTGAACAGTGTGCGTCTGTGTTGCTGCAATGTTATGTGCTCCTAATCATATTTACTCAGTTATGTGACGGCAAACATCGAACGCTTTGTAGGCAGGCTCTCAATTAATATTATAGCAAGGTACTTGAAGAGGTATAGACTATGTTTTCGAACAAAGAGAATAGGAAATTATTTGTAGGTAAGTTCTTTGTTTTAGGTATGCCTCGTTGTTCTTAGAGGTCGTAAGCGAGGGGGTTCGATTCCTGGTTCGGATATTGTTATTGGGTTTTTAACCGACGAAAAAAAAACGGAGGAGGTTATTAATTCGACGCGTATTTTTTTTTTGTTTTTTTTTTTTATTTATGACCACGCATAACTTATTACATAGTAGTCCGATTGTGATAATTCTTTTTTTATTGGAAAGGGTATACTCCGAGGGTGGTTCCATATAAATTTGGAAAACAAAATCAAACCCTAAGGGTCAGAAAACAGGGGATGATTGATTGTTCACTCAGTGATTGTAATGTATTACCACGCATAACTTTATACAGAGTAGTCCGATTTTGATAATTCTTTTTTCATTGGATAGGGTATACCTTGCCAAGTATTATTAGTACATTAAAACCACAAAAAATTATAAAATAAAAAGTTTTTAACAAAAAATTAAACCGCCGAAAAAACTGAAAAGCAAAAAATAATAAACCTTAAAATTTTGAGTCGGCGCTGAAAAATCAATGAACAAAGATCACTCAAAGCGTCGACTCATAATTTTAAGGTTTATTATTTTTTGCTTTTCATTTCTTCAGGATTTTTACAGTGTCAGCCCGAATTCAGTGATCGGGTAATAGCAATAGTTTTGCACATTATTACATGGGACTTTAACATAAATGGTGAATTTATGTGGGTTATATAATACACTTTGATTATAAATAGTAATAATAAAGCTGACGAGTTTGTTTGTGTTTAAACGCTGCCGTGCATTCTCTAGTAAGTCCCTTAGTTGCCTTCTACGACACCTACGGGAAGAAATGGGATGGTGCTATTTTTTTACGTCCGGCAACCTAAGAACCGAGGTAATGCCAATAGACATTAAAAAAAAACACATTAAAACACTTCAGAAAAGAAAATTCGAATAAAGAACAGGTCTTCTCGCAGGTCCACCTATGAGGTTGTCGGCTGTTTAACCGGACTTGCCTGGGGCTACCTTTATAAATTAAGGCCTCCAGCCAGGGGTTGTCGAATGAATGTGTGGCGACGTTGTATAGGTATATGTATAGTAATATTGCGCGGGCGTTGGAGGAGGCCTTCACCCAATATGGGGTTCCTGCAGATACTGCTATGTAAAACTAAATTATGTTAGACTATCTCATTATGTTATTTTAAATAAGTAATAGTTAATAAGTAAACCAGAAACGTACACAAACTAGTTAAGCGTATTAAAAATAAGTAATAAGTAAAAAATCATAAAAATAAGTAATAAGTAAAAAATCATAAAAATAACTAGTTATGTGAAGTTAATCAATTAAAATTAGATAAGTATCTTTAAAACAATGTAAAGTAGGTAATTAGTAGGAAATAAAAGGCTACTTTATTTTATTTTATTTATTTATTTATTATTGCGCGGTAAACTTTGCTTTCGCGATGCAGGATTTTGCGTGACGTCAGTGTGACGCGTAGTTCACATATAGCAATGTAGATGTCGCTACAATGTAAATGGGATAAGATTATGGAAGTATAAGGAACAGGATGTAAAGTTTATCATCCTTCATAGAAAAAGGGAGGAATTTCCGACAAGACGGGTGTTGTATCTAGTGGGCTACTGCCCGACGAAGACGATTGATGTTAAGACGTTGTATATTTATGCTAGTCTGAATCGCGCGTCGAATTTTGCTTGCGCAATGCAGCATATTGTATTTGTCTACGTGACAGTTAGATCGTTTCAGCCGCAGTTGGTCTTGATATGACCTTTTATAACGAGTTGCCGTCCTTTTTGCATTTTAATGCATTTAAAGCTAAAGTAAAATCCAATCTTTCTTCGAAGTCATACTATTCTATTTACGACTAACTTAAATGATAAGTATCTTTGGTCTCAGTGATTAACTTAAGACAATGCTTAGTTCTTTCAGCACTTTTAGCTTAATTACTGACAGGTTATATGGGTAAGTTCATATAATTATTTATTTTATTTAACTGCATTTTTAACCGACTTCAAAAAAGGAGGAAGTTCTCAAATGGACTGTACTTTTTTTTTCATTTATTGTTGTTATAATCGTGAAATTTGACGAAAAGTGCTGACTCTCAGCCTAGTTTGAATAAATGACTTTTGAGTTTGACTTGGTGAAGTTAAAATTTTCTGTTGTCAATAGTGATAAAGCAGTTACGATGTCAACTAATCTAATCTAATATTACTAGCCTGTATTATCCCAATGCAGGGAAAGGCCTCCCTCTCCCTTCTCCACAGAATTCGAGCATGACTCCTACTGAAAGAACTAGCCAGCACTAGCAAAATACTTCAACTACACCTATTGTATACCTATAATAATATGGCTACGGTGTAGTCATAATAATTATTTGACACATTTGAGGATTAGTATGAGAACTAACTAATGGATTTTAAATACTGTTACTTAAACATTATTTATTTTTTGTCATTATACCGACGTTGCCTTATTTTCCGAGATTTCCTTTTGTTTAAGATACGGCAAGTGTCACGAAAAGTGCTGGAGAGTGCCATGTTTAAGAGTAACGTCATTAGTCGCGCTCAGGTGTGAGAGTGCTCATCTTGAGGGTTCAGGTGAGGTGGCTAAGTGTGAAATGCCTTCTCACTTGTAAAAATATTATATGAATGACGGGAAATATAAATACCAGTAGTTTGCAAAGGGTGCGCTCTGGTTGCATCCTTAAAGAGTCTCATGAGCAGATGATTCTGGCAGCTTCAGATTATCTCTACCAAGTAAATGTATTGTTTATAGATTGGATCGTTTCGACAATGTTTAGACTTATAGGCCAAAAGGATGTAGTTATGTTTAAATGGAGTCTTGGAAAGTTATTTCATGGATATTCCATTAGTCCTTATTAGAATACCAGCGCTGCGACACTTGTTTTTAAATGTCGTAGCATCATGCTGAGATAGTAGCCTTTTGGCCTCGTACAGGACTTTCAGTTTTTTTTTTGTTTTTTTCTTTCTAGTAATATTATTATTCTTAGTTTTTATGATTGTATGTGTTTAGTTTACTATGTGATCTTCCTGTCCGAGATACAACAAACACTTTTTCTTTCTTGCTTTTTAATTTGTAAGATTAAATATTAAAGTAAATACTACGAAAAAGTCATAATAACGATAAGCTTTAAATGAAGACGCTTCACAAAGGCGGAGGCATCTCTAGTCCCATAAAATTACTTCACAGCGAACAAAATCCTTTAAGATGAAACCTCCGACAGCATTTTTAATATAATTTTAATGAAGCCTTTGAAAGCCAGCCGTATTACCGCTACTTAGCTCTATCCTCGAAGCCTCCGGCTGATCTGCGCGGTTTCCGCTTATTACCGGCGGATAACATGGCGTATTTTCTACAGCGTTGCGTATTGTGTAGTTGTCATTGACATCAGCATACTTAAAGACTATTAAATCTCGAGGTGAATCCTGCGTAGAAAGGATCCGTTGCTTAACTGTTTCGCGCCTCTTTGTTGTCCTCTATATGAGTGCTGGCAGGGTAAGGAAGCACTACTTAATATTAATGGTCGGCTCCTGAAACAGTTTCAACGACTAACAAAACAATAGCTACTTGAACTGGTCACGGGTCATTTAATGAACATCTATTTGTCATTCTCACAGTTATAGACAGTCCGCTGTGCAAGGCCTGGATGACGACAAGACAGCAGCTCATGTGCTTCTAAACTGGCCGGTGGCCGCCACGTTCAGGGCTACTACTTCGGTAACCCAGGTATGCTCCTTGAGATTATCAGTAACACCAAAGCGCTGCTGGCCTTCCTCGAGGAGCTGGGGTGGATCGAATAGCCTTTGTACGCAAAATACGCGTATTAGCGCGGAGTAGCAGACATCAGCCATGGTACCCAATTTCCAAACACCTCTAAGTATAGAGGTGTTGGACTTGTCTATAGTAATAGACAAGTTATTTGAAAGTGTCGGTTAATGTCATCTCGTATTCCAGCCGCTTGCCTTAGTTTGACCAGAGCTTTAATCTCGGTTCCCGCTTCGTTCGTTCAACAACTATTAGGTTGGGGAAAAAGTCTTTTCGCATTATAGTATGTATGAACTTGTAATAAAATCTCTTTGGCTATACTATTTGTATCTGGCTGGTTTTGGTATCATTGAAAGTTTAAATTTTAAAGAACATAATTCCAAATTCAAATTAGGAAAATGTGTGATTTTCATTTGTTTTTCGTACCATCAAGATGAGCGAATCTAATGAAGAAATTCGATACATTTTAAAATTTTACTACAAAAAAGGTAAAAATGCAACGCAAGCCGCGAAAAAAATTTGCGATGTTTATGGACCTAGTGTAGTGTCTGTGAGAGTAGCACAAATTTGGTTTAAGCGTTTTTAATCCGGAAATTTTGATGTCAAAGATGCACGTCGCTCTGGTCGCCCTATTACGGATAAAATGGATGCCATTTTTGAAAAATTGGAGCAAGATCGGCATACCAGTAGTTACGACGTAGCTGAAGAACTGGAAATTGACCACAAAACAGTTTTGGCGCATTTGAAAAAAACTGGGTACACAAAAAAGCTCGACATTTGGGTACCTCACAAGCTCATTGAAAGAAACCTAATGAACCGTCTACTCAATTGTGATTCTTTATTACGACGTAATGAAACCGAACCATTTTTGAAGAAGCTGATAACTGGTGATGAAAAGTGGATCACGTATGACAAGAACGTGCGAAAAAGGTCGTGGTCAAAGGCCGGTCAGGCTTCACAGACTGTGGCGAAACCCGGGTTAACTCGCAACAAGGTGATGCTGTGTGTGTGGTGGGATCGGAAAGCCATTATTCATTATGAGCTGTTACCACCAAGCAGGACCATCGATTCTGAACTCTACTGCGAACAACTGATGAGATTAAAGCAAGAAGTTGAGAGAAAGCGGCCGGAATTAATCAACAGAAGGGGTGTGGTTTTTCATCATGATAACGCTAGACCTCACACATCTTTAGCCATCCAACAAAAATTAAGAGAGTTTGGCTGGGAGGTGTTAATGCATCCGCCGTATAGTCCTGACCTTGCACCTTCAGATTTCCACCTGTTTCGGTCTCTTCAGAATTCTTTAGACAGTGTCAGGTTAACATCACGAGAGGACTGCCAAAACCACTTGTCGCGGTATTTTGACCAGAAGTCCCAAAATTTCTATAGCAATGGGATCATGTCCCTACCTACAAGATGGCAAAAAGTTATCGAACAAAATGGTACCTACATACTTTAGTTAAATGTAAATAAACTTGATTAAAAAATGTTTTGAATTTTCTTAAAAAATGCGAAGAAACTTTTTCCCCAACCTATTATGTTTTGCGCATCTCTATTCTGGTTTACCAACTGCCATCACGACAAAGCACCCATCTTCAAGCGTTGAGGAGGAGGATTGTTTACAAGGTGTTGATTATACATCAAAGTATACGTTTTTTCTTGTTTTTGTTTTAGGTAATATGTGTGATTTCTTAAAAAAAAAATGAAATCCTGAAAGATGAACGATTATTATTGAGAAAACATTCTCGTATTACCAGAACGTCCTAAAAAGGACTATTCTTTTAATATTTTTTCTCTCTGGCGTTTTTCTGTATTTCCATCTAAAACATAATATGTGTGAGGTTATGTTGTATGTTATGATGATTCAACATTGCTTTCTCTGTTGCATACTTAATACAACGTTGAGTTCCGGACTGATCACGCATTTGCAATGCAATATTAATCTGTTTAATCCATCCTCCATTTATGTGCTGTCACGTACTTCAACGTAACGTTGGTGCATTGTATATCATGATATTCCTAATCATGTCAGTTTGTGGGATGCGTGTTGTCGTGACGACATATTATCATAGATTGTGTTACATTTCTATTATCGTCGTCGGCTTAGATATCCACAATAAGACAAAGAGAGAGAGTTTGCTAGAAATAAACTTTCCAATGGTAAACTGTTCCGGCCCTTTATTTAAATTCAGATCTCTATCAGTCAAGGAAGTGGCTTATTGTTAACAGATTGTCATGAAACAGAAATATCAAAGAAAAAGAAAGAAAAGAAAACTTCTAGTGTAAATACGTCGTCGAGCGTGTTAATAGAACGTTCATTCCAGTTCAGCTCGTTCTTTACTGACCTCTTCCAGCGACGCCCTAAGTCGAGGTCCGTACCCCTCGTAGAGGGTGCTCTTAGCATGTAGTCGTTTATAAATCTTGGCTGGAGGCCTTAATTAGTTAAGCTTACCACAGGCAGGTCCGGTTCCCCCCCGGTGTGTTCTAGTATTGTCGAGGCGGGGGGACTCAATAGTCGAAGCTTGGTCACTCACGTTGAAGTGAAGAGGAACCCGAGGAGGGGCCGCTCGTCAGGGTTTTTGCCGATAAGCCGACGACGTAGCGGCCAACAAGTATGTTGCGGTGCCGCTTGGGCGACATTCCCAAAAAATTAAAAGTAAATAAAACGTGCCGATAGATCCTGAGACGCACCTCCATGTTCTGTGAAATGGAAGTGTTTTCAAAGATACATTAATTAGGTGAAAACTCGAGCTTGATTACAGACGCAACGCTTTTGATCGAAAGATACGGTGTTTGAGTTTGTGAGAAGTCAATAAATTGAAATCGTTGGGTTAGGCGACGTGATTAATTCAATATGATTACGTAATTTTATTTTGAATAACAAATTAATATTTACCTTCTTATACTTACAATGTTTATGTATATGCGCCTGGGTTCGAACCTACGACCTACAGCTTTTAAGTCGCGGCCGTTAAACACTGGGCCACCCTTTAGTCTTAATGAATGTCAAATAATTATGATAATGTCAAATAATTGTGATAATCCATACTAATATTATAAATGGGAAAGTGTGTGTGTCTGTTTGTTCGTCACGGCAAAACGGAGCGACGAATTGACGTGATTTTTTAAGTGGAGATAGTTGAAAAGATGGAGAGTGACATAGGTTACTTTTTGCCTCTTTCTAACCCCCCACTTCCCTAAAATGGGGGTGGAACGCGCTAATCTCAGGAACTACTGGTTCGAATTGAAAAATTATTTTAGAGTTGGGTAGCCTATTTATTGAGGAAGGCTATATAACATCACGCTACAGTCAAAAGGAGCGGAGTAGCAACAAAAAATGGACGAAAACTGGCAGGCTGCGATGCGATGGGAAGGGCCAGGGGAGCAAATATTTGACGCGGACAAAGTCGCGGGCAGAAGCTAGTGTCATATAAAAATTTGAATGAATTATGGTCGAATTTCGACCACCGGGCGACCACTAGTTATAATTATTACGTATCGTATCTATATATCCTTCTACTCTATCAATTATTACAATATATTGACAAGCCTTAATCTAGTGTATCTGTCTATAACCATTCCCTTGTAGGAGTTAATTGTTGGAAATTGATGAATGTCCCGTCAGCGTGAGTGATAACGTGCCGGTTGATCCAGCGTTACTTAGCCGTACTTAGCAGGGCGATCAATCATTTGTACGTTACTTAACGCACACAATGCTCCTGACGCTCTTGGCAAAGAAAATAAAACTTTATTTCTCAATAGGTAAGGTTTTATTTTCTTTGAATCTAACCGAAGACCAATTCTTATAATTAAAAACGTCTCAAATCTAGTCGCAGTCTCATTTCGGTGACAATCAAACGTCAAAAACTTGTCAAATAAGTGTGGAAACTCGAGGCATTTTTGACATATTGAGGCTGAGATCAGACTAAAAATTCTTAAAATTACGAGAATACTGTTTGTAATTTAGAAGAGACCCGTTGCTTAGCAGCCGCACGAGACTATCAAAGGCTAAGTTACGCATGGCGTGGTCTGTGGACGGGTGACCGTCCATTACTTGAGGAGACCGTGCCTAGGAAAGCACGTTAAGCCCAATGTCCCGACTGTCATTCGTAAATCTATGACAGTCGTTACAGGTAGTCAGAAGCTCAAATTGATTTACAATAGGTAATATGCATGTAATTAAAAACTCTTGTTCATAATTTTTGAACTACAAGTTATACCTATTCGTATTTGAGATTTAATACGTGTTTCATTTCACAAAGAGAAAACCTATTGTTCCTTTCAGTGTCTAAGAATACAAGCTTACGGTATAGTTACAGTTATTCATTACTGAAAAATGGGAGAGAAATGGATGTAATTGAGACAAGAAATTATAACAGCTATTTTATACATGAAATCACTACAGATTTGTTGTTTCGTGGTTGCATAAAAAAATTGTATGGGAATGTAGCGAAGTAAAAATTGCGTACATGGTCAACTCGATAAAGCTCCATAGGTAAGGACTAATAACAGGCACCTACATCGATAAAAAAAGATTTCAATTTTTTTTTGACTGTTCGAATTACTAAAACTTAAGTAAATTTATAGCCAGTCTGTCCGAAATAAAGTCGAATTTGGCAGACAACGTTTACAGTAACAGAACTAAACACTATACCACACACTTCTTTCCTTTCCTATTAAGTTGCCTAAAACCTTTCAGCCGCCAAAAACAATATCGTCTTGGCAAGAAAATTTGCATTATCAACCTTAAAATATCGACTTGTATAGACAAAATAATGGCTAACCAGTATCAATAACTAAGCCTCAGTGTCAGCTGGAGGCTAAGTCCCGGGATTGGCAGGAAATAAGCAACACGCGACCAATATCCCGCACAGAGCCCCGGGAAATTGAAACAACACGATTTGAGCCACTACTCATCCGTTGAACGAAAGGATTTCGCGGGATAGTTCCCCGAAACCATTTCAGTGGGTTTCGTTTAAAAGCTTTATTCGGAACATTCGGATGCGCTGTGCGAGCTGTGCTGAAATTTTTCGTTGGTTATTTAAAAAAATAGTTGTTCCATTTGTGAATTGCATGAGTATACAGAAACGAAAATAGTTAAAGAGGAATTCGGACACAGAACAAAATCATACAAATTTTATTTATTTGTCTATGTATAGATTCTACAAAGCAGTGGTGGCCCAGTGGTAACGGCCACGACTTACGAGAAGTAAGTCGTGGGTTCGAACCCAAGCAGGCAATTTACTTTGGGTAAATTATTTCATCACAACTGCTCTCAAAACGGTGAAGGAAAACATCGTGAGGAAACCGGCATGACCTAGAGCCCAAAATTCGAAGACATTTGACATTTACCAACCCACACTGGGCCCGCGTGGTAGGTTACAGCACTCTCCCTCTCACCGAGAGGAGGCCTGTGTCCCAGCAGTGGGAACAATATGGGCTGCTGATGATGAGATTCTATACTAGTTGTTGCCCACGGCTTCACGTGCGTGGAGGCCGGTCAAAAAGTATCCTATGTCCTAACTTAGGCTTTCCATGTGCCAGATTTCATTAATATCCATTCAGGCGTTTTAGTCTGAAAGCGTAACAAATTAACAAACTCACTTTCGCATTTATAATATTGCTAGCTTTTGCCAGCGGCTTCGCCTGCGTGGAGGTCTTAAATTGTTCAACGGCAACATACTAGTGGAATAAAAACTATCCTATGTTCTAATCAAGGTTATAAACTATGTGCGTGAGAGATTTCATGTAAATCCGTTGGGCCGTTATTGCGTGATTGATATCAGGATATGTTAGTATGATTGTTAGGATAAACTAATTGAGGCTGTTACAGATTGGATACAATCATATTATTATGCTTCACGCTTCAACTGGACAGCTCGCCGCATTGCGGGCAGCCGCGAAGTCCGTATGTATGTACACTAAGGGCATATACACACTGTCTAAGTTGGTTGAAACTGCGGTTAACCCTAATATAGCTAGCCGCAATAGCTTCCTTCATCCACTGATGTACCTACATAATTGTAAATATAGATAATACCTTTGACGGTGGCTACCCGCAGACTATGGGCGGTATAGTTCGTGAATAGAACCGTAATACTGGAAAATCAATTTTTCTGTACAATTTTTCCTCCCTCAAGCACCATGCCACCTTTGCTATAATCGCCACGCTTGGCAAGCGGGTTGGCGGTCGCAGTATGGTGATAAAATGCAGCAGAGAACGTTGCTGCCCATTCTATAATAATTCCCTTGGTCGCCTCTTACAACACCCACGGGAAGACATGAGATGGTGCAGTTTTTTACGTCCAGCGCCACAAAGAACGTGTAACAGACTGGCTGTAAAATAACTTAAGTGACATTCGAACATTCGAGTGCTTTTAGAATAAGCTTTCAAATTAATTAAAATACTTAGGTATTTTGTTTTGAAAAGACTTGAGTATTATGACAGGCGCAATGCTGTAAACACGAAAGTTTGGAATAAACACAATAATTTTAATGTGATCGCCACGTCCCTACAGACACATCACACACGAATGAATACGTCATAGAATATAGACTACAAGAAAAATACAAATTCGGGTCTAGTCTTGGAAGTTTTGAATGACTCCTGGACGACTGCAAAAACGTAGAACCGTATTTCTTCCCCAATAATTGATAATCAGCTTATTTATTTGTGGCTTACCTTACCGATTTGATGATGACAAATGTTTTTATTTTTAACTGATTGAAGAGCGGAGTCTTATACTACAGTACAGGCTTTATTTGCTTAAAAGAAGGCTCCAATCACAATTTCACTGTCAATATTACTTAAAGAAATAATCAATTTTTTTATTTATTTTTTGTATCAAAAGTAAATCAATTATTATCTCAAATTAATGAAAGTTTCTTACCGGAGCACCGACCCGCACGTCTTGTCGCACACGTCACACTTGGCCGCGACGGGAAGGTTGCCCTCCAGCCACTGGTGAGGCATTATTATGTTCTGCAACAAACATTCACAAATTAATTACAGTCTATAATTAAAAACACCCAGTTTCTGACGCCTTCTCAAGTCTTGAGATCGAATTTATAACCACCAATTCAATCAAAATCTTGGGTTCAATTCCCAGGTCGGTTTTTCATTCTAGAATTTCGCAGCTCGAAGTTTAGATTCATGCCTGGTTGATAGCAATAGGCTCGCCCTTTATCATATAAGAATTAAACATAACACGCGACATGTGGGTGTACCTCAAGCGTGACCAACACCTGCCCTCCTAGCCAAGTTACAACCGTTTCGTGTCGAACTCCGTTCTCCAATCGGTAACGCCTCGGTGTCAGCAATTGTAAAAAACGATAAGTGTACGGCCCGAGTGAAAAAGCGTCGAGCGGGGCGTTCAGCGTTGCGTGCAAGCGGCGAAAGAGCGTTCACTGAGTGGCCTCAGTGCACGCCAGTCCACGCTCAGCGTTCGTGTAAGCCGGTCACATTTTTCATCATGGCGTCGGGGTCGTACGATATTATTGATAAGTATTGAGAAGAAA
Organism: Aporophyla nigra; assembly: GCA_947507805.1. Lineage (NCBI taxonomy): Eukaryota > Metazoa > Arthropoda > Insecta > Lepidoptera > Noctuidae > Aporophyla > Aporophyla nigra. Next base: position 23,567,386 of record OX382294.1, read on the forward strand.
GTGTGTGGTTAAAATACTTCAATTTCTAGTTTTACTGCTAATGCCTTCCACCCTTTTTGTTTAATTGTTCTATTTTTATAAAGGGCATGTGATGTTGACCATAATTCTGGTTTAAGTTGAATTTCGATTATAATGTCTTCGAACAGTTCGAACGACATGGCGCCCACGCTCCCGCCACCGCTACAAACACAAACTGGTTTGAAGTTGCACGCGACGCCACGCTCGATGCTCCGCTCACCGCAAACAAGAACGCTCCCCCGCCCGCGCCGCTCGGCCGCACTCAGAACACTCGCGAGTGTTTGCATGTGTTTATGTTGAACGCTGCACGCCCCGCCCCGCTGGACGCCCGAGTCGAGCGTGCACTCAGGCCGTACACTAAGTTGTTAGCCATGTTGACGCGCCTGAGTCGGCCGCTTATTCTACAATGTCTTTTAAAAAACGACATTATAACAAATGATGTAGCGTTGAACATTGTAGAAATGAGAACAATTCATTCTATCATTTTGAACGATGTGAACAAGGCTACGAATTTTCTATTCGTTTGTTCTAACCACGTGACTTAACGTTGAAATGATTTCATTCCCGTACATTTGATTACTTTTCGACTAGCGTTAACGATTGCAGATTATCAATTTGGCTAGGAGGGCTGGTATGTCAGTCCAGTACCTATATCTATTTACAATAGCGGCGCGCTTCATCTGCCTGCCTTTTCCCAACTACATTGGGGTCGGCTTTCAGTCCAACCAGTTGCAGCTGAATACCAGTATTTCACACCGAGCGACCTATCTGATAATCACAACTCAGTTACTGGTAATGTGCTACCCTTGGGAAGACTCGTTGTTAGACTTTCGGGCTTCTGACGGCCAGTAACGACTGTTAATGATCCAGAAATGACAACCGGGACCAACGGCTGAACGTGCTTTTCGACGCACAGAAGAGTCTTGGTATGAAAAATGGTTAACCATCCACGGATCAACCGCAGCAAACGTAGCTTAACCTGACCGAACGACCCGTGCGCCTGATATTACTTAGCCACAAGCCCTAATAGCGACACGTCAGTTCAATTTCCAAAAAGACAAACAGAGACAACATATCCACACTCACATACACATACACAAATAGCCTACTATGTCCCCACTGCTGGGAATCGTGCCGCCTTTCTAGGAGGATGGAGGATGGGAATGGACATCATACAAGATAAACGGGGATCCTGTAAATTTTTCTAGCACGCAACTATCCTACATTTTATAAAGCTTTTCCTCTAGAGAATATCACAAGTTTTCTCATTCCAAAATGATATTTCACTTGGAGTAGCATCTTATACTTCACCACTGATATTAAAACCATTTTCTTGATAGAATATGGCCACGATAAAGGAATATATAATCGTGATTTCAGCTTAGCTGGTAAGGCGAGCATAAGCCAACAGCGACGACTTCTCGTGAGAAATATATAGTTATGCATAAAAGTGTAGAATTTTTTATGTAAGAAAATATTTTTGATATTATAGCGAAGTGCTTTTAACTTTTTGTTAAGATAGATAGGACTAGCTATTGTCCGCCACTTTGTCTCCAGTCCAGGATGAAAATCTATGTACTCATTCAGGCCATGCACTGTGTGCCAAATTTCATTCAAATTCGTTCAGTCGTACTAGCGTGAAAGCGTAACAAACAGACAAACTTCCTTTCACGTTCAAAATATAAGTAGGATAACACCGATGGCGACTTTCATGATAGTGGAAGATTGCATAGCCTAATGTAAAAAATTAGATGTCACGTAATTAAAAACAAATGTTTCCTAAAAATTAAACACAGAATTCAACTTTTCCTCTCCGAATCAAATCAGGATTCGCTAAGCACTTCAAAAGAACCAAGTCGCGCAGAACCCTATTAAAAAAGTTTGAAATGTCCAGGATGGGCTGAAGCAGCGGAAATTCTTGAATAGCCGAAAATTAGTGGAATCCTCTTTGTAAAACGAAGACCGGTAAAAATAAATTTTGGGGAAAAAACGAAATACTTTTGCAAGACGTAGAGGTCCTTGGCTTTTAAAAAAATGTGTTGGTATATTTTTGGTGCTTAAGTGCTAGTCAATTTCCATACATTATGTATGTGTGAGTATGTGTAGTAATATTTAATGTTCAGTTATTATCTTAAAAGGAATGCGTGTTTTATTTATTTTTAGGGGATTTATGTATGTCCGTGATGTGTGTATGTAAGTGTGTCCGTGACATCAAAGCGTGCTCAATCAAAATATTCAGAATACCAGTACAGCGGTATTTCGTTTTTAAATATTTATTTATTTAATACTTTAAGCACAAAAATGTACAGAGGCGGACTTAATGCCATAGGCATTTTCTATCGGTCAAACTTTGGGTGATGCAGAGATAAACAGTGTTAGGTGGAATATTGTAGCATAATGCTGAGATATAAGATAATATTTGGCTTGCTTTGTTAATGAGCATTTGCTGTATTCGTACAGGGATCAAGGTGTTCGGCACCTTGATCCCTTCACTGGTCTTTGATTTCACTCCCACAAATTTTGCTGATGTACATAATTTCCAACAAACATCGTCAAAATTCTGGTTTGCTGTTGAAAAGTCCCAACAAAAACAGACAGACGGTCTCAAATCCTCATTTATGAAATACTAAAGCAAATAATGTTCCAACTATTCGACTTCGTCTACATTTCAACTTAGAATAACAAACTATATGAACTTCGAACATAGCCTCTGGTCAGAATCCTTCAACAAAAGCACAAACTTTAATTAACTGTAATAATTATGAAAACTCAATGCTTATTGTGTTAAATGAAGTCTGTTTGTCGACGGAAAGTTACAAAGTCAACAAAGTATTGGAAGTTTGGACTGGGTGTTTGCCTGCAAAGTGTATTTAGCTGGTAAAATGATGGATGCTTAAGTTAAGTTTCAAAACAATTGTGTTTTCATAACATCTTACAGTAATAAGTAATAAATAAAGTCATTGCACTTTAATATGTAGATGGCATCAAGTACTTGTCACGTGGATTATCTGCACCATCATCCGGCTTTTTTCCTATTGTTGGAGTCGAACCAGATGCAGCCGAATACAAGTATTTTACATGGAGCGACTGCCCATCTGACCATTGCAACCCAGTAACTGGGTAATACGATAATCTTTGGTAGCACTGGTTGTCAGATTTTCGAGCTTCTGGCGAACCGTAACGATTGTCAAAGAACCACGCATGACAACCGGGACCAACAGCTTTACAGTTTTTCAAGGCATGAGGGGTATAGTTACATAAAGATACCCATCTTTATGTACCTATACCCCTCCTTGTACCGTGTGGTGCCGGACGTAAAGAATAACACCACCCCATTTCTTCCCGTGGGTGTCGTAAAAGGCGACTAAGGGACTTACTAGAGAATGGGCAGCAGCGTTCTCTATGCATATTACCACCATACTGCGATCGCCAACCCGCCTGCCAAGTGTGGCGATTATGGCAAAGCCCCCTGTTAAGGCCCACACCCCGCGGGGTGCGGGGGGCCTCGTCGGTGTCCCTACTCCACGTCGGCCGAGAGTATAAAAGACGCGCGCACAGGTGCGAGCGCAGTCGGACCTCTAACTAATAAGTTATTATTATATACCTTACCTACGTATTACATAAGAGTACCTATTGTAAAAGTTAACCGAAATTAAATGTATAGTCGGCAATCGCAGTTCCTATTTTCAGCTCCGCACACTTACCCAAGAACCACAAAAACCGAGGCCTGAGGCCTCAACATTTGGTGCCGTGACCAGGATTCGAAGGAAGAAAACTCAAATAAATTGCAAGGACAAGGGAATTATGCAATTATATGGAAATTGAAGGACATTGTAAAGAGAGTATAAAGCGCAGAAGAAATTGGTGAGCCCGTTCCTTTTTTCCTATCTACCCACATCTTGTGTCCTATGCTAATTATTTGGACTGTATATTAATTAATTTCTTCGAATTTCATTTGTTTAATATAGAACCTGGGTGTATACTTGTTTGCAATTATCACAACGTTAAAATTGTCGTATTATAACAATGTCTCAAACCACTAAGAAAGTTACTAATCCAATAAAAAAGAGAAGTTATATTAAGGGTAGATTAACAATTTTTAAAGGTTACTTAGACGATGTCAAATCTCTAGAAAGGTTAACAGATCAGCAAGTTGCTGAGTTAAGGTTAAGGTTAACCAAACTAGAAACATGTTTTTCCATTTTCGATGACTTACAATCCGAAATTGAACTTGAAGCAGAAGATCCCGACGAACAAACGAAGGTACGTTCGGAATTCGATGGTCAATTTTATTCTTTAATCTCCCAAGGTCAATGTATTTTAGATAACTTAGAAGAACTTAATATTCGAAGGAAAAGTATAGCAAATCAAACCTCAAGGCATTTCGAGAGTTTCGATGGTGGAAACACATATAAAGGTTCATTAAAATTACCCACAATAAAATTACCCACATTCGATGGCAATTATAATCATTGGTTAGAATATAGGGATACATTTGAGGCATTAATCCATAATAATGAGTCCATTGAGACAATTAATAAGTTCCACTACTTGCGATCGTCATTAGAGGGTAGCTCTGCGTTGGTTATTGATTCAATATCATTTTGTTCCGATAACTATCGCTTGGCGTGGGATTTAATATGTCAGAGATACAATAATAAACGTCTCTTAATAAGTAATCATATGAAATCCTTGTTCAATATTGAAGGTATAACTAAGGAGTCCGACCAAGCATTACGTTTCATGATTGACAGTATTGTTACGAGCTGGGGTTCGGGATAAATTAATTTAAGCCAAAATTATCGAAACACACCACAGTTTAATTAAACAATCACAATATCGCAATAGTCAAACAGAGTCACTTGTTTCGCTTGTACTGTATCGGTTGATTCGTATTCGCTCGCTTCCGAAATCGAACTGCCCGTCGGGCCGACAATCCGCTATTTATATCCCGAGCAGAACATTCGCGAACATTCAACACTTTTCCACAGTTTACAAGTGGATTAGAAACTTCGAGAACCTTCCACAGACATCTATTTACTGTTTAATTCCGCTTTTCGACAATAGATGGCGGTGGCGTCTACGTACAATTGTTCGTAGTACTTGCTACCTGATAACAGATGGCGTTAGCGTGTCGTTTCGAGTAGTTTCGAACACTGCCCCATCCTTAGATGGAATTAGCGTGACGTTTCTAGACTTTTCGATCTACGTAATGTTGTCCCTTTCTGAGAAGGAGTTAGCACGATGTTTCTAGACTTTACGATCTACGTAACACTGCCCCCTCCTTAGACATGCTCGTCCCGAGCATCATCATTCCCGCAACATCGCGTCAATCCATCGACATGAACAACTCTAGACGCAGTGCGCATACCCTTTTACCGCCGCACAACTGGTGCATTTGCGACACCAATCCTCAACATCCTGTCGACAGTGGATCCAATAAAAACGTTCTCTGATCTTCAATAGAGTCCTTTTTACACCCCTATGTCCTCCTGAACAACCGTTGTGGTAGTGCTGTAGAACATCCGGCACCTTTGCTTTCGGGACGACCATTTGCAGGCGACAGCTATCCCCTCGACCATTTTCCTTTTTACGGCACAAGACACCATCCTGGAGCGTCAAGCTCTCCCACTGTGCCCAATAATTCTTTGTGGTGGTACTCATCGCTGCAACATCACACCATTTCGGTTTGGGAGCATCAGCTTTAATCCACTCGACAATTGGCCTGATATCTGTATCACGCTGCTGGGCATGCCGTAGGGTTTCTTTCCATTTGTCACGAAGGTCCGTTCTTAGCACCCTGACAGGAACTACTTCCTTAGCTTCCTGTCTGACACAATGTTTGTACTCTTCAGGAGAAGTTCTTCTTGATAAAGTGTCCGCGTTACCGTGGGATATGCCGTCATTGGCCTGTGACATCGAAATCCTTGGGGCTCTATTCACACTAGCCAATACTCGCCCCGTACTCTTATCGCTTACGAATTTCTCTTGCTGCTGCGCTGTGCTATCGGACACCCTTCTAACCTGGGTGTGATATTCGGTGGCAGTGTTTCGCTTCGGGCAATTCGACCGGAGGTGGCCCTGTTCTCCGCAAGTGTAACATTTAGGGCTGTGCCTAATACGGTCACGAACAGGTGACTCCACAACCTCCCTGAAGCGATGGGCTCGATGATTATGCCTCACTGCCTCCACCTCCAACGCGTGGGCCAAGGCGTCCTTCAGCTTCTCATGGTGCCCAAGTCTTACGGCAGCTCTTACTTCCAGGTCCCGTATGCCATCTATAAATGCTTGAGTCAGAATCCCTTCGATGAGTGCAGGCGCAGACCGATACGCTTTTCGGACCAACATTTCAATTTCCAGGGCCCACTGCTGCAGATTTTCACCATTGCGCTGCACACGATCCTTCAACTGCGCACGAAAAACGTGTTCCAGGTGCGCGTCACCGTATCTGGCCTCTAACGCCTCAACGAGCTGCTCGTAGGTAACGTTTTTGCCGAGAGCCTCTAACACGGTTAAGGCCTGATCACGAAGGGCCAAAGTAAGCGCGGTCATGGCCTGTTCTTTTGTCCACCCATTTGCATTCATGACAGCTTCGAATTGAATTTTGTATGCCGACCAGGAAGATGTTCCGTCGAAGGGTGGCACTTTAAACCCGCGCACGGAAGGTGCAGCAACTATCGAAGCCGTAGTCCTGTCTCCAGCTTTCAGAACTCCAACCGCTTTTCTTATATCAGCGATCTGGACTTCGGCCTCGGAGATACGATTTTCATGTACCTGAACAGTCTCCTTCATGGCTTTGATGTCCTTGCCAAATGTCGCGTGTAGATCTTTCAAAAGGAGAACCTGCTCCTCTTTACCCTGCTGCAGCTGTTCCTGTAGGCGGCGGGCCTGTTCTTCCTGTCGACGAGCCTGTTCTTCCTGTCGGCGAGCATGTTCCTCCTTGTCCTGCTGCAGCTGTTCCTGTAGGCGGCGGGCCTGTTCTTCCTGTCGACGGGCCTGTTCTTCCTGTCGGCGAGCATGTTCCTCCTTGTCCTGCTGCAGCTGTTCCTGTAGGCGGCGGGCCTGTTCTTCCTGTCGACGGGCCTGCTCCTGCAGCATCGCCATCAGAGCAGAAAGATCCATAGCTGGTGATGCTGTAGGAACACCAGACGCTTGGGAAACTGGTTCCGTCGTCGGCTGATTACCCCCAGATGTCTGTCTTGAAGGTCCTTCAAATCGCCTCTGATCCACTTCCTGCTGGCGCTGACTCCTGGTACGAATACCTTCCGTGTCCTCCTTCGGTAAAACTGGCATAATTTATCCCTTACTTCTGACACCAAATGTTACGAGCTGGGTTTCGGGATAAATTAATTTAAGCCAAAATTATCGAAACACACCACAGTTTAATTAAACAATCACAATATCGCAATAGTCAAACAGAGTCACTTGTTTCGCTTGTACTGTATCGGTTGATTCGTATTCGCTCGCTTCCGAAATCGAACTGCCCGTCGGGCCGACAATCCGCTATTTATATCCCGAGCAGAACATTCGCGAACATTCAACACTTTTCCACAGTTTACAAGTGGATTAGAAACTTCGAGAACCTTCCACAGACATCTATTTACTGTTTAATTCCGCTTTTCGACAATAGATGGCGGTGGCGTCTACGTACAATTGTTCGTAGTACTTGCTACCTGATAACAGATGGCGTTAGCGTGTCGTTTCGAGTAGTTTCGAACACTGCCCCATCCTTAGATGGAATTAGCGTGACGTTTCTAGACTTTTCGATCTACGTAATGTTGTCCCTTTCTGAGAAGGAGTTAGCACGATGTTTCTAGACTTTACGATCTACGTAACAGTATAAAGAAAAATGTGAGAGGTTTAGAGACGTTAGAACTGCCTGTAGTACATTGGGATATGGTAATAATCCACTTTGCAGTATCAAAACTCGATCATGTAACAAGTAGAAGGTGGGAGGAACATAAGGGAGAAGTTCCTACCCTCGAAGATTTTTTTAAGTTTTTACGCGACCGAGCGGATGTATTAGAAACAACAAAGCATAATAAATCAAATATTATCAGTAAAAGGGAGAAAGTAGCAAGTTTGGTTGCATCCACTCAGGCGAGTAATAACGACCGATCTAATTGTATAATTTGTAAACAGGATCATCGTTTGTTTGAATGTACGAGATTTATTTCCATGAGTTTAGAAGAAAGAAATGAAGTTGTTTCCAAGAATAAATTATGTCTTAACTGTCTTAAACCAGGTCATCGAGCCTACAATTGTAAATCATTTGGTTGCAGAATTTGCAAACATAAACATAACGTATTACTTCATAGAAATAAATCTCACTCTTTCGATAATAATGCGAGTTCCCGCAGTGAAAACTCGACTGGTAGTTCACTTCAAACTTCAGTTGGAATGGTAAGTCAAGGCGGATTCGAACCTGCGTCGATACTCTCGCATCACCCGACCGCCGCCGCAAGCACCGCTGTAGATGTGCGCGCGGCGCCTGCGTCGGAACCGGTTTCGTTATCTACGATCGCCACTCAATACGTGCTTTTGTCAACCGCGCTCGTTCACGTAGTTTGCGAAACAAATAAGGAATATTATGTCGCCCGTGCACTATTAGACTCGGGCAGTCAGATGTCCATAGTAACGGAAAGTTTTTGCAACAAATTAGGAATGTCCCGCAATCGTGCTAAGGACGACCTTAATGTATATGGTATAGGAAATACTCAGTTACAATTCGTAGAAAATTGTAGTTTTGTAATAAAATCAATTTCTAGTGATTTTTCTGTAGAAATCAACTGTATAGTCTTACCAAAAATCACGAATATGTTGCCAAATGTAAAGATCAATGTAAATGAATTAAGGATACCCGGTGACGTATTTGTTGATTTAGCAGATAGTAAATTTTACGAGCCCGCTGATGTAGATATATTAATTGGAGCGGATTTGTTTTGGGAACTGCTAACAGGTCAACAGATAAGACTAGGTAAAGGTCTTCCCACATTGCATAGTAGTAAATTAGGTTGGCTTGTTACGGGCCCCATAAATATTTGTAAATCGAATAATGAAGTAACCTGTAACTTAACTAGAAGTCTAAGTGAACAGTTAGAGAAATTTTGGAAGGTTGAGGAAATAATTAGTATAGATAATTTATCCTTTAGTAGTGAAGAGGAATTTTGTGAAAAACACTTTGTAAAAAATACGTATAGAACTGAAAATGGTAGATTTTGCGTTAAGATGCCTTTTCATACTTCACCATCTGTACTTGGCGATTCGTTGGTTAAGGCACGATCTCGTTTAAATAATTTAGAAAAAAGATTGAAAAGGCAACCTAAGGTGAAAGAGTCCTATGTGGATTTTATAAATGAATATGAACACTTGAATCATTTGTCCGAAACATGTAAACCCGAGCTTGGATATTATTTACCACATCACCCAGTTATTCGAGAAAAAAGTGAGACTACGAAGCTTCGCGTTGTTTTTATCGCTTCGGAAAAAACTGATAGCGGTTACTCACTAAATGATATTCAAATGGTTGGTCCAGTGATTCAAGACGATATATTTAGTATTTTGCTTAGATTTAGACAACATAATTATGTTATGACGTCAGATATTGAAAAAATGTATAGGCAAATACTAATATCTGAAAGTCAAAGACATTTGCAAATGATAGTGTGGAGGGACAGTGAGAATAAACCCTTAAGGTATTTAAAATTGAACACGGTGACCTACGGAACCGCTTCCGCGCCGTATTTAAGTACTCGTTGTCTTCTTGTAATGATCCGGAAGTCCGCGAGATAATGAAACATGATTTTTTTATGGATGATTTGATAACAGGCCATGAGACTGAGGAAGGGTTAAATCGTAATTGCAGATTAATTACTCAGATTTTGGATTCGGGTGGTTTTAAATTACGAAAATTTAGGTCTAATGCCAATCAGTTATTTGTTGAAAATAAATTACATGAAGAACAATCAATTACCGAATTTAAAACCACCACGAGCACGTTAGGGTTAACATGGTCTCCTCAATCCGATAACTTTCATTTCTCTGTTCGTGTAGATAAAACCGAAAGGATCACAAAACGAAATATTTTATCTTCGATCGCAAAGATTTTTGATCCTTTGGGACTTTTAAGTATATTTGTTATTAAGGCTAAGATAATCTTACAGAAATTATGGATAAGTAAATTAGACTGGGACGACCCAGTAAACGATGAAGTACAGACCACGTGGTTTAATTTTATAAAAAACATGAATTCTCTAACTCGAGTAGAAGTTCCAAGGCCTGTCATGTGTAAAAATGCAAAGCATATTGAAATTCATATTTTCTCTGATGCGTCTATGTGTGCTTATGGGACATGTGTTTTTGTTCGTTCAATAGATCCTGCTGGAGAAATTCATGTACAGTTACTTTGTGCTAAATCTAGGGTCGCCCCATTTAAAGGTCTAACAATCCCCAAACTCGAGCTATGCGGAGCGCAGCTGTCCGCGGAGTTGGGGGCAAAGGTGACTCACTCCCTGCGATGTACTGTGGCTCGCTGTGTATACTGGACAGACTCGATGGTTGTGCTCGGTTGGTTACGTGCCGCCGCTGCTCCAAAACAATTAAAAGTATTTGTATTAAATCGAGTGAGCAAAATTAATAAGTTAACAAAGGGTTCTGAGTGGAGATACGTACCAACAGATCAAAACCCAGCGGATCTCATTTCCAGAGGAGTAGATCGTATGGATAAAAAGGTTAACAGGTTATGGTGGAATGGGCCTCCATTTTTATCTCTAAACGAGTCCCAATGGCCTAAATTAGACAGTAATAAGTTAAATAGTGTAACCTTACCTGAAGTAAAAATAGTAGGTACATTTGTAAAAAGTACGATCAATAAAAAATTGATTGTATTTGAACGGTATTCTAGTTTAAATAAGGTTCAACGTACAATGGCTTATGTTCTGATATTTGTCAAAAATTGTAAAATAAAAAATAAAGAAGGTAGACTTACCAGTAATTATTTAAGTGCCGATGAACTAAACGATAGTATGATGTACTTAGTAAAATTCTCTCAACATGAGTCATTTAGCGACGAGTATGTATGTTTATTAAATAATAAGGCATTAAGCAGTAAGTGTAAGATTTTATCGCTTAGCCCCTTTCTAGACATTGAATCTAAAGTTATACGCGTAGGAGGTCGTATTCAAAACTCAACGTTCCCGTACAATAAAAAACATCCTTTACTGTTAGATTCTAAACATCGATTATCAAGGCTAATTTTTGAGAGCGAACATCGCCGATTATTGCATGCTGGGCCACAGCTGTTGTTATCGGCGATTAGAGAAAAATATTGGATTATCAACGGTAGAAAGGTGGCTAGAAGCGTAGCAAATAATTGTATACTCTGTAAGCGTTTTAGATTTAAGCCTATAGTTCCTATTATGGGTAATCTACCCAAACAACGTTTAAGCCCAGGAACACCCTTTGAAACATCTGGTGTTGATCTGGCTGGTCCTTTTTTAATCACTGATAGGAAAGGCCGCGGTTGCAAAATAACTAAATGTTATGTGTTTATTTATATGTTTTACAACCAAGGCTATTCATTTAGAAGTCGTAAGTGATTTAAGTACAGATGCATTTCTATTGGCATTAAGGAGATTTATAGCACGACGTTCTAAACCCAGTTTGTTATATTGTGATAATGCGACAAATTTCTTAGGAGCTAGTAATGAACTTAATAAATATTTGATAGTAAATAAGGATAAAATAAATAAGTTTTGTTCTGATGAAGGAATGAAGTTTGCCTTCATACCCCCATACGCCCCAAACTTTGGTGGCTTGTGGGAAGCCGGGGTGAAGTCTGCAAAGTATCATGTAAAAAGAATATTAGGAGACAGGGATTTAACCTACGAGGAACTTTCAACTTTATTTGTCCAAGTAGAAGCTATACTTAATTCCCGACCTTTGTTCCCTATGTCTTCCGATCCCAATGATTTCTTTCCCCTGACTCCCGGGCATTTCCTCGTCGGTAAGCCGCTGATAGCTCTTCCATCTCCAGTCCTGACCAATATTAACTGCAATCGACTTCACAGATATGAACAATTGGAACGTATGAGACAGCTTTTCTGGTTGAGATGGCAACATGGGTACATAACCGAACTTCAACATCGGACAAAATGGCGCAAACCTGCGACGGAGCTACGTGTTGGAGATATGGTCATTATAAAGGAAAATAATTTGCCCCCATTGAAATGGAGAATCGGACGCATAGAAGCCTTACAAAAGGGCAAGGACGATGTATCCAGAGTAGCAGATGTGAGGACGGCTAGTGGCACTATCCGACGAGCTGTAAATCGTCTGTGCCCTCTGTTCGGGCCTGAAGCAGAAGAGTTGAAGGATGCTCCTTCAACGGGGGGAGGATGTTAAGGCCCACACCCCGCGGGGTGCGGGGGGCCTCGTCGGTGTCCCTACTCCACGTCGGCCGAGAGTATAAAAGACGCGCGCAGGTGCGAGCGCAGTCGGACCTCTAACTAATAAGTTATTATTATATACCTTACCTACGTATTACATAAGAGTACCTATTGTAAAAGTTAACCGAAATTAAATGTATAGTCGGCAATCGCAGTTCCTATTTTCAGCTCCGCACACTTACCCAAGAACCACAAAAACCGAGGCCTGAGGCCTCAACACCCCCCAAATTGGGGGAGGCCTAAGTCCAGCAGTGGACGTCTTACGGCTGAAATGATGATGATGAATGATGACCCCTCCTTGGCTTTTCAGACTTTGGGGCTTATTACGAACCGTAACGTTTGTCACAGATTCATGAATGTCAGCCGAGACCAACAGCTTAACAGCTTTTCAAGGCAAGGAAGGGTATAGGTACATAAAGATGGCTACCCATCAACGGAACAACCGCGGCAAGCATATTAAGCGTAGCTTAACCAGATCGATCTAATCATGAGGCTATTTTTACTTAGCCGCGGAACCCCCACTGCTGTAAAATAATATTTTTAATTGTTACAAAGAGCTTCGACTGGGACGTTGCTTTATTGATAACAAGAGCAACTGCTGGTTGAGCTGAAGGATCTAGGTTTGAGGCTCACCTCGAGTTGTGTCAGACCACGTTTGCACTGACGTACAACTATGGCAACGGGATTTTATTACACACTAGATTTCCAACTCTCGGTGTTAAACAAAGAATTGAGAATCCAGCAGAATGCATCCCAGCGTGTCGAAAAAACACACTATTCCATTTTCAACTCTCATCGCTGAGCAATAAAATCATAATTTGCAAAAGTAGATGTGTCAAACGTTTTTTGTCTCCGTACTTGAATTCCCGTAGGACGATTCAAACCGTTGTTCTACGTGATTCGTGTCAAACACAACGTCGCCATACAATATTCACGAGACGTAAACAACCATTAGGGCGGAACATTGCAAGTACAACTACATAGGTACATTGCAACTACATAGGTACATTGCAACTACATAGGTACATTGCAACTACATAGGTACATTGCAACTACATAGGTACATTGCAAATACATAGGTACATTGCAACTACATAGGTACATTGCAACTACATAGGTAGGTATAAACTGCTAATAACCTGAAATGTAGGGATATTCAGGTACCTACATGCTTGTTAAATCTAGTATCTAGCCATGTATTTTGTTATGAAGAAAGTGGTGACCACGCTTCAAGTCTTGTGTTAGCATGATGTTAGGAGCCCAGGTTTTAAGTGTGAATTTTCTCTTTTACACAATATCGTAACATTTTCTTAGGGATTGATAATAAATAGAAACACTTTGTTCAAGTGCTACATGTATAAAATACTAGCTCTTGTCAAGGGCGTCGCTCGCGTGGAGATAGGATATTATCGCGAAGGAACGTACAGCCGCAATAAAATTACCCTGTGTGTTAATTCAGGTTATAAACTACTTGTGTGCCAAATTTCATCCAAATCCGTTCTATAGTTGTTCGTCAAAGAGTAACAAACATCCATACGTCCTCTCAAACTGTCACATTTATAATTAGTAGGATAAAAACGATGCCGTGCAGAGAGACAAATTTAAAAACTTTTTTGCAAAAAAAGAACAACCGACTTCCTTAAAAACACTACAAAGTGAAAAATAACTTTAATTTCGGTAGTCGGTGTCTTAGGATCTGTATTTATGGTTATTTTGCCACCGACTTCCGAAATTAAAGTTATTTTTCACTTTGTAGTGTTTTTAAGGAAGTCGGTTGTTCTTTTTTTGCAAAAAAGTTTTTATTTTAAAATTTTTAGTTGTGGTATTCACCCTGCACTAATTCCAAACAAACAATGCATATTTTATGCGATAGCAGAAATCGCGGTTGATTTCCTGTCATTTTTTAAAGAGTTCCGGTGTCTGTCTCCCGAACTCATCATCAGATCTATATGAAAATGATATGGGACCATTTCGGAATAAACCCCTTTCGAACAAAAAAAGAATTTTGCAAATCCGTCTATATATGACGGAGTTATGGCCGAACATACATAAAAAAAAAAAAAAAAAAAAAAAACATATAAACATCCGAATTGATAACCTCCTCCTTTTTGAATTCGGTTAAAAAAATCTATAGCATCAGCGATGGGGCAGCGATTGGTTCCCCTTTTAATCAAAGATGGGGCGCCGTATCAATCTTTTAATGCCGGGTATTAGGGTCAGATTGCTAAGGATGAAAGTATTTAGGGTCGCGGGTTTTATTAGGGTTCTTTCAATCAATGTTCTACAATTGTTTAGTAAAAGAAGATTGCTGTTGAAGGTACTTATTGTTCAGTACTATTTGAGAAATGAAACAGTAGAGTGGAGTGGGGCTTAGTAAGTTTTATCGACGAATAAACAAGTGCGAGTCGGACTCGCGCACCGAGGGTTCCGTACAAACCTGTAGGTATTCACGGTTCACGGTTTATGCTTATGAAATTAAATGTTTTTTTTTAAATTTTTATATTTGAGTTGACTGAATGAAATGTAAATTGTGGTTTACGATTTATGACGTATTAAAAATTAACTAAAAAAAAAACTACTAACTAAATCTCGTTCAAACCAATTTTCGGTGGAAGTTTACATGGTAATGTACAACACATATTTTTTTAGTTTTATCATTCCCTTATTTTAGAAGTTACGGGGGGGGGGGGGACACATTTTACCACTTTGGAAGTGTCTCTCGCGCAAATTATTCAGTTCAGAAAAAAATAATATTAGAAACCTCAATATCATTTTTAAAGACCTGCCCATAGATACCCCACACGTATGGGTTTGATGAATTATTTTTTTTGAGTTTCAGTTCTATGTATGAGGAACCCCAAAAATTATTGTTTTTTTTCTATTTTTGTGTAAAAATCTTAATGCGGTTTACAGAATACATCTACTTACCAAGTTTTAACAGCATAGCTCTTATAGTTTCGGAAAAAAGTGGCTGTGACATACACGGACAGACAGATAGACAGACAGACATGACGAATCTATAAGGGTTCCGTTTTTTGTCATTTGGCAACGGAACCCTAAAAAGGAGGTGCTTTTCAACTCGATGCTTGTAAACATTTTTATTTTTATGAATGACTACGCATAACTTTTAAGTCATCATCATCATCATCATTTCAGCCGTAAGACGTCCACTGCTGGACTTAGGCCTCCCCCAATTTGGGGGGCTTTGCCATAATCGCCACGCTTGGCAGACGGGTTGGCGATCGCAGTATGGTGGTAAAATGCATAGAGAACGCTGCTGCCCATTCTCTAGTAAGTCCTTTAGTCGCCTTTTACGACACCCACGGGAAGACATGGGGTGGTGTTATTCTTTACGTCCGGCACCACACGGTACTAACTTTTAAGTGAGTAGTCCGATTTAAAAAAATGTTGAAAATTATGAATTATAAAATTGAAAACAAAATCTAACCCTGACAGTAGACAAGAAGCTGCCATTGTATTTGCTTGTAAGTCAAGGAAATTTATTAAAAAATTAACTAACATCTTAATTTACCCGTATATTCAATTCGACAGACGTTCTTTCTTACAACCGTATGAATTGGTTATACACAGCAAATTAACGTAGTATTTCAACATGATAAACGATTTTTATTTTGACTTTACAAGGCATGTTTGCAGGCAGTCATGGCTATGAGTTTAGACTCTTTTGTGTAGTTAATGGTCTGTCAAAAAGAAAAAGAAAACACGTCAAAGAAAACGTTAATAAATAGGTATGCGGTGAAAACGGAACACTCGGAAACTAGGAGCGTCTTTTTTCCGGAACCATTAGCTGATTAAATCCGATATTCTTTACGCGTAGACAACATAATTACGAAAATTACGTTTTAAAGTTTAGTAGCCCCCAATTACATACAAACAATGAACGAATAAAACTTGAAATATTACAAACGATTTCATTTCTGTAAGTAGGTTTGTACAGACGCCAGCACATCGAGCTACTACAATCTGTCAAATTTCTTTAATAGATTTTCAACTTTATCGCTAAAGCATTAGGTTCAAGGTTGATTGGGAGAATTTGACAGTTTCGGGTACCTTGATGTGCTGGCGTCTGTACAAATACTTTTTAAACGTGATTCATATTATGAAACTAGATCTTACTTTAAAGGTGCCTGTGACCTCTAAGTTTGTTTCGGCCTTTCTTTTCAGAGTAGTGAGATTAGAAACGCCAATCTCGACTCGATCTTGGTCACATCATGTAAAAACCATGTCGTCGTTGCAAATTTAAAATCTCCTATGTGTAAAAAGTAACTTTTCGAGAAAAACGAAAAAAGCAGTTTCCTGAAAAAGAAACTGAGGAAATATTCTTATTTTTTTTAGGTGTAAAGTGTAAAGGAATTATAATGTATTGAGATAGAATTTGTCTTATATCAATGTGTCGTTCAGCGTATATTTATATAAATTTAATTATTTTTCTGCACATAGGAGAATTAAGTTTCAACTTTTTGTCACATAAGTGGATTTACAAAATCAAAATCAAAATCAAAAGTCATTTATTCAAACTAGGCTGAGAGTCAGCACTTTTTGAACGTCAAAGTTACATGAGACAGTCCCCCAAAAACGCCCACCCTTCGACACTTCCTAGTGCTTTGGCTGGGAAGAAGAAGTGGCGGAACAAACTCCCCAGCAGCACAGCTGTCTGTTAAGTTAGAAGAACTTGATTCTATACAGTATTATGTAAGTAATTAATAGTATAAAACAAAACAAAACATACATCAAATTATGCGTCATATGTCAGCTAGCACACGCCAATATACGAACAAAACATTTAAAAAAACTAAACTCAAGCTGAAATAATAAAATCGTAAATAGAACTTAAAACCTAAATAAGAGCCTCCGGGTATAAAGGGCGTGCCCGCTTACATACACAATGATGAGGAAAGCTAATTCTGATTCTGGTTGAAAGAACATAAACATTGAGCTAATTACAGCGACCAACTATTCTTATCGTTTAAGAAGTCGTTGATAGAATAGTATGCCTTTGAACAAAGGTTGGATTTTACTTTAGCTTTAAACTCATTAAACTGCAAATCTATGAAAGCAGAGGGAAGCTTGTTGAAAAAGGTAATACCAAGACCAACAAATGAATTATGAACCTTATGAAGCCGGTGAAAGGGAGCACGTAGCTTGTCCTTATTTCTAGTATTAATATTATGAATATCACTGTTCTTAGTGTACAGATGTATATTTTGCTTAATATATAAGATGTTGGCGAAGATGAATTGTGATGCCACCGTAAGAATACCAATATCTTTAAACAACTCTCTCAGAGAAACTCTAGTACCTAGTTGGTATATAGCTCGAACAGCTCGTTTTTGAAGAACAAAAATATTTTGAATGTCCGCGGCTTTGCCCCACAGCAGAATGCCGTAGGACATAACGCTATGAAAATAACTAAAATAGACTAATCGAGCTGTATCAACGTCCGTGTATTGTCTAACTTTCCTGACGGCGTAGGCAGCCGAACTGAGCCTCCCGGCTAGGCTTGAAATATGTGGGCCCCACTGTAGTTTCGCGTCTACTGTTATGCCTAGAAAAACTGCCGAGTCTACAGTTTCAAGCACCTCATTATCTAAGACGACGTTGGGTCCCAGATGCCTAACATTCGGTAAAGCGAACTTTATACATTTTGTTTTCTTAGCATTAAGAACTAGGTTATTTGTGGTAAACCAATCCGTAACCATTGAGAGCGCACTATTCACGTCATCAAAATCTTTTCTATTCCTGTCTACTTTAAAGATAAGTGAGGTATCATCAGCAAATAGTACAATGTCACAGATATTCTTTAAATAGAATGGTAAGTCGTTAATATACACTAAGAATAAGAATGGACCCAGTATTGAGCCTTGAGGTACACCTAACTGAACTAGTAGCCCGGAAGATTTTACTCCATTGACATCTACACATTGGTGCCTATTTTGCAAATAAGAACTTATGACATTGAGAGCTTCGTTTTGAACACCGTAATGACGTAGTTTACGCAAAAGTGTGTCATGGTGAACGCAATCAAAAGCTTTGGAGAGATCACAGAAAACTCCAATAGCATTTTGCGAGTTCTCCCAAGCATTGAAAATGTGTTTCAGCAGAGCAACACCCGCATCTGTTGTCGAACGACCCTTTGTAAAGCCATATTGCTCATTATGAAGGAGGCTATTTAAATTAAAATGTCTTAGCAATTGCTTGAGTATTAACTTTTCAAATATTTTACTAAATGCAGGTAAGATAGAAATGGGTCTGAAATTACCAACGTTATTTTTATTACCTGTTTTAAATAATGGTATGACTTTACTACTCTTCATGAGGTCAGGAAAAGATCCTAAATCAACACATTTATTAAAAGTAACAGCTAGATAGGGGGCTACGATGTCTATTATATTACTTAACAGTTTAATGGAGATGCCCCAGAAATCCCCAGTGTTTTTAGACTTAAGTGTGTTAAAAATATTAACCACATCACGAGGCGTTACATGTTCGAAACTAAATAAGCGACTACATCCGGGCACACAACTATGCAAAAGGTTTTCAGCTTTAGACGAGGACGAATTTAAGGAGCAAGTCGTAGTTATAGGTATGTTGGCAAAAAACTCATTAAATGCCTCAGCTATGACGGCAGCTTTATTAACCAATTTGTTGTTAATCATAATCTCTAGTTGTTTTTCCTGTTTAACAGGTTTACCCGTTTCATTGTTAATAATTTTCCAAGTGGTTTTTATTTTATTATTGGATTTTTTTATGGTATCGCTTAAAAATTTTGATTTAGCTAAAGCGCAGATTTTTTTAAACAATTTTGAATAATTACTGACATACTCTAAAAAAGGAGTATCAAATCTGTATTTTTTCAAACCATATAACTCGTATAGTCTTGCTCTACTTTTATAAATTCCTGGAGTAGCCCATTGGTTGAAGCTAACGGAAGTGCTATTAATATCAATAGTTTTGGTCTTGAAAGTAGATTCGTATTCTTTTTGCACAATATCAAATAGGGCTCCATAGATTTCATTAGGATTCTCGCGTTCTACTATAGATGGTGTAATCCTATGAGCTATATTATTTTTAAATTTATTGCAACGACTAGCTGTATAAGGCCTGCATAATATTTTATGCGGCTTTTTAAGTAGTGGCAAAGGGAAGCTGGCTAATAATCCACAGTGGTCAGACGTTAAGTCACTTAAAACAAACTTATTTTTGGCATCACAATCACTAAATATATTATCAAGACAAGTCGACGAAGAAGCCGTGACCCTAGTTGGTTCAAGGAACAAGTTTATTAAATTAAAAGACCTAAACAGATTGAGCAGTCTAATACTTAATGGAGTAACATCTAAAATATTAATATTGAAATCTCCACATAAAATTATACATTTATTAATTGATTTTAATTTATTGAGTGAATCCTCCATTACTGATTCGAAACGAATAAAATCCCCAGAGGGGGGACGATAAACGCATATTATAACATAACGCTCCAACTCAACGCAAGACAACTCAATAATGCGCTCAATGGAAAGGTTAACTAGATCTAACCGTTGTTTACATTTCAACTTGTTCGAAACAAAAACTAATGATCCTCCGCGAATAGCACTTTTCCTCACAAATGCACTTTGCACAGTAAAAAAATCATTATTCATAAACGCTACTTCATGTTCCTTCAACCAGTGTTCAGTCAAACATAATACCTGAACATCATAGTTTTCAATAAATAAACTTAACTCTAGCTCTTTGCCAGACAAACCCTGCATATTTTGATGTACAACATTCAACACATGCGGCTTACCTGTTGTCGCACCTAATAGTTTAAATTACTAGGTGTATCAAAAGTGGCGTTAGTACCACTACTAACAGTAATCGATGGTATGCTACAGGTACCATTGTTACGGTGTAAATTGTATGCTAAAAGATTAGCAATATGTCTCCTACAACTACGTGGCAAATACAAAGTATAATTCGTTAGTTTGTAATCAGTAATAAATTGATTACAATCAAAAAATGAAATAGTGTCACTGTGACAACTAGTCCTATTATAAATTAGCATATTTAAATAATAAATGTGCCTGTTTTGCTCATCAGACAAGTATCGTGAATACGGCAAGGCGCAGAAAATGAATTTACAATTGTTGGTCTCATTGAGTACAGTTTATTACATCAGGCACATAGGAGTTTTCGATGGGCAATAGACATGAGATTTTTGAAATTAGCGAATACTTTAACGATACATTAAGATATTCACATATGAGTTTTTGCAATAAGTAGATATACCAAATCGCTTTTAAAATATATGCATAGCTCGTATTTGTGAAAATTGTTACATAGGAGATTTTAAATTTGCAACGACGATGTGGACTGATGTCTGAAATGGTTTAAGGAAAGAATCACCCAGATTGAGTGGACCTGTCCAGTCAGTGCACACATTTATCAGTAATCATATTAATCATCCGAGTGTCGTATCATCGTCCGAGTAGTCCCGGTCGTAAGAAATTGTACCATCCCATTTCTTCCCGTGGGTGTCGTAAGAGGCGACTAAGGGACTTGGCTTGAGAATGGGCAGCAGCATTCTCTACGCATTTTACCACCTTACTGCGATCGTCAACCCGCCTGCCAAGCGTCTCGATTATGGCAACCCCCCCCCCCCCCAAATTGGGGGAGGCTTATGTCCAGAGTGCACGTCTTACGGCTGAAATGATGATACTAATCATTCAACACAACACAGAACTTCTAATTAAAAAATTACGTTAGACTTAATGTATGGAAGAAATTATAACTAATCATTTTAAAAGAGTAACAGTGGAGTTTCTTGACCATTCTATGCATACACTCTCTTCTTTTGGAAGGGGCAGGTACAATCAATTTTATTTTATTGACGTCTAGTTGTCTTTTTAACAGACTTAAAAAAAAAAAAATTGTTACCTCGGAACTTATTCATTTATAAAAGGACATGAAAAATTCTTCTTTTAAAATGATACACTGATAGAGTGTCGCTTGAGTCCCTTTAAAATGACTAGTACTACAGTTACCTCTCTGTCTAATCCAACTTGAATTATAGGCGTAATGCTATTAGTTATTGCCCTTAAAAGTTATTTCAGTAAAATCTTTATCTAATAGTTATTCTGCACAAAAAGCTTTTGTTCTGTTTTATTTTCTTTGTTTTTCAAAGAAAATAGAAAATATACAATGGAACAAGAGAAAATACAAAGTAAGATAAAAGGCAAAACTTTTGCCACGTCAGCAAAGAATAGCGTAACTAACACAAACAAAACACCCAGTACTGTGGAAATAGTATACTGGCTTCAGCCCGCGACTTCGTTCGCGTGGAAATCGACAGACAACACAATATAGTAACACCCATATTTTATAGAACTTCCCTGTATAATACATTTGTAGTTTTTATCTCAGCAGCTAAAATATACAGGAAATAAAGACTGGTGACGTGTGAGCAAAAGACGTAAAGCGGTTCGTGTGAGAAGCAGCTCGTCTTGAGGTCGACGACCGCACGCTTCAGTAGTAATTTCCCATTGCTTGCGACATGATAGTGAGCAACCGCGCGAGCCGAGCGAGCAAAGCGAGAAGTGCTGCGGCAGAGTTGGTCGTAGTTACTTGGCTAATTAGTATTTCTAAGACCCTAAAGTAGGAATTATTTGAGGTTCACAAGAATTATATAAGAGTCTTCAATTATATGTTTAGGTAAGAAGAATGGTAATTAATTATTTGATATGCCTTACAAAAATACTGTAAAGCTCCCGACACACAATCTTCAATCTCCCCACAAACACCAGCCCTTTGTGTAACGAAAGTATTGTTAATAAAATGGCCCCAAAGGTAAAATACAAATCTCGTACAATTTGTTCGGAACAAAAGGACAATTATTACTCGCGATGTTATTCGGGGATTCGTTATGAATTCCATTATGATTGCGGGTAAAGGCTTTTTGGTCGTTCTGTTCTGAGTTAAATTTGATCACGCAAAAGTTAAGTAAACTAATCTTTACTACTATAAAATTTGATCACGCAAAAGTTAAGTAAACTAATCTTTACTACTATAGTGTTTTCGGGTTTGGAAAAAAGTGACTCATCGCTGTCACTCAGCGTAGCGCCCCTTGACCAATTAGATCATAGTAAATTAGAAAGCCGTGTTTACATTGACCAGCAGGCGTAGCATGACGCTTTCTATCTCTACGAAGAAAAGACACAGCTATTTTCATACAATGTGACATTTTGTTTCTTCATTTTTGACATCTCATCGTAGAAATATTTTTATAATCTGTCATTTTGTCTTTCGTTTCTATAGATTCTTCTCTAGATCCTTTTGGATGTAGACTATTTTTAACCGACTTCAAAAAATAGGAGGAGGTTACAGAAGAAAATTTTCTATCCCAACTGTCAAAATCACACTGACAACTGTCAGTCGCCTAAGATATGGAAAACAATTTGATTTTATAATCTCCACAAAGTATTTATGGTTATTTACAAAATCACGATTTTATAGGAGAGCGAAACGTCTATTCATCACTTTGTCTATTCTTCTATCAACAAAACCTCTTTATACGGTGGTCATGCTACGCATGCAGTTGAAGTAAGCCCTTTAGACAGAATGTTTTTAATTTATTGTGATGTAATTGGTCAAGGGGCGTGGCTAAGCCGACTGGCAACGATGGGTCTCTATTTTTTTACGCGAATAGCCTATAGGTATTTAACCTTTTGAACGCCACGGTCGTGTATGGCCGACAAACGAAAACGTGCTCAACACGCCACCGTCGTCTATAGACGACAAGAAAATGACATTTTTTTAGTACAAAAGAAACACTATATTTATTTTGTACTAAAAAAATGTCGTTTTCTAGGGTAGGAGCATCAGAATACCCGGTAGGTTACACAGGTACGTACATTATAAAAAACTGCTAAGGAAGATTTCCAGGAATCTTGTACTTTTCTGGTTCTGCTAATTTATCATTGCAATTTGTGTGTAATTTGCTGACACAATCATCCTGTAATGTTCCAACTGCTGGCATCCTCTCTATGACCCTTAGAACTCTTACACAGAAGCGGCATGTTGCCAACGGCAAAGGTAATTGCTACTGTCGACGTATCTCGACGGCAGCCGACGACATGCCATCTTCAAAGATTAGCGTCATCATCGCGTGTCGACGGCTGTAGTTACCTGCCGTTGGTAACACCGCTCGTGTGTAAGAGTTCTTAATCCATCACGCGGGCCCAGAGCGGGTTTGTGGATAGCACATAACTTCGAAATTTTGGTCCAGGACATGCCAGTTTCCTCACGATGTTTTCCTTCACCATTTTGAGAGCTGAGGTGATGAAATTAATTACTCAAAGAAAAGTGCCTGCCTGGGTTTGAATTCACGATCTACAGACTCGTAAGTCAGGGTCGATACGGCTGACCACCACTGCTCTCACTGTTAACTCACTTCACCTCAGTTTCTACAGTGAGATTTGGACTGTATACCGAAATGAACCCTCAAATTATGCCCGTAATCCGAAATATCGTTCATGCACACTTCTCGTTGAAAATAATCCGTATTATTGACCGCAACAAAAACCCTCGTTTACATTGTGATTATTGAGCGTAAACTTACCTCGTTATAATATCCCCCTCCTATCCTTCTCTTTTTCTTATTCTTTTCTTTCTTTCTTTCTTTATTATGTGTCCCAGTTTACAAGTAGCTTAACTTTTATAGGGACATAGAATAGGTTTGTAATAGAAGGTCTTGTGGCAACAGCCGGATGGGTTGATCAGTCGGGATAAAGTACGCTTGCCGCATATTCTTCTTTACATACCAAGACCCCTCCGTGCTTCGGAAAGCATGTTAAGCCGTTGGTCCCAGTTGTCATTTGTAGATCTTTGACAGTCGTTACGGGTTGTCAGAAGTCCGAAAGTCTGACCACCAGTCTTATCACGGGGTATTACCCAGTTACTGGTTTGTGGAGGTCAAATAGGCAGTCGATTTAAGTAAAATTGAAAAAGGCGAAGCAAATGATGATGATGACAGAATAGGTTTACCAAACTGGAATATGGGGTTTTAGTAAATTGTCAGTTTGTATTTTACTAGAAGGACAATTTGACCGCCCCGTTGGTCTCGTGGTCTCAAACTCGTTAGCGCGACTGTTGAGGTCCTATATTTGATTATAGGCCATGACTGCCAATCTCAACTGAGACAAGCCATCGCGCCGATGGCTTGTCTCAGTTGAGCAGTAGGACCCCACGCCCAGCAGTCGCGCTTGCGACACGAGATTGAATTGTTGCCCAGTTATGACCACTGGATGACCACTAGTAATAATAATATAACACCGGTAGACATACCTACTTGTAAAGTAAAGCATCTTCCAGATTTCTCTACTGATAGCCAGTTACTTGACTTCTTTCAATTTCTCTTCTACGATTGTTATGTTTGATTTGTACCGTGTGGTGCCGGACGTAAAGAATAGCACCATTCCATTTCTTCCCGTGGGTGTCGTAAGAGGCAATTGAGGGACTTACTAGAGAAGGGGCAGCAGCATTCTCTTTGCATTTTGCCACCATACTGCGTTCGCCAACTCGCCTGCCAAGCGTGGCGATTATGATAAGGCCCCCCGAATTGGGGGACGCATAGGTCCAGTAGTGGACTTCTTTCGGCTGAAATGATGATTATGAATGATTGTTATGTTGTTCTGCCTCAGAATACCCTTCAATCTTCCCCTTCACTCGACTGTACCTTTTAATTCTAGCGGATCCAATCTGTAAACATCATACCTTAAAAAACTAAGGTGTAGTGACAGCTGTCAATAATTTTATCGAAGGGAATGACAGCTCAGTTCATGTCAATGTTCACCTATAAGATTTTTAAAGAAGGGACTCCATTATTATAAAGATAGGAAGACAAATTTTGCTGGGCAGGCGGTTGTCATCTTATCACCAGGGCACCATAAATCCTGTACACAAAATTTACGAACACATTTCTCATTTCAATAAGATCCAGTTTTCTCATGCCGCTAGTTCCCAATGTTTACAAAACCGTTCTAAAAACTATAAAGATGTTAATCCCCGGCCTTACTGTACACACAATCACTGTTAAAAGGTTTACGTCTCTGACGGTATGGGCTGTAAAACGTCTGTATGTACGTACGCGTACGTACATTGACATACATGGTGGTGGGTGTTTACGTCTTGCTAAGTCGATTTTGAACGCCGTTTTTCAAAACTAATGGAATGGTAATTTCTGAGAGTAATTGAATGTTAAATATATGTATTGTAATAATGATTTTGATAATGATGTTTCTATTGAATATTTTGGCCCCACGTTGACATAATTATGTTTTATTTTTGACATTGAATATTGAAACATTTGTATTTAACTCCTATTTCAAATTAATTATGTAATCAATCAGTTTAATTTAATTTATTTACTTATATCAGTACCTATTGTCGATGTTCATTAATGTTGCTATTATTTTAATTCTTAATTTGTAATAATTTAATTTGCTTAGTTAATATTTGCACACCAAGCCTATATGGTAAACATGTTGCACAACTGTATGTAGTACGTATAACACCATGCATGCATTTTCTGTTAGTAATTGTATGTAAACAAGTGTTTGGGCAAATAAAATTATCTGAATATGAATCTGAATTCTGTAGTGCACTAACTAAACTTAATTTAGGCTATTGAGTATTGATATCTTTCACCTTCTATTGAAATAAGAAAGAGACGGATATAAAGAAGAGCTGTGCAATTTAGTTGAACTAAGATTTTCTGCAATGACCGGTCGAAGAGATCAGATACGCAATTGTCCCATGTAAAATACTGGTTTTCAGCTGCTTCCGGTTAGACTGGAAGTCGACCCCAATAAAAGGTGGCAGTGACATCGAAGCACAAACTGTAAACATGAATTTAGCGCATGATTCTAGACCCCTAGAGTAACTATACATTTTTTTTTCAGTCAAGATATATGGAACACATTACATATTTTTTTTAAATTCATTCATTCATTATTATCAATTCAGCCGTAAGACGTCCACTGCTGGACATAGGCTACCCCCAATTTAGGGGGCTTTGCAATAATCGGCACGCTTGGCAGGCGGGTTGGCGATCACAGTATGACGGTAAAATGCATAGGGAACGCTGCTGCCCATTCTCTAGTAAGCCCCTTAGTCGCCTTTTCCGCCACCCACGGCCACGGGAAAAATAGGATGATGCTTTTTTAACATTCAACACCACACGGATGGAAAACTTTCAACGTGGATGAGTTCAGAATTATTGGTAACAGATTGAGTAAATGCTAGACAGATGATTATGCACCGCAGTGAGTATAAGGATTAGTTAGGTTATATGATAAAAAGGATATCGCCCAACTCACCCCTTCAGCGTCCTCCACGACGTGTGGTCCAAGCGAGGCGAGCGTGCTCCACTTGCAAGATGGTGGCGCTCGCGAGGCACATCGCTTGTGCGCCTTGAACTTGCACAGCTCGCAGGCGAGCGCGTGCGCCGTGCCGAGCGCGCCGAGTGGCTCTCTGCACACGTTGCAGAACGTGGGGCGGGCGTGGGTAGCTGCGTACCTGGGAAGAGACAAGAAGAGAAGAGATTATTATCAATCCAAATAATCAAAACTGAAGTGTCTGAATGTAATGTGAAAATAGCAGCTTTGTACTAAATGCATGTAAAGTTTATACGGTATCTTATCAGCAGCCTATAACGATCCCACTGCTGGGACACAGGCCTCCTCTCGATGAGAGGGAGAGGGCCATAATCCACTACGCGGGCCCAGAGCGGGTTCGTAGATGTCACTTGTCTTCAAATTTTTGGTTCACGATATTTTCCTTCACCGTTTTAAGAGCAGTGGTGATGAAATAACTTCAACGCGCCTGTCTGAGTTCGAACCTATAACATACAACTCTTAAGTCTCGGCTGATTCCTCTGAGCCACCATTTTTGTCCCGTCTCCCACTCTGGGTGGAGCGGGAGCCCTCCCGCTCCCGCGAATTGTGTCAGACTTTTACTGACTAAAACCCACCCGTGTGCCTTCAGTTATCTATATGCCAGGGCCACGGTAACTCTTTCGAACTAATCTCGCGACCCTGGCAGGACTGAGCCACCACTGCTCTCATAATATGTATAAAGTCGGAAAATTCTACCGTGGTTAGCCTCGGGTTGTCGCGGTGCGGTGCAGGGAATAATTGCGTTGTCGAATGCCGCACTGCCGCCGCGCCGTCGCCCCGCTTGGGTAACGAACGTAATTGTGTCGGAACAATGAAGTATTACATACTCGCTTTTGCTAGCGGCTTCACCCGCATGGAGTTCAGAAATGCGTACATTCGTCAACTAATTGCAAAAACTGTAAAATTATAAACATTCGCTTCAAAAGCCTGTTTACTACAGGGATACGCGCGCGTTATCGCGTGAATTTATTGTCGCGTGCGTTAATTTTTATTTTATGAATTTGAGATAAATCCTATAGTATTAATTTTAATGATATGCTTTATCGGGCGATTTTGAAATACCTACATTAAATGAACAACGCATTTATTGGATTAGGAATAATACTGTATTGTTTATAATGCTTCATAATATAACTTTTCATAACTTTTTTAAGCATTATTTCTCTAATTATAATAATGATTAAGCATAACAGTCTAAACCATCATTTATTTACGCATAATGATGTCACAACCCAATTAATTTCGAGAATTGGAAAAAAACCATATCTCCTGAAGAAGGTAATACACAACATATTTGTTTTAAAAATAGTTAGTTGATTGTGAACATATATGGGGTTTTTTCCTATAAGAAGCATGCAAACATGCATACACCATGCATGCAGCATGCAAACATGTAAGCAAGCATACTACAGCAGGAATGTTTTCTATCACGGCTCCGGCGCTGCACGGCTCCGGCGGTCCCACGCGAGCTTATAGTCGGAGATATGTTTTACGCTTACCACCGCGGCTGAGGCTGGCCGGCCAAGCCGGCCAACAAGCCGAAGCTGGTGAGTGTTAAAACCTCCTCAGCTTGCGGGCCGGCTCGCCCCTACGCGCCTACGCGGGCTTAGATTACACTCTAGGGGTAGAGTACTACTAATTCAAAAGAACACAAGACTAATTCTCGTAATTAAAAGCATTCAAAACCTAGTCGCAGTCTCATCTTGGCGACAATCAAATGTCAAAAACTTTCAAAAACAAATGGAAACTCGAGGTATTTTTGACAGATTGAGACTGAGATCAGACTGTGAACGTTCTTTATTATGAGGATTGCCTCTCTGAAGCAAGCAAAGATATTTAATCAAAAAGCTGCCATATATTATGTGAAATTCCTCCGCGGTGTAATATTGTTCGTATCGTTGCGACAGTATTACTTACATTTCTGTTACAAGTTTTAGGCTATTTTGAAATGCTCTCGTTCGTTCATTGAAGCCTTTGAGTACAGTTTACAAGTATTTGTAATACCGATCTCCGGATATAAAGTTTCTTCATCTTTGTGAAGGAGTTCGTCTGGAGAAGTTCCACCAGCATAGCTATTTCTATTGCTGTGGTCTAGTCTGAACGGTATTGGTGAGAATTGGGCCTTTTTGGGCCAGCCGTGAGGCTCACTAAAATGCTAGTTTGTCATCGCACCTTACACTTTAATTATTTATTTGTTTTTTATTATACTCTATCCACCTGTAATGAGTGCCTTTTATTCCGTGCTAATAAATGTATTTTCTTTCTTTCAATTTTGTGGCGGGATTTTTTTCGCGCTCTGGATCTTCATTGCACTATTGCTAATTAAATTAAATTTTAAACTATAATGATAAGGATAAAGGAGGGGCTTGTGGCTAAGTAATAACGCACAGTCGCACGGATCGATGGATCAGGTTAAGCTTAGCTTGCCGCGGTTGGTTCGTGGATGGGTGACGATCTTTACATATCAAGACGCCATCAACGCCAAGCTGAGATTCTAAAGAAGGATAAAGGTGAATTAGAAAACCAGCGTCAGGCAGCATTTGCCTGGAATTAATGCTGAAATCAATATTTTTGACGCAGTCGCTAGTCGTGACGCACATACTTTTGTTTTTTAAACATTATTTTCACTTTTATTTTATTTGTATTTTCTGTTGCACAATCTGTGTCCAAATAATCATTTTTCCTTCTTTCTTTATATAAATTCAGTGCATGATTCTAGATACCCTAACGGAAAAACTTTTAAAAAGCAGATTTTATTAAAAGCAGGTCAAAATGTACTGTAAAAGTTTTTTTTTTTAATCATCAATTTCCTGCCCAGAAAAAAAAAAGTTGCGCCGACTAAGTAAATTGGGATACCTAAATCCCAATTTATTTGGGGTCGGCTAAACATGTAATTTTTCCCACACTTCGCTATTATTCATCTCAGTAGTCACCCCCTTTCTATCCATACCATTATTCACATAGTCCATCCATTTTTACACGCTTTACATTAGCTTCACTTGTATGTCTGTATATTTGTATGTTTGTTTGTAACCGACTCCTTATAGCGCGATTTTAACCCACTTTAAACGACCAGATTTCATTCAAACTTTGCACACCTGTCAAGGACCGATGACAATGCAATAATTTCATAAATTTGTGCCATTATCCTTGCCAGGGTTACCAGGACAGCAAAAAAACTGTCACAAACTACGCTGACATACGTCTCAAAATTCGAAATACCCTAAAAAATAGAAAATAAATAATAGTTTAAAAAATAATAGTTTAAAAATACTAAAAAACACGCTTCCATTGAAAACCAAACTAAAAAGTACAAAATAATGGAAAAAAAGCGTGGGGTGCTTTTTAAGGTATTTTTAAATGATATCAGGCACCCCACGCTTTTTTTCCATTATTTTGTACTTTTTAGTTTGGTTTTCAA
The DNA here is from genome assembly GCA_947507805.1 of Aporophyla nigra. Lineage (NCBI taxonomy): Eukaryota > Metazoa > Arthropoda > Insecta > Lepidoptera > Noctuidae > Aporophyla > Aporophyla nigra. Next base: position 23,597,727 of record OX382294.1, read on the forward strand.
TGGAAGCGTGTTTTTTGTTTTTTTTAATTATTATTTATTTTCTATTTTTTAGGGTAAGTATTTCGAATTTTGAGACGTATGTCAGCGTAGTTTGTGACAATTTTTTTGCTGTCCTGGTAACCCTGGCAAGCATAATGGCACAAATTTATGAAATTATTGCATTGTCATCGGTCCTTGACAGGTGTGCAAAGTTTGAATGAAATCTGGTGGTATAAAGTGGGTCAAAATCGCGCTATAAGGAGTCGGTAACAAACAAACATACAAATATACAAACATACAAGTGAAGCTAATATAAAGCGTGTAAAAAACTAAAAAACAAGCTTCCATTGAAAACCAAACTAAAAAGTACAAAATAATGGAAAAAAAGCGTGGGGTGCCTGATATCATTTAAAAAATACCTTAAAAAGCACCCCACGTTTTTTTTCCATTAATTTTGTACTTTTTAGTTTAGTTTTCAATGGAAGCGTGTTTTTTAGTTTTTTTAAACTATGATTTATTTCTTTGTTCTCTCCCTACTCTTATAGCCCATGGCATTCATACACAAACAACCGCCAAATTTGAACGCAGTAGGGTGTTCTGAATCATGAACTGAATTCATGGTTACAGGTTGGTCCGTGTGCCGGGGTCGCGAGATTTGTCCGAAAGAGTTACCGTGGCCCTGGCATAGGCAACTGAAGGAATATAGGTGGGTTTTAGTCAGTAAAAGTCTGACACGCCGTCCCACTCTGCCCAGAACGGGAGACGTCATATGATGATTTCCCACCCAAAGAAAAGAAGATTGTACGTCCACCAGCCACCGTAAACAAAACTGTCACCTTGAACACAGATGCCAGACAGAGAGCATAATTTTCATCTTACAAGGTAATTAGTACTGTTAATTGAATTCATTCCGACTCTTAAGCTTAAAAGCTTTTTGTCACAGACAGAAGTGAAGTTGAAATACATGTAAATGGAAATAAGGAAACTGCCAGAGGCGATTATGTAACTGAGAACGTAACACAATAACAATGAAAATAGATACGGTAAAAAGATAAAAGACCGTAAAAGATACTAAAGAAATGAAGCGGTAAAAGATAAGAAAAACACTATAGTGAGTGATGAAAATGTAACTGAATTGACTTGTGCTTTCCGGTAGATAAAGAAAATCAGCATTTTGATTTTATGGCGACCAATAAACGGACGATCAATCAAAATAAAATAATCATATAATTTGGATGGATCAATCTTACGCATTGTCATGGTCAGTCCATCAAACATTGCGATAAGGATCGTCCTTGAGCGAGGGTGCTATTAAAACAGTTCGATACGGCCCGTTTCAAACCGTTATTAATTGTTAACTGTTACCTACTTCCTCCAAACTGTAAGTTAACGTAAACACGTACGTAATAAAATAGCGGCGATTTTTTTTTGCGACGAGATTTGAACGTCGAGCAGTTTGTACTTTTGACGCGCTGGGATGGGAGAGTACTCACACTCATTTTTTGTCTGGCTTGTAATATGTACCAATAACCTAACTTAACAAAGCAATATTTATTTAACATAAGTAATACATATAATGTCTCTGATTTATAATAACTCAGAAGTTTTCATACAATACACAATTTATATGTATTTGCAAATGTTTTAAATATCTTCATGATATTCTTCTATCATAGTCTTCAGAAAACAAAACTTTTAGAACAAGATTTGAATGTCATATTCGGCATTTCTGTCAGAAATCTATATATATAAAAGAAAGTCGTGTTAGTTACACTATTTATAACTCAAGAACGGCTTAACCGATTTGGCTGAAAATTGGTGGAGAGGTAGCTTAGAACCAGGAGACGGACATAGAATACTTTTTATCCCGTTCGACCGCGTTCCCGTGTGACGTGACATAAAACGTCAAAGAGAATACAAGTCAATAGAAAACGTGGTATGACAAAAACGTTGTCTTCGAAGTACCAGGTTATCATAACTGGGTAGTAGCTAACCAAACATATGAGTGTCAGCTAGAAAACGCTTACCAGATTACCACCGTGTACCAGGTTGTCAAACTTGGTAGGTTTATTACAACATTTATTAAATCTGAGGCGATACGAAGTTCGCTGGGTCAGCTAGTTTCAAATAAAACATCAGTCAAGACGCTTGACTGTGCGACGACAAACAATTGAGTGTTTTACGGTGTCTAATGTTTGAGTGTGCTACGCTTTGGTGCTACGTGAGCTCGACAAATGGATGTGCGAATAACACTTGTGCGACAAAACTGTACTGCGTCTCACCATAGTTCGAATGCACGCTTGTGCGACACACTGAATCTAGTCGTTTCTAGCAGTTTCGTAGGAGTTCACAGTTTTAACCTAACCTAGTGTACTATGTGAGCTCGAGTGTGTCGCACAAGCGTGCATTCGAACTATTGTGATTCGCAGTACAGTTTTGTCGCACAAGTGTTATTCGCACATTCATTTGTCGAGCTCACGTAGTACACCCCTTATGTTTGGGCAGAGCTTTAATAACGGAAACGCGTTGTATATAATTCAGAAATCAAGGACTGTAAATTCCTTAAACTGAATACTCGTGCTTATATCATCAAAAACTGCGCTCAAATCCAGGGTTACTTTACACATAAATCATGTGAGTTAAGCGATGCACTAAAACAGAGCGACTGACTTGAGCGCAGTGGCATATTCGTGGCTTCTTTGTAACATGAATTAGTTCCCTGCATTAACTCTGGTTTAATTTACGGCTTACTAAAGACTAACTGCACATGTGGTTAATTACATTTTGGCTTAAACGTTCAGATAACCAGCTGAGCTTACCGCATTTAATTTCATTCCGTTTGTTAAAATCGTAATGAAAATTTCCGAGTGAATGCACATTTATCAATACTCAATACTCAATATCTTTATTGCTTTACCATAATGTGAACTTGGGTCACAAAACACTTATCACTAAATGGCATAGTAATTTAGGTTTGATTTGTGTGCTCGAGACATCATCTATTATATCTACCATTTTTCCAACTATATTGGGGTCGATTTTCGATCTAATAGTATGCAGCTGAAGTATTTTACATGGAGCGACCGCCTTACTGTTTGGTAATTGGAGCAGTGGTGGCTCACCAATGGCTGCGACTTATAAGTTTTAGTTAGGCTCGAACTCAAACAGACGTATTCGTATGTATAAATTAATTCAACACCACTGCTCTCAATACGGTGAAGGAAAACATAGGGAGGAAACCGGCATGTCTTAGAACCAAAAATTCGAAGACATGTGACATCTACGAACCCGCACTGGGCCGTATGGTAGATTACAGTCCATTCCCAGGAGGAGGAGAAGGAGGAGGCGGAGGCCAGAGTCCCAGAAGTGGCAATATATGCTTATTATACTATTATTATTGAACTTGAATCTTTACTTCTAGTAAAGATTCAAGTGTCAGGTGGAATACCTTATATTGTCATCTGACATTCTGCTGAGCTGAGTTTTTATGCATTGTTTTCAATAGTTAGGTGGTTTTTGTTCTCATGCCAATTTACGCATCTTTCGTTCTTTCTTTTATTTGTCACATTCGAAGAATTTATTTCAAACAAACAAATTACAGGCACGTTTGAATTGTCAAGGGTTCGGCTCAAATCAAATATTGTTACAAGAAATTTGCGAATCATTTTAAAAAAATCACATGAATAATTGCGACAAAATTCCTTATACGATTTTTTAAAATCGCAAATCTCGCATTCTGAACTCGGGTAGAGTTCTGCTTGTGTATATCTCAGACTTACCAGTGATGGTCTCCAGAAGACAGCCTAGCCACCAGGTCAGCCACGTCAGCCCCCCGGTGCAGGGCTCCGCGCAGTGCGCCTGCCCACGACTCCATCTCGTTGCGGCTGTCGGCGCAGAGGACCAGACACCGACTTGCTGTTATGACCTGAAACAATGGGAATATTTGAGTACAGTCATTGTGAAAAAGAATAAGTGGAAATAGGGGCTGAGTAACAGCGACATGGGTCGATCGATTAGGAAACATTAGGCTTCCCGCGGTTGGTTCGTGGATGGGTGACCATTTTTACGGCTAAGTACCATATTTTGTGCAACATACAACCTAACACTGACCTGCAGATTGTAAAACTTGTAAGAAAAATTGAATATCACGGGCTACCTTAGCGCAAACTCTTTTAGTAAGATTTTAGTCAAAATTACCATATTGTAGTCAAATTCCTGTCCGTCTTCCTCTAAAGACAGATTGGAAAAAAAGTCGCCAAAAGGATATTATTGCATCATTTATATCGAAGGGTTTACTTGTCTGCCAGGGTCGCGAGATTCTTTAAACGAGATACCGTGGCCCTGGCATATGGGTAATTGAAGGAACACGGGTGGGTTTTAGTCAGTAAAAGTCTGATACACCCTCCCGTTCCGCCCAGAGCGGGAGAAGTCATTTAATGATTCTCCATCCAAAAAAAAAAACAAAAAAACCGGCCAAGTGCGAGTCGGACTCGCGCACCGAGGGTTCCGTACAAACCTGCAGGTCATCATCATCATCATTCGTCATCATCGTTTATGAAATGAAATGTTTTTTTTTTTTAATTTTTACGATTTACGGTTTACGATTTATGACGTATTAAAAAAAAACTACTAACTAGATCTCGTTCAAACCAATTTTCGTTGGTAGTTTTCATGGTAATGTACATCATATATTTTTTTTAGTTTTATCATTCCCTTATTTTAGAAGTTACGGGGGGGGGGGACACACATTTTACCACTTTGGAAGTGTCTCTCGCGCAAACTATTCAGTTTAGAAAAAAATGATATTAGAAACCTCAATTTCATTTTTGAAGACCTATCCATAGATACCCCACACGTAAGGGTTTGATGAATTTTTTTTTTTGTGTTTCAGTTCTATGTATGGGGAACCCCAAATATTATTGTTTAAAAAAAAAATGATATTAGAAACCTCAATATCATTTTTGAAGACCTATCCATAGATACCACACACGTAAGGGTTTGATGAAAAAAAAAATTTTGAGTTTCAGTTCTATGTATGGGGAACCCCAAATATTATTGTTTTTTTTTCTATTTTTGTGTGAAAATCTTAATGCGGTTCACTGAATACATCTACTTACCAAGTTTCAATAGCACAGCTCTTATAGTTTCGGAGAAAAGTGGCTGCGACATACTCGGACAGACAGACAGACAGACAGACAGACAGACAGACAGACAGACAGACATGGCGAATCTATAAGGGTTCCGTTTTTTGCCATTTGGCAACGGAACCCTAAAAACACGCTTCCATTGAAAACCAAACTAAAAAGTACAAAATAATGGAAAAAAAGCGTGGGGTGCTTTTTAAGGTATTTTTTTATTGATATCAGGCACCCCACCCCATTATTTTGTACTTTTTAGTTTGGTTTTCAATGGAAGCGTGTTTTTTAGTTTTTTTTAACTATTATTTATTTCTATTTTTTAGGGTGTTTCGAATTTTGAGACGTATGTCAGCGTAGTTTGTGACAGTTTTTTGCTGTCCTGGTAACCCTGGCAAGGATAATGGCACAAATTTATGAAAATATTGCATTGTCATCGGTCCTTGACAGGTGTGCAAAGTTTGAATGAAATCTGGTCGTTTAAAGTGGGTCAAAACCACGCTATAAGGAGTCGGTTACAAACAAACATACAAATATACAAACATACAAACAAACACACAAACATACAAGTGAAGCTAATATAAAGCGTGTAAAAAGAAGGGGTTCACTTGTAGAAGAGTTAAAGGAGCTGCTGACCTTGCTGTCACCCCCATTTACATATTATTCACGAGGAGTATACAAGTAGTCGTAAACTACGGTTATAAATTCAAACAGTCGAACTTCTTTCGAACGTCTTTAAAAATGTAGCGATCCTATCGATTACTTGAAAGCGAGGGTTTCAAGCAATCAGTTAAAGATCCATCAATTAAGGAGTTGCACTTGTGTTAAGGCTCACGTCAATCGATTTCTTTGTACGAGGAGAGCTAATGTTAATTTCCATAATAAGTTAAGTGGTTAACAAATTCAAAAAAAGTGGTTCATTTATTGATTTTGGTATCATGATTTCAAGCTTCGGGATAACAGCCTAAATATCTTCTGTATGTATCTATGTCGAGTGTTTTTTAGTTTTTTTTTTTAATAACCTACGAAATCTTTCCAGGCTCGACGTACAGAATCATGATCTACTGAATCGAATTGATGTCTTTGTCACTTCATATCCACCCAAAGCGGGAACGAACGAGACCTTATTAAGGTCTCGTCCATTGTATTATTCAACAAATCTTCAAGTCGAAAAACAATTTGATAGAAAGGTTGAGAGACGCTGTCTAATTGTTGGTTCATCCAGTCACGTGTCACCCTTGCTTACCTACCTCCCCTTTAAATAAAACGCTCCCCTGTCTATAATAAGACAGATCGATAACCAGGACAAGGCTAGCCCTGCTGCTAAAACTATTTGTATGGAAAATTACAAGTTCTCAAACACCGAAGTTTGATGATGGCGGAATCTGTAGTGTTCCAAGTTTACAACTATTTCCTATAGGTATGTTAGTTCTATTGTTTCGCGTTGAGAATGAGATTCAAGGTTGAATAGGCAGAGGTTCATTTGTTTTCCATGTTGCTAAGACAAGATTGCGCTAAGGTAGTCCGCATAAGTCAAATTTTCGTACGTTTTTTGTCATTTTCAAGTCGCAGTCAGTTATATGGTGAAAAAAAAAATATGATTCGCGACCATAACAAATATGGCTTTACAGAATTATAATCAACTAGCTTCTGCCCGTGACTTCGTACGCGTCAAATTGCTCCCCTGACCCTTCCCGTCGCATCGAATGGCCAGCCAGTTTTCGTCCATTTTTCGTTGCTGCTCTGCTCCTTTTCGCAGCGTGATGTTATATAGCCTTCCTCAAGAAATAGGCTACGCAACAAAAAATATTTTTTCTATTCGGATCAGTAGTTCCTGAGATTACCGCGTTCAACCAAACAAACTCTTCACCTTTATAATATTATAGAAAGTATAGATAAATCATCAATAAAAGCCTCTAAGTTCGTTTAATCTTGTTGAACGACTTTTGGATGAAATAGTCAGACTTTTCCATGATTAGTCGTTTTAATTGCGTCTTATTCTGGCGTTTTGAACTTGCAGGAAATTAATTAAAATGGTGGAACATTAACACGTTGGTTTAGTGGTTGCAAGAGCTGCTGCTGAGCAATTTATCAGGTCATGATGAGGTGGAGCAGTGTTATTACGTTGTTCCATCTGGAATTTCTCAGAAGCAGTCCACGGCCTGGATTTGTGCCCAGTTGATAGCAATAGACTCGCCCCCTATTACATGGGACTTAAACATATCTGGCGAAGTTTGTATCTACCAGAGCACTGATGTCTCTATAGTAGTGGTAGCCCAGTGGTATCGGCCCCGGCTCTTACGTGTTTTTAACCGACTTCAAAAAAGGAGGAGGTTATCAGTTCTACTGTATTTTTTTTTATGTTTGTTACCTCATAACTTTTGACTGGGTGAACCGATTTTGATGATTCTTTTTTTTATTTGAAAGTTGGTGCTTCCCAAATGGTCCCATTTTATTTGGTTCCATTCGGACAATGGGGTCCATGTGAAAACCTCAGTCTTAAATTTAATTTTTTTTTTGTTTTTTAACTTTTTACATAAAAATAACAACCGACTTACTTTCGGAAGTCGGTGGCAAAAAAACCTTAAATACAGATCCACAGACACCGAATTCCGAAATTAAAGTTATTTTTGACATTGTAGTGTTTGTTTTTAAGGAAGTCGGTTGTTATTTTTTTGTAAAAAGTTTTTGGGTTGTCGATTCAACATACAGCAACAACTAATCTCCGTAACATGCCTAATTCTGACTTAGGTAAGTACTGTAAAAATGTTAACTAGGATATCGTTATAAATCCGATATTAAAAACTACAGGCCAGTCGCAAAAATTCCAGTATTCTCAAAAATCATAGAAAAAGTAATATATAATGCTCTTTGCAACTTCTTTGAAAAAAACAAGCTATTATGCCACGAACAAAAAGGATTCCGGAAAAACTCTACAATAAATATGGCACTTTATGACCTATTATCAAGCATAATGACGTCTGTAGACAAAAAGAACCCAGTATGCGCCATATACACTGACATGTCAAAAGCATTTGATTATGTAGATCACAACCTGCTACTAAAAAAACTATATGGATATGGAGTAAGAGGCAACATCCTGAACCTTCTAGAATCTTACTTAAGCGACAGGTATCAATGTACTGAAATCTGTAGAATATCCCCTAAAACTAAATTAGAGACTTCCTATACATCCGCATTCAAAAAGGTTAAATACGGCGTGCCACAAGGCAGCGTACTGGGACCGTTACTATTTTTAATATATATAAATGACCTTCCAAGAGCAGTAAAACAAAAAATGGTCCTCTTTGCTGATGACTGCACAGTAGTTATTGAGTGTACAGACCCTAACGACTACGAAAATAATATCAATGTTACTCTAAGCGAGATCGTTAAATGGCTTGAAAACAACAACTTAAAAATAAATTTAAACAAGACTCACGTAATGCATTTTCACCAACGACGCGTTAATCCTACCATTTCTGTAGCCTACGGCGATAAAATAATAGAAGAGGTTATGAATAGTAAGTTCTTGGGCATAACTATTGACAACAAGCTAACTTGGAAAGTTCATGTAGAAATGTTATGTAAGCGCATAAGTAAATCTGCCTATGCACTATTTCAGCTTTCAAAAAAAGTAAACATTGAAACACTAGTCACAGCATATCACGGAGTAGTTGGCTCAGTCCTTCGCTACGGGGTTATTTTCTGGGGTCAATCGACTAACAGTGAGACGGTATTTAGAATGCAAAAGCGTTGCATAAGGTCAATGTGCGGTCTTCAAGTAACAGATAGCTGTGTTCCTTATTTTAAATCCTTGAAAATATTAACTCTACCGTCATTATATATTTTAGAAACTGCGTTGTTTGTAAAAATGAATCCGAATCTGTTCCCTAAATTCTCAGCAGTAAAGAAAAACCCAATAAGATCTCAACATGCAAATCAATTATGTAATTTAAAATGTAAAACCGCTCTTATGTCCAGGAGTTTTTTTGGATTAGCTCCTAAGATCTATAATAAATTACCTAACGGCATAAAAGACATGCCAATAGTTAAATTTAAAACAGCTCTACAGAAATTTTTAACCGAAAAATGTTATTACAGAGTAGACGAATTTTTAAACGAGAAATAATTATAAAACTAAAAACCTTACTGTAATAGTTCCTAATATTGTACTAATATTATCTAAGCATGTGAATCTAGTTATTAAGTTCTCAACAAAAAACATTTGTATGCCAATGAAGCAAAACATAGAGCTACTATTATTTTTTTATTTTAATACCATCTATGTTAAACCTATGTTTACAAATGAATAAATGATTATGATTATGATTATGATTATGATCGTTCCCATCCAATCTCCGAGAATTTTTGATAAGTTAATAAGCATATAATTATGGTCTGCCGATAAAAGTAACCCACGTTCTTCCCCAGGGTTCAAAATTGCCATATCAAAATTTCATCAAAACCGATCCAGTGGTTTCTCAGACAAAAATTTCACAAGCTGTTATTTAGACATTACAAACAGACATTTCATTATTTATTGGTATAGTTAATAACTGAACTATTCATATTTGGAATATAATGATTTGCTATGCTGATTATGTAATCTTTTTTTTAATGCTCATTCCTTAAAGCTATTTCTAGCTTTGTTTTAGGTAAATCGGTTATTCAATAGAAATAACAGAAATTCTTCTAATATAATCCTTAAAACACTACTTATATACTCCGTTTATTTAAAAATCACAGATCTTAGCATAGACAGGCACGTGCCATTCCGGTAACAACTCTAAACCCCGACCAGCTGTTCCCATCACATTAATATCTAAATTCAATGAAACGTTAATTCTAGCTTTGAAATTCGAATGATTAATTAATTCATTAATTCACTCAACCTCAATTTGCCCGCGGGATCATTATAATGTAGGCATTTAAATATTATATTCTCCGTAATTTCATCGCATGCGGAAACTGTATCAAAGCATTTCGCCTACGTTCCCTCGGGCGAAATAAATTCGCGGAGCATTTTTTTCGCGTACTGAATCTAAAAATGTAACGCTATGTTTTTTCGACGCGCTGTTACTTATCAAGGGGTATCATATTGGTAATCAGTTCTTTGCATCCGATTAGACAAGAAACCGACCGCAACATGAAATTGGAAAAAAAACTACGCAGATTGATTGTTTTATCTCAAACTTTGTAGCAAAACAGAATCAAAATCATTCCACAAAACAAAGCAATAAACCAAATGTTATTAAAACAAACTGTTTCCCCAAATTAAATAATTAACACCAAAAATAACACACAAAACGTAATAAATCATGTCAGTACTAAACTGTTATGTTAGTGGTTTTATTTTAAAACCGCACCACGTGTTGTTCGTTCCGAAGGACCAAAACAATAATATTATTGTACGCCAAACGAATTCATCCGGCACGGCACGGGTATGTAAACTTACATGACGCACCAGTGAGGTATGTAAAGTGACCATAGGTCCCGTTTTGATTAGGATTGTTCCTTTTTTCGGTTCTTCGTACCGGTGTTCCTTAAAAGAACTTGGGGACGCAAAATTGACCCATTTGTCCGGGTCGGAAAAATTTCACGAATAAATAGGGAACATGCAATATTTTTATTTTTGTTTTCACTTTAAAGAATTCCATGTAGAATAGACCACAAATATATTAAAAAATTAAAACATTGTAATTTATCGGAGAAAATGCGGTTTCAAATTGACAGTTTAAATTTACCCGCGAAAACGGACCTATAGTTCCGATGACGTCATTCCTATCTGTCACTGGCCGTATTTGTTCGTCGGCTTTCATACTTTTGCATATTTTTTCGACTTTCAAGATATATTTTGTAAAAAATTTAAAATGGACTATCCATCAACATCAGGTGATCATAACAATACCACTAATATTCCGAAAAAAGCCGTGTTGACTCATCTTTTGTGCCAATGTGTCCCTGTCTACTTCAACAAAGTTTCGAAATAAATTGTTTTTGACTAGACGTTCTGACCCAAAATTGAGAAAAAAGTGATATTAAGCTGCAAAAAGAAATGACAATTAGTCTCCAAAGACCACTATTCGATGCTGTGAAGAACACTTTGACGTAAGTCATAAGGCGAATATACTTGTATGTCGTGTGTGTTATACGTCATAAGGCGAATATACTTGTTATACGAGTAGCTTAGTTAATCTGCTTGTACGTAAAAACACATTAGTTACCTACCTAATACTTACAAAACTTGTCTATAGTAGATTTTTAATTTTAGTTTGAGATCGACGTCGATAATTGGTAAAAGTTTAAAATGTCTGGAGGAAACCTTTTTCTGAAAAAAGATCTCATGTCAACACTAACTCTTGGTAAATAAATTCCTGAAGTCTGCTTTGATAATCCCAACTATCATTTTTATTTAAAAAACGCAATTAATATTCCCATAAAATAATATTCACTTTTACAACCATAACCTCAACAAGTCGTCGTAACGGGAGTGACGTCACTAAACGCTGATTGGTGTTTTGAAATACGTTTCGTTTCAAGTAATTTTAATACGTAATTATTGTTAAAAATCAACATTATGTAAAATAAAAACATTGCAGTGGCCCTTCTTTTATACTTTTTTAACATTTAAATCATAAAATTTTCATAAATATTATATTTGCATTTTCCCTATTGTGGATGTCTGAAAAACCCAGATACAGGTTCCGGTTCTTATGGCGATGTTGATAACTATGGTAAAAAGAACATGCCAAGAATTTTGTTCTTACTTAAGCTCATCATCACCATGCATTTAAAACTGAGTCTTATTGGCTTGAAATAAGATTAAAAAAAATTTTGACTCAATCGGCGGTAGATATGACATAATGCGTATTTTTTTTAGAAAAAAAAAAACGCTTAATAAGAGTTACTGAAATCGATTCAGTTGTTAATCAGGAACAAACGTAGTTCAGAGGGGCAATTCTCGTAATTTTAAGAACGTTCATAGTCTGATCTCAGTCTCTATGTGTCAAAAATACCTCAAATTTTCATAAATTGTTGACATTTGTTTGTCGCCGAGATGAGACTGCGACTAGAATTTGTACGTTTTCAATAACGAGAATTGACCTTCAGATCTTGCGCTTATTCTATTACACCTTGTTTAGTCACGGTTGGGTTATACAGTTAAAATTTTGAATTTAATGCGGGCAGAGGCAGCAACTGTCACACGTTATGACGCTGCGTGCGCCCGCAGCGACGCTATCTCTTTATGAAACTGCAACAGACTGTGAACTGAATGAATACTGAATCTGTTGGACAACTGGCTTTAAATATTACATTATGAATGTTGGTATTTGTTTCTGTGTGCTTTGCTTTAGGCACTTTAGAGAATAGAATGCGTTCGATCATAATTTTGTATTTGGTGGTACACACGGCTACATATCAAGGTATACAAAACCAGTTTTAGCTAACCTCGCTTTGTATAGGCTTTTTGTACAATGAGGAGTCAGCTTATACTGGAAATGTATAGCGTGATGTGTAGCCATAAGTACAACCATTAAAGAATTTTTGTAGCTTAGACTCGAATAAATAAAACACAATTGGAAATTGATTAGAAGATCTGAAACAGTACGTTTTGTTAAACAACGGTTGATTTGCATTTTCTCAGGTTATTTTAATTGATTGCCTTATTGGTCTAGTGGACGTAAGCATGTACTACTGAGCACGAGGTCGTAGGTTCGATTTCCTGGTCAGCAAACAGTTATTGGTAATTTTTATCTGGAATTTCTCTATAGTAGCACGGATCCTGGATTTGTGCCCGGTCGATGAAAATAGGCTCGTCTGCTATTACATGGGACTTACACATAACTGACAAAATGTGGGTGTACTGTAGGTACATTTCAACTCAACCCGTCGGAGAAACAAGGCGTCATGTTATATTATGTTATTTTTCTTGTTTTAAGTCCAAAAACCCAACTTAGTACAGCAACGAAACATGCAAATAACAAAAAGGAAAATTCCCTAGCGGACTGTACCGATACAAGCAAAAAGGACCACTAAATTCTATTGGTCCTTTGAGACGAGCTATGTTCTGCTAACTGGCGACCTTATCGCTCGCTTTGTATGTAAAAGCAATTTGTTTCACAGTACTGAGCAGGCAATGAACAGTGAATGAGTGTAAGTGCCGGTGCTTAAAGACTTTGTGAATGTGTGTGCTAATGGCAAGGAAGTTTTAGTCGATAGTGGCACGCTATGAAACGTTTAAATTGAGCAGATAGAGCTCAAAGTGATGGATGAACGACTTTGAAACTTTGTATTCGAAATTGCGGCCATGTGTTATGACCTGCCGTCTTTAAACAGAGATAAACAAAGAAGTGATGGATGTATGGCTAGTGTTGGGCTAGTTTTTTACTAATCATGACTAGTTTCAGACTAGTTACGACTAGTGTTGGACTAGTTTTTGATAAGTAACGACTAGTACTGGACTACTTTTTGACTAGTCATGTCTAGTGTCGGACTAGTGTTAGAGTAGTGTCGGACTAGTGTTAGAGTAGTATCGGACTAGTGTTAGAGTAGTACCGGACTAGTATTAGATTCGTGTCGGATTAGTTTTTGACTAATCACGACTTGTGCCGGACTATTCGCGACTAGTGTCTGACTAGCATCAGACTAGTATCGGACTAGTGTAGGACTATAGTTGGACTGTTGGACTAATATCAGACTAATGCCGAACTAGTTTTGGACTAGAACCGAACTAGTTTTTGTCTAGTCATGACTGGAGTCAGACTAGTGAATACCTTTGTCTTCAAATTGATAGTGTGTTATTTACAAACACGATTATTTAATGCATACCAAACCGAACTACTATCCATGTCATTATAATATTTGTTACATATACGGAAATCATACTCGGAACCGCGTGACAGAGACTAGAAAATGTCGTGGAATTTGTCTTTGAATTATTGAAACAAAAGTGTATACATGCATAAACATACGCTTCATTCTTGTTGGGGTTATCCTAACACACTCGTTTTGCTTCATTAGCGAGAGAGCAAGTCTTTTTCTTAATTAATTCTCCAGCATCTCATGTAAATGTATTTCTATCTTCAATCCGTATTTTCCTTTAATTTAAGAAGTAGGTAACAACAGTTGAGATGAACATGAAGCAGACAAATTAATAATATCTGGTTAATTTCTTGTGTCTTGTATGTACTCTTCTGTGGTTCATTATTGTTTGTAGGAAAATATTTCTTTGATTCTTATTTAGGAATGAAACGGAAACATGTGTTTTGGTTGGTTTTTGTTAAAAGTTCAATTGATACTGTGGATGTGGTCGTTTTACTTGTATTTTCTTGATTTTAATTATATGTAGTTAACATAAATAAAATTCCATGTGGCGCCGGATGTAAAGAATACCACCATTCCTTTTCTTCCCGTGGGTGTCGTGAGACGCGACCAATGCACTTACTAGAGAATGGGCAGCAGCGTTCTCTTTGCATTTTACCATTATACTGTGATCGCCAACTCGCCTTCCAAGTGTGGCGATTATGGGAAACCCCTCCAAATTGGGGGAGGCCTATATCCAGTAGTGGACCTCTTTCGGCTGAACAGATGATGATAATCATCACGCCTATATTCTCCAAGTGTTTAGGGAGGGTATAGTACACTCACATTTCGCCAGTTATGTTTAAGTCTCAAATAAAAGGGGCGACCCTACGTAGGTATGAGTCAGTGCCATTGGGTTTTAACCGACGAAAAAAAACGGAGGAGGTTATCAATTCGACGCGTATTTTTTTTTATGTATGACCACGCATAACTTTTTACATAGTAGTCCGATTTTGATAATTCTTTTTTCATTGGATAGGTTATACCATGCCAAGTATTAGTAGTACATTAAAGCCAAAAAAAAATACAAAATAAAAACTTTTTAACATAAAATTAAACCGCCGAAAAAAACAGAAAAGCAAAAAATAATAAACCTTAAAATTTTGAGTCGGCGCTGAAAAATCAATGAACATCAAAGCGCCAAATCACTCAAAGCGCCGACTCATAATTTTAAGATTTATTATTTTTTGGTTTTCTGTTTTTTTCGGCGGTTTAATTTTTCCCATTACGAATTTCTTAGTTCATACAGCAAACAGCTCGGAGTTTTGAAGTTGGTGATGTGATGACTCAGAAGTTGGTCCTGCGCCTGATCTCTCTCCGGATCCCATCAGATTGGCATCCCATCAGATTATGACAATGGGGGAAGAGTGATTGCCCCTGTACCTGCGCACTCACTTATGCACTGTAATATCTCCCGCGCCGATGACGTCTCTGCAGAAATTGGCCGCCATGGCCTAAATTCGATCCGGAGGACTGTTATCATCAGTCAAATTATTCAAATGATTACAGATTGCTCCTCTAATTGCCATGTGGGTGCAGTAGTGAAATGCAATGCGAATAGGTACGCGACTAAATAATTTTATTGGGTTTGAACTGACAGGAATATACCGAAAAACGAAGACGACGAAGGACGAAGATCTTAAAAAATGCTCAGAGAAATCTCGTCTCGTCCCTAGAACTTCTATAAAGCCAATAGTTACCTACTATTTAGGTTATGTCTCACAATTTTAATACTGACTTTTACTAGAAACTGTCTTTTGAAACATGCATTTCTATACCCATGATAGTACGGCATAAAAGCGCACAAAATGGCACATTCTCACTATTTAAAACTCTATTTAACCGTCGCTCTACATTCCGACGACGGAAAGCGCTTAATAGAGAATTGCAGTACAGAATAGATAAGTAGGTATATATATACATATTTATATATCAAATATCAAGCTTTGTATATCAGGATGGTTACGGCTTATTTACGGTGTATGAAGGTTCTTATGAATATGGTTTGTTAGGAAAGGGTTTCACTAAGTAAAGCACAGAAAGACAAGACCAGACATTTATTTCAATTAGGCTTGTCAGCAGTTAATCAGAAAGCTAGTCGTCCGTTCCAAAACTAGGTCTTCATGGAGAAGAAGGACAAGAAACTCCATGGAAACAGTATTATATATCAACACACTTCTTACATTGCCATAAATTATCATTATCTTAAATACATCTAATTCTATCTCTTGGACCATTGTCCAAGAGATCTCAGAATAATATCAACATAATCACAATAATAACAATGACTAGGAAAAGAATATGAATACTCCATTTTATATGATTTAAATCATTAGCAATATTGCCAACAATATAAATGGTACAACAAAATTGTCATAATAAGCAATAAGTATTACATAATATCAAATTACTTAACTTACGTGACCTCTGGTCGATCTTTTCCACACAATCACAGCACTAGAACTGACCAACTGAATATCTGCCGAGGAACTGCCCCGATAACATGATTACAATTCTTTTTATATCCTACCAACGTCGAATATCGTGCGGAAATGCCTTACACTACACCTACCGTCATTTTGAACAAATTACAGATCATTACACGTTTTGGCTTAATAACTTCTAACACAGATAATAATAAACCATTGTTATGTAGTGAAACACTTTTAAAACTTTTTAAGGTTATTAAGCAATTCAATAAGAACTGATTCGTAACTTCTCAGTTACGAATCAATTAAAAGAATGTCAATATAAACTGACAGTATTGTGACAGTCATTTGAATCATCACATTAAAGTAAAATGCCAATATAAAACCTAGGATATACTACAAGTATAATTAAATACTTCTTAATTATTTATAGTTATAAAATCTTAGTTACTTTTACTAGTTATAACAATTAGTTTTTGTAAACACTTTATCTAGTCAAATTAGGTACTTCTATATTGGTTTAATGTTTCGTAAATGTGACAGATGTCACTATCCAACCAACAATTATAAGATATTAAAATGAATAATCTAACACGGCCAGACTGACAAGTACTTCGTTCTCGAAGTACCTAGGAATGTATTGTCTCACAAAAACGACAACACTTGATTATCAAATAAACAATGAATCTAACACGGCCAGACTGATAAATACTCCGTCTTCGAAGTACCAATGAATCCACCTTACAAAAACAATTCTTGATAGTGACCAATTTATCAGAGTAATATATTTATTCTCATTTTAAATACTCGGAGCTTAATACAACTTCTCTACCTATGTATCGACATATATATATATATATATTTTTTTTTACCTTCCTTTTGTAATAGAAACAGGTTAAGTACTTTAACAATTTTGACAAATAATAAATTGCTTACAGACACAATTTAGCTTTACAAAACAATTGTTATAGCAACAATTCAAAAAGTCTTTCATATTCAACAGCTGTTGAATCGAAGCAGAAGAAGTGATCATGAAAATAATTCGAATAATTCATCGCTCGGTCAATCTGACAATATTACCGAGAACCGTATTTAACAAACATTTACTATTAACATTTTCACAAATTTTTGAAATGGCCTCTCTGACCATTTCTTTATCTGGAAGAAATTACTCCTCACAGACCGAAGTAAAAGCAATTATTTCACAGAGATTAATTTTAAGAAAACCTTTTTTTTCGTACTATGTGATGTTCACAACTTTGGGAAAAAGAAAATATGAATAAATCCAAGGAAAAGAAGCCACGTCCACAAATTAATTTCAGCAGGTGGTCAAAAAACAGTCAGATCAAAAATATGTTCGTACAGCTTTACCGACTCAACATTTTATAAATGTTTGTATCAATTTTTGAAAGTATTTTTTTTTTTCATCAAATGGCCAGGCTATTGAAAATAAAAGCTTTGGGTTTGTTTTTCGGTTATCGTTGTAATGCAATTAAATGTAATTTTGTATGTGATTATCTGCTCAGTCCCGTAGCTTAAAGAGGTATGGAACATCTTTACTTGATAGAGGAAATAATTTGAGAACTGAAGAAGATATAAAAGATCAGACCATATCTACAAACACAATAGTAAACGCCCAGTACAATTGTTACATTATGTTATTACATTAATATTCACAATATCATTTTCTTCATGTTGAAAAATAATTATCCAATAAATCGTAATATCAAATCTTTGTCAATGTATCGTTTGAACGTTCGGTTAAACTGAAATGGACCAACATACGAATAATTTGAAAATAACCTTTCACGGCCATGCTGAACTGTACTTCGTCTCGAAGTGCAAGCCACAAAAGCAAAAAGAGGAACATTTATATTTTTTCATTGGTCTATGACCCAAGTGATGTTATGGCCCCACCTGCTGTACGTGAGTCCCCTAACACCAGGCCTATGACCCCAGCAGATTTTTTTCATTGGTCTATGACCCAAGTGATGTTATGGCCCCACCTGCTGTACGTGAGTCCCCTAACACCAGGCCTATGACCCCAGCAGTATTTTTTCATTGGTCTATGACCCAAGTGATGTTATGGCCCCACCTGCTGTACGTGAGTCCCCTAACACCAGGCCTATGACCCCAGCAGATTTTTTCATTGGTCTATGACCCAAGTGATGTTATGGCCCCACCCGCTGTACGTGAGTCCCCTAACACCAGGCCTATGACCCCAGCGGAAAGTTTTTATTGGTCTCTGACCCAAGTGATGTTAGTGCCCCACCCGCTGTACGTGAGTCCCCTAACACCAGGCCTATGACCACAGCGGTAATTTTCATTTATTTCACAATTAAATTTACCTCTAATTGTGTAACTTAATCATTTCTCCCATCAATTCCTTTTTTCTTTCATTTGTGTTTTTATAAATCCGGTCATTTCAGTTTAACCAAACCTAAATAATAAAGTTTTGTCTCAAGCCTCATCCCTGTGAGCACTGATAATTCCAATACAATTCATCATACAATTTCTTCATTACTTATGTCCCTATAATAAAAAGCCCACAAGCTAATTCTAAGTATCTTTAAATACTATAACCCCCAAAAGAAACAAAAATAAACTGATATTAAGTGAACAATCTATATAACCACTTTTATATTCAAACAAATTATCTATGAATTCTGGGTTTACTACCACCTCAAATATTTTATCATACTTATCCCGTTACTCGATTGGTTTCAAAATGCTAGAACTACCTTGGGCATACGCAGTCCGTGCCATGTTCCGAAGCTAATACTGAACAAGTTGTGAAGAATTAACACTTAAAATATATCTTATTTCGGAGCAATAAGACTATCTATAGTGTATTCAAATCCTAGTATCAAATTGATGTTATAGAAACTTGAGTACTAATTTAGTCGTAGCGCAATTGAATTTTCCGAAATTGACCTTTACGTGTAGATATCAAAATTATTATTTTTAAACTAATTCGTTTATATGTTTGAAAATTAAAATGCAGACAATAATGAATCAACATTATGACGTTTTTAGCATCTTACTTTTTTCTAAAGTAATTCCTAATTAACGGTTTCTTCTTATACTTTTCTAATGCTATGGTAAATAATAAAATACGTTACCAGCCAAGGGTGTATAACGGTACTACGTAACGGTTTCTTGTTTTAAGTACGTGTATCATTAAAACTTTACGAAAAACGGAATCACTTTGCAAATTTTTTATTTATTTATGGCTAACGTAAAAAGTGGCTAGATAGTTAGTTCTAAACTTAACATTTGTAACCGGTACCTTCTTTCTGTGCAATTAAAGAATTATTGTATTCTAAACATCTCAGATTGCGAAGTTTCACTTTTGTGATCACTTGCATAGTACTATTTCCCCCTTGTTCAAAATTGTATCGTATAATAATTTTTTAAAGAAACTGTTTCAACGACTATTAAGTAGTTAACATATTTCCATTCCCAATAATCCAAACATGAACCAAATGCCTTATAGACAATAATAATGGTATTTGATTATTTATTGAATAATGATGTAAAAGTGATTGGCAATAACTAGTCTCTAAATTTAATCATCTTATCCATTTGTGTTTCGTTTTAATGTAAAAGAGCCTCTAAGGACTTCACCGATTTCATTTACTTCTTATTACCACAAAGCTTCCTCATATTTTTATTAAAATTTGAGGTATCACAGTCTCAAACCTCACACAGCAACTTGAAGCACCGCAGCTCCGATGTCAAAGGCAGCGCGATGTCATTGTCAAGGTGCGAGTGAAGTCAGTGACCGCCGACCAGCGGTTTCCAAAAAGTCGTTAGTAGCCCCAACATCCAACATGAAAATAACAAAATAAATTTCATTAGTAAGCGGTTTTAGAAGGACAGGGAGCAAATCCCACTTCTGATAATAGAGAATTGCAGTACAGAATAGATAAGTAGGTATATATATACATATTTATATATCAAATATCAAGCTTTGTATATCAGGATGGTTACGGCTTATTTACGGTGTATGAAGGTTCTTATGAATATGGTTTGTTAGGAAAGGGTTTCACTAAGTAAAGCACAGAAAGACAAGACCAGACATTTATTTCAATTAGGCTTGTCAGCAGTTAATCAGAAAGCTAGTCGTCCGTTCCAAAACTAGGTCTTCATGGAGAAGAAGGACAAGAAACTCCATGGAAACAGTATTATATATCAACACACTTCTTACATTGCCATAAATTATCATTATCTTAAATACATCTAATTCTATCTCTTGGACCATTGTCCAAGAGATCTCAGAATAATATCAACATAATCACAATAATAACAATGACTAGGAAAAGAATATGAATACTCCATTTTATATGATTTAAATCATTAGCAATATTGCCAACAATATAAATGGTACAACAAAATTGTCATAATAAGCAATAAGTATTACATAATATCAAATTACTTAACTTACGTGACCTCTGGTCGATCTTTTCCACACAATCACAGCACTAGAACTGACCAACTGAATATCTGCCGAGGAACTGCCCCGATAACATGATTACAATTCTTTTTATATCCTACCAACGTCGAATATCGTGCGGAAATGCCTTACACTACACCTACCGTCATTTTGAACAAATTACAGATCATTACACGTTTTGGCTTAATAACTTCTAACACAGATAATAATAAACCATTGTTATGTAGTGAAACACTTTTAAAACTTTTTAAGGTTATTAAGCAATTCAATAAGAACTGATTCGTAACTTCTCAGTTACGAATCAATTAAAAGAATGTCAATATAAACTGACAGTATTGTGACAGTCATTTGAATCATCACATTAAAGTAAAATGCCAATATAAAACCTAGGATATACTACAAGTATAATTAAATACTTCTTAATTATTTATAGTTATAAAATCTTAGTTACTTTTACTAGTTATAACAATTAGTTTTTGTAAACACTTTATCTAGTCAAATTAGGTACTTCTATATTGGTTTAATGTTTCGTAAATGTGACAGATGTCACTATCCAACCAACAATTATAAGATATTAAAATGAATAATCTAACACGCTCTTGAGAAAACAGTTTGCTAACGAGAACTCTACAAGCCTTTACCTCGCTCTCACTGTCATTTGTTTCATTCTAGCCGTAGAACTTGACACCTACATAGTAAAGACAAAGTAGAGCCTCTACTAAATATAACTCATGTATTAAAGTGTTTTCTCAGAAGTAATTAATGTATCAAAACAAAATATTTTATTTCACATAACTATGGGCACTTCTGAAATATTAAAAGCTAGGTGCATGATTCCAATTGGTTGATTCTTATCGAGAAGGAACGACAAGAAACCCCATGGTTACTCTTTTAAAAATAATTGCCTATTACAGTGGTTTCAAATTACAGTATTAAAAGGTATGGAAGGGCAGTGTAGGCCTGTCAACAAGTACCAAGTTGTAGATCGAAGGTTTGAACCTAAGTAGGCGCTTAACTTTGTGTAAATAATTTCATCACCACTGCTCTCTCAAAAACGGTGAAAGAATTCAAAATCAAAAGTCATTTATTCAAACTAGGCTGAGAGTCAGCACTTTTTGAACATCAAAGTTACAGAAGACAGTCCCCCAAAACGCCCGCCCTTTACCACTTCCTAGTGCTTTAGCTCGGAAGAAGAAGTGGCGCATTAAACTCACCATCGACCAAATGTTGCGCAATATTTTGCACAAAAATTCACTACTTCCCTTCCTTACCAATTGATCGTGGGGAAACCGGTAGAACCAAAAATTAGAAGACATGTTTCATCTACCAACCCGCACCGGGACGCGTGGTCGATTACAGCCTCTCAAAGAGAGCACGCCTGGTTGCCAGCAGTGGGAAAATTGTTAGCTGATTCCGCTTGCACTATTAATGTAACCTTGTCGCATGTAAATAGCTTAGAAAAGGTGTTAACCCATTAATGCAGGTGACCGAACTATCAAAGGAGCGAATCAAATGCTCAAAGAACCAATTTCCATAGTGATGCTTAACAGGCGACTTGCTGGTCGATGCTACTAGCCATCTATTGATATAACAAATACTTGTGACGTCAGGGATGGTAATTGTTAGCCAAAAATGCAAACACACACCACAAACACGCACTCGTCCAAATACACACAAGAACGCAAATACCCCCTTACATCCACACACACACATTCTCTTGACACTTCTTCGTGTTTAAGCAAATCTAAGTCATATTGAACGTCTACCTAAAGTCTATATACCCATGAAATAGGCGTGACTATAGTAAATTAACGTGTTCATTCCGATGCAGCCTGTTCCTTGCTGCCCTCTAACAGTGATGCCTTAAGCCGAACCCTCAGGGGGTGCCCTTAGCGAGTAGTCGCTTTAGTTTTAAGTTCTTAAGCCCTGGCTGGGCCTTAATTTATTAAGACAGCCACTGGCAAGTCCGGTTAAGTAGCCGATAACCTCATACGTTGACCTAAGAGATGTCAATTCAAAAAAAGCAAACACCAAAAAAAAAAAAAAAAAAAAAAAAAAAAAAAAAAAAAAAAAAAAAATCAGTTCTGTCACGGCACTCGTGTAGATCGCTCGCACGCGCCTTTCGACTACAGTGTGTATAGAATTTTAAAGTAATTATATTTACGCGCTCATTAGTGATGCAGGATTATATATAATTATGACCACAAATGATCGCGAACAAAAAATAACAACTATGGATCAGACTGATACGAAAGAAGTGACTCAGTTCGATGGATGGATGTCACAAATAGAAGATCGAAACAAAAGTGAGTCGTTGGATGATATTATTGAATCGAACTGCTGTGAGATACAAATTATGGAAGAAGATATAGTAGTAGATAAATCGTCAAAACGAGAGAGAGAAGAGGATGAGCAGTGCTGGACTAAAGTTGAGAGTAATAGAGGAAAGAAACAGAAACAAGTCAAGAAACAGGTTTTTATCTGGAGTAAAGAGAAACTTCCTAAACAGTTTGCTATCGCCAAATTGTTCAACAGCATGGGCTTGACCGATATTAACCATATTAAGTATATTAACCCATATAAATTAAAAATTGAGGTTTCAACTGAGGAATGTGCGGGCAAGTTGTTAGATTGTCAGGAGTTCCAAACAAAAGGGTGGAAGGTGTATAGTGCAATGGATGTGAATGTTTCGTACGGAATTATTCGCGATGTTGACCTTGAACTGTCTAACGAGGAAGCATTACAAGTTATTAAGTGTCCTAATGATATTGAAATCATAGCATTAAAAAGACTAGAAAGACGAGGTGAAGAAGGCGGCTGGGTGCCTAGTGAGGTAGCCAAGGTGGCGTTCAGGGGTTCATACCTGCCAGCATTTTTATATGTAGACTGTTTACGTGTCAAGGTTGAACCATACATTTTCCCGGTAACGCAGTGTTCAAACTGTTGGAAATTTGGTCACGTAAAAGCAAGATGCACGTCCAAAAAAACGATTTGCCCTAAGTGCACAGAAGACCACAATAACTGTGAAGTGACAATATTTAAATGCGTGAACTGTCGGGGTGACCACATGGCGTTGAATAGAAGTTGCCCAGTATACGCTCGCGAAAAGCGCGTGAGGGAACTTATGGCAGAATATAACTGTACATATCACGTTGCCTGCAATATGTATGTTAGGCCTAAGTCACCAATGTGTCTGGAAACAGTAAGAGATATCGAAAAATCCAAGATCAATGACAAAAACAGCTTTAATGGTCTGCTATTGGAAGAATCGCAAGACATTAATAAATCTCCGAGTGAGTTCCCACCTTTGTTTACACATAATCGACCGAAATCACCACAAGCAAGTAATTCAAATAAGCAATCACATTCGCAAAAAATAGGTAAAACGTCGTGGTGGGGACAACGGGAGTCGTCGGACCGCATTCCTAAGCAAACAGCTGCTACTGATAACGATCTCGGTGACAACGTAAACAACAAGCGGCAGGTACATTTTGACGAGTTAATTACACGATTGAGGGACATTATTTATATGCGAGATCTTAGTATAAAAGAAAAGTTGAATAATGTTATTAAGTGTTGTATTGAATGGTTAGTTCTAGTTGTGGTAGATCATATGTCTGAGTGGCCTATTTTGAATAAGTGTTTAGAGTATTTTTTCGGACTAAGTAAGTGATGGAAATTAAAGACAAAATTGTTAAATTAAAGTTATTGCAGTGGAACGCACATAGTTTAAGACCTAAAATTAAAGTCTTGGAGAATCTATTATTGATAGATAAAATTCACGTATGCATTATATCTGAGACCTGGCTGGAACCAGACTCTTATTTGAAAATTGGTAATTATGATATTTTTAGACAAGACCGAGACGATTCATACGGCGGGATTGCAATTATAGTCCATAAATCCATCAAAGCACAGGTAACCAATTTCAGCTTATGTAATCGAAACATTCAAATTCTCCATATTAAAATATTTAACTGTAACTTCTTAGAAAATATTGTTGCGGTGTACTGTCCTCCTAATATTTACACTAGTGATGAAGATTGGAAAATGTTATTTTCTAAATGGTCAAATAAAACATTAATAGGGGGAGATTTCAACGGGCATCATACAAATTGGTCATACAAAAGTGATCGCAGAGGTTTACAAATTCACGATGCAGCTGATGATTGGCAGTATGTTTCCCTCAATACTGGAGACCCTACCAGACTTAAGTTAGTACTAAATCAGCTACAAAAAAGTTCACCTGACGTTACGTTTGCGTCAGCAGATATCGCACTTCAGTTCAAGTGGAGTGTTTTACATGAAAACTTAGGTAGTGATCACTTAATGGTTCTTATTACCACAGAAATAACTGGTAATCATTTAATAAAATCGAAACGAAATTTTAAAAAGGGAGATTGGCTGAAGTACAAGGAAATAATTTCAAGCAACATTAATAGTATTAGTTTAACAGGTGACACCCAACAAATGTATGATGACATTATAGATTTAATTAATATAGCAGCTCAAGCATCTATTCCGGTCATTAAAATTTGTGAAGACCCTACCAGGAAGTTTATTCCAAGATCGTATTGGTCTCCCGAATTATCTAGGGCAGTTGCGGAACGTAGATTAGCATTAGCGCAGGTGAGAAAAAACCCCACCCCTACGAATTTTATCATTCTTAAAAAGAAGATTGCTACAGCACAGAGACTGATGCGTAAGGCTAGTGCAGGATCTTTTCATCAGTTCTGTGATAGTATGAGTGAGAGCGTGTCTAGCAGCGAGTTGTGGAATAAAATGCGATGGCTTAAAGGATATCGTACAAATAGAATTCATTTGGATGCCGAGAGGGCTGGTGAGTTCTTACGACAATTAACACCAGATTACGTTGTACCACTATGTCCTGCCTTTAGTTCAACTAATTTACAATTGGAGGCACCGATTTCGGTACAGGAACTATGTAATGTACTGAAGCTGAAGGATACCGCTCCAGGGGAAGATGATATTTCTTATTCAATGATTTATAATTTTCCTAGCAAACAGTCGATAGTCGAGTTATTTAACAAATGTTTGTCTAGCGGTGAAATTCCAAGACAGTGGCGGAATGTTAAAGTAGTGCCTGTACCGAAACCTGGCCGCGATCTAAATAACATAACGTCTTTGAGACCTATATCACTCATATCTTGTCTTTGTAAAACCTTACACAACATTATAACGCGACGTTTTGAATGGTATTTTGAAAAAAATAGTCTTTTATCCAAGAATACAGTAGGATTTAGAAGATCTCAATCATGTCTGGACAATCTCGTACGACTAGTATCACAAATTCAAATAGGTTTCACCATTAATCAAAAAACTTTGGGATGTTTTGTGGACATAGACAACGCTTATAATAATGTAAATATAATGAAAGTCGTGTCTAAGCTGGATGAGATGGGGGTGGGGGCTTCTATATGTAGATATTTATGGGAATACTTAAGGGAACGACATTTAACCATGTCACAAGTAGGGAATAATGTTTCGATTACAAGATGGACATGTAAGGGATTGGCCCAAGGAGACCCTATGTCTCCGATTTTATTTAATGTAGTTACTAGTGATATTTGCAAACAGATTATGAGTGTGTATGTATCCCAATACGCCGATGATTTCGTCCTCTATATTTCTGGACAAGACATTCGTTTTATGACCACAACTCTCCAGGAAGCCATAGATAATTTAACAAATTTGTTGGGAATACTGGGTCTGGACTTATCTCCCACAAAAAGTAAAATATGTTTATTTTCTAGAGGTAAGTCATTACAGCAGGCAAATGTTAATATCAACAATATCTGTTTAGAAAGTGTCCCGGTAGTTAAATATTTAGGTCTCTGGCTAGATTCATCTTTGAGATGGCGCAAACAGATCAATGAAATCTGTGAAAGAAGTATGAGATTTTTAAATGTTTTTAAGGTGCTAGCAGGTTCGTCATGGGGAGTCCATCCATTGCATTTAAGACGACTATTTATTGCCATAATTCGCAGTCGGTTAGATTACGCAAGTTTTTTGTTCGATAATAGCGCTAAGACCAATATTTCTAAATTGGACAAAATCCAAAACCAAGCCATGAGAATAGTTGGCGGTTTTTTAAAAAGTTGCCCAATCCACGCGATGGAATCAGAGTTATGTCTGCCACCAATGTTTGTTAGACGGAAATATTTAGCTGGTAAATTTTGTTTAAAAGCTAAGTCTATTGTTGACGGTGACACCATTTCAATGATATCAAAGTTAACATCGATATGCGAACAGGAATCATATTGGCGCAATAAGAAAAAACCGTTGCTAACTATCGTATACAGTGAGATGAAAAACCAAACTTTACATCGTTCTAAAGTTCTAGAGATGTTCTCACTGTCGACATGGGTGGCAAATATTGATATTAAGTCACACATTAACCTGAGTATGAACGATATGACAAAACCGAAAAGATCTCATACTTCTGTAGCACTTTTAAGGAAATCGGTAGAAACGATTGCACGAAATTATGACGGATTCTATCAGATTTACAGTGATGGATCCAAGGACGAAAATGGGACAGGAGCAGCCTTTTTTGATCCTCAGTCTAACACGGGAGCCAGTTTCACATTGAACTGCAAAGTATCCATAATGACCGCGGAATTGTATGCTATTTTGGAATGTCTGTCGTACTTGATGTCATGCAGTTGTGCTAAATTTGTTATACTTTGCGATTCAAAAAGCGCTTTGCAGCATATAGCACGGTGCACCTCGGGTATACGAGGTCTGCCCGTTGCCTATTCTATACTAGAGATGTATTTAATTTTGAGGGAAAGAGGCAAAACAATTAAATTCCAATGGATTCCATCACATGTGAGTCTGATGGGAAACGAACAAGCAGATAAGCTGGCAAAAACAGGCACCTATGAAGGAATATCTGTCAGTCATTCACCTTTCTTCACAGATTTATTAAGAGAAGTTAAAACAAGTTGCAATAAGATGTGGAAAGAATACTTTGACAAAAGATCTGAGGAGAAGGGTATATGGTACAGAACAATACAGTCTGAACCACCAAGGATTCCTTGGTTCTCTGAAGTACGGATGAATAGACAATTGTTGGTAACAAGCATGCGTCTGCGATCCGGGCACATTCCGTTGAATGCGTTTGGAAATCTTATGAAGGTTGTCGCCACGCCAAACTGTCTGATTTGTAATATGAGAGAGGACGCCTACCACGCTGTGGTGGAGTGTGCTCGGGTTGGGACAGAACGGAGAACTTTGGAATCAGAAGAGGGAATTAGGTTAAGAGATGTTGGCATGTGTAATTTGATATTGTCCAAACCTACATCCAAAATAGCTATTAAGTTATATTACGTGATTGTTAAATTAATTAAGTTAAGATCCTAGATAAAACCTTTATACATATTTTGTAAATCTACGAGGCTGGCATAATCGCTCAGCGATTAAAGCCTTTTTTCCCAATAAAGATATAAAAAAAAAAAAAAAAAAATAAAAAAAATAAAAAAAAAAAAAAAAAAAATGTGTTAAACTACTTTGGTGCACAGAAGTGTCTAATATGTATATAGGACCTCAATTATTTACAATTATTAGCAAATGGTGGGAAAGATTTGAAAACAGTCCTGCTTGTGAGTAGACTACATACATAATTTAATAGAAGAAGCGTACTACAACGTGACTGAGTTTTTATCCGAGAAAAAAAAAGAACTGTATTGTTCTGAACGTTAAAGACCTCCCACAAAGAGGCGCGACGCGACTGTCGTACAACAATTTCTATGAAAACTTCATGGAAATGGTTCTACAAAATGTTGCGTAGCGCCTTCGCATCGCGCCTGTCTGAAGAAATCTTAATGCAAAAGTTTGTATGGCGCAAGGTGAATTATGGCTGAACTTTAAAGTATCTTATGTAACAAATATTAGCAAAATAAACGTCAAGTGTAGTCTATTCTATTGCCCTGGCCTAGCCTGGCCTGTTAGTGTAGTGGTTAGTGAACCTGACTGCTAAGACTGAGGTCGTGGGTTCGATTCCCACCCAGGATAAATCTTTGTGTGATGAGCACAATCATTTGTTCTGTGTCTGGGTGTAATTTATCTGTAATATGTATGTATTTAGAAATATATAAGTATGTTTAACAGTTGTCTGGTTACCATAGTCCAGGCTCTGCCTAGTTTGGAATCAGATAACGTTGTGTTGGTTGTCCTAAGTTATTATATTGTATAGAAACTGACTACCAATTAAATTGTTAAGTCAATTGTCAGTAAATTCAAAACACTAATGTAATTCTTTGACAGTTGTATGAAATGGCGGAAGATGTCAATTTGCTTAATGATGACTAGTTTCCCTGATTGTACAACAGACACAGGTACCTGTAGTAAGTTTTGTTGAAAAATTTCCTTTAGATACAAAAAAAGAACATTTTCCTTTTGTTAAATAACATAATATTAAATTATAACAAAGTATTGTAATACCGTTGTTAATTATCTTTTCTAACATCAAAAAAAGAACACGAAATGCCAAAAAAATAACAGCCCTTAATTATTTCGGAACATTACAAAATATTACAAAACAAGCATAGCTACGCTTTGTTCAGATACACTTGTAATTTATTTAGAAAGGTACCTACATATATTTTTATATTTCATTATTAATACCTGAAGATAAAACCTTGTACTTTTATTCGAAATATTTGGCACAGCTAAGTTTATATGGAGAACGAGTGTAGAAAGCTAATATTTTTTTATACAATAATGCATTAGAAATACATTGCGTTTAAAATTAACTATGGTCATATTTAGACAGCTAGGCAACTATTAGTAAGTCTCAAAGATGTGAATAATCTTTATAATAAAGGGTTTTTCAACAAGAACTTTGTTTTTCAATTGAGGCAATACCAACAGCATAACAGTTTTGAAATTTAGTTTTTTGACGTATTCGTAGTTCATGCTTTGGCAATTGTTACAATGAATTCAATGTCGCTCGAAAGTCGCATTAAAATAATTAAAATCCACTATGAAAATGGTGGTTCTGTTAAAGTTACATTTCGTAAAATTCGTGATATTTTCGGACAACATAATCGTCCTTCTGAGACCACTATTAAGAATTTGGTCGCTAAATTTGAGTCGACAGGCTCGGTACAAAATGTGCCACATGTCACACAGCCAATTAAACGATCAATTTATTGCAAAGCAAATTTCCCGATCGCATAATTTCACGAAATTCAGCGGTTAAGTGGCCAGCCAGATCGTGTGATTTAACACCACTGGATTATTTTTTGTAGGGCTATGTTAAGGACAGAGTCTATACGGAGCCAATCGAATCGATTGCAGCCTTAAAACTCAAAATCCATGATGTGATTAACGAAATAGACCCGCCATTTTGCCAAAAAGTGATTAAAAACTTTGGTGAAAGAATCGACCTCTGTCAGCGTGCTCGTGGTGGATATTTGTCAGATATCATCTTGCATTCATAATTAATAAAAAAAAAAAAAAAAAAAAAAAAAAAAAATGCAATAAAAATTTGAATCATCATCTAAATTCTTTGTTTTATTTTGTTTTAAAAAACAAAGTTCTTGTTGAAAAACCCTTTATAACTAGCTTCTGCCTGCGACTTTGCCCGCGTTAAATTTCTTGTTCCCCTGACCCTTCCCGTCGCGTCGAATCGCCTACCCGTGCGATTTTCCCCATTTTTGCAACATTTTTCATTACTACCCAACAAAAAAAAATTTTTTTCAATTCGGACCAGTAGTTCCTGAGATTAGCGCGTTCAATCAAACATACAAACAAACAAACTCTTCAGCTTTATAATATTAGTATAGATTATAATGTACGTAAGTATGCCACAATGAATTCCTCTCAAACGGCTAGACCGATTTTAATGACATTTTTAGACTGTGTTTGTGTGGGACCTTGGATGGTTAAGATTTACAATTGGATGCGGTAAGTGGCGCTGTTCGGGCAGGGGAAGTTTTAATAGGACCACTAAGTATAAAAATATCATTTGAGTATAATTGTG
This sequence comes from Aporophyla nigra, assembly GCA_947507805.1. Lineage (NCBI taxonomy): Eukaryota > Metazoa > Arthropoda > Insecta > Lepidoptera > Noctuidae > Aporophyla > Aporophyla nigra. The sequence continues at coordinate 23,628,600 of OX382294.1, forward strand.
GATGGCTATAAGAGTAGGAGAAAAGCAAGGAAACGACGATTGGACTGTGTGAAAGATGATTTGGTTAGGAAGGGGATGACTACCGAGAGGACGACTAACGCGACGTCCTGCGTGACGCGACGTCCTGCGTGAGCGATCTAGACGCGAACGCGAAGCGGCGCGGCGCGGCGCGAAAACAACAAACAGTCGAAACCTATAGAAGTGTCCTACGTGACCAAACGCACATGCGTGCGGTGCGGAGCGGCGCGAAACGAAGCGAACGCGATCAGTTGGCTTGATATTTTCGCGCGAACTGGATGCGGTGCCGTCGTATTTTTTTTTTTTTGGTTATAATTTCGGATTTATAGAAATTTTAATTAATGCTATCCAAGAACGTCCTATATTATAGGATAAAAGGAATAAAAAATATCACAACCGGTTATTACCATAACGCGAATGGGAGGATTGGGCCAAATTAACTGGGACCTAAGTATACAATATTAGTCCCACTTCTTCGCCGTTCATACTTCGAGTATTTGATATTTAAGATATGAATTTTCCAATAATATTTGTTGCCATCCGTCCATGACAAATCCACAGTGCCCACTGAACGGCGGCGTCAGTGGCGGCTGTGCGAGACGATTCGCGTGCACGTAGGACATAGCCGCCGCGTCGCACCGCATCGCGTTGAATTCGCGTGTCACCGCTTCATAATCGCGTTCACTTTGAACCGCCTACGTAGGACGTAGCGTGAGTGATCTAGACGCGAACGCGAAGCGGCGCGGCGCGGCGCGAAAACAACAAACAGTCGAAACCTATTGAAGTGTCCTACGTGACCAAACGCACATGCGTGCGGTGCGGAGCGGCGCGAAACGAAGCGAACGCGATCAGTTGGCTTGATATTTTCGCGCGAACTGGATGCGGTGCCGTCGTATTTTTTTTTTGGTTATAATTTCGGATTTATAGAAATTTTAATTAATGCTATCCAAGAACGTCCTATGTTATAGGATAAAAGGAATAAAAAATATCACAACCGGTTATAATCATACCGCGAATGGGAGGATTGGGCCAAATTAACTGGGACCTAAGTATACAATATTAGTCTCACTTCTTCGCCGTTCATACTTCTTGAGTATTTGATATTTAACATATGAGTTTTCCAATAATATTTGTTTCCATCCGTCCATGACAAATCCACAGTGCCCACTGAACGTCGGCGTCAGTGGCGGCTGTGCGAGACGATTCGCGTGCACGTAGGACATAGCCGCCGCGTCGCACCGCATCGCGTTGAATTCGCGTGTCACCGCTTCATAATCGCGTTCGCTTTGATCCGCCTACGTAGGACGTAGCGTAATAGAGAAGTGGGGAAGAAAAAGACATGTCCCACTCCAAATAAAATGGGGTAGGAGCAGGAGAGTGATGATGAAGTCTTAATGGGTACTATAAACAACGTTCCAAGGTACAAAAGGGGTGAGCAACGCGGTCAGTCAGAAATCGTAAACCTTTCTTAGACAGTACATTAATTTTCTTTAATTCTAAAAATACAGATATTATGTCCCGAAATTCTTTATGAGGCCTTATATGCTAAAGAGGCGACTTCTCCCACTGATTGAATAGAACAGAATTGAAAAATTGCATCGTCAGAAGTGTCGAAACTATAGACAACACAATAGTTTGCACTACATAAAAATGTCTTTGTTCACAATTATTCGGTGTATATGTTACGGGTAACAGCCTAAGTGCGGCTACACCTAGTTTTAGCCGGTTACAACTAGGTGCAGCCAGTCACATGCAGCTAACCTTAATGTATCCTACTTATCTTCGGTTAGAACTAGGTTAGGTTAGGGTAGGGGTTCGCGGAAGAAAGTGAAGAAGAAGTGCCCGTTTTCCGCCACAAGCGGCACAGGAGGACACCGTGGAGTTTTAGTGGGTTGGAGTCCCACATAACTGCACTATCTCCCCATGGTAGTGCAGTATGCATGAGCATTAATCCACATTCAAAAAAAAAAAAAGGCTAGGGGCCTCATCATAGCGGCTAGAACTAGGCGCAGCCGTATGCCGGTGGTTAAAGTTAAGTCTGAACTAGGCATTTTGGTTTGGTTTTGAGATACCTATCTTGCTTTTGCAGATTGATTCGATTATATTGAAAAAATTAGAGATAGGGATGTTAAAGTGAAATTTATAATTATTTAAAATAATTATTTAATAAAACTCAAAATTTCATAAATCTTCTCTTCAATAGTAAAAGAATTAGACATCTTATGGTCAAAGATAAAAAAAATGAACGTAAAATAATAAAGTTTTACTTCTAATCTATGAAAAAATCAACCAACACTTTGTACTCTCCTCTCATATTTTTATGTAAAAACAAATAAGACAATTCTGACACAGTTTCTATTATTAAAAAAAAACAATCAACAAACTCTTAATGGGATAGTATGTTGCAAGAATGTCTGTCACTTATTTGTAAACTTGAATGACATTTAGAGTTTCACAAAATACCGGCTGCTTTACAGAGGCACTTTCTATTTCGTTTTGCAATGGCATCTTTTGTATCCTTGTCCTCCAATTGGACATTGGATTGGTAAATTAAACCAAAATGCTTAACTAGGTTTAATCACCGGTAGCCGGCTAAAATTAGATGTAACCGTGCTTCGGCTATTAGCCGTAACATATCTACTGACATTCTCGTTTGACGATTCGATGACTTGGACAATTTGTTGAATGACTTTATTATAGTAACTGGCAATATTTTGATTTAAAAACGTCATATTAGTTATATACGTTTATGAATACACAACTATATCGATGGTTTTTAAGCTTATCAACCATTTTAACAAATTAATGTTCTACAATAGGCTTTTTTTTGACTAGTGTAAAGACCCATAGACTATTATTTAACCACTGTCTTTAAATCTTCAGAAATTTCCCCTACAATATTGACACTTGTTTAAAACCAAGAGGCTCTTGGCACTTCAGTACCAATTTCATGATAAGAGCACGAAAAAAGGCACCATATTATATTTTTCCTTTAATTTTGAAGGTCGAAACAATTTCACTTTTACGAGGCATTAAATAGAAACCGAAATTGATTGGATGGTCCTGATTGGTCCTTCTTCCTTATGTTTACTTTCAAATACGTATTTGAGTTAATTGTAATTGGATATTATTGTTTGGGAACGAAATCAAATAGCTACATGTTTACTTAAGTATTTGGAAGTAAAGTTCTGTTCATTTGAAATACTCTCATGATATCTAAATGTAAGTATCATATTTACAACGGTGTTTATTGTCAGCAGAATTTAATTATAGTTTGAAATGAAACGCTTACTAGGTATTTTACCTTGAGTTCAGAAATGCAGTGGCTGTGGGTGGAATTCTGTTGAGCAGCGAAACTGTATACATAAGCTCTTTGAATATATAAATGAGTTGTTTACAAACGGTATACCTCCACTACCACAGGTTTTCAACTCTCGGTGGCCAACCAAGGATTAAAGTTCTTACAGAGTACATAGATTTAATTTTTGTTTTTTTATTGTTTGCATTTTTTGTGCATGTCCCATATATTATTTCTTTTTTTATTCTTAATTATACCAGGTGCAAAAGCAAGTTTGAATATCAAAGTATTTTTCAAAAATATAATATTGAATCAAATAGCAAAATCACTTAGAAGAGATCGCAGAAAGCGATATGGCCGCCCATTGTATGTTTTTTTTTGTGTTAAGGCCGGGTGGCACCGTTTTCACCTGTTTTAGAATTGGTTTTTAATAGGCAAATTATTACGTCCAGAATCTGAAAAAAATATATATTTAAGATACATTCTTTCTCCTTAGCTTGTACCCGATCAAAACACGATACAATCAAATTTACTCGATAGAAAAAAAAGCCGAACTTACTTCGATTTGCAGTTTTTTAACAAGCCTAATTTCATTTTAAAGAAGTACTAATACTCCTATTTTTCTATAATTAGTATCAATGTATAGGTAATTTATTTTAGAATCGATTGAACCCGATCATTTTTTTTTCATTTTTTTTCTAAAAAAAAATATCGATCGTTCAAGTGATTTTTGATCGGCGCGTCGCTTGCCACTACTTGCCAGTTTGCCAGTGTCCTGCGAGACGTTATCGAGGTGAGACCTGTGACAAATTTTTGCGCGCGCGCTTCCTTTCTGCTGCGTAAGTAATAATAAGAGAAAACAAAATAAATTGTAAATAAATATTGTTTTCAAGAATTTATATACACCATAGTTGGTTAAGCTTTTGTTTTGTGTGTGTGGTTCTCATTGTGTAAATATTTGTAAAACTTTAAAAACAATGTTGCAATCCAATGCAATATTATTATGACATAGAGCTGATCTGATGATGGAGCTGGAAGTTGTCCACAGGAACTCTGTAATTAAACGACGCAGCCCCATCGAGATTGGGCTCGTTTGATTCGTCTTGACGAGTACTTTGATACTATATGGTAACCAGGGTCTGATGATGGAGTTGGAAGGGGCCATAGGAACTCCGTAATTAAACGACGCAACCCCATCGAGTTTGGGCTCGTTTGATTCGTCTTGACGAGTACTTTGATACTATATGGTAACCAGGGTCTGATGATGGAGCTTGAAGGTGGCTATAGTAACTCCGTAATTAAACAACGTAACCCCATCAAATTTGGGCTCGTTTGATTCGTCTTGATGAGTATCTTGGTAGGCGTGAATAGAAAGAGGTCGAAAATTATTCCGCGGTAACGTACTACCGGGGTAAAAGGGACCCAATGTGATAATCCAGATTATAAACTATCTTGGTGCAAAATTTCATCCAAATCTGTTCAGTAGTTTTGCGTGAAAGAGTAATATACATCCATCCATACTTCCATACACCCATACTCACAAACTTTCATAATAATATTAGTCCAGGTTAGAAACTATCTGCTTGCTAATTGGAACGAAGTTCCTTATCGCGCATTGTGAAAGGGGGCTAGACGGATAAAAATCTCACGAAAAGTTATAACGATACTTTTTAACCGACTTCAAAAAAAAGGACGAGGTTTCTCAATTCGACCGATATATTTTGTTGTTTGTATGTTGTTGTTTTTTTTTGTTGTGTAGAGAGAGAGAGAGAGAGAGGGAGAGAGTGAGAAAGGAAGAGAGAGAGATAGAGGGAGAGAGAGAGAGAGAATATTTTTGTTGAGTGTATACAGGTTTTTTGTACAGAATAAATAATACAAAAATTATAACAATTATGAATCCTGGAAAGGAACTTCGTTCCATCCGGGTGTCCCTTGACACCTCTAAAGTTTTTTTCTTTCTTCATTCAAATGCGTTCAGTAGTTTTTGCGTGACAGAGTAACAAACATCCATCCATACATCCACACTCACAAACTTTCGCATTTATAATGTTAGTCCAGGTTATAAACTATCTGCGTGCTAAATTTTATCCAAATGCGTTCAGTAGTTTTTGCGTGACAGAGTAACAAACATCCATCCATACATCCATACTCACAAACTTTCGCAATTATAATTTTTTTTTTTGTTTTTAGGGTTCCGCACCTCAAAAGGAAAAAGCGGAACCCTTATAGGATCACTTTGTTGTCCGTCCGTCCGTCCGTCCGTCTGTCAAGACCCTTTTTCTCAGGAACGCGTGGAGATATCAAGCTGAAATTTATATCAAATACTCAAAACTACTGTCCCTTGAAGCTGTGACAAAATCAAACTTCTAAGCTAACGTAATCAAAAGATATAGCCGTTTATGCCGCAAATTTCCGCAAATTTTCGAAACTCGCAAGGGAATCAAAACCTAAAGGGTACTTCCAGTCGATCTAGAATTTTGAAATTTGGTACGAAGCAACGTCTTATAGCACAGATAAAGGAAAAATTGCGAAAACCGTAAATTGTTAGTTACATCATATAATAAACAGAACAAAACACAGACAGAAATAAAACCAAGCCAAGAAACAGAACAGAACTACGACTTGATTGTCGTGATGGGTGAACTTTTACTTATATACCTACAGGTTTGTACGGAACCCTCGGTGCGCGAGACCGACTCGCACTTGGCCGGTTTTTGTGTGACTAAGTCTTTTGTGTAAGTAAGTTATTTAAGTTATTATTAAGCGTTCAGTCGTTTTTGCGTGACAGAGTAACAAACATCCATCCATACATCCATACTCACAAACTTTCGCAAATATAATTTTTTTTTTGTTTTTAGGGTTCCGCACCTCAAAAGGAAAAAGCGGAACCCTTATAGGATCACTTTGTTGTCCGTCCGTCCGTCCGTCCGTCTGTCAAGACCCTTTTTCTCGGGAACGCGTGGAGATATCAAGCTGAAATTTATATCAAATACTCAAAACTACTGTCCCTTGAAGCTGTGACAAAATCAAACTTCTAAACTAACGTAATCAAAAGATATAGCCGTTTATGCCGCAAATTTCCGCAAATTTTCGAAACTCGCAAGGGAATCAAAACCTAAAGGGTACTTCCAGTCGATCTAGAATTTTGAAATTTGGTACGAAGCAACGTCTTATAGCACAGATAAAGGAAAAATTGCGAAAACCGTAAATTGTTAGTTACATCATATAATAAACAGAACAAAACACAGACAGAAATAAAACCAAGCCAAGAAACAGAACAGAACTACGACTTGATTGTCGTGATGGGTGAACTTTTACTTATATACCTACAGGTTTGTACGGAACCCTCGGTGCGCGAGACCGACTCGCACTTGGCCGGTTTTTGTGTGACTAAGTCTTTTGTGTAAGTAAGTTATTTGTGTGTTTTGTATTTTCCAGGTTATAAACTATCTGCGTGCTAAATTTCATCCAAATCCGTTCATTCGTTTTTGCGTGAAAGAGTAACAAACATCCATTTATACTCACAAACTTTCGCATTTATAATATTAGTCCAGGTTATAAACTATCTGCAAGCTAAATTTAATCCAAATACGTTTAGTAGTTTTTGCGTGAAAGAATAACAAACATCCATCCATACTTCCATACATCCATACTCACAAACTGTCGCATTTATAATATTAGTCTTGTATTAGGTATCGTTTCTTCTGTGGTTTCTAATACTGTGGACATACTTACTGATGTCGCTACACTATGACCTGTCTGTGCTACGCCCGCCGCCCGCCGCGCCGCCCGAACTTTTGGCGCGCTATCGTGTTCGACAAGAGACGCGCGGGAGGCGCCCCGCGGATTTCCACGCACCTCACCCCCTCAAATCTGTATGAGTGTCGAATCACCTAGCCTTAAATGTTCTTGTTGTTATGTATTTTCTGGTGTACAATAAAGCATATATAAATAAATAATAAATAAATAAATCTCTTTAATTTTGGGCTCCAAAACTGCAACACTCTTATGTGGGTAGATTTTTTTTTTCAACCTTTTCCCTGTGTTTTGTAGGTATTGTGAGTACCGCCCCTAATCATAATTTTCATGGTTTCACTACAACAAAAAGTAGCTGTGCACAGAGTACAAATATTTTCTGATTTTTCCGAGTAAAATGACCGTATCACCTCCGAACAGACGGGCAGACTGACATGACGAAAGTATTTTTGGTAACAGAAATCTAAAAAGGTGAAAAACCATGTTCAGGAGGATTAAGAAGCGTAGCCCTCACGTCAACATAACTTCAATAAATAATGTGAAACGAAGGCCCATCATTCAAACTACCTACCTTATCTCCGAGAAGTGAAATATTCTCGGTATTTCGTCTAGATACCAGCATACCTTCAAAATACCGCAAAATATTTCAATACCTTGCGAACGCGGTAGCCATCCATAAATCTTCATTTGTGGAATCTTTGCACTTAGGGATCGTTTCAACTTAGGAGAGTGGTCTAGTACAATAAAATAGCTGAAATACGAACTCAAACACCAACTCGGAGCATTTCTTTCAAATAAACCATTTAGAGACACTTTTGAATTATTAGTCAAAGGGTCGGCCAGTCAGAGAAATGAAGCTAGTTGCTGATCAAAGCGTATGCCCATGATTTTACATAGGGACCCACACTGTGTAAAATCATGGGCAAGAAACTCCACTAAAATAAAGGTTTTCGAAAATTCAGAGCTGTAGTGGCCCAGTGGAACCGGTTGCGACTTACGTGTTGTAAGTCGTAGGTTCAAACCCAGACAGGCACGTTGTGTAACTAATTTCAACACCACTGCTCTCAAAACGGTGAAGGAAAACGTGAGGAAAGCAGCATGTCCTAGAACCAAAAATTCGAATACATGTGTCATTTACCAATCAGCACTGCTCCCTCGTGGTAGATTACGGCCTACTCCCTTTTACAGAGAGGTGGCCTGTGTCTCAGCAATATAGGCTGATTTTTAGGAGTAAGTATAACTTGCCTTTCAGCTAACATTGAACAAGTTTCTCTAAAGTATTTCGTTCAAAGTTCCTAGGAAATGGTATAGAGAGTCATTAATTTATTACATTAGAGCCAGTATATTACTATGTGCTTGATATTGATGGTCAAGATTTTTTGTTAAGCTATTTCTTCGAATTTTATGTACCTACTGGGAGCGTGTGAAGTTTTGTTAATGGAAATTCATGAATTTATGCAATTTCTTAGAATTTCATGGATTGGGAGCATGTAATTTCTGGAATGTCGTATATGTACTGAGAAATGGGGTTTCAAATTGTACCCTAGCACAATAATAATAAATAACAGCAGGGTATTATTTCTCATGTGCTATACAGGAAAAAAAAAATAGCAGTATGTAAACTGTTACCAGAATCAAATGTTGATTTTATGGTTACAATTTGCGCACTGGTTTAAACTTTTCCTGTATTATGTCAGCTGTACGTTTCGAGAATTATATTTCAGTATTCCAACAGCCATATATTTCCAATTAAAAGGGCGCACTCTACGTTGACATCGAACCTTATTTTTAACCGACTTCAAAAAGGAGGAGGTTATCAATTCGGATGTTTATGTTTTTTTTTTTTTTTTTTTTTTTATGTATGTTCGGCCATAACTCCGTCATATATAGACGGATTTGCAAAATTCTTTTTTTGTTCGAAAGGGGTTTATTCCGAAATGGTCCCATATCATTTTCATATAGATCTGATGATGAGTTCGGGAGACAGACACCAGAACTCTTTAAAAAATGACAGGAAATCAACCGCGATTTCTGCTATCGCATAAATATGCATTGTTTGTTTGGAATTAGTGCAGGGTGAATACCACAACTAAAAATTTAAAAATAAAAACTTTTTTGCAAAAAAAAACAACCGACTTCCTTAAAAACACTACAAAGTGAAAAATAACTTTAATTTCGGAAGTCGGTGGCAAAAAAACCATAAATACAGATCCTAAGACACCGACTACCGAAATTAAAGTTATTTTTCACTTTGTAGTGTTTTTAAGGAAGTCGGTTGTTTTTTTTTGCAAAAAAGTTTTTTAAATACATTGAAATACAAAAAAAAAACAATATTATTTATTCAATATAGTTCATTTTTTATGGTAGGTATATGTTTTACGTTTGGTTGATTTTCGTTAACATTACTTATTTGTACCAAGTTAAGTCCCTTGACAGATGTAACTTACATTTCACGATGAAGCACTGTCACTATTGGGCTGACGTTCGCGCAAGTGTCAGCAGCATTATGTCATTAGTGGGTAGAACACACTGGTATAGAGGCGGGACTTTTTCGAGGATCCGTCTTTGTGGAGTTTTGGCTGATTTCAATATGTCGTACAGTTTAATAAATGCGACGCAAACTATATTCTTCTCGTTTCATTTCCGACTTAAACAGAAGCGTTTGGATTGCTGAAAATGGAGTCAAGTTTTGACGCAATTTCTGGAGATCGTCGAAGTTTTCAGCGAGAAGCACAAGGTCGTCTGCAAATCATAAATGGGACTGGTAGGCAACAGTGATGATAATACCGCAAGAGGCCTAATCTAAACATAATTAAGCTAGTTAAAATAAACTAGCTAACTAAGTCATAAAGGAGCATGCCCATTCTAATTTGTAGTTAACATGCAATCAATAGCAGTAATCACAGTATTAAAACCTTGACATTTTTCATCTCGACATCCAATCTAAAATTGCCTTTCAATAACGTCACACTCGTCACGAACTCACATCACTTTTCAACACATAACCACTTAACCCTGCGACGGCAGCGCGTTCGTAAAAACATAATTCATTTTTCGCATTCGCATTCAAGCGAACCGACTAATGCGCGGAAACGCGTGACGCTTTCAACGTGTTTCGTTTAGCGTGACCCAGTAGCTGAAGGCGTGTTTGCTAGGTGGCAGCGGAGGAAATATGGCTGTAGCATATGTGAACGGATGTTGCTTTGAAAATGTGATTCGGGCTAGGTCGTTTTTAGGGTAGACTTTGATAGATTGTTCTTGGTTGTTGTATTTTTTAGGCTGCTTTGAGAACGGTTTGGTTAGGTTGACATTTTCCCAAAGAATCTTAATTTTGGAATATAATTTCAACTCTCTTTGAATAGGTACGGTCACAAATGATCCTTGTAATTGAATCTGATTTTGATTTTGCAAGATCCAACAAAAGATTTACATTTCTTCATTTAAAAAAAAATTACATGAAGTCCCATAATTTTCGTTTACTTTCCACTCTCAATGTCCTGTATATAAAATACCTTACGACTAGTATGTAACTCTAGGTATCATATCAATCTAGGTAACATATATCAAACGACACAGTAATACAGAATTAATTTAAGCATGAAGCGCTTTTTTCGTTTTTCATCATGCTGTAAAGGCGACGGGATGAAACTCATTCAACCCTTCAGTTGCGGGTCAGCGTGTTTGCTATAATGGCCGGCAAAAAATCCGTATACTTCCGAGCTCGTGTTTATTTATGAAACTCCTGGACGGTGGTCCGGAGGAATTTTGTTTCAGGTTGTTATGTTTTAAAAAGGTTTTCCGACGGACGACGGTTTGTGACGTAACGCAACTGATTGGAGGAAGTTTGAAGAGTTCTTTTTTTTAAACAATAACGAGTTTTAAAGTAACTTTTATTTGTATTTTTTTCCTGACGTTTATAAAAGTTGGTGCCAATAGAAATTAAGTTTTAATTTGGTTTATTTTCTGTGTTTTATGTAATCGTTAATACTTCTAGCGTGAAGTTTTAGCGGTTTAAAGGTTAAATGCTTAAAGGTCTCCTATCTACAGGGTGGCAGGGACATAAACGCGCAAGATGTAACCATAGATTCAATACAAATTACAATGCTGTTGTATTTTGGTTTTGATAAACGACGAAAATTTGTTAATCGTTAAAAAAAAAAAACATCTGCTGCTTCATAGTAAAGACTCCTTGGCTGGAGGCATTGAGTGGGCTTAAGCCAGCCACAGAATATTCAGATTAAGAAGTGACGACTTTTCAAGGTCAACTACAAGATACACAAAAAAAAACATAGAAAACTGTACCTACGCGGTAAATTGTATGAACGGCAAATATATACATAGTTTTTAAGCCACGGAAAATTACAATGGACGGAGTTCAGAATCATGTGTTAAATTAATTTGCGCGTTGGTATCCCTGCCTCACTGTATATGTTACGGCTAAAGGTGGGTGTGAACATAAACTTAAGATTAGCCGGCTAAACTTAGGTTTATCTTCGAGGAGGTGTTAATGTTAGTTTCTTCTATCTTTAGCCGGCTAAACTTAAGTGTAACTGGAGGCCCTTGGCTAAAATGTAGAAGGAAATGAAAAAGGAAACAATGTAATAATGTTTACTATTTATAATGTTTAATATGGAGGTATTTGTTGGAACATGATAAACTAGAATGGCATATCGAATTACAAAGGAAATTATTTATTCGGCAGCGGCATGTACACGCAATGTACCACATATTGTCTTGCAATTACATCTTTGAAAGCCTTGTCCACCTGATGTTGACTGTTCATTAGCAAGCTAGCGAACAGTCATTTTCACTGACGACACTTTTTCCAATTCTACGAATTTTTGTTCACAAACTGTAAACTGATTTTGCGGAAATTTTTAGCCGTTTCATTTCGGTTAATGTGCACATTAGCCGGCTAAAGATGGAATATCACGACGCAAACTAACATGATATCGAACTTTAGCTGCTTCTCGAAGATAAACCTAAGTTTAGCCGGCTAATCTTAAGTTTATGTTCACACCCACCTTTAGCCGTAACATATACACATTATGGCTACAGTCGTAAGCACATACTATAAACACGACGCTTGGCTGAAGAATTAGAGGTCATATTATCGTTATTAAAAATGAAAAACGCTGCTATCTAGGAACTAGGCTAGATTTTTACTAAACCTTTATACTACTTCTACTAAATGAACCTCACATTACCTGTGGCTTTTATTCTGCAGTAAATCTTACACCCCTTTTACGCCATACCTCCCGCATGTTAATAGCCGATTACTTTCCCCCACAGTTCTTTTATTAAGACCTCTTTGTACACCTTATTAGGGGGGCCTAGTGACGTGTTACGCCGTGACCCATTTAAAGGAGTCTCACGCTGAGTTTTACGTGCGTGACACGAATAAGCAGGGGTTGAAATAGGCAAGCAATGGAGGGTTAAGTGTTGTTTTATTGCTGTTAAGACGATGCTAAGTAATCATGAAAGATTTTGATGTTATTGTTTTGTTTTCTTCCTGTATTCGTTCTAATTTTTTTATTAGATGGTATGTTAGTTTTGTTTTTGTGGTAAACTAAATGAGTACCTAGACATTTATGAGTGGCGATGCCAAAGTACGAGCGAACTCTGGGCAATTACCCAGCATACAAAATAGGTTGTGAGTTTATGATCATATGATAGAAGCGAAAACGAATGACTGGAGCTGTGTATATGCGATTCAGCGTTATCAACGCCGAGTATACACAATTCAGCGCCAAGTATATGCGATTTAGCGCCGAGTATACACGATTCAGAGATGAGGCGAGTATACGCTATAGACCGTCAACGACCAACTGCAGCCGACTATACCCGATAGAGCGTCACAAACCTGAACGTGGTCGTTCAGTTCCGTTCACTGCTCAGAAAGGGCGCAAGGTGCGCTTAAAAAAGTTTTTACTTGAAAAAACTTTTTAACAAAAAATTAAACCGCCGAAAAAACAGAAAAGCAAAAAATAATAAACTTTAAAATTATGAGTCGGCGCTTTGAGTGATCTTTGTTCATTGATTTTTCAGCGCCGACTCAAAATTTTAAAGTTTATTATTTTTTGCTTTTCTGTTTTTTCGGCGGTTTAATTTTTTGTTAAAAAGTTTTTATTTTGTATTTTTTTTTTGTGGCTTTAATGTACTAATAATACTTGGCAAGGTATACCCTATCCAATAAAAAGAGAAGGATCAAAATCGGACTACTCTGTACAAAGTTATGCGTGGTTATATAATACATTACAATCAATGAGTGAACAATCAATCATCTCCTGTTTTCCGACCCCTAGGTTTCGATTTTGTTTTCCAAATTTATATGGGACTACCCTCGGAGTATACCCTATCCAATGAAAAAAGTATTATCACAATCGGACTACTATGTAAAAAGTTATGCGTGGTCATACATAAAAAAAAAAAAAAATACGCATCGAATTGAATAACCTCCTCCGTTTTTTTTCGTCGGTTAAAAAATAGCTAACTGGCAAATCCATTTCGCGACAAGACTTGTCCTCGTAAAATATTCACCAGATGGAACGAAATCTCATAGATCATTGAGTTCACAAAGGCACATATATCAATGTTTAGCTTCCCGTAATGGATAGTAAACCTATCCGTTACAATTGAGATGATTGAAGAGCTATGCAAACGATACTAGACTAGCTAGGTATGCTTAAAGACTATAGAGGGATCAAGAGGGTGTACATACACATTACGTACTCCATTGAATTGAATAAATAGGAGTAAATTTGAAGAAAGATTCCACTTAAATTCGAAAGAAACACCAGACCAGGGTCGTAAAGGTACCTAGGTGTCACAGAATAATTACTTTTTTGCGATTATAAACTTATTTGCTGTTGGTAAACTAACCGCGACCAATGTCAATGTATGGGGTCAACAGATTTCCTAAGGCAAAGTGAAAGGAGATGGCTAACTGAGTGCCCTCAATTTGTATTGGAATCTCACATTAACTCGTAATATTTAAATATTTATTTATTAATTATTGAGTGTTTAGTAATTTCTAAGATCTTTCGTGAACTGTTTAGCATAAAAAAAGTATCTTAATTGCTTTTTAAGCTTTCCATTGATGTGTCAAGGGGAAATAATGCAGTACTGCAAGTAAGGGAGGAGTCATAGCGCTTTTCCAGAATGTCAAATTGAAACTATACCTATATCGATTTTTGATAACTGCTATCAAAACGATTTACTGTCTGAAACTGAGAACTGGCAATCAGAGTTTTTAGCGGGAATCGACGGCGTTCAATTCGGCGTCCTGTTTAGTTGCTTGTTGTTGCGTTTTCAGCAGGTTTTGATTCGGAAAATAGGGTTGTTTTTAAAGTGTCAGGTCAGTCGGAATGTGCTCCTTCTTTTCATCTTACTATCTATATTCTGTCAAAAAATATTAAGTAATAATAGTAATAGTGGTCGAAAAAACCAAGTTTTTTTTTCCACTCTTTCGATTATTTTATCGATTCTTCTACACATGAAGTTCAATTCCATCTCTATCATAAAAACCAAACGTCAGATGCCAGACGTCATTTGAACGCTTTGCCGTTTGCTTGTTCGTTGTGTTTTTTTATTTTGGATTTTCACTTACCCAGGCTTGTTTATTAGACTTATTGTGTGTGCTCACCTAGCTACTGACCTCTTGCTACCTACTCTACACGGTCTTGACTTTCAATAAATTCATCATGCGATACATAAACTGCGGTAATTCAGAAGCTACGTTTGCAGTTTCTATACCTATTGACGTTAGGAGTTACGTGATAGCGATTTTATTTTTACGATTGTAAAGATATGAAAAGTTCCTGAAACAGTTTTTATATGAAATACTAATATTCAACTATTCAGCTTTACATATTGCTAGGTACCATATTTATTCTTTGCCAGGATGTCGCCTATACTTCAATTTAGCTATGTCCTTTATCTCTCAGTACAAGAAACATGTTTTTACACGCTTTATATTAGCTTCACTTGTATGTTTGTATGTTTGTTTGTAACCGACTCCTTATAGCGCGATTTTGACCCACTTTAAACGACCAGATTTCATTCAAACTTTGCACACCTGTCAAAGACCGATGACAATGCAATAATTTCATAAATTTGTGCCGTTATCCTTGCCAGGGTTACCAGGACAGCAAAAAAACTGTCTTCGAAAACTACGCTGACATACGTCACAAACTAATTTGTGCCGTTATCCTTGCCAGGGTTACCAGGACAGCAAAAAAACTGTCTTCGAAAACTACGCTGACATACGTCACAAACTAATTTGTGCCGTTATCCTTGCCAGGGTTACCAGGACAGCAAAAAAAACTGTCTTCGAAAACTACGCTGACATACGTCACAAACTACGCTGACATACGTCTCAAAATTCGAAACACACTAAAAAATAGAAAATAAATAATAGTTTAAAAAAACTAAAAAACACGCTTCCATTGAAAACCAAACTAAAAAGTACAAAATAATGGAAAAAAAGCGTGGGGTGCCTGATATCAATAAAAAAATACCTTAAAAAGCACCCCACGCTTTTTTTCCATTATTTTGTACTTTTTAGTTTGGTTTTCAATGGAAGCGTGTTTTTTAGTTTTTTAAACTTATTTTTTTATAATGCAGTGTTAAATATAGGATCGAAACCCTCTGTGTGCGAGACCGACTTACACTTGGCCGGTTTTTGCCGATGGAAACCCGTCGGGCACACGGAAAAAAAGAATTGATTTGACTGGCCTGTTAGTCTAGTGGTTAGTGACCCTGACTGCAAAGACTGAAGTCGTGGGTTCGAATCCCACCCAGGACAAATCTTTGTGTGATGAGCACAATCATTTGTTCTGTGTCTGGGTGTAATTTATCTATAATAAGTATGTATTTAGAAATATATAAGTATATTTATCAGTTGTCTGGTTACCATAGTACAGGCTCTGCCTAGTTTGGTATCAGATAACGATGTGTTGGTTGTCCTAAGATATTTATTATTTATTTATTTAATTATGCAGTTAGGTACCTGAAAGCTGTTGTTGGCGTTGTTGATGCTGCACTCTGCGAAGGTGGCGTCCTCGAGCTCGTACTCGTCCCACAGCTGACTCTGGAACAATGACAATAGACTCGTTATAGTGATGTCACAATCAAAATAAACTTCTTTTAAACAGAAAGTATATTTTAAATAGTATAGAGTTGTTCCTTGCCTTGGTGCAATTTTATTTCAATGTCATGTAGAAGTAATTAACAAGGCAAATCTGAGAGGAAATGCCACCTTAGGAGGACATTTATAGTGACCTTATTAGTGGGTCTTACATGAAGGTCAGGTGCGTAGTATTCGCAACCAGAGTGCATGGTACAAACGTAATCGGAGCAAAAGAAGTATGTAAGGAACGTAGCAGCACGCGTAGCATGACCACCGTAGAAATGGGTATTGTCGACGGAAGAATAGATAAAATTACAGATTCTAGAAAGATTAAAGACAATGTTAAAGATTGTAGAAAGATTTGTACCATTTTATGCTGGCGTAGCATGATAATTCTATCTCTATTCTACCAAGAATAGACAAAACCCATTTCTACGGTGGTCATGCTACGCGTGCAGGTGGCATTATATAGTGTCTTCCTACCTCCATGGGAAGAAAGCGTGAGCTTATGTATGTTTATCATGTAGTGAAATGTGGCTGATTACATAATATTGTCCTAACCAGGTGGTTAGGACTAGGTATAATAATAGGTATAAAATACTTCTTGAACTGATGTCATCAAATCAAATCAAATCAAATCAAATCATTTATTTGCATAATACAGGTAGGTATAAATAGATGTTACAAAGAAATATTAAGTATGTACTCTGTATCATTACCTAGTAAGGTGTGCAAATATTTATATAATTGTAGTTATTCAATTAAAAGTACAGTAATTAAATAAAATAAAAAACAATAAAACGACAATAAAGTTAAATAAATTCAGGATATTACAAAATGTTGGTTCAAAGATAAAAATTGTTAGATGAATTATACACATAATTATACATGTCATGTCATAGACTTACAATCAAATAAATGAAATTAAAATATTGGTCCAAATTAAAATAAAATTATACAGATGTCAAATTAAGTAAATAAAGCATGTCACAATATTAATTGTATTGTCATCTTATTCCGTCAATAAGATACTCTCTCTATATGTAGCTATCTATATTTTTATCCTGTAAGTACTCCTTGACATTATAATAACATTTATCCACCAGGAATTTGTGTAGCTTCGACTTGAATGGCTGAATAGGTAATTTTTTGACATCATCAGGTAACTTATTATAAATCAATGATGCCATACAAAGAATGCTTTTATTTACTAGTGCTGTTTTTCCATATGGTATCTTAATTTCTAATCTTTTCTTGTCACGTAATTGTCTATAGTGGCTTTTAAAAGCAGTTTTATGGTAATTAGGATTCGATTTCACAAAAACATTCATTTCATATAGGTATAATGAAGGTAGTGTCAGAATTTTTAAGCTCTTAAAGTATGGTTGACAGCTGGTAGTATTGTCTATATTACACATTGCTCTAATGCATTTTTTTTGAGCTTTAAATACAGATTCCTTATCGACTGCATTTCCCCAGGATATAATACCATATCTTAGGACAGGTGCAACTAGTCCGTGATAAGCAGCTAATACGGCTTCTTTATTAACAATTTTTGAGAGCTTGTACAGAGCAAATGAGGATTTATTAATTCTTTTGCAGATATATTCTAAATGTGTTTTCCATGTCAGTTTGTTGTCAATATTAATTCCTAGAAACATTGTATCTGTCACAGAATGTACTACTTCACCGTGGTTACTAACGTTTATATTTTTTAGTTGACTTCTCTGATGAAAGTGTATGATTTTCGTTTTGTCCATATTTATTTTAAGATTATTTTCGTTTAACCATTGTATTATTGTATTTAATGTGTGGTTGACCACATGTTCGTAATCATTTTCTTTGTCGTTTTTTATAATAACGGTGCTATCATCTGCAAATAGTACCATTTGTTGGTTGATATGTTTCGGAAGATCATTGATATATATCAAGAACAGTAAAGGGCCTAGGACACTACCTTGTGGAACTCCGAATTTTATAGTTTTACAGTTTGACTTGTGTTTAATCTCATTTCGTGTTTTCTGACATATTTGTGTTATTTCTACTATTTGTTTTCTATTATGCAGGTATGAAAAGATGAGATCTAGCGCTTTACCCCTTATGCCATACATGTTCAGTTTTTGCATTAGTATGTCATGTTTTTTTTTTAACTCTTCATAATTAGGAAATGATAACCCTTCAAAATGGACCACGGTAGCGATGCTTACCGGTAGCAACAGATATAGAGATAACTAAATTTACGTCTAGGTACCTAATACCCAGTTGTGGACTGCGACAGGCTGAGTTCATTGAAACCGTTTTCTAAATTGAAGATTGTTTTACTGATTTTCCGCTTTCCTCTAAAAGTTATTTTTACAAACACATTTTTCAGGTAACGAACCCCCTACTCAAATAACAAGATAACCAGACCTTTCCTTGATATTAGAACGACCCTCAATTATTTACAAAATTAGGTAAATTATTTGCAGCACAGACCAAAGTTCAAGAATTATATCTTTCCCTCTTTTTTTCTTTTGGCCCAAAAAGGAAAGAATTTTAATAAGACTCCGTTTGACAATGTCTGTCTCGTTTGTTTTCTCTCCTGTAAAATTAAATACATTTAGGGAGCTATAGAGTTTTCAAATTCTTTTATAGTAAGTTTGTTTGTTTAAAGAATGCCTTTGAAGTGTCAAGTTTTTTTTAAAGGGGCAACACAATTTTTTTTTCCGAAGTAGGCTTTTCAATTTTAAAGAACGTTACTTTTGTAACCTCTGTTTTTTTATGCAAGAAATGAAAAATATAACTATCAATTTTATCTTGAGTGCCAACAAGGTTCCGGTTATCTCATAGAGATAAAAAGAGTAGCCGTGTTCAATGGGTTGTAATTTTAATAAAAAGATTTAAAATCGGGGCGACCCTATTAGGGTTGTCCCTAACGGGACAACAAAAAGAAGAAAATTGGTGTAAGCACTAGTGGGCCAGTAGTGCTATTTTGTAAAAATCTCACCGTAATAACTGGGGTGAAGTGAGCTTAAATTGAGCTGTCATTACTGTCAATCCTCGGATGGAATGACAGCTCACTTTTAAGTCGCAGCACATTTTTCGCGATTTTTGCTTATATTTCTCACCTTAGTTATCGCTGACATTAAAATATGTTAAAAAATCGGCATACTCAATATGAGTTCATCCAAACCACGAAGTGGAATTGCCGCTCACGTCTGTTCATTAGAACAGACGTGAGCGGCAATTCCACGTTTCCACATTATCCATTTTCTTTGATTTTCTGGTGTGTACGGCATTCATATTTCACAGAGCTCTTCTTTGAAGCATATCCCACGCGTGCTCGCATCGGATATGCTTGGGATTAAATTCCAGCGATTGTGCATGCCATGGTTGGACGTTGACATTTGCTGCGGCAAGTGTATTTGCAACGACTCTCGCAGTATGTAGACGTGCATTATCATGCCTAAACAGAAATGAAGCACCAAATTGGGTCCGCACAGGAATGAAAACATCTAATACAGTCTGTAGAATCCTGTTGATTCCGTATTTAAGTTGGATAATATTACTTCACTGGCTCATCACCACACCAAGCGCTCACATGCAGACTCGGTTTTCAATCTCTGTTTCCCGCCATTGCTACTGACTGACAGATGACATTAGTGACAGGAGCTGCATCCGCTTATGGGCATGAGATAGTGTTATATATCTATGGAATAGATACACTACACAGTCGTTTCAGTCTAAATCTGTGCACTGAGATTGCTTTTGATCTAAATCAGTTCGGTTCTTCCGTTGATCCAAATACGCGTCCATACCGCGATAAACCATCATGCATATATGCATGGAGTTCCTGGCATGAGTTTTAACGTTTTTCTCCATTTCTTTGATATTAATTCCACGCAGAAGTATGACAACAGTTTTATTGATTTGGCCTCAAGCCCGTCGCAGGATTATAAGGAATATAACAGAAGATTTTCATCTTTTGAACGAAATTCAAAGACTTAAAAAAGTATCAATAAAAGTTACAAAAAAATATTTAAAAACCAGTTTTATGGTAACTAGAAAACACTTTGATCCTTAGAACCTTTTGATGTGTGTAACAACAGTAACAGACTGTAAACTACATAGGTACATAAATCCACACATTACACATACATTATCGCACCCTCACCAAACGTCAAAACAATCCACAATTTTCTAACACAATTCATTTTGCTCCGAAGAATCTTACACATTCATAATGCGACCTGCAACTGAGGTAGAATGGTTAAAAATAGAAATTCTTCCGTGAATACCCTTCATACATTTAATATGAATGGCTTTCTACTGGAGTTGTATCTCCACTTGACTGAATCCTCGTATTGTGTAGACTGGCTGTATAATATGCTTTATGTATTTTTTGTTATTTGTGGGTAGTGAGAATTTTTTGTGGCTTGTGTTTATATGTTGTGGAAGGTAGTTGGAATATCTACCTATCGGACGTGTTGTGTAAGTATGGTATACAGGGTGGCTGGGACGTCGAGGCACAACCTGTAAGCATGTATTTAGTTCATAATTTTGAACAGCAGCGTTTAATTTTTTGTCGGTTATTAAATTATAATTTGTTCTACCATACATTTTAATAGTGTAGGTGTTGCAGTTTTCTATGCAATAGCTTTAGTTATTGAATACGGATTTCCCCGCATGTAATAGAAAGTTTTATGGTCTGAATACCAGAATTTTAAAGAATCTAAGTCAGGAAGAGACTGGATCAAAACAAAATATAATATTTTTTATTTATTTACGTACATACGCCATCATTACAGTGTAATTTGTAGTGTAGTTAATTAACCACACATCCAATTATGTACAACATAAATATATTTACGATTATGAAGTTTATCATAATGAAATTCCTTATATTCTTGCTTCAGTACCTTTCTCAATAAATACGAGACACGAAACAATATCTTTGTACTAACAAACGGAGTCGTATAATAGGTATACAAAATAGAGGAGCACGCTTGACAGACAAGTCAACTTCGGTGACACAATCAATTGATACGCCTACGTAAAACATACGGGAAGTGAAGAGGAAGGGAAGTTCAGAAAATCCATGAATATTGGCTCGGTCATGGGTTCTAGTAGCCCTTGATCTTCCATGAGCGATGCTACTTAAGTATCTACGTCCAGAGCAACCGCTACGGTAAGTGCATATCTATAATAGAATGGACCGATTTTGACGGAACTTTCACTGACAGATAGCTGATGTAACAAGGAGTAACTTAGGCTACTTTTATTTTAGAAAAAATAAATAATAGTTTAAAAAGACTAAAAACACGCTGAATTTTTAGACGTATGTCAGCGTAGTTTTCAAAGACAGTTTTTATGAAAAACTTTTTGTTAAATACCACGCGGACGAAGTCACGGGTAACAGCTATTACCTATAATATAACCTGAATTAACACATCTTAACGCGGTAGTACGTCCTCCTGCGTTAATTTCCGACATCCACGCGGGCGAAGCCGCGGGCAAAAGCTAGTCTATAATAGAATTATTCAGATCTGTCACTCTATTTTGTCCCTTTAGGGAGACAGATAAAAAAAGGTTTGATCTATCCTCCTGATGGCAATGAGGGGACAGTTCGAACTTTATTCAGTCCTACCTGTGTCCCTCCTAGTGATAGTTGCTAACAGGGGAAAAATGTATGTCACCCTGTTTAGTAGCAGTGTGATTGCCAGGGGTGTGACAAGGCACCCCGACTTTAAATAAAAGGTATATAAAATTGAGGTGCGGAACGCTTGTGGCTGATATTATTTTTGGGTATAGAATCTCATATGCGCGGTCTAAATTGTCATCCCTAGTACTTGCTGACAAGCTCATTTACAAGCTATTTTCGAATAAACTAATTCCGTTCTGAGAAATCACAGAACATAAAATTTCGTAGTTCTCCTTCTGCGTCCTATTCTGTAGTCGTACCATCGTATTTGGTACCGACGCAGTCGTTTGATTGTGCGGCTCTGCGTATCGGTCCCGCGTGTATTGTGATTGCGATACGCGGCGTATTGTTATACGAATCTGACACTTCTGAAAGTAATCTCCGGAGTATTTAAAAAACTTGGGATAAATAAAATAACCTGCAATGAATATTTTTATTTCGTGAGAGGGAAATTTATGTAGGTTTAAAAGTAATTGAATCTAAAAGGATAATTTAGAAAAACGATTTGTGTAGTTCGAAAAATCGACAGAATTTTTGTTAAAAAACAAAATATTCAGTTAAAACTCGGAGGTCAGATAGGATTTCAGCCATGTAATATACTGGTTTTCAGATGCATCCGGTTAGACTGGACGCCGACCCTTACGTAGTTGGAATAAGGATAGGCAGATGACGAACACCTTAATTTAGACTTAAGTAAATGCCTTTGATTTTTATTTGATTTATAATACATCATTGTATCTGAAAAAAAAAAATATTATCGGACATTTCCAAGAACTGATAACACAGCCCGACGTGACTCTTGCTCCTTGAATGAGAGTAGCCATTCCCCGTAGATTTTGGGTCACTGAATTCAAATTCGGGCTCGGAATTGCTCCATCACATCACATTTTTTTGGATATCCTAACCTAAAAGTGCAAAAAAAAAACGACTTTAACGTGTTTTCACGGTTATGTAGCATCGCGACAAATTAAGCTTTCGAAAAAATACACACAATGCTTTAAAGCTCAACGCATTGCTCATGGCGTTGAGTTTTCGCGAATATCTTTTTTCATCATTGAGAAATTTGATTTTGAATTTTTTTTTATACATTCGATATACAATTTTTCATACAATTCATGTATATAAAAATTAGAAATGTTCAAATCAAATATCTATCCATCATATCGCATTTTTTAGATATCCTAATATCTAAAAAATGTGATGTGATGGAGCAATTCCGAGGCTGAATTTGAATTCAGTGACCCAAAATCTACGGGGAATGACTACTCTCATTAAAGGAGCAAGAGTCACGTCGGGCTGTGTAATTAATCATTATTAAAATATAAAATGAAATTTTAATATCGATACAAGGAAATCATTCGAAATGTCATTTGAGCACGCAAAGAGTAAAAAAACATGATTTTACAGATTTTCATTCAATTTAAATTCGCACGATTTTTAATGATCGGTATTTTATTTCAATGGAAATACTTTGCATGGTAAAATGAAAAGAGCTTGCAAATTAAGTTCGTTTGTTTAAAAAAGTACTCCGTTTTAAAATGGAAGTTCTTGTAATAAAAATGACAGAATATGTTGGTTGTAGCTTGAATATTCGAGTGTGTGATTCGTCTATAGAGGCATGAGGAAAAGGATGTAAATTTCACCCACGAGTGTTGTGAACATAGCTAGTTGCGCGGTAAACTCTGATTGCGTGATGCAGGATTTCGCGTAACATTACTGTGATGCATAGGTCACCTATGGCGTTAGTAGATGCCACCACACATGCTACTAGTGTTTTTCTGCGACTTCGCTCTACTGGAATAATCATTTTCTATGGCAGTCACCAATAGAATTATCCGTACAAGAATCGTGACGACTAATAGAGAAGTGTGAAAGAAAAGGACATGTTGCGCCGAGCCCAAATAAATTGGCGTAAGGGCAATAGAATGATGATGTCCGGTACAAGAAGTTTTGAGAAACAGCGAGGTTATTATATATTAAACTCATACAAACGATTTAGTATTCGTAGGAGATGGTTGGAAACCAGCAGCAACTGTATCTATTATCCATGTATTATATCTGTAAGATTCTTTCTTATTTAATTCTTTCTTTCTTAAGATTCTTCTTAAATAAAAACATTAAAAGAAAACTTGGATCCGGATCAGTATTTCCATAGAAAACTTCAAACAAACAATTTAATACATTTCTGATAACCTGAAAGCGAGTGTGTAATTCATGCATACTGTATATTTACTTGATTGTTCAACTGGCGCTGTGGCAGAGCCATTGATTGCCTTCAGGGCTACGAGTCGCGCCTGACTGGGCATGCGACAAATATTTTAATGGCATAACTTGGGAAATTCCGCTTGTAACATTTATATTCGTAGCATCAATTCTGTTTGTACCCAAAATTCGGATGATATCCTAATATGGAGTAAAGTTACGTCAGTAGTTCCGTAGTTACCTACGACATAATGTAAAACTTTTGTGTTCAGTGTCCATCAATCTGTCTATCCTTTTTCCAACTATGTTGGGGTCGGCTTTCAGTCTAACCTGATATAGCTGCTTTTGTGTTAATCACTGTTAAATAAAAAATCTGTTACGAATCGTAAATGTGTTGACACCCAGCACCCCTAGCCAAGTTGATTACCTACAATCGTTAACGCTAGTCGCTCAACGTTAAGTCACGTGGTTAGAACAAACGAATAGAACATTCATAGCCAAGTTATCATCGTTTAAAATGATAAAATGATTTTTTATCGTTTCTACGATGTTCAACGCCACGTGTTAGCAATTGTAGAAAACGATAAGTTGGTAGCCATATTGACGCGCCTGAGTCGGCCGCTCGTTCTACAATGTCTTTAGAAAAATGACACATTATAACAAAGGAAAATAAATCCTTTGTTATAATGTGTCGTTTTTCTAAAGACATTGTAGAATGAGCGGCGGTTATAAATCCTTTGTTATAATGTGTCGTTTTTCTAAAGACATTGTAGAACGAGCGGCCGACTCAGGCGCGTCAACATGGCTACCAACTTATCGTTTTCTACAATTGCTGACACCGAGGCGTTACCGATTGGAGAATGGAATTCGATACGAAACGGTTGTAACTTGGTTAGGGGGGGGGGGGGGGCAGGTTGTATACAGTCATCTGCCAGGGTCGCACGATTTATTCAAAAGAGTTACCGTGGCCCTGGCATATAGGCAACTGAAGGAACACGGGTGGGTTTTACTCAGTAAAAGTCTAATACACCCTCCCGCTTCGGCCAGAGCGAGAGACGTCATTTGATGATTTACCAGCAAAAACAAAATATTGTATACAGTCATACTAGGGTATTACTGTGTACAACATTGGTTGATGATAGGTCATTAAGGGGGTACAGAAGACAGTTCTTCACATCATGCTGTGAATACATAGCCTAGAATTAAATTCTAAATTAAACACAGCCTGCGCAGTAACTACGCTGACATACCAAAAATATTATGTCTAGTATTCCCTACCGTGTCGTTGAACACAAAATATGTTAGCTTTTATAATGTGTCCGTGTAATGTAACTTCAGAATGTACTGTTATAATTTGTATTTATTATGATACAGAGTTGAGTACGGTTTATGATGATAATGTGACAGACGTTAGAAACTTTGTAAGTAATGGTCAAGGTGAACGACCATTATCCATACTTAATAATTATAAATGGGAAAGTGTGTGTGTCTGTTTGTCAGTCTTTCACGGCAAAACAGAGCGACGAAATGACGTGATTTTTTAAGTGGAGATAGTTGAAGGGATGGAGAGTGACATATGCTACTTTTTGTCTCTTTCTAACCCTCCACTTCCCTAAAATGGGGGGTGGAAAGCGCTAATCTCAGTAACTACTGGTTCGAATTGAAACATTATTTTTGAGTCGGGTAGCCTATTTATTGAGGAAGGCTATAGGCTATATAACATCACGCTACAATCAAAAGGAGCAGAGCAGCAACAAAAAATGGACGAAAACTGGCAGGCTGCGATGCGACGGGAAGGGTCAGGGGAGCAAATATTTGACGAGGACGAAGTCGCGGGCACAAGTTAGTTTTATATAAAACAAGGGGTATACAGCTAGTTCACCTTCAGAAAAATTAACGTTACCGAGAGCAGCGGTGGCCCAAAGATAAAGGCCGAGAGTTTTAGGTGAAACCCAGACAAGTGCTATACTTTGGGTAAATTATTTTATCAGTACTGCTCTCAAAACGGTGAAGAAAAACATCGTGAGGAAACCGGCATGTTTTAGAACCAAAAATTCGAACACATGTGACATCTATTAATCTACATAGCCGCGTGCTGGATTATGGCCCTCTCTCTCGCAGAGAGGAGGCCTATGTCCCAGCAGTGGGAACATTATAGGCTGATTAATAAGTTACTAATAGCTCTGATCTTCAATCAATCAATCACAAAAAATCAATCTTTCAGTTTGCAAGCTTACCTATCCATTTCATATTCTACTACTGAACTACTTTCTTCTACTGAATATGAAATTGATAGGTAAGCTCGCAAACTGAAATCAAGTAGTAGATTTAACGCTGGTTAAAGTTTAAATGAGGGTAGTTGTAGTTCTGCATAAATACAGTGAACCCCCGGTTATCCTACAAACGTTTTGCAGGGGAGTGTCGGACTATCGAATTTGTCGGATTATAGAGAACTGCCTAAGAAGACTCCCTATAGTTCGGATTTTTTTACAAAAGAGTACCTTGTAATCCGACAAATTACAGATCCATTTCCCGTTCAGTCATGCATTATCTACATTAGCGAAGACTGTCAAAAAAATATTCAATAATAATAGACATGTCGGATTACAGGGGGTGTTGGATTAGACAGGGGCCGGATTCCCGGGGGTCCACTGTATGAGCTTCGAAATTTCATTAAGCTCGGAATACACAATGGTCAGTATCCTGCAGAAAAAGTATGAAGTAGTTTGCATGCCATAATAACTTCCGAGTGGCAATAACTAGGGCAGGCAATCTCGAGCGGACATTGGCAATTCGAGAACTCGTCCAACCATCACGTACTTTTTCGTAATAATATAAAAAATCAATTGCTGTGCAGCAGTTTAGTTTCCCAACAACTCGAAAATGGCTTCACCGTTTTTTTTTTTTTTGTATTGTTCGCCTCAATACTGGAGTGGTTAAGGAAAAAGAAAATTAGGAAAACCCCAAGCCATATCCGAAAATGTATAAAATATAGGGTAAGTATTTGTTTTATATAATACTAGCTTTTCCAGCGATTTCGCCCGCAAATTATACTTATAAAACATCCTCTCGAATCACTCTGTCTATTGATGAAAACTGCATTAAAATCTGTTGCGTAGTTCAAAAGATCTAAGCGCGCAGACGCGGGAATCGACTTTATTTTGTAAAATAGAGAGCCTATAGTTTCTCTAATACATAAGTGCGTTTACTTTGACATTTGTTTCATGCAAACATTGGGATCCGATAACTCGTAGCACAGAACCCAATCACTCAGCCGCTGCAGCGCTGTCTTCAAATCCTCCAGCGACAGTTCAGCGCAAAATTCAAAGCTAGTTTAATTTAATTCCGGATTCACATATGAATCTCTATACATATAGTTAGTGTCCAAGTTCTGATTAACTTCAGAGGAAGGAAGCGTCATCAAACTTGTAGTTTTCGAAGTTTGCCCCTATTAGCCTTAGCTTACTAGTTCGCGCGGTTAGCGGGCAGAACCCGGGCATTCATCCGGCCCACTCACAAGTTACCCTGGCTCATCGAAATAAACAGGGATCCCTAGTTTATTGGGAACTTTAAGGGACGTCGTTACTAAGTAATTCTGGTCAACCCAAACCGTATTGTATGGGCTTTGGATCTTTTGGGGGAAAATATATGAAAATGGGATTTTAAACATAACTGGCGAAAATTTGGCTGTACCGAACTCTTCGGGTAAACAAGGCGTTATGTTGTGTATTTGTATCTACAGATGAAAATCATAAGTCAATTATTTGAACTAGGCTGAGAATCAGAACTTTTTGGACGTCAACTTTACATAAGACAGTCCCCCAAAATCACCCGTCCTTCACCACATCCTAGTGCTTTAGTTAAGAAAAAGAAGTGGAGCAACAAACTCCCCAGCAGCACATCTGTCTGTTCAGTTAGAATTTGATTCTATACAATCTTTTCAATGCGAATATTACTTGTCAAAATCAAAATCAAAAGTCATTTATTCAAACTAGGCTGAGAGTCAGCACTTTTTGAACGTCAACGTTACATGAGACAGTCCCCCCAAAACGCCCGCCCTTCGACACTTCCTAGTGCTTTCGCTGGGAAGAAGAAGTGGCGGAACAAACTCCCCAGCAGCACAGCTGTCTTTTAAGTTAGAAGAACTTGATTCTATACATGTGTAAGTTAGAAGAACTTGATTCTATACATGTGTAAGTTAGAAGAACTTGATTCTATACATATGTCAATTTATGATATTCAGTTGTTTTATCAAAGGCGTTTGCTGCTCGTCGGCAATAGATTGGGATAAGTGTAATAAGGGAACAGAAACCTTTACTCTTCAGTATGGAACTAAAGTACAATAAAAAAAGGTGGATCTAGTGGACCCTAGTTAACGTCGTTAGAAATTGAAGAACAATATTAACGTTGATATGACAAAATAAATAGAATTTTTAAGCGCGCCATGATGGAATTTGAGAAAACGAGGCCCAATTGTACGGCAATTTGTTAAAATAACACGGTTTCTGGGCCCAAGTTCAAGATTTTAATGAGGTAACTTGTACGAATGATTGCGTTATTTTAAGTGGTTCTTTTTGGTTGTAACTTTCTAAGTTATCCATTTTTTAATATAACAAGTAATATTCATACTAGCCACATGTAAGGTGACCGCTGGGCAAAAGTCTCTACACAATGAGTGCCAGAAAATGGACGACGCCGCCGCTGTCGGCCCAGAAAGCGGTCGCGACGGCTGGTTTGAGGTGGTGCGGGAAAAGATATCCATGGGGGAGGCTTTTGCCCAACAGTGGAACAGTATATTGACGGCCTCGTGGTTTATTGGTCGCAAGTGCTTCTGCTGAGCATGATATCCTGGGTTCAATTCCCAAGTCAGTAAAAGTGTTATTGCGTTATTCTATCAGTAATTTCTTAGCCCGGAGTCTGGTTTTATGCCCGGTCGATGGCTTGGCGTCCTACTACATAAGAATAACTGAACTGGCGAAATGTGAGTATACTACAAGTACACCTCTGCCAAACCTTCGAGGATTACAGGCATGATATTATGTTGCGAAATATTGCGTTATTACACGCTTTATATTAGCTTCACTTGTATGTTTGTATGTTTGTTTGTAACCGACTCCTTGTAGCGCGATTTTGACCCACTTTAAACGACCAGATTTCATTCAAACTTTGCACACCTGTCAAGGACCGATGACAATGCAATAATTTCATTTCAAATTTGTGCCATTATCCTTGCCAGGGTTATCAGGACAGCAAAAAACTGTCACAAACTACGCTAACATACGTCACAAAATTCGAAACACCCTAAAAACCAGAAAATAAATAACAGTTTAAAAAAACTAAAAACAACACGCTTCCATTCCAACAAAAAATTACAAAATAATGGAAAAAAAAGTGGGGTGCTTTTTAAGGTATTTTTTTATTGATATCAGGCACCCCACGCTTTTTTTCCATTATTTTGTAATTTTTAGTTTGGTTTTCAATGGAAGCGTGTTTTTAGTTTTTTTTAACTATTTTTTTTTAAATAGTTCATTTTGGTACATTTCTCCACTCTCAATAAACGTCAACACTTTTCGGAAAACATGATTATCACGGAGAGTCCGCCGCTATTTCATTCACCCACATACATAAACTCATTCTGTTGTAACATTAGGGTAGGCAGAAACTACGGAACGTCACTTGCTGCGATCCTTACATACTCATTATGCATCGTTCATACATCGGGTCGTATACGCACGCCAGTTACGAGCACAACGCACCTGAGCTTTCTGAAGAACATCTCCAATAAGGTCGTCAGTATATGTCATTTTGATGCGTTTTCCCGGTGCATCCATTCAGATCTTACCTTGTAATTTTAAATAACATTGAAGTTTTGCAGCTGAGAACAACAACTCCAATACAAACTACGTAATAACAGAAATTAATTCGTGTTCGGTTTCATGATGTTATTGAGAACAGGACGGTTCTAATTGAATTCTGTCAGAATCAGACGGAACAAACTTCTGAAGTGGGAAGCAATTAAGTGCTATACAGCACTGAAGTTTGCGTTTAGCTTAGTATATAAAATTAACAACGTAAAACAAACGAAGAAAAAGGAAACAAAACATTTAAGAAAATTTAAATTTCCAAGTTTCCTTGGCGCATTGCCCTTAAAAGAAATTATGCTTTCCGATGCATTATGCTTTGCGATGGATTCTGTTATTTCACGAACATTTTAATAAGTTTTATTTTCTGTTAGCATTTAAGTAGACATAACGGGTCACTGTAAATCGCATCTGTATAGAAAATCCTGAGAAAAATGTTGAAGGGTGACTTCAGAAAGTGCTTATTCTCAACTTAATTTGAATGAATAACTTCTGATATTGAAAGAGAATGTCAAAATTACATACAAAAACTCAGGCTAACTAAACAGTAACTCAGTACATAACATAAAATAACTTGATATCATCTGCGACCTCGAACACATCTCCTGAGTATAAAAGTTCGACGAAAACTACCCTAACTTAGGAAGGTGAGGGATGTTGGAACTGCAAGTGGGTCACTGTAAATCATCCGGGGCAAATTGTGCGGAAACTGGAGTTGGAACATCGCCAGACCGCATACAAAGCAAAGTATACAAAGTGATGAAAAGTGCAAGCTGTAATTGAAAGGTTTTCATGTTCAGTGCAGCGACAGTGACAACTCGCTACAGAAAGCCTAATCTGTAAAAGAACTCACCCCTGAAAATTTTGATGAAGTCAGTGTGATGCCACCTGAGGCTAGGAATTTTGAACTTTTTAAACGCTTTATATTAGCTTCACTTGTATGTTGATATGTTTGTTTGTATGTTTGTTTATAACCGACTCCTTATAGCGCGATTTTGACCAACTTTAAACGTACAGATTTCATTCAAACTCTGTAGACTTATCGAGGACCGATGATAATACTATAATTTCATAAATTTTGTGCCATTATTCTTGCCAGGGTTACCAGGACAGCAAAAAACTTCGAAAACTATGCTGACATACGTCACAAACTACGCTGACATACATCTCAAAATTCGAAACACCCTAAAACATAGAAAATAAATAACAGTTTAAAAAAACTAAAAAACACGCTTCCATATAAAACCAAACTAAAAAGTAGAAAATAATGGAAAAAAAGCGTGGGGTGCCTGATATCAATAAAAAAATACCTTAAAAAAACTATTTTTACAAAAAAAAAAACAACCGACTTCCTTAAAAACACTACAAATTGAAAAATAACTTTAATTTCGGAAGTCGGTGTCTTAGGATCTGTATTTATGGTTTTTTTGCCACCGACTTCCGAAATTAAAGTTATTTTTCAATTTGTAGTGTTTTTAAGGAAGTCGGTTGTTTTTTTTTTTGTAAAAATAGTTTTTATTTTTAAATTTTTAGTTGTGGTATCCACCCCGCACTAATTCCAAACAAACAATGCATATTTAAGCGATAGCAGAAATCGCGGTTGATTTGCTGTCATTTTTTAAAGAGTTCCAGTGTCTATCTCTGGAACTAATCATCAGATCTATATGAAATTTATATGGGACCATTTCGGAATAAACTCCTTTCAAACAAAAAAAGAATTTTGTAAATCCGTCTTTATATGACGGAGTTATGGCCGAACATACATAAAAAAAAAAATTAAAAAAAATATAAACATCCGAATAGAGAACCGCATACTAAAAAAAATAAAAATATATAAAAATGTATAAAAATATAATAAATGGCCAGGCCAAAATGATTAAGGCTGCTTTTTTTTTATTAAGCAGACAGTAGAGTGGGTAAGAGCCCACTCTAGTGTCTGCTGAGGAATCAATTCTCGATGTCAACGAGTATGTCTATCTAGGACAAGATATCTTCTAACTCCTGATCGATAAGGAGTTGTACCTTCCATCATCAGCTCAACGGAATATAAGAATACAAGTAACGGTCTAAACGTGCCTATAATATTCAAAGAATTATCCCCTAACCTTCTAACCTTTCACTGTAAGTTCCTATATGTACTGTTCACCGATGAGGAGTTCCATGCGGTATCTTCGAAGACTATAATTAGTTCACCACGGATGGATAGATAGAACCAGCAATTATTTTTGATCTTTAGTACAATATCCAAATCACATTACGTGTACTGTTTGTTTTTGAGGAGTTCCTTCGTTTATCTCCCTAAGTATACATCAAATCTTCACAAAATTAATATGGGACCACCTCAGGAGTATACCCTTACGAATAAAAAAAGAATTTTCAAAATCGGTTGACAATTGGCGGAGAAATCGGTGAACATACATAAAAAAAAAAAAAAAAAAAAAATACATACAGTCGAACATATAACCTCCTCCTTTTTTTGAAGTCGGTTAAAAAGCGAATAATGGAAGCGGGTTTTTTCGTTTTTTTTAACTATTATTTTTACAGAATGCGAAATTATTTTCTTACATTTACTTGTAAAGAGTTGTATTGATGACTTCATTTCTATAATCTGTAAATACAATATATTTGTAACGATCGCGAATCATATTTTGGTCAACATACTACCTAATCATCATCATCATCATTTCATCATTTCAGCATTAAGACGTCCACTGCTGGACATAGCCCTCCCGCTATCAGGGGGTTTTGCCATAATCGCCACCAGGCTTGGCAGGTGGGTTTGCGATCGCAGAATGGTGGTAAATTGCATAGAGAACGCTGCTGCCCAATCCCAAGTAAGCCCCTCGCGTGTAAGTCCCTTAGTCGCTTTCTACGACACCCACAGGAAGAAATAGGAATATTACAAGATAGAGACATGCAAATTGCAAAAAAATGTTTAAAAAAACCAATTTTTTAGGGTTACCCCGGTAGTAGTGGTGAAAAAAAAATATCTATTTGTTTTCTGTTATTTAAATTCCATTCGAAAACATCCATCCGTTTCTTACTAAACTTCAACTATATCCTAAGAGATACCGTGACCCTGGCACATGGGCAACTGAAGGAACACGGGTGGGTTTTAGTCAGTAAAAGTCTGACACGCCCTCCCGCTCCGCCCAGAGCGGGAGAAGTCATTTGATGATTTCCCATCCAAAAAAAAATAAAAAAAGACCCTGGTTACTTATCTCTTTTGGGACCGTTCATGGGGCTTTTAAAGTTACGGCTTACTTCGCAGTAAGTACACGCTCATGTTTGAATGATGAATTAGCAACAAAAAGTAATTTTGATGGATGAGTTTGAAACAAAAATTACGAGGAAAGTTCTACATAATACTAACTTTGCTTCACTGTAGGACTTCGCGTGTAATGTGACCTAGTTATTTTTTGTTGCTTTAAATGGTAGCGGTGGTACTTGGCCAAATACTCGTGACAAGTTAATTTAGATAAAGTGAAACGTCTGTTATGTTAAACCTACATTTAAGCCTATATTTTGTAAGTAACAGATAAATTAATTGAATAAAATGACTGTCATAACATGACGCCTTCTTCCTACCTATAGTACACCCACATTTCGAAAGTTATGTTTAAGTTCATTGCAATAGGGGGCGTGTCTGTTTCCTACAACCGGGCACAAATTCATACACCGGGCTGCTTCTGAAAAATTCCAAATAAAAAAACCCAATAACACAATGTCCGACCGGGGAATTGAACCCAGGACTTCGTGCTCAGACCAGCGAGGTAATCAAATTAAAGAAAAATTTATAATTTAAAAATATTTAATACACAGCCTTAAATCAATTACTTTCAATAAAATGATTGTTATAAAAGAATCAACATTAAATATAACTGTTGGACAAGACATAAGTTATTTATTCCAATTTCCGACCAGTCCAAGAAACATATTGCTCAAGTTATTACTACTAAAAGCACTCCCTCGAGTCCTCAACGAAGACCTGTGGTATTACATTTTTATAAATTTTATTTGCAGGAATATGACATCTAGTACACGATGTCGTAGTATTAAAACTTTTATTTTCCCGAAGTATGTCAACACGTGTCCGCCCACGACTGCACAGCAGTGCAGGGCCAACTTCAACCCAAAAAGGAATATTCACAGAAATATGAAATATGCTTCCGTAGTTCTCCAAAGGCGTGTGCTGATTACAAAATATACCTGGTACTGTATAGTTATAGAAAACAACTTTATTTATAGGATTATGCAAGTCCCAAAAAGTGAATATGTTAAAAAAAAACTTAAGTTCTTTTTTGTTCATAAGTCTTTCAATGAACTGAAACATAGTCCTTTTTTTTGGATGGGAAATCATCAAATGACGTCTCCCGCTCTTGAGCGGAGCGGGAGGGCGTGTCAGACTTTCACTGATTAAAACCCACCCGTGTTCCTTCAGTTGCCCATGTGCCAGTGTTACGGTGTCTCTTTCGAACAATCTCGCGACCCTGGCAGTGAAAGACAGTCCTTGTTTCATATTCACGTTCACCCACATTTCACGTTTCACACATTTTACATCAATACAGTCCTCGTTTGTTGCAGAATATTCAGTATATATATATTTTTTTTTTTGTAAATAAACTTCCCGAAGATTTGCAAATGAGTTATACGCGATACAACACGAGTTCGAAAAGTTTTAAAACGCTTCCTTACACTCTCTTAATGTATGTATGTAACGGCTCGCCAGCACACAGTAAACCTTGAAAGATTTCCATAGCTTGGCAAGAATATAAATGTAAAATAGGCTAAGTGATTTAGAAATCGTACTATCCCAATATAATATTTTAAATGCGAAAGTTTTTAGGTTTGTATGTTTAGATGTTTGGATATTTGTTACTCAATCACGCAAAAACTGCAATACGGATTAGAATTAAATTTGGCACACAGATTAATTATAACCTGGATTATAATACATAAGATACTGTTTATTCCAGTAGTACGTTCACGTTGAATAATTTCCAACCTTCACGCGGGCGACGCCTCTGGCTAGTAAATAAATAAAACTGAGAAACACTAAATGAACTTTCGGTAACGACATTTGTTTTAGGTCACCCGCCACCAGAAAGGTGAAGTCATCCATCACAGCTGCGACTACCTGACGCCAACAAACTGGAGCAACGGAAACTGCATTTAGGTCGGACATAACTCACAATTTGGTCCTTGTGCCTTTAAATTAAGGTCGTAGTACAGACAAGGTTCTGTCTCGTGTTGTGACGTCACAGCCTCGATTTGTGACGGGTCGATGTAAAATGTAAGTGCCACTTATGATTTTTGTATTCTGTCTGATACTTGTCTATTACGGAACCTTGTTTTCTTATATCGCCATTATTGTCATGATTTACTTCATTTCTGTGACGAACTTCATAATCATGAACAGAGGATGAATGTGAATGGCTATTAGAGTAGGGGAAGACCAAACAAACGATGGAAGGGTAGTGTGAAAGATGATATAGCTAGAAAGGGGGTGACTATCGAGATTCGATTAATAGAGAAGTATAGAAGAAGAAGAAAATACATGTTGGGCTGACCACAAATCATCATCATCCTCATTTCAGCCGATAGACGTCCACTGCTGGACATAGGCCTCCCCCAAGCTCCGCCACTTCGACCTGTTCTGTGCCTCAAATAAATGACCACAAATAAATTGGTATAATTGGCATAATCATAATTTAGGAAACTAAAGGCAGTGCTGTATGTTAGATATTGGTCTATAAAACTATTGGTCAAAACTTTTTGCTTCATTATCAGAAGATGTATTGTAATTCATTAGGAAGTGGTGTAGGGCGGGCGTTTTGGGGCACTGCCTTATGTAACTTTGACGTTAACAAAGTGCTGACTCTCAGCCTAGTTTGAATAAATGACTTTTGCTTTTGATTTTAATTTTACCCTTTTCCACAATAACTACCGACCAACACGCATAATGTAAAAAGTTACTTCCATTCAGTAGTAATTAAACCCAAATTAGTTAGAAAACAGTTCACGTTGGAATACTTATCTAAACTTGGTAAACTCACGCATCATCAATCTTCTGCCTTCCTCTATTAATCACGTCGGTTCTTCCAACTCTATGAATAATGGAATAACATATTTTTGAGACGTAGATATTCCATATTTTACCACGTCACGTCGCGTCTAGTTGGATACGATAATATGAAACTGTCATACGTTTCCTGTAGATTTTAACTCCACCTGACGTGGTGGAATGTGCTACATACATGTGTAATTTGACTTAAGTTATAAAGACGAAGTAAGTAAAGCGTCCCTGGCACTGGCAGAATTGTTGCTCAGAATTTTGTGGTAAAATACTGAGCTTCATTTTTGTGCAAAACATTGCACAACATTTGAGTGTCGATGAAACTTTTCGTGATGGAAGGACGGCGCCACGCGCTGTACTCAACCATAGCTGCCTACATCGTTTCACCTGGGGCTGTCCCGGAGGTCGCATGTTTCAGAGTTGCTTTGTGTGATATTTCTTTGGAATTGTGCAATATTACCGACATGCACGACATTCGATTTTCTTATTCAATTCACTTTAGGCGTTTCCACCAAGCATAGGGCTTCACCCAGGTATTCCTGTAATGTAATTTTATTGGCTTGAGGCATCTTAAGATACGCTGTTATTACCTATAAGAGTGGAAAAGTAGATAATTGTGTAATTCAGTTTATTATATATACACACCACACAAAGTTTACACATACACTCATACCATTACTGAAATCACCTCTCTAGTCTCCATTGTGAAATTCGTATCCTGAGCCCCAAGATGCAAACTAACTGTCTAGTTTGGGGTTCACTGGCAAATAATATACTTTAATTAGCTGTAGGTAATATTTAAGCTACTCATGTCATCTAAACTTTATGTTAACCTATGTTTGCTAACTGTATTACCTGGACAATAAAATATTTTCTATTTCTTTACTTCGTGCGAGATGCCTGCAGAAAATAATATATTATTTAAATGTCTACTCACCCGATTTATTGAATTGGTGTGATTCGACTACGAAGCAAAAAAAAAAAACATAATGTCAGTTAAAATCGAGTGTTTATAGACCTAATCCGCTCCTCGTCGCACTAAGACCGCAGCCGCCTCGCTATGCTCGCGTCAACCTGTCACTACGCTCAGTTACCCATTGTAATAGGTTTCAAGCGCGCGGTTGGGCCACGTCAATTGGGTTACTTTATTTTACTAGTTATTATTTTTCTTAAGGGGGTATCGACACTGAAGGGGTCCACTAGACACGGTGGAGCATACGGTGGAGGTGTGTCCTGCCTGGGTGGAGCACCGCCGTGTCCTCGTGGAGGCGATCGGCGGCGGCGACCTCTCGCGTCCGGCCCTGGTGCGAGCCATAGTACGAAACGAGAGGGCATGGGTAGCCGTCACCTCCTTCTGCGAAGCAGTAATGCTCGCGAAGGAGGAGGCGGGGCGCGTGAGGGAGCGGCAGTCTCTGGGCCCTCACGTCCGCAGCGCCGCCGCAGGAGGAGACGCCCCGGGCGTCGGGAGTCTATAGCGGACTCCCGGCCGCCGTAGGCGCGAGCTTGCGGGCGGCGAGCAATGGGTAGCTCGCCGCTCGGTAAGGACCAGGCTCGGGTCGACGGCGTGTAGTGTTCCACGCGCGCCTCAAAGAGATATCAGCAGCACTGAAGGGGTCTGCTAGGACCGATGCCTGCCAGGGTCGCGAGATTGTTCGAAAGTGATACCGTGACCCGGGCACATAGGCAACTGAAGGAACACGGGTGGGTTTTAGTCAGTAAAAGTCTGACACGCCCTCCCACTCCGCCCAGAGCGGGAGAAGTCGTTTGATGATTTTCCACCCACAAAAAAACCGGCCAAGTGCGAGTCGGACTCGCGCACCGAGGGTTCCGTACAAACCTGCAGGTCATCATCATCATCATTCGTCATCATCGTTTATGAAATGAAATGTTTTTTTTTAAATTTTTATATTTGTGTTGACTGAATGAAAGGTAAATTGTGGTTTACGATTTATGACGTATTAAAAAAAAACTACTAAGTAGATCTCGTTCAAACCAATTTTCGTTGGTAGTTTTCATGGTAATGTACATCATATATTTTTTTTAGTTTTATCATTCCCTTATTTTAGAAGTTACGGGGGGGGGACACACATTTTACCACTTTGGAAGTGTCTCTCGCGCAAACTATTCAGTTTAGAAAAAAATGATATTAGAAACCTCAATTTCATTTTTGAAGACCTATCCATAGGTACCCCACACGTAAGGGTTTGATGAAATTTTTTTTTTGTGTTTCTGTTCTATGTATGGGGAACCCCAAATATTATTGTTTTAAAAAAAAATGATATTAGAAACCTCAATATCATTTTTGAAGACCTATCCATAGATACCCCACACGTAAGGGTTTGATGAAAAAAAAATTTTTGAGTTTCAGTTCTATGTATGGGGAACCCCAAATATTATTGTTTTTTTTCTATTTTTGTGTGAAAATCTTAATGCGGTTCACTGAATACATCTACTTACCAAGTTTCAATAGCACAGCTCTTATAGTTTCGGAGAAAAGTGGCTGCGACATACTCGGACAGACAGACAGACAGACAGACAGACAGACATGGCGAATCTATAAGGGTTCCGTTTTTTGCCATTTGGCAACGGAACCCTAAAAAGGGGGTAAAGCCAGAGTAGCCCATATGCGTTCATGTAATCCCTATAAAACTCTTTTATGAAATTGTCATTCAATGGTGTATTATATGGTACTGTATGTAAACTTGTACAGCAGTGGTACCCCAGTGGTATCGCGCCGCCGTCACGGGCCTTTCTCTGTTGCCTGAACAGAGAAAGGCCCGTGACGGCGGCGCGCCGTGTTCCGCGCGCGCCTGTCTCTGATGGAACTGCGGCCATTCGTGGCCGTTATGGTGACGGGGCCCGCATGTACCCATGCGGGCCAAACACCTAGCCGAGGGAGCGTGACGAAATGCGCAAGCACTCCAGCACCCCAGCTAAAGGTAGCAGCAGAACACCGTGTGGTTTTAGTCAGTAGAAGTCTGACAGACCCCTTCACCCACCCCAGGGTGGAGGACATCCATGAGGAATTCCACACGAAAAAAAAAAAAGGTCGTGAGATGGAACCCAGAAACGCACTTTCGTTTTGTGTATTTAATTTCATCACCAATATCGTGAGGAAACCGGCATGTCCTAGAACCAAAACTTCGAAAACATGTGACATCTACTAACCCGCACTGGGCCCGCATGATTACGGCCCACTTCCTCTCATAGAGAGTAAGCATGTATCCCAGCAGTCGGAACATTAAAGGCTACTTTATGTATGTAACTGTGTCCTAAACCGCTATGTTTTCTTTTTTATGTGTTATTTTTATTTTTCTTATTCTAATGTTTTCTTTTTAAAATGTGTGTATTTAAAATGTGTGTTCTTGAAATATGTGTTTTTAAAATGTGTGTATTATGAATTTATTCTGAAATAAATGTAATTGACTTATTTATGAACTTAGAGGGTTGTATTTATGAAATTAAAGATTATAGAAGTATAATGCATGTATGTGTAAACCCATATTTGTTACGGTTGCGAATCATATTTTAATACAATTTGACACTGACCTGCAAAAAAACGTAAAAATATTATAATTTCGCCGGTTACCTGAGGGCATCCCCCTTAATCCTTTTATGCCAAAGTGGGTTGGCGGTGAAGGGTTAAATTTATGCCATAAATCTTTAGGCGTCTTGGAATTTGCATGAGTAATAGTTGTGATGTCGGCTTAGACAATATTTGTGGTTGTTACGGCATATGTATCTAGCGGGATTTAGCATGAACGTACATCTTTATTTTTGTTTACTTCATTTATTTTAAATCAGCTCCATATCGAACTACCTGTGCCGACGTCAAATTTCTTATTCCAGTTGACCTAACCCGTGGCATCGTATCGTCTTGCCAGCTCTTACCTCGTTTTCTATGTCAACTGAGCACAAATAAAAGTGAAGTAATGACGTGTCTTTACACGTTTATTTTTGCTCAGTTCCTTAGGGTCCTAGCGTTATGTTAAATAACATAAATAGCCTTCTTCAAGAATTGGGCTATAAAAAGCAAAATTACTGATTGCTTCTGTACAATCATTCGCAAGCGAAGCGCTGCGCTGCTGAGACGCGTACAAGGGCACAACAAACGGCATCCTGGACACGTTGGTGAACGGGTGGGATTCTCCACTGTTGAAGCAGTGGATGAGTGTTCATGCAAAGGGCGCTCAGTCCGGCGCATGCTTAAATTAATTTAATAAATTGTAACTACTAATATTAGGCTAAGTTTATTGTTACTAACACCTATGGATCTGTTAATCCGAAATAAATTTGATTTGAAAAATATTTTTTCCAATTCGACTCCCGAGGTTACCGCGTTCAAACAAAGAAACAAACAAACTCTTCAGATTTATTATTAGTCGTCATTAAAATTTCTGCGAATAACTGCTGGACATAGGCCTTCCCCAAAGGAAGGGCAAACCCGAGCCCGGGTTTGCTATAATCGGCAGGCGGGTTGGCGGTCGCAATAAGGTGGTAAAA
The DNA here is from genome assembly GCA_947507805.1 of Aporophyla nigra. Classification (NCBI taxonomy): domain Eukaryota; kingdom Metazoa; phylum Arthropoda; class Insecta; order Lepidoptera; family Noctuidae; genus Aporophyla; species Aporophyla nigra. The sequence goes on from OX382294.1 coordinate 23,669,124, forward strand.
TGCATAGGGAACACTGCTGCCCATTCTCTAGTATGTCCCTGACTCGCCTTTTACGACACCCACGGACGAAATGGGATGGTGTTATTCTTTATGTCCATCACCACACGGAACCGGAGTATATAAAAGTGAAATGACCTTAAAGTGACCTGCCATTGGTATCATTCCCTAGCATCAAATGGAATAACAGGTCACTCACCAAACTCACTTCACTTTAGTTTTCGCGGTGATAATAAAATTAATAAATATCTTAGGACAACCAACATACCGTTATCTGATCCCATACTACGCAGAGCCTGTACTATGGCAACCAGACAACTGATAAATATACTTATATTTTTCTAAATACATACATATTATTGATTAATTACACCCAGACACTGAACAAATAATCGTGCTCATCACACAAAGATTTGTCCTGGATGGATATCGAACGCACGACCTCAGTCTTAGCAGTCAGGGTCACTCACCACTAGACCTATCAACTATCAGAAAACTTTACACACGACCTCCCCACTCAGCGTACAAAAGACGCCCTTTAAACAATTTACATCGGTCCAACTACCCGGGCAAGGCAAAGTTACAGGCACTAGTAGTTTACTGCTATTCAGGCTGGAAACGGTAACTTACGGCATTTACTGCAACTTGAACTAATAAGCGTAGAGTAAAAGCTTAGCAGCAAATAGTCGTGCTTTTTTTTTTCAAGTTGTGGACCGTTGTTAAGTTATAATTGACTAGATGTGTCCCACGGATTCACCCACAAAAGTCTTGATCCCGTGGAATATCTAGATAAAAAGTCGGACCCGAGTTTTAAAATTTGATTTATCGGAATTGGAACCGCAAACAGAACTGGAATCATCGTCGGAGGCAGAAAATAGATGTGTTTTAAGCATAATCGAATAAAATTATACTAAATAGTATCACAACAAGACCCGTCCGTGCGACAAGCTTACCTAAATATGTTTGTACGCGCTGGCAGAGAGCAGCCGTGCTACCCCTGAGTTTTGACCTCCGATTTAAAAGTGCCGGAACCGAAATCAAAAGTATAATTTCAGTCGGAAGTTTTGTCTTATTGGAATTGAATCTCCATAACATCTCTAATACAAAGTAAAATGTCTGCCTGGTTTCAAACTCACGGCCTACATTCGGTAAGTCGTGACTCAAACCACTGGGCCACCACTGCTCTATTATTTCTATCTATTTACCGCGTCAAATTCAGTTAGCAAGCAAAACTGCATGGGGGTATCGATATCTCAGCATGATAAAACAAAAAGTAGGTGTGCTTGAATCTAGTTTTTTGTCGCACACTAATTCGTATACCATTAGGTATTAGTCAGGTAAGCAACAGTGACAGGACGTATTAGAAAATTATCAACATGCTAAATGTGAATGAAATACATTTTATAGATGCTGACGCTATAAACTACCCAAGCAAAGTTAATATATGGGACCACCTAAAAAGGATTTTGAAAGTCGATCAAAAACAGGCGAAAAAATCGGTGAACACACATGAAAAAAATACGTACTGTCAAAAATATAACCTTCTCCTTTTATTGCAGTTGTTTGAAAAGAATTGTGTGGTATGTAACCCAGATTTCGTAATATTTTAGTTACCTTCCAAATATTTAATGTCCTCCAAAACATTGTGAATATCTTACAAATTCTGTTGTGTCCGTGTTCTCAACTTTGTCAAGTTATTCAGCTGAAAGGGCCCTGATAAGGTGTAAAAGCTTTGAAATAGTTTCATGTTGAATTTTTAAAAGATATCGCGAATTTTGCGGACTGTGTTAAAAGGTTTTTATCAAGCATAATGGCAGGGGTTGGTAAGTGACCGTTTTAGACACATTAGTGTGAACGGGGTTGTGTAAATTATGTCAAATGGTGCTACAGAAAATTGGAACGGAATTCTCGAATACCATGATGGCCCAGAGGCTATGGCCTCGTCTCGTTATGTACAAGGTGGGTGGGTTCAAATCTGGAAAAGTACCAATGTGACAATTTCAAATAATATGTACTTTCTGTGTTAATCTTGCACATTACTGACATCAGTGAAAGAAAAATAATGTGAGGAAATCTGAACATATAGTTCAGGCATGGTTTTTCTTTTTGCGAGAAACCCTAATTCTTTTTCTAAAATAAACGTAGCCCAAGTTACTCCTTAGAACATCAGTTATCTGCCATGTTATTGGGTTACAGAGGTTATTTGTGAGAGCGAAAGCACTTCACACTTTAAGGGGACTTCTGACGACCCGTAACGACTGACAAAGATCCACGAAAGAACCGGGACCAATGATCCCGAAAATCTGATAAACAGTCTTGCCAAGAGGTATTATATTACCTAACACAGTTATTAAGCGACAGTCTATCTGACCTCCAAAGCCAGTGCTAGAGGACAGTGGTAGAGGTCACTTCACGTAAAATAATGATATTCAACTGCATCCAGTTAGACTGGAAGCAAAAGGCTAGGCAGAGGATGATATTCCTTCCAATGACGCATGCCAATAGCATAGCATATTGTTACATTTTTGCGAAGGGCTTGTGGCTAACTAATAACAGCCGCACGGGTTGATCGTTAAGATTAAGCTACGCTTGCCTTGGTTGGTCCGTGGATGGGTGACCATCTTTACATACCAAGACCCTTCCATGCCTTGGAAAGCACGTTAAGCCGTTGGTCCAGGTTGTCTTTCGTAGATCTTAGACAGTTGTTACGGGTCGTCAGAAGCCCGAAAGTCTGACAACCAGTCTTCTCAAGGGGTATAGTATCACCCAGTAACTGGGTTGTGGAGGTCAGATAGGCAGTCGCTACATGTAAAATACTGGTACTCAGCTGCATCCGGTCAGACTGGAAGCCGACCCCAACAAAGTTAGGAAAACGCTAGGCAGATGATGATTGTTGCATTTTTGCGTTTCACAAGCGCTCGCATCTCTTATCTTGGCTATGAACACAAACCGTGTCTTATTTCAGTTTTGCTACCGTTGGGGGACAACGTGAATTGATTTAAAAATCCTTTGACTGGAATGTTAAAATCTGTGGTTGAACTCAGAAAGTCTGACTTTATGAAATTAAATGAATAAGTAAGGTTTGAGCTCTATAAACAAATATAATATTAAAAGTTATTTCATCCAGAAAACCGTAACGGTAAGTTAATTTCATTAGGCATGGCCTACGGTCATTATTTTATAAATACGATTTGCAAACGTAATGAAATTCAGCTATAGAAACCATTCAAAGCGAGGAAGGGTTAGTATCGAATGTCATTATCATTTATCTTCACGCTGATGTAATTATATTCAGACAATGTGGTTACTATGAGGGGTTGGGTCGGACCGATACCAAAACCTCCCTTGCTAATCACTTTGCGGATAATATACCTAATTAAACTGAAGAGCGTAATCTGTTACTAAGAAACAAGATTATGTTTGATATCAAACCGTAAACGTCCGTCTTTGAACTGGGGTTTGATATAAACTGGTTTACGTTAAGGGTTTTGTAGGGAAATTGCCTTAATTATGATATTTGATAACCTGATTGGTAATTGGAGCAGTGCTGATATATCCCGTGATTCCTGACGTAGGTGTGGGACGGAACACCGGGGTAGTTTTAGTCAGTAAGAGTTTAACAGAACCTTCTGCCCTCCCCAGGACGGAGGACATCCATGAGGATTTCCGCCTCGAGATCACAAAAAAAAGTTCTGTTAACGATAACAGCCGCGACGACTGATAGGTTAGACGTTCTACTTTGTGCAAATTATTTCATCACCATTGGTCTCAAAACGGTGAAGGCAAACATAGTGAGGAAACCGGCAAATCCTAGAATAAAAAAGATCGAAGATATGTGACATTAACAACCTGCAATGGTCCCGTGTGGTAGGTTACGGCCCACTCCCTCTCACCAGGAGGAGGCGTATGTACATTATAAGCTGAATATGATTGGTAATTACAAGGTTGATTTAAAATTGCAAATAATTGTGGGAAGAAATTCACGTATTAAAAAGTCTGAGGAGAATATTTTGCTTTCAATTTTCTGGTGTCTAATATTCGTTGTGAAAATCCATACTAATTGATTATATGCTATTCAACATCACGTAACGACACTAAAAAGCCGACCAAAATAAAAATCTCCGAAATAAAGCAAAGTGAAAATGAAGCAACAGTGCAGGTGGGCGTTGCGATGCGACTCGTACAAAACATAAGATAACTTCATCACCATCATTTCAGCCGAAAGACGTCCACTGCTATTTGGAGAGAAGGGTGGGTGGGTTCCATAATCGCCACGCTTGGCAGGCGGGTTGGCGATCGCAGTATGTTGGTTAACTGCATAGAGACCGCTACTACCCATTCTCTAGTAAGTCCCTTAGACGCCTCTTACGACACCCACGGGAAGAGAAGAGATGGTGCTATTCTTTACGTCTGGGACCACACAGAACTTTGGTAAGATAACTTGAGACACAATAATTCTAATTGTAATACAGAAGATAAAAACCGGCCAAGTGCGAGTCGGACTCGCGCACCGAGGGTTCCGTACAAACTTGCAGTTCATCATCATCATCATTCGTCATCATCGTTTATGAAATGAAATGTTTTTTTTTTAATTTTTATATTTGTGTTGACTGAATGAAAGGTAAATTGTGGTTTACGATTTATGACGTATTAAAAAAAAACTACTAACTAGATCTCGTTCAAACCAATTTTCGTTGGTAGTTTTCATGGTAATGTACATCATATATTTTTTTTAGTTTTATCATTCCCTTATTTTAGAAGTTACGGGGGGGGGGACACACATTTTACCACTTTGGAAGTGTCTCTCGCGCAAACTATTCAGTTTAGAAAAAAATGATATTAGAAACCTCAATTTCATTTTTGAAGACCTATCCATAAATACCCCACACGTAAGGGTTTGATGAAATTTTTTTTTTGTCATTCAGTTCTATGTATGGGGAACCCCAAATATTATTGTTTTAAAAAAAAATGATATTAGAAACCTCAATATCATTTTTGAAGACCTATCCATAGATAACCCACATGTAAGGGTTTGATGAAAAAAAAAATTTTGAGTTTCAGTTCTATGTATGGGGAACCCCAAATATTATTGTTTTTTTTTCTATTTTTGTGTGAAAATCTTAATGCGGTTCACTGAATACATCTACTTACCAAGTTTCAATAGCACAGCTCTTATAGTTTCGGAGAAAAGTGGCTGCGACATACTCGGACAGACAGACAGACAGACAGACAGACAGACATGGCGAATCTATAAGGGTTCCGTTTTTTGCCATTTGGCAACGGAACCCTAAAAACGACGAAACTTCGGCAACGAAAATTTCTGAAGAACAAAAATCATGTGCGAACAAGTTTTGTCTCGTATCAGATAATTCGCCTTCCCTCTTATGGGCACTAACAGTGAAGATAGCAGGAACACATCAAGTTTATCATCATAATAATGGAGCCGATTAATATCAATCAATTTAAATTATTTCACGCGAGACACTGGGTGTAATACTTAGCTGTCCAATACGAGGGTAACTCACTTATGTCTAGGAACATTATTATTTACGACGCAGACGTTCAGACGTCCCCAGGCAATACAGTTGACCTTAAAATTTGGCATGTTTAAGTACTTAGTAGTGAGAGAAAAAGAAATATTATGACCGCAAATATGACATATCGAGTGAAAAAGTTCAGATAAGGAGACCATCTTTTTCTATCGTACTAATTTATAAATACTTGGCTTTATTAATTAAGATTTAGTGTGTCGTGGTTTTTAATTTTGTATATAATGTGAATTTACTTTAAGCTTGAATGTTATACTAATTTTTTTTTATTTCTCTCCTTTTTAGGGTTCCGTTGCCAAATGGCAAAAAACGGAACCCTTATAGATTCGCCATGTCTGTCTGTCTGTCTGTCTGTCTGTCTGTCTGTCCGAGTATGTCACAGCCACTTTTCTCCGAAACTATAAGAGCTGTGCTATTGAAACTTGGTAAGTGGATGTATTCAGTGAACCGCATTAAGATTTTCACACAAAAATAGAAAAAAAGCAATAATATTTGGGGTTCCCCATACATAGAATTGAAACTCAAAAAATTTTTTTTCATCAAACCCATACGTGTGGGGTATCTATGGATAGGTCTTCAAAAATGATATTGAGGTTTCTAATATCATTTTTTTTTAAAACAATAATATTTGGGGTTCCCCATACATAGAACTGAAACACAAAAAAAATAATTAATCAAACCCTTACGTGTGGGGTATCTATGGATAGGTCTTTAAAAATGAAATTGAGGTTTCTAATATCATTTTTTTCTAAACTGAATAGTTTGCGCGAGAGACACTTCCAAAGTGGTAAAATGTGTGTCCCCCCCCCCGTAACTTCTAAAATAAGGGAATGATAAAACTAAAAAAAATATATGATGTACATTACTATGAAAACTACCAACGAAAATTGGTTTGAACGAGATCTAGTAAGTAGTTTTTTTTTAATACGTCATAAATCGTAAATCACAATTTACCTTTCATTCAGTCAACTCAAATATAAAAATTAAAAAAAAAACATTTAATTTCATAAACGATGATGACGAATGATGATGATGATGACCTGCAGGTTTGTACGGAACCCTCGGTGCGCGAGTCCGACTCGCACTTGGCCGGTTTTTTGGTAGCTGTGTTGTGCTGTTCACACTCTTTCTTTCCAATCTCTTCCTATAAGTGATGACTTGTAATTGGCTGCCAGTCTCACACATTAGTTTTATTCGGTTTGTTTTAGCTATAATTCATCCAAAGTTATTAAATAAATAAATACATCTAAACATCTGAACATACAAACTTTCACATTTATAATATTAGTATGGTGTGAAAGTTTGTTACTCAATCACGCAAAAACTTCTAAGCGAATTTGGATAAGATTTGGCACACATATAGTTTATAACCGAATCAACACATAGAATACTGTTTACCCCGATACTACGAATAAAAAAATACCTATATTTAAAATGACTGACATCGATTCAGTAGTCAATAATATACAAATGGCGTTCAGGACTTGCGCTTATATTGTTACACTTTTTATATTTTAATGTAGCGTATCTATTGAATTTCAAACTGTATACAGAGCCAAATACTTTCTAAGTTAATCTAGAAAGTCAAAATCGTATAGTAAACGAAAACACCGCAAGGAAACACTGAGGCGACTAACAGAATATTTTAACACGGAGCGTTCCCGACATGAAATAAACCGACAAACTGACCGTGGCAAGTGCAGCTTAACTTCGCAGATAGATCAAAGCTCGCCGTTGTTATTGAGCTGCGAAGCGCCTACTATATCACGTTCCCAACTGATCCAGCGAAAGTTCCTTTGATCTTTGCTTCTCTGTGAGCCTTTGTAAAGACATTTACTACCTATTCCCAAAATTGTGTTTAACGTTATTAATATTTGTCACGAATTCTCTAAATATTCGACTAAAATACTGCTGTGGAAATAAGTGGGTAGGTATACTAAACCTTCACTTCATTGCGACCAGTTAGTTTAATAATACATAGATTTTTTGGACTAGCAGTTTATTTAAAAAAATATATTAACGATTATATTATAAAAACATTTTTGGCGTTTTGGTCAGCGGTTCAGAAAGGACTGTACTATAGCAAATATTTTGTTATAAAAAATAGGTACACACGCTATATTGCCAGTATAATAATTTTCTATATTTTTTACGATTTTATTTAATCAACTTTGTCTTATTAATTTGTATGTTTTGATTTTGTCACTCAATCACGCAAAAACAGTTGAAAAGATATAGATGAAATTTGGCACACAGATAATTTATGATTTGAATTGAAGTGCGTTTACTTGGCATATATCCGACATTCACGTGGCTTCAATTAAAATCCTAAAACTTTTCGAAATATCCAGCTACCTACGCAATATTTAAAAGGTATCCATTACGATCAGTATATCGTTTGGACGCCCGGCCAGTAATTAAACAATTCGTCTATAAAAAACGAAACATGTTGTGTAATAACGGCCATGTTCTACCTAGTGGAAACGTTCTACCTTTTTTTTCATTCTCCCCAAGCTATGAGGTAGGGCAGTCACTTCCCACCTCGTTAACTACGATTAAAAATTATAAATGTTGCATTTATACATTTTCCGGTTGGGGAATTAGTGTAGTGAGTGATTTTTAAAAGAATATTCTGTGAATATTTTTGGAATTTGAAGTGTTGAATATGTTTTTCATCAACCATAACCTTTGTTTAAATATACTAGTATTTAGAAAATACATTTACGTGTTAGCTTGTATATTTCATTTAAGATACAACTCTTGATTGAAATATATTTGGAACGAATATTTTAACACAGCTTGTGGTAAGAGTAAATGTAGAAATCGTGACGTAACGAAAAAGCGTACACTATTTATGACAGCTTCTAAAGACGTATTCTAGATATCTGCATTAAAACACGTATTAAACTAACACTTTCTATCTCTCTGTCTGTCTCTTTCTAATATGCACAGGTGTGTGCGTGCGAGTATCACGAAAGGAACTTCGTTCCTGACGGGGAGTCTCCCGACCCCAAACGTTACTTCTTACATGACTATAACTTATTTCTTTCTCATAGAAATATAATATAAATGCCTGTGTTGCTCACATTATATTTTACTAAGATTTTTTCCGCTTTACGTTAATTTTCACAAATAGGAGAAAATTATGTTTTCCCAACATGTTACCGAGTTGGGAATGGGCCAGCCGTTTTCCACGTCCCTATCTCAGTGGTCATTTTTTGTTTTGCTTATTTAAAATTTCCTAGGAGAATATCATTTGTTATTCCTATAGTTTCTCGAGTAATTAGTTTTTTTCTTGTTGTTATTACGCTTATCGTAATAGGTTTCAGGCGGTAGATTTTTAGTATAAGCGGAGAATTTTGAATAATTCAAATAAAAAAAATATTATTATTTTAAGCCTAAAATGGTTTAATTGAAATTCATGCTTTGAGTCTAGAAAATAATAGAATAGAATACCCTTAGTACATTTTTTTACTTTTTTAGGGTTCCGTACCCAAAGGGTAAAACGGGACTCTATTACTAAGACTTCGTTGTCCGTCCGTCCGTCTGTCACCAGACTGTATCTCATGAACCGTGACAGTTCGAGAGTTGAAATTTTCACAGATGATGTATTTCTGTTGCCGCTATAATAACAAATACTAAAAAAACAGAATAAAAAATATTTAAGGGGGCTCCCATACAACAATGTGATTTTTTTTCCCGACAATGGTACGGAACCCCTCGCACTTGATGATGATGATTAAATTCGAAACATTTAAAACTACTTTTATAATCCGATAATCTAACACACTAACCCTGTCTCAAAAGCGAATACTCTTTTAACATTTCATGTAAAATTAATGTTGGCCACAGGCAATATGGTTTCCAGCAATGCGGGTAAAATTCGAGCACTTCTGTTCGCGACAGTGCCACAGAACAATTATATAATGTACGCAAAGTAATAAGCCCCGGGCTTGTATGTGTTTGTGTATATATCTATATAGTATAATGTGTGTTTTAATGAGGCTTTGTAGATTATAAACCAACATGTTTCTTAAATCCCAAATATTATATTAATATCATTATCAAGGTATTCTATTTTAGCTGTAATCTTAAGCAACCCATCAAAAATAATAAAAATTTATAATACATAATATATTTTTGTACAATTATGAATCACTTTAAAAAAAGGAAGAGGTTGGAAATTAGGTTGAATTTTTTCTCATATATGGTCATGTTTTGATAAGTAGTTTTTTAATTAGCTTTAATAATAAATATAATATTTTTCGAGGCACGGAAGGGTCTTGGTATATAATAAAAACTTTTTTGCAAAAAAAAAAACAACCGACTTCCTTAAAAACACTACAAAGTGAAAATTAACTTTAATTTCGGAAGTCGGTGGCAAAAAAACATAAATACAGATCCTAAGACACCGACTACCGAAATTAAAGTTATTTTTCACTTTGTAGTGTTTTTAAGGAAGTCGGTTGTTTTTTTTTTTGCAAAAAAGTTTTTATTTTTAAATTTTGTGTGTGTTTTTGTCAATAAGTTTGATAATAAGTCATCATCATCATCATTTCAGCCGATGTCCACTGCTGGACAAAAGCTCCCCCAATTAGAAGGATTTGCCATAGTCACCACGCTTAGCAGGCGGTTTGGCAATCGCAGTAAAGCGGTAAAATGCAAAGTGCTAAAACGCTGCTGCCCATTGTCTAGTAAGTCTCTTAGTCGCCTTTTACGATATCCACGGGTTGAAATGGGATTGTTGCTTCTTTATAACTGGCACAACCAGTAAGTGATTTTTTAGCATAATCATATAAATCATTTCTATACTGTAGAATGTATATAATGAAATCAGAATTTTTGAGCAGCAAAGGAAAGAAAAAGGGTTCTAGTTGGGTTACGATCTTAGTACTAATATAAACTGATTATAATGGAAAGATGAAGATTAGAGCACTCTAAATATCCAAGTTTATTAAAAGAACCTCTTAACGTTTTATCCTAAAATCCAGTGATAAACGTTCTTCATTAAATGAGTTTCATAAATATCTTTTAGTTGTCAAACGTCTGAAAATAGGTTTCAGAAAGTTCCATTAGTGCTGTCCTGTCCCTGACATTTCTAGGTTATATTAAATATTGTGGAAGAAAATAAATGGATGTAGGTATATTTTTTATACCTACCCACTTAAATTGAAGTTCATATCAGACTATGTGTAGTGTATGTAAGTAGGTAGGTATCATTAGTATTTATGTATATAGTATTATGAATGTGTGTGTAAGCACACTTTATTTTTTGGTTTAGCCAAGTAAGCAATATATTAAGATCGTGTACGTTCCATCTATGTGAAAACTGAAGACTCAATAAATCGAACCATTATCCAGTGCAGATGTCTTTCATTTACCACGACACTTCATGGCGACCCTGCTATTCAACGTCACGTCGTGAGTGAAGTTTGGATGGAATAACTCCTGATCGATAAGGAGTTGTACCTTCCATCATCAGCTCAACGGAATATAAGAATACAAGTAACGGTCTAAACGTGCCTATAATATTCAAAGAATTATCCCCTAACCTTCTAACCTTTCACTGTAAGTTCCTATATGTACTGTTCACCGATGAGGAGTTCCATGCGGTATCTTCGAAGACTATAATTAGTTCAACACGGATGGATAGATAGAACCAGCAATTATTTTTGATCTTTAGTACAATATCCAAATCACATTACGTGTACTGTTTGTTTTTGAGGAGTTCCTTCGTTTATCTCCCAAAGTATACATCAAATCTTCACAAAATTAATATGGGACCACCTCAGGAGTATACCCTTACGAATAAAAAAAGAATTTTCAAAATCGGTTGACAATTGGCGGAGAAATCGGTGAACATACATAAAAAAAAAAAAAAAAAAAAAAAATACATACAGTCGAACATATAACCTCCTCCTTTTTTTGAAGTCGGTTAAAAATGGTCTCCCATCCACGGTGACAAAGATGGTGGTGGTCGGTGGTGTATCTTAGACAGTCGTTACGGGTCGTCAAAAGCCCGAATGTCTGACAACCAAGGGGTATCGTATTAACCAGTATCTGGGTTGTGGAGGTCAGATAGGCAGTCGCTCCATGTAAAATACTGGTACTCAGCTGCATGCGGTAAGACTGGAAGCCGACCCAACATAGTTGGGACAAGGCTAGGTAGGTGATGAATACATATTTAAAAAATCCACTTAGTGTATGTTGATGACGTTATAATAATACAAAAAATTCTTGTCACTAAACCAAGCTCCATACAGAACCAGACAAACCTATCTACTTTAGGAATTGTTAAACAATAACACCACAATATTTTTTATCCACACAACTGCACTCCGGTTACATCACGTTAAACCACCGTTTAGTTTATCTTGTTTAGATTACAGTATTCCTACGAACGATTGTACGGATTCGGAACACGAACGTGACTTGGCTTAAATAATATTTCTATGCTTGGACGTTTTATTATAGCGGCGTATAACAGCTTTGGTTGTATTTCGGTTAAATATTGTGGAATCCATCGTTCAAACTGGAATTTGAGCAAGGTATTTGTTTGTGTAAATTTTCGTAAGTAGCAAAATATTTTTAGTCTACCATAAAAAATAAAAAAAACTATATATTTCTGTGTAAAGGGGCTCGTGGATAAATGATTTGGCCGATCGAAGGTTAAGCAACCTTTTCCAAGGCGATCCGTGGAAGGGTTGATCATCCATTTCATATCGAAGCCCCTACGTACTTCGTGAAAGCACGTTAAGCCGTTGGGCTCGATAATGTTCTCATTTCAAGATCCTTCACTGTCGTTACGGGTAGTCAAAGGCTCAAAAGTCTGACAACCAGTCTTACTAAGGAGTTACGTTTTAACTCTTAACTGGGCTGTGGAGTTTGGATAGGCAATCACTCTTTGAAATGAAAAACTGCCACTATTGCCAGTTTACCAGCATCCATTTAGAACCGGCCAGTCCTTTCCGTAGAAATCAATCTCAATCAAATTTTCCTCTCGGCCTGCCACGATGGCATCGTGAGTTTAGTGGGAGGTTTTCTAAGCCCATTTGTCATATATCATGCAATAAATATTTACGACCCAGTCCCACTTAAGGTGAGCAACTTTTTGGAATGCCAATTCAGTAAACTTCAATAAGTTGCGACAAAACTGATGAAAACGAATCCTCGCGGCTCTACGCGGCTTTACGAAGCTTGATGAAGAAATATGCCCCATAACTTGTACTTATTTCATACAATATTTTAGTTTTCAGGAAACTCTTTGTACATATTTGAACGCAGACGTGCCTTGGCTGATATTATAAATTATATTTCTAAACTTACACGTCTCACAGTTGCAGCGAAGTTAAATTACATTTTAAATGCAATATACGACTTTTGACTTTGTTCATTTCTTGTTAGTTTGCAGGAACTGGAAAGTTTGTGATTTATTTACACAATGCAGTATTTATTTATCCCCTATCATTTAATTTTCATTCATGTTGTTTAGGGTCCTGGCAAAGTTTAACAGTTAGCCACCAGCCTGACATCAACCCTCCTTGGTGGATTACCCATGGCGTGAGTGACCCATGGTGACAGGACTGAAAGGGGGTGATTATCGAGATGTTACGTCGACCCCAAATTAATTGGGATATTTGCAAGCAAAAGCTGATGCTGAATATGTATTAGTCCCGTCTTCATAACTGCTGCTATTGCAGCTGAATGCTCATAGTCTCTATTCAAAATGCCATGTCTACCAGTATTAGTTCTGGTCCTTTCCAAAATTAACGAGGTCCTTTATCAGTACAAACAGGTCTACTCGCTACGCCCCACCTATATCACTTACGATCGATATGATTACTTCGAGGCCCGAACTTACAATGAATGACGGCACGATTTGACAGCTGTTCCTACTCCCGATGAGTTTTTGCCCGTGCGAAACACTTACTAAATCGGGAGTATTCGGCAGTAATCGGAGTCATTCCGATGTACCGAACTATTTTCGGAATGGCCCGTATTTTCGATGACGGACTAAGACAGTGTGCCCCCCAGCCTTTCAGTACGAAACTGACTCCACAAAATCTTTCATCTGAAAGCCTGCGCTTGACGTCTCTTTGAAGGTCAAACATTAGATAAGGGCGAGCGCACACCGACCTGTCCCGACTACGCTTAAAAGCCAACTGTCAGTATAATTAAGGATTATTCGACTTCACAAAGTCTAGTTGTGAAGTTTGGAACGCTGTTGTGTCTACGCCTTGGAGTTTGAAACTCGAGATAATACGCATATTCATGTTAATTTTGGTAAGCGTGAGAAATATAACAAGCAGTTAAATTACGTGAGATGGTGCTGGTATGTACGTAATTATAGCATTAATGCAAAATTATGTTTTTTAAACCAACTCCAAAAACGAGAAGGTTTCTTAATTCGTCTTCAAGTTTTTTTTTTGTGTGTATTTTCCGCGATATCTCCGGTAATTGTGAATCGATTTTAGAAAATATTTTTAATGGATAGGGATACCTTAGGGGCTTATAAATTTTATTAACTTTGCTTGCGAGATTTTTGCATTAGCTTTGATAATACGTTTTTAATCCATTTGGTTTATCTTGATGATGTTCTAATAATTTTTGTCAAGGTTGTTTACATAGAGAGTCGTGGTATAAGAATTGGTGTGGGTTTGGTACCATAACGATTACTACTAGTTATTGTTTTTATATTATTTATGTATTGTGTTTTTATGGGCCCCAGTTGCCCGAAATAAAGGATTGTATTGTGTAACTAAAAAGTGAAAAAGTTTAAACTACTTAAACTACTCTATCTCATTATGTTTACTTACTCCATTTTATATGTGGTACATGTACCCTAGAGTTTAGACATAAATCTTGACATGCATTAGCGCCAAGAATCGGGACAATGCACAGTTCATGTCAACATTTACTTTGAACTTGTCCAATGTCGTTCGTTGAGTAAAATATCGTTCGAACATCGTAACATTTCGAGCACGTCGCCGAAGTGAAAGACAAGCATTCAGTTACGATGTAGTCGAAATTGTGTGCAATGTCTTATTTATAAGCCGTATGCCCGATGGGATTCCATCGGCATAAATAACCTTCCATACAATCTTTCAACCCCTATTTAACAATTATATTTTTGTTTCGCATGTTAATTTAATTTATTATTGTTATTTTTTTTTCTTTTTCTTAATTATTTTGTAACTTTGTAATTAAGCAATCCAGCCTTCAAAACATTAACTAATTTTTGTCTTTTAATGTAACGGAACGAAGTAACTAGATCCCACGACACAGGGAATCCTAGTGTGGGATCTAGGGAACCACTGTAAATAACTATTAAGACAATAAATACTATTACTACTATTACTATACATAGGTACTTGCTATATTTTAATTTTGTTTTATTAATTATTTACTATCATATAGAATCAAGATCTTCGATTTGAACACACAGCTGTGCTGCTGGAGAGTTTGTTGCGCCACTTTTTCTTCCCAGCTAAAGCACTACTAAGTGGTAAAGGGCGAGCATTTTGGGGAACTGTCTTATGAAATTTGAAGTTCAAAAAGTGGTGATTCTCAACCTAGTTTGAATAAAAGACTTTTGATTTTGATTAGTACGCATATAATATACTCCTTTTACACGATATTCTTTCTTAGTGCTTACTTTTCCTAAAGATATAAGAAATTCTTGTAAAAATTTCATGCCCGTCTCCGCCAATAAAAAAGTGAATTTCATTATTTCTTTTAAGTACATTTCTATATATTCAATCAGAACATTCGCTTTCTACAGTCGTTTACACCGTCGCTATGATGAATTTGAATCAACCAACTATTGATCAAAAGACGACACCAACCCTCATAAAATTGTCACACCCATCAGTCCATTATAACACTTTCTACGAGTTGACAGGACAATTACACAAACCATAACCCTTCCCCCTTCTTGTAGATTTCATGGCTCAGTAACGTTCAGAAAGCCAACTATGATTGACATCTTTTGTCTTTAAAACTTCCTCAACTTTCCTCATTCGTCCTTCTGGTATTCAGTTAGTCATGTCTTGATTCAAATTCACTGCCTTTGTTGGTACTAACTCGGTCGTTTCTCGCGTCAATGGAAAGGGACAAACCGTATATAGTTTGTGTCGTGCAAGGGACCTTTCTTTGACTTATTTACACCCATCCGCGTGACAAAAGGTAAATGCCGTGTCGTGACATATTCCTGGTCCTTTTACGCGAATATTTTACATTTGTATAAATGTTGCGTCGTGAGATTTTTTTTAGACAGTATTTCGACGAGTTCTACATTCTTTGTCCATCCCCATGATAAAGAAAAGAGAGAAAATAAAGAAAACACATTTATTTAGTAGGAAAGAAGGCGGAGTTTTTGTCAAGCTTCAATAGATGAAAATTATGACAATTCAGATCAACATGGTAGGGAACTTTGTAGGCGCATTTTGATTAAGCGTAAAGAAATGGATTTTCATACAGCTTCTTTAAATAAATAAAAACATTTTATTTCAGACAACTAAAATCCATAAATTCTGAGCAACAGGTTTTCTTTAAAACACTATTATAAATAACTTGAACTAAATACGAATGAACACCCCACAACTTGACATACCGACAAATAGGTCTTCTCACAAGTTGCCTTACCATGGCTCAAGTGGTGAACGGTGGAATACAATGTAGATATTGTTGGATTAGTACGAGCTCGACCCAGCTTATTTGAACTTATTTCTCGCTTGACAAGTCCAACTCGCTGTCGTTTTCCCACAATACTCTGTGCTCGGTGATGCGTAGGCGAAAAAGGTACACGGTAACGTAGTGCAAAATGTTTTGTGTCCAAACAATACATTTGCCGTCGGCTTTGAAAAACACCCGCTGCGTTCAGGAACACCGGAATTTCCAGCACGAGTTTATTTTCCATGTTACATTTATTGGAGCGTTCTTTTTAGGTCTTTGTTTGCAAATAAATATTTCAATACCGAAACGGTTGTGAGAGAGCTTTGTGGTGGTATTATTTGTTGTGATATCGTTTTAATATTTATTAGGCTACAGATACCTATTTGTTATTTATTTTCAGGCATGAATATGGAAACCTCGGCTCGTGGCTAAATAATAACAGGCGATCGGCGCGATCAAAGGTGGTCGAGCTTGTCGTTGGTGGGTGGCGACATATCGAGGCCCCGCCGTGTATGAGAAAGCACGTTAAGTCAGATAGTCAATCCAAAATACTTGAATTTATCTGTGTCCGGTTGTACTGAAAGCCAACGACAACATAGTTGGGAAAAGTCTAGGCAGATTGATATATTGATTTTGATTTAATATGAATACTTTTAAAAACTGATGACAATGATTAGATTCGGTAAGGTCGTTCTTGCAAGCATTGAGGCAGAATCATAACGTTTAATTAAAGTATTAGTTCATCAAAGGAAAAATCGACAACACTTTGACGTATTGAAGTTCGCCACTAAACAATCGTAACTAGAACAAAAGACTACACAAAAAACCCGTAGCAAACTAAATCAAAACAGATTACCATCAAACACCAAACAAAAAACTCCTTTCTCGGTCAAATACCGGCACGTAACAAAAAAAGTCCCCCAACAGGCCACGAAGTCAATGAATCAAGTACAACACTACGCGATAGTAGTAAGTGTTCATTATTCCGAGCATGCCACAAGGCTAGGAGTTGTGACCTTGGCATTGGGGCGGCGTGACCTTGGCGCGTACCCAAGCGCCAAGAAAGATGGCGCGAGTTGAAAAGGAAAGGCGGGAAATAAAAGCGAGAGTTTCAATAAGTTGCGTGATTCGATTTTGAAATCGATGTCTTTTTTTTCGTCTAAAGAATTTATGAATGAAATGATGGCCAATTACTTGTACATGTTAAGCCAAAAGCAAAATTTCAATTTATAATCAGTTGATACATTATTAATATTAGTTTGTAGAAGGCATAAATTAAAACAATATGTACCACAATATGTATTAATATTGTATGAGGTGGTGGTGGACCTGATTTCTGCAAAACGCAAATTAATTATTTATTAATAACCGCAATTATATTGGGATGTTGATATTAACGATGACAAATTAATTTATCTAGTTAAGCTCCTGTCCCACCACCGCGCTGATGAGGGAACTATCGAACAGTTTCTCACTCTAAAAACGTACAATGGATGTATGTATGTATGTTTCGTGTCAATAAAAGAAGTTTATATATTAATAGTTAATTGCCGACTGTCCATACAGTTGCAGTCGGCGAGAACTCGCTCTATTGTGTAGTCGTGGGTGGGGCAGGTAACCTGGCCAAAAAAGAAATAGGAATGTAAATAAAAGCCCCTAAGTCATAACTCCCTTTGGATACAAAACATGACAAGATATTTATGTATATCGACCGCCCGGAGCGAAGGCAGCTCTTTAAACAAAGAAGACACACACTGCAAACATTCCTTATTTAAATTAAAAAACAATATATGTTTATCATTCCAATTTCAAATTCATTAATATTTACTCTTCGCTACAGCTCATAACTCCAAATGTATACACATAGGCGAACAGAAGTCCTGGTTTCATTTCTACTTCAATAAAGTCAAATTCTCATGAGGATATGGTCCTAAATAAATATGTGCTCTGTTTGTTCTTTATTATTTACCTTTGTGGCTGCTACATCCCTAAAGTAGGCTACCTATTCTTGGAAGGTTACGGGCGAGGGCATCTTGAAGGTTGCCACAGAAGGTTAAATATTATAGGGGCCTTTTTTTGGGTGGGAAATCATCAAATGGCGTTTCTCGCTCTGGGCGGAGTGGGTCAAACTTTTACTGACTACAACCCACCGCAAAGCAACACGCTTTAGTTACCTGTGCCAGGGCTACGGTAAATCTTTGGAACAACTCCGCGACCCTGGCAGGCATCAGTCCTAGCGGACCCCTTCAATACGTGCTGACATCTCTTTGAGGCACGCGTGGAACACTACGCGCTTCGATACAGGCCAGCCCCCCTAGCCAAGTTACCACCGTTTCGTGTCGAATTCCGTTCTCCAATCGGTAACGCCTCGGTGTCAGCAATTGTAGAAATCGATAAGTTGGTAGCCATTTTGACGCGCCTGAGTCGGCCGCTCGTTCTACATTGTCTTTAGAAAAACGATCTTTATAACAAAGGATGTCGCGTTGAACATTGTAGAAACGATAACAATTCATTCTATAATTTTGAACTATGTGAACTTGGCTACGAATTTTCTATTCGTTTGTTCTAACCACGTGACTTAACGTTGAGATGATTTCATTCCCATACATTTGATTAGTTTTCTACTAGCGTTAACGATCGCATATTATAAACTTGGCTAGGGGTGCTGGTCCTAACCGTGCAGCGAGGTACCCATTGCTCACCGCCCGCATGCCCGCGCCATTATAGGGGCCTGAGTATCATAATAATCTGGGTCCTATTATACGCCTGTGGCAATGCCAATTGAAATGATTCTTATTTACTCGACTTCCATACACGCACGTAACAATATCGCGGTGGGATTTTATCGTGCACTGCATTTTCAACTTTAGGTCTTAAACCGAGAATTGAGAATCCAAAAGAGTGCATCTCAGTGCGTCGAAAAAACACACCGTTCGATTGTCAACTCTAGACGGTAGGCATTGCGGTGAAGATCCAGTGTGCGATAAATCCCGCCACAATATCATTACAAAGATGTAAAGACGCCAGCAGTTGAAGCTACTACAATCTGTCAAATTTCTTAAATAGATTTTCAAATTTAACACTAAAGTATTAGGTTTAAAATTGATTGGGAAAATTTGACAGTTTTGGATACCTTGTTGTGTTGGCGTCTGTACGTCGACTTACAGTAAAGTGCGTATAACGAACATAACTTTATCTGTTCCCTTATACCCTTAATGGCTGAATAGATTTAGATGATATTTGTTATACAGGTAGACCATGACCTAGGTAAGTGCGTGTTTAATAAATCCCGGTAATACGATTCCATGAGATAATTACTGAACTCAATGCTGGCGAAGCCATGGACAAAAACGGTACGTAGTGTTCCACGCGCGCCTCAAAGAGATGTCAGCAGCACTGAAGGGGTCTGCTACGACCGATGCCTGCCGGGGTCGCGTGATTGTTCGAAAGAGATACCGTGACCCTGGCACATGGGCAACTGAAGGAACACGGGTGGGTTTTAGTCAGTAAAAGTCTGACACGCCCACCCACTCCGGCCAGAGCGGGAGAAGTCATTTGAGTATTTCGCATCCAAAAAAAAAAGCCATGGACAAAAGCTAGTATGAAATAGTTAATTAATTAATTTTTATGTTAATTAATTTATCGCTGCCTGAACTGCTCAATCGATTTTTACAAAAACAATGGCCGCCGATTCCTTTGTCACCTCCTAAACTAAAACCAGCCCCCCTAGCCAAGTTACAACCGTTTCGTGTCAAATTCCGTTCTCCAATCGGTAACGCCTCGGTGTCAGCATTTGTAGAAAACGATGAGTTGGTAGCCATGTTGATGCGCCTGAGTCGGCCGCTCGTTCTACAATGTCTTTAGTATTCAGTTATGTTGTTTTTTTTTTTTTTGTTTTGAAATGCGCTAATTATTCTTGTTACGAGCTGGGTTTCGGGATAAATTAATTTAAGCCAAAATTATCGAAACACACCACAGTTTAATTAAACAATCACAATATCGCAATAGTCAAACAGAGTCACTTGTTTCGCTTGTACTGTATCGCTTGATTCGTATTCGCTCGCTTCCGAAATCGAACTGCCCATCGGGCCGACAATCCGCTATTTATATCCCGAGCAGAACATTCGCGAACATTCAACACTATTCCACAGTTTACAAGTAGATTCGAAACTTCGAGAACCTTCCACAGACATCTATTTACTGTTTAATCCCGCTACTCAACAATAGATGGCGGTGGCGTCTACGTACAATTGTTCGTAGTACTTGCTACTTGATAACAGATGGCGTTAGCGTGTCGTATCTAGAAGTTTCAACACTGCCCCATCCTTAGATGGAATTAGCGTGACGTTTCTAGACTTTTCGATCTACGTAATGTTGTCCCTTTCTGAGATGGAGTTAGCACGATGTTTCTAGACTTTATGATCTACGTAACACTGCCCCCTCCTTAGACATGCTCGTCCCGAGCATCATTATTCCCGTAATATCGTGCCAATCGATCTACATGAACAATTTTAGGCGCAGTTCGCAAACCCTTTTGTATTCGGTAAGTGACGTCATTGATCTTGGTCACAATCCGGTACGGCCCGTCCCATTTTGCCTGTAGTTTAGGGGACTTCCCTTTGCTGCGCACTGGGTTATGCAACCACACTAGCGAACCTTCGTCGAAGCCAGTATTGTTCATCTTTCGATCATAACGAGTTTTCATTCTCTCGGACATCTGCTGGCCTGATTCTCTGACATGCTCATATACGTCATTCATCTTGTTGCGCAGATCATTTGCATAATCTGTTATACTGCGTGGTGAATCAGGGGGAATGCCGGTTATTAGATCAGCTGGTAACCTTAACTCCCTTCCAAAGTTCGCGAAGGCTGGCGTCACAGTTGTACTCTCGTGAACTGCACTTCGGTATGACAGAAGAAACGGTTGTATGTGCTTGTCCCAATCCTTTTGTCTGCTTGCTACAACTTTTGCCAGATATCTTTCCAACGTCTGATTAAATCTCTCCACCATTCCGTCAGATTGTGGGTGGTATGAAGTGGTTCTGGTTTTGTGAGTACCCATAACCCGACATGTTTCCTGAAACACTTGAGACTCGAAATTCCTTCCTTGATCGCTGTGGATTTCCAAGGGTACCCCAAACCGACAGAAGACTTCGTGGACTAATTTATCAGCGACTGTTGAAGCTTCTTGATTAGGGATGGCGAAGACTTCCGGCCACTTGGTGAAGTAATCCATGACAACCATGAAATATTTATTTCCACTTTCACTTTCGGGAAATGGCCCAGCGACATCTAGTGCTATTCGTTCCCAGGGGGCTCCTACGTTGTACACTTTCAATGCACCCCTGCTGCGTGTGTGTGGTCCTTTTACGGCTGCACAACTGGTACATCTGCGACACCAGTCCTCCACATCCTCTCGACAATGGATCCAGTAAAATCTTTCTCGGATCTTTAACAGAGTCCTTCTTACTCCCATATGACCTCCTGAAGAACCATTGTGGTAGAGCTGTAGAACTTCTGGTACCTTTGTTTTTGGGACTACCATTTGCAAGTGACAGCTATTCCCTCGAGCATTTTCCCATTTTCGGCACAAGACACCATCCTGGATCACCAAACTCTCCCACTGTGCCCAATAACTTTTTGTGGTGGTACTCATCGCTGCAACATCACACCATTTCGGTTTGGGAGCATTAGCTTTAATCCACTCGAAAATTGGCCTGATATCTGTGTCACTTTGCTGAGCATGCTGTAGGGTTTCCTTCCATTCGTCACTAAGATCCGTTCTTAGCATCCTGACAGGTACTGTTTCCTTAGCTTCTTGCCTGACACAATGCTTGCAGTCTTCAGGACAAGGTCTTCTTGATAAAGCGTCCGCGTTACCGTGAGACTTCCCACTACGATGTTCAATTGCGAAGTCATACTCTTGTAGCAGTTCAATCCATCTCGCCACTTGTCCTTCTGGATTCTTAAACTGCAACAACCACTTTAATGCAGCATGATCAGTTCGCAGGTGGAATTTACGTCCAAGCAAGTATTTGCTGAAATGTTGCAATGTCTTTACTACGGCAAGAAGTTCGCGTCTTGTGACACAATAATTTCTTTCTGGCTTTGATAAAGATTTGCTGAAGTAAGCTATCACAACTTCATAATCTCCTTTCCGTTGAGATAACACACCGCCAATTCCAGTATTACTTGCGTCCGTGTCAACTATAAATTCATTTTCTGTGTCAGGGTAGCCCAAAATTGGGGTATTGCACAAATGTTCCTTTAAATCTCGAAATGCGATGTCACAGTTCTCATCCCAACAGAACGGTCTCTTCTCCTCAGTAAGCTTGTGAAGAGGTTTGGCAATGTCAGCAAAATTCTTGACAAACCGTCGATAGTACGAGCACAAACCCAAAAATGCCCTGACCTGCGTCTTGTCTTTCGGGACCGGCCATTCCTTGACGGCGACGATTTTCTCAGGGTCTGTTTGTACTCCTTCCTTCGAAACCACGTGCCCCAAAAAGCTTACTTGCTGTCTGAAGAATGAGCACTTCTTTGGACTTAGCTTGAGATTGGCTCCTCGGATTTTTGATAGAACACGTTCCAAATTCTGAAGGTGGTCTTCGAATGTGCGGCCCACGATGATGATGTCATCTAAATAGACAAGGCAGGCGTCTCCAATTAGTCCCGTGAGAACTAGCTCCATTAGCCTTTCAAAAGTTGCAGGAGCATTGCACAATCCGAATGGCATGACGTTAAACTGCCATAATCCCTTTCCCGTAGAAAATGCGGTTTTCTCCTTGTCTTTAGGGTCTATCTCCACTTGCCAGTAGCCACTTTTTAGGTCTAACGTGGTAAACCACTTCATTCCTGACAGCGTGTCCAGTGTGTCGTCGATCCGGGGCAGTGGATAGCTGTCTTTTTTAGTAACGTCATTCAATCGACGATAGTCTACACAAAACCGCATGCTGCCATCTTTCTTTTTCACCAGGACCACAGGAGAACACCAAGGACTAGACGAAGGCTCTATAACTCCATCCTTTACCATCTCTTTAATCATGGTATCTACCTCCTTTTCTCTTGCCACTGGTAGTCTTCTGGGTCGCTGTCGTATTGGCAACTCATTTCCGGTATTAATTCTGTGTTGAACTAATCCAGTCTTTCCTATGTCAGCATCATTTCTGGAGAATATGTCTGCATACTGAAGTAGCATCTTCCTAGCCTTCTCTCTTTCTTCTTCCGATAAATCTTTACGACAGTGTTCTAAAAGATTTAACGTGTTAAATCTTGCAGTTTGGGTGTTATTTTGAGAAGGCTGATATTGGCATTCACGCATCCAAGTTACTTCCCCACAGGAACCCATCAACGTACCCTTCTTGACTACTTGCTCCTTTTCACTTGGGTTCAGTATGCGTACGGCTGCAACGTCAATTGCCTTTACCAAGGTCCGCGCAGTTTTCCATGGAAGGTTTTCATCCAATCCTTCAATGAGAATATATCGGTTTTTCTGCCCAGAATTATGTGGAAGACTAACTGGAACTATTGTTTCCGATCGGGGAGGAAGAACAATCTTCTTCAAGCAGTACACTTTCCCTGATGGTGCACCTTCCATGAAAACTTCTTCTGACCCACATTTTAGGACTCCTTGATTAACGTCAATCTCACAACAGTGCTGTCGCATGAAGTCCAAACCTAGGATGCAGTCGTCTACTATATCAGCCATGATGACCTTATGCCGATAGATTGTGTTACCCAGTTTTAACTCCACCTCCTTCTCACCACGGACGGTTATGTGCTGACCGGTAGCTGTTACTAAATTTACGTCGTCATGCTTACAGAAGAAGTCCCCAAGAAAACGATTCGCTAGTTGGGAACTGACAACCGTGCGAGAAGCTCCAGTATCCAATGTCAGCTTACATGGTCTTCCGTTCACTTCACCTTTTATGACTAGGGTGTTCCCATCATGGGCTTGTGAGACCGAAATTCTTGGGGCTATTTTAACACCAGCCAGCACCCGCCCCGCAGTCCTGGCGTTGACTAGTTTTCCTGCTGCTGGGCGGTGACCTCTGCCGCCTTTCTTTCCCGGGTCTGATCTTCGTTGGCAGTATTACGCTTCGGACAACTTGAACGAAGGTGGCCTTTTTCCCCACAAGTGTAGCACCTAGGGCTGTACCTCGGACGGTCACGAACAGGTGAAGCCGCAACCTCCCTGATGGGATGGGCTCGATGATCATGCCTCACTGCCTCCACCTCCAACGCATGGGCCAAGGCGTCTTTCAGCGTCTCATGATGCCCAAGTCTTACAGCAGCCCTTACTTCCAGATCCCGTATCCCATCTATGAAGGTTTGAATTAGTATACCCTCGATGAGCGCGGGCGCAGACTGGTATGCCTTTCGAACCAGCTTTTCGATTTCTAGGGCCCACTGCTGCAGGTTTTCACCACTGCGCTGCACACGATCCTTCAACTGGGCACGAAAAACGTGTTCCAGGTGCGCGTCACCGTATCTGGCTTCTAGCGCCTCAACGAGCTGCTCGTAGGTAACATTTTTGCCGAGAGCCTCTAACACAGTTAAGGCCTGGTCGCGAAGGGCCAAAGTAAGCGCGGTCATGGCCTGGCCTGTTGTCCACCCATTTGCTTCCATGACAGCTTCAAATTGAATTTTGTATGCCGACCAGGAAGATGTTCCATCGAAGGGTGGCACTTTAAACCCGCGCACAGAAGGTGCAGCAACTATCGAAGCCGCCGTCCGGTCTCCAGCTTTCAAAATTCCAACCGCTTTTCTTATATCAGCGATCTGGACTTCGGCCTCGGAGATACGATTTTCATGTACCTGAACAGTCTCCTTCATGGCTTTGATGTCTTTGCCAAATGTCGCGTGTAGATCTTTCAAGAGGAGAACCTGCTCCTCTTGCCGGCGAGCTTGTTCCTCTTTGTCCTGCTGCAGCTGTTCTTGCAGTCGGCGGGTCTGTTCTTCCTGTCGGCGGGCCTGTTCCTCTTTTTCCTGCTGCAGCTGTTCCTGTAGGCGGCGGGCCTGTTCTTCTTGTCGGCGGGCCTGTTCTTCCTGTCGGCGGGCCTGTTCCTCTTTGTCCTGCTGCAGCTGTTCTTGCAGTCGGCGGGCCTGTTCTTCCTGTCGGCGGGCCTGTTCTTCCTGTCGGCGGGCCTGTTCTTCCTGTCGGCGGGCCTGTTCTTCCTGTCGGCGGGCCTGCTCCTGCAGCATTGCCATAAGAGCAGAAAGATCCATGACTGGTGATGCTGTAGGAACACCAGACGCTTGGGAAACTGGCTCCGTCGTCGGCTGATTACCCCCAGGTGTCTGTCTAGAAGATCCTTCAAACCGCCTCTGATCCACCTCCTGCTGGCGCTGACTCCTGGTACGGATACCTTCCGTATCCTCCTTCGGTAAAACTGGCATAATTTATCCCTTACTTCTGACACCAAATGTTACGAGCTGGGTTTCGGGATAAATTAATTTAAGCCAAAATTATCGAAACACACCACAGTTTAATTAAACAATCACAATATCGCAATAGTCAAACAGAGTCACTTGTTTCGCTTGTACTGTATCGCTTGATTCGTATTCGCTCGCTTCCGAAATCGAACTGCCCGTCGGGCCGACAATCCGCTATTTATATCCCGAGCAGAACATTCGCGAACATTCAACACTATTCCACAGTTTACAAGTAGATTCGAAACTTCGAGAACCTTCCACAGACATCTATTTACTGTTTAATCCCGCTACTCAACAATAGATGGCGGTGGCGTCTACGTACAATTGTTCGTAGTACTTGCTACTTGATAACAGATGGCGTTAGCGTGTCGTATCTAGAAGTTTCAACACTGCCCCATCCTTAGATGGAATTAGCGTGACGTTTCTAGACTTTTCGATCTACGTAATGTTGTCCCTTTCTGAGATGGAGTTAGCACGATGTTTCTAGACTTTATGATCTACGTAACATTCTTATTTATAAAAATTACTAATTGCTTGAAAGAGTGTACACCTTTAAGGTAGATTTTTGAGGAACGAATTATTTATTATTAAGATCACATGTAAAATGTACCAAAAATCACACTAATAAATGAATTTGAATGACAAGTAACGGTTTAGTTTAGTTCAACTAAAATTGGCACCTCTTTTTACTCTGTATTTTTTTGTTTTTTTGGAGGGAAATAATAATAATAAAAAAACACACCTGCCTTGTCAAAGAGTGAATGACAAAGTTGAAAAAAAAAACAAGGTTAACCTATTTTGTCATTGTTTTGATTTTTTTGTTCAACTTCACTTTTTAAGAAGGCAGGCGTTTTTTTTTTTTTAATTTTATAAATTGGCAAAAAGTTAACTGGTTATAGTGCCGTTTTGAAGTTATGGTGGACTAAAGAAACTCACAAACATACATGAACCCTGCAAACAGTTTTTGGGCAGTCGTGTAAAAAGTTAGCAATAACCTAAATTGAGTCTGAATCATCATCACTATCGGTTTTTACAATAAAAAAGTTGTTTATTGTTTATCATAATCATATTTTCCTTATTACCTACTTCTGTATGATAAAACAATGCAGTTTTTTAAGCCTTCGTTGAGGTCATAATCAGGTCTCTGGGTTGGCTGCAAAATGAGGCCAGGTTAACAAGAGGTTATCGGCACGGTTCTTCTGTCACGATCGACCGTTTGTGGTTATGTTCCTAGCTTTACTATACTTAAGCAGGCTTGGGGAGTTTTTGAATTCAAACTTATTCATAGAAAATGGATTCTTTCAAACTCTTCATTACTTCAAACTGTCCTCGTTATTTAAGTTTTCGTTAATTAAAGGGTAGTTAACCTCCCACTTATGTCTAACTAGCTGCTGCTCTTGACTTGACCCGCGTGAAATTTCTTGTTTTAGCATAAAATATATCCTATTGTATCGCATCGCCCGCCCGCGATGATACTTTTTATTTGGCCTTAGCGTTTCTTCTTATTACTCAGCTCCTTAGGGTTGTAATGTGATGTTAATAGCTAAAAAGTTACCTTCTTCAAGAACTGGGCTATGAAATGCAAAAGTATTTTGACACGCTTTATATTAGCTTCACTTGTATGTTTGTATGTTTGTATATTTGTATGTTTGTATATTTGTATGTTTGTTTGTAACCGACTCCTTATAGCGCGATTTTGACCCACTTTAAACGACCAGATTTTATTCAAACTTTGCACACCTGTCAAGGACCGATGACAATGCAATAATTTCATAAATTTGTGCCATTATCCTTGCCAGGGTTACCAGGATAGCAAAAAAACTGTCACAAACTACGTTGACATACGTCTCAAAATTCGAAATACCCTAAAAAATAGAAAATAAATAATAGTTTAAAAAAACTAAAAAACACGCTTCCATTGAAAACCAAACTAAAAAGTACAAAATAATGGAAAAAAAGCGTGGGGTGCTGATATCAATAAAAAAATACCTTAAAAAGCACCACACGCTTTTTTTCCATTATTTTGTACTTTTTAGTTTGGTTTTCAATGGAAGCGTGTTTTTTAGTTTTTTTAAACTGTTATTTATTTCGATTGGTATTCCCAGAGATTACCCTTACATACAAACTTACAAAAAATCTAAATTAACCTCTTTATGATATTTGCATAGAAGTAAAGATGATAATTTTAACTTTAGTCTTAACGTATTGAAAAAAAGTATGCTTAGATGGTTTGGTCATGTTGAGAGGATGAATGAAGGACGGCTTACAGAAGGTATTTACAAGGCAGATGTGAGTGGAAACACCGGGAGGGGACGCCCTAGGAGGACATATAGTGACCTTATTGGTGATGTTCTTCAGAAAGGTCACGTGCGTAGTACTCGCAACCGGCGTGTGTGTATGACCAATTGTATGAACCTAAACGAGGCAAAAGGAGTGTGTAGAGATCGTAGCAGGTGGCGTTCCGTGGTTTCTGCTTACCCCCATGGGAAAAAGGCGTGATTGCATGTCTTTCCGTAACAGTGAAGTAGGCTACTTCTATAAGGAGTATTTAATACACACACACGTAACATCACGCCATGTTTCCTCGAAGGGATAAAAAGAAGGGGCAAAAGTGTACAGGCCTATATTACACACCTAACCTTCGGACTGAGAAACATGAGAAAGAAAAACCCAATAATACGAACAATAGTTACTACAGAAGGGTAATTGCGGTACTTTTTATCGGTAGGAATTGGTTTAATATTCATAGTTAAACAACATTCATTGCATTATTTACATTGCTGAGTCGACAATTTATTCGAACAAATGACGCAATGGTTTAGAAATAATCTTCAATCCCATTCAGATTCTGATAAATTGCGCGTTTCGCAATTAGGGTGCAGGTCTTCATCATCATTGTCTGTATTTGGGGTCGGCGCAATATATCTTTTTCTTCCACACTTTGCTATGAATCGTCATCTCAGTAGTCATACCCTTTCGATCCATATCATAATTCATATAGTCCATCCATTGTATCTTTGCTCTCCCTCTACTCTTTTAGACATCGACATCAATTACTACAGAAGTACAGATATAGAAAAGGAATGTGTTGATATTTACTAAACCCTGTTTTGTCAACAATGAGGTCGATCATGAGACAAACAAAACGTAACATTTCGTCACATGATTATCAATGTCAAACTGTAGTCTTGATAACAAATGTCAGTTGCGTCACAATACACGTTTAAATCGATCGTCGATGCTAAAATTAAACGTGTCTTTAAATAAATTGAAAGACACGAGTGCATTTAGAACGATTGGCAGCCGAGAGGATTAAATATAGTTTATATTAGTCAATACTGTACTGCAGATTACTGCTCTTTGAAAACCATCATCATTCTCCTGTCCTCTTACTTATTTACTTTCGATTGGCGCAATGTGCCTTTTTCATTAATACTTCTCTATTACTCTTCATCTTGAAAGTCACTCTTCTAGCCATAATTGTCATCTTTCATACAGTCCATCCACCCTACGATTGGTCTTCCCCTACTCTTATAGCCAACCCTTTTCCTCATTTAGTGACCACAACAGAATTCAGCTCATTTTTGCAGTCTCCGGCGCCACTTTCTTGGGTCGTGCCGCGTCGGACCAAGCTGAAAGGCCGCGGAAATTGTTGCATCTGATGAGGCCTGCGGCGGCCCGTCTCTGCCCGTCCAAACCAT
Source organism: Aporophyla nigra (assembly GCA_947507805.1). Taxonomy (NCBI): domain Eukaryota; kingdom Metazoa; phylum Arthropoda; class Insecta; order Lepidoptera; family Noctuidae; genus Aporophyla; species Aporophyla nigra. The sequence continues at coordinate 23,698,480 of OX382294.1, forward strand.
CGGGAGTAGGCAAGAGCGTATATTGGAACGTTCAGCATGGACCATGACAGAGGTCTCGACAGGCGTAGCAAAACCCCGACCGGCTCATCAGTTAAGAGGCCGTAAGACCGCGGCATAAGACTTCCTATTGTATACTAATTTCTTATTCTATCAGTCGGACGTAGTAAAGTAGTAGCGGGATTTTTTTGCGTTTTGGATCTTGACCGCACTGTTTAGCGCCGAGAGTTCAAAATCGAACAGAGTGTTTTTTCAACGCGCTGGGATGCTCTCTATTGGATTCTCAACGCTATCTTTTACTCAGAGAGTTCAAAATCCAGTGCACTATAAAATTCCGTCGCGAATTTATTACGTCCCTGGGCACATGGACTAACATAACACGTTCTATAAGAACAATCGCACAAAATGATGTAAAAAAACACAACAGAAAAATCTGTGTTGATACCCATCAATTTGTTCAGAGCCTACAAGATAGGGCTGAGACAGAGATACAGAACCCATAGCTCCATCTCCTTCTCGCCTAAAATCTGTCTGCGGCAGACGAAATTGTTCTGACTCTGATGTGCGCAATATCACGCCATTTAGAATCCAAATATCAGGAGACAGACTAAGAAATATTGAAATATTTCCCAAGAGATATTACGTTATTAAAATACCCAATATTTCAATTTGTACAGAATATTTTACATGTTATTTTAGGCAGTCTGGAGTTTTATTTTTTAATTGCGTATACCATTATTTAGCTTGATTACATAGCTGATTTAAATATACATTTTGGTTCTATAATTATACCTCTTCAATTAAGGCACACGATGTTAATGGTATTTTTTTGTGAAACAGGTCTATTACCAATTAAAGTACACATTTTGCGGTTACTAACTTTTTTTTTTTTTCTGGATGGGAAATCATCAAATGACTTCTCCCGCTCTGGGCGGAGCGGGAGGGCGTGTCAGACTTTTACTGACTAAAACCCACCAGTGTTCCTTCAGTTGCCCATGTGCCAGGGTCACGGTATCTCTTTCGAACAATCTCGCGACCCTGGCAGGCATCGGTTCCTACCTAATCTTCCTATATGCTGCTAATATTATAAATGTAAAAGTTTGTATGTCTCGATATTTAGATTTTCAGATGTTACTCAATCTCACAAAAACAACCTAACGAATTTGGGTGATATTTTGCACACAGATAGTTTATGACCTGAAATATCATATGGTATAGTTTTTTGTCCGGGAATTACGTTCCCGTGTAATAATTTTGACCTCCTCGCAGGCAAAGACGCTGGCAAAAGCTAGTAATTTATTTATTTTTCTACTATCTACGTTTTAATTATAAACATTATATCTACATAACCCAACAAAAATATTAAAGTACATCAAAGTATCCGTTTTGTGTATTAATATTTTCGTATATCCTTTAATATTTCTACGTGTATTTTCTGTGTATAAGAATACTTTCAAACTAAAAGGCAACTTAAACCATGAAAATAAACAAACACCAAGACAGTAACATAAATCATGACAGTCCCTTTACACTGAAATCCACAAATACCATTATCATAATGTTTTATACATTTCTCTAACACAACAACCGAGGGAAATCACAAAAGTTGTTTCAAGAAATTATTCTCCAGTTTACAGAATAAATAAATAGATCAAAATATATTGCCGAACCCTCGGGTTACCCGTTTGCGGGCACGTGTCTAAAGAGAAAGGTAAGAATAATAATACTTTGCTTTGGCATTAAATAAATAGGACCCAGCAACAATGCGCAACGAGAATCTAACGATTTTTAAACCGAAAATAAAACTATTCGTATATTATGAGACTGACGTCGTGGGTTCGATTCCCACCCAGGACAAATCTTTGTGTGATGAGCACAATCATTTGTTCTATGTCTGGGTGTAATTTTTCTATTATAAATGTATTTATTTAGAAATATATAAGTATGTTTATCAGTTGTCTGGTTACCATAGCACAGGCTCTGCCTAATTTGGGATCAGATAACGTTGTGTTGGTTGTCCTAAGATCTAAAAAAAATATATCCAGAGCGCCAAAAAACATTTATTATGTCTGTGTGAATGTGGACTTACTCTGGGCGTTCTAGCGAGGCTGAAAGAAGCTTCAAAATTGGTTCGAGTCCCAGGTCCTTCAAAGTGCAATTAGGCTTTTCTTTCTCAAAATTTCCTAGTAGCAGTCCGGAGCCTGGGTTTGTGCCCGGTTGATGGCAATAGGCTCTCTCTATTACATAACTTACGACATAACTGGCGTACGTGAGTATACTATAAGTACACTTCTGCACAAAACTTCGAGGCATAAGGCGTCTGCCAGGGTCACGAGATTTGTTCGAAAGAGATACCGTGGCCCTGGCACATGGGAAACTGAAGGAACGCGGGTAGGTTTTAGTCAGTAAAAGTTTGACACGCCCTTCCGCTCCATCCAGAGCGGGAGACGTAATTTGATGATTTCCCATCCAAAAAAGGCATAAGGCAAGATTATTAAATTAGGTATTAATAAGCTAACTTAGGCCCAAAGGACCAATTTTCCTTAATGAAATATACCTTATCTGTCCACCGCTCCGGTGTTTGTGGTTCCTTTTTCTACCATATTTCACATTAACACCCATTTATTATACTAATAATTAATTAACTTGGTATATAACGATCTCGTCTTATGATCGTGACATGTTAGGATAGCAAAGAGAACTATTTTCTTATCTTTGTTTTTTCGTAACAGTGAGCATATCTAATAAATTATTGAACATTTCTCGTATGACCTGAGGTGAGTACATATGGATCTAGTTACTTTGTCCACGCAAATCAAATATGTACGTAAGAATTATTATTTGCTTTCTCATTCTATTATTTGTCTTCAAGCAAAGGTCTTGATTAGTTTGATTAATTATTGTCTATAACGGGTTTTTATTATTTGTGAAACTGAATATTTGCTGCAATAAAATTGTAAACTTGCAATTCATCTCCTTGTTTTAAAACATATTGTTGGTTCTATGTTTGTAAATGAGAGAGCAGTTGTTAATAGAAGTTTTTTCTTTTACTCGACTACGCGGCACAAAGGAGGCATTTTCTTAACTTTAACAATAAAGAAAAATACATTTTCCGACTGCATGAGATTTTTTACAGTAAGTATCTACATATTAGGTTTAATAGTCAGTTTCCTAAAATATTTTTTTCTAGTGTAATTTTTTTTAAAGTTCACTTTTTACGCAGTCGGGTTTCTTGATTGTTTATATAACTTTTGTAATAATTTATTAAGTAAATAGCGCCTCACCTCTGCTTCACAATGATATTTTTGGATTAGCAAAACATCAAGGTTTATTCATAGTATTTTTAAGTATAATATTAATTTATTAAAACACATAAAACTTTTCGGTATAAATTCTCTAAATGATGGTGCATTTCGTCTTCACCAGATAACTCCATCGAAATCCTTTTCGTATTAAGAAGAACAACGTGGTTACACAGACCGACACAAAAAGTAATATAAGATAAAATATATTTATCTAGAATATTGAAGTAACCTTATTAAAAGTAAACTTAGCAAGTAATATGTCAAGGAAATGTGTGCGGAAATTGAACGTCTGCTGACGCCCCGAGCGACTGGCGGCGGCGTCGACGTTGTCATTTATCAACCGCGTCAGAACCACATCGTGTCAGTTTGAAGCTGCTAAGTGACAGGATGTTATGACAGCATGTTGCTTTAAGCAGTAATAATACAGTTCCAATATAAATATTAACACATTTTTTTTTGACAAGTTTTTTTAAAGTAACTAGTTGGTTTCGTGGCCGTAAGCACTGCTGCTGAATCTGCTGATCGTGGAGTCCTGCGTTCGTTCCAAAGGTAAGTATTTATATCTAGCTGTTTATTCCCTTACGAGCGTGACGTATGTGTGTCCATGCATAGTGGTAGCCACGAGATGTATTACTGGTGTCCTGAAATACAACCCATGGCTTAGTTTAGGCACCAGTCTCCCGCAAATAAATAAATAAATAAATATCTTAGGACAACCAACACACTGTTATGTGATCCCAAACTAGGCAGAGCCTTTACAATGGTAACCAGACAACTGATAAATATACTTATATATTTCTAAATACATACATATTATAGATAAATTACACCCAGACACAGAACAAATGATTGTGCTCATCACACAATGATTTGTCCTGGGTGGGAATCGAACCCACGACCTCAGTCTTTGCAGTCAGGGTCACTAACCACTAGACTAACAGGCCAGGCAAATGTTACTAAGTATTATTTGTGGAAGGAAATAAACATTTTTTTTAAATTACTATTATGGAATCTTTTAGAGATTACAGTTATTTAGGCGGATTGTTACATAATCAGCCTATAATGTCATGTCATGGCTTACTCGGTGAGAGTGAGTGGGCCGTGATCCACCACGCGGGCCCAGTGCGGGTTGGTAGATGTCACATGTCTTCGAATTTTTGGTTCTAGGACATGCCGGTTTTCTTTTGATTATCCTTTACCGTTTTGAGAGCAATAGTGATAAAATAATTTACAGAAATTTAAGCGCCTGTCTGAATTCGAACCTACGACCTACTTACTCGGTAAGTAGCCGCCGTTACCACTAGCCTACCACTGCTCAGGGTTGTCAACGCTAAGTAATTTATTAAATAAATAAATACGTTTTTGACGTCATCATGTTTACGCTAGCTGATGCTGAAAACCAGCGCTTGGGCTCTGTCTAGCAAAAGGTCGTAATGCTGGGCGACCATTTTGCGTCGATGTGACGCATATTTTTCCGCAACTTATCCTTTTTTGTGTTCCTTCTATGTGCCATGTTCATCGCAAGCACCGAATATCGAATCTATGTTTCTCTATCAGTTATTGCTAACTTGCTACATAGTATAAGGCTCATTCAGACTAGCGCGACGCGACGATTGCTCGAGATTCGGCGATTTATATCCGTAGAACAATTTCTATGACCATGTCGCGGCGCGATAGGTCGCCCCTGTGTGAGGTGGCGCGCGCGTTTTCATAAAAATTGTTCTACGGATACAAATCGCTGAATCGCGCGCGATCGTCGCGTCACGCTAGTCTGCACGAGCCTTGAATAAATTTATATTCTTGAAATGTCTGAACAAGAATTTATTAATCATTCAGGGCACACTTTCCTTTAAATAATTAAACACAATACCAAAGTCGTCGCCCTAATGGCTCCGTAGTGTAGTTCTCTGAATTTAAGTGGTGGGTCTCGTCAATTTCCCGCGCAGCTGCTATCAATCACTCGGGCGGCCATTACTCGTGGTCCTCAACTAGACTTTTATCACTTTTGATTGCTTTTGAGTAACCTTTTAAAGCGCTTACTTATTTACGGACAAATTATCGGCAGTTTTTTGTAATGAAACAATAACCATTTTACATGAATCATGCATCTTTCGGACAGGCTTTTTCAATCATACATCTACATCGTACATTTTATTCCACATCCTTCGTTATCGTTTACGCGGCATAATCGAGATCAACAACAGGGTCATTAAGCAAAAAAAAAAAAAAAATACAGGAAGTTTTTATCTCCCGAAATGGTAAGGTAATGTGGTTAGTACACCTAAATTTTAACGAGTTTGCATGTGTATATTATTAAATTAAGTTTAAAATATGGGCTGTCCCATATGTATATGGAAAAATAATTGACACAATAAATATTGAATCAGTTCAATAAGTTAATAAATATAATATCTTCAAGGAATTAGTGTAAGTAAGCCCAAAAAAACTTTTTTTTTTTGTATATCATCTCAATCAATCAATAATGTATAAAAAACAACACAGCACTAGAAATAATTTCTCGTATACAACCGTCCTCCTGTACCGTGTGGTACCAGACGTAAAGAATAACACCACCCCATTTCTTCATGTGGGTGTCGTAAAAAGCGACTAAGGGACTTACTAGAGAATGGGCAGCAGCCTTCTCTATGCATTTTACCACCATACTGCGATCGCCAACCCGCCCGCCAACCGTGGCGATTATGGCAAAGCCCCCCAAATTGGGGGAGGCCTAAGTCCAGCAGTGGACGTCTTACGGCTGAAGTGATGAACCGTCCTCACAAAAGCGACACAATAAAATACCGATCAAACTAACCACCAATAGACAGATAATCCCCTTTGAATAACCAACAATACAAAGACTATTTTCCTGTCCTATTGCTGGCGACATAAGCGGCTTAATAGCTGCACTTAGGTTCAAAGAAGCGACGGATAGGAAAGGCGGTGAATCCGTGGATAAAGTCGTTTCTTCACGCGGATTTCAATTTCGAACGCGGAAAAGCAGTCACTTGAGAATTGACAGTTCAATTCGAAATGTGAAGGATTAGTAAATGGATTTTCTCTGGACGTAAATGGATTTTATTGATGTCTGTCTTCTTTCTTTCGGTCTATTCGAGAATGGTTAAAACCTTGAGCAATAAAACGGATGATTGTGAACGTTTAATTTTGACCTATTATTTTACGGTTATAATGTAGTCTATGCGAATCTATGCAGACAAACATAGATATTACATTTATATCACATATTTATGTAGGTTTTATTTATTTGTTTATTTATTGTCTGTTTGTTATGTAAAAAACACGCTTTCATTGAAAACCAAACTAAAAAGTACAAAATAATGGAAAAAAAGCGAGGGGTGCTTTTTAAGGTATTTTTTTATTGATATCAGGCACCCCACGCTTTTTTTCCATTATTTTGTACTTTTTAGTTTGGTTTTTAAGGGTGTTTCGAATTTTGAGATGTATGCCAGCGTAGTTGGTGACGTATGTCAGCGAAGTTTGTGACGTATGTCAGCGTAGTTTGTGTTGTATTTCAGCGTAGTTTGTGACGTATGTCAGCGTAGTTTGCGAAGACAGTTTTTTTGCTGTCCTGGTAACCCTGGCAAGGATAATGGCACAAATTTATGAAATTATTGCATTGTCATCGGTCCTTGACAGGTGTGCAAAGTTTGAATGAAATCTGGTCGTTTAAAGTGGGTCAAAATCGCGCTATAAGGAGTCGGTTACAAACAAACATACAAGTGAAGCTAATATAAAGCGTGTAATAATAAAATAGCAAAAATTTTAATTTATGCATAAATGAAAGTTTCGTATACAGTGGAACCCCGGTAATCCGACAAACGTTTTGCAGGGCAGTGTCGAACTGTCGAATTTGTCGGATTATAGAGTACTGTCTAAGAAGTCCCCATATAGTCCGGATTTTTTTACAAAACAGTAACTTGTAATCCGACAAACTACAGATCCATTTACCGTTTCATTATTGCATTATCTAAATTAGTAAAGACTGGCAAAAAAATATTCAATAATAGACATGTCGGATTACTGGGGGTGCCGGATAAGACAGGGGCCAATTTACCGGGGGTCTACTGTTTACTTTCACATGCATTTAGTGAAAATTTACTATTCTGACATTAAAAACGGACACTCAAATTTCATTTAATATAGGCGGCGTTTTAAGCAAGTTTACCTTAACCTGATCGATCGACCGGATAGTGACGCTATTATTTTATATTTTGGATTCAGAACCAAAGGACCAAAAAAAAAAAAACAATCCACAAACAAAAATACTACCGTTTCAAACATACTCACAATTCAGTGATCGTACCTCTAGCTTCAAAATAAAGTAATTTAGAGTCCGTGACCTCGCGCTGGCTTTGTAAACCGGTTACGGAAACAGATAATACTAAAACTATTACGTGCTTACGTGTAGGTACGTGGGCAGAAATGAAGGAAGAGCTTTGGAAACTTTTACTGTCGATTTTGGAGGAGAAGCCTGTTGAATACGGGAGTGTAAAGTAGACATTTTCCTGGAGGTTTTTGTGCTATGAATAATGTAAGTGCCCGTAAAACCTGCTCAGAGGCTGCTATACAATTTTTTCGTGATATGTGTCTGAAATATTTTGTTTAGTGTTTTATCTGAACGTACAGTTTCAATGTTTGTTGAAAATCGATTCTGGGGCCAAAAATGACTTTGTGGGATCATCTAGTTTAGGCACCAGTCTTCCACAAATTAATTATAAAACTGTACCTGTAGACTGATTTAACTTTAAGGTGTAATTTGTGGCTAGATAATAAACGTTATTCTATTTTATTCTATCTATAGTGGTTTTGGATATATTTCATGATTGCATAACATATTAAAACTACATACGCTATTAAATATTAATTTACATATCCAAGTACGTAATTAATAAATCACAAACTCATTCAACATACAAAAGGCAACGATACTTTATAAGGCATTTCCCTTGAGCAAAGTCTCGTAGACCACCTACGATTCTCGTAGCACACCGCTTACTGCTACGTCGCTCGTAGCAAATTGCGCCGGATATCGTAGCATCGAGCCGGTACAATCGCTACGAGGGATCTACGCGATTTCCAACGAGTTTGTTATACCTTTATTGCCGGTAATGTTGGTAGTGAAATTAGTTTTAGATCTCATTTGAGATTTGACTTTTATTTATTTGATCAATTCGTGCATTTTCTCATTTTAGCGAGTCCTATAACATTTTGATTGTTTAAAATAATAAAGTATTTTAATAAAAAGTTCCAAACTAAATAAAAAGAAAAAAAAAACAAAAACGAATTCCTGCGTTTTTAAAACGTTCACATCTTAGTCTCAATCTACCAGAAATCACGTCTAATTTCTCAACATTTTCGGTGCGGATCATTTAGGCCCATATTCGACTATTTAAAAATATTGAATGGGATATTTGAAAGGTCATATTTACCATAATTTAACTTAAATTGAAATTTCCACTGGCAAAGCCTTTTGTCGGATCATAGGACCAAATCTCGAACCGGCACCAAAATAACAATTGGAAACAAAATCACATCGTGTTCGCCGATATTGAAACATAACACAATCGTATTATTCCCCCGTGTTCCACGGCATTGTGGGCTGAACGAATTGTTTGTGTTGGCCCGCAAACCACAGACAGAATCCACTTTTGACACAAATTGCCAATTCTTACGTCGTGGGTACTTGGGATACAATTTGTAGGTCGCAGGTTCGACCCAGGCAGGCGCTTTACTCTGTGTAAATAATTTAATCACCACTGCTTTCAAAACGGTGATGGAAAACATTGTGAGGAAACCGGTGTGTCCTAGGACCAAAAATTCGAAGACATGTGACGTCTACCAACTCGGGCTAGGCCCGCGTGGTGGATTACGGCCCACTCTCTCTCAAAAAGATGAAGCCTGTATCCCAGCAGTGGGAACTTATAGGCTGATTATATAAACTACAATCGTGCGTCAGAACTGTTACTCACACTTGTTTTTGTTACAAGAAGTTATTCGTATTTTTTTTTAGATGAACTCTGTTGAATTAAAAAACTTTTTACCAAAAAATTTAACCGCCGAAAAAACTGAAAAGCAAAAAATAATAAACCTTAAAATTATGAGTCAGCGCTTTGAGTGATCTTTGTTCATTGATTTTCCAGCGCCGACTCATAATTTTAAGGTTTATTATTTTTTCTTTTCAGTTTTTTCGGCGGTTAAATTTTTTGGTAAAAAGTCTTTATTTTATAATTTTTTGTGGCTTTAATGTACTTATAATACTTGTCAAGATATACCCTATCCAATGAATAAAGAATTATCAAAATCGGACTACTCTGTATAAAGTTATGCGTGGTTAAACATTACAATCAGTGAGTAAACAATCAATCATCCCCTGTTTTCTGACCCTTAGGGTTTGATTTTGTTTTCCAAATTTATATGGGACCACCCTCGAAGTATACCCTTTCCAATAAAAAAAAGAATGATCACAATCGGACTACTATGTAAAAAGTTATGCGTGGTCATACATAAAAAAAAAAAAAAAAATATACGCGTCGAATTGATAACCTCCTCCGTTTTTTTTTCGTCGGTTAAAAAGTAAAGATTGGGTCAACCAGATCACACATCGTAAAAATCCAATGCACTATCAATCGTATCAAAATTAACACCATCAATAACTGAAAGACACGAGGTCATTGACAACCATAGTGTGATCACCCATCGCCACTCACGACCATCATAAATATATTTTATAGCCAATAAATCTCGCTATAAAACTATGACAATAATATTAAAGTCCCTCTTTATCTGAGATTTAATGAAGATGGCGATAAACATGATTTTATGGGGATTAGCTATGCCCCCTGGTTTCACCCGCCGTTCAATTATTTTCCTTTTGTGCGGCTCCTAAGAGTTGTAGCGTGTTGTTAAATATCCTATCACCTGCGTCAAGAATTGGGTAATCCATATGCGACCATCGGGGCATCCCGCGATATTGACAGACTAGTTAGTGGCTGCAACCCAAAAGCAACTTTATTGTAAGAAGACCAGAGATCACTTTGATTATGCCAATGAGGCAAAATCAGAGAGGCAATTCCCGTAATTTTAAGTCACGTAAGTAAGAACGTTCACAGTGTGATCTGTCTCAATCCGTCAAAATACTTCGAGTTTCCATCTATTATTGACAAGTTTTTGACATTTGATTGTCGCCGCGATGACACTGCGACTAGATTTTGAACGTTTTAACTATGAGAACTGGCTTTCCAACGTAAAATAAGTGTGTACGGACTGTAATTCCAGATATTAACGCATAAAAACATACAAACAAACTCTTCCGTGTTACTGTATTAGTATAGAATTTAACGAACCTGGCGATAAGCGCTATGATTTTATGGGGAACACGTCACCACGATTGATTGGAAACGCTTTCACTCGAGCTGTGACCTCTCGTCAAATTTATCGCGTTATTATTTTATCGACGAAGTGGGGTTAAATGCTTCATTCGTCTGGAGTTCAGACGTGATTGATATTAGGTTTTGAAGGCAAATCAAAAAGTTTTGGGAATATCTTTTCGGTTTAATGTTTATTATGGCGTGAAGTTAGCTTTAACTATTCTGACTGAGAGGAAAAAAAAATAATAGATTAACAATTAAATAAAAATAACATAGGTTTGTTTCACGAAATTTTGTCTATGCCACTGTCTGATGCCGGCAAAAACATGTTTAGATTTGCAAGTCTTCGTTTTAACTCTACCTTACGAGTTGGTCTTAGAGGTTAATTAGCATTTTTTGTATTATATCTGTAATAAGGTACGATGGGACTGCCGTGTAGTTTTATATAAAAGTCCCAAATTAAATAAAAAGAAAAAGAAAGAAAACTATTTCCTGCATTTTTAGGACATTCACATCCTAATCTTAGTTAGTCTCAATCTAACAGAAAATACGTCTAATTTCTCAACATTTTCGACATTGATTTTCGCTGACATAAAAGAAAGAAAAGAAAATTATTAAGTTGCACAGTATTAAAATAAACATATAATAATCTAAGTAGCCGAAAGCTCGTAGATGACATGGTGTCTAGATTTTAAACATATTAAAATTCGAGATATGCTCTGCTGCTTCATTCATCTTAAGTTCAGTATAAAGGACATTGAAACTACGAATTAGACTAGCATTCTGGTTTTCAGAAATGTATTAATATCTAGCTTTTGCCTGTGGCTTCACCCGCGTATTATACACAAAACCTTCCTTTTGAATCACTCTGTTTATTGATGAAAGCTGCATCAAAATCCGTTCCGTGGTTTAAAAGTTCTAAGCGTACAGACACGGGAAGCAACTTTATCCTATACTTTGTAAAGATATATAATACAAGTCTTAAAGCGTATTGCCACAAATCGGGCACAGTACTATCATTAAATGATCCTATGGGAAACTCAATCGTAAGCCGGGATAAAAACAGAACCCAAGGCCCTAGCCTGCCTGCCAGGGTCGCGAGATTGTTCTAAAGAGATACCGTGACTCTGGCACATGGGCAACTGAAGGAACACGGGTGGGTTTTAGTGAGTAAAAATCTGACACGCCCTTCCGCTCCACCCAGAGCGGGAGAAGTCATTTGATGATTTCTCACTCAGAAAAACAAAAGACTAGCCTATTGTGCATGCATTCTCTAGATTTATTTACTACCAATGTACTTAGACCATCGTCTTTTATTGTACAGAAGCATTCCCACAACAAAGAACACAAGCTAAATACAAATAGAATCAAATAACCCTCAAACCATAGCAACATGACTAAGCGAGTCATTGTTACCCTACAAAGCTAATACATATAATGCATAAAGCTTAGCCGTCATATCGGTTAGTGTTGGCCAAAATATATGTGGCAAATGTAGTGGAGATACGAGTCAAAGCGGTTGTCATTGTGTTGGCGGCCAATGTATTAGTTATTGGGGGCCAATGCATTGGTTATTGGTGGGAATCACACACATATTTGCCGGACGGTTGGGCGCCAATCAATTTCGTAGTTGCTTTTACAAATGGGAATTATTCGTCCGTGAAAGTTACATTTGTGAGCTATCGTATAGGATTGTTGTATGAAGATAAGAAGTAAAAGTTGATGTGCTGTTTATTGTCTCATTGTCATTGAAATAATTAGAATTGTGTATTTAGTTGAACATGAATCACAGCCACCGAAGAAAAAACTTGAAAGTAGTTGTTATTAACCCTATATATATTAACTAACCTATTGTATATTAACTGCTGAAGTAGAAAACAAAATAGGCTAAATCTTTTTGAATACCAACCGAAACTATTTTAGTTTAGTCGACCACTAATCTTCCAGTTAGTGATTCCGTATTCTAGCAAGGATTGCAACAATTAGCCAGTGAAAAGCAAGCAGTCTACTAGTGCCTAATTGTTTGCTCGCATTTCATCAAGCTACATACAAGCAGATTAATTATACTAATCCAACGTATTTCAGTAAACTGAATCATTATTGCCGAAATGTACGTGTACTTGTACTGTTACATGCGTCTCCCTCGGGGAATACGACCGGGAAGATGTTATATTATTAATTCACCAATGTCTTACCCAATCCTCAGACCACAACTAAACCCGACTCGACCTGCCCTACTTTGTATCAAAACTAATTTACATTGCGAACACCTGAGTTTTGTACTCAGTGAATTAGAATGGTGTGGTCTAATTTAAGGGTATGGTGCAGACCACCAAATCAAATAACTTCCTCCTTCCTCCACGTTATTACGAAAAAATTATTAACCGATCCACATAAAACTACAAAAAGCTCCAAGGGTCTGGGAACCGTGGACTGTGACATTTTTACCGCACTAAAACCAACCTGGTGGTCACCATCTGCTCATGCAAGTCAAAACCTTGCAAAAGACCGATTCGACTCCCTGTGCAACGCCTAGTAGGGCATGTCTCTGGTGAGATTATAAAAGGGTCGCCCTGAAACGTAACAGTGCAAGTGTACGCTGTCTTCCCTGAAGTCACCCAGTGGGTGGACAGGGTCCACGAAGTCCAAAACTTCAATACATACTCAAACGAAATGTATGGGGGACCGCTGATTATTTTTTTCGCTATTACGCTGGTGGTCACACGGAGAAAGTTGTTCAGAATGATGTTCTGTACCACACCCTAAAATTTGATCACACATTTTTGGGTCATGGTGTTTAAGCCCAGTTGAACTCGGGTGATCACAGCAATCACCGTCAAGTAGAACTTTCATTAACAAGGATCAAAACCGTAGCTCAATCTTTTGCAGCTAAATGAGTTTCAGAAACAAAGTGGACCTCTCTTTGAGTAGAATATTTTTTAGAAAAAATGTAATTATACGAGTTCCTATCTACTATCTAGAACACAATATTTTCTTCAAAAGTTATCTAGTTAGCGGTACACTGATATACAGCAAAATCCCTAGCCATTCTAAAAATAAATTCCAGGCAAAGAGATCCCGATCCAATCTAGAATCCAAAAAGTGCAATCAAAAACAAATGCGGCAACAAGGAACTCTTGTATCACACCGTATACATGCCAGTTAAATAAAAAGCAATTAAAAACAGACAGTCATGGGTGCTGTCGACAGGGGTGAAAACTTAAAATTATGAAATCTGAAAATCTTTCAGTACTTATCTATACTAATAATATTATATAGCTGAATGTTTGTTTTTATGTTTGTTTGGTTGAACGCGGTAATCTCAGGAACGACTGGAGCGAATTGAAAAATTATTTTTGTGTTGGGTAGCCTATTTAGAGAGAAAGGCTATAGGCTATATAACATCACGCTACGACCAAAAGGAGCGGAGCAGTAACGAAAAATAGACGAAAACTGGCCGGCAATTCGATGCGACGGGAAGGGTCAGGGAAGCAAAAATTTGACGCGGAAAAGTCGCGGGCAGAAGCTAGTCACAAATAAAATTTCACAATTTTAAAATTCCTAATTAATTAGATTTGCCTTTTGTGTGTGTTAATATTAGTTTACTGTTTTCCTATACTAAAATATTAGCTTCTAACACACCTTCTGCATATTCTGAAATTTGGCACAGTTAAAGTTTCACGTATTAATATATAAGATTTATAGCCAAGGGCAATACGTACGTTAGCAGCGTAACATTAGTACGTCGGTGGCGCGAACCCATTAGATTTTGCCCTACCAAAAATGGCACAACGCACCTAAAGAAATTGTTTACGTAAAACGAAAGAAAGAATAACTTTATAGAATAAAGTCACAGCCAACACTATTGTTACACGGTACACAGCCTGGAGCAAATTTCCCGGTGCGAACAGCTGTATCGACCAGCGTTAACCAGGTCACCTGGGCAGCTGCAGCCATCGAGTAATATTCTGAAACCTAATTGGGCACAACTGTTTATTCAATTAGGTAACGACTCGTAAATATATTTCGATAATAGAATGTTCAATTGAGGTGAGATTTTGGAACTAAAATTGTAGAAGTCTTTGATTGAGAACGGTTTTAAATATTGGCAGATAGCACTTGAGAATAATTAAAGATAAATTGATGAAGTAATTTAATTTAATTCAACTAATCAGTGCTATAGTGGGGCTGTTACTGCGGTTGCTGAGACCCGGTGCAAATACTGACCTTATGTGTAACGACAGTTTTGAACCATGTGGGTTCGAAACGCTCGGGTCATGGGGCCCAAGTGCACGTATACCTGTCCTGTCCGAGTGGTCGACACTTTTCGTGATCAGAGGGCAGGGTTAGTCTTTGGCCAAAGCATTAGCATTGCCATTTAACGTGGCAATTCATGCAGTCCTCTGGACACATTTCCGGATGACAGCGATGAGGAAGAGTGTTCTTCGAAGTCTGAGTGTCCTTTTTTAGTATTTATTTGTATAATTTGTTAGTTTCTCATTTAATTACTATCTAGTGTAAATAGTTAGTCGTGTTAAATAAAATTAAAACTAATCTATGTCAGATTCAATTTGTAAGTTCAATTCTACTTCATAATAGGTTTGTGTTTTACTCAACGGAAATATATAAAGTTTATTAATAAAATAATACTCCTAAACTGGTTATTGTTATTATGTTTGGCAGACCGATCCACCATTTCATTTTGATTTTTTTCACGCATGGGTACGTGGGCTTAGTATTTGAAAGACATGAACAAAAGTCATCCGATAAATTCGTAATCAAAACGGCCACGCTGGGTCCATCTATGATAGTCGAGTAATTTTTAATGTCTATAGAGCTCAACTTAACATAATACGGACTAGGCTCAGCCCACACAACAAAAATCTGCAACATACCCAAGACCTACCAATTTGAAAAAAAAGTTGCTTTTCACGACAAAATAATACACCAATCCTTTTCCGTTTTAGTATAAAAATTATCAAAGGGTTCAAACATTTACCCATTCTCTTTATCAGCAAAAACAATAGCCTGCGTAAACGAGCCACCAAAACGGCGGACTGAAAAGACGACGGTCCAGTATGTACTTCAACCCCTCGACCACTGTTCGTCGTATCGTATCGTAACGTGTCGCGCAATCCCGGCCGATTCCGTACGACCTTGTCCGAATTCCGTGTTAATTTGTACGTCGTACTGACCAGATGTCTACCGATGAAACTTGAGTCATTAGGCCGCTATTATCCGATATATCGGTCAATTAAGGCCGACGCTGACAAGGGAATAATCTCGACTGATTATGTAATATTGCCTTCGGGAATAGGGAAGCTTGAATCGTTTACCTTGTTTTGATGTATAACGCTACGTCCTACGTAGGCGGATCAAAGCGAACGCGATTATGAAGCGGTGACACGCGAATTCAACGCGATGCGGTGCGACGCGGCGGCAATGTCCTACGTGCACGCGAATCGTCTCGCACAGCCGCCACTGACGCCGCCGTTCAGTGGGCACTGTGCATTTGTCATGAACGGACGGAAACAAATATTATTGGACAATTCATTTCTTAAATATCAAATACTCAAGAAGTATGTACGGCGAAGATGTGGGACTAATATTGTATACCTAGAAAGTCCCAGTTAATTTGGCCCAATCCTCCCATTCGCGGTATGATAATAACCGGTTGTGATATTTTTTATTCCTTTTATCCTATATATATAATATAGGACGTTCTTGGATAGCATTCATTAAAATTTCTATAAATCCGAAATTAAAAACAAACAAATAAAAAACACGACGGCACCGCATCCAGTTCGCGCGAAAATATCAAGCCAACTGATCGCGTTCGCTTCGTTTCGCGCCGCTCCGCACCGCACGCATGTGCGTAGGACACTTCAATAGGTTTCGACTGTTTGTTGTTTTCGCGCCGCGCCGCGCCGCTTCGCGTTCGCGTCTAGATCGCTCACGCAGGACGTCGCGTAACATAAATCACATAGTATTCTAAGCGATAAAAACGATTAATGATGATATCAAAAAATCTTGAATAATTAAGTAGGAACATTTTACATTTCAGTGAGCATCAAGCCTCGATGAAAAAGGTCGCAAAGGTTTTATTCTTTTTCGTGTCGATAGCACGACAATTTGTTTTTTGTTGGCCCAAAATTTTGGC
Organism: Aporophyla nigra; assembly: GCA_947507805.1. Lineage (NCBI taxonomy): Eukaryota > Metazoa > Arthropoda > Insecta > Lepidoptera > Noctuidae > Aporophyla > Aporophyla nigra. Next base: position 23,715,327 of record OX382294.1, read on the forward strand.
GTAGAGGTCAACTTGGCTGCATTTTTTGGAGGACGAATAAAAGCGGTAGGGGGCGAGTAGGGTTTATTTTGTTATCAATTAGTTTTTGTTATTAATTTTAAATGTTTTCTTGTAAAAGTAATTAATTAGAATTTATAATCAAAATATTTATGCGCCGTTCACGGCAAGACATAATTTTGACATCTGTAACTTTTGATTAACTACCTGTGCTCTACAGATTAACATTTTTGGATTTCATATTAGGTGTCACATAAACAGTTCGCTTTGTACGAAATCTCAACCGCCGCAAGATAAAACAATAAGGCGGCTATCTATCTATAAATGTTTAAAAAAACAAACAAGACACAAATATACTACATCTCCATCATCAAACGTGCTTATTTTTCTCGGGCACTACTCGCGAATCTGAACGTAAACGCGCGGTTATATCTCAAAACAAACAATTCTAATAATACTGTGAACGAAGGTCTATGCCCTGTCGGAAATAGCCACGGTGTGCCAGTGTGTACGGGCTGGAGGGCCACGGCTTCCAATTGTAAACATGACTGACAACTGTTGAATTAAGGATTAGGTCCGCACTGGTTTATTCATGAGGTGAATAAAATAGATGTCGAGTGACTGAATTTCTCGGCAACGCATTGAAGCTCTATCTTCAGCAATGGTGCAAATATTAGTAAGCGCTTCAAAAACGCTACCTATTTTTTTTGTTGGTTTACCTTCAATTCGGAAAACGTAAAATTTTTAAACCGAGTTCCGGCAAACTGATATATTATTATAGCGAGTGAAGCAGCTGATGAGGGAGAAGCCACTAGTATTAATTGTATATCAGAACTCAACAAAACATTTCCAGAAACTGTATACCTAGATCTAACTTGTCTAGGCTACCTGCCTAACTAAGCAATACGGATTACGTGACTTTGTCTCCAGATAATGAACCACCTGGGAATCCACCCTAATCCGCTCTTCGTTCGTCTACACACGCCCTTTACTGGTTACTGACATAATTAAATCGGTGTTTTGCCTTAAAATAGTCACTAAACGCCCTAAGGATACATAGGACTAAGTCAGCATTACCTGTTGCCCCAATTAAGTTTCTGAAACGTGTTATGGCAAATTTCACCAATGATTATTTCATTGGTGAAATTCGCCATTGTATACAAAATCAAAATATTTTTATTTCATATAAACCTACATGAGCACTTATGAAACGTCAGAAGCTAGGTGCACGGTCCCAATTTATTGATTCCTATGGAGAAGAGCCGACAAGAAACTCCCAGGTTATTCTTTTAAAAATCCCTAATTGGCTTTTACAATGGTTTCAAATTACAGTTTTAATACGTATGGGAGGACAGATTAGACTTGTCAACAACTATCAGGTACTTAATATAATAAAAAATTGTCTACAGTCTACTTCTGTGCCACACTGGACTCAGAATGAGTGTTTACAAAATCCATCATAACTTATATCTTTCGACTCATTTTAAGCGGATTTTTCCGCTCATCTAGCCCTACTATTATTGTTGGTCTGTTTCTATAAAAAGTCGATGAACCTGTAACTCTATATTGCTTTTAACGACTAATGTGTTTCGTCTACAAATGCTGGAGATCGTTTCCGTGCCGAATTGAAAATAAGAAAAATGTTAAAGTGTATTTAGTTCGTGTTTTCTTGAAAGGAAATTACTTTGGAGCACCTTTGCAAAACCAAGAGTAATATTGCAAAGTTGACAAATTCTTAATGTCTAACAAAAATAGCAGAATATTTAAGTTAGCATACAGTATTATTTAAAGATCGAATATTTCGATGTTACTAACAATTTAAATACCCACCTAGCCTTTGCAACTTCAAAAGATCTGTGTCCAGTAGTGGGCTTAATTTATTACCGGGCATCTCATGGCGACATTACGATTCGTAGAGAATATTAATTTCCTAAGTTTAGACCGGTATAACAACTTGAAATATCCTAAACGTCCGCAAGGGCTTTGCAGCTTGTTACATTTACTCCAAGGTCTATAGAGGATCAATTTGTACTAACCAGCCACCCACTTCACACTTACCCACACACAAAAGGTATAAATACTTTACTTATTTATTAACTTACACTAAAGTATAAGTAAAGAAGTAGTAGTACAACAAAAAATAAAAAATAAAAAAAATCTAAAACCGGACTACACAAAAGATAATTTAATGCACTAAAAAGATCAAAACAAGATTGAGACTATAAAAATACAAAAAATCTATAAACAAAGTAAACTCTACTTCAGTTTAACAAACTATATTATGAGCTGAAAGCCTAAGTTAAATTAGTTTTATTTAGGCATTAAGTTTAGTAGCAGGAGGGATCCAATAGCAAATTATAAACCAAAACAAAATTAATGGGTTCCATTTGCTACTACGATCTCTCTAAGCAACCTTGGAATGGACAGTGATTGTTTGGACTTAAAATTTCGCAAATAATAAATAAATGGTCCAAATAATAAGTACACAACGATTACTTTCTACAATAACTTGAAGAAGTACCGTCAACTTGACAGCTAATAACGTGGCCAAGATCCCACCGTGAAGGGAGGAGATCCGGCACGTCCCGATCTCTCCAACAGGCTTACCGACCGATCAGAAACCAATTTATTTCTCCCATTAACGTCTAGATAGGTACCACTGATACAGAAATCGGAAATTTCATACTTGAAACGCGTTATGAAGAGCCTCTCAATGTGTTACTTGAAGCGAAATGGAGAGTACTTCTGTTGAATTTATTGCTGGGTTTTTCCGATGGTTATGAAGGACTATGTTTCATATTGAATTGAATTAAATTTCACTACGTATCTCTATTTTGAGCAGTGATGGTCCAGTGGTATTAGCCGCGACTTACGAGTTGTAAGTCGTCGGTTCGAACCCAGGCAGGCGCTTTACTCTGTGTTAATAATTTAATCACTACTGCTTCGCAACTGTGAAGGAAAACATCGTGAGTAAACCAACCAACCAAGTATTTAGAACCAAAAATTCGAAGATATGTGATATTTATCAATCCGCACTGGGCCCGCGTGGTAGACTACGGCCCACTCCCTCTCACGGAGAGGTCTGTGTGCTAGCAGTAGGAATAATATGGGCTGATTATGATAATCTTTTCTTTTTTTCCCATCAGGAATTTTTCAGCTGCAGCCCGCAGCTGCAGTCTGCATTTGTGCCTCAGTTAAAATAAATAAAATAAAAACTTTAAATTCCAGCTTTGAATTACACTCAACTCTTATGACATGGAGTTTAAAACCAACTAGAGAAATGTGGGTGTACTTTACGCATCTCCCCCTAACCATTCAAGGAAACAAGGTTATATTGTCATGTGTCTCACTGGTCTCCAATTGATAATTATTATTGTTATATGATACAATTATAATCAATTGAACAATTGAATTGATACATATATGATAGTTTACACGTTTTTGAATCTAGTTCATTTACAAAATCAATTTATTTTAACTTAAGTAGAATAACCACAGCTCGCCATTTCCCTGAAAATATGTTTGGACTCGAAGTGTCACGACCAAGTGTGAGACGGCGTGGGCGCACTGTTTGGCAACACGTGTCAGTTTGTGTCTCGAATTTATCTGGAAGTTTTTAGTATTCCCGTAACTTTTTTTTTGTATTTATTTGCTTCAATACGGTAAATGGGATAGTGTGATGGTTTAGTTTATTAGATTTCTATTTTAGTTTGCTATGAGCTTATTAATATGCAACGAACCTATAACCTTACGACACATAATTGTAGGTGCACAGACCACTTATTATCCAAGTATACCGAATAATATTAATATGTTAAATAAACATCCCAAGAACAAGCTCTCAATCATAAACTAGGCAGTCTAGTTAACTAGAAACTGGAGTTCAGTGGTTACGGGAATTAATTACTGTGTGGAGAGTGCCCTCTTGTGGAGCACGTGTCCGTTACATGTGCTAACTAAGGGCCCTGATGCATTGGACACAGGTTTTAAGCTGGTTATGTAATGTATGGGATGTTATGAGTTACGATGTAACAGATCTTTTAGTTATTGACAACCGATTTTTCTTGTTCAAACAATAAAAGTCTAAGGTAGAAGAGTCTTAAAAAAAAAACGTGTGGGTTTGGGGGGGGGGGCTAGTGACGAAGTTCCTTACGCTTTTTCTTCAACTTTGAATGTAATGTCGTATACTCTATCTTTAAATTACTCATACTTTGTTTTGATTATTGGCTTTTATGATTACCTCATTATTGGCTTTAGCACCCTCGAAAACCTGGAAATCGACACCCATGATGAAAACTTTGAAAAACCTTGATACCGTCATCTTAGATTTTCATTTTGACCTCAATTTCGTATTCAGTACCCTCGCTTACCATGATAAATATATCACTTTCTCCGTCTTTTTCTACTACTTATTTCTACAACTTTACGTCTACCACAAGTTGCGTTAAAGAACTTTGTTAAAAATATTATACACCTATTCATTATTATTTATATTGACTAGTGCATTTACAGACGAACGTCACAACCTAAAACACACAATATTGAAAACAATACGGGGATTCCGCCACCTCCCATCAAAACCCACAAATGGTTTTTTCCAAGCCAATCAGCATCAAACACCACTCTCAGAATTGCCACCGACATACGCACATAAAATAAAAAACAACATTATTTAAGCCGTTCACTTTGAATACGTGCTGATGATACAGACCGAAATTGCCAAGCCAAGTCTAACCACAGAGTACTTTATCAAACGAGGAACATTGACATCGCCTGCGCAATATTGAAGCCTCTAATCAATTCACTTCGGGTCACGACGAGGCTATCAATTGACGTCCCTGCTTCCATTTAGAGTCTTTGTTAGACTGCAAAAGTGAGGCGAATTTGTTAGACTGTGTATTTCATTTTAATTAAGACTCGTTTGTTGTCGATTGATGTAATAGTGAGTAAAGAAGCAATATACAGTGTAGGTCTCTTAGAAGCTGTATTTTTTTAAAACTAGTTTGTTACTTTGTTCGTTAAAATATATAATAATACTCGTGGTAATGATCACGACGCTAGCTCAAAATGGGTTAGCGATTTCAGAGAAGAAGCTGCCTTATGAGTTTAATTTAAAGTGTGAAAATTATTTGCAGAAATTGTGAATATATTTGGTGACAATTTCTGCAAATAATTTCAAGTTCTTGGAATCTAGCTATATGAATGGCTCCGAAAATTTCTCAAATGGAAAACATAATGTAAGTTAAGTGCTACAAGGTTCTTTTGGCGCCTGAATGACATTGACGGGGCGTGTTGCTGTTGGTAAGCATAACGAAATTATCACAGAAATTAAATTTACAAAAAGTAAATTTTTTTTTATAACCAACTTCCAAAAAAAAACTTCAAAAGAAATTACTTTCATTTCGGAAATCGGTGTCTTTGTAGTGTTTTTTTTTTCTGGAATTCGCTGTTATTGACTGCTGTTGTTATTTTCGACTTTTTAGCTAAGATAGCTACCCCACAAAGTACAATAACAGTGACAAGAAATTATTATAACATCGTCTACATAAACTTAGCGAAAAAATCGCAGTCGCAGCGCATTAGTGAAGTTAACTCAAAAATTACTTATCAAAACTTGAACAAATTTAAATGCGACTACTCGGTAAGTATACCCTTCCAAGCGAAAGAATAATTTTTCAAATCGTTTAATAAAGACGGAGTTAAAGCTAAACTAGTTAAGTCAAACATTAAAAAATGCAACTAAATAGAGAACGTCCTCTTTTTGAAGTAGTTTAAAAAACAAGATGGCCGGCGATAGTTCTGAATTTAGTCACGCACTAAAAGAACCTATCGCCATTGTATGTGTGTGACAAAATTAAAGAGCCAAGTTTCTTTGCAGATACCTACTATCTTATTCATAAACCATTACCATCGAACCTTTTATAATGACCATCAAAGTAATGGCTTCCCAGACTACGTCGGAGTGGGACCCTCCTTGAAACTGTTATTTGATCTTGTATTTATGCAGGATTCTCGGACCCTTGGTCTTTACCATCTGTTATTTCTTAAATTGTTATTAGATTCTGTTTATTTAATGGAACTATGGAAGATAAACATAATATGATAACATAATATAAAGATCAGTGGTGGCCCAGTGGTATCGGCCTCGGGTCGTAGGATTGAAACCTAACAGGCACTTTAGCTTGTGTAAATTATTTCATCACCACTGCTCTCAAAACGGTGAAGGAAAACATCGTGAGGATACCGGCCCAAGAAACAAAAATTAGGAGACAATATGTGACCTCTACCAACACGCAGCGGGTCTGCGGTTCTTTTTCAAGTCGTTATCATGAAACCTGCTGTGTTATTAAGTTTTTTATGACTAACAAATGGTTTTGAATAATTACACTATTTACATAACAACCTCACGGTATAATACTAACTTGCGTGTACAAAAATCTCTTTAATGTATGCTGCTGGTCAATTTTAGTAGGCCGCTTTTGCAAGGACCATCTGAATCCATTAGCGATTCTTCATAATAATAGAGCTTGAAGTAAAAGGACTAGTTTAAGTTTTAATCATACAAAAGGCATTTCTATACTTAATATTATAAAGCTGAAGAGTTTGTTTGGTTGAACGCGGTAATGTCAGGAACTACTGATCCGAATTGAAAAAATATTTTTGTGTTAGATAGCCTATTTATTGAGGAAGGCTATAGGCTATATAACATCACGCTATGATCAAAAGAAGTGGAGCAACAACGAAAAATGGACGAACACTGACAGGCAATTCGATGCGACGGGAAGGGTCAGGGGAGCAAAAGTTTGACGCAGACGAAGTCGCAGGCAGAAGCTAGTCTATAATAATCTGAACAACAAGGTTGAATTATAAACATAACAATTGTTTATTTTTAACTTTATGGGAATTAATGCGGTCGGTTCAGTTACTGAACTAAATGAAACAACAATAAAACCTCCTATAATATTGATGGCGGACCCAAATGTGAAGATACGAGATATAAATATACCGTTTTATATAGCCGGGACCTGCTGTTAAATGTTAGGACCGAGGGACCATTGAACTATCGCTGTGTTGAGAGAGTGAGATGCAGCTATGTAAGTGTCGTGCTGTCTTATTGAAATATGCGAAACCTGGATTCAGGGTGTTTAAAAGTTCTGTTTTGGATGCAATATTCCAGGAATGCTTTTAGCATAATGTATACTATGTAGATCATCATCTACCTAACCTTTTTCCAAGTATGTGGAAAATCAGATCAGCTTCCAGTCTAACCGGATGCACCTGAATACCACTATTTTGCATGGAGCGACTGCCTATATGACCTTCACAACTCAGTTACTGGGTAATACGATACGCCTTGGTAACAGCGATCGTCAGATCTTCGGGCTTCTGACTATCCCTTACGATTGTCAAATATCTACAAATAACATCTGAAATTACCAGCTTTACGTGCTTTGGCATGCAGGGGTCTCGATATGTCATGGATGGTCACTCATTCAAGAATCGATCTTGGCAAGCGTAGCTTAACCTTCAATCCACTCGTATTATTCAGCCACGAATCCCGCCGTCTCCTTACTTTATGTAGGTATTCCTCAATATACTCATATATGTTTACTAGGTATGTATCTAACCAACATTATGTTCATTATTTAATTTCCCGTCATGAAACGCAATAAATTTAACTTTCACTAACCACAGAACCAAAATGTTGGCAAACAAATCTACTGTTTGAGTTTGTTCCGAAAGTTGAAATTAAGTCTCGCGTTTTTCTGCCGTTCCCTTGAGAACAACTGAAACAAGCCGACTTTCATTGTACTTTAGTTAAAAAGAAAAAAAAGTTCTGAATATTTGAATCTGAAACCATAACTAATTAAGTTTGAAAAAAGAAAGTTGTTTGAGTGTAGAGCTATTTTTATTTAATGGGGGTCTATTCATCAAGTTAAATAATCTTGTTCCCTGAATGTCACGAAAGTTACCGGTTATTAAAAATGACTGTGTAACATAATTTAAATCATTTTGCTAGCATGGCTGAAATTCTCTGTGTCGAAAACACACATACTTAGATCTTTGTCATATGATAAAATGTTTTAGGAAGACTATTTTAGATGGTGATTTTAAAAATAACAATATACAATGCACAATCAATCGAATTCGGAACAACTACTTACGATACTACAATTTACGATATATGTCTCCAAGCAGGGGTAGCCTAGTGGTAACAGTAGCGACTTACTTAAACTTACCCGTGTTCCTTACACGGGTAAGTTTTAGTCAGTAAAAGTCTGACACGCCCTCCCACTCCGTTCAGTGCGGGAGACTCATGGAATGATTTCCCAACCACAAAAAAATGCCTGTGTATCAGCAGTGGAAACAGTATACGATTATACTATGTCCCCAAGGACCAAAATAGTTAACCTTCAAGAGACCAACAAAAATAGATACGACAATAACTTTAGAGAATTTTATACCCTCGGAATGTGCGTTAAAAGATTAACAATGCACATTAATTACATTATCAAAGACTAAGCTCACAGCTGTGCCGTTGTGGTTATAGCCTGGACTACAACGTCGGGCTATAAAGAATTTTATAGACTGTTTGTAGGAGCCATATTACGGGCCGGCCGTAATTGTGTACACCTACATACGTAGTGTTTCAGTATGGTCGATTCGATAATGGTGTTTGGATCGGTGTGTCAAAAAAGTTTGATTGCGTAGCACATACATACGCGTACATTCCAGTCCATCCAATGGTTTTCAGGAAGTTGGATAGTCTTGGCGCCAATTTTTGTGTCGAACTTTTTACTACTATTTATTTTTTCGTTGTATTATGGAAGCAAAAACTCGTTCCTAACCGACTGGCCTGAGCATAGAAAAAACCGGGAAAGCATAGAGAAGCATAGAAAAAAGACAAAGAGAGTGTGAACTTAATAGGTACTCATTTTTAAAATAGAGCCATCTAGTTAGTTGTAGTAGTAGTTTTTAGAAGCTATCATAAAGTTGTAGCCATCTTGGATTTTCATTTCGACCCCACTATCGGCATTAGCACCCTCGAAAACCATGAAATCTATCTCTCTCTCCCTGTCTCTGTCTATAATAATATGATAGAGAGAAAAAGCCGCATGGATGGGGTATGGGGCTTTTTCGTTACGTGACGATTTCTACCAGTTTACAACTACTGCAAGCCGCGTTAATGAACACCGTCAACAAAACAAAAGGGATGCCTAAGATTATGCTTTAATCTTGTTTATACGTACTTCAAATAACACTAGTTTTCATCCTAACAATTGCACCTTTTCATGTGTTAAAATACATCAGCGTAAGTAATGAATACTGTTGAAGTGGCATTTGGTTGCGATAGAAGTGCAGCCTAGAGACACTTTTATAAGACTATCATATTTAATAGCCTTAGTCCAAAGTGCCAAAGCGATTTTGCCTGCCGGCAAAAAACTCGCTTGTATTCTATGAATCACACGACAAAATTGTTAAAGAGTCTCGATAGTAGATAGATGCGATACGACTCTAGTACAAACATTTCTATGAAATGTCCATGGAAATTGTTCTAACAGAATCGCGTCACATCGTGTCGCGTCGTATCTCTCTGCAGGAGCTTTAAATTCACGAAACATTGCCTTTCCAGTTCATTTGAACTGACTTATTTCCATTTTAAACGGCCTTCGCATCGAGTATTTAGGTAATGAGTAGGTACAGACAAAAATTCATACATTATTCGTAAGGAAGCTATACGTGGGCACTGTGGGCAGTATATTCCTTGTTATTAAGATTTTCGTTCATATTTATTTATTACTGCAATAAACATATTATAGTACATATTTAGTCATTTGAGTTTTAGGTACCACATAATAGGTCGCGAGCCTACCGGGCACTAATCTGGAATCAGAGCTGCTACTGAGAACAACAACATTTAACCGACCTGGGAATCAAACCCATGTTCAGCAGTAGCGCTTGCGACTACTAGACCAATGAGGCACTCAATAAATAAATAGCCTTTACAAATCTCCAGTTAATCCCTGGACTCTAATAAGCTGAGCTAATTTGAGCTGCAGTTTCAGAGGCTTAAAATGATTTCACTTAAACACAAAACCAGACAGCGAAAATCCATTAGACAATTCGTTTACGTATCAACTAGACCACACTAATCCGAAATAAAAGCTACAAAACTATACAAACAGTGTATTGTTTGATCTACAAACGAGATCGTACGGCATTGAAGTCAATACTCGTGTGTACAGCGAACATTGACAATACAAAAACATGGCTGACATGAAGCAGACGTTGAATGTAAACTGAGAATTACAATAGACATGGAATTAGAGATTTAAGACTGATGTATATCATGAGCTAGTGAGGTGAAGCTGTTATTCTCGTATTGGTATGAGTTTTAGGAAAATTGCTTATGCCGCGGTAAAACCATGGACTCATTAAATAGTTGGTAAGGTTCACAGTCAAAATGAAAAGTAATTTATTTAAATTACGCTGAGAATCAGCACTTTTTGAAAGTCATTACATTAGACAGCCCCATTACATAAAACGCCCACCGTAAATCACTTTCTAGTACTTAACTGGGAACAAGAAGTGGCGCAACAAACTCCCCAGTAGCACAGCTTTTTTTTTTTTTTTTTGGATGGGAAATCATCAAATGACTTCTCCCGCTCTGGGTGGAGTGGGAGGGCGTGTCAGACTTTTACTGACTAAAACCCACCCGTGTTCCTTCAGTTGCCCATGTGCCAGAGTCACGGTATCTCTTTCGAACAATCTCGTGATCCTGGCAGGTATCGCTCCTAGCAGACCCCTACATTGCTGCTGACATCTCTTTGAGGCGCGCCTGGAACACTACGCGCCGTCGACCCGAGCCTGATCCTTACCGGGCGGCGAGCTACCCATTGCTCGCCACCCGCAAGCTCGCGCCTACGAGGGCCGGGAGTCCGCTATCGACTCCCGACGCCCGGGGCGTCTCCTCCTGCGGCGGCTAGGTACGTGAGGGTGCAGAGACTGCCACTCCCTCACGCGCCCCGCCTCCTCCTTCGCGAGCATTACTGCTTCGCAGAAGGAGGTGACGGCTTCCCATGCCCTCTCGCTCCGTACCATGGCTCGCACCAGGGCCGGACGCGAGAGGTCGCCGCCGCCGATCGCCTCCACGAGGACACGGCGGTGCTCCGCCCAGGCAGGGCACACCTCCACTGTATGCTCCACCGTGTCCTCCAGACGATCCTCACAATGGAAACACCCGGACGTTTCCTCCCGCTTTATCCTGAACAGGAACCCACCGAAGCACCCATGCCCGGTGAGAACCTGCGTCAGGCGGAAGGTAAGGACGCCGTGGCGCCTCTCAATCCACTCCTCAAAGAGGGGACTTACCGCCGCAATTGTGGCGTGCCCAGCGCTGGGTTGCGACAATCGTACCCGCCATGTCGCCATGAGATCCTGCCGGAGCTCCGCCCGCCGTGCCGCGATTTGTCGCGGCAGCGGAGTTTCACCCCGGCGTTTCGCCTCCTCGCGCCACTCCCACATGTGGGCGAGGACCTTTGCCTCCAGATCCCATGGCGGCACTCCGGCAAGGAGGCTCGCCGCCTCGCAGGAGACCGTGCGGTATCCCCGGACTAGCCGGATGGCCATGACCCTCTGGGCCGCACTCAACCGGCGCGCTGGGTGCAGCCAGTAGCACAGCTGTCTGTTAAAATCAAATTCAATATCGTTATTCATAATACAAACTACTCTAAAAGCGGGCACGTTTTGAAACTTAAAATTACATAAGACAGTCTCCCAAACGCTTACCTTTCATCAATTTCTAGCACTCTAGCTGGAAAGAAGAAGTGGCGCAAAAATCTCCCCATTAGCGCATCTGCCTGTTAAGTTAGAAGAACTTGATTCTAAACCAAACAGACTAATCACACAAATCTTGTTACTAAAATATTTGCTGTAATACCTAGGTACTCATTGAGGACAGTATAATGTTTTCAGCTATATAAAAACCTCGTACATAGACCATAGTCTAGAGTTTACAGGACTGTAATAAAAAGAAAGTGGGAAAATCTTCTAAGATTTATAACAAACTTCATAAAGGAGCGCAAAGGAAAGGAGAAAGTTAATTAGTTTGCTTGAGATAAGCAACTAACAAAGAACAACCGTGCATACAAAGATGACGAGAAAAAAACGAAAAACTGTTAGCTGTGACAGAAGCTTAGATTGTCAACTCGCTGGCTCTACGCTACATAGTTATAATCCCAGCCTGTTATTGTCCCACTGTTGGGCAAAGGGCTCTTCTCATACATACAAGTCATGACCATAGATCACAACGCTTGCTCAAGCTAAATTGGCGATAAGTCCAGTCATCCTTAAAAAACCTATCCTTAATAAAACAATCATTTCAAAAACCGACATTCATTGGAGCAATGCTGTGTCAGCTTCTGACTAGGAGGCTCATAGTTACACTTTTGGCTGCAGTTAATCCGTGTCCCCTCCGTTCCTCCGAGAGCATGTTTAGCCATTGATCTGACTGGCCTGTTAGTCTAGTGGTTAGTGACCCTGACTGCTAAGGCTGAGGTCGTGGGTTCGACTCCGACCCATGAGAAATCTTTGTGTGATGAGCACAATGATTTGTTTCGTGTCTGGGTGTAATTTGTCTATAATATGTATGTATTTAGAAATATATAAGTATATTTATCAGATGTCTGGATGCCATAGTACAGGCGCTGCCTAGTTTGGGATCAGATCAGTCTGACAACCAGTCTTACCAGGGGGTATCGTTACATAGTAACTGAGTTGTCGAGGTCAGATAGGTAGGGCAGTCGCTCTATGTAAAACACTGGTATTCAGTTGCATCTGGTTAGACTGAAAGCCGACCTCAACATAGTTGGAAAAAGGCTAGGCAGATGGCGATGAAATCCAGGTATCCTCATTATTTTCTCACAACATAGTACGACCGATCTATGAGGACCAACTCATAATTACAATAGTGGAATAGTTCTTTTCACCGATGAGAATATATCCTTCCCTGAATATGTCACTTCGATGCGGAATTCAAAACACGGTGAATAATAATAATAATATTCCACAACTATCACACAACGCCATCTAGTCCCAAGCTAAGCAGAGCTTGTGTTATGGGTACTAGACAACTGATAAACATACTTATATATTTCTAAATACATACATATTATAGATAAATTACATAATAATAACGAAACTTTAAACACCTCACCAAGCATTTCGACATTAAGTCGTTTTTTGCAGTGCGTATTGCAGTCATAATATCCTTGTAACTAGCTTCTGCCCGCGACTTCGTCCGCGTTAAATTTCTTGTTCCCCCGACCCTTCCCGTCGCGTTGAATCGCCTACCCGTGCGATATTTCCCGTTTTTGCAACATTTTTCATTACTGCTCCGCTCCTATTAGTTGTAGCGTGATGTTATATAGCCTTCCTCGATAAATAGGCTACCCAACACAAAAATAATTTTTCAATTCGGACCCGTAGTTTCTGGATTAGCGCGTTCAAACAAACAAACAAACTCTTCAGCTTTATAATATTAGTATAGATAATATCTAGTCATAAGTCGTATTGTAACAAATCAATTAAGAGTTGGAGAAGACCAAAAAAACCGGCCAAGTGCGAGTCGGACTCGCGCACCGAGGGTTCCGTAAAAACCAACCATATTCACGGTTTATGCATAAGGTTTATGTTTATGAAATTAAATGTTTTTTGTTTTTAATTATTATATTTGAGATGACTGAATGAAAGCGAGTTCCGTAAAAACCTTCAGGTATTCACGGTTTATGCATAAGGTTTATGTTTATGAAATTAAATGTTTTTTTTTTTAATTTTATATTTGAGATGATTGAATGAAAGGTAAATTGTGGTTTACGATTTATGACGTATTAAGAAAAAAACTATTTACTAGATCTCGTTCAAACCAATTTTCGGTGGAAGTTTACCTGGTAATGTACATCATATATTTTTTTAGTTTTATCATTCCCTTATTTTAAAAGTTACGGGGGGGGGACACACACATTTTACCACTTTGGAAGTGTCTCTCGCGCAAACTATTCGGTTTAGTAAAAAATGATATTAGAAACCTCAATATCATTTTTGAAGCACTAGGAAGTGTCGAAGGGCGGGCGTTTTGGGGGGACTGTCTCATGTAACGTTGACGTTCAAAAAGTGCTGACTCTCAGCCTAATTTGAATAAATGACTTTTGATTTTGATTTTGATTTTGAAGACCTATCCATAGATACACACCACACCCACACGTATGGGTTTGATGATTATTATTTTTTTGAGTTTCAGTTCTATGTATGGGGAACCCCAAATATTATTGTTTTTTTTTTCTATTTTGTGTGAAAATCTTAATGCGGTTCACAGAATACATCTACTTACCAAGTTTCAATAGCATAGCTCTTATAGTTTCGGAAAAAAGTGGCTGTGACATACTTGGACAGACAGACAGACAGACATGACGAATCTATAAGGGTTCCGTTTTTTGCCATTTTGCAACGGAACCCTAAAAACGATGGACGAACTGTGTGAAAGATCATAAGGCTAGAAAGGTGGGACCACCGAGATGAAGAAAACTAAGTATGGAACTTAAAGACATGTTGCGTCATCCCCAAATATTTTGAAATAAGGCCAGGAACTGATGAGGAGGTACCTACCAGGGATAGAAAAATCGGTACAAGTGGGATACGGTACGCTTCCGGTTGGGTCCATGTTCAGGATAAAGGTTCGAAAATACCGGTTCGATATCAACCGATTTAATCGTTTTCCAAAGAAGAAGGAATACGTTTGATGCGTACCTGGCGTATTTTTCTTGCAGGTCGCCTCCGAATTATTGGTAAGTGCAAGTCTGTAGTATACAGTATCCACAAATGAATATTGTCATTTATTTTTATTAGTAGTTCGAATAATATATACTTACCATAGCACCGATAGAAGAGAATAGAACCCATAAAATAAAGGTTCTGTTTAGGTTCCTGTTCCGGTTCGGATTCTATTAACGTAACCACTCTCTTAAATACGGGTTCTTAACCGGTATTTAAAGCTGAATTTATAAGGCCTTAAACATATAAGGGCAAAAACAAAAATAGCAGACGTAACATATACGATAAAAAAGCTGAAATGGAAATGGGCAGGCCACCCAAGAGAAGGCAAAAGGAAACGAGGACGCCCGATACGTAGGTGGGACGAGGATGTGAAGGTGATAGCTGGGCCAATGTGGAAGAGAGCAACCCGTGACCGGGAACTATGGCAAAATATGGGAGAGGCCTATGCTAAGGCAAAACAATCTTCGGAAACTGATGTCTGAAGAAGAAATATTATTATTTTTTATCTTTTGACTATTATTTATGTAACTAGATTGTAAGATTGTTAATAAAGGCTAAAATTCAAATTAAAAAATTAACCGGTATTTTAGGGACCTTTTCAGTCCCTGTGAGGTACCAATCATATCAGGACATCCCTATCTCGGACACAAACACAAACTCCAACAAACCGATGAACAACTATCATTGTCAGATTGATTGACAGCGGATAGTTTTCGACAAACAATCGTAAATACGTTACTACGAACGAACTACGATATTATGTGCGTTGTGTATATACAGTGAGACTATCCTCATTGTATGAAGATAATAACATAGATAGCTTTGTTTGTGCTTGAGATACAGCCGGGTCTGATGTCTGTATGAACGATGTTTATGAATTTAAAATTAGACTCTACAGTCAAAATTAAGTTGTAGTATTTCTGTTTGTTATTTTGTATGTCTGGGTGTAATACCAAAGAATGATATAATAGGTATTGTAACAAGATAGATTTGTCGTAATTATACATATTATCACGCCTGTATTTCCAGAAGGGTAAAGCAGAGCTGTACTTATACATCTCACACATTTCGCCAGTTATATTAAAGTCCCATCTATACTTAATATTACAAAGCTGAAGAGTTTGTTTGTTTGATTGATTGAACGCGCTAATCTCAGGAACTACTGGTCCGAATTGAAAAATTCTTTTTGTGTTGGGTAGCCTATTTATTAATAAAGACTATAGGCTATATAAAATCACGCTACAACCAAGAGAAGCGGAGCAGTAATGAAAAATGTTGCAAAAACGGGGAAAATCGCACGGGTAGGCGATTCGACGCGACGGGAAGTTCGGGGGAACAAGAAAAATAACGCGGACGAAGTCGCGGGCAGAAACTAGTGTAAGATATACAGGCTTCCTGCTAGGGTCGCGAGATTGTTCGAAAGAGATACCGTGACCCTGGCACATGGGCAACTGAAGGAACACGGGTGGGTTTTAGTCAGTAAAAGTCTGACATGCCCTCCCGCTCCGCCCAGAGCAGGAGAAGTCATTTGATGTTTTCCCATACAAAAAAAAAAAAGATATACAGGCTTCTAATATATTAGACTTTGCAACTAGAAAATTTCAGATGGACTAGCTCGTAGAAAGAGGAAACAAAATCCAAAATATATTATATATATATTTTATATTTTTATATTATTTATTTTTATATGTATATTATTTTATTTTTTGGATCCTAAATTATTTCACCACTAACAGTAAAGGCTTAGATTCTGTAGGAACGACTATGATTTCCAAGAGATGATTTGCCATAACAATTTACTGTACTAAGACTTTTTATTCTTGTGGTCAGTCGAAAATCAACGACATCAACGACTATGCTCTATGAACTTATTATCGAAGCAGAATATCAGCATCAGGTATTTTTGCCTAGCACGTGCTGAGCTGGACTCCCATTAAATTGCAAATTTGAGACGCACCACACTTTGTATGTTCGTTATTTCATTCTTATTTTAAAGTATGCCCAAAGTGTCATCATTATGCGTCTCCATCTTTTTTTTTTTTTTTTTGTAAATTGTCACCATGTAAGTACACTGTTTCTCAATATTCATGTAATTGGTTATTATTTCATCCTGCTTTTTTGCCTTAACCCTAGATTACTAAACTATCCTACAAGTGACGTTGTTACTTAACATTCGTCAAAAAAAAAACAACAGGAAAATGAAACAATAAATCTACGAATTATATATTTTAATTATTTTGGAAATTACAATTACTTATTCTTTGGGTTTAAGAGATCACATAATAATGAAAACAGTTGAAATTTGTTTTTTCCAGGAATCATGATTTTGCCGTCGTAAATTTTACGATAGTTTAGTAATCTAGGGTTAAATTGTATCTTTTGTGTGCACCAAATAAACGATTTATCTATATATGCACTGTAGTGGTGCAATAATAGGCTGGTTACAGTCCCAGTGCAGGGCAAATTCATCTTCTTATATATAGAAGGCATTTATCAAGACGCCTGCTCAAGAAGGTAGTCTTTCATATCATCCGTTTTTATATATTCCGTCTATTTAAGTACATTTTCCACAATATCGCCTGTCCTTCCGGTACTCAGGCTATTACGGGAATGGCAGGTACGGAAATAAAAAGAAAATGGCGACGGGTTCGTTTGTGTCAGATGTTCATGCATTATTTATTATGTTTGCTTTGAAAATGCATGACACGGCTTCGAATGGTTGGTGGGTAAAATTAAAGTCGGTATTGTGGACAATGGAAAATCAACTTTATTGTAATAAATATAATTCTACACACTTTACACAACAGGCCTCGTTGTCTGACCTAATTGAATAGAACTAATTATGAAAATATGTCTAGAGATATTTGTATTGATAAAATTTCTTTTCGAAGAGATGTTTAGACGATAGGTACATATTCATATGACTTTCGAATAACAGTAAGAAAAACGTTCTGAATATCACTTTATGATCAACAAGACTAAGTTGGGTACTTAAGTCATATTAGTATCAATATTCGTGTACGTAATGTTAATTTTCTTGACCATATTGGTGAGGTTCTTCAGAAAGGTCAAGTGCTTAGTATTCGGAATCGGCTAGCGTGTACGACCAAGGACAATTCTCGTAATTAAAATCGATCGAAATCTAGTCGCAGTCTCATCTCGGCGACATCAAAATGCCAAAAACTTGTCAAAAAAAGGAAACTTAAGATATTTTTGACAGATTGAGATTGAAATGAGACTGAAGTTCTTAAAGTTACGCGAATCGCCTGCCAGGGGCGCGAGATCTGTTTGAAAGAGTTACCGTGGCCCTGGCATAAAGTCAACTGAAGGAACACGGGTGGGTTTTAGTCAGTAAAAGTCTGACACGCCCTTCCGCTCCAGCCTAGAGCGGGAGACGTGATGAATTCTCATCCACAAAAAAAAAGTTACAAGAATTGCCCCTCTGATCTATGAACGAAAACAAAGCAAAAGGAATATGTAAAAATTGTAGCAGGTGGCGTTCTGTAGTTATACATACTTACACATACCTATACATATATTTGATAGCCCTCGAATGTTTCAAACAGGGCTTTGAATAACGTTAAAAATTTGGTATCGTTACTTTCATCGGACGAAGATAACGTTATTAGTAGAGGTCACGTTATGCTTGGTAACGATACTTGGCATACGTTTTACCGGTAACTGAGTAACGTTAAATTTTTATTTATCTCTTTTTTTCGTCTACATTAATGAAGTTGCATTTGCATCGTTTGATTGGCGATGTTGCCGTAGAGCGCCGCCACCCATGGCGTGCCGCTTTGGTTGCGCGGGTTGACAACAACGCATTAACGCCTCTCGCCGCTTGCCACAACTCAGGAGCGGAAGCGATTAGCGGGTAACTATTGTGTATAGTCTAAGTATAAAATCACCATCACAATGTATAAGACACCCCCTAAGACCCCAGTGGAAGGTGTGCCATCACGCTTCGATTCCGATATCCGGCAACTGTATGTGGACGACTCATCTCAACTAAACGTTACTCAACGAGTGAAACATAAATGCTTATCGAGTGACACTAGAGGAGACGAACTGGGGAATTTCAAATCTGAAATCATAGAGATGATTAAAGAGATGATGTGTACTCAAAATGGACGTCTGGATAAACTGGAAGGTCACCTGATTGAAATAAAAAACCATTACACGGAGATTAAAGGCATTAATACTGAATTAGAAAAATCTGTAAGTTTTGTCTCAGATCAAATATCCTCACTGGATAACATAATTACTGGGCTTGAAAAAGAGCGAAAGAATATGGCATTAAAGTTATCAACCCTGGAAGATAAGGTCGAAATGTACGAGAGAAATCTCACCAAAGCATCCGTGGAAATCAGAAATGTACCCAAAACGACAAATGAGACTAAAACTGTTTTGTTCAACATGATACAGCACCTATCGAATCAATTACAGGTGCAAGCAGAGCCCACTAGTATTCGTGATATATGGAGACAACCATCAAAAAAAGAAAACCCAACATCGAACATTATAATTGAGTTTTCAAATACTCTCATCAAGTCTAAGTTCTTGACAGCGGTTAAAGACTACAATAAAAAACAGCCGAATGAAAAGATCTGTTCAAATCACCTGGGTTTAAAAACTACACCTCAGAGTCCTATATATATAGCCGAACAGCTGACCGCTCTCACAAAAAGACTGTTTTACCTTACAAGAACATATGCTAAATCCAACCAATATACTTTCTGCTGGACGTCAAATGGACGAGTAATGTTGAAAAAGGATCCTGAGAGTCAAGCCATCCTGGTCAAAAATGAAGATCATCTCAAACTACTGGCCACAACTGTTCAACAATGACTACCTATGTACAAGTATCTCACATTTTTTTGCTACTATTTACTACTTCATTTAGATAAGACTATTCAAAAATGTTTCAATCGCCTAAAACTAATAATAATTACAAAACCGCATGGTTATAAATGTAAAATTCAATACTATCAAAGCTATCATTTCCGATTACTAAGTTTTGACACACACAATACACACTATACATTACAACAACACTACCTACAATTAATACACGCAATACTAATAACATACCACTCAGATTGTTCACATACATACATAACGAGCTTTGCTTTTCCCTGCCACGAACATAACTCGCTACTTAAGGAATTTATTTACGCATATTTAATTTTTATACTACCTCCTAATCTGCATAATAAATCCGCACTACTTGTTTTCCTATCTGCATACCCAGAATGTATCTTAATACAAACAACATTTCCAGTCAACCAATTACATCTATTTATTCAATATCTATTCTCCTGCAAAAATGAACAACAACGTAAACCAGTTACAGTTATTCGATAAGATAGACGACCATTCTGTATCTGTAATCCACACATGCGCACCGGAACAAACACAATCGATCTTAAAACATCCAAATTCATTCCTAAAAATATTATCGCAGAACATCCGATCTATAAATTGTAACTTTTTAAAACTTCAAACTCTGATCCACCGTATTCCATTTGACTGTGATCTGGTAGTTTTGACCGAATGTTGGCTTCCCTGTTCTAGTAACACTAACATTCCCATGTTGCAAAATTATAATTCTCTCATGACAACCAAACACCTTAACCAAAGTGATGGTGTGGTAGCCTATGTGAAATCTAACCTAAATGTCACATGCGAAGAGCCAGACTTTGGTCAATCTGCCTCTGGCCTAATTATTAAAATAAATTCTGACGAAGCCATAGTCTGCATCTATCGTTCTCCATCAAATGATAACATCGACAATTTTCTTTCAACTTTAAATAATTTACTTCTATCACTACATAACTTCAAAACGGTAATTATAACCGGTGATCTTAATCTAGATATAAAACCTAGTACTATTGATGCACGCGCCCATAATTATTTGAATTGTTTAGCCTTCCACGGTTTCCTCCCTGCGCACACCCTACCTACCAGAGGCAGCAATTGTCTGGATCACCTAATCTTAAAAACAAGTTGTCGCTCATTTACGTTTGTGTACGACACCACAATCACTGATCATTGCTCGTCCTTGTTCTGTTTGGACAAGCAACGTGAACGGATCATTGCCAGCCCTACTATAACTAGAATTGACTATGAGGCTCTAGACAAATGTATAGGTCAAACAGACTTTAATCATATTCTATGCATAGCGGACGCCAATGCAGCAACTGACTGTCTAATAAACTTATTGTCATCGGCTATAGCAAAAAACACGACGTTGAAAAAAGTGCCTGCAAAAAAGAGAATCCTCAAACCGTGGATTACTCCTGGTTTATTAAGGTGTATAAGAAATAGGGACGCTCTGCATAGAAAACTAAAAATATCTCCAGATAATGAAGTATTAAAAATAACTTATAAGCGATACAGAAACTATTGTACTAAATTGTTAAAAAAAGCAAAGATTCAATACGACACAGAGGAACTCAATAATGCTAGCCACAATCCGAAAACACTCTGGGATACTATAAAGCGAGTTACAAATACAAATAAAACTAAAACTTCATCCACACAACTTCTCAAATCATCATCAACGCCCGTACAATCATGCAATGAAGTGAACTCCTTTTTCGCCAGCATTGGCAGCACACTAGCAGTCAATCTTACCAACCACACATTCTCACAGCCAGCAATACCCTCACAAATTCAATCGAGATACACTCCACTAACATCCTTTGTTCTAGAACCAACAGATACTGATGAAGTTGTATCGGCCATTGGAGCGCTTCGACCAAACGCAGCTACTGGCTGGGACACGATTTCACCACTTTTCTTAAAAAAATATGCAGGTACCCTGGCACCCATAATATGCCATATATTTAATCTCTGTTTTGAAGCTGCAGTTTTTCCCACTTCTATGAAAAAGGCAATTATACATCCAATCTTCAAGGGTGGTGACGGGAATCTACCAAATAACTACCGTCCAATTGCAGTTCTAAGTGCTTTGTCGAAACTACTAGAACGTCTAATAAACAAAAGACTTGTCCACTACCTCGAACGTAATAAACTTTTATCCCCACATCAGTATGGCTTTCGAAAAAATAAATCTACTTGCGATGCAGTTCAAGATGTAACAAGTCATGTAATACAGCAGTTAAACAAAAATAAAAAAGTCCTAACGTTGTTCTTGGATCTCGCAAAAGCCTTCGACACCGTTCCCATCCCCACCCTTCTGCTCAAGCTTGAAACTATGGGTGTTAGAGGTACACAACTAGAACTTTTCCGGAGCTACCTAACCAACCGCACACAAATTGTTAGGATTGATAAATATAACAGTGACGAGCTTCCCATCTGCTACGGGGTTCCCCAAGGTAGCATATTAGGCCCCACCCTCTTCCTAATATTTATAAACGATCTGTGCAATCTTAATATCCCTAATGGCAAAGTTATTGCATATGCAGATGACACTGCACTCACATTTACAGCCGATAGTTGGTCAGAGCTTGAACATATAGCTCAAAGTGGTTTCGAAACAGCTCTGGAATGGCTCATCTCACATACTCTTACACTAAACACTAACAAAACAAACTTTCTTACTTACTCGATTAGCCCAATCACACAACCACACACTCCAATAACAATAATAGCGCATGTTTGTCAAACTAAAACTTCTTGTCACTGTTCATCTATTGCATCTGTTGAACATATAAAATATTTGGGCGTAGTACTAGACAAACACCTAAACTTTAAGTCGCAAATAAATCTAGTTACTGCAAGAGTTCGTAAACTAATATATGTGTTTAAAAACCTACGACATGTAGCAAATTTAAAAACCATACGAACCGTATATTTTGCTTTATGTGCCTCTATTGTTAAATATTGTATTTCTTGCTGGGGTGGTGCAGCAAAAACGACCCTGAAGCCTCTGGAAATAGCCCACAGAGCTGTTTTAAAAGTTTCCACTTTCCGCCCCATTTTATATCCTACCAGTGAGTTGTACAAAGATTGGAAAATTCTTAACGTAAGACAACACTATATCCTGCAAGCCGTCCTACTACAACATCGTAAAACCCCATTCAAAAAAATCACAAAACGTCGAAAAGATCTAGTATGTATAGTACCGCAAACACGATCACCCAGCATTAAAAGATTTTGCTACTACCAAAGCCCGAATTTATATAATAAAATTAATAAACTCTGCCAAATCTATGGTATGACGTATCAAAAATGCAAAAAGGCAATTTACTCACTTCTCCAAAACAAAACCTACGATGAGACAGAAAAGCTCCTAACAGCATAATAAATAAATAAAATTTACGTCAAATCGCAGCGCCAGCTCGTACTCACGCACACACGAAACCGCGCACACACACGCACACACACACACACACACAAATACACACACGCACACTAACTTTTTAGCTTTACAATACTTTTATATAATTTTTGTTATCTATTAACTTTAGTCATAAAATTGTAGTGGAAGTATCGTCAATATTGTGTACAATACAGTTATAATATCCAATGGGGACTGGCACTGTACTCCCTTATACAGGTTATTCTATAACCTAGCTGGGAATGCAGCACCTCACCACCACTTCAGTTGTAGTTTTAGTACACTCAATTTGTCAACCCTTTAAACTGTACTACAATGCTTTTATGATGAATAAACAATTTTATTTTTATTTTATTATTAAGTAACGATAAAAGTATCGATACTAGTAACGGTAATGGTAACGTTATTTTATGGATTCGATACCAAAGTATCTTTACCCGTGTTACCGTTAAAAAATTAACTTTATGAAAATAACGTTACTTAACGATACTTATAGTGTGAATTTGGTAACGTTACCAAGCCCTGGTTTCAAATTTTAGCGATTGACACGTAAAGTTAGTGCGTAAATCTACTGTTTATTTGTACCAACTGCGCCGCAGAGAGTTCGTAGTGTTTGTACTCAGTATTTATTATTACAGCTGTGAGTTCGTGCAGTTATGGCTAAGGAAATAGAGTTCCCGGGAATTCATGCCTATGCAATATGCACAGAAATATTTATTATTCTAAGGAACTTTAGTTTGTATGTCATCTCATTTAGATAAAGCAGTGGCAAAAATACAGCAGTTTTTTTGCATCCTCAAAATCTAGGCACTAGTTTCGCCTCATAAAAAGGCTGAAAGTCATCCAAAGGGCAAAGGACAGGGCTATGCTTGTAGTTTTCCTACGCGATCGAATCAGAAATGAAGAGATCCGTAGAAGAACCCCGGTAACCGACATAGCCCGAAGAATTGCAAAGCTAAAGTGGCAGTGGGCAGGGCACATTGCTCGCAGAACAGATGGCAGATGGGGCCGGAATGTTCTGGAGTGGCGATCGCGTACTGGAAAACGTAGCGTTGGAAGTCCTCCCACAAGGTGGCCCAATGACTTGGTGAAGGCCACAGGAATCTGCTGAATGAGAGAAGCGCAGAACCGGTCGACATTGTGGGAAGGCTTTGTCCAGCAGTGGACGTCTTTCGGCTAAAATGATGATGATGGTGATGAGTTTTGCGATAAACAAAACTAAAAGATACATGTTGGGGTCTTTATTTGTCTCGGCCCAGAAAAAAGAACAAAGTCTAAGTCTCAGAATATTCCATAATAATAAAAACCTGTAGATATTCACGGTTTATGCATAAGGTTTATGTTTATGAAATTAAAAGTTCTTTTTTAATTTTTATATTTGAGTTGATTGAATGAAAGGTAAATTGCGGTTTACGATATATGACGTAATAAAAAAAAAACTACTTACTAGATCTCGTTCAAACTAATTTTCGGTGGAAGTTTATATGGTAATGTACATCATATATTTTTTAACCGACGAAAAAAAACGGAGGAGGTTATCAATTCGACGCGTATATTTTTTTTTTATGTATGACCACGCATAACTTTTTACATAGTTGTCCGATTGTGATAATTCTTTTTTTATTGGAAAGGGTATACTCCGAGGGTGGTCCCATATAAATTTGGAAAACAAAATCAAACCCTAAGGGTCAGAAAACAAGGGATGATTGATTGTTCACTCACTGATTGTAATGTTTAACCACGCATAACTTTATACAGAGTAGTCCGATTTTGATAATTCTTTATTCATTGGATAGGGTATACTTTGCCAAGTATTATAAGTACATTAAAACTACAAAAAATTATAAAATAAAAACTTTTTACCAAAAAATTTAACCGCCGAAAAAACTGAAATGCAAAAAATAATAAACCTTAAAATTATGAGTCGGCGCTGGAAAATCAATGAACAAAGATCACTCAAAGCGGCACTCATAATTTTAAGGTTTATTATTTTTTGCTTTTCAGTTTTTTCGGCGGTTAAATTTTTTGGTAAAAAGTTTTTTTAGATTTATCATTCTCTTAATTTAGAAGTTACAGGGGGCGGGGACACACATTTTACCACTTTGGACGTGTCTCTCGCGCAAACTATACAGTTTAGAAAAAAATGATATAAGAAACCTCAATATCATTTTTGAAGACCTATCCATAGATAGCCCACACGTATGGGTTTGATGAAATTTTATTTTTTTAGTTTCAGTTCTAAGTATGGGGAACCCCAAATATTATTGTTTTTTTTTCTATTTTTGTGTGAAAATCTTAATGCAGTTTACACAATACATCTACTTACCAAGTTTCAACAGCATAGGTCTTATAGTTTCGGAAAAAAATGGCTGTGACATACGGACGGACAGACAGACATGACAAATCTATAAGGGTGCCATTTGGCAACGGAACCCTAAAAAGCTCTTTAAAGAAAAATAATTACTTAAAAATGTTCTCTGTGAGTGAAATACGCTCGATGGCTACATTCAGACGTGATAAAGTGGCTCCATTGAGAACAATAGTTTGACATTACTCATAGCGAGCGAAACGTAGCTAAGTGTAATTTCAAACTGAGAGAAATGGATCGATAACCTTAAAACGTTCTGTGGAAAGGACATTATTAAAAGTTGTATTTAGTTTTTAGTTTAGAAATATACTTTGTAAAACAAATTTACAATTTCCGATTTTTTTCAGAGTTCACAGAGTGGCCACGACTACTTCTTAATTTGGAGACATAATTATCATATCGTATACAAAACATCTCTGAAAATGTACACTTCATTTCATTGTACTCGCACTCATAATGACAATAAATTTTAATTCATTATGACGGTACATAAAAAAAACGTTACCTTTTGATCTAGTTATGTAGTAGACGCATATTTAAAACATACCACGCAGTAAACATTGCTCGACTGTCAGAATAAAACTTAATTACGATCATAAAATAAATGTGTCAAGCAATTGGGTCGCGCGTAACCTCGTGCAGGCCTAAACCCTTCAATTTAAATTAAAACCCAAATAAGCTTCAAAAATTTACCGCCATAATGAGAAGCAATTCCGTAAATCTCTCTTTGGCTCTAGACAGACGGACCGCATTTCAACTGCAATCCAACCGCAAATTGAAGTTCAAGTGCAGTTTGAATGCAGTTGACACAACTGCAATAGAACTGCAAACCAACCGTGCAGTTCGATTGCAGTCGGTGTGCAGTTCACACGATTGCACGCCGACTGCAATCGGACTGCACGAATAAACTTAGCGTGTAACAAACGTGCAGTCCGATTGCAGTCGGCGTGCAATCATGTGAACTGCACACCGACTGCAGTCGAACTGCACCGTTGGTTTGCAGTTCTATTGCAGTCGTGTCAACTGCATTCAAACTGCACTTGAACTGCAATTTGCGGTTGGATTGCAGTTGAAATGCAGTCCGTCTGTCTAGAGCCTAAAAGTCAGGTATGGCAAAATAATCTCATGTTTTCAAAGACATCGCCCCTCATTACTTACACTTTGGCGAGTTTCAGAAATGTGGGTAGATGTGCATCCGCCCATACAATGTGCTAATATTGTGATGGAGGTTCACGTACCTATGGTTTAGATTAAGGCATATGTCCTAACGTTGGCAATTTACGAGAAGCGAGAGCGCAGCTGCGTATACCTACGTATGTAGGTACAAGCCTGAGTCTCTCAGCGAGTGATCTACTCGTCAAGCGAGCGTCGCTGATTGAGCTCTCTCTTTGATAGCTCTTATCGTTGTGACAAGCGAGTACTCGCCGGCGGAATGAACATTATTTTTTTGGAATGACTTCTTGAAGGTCGGCCTCCGAGGTTGTCGGCCGCTTAACCGAACTTGCCTGTAGCTACCTTAATAAATTAAGGCCTGCAGCCAGGGCTTAAAAACTTAGAACTAGAGCGACTACTCGCTAAGGGCACCCCCTGTGGGGTACGGACCTCGGCTTAGGGCATCGCTGGTAGAAGGTAGCAAGGGACGGGCTGTATCAGAATGAGGAGTGAACATTCAGCGATGAAATATTAATATATGTTTCTCTTTTACTTATACGGTTTGAGCAAGAACATCGTTGCTAGCTAGTCGCTCCTTCGTTGGTATGACAAGTGCCTAAGGCAGGACACGACGCGTCAAAGTTAAGTCGTGTGGATATAACGTGTCGTCTGAGAGAATATTGCGTTAATCTTGAATGATTTGGGCAAAGCAATTTAATATAAAAATCTTTATTACTAAAATAATGGATACAGTAAATGTCCTTTAAAATAGATTTATTCTTCTGTAATTTGCACTTGGGAGCAGGACGCGCGGCTTCGCGATAGTTGGAAGAAGTGGAGGGAGGCCTTTGCCCAGGAGTGGGACAGTGCAGGCTAGTAATAAATATAAATAAATAAATAAATTTGCACTTAAATGTCAAAGGAGTGCTTTGGCATTCGTACTTGGATGGCCCTGTAATGCCATCACCTTCCTCCAATTTGGAAAATATCGTAACCCTAATTGGTGTTGTTCTTAAATCAAAGTCAAACCGTTGGATTAAACTTTTAAATTGTCTCCTCCCATACCTATCAAAACTATCATTTGAAACCATTGTCAAAGGTAACAATTTTTTAAATAGAGTAACTGTGGATTTCCGGCTTTTCTCCATAGGAATCAACCAATTTGAACTGTGCACCTAGCTTCTGACGTTTCAAAAGTGCCCACGTAGGTTAATGTGAAATAAATTATTTTAATTTGATTTGGAGGAGAAGTGTTATAACCAGTGATCGGATATTCGGATGCATATTTACCTAATGTTACTATTTAGCCGTGAAAGCACGGAAGCGGCTTCGTATTTTTTATTAAAGCCGGGTTTCTTGGATCATCATATTTATTTAAAATTAATGTTTAACCCCAGATGCAAATACATATGTGTGTAGGATGGTATGTGTTAGTTAAAACAACATACAAAACACGGTAAAAACGCGGATTCCATATTAGCCTACATTTCAACTTTAGGTGAATATGCATCTGAATATCCGATCTCTAGTTATAAACATTGTTTAAGATTTTTTTACTATTTCACTTTAAAATAGTGTTAAGAAGCCGTCAAATTTTAAATTTGTAAGATTTTATTTGATTGTTGAATTTGTAGATTTGTACATAAAAATAAAAAAAAGCTATCAAAATTCTACTCATTGAAGAGCCACCCTTCAAATGACTTGCAGAATCTCAACACCCCTCTCGTTCAGAACGATAAATCTTTGTTTCCATTATTCCGGCGACGGACTACCTTAAAACCATGTAAACAAAACTCAACACAAACAGAAACAGTCAGCAATAAAATATGAAACAACAAATCGATTTGACATCCCCCTCTAATCTTAGGCCAGATAAGGGACAGCGCACTCATCCCTTTGGCTCAACTCCAACTTAGGGTCGCAAAGCTGACCGGGGTTACGACAGGTGATCCGATTTAAGGGGTGTGCCTTGCGGTGTTCTGTGGTACTGATATAAGCTTTATGTATGTATCAATAATAAAAAAACAATCCCTTATCTTATACGGAGAATTATTCCTGATTGAACTGTGGAATCAAAAAGGCAAACAGTCACTGAAAGGGTTTAGGTTCTTGATTTGATTCTTTTTCACATTTTTAAAAGCTACGAAATTTTTGCAATTATGTTTGATCTGAAACCGATCCGTGTTGGTCAAAGAATATTATATTTTAATAAAAAATAATGTACTATGTTTCAATAATTAATAATGGGTGCATCCTCAACATAATTATGCGGTGCATGGGCAAGGCTCTCTATGAACGTGGCGAAATATGGAACTGTCATAACATTCACTGGATTTGAGACCATTTAATACAATTTCATGAAAGAGTTTGTATTCGTTATAGAACTTAGCGATATTTTATAAACTTACAAATTAAAACTTATAAGATTAACTAAATTGTACGAATTTATTCCTGCGAATCGTACAATTATGTATGTCGTGCGTTATGCTTTGAATTACGCTTTTATACATAAATACGAAAACTTACTAGCGAATGGGCAGCAGCGTTCTTAATGCATTTTACTACCATACTGCGATCGCCAACACGCCTGCCAAGCGTCGCGATTATGCCCCCCCCCCCCCCCCTCCACATTGGGAAAGGCCTATGTCCAGCAGTGGACGTCTCTCGGCTGAAATTATGATGATGATGATGAAATGCAAGATGAAATGGTAACTAATGCGTATTTATAATTTCTGTCACACAATTTTTTCTACAATCTTGTAGAATTGTAGACTAGTAAAGTTTTGTGGTATAGGGCTCAATTTTTTAATAAATCCTTGCCGCCACAATTTATAATAAAAGCGAGGTTTTTTAATTAAAAATTATTTAACCCTTAACCTGCCAATGTCATTAGCAGTGTACCTTAACTCAGCTTCAGGCCAAGAGTAAAATAAATATCAATATTTATCCATCAACAATCAATTTCAATATTTTATTTAGGTTGGCAACCCAACATTAGTATAGTCACCGTCTAACGTAAATAAATAATAAAAACTGCGAAGGCCCGACCATAAATAAAGGCCTGAATATATTATATCTTCAGTAATTTATTCATTCAATTATTCATATCTTTATAGACGAGTTAATTGCGTTAGATTAGTACCCAGCCCTTTATCTACTACTTTTTTATTCTGATGATGTTTTATTTTAGTTTTTATGACTTTTAAAAGGCAGTTACTTTAATTAAGTACTTTTAAAATAGCAGTAGTTTAGTAGTAAATGAATGCCAAGGGCATATTTCAAAGTCAAACTTAAGTATTAAAAATAAAATGGTCTTGTTATAATAACCCTACTTACTTTTATTAGACTATGCCATCAATCCAGTAAAAATCAAACTCACATCCATGTTGTGTTTTGGCGAGTTGTTATCTGTTTACCCACATAATTTCATTTTTTTCTTTTTTGCTATTTTTGTTTTGTTTTGTTTTGTTATTTTTTATAAGTACTGTGCGCTCTAATTTTAATCTTAGTTTTAAATATTGTTTCTCAGTAAGTGATTTGTTTTGCAATTCTTATGAGAAATAAAGTTGTTCTAAATCGAAGTCATTTATTCAAACTAAACCATTTACAGGCTATTTTGAACTGTTAAAAGTTGATCAGTGAGTCGGAAAGCTGAAAATAGTTTGCCATTTCAAAACGTAGATCTCTATGGAGAACAACGGCCAAGAAACTCCAAGGACAGTCTTTTAAATTAAAATATTACAAAAAGTTATTACAAAAAGTA
The DNA here is from genome assembly GCA_947507805.1 of Aporophyla nigra. Lineage (NCBI taxonomy): Eukaryota > Metazoa > Arthropoda > Insecta > Lepidoptera > Noctuidae > Aporophyla > Aporophyla nigra. The sequence continues at coordinate 23,745,744 of OX382294.1, forward strand.
TTAAAATAGCCATGACACCCAGTAATACAGTTACAGCATTACGGTTCATACAAAAGAGTATCAATGTACAGTGAGGCAGAGTTACAATAGTTGAGAGCAATACAACCTGTGCACCGGGCCACGGCTGAACTTAGAATGCCGTTTCGCCGCCGTGCGGCGTCTTTTATACGAAAGTATTGGAGGTGGGGCAACGACGTAGCACGCTACGACGTAGCGCGCTCTAATTCCGCCCACCAGCAATGAGGTGGGAGAATGGCGTAGCGTGCTACGACGCTACGGCATTATCGCGTAGCCCAATGCACGTGCTGCTTACAATGTTACGCCGACATGTACATTATTCTTGTCACTTCTATTTGTGAGAGCAATGTAAAGAATAAAGAAACAATTCTTAAAATAAGCCCTGGAAGTTTTTTTTTTCAGTAGATGACCAGTTTAAGCCAACGGCGCCCGTTCACGAACATGACGCGTGGATCAGCAACATCCAGCTCAACCATTTTTAGGGTTCCGTTGCCAAATGGCAAAAAACGGAACCCTTATAGATTCGCCATGTCTGTCTGTCTGTCTGTCCGAGTATGTCACAGCCACTTTTCTCCGAAACTATAAGAGCTGTGCTATTGAAACTTGGTAAGTGGATGTATTCAGTGAACCGCATTAAGATTTTCACACAAAAATAGAAAAAAAGCAATAATATTTGGGGTTCCCCATACATAGAATTGAAACTCAAAAATTTTTTTTTCATCAAACCCATACGTGTGGGCTATCTATGGATAGGTCTTCAAAAATGATATTGAGGTTTCTAATATCATTTTTTTTTTTAAACAATAATATTTGGGGTTCCCCATACATAGAACTGAAACACAAAAAAAAAATTAATCAAACCCTTACGTGTGGGGTATCTATGGATAGGTCTTTAAAAATGAAATTGAGGTTTCTAATATCATTTTTTTCTAAACTGAATAGTTTGCGCGAGAGACACTTCCAAAGTGGTAAAATGTGTGTCCCCCCCCCCCGTAACTTCTAAAATAAGGGAATGATAAAACTAAAAAAAATATATGATGTACATTACCATGAAAACTACCAACGAAAATTGGTTTGAACGAGATCTAGTAAGTAGTTTTTTTTTAATACGTCATAAATCGTAAACCACAATTTACCTTTCATTCAATCAACTCAAATATAAAAATTTTAAAAAAAACATTTAATTTCATAAACGATGATGACGAATGATGATGATGATGACCTGCAGGTTTGTACGGAACCCTCGGTGCGCGAGTCCGACTCGCACTTGGCCGGTTTTTAGGGAACCGAATAATCCATCACACGCGGCACCATCAGTAAGACATTTAAGTGAGAATGACAATAGAGTATCCATAATTAGTTAGGGAAAGTAATTGTTTATCAAAAAGAGTATCAACTTAAATATACATCTAGATACACGTCACAACTGTCACTCATAAAACTAAATTGGTATAGTGTGTCAAAAGTTGTAAATTTATCTGAATTTCCTTGAATACTCTATTACATGAATAGTTACTGTCATTGACAAATACTCATTAATAGAAATTAGTTTTAGGTAGAGCCATTTGTGAATATTGCTTTAATCTTAAGGAAAATCGATAATTAATTCAACCTCTATGTTGCTAGCACTATATACGTTTTGTAATAACGTAAATCAATACTTATTTCAATATGATATTAATCTAGTAAAGAACGTTATTCTAATACGAAGACATTAAACTACTGCCTACCATCGTGTTTAGCCAGGTACTGTATTATGGAGGTCAGACAGTCGTTCCATGTAACATCCATCCTACTAATATTATAAACGTGAAAGTTTGTATGTATGGATGTTTGTTCCTCTTACACGCAAAAACGACTGACCCGATTTAGATGTAATTGGCACACAGATAGTTTATAACCTGGATTAACACATAGGGTACTTTTTATCTCGGTAGTACGTTCTCGCGAGATAATTTCTGACCTCCACACGGGTGAAGCCGCTGGCAAAAGCTAGTATAACATAAAATCAAACAGAAAATCTACATCTACACTAATTTATAAAGAGGTTAAGTTAGTAATTGTTTGCGATTGTTTATATGAAGTAATCTCTAGAACTATCAGTCTGTTAATAATCCAAGTCCCTGGCATATCATTGGCCTTAAATTGCAACGGTCGAGGCCAAGGCCTGAGCGACATTTTTGCATATTTTAACTCTTCGCTGTTCTCATACCAGATTAATGAATGCTAAAACAAATATCATTGAGGCTCGCATCATATTCATTTGTATTGTGAATGCAGACAATTTAATTTGATTAATTTACATAGGTATATGTTCAGTCTTAGGCGCCAAGACTTTGTACGGCTTTGCCTTTGGAATATCGAAATAGAAGGGATATAATCGAAAAATACCATTATACTTTTATCTCACGATACGACGCGCGCTTTACTCTTGGTAAGCAAGTGTATAATAGTGTGCATGGTAGTGCGAATAGTGTCCGTACATTAGAAACACACACTTCCGACTACGCTGTAGTCTCACAGGTACCGAGAGCTCCGGCGATCACATACACACTCAGAACGTGTTTGTACACTTGGTAACCATATTGTAACCCGTTGGTCTCTTGGTCGCAAGCGCGACTGCTGAACGTGAGAAATCAAGCGTCGCTTAGTGTGATTGATCAGTATCAATCTTATGAACTTATTTACATCATTCAGGTATGTAAGTACTTATCGCTTAATGTACTGATTATTTGTTTTATTTTATATCTACAAACAAAGGTTGATAAATAGATGTAAATAACAAAAGCGATAAAAGTTATTGCCTATCTCGGTCGACTTTAATCATGAAAGGAATAAAAATAAGAAAAAAAAAAGAAAGGAAAAAAAATCTAGGAGCGTATCACGTTTGGTAAGTATACCGTAGGTATGCCTTTGGAACCCAAAGATAAGTACGATATAATGTACTTACCTAATGGATATACACTTACATTAGAACTAAGATTGTTCATATTATCATTAGACAACATCACACGGGACCATTGCGAATACATCACACTATATTTGTTGGGAAGTGTTGTTTAAGGATAATCCCGGAATGAAAGAAAAACAGTTGCTTGTTATACCGTTGAGCGAAAGATTATAGCATTATACCGGGATAAGGGAGTATGTCTTCATGGCGTGATGCGAGGATTTATCTTCATGCTTAACGTTTTATGTGTTGCCATGTGAACATAATACAGCATCACGCATGATTTTCTCGAGAGGTAGGCAGTAACTTTAGTAAAACCACAAATAAAGGAACTGGGATTATTTATTGTAATGAATAGCTGTAACGACCTCATTGTATTCTAGTGTTTCCGACAGTATTCATTATTTATAATCTGTCAGCCCTAAAACTATTTGATGAACTTATTTGTCAAAACATCATGACAATCATGATCTGAGTATGTCCTATTTATGAAACGATGTGTTCCCACTGCTGGGACACAGGCCTCCTCTCTGTGAGAGGGAGTAGGCCGTAATCCACCACGAGCGCCCCGCACTTGTTGGTAGATGTCACATGTCTTAGAATTTTTCTATCTAGGAAATGCCGGTTTCCTCACGAAGTTTTCCTTCGCAATTTTGACAGCAGTGGTGATGAAATTATTTACACAAAGTTAAGCACCTGGCTGGGTCCAAACTCACAACTCGTAAGTCGAGGCCGATATCACCAAACACCGAACGAGTTCAATAATTGAAAACCCGCAAAAGTATCCAACAACGCAATAAAAAATCCAAGCAAAACCATTTCAATCAAAAGCAGTCTAATAAATAATACAACCAATCAAGAGAATGCTTAATCCAAATGATTTATTGGGCTTAATCCTTTTTATGGCATTTCCATTATTATTATTTTCTTTTAGCACACCCCTATTGTTATGTACTCGGAATCAATTGAAAGACTTCCCTCTAGGGCTGGCACAATTGTTTATTTACAATCTGGAAGTGGTTCTGAAGTGTTTGTGAGTTCCGATGTTATTTTAGGAATTTTCTGACTTGTGTTTAATAAAATATTCCATTTTCTTTATCCGGATTAGAGGTGATTTGAAAATGGATTTGTATGATGCTGCGGGTACTGAGCTGTTAATACATGCTTTTCAATAAAGGTAGGTACAGTGAAATTCTGCAATTGGAAAACGTTATTTAAAGCATATTATTGCTGTAAACATTTCTTGGTACAGTGAAATTCTGCAATTGGAAAACGCTATTTGAGGCATATTTTTGCTGAAAACATTTCTTGGTACAGTGAAATTCTGCAATTAGAAAACGCTATTTGAGGCATATTTTTGCTGTAAACATTTCTTGGTACAGTGAAATTCTGCAATTGGAAAACGCTATTTGAGGCATATTTTTGCTGTAAACATTTTTTGGTACAGTAAAATTCTGCAATTGGAAACCGCTATTTGAGGCATATTTTTGCTGAAAACATATTTTCTTGGTACAGTGAAATTCTGCAATTGGAAAACGCTATTTGAGGCATATTTTTGCTGAAAACATTTCTTGGTACAGTAAAATTCTGCAATTAGAAAACGCTATTTGAGGCATATTTTTGCTGTAAACATTTCTTGGTACAGTAAAATTCTGCAATTGGAAAACGCTATTTGAGGCATATTTTTGCCGTAAACATTTCTTGGTATTTTAATAAAGTGTTTTTAAAAAATTTCAACATAATAAATGGCCACTCATGTTAGGCATATGGTTATCTCTGGTATCATCATTTCAGTCGAAACACGTCCACTACTGGACATGGCCTCCTTAAATTTGGGGGGGGGGGGTTGCCATTTTCGTCACGCTTAATAGGCGTGTTGGTGATCGCAGTATGGTGGTAAAATGCATAGATAACGCTGCTGCCCATCCTCTAGTAAGTCCCTCAGTCACCTCTTACGACAACCGCGGAGAAAAATGGGATGGTGGTATTCCTTATGTCCGGTACCACACATAACTGGTTGAATGGGTTAATAACTATGGAATTATTTTTAGAAATATATATGTTACTAGCTTCTGCCCGCGACTTCGTCCGCGTTAAATTTCTTGTACCCCGGACCCTTCCCGTCGCGTCGAACCGCCTACCCGTGCGATTTTCCCCGTTTTTGCAACATTTTTCATTACTGCTCCGCTCCTCTTGGTTGTAGCGTGATGTTATATAGCCTTCCTCGATAAATCGGCTACCCGACACAAAAAGATTTTTTTAATTAGGACCAGTTCCTGAGATTAGCGCGTTCAATCAAACAAACAAACAAACAAATAAACTATTCAGCTTTATAATATTAGTATAGATAACTACATTATAAAACAAAGTTCCCCGTCAGCACCGCGTCTTTTTGTCTGTCTATGTGAACGCTCTAATCTCTAAAATTATCTGCCGGGCTTGAAAAACTTTTTTTCCATTTGATAACCCATTTTTTCAAGGTTTTTAACATCTAGCTACGACCCTTAGGGACCGAGCAAAAAGAAAAAAAGTCAGAAAGAACGCTATGTGAAAATTAAATTATAGCATTTAATACAAACGTTTCCTTTTCAGTATAACTGCTGTAGCATTTTAAATTCTATTCAGATCCCTCAGTCACATTTTTAAGCCATTTTCACAGCGCGAGTGGAATCTATTCACTGGCTTTTCAAAATAAAGGCAACGATTTTATGACTCAAATAAAATTGCAAAGCGTATAAAGCACTTTATGATCGGATCAAAACGTATCTACAGGAACATTATTGTGATGCAGAAGATGAAGAATTGTGTACCGAAAGGACGACAAATAGTATGGAAGAAAGACATATTACACCGACCGCAGATAAATTAGGATAGGGGCCGCAAAATGAGGATGATGACGCCGAGAGTTTTTTTATAATTGAAGTTTAGCTAAAACAAGTCAAATTATAAAATAAATGCATTACTGAACTGTTATCTACTTGCTGCATCTGCAACTTTAAACAGAAAACAAAGGTGTTTACTGCAAGTTCCCAGGCAAGTATTGTTTTTAGGGTTCCGTTGCCAAATGGCAAAAAACGGAACCCTTATAGATTCGTCATGTCTGTCTGTCTGTCTGTCTGTCTGTCCGAGTATATCACAGCCATTTTTTTCCGAAACTATAAGAGCTATGCTGTTGAAACTTGGTAAGTAAATGTGTTCTGTGAACCGCATTAAGATTTTCACACAAAAATAGAAAAAAAACAATAATATTTGGGGTTCCCCATACATAGAACTGAAACACAAAAAAAAAAAAACATCAAACCCATACGTGTGGGGTATCTATGGATAGGTCTTCAAAAATGATATTGAGGTTTTTAATATCATTTTTTTCTAAACTGAATAGTTTGCGCGAGAGACACTTCCAAAGTATTAAAATGTGTGTCCCCCCCCCCCCCGTAACTTCTAAAATAAGGGAATGATAAAACTTAAAAAAATATATGATGTACATTACCATGTAAACTTTCACCGAAAATTGGTTTGAACGAGATCAAAGTCAAAGTCAAAAACGTTTATTGCGAACTAAGTCTAGTAAGTAGTTTTTTTTTAATACGTCATAAATCGCAAACCACAATTTACCTTTCATTCAGTCAACTCAAATATAAAATGTAAAAAAAAAAAAAACATTTCATAAACATAAACCTTATGCATAAACCGTGAATTCCTGCAGGTTTGTACGGAACCCTCGGTGTGCGAGTCTGACTCGCACTTGGCCAGTTTTTTAATCTGTAACTTTATACAAATCTTCTACTACTAATGATAAAGCTGAAGATATTGTTTGAACGCACTGTTCTCTGGAACAACGGTCGAATTTGAGATATTTTTTTGCGTTTGGTAACTCAATTCTTGAAGATGGCTATACACTTTCTAACATCGTGCTTGGACCCTTAAGAACCGAGAAAAACCCAAAGAGCCAGAAAGAACCCAATGCGAAAACTAAGTAATAGCGCAGGCAGGTGTGGCGATGCGACAGGGTCAGTCGAGGAAACCAAAAATTTCACGCGGACGAAGTCGTAGTCCTACTTCCTACTAATATTATAAACGTGAAAGTTTGTATGTATGGATGTATAGATGTTTGTTACTCTTTCACGCAAAAACTACTGAACGGATTTGGATGAAATTTGGAAAACAGTTAGTTCATAACCTGGATTAACACATAGAGTATTTTTTATTCCGGGATAGTTTCCGACCTCCACGCAGGCGAAGCCGCTGGCAAAAGCTAGTAGATTATAAATATACGGGGGTCCGAGAGAATTTTATTTATTTAAAAGAATTTGACTTTTTAGCACGGGCGCTTTTTTATAAAGTACACTGGAATTTTAACTCTCGCTACGAACAGCGTTCCCTGTTGAATTTTCGACGCTCGGATTCAACCGACCGTCGAAAATCCAACATGTGCATATCTAGCACGTTAGAAAAGCGCACTCGTTGAATTTTTAAACCACGGCGCTATTGTGGAAATCTAGTGCGGGTTAAAAAAGACCTCGCGTCAAAGAAGTATTATTGCGAACGTGGGCTAAAAGTTTCAATAGCTGCAGAAAACACAGCTATTGAAAGTCTTAATCCACGTACAATGCGCCACTCTATTCATAAAAGAAAATCTCGATTTAAATCAAATTGTTAAAACGCTACAAAGCAATGTAGAAATAAACTCGAAGAATAAAAAACTCTAAGGGCCCTCGCCCACGGCGACTTTTTGTAGCGATGCCGTCGCGCGTTTCGTAAACGCGCAACAGCATCGCTACTAACGCGTGTTAGTCGCATTTGCAACGCGCTACAGAAACGATGCCAACGCGCTACTAACGCGCTACAGCATCGCGACTGTATCGATGCAAACGCGCTACCGTGTCTGACTACATCGGGGAGAGAACGGAGGGAGTGGCACGTGAGTGGAGAACCGAGCATCAGTGCAACACAGGCACGTCGAGATTGCTGTTGTCCGTCACATACGATCGCAACTATAGCGATCGTAGGTATTTTTGGGCCGTTAATGAATCGCGTTTGCATCGCGACAGAAGCGCTACAGTATCGCGTTTGCATCGCGACTTAATCTGGGCCCGTGGGCGAGGGCACACAGCTAGCGCCCGCTTCGCGACTGTATCAATGCGGACGCGCGACAGCATCGCTACTACATCGCTACAAAAAGTCGCCGTGGGCGAGGGCCCTAACAGTGCTACAATCTGGGGTGATAATTACGAATTGATCATTTTCCTTCTCTTTTCATCCAGAATTCTAATAAAAGTCGAAACTTTGAAAAGGCGTAAGTCACAATAAAATTTCGTGTTTTTTTTTTTGTTGATTTTTGCTTTAGGAATCGAGTCCATTAACTTATTATATAATTGGAACCGATAATCGAACCTTTACAGACTAAAAAAGAGGTTAGAGAGCCATTTTAATGATAGAATTTAGACCAAGAAACTGTTATATTTTAGCCATCAAGAGCGTTAATAAAACCTCGCTATGACATCAATCTGTTGTTCCGTGCGGCGGAAAAACGGATTGATGATTAAAGAATAGCACCACCCCATTTCTTCCCATGGGTGTCGTAAGAGGCGACTAAGGGACTTACTAGAGAATGGGCAGCAGCGTTCTCTATGTTTTATACCACCATACTTCGATCGCCAATCCGCCTGCCAAGCGTGGCGATTATGGCAAACCCCTCCATATTGGGGGACGCCTATATCCAGCAGTGGACATCTTTCGGCTGAAATGATGATGATGATGATGATGATGATGATGATTCTCAAGTTCTAAACAAAAAACAATACCTCAATGATACTCATTACACGTATTGTTACAAGAAAATAATAAAGAAAGAAAAGAACACGCTAAAGCAAGCTTGGGCCGATTCTCTTTTAATTTTAAACTAGGTCACACGAGGCTCGGTTTGCGGTGTTTCAAATCGGAATCGCGCCTCTTATGGGCCGTTTGGGGCTTGTAACGTGGACTATTGTACGATGAAACGTGGACGGAGACTGTGAAATGCGGATTAAGGGAAAATGGAGCGACATTTTTTTTTTTTGTTAGTGCTCTAAAATAATCCACTTCCTTTCTATAAAAATTAATAGATTGAATACGCATTAGGTTATTCTACTAATATTATGATTGTGAAAGTTTGGGTTTTCGGATGTTTGTTACTCAGTCACGCAAAACCGGCGGAACGGAATTGCTATACAGGTATAACAAGGATTAACACATAGGATACTGTTTATACCGGCAGTAAGTTCCCGTGGAATAATTTTCGAACTCCACGGGGGCATAGACGCTGGCTAAAGCTAGTATAGAATATACCGGATACAAATATAATCTAGTTTACTAACACATTTAGTAAATATGGCTGTAAATAGGTACTTAAATAAATGAACCTTGCATTTATGAACCATCCGTTTCATGACTACATCACATGGTTGAAAAATGACACAAATTCGACAAGTCAAATAATTGACAGCAATAGTCGTGAAAACCATTAAAAACATGATAACAATAAGCATTATTCCGTGAACAACTATCAACGTTGATTGCCAAAAAACTTTCACAGCCGACATTTGAATCTGGGACACGAAAAGACGTCGAAAACTTTTTCCATTTTCAAGTTTGAGTTGAAGAAACCCGAATCAGTGAAACTCACACACACACACATTTCCTTTGTAACGACATCAATTGGCCCACACACACATAACAGCAAAATATGCACAATCCTGCTCTTAACAAATCAAATAAAGGCGAACTAAGGGTACTCGCACATGAACATAAACTTTCATTTTCTACATACAAGCAAAATCAGAAAGTTTATCAGATAATAGGTACCTTTGATTGTTCTTCATCGATGTGAGGTTCCTGTCATTAGATAAGGACTTCGAGTTTTCAATATTGAAACAAGACAAGGGTGAAACTTATGACAGTGTCTGAAGGTATTTCATGAGAAGACTTTAATTGTAGTGTCAGAGTGAAGAACAACCATGTGTTGACATCTTCGTCGTTTTCAAGTGTTAATTTTATCCATGTATTTGAATAAAAATTTAATGCGCGCACCACTTGAAGACGTTGAAGACAAAGTTTCTAAGTGTAGATGTTTGGATGTTTGTAACTCAATCACGCAAACACGACCGAGAGAAAATGAATGAAATTTGGCTCATAGATAGTTTACAATCTGTATAGCACTTTTAATACCGGTGATACATTCCTGTGCGATAATTTGCAGCCTTCACGGCAACGGGCAAGGCCGCAAAAGCTAGTGAATAAATAAATTGGTTACTTATTCATTTTCAGGCAGTATCTCTAACTATGTCATAGGTAAATAAACAGCAGGTATCATAATTACGTACCTACGAACTGACATACATCCTTATATTTCGTAAGCAGTGTAACATTTTTCTCTACGGGGGATATTTTTCTAACGGTACCAAGCGGATTGTTTCGACAGCTGTCAAAGTCACATCACTAGCAGTGACAAGAGTATCGGAAACATGGATCGGTAGGAAATTGATAGCATTGCGTTAGATTTTAATTCAGCATTTATGTTAAATGTTTTTTGGAAATCATAGGCAGAAAATGGGGATATGCGATACGTTTCGAAGCCTCTGAATGAATAAACTCCAAAATGTTACCTGCTGATGTCACGAAAAAACGAACTTCCTCTGGGTTCAGTACAATATCTACTATCAATTACCCTTACTGTTAGTTAAATAATATGGATAAGCTTATAAATCTTCAAAATTACGCATACTTTAATAAATACGATCAAAAGAACGTTGTTTCAATCACTACATAGTATAAAACAAAGTCGTTTCCCGCTGTCTGTCCATATGTATGCTTAGATCTTAAAACTACACAACGGATTTTCATCGACATCTAACTGAAGATTTATTACAATACATGATCGTCCACAAAGGCCACGGTTGACAACTGACAACTTCCAAGTTAACCGTCAGTGGTACGATAGGCAGGACAAAACTGGCATACATTATATGAAAGCCTAAAGCCATAAAGAAAAGAACAGGATTCAATTCGTTAAGAACATCAAGGTAGCTACTGTGGTATAGTAATTTTATTCTACAACGTCTTCATTTCTTCATCGTCTTCATTTTTTTTCTTTTTTTTTCCGATTAGGCGCGTAATATTTCTCCGGCTTGTTTCTCTGACCATCCCTTTCGCACAGCGTTGTCATAGCCATTCTCTATCATTCTTCCTATCTTGTTGCCACTTTAGTGTATAATTTGAGGTTCAAAAGTTCCTATCTGTAGGTACTAATATTATAAAGCTGAAGAATTTGTTTGTTTGATTGAATGCGGTAATCTCAGGAACGACTGGTCCGAATTGAAAAAGTCTGCTTTAACCCAGCAGTGCGGGTTGACAGATGTCAAATTGTTTAGAATTTTTGATTCTAGGACATGCCGGCAAAATAAGATGTTATAAATGATTTGATTTTGCAAAAGTTTATTCCTAGGATCCGAAATGGAAAGAAAGACAAGACAACATTTAGCTAAATTCAACTATCATCAAAGAAGACATCTTGTTGCTTCACAGATGTCTTTACTAACACCACATACTGTTTCCAAATAAAACCTACCTATTGTAAATCCATTCAGCGAACCTGGATCGCTTCTCAGGCCAAAATAGAACCAGAATCGTCTTAAAACTTTACCTACTTCAATGTCAATGGGACTTAAAAGTTGTAGAATATATCATGCAAATCTACTGGTGTGAAGTTTCAAAGTTATGCTAAGTTAAACCAAGTTGTGACTGCGACTTGTGCACTCAGATTATGAGGTCGAAACTTTGTGTAATAAGCTAAAGATTAAGTTAAATGCGGGGCGAACATTCGAATGATTAGCTAGTCATTTCTTTGAAGTTGCATCATGGGTAAAAACTAGCAATGGATGGAAGATGGCGTTTTGTGATTTGATCGAATGTAGGTACTATTGAGAGACGTTCAGAAGGTTATTTAATAAAAGCAACAAGCGAAAAGTGACAGACAACAATCCGACAGTAATTTTAATGTTTTATAAATTAGTACTTTTGTTTTGGTATAACATCTCTGAGGTCAACCTATGAGGTTGTCGGCTTCTTAACCGAACTTGCCTGTGACTACCTTAATAAATTAATGCCTCCAGCCAGGGTTTAAAAATTTTAAACAAGAACGACTACAAGCTGAGAGCACCCGCCCGCCGTTGGGTACGGACCTCGGCTTAGAGCATCGCAAGAAGAGGGCAGCACGGGACGGGCCGGATCGGAGTGATATTATTTAGGGACGGATTTAATGTTACAATCCCGGACAAGGATCGTGACGCATACTAAACAGCTCTTATGTGTCTTAAGTAGGGCCCTCGTAGTCATTTATCGAAAGTACTTATAGATATAAGTGCTTTCGAGGATGAACAAACAAAATATGAACGAATGCATTCAATGAATTTATAATTTACTGATGTCTGAACCTATACAAGGCAAAAGGAGTGTGGTGGTGATTACAGCAGGTGGCGTTCCTTTGTTTCTGTCTACCCTCATGGGAAAAAGGCATGATTCTATATATATAATTCAATGCCTGTGATTTTTGACTGTACATCAATTAGTGCGCAAGTACATGCGACCAAAACCATGGTCTGTATTATAAGTTATAACTAGAGATCAGATATTCAGATGCATATTCACCTAAAGTTGAAATATTGGCTAATATGGAATGCGCGTTATTACCGTGTTTTGTGTGTTGTTTTAACTAACACATACCACCCTACACACATATGTATTTGCATCTGGGGTTAAACATTAATTTTAAATAAATATGATGATCCAAGAAACCCGGCTTTAATAAAAAATACGAAGCCGCTTCCGTGCTTTCACAGCTAAATAGTAACATTAGGTAAATATGCATCCGAATATCCGATCACTGGTTATAACTCAGAAAAACTGACCTCGTTATGTTCAAAAGTATTTCTTATTTCTAGTTAAAGAGAACTACGGCCCATGTATAGATCGAAGGCATTATAGCGAGTGCTAAGTGAAGCAAGAAAGCGGTCCGCTCCGTGTTTCGTCCTTTGAATTCGAAAGGACCAAACCTTTAGGTGACCGTAATATTAAGCTAGCTTTGTGAAGATTTGTGGTCAAAGTATTTTGTGAGCTTTAACGTGTGAGTGGTAGGTACCGCGTTTGTTTGGACACTGGAGAGGTAATCTCAAATGTGTGACGACAATGTCGAGAGGAAAGTGTCGTGTATGAATGTGAATCGTATAACAGTAGGGAAAGAACTAAGAAATGATGTGTAGACTGTGTGAACGGTGATTTGGCAAGAAAGGGGGTGACTACTATGGTGACTTATCTATATCCATGTATCTGTATAAACATAAGAAGCGTTTCTATAAATTCAAAATATATTCAAATAAAAAAATTGTTTGCAGTATAACCAATATACATGCCATTTCTATATTTTTTTACATTTTTGTCTTTCTGTATGTTTTTTTGTAAGTTTCATTATAATATCATTTCAAAAGTGCGAAACCAATATAGTTAACTTTTGTACTCAAATATTGTGTATAATTCGCGAGTATTTTAATTGTTATTAAATGTATATATTACTAGCTTCTGCCCGCAACTTCATCCGCATTAAATTTCTTGTTCCTACCCGTCCGATTTCCCCGTTTTTGCAACATTTTTCATTACTGCTCCGCTCCTCTTAGTTGTAGCGTAATGCTATATAGCTTATAGCCTTCCTCGATAAATAGGCTACCCAACACAAAAAGAATTTTTCAATTCGGACTAGTAGTTCCTGAGATTGGCGCGTTCAATCAAACAAACGAACAAACAAACTCTTCAGCTTTATAATATTAGTATAGATTTAATTGATATTAAAAAGTTAATAAAAAAAAATTGCAAAAATATAACCGACTTCCAAGAAAACACTACAAATTGAAAAATTACTTTAATTTTGTAAGTTGCAATCTTTGGATTTGAATGAAAGTCTTTTATTTTTCACTTTGTAATGTGTTATTGGAACTCGGTTGTTTTTTTTAGCATTTTGTTTTCACTGTCTCGTGATGATACCTCACTCACACTTCGATGTTTTCCTTCACCTTTTTGAGAACAGTGGTCATGAAATTAAAAATACTAGGTAAAATACCTGCCTGGGCTTGGGAATTCGGTGTACCTTTTTTGGGTAAACTTCCACCTAACTCTTCACGAATCACTTGATGTTATTCAAAATATAAAAATCAAAGCCTTTATTCTGGCTAAACAATAAACAGACACTTTTCAATTTTATAACGCAAAATAATTAAATTAATTAGATATATCTAATTAGTTCCCCAACTTTTCGAATTTAGGCAAACTAAAGAAAAAAGCGTAGGCGACCCGACTGAACAAGTAAAACAAGCGATGACGTAATCAAGAACTGTGAACAAGTAACAGTTTGAACTATTTCACTAACTTTGTTAATTAGTCCATTGTTTTAGTGATTTAATGAAGAAAACCTTTATTTTCTTAACTAAGTAAAAGTCTCAACTTTAATTATCTTTTATTCTTTCTAATATTTGTTTTGGCTGTACCACTATATTGTCCACTTTCACCTCTATCCTACTTATATTATAAATGCGAAAGTTTGTGAGGATGGATGTATGTGTATGTGTATGTTTGTTACCCTTTCACGAAAAAACTACTGAACGGATTTGAATGAAATTTGGCTCACAGATAGTTTATAACGTGGATTAACGTATAGGGTACTTTTTATCCCGGTAGTACGTTCCCGTGGGATATTTTCCGACCTTCACGTGGGCGAAGCCGCTGGCAAAAGCTAGTATAGTATAAAACAAAGCGGCTTTCCGCATCGGTATGCTTAGATCTTTTAAAATACGCAATTAATTTTAATGCGGTTTTCATTAATAGACAGAATAATTCAAGAGGACAGTTCGGACATTGAGAAGAAAAACATAGACGCTCTGGTAATGTGGTGCTGGAGAAAAATGCTTGGGGTATCGTGGAACGAGTTTCTTACCAACATCTCGATACGCCAAGAGCTCAATATCAAAAAGCGTCTATCTGATCTGGTCTAAACGCGCATACTAAAATACTTCGGACACGTCTCGAGGCGTGACGGTGACTCTTTAGAACGCCTTGTCGTGCAGGGTAGAGGGAGGGCACTAGACCACGTAGACGGTCACCCACGAGATAGTCTGACCAAATAAAATCCGCGTTGGCGATCCATTATATACGTGCACCCACAATTCCAAAAATCGCATTGGATGGCAAGAAATCGTGAGGCGAATCACATCAGCCCCTAGTCAAGAAATTTCATGAGGACCACGACCGCTCTGATAAGAGTGTTACAAAGAAGAAGAACAATTCAAGAGGAGGGGCGAAGCCGCTGGCAAAGGCTAGTGTACAATAAAACGAATGCGTTATTTACACAACGTAAAGTGGCTGCCTGGGTTCGAACTCACGATTTACATACAGCTCGTAAATCGGGCCCCATACCACTGGGCCCCCACTGCAAAAATACTAGTATCCAGGTGCATTAGGTTGGAAAAAAGTCAACCCCAACATAGGAAAAGACCAGGCAGATATATTATATATAGGTTGTATTAAGCTTTGACGTGAAACTTTCGCACGTTTGAAACCTATCAACAGCGCACGAGTCGTTCCAAGTTAACATTATACTTTGGATGCATTCTGTTAATTTATAACTGAAACATGTCTTGCAGTACCAGTTTGAAAACAAAACTTTGCGGAGACGAAGCCAACGCGGCATCACGAACTTAAACTTTTAAAAATATTACAAGAAGCCAATTTCATAAAATTGAAAGATGAGTAAGGTGAAACTGTTATATTTTGATGTAAAAGTGAAAAGAGTATATTAATCAGAAAAAGAAAAAAAAATAGAGAATTTGATTAGTTTTTGTTTTAGTTCCGCTTAAACAAGATACCTCTTCTTCTTCTTTTCAGCGTATCTATAGCTAAAAATTCAGTTACGCGAACTTCGCTCACTGACGCTAACATACGAGTAAGATTACCACATGCTTAGGTGACAAGGCTTGTGGCGTAAGATGGAATGTCGACCATTGTCTGTGGGAAGGTGCCGTATATGCACTTGAGATCTGAGCCCTCCGTGAACCTCTGTCGAGATTGTGTCTGCCCCGGTCTACTTGGGCAGACAGCTCCCGCCATAGATTACATTTTGCTATAGAACATCTTTGAAAACGACAGCCTTTTTTTGGGTGGGACATCATCAAATGACGTTCGACGAACGTCGACGAAACGACGCTCTAGGGTGGAGCGGAAGGGCATGTCAGACTTATACTGAATAAAACCCACCCGTGTTCCTTAACTTGCCCATATGCCAAAGCCACGGTACCTCTTTCGAACTGATCATGCGACGCTGGCAGGCATCGGTCCTAGCAGACCCCTTCAGTATTGCTGACATCTCTTTGAGGCATGCGTGGAACACTACGCGCCGTCGACACGGGTCTGGTCCTTACCGGACGGCGAGCTACTCAAACTAAAACGGCAGCCTGGAGTCTGCAATCGTGCCCGATTAATAGCAATAGGCGCGCTTCCTACATGGGACTTTGGCAAAATGTTGTTATGGTTTAGATACTGCTCTGCTTAATCCATCAGGGATTATAGGCGTAATGATATCTTCAAAGACAAGGTTTTCAGGCTTCCTTCGTATATAAAAGCGAATGAAGGTTTAACGATCATTAAAGTGTCCGGTACGAGGTCAATTATTTAGAAGCGCCAGCAAAGGTCAGTGTCGTCCCGTTCTAGCATCTAACTCCATCGCACCTTCGTAAAATTTTTGAATTTATAAAGGTGGGTAGTTTAAGCCGATCTCGTGTCACAAGACATATCTCACAATTTTGTGACACATGTCGCAGAGGAGTAAACAATCCAGCAATGAACGGGAACCATTTCCGAGTAAAAGCATCACTAAAAAATAATTTCCATGGAAATGACACATTTTTATTTTACTTTTATACTCAACACCCATATCGTATAACTTTTAATGTATCCCGAAATCTCTTTTACGTGACATGTGTGATATAGAACAGCCGACAGAAGTAATTCGAAGAAAGCACGTGTGTAGACTAAATAGTATAAGTATTTTATTAATTAATAAATGCAATTACATCAATTCGCGGCTACACAGAGTTTCTGAGTGAATCCACGAGGAATAAGGTTAGGCGCAATGTATCAAATTAGGTTATTCTGTAATGGTAGAAGAAAGAAGAAGAAAAAAAAAGTAAAAGTGACGTTTGCACGCTAAAATGGGTGAACGGATTTAGAAATTTGCATACATATACCTTAAAACCTGGATTAACATAGGATACTTTTATCCCGGTAGTACGATCGCGTGGTATAATTTCCGACCTCAACACGGGCGGAGCCGCTGTAAAAAGTTTAGTTTTATAATTTGTATAGATGAGCGAATAGCTCACAATCCCACAGAGAGACTCTTAAATTCTTTGAAAATAACATCACCGATTTCAAGTGTAAAGCTCAGCCTAGACTAATGCGTAGTCAGACTTTCCCAAGTCTAGGAATCGTCTAGAAACAAGGTCGTCATTTTCCATGCATGAAACTGATATTTAACCACATTTTGTTAGACTTGGAACCAACCACCAACTAAGTTGTGAAAGTTGAGATGATTATAAACTAGGGTACTAAAGCGTATCATCCCTCAGATTAATTTAAGACCTCAAGGTATTAGACCGACACGTGTAATTTCAGTTAAAGCTCGTGTCATGTCGAGAAAGCATGTGTAAAAATGATCAACTTAATAAATAAAAAAATAATTAACATAGGAACAGCTGTACAGCCTTTTCCAAACTATGTTGGGGCCGGCTTTCAGTCTAACCGGATGCAGCTGAATATCAGTATTCTACATGGACCGACTGCCTATTTGAACACAACACAGTTACTGGGTAATACGATACCCCTTGGTAAGACTGATTGTCAGATTTTCGGGCGTCTGACGACGCGTACCGAGTCCAAAGTTTTAAAGAAGTTTAAATTTTTTATTTCGGAACAATAACATAGAGTTTGACAAGAAAAACGAAGGTAGCTGCAAAAGTATAAACTGCAGCGCAGCTAACAACGCCCTTCTCCAGATACAGAATGGAATGATGTTCCATGAGTAGTAGTCAAAGTATTTACAGAATTATAATCATCAATACAACCCTCGAAGTTTATATTATCCCGTTGAATGACTATTTCATGAAAAGTTAGTAAAATCATATTTATTACGCTTTTTTTTTGGATGGGAAATCATCAAATGACTTCTCCCGCTCTGGCTATAACCCACCGCTCCACCTGTTCATACAGTAGGAAGCCACGATGGCGGCAGCGCGTCTGAACACAACTAACCTCTGGAGGAAGAGAGACACACATCACACCGCGCTGCTTAAGGAACTCAACAATGAGTTCCCCATTACCAAAGCTATAATTGACCAGGTGCCTAAACAATTCATATTTGATAAAAAATACAAAATCCAGCTTCACGAAGGTCGCCGGTGTGAAGGTTTGCGCCCCACTGAGCTGCGCATCTTCACGGACGGATCAAAAACAGACAGTGGCACAGGTGCTGGAGTCTTCTCGCAGGACTTCAACATACATATAGCCACACCATTAGGAGTCCACAACACAGTGTTCCAGGCGGAATGCATTGGGATCACTCTTGCCGCCTCAGCCATCATGGCCAGGGCGGTTAAAGACCACTCGATCCGCATACTCTCAGACAGTATGGCTGTTCTGCAAGCGCTGGACAGTCACTCGATTGACTCTGGGCTAATATACGAGTGCCACCAGCGCCTCAACCAGGTGGGTAGCCTCAATAATATAACCATTCAGTGGATAAAAGGACACAGCGGTTCGCTAGGTAATGATGCCGCCGATGAACTAGCCAGAAGGGGGTCGAGCATGACACCGGTGGGACCAGAACCAATCGCGCCACTCCCCTTTGGGTTCCTACGCTCTCTGGTAAGGAAACGTACCAGGGATCAACACTTTAAGCTATGGGTCGACCAAAGTGAGTGCAGGCAGGCCAAGGAAGCATTACCTGCCATCGATGCCCGCCTCACAAAACAGGTCCTCCGGCTAGACAAACGACAGCTGCGTATGGTTACAGCAGCAATAACTGGCCATGGGTCGTTTAATAAACATCTATTTGTCATAGGAGCTACAGACAGTCCGCTGTGCAGAGCCTGCATTGAGGACGACGAGACAGCAGCGCACGTGCTTCTAAACTGCCCGGCGATCGCCACATACAGGGCCAAGTACTTCGGTAACCCAGGTACCCTACGTGAGATAGTCAGCAACATCAAGACGTTGCTGGCCTTTCTCGAGGAGCTGGGGTGGATCGAATAACCGATTTCCCACCCGTACGCAAAATACGCGCTCAGACGTGGAGTTGCGGACACCAGCCCGTTCTACCTATTACCTATTAACCCACCCGTGTTCCTTCAGTTACCCATATGCCAGGGCCACGGTATCTCGTTTGAACAATCTCGCGACCCTGGCAGATATTTGTTACGCTTGCTATTCATATTTTGATCATCACACCACCTGACACTGACCTGTAAATATAGCACAAACCTTACCGTGGCGCATCCTCCTTAAACTTGCCTCTTACGCCAATGACGGCTTTAAAGTCAACGCATTTTCGACTAACAAAAAAACACGTTTAATGTTGAGTTTTAGTATTACTTACGGATGCAATGGTTAATGTCATTATCGATCTGTATATACAAAAAATAAAAAGAGAAACTGTCTAATCATGTACGAAACATGACATAATATTGTCGTCAATAAACGATCACTCAGAGCTCATTCCTATAAGAGATTAAATAGGAGATGCAAGTTTGTCATTTCTACCGAAGGGAAATACCGCAAGGCACATGGTTTATAAAAAATAAAACACTATCCGCACGTGCAGTCTATTTGTAACCAGAACAAGACCGTTAATGGCGACGCCAGGACTTCGTTAGACGTGTAATGCGAAACCAAATCAGGTTAGTACAGACCTTTACTGATGGCTAGGGGTAGCATGTTGTCTATTAGAGTGGCCTTGAATATCATAGGGTGTCTAGTAATAGCTTGGTGAGAGCATGTGTGAATATACAAGGTACACTGAAAAGTCAAACAAATGAGCACCATGCAGGGTAGATTTAATACGTGATTTTATGACCGTCTAGCATATAATTATAAAGTTATAAAATCATAATCATTTATATGCTTGGAAAGTAGGTACATAAAATAAAGGTGGTTACAAAACTGTGACCCTTGTACCCACGCCGACAAACCATTTCCAGTATAAACTGACTTCTCACCACTGTACGAAAAGCCTATACATTGCGACTTGCGAGATCTTTTAAAACTGGAAATGTATAGCTTGATATGTAGCCGTGTGTATAATTTTACCTTAAATATTTGATTTGTTTTGTCTATTTTTCGTTTTACCTTTTCCCTTTCTTTATTTTTTTTTTCAGTGTTTTGTATACAGCCTACGCAAATGTTCTGCTTATCTGGTGGCGACTTGCGACAGTTCGTTAAGTTTCTAAAATAGGATTGAGCTACACGATGACTGATACATACTGTATGCCATCTGTTGGGACAGGTCAGCTCATAGATGCAATGGCTCTTTCTTCAAAAAGCCTTTCCTGCATTGTTAGAGTCACATAAAAACCTAATAGTATAATGTTTGAACTTTAAAAGAGAGACCTCCGAGTTTGCTCCGGCATTTCTTCTCAGGCATCAGTCAGCTAGGAAATGCTGGCACCAACTACTTTTAAAATATTGACCAACAAAGTATTGACGGATAAAAAGAACTGTCTTAAAAGATGTACTTACGTAAAAAACACATTTAAACTTTAAAAAAAAAAAAAAACTATTCGCGTTAATTTCTTATGAAATTTATTGGTTCCGTTGAGTCTTTTAATCCTTATACGGAACTCCGTCGGTTACATCGTACACGCAGAAAATTGCACCGTGAGATTTACGTTTCTCCAGTTGACTGTACCAATTTTCTTTAATCTGTGGTGTACCCACAGATTAAGGAAAATTGGTACAGGCAGCTAGTAATGAGTTAGGGTTAGTAATTACCCAAAGAATAAGTAACACGATTTAATCTGTTGCTCATATGTCATGTATTTACCGCCAACACCCAATATTTTGCTGATGATGCGATAAAATAAACAAATAAATGTCAACACAAACATGGCCGCATGTTAACTTTTAATTAATGCCAGATTAATAATATTGCGCAAAGGTAACTACAATTTGTTTTAAAATTACGTCGACATTGAAATGTCCCGTATGTCCGCCATGTGTTTATTGAGTGCAATTTATTTAGTGTATAATTAATTAGAATCTGTAAATAACCAATTTAGGGTTTACCCTGGAGGAGGAGTTTACTCCTGCATTACCTACAAATACTTTGTTAAAAGTAGTCCTATGTAAAAATTAAATTGTAAAAAATTTAACCGCCGAAAAACCTGAAAAGCAAAAAATAATAAACCTAAAAATTATGAGTCGGCGCTTTGAGTGATCTTTGTTCATTGATTTTTCAGCGCCGACTCAACATTTTAAAGTTTATTATTTTTTGCTTTTCTGTTTTTTCGGCGGTTTATTTTTTTGTTAAAAAGTTTTTATTTTATAATATTTTGTGGCTTTAATGTACTTATAATACTTGGCAAGGTATACCCTATCCAATGAAACAAGAATTATCAAAATCGGACTACGCTGTATAAAGTTATACTTGGTTATACATTACAATCAGTTAGTGAACAATCAATCATCCCCTGTTTTCTGACCCTTAGGTTTGATTTTGTTTTCCAAATTCATATGGGACCACCCTCGAAGTATACCCTTTCCAATAAAAAATAATTATCACAATCGGACTACTATGTAAAAAGTTATGCATGGTCATACATTAAAAAAAATATATATATATACGCGTCGAATCGATAACCTGCTCCGTTTTTTTCGTCGGTTAAAAATTCATTGTCCCCACAAAATGGCGACAGTGCGTAGGTAATCCTACACCAGTCTCGAAAAGATCTAGCCACTTTGTAGACCGCGAGTCAACAGCATACCACAGCACTTAACTTTACCTGACTCTCCACACTAAAGTTACACTTTATATCTTAGACTTCGAAGTTATCTAGTAGACTTCTAAGTGACAGCAAAGATGCGACATATCTTGTACATACTTGTTTGCACAGTCAAGTTGGTTAATATCTCAACTTGGAGTATGAATATGACAAGGTACAGATGCTAATTTGATATTGGTTCTTTGAGTCCGAACACAATTTTATTTAAATAACTTTAGTAGATAGCATTTTTGTAGTTGAATATCCAAGTAACTGCGAAAAACTTGGATGTAGCGGTCGTCGGACGCTAACGCGGTATCACTTGCTTCGCTCGCTCGGCTCGCGCGCATTTGTTCACAATTATGTCTTAACCTAAACCGTTTGATCGGAGTCCTCTCGCTTAGTTACTGCGACTAACTATCAAAACGGTCAGAAACAAAAAAGGCTCACTTACTATAAAAAATGTGCATCATTAGAAGCCCAAAAAGTTTTTAGACATTCATTAATTTAAAAAAAAAAACGTTCATCGTTAAAGGACGATTAAGTTTATGGAGAATTATGTTCCCTTCAAAAGGAGTATTGCATTTCAAACGGAGTTTTACGAATCAACTTTTCGAAACAAGATACGATACTTATTTGCATCGCGATTTTCTCTTGCAGAACACCTTTTGCACATCACAAACGTACCTAACTCGATTTCCGTGAACTATTTGAGACGGAGCGATATTGGAGTTTTTTTTATATTTGTATTATTCGACTGATTCAAGCGTTTCTTTCCAAATTTACCACATACGTGTTGTTGCAAAAACAGTTCTTTCAATATAGCATACTAGCTTTTGCCAGCGGCTTCGCCCGCGTGGAGGTCGGAAATTATCCCGCGGGAACATACTCCCGGGATAAAAAGTACTCTATATGTTAATCCAGGTTATAAACTATCTGTGTGCCAAATTTATCCAAATCTGTCCAGTACTTTTTGCGTGAAAGAGGAACAAACATCCACACATCCACACATCCATACGTACAAACTTTCGCATTTATAATACCTAGTAGGATATATATATATATTGTTGAAAAAACCTCATAATCTGCTTAGCTTTCTACGAATTATGTTAGGGTTTACTTGGAGTCTAACCAGATGTACCTGAATACCTGTATTTTACATGAAGCAACGCCCATCTGACTTCCACAACCCAGATACTGGGTAATACGATACCCCCTGGTAAGAGTTTCAGTCTTCTTATGACCCGGCCGTAACGACTGTCAAAGAATCGATAATGACAGTAAGGACGAAGCGCTTAACGTGCTTTCTAAAGCACGGTGGAGTCTTCGTATGTAAAGCTGGTCACCCATCCACGGATCAACCGCGGCCAGGGTAGCTTAACCTAAACGATTGACACGTTCGTTAGTAATTATTTACCCACAAGCCGCACTTTTGTTGAAAAATACGTACTTGTGATAAATAAAACATAAATACTTTTATGGACCATAGATAAATCAAACTAAATATCGGGCCCAGCAAAGGCCTTGAATAAGACCAAATTTATTTCACTAAGTGACATGTCTAATATTATTAACCAAGTAATAAACAATATTCTATTCTTTTATATTCTATTTAAGAATAACAGCAACACAACTCAATGTTTCAAAACCCCCAACCCCACTACGACACCCTTCTATATCTTATTCATACCCGAACAACGTATGAAAATGACGACAATTGACAAGTTCTCAAACTTAGTATAAACTTCAAGTTACAATACAATGGGACATCACTGAAACATCTCTGACACTCGTTACTGATGTCGCTAAAGGACGATGTTATACCGCGTATACAGGGTGAGTCGGCAACTTGTAGCCATGACGTCGTAGCATCGTAACAAAGTTGCTTAATACTGCGGTTATACAGGAAGGTTGCTATAACAAATGTTTCACTGATTAGAATGGGAAAAAACTTTATAACAAAAAAAAACTGTTATTTTTAAAGTCGTTGTTATGGTTTTGAATTTTTCTACCGACTTCCAAAATTAAAGTTATTATTTACTTAGGAGTTTATTTGTTGTAAGGTTTTGTTTTACTTTTTAGCTGTGGTCTCTACTCCACACATCGTGTTTTGAAGTTTCAGCCTACCCCCATGGAGTGAATGTATGTATAACATAATATAACATAACATAATATTTAGTCAAAAAAATAAAAGGCTTCAAAATATGTACAGTTTTGCTTATATGTAAATTATATTCTAATATTTACGTGCCTGAACTAGGTAATCCTGTGTTTCAGGCAAGAAGACCCTAAATAGTCTTATAAAATAAATAAATAATCAAAAGTTGTGAATAGACAAATTATTGTATAAATGTTGAGTAGCTTATTCCTTAATTTCAAAAATTGTATAGAATTAAATACTTAACGTAGGTGAATAGATACTTATTTTAACACAGTTAGTAAATTCTCTGTTTCTTCGTAAGACATACTTTGGAGAGTGTCATTGAGTATGAATGTATGTTGTTGTAAATGCAATCCACCTCAGTTACCTTCTTACCAAAATGGTTTGTTAGCGAATTGTACTAAATACTTGACAAACAGTGTTTTAATTTAAATGCCACTCCGACACCTAATATGAATAAGACGCCTAGTTTAGGAACGCTGTGTATTGTTGAATTTTGTCCTTAAAAGCTTCACTAACTTTCTAAAACGTGGATCCAAATAAAGCACAAGAACTTCAATGGTGTTTATATATTTAGCTAAAGTGTTAAGTTGAGAACAACAAAATGCAATTACAGAATGAACGGCAGTGTGACCTTTACGTAGCATAATTTAATTAGTGTTAACACAAACTAGTACGGATACTAAAGCTAAAACCCAACAAAAAATAATAAACTAAACGGTTCATATTTCGTTCATTATAATCATTAAATGAAACTTTTCTAAAATAATAATGTACCAAATATATTAGGAAAACCAACACACCGTTATCTGATCCCAAACCAGACAGAGCCACCAAACAACTTATAAATATACTTATATAAAATAAAATTCTTAACTTGTAAAGCACAATTCTTACAGCAGAATATCTCTACATAATTAAAACTACCACAAAAGTCAAGTTAGAACAACCCCGTTACAAGAGCTCCGGCACGTGATTCCAACACGATCCGGCCACCTTCATCAGGTAAAAGTTTTTCCCTTCTCTAGTTACTGAACTTACGACAGCTCTCCAGTAATTGCAACAATTATACCTGACTCCTTGTCTAACTGGTTACTTTATGTAATGAGGTATGACTTTCGTTACGTACAGTCGGGGAACAGGAAGGTTTACCACCCTTGTCTTTGATTGGTTGCACATTGATATAAGATTGCAAAAAATCGACTAAGCTACTTAATTCTCATAAAAGGTTTCATCCAAAAAGTTTACAATTGTCATTACGTGATTGTTGTACAGTCTTTGTTCATTGTTCCATAAATGACAGAACACTTAAAATACTGCCCTACGTTTCCTGTCAACTGCACGTTACAGGAACTGTTTGACACTAGTGATGGCACCGATGGAGTCCGTTTAGATGGCCATCGACACGCTAAGAAGAAGAAGCCTTGTCTTGATGGTAGAACTCGGAAATCGGGAATTATTTCAATCGGGATATTAAACGTAATATGAATGTTCATATGACGATTCTTCCACTTACGATATCTTTGAAGTTAGTTCCTCTTCTAGTTACTTAGTTACGACTGCTCTCCACTCATTGTAACAATTATACCTGACTTCTTGTCTATCAAGCATCATTCTGTAATGAGACTTGACTTTGGTAACGCACAGCCGCGGAATAAAAATTCTTACCAGCCTTGTCTACTTGATTGCACATTTCTTTTTCATAAAACCGTAAGCTAAAAACTCTACTGAATTTTAATGTATAATAAAAAAAAAGAAAAAAGAGTTAAGAGATAAAGAGTTCATATTCATCATTAATACTTGGTTAACTGACTTTTTGATCGATACTTTACCATTAAAAAGTAATATGGTTGTTGGTATGACGATCCTACCACCTTTATTTTAGATGTTATTTCCACCTCTAGCTAACCTACTTAGCTACGACAGCAGCAAGAGTCAGGTATAATTGTGACAATTAGTGGAGGGCACTTCACTAATTGTCACAATTTATTTATTTATTTATCAAAAAAGTAATCATTTTGTACAAGAAGATTGGACGGTGACCTTCAATTTAGACATCTGTATCTTGGCGGCCGAAATTAAGACATTATCAGTGAGCTACATACTATTTTATGCACGACAGGAAAACATCAACTGAAATTATACCGGACTCCTTGTTTTTCAGGTGGCTTTCTGTAATGAGACATTGCTTAGGTAACGTATAGTCACAGACTAGGAATGTTTGGCAGTGTTGTCTATTTGATTGCACATTTATGTTTCATAAACACGAAAGCACCTTAATTAAAATGAGTCTGTTGTGTATTATACAATCCATTTTATTTTTTTTGTGGGTGGGTAATCTTCAAATGACGTCTCCCGTTCTGGGCGAAGCGAGAGGGCGTGTCAGACTTTTACTGACTAAAACCCATCTCGCGACCCTGGCAGGTTACACGATTCATACGTCATGCTCGTGAACGGGCGCCGAAAGTAGAGACTGGTCATCTCTTAGATGCCGCGGCTTATTTTCTTTTTTTTCTTTTGTGGTCTTTTTTTTTTATTTCGAACGCTACAAACGTCTTTCCACATTGTTTTCACATGCTACAGTAGTGTAATTTCAACAAGTACGGTGTAAGTAATATTTTGATTTAAAAATGTACGTGGAGTTTCTTGCCCATTCTTCCCCAAAGGAACTTACTACGCTTCGGAATTTTGTTGTCTCAACGCCTTGACTATTCAAAAAGTAATTGTATAAATTGAAATATGTGATGTAATGTGTATAACGCGAATATCGTAAAAGGTTGTTTTTGTGTGTATATTAACCACCATAAAGCCAAATGACCCCTGCAGGTGCGCCAAACATTTACTACTATCCTTCACTTACGTTTTACAACTTTTTTCTGGGGTGCATTCAAATAGCCTCCACAAATGACGATACTAAAATGTACGTCCACCGCTACTAAACTGAATGTGGGTAACTTAACGTAGGCTTTCAGCTAAACATAGTCTGTTATACCTAAGAAAAGTTTACACTGTTTATTTTAATATTTCTATTCTCAGTCTTATTTCGGCTTTTTAGTGCATTACTTTTAAATTGTAATTTTTTTTTGGCAGTCAAGTTTTTTATTTATTTAATTTTTTATTTTTATGTAAGTTTATATGATTGGCTACTTAAATGTGTTTTTACTCAATCACGCAAAAACGGATAACGGATTAGGATGAAAATTAGCACATAGAGAGTTTATGACCTAGATTAGTTTATTTATTTCCATTATTTTGTTATAATCCACGACAATTTCCACATATTATAAAGACAAGTTACATAACGAATGCGATGTGCCCTCCAAATTTGATAGTTACATTAAAATAACATAACGTCTTAATAAAAAAAAACTAAACAGGAATGGAAACTAAAAAGATAAACAAGTAATTACAAAGAAACCTTCTAAAAGTTAAGAATATTACGGAGCAGTATCCAAAATAGTTACACGAACAACCTCTCTTTTACGATGTGGTAAAGCGATTTCCACCCAAGATACTTTTAATCCCGAAAGAAGTAGTTCATGTGGAATAATTACCTACCAATATCCACAAGGACAAAGCCGAGGGCAAAAGTCAGTAAAGGATAAAGTCCGATATGAGAAGATGTTCATTACATCACAGATTCAACCTAATAATAACATTCCCAAACTAAATTTTTTCCTCAACTCCAAAACTCGCAACTCACAAAGTTTACACCAACATCTAAGTAACCTTCGGTTTCTACCTAGGTATCTCAGTCTACAGATCTAAGCCTCCAGGTCTTTGAGGCCGGCCTTATGTTCTTGACACCCGCTCCTAGCTCCGTGAAGCGTGAAATTAATTTCATCAAAAGGAATCTGGGCTAAATGTGTTGTGAGTTTTAGTGCGGGCTGAGGTGCGTGAGTATCAGCTGTTAATGTAGTTGGTGTTTAAAGAAACAGAATGATTTTTTGTATAAAATAAAAATAACATTATAAACTATCAAAATGATTATAAATTCAAGCAGTCGTTAATTTTTTTTTTGGCTGATACCCATTAGCCTGATTTATACGATTAGATTTAATTTTTAACGTTATGTGTCGTAGGAACTCGAAAATCTATATATATATATTACTCAGTAATTGGGTTGTGGACGTCAGGTAGACAGTCGCTCCATGTAAAATACTGGTAATCAGCTGCATTTACTTAGACTTCAAGCTGGCCCCAACTGATTGAGAAAAGTTTGAGCAGGTGATGATGATATCATACGCTGAATCAATTATAAAAGGTGCACCGTCTAGACAGTATTTAGATGATGCAAGTCATTCGTAACTTCAACTTTATTGTATGCCATGGGCACGAAATTTCCATACTGTAAATAGAGCCCGCCCTTTAAGGCTAGGGACAAATCTAAGTGGAAAAAATAAATGCGCGTAAATTCACCGAACGCGGTAACATCGCACCAGCCCGTTTTTTGCACAGACCATGCACCAAAATCACGTTACCAGAATGTCAACCCATTTTCCCACTCAAATTTTCCATCCATTACCTTGACATTATTCCTCCATTAAAATTTTATTGTGACGTATTGTATTGTTACATTGCAAATGCTTCGGCATTGTAATAATACTCATGTTCCTACTGTTCTCAAGAACGCCTCTGCAAGTTATTAGACGCAGCGAACTCAACAAGTGACGCTACCTGACGCTGTAGAATTAGAAGAACACCAGGGGACTGCTTACAGCAATTTCGCAAATTAACTACTAAATAAGTCATTTACGCAATTGTATAGTATAGAATTCTTAATTAGAACGGATTCCCAAAATATGAATCCCCCACTTATCCGGTTACGTATACGTATTAATTATTGGAACATGAAAAGAAAACAGCGCAGCGCTGTTATCATGACCGCCGTTATTGTATAACATTGCAAATTGGCCCATCCATTTACCGTTAATTATTATAAAAGCTAATTAATGAACACCATTATCGCCAGCAGCATAATGGGCTGATTTTAATTTGATTATTATCTTCGATGAAAACATATTATTGCGATGTTTTTCATCGAAGTTTATTGCATTACCGTTTTCGAGAAAACCTTATACTTTATTTTTATTGAAATTAATATTCATGTGAAGAAATTAACCTTTTATTCGGACACATAGTGACCTTATTCATAATGTTCTTCAGAAAGGTCAGGTGCGTAGTACTCGCAACCGGCGTGCGTATACAACTAGATATATGGAGTTAACGAAGTAAAAGGAGTAATATGTAAAATTCGGAATAGTTTACGTTCTGTAGTTTCTGTCACCCTCATGGGATCAAATCGTAACATGAAAGAATTCGTATGAGGAACCACTACTTCTCACGGTGAATTTAGGCCAGTGTCCACGACGCAACTAAAAAACCTCAAATCACCAATGCGTAGCTAGGCAGTCTGGCTACTGATTACTTACAATTCTAATTTTAACTCTTTATTAGTGGTTGTAACACTTGTAACGGCAATCATATCATTCAATATAAGCAGGTTTTCATATATAAACGATTTTATATTTTGTGAATGTGAAAGAGGCCCTACGTAAATCAATGTGCTTACCTTTCTCCCAAATATGTTGTGTTATGTCGTCATTTCAGGAAAAAAGTTATAGATGGTCACCCATCCACGAACCAACCACGACAAGCGCAGCTTAACCTTCGATCAACCCGTGTTATTATTTAGCCATGAGCTCCTTCAGCAGTCTCCACGTAAATTTAACCTAATATAGTGACAAAATACGATGTGACAACTAATCTGTATTCCTACACTACTAAAATAAAACGCGCCATATTAATTAAAAGCGGTTCAAAAGGCCGCTATAAAAAATGTACAGACGATGTGACGTCATACGACCGCCATTTAATTTTGCAGCCGAAGGAATCTGCGCCCAAATGATATTGCTTTGTGAATATTATATTTTGCCTTTTGGGGCTTCACGATGTGCTGATTTGCTGAAAGAAGAATGTTTATTAAATATCAGGTAGGTTTATTAAAATAACACGTATTCATTTTATAAGTACTTAGGTTGCTGATTACAGGAATATACTGCCAGTTTCCTGAGAGCAGTGGGGGCCCAGTAGTAACAACCGAGATTTACGATACAGTCGTAAATTCGAACCCAAGCAGGCACTTTAGTCTGTGTTAACTATTTCATCACCATTGCTCTCAAACCCGGTGAAGGAATACATCGTGAGGGTTTCCTCACATTTTTATTTACATGTCGGTTTCGACATCTAAGTAAAAAACCAAACTAAAAAATACAAAATAATGGAAAAAAAGCGTGGGGTGCTTTTTAAGGTATTTTTTTATTGATATCAAGAAAGCGTGGGGTGCCTACGCTTTTTTTCCATTATTTTGTACTTTTTAGTTTGGTTTTCAATGGAAGCGTGTTTTTTAGTTTTTTTTAAACTATTATTTATTTCTTGGTAACCCTGGCAAGGATAATGGCACAAATTTATGAAATTATTGCATTGTCATCGGTCCTTGACAGGTGTGCAAAGTTTGAATGAAATCTGGTCGTTTAAAGTGGGTCAAAATTGCGCTATAAGGAGTCAGTTACAAACAAACATACAAGTGAAGCTAATAAACAGCGTGTAAAAATGTCGCTGCAAGGGAAGTGTTTAGATAACCTGTCATGTTGGAAAACGTTGGAATGGCTTCAGTTTTTCTTCTGGAAATTTAATAACTTGGGTATGACTAATCCCAGTGGTAACGGCCACGACTTAAGAGTAGTAGGTCGTGAATTCGAACCCAAGCAGGCCCTTTACTTTGTGTAAATGATTTCAACACCGCTGCTCTCAAAAATGGTGAAGGAAAACATCGTGAGGAAACCGGCGTGTCTTAGAACCAGCAAATCAAAGATATGTGACATTACCAACCCGCACTGAGGCTC
This sequence comes from Aporophyla nigra, assembly GCA_947507805.1. Taxonomy (NCBI): domain Eukaryota; kingdom Metazoa; phylum Arthropoda; class Insecta; order Lepidoptera; family Noctuidae; genus Aporophyla; species Aporophyla nigra. Next base: position 23,776,884 of record OX382294.1, read on the forward strand.
TCTTGGTGGATTATGGCGCACTCCCTCTCACCGAGAACAGGCTTGTGTATCAGCAGTGGGATAGTATAGGCTGCTGATGACAACTACGTCATTACCAAAATATTATTGCACTTCAAAGTCAAAAGTCATTTATTCAAAACTAGCTTTTGCCAGCGGCTTCGCCCGCATATTGTACGTAACCTTCCTCATGAATCACTCTATCTATTAAAAAAAACATCCGTTGCGTAGTTTTAAAGATCTAATCATACATAGGGACAGACAGAGGGAACGTGCTATTGAGACAATAAGTCTATGTTACTCCTTATAACATCAGCTATGTGCCAGTAAAAGTCCCGTCAAAATCGGGCCAACCGTTTCAGAGATTAGCCGTAACAAACAGACAGACAGATAGACGGACAGAGAAAATTTAAAAACAATGTTTTTTTTTTTTGTTAGTACCAAATTTACTTTCATATGCATTTAGTGAAAAACTCATCATCATCATCATTTCAGCCGTAAGACGTCCACTGTTGGACTTAGGCCTCCCCCAATTTGGGGGGCTTTGCCATAATCGCCACGCTTGGCAGGCGGGTTGGCGATCGCAGTATGGTGGTAAAATGCACAGAGAACGCTGCTGCCCATTCTCTAGTAAGTCCCTTAGTCGCCTTTTACGACACCCACGGGAAGAAATGGGGTGGTGTTATTCTTTACGTCCGGCACCACACGGTACAGTGAAAAACTGTTTATTTGAAATTACAAACAGACACTTCAATTTTATTTATTTGTATAGATGTATAGATAAATACACACAACCCGATTCGCTTGAAAAAGAAAGCTATGGACACCATCATATTACCTTCACTACTCTACGGTAGTCAAAGTTGGACATTAACAAAGGCAGTTACGAACAAGCTTCAAGCCTTCCAACGAACAATGGAGAGGAGTATGTTGGGAATTAAACTTCGAGACCGTAAAAGAAGCAAAGACATACGACTATGCACTAAAATAATAGATGCCGTGGAACTAGCTTGTAAGTTGAGATGGCGATGGGCAGGACACGTTGCCAGAGCTAAAGATGGACGTTGGAGTGAGAGAGTTCTCCATTGGTACCCTCGAGATGTATCACGAACCAGAGGCAGACCCAGGCGCCGGTGGTGCGACGATATTATGGCCGTGGCTGGCCCCACCTGGCCTCGAATAGCTCAAGACAGAGAGGAATAGCATAAGATGGAGGAGGCCATTGCCCATAAATGGGCACCCAATATATAAATCATACAATTCTATTTTAAATTATTAAATTTTATACTATTTCATTAAATGTAACCAATCTATTTATTTAAAGAATTAATTGTGAACTATTTATTATTACTTTATTGCATGTTTCAACTACTGTGAATGAATTTATAATCCGCACGAGTATTTTTAAGATAGTATTAGTTATAATTGTTATTGAACTTTTTTTTTTTGGGAAATAAAAGGCTTAAATAAATAAATAAAATATAGATAAATAAAGTTACGAAAAAAGTTTGAAAAGTTTTTAGTTTTGTTTTCTTTTGTCTCATTAGTTTTCGATATCAATAAACAATACGTTAAGCCATCATCATCATCATTTCAGTCGAAATACGTCCACTGCTGGATATAGGCCTCCCCCAATTTGTGGAGGTTTGCCATAATCACCACACTTGGCAGGCGAGCTGGCGATCGCAGTATATTGGTAAAATGCATAAAGAATGCTGTGAAAAATGCATAAAGAAAGTGTGTAATGCCCATTGTCTAGTGAGTCCCTTAGTCGCCTCTTACGGCACCCACGGGAAGAAATGGGAATTGCTATTCTTTACGTCCGGCACCACAAACGATACGATACGATAACGATACCAATACGTGAGTAAAGCCAGCTAAGTTAATTTGACGCTGTATCTTTATACTTATCAGTTAATTAGGTCAACTGTTAGCTAAACATGTGGTCAGCTATATTTCACTACATTGTCACGGAACGTGCAGAAACTGCATAACATTTCATGACAATGTACACAGCTTCGAGCGATACCCGCTCAATCAGTATCTATGGCATTATTATTGATATGTTAATTGAATCGAGATTAATTAACGGCTGACCTGAACGTCATCAGTAACAGCATTAGGTACAACTGTGGAATACAGAAACGACTGCTTTATGCGTTAAACTACGAGATTTCTGTGCTATATCTAAGTTAGAAAACTTATCTAAACTTATTACTTATATATATAATCTACACTAATATTATAAACCTGAAGAGTTTGTTTGTTTAGTTGAAAGCGCTAATCTCAGGAAGTACTGATTCGAATTGAAAAAATCTTTTTGTGTTGGGTAGCCTATTTATTGAGAAAGGTTATAGGCTGTAAAACATCACGCTACAATTAAAAGAAGCGGAGCAGCAACGAAAAAAGTACTAAAACTGGCAGGCAATTCGATGCGACGGGAAGGGTCACGGGAGCAAAAAGGAGGTGTTCTGAAATCATGTCTCATCAAATCAATGTAACGTAGAAAATAATAATAAAATGTGTGCATTCTTGTAGTGTTAAAAATAAATTACTATTATTGTCTTATACATATTTTTGAGTAAACATAATTAAGTGTGACCATTTCATCGTTACAAAAATCTTTAGTCTCTATTTTTGAAGTGTGTTTCTAAACGAATTCAAAATAACCACTTGCTAACTCTTAGGACAAATGTCAAACATTTTTAATTTTTATTTTGTACTTAAAAACCATTTGAATTTATGAAAAAAAAAAAACCTTTATTCTATTCCGGAGTAAGTTTCCCAGCTTCGCTAAAAGGTACATGTTATGGCCGGAGCCCCATATAAAAATGAAGCGTCTCCTTTGACGCGGACGAAGTCGCGGGCAGAAGCTAGTATGTTATACACATAAACTGGTGACCCAGTGGTAACGGCCGCGGCTTACGAGTTGTAGGTCGTGGATTCGAACCCAAGCAAGCGCATTACATTATTTTGTGTAAATTATTTCTTCACCACTGCTCTCTAATCTCTAATGGTGAGAAAACATAAAGAAAACAAACATAGTGAGAAAACCGGCATGGCTTAGAACAAAAATTCGAAGACATGTGACATCTGCCAACCCGCACTGGGCCCGCGTGGTGGATTATGGCCCACTCCCTCTCACCGAGAGGAGGCCTATGTCCCAGCAGTGGGAACAATATAGACTGCGAATGATGATGACACATAAACTTCCGGAATAAATACTCCAAATGACGGCGAAAACAGCATCTTTATCCATTGGGTAATTATGAAGATCTAAACGGTCACAGATAGACACTAGATGACTTACTTTTTAAACTGTGTACCTATCTATCTATATTTCATAGAGATATGTAATTGTAAAAAGCATTTTAAGCTAGCCTCCATGAGTGACGCTTCGCCAAAGCTCGCCTAAGTTTACACAAAGAACTTTTACAAAATAGCGCTTAGGTTGTGTGGTTAACGCTGGTTCACGCTACAATTTTGTAAAATACACAGGAAGTAAGCAAACCAAAATACGCGCAATATTCAATTTAAATACCCACCAAAGCACCTGCCATCTAATCTCTTCACCAACCTAGGTTGACTGGTAGAGAATGCTTAAGGCATTAATTCCGCCTGTGTACCTTTTTGAGTGCGTGAAGTTTAAATAAGTAAATGTATAACTACTAGTTGACTAGGCTCTAAGAAGAAGTAGTTCGATAATGCCAAATTATAGGTCACTCTAACCTACGCTAAACTAAGTCATTATAGCCCAAGGGCAACAACATACACTGAATTTTAATAATCCCACATTGACCACCTATACCAGGACTTTTAATCCTATTCAGTAACTTGACAGTTGGTATCCATCATTTGGAGCATTTTTTCTTATGATCCCCCGGGGGCTCATAAGGACGTTTGAGGGGTTAACTGATTCAATGCAACTTTTAGAGCTTCACGTTTTCATTGATGCGTCTGAACGAGCATACGGAGCATGCTTATACGTTCGCAGTGTCAACAATGAACATCAAGTGATGGTACGTTTATTGTTGGCAAAGAGTCATGTTGCCCCTTTGTACCACCAACTAGGTTTAACTGCCAATACATACCATTTTACTGAACAATCAAGACGCTTTTATTACATCTCCCGCTAAAAGACCTGATGAAATCCCGCACATATGGTATGATGGATACCAGATTTTGACAAAAAAAAGGTGGTATAAGAATGAATGAAATTGAAAGATCTTGAAATAATGTACTCACATGCACACTTTTTATTTTAAATTGAATAACTTGTCTTAAAACACGATATAAACTATATCTATAAAAACATCGTCTATGGTTGCCAGAGGTAAGAAAATGACTAAAGTAAGAAAAAAAAAACAAAGTAAAATGCCATGATTTTTATATTTAGTTTTGTTTCCATTAGAAGAAAATAAAAAAGGAAATAACTGTTATTAAAAAATATTAATTATTCTTGTATTCTACATCCTAAAAACGATTTTTCCAAGTTTTATTTAAATTAAACCATTTTAATTATTCGTTCTTTACTCGAAATCGTTCGCTACCCCTACACTATTAGTTTTAGTATGGTATCATCATTTTTATTTGAACTGTCAAGTTACTGAATAGGATTAAAAGTCCAAGTATACTTAAAAAATCGTATGAAAATATGAAAAAAAACTTATTTGAAAATCGAATAGTTTTTTTTTTCAGAAACTGTAAAAGTTGAGTAGGTCCCGGGGATAAAGGGTCTTCGTCTTGCGAGAAGTTGAATCGTTGTACTCAGGATTCTAGTTTTAACTCCCACACTTCGTTCAGGAATTAACTCTTAACTTTGCTCATCCCTAGAATCCTTTGTTCCCCTCGGTATTTATTATAGCGCCCGTATCATAAGACACTGTTTTAAATCCTTGGTGGATAATATTCTGATTAAATTCTGTTTGAATTCTGATTCTATACCCGGGCCCGTAGATAAACGCGCACGTTTCATATATCCGGCTCAAAATTGCAACAACCGACGCTACAACGACGGCACTTACTAAAGCCAAGTATCGGAAAAGTTTCGGCTTCTTACCTTTTAGGGCGAGTTACACAAATCGCGCTTTGACTGTATGATACTAAAAATTTATTAGTGTGCCATATAAATATGACATACTAGCTGACCCAACAGACGTTTTCCTGTCTCTTTGAAGTGTAACAATTGTAGATAGACCAATAAATAAATAAATAAATATTTGAGCACGCATGTCTGTCAATTCTATGTCAAATGTCAGAATGTTACATTAAAAAAGTTTACATTGTCCTATTATATGGTTGTTAAGTATTGTTAAATAAGTGTTCTTAAATTTTCTAATTTTACGCGTAATTTTTTTTTTTTCGTTCATAAGAACCTTCTCCTGACAATTACAAACACAACAAAAAAAGAAAAGGTGAAATCGGTCCAGCCGTTCACGCGTGATGGCGTGACCAAGGGAAATAGGGATTCATTTTTATATATATAGATTTGTAAATGCGAATGTAAGTGTTTCAAAGGAAACTAACCGAACCTTAAGAAAATTTTGTTATATTAGTCCACGTCCATGGGGGAGGTCTATGCCCAGCAGTGGCCTGCGATTGATGATTGAAGTCTACATTTGGACGGACGTTAAAATCTCGCGGATGATGCGATAAGGTATTCGGATAAATACAAATTTTCTTTCGTTTTTTGCAATTCGTAGGTCAGGTAACCAGACAACTGATAAACATACTTATATATTTCTAAATACATACATATTATAGATAAATTACACCCAGACACAGAACAAATGATTGTGCTCATCACACAAAGATTTGTCCTGGGTGGGAATCGAACCCACGACCTCAGTTTTAGCAGTCAGGGTCACTAACCACTAGACTAACAGGCCAGTTAACCATTTAATTATTTTATTATCAATAACCATTAAAATCATCAATAGAACTCACTAAGTTCATATAATCCCATGCATTGAATGACTATTTAATGAGAAAGTCATTCGATGGGAGTTTGAACCTAAGAAAAGGAGATGTTTCATTTTTATATGGGGCTCCGGCCATAACGTGTACCGTTTAGCGAAGCTGGGTAAATTACTCATGAATAGAATAAAGTAACATTTTTTTCATAATATCAAATGGTTTTTATGTACAAAATAAAAATTACAAATGTTTGACGTTTGTCCTAAGAGTTAGCAAGTGGTTATTTTGAATTCGTTTAAAACACACTTCAAGAATGGAGACTAAAGATTTTTGTAACGATGAAATGGTCACACTTAATTATGTTTACTCAAAAATATTTACAAGAGAATAATAGTAATTTATTTTTACACTACAAGAATACACACATTTTTTAATTATTTTCTACTTAACATTGATTTGATGAGACATGATTTCAGAACGAATGAAGTCTGCAAGCAAACGAGACGCCATGTTGAATAAAACATGGTAATAATTGAAAAACTATTGTTTTTTGTACACAACAAATCAGGCGCAAATTAACCAGGGAATATTTTTCCCTAATTTGTAGTATTTTTTCCTCTTTTTTGATAAATGTACATCTGATGGCCGAAAATGAAACATCTCCTTTTAATTTTTGGGTTAGCGTAGCGTCCCTAGGGTCTGTTAGAGCCGATGCCTGCCAAGGTCACAGATTTTTTCAAAAGAGTTACTGCGGCCCTGTCACAGGCAACTGAAAGAACACGGGTGGGTAAAGTCTGACATGCCCTCTCGCTGCGCCCAGAGCGGGAGACGTACTTCATGATGTCCCACAAAAAAAGACCTCTAGCTCTTCCTCGCTACCTTTACAATACCTTTACCGGTACCTTTTACCTTTGCGGACTGTAATTATATAAAAATACTTGTAGCTAACGCTCATTGCGCACGTAAGATAAAGACACTTTGAAGAGACTTGCAAATATAACTTGTAAATTGAGAGGTCTGGCTCTTGTGATACGAGAATATCTTGTCTGGCTCTTGTGATATACGAACTCCAAGTACCAGAGCCAAGGCTACATAAATGTTAGTGCCTTGAAGAGAAAATATAAAAAGTATTGTTATTCCAAACTAAGGAACAGTGGTTGCTCAGTTTGAACACCCGCGACTGACGAGTTGTAGATCGTGGGTCCGACCCAAGCAGGCACTCTTTGTGAAATTATTTCATCACCACTGCTCTCAAAACGCTGAAGGGAAATATCGTGAGAAAACGTTAGAACGAAAAATTCTAAGACGTGACAACTACAAACCCGCACATGGCCCGTGTGGTCGATTATAGCCCATTCCCTCTCACCGAGAGGAGGTCTGTGTCCCAGCAGTGGGAACATTATAGGCTAATGATGATGATTCCAAACTAGATTCTGCTTACGACTCCCCTTTCATCAATTTTGCTTAGCGTTCTTATTTCTCGGCTCCTAAAGGCATCAAGAATTAGGTTATCAAGTGCATAAATAAATGTTCAATAATAAACAAACAAACTCTTTAGCTTAACAACATTGTTATCACCTCCGCTTATTAAAACACTGCTCTTAGAAGTCCCGCTTCTTAGAATTCATACCCATTTAGAATTTACAAGGACAGCCTCAATGTCTTCTATTTATTTCTTACTTTATTATGAGACACAAAGGTAATCCTCGGTTGGAATTAAAGTTCCAAGAAAGTTTGAAAACTAAGGTTCAAATTAAAAGTCCAGATCCAGGAAATAACTTTCCTAGAGAAAGATTTTTACTATCTACCTTTTACCTAGTGTTAACAAAGAGTAAAGTGATATAAGTTAAAGGACTTGTTCTGAACTGGATCCGTCTCGAACTTCACTTGTAGTTTACTTTAATCTGCTCTCAAATTCTCTCCGGATAGCGGGAAAATTTTAAGTAAGATTACCTATATTATAAAGTTTCCGAAAATGGACCTGTTTTGTGAAAGGTTTCGTGTTTCGAAGTAAATAAAGCTAATGCTTTTGGGTCTTTTTACGATTTACTGGTTGAATTTTTTAAAAGAATACTTTATAGGTATACGCACATCCTATTACCATAGATTTAGGCCATGATGGCCTGAAGTCCACTGGTGGAATTTTTTGTCATTACTTTAAATAATAATGTACTGTGTTTTACGCCGTCAAAATATAAGGCAGACCAAATTTTTCTTTTTTACTATCCGCCGAGAAATTATAACCCGAAGAGTTGGCAGGACACACTGCTCGCAAAACAAATAGCCGATGGGGCCGAAAGTTCTATAGTTTTGACCGCGTACTGGAAGACTTTAGCGTTGAAAGGCCTCGCATTACGTGGACCAATGGTGGTGGTGGTGGTGGACCAAGATTCAGAAATCCGCTCGATGCGAGAAGCTCAGAGACGGTCCAAGTAGTAATGCTTGAACCCTAATTCCAGCAATACACTTCTTTGGTGAAATTATGTTGATCATAATGATGTGATCATCATCTGTCTATCCTTTTTCCCAACTATGTTGGGGTCGGCTTCCAGTCTAACCGGATGCAGCTGAGGACCAGTATTTTACATGGAGCGACTGCCTATCTGACCTCCACAACCCAGCTTTTGGATAATACGATACCCTGCCGAACCAGTTAGCCAAACGATGATACTAGCTTATGCATTATCACAACTCGATCAAATAGCAGTTATAATTAGCTACTTACACCTACCGCACTATTTTGAAAGATCTGTTCAAATAACTAAACCTTGAGATATTCCTGCTAATTAAAAATGTAGATAGAGAAATGGAGCAAAATCCACCTCCGTACAATTTCCTATTCACTTTACAATCTAAGGCTTGCTTCATACTGATTAAATATAAATCTCTAAGATTAATCCCAGGTTTATTCAACGTCATCTCTGCCAGCAAATATAAATTAATCCGGGCATCCTGCTTACAGTACTTACAGAACATAAGTATGATATTGAAGCAGAGAAAGGTATTTTAGATATTTTACATATAATTTGGTCCAAATAATTACAGAAAACACTGTTGGTAAATTACTTGGAGGCCCTAATTCTGAATTCCGTCCTCATTTTCAGTACATGTGTTTGGTAAGTATTATACTTACTTCTGGCTTTAAATAGGTTCTGCTCGTGACTTGGCCCGCGTGAATTTTCTTGTTTTAACATAAAATATATCATAAAGCATCGCATCGCCGGCTCGCGATATTACTTCGTTTTCTCTTAGCGTTCTTTCTGACTTTTGTCTTTTTACTCGGTTTATTAGGGTCGCAGAGTGATGTTAAACAGCTTATAACTTTGCTTCAAGGATTGGGCTATCAAACGCAAAATCGCAATTATTTCAAATCTCACTGTTAGTGCCAGAGATTACCCCCTACATACAAACTTAGAAACAAACTTTAACTTCTTAACATGTTAATTATGAGTACACGTCTACAGCAAAAATACTTGATATCTTAATCGTAAACTTATAACCCTCTTATAGCCGTGTAAACATCGAAGTAAAATATTTTTCCCATAAAAAGAAGCAAATCTACGATCAAATTTCATTTCGCTAGCTCGAAAAATCATTGCAACGAAAATTTTATGGCATTCTTATTTATACCTTAATTTACCATGATACGAGTTACATTACAATGACTTCCTAATGGTTGTACGTTGATTGTACTAATATATCTTTATGTGGACAACTCTTTTTTTTGGGTTGGAAATTTTCTAATGACTTCTCCCGATCTGGGCGCAGTGGGAGGGCGTGTCAGACTTTTACTGACTAAAACCCACCCGTGTTCGTTCAGTTGCCCATGTGCCAGGGCCACGGTAACTCTTTCGAACAATCTCGCGACCCTGGCAGGAATCCGAGACCCTGGCAAGATGTGCACAACCCTAGGACAGAATTACGACTTGTAGTTAAAACCACCGCTATAAGTAAAACTCAGAAAGTACTTAGCTGCTTCTGACAAGTTAATTATTTTATTTATTCTGGCTCATCTATTCATAACCTTAACATGACAAGCAAATAATTATAATCTTAGTAAAATAGAATATAATTTTATATTTCAGGAATATTCCTTGTTGAAACCAGATTGTGTTCCAAGTTATCCTCAGGCTATACACGGAGTTAAGACGTACAAAGGGATTTTTGGAATAATAAATATATTATTCAGTCTATTTAAGATAGCCTTGAAGATCCAGTGTGCTTACTTATTAAGATGTATTAACACAGAATATTCTGGAAGAAAAAAATATTTTCAGTCATCACGTTCTAGGCTAAAAAATTTGAAGACATATGACGTCTACCAACCCGCACGTGGCCCGCGTGGTGGATGACAGCCCATTCTCTCTCATTTAGAGAAGTACTGTGTTCCAGCAGTGAGATCACAATCAACCTGGTTATGCTTTTTGCGCGATACGATACGATTATGGTTACCTACATCTAGTAGCGGGATACTGAGTATTGAATATATCATTATTGTCCAGCCCTTAGGGAGCGTCCATTAATTACGTGAGACGTTTAGGGTGGAGGGGATCAAGCCGAATCTCACTCTACCTCACGTGGGGAAAGGGTAGTCTTGGTAAATATCACGTAATTATTGTTTTTACGCAAAAAAATAAAAACAGTGTAAAATATATAGCGTGTAAACCGGGTCAAATTAAATGATTAACACCTATTGGCAACAATATAGGATATATTGGCGATAGATGGTAATAATTTAATCACGTAATTAATGGACGCCTCCTTAATCCCAATTTACTGGTCATCGCGTCAGCGCAACATGTCTTTTTCCTCCATACTTCCCACCTTTCCATGGGCGTACCCAGGTTCTGGGCCAGGGGGGGGCAAACCAGGATTTTTTATAAGCACCTAGTCAAATAAATAAACACAAAGTAAAATAGTTTTTTTTTTTAAATTCTTTAAATATTAAGCTAATAGCTATTTTAAAAGTAACTTTCGAAGGTCTTCAGCAAAACGGTCTGTGACGTCTTTCGTGAAATAATCGCCCATAGCGTTAACAAATTTTCTATGTACACTGAGCACACAAAGCCCATTTAATCTACTTCAATCATGGTCGATCTTAGCTACGTTTTTACGCGTCTGAGTGTGCTGAATAACCTTTTAAATGTAGCGGTGTAATAAGGTATTAATTACCAGTAAAATTTCTAGGGCTGTCTTCATCTTCGGGTAAAAAGATTCTGCTACCTCCGTTATTAACTTTGTTATTCCAATACTTTCAAAGTCCTGCTGCTGTTTATTCATCCAAAAAGATCCAAATGTGATCCCTCCTAACTCATAAAATTTAGATAGGTACTTACTTCATACATTTTTGTAATTTTGGAACTGTAATTTTGATTATCTGAGTAGAGTACAACAATGAAAGAGTAAACGTTGGTGAATTGTTTTTGCCGAATCTCGCCTCTAATGAAGATGATAACGAATCCAAATAGGCAATGCATAACGAGCGACGAAAATAATCGCTAAAGGGACTCGCTACAGTAGGCAGCTGGTTGATTTGCCGTCTGTTGTTGGGCGGCTTGCTTTCTTAGGTCAACGCAGCTCAAGGTTCAAAGTCGCAGCAATTTCTTCAGCTGAATCGATAAAACTTTCACTCCCTTCTTCCGCGAAACGCCTGTATTCTGCACATTTTATTATGTCCAGCGTTTTAGACTTGGGCACGCCACTATTGCGGCAGGTAGTCCCCTCTTTGAGGAGTGGCTAGAGAGACGCCACGGTGTCCTCGCCTTCCGCCTTACGCAGGTCCTCCCCGGACACGGCTGTTTCGGGAGGTTCCTGTTCCGGATATGGTGGGAGGAAACGCCCTCGTGTTATCACTGCGTGGATCGCCTGGAGAACATGATGAAGCATACGGTGGAGGTATGCCCTGCCTGGGCGGAACAACGCCGTATCCTCGTGGAGGCGATCGGCGGCGGCGACCTCTCACGTCCGGCCTTGGTGCAGGCCATGGTATGGAGCTAGAGGGCATGGGAAGCCGTTACCTCCTTCTGCGAAGCAGTAATGCTCGCGAAGGAGGAAGCGGAGCGCGTGAAGGAGAGGTAGTCTCTGCACCATCCCGCCCCTAGCCGCCGAAGGAAATGACGCCCCGGGCGTCGGGAGTCGATTGCGGACTCCCAGCGACCGTAGGCGCGGGCTTGCCCGGTAAGGACCCGTCTCGACGGCGCGTTGTGTTCCACGCGCGCCTCAAAGAGATGTCAGCAGTATTGAAGGGGTCCGCTGGGACCGATTCCTGCCAGGGCCGCGGAATTGTTCGAAAGAATTACCGTTGCCTGAGCACAGGCAAATGAAGGAACCCGGGTGGGTTTTAATCAGTAAACGTTTGATACGCCCTTCCGCTCCACCCAGAGCGGGAGACGTCATCTGATGATTTCCCACTCACACAAAAAAAGCGTTTTAGACTGTTAAATCTTTGGGATGGGTGCAGCGGGGAATTGTATTTGTTAACTGACTTCAAAAATGTAGGTGGTTCTTTGTTCCACTGTATATTTTTTGACTGATTAAAAAAAAATGACCATGGTCCCATATATATTTTATTGACTTTGCTTTGATAGTTTTTGCGTTGGCTTCGATAATTCGTATTTAATCCACTTTGTTCAGCGTGTTGATATTACCTATAATACTTCCAGTCACTGCTATTGACTTGGCCAGTAATGGTTTACGAATTAGTGCAGGCAGATAAAAACGTATTTGCAACAAAATAAAAAAAAACAACAGACTTTCAAAAAAAAAAACACTACAAAGTGAAAAATAAACCTATGTAACGGAAACTTTGAACATGATTTTGACCCCCTTCCAAACGTCGGATTAACTCGAAATTTGGCATACTTATAACAAGGACCGATGACAATACAATAATTGTATAAATTTGTGCCATTATCCTTGCCGAGGTTACCAAGAGAGCAAATAAAAAAACATCTTCGAAAACTACGCTGACATACGTCTCAAAAAAAAAACGAAAACTACGCAGACATACGTCACAAAATTCGAAACACCCTAAAAAAATAGTAAAAAAAAACTAAAAAACACGCTTACATATATTATATAAACTATTCTAATAGTTGTATAATGTATTACAAATTGCAATAAAAACTTTTTTACAAAAAAAAACAACCGACTTCCTTAAAAACACTATAAAGTGAAAAATAACTTTAATTTCGGAAGTCGGTGTCTTAGGATCTGTATTTATGGTTTTTTTGCCACCGACTTCCGAAATTAAAGTTATTTTTCACTTTATAGTGTTTTTAAGGAAGTCGGTTGTTTTTTTTGTAAAAAAGTTTTTATTTTTATATTTTTAGTTGTGGTATCCACCCCGCACTAATTCCAAACAAACAATGCATATTTATGCGATAGCAGAAATCGCGGTTGATTTGCTGTCATTTTTTAAAGAGTTCCGGTGTCTATCTCTGGAACTCATCATCAGATCTATATGAATCCATCATCAGTATGGGACCATTTCGGAATAAACCCCTTTCAAACAAAAAAAGAATTTTGCAAATCCGTTTATATATGACGGAGTTATGGCCGAACATACATAAAAAAAAAAAAAAATATAAACATCCGAATTGAGAACCTCCTCCTTTTTGAAGTCGGTTAAAAAGTTATTTTTCTTAATTTTTATCGACAAAAGTAGATAGTTAGTAGGGTCGTTAACAAACTCCAGGGGGGGGCAGCTGCCCCCCTCTGCCCCCCCCTGGGTACGCCCATGCACCTTTCAATAAATAAATATCCCTAAATCTAAATAACTATAGTTGTCCTTACTGGTGATGTTCTTCAGAAAGGTCAAGTGCGTTGTACCTACTCAAAACCGGCGTGCGTGACCAGAGGGGATAATTCTCGTACGTTCGCAATCAAAATCAAAATCAAAAGTCATTTATTCAAACTAGGCTGAGAGTCAGCACTTTTTGAACGTCAAAGTTACATGAGACAGTCCCCCCAAAACGCCCGCCCTTCGACACTTCCTAGTGCTTTAGCTGGGAAGAAGTGGCGGAACAAACTCCCCAGCAGCACAGCTGTCTGTTAAGTTAGAAGAACTTGATTCTATACAGTATTGTGTAAGTTATTAATATTATAAAACAAAACATACATTATTCGCCATATGTCAGCTAGCACACGCCAATATACCAACAAAACATTGAAAACTAAACTCAAGCTGAAATAATAATAAAACAAAATCGTAAACAGAACTTAAAACCTTAATAAAGCCTCTAGGCATAAAGGGCGTGCCCGCTTACATAATTTGATCTCAGTCTAAAATCTGTCAAAAAAACCTTTAATTTTCATACATTTTTCACTGCGCCTAGATTTTGAACATTGTTAATTACAAGAGTAATTGGTCTTCAGGTGTATGAACGTAAACGAATCGAAAAGAGTACGTTAGGATCATATTACGCGGCGTTCTACACATTTTGCCTAGCCTGGGAAGGTCGCTTGAGTTAATGTATGTATTAGGTATCGTACAGTTTCCGTGTCGTTAAGAACAAAAAGGTATATCAAAGCAGCCATTAGTGTTGTTCTGTACACGACACATAAATATTAGATTTGAAAATAAATGTATAGCAATAAAGAAATGTTTTCCTTTCTAACAATGTCAAAAAAAAACATTTCGTTTTCCTTTTTAAGAATTTTGATGATTTCTTTATTACACTTATCTCCTGAAGAAAAGAAGCATGTAGTAGACGTCTATATCTTCCTCATTAATTACAGTATGAATTTAACTTCTAATAATATTCATGTTAACGGGTTCGTAGCTTTCATGGAGGGAAAAGTTATTGATAAGTTTTTCTTACAAGAACTTTAATTATTTAGACAGGGTCTTAACTAAAAAAACTTATTAAAATCATCTGCTGAAAACAGGCAAAATACGGGGTGTAATCTTTGTTTCTCTAAAACCAAACCAGACAAAATCACACAAAAAAACTAGTTACATATAAAAAATCAACGACAAAACTTTCCGGGCACGTTCCGGCTCCATCAGATCAGCTCTTTGTCATAATAATATTGCAGTGTCAACCAATTTACATATTTTTGCATGCAAAATTTCAGCTCAACCGGTAAGTGGGTCAAACTTGCAACATGCAGGGAGGCGTCACAGAGGTAGAGGCGACATAGAGAAATAAAAGAAAAATGTGGCATATTACACGAAAATTTCATATTTTCCGTCAAACATTTTGCAAAAAGACTACTATGTGAGGAGCAGTCCACATTCCTCAAAATTCCTCAAGCAAAAATTCAAAGAATCCTTGCATCTTCAGCTTTTTTTTTTCTGGGTGGGAAATCATCAAATGACGTCTCCCGCTCTGGGTGGGGCGGAAGGGCGTGTCACACTTTTACCGACTAAAACCCACCCGTTTTCCTTCAGTTGCCTATGCCAGGGCCACGGTAACTGTTTCGAACAAATCTCACGACCTCACGACCTGGCAGGCATCGATCCCAGCGGACCTCTTCAGTTTGTGCTGACATCTCTTTGAGGCGCGCGAGGAAAACAACGTGCCATCGACCCGAGCCTGGTCCTTACCGGGCGGCGAGCTACCCATTGCTCGCCACGTCCAAGCCCGCGCCTACGGTGGCAGGGAGTGCGCGATGGATTCCCGACCCCCGGGGCGTCTAGTGCGGTGTGACAGAGGTGAAACTAAATAGAGTGCTTGTTACAAAAGTAGAAGAAAAGCATTTTCCGTAAAAAAATTTGCAAAAAGACTACTTTTCTGCAAATATGGAATGTGAAGAGCATTCCGCATTCCTTAAAACACTTCAAGCAAAAATTCAAAGAATCCATTTCATCTTCAGCTGCATTCACTTATACATACAACTCAATATTCTGAGGAAACTCGATAAACTGACATAATAGCCTCTGAATCACTCATGCCGTTTCGCCGGTCAATTTACTTCGAAACGGCCATTATGTAGCCTCCAACGGTAATGGATGGGCAGACTAACAGATTCTATTCCACAGAAATCTTGTCGCTTCGAGTGCCCTACCATTTGTATCCTGTTTAATCGTTTATGTGTGTACGTGCATGTTACTTGAAAGCCCATTGAAAATAGGTTATTATTAAGAATCTATAACCTAGGTACTGACAACTTTATTGTTTTTGTATGTAGGTATGTTCCGCGGTATGTCTGGCAATAGGGAATGTGCATACATTATATATGAGTCAAGAAACTTAACTGATATATTTTTAATGCATTACTTATTTTATAATTTCATATGTTATGATAAGTTTTTCTGGTGAAACGAAAAGCAAGCTCGAAAAGCGGCATCTTCGAAAATGCCGGAACTGACCTCAAAAGGCATGTGAATAAATATATTTTTTTTGCTTTAATTCGAAGTAGGTAATGTAAATTAGTGAGTGCGTTTGAACTGTAGTAGAAAATGGTTAAATTTTGATAATATTATTGAAAAACAAACCTTAGTCAAATTTGACAATGATTAATCATTTTCGTGGGTTTATATTAACGTGCTTCATTGATAAAAAGAAAACATAAATGTATATTTTCTAAAGAATTCCTTTTTAATGAATATATTTTAGGTATGACTCAAGGGTGGCTCCGTTTAAATTGTATTAACTTTGCTCCGGCAATTTTGCGTTAACTTCGATATTACATATTTAATCCATTTTCTATATCTTGATGCTCTAATACTTCTTGTCATTGTTGTTTATATAGCAAGTAATGGGAAACGAATTTGTGAGTAACATTATATCATAAAAAAGTTCAAGTTTATGTCATTGGTTAAATCAGAATGAAACTCTGCGTCGCGTCCTCTCGTGCATTTATTAATAAATCAGTTTTTTATTTATTTATGAAAGAAAATATTAAATGTGCTACGTATACTTAGTTATTTATATACAGGGTGTGGCGTAAGTAATGGTCCACCGTTCAGGATTCGATGAATCAGATATTTAACTAAAACAATTAAAAATTTAAACCATTTTTACCCAAGGGTTCCGAAAATATTTCATTTTTGTCTTTTATTTACGAAATTTCTACCTTTTATTACAAATTTGTTTGTAGTTTCAACAAAAACCATTATTTTTTCATTCTGATTTCTGTTAATTACTGCTGAATACTAGAGCTATCATGATAAATTATGATTTTTTTATGTAAATTCAGCTCTTTTGAAGAAAAAATTGGTTCTTCTCTAATTTTAACCCAAATTTTTAACACACCATCAAGTCCAAGCGTGATTTTTGTAAAACAAACCCTAACCCCAGTAACGCCCTTATTCGCGGTCCATGCCCCACGGGTGCACTTTATGAGTATAAGCTTAGTTTTAAGTTTTGAAGCCCTGGCTGGAGGCCTTAAATTATCAAAGTAGCCACAGGTAAGTTCGGTTTAGCAGCCGACAACCTCCTTGGTTGACTTTCGAGATGCCAATTCAGATATTTTTTTTTTCACGTAAGTTAACAATTAAATGTATTTGGGACTGCTACTGACTCTTTTTTAAATCATCTTCATACTAACATGAACAAGAGGTATAATTGGTGACTTTGTATTGTATGTACGGGGTGATCTTAGGAAATACTGATCCAATTCTGCATATTATTTCAATATTGGGAAGCGACAGTACTGCCGGATGTCATAGACATGTATATTTTATGATAAATAGTATATTATATCTAATGCGGAACAAAAACCTCCAAATAATCCTTACTATGAATAATTGACACTGTTTGTATTCCAACAATTCCGTAGTAAATTACCTCTTTTTCAATACTAGCCACTGTCACAGTAGCCCACCACAGACAGCACCCGTCCAGTCGGACGATCCTCACTATTCGATAGGGGAAGAGGAACTTTGCCCTATCCCTCGTGCCTCCATACTACTACTAGGTACTGAATCCTGGAACCA
Organism: Aporophyla nigra; assembly: GCA_947507805.1. NCBI lineage: Eukaryota > Metazoa > Arthropoda > Insecta > Lepidoptera > Noctuidae > Aporophyla > Aporophyla nigra. Next base: position 23,794,681 of record OX382294.1, read on the forward strand.
CTTTTCCTAAAACTCATTGATAAAGATGTAGATTTTCTTGGACATTGAAAATACAGCAAAAAAAAAATGAGCCACAAAGAGTACTTGAGTGTAGAGTACTAGAGTTTTTATCACAGGAATACATTGGCCTGGCCGAATTGATCTGGATACTATGGCTTTAGCTTATGTTTAAACTTAACTGAACGATAGTATAAATGTTTACATGCCAAATGATGAAATATGATAATTCATAAACCTATTGCGTATTACCCATATTTGCAAAATTTGATGGTTACACTATTCTAATATATTCAGTGAGAAGTCAGGCAGCCCTCAGTACTTCACCCATTATTCATCAGAATACAATTTCCATTACCGTGCATCAATATTCCATATCAAAGCGTCATATCCCCTGAACTACGACAGTTTAACGCCACGAGCAATTTAATCAACATTATGATGTCATTGCCTACATTTCGGGACACGCTTCCCAGAAACCAACATAACCTTACACACCTTTTTTTTTTTTTTTTTTTTTTGGATGGGAAATCATCAAATGACTTCTCCCGCTCTGGGCGGAGTGGGAGGGCGTGTCAGACTTTTACTGACTAAAACCCACCCGTGTTCCTTCAGTTGCCCATGTGCCAGAGTCACGGTATCTCTTTCGAACAATCTCGTGACCCTGGCAGGCATCGGTCCTAGCAGACCCCTACATTGCTGCTGACATCTCTTTGAGGCGCGCGTGGAACACTACGCGCCGTCGACCCGAGCCTGATCCTTACCGGGCGGCGAGCTACCCATTGCTCGCCACCCGCAAGCTCGCGCCTACGGTGGCCGGGAGTCCGCTATCGACTCCCGACGCCCGGGGCGTCTCCTCCTGCGGCGGCTAGGGACGTGAGGGTGCAGAGACTGCCACTCCCTCACGCGCCCCGCCTCCTCCTTCGCGAGCATTACTGCTTCGCAGAAGGAGGTGACGGCTTCCCATGCCCTCTCGCTCCGTACCATGGCTCGCACCAGGGCCGGACGCGAGAGGTCGCCGCCGCCGATCGCCTCCACGAGGACACGGCGGTGCTCCGCCCATGCAGGGCACACCTCCACTGTATGCTCCACCGTGTCCTCCAGACGATCCTCACAATGGAAACACCCGGACGTTTCCTCCCGCTTTATCCTGAACAGGAACCCACCGAAGCACCCATGCCCGGTGAGAACCTGCGTCAGGCGGAAGGTGAGGACGCCGTGGCGCCTCTCAATCCACTCCTCAAAGAGGGGACTTACCGCCGCAATTGTGGCGTGCCCAACCTTACACACCTTAAACTGATATCTATTCGAATTTGATCCTTATCCTTTAAAGTTTAGAGGTGTCTGGATTATTTATAAGGTGCTCACCAAAGATATTAATCATTTCGGTGTTGTGGAGGATTTCAGGTGGATTATGGGGTATGCTTTTAGTCAAAGCTTTTTATCAAGGTGTGTGGAATCATAAAAATCTCTTCAGGGTAAAAAAACCTTCATGAACTGTCAGAAAATGGGAGAAATAAGTGGGTGATATTGGGCACACCTGTCAGTAAGTATGTATGTCATTGCATATAGGCTAAACGTTCGACCGGCTGCACCGATTTGGGTCAATGAGGTGTCGTTCGATTCGGTTCCGGAGCCGGATGCTCGTCAAGCGAGCAGGCCACATCATTGGAGTGGTCCGTGTCGGTTTTGTATCATTCAAGTTTGAACCAACCTTATCTGAGGCCCGTTTTAACATGTTCATTTTATGTGACCATACTTATGATTGTGCGGTAGATTTTACTCAATTTTTCCCGATTCTTTCTGTCTTGTTGGTGAACAAAGAAGAAAACTATTTATATATCTCGGTATTTTTTATATTTTATCCCATTTTTTTAAACCAATGTAAACAGCAAGCAGTTTAGAGCAGAGGGGTAATTCTGTAATACATTATCAGTAGGAATCGCTTTCATTTCGGCAGTTCCACAATATTCATGGCGATGTTTACGTTGCTAACAGACATTTTTTTCGAACATATGAAAGAATGACTTAACAATAACCTTTAAAATATTTCAAATCCTTATTAACATTATGTTACGCAATTAATGTGATGGTGCGCTTTAATCTTTACCATCGTATAAAACAAATTAAGGAAAGACTCAGAAGTTTATCCAAGGAATGTTTTCCGAAAAAGAAACCTCTTAAAGACCATCCAACATTCCTTAAGAAGAAAACCAATCAGAACAGCCTAGTAACCTATAATAAGGGGGAAGCGCCAGGGTATTACCAGAAATTCAAATTTTATAACGTTTTTTGTAATTTACAGGTCAGTGTGAGGTTGATTAACATAAATGATCCGCGATTGTAACTTGTATGCATTTACAGAACCACAAACATACAAGACAATAGACGACAACAGAAACACAGAACTTGATAACAGAGCTGTTTAAGAGCAGGCTATGTGAATTTTTAATGGATAAAGCGTTCTGCAGTGTGACTGAGTATTAATCAGAGAAATAAATTGGCTGAATAGTTCCGGATAGATGTATCTGGAAGCAGTGATGGCCTAGTGGCATCGGTCCCAACTTACTTACTGGTAAGTTGTGACCGATGCCATGCTGGGTTCGAACCCAAGTTTACTATGTGTAAATAACTTACGTGCCGTGTGGTGCCGGACGAAAAGAATAACACCACACCATTTCTTCCCGTGGGTGTCGTAGATGGCGACTAAGGGACTTACTAGAGAATGGACAGCAGCGTTCTCTATGCATTTTACCACCATACTGCGATCGCCAACCCGCCTGCCAAGCGTGGCGATTATGGCAAAGCCCCCAAAATTGGGAGAGACCTGAGTCCAACAGTGGACGTCTTACGGCTGAAATTATGATGATGAAATAACTCTCACCACCACTGCTGTCACCGCGGTGGAGGAAATCATCGTGAGGAAACCGGCATGCCGTAGAAGCAAAAATTTGAAGATTACCAACACGCACTGAGCCCGCGTGGTAGATTAAAGCCCGCTCTCTCTCAAAAAGGGGAGACCATTGTCCCAGCAGCGGGAACATTACAGGCTGATTATGATGATATGGTGACGTAGCTGGCTTTTATTTATACTGGACTCTACTGGACTTTCTTGTATTTTTAGCACCTATTACATATAACCTATATTTGTAAAATAATTAATCATTTCTATTATATTGCACCCTACCTACACAGCACATCCACTTTAATCATTCAGTACCCATCAAAATATTCGAAGCAGTTAAGGTAAACATAGGGCAAACTGCAATCAAAACTAACCCGACCCAAATAGAAGAGTTAACTATAGTTAATATACATCGCCACCGCAATTTGTTTAAGTCAACAGAGGTTGGAGCTCCAAGGAAAATGGCTGAAGGCAAGTAATTGCCTGATTTTCAGAACGGTCTGCATGACGACTGCAGACCGTTCTGAAAATCAAACTTAACTTTGCTAAGTAAAATAAATTCTCGTTCGAATATGAACTATATTTTTACTACTTTTAATGTGTATATTCGTATGAAACAGTTGCTTACTTTACGCTTAAACGAATGTAAACATTAAGAACTAAAATACAAGGTTCACATTGGTATGCCACTATTATTAGCCTTTTAACGACCTGCATTAGACATTAGATGCAGGTTTCCAGGAGAAATATTAATAGCATGGTTCGAATATTATTGAAACTGTTAAGGAAATTCAGGGAAAATCATTCCTTTGAAAGTGGCTATCAACTTAAATGTATACTTTAAGTTTGTATGTATAGGTAAGGTAATCTCTGGAAATGCCAGTTGGATTCGAAAATATCTTTTTTTATTTTTATTTTATTTTATTTATTTGGGAAAACAAACAGTTACACACTACAATATTATACAAAATATGATCTAAAGAGTGAGTAAATGTGTAACCCACAACATTTTCCACATACAGGGTGTCCCGTAAATAATGGATCAAACGTAACGGGTAGGTAGCTTACCTCATTTCCAACAACTAATTTGAACAGTAAAAAAAAAACCGATAAGGTAACCAAGATATATTTTTTTTTCGATTTTTACTATTTTCTGTACCAGCATTCAGTGTTTTTAATGCTGTTGCTGCAAATGGTATCATATTTAGGTGTGATTTTTGTCAAACATTTCTGAATAGTTTACTAATGTTATAAGATACCATTTTTTTAAATAACATTTTATTTGCCTTAGAAAAAAAATCTTGAATTGAAAAGTTTTGTTTTTACGATGAAAAGACCAGAATTGGAAAAATTCTCCTGTAAAAAAAGTGTATGACACCAAAGTGTACCATTATTTTAAAAACTTGTAAAATTACTAAGGTTTGCAAATTGGTATAAAACTTACGCCTAGTCTTTGTCGTTACAAAGATATTGCTATGAATCTGACAGAGGTGCCAAATTACGAAATAAAATAAAATTTGAAAAAGTGTGCACCATTCAACTATTTTCTTAAAAATGTTTAGGTATCTCAGCGTATGAAAAAAAATTAGGAGGTTAAATTTAAAAAAAAAATACAAATAAATCGTTTATTTTGTTTTTACAGTAAATGTTCAAACTGACGTCCCCTTACGAGAATGCAAAGTCTGCACCTCCTAATAAAGGAAGCTCTTATCCGGCGGACAAAATGGCTGTTGTTTATTGCTGATACAGCAGATTGGATACGCTGACGTAATTCTTCTTCCGACGTTATTCGTTGTTTGTAAACTTTGTCTTTTAAACATCCCCAATAAAAAAAATCTAAGGGATTTAAATCCGGAGATCGCGGAGGCCACAAAATTGGTCCTAATCGGCCGATCCATCTGTCAGGGTAAGTTTCATTGAGTTGCGCCCTTACTGCCGTCGCATAGTGAGCGGGGCAACCATGATTTTGTAACCACATTGCTTGCCGCACGTCTTCTGGAATATTTTCTAATAACGTTGGCAACTCATTCCTTAAAAAATGCAGATAGTATTTGGCGTTTAGAGTTGCTGGTAGTTCAAAGGGCCCTATTATTTGCCCATTTATTATTCCTGCCCATAAATTTATTTTAAATTGATGTTGGCTCCTGTCCTCTCGCATCAAATATGGGTTTACCAGCTGCCAACTGTGTAAATTATGCAAATTGAGATATCCATCTCGCCGGCATGAAGACTCGTCACTCCATAAAATTTTATTAAAAAACTGTGGGTCCGCCAGTATCATTCTAAGCATCCTTTGGCAAAATGCTACTCTTTGCGGGTAATCACGTGACGTCAGCGTTTGAACACGTTGCACGTGATATGGGTGCAACCGGTGCCTTTTTAGAACTCGATGTACCGTTGATCTTGGAATACCTGTGCGTTGCGCTATGACGCGTATTGAGACCGACGAATCTTCCTCGATTTCTCGAATAATAATTTCGTCATTGATTTGTGACGGTCGCCCTTCACTGGCACCCCCAACTCCGGTGCCAAGAATTCTTCCCTCAAGAAGCGTGTTATGCACTCTAATGAATACGCGATAGTCGGGATGTCGATCCCGGTTCGGGTATCTTTCACGATACAATCTTGCGGCCGCCCTGGCATTACCTCTTGCTTCTCCGTAGATAAAATGCATTTCGGCATACTCCCGTGACGTGTACTCGTAACGAGGCATCGTACTACTGCACACACGTACAACCTCACACAAACGATTGTTTTCGAAGTCCGTAGGATTGCCAAGTCATTCGTCCAAAACACAAACAGTTCCAAATCGTTAGGCAAAGCAAAGTCCAAATACACAGCACAAGTTTAATTTTAAGGAACACAACAGTTAGGCACAGCGGGAGCGAAAGTAGTCTGACGTACGTATCAACTCGAAGAGAGATTCGTGTCAACTAAACAAATAAAATCATGCAACAATGAAGCCCTGTATGAGTGAAGGGTGAAGGAAAAAAAATACCTGCACAAAGACACCGATTTACCAAAAATACAAAAGCGGCGCTATCTATCCCTTCCACACTGAGTGAGGTGCAAATCCGCATGTAGCGGTCCCAAATTCCGAACAGATGACGTCATCGGCTCGGAATTACGCTACACGCTTCACCACGTGCTTAGATTACAAGCATAAGCCATTACGAGAAAGAAAAGTTAGATTGTACCATTTTAATTTCTGTTCTGTCTTCTTCATCACATTCATAGCAACATCTTTGTAACCGCAAGGACTAGACGTAAGTTTTATACCAATTTGCAAACCTTAGTAATTTTACAAGTTTTTAAAATAATGGTACACTTTGGTGTCATACACTTTTTTTACAGGAGAATTTTTCCAATTCTGGTCTTTTCATCGTAAAAACAAAACTTTTCAATTCAAGATTTTTTTTCTAAGCCAAATAAAATGTTATTTAAAAAAATGGTATCTTATAACATTAGTAAACTATTCAGAAATGTTTGACAAAAATCACACCTAAATATGATACCATTTGCAGCAACAGCATTAAAAACACTGAATGCTGGTACAGAAAATAGTAAAAATCGAAAAAAAAATATATCTTGGTTACCTTATCGGTTTTTTTTTTACTGTTCAAATTAGTTGTTGGAAATGAGGTAAGCTATCTACCCGTTACGTTTGATCCATTATTTACGGGACACCCTGTATTATAAAAACAAGTTATAAAATTAATGCGACGTGCGCTTACAGTTTATAGGTACAAAAAAAAATACATTGTTACTGATAAAATTAAACTTAAGCTAAACAGGCATGCAATTAAAAAAAGAAAGAAATATACTTAAACAAAATAAGAAATTATTAAAAAAAAAAAAAATATACAGTTTCAACGTCCTAAACTAGGAAGCAATATTCAAAATTGTTTCCTTAACAAGGTTTCTAAATTGTCCAGTTGCTAGAGCAAAGATGTCAATACTCTGGAAAAGATTGTTATATTGACCAGTGATGCGACGTAGGGGTGCTCGTAAGCCTGCATTCGTACGACTAGATGATACGGCAAAAAGAGGTCGTGCGCGCACCCCACGGCTTATGGTTTTTGCATCCGGAAGCCCAGTTATTGAGGAAGGTTATAGGCATATTTATATATATAAAAATAAAGTTAGAAAGAACGCTATAAGAAAATGAATTAGTGTCGCGGACGGGCGATGCGATGCTATAGGATACTATTTATTATTTTGAGTTAAGACATCGTCCGCATGAAACGTGAAAACTATAAAATCAAATTATTTTCATTGACAGAACTATGAATTGGTAAAACGACGAAGAACAATTAATTTCCCTGACTGTAGGTACAAGCAACAACAAAGCTTGCAGTGCTGAAAAGACTGTTGACAGGTTCATTGTGAGCAGCAAAATAAAAGCGTAGTCAAAGACTTAAACAACTCAGTGCAAGACACTAGAAAGGGGTTAAAAAGTAGGTAGTTGAATCTCTTATTAAACTTTTATTTTTAGTAAGACTACTCCGGCGGAACTTAAAGGCGGACACTCACTTGCAACGTTTATTTGTAACGTATCATTCGAGACAAGCTTGGTTACAAAACTGCGATACACAAGACGCGGCGAACGCTCTTTTCGAGCACTTGACCCAAGTGTGCTCCATTTGTATTCAGAATGGCGGACGACGAAGTTGTGAGTAAATTTATTTTGGAATATAATACGTATATTTTTATTTTGGAAAAGAGAGTCTAACGAAATACGTTGTGCTAGCGACGACGCGTATACCTACACTGACTTGTTTGTAAACATATGCGAGGCATAGAGCGGCTCGTCTCGCTGCACTGACTACTGTAACGCGTTACAAAAACTCGATACAATACGAACAAACGTTGCAACTCAGTCTTCGTCTTTACTTGGAACGTCCACTATGCACGGTGCGATGTAGCTTAGTGTGACCATTCTGTTTATTTTTAACTAGTTTCTGCCCGCGACTTCGTCCGCGTCTTGCTTCCCCGACTCTCCCCGTCGCATCGAATCGCCCGCAACGGAAGCTTTCAAAGGAATACATTTTCCCAACAAACATGGTCTTTTTTCATTATTATTAGTTATTTAAGTAACATACTTTGACATATTTGAATTATTCTTATTTTTGATTGGATTGTAATATTAAATTTGTATTTAACTATGATTATTTAAGTAACAAACCAATTTTGACATTATGGAAATCAGAACTTTTTGACCGTTAATAATTGTTGTTAAATAATGCATGTATGAGTAAATAGTGTTGTGATGATTTTTGTTTTTTCTTAATCATTTATATTTTGTACGCTATTAAGGCAAAACATGACAGCGACTTGACCGAACTTTATGTAACATCTTGCATTTATGTGTACACTCATGTTTTAGCAAAATAAATATCTTGTTTCCCGTTTTTGTAACATTTTGCATTGCTGCACGGCTCTTATTGGTCGTATCGTGATGTTATATAGCCTATAGTCTTTCTGGACAAAGAGGCTACCCAACACTAAAAGAATTTTTCAATTCCAATTATGTAGTTCCTGAGATTATACCGTTCAATCAAACAAACAAACAAACTCTCCAGCTTTATAATATTACTAGCTTTTGCCAGCGGTTTTGCCAGCGGTTTTGCCCGCGTATTATACGTAGGTATAAACCTTTCTCTAAAATCACTCTATCTACCGAAAAAACCGCATCAAAATTCGTTGCATAGTTTTAAAGATCTAAACATACATAGGGACAGACAGAAGGAAGCAACTTTATTTTTATACTATATATATATATAACGATTTTTGAGGTCGAAAACGGCACTACTGCGATATGTTTGTTTTTTGACCGTGCTTCTGATTCTACAAACATTTTTTGACAACTTAGTAACCTCGTGTAGTAACTTGTGGTAACTCGTAACTTTTTAAATATCATGTAGGAGTTTTTTAATATTCAACTTTTGGATAAAAAGTATTTATGATGCGAGTTTTGGCTATATCAATATCCCTTTCCTAATAAATAGTCGTTGTATTTTACAAGCTTGCTATAATAACTTGCAAGGAGTATAGGTTTTGGCCCGTTCTGTTGTGCCGTAAAAATGGGAGCAAGGCATGGTATTATAGTACTTTGACACCTAAACATTTTGTTAACCGCATTTCCGTGTACGTCTATTAGGACATTCTTGTAAATTGTATATAAAAATAACTAAAAAAGTAATGCAATTGCTTCTTTTTTGAATGTTAGAAAAGTTATTTATTTTAAAAAAATAATTATATTTTAAATTCAAAAATGATATACCCATTTTTGACAGTTATCAAAGAGCTCCGCAAAATTTCACCACGATTTCACGAAATCGCGTCGGCCGACTCGGCGTACGTACGGCGTACGGCGTACTAAGAGCCAATTTCATTGGTGAAATTGGTTCTTGCAATTTGTTTTTGGAAACTACTTTCAAGAGCTGTCATTACCATCATTATTGTGAAATATTGACATTGGTAGCTCTTGAACGCAGTTTAGATGTACTGATCGCGTTCAATTTCATTGGTGAAATCCACCCTAACTAAGTACAACTGATAATAATTCAAACCATGGTTAATTGATCTCGTATGCTTTATCACCTTAAATTTTAATGCTACTTGTACGTCAAAAAACTAAAAACTTGTCTCTTAAACAAATAGAGTTTCAACCTTGTTTAAGTTTCAAGTCACAGGATTTGTTGTCAAAAGCTACAGAACTCAAATGGATCTCGACACACCACACTGATCACAGGTGGACTACGTCAGTGACCAACTGGCGTTCAAGGACTGGAATACGAAATGTCGATATTCCGGCGGTGATATAGGTGAAAAGATTATAACTATCGTGGGTAGAGACTGGATGAGGCTGGCACAGGAGCGTAGGAATTAACACAACAAAAGAGAGGCCTCTGTTCAGCAGTGAGTTAAGTGGGACTGATGATATTGTAAGTCGACTAAACCAAACACCTACTAAAAAAATATCCATAAAATTATAACAGTTTCCCGGTGTATATGTCACTGTTATGATACGTGTCTTTTTATTCCCGACTGTAAGTGCTTTCGTTCCGGCCAAGTTTAATAATGTTTACATTATAAACAGTGTGCGAGACAGGGACGTAAACTCACTCACACTCGATGCTGAGATAATAAACACTGTATTATTCACACCTGAACTAAATCCATAATATTATAGGTATTTTTACTCACACATAAATTAACTCACGCCGTCTTGCCATATGGGACAGAAACTACAGAACACCACGAACGCCCGGCTACAATCCTTGCATACTCTTTGAAACATTCATACCTATAGTCATACGCACGCCAGTTACGAGTACTACGCACCTGACCCGTATAGGAACATCAGAAAAAGAAGAAAGTGTAGGATGTAAATTTGAATATCCGATTTAGGTATATCCCACCAAAAACTAATTAATTTTTCCCCCCCGTTTGAATATCTATAGAAATGAATATCGTCTGAATATTTCATCGATCTTCTAAAATACATTCTTCTATCATTCTTCAGTACTACGCACCTGACCTGTATAGTAAGATCAGAAAAAAGAAGAGAGTGTAGAATGTAAATTAAAATATCCGATTTAAGTATATCCCACCAATGACTAAGTAATTATTCCCCTCCGTTCGTTGGAATATCTATAGATATTCTAAAATATTTTCCAATGATGATCCTTTTAACTCAATGATCTTCTTTTAACCTGCTGGTCTTTTTACACGCTTTATATTAGCTTCACTCACGCTTCACTTGTATGTTTGTATGTTTGTTTGTAACCGACTCCTTATAGCGCGATTTTGACCCACTTTAAACGGCCAGATTTCGTTCAAACTTTGTAGGCTTATCGAGGACTGATGACAATACAATCCTACTAATATTATAAATGCGAAAGTTTGTATGTATGTGTATGTGTATGTTTGTTACCATTTCACGAAAAAATTACTGGACGGATTTGGATGAAATTTGGCACACAGATAGTTTATAACCGGGAATAACACATAGGGTACTTTTTATCCCGGTAGTATGTTCCCACGGGATAATTTCCGACCTCCACGCGGGCGAAACCGCTGGCAAAAGCTAGTAATTTCATAAACTTGTGCCATTATCCTTGACCGGATTACCAGGATACCAAAAAACTTGTATTCGAAAACTACGCTGACATACGTCACAAACTACGCTGACATACGTCTCAAAATTGGAAACACCCTAAAAATAGAAAATAAATAATAGTTAAAAAAAACTAAACAACACGCTTCCATAGAAAACCAAACTAAAAAGTAGAAAATAATGGAAAAAACGCGTGGGGTGCCTGATATCAATAAAAAAATACCTTAAAAAGCACCCCACGCTTTTTTGTACTTTTTAGTTTGGTTTTCTATGGAAGCGTGTTGTTTAGTTTTTTTATTTAAAACTAACTGTAATATGTTCCGTAACTTACCCGCCAAACGTCGCGTCGGTAACCAAACTAAGGGCGACCCAAGACAGGTTAGATTAGAACTATAAAAAAAGTCTTATATTTATTAAACTCATTTTCCTCTGAATCTGTAATTTCTTTAAAGTTTTTAAAATATGTGATGTATACGTAAAACAAAAGAAATCTTAGTTTTGTTGGCAATTATTGTACTCCGCACCCTCAAAATATTTTCAACTACTTTATTTTAGCGTCTTCTCAGTACAAAACTACGTGAAACATAAAACAATCAATTTAATCATTTGATTACATCGATTGTTATTAGCTTAAGTCAATTAATACAAACCCGTCTAAATTAATTTTCTCAACTAATTCGTGCCGGTCTGTTTCACGTCTAAATCTTGGCGTACTGTCTCCAGCACCAAATGGGTCAAGGTACGACGTAATCCAGCATGAGCGATCGAACACAAATGCAAGCCGGTAATAAACGGATCAGACAGAACCGTTTGTTTTATTCAATTTGATGGGTTCATTTATCCCGGCTTATGTTGTAAGCTGGGGGCTAAGTCTCGGCTTTTGAGTCTTGATGCATCAGCTTCGTTAAGGGTTGTCAGACCATTGAGTTTAATGATTCGATCGAGTCGGTCCACATTTATATGTTTTTTTAGCCTGAATTTATTGTTATTAAAGAGCAAAAGATTAGGTTTCTCAAAAACCAATTTTAAATTAATCGTTTGAGAATGTTTTGTCTAGCGTGGTAAGTTATAAATGTATTTATTTAAAGATTACTAGCTGTTGCCTACGACTTCGCTTACCAGGCGGAAATCCATCCTTTCCACGATGAAAAAAAACTCTCTATATCCTTACCCATATCATAGTCTATTTGTGTATCAAATTCATCCGTTTAGCCGTTTTAGCGTGAAACCGTAACTAAAACGAAAACTTGTTTATGCATTTTCAATAATATGTATTGGGTAGAATATAAAACACAGAACATAAGCAAAAACAAATAAAATAATTCGATACTGGAAATGGTACCTATAAACTTGACCGTCTGAAAGGTAACTGAGAGTAACTGTAACTAACTTCAGAGTAGTAGGCCGGTTACGTATTGCATATAGTACAGACGCCAGTACACCAAGCTAACCGAAACTGTCAACCCAATCAATCTTAAACCTAATACTTTAGCGATAAAGTTGAAAACCTATTGAAGAAATTTGACAGACTGTAGTAGCCTCGTGTGCTGGCGTTTGTACTTTGAGTTCAGATACACATGGATATCACAAATTAACAAAGCTTGCATAAAAAGTAAGCTAGCTCTTTATCTATTATCTATCTATTTATAGATAAAGTAGCGACCTCAAGTTGATGACAAATAATAAATGCCAAAGTGTTTCCTTCATTAAAACCTTAATTAATGCTTGATGAACGATGACCGCTAGTGGTAGCGTGGGAAGCATAAAGAATATAACCGCGTGACTATATAACCATGGTTATATAGTCACGCGAATTTGATGGGAAGAGTTCCTTGAAAGATTTGAGGGAGGCATTTGCCCAGCAGTGGGACAGTTTGTTGAGCAGATTTTTATTTTCTGTAAGCCCCTAACTACAATTTTTGGAGTTTACTCCTTAATTAAGAATCGATATTTGTATATACCTATAATAATATGTTACGACAACCAACACAACGTTATCTGATCCCAAACTAGACAGAGCCTGTACTATGGTAACTAGACAACTGATAAATATACTTATATATTTCTAAATACATACATATTATAGATAAATTACACCCAGACATAGAACAAATGATTTTGCTCATCACACAACATTTTTCCTGGGTGGGAATCGAACCACGACCTCAGTCTTAGCAGTCAGGGTCACTAACCACTGGACTAAAGGCCAGTCGTATATAAGTCCGAGGTATGAAATTTTATGGGGAGTAAAATCAAACTTTCTCTGTTACGTTATGCGTTATGTTATGTTCAATATATATGTATAAAATCAAAAAAATCAAAATCAAAAGTCATTTATTCAAACTAGGCTGAGAGTCAGCACTTTTTGAACGTCAAAGTCACATAAGACAGTCCCCCCAAAACGCCCGCCCTTCGATACTTCCTAGTGCTTTGGCTGGGAAGAAGAAGTGGCGGAACAAACTCCCCAGCAGCACTGCTGTCTGTTAAGTTAGAAGAACTTGATTCTATACAATATTGTATAAGTTATTAATATAATAAAACAAAACATACATTATTCGCCATATGTCAGCTAGCACACGCCATTATACCAACAAAACATTGAAAACTAAACTCAAGCTGAAATGAATAATGAAAGAAAAATCGTAAACAGAACGTATATTTTATAATATGGAGTAAAGTCCAGTCGTTCGTCGAAGCTGACACACATAATTTTTAACTTACCGTAATCATCATAAGCACTTACACCACTAAAAAGTTTTACTTATTCAGCGGTCAAGAAAGTTCACAAATTGGTTTACGCAGAAAATAGTCCCCGAGAAAAGGATTAGGAGAGCACTCAAGATTCTAAATAGAATAACAAGCCATCACTTAGGACTATGGCTAACCCTTGCGAAGCTACGGGACAGGCAATCTGATGGATTAATTAGATTTCAATGGTTGTACAGTTCATTGTAACCATTATTCCTATAGGGATATAAGATTGACTTTTTAAATTGATATCTTGGGCTTTTTTGGTCTGCTACAGGATTTTCTCTCTGCTTCATTTCTTGCTTTTTTTATGCAAGACCAGTATTTTTTTCTTAATGATTATCTTACTACTCCCTAGAAACATGACAATAACACTTTTTAGGGTTCCGTCGCCAAATGGCAAAAAACGGAACTCTTATAGATTCGTCATGTCTGTCTGTCTGTCTGTCTGTCTGTCCGTGTATGTCACAGCCACTTTTTTCCGAAACTATAAGAGCTATGCTGTTGAAACTTGGTTAGTAGATGTATTCTGTGAACCGCATTAAAATTTTCACACAAAAATAGAAAAAAAAACAATAATATTTGTGGTTCCCCATACATAGAACTGAAACTCAATTTTTTTTTATCAAACCCATACGTGTGGGGTATCTATGGATAGGTCTTCAAAAATGATATTGAGGTTTCTAATATATTTTTTTTCTAAACTGAATAGTTTGCGCGAGAGACACTTCCAAAGTGGTAAAATGTGTCCCCCCCCCCCCCCGTACCTTCTAAAATAAGGGAATGATAAAACCACCGAAAATTGGTTTGAACGAGATCTAGTAAGTAGTTTTTTTTTTATACGCCATAAACCGTAAACCTCAATTTACCTTTCATTCAGTCAACTCAAATATGAAAATAAAATAAAAAACATTTAATTTCATAAACATAAACCTTATGCGTAAACCGTGAATACCTGCAGGTTTATACGGAACCCTTGGTGCGCGAGTCCGACTTGCACTTGGCCAGTTTTTCTGTCATAATAACGTACTTAGTGTAATGATAAAGAAATTGGTAGAGAATTGAAAAAAAAAAAATATTCACTTAGCCTTAAATAAATTGCTATTCCATAGACACGGACAGTGACATATGGAAATGTCAAAACTGAGCAATCACTCCGTGAGTGATGACACGGCCGTTACAAACTGAATCAGAAATCGAACAGCAAGTCGAAACTCAATTTCCACCGTATACAGGCCAAAAACACACGTTCTAAATTTGAATATTTTGGACTAACAACATAACCCTCCAATATCTAATGAATGAAATATTGAACGAACGTTCTTTTGAGTAGAAATCTCTTCTATTTTCGGCATTCACTTCGTTCATATTTGGTCAGGAAACCAATGCACTATGTTTTCAATGTCTTTGTGGATTTTACTAAAAGGATTTCGGGAAACATAATATTTCCGGAAAACAGTACTTTGATCTAGCTCGCCTTTGAAGGCAGGTTATTTGATTAATATCGAAAGCAATAGAGAAATACCTGAAAGGTATATGGTTTACAAGATCTAAGAATATGCTCTGTTTGCGTAATGACCACTAGCGCAATTGTTTAGTATCGTCCGTTCTTTGCAAGGATCAGTTTGCAGTTCCACGGGCCCTCTTCCGGGAATGCACGATATAATTTCGGGGGCATAATCTTAATGAATACACCTACCTATTGATACAATACACTAGTGCAGTTTAAAGAACATTGTGAGGAAACTTGCATGTCCTAGAACTAAACATTTTAAGTACATGTGACATCTACCAACCCGCACTGGGCCCGCGTGGTCAATTACGGCCCATTCCCTCTCACGGACAGGAGGCTTGTGTCCCAGCAGTGGGAACATTTTTGGCTGATTAAACTGAGATAGTGCATTTTAGTTTTTACTAGTGCCCGAACGATGGGACATTACATGTAACTTAAACAAAACTGGCGAAATGTGATTATAGTAACTACAGCTGCACCTCTAGCTCTGCCCAACCATTCAGGCAATACAAGCGTGATATCATCATAAAGCTATAGGAATGACTTTTTCTGTTTTTTTTTTGTTCCTAGGCCTTTATGAATTTGGAGGGTTGTATTGGCGATTTTGATGATTATAATACTGTAACTACATACGTCTTACAGGCGGGAATAATATTTTAATCAACATATAACCTAGCACTGGCCTGCAAATTGCAAAAAACGCAAGAAATTTTGAATTTCGCGGGCTGGTTTGGAGCATTCACCTTAAAATGCACTACCAATCTAACTACCGTCCGATGTTAAGGGAAGCGTAAAGCCGAACAACAAAAGCCGGTGTTAAGCGCCTATTCGCTCAGTTTACGAGCGGTATACAACCTTAGATAGCGCGCTATAGATTAACATTATACGATTATTGCACTGTAAACTGCCCATACTTCACTAGTTATTTATATTACTTGTATGTAATGAATAGCGGTGAAACTTTCCATAGTGTTATCAGTATGACATTTTCTGTGTCCATGTGTGCCTTATATTAATGCACGACAGTGGCGATGGATCAATACTAGGCGATTCTTATCGACTTATTTTTAAGAAATACCACCTTCCAGAGATCCATCATTCACTATTTCAAAGTGTAATTAATTTGTATGCGTTTATAAGTGTTACTGAAAAAACGCCTGCGCGCAAAGCAGAACAAATCTTTCGTACAAAATTATTTGATTCCAACTGCGTCAATTCCAAATGCATACATTACCGTATACATTTCTGCCAGGGTCGCGAGATTGTTCGAAAGAGATACCATGACCTTGGCACATGGGCAACTGAAGGAACACGGGTGGGTTTAGTCAGTAAAAGTCTGACACGCCCTCCCGCTCCGTCCAGAGCGGGAGAAGTTATTTGATGATTTCCCATCCAGAAAAAAAAAACCGTATATACATTTACCATCTTATTACAAAAGTGATCTAACTTTAGTTCTAGCCTAAAGCTCAAATTTAGCATTTCCAAGTTTATTTCAATTTAGATAAAGTTCTTAATACAAAAAAAAAATGACAAATACCGGCCTGAGTTTTCAGTTTTATGAAAGGAAAAAATCAGGCTCGATGGTCGAAATCATAAGTACTTAAAAAAACAATGTTTTGTAATAAGCCCAAGAGAAAGGATTAATACAAAAAAAAAACAACTTATTAACGTTTTAAAAGTTCAATTCTCCTTTGTTTTGATAATGCAATAACAAAGAAAAAGTTTTGCTATATAATCCACAAATACACTCTGCTCAAGTATTTACAACCTCAAAATCCCAGGTGACAGCGGCTCTCATTAAGGTAATGTTTCAGATGTTGTTAAACTCAGCGCTAGTTGCAATAACACACAATTACTACGAGTATTTACACGTGTGGCACGTTTAAAAAGCGATTAGTTATATATACAAACACTTTTAGCAAAATACTAAATAATGACATCACCATATTCCTAGCCATTTCCCAAATACTTATTTATAAAATACTATTATTTATGTAGATTATTTTATACTTTTATACTTTGTGAATTTGAGAACGTTGTAGGCCTTGTTGACTGTAGACAATTTTCTATCTTATTCAGTACCTGGTACTTGTTGACAGGCCTTCACCGTCCTCCCATACCTATTAACACTGTAATTTACAACCATTGTAAAAACCAATTATTTTTAAAAGAGTAACCGTGGAGTTTCTTGCCGGCTCTTCTCGATAGGAATCAACAATTTGGAACCGTGCACCTAGCTTCTGACGTTTCATAAGTGTCCATGTAGGTTTATGTGTTTTTTTATTTTTTATTTAATTTGGTTTGATTATGTTGGAGTCAGACTATGTTGAGGTCGGCTTTCAGTTTAACTGTATACAGCTAAATACCAGTATTTACCATGGAACGACTGCCATTCTGACCTTTACAACCCAGTTACTGGATAATACGATACCTCTCTTGATAAGATTGGTTGTCAGATTTTCGGGCTTCTAACGACCCGTACCGTGTGGTATAGTGTGGTGCCGGACGTAAAGAATAACACCACCCCATTTCTTTCCGTGGGTGTTGTAAAAGGCGACTAAGGGACTTACTAGAGAATGGGCAGCAGCTATGCATTTTCCACCATACTGCGATCGCCAACCCGCCTGCCAAGCGTGGCGATTATGGCAAAGCCCCCCAAATTGGGGGAGGCCTAAGTCCAGCAGTGGACGTCTTACGGCTGAAATGATGAACGACCCATAATAATAATTATGATGCTATCACTGTTCCAGGAACTAGAACCAACCGTCAACGTCTCGGCCCAACGACTATCGGATCAAGTGCGGGTTATCCAACGCAATCACAGGTTGGACGACACCGCACTTGAAAGGCTGCGCTCAGAAGTACTGAGCAACTATGTCGTCTCGACTCCAACACAAACCGCGGCACAAGGGTCATCGATTAACGCAATTCCGCCGCGGTCCCATCATGTTGAAGAAGAAGATGATATGGTTGCCACAGTAAGTAGCCAGTGCAACAACCGACTGAGGAGCGCTCTGGAGGATGCGCTTCGCGAGTATAGGTCTACCCCAACCGAACAAAGACCCCGATTACCACGGTTGCCTATGCACAAGAAAAATAGGGCGCTGGTGTGTGCCTTGGACTCGCAGCTTAAGAATTTATTCGAGAGCAGCGAGAATCTCGTCGATACACACTCGATCCTGTATTGCGCGGCTGTTGCGGCATGTCGTTTAGCTAACGTCAAGTTCCCAAACTGTGACGGAGCTACTCGACCAATACCAACCGTACCAGCCTGGCAATGCAGGATCGAGCGTCGTATCGATGGGGCCAGGGTACTCATCGGCAAACTATACTGCTTCAGGGAGGGCAATACACGACCACGAGTGATGCGCTTTGTAAGGCGGGCATTCTCGGGGACTGGAATCAGTCCTCCAGACTACATGTCCCGTGTCACAGAGCGCATCGACTTCCTGAAGCAGAAAGTCTGTGCATGGGCAAGCCGTATTCGGCGGTATAAACGGCGGGTTGACCGATATAAGCAGAATCGTATGTTCCAGAGCGATGAGAGGTGGGTATATCGAGCTTGGGAGCGACCCGAACAAAATGTGACAGACGTATGCTGCCCGGATGATGCCACCACGAGTGCATTCTGGCGCAGCATTTGGTCAGTGCCCGTCTGTCACGTTGAGGCTGGCTGGATACGGGATGTCAAGCGAGTGTGTGAAAGAATACCAGAAATGGAGCCAGTTCAAATTACGCCATCAGATGTAGCCGAAGCAGTCCGTCCGTTACCGAATTGGAAATCACCGGGACCGGACGGACTGCACAACTTTTGGTTAAAATGGCTCACCAGTTCACACAGTCGCCTGGCATCTCATTTCCAGTCGTCCGTAGAGTCTGGGTCGCTACCGCACTTTCTAACAACAGGCATTACCCACCTTCTCTATAAGTCAGGTAGTACCGCGGAACCTAAGAATTATAGACCGATCACATGTTTGTCGACGGTTTATAAACTTCTTACATCCATTTTGAGAGCAAAAATTAGTACACACATTGATAATAACTACATTATGTCTGTGTCTCAAAATGGATGTAGGAACGGGTCACGCGGTACTAAGGAGCTACTCCTCATCGACATGGCCATAAGCCAACAGGTTCGTCGATCCCGCAAGGATCTGTCGACATGCTGGATAGACTATAAGAAGGCCTATGACTCGGTGCCACATACATGGCTCAGGAGGGTGCTGGAGTTGTACAAGGTTGATACAACACTACGCACTTTCCTAGAGTCGTGCATGGGGCAATGGAGGACAGTCCTTCGCTATCCGGGATGTCCACAGATCCAGCGAAATGATGAACCTGTATGGATTAAGCGGGGAATATTTCAGGGCGACAGTTTGAGTCCACTTTGGTTCTGCTTAGCCCTGAATCCTCTAAGCACACTGCTGGAGGATTCAGGTCTAGGCTATCGGCTGAGGAGAGGTGGTCAGGTTATATCTCACCTCCTCTACATGGATGACCTAAAACTCTTTGCCCCCAACAAACTGCAACTGATGGAGCTACTAAAGGTAACTGAAACTTTTAGTAGCGCCATCAGGATGGAGTTTGGTGTGGACAAATGTGCAGTCATGCATGTAAAGCGAGGTGAGGTTATGGAATCCGAGGGAATCCAACTTTCGGATTCCATACACCTCAGATCCCTTTCCTCATCCGAAAGCTATAAGTATTTGGGTATGTCGGAAGTGTTAGGCATCAACGATGCTGACATGAAGCAATCGTTGAAGGAGCGCTTCTTTGGTCGCCTGAAGATGGTATTAATTAGTCTTCTCTCAGGCGGAAACAAGGTGCGCGCCTTCAACGGTTGGGTCATGCCGGTTTTGATGTACTCTTTCGGCATACTTAAATGGACTCAGACAGAACTCGACGCCCTGGATAGGAGGGTCCGTACAATGCTGACCGCAAACCGGATGCATCACCCACGATCATCGGTGATGAGGCTGTACATCCCGCGGAAGTGCGGGGGTCGAGGCTTTTTAAATGCAAAGACCCTCCACAACCGTGAGGTGTGCAGTCTCAGGGAATACTTTTTGAAAGCCGAAGTGGGAATGCACCGTGATGTGGTCGCAGTGGACAAGGGGCTCACCCCGCTATCCATGGCTAAAGAGAACTGGCGCAAACTTGTAGTACTTACTACTGATGACCGCAAGGAAGTATGGCGAAACAAGGAGCTTCACGGGCGCTTCTACAGGGCTCTTCATGAGCCCAGTGTAGATTTCTTAGCGTCCGTATCCTGGCTACGTTTTGGTGACCTTTTCGGGGAAACTGAAGGTTTTGTCTGTGCAATTATGGACGAAGTTATCTTGACGAATAACTACCGGAGACATATTATGAAGGACGGGACGGTTGACGTGTGTCGGGCATGTCACCATCCGGGTGAGTCTATCAGACATATTATCTCTGGTTGTTCTCGTCTGGCTAACGGCGAATACTTACACAGGCATAACCAAGTAGCCAGGATTATTCACCAGCAACTTACTTTGCAATATAAACTTGTGGATTCTGAGGTACCGTATTACAAGTATGTGCCCGACCCAGTTCTCGAAAATGACCATGTCACGTTGTACTGGGATCGGTCTATCATTACTGACAGGACTATTGTCGCCAATAAGCCTGATATAGTGGTGATAGATCGGTTAGCGCGCCGAACAATGATAGTGGACGTTACCATTCCACATGACGGCAACCTCGTGAAAGCTGAGAAAGAGAAACAGATTAAATATCTCGACTTAGCACACGAGGTTGTTGACATGTGGAATGTTGACTCGGCTGTCATTGTGCCGATTGTCGTATCAGCCAATGGGCTGATGGCCGATACCCTCGACCAACACCTGTCGAGGCTATCGTTAGGCGGTTGGATCAAGAGCCTGATCCAGAAGGCAGTACTCCTTGACACGGCTCGCATCGTGAGGAGGTTCCTGTCTCTGGAGCCCTAACCACCGGTAGCTTGGACCCTGCTCCCGCTACCGGAGGTCCACTATTTTTTATATTTTTAAATGTTTTTTGTTGTAAATTTATTTTTCTAAAAATATTTAAAAATGTAACTAATATGTATATAAAGAAATAAACGGAATAATAATAATAAGTTGTTTTGATAATTTTTGTTATTTTAATATTTAAAAATATAATTTATATGTTTGTAAAATGGAATAAAGGATAATAATAATAATATTCCACAACTATCACACAACGCCATCTAGTCCCAAGCTAAGCAGAGCTTGTGTTATGGGTACTAGACAACTGATAAACATACTTATATATTTCTAAATACATACATATTATAGATAAATTACACCCAGACACAGAACAAATGATCGTGCTCATCACACAAACATAATGACATAATGACTATCAAAGATCCACAATTAACAGCCCGGACCAACGGCTTTACGTACTTGCCACGGTACGGAAAGGTCTTGGTATAATAAAGACAGACCAACACCGCGGCAAGCATAATTATTCGCATAAGACGTGTAGATAAACTAAAGCAAAGTAATAACAAAGTTCATCTATGAATCTCGCCGTAAGGTACGGCTGGGAAAATTGTGTAGTCCCGGAAAATTGCTAATTTTCTTGACTCGCAATTTCCGTAATTATAGCGGGTTGTGGATTTCAAAAGTGGCATGCTCTGTGACTTCTTTAATAAGATAATTACGCTAAGGGGTGGAAACTTGGCTTTAACACGTTAACTGCCATGTCGGATATGTCCGACACTTTTTGTTCCATTCAGGCCTTGTCGCACTATATGACCGACAGCACATACCAAATTTGAACGTGTCGCTGCTGCCTGGCGGCCATGTTTTTGGAATAAATAATCTATTTAAAGTGAAATAACACTAAGTACGTTTTTTGACTTTTTCTGATTTTAACCATGGCAGTTAACGTGTTAATGTTAGAAATCCCAAACACCGAGTGAGCAAGTGGTTCTCAGTATTCGAATCCTAGTGTTTCCCTACCCAACCAATATGTTCACCTACTGGAAATCTCCCACTTGGATAGGAGTTGCTTTGGCTTAGTCTTTAAAAAGATTACAGACCCTGGTTGGTCGAAAAACAGCTCAGGTGGAGATTCATAGATGACACCGCCCGCTGGAGTGTAAGTGTGTGTGTGTGTGTGTGCTGTTCCAGAAACAATGAGACACTCAATATTGTGTTCAGCGTCACCTGTGAAGGTGCCAAACACGTAGTCAATTTCTTGGACAGACTATATCCAGATTGTCATCGACACACTAAGAAAAAGAATGCTACATGCGCAACTAATCAGAATGGAAAAAGGGTTTCAGGTACTATACGTACCGATAATATCTTGATAGTAGGTAAGTATTTAAACACAATAAAATAAAATGTATTTCGAGCGCAGTTTCTTGTTTTTACACGCTTTATATTAGCTTCACTTGTATGTTTGTATGTTTGTATATTTGTATGTTTGTTTGTAACCGACTCCTTATAGTGCGATTTTGACCCACTTTAAACGACCAGATTTCATTCAAACTTTGCACACCTATCAAGGACTGATGACAATGCAATAATTTCATAAATTTGTGCCATTATCCTTGCCAGGGTTACCAGGACAGCAAAAAAACTGTCACAAACTACGCTGACATACGTCTCAAAATTCGAAATACCCTAAAATATAGAAAATAAATAATAGTTTAAAAAAACTAAAAAACACGCTTCCATGGAAAACCAAACTAAAAAGTACAAAATAATGGAAAAAAAGCGTGGGGTGCCTGATATCAATAAAAAAATACCTTAAAAGCACCCCACGCTTTTTTTCCATTATTTTGTACTTTTTAGTTTGGTTTTCCATGGAAGCGTGTTTTTTTAGTTTTTTTAAACTATTATTTATTTAGTAGACAGGATGATGTCATTTCCCATTAAATCCGTCATAACGTTATTATTGAAATGATTCACCACACCCTAGGCACACCATTCGCATACTGTAGCACGAACCACTCTCTTAATTGCATTCATTTGTCGCTTATCCCCTTTAGAAGCAGTAGAATCAAATGCAAATTATCTTTCACTTGCACGTGTATATTCCTCGGACACAAAGACCAAGGTTCAAATCACTTTTTCAATGAACAAGCTGTAAAATAAAGATAAGGTGATATAACGTCATGCAAACAATAATATGATATAACATAACGTCACCCCTGTTATCCCGAAAGAGTTAGGTAGATGTGTATCTATAGTTCACCAGTCTCATGTAATAGGAAGCGAGCATATTGCCATCAACCGGGCACAAATAATAATAATAATAAATATCTTAGAAAACCAACACACCGTTATCTGATCCCAAATTAGGCAGAGCCTGTACTATAGCAACCAGACAACTGATAAACATAGTTATATATTTCTAAATACATACATATTATAGATAATCCAAACTCCGGGCTGGTATTGAGCCGCTATAGAGAAATTCCTGACAGAAACACCCAATATACAGGACCTCAAGCACGGCAGTATCACTTGCAACCACTAGATCTACGAGGCAGTAATATGATCTATATACAGGATAAAAATAAAAAATAAATATAAAATTTTCGTCGGTTATACAAAAAAAAATCAGCTGTTCCATACATTTTGACCCCGTAGGTATTGCATTTTCTATGAAACAGCTGATTTGTTTTTTGCATAACTGACGAAAATTTTCTACGCTGGGGGTCTAGAATGATATGCTGAATTCATGGTTACAGTTTGCGCACTGGATAAAAAATTATCCTGTATATAAAATTCAAAGTCCTGAGTGACTGACTGACTGATATATCAATGCACAGCCTAAACCGCTGGTCCTAGAGACATGAAAATTGGAGGGTGTGTTCTTTTTGAAGAGTAGGTATCCACTAAGAAAGGGTTTTTTGAAATTCCATTCTTAAGAAGGTGAAATGGGGGGTTGAAATGGTGAATTTTTCGACATCCACGCGGGCGAAGCCGCAGGCAGAAACTAGTATGATATATAATTCTGTCATCATCTTCATCATTTTTATTCCCTGTAATGGCCCAGCTATCGGGCTAAGGCCACTTTTCATTAAGAGAAGGAATGAGTTTGATCACCGCGCTGGCTCAGTGCGTGTTGGTTTTCTAACGATGTTTCCCGTCATCGTCAGTCAGTGGTGTGGAATATAGACTAACTTAGAAAGTACATAAAACTTTGAAAAAGTCGCATTGGTAATTGCTGGGTTTGAACTCGTAACTTGGGGTGTAGGATGCGGATCAGATAAGAAACGGACCACCACGACATCGCCAGCATTTATTTCAGGATACACATAGGCCTTCAAGCATATTGCCACGACTCGTACTGTGCTGCTCGCATCCAGCTGATTCTTGCGGCTGTCACAACCTTGTGTAGGTAAATCAGCTATTGCTATACCCTTAAAAATACTATAGAAGGTGGAGTGATAACAGTATTGGTTCAACTTCTATAGTACTCTAACGAGATCGTAATGTGTGTGTGTGTGATGTGTGTATGTTGTGTGTGTGGCCTTTCATAACAGCTTTGATATTATTTAGGTATCTGTATAAAAAGCAGCCTTTTCTTTTTCACATTTGTATGATTTTATCCCGTTAAGGGTTGAGTGATATTAAGGTGGGGAAAATGAGAAACAAATCTACAGTTACCTTCGCATCATTACTGAAAAAATGTTTTTATAATGGGATGTAAAATAATTGGGAACGTTGGAAAAAAAAATTCGATATCGCGGAGTATTATGTTCCAGTTTCCTTTGGTTTTGTTTATTCTAAAGCCTTTTTTTACCGTATAGGTATCGTAACGGTATTTATAACTTTTAATATAACGTCACCATCTGAGGTTCCGTGCAGTGACGTAAAGAATAGCATCAACCCATTTTTTTCCGTGGGTGTCGTAAGAGGCGACTAAGGGACTTACTAGAGAATGGGCAGCAGCGTTCTCTATGCATTTTAACACCATACTACGATAGCCAACCCGCCTACCAAGCGTGGTGATTATGCTAAACCATCCCAAATTGAGGGAAGCTAATGTCCAGCTGTGGACGTTTTTCGACTGAAATGATGTTGATAATGATCATCGATATATAATATCCTGTATTATTTTATCTTTATGATCGTTGGCTCAGTGGTTAAGGCCTTGCTTCTCATGCACGAGATTTTGGGTTCAAATCCGGGAAAGACCAATGTTGATTTTTTTAAATTCATAGGTACTTACTGAGAGTTTATCGTGGACATTACTGTCATCGGTGAAGGAAATACATCGTGGAATAATCTGGACGTAAAATTAACAAGCTTTTGTCAGCGGGTTTACCAGCGTATTATCACTTTTAAACCTCCCTCCTGTCTGTCTAAAAGCGTATTAAAATCCGTTGCGGAGTACAAAAGATCTAAGCGTTCAAAAGCGAGAAGCGATTTTGTTTCATACTATGCAATGAAAATAATATAATATAAGTATTTATCATCAAAAAGACAGCTATTTAATATTACATTCATAAGACTTAAATGTAAAAAGCACACTGAATGTTGTAGTAACTAGCACCCTTGCTAAGTTATCAAGATAACTTGTATTAAGGGTACAAGTCCCAACCCTTGGTTCATATATTCTAAGGCATTGCAAAGAACAAAAAAGCATTTAAAGGTCTAAACAAAAGAAAAAAATTCATGGATATTTTTTAAACATAATAATAATAAAAAACTACGAGAAGTAAGCAAAAGCCAAAAGGATAGTGAGTTTAATGTGGTGGTGAGTGTGAGTGATATGAGTGTTTTGTATATGTGAGAGATGGTTGCAAGCGCTAATGGTAAAGATATAAGTCTGAAATCTAAACCGCCCGTCTTGAGCAAGCATAGAAATCGATACGTGCCTTTTCTTTATCAGAAGCCTTAGCCCTACAGTGGGGCAATGAAAGCCTGCTATTATTATTATTATGATATCGGCCCTTGAAGCCCTCCAAAGCCCGCTATGATCGCAGCTTCTCGTTTTTAATAGACATGATGACGTAGATTCCCGAACTCATAACGTTCTTGTTCGCAAAACTTTTTGAACTTACGGTTAAGTAAGAACGTAGATTATAATTATTATACTTTAAAAGTATTTTTGGAGCAAGACGGACACGAGGGGCAAATAAGAATAAATTGGCCAAAGGACCAGCTTTTACTTCACTGAATATTTTATTACTTTTAATAATAAAATTGTCTTTAAGATTAATGATAGAAATCTGGCCGAGTCCGTGACGGACTACGTAAAATAAAGGTTCCGCAGTTGGGAAGAATTTATTCCAAGAACATACTTAACTTTGTAGTTTAAAATAAGAATTCATCGCTATGCATCACGGTCTATATTTCAACCGCAAAATATGTAAGTTAATAATGGCATAAAAAAGTGATAAAACTACACATGAATGATTTTCGGAATTTTTCCGTTACTTGTGTTATGAAACCTTATTCCTTGCCAAATTTTATGATTCTAGGTATGTAGGGTTTTAATATATTAGCACATATTTTAAGTTGCGTTGATTTTCTCTAAGGGTGCAGACGTACGACGTATTTGGAATTGATACCTCCACTCGTTCCCAAAAAAAGAGTCTTGACTGACAGATAGATAGACGAACGGAAGATCAACAAAGTGATCCATTTTTGTCCTTTTGAAGTACGGAACCCTAAGACCTACCTTGACGTTGTAGTAATAAGCCACAACGTTATAATGATTAATTACTACAAGATTTCAAACTTTTAATTGAAAACATTTTCTTTCTTGATATTTTTAAGTTAACGAAGGACATTACTAGGATTTTTATTTTGTCATTTGGATGCTTATTTGCTTTTGAAAAAGAATGTAAATTTAAAATTGTGTGCTAATATTGCTGAAAAATAATTAAAATTTGTTAAAATGTAGTTAATTAAAATATTTTGAAAATAACGAACCTTATTTAGACTTTAATTAAAAACCTTCATGTATACTATTGGAAACTAATTACAAAACGGAAAGTAGACAATTTCAATTAAAACATTACAGGCATTTTTAAACAGACATAAAAAAAGAACTTAAAAATAACTTTAATTTCGGAAGTCGGTGGCAAAAAAAAACCATAAATACAGATCCTAAGACTTCCGAAATTAAAGTTATTTTTCACTTTGTAGTGTTTTTAAGGAAGTCGGTTGTTTTTTTTTTTTTTGTAAAAAAGTTTTTATTTTTAAATTTTTAGATGTGGTATTCACCCTGCACTAATTCCAAACAAACAATGCATATTTATGCGATAGCAGAACTCGCGGTTGATTTGCTGTCATTTTTTAAAGAGTTCCGGTGTCTGTCTCCCGAACTCATCATCAGATCTATATGAAAATTATATGGGACTTTTTCGAAATAAACCCCTTTCGAACAAAAAAAGAATTTTACATATCCGTCTATATATGACGGAGTTATGGCCGAAGATACATAAAAAATTACATAGGAAATTCTCGATTTAGTAGTTTTTTTTTTACATTCACACACAAAGTATCACGCTGTGTTTACCCGAACAGTTGGTCAGAGGTACCTTTAGTAAACCCACATTTCGCTAGTTATGTTTAAATTTCATGTAATAAGGGGCGACCCTATTGTCATCCACTGGAAATAAATTCAGACTCCGGGCTGCTACTAAGAAAATCCAGATAGAATAACACTTTTTCCAACCAGCACCCTAATTGCGAAATACACAATTTATCAGAATCTGAATGAGATTGAAGATTATTTCTAAACCATTGCGTCATTTGTTCGAATAAATTGTCGGCTCAGCAACGTAAATAACGCAATGAATGTTGTTTAACTATGAATATTAAACCAATTCCTACCGATAAAAAGTTCCGGAATTACCCCTCTGAGAATCGATTCCAGAAACTTATGCACGGCAGTAGCGCTTGCTTGTAAAATAAGTAATACCGTCATACAAATATTTGTCCCAGCACATTTCAACCCGCGCCGCGCCACAAAGGACCAATATTGAAACCCCTTCTTCGTCCCACAGATCGTCAACGGACCGAAATGGCAGGATACCGGCTCATTACCTATCTGCTTCGTTAAGTAAGTCATTTCCCTTGCAGATAACACGCTGGCAACTAGGAGAGAAGTTATCTAAGTTCGAAAATGGAATTCATTTGCTAAGTATGGCTACAGTAATTACGTCTTGAATGTTGGTTGAGCTTTAATAAAAGGACCAAAAAGTTGATGACGCTTCGCGGGGTATTGTTGTTAACTTATATTTTGTGGTTTCTAATGTAGAAAGCTTTCCGACTCTCCATACAGTTTGGTAAAAGTATAATGCGATTAAAAAGTTGTTTCAATATCGTAGTAACAGTATTTTTATTTTTTGTTATAAAAATACCCTCGCCCTACCTCATTGGTCTAGTGGTCGCGAACGTTACTTCTGAGCATGAGGTCTTGGGTTCAGTTCCCAGGTCGGGCAAAGTGTTATTGGGTTTTTACATCTGGAATTGCTCAGTAGCTTCTTTGATTCCGGATTTGTGACCGATTGATGACCATAGGCCTCGCCTCCAATTACATGGGACTTGAAAAAACATAACAGACGAAATATGTACACCCATACACAAAAGAAGCATGAAAGTAGAATAAATGCTGTTGAAATGCGTTCCTTGCGAAGCATGTGTGGTGTGACTATGAATGATAGGCTGAGGAATGATGTGATAAGAGAACGGTGTGGTTTAAAAGAAGATGTAATGACAAAAATTGAAAAATGTATGCTTAGATGGTTTAGTCATGTTGAGAGGATGAATGAAGGACGGCTCACAAAAGGTATTTACAAGGCAGATGTGAGCGGAAACACCGGGAGGGGACGCCCTAGGAGGACATATAGTGACCTTATTGGTGATGTTCTTCAGAAAGGTCAGGTGCGTAATACTCGCAACCGGCGTGTGTGTATGACCAATTGTATGAACCTAAACGAGGCAAAAGGAGTGTGTAGAGATCGTAGCAGGTGGCGTTCCGTGATTTCTGCCTACCCCCATGGGAAAAAGGCGTGATTGTATGTATGTATGTAGGTACACCTCTGCCCAACACATCCGGAAAACAAGGCGTGATGCTATGTATGTGTGTGTTTTTGCAAAAATATTTAAAAAGTATAGAAAATCTAACCGACCCAACAAGAATGGGACACGATTTATTAAAAAAAATCCAGTACTTTTCTAAAGCGAGGCTTGAATATTTTAAAAAAAAACTCTATTCTTGTAACTGTCATTCGCAGACCATTGTGGAAACAAATGGGCCATTAATTCGAACAAGATTTTTCCGACTAGCTTCTGCCCGCGACTTCTCCGGCGTGAAATTTCTTGGCTTACTCGAGCTATTACCTCATTTTCACTTAGCGTTATTTCTAAGTTTTTTTCTTTAACCTAAGAGTGAAGCATGTCAAATACCCTACTTAGAATTGGTCTCACCATTCATCATTAGCTTATATTGTTCCCACTGCTGGGACACAGGTCTCCTCTCGGTGAGAGGGAGCGGGCCGTAATCTACCACACGAGCCCAGTGCGGATGGGTAGATGTCACATGTCTTCGATTTTTTTGTTCTAGGACATGCCGGTTTCCTCACGATGTTTTCCTTCACCGTTTTGAGAGCAGTGGTGATGAAATTGCTCACAATTGATGCATAATATGCAAAAAAAAAAATATACGACTATACTCCATTTGTTTAGGTAGTTAACTAAATGTAAACAATCTTAACATGTCTTTTATCTAAAAAACTGTCTAAATATTGAATCTAAAAATGTTTACAATTAGGTATTTACTTCAACCGATGTTAGGTAAGTAACTTAATTTAAATAATATTTGTTGGTCTTTTATACGATTTATTTTATATAAAAAGACATATCAAGATTGTTTACCTTTAGTTAACTACCTAAACAAATGGAGTATAGTAGTTTTACAGATTATCGCTTTCAAACAAAAAAACCTCTTAAGCTTTTTTACATACAAATACATATAGAAATCCTGAAAATATTCCGTAACTTTACCTCTTAAGTTAATGGTAATGTGTTACGAAGAGATGGATCTGTTCGTAATTCTACCCTTTTCAACGTGAGTAGATTGAAAACCCTTTTTATAAGCTTCCATTTTGTAGTAAAACACAACAGACTTAGAATGTACGCACGAAAGTAAAATGAGCGCAGCGGGATTTTATCATGCACTAGATTCTCAGCACCTCTAGCCAAGTTGATAATCTGCAATCGTTAACGCTTGTCGAAAACTAATCAAATGAATGGGAATGAAATCATCTCAAATCAAATCAAATATTTTTATTTGTAGAACATAGGTAAACAAAAGTACAGATGTCAAAAATAATATTTAGAACGCTATGTCTTGCCATCAATGGCGTACAAATGTTGCAATCAATAAATAATCAACTAATAGTAAAAATTCAAAATCAATTAACAAAACTCATGTGGTAAATCAAAATTCACAAATAAATCACAAATTGAACGAAATAAATTAGGTTAAAATATAATAAAACAATTAGATTAATTACAAATAGAAAAATGTCAATAGATATGTGTCTTCCAAAAATAAAATTATAAGAAACATTCATAATTAATAAACAAAGCTCAGAATCTAGTTTCATTAGGCATTTATATTATAATTATTACAATAAATTGAACGTCATAGGAGAAAAATAGTATAAATAGTATGAATGTCAATAAATTACAATTTGTCTTCCAGGTACTCATTGACTGTGTAGTAGCTTTTTTCAGCTAATAGATTAAAAAGAGCCTTTTTGAAATGGTGTACACTGTCAAGATCTTTTATCATATTTGGTAATTTATTATATAGCTAGTTACGTGGCTAGAACAAACAAGCAGGAAAATTCGTAGCCAAGTTCACATCCTTCAAAATTATAGAATGAATTGTTATCGTTTCTACAATGTTCAACGCTCCATCCTTTGTTATAATGCCGTTTTTATAGAACGAACGGCTGACTCAGGCGCGTCAACATGGCTACCAACTTATCGTTTTCTACAATTGCTGAAACCGAGGCGTTACCGATCGGGGAACGGAATTCGACACGAAATGGTTGTAACTTGGCTAGGGGGGCTGGTCTCGATGTTGATACGAGTAAAGAGAATCAAACAGAATGCATTCAGCACGTCGAAACACCACACTGTTCGATTTTCTATTCTCGGCGGTAAACAGTGCGTTGCTAATCCAGTGCGTGTCTGAAATGGTATTTTGAGGATAGAACCACAGAGATTAAGTGGACCCGTCCAGTCAATGTGTGTGATAGTAAAAAACAATAATTCCCAAGTAAATAAATTCACACATTTCTCCCATGAAACTAAATAGGCAACAACTACAAAACGCCATTTGTGATCATTCTTAAACGCTCCTTTTGACCCATGCTGTTGCTACATTTTAGTTTAAATGTACAAACGTTTACTAATATGCACAGCCGTACGACAGCACATTCGGTTCATAACTCCCAGGAGACACATAAATAATTTTCCCGACGCGACGCGACGCGGTTACCCAAGTTACCCACGGACTCGAATACGTCGACGTTGACGTCGAAATGTCCACGTATGAAAAGTACAACTTGCTCGAAATAATATGTTTAATTTAGAGTGAGATATAATTATTTGTGAGGTCTATCAAAGTGTTATCCTCACATCATAATTTTGTTTTTCACAGAGCAATGCAAATTTAAAAATAGAAGTAAAACTGTAATTAGATAAATATCATCAAAAAGCACACCAACCATTTAAGGCTAGGCAGAAATTAGAGAACGCCACCTGCAGCATCCTTAGGTAATCCTATTGCCTAATTGCCTCATTTACGTTAATACAACAGACGGATAGTTCTGAAGAACTCTGATTTCAGTCTTAATCTGTCAAAAACACCTTGGAAACTAAAAAATTATTAATTATTATTAATCTGTCAAAAACACCTCAAGTTACATATATTTTTGACAAGTTTTTGACATTTGATTGTTGCTGAGATCAGACTGTGACTGGATTTTGAACGTTTTTAATTACGCGAGTTATCCTTCTGATCAAACACGCACGCCCCGGTTGGGAATATTACGCACCGCGCCTTTCTGAAGAAAATCACTAAAAGGGTCGGAAAAAGACCATTGTATGCTGTAAGTCCTTCTGAAGCGTCCTCTCCAGGACTAAAAAGCCCGCAAAAAATATTCCACATAAGGTTATTTTAATTACCTTTAACGCGACCAAAATTTAAGATATTTAATTTAGAGTTTCAAACGCAACTCATAACATTATGTTTTTAATGGAATTGAATGTTAACGTTAGAAATTACTTTGGTTTAGTTTTTGTTTCATATTCCAAATTCAAATTACAAGCAAACGCAGCTATCGCCGGGAGCCTATGGGTTATTTAATCAAAACATTAAAGGTTAAACATCAAAGGAGTTTTTAGTAGCCGTTCGCAATGGCGGCTCGTTTGATGTAATTATTTTGCGTTTTGGTAATTTAGTAAATAGGTTTCGGTATGTGAGATGGGTTAAAGTAAATAGCTGTGTTTCATTAAGAAAAGTAATGTAGGCGTATATAACCTCTACAGAGGTATTAAATACCTAAAAATGAAGTAACGTTTATAAATAATGCCTCTTTATTACAATCCACTTAGAAAGGACGTCGAAAAAATACAACATTTCCTACATGACAGATAGAAGATGTAATTCCTTAGGGACAAAATACGACAAGAAACAGTGAAATTCGTTTAGTTTATTAAACACACACCTATATTACGAGTATATGTAGTTTTAGCATCCAGACATACATAAACAGATGCCCTCATCCCAGGGGAGTAGGTAGAAACTACAAAACACCACCTGCTACGACACTTTCATATAATTTTTTCTTCGTTTACGTAATACAATAACATTAATACATCTGAGGGGCAATACTCGTAACTTTAAGAACGTTCATAGTCTGTCCTCAGTCTCAATCTGTCAAAAATACCTCGAGTTTCCATTCATTTTGACGTGTTTGACATTTGATTGTCGTCGAGATGATACTGCGACTAGATTTTGAACCTTTTTAATTACCAGAATTGGCCTTCCGGTCATAACACGCACGCCAGTTACGAGTACTACGCATCTGACCTTTCTGAAGAACATCACCAATAAGGTGATGTTAATGATATCCGTTTTAGATTGTGTGTAACATCATAAACTCCCAAAGAAGAGGTTTTGAAGACCAAGGATCGCCCTTGGTCCTTTAGCAAACAAACCAACTTTAGGACCAATCTACCAACAAACCTACGTCAAATACTTTGAAGGGTTCTATACGTCTAGACCCTATCTGAAGATGAATCGAAAAGTAGTCATTGAGGACCTACATTACATTTAGAAAACATCGTAATTTACGTTACTATTTATACGCAATAAATATCTAATATCTTAGGAGAACCAACACAACGTTATCTGATCCCAAACTAGGCAGAGCCTGTACTATGGCAACCAGACAACTGATAAACATACTTATATTTCTAAATACATACTGTATATTAAAGATAAATTACACCCAGACACAGAACAAATGATTGTGCTCATCACACAAAGATTTGTCCTGGGTGAGAATCGAACCCACGACCTCAGTCTTAGCAGTCAGGGTACTAACCACTAGACTAACAGGCCAGTCAATTCCTTCGAAATCAAATTCGAAATTCGTTTTTTATTCAATTTAAAAAAACGAGAAGTTTGTGCATTCGGTGGGGTTTTTTGTTCTGGTTTCATTTGGTAGAGGAAGCGAGTGTGATAGTCTTATATATATGTTATTAACTTAGATTGAGTTTTTTCAGAGTTAGCTTCAATAATACGTATTTAATTCTAGTGGATTATGCTTAAGTATGTTTTATATCAGTGGGTTTGGTATTCGCACTTCGGCCTTCAAGTGGACCATTGGTGTGTGACCCACGGCGGTCGTCATTGATTATTCCAACCAGCCCACCATCTTCCAGAAATTGACTTTATCTCCTGGTCTGTTGAGAGCGTCCGTGTAAGATCTGTGTGCCCCGAGGGTTTCTGTCCTAATCTGGGCGACGCCTGTGCATTCGAAAAGTATATGCACAACGTTTTCTACAGTGTCCATGCAAGCCCTGCTAAAAGGACCGTCTGTTATGTCTATTGTAAGTATGTTGATAATATTATACTTATTGTCACTATTCTTTATATAACAAATAGTGTTATATGCATTTGAGAGCGATAGATACCAGGATTTTCGAACTGTGGTCCGAGTTGAAACTGCTTAAAATCTACATTTTTATAGTGGCCTTGTCAAAGAAGGTTTCCATAGTGTGAAAAAGGCTTTCAGGTTTTTGCTCTTCGTTCGCAAAGAAAAGCAACCATTAACATTTTATTTTTTATTATTGTGTATTATGGACGCTTTTATCGTGCACGTCATTCTCATATGTTCAATTTCAACGGAATGATATAAAGAATGTTTTGATTTAAATAAAAGTGTTTCCATAAAGTTTCTTGTTTGTTCTTCTCTATAGGAACCTACTACGTTTTGAATGGGTAACTAGCTTCATCTTTCTGATTGACTGACGCCTTGACAATTCAAAAACAAAAATATAAACAAAAAATGGACGGAAAAAATATAACAGTTTTGCAGTCAATTTCAAACTCGGGACCAACTGAACATCCTTCTTTCTATGGGATTTTTGTAAATATTTATTTGATGTCTCACAGATCAGCCAGTGGCAATATAAAAATGTAATTGTAGACACCGTGGTGGAAATCGCACGACTATGTAAACCTTTATGAATTGACGTATCAATTCAAAATTTCGCAGATGACGAAGTCAAATACTTAACTCCTTTGTTTTGTGATAATCCGACTTTGCCTACCGTACTCCGCTGATGAAAGGCTTCAAACAAATTATGGAACCAACTGTCCAAAGTTTCAAACACCGGAGTTAGTTAAATTACAATTTACATTAATAATTCCCGAACACCAATTCCAAATTGAATTCTACTAATTGAATTGACAATCGTTGAACCATACGTTACGCGAACGTGTTTACGTTCCATTTTCAAATTAATATTAGGCACGTTTGTATTTTATGACTTCTAATACATTAATTATAACTGGCTTTATTTCTAAAATTGTAATATTTTATGACTTCGGCTACATTTAAATCACAACAAAGCTTTGATTTATGTTTAATTAGAAAGTTTCTTGTGACTGTAATTATTTTTGCTAAGTGGTTAATGATTTAAATACCTATTTCTACCTTTAAGTCACTTTTTGGTTTCCGAGTAAGTTTAGGTAACAAAGAAATTGGTCTTTTATACCACATCCCAGATTTCCACTGAAGCCGCGTATTTTTCCGAGAACATACTTAAATTCTTACGTTAGTAGGCGCCTATATTTACTACGTATTTTTTTTTGTCTGTAATGAAATTCATAAAGCCGAAAAACTGCCTATTTAAATTTGGGCAAAAAACTTTAGTAGTGATTTCGTTTACATACTTAGTTTGTCTAGGATATTTTTCATTTTATTTTTTTGTTTATTTCGGAACCTGATAAACGTTGTCCCAGTTTGGAATATAAAAATAATCATAAGGAGTGTAGTGTGCAGGTCCCAAGCAATTCTAGTGTCCTACATTTTCATTATTAAAGTAGGTACCTTTTGTATTTTTCCTTACATTTTCATTATTACAGTAGGTACCTTTTGTATTTTTCATTTGTCGCAGTGGGTACTGACATAAATTGTGAGAAAAGAGAACACTTGGCTGTATTTATTTCGTAGTGTAGTGGAGGTACTAAGTGTTACCATTATTTTTCATTTACTTCTCAAACTTTCTACTTAAGTCCGTAAGTTGAGTTGGGTTGGAGTTACAGATAATGGTTTTACCGTGTAAAATTACGCTACTTTGAAATATTTTGAAATACAAAATTATATACATATATATATATTTACAGGATTGATTAGTGGTTTAATTTCATGAAATGTAACGTGTTGATTGTACTTATATTCTTTTGTTAAGTAACTACATCGTTTTTCACGCTAAGTTAAAAACAATTAATTTAAAAGACAATAAAAAACACTAATATTTACAACATGAACTACGATAAATCAATCAAGAAATGATACAATTCAATTTGCTCGATATTATAAATACTTGATGTGACTATCGTGATGTTTGCTCCGCCGAAACAAACGCCGAATACGTCGCAAACCTGAATGAAACACCCAAAAACAATATGTCCCCGTATAATACGAAAGTCAATACAGTTTTAAAGTAAGTACTTACATCGAAATTTCTGCTACTCAGCACAGCACAGCAAAAATTGTGCAAGAGTTATCAAAATAAAAACCAGGTCAGTTTTACGAAGAACGAAAAAACACACACACCACACAAAATATTTAGAAAAGGCATAGTATACACGAAGATCACTTTTAAGGCATAACTTATTACGAAATAGAAAATTTAAGATAGATTTTCATTAAAGATTTGTAGATTTTTATATCGCACCGTTTTTCGTTGCGACCGACACAGAAGGAACGTGTGTCTGTCGCAGCGCGGAAAGCGCGACTGACGATGTCTAGGCAAGCGAGGCGCCGAGCAGTCTCGGGAAAGCAGGTGTACACCACCGACATACACAAGCGTGGATGAGGCAAGAAAAATAGGGATGACACTTTACTGCTATCTCTTTCACGCTTAATTTCAAACCGAACCCGCATCTTCGTTGTGAGAAAAGGATAGTACGCGTCGGCGTAGCCGTAGTACGCTAGCGTATCTAGAAATCTGTAGGCCATTGTCTCCGCCCCGCTACAGGCAGGGATTTAAATATTTAAGTTCAGAGTAAATTTAAGTACACTGAAAGGGTGTTATTTAGGCACACGGGTCAACATTATCACTTATTCAAGCGATGTGAACGATTATAGACTACTTTGTTTTAATGAGAGCTTGAAAGTTATCTCTTCATTTAAATGAGTACGCATCTTCAACCTTGACAGTTTTTTTTTTTTTTTGATTCAGCTGTTGTTAATTGAAATACAATGCAGTCCATGTTTAAGAATGGCACATTATCAGGTCCATAGTTCTAAAAATCCAGTTGCAATGGTCGATTGTAATATTTTAATTCAGTGGACAGCTGAAAGGGCTGAAAACTTTTTTACAACTTAGTTCAAAGATCACTTAATAGGTGAAAGTTATTTTATCCAACTTGTGGAAAAGGTGTAGTTATGTGGAGTAATTGAGAAAATTGCAAAGTAAGTTCGAAAGATTTTATTGGAGAGGTCACTTTTAAAGTTGTCTTTATTAAAAACTAGTGACCCTCCCCGATTCGCGTGGCTTCTATGACAAGATTAAGCCCTCAAACCAATTTTTATAGCATAACTAGCTGACTCGACAGAAGGTATCTAGTCCAAATTTGAATAATTCATACAACATCCTAATAAAAAATGTAATTTTAAATTTTTCTTCTGTTCCTTTGAAAGAATAAAAGAAAAATATGATATTTTATAAGAACCTACGGTAGATAAAAATTTGTAAGAACCTAGGTTTTTGCTAACATTTATTTTACTTAAAGCACTCCTGCGGCGAGTGAAAAAACACAGAAAAAACACTAATCAATCGAGCCATTTCAGAGTGTCTGCGAGACGAAGGCACGGCAATTGATTTTAAATAATATAAAGTTTAATATGAACGTAATATACCTTGTAGAATAAATTATCTAAATGAAGCTGAAAAACGCATCAAAATCCATTGCGTAGTATAAAAGAACAACGCGGTAACTTAAGTAGATAGACACGAAAACCGACTTTAATGTATAATTTGTATGTTTTATTACATTTATTTATTGGATCTCCAACAGAGGCTATTGATATAGATACCTATGTAAAAAGCAGACCCAAAAATAAAATCACAAACATCTATGACGTCATACAAGAGTACATTTCCCTTGCTAAATCAAACCGGAAATAAAACCACTGTAGGCTAAATAAGGTCATATGTAGATGTTACATTAAGTTATCTTTAGCTGGCTTAAATCTAGACGAGGTATCTAGATTTCAGCCAGGTAAAAGTAAGGCCACTGTCCACCACTTTTAAGGCTGCACCATTAAGCATCGCAGGAGGAACGTATGCTGGATAGATGACGAGAGAGAGATAAGCTGAGGAAGTATGTTATATGAAAACGGGACGGTTTAAAAGTAGATGTAATGACAAACATTTAAAAGAGTATGCCGAGATGGTTTGGTCATGTTTAAAGTATGACTGAAAGACGGCGTACAAAAAGTATTTACAAGGCAAATGTGAGTGGAAACGCCGAGAGGGGACGCCCTAGGAGGACATATAGTGACCTTATTGGTGATGTTCTTCAGAAAGGTCAGGTGCGTAGTACTCGCAACCGGCGTGTTTGTATGACCAATTATTTGAACCTAAACGAGGCAAAAGGAGTATATAAGCATCGTATTAGGTGACTTTCCGTGGTTTCTCCCATGGGAAAAAGGCGTGAGTTTGTGTATGTATGTATGTATTTCTGCACCTGCTCTAAACACAACGAGTTCACTCTTTTTGGAGTTGGAGTTTACTCTTTTTGGAGTTGTATTAAAGTCCGTGTGACATCACAAATGCCTCACAGACAACAGTCCCACAATCAGTGGATTAAGGAATTTGCTGTCTCATCAAATTCCTTAATCGGCTGATTCTGGGGCTCAGCAGCACCATGTCGTCTGCATAACTAATATTGTTAACACATTAGTCATTCGGGCGTCGATAGCGGACTCCCGGCCACCGTAGGCGCGAGCTTGCGGGTGGCGAGCAATGGGTAGCTTTCCGCCCGGTATGGACCAGGCTCGAGTTGACGGCGCGTTGTGTTCCAGGCGCGCCGCAAAGAGATGGCAGCAGCACTGAAGGGGTCTGCTAGGACCGATGCCTGTCAGGGTCGCGAGATTGTTCGAAAGAGATACCGTGACCCTGGCACATGGGCAACTGAAGGAACACGGGTGGGTTTTAGTCAGTAAAAGTCTGACACAACCTCCCGCTTCGCCCAGAGCGGAAGAAGTCATTTGATGATTTCCCATACAAAAAAAAAAAAAAACACATTAGTCATCAATGTAACAGCTGACATGAATGCTATTGAGCCGCTCAACCATTTATAACCGTCAAAAAAAGTTGAAACCCTTGCGGTTCAACTTTTTTTTTTTGGATGGGAAATCATCAAATGACACCTCCCGCTCTTGGGTGGAGCGGGAGAGCGTGTCAGACTTTTACTGACTAAAA
Organism: Aporophyla nigra; assembly: GCA_947507805.1. Taxonomy (NCBI): domain Eukaryota; kingdom Metazoa; phylum Arthropoda; class Insecta; order Lepidoptera; family Noctuidae; genus Aporophyla; species Aporophyla nigra. The sequence goes on from OX382294.1 coordinate 23,834,214, forward strand.
CCCACCCGTGTTCCTTCAGTTGCCTATATATAAAAAGGGGTTCAAAATCATGTACTGAATGCATCATAACAGGGTACACCTCGAAGTCCCTGCCACCCTGCTTAGAATATGATAAAAATATGGGGTTATGAGATACAAACACAATAACAAATAAAAATTCAATGATAAACACAGCCTGTATCAAAGTCAGGGTTGTGCCATCAATCATTATTTGTGAAAAGAATTATCATTAAATTAAGATTGATCGGGGCGGTGACAACCCTTGTAAACGAATAATCCCCTGAAGCCCCAAAGCCATGAGATTGAGTGATGACTGAATAATTATTCGTTAGAATAAAATAATGTTTTTACAATTTACTTAGAGTTTTATAGATTACTAGCTTTTGCACGCAGCTTCGCCCACGGATGGAAATGGATGTCGAAAATTTTGTTGCGTTCGTTTCCAGACTTATGCCTAAATAATAAAAATGGTGTTTACTTTGATACATAAGTACTTCCCACACATCTTCATCCCCTATTTCAGCTCTCGGGAGTTGAATTATCGAAAACGTTGCTACGTATAAACTATTTTTTATCATCAGCCATAAATGAAAATTTAAAGATCCTAGCTTCAAATCTGACGGACTTCCATACGAACTTCCACACCCAATTTCACTTCTTTACGGGGGAATTTCCTGAAATACTTTCTTAGATGACTTTACTCATAATCTACCTCTCTTTGCTAAATTTCTTCATCGTAAGTCCAGTAGTTTTTGAGATTTCGCTTTTAAATATATAGATTCAGAGTGAAAGAAAGAAAAGAAGAAAAAAAAGTATTCATGTGCGTGGTACTCGTAACCGACCTGCGTGTATGACCAAACTGACATTTCTCGTAATTTTAAGAACGTGCACAGTCTGATGTCAGTCTTAATCTATCAAAAACACCTCGAGTTTCCATACATTTTTGACAAGTTTTTGACATTTGACCGTCGCCAAGATGAGACTGCGATTAGATTTTGAACGTTTTGAATTATGTACGTGGATTGACCTTCCGATCTCATTCTCAATCAGTCCAAAACACTTCGAGTTTCCATATATTTTTGACAAATCTTTGACATTTGATCGTTGGTGAGAATATCAGACTGCGACTAGTTTTTAACGTTATTATTTATGAGAATTGGCCTTCCGATCCAATCTTTTAATATTATTGTTTACGTTGCTTCTTTTTGTGTATGTCCCCACTGTGCAAATATTTCGACACAAATGTATTTTGTTTATGAAATAAATAACTTGAACTTGATTTCATTCTCAATCAGTCAAAAATACTTCAAGTTTTCCTATATTTTTGACAAATCTTTGACATTTGACTGTCGGCGAGATGGAATTGCCACTAGACTTTGAACGTTTTGTATTACAAGATTTTTTTTTGTGGTTGCGAAATCATCAAATGACGTTTCCCGATCTTCTGGCGCTCTTTTGACGACTCATCCGTGTTCCTTCAGTTGCCCATATGCCAGGGCCACGGTATGTCTTTCGAACAAATCTCGCGACCCTGGCAGAAGAATTGGCCTTGAGATATATTAAAAGGAGTATATAAGGACCGTGATAGGTGGTATTCTGTTATTGCTGCCTTCCCTCATGGAAAGACGGCGTGAGTTTATCAACGCATGTTATAGAATTTTTCCGCAGTTACGTAAAATAAGAAAAAAAAGATTGTATCAGTTACGCTTTATTACATTTCTTTTGCGTTATTGTAAAACGATTGACAATTTATTAGTTAATAGCACATTCCATACGAAAGGCATTTTCAAAATGAAATCCGTAGGTAATGACCGATATCCGTGTTAGTTATATGTAATTTCAACCACAAATGGGTTTCAGTGAAAGCCATTAGGCGGTGGAAACAAAGCAAATCAGAACAATGCATTAGTTTAGACTTATAATTTTGGTATTTATAACAGATTACATTAACTATAATGATTTATCTACCATAATATTTATATTTTGTGAAAGATTTGGAATTTAACTGTCTCCTTGGTCTAGTGGTCGCAAAGGCTACTTTTGGGCATGATTCCTGGGTTCAAATCCCGGGTCAAAGAAAAGTTTTATTGGTTTTCTATTAGGAATTTCTTAGTAGCAGCCCGGAGTCTGAATTAATGTCCGGTTTTTGGCAACAGGCTCGCCTCCTATCACATGGGACTTAAGGTGACACATTGAGAAAACCGTGCTTTTTCTTTTAAGTGTATCTTTCTTACCGTATGATAGCAGAACTAAATATTAAAGTGTATGATTTTTGACTATATGATCTAGTATCCTGTAAAAGGAATACACGATACGATAAAATTTTCTCGATACAAAAAAATCACAAAGTTCTATCCATGTATATGATTTTTTTAGCCTTAAGGCGCAATGCGTTAAAATATTAAACATAGTTTACTTTAAAACATTGATAATAATCTTATCTAAGTTTTTGTAAAACAGTTTTTGTTTTAATAACACTTTTCATTCATAAAAGACGGCGATTCGTTTTGGCACATACGTTATTTTATTCCAGGCGCATACACATTATCGCCATCTCTTTTTTTGCCTATAATAAGTAGTCTCATCACTCTCGTTCGTTCATAAATCAGTCGCCCAGTAGGGCTCATCGACGACAGATCTATGTCACTTTTTTACAAATCGGTGCGATCAAAATTACGTTTTTTAAATATTTATGTCCACAGAAAAAGGTAGTAGTGAAGTATTTTGCTGTAAATATTTAATATAATAAATGTTGGCTTTCCAAAAACTTTATATTTAGGCTGTATACTCGTATGTGTCTATTTTTGTGACTGTGAATAATATAACATTCTTTTTCTATTACTATTTAGTGACGACCTAAATTATGTATGACAATGGGAAGAACCATAAACCAAAATTGAACAGTCCTTCAAGGTTAGAAGTACCTGCACAGGGCAATTAATTAATTTATTTTGCAGGAATTCAATACCAATGATGATAATAGTAAGAGGAATTCACCACCTTCACTAAAGCATTACAGCAACAATCTATTCTCACTTTGTAAAGTAATATTGAGTTAATGCCCTATTTTTTTAGAGAAGAACGTCTGTTTTATCCCAAAAACTTATAATAATCGTTCATTTAGAAATAAATTAAAATATATGATTAGTTTTTAGGTTTGAAGTACGTCAACAATATATCTTTATGTCAAGTACTGACACTATAAATACAAGAGTACAACGAAGGAATAGAGTAGCATTACAAGTGTGAAAAAGGTGAGGTTTTATAACTGACTGCGGCTCAAAGGAGGGTAATGATTTTACCACGCAAATGTATGGTGATCGGTGAAACGAAGTTGGAGTTTATCAATCTCTTATATACCAACATCCATTTTATTTATATACCTCTAGAAGATTAGTTCGATATTTTTAATTTCATATCGTAAATAACAAAGGTATGCAAAATTTACCTTTTTGAAAATTACAAACAAAGCTACTACTTACACATTTCGATTTTCATGACGTTTAGCATTAACTTGACTCACAAAATAAACTATTATAAATCCTTGTAATACCTTATTTGCTTGTCCCTGAAGCTTCTTTATCATATTTGACATTACACATTTTCATTAGCCCGTTTATATCTTTACAGTAAAACTGAATCACCGTTTTGAGCAAAAATTGGGACAAAAGCTTTTTCTCTACATCTATTTCTCTATATAATATGGAAAAGTAGTGCCCGTAGCCATTTTTTTTTCTTTGAGTCGAGATCCTAAAAGTTCTGCTGCAATTTTAGAAAGATCTGATTTACGCCCTAAGTTGTTTAATTCTGGTTCTGTAAATAGCTGTGCCTCGGATTTGTCGATAGAGAAATCAATCAGTCGACAGTCAATCACATTTACTAAATATTTTTAATAACTACCAACAAGTAAAATAACAGTCGAAAATAATACTTAATTGTTCATCATCTGCCTAGCCTTTTCCCAACTATTTTGGGGTCGGCTTCCAGTCTAACCGGATGTAGTTGAGTACCGGTATTTTACATGGAGCGACTGCCTATCTGACTTCCACAACCCTGTTCCTGGGTAATACGATACCCCTTGGTAAGACTGGTTGTCAGACTTTTGACGACCCGTAACGACTGTCTAAGATCTACGAAAGACAGTCGGGTCCAACTGCTTTTTTTTTGGATGGTGGATCATCAAATGACGTGTCCCGCTGTAGATGCAGCGGAAGGGCGTGTCAGACTTTTACTGACTAAAACCCACCCGTGTTCCTTCAGTTGCCCATATGCCAGGGCCACGGTACCTCTTTCGAACTAATCTCGCGACGCTGGCAGGCGGACCAACGGCTTAACGTGCTTTCCGAGGCATGGAAGGGTTTGTAAAGATAGTCACCCATCCACGGACCAACCGCGGCAAGCGTACCTTAACCTGAATTACCGACCCGTGCAGCTGTTTTAAATTAGCCACAAGCCCTTCCGAAAATAATAATTGTTATCCTATCATATCTGTACTATGGTAGCATTTATGAAGATTTCTACAAAACCTTACGTGATGGAATTTTAGGCCCTGATTTCCAGGTGAAAGTTCTGATTCTATAAGAAACCATTATTCGATTTCAATTAATTTTACCCATGCATATCATTAATCAAAATTCAGTTTCAATCAGGTTTGTAAATATTTTGTATTAGTTGTCTACTCCATAGTTTACTATGCGCAAAAATTTCAAAGACCGAGACAAATTAACGTCACTTGGCATGCTAATTTTTTTAAAAATATGTTGCCGTCTTTATCTTGCACTTTTATTTAAACAGTTGTGCGACGGTGACAAGAATAATTCTTAGCGAAAGGCCATGCTAAGTAACGTTTTTAAATTTCGGTCAGTGATAATTCCTTCGTTCCACTTTTGGCCACTGGTAAAATAAGTCATTAAAGTTTGTGACGATGACGTGTCGGCTGACCAATGAAGATAGATCCGCCACTCCCCGCGTGCGGGGGAAACAATCCAACTATCATTTATTTTCAAGGTGGGGTCTTAAACATTAGTGGCAAAATGTGGGTGTATCTATAATATCTTAGGACAACCAACACAACGTTATCTGATCCCAAACTAGGCAGAGCCTGTACTATGGTAACCAAACAACTGATAAACATACTTATATATTTCTAAATACATACATATATTATAGATAAATTACACCCAGACCCAGAACAAATGATTGTGCTCATCACACAAAGATTTGTTCTGGGTGGGAATCGAACCCACGTATACATCTCTGCTTAACCTTTATGGGAATACCCGCGTGATGTTATGTACATAATATACTTACCCATGTGAAAAGTCTTTAATATAAAAATACATACTCTATTTTGAAACAAACAGTAGAAAGAAAAAGAAAATATCAACTTGTAAACAGTCGTAAACTACGAGTGCCGTAGACCTCGTAGCTCGTAGCCCGTAGCGCGTAGCGCGTAGCACGTAGACTTAAGCCTACGCCGACAAGCCTACGTGCTACGACTTCGTTGTTTTGGGCTCAGCTGGTTTACCGAACCGATATTACTTGTTTGAAAAATCTACTTTATTTATTTAATATTAAAATCGACAATATTTCTTTATTTTAAAGAGTACTTTAGTAGTAAAATACAGTCTAACTCGGCAAGGAAGTATGATGAGGCTAACAAAAGAGTGGGCGCGGCAGTGACAGCCGAGTTCTAAAGATACTAAGTATAACATTATTAAATACTTTTACTGTGCAATAATTTTGTATCGCCCCTTGCACTCAAATGATTCATTACATTGACGCAATTATTTTGACGTCTCATAATCGTCAATGTTTTCGTAACCATGTCAGGTTTCCGACCAGACTTAAAAATGTTGCGCAATACTGATCCTACTCAGAGTGTAATGAAAAAATATCTATACTAATATTATAAAGCTGAAGAGTTTGTTTGTTTGGTTGAACGCGGTAATCTCAGGAACTACTGGTCCGAATTGAAATATTCTTTTTGAGTTGGATAGCCTATTTATTCAGCAAAGTTGTAAGCTATATAACATCACGCTACAACTAAAAGGAGCGGAGCAGTAATGAAAAACGGACGAAAACTGGCAGGCAATTTGATGCGAGTGGAGCAAAAATTTGACGCGGAAGAACTCGCTGGCAGACGCTAGTGGTAAAATTAACCCATCAAAACTTGAATGTTAAAATTGGAGCCAAGTTCAGTGTTAAGAATATGCACGGTTGCCAACTGCGCCGACAAAAGAATTAAGATTTAAATGGGGGCCAAGTTCTGCATATTATTTTGAAATTTATAAGAGAAAATACAATATTCTAAAATTAATTTAAAACACAATATTCTGTCTTTTTCTGAAACAACAATGTTTGCTATTCATATATATGACTTCAAATTTGAATAGTCGAATTATTTATACAAAGTAGATACCTTTAGATAAATTTAAGCTCGAGATTTAACTTGGCTGGTTTTTCCATACAGGTTATCTTTTATTCGGATAATCAACTTATCTTCTTTATGTTATACCCGAGAAATTTCTTGTTCCCCCACTCGGTCGCATTGCATCGCCTGCACACGGCTCTTCCTTTTTACCACGGCTCCTAAGAGTCCTAGTATGATCTTAAATAATGTATAGCCTTTCTCAAGCTTTTTTTTTTGGGCTATCAAATGCAAAACAAATATTTGTTTAAATACAACTGGTAGCTCCAGAAATGCCAGGGTCGCGTAATTGTTCATAAGAGTTACCGTGGCTCTGGTACAGGCAACTGAAGCAACACGGGTGGGTTTTAGTCAATAAAAGTCTGACACGCCCTCCCGCTCCGCACAGAACTACAGAAGTCATGTCAAGTCAAATAAAGCTTCAGAGATTACGGCATTCAAACGAACAAACAAACTATTCAGCATCATTATTACTATTTAGATATAGAAAGACGTAGACTTGTAGTGCAAGCGGACCTTATTGGTCCTCAATCTGTTCGGATAGATTTCTTGCCAGAAATTCATCCTAACTATAGAACCCTTTATTATACGTGGTAGGACACGCACTTCGCCGGTTCTTTTTATGCGCCATGTTGGCATCAAACAAATGTATTTTATTTATTCTTTTTTCACCTATTAATCCCACAGAAAAATTAATCGCATGAGCGCCATTTCTATTTTACATGCGTTAAAAACAATCTCATAAAAGTTTACAAATTAATATCACTCGTTGTCCATATTAATAGAATATGTTGATAAAGTGCACGGGCGTACGGACACGGTCACAAATCATTCTACACATCTCCAGTATAAGCTGACTTTTCAGTGTACGAAAAATGTATACAATGCGAGCTCAGCTAAAACTGGAAATGTATAGGTTGATGTGTAGTCGTGTGTAGATCACCTAAGAGTATATTCTTTTGTAGTTAATGAGGTGTAGATAATAATCTGTTTGTCAGTACAAGGTGGGTGAAGGGTTCCAATGAAACGGGTTGGTAAACGGTCTGGTGAACTTAGGTCTAGTACGCCCAATTAGGTTAAGGTGTATATTTTTAGTTAAGTTGTTGCTAGAACAGCTAAATACCTAAAATCTTTGGGTTTTTTTTATGTCCGGCGGATAATGAACTTTCAGCCAAAAATTAGAACAGAAAAACCTAGGCTAACGCGTTGAATATTAGCTTTAGTCTTATTTTCGGCTTAAAAGTAAGCCGAAAACGAAAATAATTTAGACATTTCAGTCGTACACTGAAATCTTGCTCGTTTTTTTTTTTCACAATATATTTTATACAATAAAGGCTATATAAGAAATAAATCACGATAATTCAATTAGACCATACAATATTCGTGAATTTTTGGTTGTATTGATTGATTAAAAACAATTCAATTATCGATATTCGGCTTGGCTGTAGCTTCGGCTGGTTTAGAGCCGAAAACCAACATATGGCTGAATCATGATTTTTGGCGGAAAATGGCCAACACGGAGAACCAAAAAGAAGATTGGCGGGTCACTACTTTAATTTTATGAGTTTTTTTTTTAACGTAAAATATTATAAAATAATATTCATCATTGTTGATTATTTGAGATTATTTCAACGTATTTAAACCTAAACAACCGTCTGAAGAAATTATATCATTCTCAAAAATGGAAAAAATTGCAAAATCCAATGTACTAATTTAAGTACAACGCGTACAGAAAAATCATCTCTAATTTAATAAAAACTTGAAAAGAAACTCCAACTCTCTTAAGATACTCGTGTATGTAAGTATTTTAATAACATAATTTAAACTCATAAGCATCATATTCAACACACAAGTAGATAAAAAGCCCCCCAGAGCCCCCACACCGGGGATGCCCCACTTACGTCAATCTCGGAAATTACAATGTCGGCCATCTTGAAAACTTTCTATTACAATATTTTGTCATTCCGTATCAAATATGAGGTGTACCTTTACCAGTATGTAGAGTGAATCCATCATATTATGGTAATCATATGTTTAGCATTAAACTTATGAACAATATTGGTAATTTAAAAGAAGAATACCGTAGTGGCGTGACAACATAAGCATATGAAATCATTCTTCTTATTTAAATTGATACCCTGTTTTGTGAAATAAGGCATTTGCATTTGACGTCTTTACAAGGACACAGACGTTAACGCTGACGGGAGAAGCGTTTAAAACTGCATCAATAATAAAGGGTGAATTTCATCAGCTATACGCAATCAGCACATTAACCACGTTTAACGGCTGTCAGTATCATTTGTTTTTATAGAATTTTGACACTAACAGCTCTTGAACGCGGTTTGGATATGCTGATTGCGTTTAATTTCATTGGTGAACTTCACACTAGGTAAGGTCATTCATCTTGACGAGCGCATCCCATATAATTTGGGCGGTTTTTATGGAGCTTTTGACTCGTAACTTCGTAGATAAGCAAATCCGTTTTTAGGGTTCCGTTGCCAAATGGCAAAAAACGGAACCCTTATAGATTCGCCATGTCTGTCTGTCTGTCTGTCTGTCTGTCCGAGTATGTCGCAGCCACTTTTCTCCGAAACTATAAGAGCTGTGCTATTGAAACTTGGTAAGTAGATGTATTCAGTGAACCGCATTAAGATTCTCACACAAAAATAGAAAAAAAACAATAATATTTGGGGTTCCCCATACATAGAACTGAAACTCAAAATTTTTTTTTTCATCAAACCCTTACGTGTGGGGTATCTATGGATAGGTCTTCAAAAATGATATTGGGGTTTCTAATATCATTTTTTTTTAAAACAATAATATTTGGGGTTCCCCATACATAGAACGGAAACACAAAAAAAAAATTTCATCAAACCCTTACGTGTGGGGTATCTATGGATAGGTCTTCAAAAATGAAATTGAGGTTTCTAATATCATTTTTTTCTAAACTGAATAGTTTGCGCGAGAGACACTTCCAAAGTAGTAAAATGTGTGTCCCCCCCCCGTAACTTCTAAAATAAGGGAATGATAAAACTAAAAAAAATATATGATGTACATTACCATGAAAACTACCAACGAAAATTGGTTTGAACGAGATCTAGTTAGTAGTTTTTTTTTTAATACGTCATAAATCGTAAACCACAATTTACCTTTCATTCAGTCAACACAAATATAAAAATAAAAATAAAAAACATTTCATTTCATAAACGATGATGACGAATGATGATGATGATGACCTGCAGGTTTGTACGGAACCCTCGGTGCGCGAGTCCGACTCGCACTTGGCCGGTTTTTTTAAGTATGTATTTTGGACGTAAAAAATGCGAAGACAACCACAGTAAAGTATACCGTGAAATACAAGCTTAATATTATTTTAATATATTTTTTCGTTTATCAACTGCACTGCAATTGAAGAGGAAAATGAATTTTAAAATCACAATAAATTAGTTAAAATGTATTCCTGAAAACACAAAATCCCGAAATTGATAATAAACAGTATGTACACGTATTAAAAGCTCCATCAGACCTTAAAACTATATAGTAAACTTATTATTCTATTACTCACGTCTTTCTCCTTGGCATAGTATAGTGTGCGCCCGCGCAGCCTGAAGTACCGGCGTTGCCATCGCTGGAAGCTGCGCGTCTGTTTCATCAGGTAACCCTCCTTGACCACGGGCTGGGAACAAAAAAAAAACCAAGTTAATTGAAAGTCTAAGGCCCTAATTAATAAAATTAAATATTATATGTTTTTTTTATTCATTTAAATGAAAGTCTGTTTTAGAAAATCAAGATTAAAAAACACAGCCCCCTAAATCCATCTGTTCTCAAATCCACGGTACGCTATAATTTTCTATTATGAATAGTTGCTTGGAATTCAAATAAATAAATATCTTAGGACAACCAACACACAGTTATCTGATCCCAAACCAGGCAGGACCTGTACTATGGCAACCAGACAACTGATAAACATAATTATATATATTTCTAAATACATACATTATAGATAAATTACACAAAGCACAAAGCAAAAGTAATTGTAAAAACGTTAATAACATCTCAATTTCATACATTTGGACATATCAATAATCTGCCTCGTGCGTCTAGTAGTTGCAAGTTCTACTTCTGAGCATTAGGTCCTGTGTTCGAATCCCAGGACCCCTGGAAAAGTGTTATTGGGTTTTTCCATATAGAATCTGTGAGTAGTAGTAGTACCTAGAGTCTGAATTTGTGCCCATCATCATCATCATTTCAGCCGTAAGATGTCCACTGCTGGACTTAGGCCTCCCCCAATTTGGGGGGCTTTGCTATAATCGCCACGCTTGGCAGGCGGGTTGGCGATCGCAGTATGGTGGAAAAATGCATAGAGAAAGCTGCCGCCCATTCTCTAGTAAGTCCCTTAGTCGCCTTTTACGACACCCACGGGAAGAAATAGGGTGGTGTTATTCTTTACGTCCGGCACCACACGGTACATATTGGTCATTTGTAAGATAAGATAAGATGCATTTATTTGTCAGAAACACGTGTAGGTTTAAAATCAGTAGGTGTGATTACAAAGAAAAAAAGTTTCAACATGTTTTGCCTAGAAAGGCGTACAAATACAATAATAATGTTATTAAAAGAATTATACAATAAAATTAAAAATAAAATAAAGTCACATTAAATTAAACAAAAAAATAAAAATGTCTAAAATACGTCATTCAAATAGTCAGCACCACTATAATAGCACTTATTTATTAAAAGTTTCTTCATATTTTTACTAAAACTATTTATATTTAAATCTTTGTATGCCTTTGGTAACTTGTTGTATAATCTAGGAGCCATACAAAATACACTTTTACGCATGAGAGCCGTTTTAGCATTATATATACGAAGTCTTCCATCATCACGTTGACTTCTTTCAGTACTATCTGAAAACTTTGGAAACAGTTGCGGATTCTTTTTAACAAATAATACTGTTTCTAATATATACAAGGAAGGAAGTGAGAGAATTTGATTTTTAATAAAATATGGTTTGCAACTGTCCGTAATCCCAAGGCCAAACATAGCTCTTATGCATCGTTTTTGCATTTTAAAAATAAGATCTTTTTGTGTAGAGTTTCCCCAGAAAATAATACCGTATCTAAGAATCGATGCAACAAGTCCGTGATAGGCAGCAAGCAATGTATCCGTATTTACAATTGGGGCAAGTTTATGCAATGCGTAGGATGAACTACTAATTTTTTTACTTTCATCAATGTGATCTTTCCAATCAAGTTTTTTGTCAATGGTTAGTCCAAGGAATTTTGCAGTCTCATTTCTGCATATGGTGTGATTTTTATAGTTTAAGTTAATGTCATTCTTTACTGGTATTCTTTGACAAAAATGCAAAATTTGTGTTTTATTTAAATTAATTTTTCGATTATTATTGTCTAACCAAGAAATTATAGAAGCTAAAGCATTATTAATGTCAAGTTCATAGCTGTCAGTTTTCTGACATGCTATTGTGACTGTGCTATCGTCTGCAAAAAGAGTCATTGGATGTTCAATGGATGTCGGAAAGTCATTTACATTTGTGCCCGGTTGATGGCAATAAGCTCGCCCCGACTCGACACATATTCGTTCTTAATATCGTTATTTCTTATCGTATGTATATATACTATTTTGATTTTGTAATGTTGTTTCATGGTACCGTGTGGTGCCGGACGTAAAGAATAACACCACCCCATTTCTTCCTGTGGGTGTCGTAAAAGGCGATTAAGGGAATTACTAGAGAATGGGCAGCAGCGTTCTCTATGCATTTTACCACCATACTGCAATCGCCAACCCGCCTGCCAAGCGTGGCGATTATGGCAAAGCCCCCCAAATTGGGGGAGGCCTAAGTTCAGCAGTGGACGTCTTACGGCTGAAGTGATTGTGTGAATGTTGTTTCATGTACTAAGGTAATAATAATGTGCTAAATACAAAAAAAAAAATACGTTTATTAAATAATTAGTATTTTAAATCCCTAAAATATCCCATAGGTATTTTAGATTACGCGCGACCGCTGCCGTTACAAATGACCGCGCGCCCGCTTGAAGGTTAAACTGGAAATGTATATCTTGATGTGTAGCCTTCCGTACCTAGTGTAAATACTTGTGTTATATACTGCAAATGTTATATAAATGACACAATAAAATATTTATTTAATCAGACCATTCTGTAATTGAGTTAGCGTGAAAAAATCGTAGGTGTAAGCCAACATATTGTGCACTGAACTTTACAAACCTTTCCACTATAAATACAGAGCCTTTCTTCATGTCTAAAGCTAGTGACACACAGGTTGGAGCTTATCTTAGTGCGACCTTTTTTTTATGACTTCTCCCGCTCTGGGCGGAGCGGGAGGGCGTGTCAGACTTTTACTGACTAAAACCCATCCGTGTTCCTTCAGTTGCCCATGTGCCAGGGTCACGGTATCTCTTTCGAACAATCACGCGACCCCGGCAGGCATTGTGTAGGGTAGCTCGAACGTCACAACAAACGTCAGTTATAATTCACACTTAATGCCCACAGCATTAAGTGTGCATTTCACCAACGGAACTAAACGTGATCAGTACAGCTTAACCACGTTCAGTGCCAATATTTTACAAAAATAATAACAGTGATATCTTTTGAACGTATTTTATTTGAGGAGTAACAGATCAAAGTGTATTAACTCCGTCAATGTAACTTTTGAGATAAATGCTTATTCCATAATACTTTAAAGAGAGCACACAAACAAAAAAAAAATTCTCTATAATAGGGTAGGATAATAAAAAGTAATACAGTTTAGTGCGTCATAATTTGACATTAGTAACAAGGTATCGTGTGGTGCCGGACGTAAAGAATAACACCACCCCCATTTCTTCCTGTGGGTGTCGTAAAAGGCGACTAAGGGTCTTACTAGAGAATGGGCAGCAGCGTTCTCTATGCATTTTACCACCATACTGCGATCGCCAACCCGCCTGCCAAGCGTGGCGATTATAGCGAAGCCCCCCAAATTGGGGGAGGCCTAAGTCCAGCAGTGGACGTCTTACGGCTGAAATGATGATGATGAACAAGGTTTGAAATGGGTAAAAAATCCGTTTGTACTTTTGTACTATTCTTATTACGGTGGGTGGAGTTAATACACTATGATCTGTTACTCCTCATATAAAATGTTCAGATACGTGTGAAACGTACCTATGTAATGTTGTGTGCTGCCTCCTACCGTATAAAATGCTAGTGACCCACACCTGCCACCACCACCCACCACCACCACCACCACCACCACCACCGCCACCTGCCTTACATGGTTCTTACGATTTGTCTTGTTTAAAACATCGAGTTTTTTTTATATGTTATTTTAATAACAATAACAAATAATCCGCAGGAATCCGCTGGATGCGGAATGCACAGAACTGATCAAAGTGGCAGAGCCTGGGGGAAGCAGTCCAGCAGTGTCCGTCTTTCGGCTGAAATGATGATAATACACAACTTTCGGAATAAATTCTCTAAAATCTTTTGCGTAGTTTAAAAGAACAACGCGCTAATGCAGATAGACACGAAAAACGACTTTCATATCGTTTATAACGTTATGTTTATGTTATTAGAATTATGTAGAAACAGAAGATCTAATCGGTAGTGTTACATGATTCACACTCACATTCCCCACACACACCTCACACGCACACATACACTCCACGCACACACATACACACCTCCTCACATCTCACATTCATACGTACACACATTCCACACACACTTAGCCTCACCCTCCTTAGTACGCAGTGATTAATAATTACTTTCTTTTTTATTGTTATTATTCTGTTCTTTTATAAAAAAAATTTTTCCTCTTTTATGCATGTCATAACGTTAACCTTAGTGTGTAATTTTGTCTGTCTCGCTTCCAAATCTTATTCCCTGTAAATAGAGAGGTCTGGCAAGAGCCAAGACAAATAGTTATCACAAGAGTGATACAGGAACTCCTAGTACAAGAGCCAGGGCTACAATGATGTCTATAACCTGAAGTGAACAATAAATAAATAACTTAATAACTTGATGTACAATTCTTTTTTAAATAAGGTTTATAGGTCACCACAAAAGTGAATCTCCCACCTGTGTGGCTTCAGCCTAAGCCTTTTTTTGTCCTAATGCTTCTTTTATTCGTTTTAAAAATAGAACATCTTCCTCGTTGACTGTTCCAGACGTCGTGCGTCGTCGGAGCGGCACGTGAACGAACCCGTGCGAATAATTACGAAGACACGCGGAAATAAAAATAAAGATGGCGGACACTGTTCGGAACGTGAGATATTAAAATGCAATCCTGGCGAAGCTATGGGGACTGAATATTGTCGGAACTTGATTTGAAAGTGTTGTTCTTGAAAGTTGTTCTACTTTTTACTGTTGACTTCATTTGGTTGGCAATGAAGGTCCATCTAGCAATACTGTAAATATCTCACTCGGGCGAAGTGAGCTGAAAGTGACCTGTCAATTGTGTGAACTTATCTTCAGGCGGAATGACAGCTCGCTTCTAGCTGCTAGTTCAAGTGCGGTAAGATTTTTAGGGTTCCGTTGCCAAATGGCAAAAAACGGAACCCTTATAGATTCGTCATGTCTGTCTGTCTGTCCGTGTATGTCACAGCCATTTTTTCCGAAACTATAAGAACTATGCTGTTGAAACTTGGTAAGTCGATGTATTCTGTGAATCGCGTTAAGATTTTCACACAAAAATCAAAGAGAATAAGAGACAAAATAAAAGAAAACAATTATTTTCATAAATATAAACCTTATGCATAAACCGTGAATACCTACAGGTTTGTACGGAACCCTCGGTGCGCGAGTCCGACTCGCACTTGGCCGGTTTTTACAGAATTGTTCAGGAGATCTAGGAGTCAAAATCTTCACCATAGATGGAAACAAACGAATAAAACCGACAAACAATAAAATACACATCAAACCGTAGCTGTAACTGTCGTGAAAATTACCTGCTAATCGATGTAATGCCCAAAACTAAATTGTTATCACTGGGCCAACATTGCTCTCTAAAATAATAAAAACTTTAAAAAATAATTAAAGTCAAGTGAATTACGCTTTTAAACGCGGAAAATATCCCTGCGGTTTCATGAGCCATTAAAATTTTAAGCGCAGGTTACAGTCGTGGGCACTTACATAACTTTATGCAGATCGGTGACGTGAAATATAGTATTTTCCGTTCCGTGGATTTTATTTTGAAACCGAACAATTCGCTGAAACCTGGCTTCTGAGAATTGGCATTTTGATACTGTCGACTAACATTACGATTTATAAAAAGTATTTCGTGGAAAGCCATTATTACTAATCGATTTTCAAGTTTTTAATTCATGATGTTAACAGTAAAAATTTTCTTCCTAATTAAAACTTGAACACGTAGTCAACATTTCCCTAGACTTTTCCCACCTATGTTGGGTTTTTTTTTTTTTTACAACTATCACACAACGCCATCTAGCCCCAAGCTAAGCAGACCTTGTGTTATGGGTACTAGACAACTGATAAACATACTTATATATTTCTAAATACATACATATTATAGATAAATTACACCCAGACACAGAACATATGATCGTGCTCATCACACAAACATTTGTCCTGGGTGGGAATCGAACCCACGACCTCCGACATAGCAGTCAGGGTCGCTAACCACTAGACCAACAGGCCTGTCAATTTGCTTGCAGTCTATCCATATCCAGCTAAATACTAGTATTTTACATGGTGCGACTGACTATCTCACTTCTACAACCCAGGGTCTAGGTAATACGATGCTCCTGGGTAAGACTGGTTGTCAGATTTTCGGGCTTCTGACGATTTGTAGCGCCTGTCAAAGATCTACGAATGACAGCTGAGGACAAACAGCATGACGTGTTTGCCGAGGCACGGAAGCGTTTTAATATGTAAAGATGATCACCTATCCGTGGACCAACCTTGGCAAGTGTAGCTTAATCGTTCGATCGACTCGTGCGTCTGTAGATGCGACGCAACTCTTGTAAGACTAAATTCCATAAAGATTTCATAGAAATTGTTCCACTAGAGTCGGGCCTGTCTGCTTCTAGAAGGGCCCCCATTTATACTCAATTTCTCTTCACAGTCATCACAAATGAATAAAACTCAAGTTCTCAGTTCGTTTAAGAAAGGCATCGTTGCAAAAGTCAACGTCATTCCATTTTTAATCTTAACACAAACGATAAGAATACACAATAGGTTCCAGAAAGTCTTGAAGAAGGAATAATGTCAAAACGTTACTTTGACAACACCGTTTGTCAACTGAAAATTTACGATGCCTATAATTTACTTTAAAATAAGTTTAACGGAGCTGAAAAGATTCTACGCAAAGGGATTGAAGAAATACAACAAAATATTCAAAGTAAACAAATTCGACGTCAAATCAAGGTTTTGATAATTAAATCACATGCAAGAAAAACTTAAGTAACTTAGAGTAACTTATATTAAGCGGAGTCTGTGCTCTAATACGGATTTCTCGAGTTCATTCCAGTCTGGTCCCCAAATCGGATTTATTGCTAGCTAAAGCACCAATATTTTCCACCACTCGATCAAATTTAGGGTATCGAATAATAAATAAGAAAAACTGTACGTTTTCGCTGTTCTCGAGTTTTGTATACTATAATAATCTAAATCTACCTTAATTGTAAAGGTTAAGTTTCTAAGTTTGTAGAGTAATCGTTAGAACTACTAGACAGATTTGAAAATTCTTTTTGCGTTTGATAGTCCAAGTCTGAAGAAAGGTTATTAGTTATTTCACATTAGGATTATTAACCATTAGGAGCGGATCGAGGCGATTCAACTCCTTGACAACACTGAATTTGTGCGAAGACTAAAAAGGGTTAAACACTTGAGTAAGTGTAGTGCAGTGTAAATGAACACAAACTGCAGTGAAGTGCTAACTTTTATAAAGAACAGGTTAATCAAGTGTCAGTGAATAAGAAAGACGTTATTGGACGATTTCTTTGTTTTACAGTTATTTAGCAGTTTAATTTATATTTAAATTACCTACTTACTAGCTAATAGGCTAGATTGTAATGTGAATAAAGTATCTTCTATTGTGATACTTTATAAAGCAAAAAAAGTCGTACGTTAACGATAGCATGGCGATTATGGCAAAACCCTCCTAATTGAGGGAGGCCTATGCCCAGCAGTGGACATCTTTTGGTTGAAATGATGGTGACGATAACATTGGTTGATATAAGATTCGGTACGGGAACGTATCGAATAGTTGTGAAGTATACAATATTGTTGAAATAGTTGACGGTAGATCGGAATGTGATTATGTGACGTCACAGAGGAGCTTATAATGGAGAGCTTGAGGCTTGTCTCCATTAGACAATATTAGATAAGGATACGTACTTGAATGTTGTTGTTATTATGTGAAGCGATACTTGATATTATGTAGGTAACGGTAGGTAGATTCTACTTACTTTTATCTTTTTAGCCGACGAAAAAAAACGGAGGAGGTTATTAATTCAACGCGTATATATATTTTTTTTTGTTTTTGTTTTTTTTGTTATCCACGCATAACTTTTTACATAGTAGTCCGATTGTGATGATTCTTTTTTTATTGGAAAGGGTATACTCCAGAAATGGTCCCATATAAATTTGGAAAACAAATATAAATACTACATGTAAATAAATGGCGAGAATTTCAAAGATTTGGAATGTGATGTCGTAAAAAATATTTATATACGCTTACATTACTAAACGCTGGCTAAACCTTACGAGATAGATTAAAACAATGTACCACGGAATTGAATATAATATAAAGTCTACCAAAAGTCAGCGGTGGTATATGTCTATCTCCTAAAGATGACTCACAGTAACCATATTTATCTTTTACGGAGCATTCCTTATCCTATTAATAGGATAAGACACGACAACGTTACGTACGTTGTGCATTAAATGAAGATCAATATCACTCAAATAATATCTTGTGATGGTGAGAAATAAACTAGGAGTTATCATAAAATAAATACCACCACCAGCCCTCTCCCGGGCAAAGGCCTGCCTCCATTCCTATCTTTCGCGAGCTCGTACGTCCTCCTTCCAGTTTTCACGGAATCTATCCAGCTCGTCCCGCCATCTAAAGAAAAGAAAGAAAACCTGCCGCGACTCCGCCTCTCTGTCTCAGGGCACCTGTTCTGCGCTCAAAACAAAGATAGCTGACATGGCTCAAAAGACTGACCAACTTAAATGGGACTAGGTAGGACATATTAGCCGCATACCAAACAAACTGTGGACCCTAGTAGCACAGAAATACTAATGCGAGTGAAAATAAATTCACAGGATAACACGCGTGTATCCTTATAATAAACAGACTTTTGAAGCAAATGTTTCATAATTTACAGTTTTTACAATTAGGTAGTGGCTAACCATCCACGGACCAACAACTCCAAGCGTAGCTTATTCTAATTAGTCACCCCGTGTGGCCATTCTGTCCTACAGTGTGGGACATTAAAAAGAAATGCTGTATTTCAAGCATTTGCTGACGTTTTTCGGGGTCATTGAAATTAGATACGGTCGATAAATTTATCGGTACGACAACTAAAACTATAGGTCCTTATAAATAAAATTTAAGCTGCCCATTAAAGTTTTTTCGAAAAACTACGCTTAAAATATTAAAAACGTAGAGTGCTCAAACAAAAGAAGTGGTTTTAATCGTCGCACCGTGCCTCGGTGGCTGTAATTAAACATTTTGCGGTCGTGGCGCTGCCTAGCGGGATATTAGGGCAAATCTACCCGTAAGCCTACCATACCTATGAAGACTTTCATATGTTTTTGTGTGTTGTTGCATATTTTTATATGAAGCGTATGACCCAGTTACTGGGTTGTGGAGGTCAGATAGGCAGTCGCTACATGTTAAATATTCAGCTGCATCCGGTTATACAGAAAGACGACCTTAATATATTTGGGAAAAGGCAGATGATGATGATGTCGTTGCATTTTTTGTGCTGTTTTCATTTTTGTGTTGAAGAAAATTTAGATTTTGATATTAGGGGTCAGTAACCGAAAACGGTGTGATTTAATGTTTATCGCCAATATCAACTGACCACAATGGCTGTTAACATGAACAGAGACATCTGATTTAAGAAATTATGGCAAAGTACAGACGCCAGCGCATAAAGCTACTACAATCTGTCAAATTTCTTTAATTGGTTTTCAACTTTATCGCTTAAGTATTAGGTAGCGCGCATCGCTTCATCTTATTAGTCGTATCGCACGAATTAACTCAAAAAGCAAAAGTCTCTACACAATGGGTGTCTGAACCTGGACGACACTAACTTTATTACAAAAAAATAAAACCCAAACTTCATGCGACTCGCCTGTAGAAAACATAATATTATTCAAAAGTGACAATTCACCCGATTCCTGAGAATCGACCAATAAAGGCTACCGCAGTAAAGTTTTCATAGAAATTGTTCAACGAGATTCGCTGCATTGTTTGTAGTAGTATGTTTCTCTACCTGGCTTCAAATATTTGATTCGTCGTCTATCTTATAACGTCCCAGTTAGCTACACAACAACACTAGATACCTAGCCATCGTGTCAGCTTTAAGCCAGTCCTAACAACCGCCAGCTAGCTTCGTGGAGCCTATTACCCGCTACTCTCGTGGTAACAAGTGCACTTCCTGAAACGAACATCGTACTGCGAAATGTTCTAGAGCAGCTTGACGGTGAACAAAATGGCGGAGGTGCGGTAGATGAATATTCTCTTTTTATTATACACCCGTAATTTATTTTATTTAGTGTTTTATTGAAATGAAATGAAATGTTTATTTATGTAAGTAGATATTTCAAAACACTTTTACGCGTCAATATTTTATTGTTCAATATTTAAAAATAAGATGGCGCCAGTATTTACTGGCTGACTGATCCCTGAGAAGAAATACCGAAACAAACTCAGATTTCATGGTCTCTTGTAAAGTTCAAACATTATAGATAATCAGCCTATACCGATCCCAGTGCTGGGATACAGGCCGCCTCTCGGTAAAAGGGTGGCCCGTAATCTACCAGGCGGGCCCAGTGCAAATTGGTAGATGTCACATGTCTTCGAATTTTTGGTTCTAGGACATGCCGGTTTCCTCACGATGTTTTCCATCACCGTTTTGAGCCTACTGTTGATGAGATTACTAATGTAAAGTAACTATAGTGCTTGACTGGGTTCTAACCCACGATTTGCAACTCGTAAGTCGGGACCGATACCACTACTGCAAAATTGATGTCTTCAATTATTTAAAATTATGAATCACTCGTAGCGAAACGGTCGCTTGACTGGTATGCTCCGTAGCCGTCCACGCCGCGGGAGGTATAGCTATACGACCTTCGTCACATACAACTGTGCGAAGCCGGGGCAGTTTGTTAGTTATATTATATACATATAAAATAGCAGTCTTTTACGTCGTTTATTAATCAAGCGAAAGCGGCAAAGAATTCTGAGCTTTAAACTTATTTAATTGTAGAATTTGAATTATAGTCGAGGCGTAGGTAGCGCTCTTTGTATTCTACCGTTGTTGAATTAAAAATGTGGTGTATTTTAAAATTTAAATTAAACTAAAGAATATGCTGTTTTCCTCATTGTTTTTACAAATGGAAATATTCAACAATGAACAACGACGGAACGAATTAAACAGAAATCATTTTGCCCTATTTCTTCCTGCGTGTGTCGTAAAAGCACACTACTGCTGCTGCTGCTGCGTACTGCTGAATGAGCAGCAGCCTTCTCTATGCATTTTACCAGTATACTGTGATCTCGAACCCGCCTGCCAAGCGTGGCGATTATGGCAAACTCCCCCTTGGCAAGGCCTATGTCCAGCAGGGAGGTATTTCGGCTGCAATGATGATGATGAGTTTTGTCAAGTAGGTTTTATTCCTAAAGGGGTTGCCCCCTTTATTTTTGTAACAGCTTTTCTTTAGCTATCAAAGAAGCTCATTCTAATCCGTTTTTGATAATATCAGACCATGAACCTAGAAAAGATGTTGTGACGAAAATTATAAAGAATATGCGTAGATAGTTTGGTCATGTTGAGAGAATGAATGAAAGGCGACTAACAAAAGGCATTTGTACAAGGTAGTTTTGTGATTGGAAATGACAGGAGTGGACACCCTAGAAGGACATTATAGTGACCTTATTGGTGATGTTCTTCAGAAAGGTCAGTTGCGTAGTACTTGCAATCGTCTTACGTGTATGACCAGATGTGTTATTAAAGCACAAGGAGTATGTAAGGTTCCTAGCAGGTGGTGTTCGGTAGTTTCTGTCTACCTCTATTGGAAGAAGGCGTGACTTGTATGTGCCGATATAGGTAACGTACACTTCTTCTAATTTTAAATAAAATAAACAAACTGGACCTCGAAAAAAACGTCAATCGTTAATCTAATGGTTATATTAGTTGCAACTTAATCCGCGTTTAATAAGGGTGTTGATGATGTACAGGTCCTTGACACTTCTAGTCAAAATACTAACCTACGCATACATTCACCTGAGGATGAAGTCTGTTTTAATGAGCTTCAGCATATTTTTGTATAACTCGTTCGCTGTTTCTTATGTACCAGGGCGCACTGAATATATAGTCAAAACAAAATACTTAGGGATATCCCTAAGTACTTTGTTTTGAAATCGTTGTAAGATTACACGATTACTTTGGCTGGTGCAGCCCCACAGCTGTATACCGTAGGTCCATACAGGCTTTAAAACTTGTTTCTATACCAACAATTTATTATTGACTAGCTTCTGCCCGCGACTTCGTCCGCGTCAAATTTTCGCTCCCCTTCCCGTCGCATCGAATTGCCTGCCAGTTTCCGTCCATTTTTCGTTTGCTGCTCCGCTCCTTTTGACCGTAGCGTGATGTTATATAGCGTTCCTCAATAAATGGGCTACCCAACACAAAAATATTTTTTCAATTCCGACCAGTAGTTCCGCCGATTCTTGTCATTTCCCTTTTAGTACAAACTTTCATCCCCTATTCCTTATTTTACCCCCTTAAGGGTAAAAAATTAACAAACTTTAAATACAATTCAAAAATATATTATGTATATGTAATAAAAGCCAAATAAAAAAGTTTCATCATTCTAGCTTTAAAAATGACAATACTTCCCTACAACCTTTTATCCTCCCTTTCAACCCCTTAAAACCCCTTTTCCGCAATAAAAAGTAGCCTATGTCCTTTCTCAGGCTCTAAACTATATGCGTACCAAATTTCATTTAAACCGGTTCAGTAGTTTTAGCAGGAAAGCGAGACAGACCGACAGACAGAGTTACTTTTGCATTTATAATATTAGTGTGGATAATGGTAACTGTGAAAAAACTCTGATAAATGCTGTTTACAAATCTAAAACATCCAAACCATCTTCTCAGAAAGAGGAGGCCTATGTGTCAGCAGTGTCAACATTATAGCCTAATGCACAACTCCAAAACGCGAAAATTTTGTCAGTTTTAATAAAATAGACGACCGCTTTCCTATATCTTCTCGTGCGTAACGTAAAAGATGACTAAGAGTCTTACTAGAGAATGAGCAGCGTTCTCTATGCATTTTGCCACCATACTGCGATCGCCAACCATATGCCAAACGCGGCGATAATGGCAACCCCCCCCCCCCCCCCTCAATTTTGGGAGGCGTATGTCAAGCAGTGGAAGTTTTTCGTCTGAAATGATGATGATGATGAGATGACCGCTATTCTTCCGACAGCTGACAAATCAGGCTATCGAGATGTGACATTTTCGATACGATATTCTGTCGAATGCTTGTGAATATCTATGCCGTACCTGGTACCATTCTATAAAAATCTCACCGTGAAAACGTTAAGTGAGTTTGAAGAGATCTGTTAACTTATAGTAAATCCTTTGCGCTAAAGAGACGACTAATAGAGAAGTGTGGTAGAAAAAATATGTTGCACTGACCTCAAAAAATTAGGATATTTTTTTTAAATTATTATTATTATTTATTCATTAGACAACAAAAGGTCCACACTGACAAAAACAAAAATAATTAAAAGGTGTTAGCAACAATATATCTTATAATCTATGTTAGTACTTATACACTACTACAGACAATGTTGTTTTGATGAGATGTCCCATTATGGGGCTCTCATCAGGCCTGTCAGCTATCACCTTCAGGAGGCTGTTGCCACTGCCACGCAATCTGGCGAGCAGAGATGCACTTTTTTTCCGTACGACAGCTGAGAAGCTGTCGACTCGGGCTTTTGCAAACATCTCTGACGCACTGCAGTAACGTGGCAGCCGCATCAGCACCCTGAAGGCGTTATTATATTGGACGCGCAGAGCACTGACGGCACGTTTGGTACAGCTGATCCATAAGGCGCTCGAGTACAGAGATGTGCAGTATGCTTTAAAAAGCGTGTGTTTGACCGCTTCTGTACATCGAGCGAACCTACGGGCCAACATGTTCGCCCGTACCGCCAGTGCCCTGCGTTCCCGTTCAACATCACCATTATCGTTAAGGTTGTCAGCAATGATATGTCCCAAGTATTAAAACTGATGAACCCGACGTATCGGGACATCATAAATTCTAATTGGTGGCATCTACTGGTCTCTTCTTGCCAACAGCCTTAAAGACCATGAGTTCGGACTTTTTTACATTATATAACAACCCATGGCTGGCAGCATAGTTCTCGCAGATGTTTACAAGTTTCCTTAGTGCACTGACCGAGGGAGCCAGCAGCACCATGTCATCCGCGTAGCTGATGTTGTTAAAACATAACCCGTCAACAAAACAGCCCACATGCGCACTGCTGAGTCCCTCGATCAATGCATTAAGGTATAAGTTAAAAAGGTTAGGGGAGGTTAAGCCCCCCTGCCTCACGCCACATTCCAACCTGTACGGTAGAGAATACCCATTCCCCCACCTTACAACGTTTGTTTGGTTGCCGTACCAGTACTTAAAAACGTTCAGCAGCTCATTGGGTATCCCTGTTGCCTTTAATTTATCCCAAAGAATGTCGTATGAGACCAGATCGAAGGCCTTGGAGAGATCCAGGAACGCTGCATAAACAGGTGTTCTCCTGTCAACGTAGTACTTCACAGCGTGCTTAAGGCACGCGATTGCACTTTCAGTGGATAAACCAGGCCGAAAACCAAATTGCGCATCGTGTAAAGATATATATTTCTGTAGCTGTACGTTAAGCATACTGTCAAGCACCTTAGCGATAATCGTTGCTAGAGAAATTGGCCTATAATTCGACCGATCTGATGAGTCTCCTGTTTTGTTTTTAATTACTGGTACGACCACCGTCCTCATCATACTGTCGGGCAAGTGAGAGTGTGCGATACAAACATTAAACAGTAATGCCAAAACTCTGGGCATGTGGTAGCCCGCATGCTAATATTCTAAAGCATAAATTTATTAAGCATAAAGTTCTAAAGCATAACTTTTTTAAGTATAATATCCTAAAGCATAAATTTATTATTATTTATAATTTATTTTAAATTTATTTATAATTTTGTGGGTTTTTTTTTCGCATAGATATTTTTTTTCGCTGTAGGAAGCATGAAACAAGCAAGCATACAGCATGCAAGCAAGCATGCAGCAAACAAGCAAGCATGCAGCATGCAAGCAAGCATGCAGCATGCAAGCAAGCATGCAGCATGCTTGCTTGTTTGCTGCATGCAACATGCAGCAGGCAGGGTTTCTGTCACGGCTCCGGCGCTGCGGGCCTCCGGCGGCCCCACGCGTGTTAATCGTCGCAGACGGCTTTCGCTCACCACTGCAGCTTCGGCTTGTTGGCCGGCGGTTCGCTCGCAGCCGCCTGCTCCTCAACCCGCGGGCCGCCTCGCCCCTACGCGCCTACGCGATTTTAAATTACAATCTAGAGGTAGGACAAACAAGACTACGTGGAGTCGGTTTTGCAGCAATTCGGTTCTGTCACTAACTTTTGTTGCACAGCATTTAAATTTTTAACCAACAATATTATTTAATTGTTACAGAAACTATAGCAAATTGGTTTGATCAGAATTATGTATGGGGTACTACAAGTTCACCACCACCATTTCCACCCAAAGTCTGGATTACGTATCTACTAGAAAAGGAAAATATACCTAAGACACAAAATCATGCAGAGGCATGGTACAATAGATTTGCACATTTTGTGGGAAAACACCATCCTGGATTTTATTTTTTGGCAAAAAAGATCGTTCAAGAAATAAAACATCAAACCATTGAAATAGATAAACTGGTTATCGGAACATCACTTATACGAAAAAAAACCGGCCAAGTGCGAGTCGTACTCGCGCACCGAGGGTTCCGTACAAACCTGTAGGTATAAAGTTAAAAAAAATTTAAAATATTTTTATTATATGATATATCTAAAAATTTACGGTTTTCCCAATTTTTCCTTTATCTGTGCTATAAGACGTTGCTTCGTACCAAATTTCAAAATTCTAGATCGACTGGAAGTACCCTTTAGGTTTTGATTCCCTTGCGAGATTCGAAAATTTGCGGCATAAACGGCTATATCTTTTGATTCCGTTAGCTTAGAAGTTTGATTTTTTCACAGCTCCAAGGAACAGTAGACTTGAGTATTTGATATAAATTTCAGCTTGATACCTCCACGCGTTCCTGAGAAAAAGGGTCTTGACAGACGGACGGACGGACGAACGGACAACAAAGTGATCCTATAAGGGTTCCGCTTTTTCCTTTTGAGGTGCGGAACCCTAAAAAAGAAAAAATACACGGACAAAACCAAAAGAATTGAAAAAATTATTAGTAAAAAAGATTAGTATACTTCTAAACTAGCATATTTACAAGCAATTGCTAAAAATATACACCTAAAATAAATAATTATACATAATAATAATAATATAATAATAATATAATATTCCACAACTATCACACAACGCCATCTAGTCCCAAGCTGAGCAGAGCTTGTGTTATGGGTACTAGACAACTGATAAACATACTTATATATTTCTAAATACATACATATTATAAATAAATTACACCCAGACACAGAACAAATGATCGTGCTCATCACACAAACATTTGTCCTGTGTGGGAATCGAACCCACGACCTCCGGCATAGCAGTCAGGGCCACTAACCACTAGACCAACAGGCCTGCCATAATTAAAGTTATCTTGCGATTGAAAAATCGTTTAAGTTACATAATGTTATGTATAATAAATCATTTGCATGAAAATTGTTTTTGCTATTTATATTAATTGTAAGCCTAAATATTATTATGCTAATAGTCATTAGGCCTACTAACGTTATGCTAATAGTCATTAGGCCTACTAACGTTATGCGAATCAAAATTATGCCAAAACAAATTAGTCTTGAAGATGATTATGCCAACATAAAATGTATGCCTAAAAAACTTATGCCGAAGTATTATTATGCCAAAACAAATTGTGCCAAAATCGTTATGCCGAAGTATATTAGGACAAAGAACATTATGCGAAAAGAAGGGATCCCGAAAAAAGCATCTATTATTGTTAAAAATTAATAATATGAATGTGAACAATTGTGCGTTTATTATTTTCCTGATTAATACTATCGCCTGCGATAACGGCTACGGTAGTAATTTCGGATTACAAATTGGTTTGCACGTACATAGTACGCCTCTTAAGGTAGATAGTTACGGCTAGCATAATCAGCCTATATTGTTCCCACTGCTGGGACACTGGCCTCCTCTCATTGAGAGGGACAGGGACGTAATCCAACACACGGGCCCAGTACGGGTTGGTAGATGTTACATGTCTTCGAGTTTTTGATTCTAAGACATTTTGGTTTCCTAACAATCTCTTCCTTCACCGTTGAAAGAGCAGGGATGATGAATTAATTAAGGCCCTCTTGTAGTTGAAGACGTTTTGGCGAACACTGGCCGGTCGTTGCGAGCGCTTGAGCTGCTAGATTTTCTGTATAATTGTTTCGTGGAGACAAAATGATAAGGAAATTATAAAATATTTTCTCAGCATGCCCTAAAAAACAATAAAACCTATCTTTTGGTATGAGTTTTACATAATTTAATCATGGAATCTCTTCAAGGTACACGTTTTAAATGGCGATTTAGTGTCAACTTTATGATTATTTTTTATCGAGCCAATTGTTTTAATTCACGTTTCTATCTTCACACAGCGCTTAACAGTATGTTCAATTTTACTAAATATTTTTTTTTTTTACGAAAACTAGCCATTTTGCTAGATTTACAGAGGTTTAAAAAAAAATAAAAAGTACTGCAACCTCGCCTTAAGACAAAGTAAAGCGCCTTTGGAGGTAAAAGGAACAGGGTGTAAATTTCACTCACCTCCGTAGAAAAGGGAGGAGCCTCCGACGAAACGTTTGTCGTATCTGGTGGACAACTGCCCCGCAATTGATGTCGGGATGCAGTTTAAAACGCTAGCTGCGCGGTAAATTCTTACTGCGCGATGCAGCATTTTGCGTGACGTCAGTATAATGCGTAGTTCGCATGTGGCGGTGTAGATGCCGCTACACGCATATCTAGGTTGGAAACTACGACTTACAACTAGTAAGTAAGTTGCAGCCGTTACCACTGGACTATTGCAGTGGCTTTATTTTAATTAATAAACTATAGTTTTCTTAAACGAGGCAAAAGGAGTATGTAATGATCGTAACAGGTGGCGTTCTGTAGTTTCTGCCTACCCCTATTGGAAAAAGGCGTGATTTTATGTATATATGTAGCTTACAGGAATATGTGGCCAAGTATTTTTAGTTACCTATACCGCTGATATAAGTAACGTGGCTATCGTAAAAGGTATCAAAAAGGGTAATATTAGTTTGTTGCTTATTTAGCTGCAATTTAAAGCAGCTTTGTTGCATTATGCTATGCAACAAAGCTGCTTTCGAAAAAATCTGCGACCCTGGTATGACAATAAGCTCACCTAACGTAAATTTTAAGTGTGAGATTTTTAAGGAATAGACCTGCTATTTGTTAGAGCGATCAGGAGTCACAGAGAAAGAGAGAGAGATCATAATCCTATAAACAATTTCAACCGAACAGGAAAAATCATAACTGTAATGAACTATTATTAATATAAAAGTGAACAGATATATGATTATTATTTTCCTGATTAATACTATCGTGTGCGATAACGGCTTTGGTAGTAAGTTTGGTGGCTATCGTAAAAGGTGTCAAAAAGGGTCATATTTGTTTGTTGCTTATTTAGCTGCAATTTAAAGCAGCTTTGTTGCATAGCATACTGATGATACGTAATTATTGTCATAGATTTGTGTGGCTGTAGCTACGAGCTATTGCACTTGGTATTAGTCCCTAGGCTCAGTAATAGGCATAAAACGTCTGGTAATCTACTGTAACTTTACAGAGTCAAAGGGAAATTGGAACTCAAACTCAAAACAGTTATGTTAATTAACCATAAACATGCATTTTTTCAGTTGGCAGTTTTGTTTGGGAGTCAGTCAATCATAAATGTGAACCTATTTGTCCATTTCTAAGCACAGTAGGTACGCAGTCTTCTTCATATGTTTTCCAAAGAGCGTCCATGGAGTATCTTAGTCGTTCTTACGGACAAGAAACTCCATCGAACTTCTTTGTTAAAATCAAATGTTACTAAAATGTTCAGTACAC
The DNA here is from genome assembly GCA_947507805.1 of Aporophyla nigra. Classification (NCBI taxonomy): domain Eukaryota; kingdom Metazoa; phylum Arthropoda; class Insecta; order Lepidoptera; family Noctuidae; genus Aporophyla; species Aporophyla nigra. The sequence continues at coordinate 23,863,214 of OX382294.1, forward strand.
AATTAATGTAAAATTTCTAATAATTCAATAAAATTATTAAAATAAGCCAAGGTCAGCTAAGGGAAAACCAGTCCAACTGATGTCACCCGTTCACGAATATGACGTATGGATCAGCACAATTCAGCTCAACCATTTTGAAGTAAGCTTAATGATCCAGTTATACAATTCAAAGGAGTTTGAGTTTATATTACACAATGCAAAGGTAGTCTTACAATCTTCAGCAATTCCAACAGTATTTTCAAGTGTTAATCAATTACCTGTGCGCTTGTTCTTGTAGCTTAGTAATAATAGCTATATTGGTTGATTGTTCTGGTTAAGTTATGCTTGCCGCGGTTGGCCCGTGGATGGGTGACCACCTTCACTTACCCTTCCGTGCCTTGGAAGGCATGTTAAGCCATTGGTCCCGGCTGTCTATGGTAGTACTTAGACAGTCGTTAGGGATCCTCAGAAGTCCGAAAGTCTGACAACCAGTCTTACCAAAGGCTATCGTATACCTGAGTTGATGACGTCAGATAGGCAGTCACTCCATGTAAAAATTGGTACTCAACTGCATCTGGTTAGACTTGCAGCCAACTCCAACACAGTTGGAAATAGGCTAGGCAGATGACGAAACAATTAGCTGTGATGGTGGAACAGGACCAACATTGCAAATCGAAAAAAAAATTGCAAATTAAAATCCTCGCCTAATTCAAAAAGAGATGAGAAGAAAATCTTACGTTTTGTATAATCATCCTTTAAAAATACGACGACACCGTGAACTCATTTTATTTAATTCCAAAATATAAAAACCTTGTTCAGATGAACAGAAACGATATAGTAAATCAATTAGTGTCACTACGCACTACATCTTGGAGTTTTTGGAAGAGAGCCAGAGAGTTAACAGGGCTACGCCACGGCCCACGACGGCCCGCGATACAACTGGCTATACAAAGTACGTATGTGTATATGTGTGTGTATACTACCAAACGGTCATTGATCTCCTGAATCGTAAACTAAACCTGTATAAGAAGACTTTATTTGGGAATCGTGTAATATCTTGTTTTGATTTTGATGAGGAGTTTGTGTAATTTGGCTTGATTGTTATGATTTTTTGTGGCGCAGTGGTATCGGCTGCGACTTTCGGATTATAAGTCGTAGGTTCAAACCCAAGCAAGCATTTTTGGTAAATTATTTCATCACCATTGCTCTCAAAGCGGTGAGGGAAATCCGGCATGTCCTAGAACCAAAAATTCGAAGACATATGACATCTACCAAACCACACTGGGTCAGCGTGGTAGATGACGGCCCACTCCCTCTCACAGAGAGGAGCCTAAGCCTGTGCCCAGTAGTGGGAATAGTTAATAGTCTGAGTATGATTTTAATTTGGAGAACAGACTACGCTTTTAAGTCTTATCTGTATGTAATTTTCTCAATTTATGCTGTAGAACTGAAGTCGACAATATCGAAAGCCTCCACAAGTGAACTGATGTTGTTGATCTAATATTTTACCCCTCTTTAAACTGCATCAGCTATTCTCACAGAGCACGTTCCACCACGACAGAAGTGCCCTTTGACCTGTTTCTATGTCATCTATACATAAGTACAATATTCATACATTATCATCATGATTTCAGCCGAAAGACGTCCACTGCTGGACATAGGCCTCCCCCAATTTGGGGGTTCTGCCGTTATCACTACGCTTGGCAGGCGGGTTGGCGATCGTAGTATTGTGGCAAAATGCATAGAGAACGCTGCAGCCCATTCTCGAGTAAGTCCTATAGTTGCCTTTCACGACACCCTTGGGAAGAAATGGGATGCTGCTATTCTTTACGTCCCGCATCACACGGAACACACATCATAATGATATTTGATCAGCATTTCGTAACATTGACCAAAACTTGACTTGTAAGATACACTTACAGAAATAAACATCATTTCAATCCAACATTCCAGTATAAAATTGCAATCAATCAAATTGCATTGCAAAATACGAGCCAGCCGAGAGTAGTTCGTATCTCAGGTATAATTTGATTGCTCCGGATAAAACGCATAGATACTACGGAAATATGCCTCTCGAGTTTCCCCCCTATTATACACCCGTCGCAGTGCAATTCAAGTTTTATCTCGCAAGACATAGGGTTGGAACTCCAATGTATGATTGCTTGCAATGTCCTTGCTTCTGATTGAAGATGGATAGCTTTTTTTTTATTCGTAATTAGAACGTGCTGCGATATAAATGCATTAGTTTGTATTCATTGGACGTGGATTCTGTAATTGGATTCGATGAAGTACCTATTTTTATATGTTTTTATATTAAACCATGGTTAGACCTTTTCTTCTCTGAGTGGAAAATCATCAAATGACTTCTGCCGCTCTGGGCGTTACGGGAGGGGGCATGTCAGACTTTTACTAACTAAAGCCCACCCGTGTTCCTTCAGTTGCCTATGCCAGGGCCACGGTAACTCTTTCGATCAAACCCACGACCCTGGCAGGCATCGGCCCTAGCGAACCCCTTCAGTTTGTGCTGACATCTCTTTGAGGCGCGCGTGGAACCAAACTCCATCAAGACCTTAGACGTAAGGGGCAATTCTCCGGGAGGATACGCCCGGGTGTTTCCATTGTGAGGATCGTCTAGAGGACACGGTGGAGCATACGGTGGAAGTGTGCCCTGCCTGGGCGGAGCACCGCCGTGTCCTCGTGGAGGCGATCGGCGGCGGCGACCTCTCGCGTCCGGCCCTGGTGCGAGCCATGTTACGGAGCGAGAGGGCATGGGAGGCCGTCACCTCCTTCTGCGAAGCAGTAATGCTCGCGAAGGAGGAGGCGGGGCGCGTGAGGGAGTGGCAGTCTCTGCGCCCTCGCGTCCCTAGCCGCCGCAGGAGGAGACGCCCCGGGCGTCGGGTGTCAATAGCTGACTCCCGGCCAACATAGGCGCGAGCTTGCTTGGTCTGCTAGGACCGATGCCTGCCAGGGTCGCGAGATTGTTCGAAAGAGATACCGTGACCCTGGCACATGAGCAACTGAGGGAACACGGGTGGGTTTTAGTCAGTAAAAGTCTGACATGCCCTCCTGCTCCGCCCAGAGCGGGAGAAGTCATTTGATGATTTCCCATCCAAAAAAAAAGGGGCAATACTCGTAATTTGAAGAACGTTCACAGTCCGATTTCAGTCTCAATCTGTCAAAAATACCTCGACCTTCCATGCATTTTTGACAAGTCTTTGACATTTGACTGTCGTCGAGGTGAGACTGCGACTAGATTTTGAACGTTTTTTATTACGAGAATTGGCCTTCCGGTATTTATACTATTATACTAATACTATAATATTGTAAAGTTGAAGAGTTTGTTTGTTTGTTTGGTTGAACGCGGTAATCTCAGGAACTTCTGGTCCGAATTGATAAATTGTCTTTGTGTTAGGTAGTCTACTTATCGAGAAAGGCTATAGGCTATATAACATCACGCTACAACTAACAGGAGCGGAGAAGTAATGAAAAATGTTGCAAAAACGGGGAAAGTCACACGGGTAGGCGATTCGACGTGACGGAAAGGGTCGGGACGAAAATTTAACGCAGATGCAGTCGCATGCAGAAACTAGTAATACTATAAAGCTGAAGAGTTTGTTTGTTTGTTTGAACGCGGTAATCTCAGGAACTATGGTCCTAATTGAAAAATGATTTTTGTGTTGGGTAGACTATTTATTGAGGAAGGCTATAGGGTTTATAACATCACGCTACGATGAAAAGGAGCGGAGCAGCAACGAATAATGTACGAAAACTGGCAATTCGATGCGACGGGAAGGGTCAGGGGAGCAAAGATTTGACGCGGACGAAGTCGCAGGCAGTAGCTAGTCTTGTATGAGACTGGTCACAAAACGGATGAATGAAAGGCAGCTGAGATGAGAATGTCAAGAGGTATCCGAGGTGTTATACGATTGGGTAGAATAAGAAATGAGTACATAAGAGGAAGTTTGAAAGTGGCACCGGTAAATTAATAGCTGTGTGGAAATCGGTTTTCATTATATGAGATTTGCGATACTGAGGAATGAAGAAAATGTAGTGAGGAAAGTTTTGAGTATGAATCTCGATGGCTATAAGAGTAAAGGCAGACTGAAGAAACGACGGATGGACTGTTAGAATGAAGATATGCTTAGAAAGGGGTTACCGAGGTGACGACTAATAGAGAAGTATGGAAGAGAAAGACATGTGATTCCAAATAAATTGCGACAACAGCAGGATAGCGTCGATGATGGTGTTTGCAAAGATTTACAGAATCAAGTTGAACTTGGAATGTAGATCGAAGATCTTCGCAAGATGGCTAGAAGCTGAACGAGAGTGGCTCGACGATTGAATGGTGTATGACTGCAGGGGTTCATTCCCAGCAGTGGACTAAATAAGATGGTGATGACAAATAACAGAATTAGTTTTTAACGGTAAGCACTTCATTTTTAACAGACAGATAACTTTCATCTGAGGAATAAATATGGCGGTTTGAAAGCTTTTTTTAAGCGTAGTTTAACCTTATCAATCGACCCGTGCGACTGTTATTACCTAACCACCTTCTATATATCCCCCCTAATAATATATCTATATCTATACTAATAATAAAGCTGAAGAATTTGTTTGTGTGTTAGTTTTAACGCACTAATCTCAGAAACAAGCAGTCGGGTTTTAGAAAACATTTTGCATTTATTTTTTATGTAGCCTAATTCTTCAAGAAATTTTGAACATATTTAACAACACACTAGGACACAAAGGCGGTAAGGAAAAAGAAAAGAAGATGGAGATGGTGGAGATGATCACCCATCCACGGACCAACCGCGGCAAGTGTAGCTTAACCTGAACGATCGACCTCTTTTCACTTATTATGTGATTAATTTCGTACCTATGTAATATTAATTAGCTGTAACCTCATTTTAGTGGCTTAGCTATACCTCCCTACATAATACCTCTTCACAAAGAGGATCGAACCAAACATACCTATACGAAGGAGGTACAAACATACGAAACTGGAACAGTCAAAAGATTGACAGCCACCGGACATCCGTGGTCGGACGCGGCATAACGTAGGGTGTCCATAATGTTGGCGTTTGAGAGACATTGCTGACAATGAAATAGAAGATAAGACAGTTGGAGGGTAGTGAGTGAAATGATATGATATGATATGGGTGTGAATACCCTTAACATATGGGGCAACATCTTAGATAACGTGACTAGAATTTCTGTGCTTCCGGGAAGGTTGTTATCTCAAAGATTGAGAAAGATAGGATTTCTGGTGACGCATCAAGTTCTTCACCAGAAAGTGTTTTTGATCCTAGAAAAACTTTTCTAGTATTGTCATTCAACCGAGAAATAACACGCAGCGTTTTCACATTTTGCAAGGCGTACAAAATTTCAAAAGAAAATACCTAGACTAACTCGAAGCTCAGACGTAATAAAATCGTGGTGGGATTTTTTGGCGCACGCTCTGCTTACCGCTGAGAGTCGTAAATTGAACAGTTTGTTTTTTCGACGCGATGGGATGCACTTTGTAGGATTCTCAACACTCCGTTCAATACCGAGGACTGAAAATCAATTGTGCGATAAAACGCCACGAAATTTTAACGTACGTGCCTACGTGGTCAGTAAAATAAACAACGAAACTATCTACCTAATAGGTACAAACAAACTACTTTATGGTAATTGATTCGTGATAAATCGGCCCTTTACCTTAATAAATTTTTCGTACAAAACGCAATCCATTAGTAGAAAAGTAGTTAGTTAGGGAAAACCGCGTTTTTATGCAAATATTGGCAACAGAAGCGGGTCGATAACATCGAATAGGGCTCCCGCCAATTTGTTAACTTATCAAGGTTGCTAATAAAACCGATTTTTACGAACATTCATGATAAATACTACATTATTAATGATTGAAACCATTGTTGTATAAGATCTTGAAGGAGAACACGTTACTACAATATAATAAAATGTACAAAAGAAAAGCTTTTACTCTAGAAACTCCCAGTAATCAGTCTTCCTAAATGAACAATATTTTACCGCCAAAATCCATGGCTCTCGTATTGCCCCAAACCATTTATCATCGTGTCGAAAACTAAGGCGGACAAACAAAAATAGAACGCCTACTCAAACTGATTAAGATCTTTAGAAGAAATATTAAATAAACTGGAACTTTTCTATTGCTTGTATTGTATTTAACAACAATTGCATTGTTCTAGCTCCGCTAAGGACGTTGAACCACCTGTCGGAGCAAGGAGATCAATAAATATGAAGGATCAACTTTGTCCTGGACAAATCATTGTCACCGTACAACCCCCTCTATGCCACTCTTCGCCTCCCCAAATAGGTCAAACTCCACATCTCATTACTTGAGCACACAAAATTTAATACCGACGCTAAACAAACATTATAACTTGAAAAATTGATCTTCGAAAATTGGGTCCGGGCACATGGAGCCCCCCGTACCCCCGCGCTCGACAGTTGGCACGCCCAAGCTTACTACAACAGTTCCTTTACTATTCTCTCATTAGGATGCTACTCACGAGTCTCCCGACGCACTTGCTTGTTGATATCCTCCGAAGGAGTCTCTTCCTCTCCGTGTCATTGTCGCTGTCCGTGCTGTCCTCACAATAACCTGGTTTTTTCTCTTCGGCGGGCGCATTCCCACCGGCCACTGACATCACTCCACGGGCGTTCGCACAACACACACACGGCACTCATTAAACACTACTACATCATACAGGATAAGCTAATAATTTACATTGTATAAACGATTCGCTACCTCGGTGACATTTCACGCGACCGCCATGACAATAGTGACAGTATGCCGCCGCTGAAAACAAAACAACCCTGAAAGGAGGACAGTGACATCTGGCGGGGGACGGTGGAACTTTTTGATTTGTTCAGCGCTTATTTCTCGCAGGAATATCTAGTGGCCTGAAGATAATCTTTCAGCAGCGTTTCTTTTTAGTACCTGTGAATTTGTTTAGATGTCGCCCTAAGTGTTTTATTTTGGGATACTGCAAAGCTTTTGGCTTCTGTTAGGTAAGCAGATCTTTAATAAAATATAATGGTAGTTTATTCTACTGTTGAAATAGCATCTAATTTAATTTTTCAGTAAAGAAAACTGTTTTCTTAATGAAAAATTAACACTGGCTAAAAATGTTCTTCGTAAAAACTATAAAAACATTCTAGAATATTATTTAAAAATTCTTGGACGTCGCACGCTTAGTTCAGATTTCACTTTTCTGAAATCCGACGTAAGATGCACATGGTGTGATTGTTGCGTATTGATCTTTTTTTATATTTTTTTTTATTAGTTTTTAAGCTAATGTTAAGCATCAATTTTGAGAACCATTTTGGATAATTTATACGAAAAATTAACAAGTATTTATATCTACACCTATCTGCCCGATAAATTATCAAGATGAGAGAGATCATTAACCTTCAGGTTGGTTCGTGCGGGAACCAGATTGGCGGAAAGGTGAGTTAAGTTTTATGTACAGTTGTGAAAGTTACTGTATCTACGTATCTTGATGCCAACAAATCGTTTCTTCTCTCCCGTGTCATTTTCTTATGCACTCTTGTATTTTTCCGTCTGCTGGGATTCAGGCCTCTGTGAGAGAATTGGCCAAAATCTCCACGCGAGGCAGGCTGTCGTTGGTTCTAGAATCCTATTTTTTTTTAGTGCTGTAGTGATATTAAATGAACATGCCAAGAGTACAATTCGCGACCTACAACTCAACTCAGTACGTCGAGGCCGATGACATTGGGCCATCACACCTCTTACTTCACTCACCATCATCTTATCCCACAATTTTAATCCTGTTTACAAAATAATTTCTTTGAAAATTGTTCACAGTTCTGGGAGGTGATATCTGACGAGCACGGGATCGACCCGAGCGGCTGCTACCACGGTGACTCTGATCTCCAACTGGAACGCATCAACGTGTACTACAATGAGGCGTCCGGAGGCAAGTACGTCCCGCGCACCATCCTTGTGGACCTCAAGCCGGCCACCATGGACGCCGTGCGCTCCGGACCCTTCGGCTGTCTCTATCGACCTGACAACTTTGTCTACGGACAAGGTGGTGCTGCGAACAACTGGGCACGCGGACATTACACCGAAGGAGTGGAGATCATAGAGTCCTGTCTCGATGTCGTCCGAAGAGAAGCAGAGGGTTGCGACTGTCTGCAAGGTTTCCAAGTGTCACACTCACTTGGCGGCGGCACCGGGTCCGGTCTCGGCACGCTCCTTATAAACAGAATACGCGAAGAGTATCCCGACCGAATCATACTTTCATTCTCTGTATTCCCGAGCCCCAGGGTCTCCGACTGCGTAGTGGAGCCGTACAACACGACACTGGCGGTGAACCAACTGGTTGAGAACACCGACCACACGTTCTGTCTCGACAATGAAGCGCTGTACGACATCTGCTTCAGGACGCTGAAGCTCACGACCCCCACTTACGGCGACTTGAACCACCTTATTTGCGCCACCATGTCCGGCATCACGACGTGCTTGCGTTTCCCCGGACAGCTCAACGCAGACCTGAGAAAGCTAGCCGTGAACATGGTGCCGTTCCCACGGTTACACTTCTACACCCCTGGCTTCGCGCCGCTGACGTCACGGGGTGCGCAACAATACAGAGCGCTCACGGTTCCCGAATTAACACTTCAAATGTTTGACGCTAAGAACATGATGGTCGCCTGCGACCCGAGACACGGCAGATACCTGACCGTGGCCACGATATTCAGAGGGCGAATGTCCATGAAGGAAGTGGACGAGCAACTTGTGAACATCCAGAACAAGAACAGTACATATTTTGTGGAGTGGATTCCACATAACGTGAAGATTGCGGTGTGCGATATCCCGCCACGAGGGCTGAAGATGGCGTCCACTTTTATTGGCAACACAACAGCTATCCAGAGCATATTTAAGAGGGTAGCAGAACAGTTCGTGGCCATGTTCAGGAGGAAAGCTTTCCTACATTGGTACACTGGTGAAGGTATGGACGAGATGGAATTCACCGAGGCAGAGAGCAACATGAACGACCTAGTGTCCGAATACCAGCAGTACCAGGACGCGACGGCAGATGACGAAGGGGAATTCGACGAAGAAGCGGAAGGCGGCGAGTGTAGGGAATAGCAATTACTATTCGATTATGTGTTTGTGTTTGTCCTTGTGAATGTCCGAATAAAACTAAAAACCAGAATCATATTTGCAAGTTTTCTTTCAATAAAATGCCGCCTCGAAATCTACCAAAAAAATCAATGGCCATGCACCCAAAAAAATAAATAGCCACGCACTAAGTCTATACACGTAACCCACATAAATCAATCGCACGATAGTCGAATGACTCTTCCATACACGGGCAGCTTGAAGCAGTCAAAATCAAGGAACTTACAGGTCAAAATCTCGACTGCTTCAAGCTGCGACTGCATAGTGAACTACAGACTTTTACGTACGTACATACACGAACCGCTCAAGCAGTTGCAACTGCTTCGGGCGGTTGGCAGCATGGTGAAATTTCTAAAAGGACTCTTGACTGCAAGAGCGGTCCGTATATCACTAGGTAACTGCTCGAGCATTATCGATGGTCATCATAAAAATGCAATATACGAATAATGAGAGCACTATTGAGTTATCAATAGTGCTCTCATTATTATTTTATTCCGACTCGCACTTGCCCGGTTTTACGAAGGTGAAGGTGCAGGTGAAGTCATTAACATGCGCACGAAGGGTTCCGTACCATTATCTATAAAAACGGCAAACAACATCACGTTTGTTTGTATGGTACATGTCTGCCCCTTTAAATATTTATTTTATGCTTTTTAGTACCTATAATTTTCAACTATCTCGATTCATGAGATACAGCCCTAGCGATACTGGCCTGTTAGTCTAGTGGTTAGTGACCCTGACTGCTAAGGCTGAGGTCGTGGGTTCGATTCCCACCCAGGACAAATCTTTGTGTGATGAGCACAATCATTTGTTCTGTGTCTGGGTGTAATTTATCTATAATATGTATGTATTTAGAAATATATAAGTATGTTTATCAGTTGTCTGGTTACCATAGTACAGGCTCTGCCTAGTTTGGGATCAGATAACGATGTGTTGGTTGTCCTAAGATATTTATTTATTTATTTATTTATTTACAGCCTGGTGACAGATGGATGGACATCTTAGTAATAGGATCCCGTTTTACCCTTTGGATACAGAACCCTAAAAAAGGATCAGTTATATCGCTACCTTCACTATGGCCTAGCCGCTATTTCACGGATTCACTATAGTCTTTTCGCCCTAAGATGAGTTCCCTGACAGTTCATTTTTTTCCGTGGCGCGCATACTACTTTAGAGGAATAAAAAATAAACCGGCAAAAAAATTAAAAAAGAAATGATAAAAAAAATATTCCCTTTCGTAAATTACTAAGTAAATTATTGTAGTTATAATTAACTGTTAATAAATTAAGTAAATAAAATAAAGTATAAATCTTAAAAATTTCTAATGCGTTGAACGGAACGTCGGCCAATAGAGATTGCCACTACTCAATACACTAATCGACAAAAAAATAGATGAATCGGAGCGGCCATTTTGTAATCGCGATCGCGTCGCGTCAGTACGAGTGCGTTATGTCAGGTTTTAGCTCTGCTCCCGTGACGTTATGTAGCCTATGTCTTATTCTGATGTATAAGCTATATTACTGTAAAGTTTCATCAAAATCCGTACAGTACTTTATGCGTGACAGAGTAAGAAACATCCACACACACACACATACTAACTTTCACATTTATAATATTAGTAGGAAGTAGGATAACCAGTTTATTAAAAAAATATTTTGAAAATCTAAAATCGATAATCCGATTCCATTTTCTTTGCCAACTGAATCGATATTATAAAAAAATCGATTATATTTCGTTAGGCCACGTCACTACAATTGTCAGACAAGAACTGTCAGGGAACTCTTATGGCGAAAGGACTATAATAGCGTGCCATATTATCTGTGTTTAGTACCTAACATTGGCCATGCAGGGGGGCCATAGTTCATTAGAAGCTCCCCCGTAACCCTAGGTCAATCAGAATCTGAATTATTTTGAAGGATAATACCTATCAAATGCTTCATATGTTCATACAATTTGTCTGCTCAACAACGTAAATAACGCAATGAATGTTGTTGAACTGTCAAAATGAAAGCGATTCCTACTGTCAATGTGTTATGCGATTCCTCTCAGGTGACCAGTCAAGTACAGCCATCCGAACCTCTAGCCTAATATCTTTGGTTTCCTTGGGTGCATTTTTGATTGGCCTGTTAGTGGTTAGTGACCCTGACTGTTAAGACTGAGGTCGTGGGTTCGATTCCCACCCAGGACAAATCTTTGTGTGATGAGCACAATCATTTGTTCTGTGTCTGGGTGTAATTTATCTATAACATGTATGTATTTAGAAATATATAAGTATATTTATCAGTTGTCTGGTTGCCATAGTACAGGCTCTGCCTAGTTTGGGATCAGATAACAGTGTGTTGGTTGTCCTAAGATATATTATTTACACCAGTGCATACGGCAATATCCCATTTCTTCCCGAGGGTGTCGTAGAAGGCGACCAAGGGACTTACTAGAGAATTGGCAGCAGCGTTCTCTATGCATTTTACCACAATACTGCGATCGCCAACCTGCCTGCCAAGCGTGGTAATTATGGCAACCCCCCCTTTAGGGGCGGTCTATGTGCAGTAGTGGACGTCTTTCGGCTGAAAATATAATATTTACAGTAATATGCGGTATACTTAATCGGGTCGTGTCTCATTTCATTTGTAGTTGTCTAAATGGCCTCTGCGGGTTGTCTTCAGCCCCCTCATACTCTTTCTAAAGATCCGAAATGGCAGATAGGTACTTTCGCGTTGTATAATATTACTATGCACTAGCTGTGCCCGCGGCTTCGCCCGCGTGGATATTGGAAATTATCCCACGGGAACGTGTGCAGCCTATGTTACTTCCTATCCCATCGTAATCGGTCCAGCCCTTTCAGAGATTAGCCGGAACAAACAGACAGATAGACAGACGGACAGATAACTACTTAAAAAATTGATTTTACTAATGTAACTACCGTATATACTTTCATATACATTTAATGTCACACACAGCACAGTCAAAACTAAACAGAACTTGCTATCTACTGTTCGAGAATATAATAAGAACAAAAAGAATAAAGAGGACAAACTCAACACTGAAATGGCTGGAATTCCTGGACAACGCCAGCCAGTTTATATTGCAGACTACCTTCCTCCAAGCTCAAAAAAGCTGTTCTTCTTGTCTCGCGAGTTTGCCAAGAAGAACGGCTATAAATTCTGCTGGTCAAAAAATGGAAACATCTTTGTACGTAAGGAACAGGGTGACAATCAAATTATCATAACATCTGAGAAATGCCTAACTGAGTTACAAAATAGCATATGACTCATATTTGTTGTTATTACTCTATTTCTGACTTCGCTTGTGTCACTAAAATTGTTTTCACTTCTGTGGTATATTGTTAATACGTGTCTAGACAATATCTTTAACCTAGTATACGTCTACTATTGTACATTAAGAGCTAAGAAAATATACAATATGTTTTTATATTTACCTGTTACCACTGTAAGCAAACATAATATTTTCTATTTAATATTTTTTCCTCATAAATCATTACAGGTTATACACCTATCTAATCTTAGACATACACTTATAAACACATGCCGTCATACCTACATACTTATTTCACATAAACATAACATATTAAAAATCATACGCCCATATACTCATACACATACATTTATAAACTCATGCCTACGAACATATATACATATTCCTGCAAAACTAAAATGCATAATATCATCATTACACATCCCCAGAAACAGAATAGTAAAAAATGGTATTAGATACGTAACCTATCTGGCATTGACGCAATATTTTTGGAAACACTTCTGTTATAAATGGCTAACATAACTGAAATAAGCGAAGAATTGGACTCAATTCCTGGGGCTAACTCGCATATATGTTTACCAGAAGATTGTAGTATACATTTAATTAATCCGGATAAGTCAATTAATATTTTACATATAAACATAAGAAGTATCAATAAACACTTTGACGATCTATCTGTACTCTTGGCTACTATTAAAACAAGATGTGACATAATTATCCTAACAGAATGTTGGCTTAGTAAAGTTAATAAAATTCCAATTTTAGAAGGCTATACCTCATTTTATACTAAGCGTACAAAAAACCAAAATGATGGCATTATTATCTACAGTAACAAGGATTTAAAGTGCAAGGTGTCTGAACCAGATTTTGTGGGTGCCAATTGCCTTGTTTGCTGCTTAGATCAGAAATTGGCGCTAGTAGCTATTTATCGCTCACCATCTAACCGGGGCCAAGATAAGTTGGATGAATTTTTGAATAGCTTGAACACTATCTACACCCAATACGCAAATTATCCCAGCATAGCGCTAATAGGAGACATTAACATAGACATCAAAACTGATACTACAGACGAGAGAAGTAATGACTACCTTATATTGAATGCTATGCACGGCCTAATACCTGCCCACCTATTTCCCACTAGAATCGATAACTGTTTAGACCATATCCTTTTAAAATCTAAGTTGCCTTCTACCTCTATAATATTAAAAACCGACATTACCGATCATGCACCCATTATCTTATCTCTGCAAATTATAAGCTCAAAAGACCAAAAAGTTAATAAATTTTCCACTCATATAGATCAACGAGCTATTAAAACTGATTTAGAAAATACAAACTTTGAAGATATATTAAACTCGGGTAATGCTAATGAAGCAACAAATAAATTCATATCGATAGTCACGTCCATCATAAATAAACATACGTATAGAAGAATCGTTTCTAAGAGAAAAAGAAATATAAAACCCTGGATTACTCCAGGGCTCTTACGCTGTATTGCCAACCGGAATAAACTACATAAAAAATCTTGCAACTCGCCAGATAATCTAATTCTTAAATTAACCTATACGCGCTACCGTAACTTCTGCAATTCCCTTCTTCGTAAGCTAAAAAGAGAATACGAGAAAGGGGAAATTGCAAAAGCAGGAAATAATCCCAAAGCCTTATGGAATGTGATTAAAGATATTACTAATACCAAAAAAAGCCGTTCCCAACCTTTGGAACTTTTAAATATTTGTGCCGATCCTAAACTCTCTGTTAACCATGTTTGCTCATATTTTACAGATATTGGCAAGAAACTTGCAGATAAAATTATCTTGTTGAACCAAAACACACACACAAAACTTCTAATCAAGTCAGATCCTCCTGTTAATTCTTTTTTCCTCTCAGAGACAGATGCTAATGAGGTGGAATCAATCATTCAACAGCTACGCAGTAACTGTGCGACGGGCTGGGACAAAATATCGTCTAGTATTCTAAAATATTGTCGAAATTCAATAATTCCCTCTATAACGCACATTTTTAATCTGTCTATACAAACCGGAGTATTTCCCAATGCGTTTAAGAAAGCTTTAGTGCACCCAATTCACAAGGGAGGAGACAGAGACTGTGTAAGCAACTACAGGCCAATTTCAGTGCTGTCAGCGCTATCAAAAGTGCTTGAGAAAATATTAAACATAAGACTCAATAAATACCTAAACAAAAATAATTTAATTGCCAGTAACCAATATGGTTTTCGAAACGGAGTTTCTACTGAAGATGCTGTGCTTGATCTCACTCAATTTCTTGCAAATCAACTAGACAATAAGAATAAATGTCTTGGTATTTTCTTGGATATGGCAAAAGCCTTTGACACAGTCTCTGTTTCTAACCTTTTAATCAAACTGGAGAACATGGGCATTAGGGGTACACCTTTACAATTGTTCAAAGATTATTTAAGCAATAGAACCCAACAAGTTAAAATTGATTCCTGTCTCAGTGAGGAAACACTAGTAACTTACGGAGTGCCCCAAGGGAGCGTTTTAGGCCCTACGTTGTTTAAAATATACATAAATGACCTTTGCACAATGTCTAAGCCTAACGCAAAAATTTATACCTACGCTGACGACACAGCTATTGTGATAAACGCTCCCACCTGGGACGAGGTCAAGGTAAAAGCAGAGGATTGTTTTGGGGAAGTTATAAAGTGGCTCAACTCCAACCTTCTCACACTTAACCTGGACAAAACAAACTATATTACATTTTCCATTAATAAGACAACACAACCACCTGAAACTTTTGGTATTGTCGCCCATTCTTGTTCAGACAGAACACAAAATTGTAATTGTCAAACAATTACTCGGTCTACTACTGTTAAGTACCTTGGAGTAGAAATTGACGACAAATTGCGATGGGACAAACACTTAACTAAACTAAAAACAAGGTTAAGGAGTATGATTTATATTTTTAAAACTCTTAGAGAATCTGCATCAACTGAGCTTCTTACAAAAATATACATTGCACTATGCCAATCCGTCATTCAGTATTGCATCACAGTGTGGGGGGGTGCTGCAAAAACAAGGTTCCTCGCATTGGAACGGGCACAGAGAGCTATTCTTAAAGTGATGACCCGAAAGCCGTTTAGATACTCGACGACACAACTGTATTCTGACTGCAAGGTGCTTAGGGTACGACAGATCTATGTGCTTGAATCCATCTTGAGAAAGCATCGATCGGCTCCCCCTCCTGATACTGCCAGACGTAGACAGAAACTAGTTTGGCATATTTCTTCATATCACACAGCATTTGCGAGAAGACAGTATTATATAACAAGCACTATACTTTATAACAAAATAAATAAAAAACTTAACATAATACATTTAAGCAAGCATGATGCTAAGGTTTTAGTGAAAGGATGGTTATTACAATTGGACTACCTAACAACAGAACATCTTTTATCTCCACAAATATAATAAATATATTTATAAAAGGCACACACACACACACGCACACTTACACTACACGCACACACCCACATACACGCATACACACCCCACATACACACATACTTTTATTCACTACTTGCATTTTCTTTTTAATAAAAATAAATATATATATATATATACATTTATTAATAATTTAAAACACACAATGTTTTTTAGGTTACATAATAATGAAATTGTCAGCTGAACGCTATCTTCTGAGATACAGGCCTTGCCTAGTTCAGAAGATAGAGTCTGTTTATCAAACCTCTTTTACCACCACAAATGCTGCTGGATTATTGTTGTTTATCGTATACGAGATTAGTATTAAGTTCGTTTTAATATGTAATCGTGGTTGCTATGATGGTGAGAAATAAACTCTTTTTATTTTATTTTATTTATTAATGAAAAGATGTTAATTTGAAATTACAAACAGACACTTCAATTTTATTTATTTGTATGTATTTATGTGTATAGGTATTTGTATAGATGAATGAATTGACCCTAAGGGCCCGTACACATTTATTAGAACCACACCAAATCGCATTGTAATCTCATTGTACGAAATATCTTCTATCTATCACTTTTTGGTTCGTCATATTTTTTTTTACATAGTACCAGATAGTTTTGTTTAATTGACAGGAGATGTCATCGATAACAATAATATTGTAAAATGTTACAAGTTAACGATAAAGTCGATAGACTATTGAGAAACTTCCTACTACTAACTACTTTAAAACGCAAAACAAAAGTATGATTCCGGGCAAGCCTGAAGGGCCTTCTATGAATTACGTCACGTCACTTATTAACAATAGTTTTTTTTTTTAATATATGATCAAGTGTAAACGCTACATATATTATGACCTATGACTAGACAGAGGTAGACGCACACTAAACTTAGTTAACACCGCGTGAAACACCACATGACCACTAATATACTCGTAGAAATAATTATTTTTACATAATCTATACTTACAACGACTTTCGCCTAACTGGGTATGGGCTGCGGCAGTGGCCGTCCACCCGAGCCTCCGGTCCTAGGGGCGTTGCGAAAACCCTAGAAATAGTTTTTAATCCAATCACATACAAATATTTTGAATAGGGGCCATCCATAAATTACGTCACACAAATTTCATGATTTTTTACCCTTCCCCCCCCCCCCCCCGTCCTTGTCACAGCTGGTCACATTTGTGAGACCCCCCTCCCTAGTGTGACGTCACATATTTTGCAATTTACATGTTGACATTGAGTTTTTTTTTTCTTTCTTAGTTCATATTTCGTGTTTTAATAGTACTTTAAATATGTAAATTCAATTTTGAAATGTGACGTCACAAAATTTAGGGCCCCTCCCACCCCCTTGTGTAATTTATGGATGGCCCCATAAGTATAAGGCAGTATACAGGATAAGTTTTTAACCAGTGCGCAAAGTTTAACAAACTAAACTTAAACGAGTTATAATAACCATGCAATTTTTATTTTGGTATATCTTAGTACAAAAAAATTAAGTTATCGTTAACGAAAGATGTTTATTTTGAAACTGGTTTTTATGGTAACTTGCGCGCGGTGCCGAAGGTGAACGACTGAGCGTAGCTACAAGTACCTACCAGCTGTTCGATCGGTCAAAATTCTAAGAAGTTCAAAGTACCTACGCCTATTGTCGCGATATCGTAATACCAAATATGTAGGGTGTCCACAGTTTACTTGATTTAAGGTTGGATAGAAAAAAAAAAAAAAGATTGATAAAATAATTGAAATGTGTTCTATTACTGATACTGAACCACCAAAACAAAGGGAATTGTCCAGACTTGGCCATTTTTATACACGCTGCTATACAAAAATGTAATTCACCAATAATTTTAATTCTATTTAAGTAAATATCTGATGCTAATAACTTTATATGAATAAGCACTATAAAAAATCTTTATTTCTGGTATTTGTTATGATGTGACCAAGTCAGGCTTTGAATTTGACTTCAGTGTTGCGTCTTACACTATTTTTTTCCTCAGGTTTTTCTGTGTAAGTTGACAAAGTAAGTCCTATTTATGTATATCATAGTCAAAAGAAATCCTTACCTTTCCAAGGCGGGTGCAAAATTTTCGAGCTCGCTTCGCTCGCCTTTACATCCAAATTCTGTTTCTCTTTCTTATCAGTGTAAGTACCAAGAATGTGCATGTACAAAGAATCTCGTAATTTTGTACTATTGGTCAAATAAAATCTAACGTTTTCGAGGCAATGAGCTTATAATATCGAGTTCGCATCACTAGGTCTTACGAGTATACCTCCTACATTATTTTAGCTACAATTATTTTGCACACTCGAGGACTAATTTATTTTTGCCGTCCCGGGCTCCGGGCAGGCTAAGTCTCGCCACTTGCACTGGTGTGTTGTGCTGCATCGTCCAATGCGTACAATGGACTTAGCGTAATTATCCATTTGCATAGCCGGTGATACACGTAGGTCTAGGCGGCAGACAAAAGTTCTACCATAGTTCAATGCACGTCCGGTGTAATTCTGGTAACTTAATAACGAAATACACGCTTGACCTACAAATTTCGAAGAAAAAGGGCATTTAGTGCGTCAAATGTGAGTACGATGAATGACCTCTTCATCAAATTCGGTGCGGGAAGTGCAGCTTGTGTGAAATCAGCTTTTGATTCAAGAACAATTTCTCAACACTTAATAAACAAATAGTTTTTAATAAATCTTCTCCATGAAATTCCTGGCCATCGCGATTAATTGTCAAAATGTCAATTTTCAAAATTCGAATTTTGACAATCGACTGACAAAATATTTTTCCGGTCTCAGTAGACAAAAAATTTTGTGCTATGCACATGCAGTATTAAGTTACAATTTTTTTTTAGTTCTTTTATTTTTTTATTTTAACCGTTTGATGACAAATTAAACTAAAGTAATTTTTAAAACCAGAGTTTAGGCGCTAAATTCTTTGTGAACTTATAATAATGAGGGAAATCGTCCACATCCAGGCCGGGCAATGCGGCAATCAGATCGGGGCTAAGGTAAGGCACTGTTGAAGCTACTCCACAACTTAGACACACCCCCCGCGACGCCTGATATGTTTGATGTCTGAGCGATCGTTTGGGTAAGGCTATAAAAAGGTCTCTTTAAACATCAAGACGGTACCAACATCTTGCGATGACGGTAACGATGTACGACTGACAGGCACTGTTGAAGCTACTCCACAACTTAGAGACACCCCCCGCGAAGCCTGATATGTTTGATGTCTGAGCGATCGTTTGGGTAAGGCTATAAAAAGGTCTCTTTAAACATCAAGACGGTACCAACATCTTGCGATGACGGTAACGATGTACGACTGACACCCGGTAGCATTCCTAACCGTTCGTCGCTGCCGACATCAAAACTGGCGGTCGCGGACAGCGTACAAGCGATATCTTGATCGTGTATACTGTATAGGAACACATTTGGCCGTCGTCGGTGACGGACAGCAATATGTCGACGGTCACGGTCAGCGTGTGGTCATAGAGCCCACTTACCTAGAGTACTATTTACTTACGAGTTGAATGGGTTGATGTACATCATCAGGCGAACGACGTCCGCTGCTGAACATAGGCTTCCCCCAAGCACAGCCACTTCAACTGATTCCGTGCCTCTCGCATCCAGCAAGCAGAAAGTAGTACATAAATATTTTCTTTTCAGTTCTGGGAAGTAATCTCCGATGAGCACGGCATCGACTCCACGGGTGCCTATAATGGAGACTCCGATCTGCAACTCGAGCGTATCAACGTGTACTACAACGAGGCTTCGGGCGGCAAATACGTGCCGCGCGCTGTCCTCGTCGACCTCGAGCCCGGCACCATGGACTCCGTGCGCTCCGGACCCTTCGGCCAAATCTTCCGCCCGGACAACTTCGTATTTGGACAATCTGGAGCGGGAAACAACTGGGCCAAAGGACACTACACCGAGGGCGCTGAATTAGTCGACTCTGTTCTCGATGTCGTCAGGAAGGAGGCTGAAGGATGTGACTGCCTGCAAGGCTTCCAGCTCACGCACTCACTCGGAGGCGGGACCGGCTCCGGAATGGGGACTTTACTAATTTCCAAAATCAGGGAAGAGTACCCTGACAGGATTATGAACACCTTCTCTGTAGTCCCCAGCCCGAAAGTGTCAGACACAGTAGTAGAGCCTTACAACGCGACCTTGTCGGTCCATCAATTGGTTGAAAATACCGATGAAACATTTTGCATCGATAACGAGGCGTTGTACGACATCTGTTTCCGGACGCTGAAGCTGACAACCCCGACCTACGGTGACTTAAACCACTTGGTGTCTGTGACCATGTCCGGCGTGACGACGTGTCTCCGATTCCCGGGACAGCTAAACGCGGACCTGAGAAAGCTCGCCGTCAACATGGTGCCCTTCCCGAGACTGCACTTCTTCATGCCAGGCTTCGCGCCACTGACATCACGGGGAAACCAACAGTACCGCGCCCTCACTGTGCCGGAGCTCACGCAGCAGATGTTTGACGCGAAGAACATGATGGCGGCGTGTGACCCGCGCCATGGGAGATACCTCACCGTCGCCGCAGTCTTCCGCGGTCGCATGTCCATGAAGGAAGTGGACGAGCAGATGCTCAATATCCAGAACAAGAACAGCAGTTACTTCGTCGAATGGATCCCGAACAACGTCAAGACTGCTGTCTGCGATATACCTCCCCGCGGTTTGAAGATGTCTGCTACATTTATCGGCAATACCACTGCAATACAGGAACTGTTCAAGAGGATTTCTGAGCAATTTACCGCCATGTTCAGAAGAAAGGCTTTTCTCCATTGGTACACTGGTGAAGGTATGGACGAGATGGAGTTCACCGAGGCGGAGAGCAACATGAATGACCTGGTGTCCGAATACCAGCAGTACCAGGACGCGACGGCAGATGACGAAGGGGAATTTGATGAGGAAGTGGAGGAAGAGTAAATGTTGTTTGTAACCGTCCAATGTTTTGTAATGTCCATGTCCATGTTTAGTGTTAGGTGTAACTATTCGTTTTGATGTTTTTTTATTTTGTTACAATAAAATGAAAATTTACGTAACAATATCGATTTTGACTATCACAACACCTGAATACACCACACAAAAACAGATGAAAACTAGATTGCAAATATTTATGCTGCAATAGGGCAGTCGGAAGGCTAAAGCGCCCGACATCTGTCCGGGGTCCGTCGTAATCAAATCTTGCAAATTTTACATGCGTGAATCGAGCAACTTGAACCAAGTTGACGAGTGATGACAGGACTTCAATCTATGTGCTCAATGCAATGAGGAATTGAGTGCTTTAGGGCGCAATTCGGGAATATCGCCCGAACTAAGGCCTCGTGTAGGCACCTCAGTAGCCCATGCATAACAAAAATAAGACACTGATGTAGGCGGTTCTTGATTCGCAGTAGGTACCTAGTAAAAATATCACAACGACTGCGAGGACCTCACTGATACTTATTCAATTCTGTACAGTGTGGATGTAGCGGCATGCCGTGTAGCTCACGCCAAACTACCTAAAACAGGTAAACAGGTCTACTGTTATGCAAACTACACATAATGTTACATTAATATACAGTTGTTTTTGCCAGCCGAATGCCGTTGCGACTGCTGCAGACACGACCAGTCATTGATGTAGTTGTCTTTCTGATGATGGCATAAAAGCCAATGCAAGAGTCGGCAGACATGCCCAGCACGTTACAGTGCCTATACAGTACGCGCAGGGCTTTCATTGTTATATTGAAAACTTACGGTTGAATTCAGACATTTTTAACCGACTTCAAAAAGGAGGAGGTTCTCAATTCGGATGTTTATATGTTTTTTTTTTATGTATGTTCGGCCATTACTCCGTCATATATAGACAGATTTGCAAAATTCTTTTTTGTTCGAAAGGGGTTTATTCCGAAATGGTCCCATATAATTTTCATATGGATCTGATGATGAGTTCGGGAGACAGACACCGGAACTCTTTAAAAAATGACAGGAAATCAACCGCGATTTCTGCTATCGCATAAATATGCATTGTTTGTTTGGAATTAGTGCAGGGTGAATACCACAACTAAAAATTGAAAAATAAAAACTTTTTTACAAAAAAAAAACAACCGACTTCCTGAAAACACTACAAAGTGAAAAATAACTTTAATTTCGGAAGTCGGTGGCAAAAAAAAACATAAATAAAGATCCTAAGACACCGACTACCGAAATTAAAGTTGTTTTTCACTTTGTAGTGTTTTCAGGAAGTCGGTTGTTTTTTTTTTTTGTAAAAAAGTTTTTTTCAATTTCTCTGTGGACCCAATTCTTAAGCCCACGCAGACAAAGTCACGGGCAGTACCTTATTTTATAAATGGGGAAGTAACTCTCTCTGTGACCTTTTTACGCCACAACGTCTGAACGGATTTGGATAACAGGCATAGACCATGATCCTGGTTTAGGACATATTTTTTTATTTCAGTAGTATCTACGTTCCCGCGAGATAATTTCCGACATCCACGTGGGAGAAACCGCGGGTAAAAGCTAGTTAGAAAGAGTAAAAACGAAAGCGTTCATCAATTCACTAAAAACGAAAAACTTCGCACTTCAGAAGCTTTGTTTATAAAAAAAAGTTGATAAAATCATTACCCCAAGTATCTGTGCTCTTCTAGAGGTGCCCTGGTTTAGGTACAAAAGGGTAATAGACAAAAAGACAGACCTACTTTCACGTATACAGATTTTTTTTTTTAACCAGTGCGCAATTTTTTTTTTTTTTTTTTTGTTTCTGTATCAGTAATAGAACACATTTCCATTTTTTTTTTTTCAATACGTTTTTTGAAATTTTTATCCGACCTCACAACCTGCAAATATGGCGACACTATTCGTAATAATAATCAAAGATCGGTTCACCCAGTCAAAAGTTATGAGGTAACAAATTTTTTTTTTAAATACAGTCCAATTGATAACCTCCTCCTTTTTTGAAGTCGGTTAAAAAGCCTAGTTCGAACCTGATAAAAGTAGCGACAAGTTAACCATGTGAATCGAGCGAACGAACAGCTGGTAGGTACTCGTAGCTATGCACGTTCATTCACCTTCGCCGCCGCGCGCGAGTTTCCATTAAACCAATTTCAAAGTAAACATTTTTCGTTAACAATTTTTTTTTTTGTACTAAGATATATCAAAATAAAAATCACATGGTTACTATAACTCGTTTAAGTTTAATGCGCACTGGTTAACAACTTTTCCTGTATTCATATCATACGACGAATTAATTGACGCTAAGGGCTCGTACACACGTACCTAAATCACACTCAAGCGTAGCGACAATATGTGAGCAAGCATTGAGGATAGTGAACGTCTGAACAGTGTCGCTGTAACTTGCAGTTGCGTTGTCGCTAGTAAGTAGTTGCGATGTGGTTACGTTTGGCTCGTGCTTGAAGCCAGACAGATCGCCTTTTTTTTTTAATTCTCGCTGCAGTCGCAGAAGCAAGACACAGGTCGCACGAGAGGTGATATCGTGGCCAACTGATAAGGGTGGACGCACATCTGACGGAAGATACCGTGTATCGTGTTGGACAAGACAATAATAAAACATTAAACCTTATGGCCGAAAATGCGTGTTGCGGCTGTAAAGGAAACCTTATGGTGGCACTTATTCACGTTCGGTTTTCGCGTTTTTACTGTTTTTATTCGGCTCGTGTATTTACTACATCTTATTCGTGAAAAACAGCAAATACCCAACTTCATATCGACATATTTGGGCAAATACGACAAATAAGTACGCGAACACAAATAGAGAAGTGAAGTACCTACCACTATTACACTCGAACAATGATGTGTTGACGCTGCATATTTTTCACTGCCACTTTCTTAATGTTTACCTATATGTTATTATTAAAACTTTGTTTCTCATTAAATGATTATGTAAATCTTTGAGAAATAAATGATATTTAACCGTATATGATCTATGATTGTAAAGGCACATAAAACTTAGTCGCTTAAATCTATACTTGCAACAGCTTGGTTGTTTTACCTAAATAGGTATAGGTAAGTGTCGCACTGACGGAATAAGAGGGGAGGGTGGCAGCGTCGGTCCACCGGTTCCTAGTCCTGGGGAAGAGGGCTCGCTCCAAACCTCTAGAACTACTGTTAAATCAAATCCCAAAAAAGTCAAAGTAGGTATGTTCATTAAAAGTAAGTTTGTAGTTGGAGGCCCGCCCCCCACGTACCGAATATATACAAGTACTAAAATCTTCGAGCTCACTTCACTCAATCTTGCAACTTACGCTCTTCTTTCCCAGATTTTTTTATATAATTTGAATATGTAACGCCTATTTATGAAAACCAAACCTATAGGGGTGGGGTGCTAAGATATTTGAACTCGCTTCGCAGGCTCTTGTTTAGTACATATGTTTTTCTGAGACTTGACTGCGTAAGTCGACAAAGTAATTAATTGAAGTCCATCAAATTTGGAGTGCCTAGTACAGATCGTGTGAATTTACCTTATGATCCAAATAACGGTTTTCGTAACAATAATGAGTTTTTAATCAAATTTACCCAATGAGATGCCTGGCCGTCGTGATTAACTGTTAAAATGTTCAAAAACAGATTCAAATGTTGACAAATCTGAAAAAAGAATTCATTTTTCTCAGTTGACATCAAAATTTTGTGCTATGCATATGCAGTAATAAGTTCCCTTTTTTTCAGTTTTTTTTGTATCAATTTGAAACCGTTTGATGAAAAATTGAAACCAAAGTGATTTTTTAATACCAAGTTTAGGCTCAAAATTCTTTGTGAACTTATAATAATGAGGGAAATCGTTCACATCCAGGCCGGGCAATGCGGCAATCAGATCGGGGCTAAGGTAAGGCACTGTTGAAAGTTACTCCAAACCCCCGCTGTCGCGTCCCAGTGCGACTTCCGATACAGTATGATGGACCTATATTACACGCTTTATATTAGCTTCACTTGTATGTTTGTATATTTGTATGTTTGTATATTTGTATGTTTGTTTGTAACCGACTCCTTATAGTGCGATTTTGACCCACTTTAAACGACCAGATTTCATTCAAACTTTGCACACCTGTCAAGGACTGATGACAATGCAATAATTTCATAAATTTTTGCCATTATCCTTGCCAGGGTTACCAGGACAGCAAAAAAACTGTCACAAACTACGCTGACATACGTCTCAAAATTTGAAATACCCTAAAAAATTGAAAATAAATCATAGTTTAAAAAAACTAAAAAACACGCTTCCATGGAAAACCAAACTAAAAAGTACAAAATAATGGAAAAAAAGCGTGGGGTGACTGATATCAATAAAAAAATAATACCAGTTTAAAAAAACTAAAAAACACGCTTCCATGGAAAACCAAACTAAAAAGTACAAAATAATGGAAAAAAAGCGTGGGGTGCTTTTAAGGTGTTTTTTTATTGATATCATGCACCCCACGCTTTTTTTCCATTATTTTGTACTTTTTAGTTTGGTTTTCCATGGAAGCGTGTTTTTTAGTTTTTTTAAACTATGATTTATTATACTATTAGCTTCTGCCCGCGACTTCGTCCGCGTCAAATTTTCGCTCCCCTTCCTGTCGCATCGAATTGCCTGCCACTTTTCGTCCATTTTTCGTTTGCTGCTCCGCTCCTTTTGACCGTAGCGTGATGTTACATAGCTTATAGCCTTGCTCAATAAATGGGCTACCCAACACAAGATTTTTTCAATTCCGACCAATAGTTCTTGAGATTAGCGCGTTCAATCAAACAAACAAACTCTTCAGCTTTATAATATTATAGTATAGATTCTAAGCAACCGGCGCGATCGCTAGGGTTATTGTATACACAACAGTTCTATTCATGTTGTCATTGACTCGTTTCTTCAAAGAGGCAAATAATCTTTACACCCTATTGTCACAAAAGTTTGTCAAGTCCTAAAAATAGCACAGATTTAAGGACTTAAAAACTTTGTACGTATGCAAAGGTTAGCCGAGTTTGCCAAAAAACCAGTGCCTACATAATAAATTTATTTTCAGTTCTGGGAAGTAATCTCCGACGAGCACGGCATCGACTCCACGGGTGCCTATAATGGAGACTCCGATCTGCAACTCGAGCGTATCAACGTGTACTACAACGAGGCTTCGGGCGGCAAATACGTGCCGCGCGCTGTCCTCGTCGACCTCGAGCCCGGCACCATGGACTCCGTGCGCTCCGGACCCTTCGGCCAAATCTTCCGCCCGGACAACTTCGTATTTGGACAATCTGGAGCGGGAAACAACTGGGCCAAAGGACACTACACCGAGGGCGCTGAATTAGTCGACTCTGTCCTCGATGTCGTCAGGAAGGAGGCGGAAGGATGTGACTGCCTGCAAGGCTTCCAGCTCACCCACTCACTCGGGGGCGGGACCGGCTCCGGAATGGGGACTTTACTAATTTCCAAAATCAGGGAAGATTACCCTGACAGGATTATGAACACCTTCTCTGTAGTCCCCAGCCCGAAAGTATCGGACACAGTAGTAGAGCCTTACAACGCGACCTTGTCGGTCCATCAATTGGTTGAAAATACCGATGAAACATTTTGCATCGACAACGAGGCATTGTACGACATCTGTTTCCGGACGCTGAAACTGACAACCCCAACGTACGGTGACTTAAACCACTTGGTGTCTGCGACCATGTCGGGCGTGACGACGTGTCTTCGCTTCCCAGGACAGTTGAACGCGGACCTAAGGAAGCTCGCCGTTAACATGGTGCCATTCCCGAGACTGCACTTCTTCATGCCTGGCTTCGCGCCACTGACATCACGGGGAAGCCAACAGTACCGCGCCCTCACTGTGCCGGAGCTCACGCAGCAGATGTTTGACGCGAAGAACATGATGGCGGCGTGTGACCCGCGCCATGGGAGATACCTCACCGTCGCCGCAGTCTTCCGCGGTCGCATGTCCATGAAGGAAGTGGACGAGCAAATGCTCAATATCCAGAACAAGAACAGCAGTTACTTCGTCGAATGGATCCCAAACAATGTGAAGACTGCTGTCTGCGATATACCTCCTCGCGGCTTGAAGATGTCTGCTACGTTTATCGGTAACACCACTGCAATACAGGAACTGTTCAAGAGGATTTCTGAGCAATTCACTGCCATGTTTAGAAGAAAGGCTTTCCTGCACTGGTACACCGGTGAAGGTATGGACGAGATGGAATTCACCGAGGCGGAGAGCAATATGAATGACCTGGTGTCCGAATACCAGCAGTACCAGGACGCGACGGCAGATGACGAAGGGGAATTTGATGAGGAAGTGGAGGAAGAGTAAATGTTGTTTGTAACCGTCCAATGTTTAGTAATGCCCATGTCCATATTTAGTGTTAGGTGTAACTATTCGTTTTGATGTTTTTTTTTTAAATATTTGTTACAATTAAATGAAAATTTACGTAGCAATATTGTTTTTCATTTGTCACATAACCTGACTGTAGAGGGTTTTTATCTTTTTGTATGCAGAACAAAATAGGTCATCAAAACAGATAGCAAATATTAATGCTGATATAGGGCAGTCAGATCCAGGTACAACTGTGTTTCGTAGCACGGCACATAGACATAACAATGCACGAACACGAACTCAACTAAAGTTTGTTTTTTTCCTTTCATACTTGGTCCACATCTGCCGACGTCCATGACATGCTACGATATAGTGCAGGAGCCATGCAAAATTATACCCTATCATGTGCAAGTATCATGCACGAGTATTATGTATCGAGTACCATGGTGCATTCTGCGTTCAATCTAGCGATAATGGTGCAAAGCGGTGGCACGCAGCGAATGATTTGATATACAAATATATACAAGTGTGGACAAGGTCTTAAAGCTAGAAGCGCACCGATGGGAGTTCGACAACTACGAGTCCAAAAACTTGAATATGATCATAATATAGAAGTTCAACACGGTTGGCCGCAACCCCTTCCTTCCACTTGACACCACCAAAACGACACCACCGGTGGTGTCGTATGGAATCTCTAGTCCATATGACACCACCCTAGTGATGTCCAGAAACGCATGTTTTTGACAAACAGCTCCCAAGTCATTATTTTAAGTTATCTATAGTTAAACGATAATTAATAAAACAAAATGGTTATTTGCCCAGCGCGCCAGATATTCCAGGTTATACAATAATACTCGATAGCAGAGTTTATGCGTTGCGTTGCGTTTATGTTTACTGCGTTTTACTTTAATCCATCTTTAAAGCGTAACTATTTTTTTTTTAAATCAAATGATTGGTTAATATATTATATCCTGTTATATTAGTATCTACCTACATCATATTGCTTGGTCACCCTAATGAAAGGGACAGAGGGCTCTCGCGAAGCTATCTCGCTCGGACCGCGTATTGGCAGCCTGTGCGCATTCCAGGTTGGATTTAAGTTCCTTGGCTTGAACTTAATTGGAGTTTTCATATTAACAACTTTGTATGTAACCTCACTAATAGTCGGCGGTGTCATATGGACTAGAGATTCCATACGACACCACCGGTGGTGTCGTTTTGGTGGTGTCAAGTGGAAGGAAGGCCGCAACCTAGGTCGCCAATGAAATACATGGTCTTTCAGTCATCAGTAGGGTTGCCAGCAAAAAAGTTTAAGCGTAACCAACCACTCATTGTTAAATTTATTGGTTCCGCTTTTCTCCCCCTACCAATTCAGCGCTACAAGGTTTATAAAAAGAGCTATTAACGAGTTTAATGTCTCTACTTACTTTCCAAATTGTTCAACTCGGAACAGTCCTAATGTAATGGTGACAGGTGTCAACAACAAAATGGTATCGCCCGATGCAAACGTAACGCTGCCTTACTTTCTATGCATCTATAGACCTTAATTAAATTCTAAAATAGGAATATTCTCATACAAATAATGTATTAAATAAACTATAAAAACAAGCCTATTGATCACTATCATTGACCTCTTCTTCTTCATCCTCAAAGTCCTGGTCATCAGATGTCGCGTCCTGGTACTGTTGGTACTCTGATATCAGATCACTCATATTGTGATCAGCATCCGTGAAGTCCGTCTCATCCATGCCTTCACCTATGTACCAATGGAGGAACGCTTTCCTCCTGAACATAGAAGTGAACTGCTCCGAAATTCGCTTAAACAGCTCCTGAATGGCAGTCGTATTTCCTATGAAGGTCGCAGACATCTTTAAACCTCTAGGGGGAATATCACAAACAGCTGTTTTCACGTTATTAGGGATCCATTCCACGAAGAAGTCTTTGTTTCTGTTTTGAATGTTAACCATCTGTTCGTCTACCTCCTTCATTGACATACGACCACGGAAGATAGCAGCGACTGTCAGATATCGTCCTTTGCGAGGATCGCAAGCCGCCATCATGTTTTTAGCGTCAAACATTTGATGCGTGAGTTCTGGGACGGTGAGCGCTCGAAACTTCTGGCTTCCTCGTGACGTCAGCGGCGCGAAACCGGGCATGAAGAAGTGTAGCCTCGGAAACGGCACCATGTTGACGGCGAGCTTCCTCAGATCTGCGTTCAGCTGTCCCGGGAACCGGAGACACGTCGTTACGCCCGACATGGTTGCAGAGACCAAGTGGTTCAAGTCGCCGTACGTCGGAGTCTTAAGCTTTAGGGTTCGGAAGCAGATGTCGTACAACGCTTCGTTGTCGATACAATAAGATTGCGTAGAAGTTTCTATCAGTTGGTTGACTGCTAGCGTCGCGTTATAAGGCTCCACTACTGTGTCAGAAACTTTAGGACTGGGTACCACTGAGTACGTAACAGATATCCTGTCAGGATACTCTTCGGACAAATTCGCCAAAAGCAGCGTTCCTAATCCCGACCCAGTACCGCCTCCAAGAGAATGCACAAGCTGAAATCCTTGCAAACAATCGCATCCTTCCGCCTCTTTTCGCACAACATCGAGGACCGATTCAAGCAAATCTGCGCCTTCGGTGTAGTGTCCTTTAGCCCAATTATTGCCTGCTCCTGTGACGCCAAACACGATGTTATCAGGTCTAAATATCTTTCCGTAGACGCCACCTCTTATGGCATCCATAGTGCCCGGTTCGAGGTCGACGAGAACAGCTCTAGGTACGTATTTTGAGGATAATCCTTCGTTGTAGTAGACTTGGATGCGTTCGAGTTGAAGGTCGGAGTCACCGTGGTATTCGCCGGCTGGGTCGATTCCATGCTCATCGGAGATTACTTCCCAGAACTGAAATAAAAAATACCAATTAAAACTCAACCTTAAGACACAATTTCATAGGGCGCATATTAGTATAGTCAAATGATATCACTCTGTAAGTCTCTTTGGTTCTTTAAACCGTATCGAGGCAATGCTGCGTGAAAGGAAATGCCGTTTTATTAAAGTTATCTATACGAGTACCAATATAAAACATTTGCCAATGTATAATTATAATACTTTTTACTTACTTTTGCCCCAATTTGATTGCCGCACCTCCCGACCTGAATGTGGACTATTTCTCTCATTATAACACAGCGAATTTATCAAAAACAAACAAATAAAAAGAAATAGTTTCTTAAAAAACTAAGTAAAAACACAAAACTTTTGAATACGCCTACATCTAATTAAAATAGAAAATAAACTAAATTAATGATATGAGAAAAGGCGTATTGTGGCATGACCAAGTAGTTTTAAACGGGATGGTTATGGCATACCAACTAGAATACTAAATTATCTAAATTAAATTAGAAGCGGTGTCCTTAAATCGAGTGGACGGAAATCAGTTACGGTGTTCATTGAGATATAAGGATTAAATTGCAATGAAAATATTTTGCTGACTCGGGAAACTCCGTCTTCCTCAATCTAATTGCTGGCTAAAAGCGGGTCAGCAATTTTTGGCTTTTTTGATTGAAGAAATTGAGTAGTCAATTACAATAAAACGTTTTCATCGTCAACAGGAAAGAAAAAGTCGCAAATTCAGAAATAACTTTAATAATAAAAATATAGATCACAAACAATAGTTACATTAAAATTGCGTCGTGCTTATAAAAATGCAAAATACAAATTAACGTCCGAGCTGAATATATTAATTTATTATTATTTATTAAGTAATATCTCCCACTTCTCCATTCGTGCTATATCTTTAATGTCGGAAAGTCGAAGAAAATTTAACTTTATGTCAATTGGATAAAGTTCGTGTCAGAACAGTGTTCGTCCCGATATTATTGACGCTGACTGTACAGAACTTACAGAGTTTATTAGTAGATACCAATTTTGCACAAAGTTACTTAGTTTGATGTAGACAAAGCGTAGAGACGTCGGTTTCGTGAAGGGCCTTGTTGCACCCTGTATAAAATGCAGAATTTCATCAGTTTAATATTTAAGTATAAAGTCCCAACTTCGACCCAACGTAACCAAGCATACGTCCACTTAGTAACACAATAACGTAACTTGACCTTTGATCAATTTTGAGTTAAGTATACCATTTACTGCCAGGGTCGCGAGATCAGTTCGGAAGAGGTACCGTGGCCCTGGCATATGGGCAACTTAAGGAACACGGGTCTGCCAGGGTCGCGAGATTGTTCGAAAGAGATACCGTGACCCTAGCACATGGGCAACTGAAGGAACACGGGTGGGTTTTAGTCAGTAAAAGTCTGTCACGCCCTCCCGCTCCGCCCAGAGCGGGAGAAGTCATATGATGATTTCCCATCCAAAAAAAGGAACACGGGTGGATTTTAGTCAGTAAAAGTGTAACACGCCCTTCCGCTCCAC
The DNA here is from genome assembly GCA_947507805.1 of Aporophyla nigra. Taxonomy (NCBI): domain Eukaryota; kingdom Metazoa; phylum Arthropoda; class Insecta; order Lepidoptera; family Noctuidae; genus Aporophyla; species Aporophyla nigra. The sequence continues at coordinate 23,894,799 of OX382294.1, forward strand.
CCTGAGCGGGAGACGTCATTCGATGATTTCCCAACCACAAAAAAAAAGTATACCATTTAGGAGGTATAAAGAACAGGGCTTAGAGTTCACTCAACGGAGGATCTTCCGACTAGACGGGGGTCGTGTTTGATCGGCAACTACCCGACGATTGATGTCAAGACGTTGTATATACGCTAGTTGCGCGGTAAACTCTGCTTGCGCAATGCATGATTTTTGTCGCGACGTTATTGTAATGCGTAGTTCGCATGTGGTGGTGTAGATCCCGCTACACTTCCTATCTCAAAATAACACGTTCTATTTAGTCACATAGAGACGTATCTTGATGACACTTTATTTCAAAAAATTGTGATAGACAGGCTTTCAAGTTTCACAGATTTTAGACAGTCGTTACGGGTCGTTAGAAGCCCGAAAGTCTGACAACCAGTCTTACCAAGGGGTATCGTATTACTCAGTAACTGGGTTGTGGAGGTCAGATAAGCAGTCGCTCCACGTAAAATACTGGTACTCAGCTGCATCCGGTTAGACTGGAAGCCGACCCCAAGATAGTTGGAAAAAGGCTAGGCAGATGATGATGCGATAGACAGGCTTTTGACAACAGCTATGAAAGGTAAGTAAAATAATGAGAACGATATTCTCATTATTGTATCGCGTCTTTTAAATGTTTTATCCGTTTTCACAAATTAGACAAAATCGAGATAGGTTTTTTGTGTTACTAAGGGGACATTTAACATTTAAGAACACTTATAGAGAACTGTCGTTACATTATTATTGCACTAGGAACTTACAACTAATCCTTTATTACGTATTGTACACATATTAATTATATTTTTAAATATTAGAAAAATAAAAGTAAAAAAAACATTTAAAAATATAAAAAATAGTAGCCCACCGGTATCGGGAACAGGGTCCAAGCTACCGGTGGTCAGGGTTCCAGAGAGAGGAACCTCCTGACAATGCGAGCCGTGTCCAGAAGTACCGCTTTCTGAATCAAGCCCTTGACCCAGCTGCCTAACGAGAGCCTCCTTAGGTGTTGGTCGAGGCTCTTGGCTATCAAGCCATTGGCAGTGACGACTATCGGCACAATGATCGCTGAATCCACATCCCACATGTCGACAACCTCGCGAGCCAAGTCAAGATACTTGATCTGTTTATCTTTCTCAGCTTTCACGAGGTTCTCGTCATGTGGGACCGTTATGTCAACAATCATTGTGCGCCGCTCTACTCGATCCACCACCACTATATCAGGCTTATTTGCGACAATAGTCCTATCAGTGATGATGGATCGATCCCAGTACAATGTGATATGTCCATTTTCGAGAACTGGGTCGGGCACATACCTGTAGTACGGCACTTCCGATTCCACAAGGCAGTATTTCAGAGCAAGTTGCTGATGGATAATCCTGGCTACTAGGTTGTGCCTATGCAAGTATTCTTCGTTAGCTAGACGAGAACACCCGGAGATTATGTGCCTAATTGATTCGCCTGGACGGTGGCATGCCCGACAGATGTCAACCGTGCCGTCTTTCACAATAAATCTCCGGTAATTGTTCGTCATCATAACTTCGTCCATAATTGCACAGACAAAACCTTCGGTTTCCCCAAAGAGGTCACCGAAACGCAGCCAGGCTACGGACGCTAGTATATCTACATCGGGTCCATGTAGGGCCCGGAAAAAGCGTCCGTGGAGCTCCTTACTCTGCCATACTTCCATGCGTTCATTAGTGTCAAGTATTAGAGGTTTGCGCCAGTTCTCGTTAGCCAAGGAGAGCGGAGTGAGGCCCTTGTCAACCGCGACCACATCGCGATGCATCCCCACGTCGGTTTCTAGGAAATATTCCCTGAGACTGCATATCTCGCGATTGTGGAGAGTCTTAGCGTTTAAAAAGCCTCGACCTCCACACTTTCGCGGGATATACAGCCTCATTACCGATGACCGTGGGTGATGCATTCGATATGCAGTCATCAACGTACGGACCCTCCTGTCCAGGGCGTCAAGTTCAGTCTGAGTCCATTTGAGTATGCCGAAAGAGTACATCAAAACCGGCATGACCCAACCGTTGAAGGCGCGCACCTTGTTTCCGCCTGATAGAAGACTATTAAATACTTTCTTCAGGCGGCCAAAGAAGCGCTCCTTCAACGATTGCTTCATGTCAGTAACATTGATGCCCAATGCTTCCGACATACCCAAATACTTATAGGTTTCGGATGTGGAGAGGGCTCGGAGGTTTATGGAATCCGAGAGTTGGGTTCCCGCGGATTCCACAATCTCCCCTCGCTTTACATGCATGACCGCACATTTGTCCACACCAAATTCCATCCTGATGGCGCTACTGAAGGTTTCAGTTACTTTCAGTAGCTCCATCAGTTGAAAATTGTTGGGGGCAAAGAGTTTAAGGTCATCCATGTAAAGGAGGTGAGATATAACCTGACCGCCTCTCCTCAACCGATAGCCTATACCTGAATCCTCCAGCAGTGTGCTCAGAGGATTCAGGGCTAAGCAGAACCAAAGCGGACTCAAACTATCACCCTGAAATATGCCTCGCTCGATCCTTATCGGTTCGCTGTTCCTTTGGATATTTCGACATCCTGGATAGCGAAGGACCGTCCTCCACTGCTCCATACATGAAATCAGGAAGGTGCGCAGAGTTGCATCGATTTTATACAACTCCAGCACCCTCTTGAGCCATGTATGTGGCACCGAGTCATAGGCCTTCTTATAATCTATCCAACATGTCGACAGATCCTTTCGGGAACGACGAACCTGTTGGCTAATGGCCATATCAATGAGGAGCAGCTCCTTAGTACCGCGAGACCCGTTTCTACATCCATTTTGAGAGACAGACATGATGGAGTTGGTGTCAATATGATTGTAAATTTTAGCTCTCAAAATGGATGTAAGAACTTTATAGACCGTCGGTAAACAAGTGATCGGTCTATAATTATTGGGTTCCGCGGTACTACCTGATTTGTGGAGCAGGTGGGTAATTCCTGTTGTTAGGAACTGGGGTAGCGAACCAGACTCCAAAGCAGTCTGGTACTGAGCCGCCAAGCGAGCATGCGATCCAATGAACCATTTAATCCAGAAGTTGTGCAGCCCGTCCGGCCCTGGAGACTTCCAATTGGGCAATGGACGGACTGCACGAGCTACATCTTGGGGGCCGATGGTAATGGCCCCCATTTCTGGTATTGGCTCGCAGGCTCGCTCGACTTCTCGAGCCCAATCCCCTTCGGTGTGACTGACAGGCACCGACCAGATACTGCGCCAAAAAGAACACATGGCATCATTATCCGGCAGGTGCGCGTCCGCCACACCTTGGACCGGTCGCTCCCAAGCCCTATATACCCACCTTTCATCACTCTGGAAGGTGCGGTTCTGAGTATATCGGTCCACTCGCCGCTTATACCTACGAATACGGTTTGCCCATGCATATACTTTCTGCTTCAGGAAGTCTATGCGCTCTGTGACACGGGACATATAGTCCCGAGGGCTGATATCAGTCCCCGAGAACGCCCGCCTCACAAAGCGCATCACTCTAGGGCGAGTGTTGCCCTCCCTGAAGCAGATTAGTTTCCCGATGAGGGCTCTGGCCCCACCAATACGACGTTCAATTCTGCACTGCCAAGCTGGTACGGCTGGTTTCGGTCGTGTAGCTCTAGAGTCATTAGGGAATTTGACGTGAGCTACACGACATGCCGCTACAGCCGCGCAGTACAGAATCGAATGAGTATCGGCGAGGTCTTCGCAGTCATCAAAATAGTTTGACAACTGCGAATCCAAAGCCGCCACCAGTGCCCTATTTTTGTTATGCATGGGCAAACGAGGTAAGCGCGGTCTAAGTTCGGGAGTCATGTACCGATATTCCCGAATCGCACACTCCAAAGCACTCCTCAATTCATCATTGCAATGGGTACTTACGTTTGTAGCCCTGTCATCCCTTCCTTCGTCAGCGTAAATTGTGATTGGCTGCGGTGGTACTGCAGCAGTCTGCGGCGTGGGGACGATGACATGGCTACTCCGCATTTCGTTTCGCAAGCGATCAAGTACAGTGTCATCCAACATACGATGACGTTGGATGACCCGAACCTGATCCGACAGTCGTTGTGCCGAAACGTTGACAGCTGGCTCAAGCACCTGAAAAAGAGAGAGCATCCGAACACGGTACGCGGTCAGATTGTTTCCCCCCTCTGTAGCCCCATAGTATGAGCGCATGACATTTTCATTGATGGATTGTGTCCATCTCATGCGCTGCACACTTCCACCGGGAGCTGGGACCCTATCAGAGGCCGGTGGGCCTCGAGGTCCTAAGCCGTCCGGTGGCCGGCGTCCTCCCCGTCGACGAGCAGGTGGTGGCGTCGTGGGCGGAGAGAAATACTCGTCACTCGAGCTCGACGCAACTGCCACGGCCGGTGTCATCACAGCGCCCGCAGTGGGGCTGGGTACCGGCGGCGGCGAGGCGGAGCTGAGCGACGAGTCCGGAGGTGGTGGGCGTGCGCGGCGTGCCGCTGATCTCGTCAACATTTCTTCAGTTTATCCATTTGATTTTTTTTCAATTATTTTCATTTTTTACAACTAATTATTATTAGGACATAATTTAAGCATAACATCTGTTAAATTATGACTAGCTCCGTTTTTAGGATGGTTCTATCGCTAATTCAGTGCTGTGAGGAAAACATACTTGATATGGTTTATCATTGTATGTCTGAACTCCGAGATTTCGTCTAGTATTTTAGTCAAATATGAACGATTTTGTCTTCCAATATTGTCGGAAATTTTATTTAAGAAGTTTTCATAAAAATTTTATTGCTATTTTTTTATGACTTTCGTGAGACACGTTCAACTCGCGATCTCAATAAAGATATTACATTTCACGATCGCGCGTTAATTACACATACGTCTTGATACCGTGGGCATATTGGGATAAAAGTATCCTATGTCCTAATAAAGTTGCTGGACAACCATATGGCCAAATATTTTTCAAATCTGTTCAGCCGTTTCTCTTGATAATTGACTGAATTTTGCCAGCGGCTTCGCCCGCGTGGAGGTCCGAAATTATCCCGCGGGAACGTACTACTGGGAGGAATAGTGTCTTATATTATTATTAACTAGTACAGGATACAGGTGATCCTTTCCACTACCGTTAAGTACTGTATTGTACTGAATAGTTTTTTTGTTTATCAACAACTGGTGGAAATATGTTAAGTAACACTGTTTTTGGAACAATACAAAATATTATTATGTATTATATATGTTAATTCAGGTTATAAACGATCTATTTGCCAAATTACATACAAATCTGTTCAGCCATTTCTGCGTGATCTAGTAATAAACATCCAAACTTTCACATTTATAATTTTAGTAGGATTATGTTCAGGTTTCGATAACAATCACAGAACGCGCGCTCGTAAATTGCATTAACTAAACTCATTTAATTGGCTCATCAGTAAAGGCTCCGAAACTAATTTGGACAATCTCCGAACAATGAATAAAACCTTTTATGTTAGTAACATTCTCTTAGGCTTGCACCACAAATCACTAAAGTCCGGCTGACAGTTTCAAAGCCCGTCTGTTCCATACAAACGAATACTTATTATGCGAATTTGGTCTTTATTAGGGTTCCGTTGCCAAATGGCAAAAAACGGAACCCTTATAGATTCGCCATGTCTGTCTGTCTGTCTGTCTGTCTGTCTGTCTGTCCGAGTATGTCGCAGCCACTTTTCTCCGAAACTATAAGAGCTGTGCTATTGAAACTTGGTAAGTAGATGTATTCAGTGAACCGCATTAAGATTTTCACACAAAAATAGAAAAAAAACAATAATATTTGGGGTTCCCCATACATAGAACTGAAACTCAAAAATTTTTTTTTCATCAAACCCTTACGTGTGGGGTATCTATGGATAGGTCTTCAAAAATGATATTGAGGTTTCTAATATCATTTTTTTTTAAAACAATAATATTTGGGGTTCCTCATACATAGAACTGAAACACAAAAAAAAAAATTCATCAAACCCTTACGTGTGGGGTATCTATGGATAGGTCTTCAAAAATGAAATTGAGGTTTCTAATTTCATTTTTTTCTAAACTGAATAGTTTGCGCGAGAGACACTTCCAAAGTGGTAAAATGTGTGTCCCCCCCCCCCGTAACTTCTAAAATAAGGAAATGATAAAACTAAAAAAAATATATGATGTACATTACCATGAAAACTACCAACGAAAATTGGTTTGAACGAGATCTAGTTAGTAGTTTTTTTTTAATACGTCATAAATCGTAAACCACAATTTACCTTTCATTCAGTCAACACAAATATAAAAATTAAAAAAAAAAACATTTCATTTCATAAACGATGATGACGAATGATGATGATGATGACCTGCAGGTTTGTACGGAACCCTCGGTGCGCGAGTCCGACTCGCACTTGGCCGGTTTTTTTAGTTACTAGAACTGTCACACTGACATTTCTGGAACGCATTCTCTTGACGGCCGGACTGTAAATGCGTTTATCGCTTAACCTATTTAAAACATTGTTCTGTTTATTTTAATCACACAACACGTAACAACACACTTTGTTTCCACGACGAGTTGGGTAGAGGGGTACCTATAGTACACGCACATTTCGCAAGTTATGTTCAAGATCCATGTAATAGGAGGCGAGCCTATTGCCATCAACCTAGCACAAATCTAGACTCCGGACTGCTACTGAGAAAATCCAGACAGAAAAATCTAATTACACTTGGGCCGACCTGGGAATAGGACCCAGGACCGCTCCTGCCGGGGTCGCAGATTTCGATGACTCCCACGCAGATGGTCGGAACATTGTTTTTGACTAAAACCGTTTTTTTTGTGCCATTACAACAATCTTGTATAGTATTTTCTATTACTAAAATCCAAACTTTAATATCTTATATGTATAAATAATGAGTTTTTTAATGGATAATGGTCTTAAAATTTAAACGCTCCCGCGCATAAACGTATACGAAAAATGCTCTCCTGAGAAAAAGATTTTTTAGCCTTACAACCTTATGCGTGGGAGGTGTCGATTTGTTTGAAAGAGTTAACGTGTCTCTGGCACACGCAACTGAAGGAATACGGGTGGGTTTTAGTCAATAAAAGTCTGACACGCACTGTCACTCCGCCCAGAACGGAATACGTCATTTGATGATTTCCCACACACAAAAAAAGGACCTCATGCTCAACAGTAGTGCTTGCAACCACTAGACCAACGTGGCAGTCAATGGTTCCGTTTCTTTCAACCGTTTGAAGATGACAGAGATGGCATGATATTTTAAATATGTTTAGCGTTTAACGCGATTAGTGATTTTTGGTGCAAGCGGACCTTAAAACTACCCTACTACTTATTTTAAGTGTACGTATCAAGCTTTCGATATTAATTACAGTATGGGATGGCAGTGATGTATTGCAACAGATTATTTTGTACTAACAATGAATTTAAACTAGACAAACCTCAGTGTTTTGGTAACATTATACCGATTTGTAAGTGTTTCAATATTTTTAGATCTAACTTAATTTCTCCTTTAACCTTTGCAATAGATCTCCAATACAGGATCAAATTAATTGAGATAGCTAACTCTGAAGACGTAATGGGTACATATCAAGCTATGCATTTCCAGTTTATGCTGACCTCTCTTTATACGGATATCCCATACAGTGTGAGATCTGTTTACACTGAAAATTCATAGCCTCATATGTAGCCGTGTGTAACCTTCGATATCTAAACCATAGATATGAAATGGATAAACCATGGATAGAATATGAAATATTTGTCTTTTTAGGGGTCAACGGGCTCTGGGAGTGTTGTTACTTGAAGTATGAATTAAGAAAATCTGTTTTATCTTGTTCTGTCGTGTTTAGATTTCGATACCTATGTCAGAAGGAGTTTCACCTACTAATTTAATATGACTCTGTAATAATCGATAAATGGTCATACATAATATGATGTCATCACAAAAACGCTAATGAACAAAAAGAAATCAAAACGACGAAGAAGAAGATCATAAACTGAAATAACCTCGAAATTGATCAACAAAAAGGCACATTTCGAGAACTTCATTACCTCCTATTAGTTCCTATTTTGTATTGATCTATACATTGTCGCCCCAAATCATGACACTAAAATATTGGCTTGGATCTGTCGTATCGACACATTCAGCATAAGCTAGATAGTAGCGAGGACTAAATATCGGTATGTTTTTCGCACACAAAAATCAGAAATGACTAAAAATGTTCAAACACTTACAAATCCTTATCTTAAACGAGCACCTTATTCTTCAACAAATACAAATTAGCGTAAACATTTTTTCTACTTGACAACACTGGCACATAGAATGCTCTGAACACTTGGTGGGACTTTTTAGCGTCAAGTATGGCAACACTGGATATGATTTCCCATGAGGAGTCTTTGTGGTAGGCCGGTTCTAGGGTCGAAGGCTGTCCGATATTGGAGTCTATTAAGTAGTTGCATTCTCTGGGAGAAATGTAGGTTCTGTTGTCGCCTTTGTTGAGATCGTTGAAGTGTGGGTGAATGAGGCGGGTTGCTGGAAAAAGACAATTTGTATACATTAGGAATTATTATTGTAATTACAACACTATTCCAAATTAGTTCAAAAATTTAAATGAATAATTTGAAAATTCTATGTTCCACTAAAATTACAAAACCAGCTGATCGATTACGGGTATTGACCTCAGGACATCCAGTGTTGAATTATTATTTTTTTATTCGTTTTCGACAGGATTCGACTCAACACATGCGTGAAGTATTTTCAGCAAATTTCATCTGAGCCCGTATATAAATTGCCCCAAATATATGTAAAAAATAACAGATTTCTTCAAATACTTGGGAAATTACTAAGATTTTCAAGATGATAATATTTACAATAATTTATATAATTACTATTTACAATCTATTGACATATTAATTTATCACATAAGTTATTGATTTTATTTTTAGTGAAATTTACTGTTTGATATTCATAATTTATTGTTTTTAGCTGTAAAATATTAATTAATGTACTAAAAAATTCAAACACAATGCGAATTGTTATATGAATAAATAAATAAATTTACTCACCATTATGACTCTCCGCATAAGGCGCCGGCAGCTGCCCAGTAAACTCGCTGGGTATGAACCTCACAGTGTACCCGGGCGGCAGGTGGAAGCTGGACGGGGAGCGATGCCACTCCTTACCGAAGCAGACGGTGAGGTTGATGTTATCGGGCGCTTGGGGAAGGTCGCGGAGGATCGTCATAGGACCGTGGTAGTTTGTGTAGAGGGCTACGGTGCGGGATATGCCTGGCAAATATAAGAATTGGTTTCAATTGATTATTTTCTTCAACTTCTTATAAGATGTTCCGTGTGATGTAGGAAGTAAAGAATAACACCATCCCATTTCTTTCTGTGGGTGTCGCAAGAGGCGACTAAGGGACTTACTAAAGAATGAGCAGCAGCGTTTTCTATGCATTTTACAATCATACTGCGATCACCAACCCGCCTGCAAAGCGTGGCGACTATCGCACACCACCCCAAATTGGATGATGAACTTCATGTAGAGGTGTTTCAAAATTTGTAGGATAAATGTCATTATGACTATTTATCAAAAAAATATTTGAAGATATACACACGAATAGTCGTGTCGAAAACGCGTATTAATTGCGTTGGCACTTTTGAATTGCTAAGGAGTCAGTCCGTCAGAATTATAAATCTAGTTGCCCATTGCAAACCACAGTAGGTACCTATGGAGAAGACTGGGCAAGAAACCCAATATCACTATTGTAGTTGTATGATATAGTTTCTGATTAAATTAATGATGTAACAAAGAAAGCAAGAAATGTAGCTTTTGTGTCAACCAAAAAGATTCTGTTGTGAGCCGTCTATAAGAATGGTTTAAAAATATTTACCTCCAAGTCCCGCTATGAGCACACACATGACCATCAGTGGTCCGGTGTAAGCGAGATAGTGTCGTCGCTCTCGCTCCCTCCTCCAGCGGAACAGCTCTGTTCCGACGGTGAACGTCATCTTTTGTAGGCAGTCGAGAGCTATGGCGCCGGCCAGGATGATCATACTGTAGGCTGGGTACAGGAACCTGGAAAACAATATAACATCATGCTTTGTTTCTCCAGGGTTGGGTAGAGGTGTACCTATAGTAAACCCATATTTCGTCAGTTATGTTTAAGTCCCATGTAATAGGGGGCGAGCCCATTGCCATCAACACGGCACAAATCTAGTCTCCGGGCTGCTACTGAGAAATGCCAGATAGAAAAAAAACTAATATCAATTGGCTCGATCTGGGAATCAAACTCAGGACCTCATGCCCAGCAGTAGCACTTGAGACTAAAAATTGGCTTCTGTTTGCGCGTCGATGTCCCGGCTACGATGGGATGGGTTGGTGGGGTATTATAAAACCGTTAAAAATCAGAAGTGGGATTACTTTCCACATTTTTAAGTTCTGAATCGAATGTTTGTTTATAAATACATACATGAACTCACGCCTTTTATTTCAGTAAAAATAATTGGCTTATAAATGGATCCAATAAATTGTTGAATTGAAAGTTATTGGAAGCAAATATAATCCGAGTTAAAACTGAAAATGTGTATAGGAAGTTTCAGTAAACTTACTATAGAAATTCATTCATAACTAGAGATCGGATATTCAGATGCATATTCACCTAAAGTTGAAATGTTGGCTAATATGGAATGCGCATTTTTTACCGTGTTTTGTGTGTTGTTTTAACTAACACATACCACCCTACACACATGTAATTGAATCTGGGGTTAAACATTAATTTTAAATAAATGTGATGATCCAAGAAACCCGGCTTTAATAAAAAATACGAAGCCGCTTCCGTGCTTTCACAGCTAAATAGTAACATTAGGTAAATATGCATCCGAATATCTGATCACTGTTTATAACCCAATTCTTTTTATCATTTTTTTTTTGTTTTTTTTTTTTTTTGTTTCTGCAATGTATTTTGTAATAATACCTTTCTTCCTTATGCGGCTGCAACATAAACACGGCTAGCCACAGTGCGAGCGGCAACAGATCTAGCCAATAAGGTGCGCAGAAAGGAGCACGCGCTGTCGAACTTGACTTCATCGCCGTGCATGCGAGTAGGAACAGTGGGCAGGACAGGGCTAGCACCTGGAATTTGTAGAATATCATAAAACTGAAGACTTTGTTCGTTTGACAACACTAATCTCTGTAACCACCAGTCGGATTTCAATAATTATTTTTTGTATTTAATAGCCAAATTTTTGAGGGAGGTTAGAAAGTCTATAATGCTATATTAATATCAAAGCACAAGAAGTCAGAGAAAAAACTTAGTGATGAATGGGTCGGGGTAAGAATAAATATCACGCGGATGAAGTCGCAGGCAGAAGCTAGTTTAATTTACAAAGGCCAGAAGTTCTTTACGTTGTGATTTGCCCTTTCAAAGTATCATCATACAGCTGAAAGCGTTAACTGTTGGACATAGGCCTTCTCTAAGCATCACAACGAAATAAAAATACGTTCCCTGTGAAGTTTTTGTAAGATTAGCTGTTTTTGTAATGATGTTGAAGTGAGGAAATGTTTCAATTTACATGGCGTACAAAAAACCGAAAAGACTGACAATAGACTGCTGCAGTAGCCGTTCAATAACTTTTTGGTGTCATATCCTAAAAAGATCATCAATAGAGAAAAATCGAAACCTATAAATGACTAATCCTGCCTTACAAGCCCTGCACCATTGCCTATCAACTTTGAATTTTACAGTTATTTTATTCATTAATACAGTAAATAATTGAATTTAATCATTGAATTTTACAGTTATTTTATTCAAAATGAAACATTTCAATAATAAACAAAAACTCACCCACACAATATTAAAATTCAAGAATGCATTCACAAAATAATACGTCCAGGGCTCCACTCCATACAAATCGGGTCCATGTTCAGTGAAGATGTTATACGCGACGATGTTCCAAGGTGCGACCACCAGTCTCCCATAATGCCAAGAGTCTATCACCACGGTAGGCACCAGTATGATGACGAGAGAGATGAGGGACCATTTGATAAACTCGACGATTTGTCTCTTCATCAATATCATGTCGACAGCGATTGGTATGCCTAGAAGTGCTGTGAAGGGCCAGCCTGTTGGAAAAGAAAGACAACTTTATAAAACGGTACTTGAAAGTCCGGATAAAAATCAAAATTTATTCAAATTTGGCTGAGGATCAGTACTTTTCAAACGTCAAAATTACATAAGACAGTCCCACAAAATGCCCGCCATTCACCACTTCTTAGTGCTTTAGCTGGGAAGAAAAAGTGGCGCAACAAATTCCTCAGCAGCACAGCTAGTGTTTAGTTAGATAAACTTGATTCTATGCTATAGTAGGTACGCAAAGTAATTAACATTACGAGAAATAGATCATTAAATTAAATTGTTTACCGTATGTCAACTAGCTAAGCCAATGACCTAGAAAAATTAAAACAAAGCATTATACCTACCACAGTAAAAGATTCTCAGCCTAATCTGAATACATCATTTAATGTCATTTGATCATGTGATGTCCCAAAAATTTAATACATTGTAATGAAATGGTAGTCAATTTGCATACTTTTGTCGTATAGAATCAAGCAGATGTGCTGCTGGGGAGTTTTTTACGCCACATCCTCATCCCAGCAACAGTACTAGAATCTGACGAAGGTATAGCTTTTGGGGGACTGTCTTCTGTAAATCCAACGTTACAAGAAGACTGATTCTCAGCCTAATTTGAATAGATTCTTTTTGATTCTGTTAGGCTGTAATTTGTAACTACTCACTGAGCAAAGTCGAAGCAGCCGTCAAAAATATAGCAGGCGGGTATCTCCGCCGCCACCAACAGGCGAGCGCTCCGCTAGCTAAAGCGCTGCTCCACGCTGACGGTAGCATTGCAGCGCTGCAAGCGAACATGCCAGCCGCTGGAAGCGTCATAGCCAACCATACTCTGCCGACGTGGACACCGAACTCGTGGCATACAGCTCTGAAAGGAAAGAAAGGCCGAATTTTAATATTGTAATCTGTTTCCTATGATATTCTACAAATGTTTTGAATAGTAGCCACTGTTGTTCCAATACTATTTTTCAGACATTTCCAATTTTTTGGTAAGCCAATGTTGATGGTAAAGACTTCTTAATTATATGAAACTAGCTTTTGCCAGCAGCTTCGCCTGCGTATTATACATTTAAACCTTCCTCTTGCATCACTGTGCTTATTGATGAAAACTGCATTAAAATCCATTGCGTAGTTTAAAAGATCTTAGCGTACAAACACAAAATGTGACTTTGTTATATTACGTTTGTTGTGTGTTCGTTGAATTGCTAGAAAAGTCAGTAGTAAGCAGGGATTAATATGCCCAAAAATTAATAATATATTTAAAATTGGGCATTTTCTTCTCATTGTTAAGAACAGCTGCTAATTTTCTGTATCACTTAGTAACAACAAAACTTTATATAAAGTGAACTCACTTGTAAAACATAAGCTCAGCACAGGCGGAGAGTACGGCTAGCAACATCTTTAAAGCATAGAATACTGAGACAGGATTCATGAACCAAGACAACATCTTGGCAGGCACGGCAAACAGCCATAGAGGCATGTATGAGCGTATCGCATAGACAGGGCTGTACTCCCATGTTTGAAGACCGCTGCCATATACTGAAAATAAGAATTAAAAAAATAAATCTTTACTGAATATTTGAGAATGCCATTTGCAAAAGAAGTTAGTGGGTCTTTAAGAGAAATAGTTTATAATTACTTTGGCAGAAAAAGCAGTTTTAAGAAAATTTAAAAAATGTTTTAGTCTGTTATTTTGTTAGAGGACCAAGTAAGAATATTTCAGTTTTAAAATGTTGATTTTACGAATTTATTTAATGCTTACCTAAATAATGCAACGGCTCCCAATAATTGTAAGTTTCATCACAATCAGCGACATGTCCCCAGTATGCAGATACAGCACGGGCAGCCAGTAGCAAACCAAGTGCCACTGCCCCACCTGGGTATGCTATACTGCGAAGGTCGGATGGGGCATTTGTTACAAGGAACTCCCTGAAAAATATATACATAGACTAAGAGATGAAAGCAATAAGTTTGGAGAACCTAACAGATTTTACTAGTTTTGCATATGCCATTTTCTTTTTGTTTGTATAAAGGCTCCTATGCAGTATGCCTGTGGCAGACAGTGTTGGCAACAATGTAGAAGCCTTAAGAACTTAGTTGTAATCTATTGTTGTCTTTGTGCTTCATATGAAGTGTAAGAAGTTGAATGTAAATTATCATATCAAACAGATGAATGTATTACAACTATTCTAATTATGTTGACCCAATGAATGAACATCTGGGAATTATGTACAACCATAAAATGATCATTACAAATAAATTACTAGGACTCATAATATGAAGTAGGTAACTCCATTCATCACTCATTTTACTAGCCATAGAAAAGTGAACAGATTTACTTTTTAGTAAACATTGGTGCCGATTCTCTTATTCACAAACTAAACTAAATTTAAGTTCAGTGCATCTTTTTCTTTCTATTTCATTAAGGAAAGGACAGAAGATACATTTTAGTTTAGTCCTGTCCTGTCAAATTATTCAGCGCTTGACGTAAATTGACATAATTTTAGTAGGCAAGTTTTTAATCACGTCTAAACTTGTATGGAGTAGTGACAGGCGCTGATTAATTTGACAGGACTAAACTAATTTTTTTCTTTTGTCCTCTTCTTAATGAAATACAAAGAAAAAGATGCACTGAACTTAAATTTAGTTTAGTTTGTGAACAAGGGAATCAGTGCCAATTTCTGACATTGTTAACAAACTAAATCCCTTGGTTTGCAATACAATAGGCCAGCATGTTATATCTGGACTTCCACAGTAATTAATGATAGATTCGTACAGTCTTACATGACAAATATTTTCAAGTATTTTTGTTTTTCATTCATACTAGATTTCAGTGGGATTATGTTCGATATAAGAGGTTTTATGAACAAATATCATAGCTCTATCATTTCCCCACTAACAAAAAGACTGACATAATATTATTGGCACTATATCAGATTGACACTGACTGCTGTAGCATTTATAAAAAAAAAGTTAGCACTCAACTCGAAAATAGTTTTTGTTAGTATAGCATCATGCTTAATTAACGTCAGCGGACTGTTTTTACCTTTGTTTGAGTACGGAAACGTCTGGAGAAGCGCCAAACTGTAGTACCAGCAACAAATTAGAGCATTGATGAGCCAAAATAAAAGTTATTATAACCTATAAATGATGCCAAGTGTTTTTATACCACGAAACGGTAAGCAAGTTTAGAATTTAATCATAGATATTAATAAAAGCGTTTATATTAATAGAAAATTGACTTTAATTACATACCCTTCATTCGCTTTCCGCTTCCCTTTGCTAAAGCTTGAGGCCCTTTTAGCTCCGTTCTTATTATGTATACTACGTTGTCTTGCCGTGAGCGGCATCGTAATGTTTTTTGTTTCGTCTAAATCATTTGATTTTCTGTAATAATCGTAGAGAATTGGCGTAAATGTGAATTTATTTTCAGAAATATACACATACGCGATAGACAGCTACGTAAGCCAAAAGTGACACTGACAGTTTGACAACAATGCCAGTCAGTTGACATTACGAGTGCGTTTATGAGCATAGCTTTCTCCTCACCAGAGAGTGTTTGTTACTCAACTTTCAATTTAGCTTTCTCTAAATGTTGTATGACATCGACATATTAATAGAAACTAAGCAATTCAAACTCAAATGTGGATTATTTGTTCTCTACATATTTATTTCATGATGGTCCTTTGTTAAATTTTTTTAAGTAGCAGGCTTAAACATGATATTTTAAAATTTAACTCTTGCAGGTAGAAAAATTCGTACTAAATATTGAAAATAACCAATTGAGATTTAAACTGCCTAAAGCACCTGTCCCACCACCACCGACGATTAAAAAGAAGCGAGTGAAGCTAGTAACTAAAAACGAATTTGTGAGCAACGAACAACGAGTGCCCGACGGTGGTGATTAGTCGCTGATATGCTTCTGCACCAAGCGAGTCTTTCAGCGAGTGTTCTGCCCGCTAAGCGAGCGTCTCTGTTGGAGTACTCTCTTCAATAGCTTGTGTCACGTTATCGGTGCGACGACGAGTACGGCTGGCACGGCCGGTGTGTACAGTCAGCGATCAACTATTATTAATCTATGTATCTCTTTTACCTACACGGAACCTTTTATACTTGTCTTGAGCAAGAAAATCAATAATAACTAGCTGGTCGTTTCTCAGCTGCGGTGGATCAAGCGCCTGAGGTTTGGCATGACCTAGACAAAGTCACCAAGTGACCATATTTTGTACGTATATCCGCCATAGAATACATTAAAACACATAAATTAACATTTATATACATATTTATTAGTTAAAATGTTTATAAATACAGTGTTGGTATAACACACCAGTCATACATTCTACCTATAAAAAAGGTTCACGTTATGTAGAATAGGTATCAATATTGCACTACTTTACAGTAAGTACGGTGACAAATCAAGCTATACATAACCAGTATAAGCTGACTTCTCATTGTACATAAGAACTATATATACAATACGAGGTCTGTTAAAACTGGATATGTATAGCTGGATATGTAGCCGTGTACATGTTTATATTGCTCATAACATAGAGTAGACAGCTAATGGAGTAATCAAAACCATTCTCACCAGATTTGCGAGACGCGCAAACTTTTTTAAATACGTTTTACAGCGTACAATCAGTACTCTGCATAACCCGAATCCTCTTCCCCTCCTTCTGGTAATACATAGTAATAACTGTACGATGTCTATTTGCCTCAGCTCAACTAGACCCGGATATTTCCTAAATACGTACTTCTTGTTTAGCTACAAAATTCTTATTCTTAAAATACTAGAGTAGTACTACCAACTTTAACATTGTATTTAAATAGGTAAGTCAATGGAAGTGTTTATAAATAGGCCACCAGACCTCTTGTGGGTACTGCAACAGTAATATGGTGGAATAAAAGTTTCCTTGATCTTATGAAAAAGTAGTTGACCTACTGGGGTTATTCTACTTATCTAGTGTAGTAACATGATCAGTGATACATTCAAACAACAGGGCCCTATTTTAGAGTTGTTCGATTTCAACAATTATTTATACTGGTACTTATAACAGTACACAAAACAAAACGGAAGAAATAATTGTTATACTGATATTTTTCATTCAATGCTACGATTAGTAATCGAAATATATTTTTGATAAAATATTATTACATATCAAATAAAAAATATCAAATAATCATAATTATTATCTTGAATCGAATCAACCCCACCTATGATTTCAAACATTAAAATCATTATTTGACTATTAAATTCACATTTGAGCTGCTTATAATTTATTTGTGCTTTTTTAAGTGCACTTTCTAAAACTATACAGTGACTAATCATTCAACAATGGAGATGGTCACTAGTGAGTAATCGGAAAGAATTTAATGGGTATAAGTACTTGTAGTGACTATAATCAATATAGTTTACTTCGTAAGTGAGCGCAAACCAATGGGAAGCTGTTAATT
Source organism: Aporophyla nigra (assembly GCA_947507805.1). Classification (NCBI taxonomy): domain Eukaryota; kingdom Metazoa; phylum Arthropoda; class Insecta; order Lepidoptera; family Noctuidae; genus Aporophyla; species Aporophyla nigra. The sequence continues at coordinate 23,912,399 of OX382294.1, forward strand.
TTTATTACAGTTAAACTAAACTTTACGAAACAGGTTCTTCGCTTAAACAAACAACAGCTGCGTACAGTTACAGCAGCCATAACTGGCCATGGGTCGTTTAATAAACATCTCTTTGTCATAGGAGTAACAGACAGTCCGCTGTGCAGGGCCTGAATTGAGGACGACGAGACAGCGCATGTGCTACTAAACTGCCCAGCTATTGTCACATATAGGGCTAAGTACTTCGGTAACCCAGGAACCCTATGTGAGATAGTAACACCAAGGCGTTGCTGGCCTTCCTCGAGGAGCTGGGGTGGATCGAATAACCGATTTCCCACTCAAATGCAAAATACGCGCTCAGACGTCGAGTTGCGACCACCAGCCCGTTTTGCCTATTACCTAACTAAACTTTATTTCCATTAACATAAAGCTTATTTTTATACATATGAAAAAAAAAAAAAGCCTGCAACCCATTGGTTTGCGCTGATTAATAAACGAGTGAGAATAACAAACTACAGATATGTCTATAACAATTCAAGCAGCTCAAACTTGATAAAAATTTGACTATAAATTATTATTGTTTTAATTCCTTCGCCGCGACCTCACTACAGTCCACCCAGGGTCTCCGTCTTCGTCCATTGGTTCTGGCTGTTGATTTCTGTTCGATGAAGATGCTGCTGCTCCATTCATGTTCTTGTCAGGGCCTTCATCTTCTCCGCTACTGTCTGTTGAGTCGTCATCTGGATTACCGTGGCACTGTAAATAGAATGAGTGAATTTCTTAAATTATTGTGGAACCATCAGTTTAGAAAGTTAAAGATTACACTGCAACATCTTTTGTTACAGAGATAAGACCTGGTTGAGTGGCGTATCATCATTATTTCAGCCGTAACATGGCCGTATGATTTAGAGGGTTTGCGTAATCAGCACGATTGACAGGCGGGTTGGTGATCGCGATATGATGGTAAAATGCATGCTGCCCATTCTCTCGGGAGTCCCTTAGTCACGTTTTACGACACCCACGGGAAGAAATGGGATGGTGCTATTCTTTACGTCCGGCACCACACGGTACGCATGTGTTGCATATGATCGTTTAGTGACAGTTTTTCCTAGGTCTGTGAACACTCTATTTATATTATACTCCATGGAAAATATATTTATATGTTTATATTTAGCTAGTGGTTGAAAAACTTACTTGTGGTGGTACAGATTCATGTATAGGCTGACTGAGCCATATTTGGCACTTTGGCATGGCATCAAGTCTAGCCCGCAACTCGTCATGTAGCCCATCTTTTAGAAGACTTAGAAACTGCAGCAATAAAACTGCTATTTCTGGAAATAATACGTATAATATGGACATTTAAATAAAATGATTATTAATGATGTAATAATGACTCTCTATAAAGAATAAGCCACTAGTAAGTGTGCAGCACTTTCCAATAAACTCATCTATACTAATGTAGAGCTGAAGAGTTTGTTTATTTGTTTGAATGCGTTAATCACTGACACTACGGTTGGATTCAAAATAATCTTTTTGCATTTGATAGTCTTAATCTTGAGGAAGGTTATAATGTTGCCCGACAGTATGATGAGGACGGTGGTCGTACCAGTAATTAAAAACAAAACAGGAGACTCATCAGATCGGTCGAATTATAGGCCAATTTCTCTAGCAACGATTATCGCTAAGGTGCTTGACAGTGTGCTTAACGTACAGCTACAGAAATATATATCTTTACACGATGCGCAATTTGGTTTTCGGCCTGGTTTATCCACCGAAAGTGCAATCGCGTGCCTTAAGCACGCTGTGAAGTACTACGTTGACAGGAGAACACCTGTTTATGCAGCGTTCCTGGATCTCTCCAAGGCCTTCGACCTGGTCTCATACGACATTCTTTGGGATAAATTAAAGGCAACAGGGATACCCAATGAGCTGCTGAACGTTTTTAAGTACTGGTACGGCAACCAAACGAACGTTGTAAGGTGGGGGAATGACTATTCTCTACCGTACAGGTTGGAATGTGGCGTGAGGCAGGGGGGCTTAACCTCCCCTAACCTTTTTAACTTATACCTTAATGCATTGATTGAGGGACTCAGCAGTGCGCATGTGGGCTGTTTTGTTGACGGGTTATGTTTTAACAACATCAGCTACGCGGATGACATGGTGCTGCTGGCTCCCTCAGTCAGTGCACTAAGGAAACTTGTAAACATCTGCGAGAACTATGCTGCCAGCCATGGGTTGTTATATAATGTAAAAAAGTCCGAACTCATGGTCTTTAAGGCTGTTGGCAAGAAAAGACCAGTAGATGTGCCACCAATTAGAATTTATGATGTCCCGATACGTCGGGTTCATCAGTTTAAATACTTGGGACATATCATTGCTGACAACCTTAACGATGATGGTGATGTTGAACGGGAACGCAGGGCACTGGCGGTACGGGCGAACATGTTGGCCCGTAGGTTCGCTCGATGTACAGAAGCGGTCAAACACACGCTTTTTAAAGCATACTGTACATCTCTGTACTCGAGCGCCTTATGGATCAGCTGTACCAAACGTGCCGTCAGTGCTCTGCGCGTCCAATATAATAACGCCTTCAGGGTGCTGATGCGGCTGCCCCGTTACTGCAGTGCGTCAGAGATGTTTGCAAAAGCCCGAGTCGACAGCTTCTCAGCTGTCGTACGGAAAAAAAGTGCATCTCTGCTCGCCAGATTGCGTGGCAGTGGCAACAGCCTCCTGAAGGTGATAGCTGACAGGCCTGATGAGAGCCCCATAATGGGACATCTCATCAAAACAACATTGTCTGTAGTAGTGTATAAGTACTAACATAGATTATAAGATATATTGTTGCTAACACCTTTTAATTATTTTCGTTTTTGTCAGTGTGGACCTTTTGTTGTCTAATGAATAAATAATAATAATAATAATAAGCTAATCACCACACCACGCTATGACTTTGAGGAGCTTAGCACAAAAGAAAAAATGTCCGAAAGAATGCTAAGCCAAAACGAAGTAACAGCGCGGGCGAACGATGTGATGTGACGTGGTTGGTGGGTCGGGGAACAACAAATTTTGACGCGGACGAGAAAGCACGGTTGTGAAGAAACAGAAGAAAAAATCTAAATCAGTTCGAATTGGACACACTATTTTTCCAGGTTCTTACGCAAGAGACCCCAGCTATTTAGGCAATAATAAATTCACGTAATTTTCCGACTGTGGTGTACCACAGTCAGCGTCATTAATATCGGGTCAAACAGGCTGCTCAAAATAATCTCAACAACTAACAAATTAAACTTTATCTCAATTGGATAAAGTTTTAGTCAGAATAACAGTTGTTGTGTCTTCATTCTGAAACACTCCTTGTGTAACTGATTTAAAATTAAATTTTCATAGTTGTATAGATCATTTTAAACAGCCTGTTCGTCCCGATATTATTGACGTCAACTATAGTTGGTCAGTACCAAAGTTTTTTATGGGACAGCTGATAATTCTTTCTCAATAACGACATTGCTCCCAAGAAGAAAGTTGTTTAGCGATTGCCTGTACCACATCCTAAATTGTGACCAACGTTTCTGATGCACCCCAAATACATATTTTTTTGAAATAAATAAAATTATGCAATTTACCTTTAGGAGAATCATCATGACAAACAGTTTCAAATTCCTCGTCCATCAGATCTTCTATTACTTCAGCTAGGTCATCTCTATCCACAACATTCTCCACACAATATCTTGCTATGTAGACTGACATAAGCTGCGCTGTCTGTAATGTGAGAAAAAACTTATTGAATACAACAATTTTTATAAATTACTTGCTAACACGACAGACGTTGCCCTGTCCAAAACTGAATAGTTCCTACAAAAATCCCACGGAAAAAGGCCAATCAGTATTTTCCCAAGTTCGAAAAATTTCTGGGAATCTTTTCAAATTCTTCTGGTTGAGTTATTTTCATAAATTACTAGCTAACTCGACATACATTGCTGTATCCAAATATCAATAATTCCTACAAAAATCCCATACAAAATAGGACAGTCAGTTTTTTTAATAAGATTACAAGTTGTTTTTTTTTTTTTTAATGTATGCATAATAAACTGATCCAGACTATTAGGGTTGTCTTAAAACCAAAAATAGAGAAATCACTCCAGCCTTTCTAGGATGTACTTATCAATAAACAGAATTACATTTTTATTTACACAGGGTAGGACACTATATGATTGTATATCCCCTAGTGTGCGAATGTTTCATTTGTTAGCACCAGAAAACCATTATTCAGATCATATTCACCTATAGTCAATTTTAGTTATGAAAGTATGGAACAGCTGTTTCATAGAAAAGGGGAATACCTATTCCAGAAATTGTTCAGATTTAGAATAGAATAAAGTTTGTTGTCACCAGTATTACAGATTGTAGTAGGTACACAAATACACAAAACTATAATACTCGAAGCAAAAGGTTTAAAATTCAGCATTATGTTTAGGTCTGCCTAGCGGGTTACTAAGAGCTGGTTTTCAGCTTAAACCCTTGGCTCCTGTTTACAAAATTAAGTTAAACTTAGTTACAACAGATTAATAATTAATATTATAAGCTAAAAGGAAATTCCAGGATGATAAAAACTTTAGAGGTGTCAAGGGACACCCGGATGGAACGAAGTTCCTTTCCAGGATTCATAAAAGTTATAATTTTTTAATTATTTATTATGTACAAAAAACCTGTATACACTCAACAAAAATATTCTCTCTCTCTCCCTATCTCCTTCTCTCTCTCTCTCTCTCTCTCCCTCTCTCTCTCTCCCTCTCTCTCTCTCCCTCTCCCCCACTCCCCCTCTCTCGCACCCTCTCCCCCTCTCTACTCACAACAAAAAAAACAACAACATACAAAATATATACGGTTTTTATAAAAAATAATTATATAATATTTTATAAATATATTCCTTTTTTTGAAGTTGGTTAAAGCATGCCGTGACAACTTTTCGTAAGAATTTTTTCCGTCTAGCCCCCTTTCACAACGCGTGATAAGGAACTTCATTCCAATAATATTACATAAAAACAAAGAAGTCACGAGGAGTTCTACCTCACTCTATGCAAGGCTAAACAAAAGATGGTGTATGTCTCATGTTTATTGGCTAGTAGCACAGCTGTCTTTGTCGTAGGTAAGTTACCAGCCATAAATATGATAACATACCAAGCTCAGATATTTATAAATTAACAGTATCTGTTAACATAAACAATATGGGGCATATCTATGATTAATGTAAAATTGTAATGGTCAATTGGTATATTTATTTTATAGTATTGATTTGCGTACATGTACATGTAGTGCTGCATACATTTGATACAATAAATTGCATTTGCAATTGCACTGTTGGCCTTAGTAGCTTGCACATTTTTTTAAATCGTTTCCTCGGTTACCGTGAAACCGGCCATCATTGCCCGCATTTTTACTTATTTTTGAGATTTTGCAAAAAATATCACCGGAAATGCACAATAAAGTCGACTATGGTAGCAATTACTATGAAAGGCTTTAAATCGCAAAATGTGGTGCTTCTAGCTTTAACATAGTCCTAGAAAAAGGCGCTTAAATAGCCGGGCAAAATTATACGCACAACCGTCCAACATTGCTCACCCTTATTTTCTCTAGAACTATCAGTTCTAAGGCTTTAGCAATAAGGTATGTTTTAGTGAATTATGCAAAGTTGCCATCCTTCATGATCAATATGTCAAACACACTTTTTTTAATTATTTTTCTGTGGTGGGCAATGTTACACTACGCACCAGCTACTCTTTCATACAAACCAAAACGGTGGGTTAGGGTTGATACACATTAATGTGATAAATAATAATCTGTTTAAATAATAATATAAACTCTTTTATTATTAATAATCAGTCAAGTACAATAGTTATAATTGCAGGTATGAGACTATGAATATTATGAGCTTTGTAAAATAAAGGGTTCTAAAACAAAATAAATCTTACAAAGAAATCTCTAAAAAAAAAAAAATCTTACACAAAAAAAGAAGCATTGCAACGCATGCCAGCCACCTTGTAACGAAAAGATATAATATTTACTTTAACATTCTTAATATAAGAATAATAACAAAAAAAATTGGTTGTTCAAACAACACGTATTTCAAAAATAAGTTTACTCTTATGAGGTAGGTACACAAACAATAGGAACTTAATAAGTAAATAGGTAGGAACTTTCAATAAGTACGGTCAATGACGGAAGTCGCTGAGCATAACGCAATTTTAATTATTTTAATAACATAAAATGGAATTGTTCTTTTTGAATATATCTTAATAGTCTTTAAAGTATTCCTTACTTTTCAAAGTGTTAACCCAGTTCTGTCGCTGACTGTACAAGTTCTATAAGTAGGTAGGTAGGTAATTATTATTAACACCTAATCAAAATAAATGTAATCATCGTCATCAGCAAGTACAAAATCAGTTTCGGCTTCATTAATTGTTAGTAATTCAACAGTCTTGACAATATTCTTACAGTCAATTAGTTCAATATCTTGAGATTTTACTTTTATAAATTTAGTGTTGTCATTTTTGCCAACTTTTCTTAAAAAATATATTTTCACCTTGCCATTTCTTGGCTTTTCCAAAATGATCCCCACGTAATAATCAACTCTTTTAGTAAAAAAGTACCTGACCAAAACATACTCGCCCACTTTGTAATCTACGGTAACTTCTTCGTATTTTAAACTAGTCGACGGGCCTGGTACCGAACAAGGATCCACTGCTGGTGGTTCAATCAAAAATAACTTATTATCTGTTTTTGTGATAGTCTCCACTTTTCCAAGTCTTACTTTATTCTTGCTACCTGCAGATGGTTTAGAATCGTCAGCTCCTAAAACGAAACCTGGCTCATCTTGATCGGAAGCAATCCCGCATATATCTGAATCACTGTGGATACTCATGTTGACATCACTATTGCTTGATTCACTGTATTTTCGTATAACCTTCTTCTTTAATCGTTTAATTTTAAGTCCTTTCTTATTTTTTTCTTTGGAAACCTTATAATCATTGCTATTATTTTTTTTCGCTCTCTGATTTCTATTGGGTGCCTTTATTTCTTTAATTATTCCCTCTTTTGTTAATATTTCATGATCATTTTGTTTCTCTATCGTTTGTTTAGTTTGAGGTAACATCATGTTTTCTTTATTGTGATCGTTGTCGTAAATAATGTTTTTTAAAGAACTTTTTGTGGCTGGTATATGAATACAAGACAAAATCTTTGGTTTTTCTATATTCAATGCATTTGTGTTTTCTTTACATGAATTAGGACTCTTAGGCTTCAAAATAATATTTGTCCGAGCGCATTCACGAATGGTGATACCACTTGAAACATTTATTTCACGTGATATAGGTTTAATCTGTGAGTGAAAAGTTCCAGTTTTCTCGTCTAATATGTCCATTTTAATAAAAGATGGTACAACCTCATCTTCAGTTTCATGTGTGTTCATGTCATATTCTTCATTACTTCCCATCATTTCCTCCATTTCATAATTTTCATCGTCGCTATATCTCTCTGGCAACAATGGTAAGGAGATGTGATCAGAGACGTCTTGTTCGTTTTCAAAATTATCTAAAACCTGGTCCTCTTTGTTGACACTTGCCGTTGAAGGTGTAATGTCCAACATCTGACTTTTAGTGCTTCTAACAGTGGCACTTGTTGTTAAAGCAGATTTTTTCTTAGCGGGACGTTTTTCAATGTTTTTAGTCTGGTTTTGAAAATCGTCAATCGTCACTGATTTCCCGGGTTCCACTACAACTTTCTTATTTCTATTCGATGTCAATGGTTTAGGTTTTCTATTGGTTTTCAGATATTCTAATAAAGTGTTGTCAATGCTATAAGTATTGCCCATTTCTTCGGCACATTCTGGAATCTTTTTTAAAACTTCACGTGGATTATAAGGGTATATCCCAGTGGCTCTAAAGCCACTTTTTATGTTTTTCGCCTCGTTCATTTCAATTGCTTTAATCAATTGCGTAAGCAACTTTGGGAAGTGGTTTTTGTTGAGTGCAGTTTGATTTGGGTTTTCCATTTTGTACTGTAATAAGATCTTCCGCCAGGCTTTTTTAAGAGGTGCAAAAAACGCCACGTCAAGTGGCTGGGTAAGATGTGTTGAATTAGGAGGGATAAACACAAATGAAATTTTGTGATCCTGACATAGCTTAATGACGCCTAAACTTAAGTGACTGGACAAGTTATCACATATGACTACTTTTCTTCCGGTTAAACTTTCCGCCCATGTCAATACAACAGTTTTAAAATAATCTTCAAATATTGTCGAATCAAACCATCCGGATGACGTTCGGTTGTATCTTGCACCACGAGGACCACCTTGAATCCATTCTGAATATAAATTGTCTGCCTTATATACCACATACGGAGATAGGCTAGTACCGTTTGCTGCGGCAGAAAACATCAACGAAATGGCGCCTTTTGAAGAATTAAGGACCCGTTCAGGATATTTCACACCCCTGCGAAATATGCACTTAGAATTACCTGGGTCGTCACTTAGATTAGTTTCATCTAGATTTAAAATGTTAGACGGAGGAACATCTCTAACAGTTTGTTCCAAGTTCTGAAAATATTCTAAAAAATCATTTGCACTTTTCTGAGCCCGTGCCGTTTTGATATTTTGCGTACTTCTAACAGAAAGTTCATCTGCATGTCGGTCGAGAAAACTTGTAACCCAGTCCTTGCCAGGTGGTTTTCTATTAAATAAATTTTCACGATTATTTTTCTTCAAATAATCAAAGACAGTCAAACGTAAATCGTAGTTTCGTTAGTGGGCAGCCATATTCACCAGCTGCAATCAATGCTTGAACAATACTCTTTTCCTCTTCCAAAGAGAGCCGAGTAGGAGTTCCAACATTTTTGTTATGGTACTCTTTCACTTTGTTAAGGATGGTGCGCCTAGGTATACCAAATGTTTTTTCTGCTGATCTTGACGACATCCTATTTTCTTTAACATTTTCTACCGCAAGGTGCAACATCTCCTCTGAATAATTTTTATAGGGCCGAGACCCGAGGACTCTCCGATTTCTTCTTTTCACAGGCTTTCCCATTCTGCAAACAAACAGACTAAATGTATCTAAGTATAGTTTCTGTTTGTCAACTAAGTGACTACTTATCATGACTAAAATACAGGAGTATTATAATTTTTCTGACCTTTCCCAGTTTATTTGAGATCGGCGCAGCATGTCCTCTTCCAAAACTCGGTATTAGCCATCATCTTAGTATTTACTCCCTTTCTATTCTAGTCATATAATCATTTGCACAATCCCTCCATCGGTTATTTGGTCTTTTCCTACTTACTCATATAATATGAGTAAGTAGGAAAAGACCAAATAACAAATAAATATGAGTCATATAGCCATCCGCATTTATACTCATACCTATTAGAACTTTGCCTGTAACTTGTTTCTCAGTCTTCTACATCAAATGCTCATACCATGATAACCAACCAATTTCTAATAAATCAGGTAGATAGATAGAAATTTTAAATTAAAAAATACGATAATGGGTGCCAACCCTAACACTGTTTTTGCAGTGGGCAATGTTCTCACTCCTATGTTCACGCAAGTTCGGGAATCATTGCCCACTTCATTATCTTGAAGATTTGATGTTGTAATGGTCTCAAAATAGCATAGAAATGAAGCGTGATACTTATAATTACTCTAATATAGAAATAACTTACCTAAGTGGTGTTGTACGCTGACAATGTGTAAAAACGTAAAACAAGATTTTGGCACCACCTCACACTAGTCCTGCTTCCAACATGTCTCGCGGACAACTGAGTGAACTTAGCAACGTGACTAATATTTAGTGTTACAAAAGAAATATTCAAATTTACCCTAAATATTAAATAATGTTGTCAGCTACATAAATTCGTTTACAATTCAAGATTTTAGTTATTTTTCGTGTTCGGGCAAAGATATCCGCTAAGGGCAATGTTGGCCGGGGTAGGACTTCTGATAGTCGGGCGTCGATTTAAGGGGTGGTAGGGGGGTGGGTGGGAGGGGGGGGAGGTAAACAGCCTCCCCTGTGAAGGAAAAGCGTCGATACCCCCCCCTTTTTGAGTTTAATTTTTTTTAATATTCTAACCTAACTTTCGAATTTTCGTGTATCGATATCGATTTAAAGGCCGGAAGAGGTGTGAGGTTGACGAATAAAACGAAGGGGAAGTAGCATCGCTCGACAGGACACTTCGCTGACAGGGCTCGTCAACAGAATCAAGTCGTTTCTGGCACTCGCCGGTTTCTGGCACCGCTCGCTTCGCTCGCTCGGCTCGTGCATAGGAGGTCACAGTTTTAACCTAACCCAACCTAACCTCCCCAGACCATGTCGTTTCTGGCCACAGTTTTAACCTAACCTAACCTCCGAAACCCTAAGGGATCTGCCACGAAGGGTATTTCAAAGCTTAAAAATAAACCACAACCTAATTACCTTAATCATCATAATGACTAACAACAAACAATAGCATCGTGTTACGTTTGGTTTCACTTATCGGCAATAGTCGGTAAATTCTTTTAAGTGTTAATGTAATACTATTAAATTAAATTAGTAAAATAAATGCAATATACTAAAACAACTACTTAAAAATTGTCGAAATAACTAATTTTATGTATCTATTCCAACATAATTATGAAGTAAAGCATTATAGTGTGTTTACCTTACATGAAACGAAACGTTCAATGGCGAGACGAAATGTCAAAGTGACAAAATATTGCGAAAGTTTACGATTTTAATTATTTTTTTTTTCAATAACTATTTGATTGCGACACTTAAAATTTTACGTGGAGGTTTCTAATAATATGATCTTTACGTAAAAAAAATATAGACTCCCAACTCGACGTCAGATAATACGAAACTTAGCCACCTTTTCTCCCCCGGGCGCTCCCATTCCATGTTCGACGGCGAGCTGCAGCGCTGTCCAGTTATTGAGCACTAAGTCTACAATCGGTTTAAAGTCGTCGTACAACATTATCACGTTTTTTTATTCACTTTTACTTAATAAACATGTAGAAATTAGTATAACTCACATTTTTATAACCTCCCTTCGGTGAAGTTCGGTGTTAATTTTTTTTAATCGATTAGGCATGATGGAATGACAGCTGTCCGTGACAAGACAAATGTTTCGTTCGGAAACTATATAGGTAAACAAAACATGAACATAATTATTACACATTATAATTAAATCACAAAAGTCTAACAAATAGTCTTACCAAAGGGTACCGTATTACCCAGTAACTTGGTTGTGGAGGTTAGATAGGCAGGCCCGCCCCTAAGACGACCCACTGACCAACGGCTGGGTAGATGATAATGATGATGAATTAAATCACATTCCTATTTTTTGTTATTATTTATTTATTTACTTAGGGACAACAAACAGCAGTGTACTAAATGTAGACATAGGTTAGAACTTAATAATAGAGTTAACAAATACACTACTCACAACGTTATCCACATATTAATAAACAGAATTGCTAGTTGTTTGGAAGAACGATACAGATAAAAATAAAAGCACAATAAAACTAAACATTACTTAACTATTAGGGTTCTGATCACTTAAATAGTAATAATATCTTTTTTAAATATAGCCTTACTGAGAAACATAATATCACTTTGAGCCAAATTGCCTATTGTAGGTGTCAACTAATCGATGCAGCGGCGAACGCACGCCTGAGTTGGTTCTACAAAAAGTAGTTGCGAACAAATGTCTCGAGCGACTTTCTCGACCACGTACGGTTCTAGGGATCAGGTAGCACAAACTGTTCACTAGATCGGTACAATCGACTTTATTACGACATATACTAAAAAGAGTCATCATCTCAAGTAGGGTGCGTCTGGATTCTAGAGTAATAAGGTCATATTTTTGTAGTAATAATTGATAAGAAATTTTCTTTTTAAAGCTCCTATAGCCTATAGTGCATTGCACGTAGAAATTTGGGTTGGACCAATTCAATAATGTTAATATACTTTTTATAGTAAGGGTTCCAAATAGGTACCGCGTATTCAACTTGTGGTCGTATTATTGACTTCTATAACTATAAGTAGGTGGAGGGGCGGTGAAATTCCCTTGATGCTCTCATCACAAATCCAAACATTTTAAATGCCTTATTGACAATGTTTTCTATATGAGCATCAAGGTGAAGCTTTGAGTCTAGCTGTATGCCTAGATCGCGAAGAGAATGAAATTTGCTCAGTGGCGTGTTTCTAAAAGAATAATTGAATGTGGTCACATTTTTCTTCTTTGTGAACGTAATGCTATGGGATTGAGATATACTTAGGAAGAGTTTATTAACAGAGCAGTAGTCCAGAAAACGGTCCAGATCCTCCTGAAATTCTAAGCAATCGGAAAGATGGCTGATATTTTTATAGATCTTCAAATCATCTGCATACAGGAGGAACTTGGATTTTTTAAAACAATCTTTTACATCATTAATAAATAAAATGAACAAGAGGGGACCTAAAATTGAGCCTTGAGGAACTCCGGCAGTGACTTTAACCCTGCGAGACTCATAACCATTTATTACAACCTTCTGGGTCCTATTGGTGACATATGATACAAACCGACGCAATAAATTCCCTCTTATACCATTGAATGCAATTTTGTCAAGAAGTAGTCTGTGATCGACTTTATCGAAGGCTTTTTGGAAGTCAGTATAGACCACATCAATTTGCTGTCTACTGTCAATGCCTTCAAATAGCTGTTTTGTAAAAACAAGAAGGTTACTTACACAGGACCTACCTTGAACGAACCCGTGTTGCTCTTTTATTAAAACGCTATGCAGAATTAGGGTAGATATCATTGTGAACCAGTCTTTCAAAAAGTTAAAAGTAAAGTCATGCCAAGGTCTTCTATTTTTTACAAAAAAGAAGATACTAATTCTAGTTACCTGAATTTGTGGTATCTAAAGGAAACGAAAGACGTCCACTGCTGGACATAGGCCTCCCCCAAGCACCGCCACTTCGACCTATTCTGTGCTTCTCGCATCCAACGTATTCCTGAAATTTAAAAATGTGTCTTTCGGCTGAAATGATGATGATGATGATGATGAAAGGAAACGAAGAGAAGCAAGTCAATATATGTGCTTGTTTTTTGTAAATCACTACACAGTATAAAACAAAGTCACTTCCCTCTGTCTGTCCCTATGTATGCTTAGATCTTTAAAACTACGCAACGGATTTTGATGCGGTTTTTTTTAATAGATAGAGTGATTCAAGAGTCAGGTTTATACGCATAATACGTGGGCGAAGCCGCTGGCAAAACCTAGTACCATATAAGATACCAATCTATATGGTCTTCACATGCTCTGACCAAGATTATGTCTGGACCCTGATCTCTTAAGAGTGTTTCGGCCTTTCCTGAGACGACTTACTGATCGCCCTTTCTTCTCTGAGTAGTGAAAAGCTGACCTCGTCTAGTTTTCACAATACGATTGAAGTGTTTAGTACAAACCTAGAGAAATAAAAATTACTTCATTTGTCAACATTATTCTCATTTTTTGTTTTTGAACGAAAACACCGAAAGATGGCGGCAAATTCTTTCACAGTCATCTGTCGCACGGTCCCAGGGGTCTGCCTCACTCATTCATTCGTTCAATCAAAAATTTTGTAAACAAATCACGTTGAGGTTAAAAGTTGTTAATTTTAGAAAAGTATGTAATTCACGTATAAAAAGTAAGATCCGTATGTTATTAGTGTTTTAGATTATTGAGAACAAAATGACTGAGGACATAAGTGTTACGTTTATAATACCGAAAGACTGCCAATCTGATAATGAATGTTCGGAGGACATGCAACTTGCTTTCGTCGTAAGTTAAAAACTAGAAATTGTTATAAATCTGTATCTAAAATGTTTTCCCCACTATCTTAAAAGGTACGGGAACTATACGTATAGATGTAAAAAAGTGACAATAACTTTTGTAATGCTAACGAAACTTAATTTATCATGGTAATAGCTATAACATAATAAAATTAGTTAACAACAACAATGATAAAATTTATCTTATCCTTTCATAAACACGTGGAAACCTTGAAAAAGCAGGCTACTTGATATAAATAAACATTGATTTAGGTATTGGTCTATTACCTCCCCAATCAATCAACTCCACCTATCGTAGTCCACTGCTGGACATAGGCCTCTCCCAGGCTGCGCTACAACGGTGTATCTTCACATTACACTTGCAGATATATGGTCTTTACTCCAGGATTCGTCTGCAGCACTGGCGCCCCCAGGGTTCGAGCCCCCAGCTGCGTTCTGTTCCAAGATTACTTCTTCATGAGACCGAGTTGAACCCATATTTATGATTTTCCGAATATTTTGCACCAACACATGTGACATAAACCACCAATCAAATTATTCATATTGGATGCACTTTAGACAAAATCCTCTGATTTGTTTCACATTCTTTGTCCATATATGGTTTGGCGCCACCCAGCGCTGATCGAGTGGTGTCAAATATGCAATGCTTGGATAACAGATCACACACTTGGGTACAGTAGGCAGGGACAGTAATTGAAACCAATGACTGCTGAGAATATACTGCCTTAATTATAATAATAAAATGGTTTATAAGGTGTCTATAATGACAAAGCTTATGATTATGTAGAGGGGACCTTACTCTGCAACGTCCCAATTTTATTTAAAATCTGCAAAACATATAAGAAATAGTGCTCACCAAAATTGTTTCCAATATCTTCGGAAGTATGCTTGTAATCAACAATCTGTTTGTGTTATGCTTGCAGACATGTGAACAGCATTGCGGAGGTGGTCTCCAAGCACGATGGGTGCACGAGAGCCAGTGGACTAAGTTTGATGGGCTCACTAAAAGAGATGTCTTTGTACTGACTGAGTTTGAAGGAGCGCTATATGAGAAGCTACAGGCTACTAAGTGTTTGTAAGTAACAGTCATCATCATGATTATTATGTTGCCCTTCTCCTATTGTATTTGGGGTCAAAGCATCATGTTTTTTTCTTTTTCCATACTTCTCTATTAGTTTGGTTTAGATAATATTGATGCTGTTTTTGTTTCTCTATGTATATTTCGTTTATTTACTATTAAGTGTTAAAGATTGCGAGGCTACAAGGTTGTGTCTATAAAAGTCTTGGATTTAGAAAACCACCAACTTCCAAAATACAAGTTTGACTTAGTTTGGGAGTTGGTAGATCATGTATTATGTGCTGCTGTACAATCATCAAACGTTATTATGAATTGTTAATTCTTAGTTAAGTTTTTTGTTGTACTCTGAGAGTGAAATAAAAATTATTATTATTTATTTATTTATTTAAACTTTTCGCACACAAAAAAAAGGTACAAAGGCAGACTTAATGCCTTAGGCATTCTCTACCAGTCAACCAAGGGTGGTGAAGAGATTATTCATCATCTCATTAGTCAGGCCTCTTTCTAACCATATCATCATCCATACAGTCCATCCATCATTTCTACCTATCTGATAAGGTGGTATCCAGCTATTGCCAAGCAGGCACACAAAATTTAGAAACACAGCAAGTTAGTTGAATTCTGTAAGAAGCTAGTAATACAGGGTGGCAGGAATACCGACATAGAAACAATAACCATGAATCTCCAAAGCATGATATTTTTTCGTCAGTTGTCAAAAAAAAAACCTGCTTTCATAGAAAAGTGCAATACCTGCTTAGTCAGCCTGAATCATGTACTGAATCCATGGTAACAGGTTGCACGTTGATGTCCCTGCACCCTGAAAAATAGTATCTAATACAATGTTTCTCCTCAGATTGGTGGGTCCTCGCTGCCTATCATGTTGCCTGACAGAGGGTACTCCAATACCATCAGGTCCACAACCTGTCTTCACAATAGCCATGAGAGGCCTGGTGGTCACTGCAAGTGGATTGTCAAAGCTACAGAAGGTAACAACATTAAAAAGTATTTGTTGTTATCTATTTTATATTACTATTAGCTTCTGCCCGCGACTTTGTCCGCGTTAAATTACTTGTTCCCACGTCCCTTCCTGTCGCATCGAATTGCCTGCCCGAGCGATTTTCCCTGATTTTGCAACATTTTTCATTGCTGCTCCGCTCCTATTGGTCGTAGCGTAATGTTATGTAGCCTCTAGCCATCCTCGATAAATAGGCTACCCAACAGAAAAAGAATTTTTCAATTCGGACCAGTAGTTCCTGAGATTAGCGCGTTCAACCAAACAAAAAAACTCTTCAGCTTTATAAAATTAGTATAGATGTTTTTAGGATTATGTATGCTAGTTTAGTGGTGGTCTAGTTGTCAACCTAAAACTAAAAGCACCTGGCTTTAAGTTGTGTAAATTATTTCACCACCACTGTTTTCTAAATCATGAAGGAAAAGATCGTAAGGACACTGGCATATCTTCAACCTAATAAACTTGTGAATATGGGGTGGCGATATGCCTTGTTTGCCTTGTTGTTGTGTGTTGATTTGGTGAACGACGAGCAAAATTGACCAAGTCTGAATCCCTACAAGCGACCACCTTGTGGGAAAAGAAAATCTATTGTATACTAGTTTTAAATAAGTTTTTGAAATATGTGGTGTAAATAAATAAATATTGGTGTTTTAAATAAGCTGTATCTGTACTTTAATTCGCCTTATTTTCAGGAAGAAATAAAGAGAAAGGTACAATGGATGGGTGGCATTTATAGCACAGTTCTAACAGATGACACAACACATTTAATATCAGACACTGTGCTTTCTGATAAATATGTTGTAAGTACTATTTTTAAGAGCCTAAGTTATAATAGAATAGATTCTTAGCTTGGCAGCAGCTGCAGATTGCCCAGACACCACTTGAATGAAGGAAGGAACAAAATAAAAATTGGTTTATTATTGGTTCTTGACAAACATGTGAGGCTTGTGTCTCTTCCCCCCGAACCGCCGCAAGGTGATAACGAGTTCTAAGCTATTTTTAGTGCGTTATGCAAATACCCCTCTAAAAAAAAAACGATCTACTTAAGAAAACAATTATTTTCCAGAAATCAATAGAAAAAGGCATACCAGTGATGGCTATGACTTGGATTGAAGCAGTCTGGGAGGCATCCCTCCATCTCAACGTCAGTGGTTCCTCACCAGACTTCCTTGTTCACCGCCTGCCTCCCTTCACCAACCTACAAGTGACCACTTCAGGGATTCCGAAGAAGGAAAAACAGCTGATTATGAAGCTGGTCCATGATCAGGGAGGAATTTTCTCTGGAGCCTTCCAGAGTGAGACTACTGATGTTGTGGTGTTAACCAAGTTAGTAGTAAATGCTAATTTAAAATAAAAATCCTTATTGTAGCTGACTGATCTCTGCGAAAAAAATAGTTTGTACGTCGAGCCCAATGTCAGTTGAGGTTGCATGGCAGATCAGCGACATCCATTATGTTCGATATTTGAAGGCTCCTCGAATGCTTGAAGTTGATATCTATGAAGCTGGTTGATACCTTTGTAAGACTAGCTTTTGCCAGCGGCTTCGCCCGCGTGGAGGTCGGAAATTATCCCGCGGGAACATACTACCGGGATAAAAAGTACCCTATGTGTTATTCCAGGTTATAAACTATCTGTGTGCCAAATTTCATCCAAATCCGTCCAGAAGTTTTTTCGTGAAAGGGTATCAAACATACACATACATCCATCCTCACAAACTTTCGCATTTATAATATTAGTAGGATGATGATTTTAAACAAAAGTTTTCGACCTCATAAATGTCCATATTTGGCATATATACAGCAGCTTACAGTAGCTTACTAGAGAATGGGCAGCAGCGTTCTCTATGCATTTTACCACCATACTGCGATCGCCAACCCGCCTGCCAAGCGTGGCGATTATGGCAAAGCCCCCCAAATTGGGGGAGGCCTAAGTCCAGTAGTGGATGTCTTACGGCTGAAATGATGATACAGCAGCTTTGACTGAGCAACAGAACCCATATTCGTCTCGAATCGTTTTGTTTTGAGGTGTGATTTTAGATTATGTTCTCAGGGAAGGCATTGGCAGCGAAAAATACAAAGCTGCCCTAGAGTACGGCAAGGCGGTGGTCTTACCGTCATGGGTGAAAGATTCAGCGGCTAAGGGTGTGGCACTATCACTGGCTAAATACAGAGTCGCCGGCGCATCAACGTCTTCTCCTCTCGCTGAATCGCGCTTGCCTGATATGAGTGAGTTCCTTGATTAGTTATTTAGTGGTTTACTCTGCCTTATAGTTGTACGACTTGCAACAATATTTTTTATCGTCTATTTAACTGTATGTCCTGCTATTTCTTAGTATTTGAGTGCAAACGTCTTGCTATTTCGTGCTGTGTAACTTTGATCAAATGTGAACATTTTTCTATAGGTTTAAACTTCTCCCGTATCACAAACTTGAGGCCGCCGAGCAATTTTGTAGACGAAACAAGATCAGCAGACGCAACTATGGTGTCCGGTAAAATAAAGGTATGAGACTGATAGTAAATGGAAGAAGAGTGATTTTATCACAAAACTAGCTTCTGCCTGCGACTTCGTCCGCGTTTAATTTCTTGTTCATCGACCCTTCCCGTCGCATCGAATCGCCTACCAGTGCGATTTTCCCCGTTTTTGCAACATTTTTCATTACTGCTCCGCTCCTCTTGGTTGTAGCGTGATGTTATATAGTCTATAGCCTTCCTCGATAAATACCGGCTGAAGCGTTTGTTTGTTTGTTTGGTTGAACGCGCTAATCTCAGGCAGTACTGGTTCGAATTGAAAAAATATTTTTGTGTTGGGTAGCCCATTTATTGAGGAAGGCTATAGGCCGTATAAAATCACGCTGCCATCAATAGGAGCGGAGCAGTAATAAAAAATGTTGCGAAAACGAGGATGTTTTATGAAGTCATCATTTGAGTATTTATTTCAGTTCACGCAGGAGAAGAAAAGTGATACTTCGATCGACAAAGAAATATTGTCGGCGATTGAGAACCTAGATATGAGTCTGATCAAGAAGGCTGGACCTATATTTGATGGATTTTGTGTAAGTATAAGAAATCTACATGAATAAATAAAAATGAAATGCTGTTCGTTGGTAAGCGGATCATTTGAGCACTGCTCGACCTATTTGGAAATTTTCTCTTTTAAAATTTTCGAAGGATGTTTACGAATTATGTTTTATAGAAAGAAAAATTGGAAAATTTCCCGGTAAATTTTGAGATTCGGGAAAAATATAAAATCTTTTTTCCGTGGGATTATTGTATGAATTATTGGAATTTGCAGGGGACATTGTCTGTCGAGTCATCTTTTTATAATCATTTTCATTTTCCTCTTTGACATCGATGAGAGTTATTTTTATTAAATCTTTGTGTCGAACCATCGTTTTGTGCGGTAATATACACTGTGAAATCGGTTCCAGTTTCGGAATATCAGTTGCATAGAATCCGAAGCTCTGAATATTTAGACCTCATTGCCCTACTTCTCGTTGGTTTTGAAAACCCTGAAGTCCCTGAAAACGATATTTATTTATGACTACCAGATATGGGTAACCGGCCTGGAAGGCATCTCCCGCGAGCGTACCGCAGCATGCGTGTCACGCTGCGGCGGCGTGCGGTACGACGCCGCACACCCGCGCGTCACGCATGCCGTAGCCGCCAGTACCGGCGCCGCACGCGCCGTGCTGAGGGAACTGCCCGCCGTGCCGGTACTGTCGCCGCTGTGGCTCGTGAGGAGTGTGCAGGCGGGACTAGCGCTAGACGAGGCGCAGGTATGTGTAGTGTATGTCGCACTGTGTCACGCGCCGTGCTGAGAAACGAGCAAGATATGTTTTAGGTTTGCAGATAACTAACTATTTCCCTTTTCAAATGTCGAGTAAAAGAGCATTACCTTTCCTCATAATTGTGTGTATTTATGTATATATTTACGTTTATTTTTATATTTTAGCTTTATGTATTTATTTAAGTATATGTTAATTTCTTGCATTATATATATATAAGTATATTTTAGTTTAAGACTTCACATATTCATATCTCTCTTCTTGTTTTCACACACTATTGTCTACATTTCTTTTTCATTTCTCCTTTCGCAGGTCTGCTGGAAGAAATTTCTTAAGAAATAAGCAGTACCTTTGTACTCAATTGTTTTAATATGCCTTATCACTCTGTTTTTTTATTGTGTGTACATAAATAATAAAATAAATAAATAAATAAATAAATAAAACACCCTAACGCAGATGGGTCAGCTCCGAAGAGACGAGAGCCTGGGACAGATATTAATATATTTCATTGTACAGTTCCTAATAGACACGAAGCCGGGTACTCCGGCCAAGTCCAGCGCTCGCAAGCCGCGGCTGGAGCCAGCGTCGCCGATGAGCAAGCGGAACTTGGCGCTACTGCGGCGAGGACCACTCGACTTGCCACCGCCCACTCCTGAAGTTGAAGAGCCTCAAGATGAGCTAGTCAACCATTATCTTAGCCGTAAGTACAGATATCATTTGGACAAGTTGGAAAGGCAATTCTATTATTTCTCGTACTTCTTGAATGAATGAATGATATCTTTATTTGCTAGAACATTGTGTATATAAATGTTGGTGAGAATTTATTCGACGTTTCGGTCGTGCAAATATTAAAAGCATCTAACGTTTGCTTCTGCCCTCATCTTCGTCCGCATAATTTCTTGTTCCCTCGACTCACCGTGTCGCATCGCATCGCCATCCAGCCCGGACAGACCGCACCAGTTTAGTTTTCGCTCCGCATTCTTTCTGACGTTTTATTTTTTGTTTTTGCTCGGCTCTTAGCGTCCTAGCTTTAAATAGCCTATAGTCTTCCTTACGAATTGAGCTAAATGCAAAAAAAAAAACATTTTTAAATCCAGCTGGTAGTTTCAGTAGTTAATGCTTTCAAACAAACAAAGTTCTTCAGTTTTATTATAGTGTAGAAAAGTGGTTTTTGGTCATTTGTAAGAGATTGATAAAATAATGTCTTAATAAGTTAAAAAAAAATATCCTCTCTAAACAAATTCTCTATTTCCTCTTGAAAGCGTAACAAATAAACAAACTTTCTTTCGCATTTATAATATTAGTTAGAATACTAGCTTCTACCCTCGCCTTGTCCTATCGGAAATAAAAGCTTATGTCCTGTCCCAGCAGTACGTGGCAACCTATCTTGTCGCCAAATTTTATTGAAATCTGTTTACTGGTTTAGGCGTAAAAAAGTATATAGACAGAGTTAGTTCTTTATTAGTATAGTTTTCCAATAACTTAACTTTTCCACCCATTAGAGCATGTTGAACCCGAGCGAGAGAAGACTCCGGAGCCGGCGCGTAACGTGACGGAGTGTCCGCCTGACATCACGGAGGACGCCACAGAGGATCCCACTGAGGAGATCGAACAGATATTTAGAGGTAAAGTCTCCAAGTTCCGCAGTCTAGAAGTTTCTTTACTTGTGAGGAAACGTACACGTTCTCTATGAAATGAAATGTTTATTTATGTAAGTAGATCTTATAAGACACTTTTACACGTCAATATATTGTTAGTCATTTTTTTTTAGGGTTCCGTTGCCAAATGGCAAAAAACGGAACCCTTATAAATTCGTCATGTCTGTCTGTCTGTCTGTCCGTGTATGTCACAGCCACTTTTTTCCGAAACTATAAGAGCTATGCTGTTGAAACTTGGTAAGTAGATGTATTCTGTGAACCGCATTAAGATTTTCACACAAAAATAGAAAAAAAAAACAATAATATTTGGGGTTCCCCATACATAGAACTGAAACTCAAAAAAAAACTTTTCATCAAACCCATACGTGTGGGGTATCTATGGATAAAACTAAAAAAAATATATGATGTACATTACCATGTAAACTTCTACCGAAAATTGGTTTGAACGAGATCTAGTAAGTAGTTTTTTTTTAATACGTCTTAAATCGTAAACTACAATTTAAAAAAAAACATTTAATTTCATAAACATAAACTTTATGCATAAACCGTGAATACCTGCAGGTTTGTACGGAACCCTTGGTGCGCGAGTCCGACTCGCACTTGTTTAACTAAATGGCGCTGTGAATAATGCACCGTCGCACACTGTAAGAAAATCGCAATCTAGCGGTATTTAATTCAAAATCCGAACAATGTTTTATCTACCAATTATTGGTGTCTTTTTATTCCTTACCCTCTAATAAAAACGACACCATATTTTTTTTAATGTGGGTATGTCAACATAAATATTAGAAATGTTCATATCAGAAACAAAACTGAGTCACACTCACTACGTGTTTTGCAGTGTTAATTTGTGCCAATTACGCTTACGATTACGAAGTGATTATTGGGTCAATAGTGTTATTTACTTTATTTGTCGTAGTGTTGGTATTTCATATGTAAGTACATACATATTTTGTTCGATTTATAATAGTAATTATATACTAAAATCAACCATTTCTGTTAGGACACGAAACATACTGCGATTTTTTTACATTTTAAATTCATTAGTCCCGAAAACATATTATATAGCATTATATAGTAAAGTATATACCATCACAGTACAGCTGATAGTTTTAACTAACAGATGCAATTCATAAATTTTGCGCTTTTTTGCGGCACCCATACATTTTTTTTTTTTCAGCATGTTACTATAGAGAATTCTTTACACGAAAAACTTCGCGTGTAGATACAAATACAGATCTCCTAAATAGACTTTTAATCTCATCTGACCCCTATTTAGCAGGATTAAGGAGCATACCACGAAAAAATTGAAGTATATTGGAGCCAGAAGTTTTGTCATTGCTTTCCCTGCCCACAACGAATGAGTAATATGTTTATTTGCTGTATTTTTCAGTTTTTTCAATTTCAAAAATACACGAAACAATACAAAATTATTTTATAAAACTAAAAAAACATTTAATTATAACTTATATCAATCAAATTAATTCGTTCCGTATCATAAGAATAAAATCCCGTCAGATTGCGATTTTCTTACAGTGTGCGTCGCCGTGGCTGACTGTTCCCTGAGAAGAAATGCTGAAGCAAACTTAAATAGGTCATAGTCACTTATAAACTCCAAACATTATATTATTTGAATCTTATGTGAATCTGACAATGCAGGGTCATGTCTGAAAGGGCCTTTTGGAGAAAGAGCCATTGCAGCTTTGATCTGACCTGCCCCAACAGACGGCGTATATGTATCAGCCATCTTGTAGCTCAACCCTATTTTAGTGAGCTCAACGACCCATCACAAGACACTACCAGATCTGCAGGACATTTGCGTAGGCCATATACAAAATACTCAAAACCGCCATACAGTTATATATATATAGTCCTCCAGACCGAATTTCGGCCACGGCGGCCAATCTCAACGGAGACTAGCCATCGGCGCGGGAGATATTATAGTGCTCAAGTGTGTGCGCAGACACAGGAGCACTCACTCTTCCCTCACTCTCATAGTCCGATGGGACGGCAATCCGACACGACCGGAGAGAGATCAGGCGTAGGACCAATGGCTTAACGTGCTTTCCGAGGCATGGGGGTATCACACCGCCAACTTCCAAACTCCGGGCTGCTACGAAATTCCTAATGGAAAAACCCAGTTGCACTTTGCCCGACCCGGGAATCGAACCCAGGACCCCACGCTCAGCGGCCGCGCTTGCGACCACGAGACCAACGGGGCAGCGGGCATACAGTTATAAACTCATGTATTCAATCTACCGTGAATGTACAAATAAACAGTTGCGTATTGAATTGATCAGTCTTTCAAAAACCAGACACAAATATTTTCCAACTTCTCTTATAGATATAAAAATCGAAGTGCAAGGATTAGATGAGGACGCGATCTGCGAGATAGGCGCGGAGATATCAGCTGCGGGAGGCGCGCTGGCGGCGGCAGGCGCGGGCGGGACTCATGTGCTGGTGCCGCTGGACTTCGACGACGAACTGCTCACTGAGGGTGCTGAAGCCGTCACTGTGTTCTGGGTGGTGAGTAGTACACATCTGGCTTTGTCTGGCCTGTTAGTCTAGTGGTTAGTGACCCTGACTGCTAAGACTGAGGTCGTGGGTTCGATTCCCACTCAAGAAAAATCTTTGTGTGATGAGCACAATCATTTGTCCTGTGTCTGGGTGTAATTTATCTATAATGTGTATGTATTTAGAATTACCTTTATGTATTTAGAATGATGTACCGTGTGGTGCCGGACGTAAAGAATAACACCACCCCATTTCTTCCCGTGGGTGTCGTAAAAGGCGACTAAGGGACTTAATAGAGAATGGGCAGCAGCATTCTCTATGCATTTTACCACCATACTGCTATCGCCAACTCGCCTGCCAAGCGTGGCGATTATGGCAAAGCCCACAAAATTTGGGGAGGCCTAAGTCCAGCAATGGACGTCTTACGGCTAAAATGATAATGATTTAGAATTATATAAGTATGTCAGTTTTCTGTATTATCAGTTGTCTGGTTTCCATAGTACAGGCTCTACCTAGTTTGGGATCAGATAACGGTGTGTCTGTAGTCCTAAGATATATATATTAAAAAAAAAACATCATCATCGTTTCAGCCGTAAAACGTCCACTGGCCAGGATCGCGAGATTTTTTCGAAAGCGATACCGTGGCCTTGGCATAGGCAACTGAAACTGGAACACGGGTGGGTTTTAGTCAGTCTGACACGCTCTCCAGCTCCGCCTAGAGCGGGACACGTCATTTGATGATTTCCTACACACACACAAAAAAAAGACGTCGACGTAGGCCTCACCCAACTAGGGGGGCTTGCCATTCTTGGCAGGCGGGTTGGCGATCGCAGTATGGTGATAAAATATATACAGAACGCTGCTGCCCATTCTCTAGTAAGTCCCTTAGTCGCCTCTTACGACACCAAAGGTAAGAAATAGGTTAGTGCTATTATAAACGTCCGTCACCAAATAGAACTTAGGGGTGATTAGACATAGGGGTAATTATGTACCACTAGACAGTGATGCATGTGAACTAGGCATCACACGTTGACTGGCCTGTTAGTGTAGTGGTTAGTGACCCTGACTGCAAAGACTGAGGTCGTGGGTTCGATTCCCACCCAGGACAAATCTTTGTGTGATGAGCACAATCATTTGTTCTGTGTCTGGATGTAATTTATCTATAATATGTATGTATTTAGAAATATATAAGTATATTTATCAGTTGTCTGGTTACCATAGTACAGGCTCTGCCTAGTTTGGGATCAGATAACGTTGTGTTGGTTGTCCTAAGATATTTATTATTTATTTATTTTATTTATTTATCACAATGACGTCACTCAAAATCTCGCATCGCGCAAGTAGAGTTTACTGCGTAACTAGAACATATACAACGTCCCGACATCAATCTTCGGGCAGTTGTTCACCAGACTCGACATCTGTCTGGTGAGAGAATCCTCTTTTTACACGCTTTATATTAGCTTCACTTGTATGTTTGTATATTTGTATGTTTGTATATTTGTATGTTTGTATATTTGTATGTTTGTTTGTAACCGACTCCTTATAGCGCGATTTTGACCCACTTTAAACGACCAGATTTCATTCAAACTTTGCACACCTGTCAAGGACCGATGACAATGCAATAATTTCATAAATTTGTGCTATTATCCTTGCCAGGGTTACCAGGACAGCAAAAAAACTGTCACAAACTACGCTGACATACGTCTCAAAATTCGAAATACCCTAAAAAATAGAAAATAAATAATAGTTAAAAAAAACTAAAAAACACGCTTCCATTGAAAACAAAACTAAAAAGTACAAAATAATGGAAAAAAAGCGTGGGGTGCCTGATATCATTTAAAAAATACCTTAAAAAGCACCCCACGCTTTTTTTCCATTATTTTGTACTTTTTAGTTTTGTTTTCAATGGAAGCGTGTTTTTTAGTTTTTTTAAACTATTATTTATTTCTACGGAGGTTAATTGAACTTTCAACCCTGTTCCTCATACCTCCAAACATTGTATGTATTTGCAATTTCTGGAAACAGTACCAAATATGGGAAAAATAAACTTCCGCCTGACAGCAAGTCTAATTTTGTGATATAGTTTTCCTAATTTTATTATTTTTGTTGGTCTGTGTCTCAGATCTTGTGAATACATACGTGTTTCGGGAATGATATTTTAATCAACATACAACCGGACACAGCCTGCAATCCGCGGCCACACTGTGTCTCCTCGAATAATCTTAAAATCAAAATTTGACCATTGTGATATTCAACATTACAATGGGGTAAATTAGATAATATCACAATTTCCCGCTCACTCGCTGCTCGGTTGCTGCCACTTTTGACCATATTATGTTTCCTGTCCTTAAAATTTGCTATTTCTTTTTTTATAGAAAGACTGCCTATCGCAACAAGAGCTAGTCCCGATCCAATACTACCACCGTCCTGTGCGAGTGACCTGCACGGCTCCAGGTCCGCTGACCGGCGTGGTCGCCAGCCTCAGCACTTACAGCGGCGTCGAGAGAGCCTTCCTAGACGAGCTGGCGAAGCTACTGGGAGCCACGTGAGTACTTGCAGTACGTACAGTTATCCTAGAGAAGTATCATCATCAGCCTATATTGTTCCCACTGCTGGGATACAGGCCTCCTCTCGGTGAGAGTGAGTGGGCCGTAATCTACCACGCAGACCCAGTGCGGGTTGATAGATGTCACATGTCTTCGAATTTTTTGTTCTAGGACATGCCGGTTTTCTCACGATGTTTTTGCGGTTTCTTCACCAGTTTAAAAGCAGTGGTGATGAAATGATTTACACAAAGTAATGCGCCTGCCTACAACAACTACAAAGAAACAAAAATATACATCGCAGCCCTTAACGTACTCACGCTGAAAAATGAAGAAAATCTTATAGAACTAACAAACGCGTTAAAACAAATTAAATGGGATATCATCGGCCTCAGTGAAGTAAGACGAATGGGAGAAAGAATTATTTCTCAACCAGACTTCTTACTGTACCATATTGGAACGACGCCAGGTCACCATGGTGTTGGTTTCATCGTCAAAAAATACCTTGAAAAATCTATAGAAGGATTTATTGGAATCTCGGAGCGCATAGCAATAATGAATTTAAAGCTACCGGGGTATAAAGATTCATGGTCTATTTTACAAATATATTCACCAACAGAAAAATCGGACCTGGAAACAATTGAGAAATTCTACCTTGACCTAAATAACACTATCCAAGGACTTGCCCACAAAAACCTAATCGTCATGGGAGACTTCAACGGCCAAATTGGAGCTAAGAACCCAGGAGAAGAGACAGTACTAGGACCATATACCTACAGTAGTAAAATTAGAAGTAGAAATGGAGAAAAACTTATAAACTTCGCACTAGAAAATAACTTAACCATTTTAAACTCAGTATACAAAAAAAACACAAAGAAAATGTGGACATGGATTTCACCAGATGGGAAAACAAAGAATGAAATTGATTTTATAATGACCAACACAAACAACTGCTTTACAAATTTTGACGTCATTAACAAATTTAACTTCAATACCAACCATAAACTGATCAGAGCTGAAATAAAAACAATACAACCAAAGAAACCTAGACCGAGACAGGAACTAGCAATTGATAAGCTCAGCAAGCATCAAATGGACCAACTAGTAGTCACCCTAAGAGATAAATTCTCAGACTTCAAAGAGAACACAAAGACTGTGGGAACTCAGGAAAAATACAACTGGATAGAGAATACTATTAAAACCCAATTACAACACGTTGCTAAAATCAGATCTGAACCGAGAAAATGGCTATCAACTAATACCATGAAATTACTAGAGCAAAGAAACCAGCTTATCAACGCAAAAGAAGTAAAAGACAGGAGAAGGCATTTAGCTAAAATTTGTAAAGACATCAAAGAAAGTATAAGAACGGACAGGAAAAAGAGTAGAATGGAAATTATCGAAAAACATGTAGCCAAAACGGGAGGTATTAAAAAAGCTCATAAGGAATTAACAAATTCAAAAGACTGGATCGTAAAAATTAAAAACTACAGCGGAGAATGGAACCACCACAGAACGAATATACTAGGAATCGCCACATCCTATTACAAAAAAATATCTGAACACAACACTGCTCGGGACAAAATCGACCTAGCGGAAACCTCAAATATCCCTAACATCCTTCAGACTGAAGTTACAAAAGCTATAGATAGTCAAAAGAGAGACAAAGCACCAGGACCCGACGGCATAAACAACGATATACTAAAAGAAAGTAAAGAAGTTATAACACCAATCCTCACTGACATGTTCAACGATATATTAAATACCGAAATTATCCCACGGCAATGGACAGAATCAAACATTATTCTTCTATATAAGAAAGGAGACAAATATGACATTGGGAACTACCGCCCTATTAGTCTTATGTCCAACATATATAAGGTATTTGCCAAGATCATACTCAATCGGATTGAAAAAACATTAGATGAACACCAACCTATCGAGCAGGCGGGTTTTCGTAAAGACTACTCAACGATCGACCACATTCATGTAGTACGCCAAGTTATGGAGAAGTATAAAGAATATCAATGTACCTACTACATCGCATTTATCGATTATAGCAAAGCATTTGATTCTTTGTTTCACGGAAAGATATGGGAGTCATTAAAAGAACAAGGAATTGAATACAAATACATCCGTTTAATAAAGAATGTTTACAGCCAGAGTACTGCGAGAATCCAATTAGAAAAGAAAGGTGAACCTTTCAGAGTAGGCAAAGGCGTACGACAAGGAGATCCCCTGTCACCAAAAATATTCTCGGCGGTACTAGAATCAATATTCAGAGGTTTAAATTGGGAAAATCTCGGAATCAATGTAGACGGTGTCTCCTTGACTCACTTGAGATTCGCAGATGATATTGTGTTATTTGCAAAATCCCCGGAAGACTTAACAAAAATGATAAACGAACTGGCAACAGAAAGTGAGAAGGTAGGGTTAAAACTGAACCCGGAAAAAACAAGAGTAATGACAAACGGAGAGAGAATTACCATAAAGTTAGGAAACAACCAAATTGATTATGCAGATGAATATATTTACCTGGGACAACTAATAACAGATGATAATCCGATGCGCAAAGAAGTTGAAAGACGAATAACTAACGGCTGGAGAAGATACTGGGGTTTGAAAGAAATCATGAAAGATAAAAACCTTCATATGAATATCAAAAGCAAGCTATTTAACACTTGCATACTACCAGTTCTCATGTACGGCAGCCAAACATGGGACTTATCACAAAACACAACTAGCAAACTTGCATCATGCCAATACGCAATGGAAAGGAGCATGATGAATGTGAAAAAGTCAGACCGTGTGCAAAACCGTGTAATAAGAAGCAAAACAAAGGTCATAGACATAACGTGCAAAATTAGAAGGCTTAAATGGCGATGGGCAGGGCATATGGTAAGAGGAAAAGACAAATGGAGCAAAATTGTGACACGATGGTACCCTAGAGAAGGTAAAAGGAAAAGAGGCAGACCGCAAAAAAGATGGGATGACGACATAAGACAAGTGGCAGGCGTCACATGGAACAGAGTGGCTCAAGAAAGACAGGAGTGGAAAAGGTTGGAGGAGGCCTTTGTCGACTGGCAAACAGATCTACAGAAAATAAGTAAAATTCAAATAAGAGACTAAATTACCGTACATTAAATTTAAGTTTTCTATGTATTTTCATCACATAATTTTATTGCAATATGGATCTGAATAAAAGGCTATTATTATTATTATAATGCGCCTGCCTGGGTTCGAACCCACGACCAAGAACTCGTAAGTCGGGGCCGATACCACGACTGCTCTCTATCCAGAGAAGTATGCGCTTCGGCAATCATCGTGTCTCTTCGGTACCACGATCTGTTCTGGTTAACCTGTACACGCGGTGTGAGTAACATACACGACTAGAGACGGCCACGCTTCTAGGATTTACGCGAGTTCTTCCAGTGTGTATGCCGTCCGGTGCGAGTTGAATGGTGAATGTTATTAGAAGATAGCTAAATGCGCTCAAACATTCCGACATTGTCAAAAAAACGCATTAAACAACTTGAACTTTAGCGCCATTAGGTACGAAGTTTATAAAGACCCTTTTGAGGGTTTCGTACCCGAAAGGTAACTAACAGGATCCTATTCTTAAGCCTCCACTGTCCGTCCGTCCGTCCGTCAGAGGGCTGTATCTCATCCGTAATATATAGACAGTTGAAATTTTGACAGAATGTGTAATTAAAGAAAGAAAGAATAACGTTTCGCATTTCTGTAGTCGCTATAACAACAAATAATAGATATAAAAACAAGGTTAAAAATTAAGGGGGTCAAAAAAAAACGTCGCCATTTTCTTCCTGTAAGTAACCCTTCGTGTGCGGGTACCACTGGCACTTGGCCGGTTATTAAGTTAATTGGTGAAACTTCACAGTCATAGGGTTCCAGCCGTTTTCATTAACACATAATTTAAGTAAACAGCTGGATAATAAGAGCAACGGAGGCGTTAGCCGTAGTTACTTACGAAATTATGTTTTTATTATTTTTAAAAGCTTTATGTTAAATTGCTTCGTTCATACCTTTGTGGTTTTAGTAATTCGGTTACCTTTTTTTTTTTAATTCGTGATTCTTCGCTAATTAATTCAAAAAATTTGATATTTCTTAAGGACGTACTTAAATAAATAACTAACTATACAAATAAATACAAAAAAATAAATTCAAAAAGGTTTTAAATATTTAAACGTACAAAATATATTTTTTGGTTGCATCTCGCGAACTTGGTGTCCTGGTTGGCATCTGTTTGTGTACCATCATAAATCCTGCCTGAGTCGAGGATTTGTTTGATAGAGTTATCGTGGCCCTGGCACAAGTAAGTGAAGGAATACGGGTGGGTTTTAGTCAGTAAAAGTCTGACACGTTCTCCCGCTTCGCCCAGAGCGGGAGAAATCATTTGATGATTTTCCACCCACAAAAAAAAAACCAGGATAAAATTTGTGTTCCTATCTTTATAATGATGAGTTCAATATTCACTTACAAAGCACATTTCGTCCACAGTACACAACTGCGCTTCTGCAGACGTAACACAGCGAATGCCGTAGCCTCTACCCACCTGATCTGTCCCACGCCGGCCGGCGACAAGTACGTGGGCGCGCTCAAGTGGCGCCTGCCTGCTGTACGGGCCTCGTGGCTACTGGCCTGTGTGCGGGAGGGCAGGAGGGTCAGCGAGGAGGGACACCTGGTGGGAGATACTAAAGGTATGCAGTAGAGGTTTTTAAACCTTCCTTCAGAATGGAAAATGTTTACAATTGGAAGGAATGCTTCTGGCAAACCTTTGCATTAGTCGATGAGTAGCTATCTTTAAAAATGTTGTACGCTATCAATAACCATGGATTGAGTAACAGTGTAGTAGTAGGTCGTGAGTTCGAACCCAAGCAGACACTTTACTTTGTGTAAATTATTTTATCACCACTGCTCTCAAAACAGTGGCGGATAACATCGTGAGTAAACCGGCATGTCTTAGAACCAAAAATTCGAAAAAAATTGACTTTTACCAACCCGTACTGGGCCCGCGTGGTGAAGTATGGCCCGCTCTCTCTCGCTAAGACGAGGCCTGTTTCCCAGCAGTTGGAACATTATAGGCTACTGATGATTGACTATACTGGTTCATAGAGAATACATATACATTTTGCACCGGAATTTCAAGTCTCGGTCACAGAATATATATTAGTTCACTCCAGAGTTTAGGTATGATAAACGCAAGCGTCCGGCCACCGTACTAGTCTCAATAGGCTTGCACTCGCTCGACTTGTCGCACACGCAGCGCACGCACCCGCGGATCAAAAGTAAACTGTTAATACCGTAAAGTACCTACTATTGTATATTCTACCTCTCTGACAGCCCTAGCAGATTGAAGCGAGACGGCAGACAGTTATTGTACTATGAACGCTATACGCAATGCAAAAGGTTGAAATTAGGTTGTTTTCCAGAAATAGTAGGTAAATATCTCGGGGATTTTGCGCCGCTTGTATGGAAGTGAGACAGGCCTGTCTCGGTGTGGAACGGATCATTGAGAATCCAACAGAGTGCATCCCAGTTCGTCAAAGAAACCCACTGTTAAACAGTGGGTTTAAAATTCAGTACGCGAAAAAAGCTTACCGCGGATATAATCGCGCCCGTGAGAACTTGAGCTTACTGTTCATAAGTATGACATGGTTTCATATACAAAATAAAAAATTAAATAATTTTACATACATCCATAAACTCACGCCTTTTTCCCCTGGGGGTAGGCAGAAACCACGGAACGCCACCTGCTACGATCTCTACACACTCCTTTTGCCTCGTTTAGGTTCATACAATTGGTCATACACACACGCCGGTTGCGAGTACTACGCACCTGACCTTTCTGAAGAACATCACCAATAAGGTCACTATAAGTCCTCCTAGAACGTCTCCTCCCGGTGTATCCACTCACATCTGCCTTATAAATAATTTTCTTCAAAAAAATTAAATAAATAGTTTCCTTATTGCCTGAAAAACAGGTTACGGAAAATTTGAGACACTGGCTCCAGAGCTAGATTAAAATACCAGTATTTTAGGAGTCAGTGACTTTTTAAGTTCATTTAAGGATTTAATAAGCACTTGCTTAGTAATATACTACAGGAGAAATATTTTTTTCCTATCTTTTCAGCACCGGAACCTCAAATAGAAGAAAAACCTCCAGAACCTATGGAGGTACCTGAGCCTGAACCTGAACCTCAACCTGAGCCACAAGAAGACCTACAAGCTAACATTACAGCGGATATAACTACAGATAAGGACAAAGAGAACGCCATGTTACCTCCTGTGGCTAGTGCTCTTCCGAGGAGAGGGTCCGTGCCAAGTAGCAGGGAACAGACGCCCAAAGGGAAAGGCGGTAAATACTATTCTGGGAAATGTATTTTAAAGGACTTTATTGACATCGGTGAAGGAAAAAATCGTGAGGAAACGCTGAAAAGACCATTTGCCCTGCAGTGAGAAAATTATAAGCAATAAAAAAAAAAATTGTTTAAAAAAACTAAAATACACGCTTCCATTGAATACCAAACTATTTAATTTTTAATTTTTTTTTAGCTTGTAATTTTCTTTATTTATTTTCTATTTTTTAGGGTGTTTTGAATTTTGAGACGTATGTCAGCGTAGTTTGTGACGTATGTCAGCGTAGTTTGTGTCGTATGTAAGCGTAGTTTGTGTCTTATGTCAGCGTAGTTTGTGACGTATGTCAGCGTAGTTTGTGTCGTATGTCAGCGTAGTTTGTGACGTATGTCAGCGTAGTTTTCGAAGACAGTTTTTTTGCTATCCTGGTAACCCTGGCAAGGATAATGGCACAAATTTATGAAATTATTGCATTGTCATCGGTCCTTGACAGGTGTGCAAAGTTTGAAAGAAATCTGGTCGTTTTAAGTGGGTCAAAATCGCGCTATAAGGAGTCGGTTACAAACAAACATAAAAGTGAAGCTAATATAAAGCGTGGAAAAACGTGCAGTCCGTGTCGTGCGTGCCGTGCGTGTCCGTGCGTGACGGACGTTAAGAATAGCACTACCCCATTTCTTCCCGAGGGCCTCATAACAGGCGACTAAGGGACTTACTGGAGAATGGGCAGCACGTTCTCTATGCATTTTACAACCGTACTGCGATCGCCAACCCGCCTGCCAAGCGTGGCGATTACGACAGCTCCCCCCCAAACGGGGGAGGCCTATGCGGACATCATTCGGCTGAAATGATCAAGATGATTTATTTATGTCGATCGACAAAATTTTTGATAGAGCCATAGTCTATCGTATACATGTGGTGAATTTGATGTGAAAGAAGATTTATACCCTTAAGGTGTTGTCTGACTCCAATCTTTGTCATACACAAATGATATCCGCCTAATGTTTAGATAATGTGTTTAATTGTCTCGTTTAGATGTGGATGAAATGTCTCCAGCATCGCGGTACATAGCGATGGCCCGACAAGGTTTGCTTGGATGTGACTCGCAGGAGACTCCCAAACGTGTTGGAGACCTCAAAGATGATGCCAGACAAGGTACGAATAAATGGTGTAATATTTGGTGATATGTGTTTTTATAAAAGCTCAGACCCAATATTTGTCAAGTAATTTGGAAGGCTGTCAGTCTTTTTTATCAGTTCTCTATATAGGGTGGTAACCTGTCACCATAGATACAATACATGATTCTGGATTCCGTCCATCTAATTAGAAAGCTTTGAGCCTTTTTTTTTCATTTCCAGCTATTTCGGCTAGGGTAAAGTTCTTTATACAAAATTGACAACTTGGTACCGGATTAAATGGTCGGTTTTGTAAAAAGAACTGTTATAAGTTAAGTTTCTTATTTCTGAACTGGATCAATAGTTTAAACCATTCCTAAAGAAAAAAGTTGTTTTGTAATAACACCGATAGCGTTGAATTTTTTTGTCGACGTAAATTTTCAACAGGTTGCGGGTTGATGTGTGTAATGTTAGCTATAACATAAATAAACGTAGGATTAAGTTACCTATGTACCTACTGTAAAAATACTCTGTACTTTTGATATTTTTTTTTTTTGTTTCGTTATTCAAAGTTTAACTTCCTAACTGATCTTTGTCTTTGCTAGACTAGTAGTTTAATGCCTAAAGAAATACAAGTCCACAATACTTTTTTATCAATACCTTACTTTCTGTAATCAGCTGGAGAATGCGCAGTAAGGACTCCAACCCTAGAGGACGCGCTATCCACCCCTAACCTGGCCGCCCTCAGCCCCACGACGCGGCGCCGCCTGCAGGCCGTGCGGCGCGGGGAGATGCCCTCCGACCCCATACGCACACCCACCGACCCCTGTGAGTATTAGCTATTACAAATATAGTCCTCCAGACCGTAATTCGGCCCTGGCGGCCAATCCCAACGGAGACTAGCCATTGGTGCGGGCGATATAAGTGTGTGCGCAGAGAGGGGGCACTCACTCTTCCCTCACTCTCATAGGCCTTGGGGACGGCAATCCGACACGACCGGAGAGAGGTCAGGCGCAAGACCAACGGCTTAACGTTCTTTCCGAGGACCGGGGAATCACACCACTAACTTCCAAACTCCGGGCTGTTACTAAGAAATTCCTAATGGAAAAACACAATAACATTTTGCCCGACCTCGGAATCGAACCCAGGACAGCAGTCGCGCTTGCGACCACGAGACCAACGGGGCAATTACAAATAACTAGCCCAGTAACTGGGATGTGATGAAGGGCAGATAGACAGTCGCTCTATCTAAAATAGTTATTCAGCTGCATCCGGACTGGAAGCCGACCCTTACATAGGTGGGAAAAGCCTAGGTAACTTGTTCGTGTGTGACGCGTGTACGTGAAAGAATAATAATAAATAAACATTTATTTCTCTTGTACAAAGGCTCCTTAAAACCTGTAATACAGATTACCAGCACCCCCCCCCCCCCAAAAAAAAAACAGTGTTTGAGGATTTAATCTTAGCGATAATGTAACGAAATAAAATATATTAATTAGATATCTACTTCATAGGATGTGACCTTATCTTCCTCACTCTCTCTGACGCTGAAGGTCGCGTATGGTATACTTTTGCCCGCATTATTGCCCACAGCTTCCACTATCTAATATTTGCTGGCCTTAGAACTGATTTTTACAGCACTAGGTATCTTTTATCCGTGATTTTTTTAAACAGACAAATCAGCCGTTAGTGCATTATTATGTTGACCAAATGTTATTGCCCCTTACTCATCCACAGTCGACAAGAACCCATCGACGCCGGACAGTGCATTCGGAGCGGCGTTACGGCCCGGATCCGGCAGGATGTCGCCGGACGCCCGGAAGAGACTGTGGAAGTTCGTGGACGGTCTGCCCAGCAAACAGCCCGAGCCGGTTATACGGGATAAGCATACGGTGAGGATTTTAGGCCTATATAAATCATTTTTAGATTAAATTATACTTCCTCGGAATGGATAATCGAAAAGCCTTTGGAGAGTTGTCAAGAATTACTACAGGTATGTATGGTTTTGCGTTCTGTCAATCATTCTTTAAATATCAGTTTTCTAAGAGCAGTCTTTCGAAGTATTTAAGGGGTTGGACTTGAGTATTTAAGTCTAGAGTTTATTTAATAGTTTTAAGTGACCCATTTCTTCCCGTGGGTATCGTGAAAGGTGAATGATGGATTTAATAGTAAATGGGCAGCAACATTCTCTATGCATTTTACCACAATACCGCGATCGCAGACCCGCCTGCCAAACGTGGCGTTTATGGTACATATCCCTCCATTTGAGGGAGACCTTTGTCCAGCAGTGGACGTTTTTCGGCTGTAATTATGATATAAGTATTACGTCGACTCTGTGAATACGTTATTGGTATCTAATATGTTAATACGTTTTATTTGCATAGCAGACAAAGTTGAAGAGAAGCATAGTAAGTTTGTTTGAATAATTATAAATTAATTATCTTCTGACTGCCTCGTTGGACTAGTGGTCGGAGGAACTACTGCTGAGCATGAGGTCCTGGGTTCGATTCCCGAGTCGGGCATAGTGTTTTAGGCTTTTTATTTTCTGAAATTTCTCAGTATCAAACTAAAGTCTAGATTTGTGATCCATTGATGGCACTCAAAAAACATAAATGACGTCAAATCCATCTGTAAAACAAGGCGTGATGTTATAGTTAACTCCTGTATAAAAACTTTGTTCCTGCATCAATATTGAACGATGTATCTCTTTCAGCCATTATCAGAGATCCGCAACAGATTCCTCGCCCAGTTCAATGGTGATGCAGCGACGCCACCTTCTGAACACTCCGTCGCACCCAGAAAACTACAACTACAGGTAAAGATAATTTAATTTATGAGCGCCCGTCATGTAACTTATGGCATTGTTATAAGGTATACATTGGAATCATTGACATGCGACCGTGAAATAAATCTTCTGTAGAAAAGAAAGACAGGAATTTTGAAAAAAAAAAATTGCGATATTTATTTCCACATTTTTCGGTTGGTTAGTTGTTTGTTTAAATTGGTCATGTAAAACATTTATAAATGTTCTTTTTTTTGTAGGAGCAATGTGAGACCCCGCCATCAAAGGTGGCCAAGTTTACAACGGATCAGGTAAGAATATTATAATTCAATAACAGATAACAGACAGCCCAATCTGCTAGGTTTGGAAGTATGAAAATTCATTTGAAAATTCCTTAAAATGAAAGTGTAATACTCACTTTCGTTTCGGGAAAGATTTATGGGTTTGTATAGAAATTCCTCATTTCCGCCGATGCCAAATTCCATCTGGCACCCGGATTGTAATGATAGATTTAAAAAATATGTGTAGGGTCAAAATATGTTTTTGGAACCTGCGACCCGTATCTATGCGTCAATAGCTAAGTCACTTACGATACTGTTCACAGTTGTATTTTCTATAGGTCGGTGGTTCCGAATCCAGCTCGAAGGACCATGTAGAAAGTAATGGTTTGAGTACGTCATGTCACGAGATCTGAATGCGAACTGGCCCACATTTTGGTGAACGAGCGAGTGTGCATACGATGCAATGGTTACCGATTGGTTTACGGCAAATAACCTAGTTCTCAATGCCAAGAAAACCAAATGTGTAAAGTTCGCCTTACCGAATGTTAGAAATCTAGGTCCCAACATCGTCTTAGATAAAGAGGTGCTTAAAACTGTAGACTCGGCAGTTTTTCTGGGCATAACAGTGGATGGCAAACTTCAGTGGGGCCCTCATATTTCAAGCCTAGCGGGAAGGCTCAGTTCAGCTGCCTACGCCGCACACGGGCCCTTTCATATAAAGTAATGCTCAAAAGTCCAAATATAAATAAAAATGCTATAAAATGTTTATTTTAATTGAAATATCAGGCAAAAATGAAAAATGTATAAAATATAACATTATATTTCGAAATCCGAAGCATCAGAATTATTAGAAAAGGTTAGTAATTCTTCTAAAAGCATATCTGTAACTTCAGGATCAAACGGTCTTCTTTTAACTACTTGCGAAGGTCTTAAATTTGTTATGACAGGGTTAGAAGAAATAAGTAGATGATGAAATATATCTTCTAAGTTAAGAAGTCCCTTTTAGAGACTAAAGAAATCTGTTTAATGTTGGTGCTGGTTACAGCTTCTTTTTGTGTAATAATTAAACGATTAGCTGTGTGGTCCAATAGAGATTGCAGTGGAACCTCACTTTCAACCTCAGTGGTTTTCATTCCGTGAGGCAGACATTGTTTTTTCGCAGTACGGACACTTTTATAGGAAGGAAATACATCCTTGGCGTCATTTCTTATAATATTATATTGCCTCCTACTTAACTGTGCCTCCATCATTAAAGATAGTGCTTGTTCGTTAGTTAACTTGTGACATTCAGGTACAATTCTTTCGAAAGATGTATTTGGACTAACAAGTTCTTGAACTTTTTTGGCTTCCTTGCGTTTTCCACTAGCTCGCAACCTCATTTGTGCTGCGTATGTGAACTTTTCAGTAGAATGGCTATGACGAAGTTCTGCAGTTTTCGTGCGTTTCGACTTGTCACTACATTTATCAAAAGATGTTCGTCAGCCGTCCTCATGCAGGCTTCTGATATAGTTTGAACTGGGAAACATTCTCCTACCAAGTTTTTTCAGCTTCAAAAAACCTGTTTTTGTGTCTACCACATCTATCCCACTTATATGTAAAAGACTTCTTTAAATTTCGTAATGATAATTTTAGTTCACTTTTCTTAGAATCCGGACAGTTGGTATGATGTCTGAGCTAGGTTTCTAGGTCCATGAACTTCTTTTCCACAGATTTAAACTACTTTGGAATATAATCTCACATAAGTTTGCATTTTTCAAGGTGAAGTATGATGATGAACTTTCCTCTGAAATGTAATGAACTAAAGTTGTCTACAACAAAAAAAAAATATCAAAATTAGGTGCGACAGACATGATTTATAACTGTTTTCTTCAAAATATATCTTATTTATTGAAATTAATTGCTAGGGACTAAATACTTTGGTTTTATAGTATCATCAAAACGCCCAACAAAAATTATTGCGCAAGAAAACTTTTATTATCTCGAAAATGCGCAAAGTTCTATTGCTAATCTCTTCAGTTCATTACTAATCAACACCTCGTAGATATTGTTAAAAATATTTCAAAAATAGAACTTTGCGCAAAAAGGAAAAAATAAAAAATGTTTGATTCAGTACATAAAAAACCATACTATCACATATAATTAGTCATTAATCCAAAAGTACTAATCGTTAAAGTTCATAAAAATAATAATAGAATAACCATACCTTGCCTAGTTGCAGCCATGATGCACTTCAATTAAATATGACGATTACTTGCA
Organism: Aporophyla nigra; assembly: GCA_947507805.1. Classification (NCBI taxonomy): domain Eukaryota; kingdom Metazoa; phylum Arthropoda; class Insecta; order Lepidoptera; family Noctuidae; genus Aporophyla; species Aporophyla nigra. Next base: position 23,951,610 of record OX382294.1, read on the forward strand.
GAAATAAATGTTTTAATATTCACTACAAACTCACGAAAGTTATCGGGTAAATAATTATGTGGGTATAAAGTAAACTTTGAGTTGATGCACTGAACAGCAGATAACAGTTACTGATTCAGTATTTGTAGAAATGATGTGATACATTCTTAGGCCTACTTTTACATAGGTAATTTTTTGAAATGCCCTCGTTTTGAAAATCGAGTTTTGAGCACTAAGTTGTATGAACGGGTCCCAGTGTGCGCCGTCAGAAAAGTAAGACAATATACTGACGTTGATACAGCTCGGTTAGTCTATTTTAGTTATTTCCACAGCGTTATGTCTTACGGTATTCTACCTTCACCTCCTTTACTAGAATTACCTTTTAATGCGTTTAAAGCTTAAGTAAAATCCAACCTTTGTCAAAAGGCGTACTATTCCATCAACGATTATTTAAATGATAAGAATTGTTGGTCGCTGTGATTAACTCAAGACAATGTTTATGTTCTTTCTCCAGTATTAGCGTACCTAGTGATAGGTTCAATATAATTGTTTCCATATTTTTTTCCTGTTTATGCCAATTTTATTTTATTAGTATTGCATAATGTGGTTAGCTAGCGACCTCGACAAGTAATCATTCAATTCTTGCTTGAGCAACCGGCAGCAAGTTCGTCATACTCCCTTAGATGTCAATGCTTGCGGTAGCGTCGGGGGTCGGGTTACCCCTTCCCTCAAATATGGCGAGGGGGGCAATGGCTGATCTTTGCGTTATGCTCGTGAACGGGTGCTGCTTGTGGTGACTGGTCGTCTTGCTGACTTTGATGTTGATATTATTTATTAATATTACTTACCTGTTTAATTTATTTTACGTCGATGGTCCTAGTTTATCATTTGTGGCCTCGAGTTGTAACTCAGGTCGTAACAGCTATGTGAACATTCAGCATTGCATATGTAAGCTGTCACGCCCTTTATGCCAGTTTTTTTATTTTTGCAGCCATGTTTCTATATACATATTTTTTTTGCTTATGCTTGAGTATAGTTTTCATTTTATTTGTTGGTATATTGGGTTGGCATATTGGGTTGGCTAGCTGGCATATAGCAAATCATTTAATTTAATTTGTGTCTCTTAATGTTTTACTATATACCATTGTATAGAATCAAGTTCTTCTAACTGGACAAACAGCTGTGCTGCTGGGGAGTTTGTTGGCCACTTCTTCTTCCCAGCTAAAGCACTAGGAAGTGCGCGACGGGTGGGCGTTTTGGGGGGACTGTCTTTTGTAATTTTGACGTTCGAAAAGTGCTGATCCTTAGCCTAATTTGAATAAATGACTTTTGATTTTGATTTTTGATGCACAGTGTGCATAAATTACATTCAATGCAATTATGCATATTTAATTTAAACTACAACAATGTACTACCGGCATGATTATATAGACATTTTTTTTTGGCGTGGGAGGGACTTGATAGATGTGTTGTGATTGATAAGATCGTTAAAACTTAGAAATATGTGAAAATAGAAGCAAGTTACGAATTTTTTTTAAAAATTGCCAGCAGTTTGGTATTTTTACCTTTCTATTCTTATTTTTCTCTATTCAGAGTCCAGGAGGCATGAGCACCCCAGGTTCAGAAGATACTCCCAAAAGCGTATCTGCAGCATCCATACCTGCTGCGGTAGACGCACAACTACAGCGGCTGAATGCAGCGCTGACAGGCAGACTTAGCTCACAGCGCGCTCGACGGAACAGGGACTCGGTACCTTCTGCACCTGTGCCTCGTAAGTGTTTAAAGTTTCAAAAGAAATAGGCTTTTTTTTCATGTTATTATACAAAAAATCGTGAGTGCCATTTTTTGGTTTTCAAAGCCAAATGACGAAAGCTGAGCCCTTATAATTTCGCCATGTCCGTCTGATTGCCGTCCGATTGTTACACAGCCAACTCGGACTATACCAATAAAAAATCTACTACTATCTGCACTATACCAATAAAAATTTGAGCATCTCCAATAATGTCCGCAAACGCATTACAGAGGCAAACCTGAAGATCTGTGGGCCAATTGAAATTGGCCTTCAGATCTTTTTTTTATAACTGGTTTTCATTGTCAATTTTCGTAATTAGAAACATTCAAAATCGTATCACTGTCTCAACTCGGCGACAGTTAAATATCAAAAACTTGCCAAAAATTAATGGAAATTCGTGATATTTTTGATATATTGAGACAGATCAGACTGTGAACGTTCTTAAAATTACAAAAATTGCCCCCCACATTCCAACTTCAGTTGCCGCTTTCAGATTTTAGCATGGTTAGAAAGAAATAATGAAATGAATAGAATTTATTAATTTTACACTAGTGAAGGTTCTACCAGAATTGATTGATTATATTGTTAGTTAGGTATAGTTAATGCGCTCTTTCTTATTTTTATAATGCGTTGTTCTAGCCCCGGACTCAGAGCCGGCACCGGAATCCCAACCGAACACAGTGGGTTGGGACGACACCACGCCTGCGCAACAACCGGTTGAGCCCGAACCTGAGATATCCATGCAAGTACAAACCAAGAGGTTCATGCTGTCTTCTAATGTCGATGTGAGTATATTCATTGAATGCTACATGCAGAAAATTAATCGTGTCAAGCCAGTTCGTATGGTTGAAATTACGAAGGTCAATTTATCAAAAAATAAATCATGATTGAGTTTGTTAATCTTCTTAAATAACGTTGACACGGATATAATCTCACGTCTGTTTCCTACGGGGATAGACCTCTTTTTTGGGTGAGAAATGATCTAATGACGTCTCCCGCTCTACAGTGTCGGACTTTTACTGACTAAAACCCACCCGTGTTCCTTCAGTTGCCTGTGCTAGGGCCACGGTAACTGTTTAGAATAAATCAGCCGCTTTGACACATCGATCCATTGATCAAAATATACCTAAACAAACCTTAAATAAATAAATTTTATTTTGGTCGGGGGATTTTAAATTTTAATTTCTTGAACTACATAATGGATTTCGATACGATGTTCTCCATAATTTAGAGCATTTATTTCGGAAGGCTTACGCGTATAGGTTTCTGTGCTATATCTAAATTAATCATTAGATTAATATTTAACTTAGATATAGCACAGAAACCTCGATATTATGACACGTCCTTATTGCACTTTTGCGAATCAGGGGCGGGTCAGTCTTATCTAATTATTCATCCTCCTTCCTCAGAATCGCGACGAAATCATCTCCATGATAGCCCAGCTCGGCGGCGAAGTATTTGAAGGCGCTGAGTTGGACCCTGAAGTTACCCACCTACTGTGTGCGGCACCCGGCCGAAGTGAGAAGATGTTGGGTTCCATAGCGGCGGGTAGATGGGTTTTACATCCTGTTTACATCGCTAAGAGTCGAGCTGCGGGGAGTTTTCTGCCGGTGAGTACTAAAAATGTTTCATATCATAATATCTATGATGTCTCTGGAGCGACATACCTGGTTTTGGCGGCGCCCGATTGAAGGGAAAAGATGTCGGGTTCTATAGCGGCGGGTATTATGATGCTACCTTCTGTTTGCAACGCTAAAAGTTGAACTGTGGGGAGTAGTGCAATCAAAATGTTTCACATTATAATATCTATGATGACATTGAAGGTACCTACTATGCATGGTGTCTGCGCGAAGTGCGAACCCTTTTTATATCGGTAAGAGTCGAGCTGCAGGGAGCTTTTTTTGTTAGGTATCGTAAAAGCATAGCATAATAATTGGTCTCGAACTGTTTTCGTTGCTGGGACACAGATCTCCTTTTTAGGGTTCCGTTGCCAAATGGCAAAAAACGGAACCCTTATAGATTCGTCATGTCTGTCTGTCTGTCCGTGTATGTCACAGCCATTTTTTCGAAACTATAAGAGCTATGCTGTTGAAACTTGGTAATTAGATGTATTCTGTGAACCGCATTAAGATTTTCAAACAAAAATAGAAAAAATAAACAAAAATATTTGGGGTTCCCCATTCATAGAACTGAAACTCAATTTTTTTTTAAAATCAAACCCATACGTGTGGAGTATCTATGGATAGGTCTTCAAAAATGATATTGAGGTGTCTAATATATTTTTTTTCTAAACTGAATAGTTTGCGCGAGAGACACTTCCAAAGTGGTAAAATGTGCCCCCCCCGTTACTTCTAAAATAAAACTAAAAAAAATGTATGATGTACATAACCATGTAAACTTCCACCGAAAATTGGTTTGAACGAGATCTAGTAAATTGTTTTTTTTTTAATACGTCATAAATCGTAAATCACAATTTTACCTTTCATTCAGTCAACTCAAATAAAAAAAATAAAAACATTTAATTTCATAAACATAAACCTTATGCATAAACCGTGAATACCTGCAGGTTTTTATGGAACCCTCGGTGCGCAAGTCCGACTCGCACTTGGCCGGTTTTCTTTATAGACATGCAATGGTTTGGCTGACATTATGTGTGAAATTATGACGTAATATACGATGTAACAAGTTGCAGTAGCCCCTGTGACTATAGTTCACTCTGTCTCTCGAAGCCTTTCCCAACAGTGGGAATATTAGTAGTTTGAGTATGCTATAGATTAAAGTGTTACCTACAGGTTTGTATGGAACCCTCGGTGCGCAAGTCCGACTCGCACTTGGCCGGTTTTCTTTATAGACATGCAATGGTTTGGCTGACATTATGTGTGAAATTATGACGTAATATACGATGTAACAAGTTGCAGTAGCCCCTGTGACTATAGTTCACTCTGTCTCTCGAAGCCTTTCCCAACAGTGGGAATATTAGTAGTTTGAGTATGCTATAGATTAAAGTGTTAATGTGAAATTTTAAGATAGAATGATGTCAACTTGCAGCCATAAAAGAAACTTATTATCAAGGTATGAGAAGACAAAGTTTAAGAAAGTAAGAAAGAATAGTCGCTGGTTCAGATCCGGCTCGAAGGACCTGGATGTATGGTATGAATGTATGATCTCTTGGTAGACCTATATACATTACTTTTAGATGCGGGTTGATTGGAACGAAAGAAGTTAAATTACTTAAAACACTACTGTATTGTCCCAAAGGTAAATTGAGCTTAATGAACTGATGGAATGTGGCAATGAAGTGAGTGACGCGGCCCTTGTTGGCTGTAACGAGAACGCCTGGCTGACTTGATAGCCTAACGCGAACTGAACTGATTATTGTGTGCAAATGAACGTGTGACGCAAACTGCTGAATTGCAGAATGTGCGGTTGCACCGTACACCATTTATTTGACACAGTTCGTAAAACAGAAATAAAGTAAAATTTAAAAAAATTAAAACAAGAAGTGTGTGCCTCACGGCTGTTTACAATTCACACATTTATTTTGACTAATGCAAATCAAACTATGTATATTTGGCTGTTCAATCTACGATGCTTTAATTATTTAATTCACTTCTGATAGATTATAATAAGTCAACACTTTGTTTAAATCACGGCAAGGGTCATGGGACACATGCTTTCCATCCTCATCGCGTACCAATGCACTCTTGATTCTTTATCTCACTCGCGCATGTATCTACACTGCTCACGTAGCAAAACTCGATGTTGATGAGTCATCTTTTTCTTTTCCTATTACAGGAAGAAGAATTCGAATGGGGCAACCCCCTAGCCAGTTGCCTGCCCCCCCTGTCAGGCACAGAGCGCACCCTAGCGCGCGCCGCACACCGCTGGCGCGCGGCGCGGGCGGCGGGCGCGGCGGGGCCCTTCAGCGGCGTCGTGGCCTTGTTGCACGTGCCGGCGGCGCGGAGGAGGCTCCTGGCGCGGCTCGTCACTGCCGGCGATGGGCTGGCGCCCGATGTAGAGTGAGTTGGAACTTAGTTATTGTTGAAAACATGTACTGCAGAATGAAAAATTGTAGCCTGGTAATGCTGAGTCTTTACCGCTTTTTGGTAGAAACGCTTTGGTTCGCACTAGGACAATTAAGGACGGAAAAAAAACTTGAGAGGTGTCAAGGGACACCCGGATGGAACGAAATTCCTTTCCAGGATTCATGATTGTTATTATTATTTATACAAAGAACCTGTATACACTCAACAAAAATATTCTCGCTCTCTCCTCCCTCCCTCTCTCGCTCCCTCTCTCTCTCCCTCCCCCCCTCTCTCTCTCTCTACTCACAACAAAAAAAAACAACAACATACAAACAACAAAATATATACGGTCGAACTGAGAAACCTCCTCCTTCTTTTGAAGTCTGTTAAAAAGTGTCATTACAACTTTTTCTCTTAATTTCCGTCTAGCCCCCTTTCCCAACGCGCCATATGAAACTTCGTTCCAAAATGTATCTCTCTTAACCAATATAGGTTTTCATTAAAATACTTGAAGAAATTGTGTAGGAGCTTGTGCCTAAGTAATAACAGTCGGTAGATCGACCAAGTTAAGCTATGCTTGCCGTTATAGATTCGTGGACGGATGACCATCTTTATAGATAATTCAATCCATGAAGACGCGCTCCACTCTTTGACAATTGTACTGAGAGCGGTTAAAACAAAGGAAAGGGGCGTAGAAGGGCGCGTCATCGTGGATTGAACTATCTGTACATACTAATGCTGCCGGTTAGCGCTTGTGGATCTTTGACAGTTATTACGGGGTGTCTAAAGCCCGGAAAACTAACAGCCAGACTTACAAAAGGGCATCGTATTATCCAATAACTGGGGATTAGATAAGCCACCCTCCATGTCAAATACTGATTTTCAGCTGCATCCATTACAACTAGAAACTACATAGCCGGTGGGCATGTCAGACTTTTAGTGACTAAAACCCACCCGTGTTCCTTCATTTGCCTATATTCCAGGGTCACGGTAACTGGCTTGGGGTTTCTAACTTATCATTATCATATAAACACACATGAAGTTGCCATAAAACCACCTATTCTTATATACTTTATTTTCTTTCTGTTTTAGGCCACCATACACGAACGACAATATAACAGTATGCTTCGCGGACAAACGGTACCCGTTATCAGACAGAGACACCGCTTGGCTCATATCCAAGAGAATACCAGTATGTGCCCCCGTCTTACTTAGTTCTTACCTCACCGATGACCCACCGCCGAAGCCTGAGGAACATTGCTTGCCGGATTTTAGACCTTAACGATAGCAAAATAGAGTTTAAATTCGTTGCTTTACGATGTCTAAGAAAGCCAGCCTGCTAGGCAAATTCAGGACAACATTGCTTGCCGGATTTTCGACCTTAACGACTGCAAAATAGAGCTTTAATTCGTTACGTATCGATGTCTTAGAAAATGCCAGACTGCGTGACAAATTCAGGACAACACTGCTTGTCGGAGTTAGACTCTAGGTTATAGGGAATAGAGTAAAAACTCATTAACTCGGTGCATGGGTCATTATCAAAGAGAATGCCAGTATGAGCTCCGTGTTATAAAGTTCATACCTCACTGAAGACCCGCCTCGAAGCCTTGAGGAACATGCTTACTGGAGTTTAAACCTTAAGTTTGCAGATTTAAAATTTAATTTCGTAACGATGTCTAATAAAATTTGTGTCCTAGAGAAATTCGGAGAAACACAGTGTGTCGGATTTTAGATCTTAAAAATATGTGGATAGAGACTAAAATCCGACAGTATCCCGATCATGAGGCTCAATATAGACATTAATTTATTTTAAACTTTAAAAAGTTATACTTTAGAGTTTAAAATCTGAAAACGAATAATAAATTGAAAACAGGGTCGGCAAGAAATATATAGGAAGTCCTCAGGAATACTCACATTTTAAATTTTTATTTTAAAACTAAACCAAAAGATATCTCGGTACATCACAAATGCTCGCTATTTTTATTCAGAATTTTATCATGGACAATAATTGATAAGCAAAAGACATAATTGCCTTACTGATGAATATTCGATTCTTTATTCAATTTAATTGTTAAATATTATCGATTAATTCTTGCGATGTTTATTATATCAATGAATAATAATTGCGTTACAACTGAATTGAGAAGATTTAATTATTTATGTTAACAATGACTGAAGTGTGTTATTGTATATTGTTAGTTATAGCTTCATTATTTTGTGACAATAATAAAGAATATTATAAACATTGTGTATTTGTTATTACTTTAGCTTTAATGTGGTAGTCATTACGTCATTCGTCTCCACCCTGATCCCAATTTATTTGGGGTCGGCGCTACATGTTTTTTTCTTCCACACTTCTCTATTAGTCGTCATCTCAGTAAGTCCTTTTCTATCCATATCATAATTCACATAGTCTATCCATCGTTTCTTTTGTCTCCCTCTACTTACTTATAGCCATCGACATTCATACTCAATACTTTCCTCACGACGTTTTTCTCATTCCTGCGTATCACGACAACCGATTCCCACACAACTTTTCAGTTACCGGTGCCACTTTCAGACTTCTTATGTTCTTGTTTTAAATATACTAAACAGTACTACCGGACAAGATATTTGGGTAAGATTTTACTGGAAACAAAGGCTAAAATAGTAAACATTAACTAAACATAATAAAACAATCAAACTCGCCGCGAAATAATAACAGCCGTACGGGTCAAAAGTTAAGCTAGGCTTATCGCGGTTGGTTCATGGATGGGTGACCGTACACAACATCGAGACTCCTCCGTGCCTCAGAAACCACGTTATGCTGTTGGTCCTACTGTTATTTGTACATCTTGGACAGTCGTTACGGGTAGTCAGAAATCAGAAATTCGTGAAAACCAATCTTACCAAGGGATATCGTATTACCCAGTAACTGGGTTCTGGAAGTGAGATAGGCAGTCACTAGTGTTCAGCTGCATCTGGTTAGACTGGAAGCTAAACCCACGAAAGTTGGGAAAAGTCTAGGTAGATTGAATAAAACGATCAAACAACTTAATAAAATAATTTATTTAAACTTTTCAGTTACAATACTAATCGTATATCTATACAATGTTTGCTACACTATTAACTACTGATAAAAAACCTATTCATGTTTACTCATATAAACCAGAACGTTTCAGTCACCAATCTACATCGTCGTCGCATGATGTGACCAAGATTATGTCTGGACTTTAATAAAAGATATTGTGACCTCTGAGTTTGTTTCACCCTTCTCAGAGTAGTCAGGAAACGCCAACCTCATCTAGTTTAAAAAAAAATATAATTGACGTGTTGTACAAACCTTCTTACAGAAATAAAATAATTTATCATTTAAACATTATAAATGTGAGATTAAAGTTCAAAGTTAGTCATCTAAATTTAATAAAAAACGGGATGGAAAAGTTATAAGCACAAATTAATACGTTTCCTACTGCAAAATTTATCCAATTTATCTTTAAATAATGTACTACAGTATAAATTATTATTATATATTATCAAAGTATTATATTGTAATTTAAATAGAACAGATACTAAGGAACTGACTTACAATTATTTCTAACTATTCATAATCACAATGCTTTGAGGAGCCATCTTTGCCTTACTATAGAACAGCCTTTCCCAAAGTGGGCGATAACGCCCCCTTGTGGGCGCTGCAGGCCTTAAATACTGAAGAAAATGGGGGCGTTGTGTAGACTCTACATAACGCCCCCATTTTTTTTCTGCAGCGCCCACAAGGAAGCGTTATCGCCCACTTTGGGAAAGGCTGCTTTAGAAGTATCATGTACATTATACAGCATGTTAGGGTCATCGACGCACAACCATAGATTCAGTTCATGATTCTCTGTATTGTTATTTTTTCGGTCTGTTCTTCCTTTTTACCGCTTACGTATTGTACTTTTGAAAAAAATGATCGTTTTTTAAAACGGACAAACAAAATAGGGCTAGACTAGACAAGACTGGACTAGAATCATGATTCGACTTCTTGTGGTAAGGTTGCGTGTCAAACCGTGTTATATACTTGACTTAGCATTATCCCGGCCTGCTACATAATCTATTTACCTAATTGTATTTATTTATACATAGTATTAGGTATTAAACATTAAAACTAAACATACATTTGTGCTATGTTTTAAAAATTCTTAGTGCCTGAAGAACTTAGAAAGTTCTAAAATTGTGAACAGAAAATAAATGATTGTATGGGCTCTTAGATATTGCATATCTCCATTTTAATTGCGAAAAGATGTTTCTATAGAACGGTTCAAATTTCACATAAATATTAATAATGTTGAATATTTCTATATTAAAAAGTAGTTCATATTTATTCACTGGTCTCTCACCCTCTAAAATTTTCCGTTCACCGTTTTCTGACCAGCTTCAAGCACTGTAATTCTTAAGCCATCATTCAAATTTCTTCACCATAACCTTTATGGCCCTAGTCTCATCTTCAGGATAGTTAAGGCCGGATTCAGCCAGTTCCTTCAGGGTTATAGTAAGGATGGTCGTGAAGCCGGCTCGGGCTGCACTGATCTGCGAAGCGGGGCCGGTGAAGACTGTGGAAGTGGCCTTAATACCGTGGTGGAGGCTGAGGGGTTTCCTGCAAACAGAGATTGATTGGTCAGTTAGTTTATGGTCAGTTCATCATTTCAGCCGTAAGACGTCCACTGCTGGACTTAGGCCTCACCCAATTTGGGGGGCTTTGCCATAATCGCCACGCTTGGCAGGCGGGTTGGCGATCGCAGTATGGTGGTAAAATGCATACAGAACGCTGCTGCCCATTCTCTAGTAAGTCCCTTAGTCGCCTTTTACGACACCCACGGGGAGAAATGGGATGGTGTTATGCTTTACGTCCGGCATCACATCATACGGTTATGGTCAGTTACCGAACAGAAAAATATCTGAGCAAATGACTGCTTCCATTCAAAAAACGACTTTATTACCATATTTTAAAGTAAACAATTGTATGAATATCGACACAGTTAAAGCGTCTAAGGCAGAAAAACAGAAGGCCTGTGCGAGGACCTTTTTTTTTTGCCTGGGAAATCATCAAATGACTTCTACTGACGAGGGCGTGTCAGACTTTTACTGACTAAAACCCACCCGTGTTCCTTCAATTGCCCATGTGCCAGAGTCACAGTATCTCGCGACCCTGGCAGGCATCGGTCCTAGCAGACCCCTACAGTGCTGCTGACATCTCTTTGAGGCGCGCGTGGAACACTACGCGCCGTGCGAGGACCTTTCCGTTCTGTCTGTACTGACCCTTATAATTGAAAATCTTAAATGTTCGTATCATTTCGTTACTGCAAAATGAAGTTTAGTTTAATAGAGATAGGGTATGTTTTGTATTACACAACTAACGCGGATGACGAATAGGTACGTTAATTAAAGTGATGTGCTCCCATTATATTACAGTAAATAGAGGTTAGTTATTTTCGAACTTTGATTTGCATAGGATCCATCGAAATAATGAAGGTAGGTTCTGGTTGCTCAAATTTTGTATAAGGAAAAAAGATGTTATTTAGTTAGTTATTTAGATGTGTACAAATAATTGGGCAATTTTCCATTTGCCCAATTGCGTGCGCGCAAATCTCTGCTTGCTCTATCTATAGATCTATACAAATAAATAAAATTGGAGTGTCTGTTTTTAATATTAAGGTAACCACTTTTTACTAAGTGTATATGGATGTATACACGGTACATAACCAAAACAACATTTTTTACAATTTTTGTCTGTCTGTCCGTCTGTTTGTTCCGGCTAATCTCTGAAATGGCTGGACCGATTTTGACGGGACTTTCACTGGCAGATAGCTGATGTAACAAGGAGTAACTTACGCTACTTTTATTTTAGAAAGATTCTTTTATTTTAGAAAAAAATAACTGTCTTCGAAAACTACGCTGACATACGTCTCAAAATTCGAAAAGCCCTGGCTGAATCCTACGAAATAGATCAAAATAATGTACTACAGTATTGTTCACCTTAAAAAGGCCTACAAAAATGTCCGCAATGGTATATGTCTATCTCTTAGGGATAACCCACAATAACCATTTTTTATCTTTTACTTTTTACGAGAAATAAGGGCTTATTAACGAAGCGATTTTAAGCAATACAGCATTAATCCGTATCCAATTAAGTACCTTAAATACATTGTACATTTAATATAGATCAATATGGCCCTTTACAGCATGAAATTTAAATGAATATCTTAGAAGATATTAGAGATTTAAAAAGGGGGCGCAGAGCAGCTGGGGCGAGTCGTACGCCCGTCCCGTCCATCTGTTGGCAGCGGCCGGGTAGTACAGGATAAGTAGGATTGTAATTCATATTACTTTGGCTTCTTCATTATACTCAAAATAAACCTAATAGTATTATTCCAAGTAAGAGACCGCGAAATGGCTTAAATGTTTAGATTTTTGGATGTTTGTTTCTCAATGATGCAAAGACGGCCAAACGGATTTAGATCGAATTTGGCACAAAGATATGTTATATCATGGATACGTAAGAGATAGGATACCTACTTTATCCCGGTAGTAGGTTCCCGGGTGATATTTTCCGACAGCTATATGGGCCAAGCCACTGGCAAAAGTACTATTCCTATAATTATGGTCGGTGTCTGGTAAATGATTGAGTGTCTGTATAGGTAAAATAGGAGCGTTAAGAAAAACCAGGAAGACTTATATTCAACTAAACCAAGCCCTATGTCGCAGTCTTCTTACTCTGAATACTATTATTCTTATTTTAAAAACACCAACACACATGATGTTCTCATAAACTATGAATCCTAAGTAATATGAATTATAATCCTACTACTACTAATATTATAAATGTGAAAAAATGTATGATTGGGTGTTTGTTTCTCAATCACGCAAAAATGGCTGAATGGATCTGGATCGAAAATAGCACACAGAGTCTATATTACCTATATAAGGGGGCGTCCATTAATTACGTGAGGAATTTTTGAGGATTTTCCCCCCATGGTGAGATATCGTAAGATTTTCCTCAACTCCCTCCCCCCTCCCCTAATCTCACGCGAGATTCTTCAAAACTTCTATTTGGGCTGTAAACGTGTTGATTATTGAGAAAAAAAAAAAACAAAAACAAATTATTACTAATTAAAACTCAAGAATTTATTCTCTTGAAAATAATTTTCTTCAAAATGGTATTCTTGCTTCAAGATTTTGGCTCTTGAGTCAAGTGTTTTTTTTTATTAGTGTACTATTGTCTCAGATTTGGCTATATTTTATTTTAGAAATAATTTTTCACGCAATTTTACACCGTTTTCTGCGAGAAAAAATAATTACGTGATATTTGCCAAGACTCCCCCTCCCCCCTAAGTGAGATTTGGAAAGATTTAGCTTGATCCCCTCCCCCCCTAGAACACCTCACGTAATTAATGGACGTCCCCTAACCTGGAATAACACATTCTTATCGCGGTAGTACGTCCTCTTGCATTAATTTCCGACATCCACGCGGGCGAAGCCGCGGGCAAAAGCTAGAATGAATTATAATCCTACTACTACTAATATTATAAATGTGAAAATATGTATGATTGGGTGTTTGTTTCTCAATCACGCAAAAATGGCTGAATGGATCTGGATCGAAAATAGCACACAGGGTCTATATTACCTATATAACCTGGAATAAGACATGTTTATAGCCGTAGTACGTCCTCTTGCATTAATTTCCGACATCCACGCGGGCGAAGCCGCGGGCAAAAGCTAGTTATGAATACAAGTAATTCAACCGCTGAAAGTACAGTGGAGACTCGGTTATCCGGCTCTCAGTTACACGGATTCACGATAATCCGGACTACCCACCGCGATCAAATAACTTTATACCTTCAAGTTGAATCCATGCATGCACGGACATATCGGATGTTGCAGTACTAGAAAATATTATGTCATCACGTAATAATTTCTTACTAAACGTAAATTTTTGTTACTAAGTCTTATTTATTTTCTGTTGTTTTTTTATTCATAGCATTAATATTATGCAAAAATATGTAAAAACCGCATTTCTTCATACATTCGATTATCCGGATTTTCGATTATCGGAATGCCTAACGACAACAATAGTTCGGTTAATCGAGTCTCTACTGTACCTACTATTTAATGTGATATCTTTATCCCCACGTGAGCATGCTGTACATCAGTGGCATATAAGGTAAGTAAATTGCGTCCACACAGCCTTGACCATCTTCTTTAAATACAATATCATTATTATAATTAACTCTATTATATTAATTTAAGTGTTTAGATGGCAGGCAAGCAGAAAGCAAAAGAGCATGTCTATACGCATACAGAGGTCAAAACAAATTATCACAGTGGCTGATATAGGCTCTTCGAAAACGAAGAAAGTAATTTATTTTATTGAATACGTTTACTAACAGCTAGGTAGATAGGTACTTGTTATCACGTGAGCACTAGAATAAGGACTTGGTTACATGTAGAGAAAAAGGAAACCAGTTTTTATATCGCTTGAAGAAAGTTATATACAGCAATTGCATAACACACTAAAAGTAGCAATGGCTTTTATTTTGACAGTACAACAAAAATTTCATAAAAAATTATATGAAGCAATGGTTTTGCAATACCCATCAAAACGATTGAGATTCTGATTGATAGTGTATTATGCAATTAGGGTTCAATATTCCATAGCAATTTTGACTGGTTTAGAAGTGCTGAACGCGTTCAGTTTAATTAAATAACAAATAAATATCTTAGGACAACCAACACACCGTTATCTGATCCCAAACTAGGCAGAGCCTGTACTATGGCAATCAGACAACTGATAAATATACTTATATGTATATTTCTATATACACACATATTATTGATAAATTACACCCAGACACAGAACAAATGATTGTGCTCATCACACAAAGATTTGTCCTGGGTGGGAATCGAACCCACGACCTCAGTCTTTGCAGTCAGGGTCACTAACCACTAGACTAACAGGCCAGTCGAATTGTTGAAATTATTCCTAGGTGAAGTTCCCACTTATTGTGAATAGATGTTTAAAACAATTACGAGGTCAACTATACAGCAGCTAGGCTGCTTCACCAATCTAAACGCGTTCCATGATCAAGTTCATGCGACACTCGACGCGTGCACAAGGTCAATATAATATTTATATGTTGCCATGTGCACGGCTTAGAGCTCTTACACACGAGCGGCATGTTGCTAACGGCAAGTAACTGCAGCCGTCGTAACGATGTGATGACGCTGATCTTTGAAGATGGCATGTCGTCGGTTGCAGTCGGCTACTGTCGGGTGCAGTCGGCTGCCGTCGGGTGCAGTCGGCTGCCATCGGCTGCCGTCGAGACGCGTCGACGGTTGTCGCCGACACGTATCGACGGTAGCAATTACCTTTGCCGTTGGCAACATGCCGCTCGTGTGTAAGAGCTCTTATAGAGGAAGGCGGGAGAGATAACAAAATGACGCGAATGCAGATGTGACTTCTTGATCGTTAATGTTATCTGTCATTCACCGATTTGTTTTGGGTTGGCATATAGATTATGGAGAAGGATTGTTGTCTCGGGAGAGCAGTCGTGGCCCAGGGGTAACAGTCGCGACGAGTTGTAGGTCGTGGGTTCGAACTCAAGCAGGCACTTTTCTTTATATATGTTACGGCTCTCAAATCGGTGAAGGAAAACATCGTAAGGAATCCGGCGTGTCCTAGAACAAAAATTTGAAGACATGTGACATCTACCAATCCGCACTGGGCCCGCGTGGCGGATTATGACCCACTCCCTCTTACCGAGAGGCAGGCGCGGTCCGAGAGGGGGGGTTCTAGGGGTCATGACCCCCCCCAAAGGCAGTCATGCTGTCGAAACCCTAAACGATTTGCCTGTCTTACTATCTTAAAATTGTTCTCACTTGAGCCACGGAGACTCCGATGGAAATTTGCAAAAAGATTATAACCCGGGACATCATTCTGATCAGCAGCGCTTGCGACTACTACACCAAAGAGGATTTACCTTCCTAAAAATATTCTTCAGTACTTATGGTGACCCCCCCCCCCCCCCCCAAAATGTTAGGCTGCGACCGCGCCTGCCGAGAGGAGGCTGATGCGATTGTTGTCTTAAATATTCGTTTATTAGGTAAACAAACTATGATTACCTAATAAATGAAATATTTGTCCAGATAAGGCAATTTATGCACTTACAGCATTTACGCCCTTACCGCTACGTCATAAAGGCGCTAACAATGAAAAATTGTTACACTGATGTGTGTGTATTTTTTCAGTAACCTAAGTTGGCTGGAATACTTTTGTTCAGTTTTAAGGGGGAAACGTCATGCTAGCCCGCGAAATTTCAAAGTATAAGTGATTTAATGGGTTTATATGAACTAAGAGGGTTGTATTGAGAATTATAATTCTGTCAAGCCATGTTTGTTACGTTCGCGAATCATATTTTAACCAATATACAACCTGACACATACCTGCAAATTGCTATAACGTTAGAAAATTTGAATTTCGTGGGCTATCTAATCGCATCCTTCTTTTTCAATTGTACAGACCACGTACAGACAGACTGCTATTTAAAGTTTTTTACACATGGAGTTCTAATAACAATATAGTATTATGGTGGTATATTTGATCATTGTCTCCATTATCAGATAAGCCCCCATACTATTATATGACAGCACGAGAATAGTTTCAATGTTAGTTGAGTAAACCGAATGAATTGCGATAACGCCTGAGAAAACATTAGGTACATTGTCATAATACATGATATTCTTAGAATGGATAAAACTACACATAGAGGTCGCCAACTCTAAGTAGTAATAATATCTAAATATCTTAGGACAACCAACACACTGTTATCTGATCCCAAACTAGGCAGAGCCTGTACTATGGTAACCAGACAACCGATAAATACACTTATATATTTCTAAATACATACATATTATAGATAAATTACACCCAGACACAGAACAAATGATTGTGCTCATCACACAAAGATTTGTCCTGGGTGGGAATCGAACCCACGACCTCAGTATTTGCAGTCAGGGTCACTAACCACTAGACTAACAGGCCAGTCAAAACAGGTAGTAATGAGAGGCGAGCCTATCGCCATCCGGCCCTGGTGCGAGCCATGGTACGGAGCGAGAGGGCATGGGAAGCCGTCACTTCCTTCTGCGAAGCAGTAATGCTCGCGAAGGAGGAGGCGGGGCGTATTAGGGAGTGGCAGACTCTGCGCCCTCACGCCCTAGCCGCCGCAGGAGGAGACGCCCCGGGCGTCGGGAGTCAATAGCAGACTCCCGGCCACCGTAGGCGCGAGCTTGCGGGCGGTGAGCAATGGGTAGCTCGCCGTCCGTAAGGACCAGGCTCGGGTCGACGGCGCGTAGTGTTCCACGCGCGCTTCAAAGAGATGTCAGCAGAACTGAAGGGATCTGCTAGGACCGATGCCTGCCAGGGTCGCTAGGATTGTTCGAAAGAGATACTGTGACCCTGGCACATGGGCAATTGGGCAACTGGAGGAACACGGGTGGGTTTTAGTCAGTAAAAGTCTGAGACGACCTCCCGCTCCGCCCAAGAGTGGGAGACGTCATTTGATGACTTCCCACCTACAAAAAAAAGATGTTATTCTAGGAAATGACACTATTGACAGCTCACTTCACCTAAGTTTTCACGGTGAGATTAACCCATTCGTTGCTACCAACGCACCATTAGCGTTGATCGAGATAACTACGTCATGCCACCAAACAAAGAGAATAAAACCACTAGAGAGCGTATAGGCCGATTTCTGCTTAGCACACGACTCACCACTGCGGGCCGGGGGACGAGGAAGAACGTGCGGCTGCAATTGGTCAATTCAAGGTCAAGTTGCGTAGGTATGCCCATCGTAGGGCTGCTCTACTTCATTAAGGGAAAATAGTCGATATCGATAAAATGGATTTTAAAATTGTGATAAATACTCAATTAAAGTCAAAGAAATCATATTTAATCAAAATCAATCACTAATAAAATGAAAACTAGAGAATCCAAGAACAAAACTTTCGCCACCATCATATTCGACGAAATAGCAATCAGAAACGGTGTCGAATATCATCCCCAAGGCAGAAGGTACTATGGCCACGGTAGTTTTGGCGCACGTTTACAAACGGATTGTCAAGACGAAGCTAAAGAAGCCACAGTATTTCAATTGAATAAAATTTTCATTCATTTTAATTTAAATTTTCGATAAAGACTTTCAGCTATTAAAGGAAACAGCACTAATTTTTACGATAAAAATACAAAGTGAAAGTAAGGGATAGATGCATTAGAATTGTCTAATGAAAGAACGAGACTTTTCCAAAAGACATCAACGCGGGACTCACACAGTGTGCTGGTTTACCCAACCACCATTTTAAATAGACCCCTACGGTGGATCATAATCTGATTAAATCACAATAATTTTTCGTACTGTTTATTTACTGATGAAAAGTTATGCCATCATTTTTGTAACTTGGAATGTTTCTCACACCACTTCACCGCGCATGAAGGTATTTTGATGCGTTATAATTGCAGATTTAGTTATATTATTTGCAATAATTTAGCGTGCACAGAGGTCTAACAATTGGTCACAACTAAAATGGCTACTTGAACCGCAGCCTATGCATAGGCGACAAAATACTAATAGTTTTCGAGCGTCGGGGCACTGTATGCGCAGTCAAGTGGTTATATAGTCTTTGCCACCAAAGTACCATATGCGTTGAATGTACTTTAGGACGTTTTTTGTAATTACATAAAAATGATGGAAATTTATTTAAATATTTGCCACGGTGTCTCTTTCGAATAAATTTCGCGACCCTGGCAGTAGAATGACATCTCACTTCATCTTAGTTTTTACGGTAAGATTTTTACAGAATAGACCGGGTGGACTCTGCAATCGCGTTTCTGCTCACTTGAACAACGAGACAGTCCCTATTGTAAACTCCGATAAAATAAGGTAATCCTAGCTTACCTCGCTGCCAGTATCCGTGATCCAAGCTTCGCTCCTCGATATTCTCTTTTCACCACCAGACCGAGAGCATACAGTATCCGGTCCATTCCCAAGTATTCGAAGACGTTCACCTTTTCCTCTGCTACTTCTAATGCTCCATACACATTCTTCCAACTTTCGCCTTCGATCTGAAAGAGTATGGAATGGATAAATGGAGTTCTTAATAAATGATGGTTAATGTACGGTCCCCAAAACAAATTAGTAACCAAATCGTCGGATATAGTTGAAGTTTAATAATAAACCGAAGGATGTTTCCCAATTAAATTAAATTTGATTAATAGAAAACAAACAGTTGATTTATCAATTGATATTTCATTCGAAAACATACATCGTTTTCTTAGAAAATTATGATTATATCTGACGACCCTGGTTATTTATCTTTTTTGGTGACTGTACCTTTTTAATTTGACAGGTAAGTACCTGTCAAATTAAAAATATAAATACATTTAAAAATAACAGACTAAAAAAACTTTAAACAGTTTATTAACAGTGTGATAGTGAAGATCTCGGATCGGCTGTTCTTGCAATCCTTGGGTGAATTTATTGTGTGTGGCTAATTTAGCTGATGTTATTTTTGGATTTCGTCGGAAGTACTCCCTATAAAACATTTTTTTCAAATCAGTCCGAACGTTATTGGCTTACCTACTCAAAATAAGTACCTCCTAATACAGAGAAGCTTTAACTACAAGAAACCTACCTACCTAGCCCTGAGAAGAGGCCAAGAAAATTGACAGGTTAAATGCTTACCACATCATGAGCCTTTTCCCCCTTTGTAACGACCACACACACGTTCATTGCTACCAGTTTACTTTTTCCATCCTTCTCTTCG
Source organism: Aporophyla nigra (assembly GCA_947507805.1). Classification (NCBI taxonomy): domain Eukaryota; kingdom Metazoa; phylum Arthropoda; class Insecta; order Lepidoptera; family Noctuidae; genus Aporophyla; species Aporophyla nigra. The sequence continues at coordinate 23,971,239 of OX382294.1, forward strand.
TAACAAGCTAGTGACATCCTCTGTGCCAGGTAGCCTCTCCAGAAGTCTATCATACCCTGCACGCTTATTGGGTCGTCAACGAGGTCTGTAAGATATTAATTGCTTAAATAAGTCCTTGAGATAAATTGACGTATACATGATTAAGATAGTTATCGAAATTCCTCAGATGTGATTGGTATTGCATTCTAATCATGATAAAAACTTTTAACGAAAAATAACAACCGACTTCCTTAAAAAAACACTACAAAGTCAAAAATAACTTTAATTGCGGAATTCGGTGTCTTAGGATCTGTATTTATGTTTTTTTTTGCCACCGACTTCCGAAATTAAAGTTATTTTTGACTTTATAGTGTTTTTTTAAGGAAGTCGGTTGTTATTGTTTTGTAAAAAGTTTTTATTTTTAACTTTTTAGTAATGGTAGATACCCTGCACTAATCTAATCGTGTTATTCGTTCATTTGTCTCGCAAATACTTAATGCAAATTTAAGACTTATATGGTTTTCACATGGATCCCATGAAGCACCAGCTTTCAAATAAAAAAAAAGAATCATCAAAATCGGTTCACCCAGTCAAAAGTTATGAGGTAACAAACATAAAAAAAAAAAATACAGACGAATTGATAACCTCCTCCTTTTTTGAAGTTGGTTAAAAATAACTTTGATTTCCGAAGAAGGTGTCTTTAAATCTGTGTTATAGTTTTATGCCACTGACTTCCTTCATGGTACATCCACCAACCCGCACTGGGCTTGCGTGGTAGATTACGGCCCACTCCCTGTCACAGAGAGTAGGCCTATGTCCCAGCAGTGGGAACATTATATGCTGCTAATGCTATACTTATGCTGTATGTATAGTATGTGTAGCCAACTTTTTAGTAAGAGTAAAAGATGATAAAGCCTCCTGCCAATTCAACGGTTAGTTACAAAGATGCAATCATTTTTTTATGTTTACATCTATGTTGTCTTCGTGACTGTCATAAACTTCCTTGATTTGAAAAGCATCATTAAAATAACAAAGAATGTGCCACTTTTCGACAACATTTTAAAATTGTTGCTGTTTATTACACGGTACTCGGTACCTAATAATTTACTGAACAAAGTAAATTTTCATGTAAATGTTTTATGTAAACAGTAAGTGCCCACACTTTTATTGTTAGAAACTACATTGATGTTAGCAGCTGTTTGAAAATTAAATTATTTGTTACGTGAATGTATAGAAACAGTTTTTAAAACTTTGTGTTTGTAAGTGCTCATTTTTACACGCTTTATATTAGCTTCACTTGCATGTTTGTATATTTGTATGTTTGTTTGTAACCGACTCCTTATAGCGCGATTTTGACCCACTTTAAACGACCAGATTTCATTCAAACTTTGCACACCTGTTAAGGACCGATGACAATGCAATAATTTCATAAATTTGTGCCATTATCCTTGCCAGGGTTATCAGGACAGCAAAAAAACTGTCACAAACTACGCTGACATACGTCTCAAAATTCGAAACACCCTAAAAATAGAAAATAAATTATAGTTTAAAAAAACTCACCCCATGCTTTTTTTCTATTCTTTTGTACTTTTTAGTTTGGTTTTCAATGGAAGCGTGTTTTTTAGTTTTTTTAAACTTTAATTTTATTTTTATAGTTCAATGTGGTTTAGAATTGAGGATTCAGCCAAAGCAGACACCGTGTCCTCTTTTTCGGGGTATCACAGGTATCGTCTGTCAAATCAAAATATTTTTTCATATAAACCAAAATATACACATATACAATATACAGGTATCGTCTATAAGAGATAACCTCAAGCGCAACTACATAATTCTGGCTGACAGCAAACCTCGGTTCTAAATCAGTCTCCAGTAGGTTGATATCTGTATGTATACAGGCAATATTGTGCAGGCTACAAAGCCATGACGAACAGTGGACTTACGGTAAAAGACTTTATTTCTGTAAGGTAGGTTTTTACAAACACTTGTACACGTCAATCATAATTTTTAAAACCAGATAAGGTCAGCGTGTGTCTTATCTGACTACTCTGAGAAAAAAAGGCTGAAACAAACTCAGATGTCACAATCTCTTTTGGAGTCCTGAAATAATTTTGGTCTAATCATGTGAAGACCATGTAGATTTGTGTCTGAATTGTTCGGTTGACGAGAGCAGATTGAGTGGACCTGTCCAGTCAGTGCAAGCATTAGTCAGTGATCCTGCAGCTCCGCCCAGGACGTAAGGAGCTCAATGATTCGACGAACAATACCAATGAAAGAACATTGGGTTAACACTACTTACTACTAAGAGCACACAGCGCTTCATCAGGACAGAGGTTCTCCACCAGGATCTTGATCGCCTCTTCATCATCCTCAGGCGGTAGGTCTCGGATCACCCATGTTATTCCATTGTCCTCCCATTTGTCCCAAACCCGGGGGCAGGACGAATCCCACACTCTTTTGAAACCCATCGTTATCCTGAAGAGTAAACAAACAACTATGAAAAACTTTGCTTAGTCTTGTTCTACGGGAATGCCTGAGGAGTAATTGCATAAAACAATGGCAGTGTAACATTTTAGCAGTTCAACAACATTCATTGCGTTATTGACGTCGTAGAGCAGTCGCATTTTTCAAACCTATGAGTCAATGGATTCGGAATATCCGTCAAAATCCTTCGGACTGTGATGGTGTGCCTAAATAGTTTTATATTCGTACCGAGCCTCCTGTTGAACAGTTCGAAACGCGACGTACATATTATGGAATACATAAGACAAGTAAAGAAGTAAAAATAAGCGAATATTCCCAGTCGCCCCCGCGGGGATTGCCACCGGAGGCGAATGGGAATAAAAATTCCCAGTTGCCACCAGCGGTGATTGGGAAATCATTGCCCCCAGTTCAGTTTCGCTGTTCATTGCTTTCTCCATCGTAGAGAATAAAAGGATCAGGCAACTTATCCTAAACCTGCCTCTAATCTCTAAAAAAACACTAAATGCATTGAAATATTTTTTTATTTTGAGTTTGATATTAATAAACTTGTTAAAATTAAACATTTAAACTGGTATGTTGTATCACAGATAATCAGACTCTTAAAGACAGTAATTAAGTTAGGAAAGTTATGTTCATGGAGAAATGACAGTGGGACATTTTCTCAAAACTTTACGACACTCATTGTTACGATTCTTTCTGTGATTTGTTCATTCGGTATTTTCTAGATTTTGAGATTTTGTTGTAATTTAATTATTGTAAATACTTTGATTAATCTGTCTGTGTGTCTTTGACCTTAATAAAAAAAAGCCTGATATCTATGAATATTTACAGCCTTGTTTATAATACGTATTTATTAAGAAATGATTACTATGTATTACTTTCCTAATTTAATTACTGTCTTTAAGAGTCTCATTATCTGTGATACAAAATACCAGTTTAAATGTTTAATTTTAACAAGTTTATTCATATCGAAATCAATATTTTTTAAAAAAACTTTTCAATGCACTTTGTCTTTTTAGGGTTCCGTTGCCAAATGGCAAAAAACGGAACCCTTATAGATTCGTCATGTCTCTCTGTCTGTCTGTCCGAAATCAAAATCAATCAAAATCAAAAGTCATTTATTCAAATTAGGCTGAGGATCAGCACTTTTCGAACGTCAAAATTACAAAAGACAGTCCCCCCAAAAACGCCCACCCGTCGCGCACTTCCTAGTGCTTTGGCTGGGAAGAAGAAGTGGCCAACAAACTCCCCAGCAGCACAGCTGTCTGTCCAGTTAGAAGAACTTGATTCTATACAATGGTATATAGTAAAACATTAAGACACACAAATTAAATTAAATTATTTGCTATATGCCAGCTAGCCAACCCAATATACCAACAAATAAAATGAAGACTATACTCAAGCAAAAGCAAAAAAAAAATATGTATATGGAAACATGGCTGCAAAAATAAAAAAACTGGCATAAAGGGCGTGACAGCTTACATATGCAATGCTGAACGACATACTGTTACGACCTGAGTTACAAGTCGAGGCCACAAATGATAAACTAGGACCATCGACGTAAAATAAACAGGTAAGTAATATTAATAATAATATCAACATCAAAGTCAGCAAGACGACCAGTCACCACAAGCAGCACCCGTTCACGAGCATAACGCAAAGATCAGCCATTGCCCCCGTCGCCATATTTGAGGGAAGGGGGTAACCCGACCCCCGACGCTACCGCAAGCATTGACATCTATGGGAGCATGACGAACTTGCTGCCGGTTGCTCAAGCAAGAATTGAATGATTACTTGTCGAGGTCGCTAGCTAACCACATTATGCAATACTAATAAAATAAAATTGGCATAAACAGGAAAAAAAAATATGGAAACAATTATATTGAACCTATCACTAGGTACGCTAATACTGGAGAAAGAACATAAACATTGTCTTGAGTTAATCACAGCGACCAACTATTCTTATCATTTAAATAATCGTTGATGGAATAGTACGCCTTTTGACAAAGGTTGGATTTTACTTGAGCTTTAAACGCATTAAAAGGTAATTCTAGTAAAGAAGGTGGTAGCTTGTTGTAAAATGTTATACCAAGCCCAACAAATGAGTTATGCACCTTATGAAGCCGGTGAAAGGGAACACGTAGTTTGTCCTTACTTCTAGTGTTAACAGTGTGAATATCACTGTTTTTAGCGTATAAGTGTATATTTTGCCTAATATATAAGATGTTGGCGAAAATGAATTGTGATGACACCGTAAGAATACCAATATCTTTAAAAAAGTCCCTTAGGGAAACTCTGGCACCTAGCTGGTAAATTGCTCGAACAGCTCGTTTCTGAAGGACAAAAATATTTTGAATATCAGCTGCTGTACCCCACAGTAGAATACCGTAAGACATAACGCTGTGGAAATAACTAAAATAGACTAACCGAACTGTATCAACGTCAGTATATTGTCTTACTTTTCTGACGGCGTAGGCAGCTGAACTGAGCCTTCCCGCTAGGCTTGAAATATGAGGGCCCCACTGAAGTTTGCCATCCACTGTTATGCCCAGAAAAACTGCCGAGTCTACAGTTTTAAGCACCTCTTTATCTAAGACGATGTTGGGACCTAGATTTCTAACATTCGGTAAGGTGAACTTTACACATTTGGTTTTCTTGGCATTGAGAACTAGGTTATTTGCCGTAAACCAATCGGTAACCATTGAGAGTGCACTGTTCACGTCGTCAAAATCTGGTCTGTTCCTGTCTACTTTAAAAATAAGAGATGTATCATCTGCAAACAGTACAACGTCACAAATACCCTTTAAAAAGAATGGTAAGTCATTGATATACACTAAGAACAAGAATGGGCCGAGTATAGAGCCTTGAGGCACACCTAACTGAACCGGTAACCCGGCAGATTTTACACCATTAATATCTACACATTGGAACCTATTATGTAAATAAGAATTTATTACGTTTATAGCTTCGTTATGGACACCGTAATGACGTAGTTTACGCAAAAGCGTGTCATGGTGCACGCAATCAAAGGCTTTGGAGAGATCACAGAATACTCCGATAGCATTTTGCGAGTTCTCCCATGCGTTAAAAATGTGTTTCAAAAGAGCAACACCCGCATCTGTAGTTGAACGACCTTTTGTAAAGCCATATTGCTCATTATGAAGGAGGCTATTTAAATTAAAATGTCTTAGCAACTGCTTGAGGATTAACTTTTCAAATATTTTGCTCAATGCAGGTAAGATAGAAATAGGCCTAAAATTAGAAACGTCATTTTTATTACCTGATTTAAATAATGGTATGACTTTGCTACTCTTCATGAGGTCAGGAAAAGTTCCGACATCAACACATTTATTAAAAATAACAGCTAAATAGGGGGCTACGATGTCTATTATATTACTTAATAGTTTGATGGAAATGCCCCAGAAATCACCAGTGTTTTTAGACTTAAGTGTGTTATAAACATTAACTACATCACGAGGCGTTACATGTTCAAAATTGAATAGGCAACTACTTTTTGGCACACTACTATGCAAAAGATTATCAGCTTTGGACGGGGACGAATTTAAAGAGCGAGTCGTAGTTACAGGTATGTTGGCAAAAAAGTCGTTAAATGCCTGTGCTACGTCAGCTGGCGTATTAACTAATTTGTTGTCGACCATAATTTCAAGTTGTTTTTCTTGTTTAACCGATTTACCCGTCTCATTGTTAATGATTTTCTAAGTAGTTTTTATTTTATTATTTGAATTTTTAATTTGGTCGCTTAAAAATTTGGATTTAGCAAAAGCACTAATCTGTTTAAATAATTTTGAATATTTTTTTACATACTCTAGGAAAGGAGTATCAAACCTGTATTTTTTTAAACCATATAACTCGTAAAGCCTCGCTCTACTTTTGTAAATACCTGGAGTAGCCCATTGGTTAAAGCCAACGGAGGTGCCATTAATGTCAATGGTTTTGGTCTTGAAAGTAGATTTGTACTCTTTTTGCACTACATCAAAGAGGGCTTCATAAATAGCATTAGGATTATCGTGTTCTACTATAGATGGTGCAATTCTGCGAGCTATATTATTTTTAAACTTGGTGCAACGACTAGCTGTATAAGGCCTGCATTCAAGTTTACGCGCCTTTTTAAACAATGGCATAGGGAAACTGGATAGCAAACCACAGTGGTCGGACGTTAAATCACTTAACACTAATTTATTTTTGGCATCACAATCACTAAATATATTATCAAGACAAGTTGACGAAGATGCCGTGATCCTGGTTGGTTCAAAAAACAAGTTAAATAAATTAAATGACCTAAACAGATTGAGAAGTCTAATACTTAATGGAGTAACCTCTAGAATATTAATATTAAAATCTCCACATACAACTATACTTTTATTACTTGATTTTATCTTATTGAGTGACCATGACTGATTCGAAACAAATGAAATCCCCAGAAGGGGGTCGATAAATGCAAATTATAACGTATCGCTCGAGTTCAACACAAGACAACTCAATAGTGCGCTCAATAGAAAGATTAACTAAATCTAAACGTTGCTTACATTTCAGCTTGTTTGAAACAAGAACTAAAGAACCACCGCGGATGGCCCTTTTTCTCGCAAATGAACTTTGTACAATAAAATTATCATCATTGATAAACACTACTTCATGTTCTTTCAACCAATGTTCAGTTAAACATAACACCTGAACATCATGATTCTCTATAAATAAGCTTAACTCTAACTCTTTGCCGGACAGACCCTGCATATTTTGATGAACAACATTCAACATATGCGGCTCATCCGTTGTCGCACCTACTAGTTTAAACTACTAGGCGTATCAATAGTAGTGTTAGTATCACTACCAACAGTAAATAAACAAGACTTCGACATACTACTTATGTCTGAGTTAATATAAGTACCAACAGTAAATAAACAAGACTTCGACATACTACTTATGTCTGAGTTAATATAAGCTAATAGCCTCGCTATTTTATGTCTAAACATAAGGGGCAGATACACTGAGTTCCTTGTTGATTTTAGCTTATCAACAAAAATGTTGGTATCAAAAAATATAAGTTTATCACTGTAGTGACTGACCAAAAACTGCATATGATTATTAAGCATATGAATATATTTGTTTTTTCTACTAGATAATTTCTCAAAATATGGAAAAGCACACAAAATAATTTTGTTACAATTAATCTTTAAAATCTCAGTAACACTGTCAGTAATATCATCTTGTTTGACCTGTGAACTATTACCTACAAACACAGTTATGTTGGTATTACAATCATATTGATATCTCATAATTGATGACATTATTTCTGTAAAGGATTTCCCAGGCAAACAATTATTTTGATTAGAAATATTCAACTTGTTACTAACTAATTTCCCTAAACCTCTTCCTATACTATCTGAGAACATAACGGACTGAAAACCAAGGTGACTGCAACAAGGGGTAACACTACTAGCTACTGACTGTACCCCTTGAGATTGTTCATGCACAGTATCAGGTATATTTGGAATGGAGATACAGTGCAGACTACTCACAACTTGGGACGGGTTCACCGTTGCCTCAGGCTGGAGGGCATCAAGGTTGGATACCCTTTGACAAGTGCACTGAGTATTATTGAGAGTCAGGAAATCCACTCTGTCTACCAATTCATTTGTAGCAAGGATATGTTCCTTAATTTGGTGCTTAGAGCATACATATTTATTATACAGTGACTTAAGTGATTCATCAAGAACTTGAATTTCAGACTGTAAGCGCTGAGTGTCTATTTCATATATATTTATGCTATCTTCTAATTTAATTTGATAATTTTTCAATTTGTTGACAAGAGAAACACGTTCTTTCCTTAATTGAATATTTTTGGAATAATGTTTCTGATGTTTCTTGAATTTATTACATTTTTTAATAATTTTATTCAGTCTTGCATATTTTTTTAATTTATTTTGACTTATTTTATGACTACAGTTATGTTTCAGTAAGGAATTCTCGGTAAGGTCAATTGTCGTTATAGAGTGTGGGTTACAATTTGTATTAAACAATTCGTTAAACAGGTGGTCAGTTTCTTTGACCTGGTTACGTTCTTTATCCTTTTCTAACTGTTGAATTTTGACATTTGCATGGATTAATTCATCCTCTAGGTCCCTAACCTTACATAAAGCCTCCTCATACAAATTACTACAGTTGTTGAAACCATCTGTAACCACCCTTAGTTGATCCCGTTCAGCAACAACACTGAGGTATTGAAGATGTAGGTCTACTAGCTCCTGTTTTAAGCTTGAGTTTTTGTAGACAACTTTCTCGACTTCCTTCTCACTTTCGAGTATGTCACAGCCACTTTTTTCCGAAACTATAAGAGCTATGCTGTTGAAACTTGGTAAGTAGATGTATTCTGTGAACCGCATTAAGATTTTCACACAAAAATAGAAAAAAAACAATAATATCTGGGGTTCCCCATACATAGAACTGAAACTCAATTGTTTTTTTTTCATCAAACCCATACGTGTGGGGGGTAAAGGTCTTCAAAAATGATATTAAGGTTTCTAATATCATTTTTTTCTAAACTGAATAGTTTGCGCGAGAGACACTTCCAAAGTGGTGAAATGTGCCCCCCCCCGTAACTTCTAAAATAAGGGAATGATAAAACTAAAAAATTATATGATATACATTACCATGTAAACTTCCACCGAAAATTGGTTTGAACGAAATCTAGTAAGTAGTTTTTTTTTTAATACGTCATAAACCGTAAACCACAATTTACCTTTCATTCAGTCATCTCAAATATAAAAATTTAAAAAAAAATTATTTCATTAACATAAACCTTATACATAAACCGTGAATACCTGTAGGTTTGTACGGAACCCTCGGTGCGCGAGTTCGACTCGCACTTGGCCGGTTTTTTTAGAGATTAGAGGCAGGTTTAGGATAAGTTGCCTGATCCTTTTATTCTCTACGATGGAGAAAGCAATGTACAGCGAAACTGAAGTGGGGGCAATGACTTCCCAGTCACCGCCGGTGGCGACTGGGAATTTTTATTCCCATTTGCCTCCGGTGGCAATCCCCGCGGGGGCGACTGGGAATATTCGAAAATAAGTAAGTTAGTAGGTAAGTATTTGAAAATAAAATTAGGGATAAATATAAATAAGTAAGTACATAAATAAAAATAAAAGTTTTAAACAAAAATAATTTGGTCTCAGAAGTGTACATAATAATGGAATATATTCCTATACTGGGTCAAATTACGTTAATTGGCAATACTTTACCCACGTGTTGGTTTTCTATCAAAATCGAAAACTAATTTTTAAAAATTGCAAAATTTCTGTTTCATCAACATCATTCATTGGGCGAACAGCTGTTTTTGTCAAAATGACATTCGTGGAACATAGATATTATTTAAGAATTTCCCCAAAAAATAACATAACAGTGGTTTGGTTGCATTACTTGAACAAAAATGGAATTATGAAAAAAAAAAATTGTTTCTTTTTTTTTCGATATCCAACACGTGGGTAAAGTCGTCGTTTCAGCCGAAAGACGTCCACTGCTGGACATAGGCCTCCCCTTGTTTGGGGGGTTTTGTCATAATCGCCACGCTTGGCAGGCGGGTTGGCGATCGCAGTATGGTGGTAAAATGTATAGAGAACGCTGCTGCCCATTCTCTAGTAAATCCGTAAGCCGCCTCTTACGAAACAAACGGGAACAAAGTATAGATGCCAGTGGAAAAATATTGCCAGCTAATTTAGTTTGAAATTGAATCCTCACCTCAAGTACCTACGTATCGTCAACATATGCATACTCAATTAGATACCTAATTATGCTATTTATGATTCACGGATGCATAGTAACAATGCATTTTAAAACACTTTTAATCGGATCAAAAGCGAAACAATATTTTAATCTCACTCAATCGGTGTCGATGCGCGAACCTTGAAAAGATTGTTGTTGCCACTTGACTGTGCACTTGACGCTTTGCTTGACAAAACATTTTTCGACTTACAGTGCGCTATTGTTTTGTTTATAGCAGTGATTCTCAAAGTAGTCCACATGGACCCCCAGGGGCCCACGGGAGATTCAAGGGGTCTACATTGGGTTGAGAAAAAAATCAATGTAGTAATAATGTAATATAGAATAAGGGAGTCTAAAAAAAACCCAGTATAATTTTGAAACTGGTTAGAATAGAATATTAGAATATTTATTCAAAAACTTAAAATAGGTATACAGCAGGTATACATCTTAGAAATAGGTTTATAGTTTAGTCACAAAATATTTGATTTTATGAAATTAAAATAATCTAAATGGCATGTAACAGTTTTTTATTGCTACCTTATCTATACTAATATTATAAAGCTAAAGAGTTTGTTTGTTTGCTTGCGCCAGTAGTTCCTGAGATTACCGCGTTCAACCAAACGCGGTAATCTCAGGAACTACTGGTCCGAATTGTTTTTTTTGTGTTGGGTAGCCTATTTATTGAGGAAGGCTACATCACGCTTCGATCAAAAGGAGCGGAGCAGCAAACGAAAATTGGACGAACACTGGCAGGCAATTTGATGCGATGGGAAGGGTCAGGGAACCAAAATTTGACGCGGGCGAAGTCGCGGGCAGAAGCTAGTCACCTTTAATTAGAATTGCATCTATGTATTGAAAATTGATAAGGTAAAATATCCGCCAAATAAGTAACGGATATGGATACGGAAACGGATCTTCCTCCCTCCCTCGGATATCCGCGGATACGGATACGGATATTCGGCATATCACTCATTGCTATAACTTAAAATGAATAAACTCCTTACCAATATTATTTAGAAACTAATGCAAACAACTTTCGTTACACTCGAAAAATAAATAATAAAAAAAAAAGTCAACTTCACATAAGTAAATATTTAGACGCACAGACAAGATGTTGTTGTCAAGGCAATTACTTCCATTCGGTTAATCCGGGGATACCGCACGGTCTCCTGCGAGGCGGCGAGCCTCCTTGCCGGAGTGCCGCCATGGGATCTGGAGGCAAAGGTCCTCGCCCACATGTGGGAGTGGCGCGAGGATGCGAAACGCCGCGGCGCCGGGGCGAAACTCCGCTGCCGCGACAAATCGCGGCACGGCGGACAGAGCTCCGGCAGGATCTCATGGCGACATGGCGGGTACGATTGTCGCAACCCAGCGCAGGGCACGCCACAATTGCGGCGGTAAGTCCCCTCTTTGAGGAGTGGATAGAGAGGCGCCACGGCGTCCTCACCTTCCGCCTGACACAGGTTCTCACCGGGCATGGGTGCTTCGGTGGGTTCCTGTTCAGGATAAAGCGGGAGGAAACGCCCGGGTGTTTCCATTGTGAGGATCGTCTAGAGGACACGGTGGAGCATACGGTGGAAGTGTGCCCTGCCTGGGCGGAGCACCGCCGTGTCCTCGTGGAGGCGATCGGCGGCGGCGACCTCTCGCGTCCGGCCCTGGTGCGAGCCATGGTACGGAGCGAGAGGGCATGGGAAGCCGTCACCTCCTTCTGCGAAGCAGTAATGCTCGCGAAGGAGGAGGCGGGGCGCGTGAGGGAGTGGCAGTCTCTGCGCCCTCACGTCCCTAGCCGCCGCAGGAGGAGACGCCCCGGGCGCCGGGAGTCGATTGCGGACTCCCGGCCACCGTAGGCGCGAGCTTGCGGGTGGCGAGCAATGGGTAGCTCGCCGCCCGGTAAGGACCAAGCTCGGGTCGACGGCGCGTAGTGTTCCACGCGCGCCTCAAAGAGATGTCAGCAGTACTGAAGGGGTCTGCTAGGACCGATGCCTGCCGGGGTCACGTGATTGTTCTAAAGAGATACCGTGACCCTGGCACATGGGCAACTGAAGGAACACGGGTGGGTTTTAGTCAGTAAAAGTCTGACACGCCCTCCCGCTCCGCCCAGAGCGGGAGAAGTCATTATTTTGATGATTTCCCATCCAAAAAAAAAAAAAAAGGCAATTACTCAGAACATACTATATCTAGACTCCGATAATGGTTACCACGTGTATACTTTGGTACAATTTGATTCTAAAGGCCTGTACTCACTGATCAACATAAATAGGCTGCTAGCTGAAGGAAACAAAACACAGAACACTACATAATATATTACGTATGTACATAATATACGACATATGTAATTGTACCTATGTATATTCATAATATACGTATATAATTCCGTCAACGAAATTGCGGGCCCTTTCCAAATTACTTCGAAAGTTTTAACAAAATTTTTGATCTATTTTTAAAAAAGGTGTTCCATGCACTTTGACCGCGTAGCTAATGCACTTTTCTATGAAACAGCCGATTTTTTTTTTATTACCGACGAAATATTTCTAATAGGCTATTTTTTAATACGTGACAAATCAAGCTATACATTTCCAGTATAAGCTGACATCTCGTTTTAGGATAAGCCCATATAATGGAATATTGTAACCTTACAAAGTTGAAAGAATTTTTCAAATCCGATAAGTAGTTTTTGAGTTTATATTTTTATGTTTACAAAACAAACAATCAAATCTTTCCTCTTTAAATCACTGGTGTATTCATTAATTAAAAGCTTTTATTTAACTTCTCTTGTATGTCCTGGAATTTTGTAATATATATTTTACCCTCTTCGAATGAAGCTATCGGACTGAAATTTGGCACACACGTTTGGTTCTCGTGTCAATGCACGATAAAAGCTTTTGAAATAAATATATGTATCTAAGTAATATAGAAGACTTGACAGAACGTCGAAATTTCGTTATTTTATATTAGTTAAAAAAACTAACAAGTACAAAATAATGGAAAAAAAGCGTGGGGTGCCTGATATCAATAAAAAAATACCTTAAAAAGCACCCCACGCTTTTTTTTCCATTATTTTGTAGTTTTTAGTTTGGTTTTCAATGGAAGCGTGTTTTTTAGTTTTTTTAAATTATTATTTATTTTCTATTTTTAGGGTGTTTCGAATTTTGAGACGTATGTCAGCGTAGTTTGTGACGTATGTCACCGTAGTTTTCGAAGACAGTTTTTTTGCTGTCCTGGTAACCCTGGCAAGGGTAATGGCTCAAATTAGTTTGTGACGTATGTCAACGTAGTTTTCGAAGACAGTTTTTTTGCTGTCCTGGTAACCCTGGCAAGGATAATGGCACAAATTTATGAAATTATTGCATTGTCATCGGTCCTTGACAGCTGTGCAAAGTTTGAATGAAATCTGGTCGTTTAAAGTGGGTCAAAATCACGCTATAAGGAGTCGGTTACAAACAAACATACAAGTGAAGCTAATATAAAGCGTGTAATAAATTAATTTTAAAAATAAATTTTCTATAAGGTTGTCAAACCCGCATCGAAATCCGTTGCGTAGTTTAGAAGAACAACGTGGTTCCAGAGACACGAAAAGCGACTTTAATTTATAAAATGAATAGATAAAAAAAAAAACAATTTAGGTACCTGTTTTAAAACTAAGTTGCTAGTTTATTCACTATTTCAAATACGAGACGTTAGCACTGTATGGCTGATACACGACTGTGTGATAATGTTTTGCTTCCTGACGAGCAGTTTGCCTAGACCTAGATCGAGTGAGTGCACTGCTTAGTGCCCGTATCCACCGTCCAAAATTTACTTTACGTTTATTGAGATTATCTTTTTAGCGTAAGCGCGCGTTTATACTGTTCTCAATTTGAAAAAAATAAAATAATGTCTTTCCACGTAACTGTTGTGTAATTTAATCGTATATATGTCACTATAAAAATGTACATACCGTTAGATTATAATTTATCTTGCGAGATTGAAAACTGTGGAAACCGTAATATACTGCTTACCTACAAATTAACGCATTATTTTTCGGTAGATTATAAGCTATCGAAGTGAAACCGTAAAATTGTGAAATGGCATACGACGGAATGCCTGTCTATCGAAAAATAATGCGTTAAATTATAAATGGTTTTTGCAGATCACAATTTTTCGATAGTTTATAATCTCGTGAAATAGATTGTAATCTAATGGTATTTACAATTTTACGGTGACATATACACTACATGCGATTTGAATTCGACCTGTCATGATGACAGATTTAGCTAATTTTTGGGTTCGTTGTATCTCGGATTGATAACAATCTACATGCGCTCTGGCTGATACACTAGCCCTCGGTAAAATAAATAGGGACTTCTATTAAAACTTATGTTTTAGTTCACTTTAGTAGAAAATACCTACCAGTTTTACTAATTAAGTTAGTCGTGAACCTTATAATTATGCGGCAAATTAACTATATTTGATAAAGCTTATCACAATTTATCTTTCTTATTCTGCGGTAATTCGTTTATCGTGAACAGAAATAGAATTTGCAGTCTAAAGTATTATAAGTTCATCTTACATGCGAAAGGATCATGGCCGGTTTTTATATTGATAAAATAGCTTTCACGATAATGCTGAGCAGAGGGGTAATTGGGGAACTTTTTATCGGTAGGAATTGGTTTAATATTCATAGGTAAACAACATTCATTGCGTTATTTCCGTTGCTGAGCCGACAATTTATTCAAACAAATGACGCAATGGTTTAGAAATAATCTTCAATCCCATTCAGATTCTGATAAATTGTGCGTTTCGCAATTAGGGTGCAGGCTACGATAACACTATCTAATAGAAGTGCTTATCTAAACATATAGTCATGTTTATACAAGTTTATACGTGTTTATACGTGCTTATACATGTTTATATGTGTTTATATACAGGATATTTTTTTTATCCCGTGCGCAAACTGTAACCATGAATTCAGCATATCATTCTAGACCCCCAGCGTAGAAATTTTCGTCGGTATTGCAAAAAAAAATCAGCTGTTTCATAGAAAAATGCAATACCTACGTGGTCAAAATGTATGGAACAGCTGTTTTTTTTTTGCATAACCGACCAAAATTTCTACGCTGGAGGGTCTAGAATGTTATGCTGAATTCATGGTTACAGTTTGCGCACTGGATAAATAATTATCCTGTACTAGCTTACCTGACAGACGTTGTCCTGTCTCTTTGATGATATTTGAGCACGCATTCTGTCAATTCTACGTCAAATGTCATAATGTTACATTAAAAAAGTTTACATTGTCCTATTATATGGTTGTTAAGTATTCTTAAATAAGTGTTCTTAAATTTTCTAATTTTCCGCGCAATTTTTTTCTTTTTTTCTTTCATAAGAACCTTCTCCTGACAATTACAAACACAACAAAAAAAAAGTGAAATCGGTCCAACCGTTCACGCGTGATGGCGTGACCAAGGGAAATAGGGATTCATTTTTATATATATAGACGTTTAGACATGAATATATGTTTAGTTAAGTACTTCTATCAGTTAGTTAAAATACGAATGTATCCAACGCCATTATGTTGATTATACAAGAACTATAAATGAGTATGTTGGTTTGTGGACCTCGGTCTTTACTGCAGCAAGTTACTCTCTTGACCTTGGTAACAAACATAAGACGAATTATAAAATATATAAGCAGGTTTCTGTTGACTTTTTTTAGATTTATATAATTTAGTTTTTTGTTTACTAACAACGGGTTTACTGTTTGTAAGCCGTTTTGAACTGCTGTATACATAAATAGATTTTCCGGCATTTTATTGACGTGCCAAGTGTATCGTTCTGTTGAAAAAAAAAAAAAACGATTTAATCCTGAGATGAAAATTAATGTGATATCAGTTTTATTTATTTTAAATGGGTAGAAACAAAAAAAGAAAAAATCCAGATCATAAAGAAACTTATTTACTTTTTTAAACAATTATAATTCCCAGACCATTTCGATATAGGTATATATCACAGGCCCGTTAAAGATGGCCAGCGGTCGCCATCTTGTTGGTTTTTGTTCGAAAGAGTTACCGTGGTTCTGGCATATAGGAAACTGAAGGAACACGGGTGGGTTTTAGTCAGTAAAAGTCTGACACGCCCTCTCGCTCCACTCAGATCGGAAGACGTCATTTTATGATTTCCCACCGGCAAAAAAAAGGAACTAGGTGGTTTAAGCTGGTAATGTTCTTGTTGAATTTTTTGCTGGTTTTTTAACCGACTTCAAAAAAAGGAGGTTATCAATTCGACTGTATTTTTTTTAAATGTTTGTTACCTCATAACTTTTGATTAGGTGAGCCGATTTTGATGATTCTTTTTTATTTGAAAGCTGGTGCTTCCCGAATGGTCCCATTTAAATTTGGTTCCATTCGGACAATGGGATCGATGTGAAAATCATATACATATAAATTTGCATTAAGTATTTGCGCGACAAATGAACGAATAACGCGATTAGATTAGTGCGGGGTATTTACCATAACTAAAAAGTTAAAAATAAAAACTCAAACAACCAACTTCCTTAAAAAAATAACACTACGAAGTCAAAAATAACTTTAATTTCGGAAGTCGGTGGCAAAAAACCTTAAATACAGATCCTAAGACACCGAATTCCGAAATTAAAGTTATTTTTGACTTTGTAGTGTTTTCTTTTATGGAAGTCGGGAGTTTTTTTTTTGTAAAAAGTTTTTAGTCACAGTTCTCTATGAGGATGTGGTTGGAGAGGTGGCATTGCATAGCGCAAAAACTCATAGACATAGTCAGTCGGTTTCTACCGATATGATAATAGCAATAATTTGTTTTCAAACTGATTGCATTCTTGTAATATAAAGGCGCTGTTTTTTAGGTCTAGTCATTCTTTTATTTATTTATTTATACGTTATTGTACATCAGAAAACTATATCACAAAGAAAATAATAGTTCTTTCTAATTAAAGCGAATAAGATTTCAGTTTATGGTCATCATCACCTGAGGTAAATTTTTCTTCACAAATTCTATTCCGCTTAGTATGAGAATTTCAACGCCTTATTCCTACTTCGTAGCAATTACGGGATTTCTAACTTCATTGGATTAAAATAAGAGTTATTTAAAGTTGTGAACAACTAAGAGGAGCAGAGTAGTAATGAAAAATGTTGCAAAAACGGGGAAAATCGCACGAGTAGGCGATTCGACGCGACTGAAAGGGTCGGGGGAACAAGAAATTTAACGCGGTCGAAGTCGTGGGCAGAAGCTAGTACGTCATAAATCGTAAACCGCAATTTACCTTTCATTAAATCAACTCAAATATAAAAATAAAAGAAAACAACATTTAATTTCACAAAGATAAACCTTATGCATAAACCGTGAATACCTACAGGTTTTACGGAACCCTCGGTGCGCGAGTCCGACTCGCAATTGGCCGGTTTTTTGTTTACTTATATAATCATGTCATAAATATGTTATTGCAAGAAGGTCACAGGTCACAGTAATGATTTGAAAAAAAAAATACACAAAAAATCGCCATAAAACGTGTACCTACTAAAAACATATTCGTAATTAGTGATAGACAAGTAATGCTAGTTTAATACGTACCTACTCATAAGAAGTCAGACAGACATCTTTATAAACAAGTCTCAGCAGACTCTCAATCAGTCGCCTTTTGAACTTGAACTGGAAGATATTAAAAATGCTAACCGTCGTACTAATTTGTGTCAGTTTTGTATTAGCCCTAGCATATTTAAAAGGCAAATATAACCAGTATTATTGGGAGAAACGTGGTGTACCTTTCTACGATAAACATAGGACCGGTGGTCCTTTGTGGCAATTCGCTACAGAAAATAAATCGTTCTTCCAAATTTTGAGTGAAATTTACTGGAGCTATGAAAAGGAGCCAGCTGTCGGTCTTGGCTCGTTCTGTGATCTAGGATTGTATGTGAAGGATCCCATCAACATCCAGCACATCACACAGGGTGATTTTCAAGCATTTAATCACAGGGGGATTGCTTTTATCGACGAGGATATCTTGGCACAAAATGTTCTTATGTTGCACGGCCCGAAATGGAAGCTCATCAGGCAGAAATTGACTCCTCTGTTCACTACTGCCAAATTAAGAAATATGTTTTACATTATTGACAAGAGCGCCCAGGATTTTGTGGTATTTTTAAGGACTAAACCAGAAAGATTGACAGGAGATACCCTCGAACATTTGAGCCAGTTCTGCTCTGCTGCTATATCGGCCGCTGTGTTTGGGATCGGAACAAAATCAATCTTCGATTCTCCCTTCCGTGAAATAGCTAGGGAGGCATTAGTGCCTACTTTCTGGACAAACATAAAGTTTGCATTAAGTGGAGTCAGTGAAACACTTTTTAAAACTTTAAAACTGAAGTTGTTTCAAACTCAACAAGAGGACTTTTTTATTGGAGCCATCAAACAAGTAATCAGACAACGTGAAAAGGAAAACGTAAGAAGACACGACTTCGCAGACATGTGTGTTGAGCTCCAAAAGAATGGAACGATGGTAGACAATGAAACTGGACTGAGATTAGAACCAACGGATGAAGTATTAGCTGCTCAGGCATTCTTCTTCTTCTTAGCCGGTATTGATCCTACAGCCGCTGGAATCTTTGGAGCTTTAATGGAATTGGGTAGAAACACTGATGTATTGAAAAGAGTACATGACGACGTAGATACACTTTTCGAGAAATACAATGGTCAGGTCACTTATGAATCTATTTTTGAAATGAAGTATTTGGACAATGTTTTGAGCGAGAGTCTTCGGCTGCACCCTCCGATTGCCTTCTTAACGAGGCAGTGTGTGCGGGATTCTGAGCTGCCGGTAGGTAAAGTGCCAGTTGAAAAAGGAGTGAAGATATTCACAGCAATTTTCGAGCTGCACCACGACCCTAAATATTTTCCTGACCCAGAAAAATTTGATCCTGAACGGTTTACAAGGGAAGGAGAGGTGAGTGATATGACGTACATGCCTTTCGGGAAAGGCAGTAGATATTGCATCGGAGCCAGATATGTTCGCCTTCAGATATTAACGGCGATTGTTCATCTACTAAAACACTTCACAGTGCGCACACACGTTCAAAAAGGAGGCATACAATATAAAAAGGAGCAATTCCAAGTGAGATTGAAGAACGTCAACATTGAATTTATTCCTCGGTGCTAGTAATATTCACAAGTGCTATTGACGTCATTATAAAAAAAAAAATTGTATGTATTACTTTAGGTGAGTTGTAGTATTTTATTTGTTAAAAATTAAGCAAGACTAGATTAAAGATTGATTTGTAAATACTTAAAACAGGTACTTACCTACATTATTGTGTTATATCCAATTAATTGCAATGAAGGGTCCCTCACAAAGTGACCAATGACCTTGCCGCTTGCTTGGCCGCAGGGATCAGCTGGATACATAAAGCTCAAAATTGGTCGAAGTGGCGATTCTTAGGGGAGGCCAATGTCCAGCAGTGGACGTCTTTCGGCTGAAATGATGATGATGACTAGTAGAAAAATATAATTTATTACAAGTGTCGTTTTTCATTTTGAACTGTTAAGATGAATCCACTGGCCTGCAACGGCCGAAGTGGATTTTGATTTGCTTTGTATGAGTTTATAAACTCAAACTAAAAGCATTTATTACAAATATACCAATTACAGGCACTCATGAATTGTCAAGAGGTCGGCCAGTTAGAAACATGAAGCTTGTTGCCTATTCTTCAGTCTAGGTACTCAAGGAGAAAAACGGGTAAGAAACGTGGAAACTATTTTAAATCAAAACATTTTTACAAAAAATTGATAACGTTATTTATGTTGAAATAAAAAATTGATAGAACGATGTAAAAACACATGCACAATAAAAACGTTCATTATTAAAACATAAATAACAAATTAATTCCGAAATTAAAATAAGCTGTGGTAGTTAACCGATGACCAGTCCCTACTGATGGCGCCAGGTCGCGAACATGACGCATGGGATTAGAATCATTCTGAAGGTAACTTATTGATTCAACACACACGCCACCATCAGCGAGACAATTGAGTGAGCATATCACACTCTCAGCCGCCAGGGCACATTCAAGTCAATGAAAGACGTACACAGTAAATAATGGTAGCTTTATAGTCGGAACATAGTGTTCACACATGTGCTATAGAATTATACATATATAGCACTGCGTGCACTATCGGTACTGCCTGCACTGAGGGCTCGGTTCTTTTCTTCAAACAAATAAACCTAAATCCAGTGCGGTCAGTGCGGCCCATGCGGACCAGTGGACGTTTTCATCTTGAGAAAATGATGATGTGACTATACAGCACTGATACAGTTACTGGCACTTAAATGAAACTTTTAGTAATGCCATTATCAGCTCACTCCGAGCCACTCTACCAGCGATGCCCTAAGCCGAGGTCCATACCCCACAGGGGGTGCCCTTAGCGAGTAGTCGCTCTAGGTTTAAGTGTTTAAGCCCTGGCTGGAGGCCTTAGTTTATTAAGGTAGCCACAGGCAAGTCCGATTAAGCAGCTGACAACCTCATAGGTTGAACAGCGACTTGGCATTGCAAAAAAAAAATACGGCTTGGAATAGACCCGGTGGTGAAGTGTAAAAGTACAACGGTCAAAACAGTCATGTTTGTTACAGCTGTTGCCTCTGCCGTTGACGCATGTTCCTCGAGTGTTTGAGAACTAACGCGCATTTAACATTGATTTTGAATTAATTCCTCGTTTTTCATTTGAAACAGTAGTTTTTTACATTCAAAAAGGATACACTACTTTTCCTTGCGCAAACCTCATAATATGTCCAGAAACGATTAATTGCTTATCATTTTCTATAAGGCGTTTTTACACACGATTATTTTATTACCGAATTTCGATTTAAATAACAATAATATTAACTTACTAAGGATCAGCAAATAGCCTAGGTCTAGCAGTAGCTCAAACCAGATTAAAATGCTGATCAAGACTTTACAGTCTTGATCAGTATTTTAATCTGGTTTGTGGTTGAGAACCATGTGTAGAATCTGAGAATTGGGCTGCCTTTCCATAAGAGATTTGTGAGGTATCTAAGCGGTTAAAATAAGCCAAGAAAGTAAATAATATGTGTTTATTTCCACTAGGGCTAAGTAGTGAATCAGAGTGGGTAAGGTGTGCTAAACCTTTAACCTTCTTCGAGCACAATAAAAAAAAAAGTAAGCGTACTGGCGGTTTTCATAAACTTCCTGTGGTGCAAAGGCTGCCTTAGGATAGTTGTATGCATCTGATCTATGATTGCAATCTTATCAGCGCCGAAACATAAGTTACCTATCACTAGTATAAATCACCCAGTTTACCCATACCTACTACCTACCGATATAGGGAATGCCGCGGCGTCGGCTATCTGGTACTCAGGGCGTGTGCTATGAGTAGCTACCTATGACCCTTTTTTTTGTTTTGGATGGGAAATCATCAAATGTCAGACTTTTACTGACTAAAACCCACCCGTGTTCCTTCAGTTGCCCATGTGCCTGGGTCAAGGTATCTCTTTCGAACAATCTCGCGACCCTGACAGGTACCTATGACCCTAAGTCAGTACGTCATTGTAAGTCAGATTGGGGTCAAAATATTATCTGTGATAAAAACTTTTTTACAAAAAAAAAAAACAACCGACTTCCTTAAAAACACAGCAAAGTGAAAAATAACTTTAATTTCGGAAGTCGGTGTCTTAGGATCTGTATTTATGGTTTTTTTGCCACCGACTTCCGAAATTAAAGTTATTTTTCACTTTGCTGTGTTTTTAAGGAAGTCGGTTGTTTTTATTTGTAAAAAAGTTTTTATTTTTAAATTTTTAGTTGTGGTATCCACCCCGCACTAATTCCAAGCAAACAATGCATATTTATGCGATAGCAGAAATCGCGGTTGATTTGCTGTCATTTTTTAAAGAGTTCCGGTGTCTATCTATGGAACTCATCATCAGATCTATATGTATATAATTTATATGGGACCATTTCGGAATAAACCCCTTTCAAACAAAAAAAGAATTTTGCAAATCCGTCTATATATGACGGAGTTATGGCCGAACATACATAAAAAAAAAATATATATATATAAACATCCGAATTGAGAACCTCCTCCTTTTTGAAGTCGGTTAAAAATGAAAGAGTGAGAACGTTACAGTCGTAAAGTGATGTCACTGCTTTCATACGCTGCAAAATTAATAATTAACAAGTTAGTTGATCAGAAAATACTCAGTATTCAGAACTCAGAGCAGTGGTGGCCCAGTGGTATCGGTCTCGACTTACGAGGTCGTGGGTTCGAACACAGCCACCACATACACACACAAAAGCGCTTGTTTTACGTAAATAATTTAATCACCACTATTCTCAGAACGGTGAAAGAAAACATCGTGAGCAAAACCGTCATGTCTGAGAACCTAAAATTCGAAGATATGTGACTTCTACCAATCCGTACCTACTGGGCTCGCGTGGTGTATTATAGCCCAGCAGTGGGAACCTTAACGGCTGATTATGATGATAAATATGATAACATAATAATGATGCAGGTAAACGAATTTTTCCCTAATTTTTATATTGTTTTTATCATGGATACGTACATTCCACGTACGATCATGATCGTGATGAATGATCTATTAGCAAATAATTTTTATCGCATCATTGGTTCGTTCGTCAGACAAACAACACTCGCAGTGGACACGTTCAGACTTGCTTTCAACTAATTTCCTGTCCTTCCGCGCCTGTTATGGACTCACACCGTTACTAAGTTGCACGAAAAACAACAGTGGCATGCGAATATGAGCCTTTTGTTGACAATGTAAATAAAAATGGATAAAGCGGGAGGAAACGCCCGGGTGTTCCCATTGCGAGGATCGTCTGGAGGACACGGTAGAGCATACGGTGGAGGTGTGCCCTGCCTGGGTGGAGCACCGCCGTGTCCTCGTGGAGGCGATCGGCGGCGGCAACCTCTCGCGTCCGACCCTGGTGCGAGCCATGGTACGGAGGGCATGGGAAGCCGTCACCTCCTTCTGCGAAGCACTAATGCTCGCGAAGGAGGAGGCGGGGCGCGTGAGGGAGTGGCAGTCTCTGCGCCCTCACGTCTCTAGCCGCCGCAGGAGGAGACGCCCCGGGCGTCGGGAGTCTATAGCGAACTCTCGGCCACCGTAGGCGCGAGCTTGTGGGCGGCGAGCAATGGGTAGCTCGCCGCCCGGTAAGGACCAAGCTCGGGTCAACGGCGCTTAGTGTTCCACGCGCGCCTCAAAGAGATGTCAGCAATACTGAAGGGGTCTGCTAGGACCGATGCCTGCTAGGGTCGCGAGATTGTTCGAAAGAGATACCGAGACCCTGGCACATGGGCAACTGAAGGAAAACGGGTGGGTTTTAGTCAGTAAAAGTCTGACACGCCCTCCCGCTCCGCCCAGAGCGGGAGAAGTCATTTGATGATTTCCCATCCAGAAAAAAAGGGGGTAAAATAACAATAGGGAATAGGGGATGAAAGTTTGTACGAAAAGGGGAATGACAAGAATTGGCGGAACTACTGGTCGGAATTGAAAAATTATTTTTGTGTTGGGTAGCCCATTTATTGAGGAACGCTATATAACATCACGCTACGGTCAAAAGGAGCGGAGCAGCAAATGAAAAATGGACGAAAACTGGCAGGCAATTCGATGTGACGGGAAGGGCAGCGACAATTTAACGCGGACGAAGTCACGGGCAGAAGCTAGTGAGTTATAACAGCATCTTCATCCTCTACAATTTCAACAATAAACACGCAACAGCTCTCCAAATCGCTATAAGATACAAAATATACTTTTAGTACTTAGTAACGATAGCTTATCAATTAATCATCGTATCACTGGATCCGAATCACACGTGGGTTTTAAGATAAGTGAAGTTTTGATTATGTTTACTTATTATCACACCTGAGCCTCATCTTTATGAGTAACTGGCCCCTTGTGAATTCAAAAGTGCATGTAATTGGTATATTTGAAATGAATGCTTAAAGTTTGAGTCGACTGTAATATGGAGACCCTTTTTTTGTGAGTATTAAATCATCAAATGGAGTCTCCCGATCTGGGCTGAGTGGAAGAGCGTGTCAGACTTTTACTTACTAAAACCCACCCGTGTTCCTTTAGTTGCCCATATGCCAGGGTCACGGTATACATATATAGAGCCCCTAAGGCCATTAATCAGGCATTCATCACTCCTACTGATAATTTCCTACTAAACTAGTAAAACTTTGCCCGATTTGAGTATCGAACCCAGAATTGCTTCAGCAGTCACAATTATGACCAATAGACTAACAAGAAAGCCATATTTATTAGTTTACTCAAAGTAAAAACATGTTCTGAATAGTCAATTTATTTTCCCTTCCTAATAGAGTACGATCGTTCTAGGGACGATATTTCAAAAGCTGCTTTGAAAATCTATTTAGCTATACAAAATTTTATAAATAGGTAGACAAGATAGATAGTTATGTAAGTAGATAAAATATTTGTAGATTACGTAAATATATCAGTAGGTAGAAAATGAGTATAGGCTCGCGTCTATTTTCACGGCAATTAATATAACTTTACTTTGCGTAAATTATTTCATTACCACTGCCCTCTCTCAAAATGGTGAAGGAAAACATCGTAAGGAAATAAGAATGTCCTAGAATCAAAAACTCATTGCACCAAGGAGACATCGTTTCGCCTTAAATACTATATACTCATCAAAATGCAGGAATAGGGCTAAAGTGGTATAAATATCAATAGAAGACTCTATTGATGTTTATACCACTTGTCGAACCTTCGGTTTGTAGATGATCTGATTTTATTCGCTGGAAGACCTCCAACGAATAAAAGAACTTATGATGCTTCCTTTGTGCGATTGAAATGGAGTTGGACATCTCTAGTTAGAATAGGAGACGGCCGAATGTGTAAAGCCGGTAAGGTCAAAGAAACCAGGACTATCCAAAAGTGCGGTGGGTTGATAATTTCGTCAAAATCGCGGGAATCTCCTATATCAGGGTCTTACTGATCCGGGGAGGCTGGCAGAAAAAAGTGGGTGTCGATACCCAGCAGTGAGTGCTTCCGGGCTGACATAATGTGTAATGAAGCGTGATTAGACGATACTTCTGGGTGATACACAAAATGAAAATGAAAATACTATAAACAATGTCTGTTTGTCTTAACGTTTATTAATCAAGTTTCTTAATCTAAAAAAGGAGATAAATGAAAAATTTAGTATTAAAATAAGGTTCCATGTATCCAATAAATAATTTGTTTGTAATATAAAACATTTTGATGACTTGAATTAAATTTGAAATAGAATAAATATTAGAATGAAAATATATAATGATCAACATTCAACGTTAGTAAATAAAGTGCTACAACTGTTAATTTTTAAAGTTCATTAATATCACAAAGCAGTGCTTTATTGTAAAGAGCTAAATCTAGACTACGGCTTTATCAATACTTCCTTAACTATTTAATGTCACTATTTACAAAACTGACATAATAATTGTCTGTCTCATAAACACTTTAACTTTGGAATGTCACAATCACAGGTTCCTAGGAATAAACTCAATGTCAACGTTTTCTAATCTTACTTGAAACTGCTCCTTCTTATACTGTAAGCCTCCTTTCTGTATGTATGTTCGCACTGTAAAGTTCCTCAGCAGATGGATGATACAAGTTAAAAGCTGGATGCGAGCATATCTGGCTCCGATGCAATATCTATTGCCTTTACCGAATGGCATGTACGCCATGTCACTCACCTCTTCCCTTGTAAACCGATCAGGATCGAATTTTTCTGGCTCAGGGAAATATTTAGGGTCGTGATGCAGCTCCCAAATAGGTGTAAATATTTTCACACCATTCTCAACAGGTACATCACCTACGGGCAACACAGAATCTTGGACACACTGCCTCGTTAAAAAAGCAATCGGAGGATATAGCCGAAGGCTCTCGTTCAAAACATTGTCCAAATATTTCATTTCAGCTATAGAATCATAGGTCAGTTGACCGTTGTATTTCTCAAAAAGTGCGTCGACATCTTCGTGTACTCTTTTCAAGACATCAGGGTTTCTTCCCAGTTCCATTAACGCTCCAAACATTCCAGCGGCGGTGGGGTCAATACCAGCTATGAAAAAGAAGAAAGCTTGAGCAGCCAAAAGTTCATCTGTCGGCTCTATCCTCGTTCCAGTATCATTGTCTACCATAGTTCCATTCTTTTGCAGATCAACACACATATCTACGAAGTCGTGTCTCTTTACGTTGTCTTGTACACGTTGTTTGATGACTTGTTTCATGGCTCCAACGAAAAACTTCTCTTGACCGGCGAATAACTTCAGTTTTAAAGCTTTGAAGACGGTATCACTAACACTACTTATGGAGAACCTAAGATTGGTCCAGAAAGTAGGGACCAAGGCTTGTCTCGCCATTTCACGGAAAGGAGAATCAAAAGTTGATTTGGTCACGATTCCAAATACAGCAGCTGCGATAGAAGCAGTGCAGAAATGGCTCAAGTTTTCGTATGTATTTCCCTTCAACCTTTCTGGGTTCTGCTTGAAGAATGCCACGAAATCTTGTGAGCTTTTGTCAATAATGTAGAACATATTCTTCAGTTTTGCAGTAGTGAAAATCGGAGTTAATTTCTGCCTAATCAGCTTCCATTTCGGGCCATGCAGCAGAAGAACATTATTCGCTAAAAGATCCTCTTCTACAATCGGAGCTCCTCTGTGATTAAAGGATTGGAAGTCACCTACTGTGATGTGCTGGATGTTGGTGGGATCCTTCACGTACAGACCAAGATTGTCGAACGAGCCAAAACCGACGACTGGCTCCTTTTCATATTGCCAGTAAATGTCGTTTAAAACTTGAAAGAATGCTCTTTTTTCTGTAGCGAATTGCCACAAAGGTCCAAATGTCTTATTTTTGTCGTAAAAAGGTACGCCACGTTTCTTCCAATAGTACTCGTTATATCTGCCTTTTAAATATAGGTAGGCCAAAAATAAAAGGACACAAACTAGTAGCACTGTTAACAACATTTTGGAAGATGTCTTCTAGTTCAAGTTCAAGAAGCAACTGATCGAGAGTCTACCGAGCTTCTGTTTTTAAACCGGTCTGTGTTTACTATAGATTAGAGGCCACTATTTACTACTGATATAATTATACTAATAAAATTATCATCCCGCCAAACATCTTTATCTACAATGTTTTTATCATGCATCCTATTAATGCTTCATCATTGTTGTGTCCAGAATCGATCGCAATTTTAGGCATTTGCAGTTTTGAGTTGTAAACATAAGGCTGTTAATCGCACGTAGATACTTTTTTTCGTAGCAGTTGTGGGGAGAATGCTTGAAAGCAAGTCTGAACTTGTCGTTTTCATTGACGCATTAAGATCGCGTGGCATCGATGGCTAACTTGGAAACTGTATTGTGTTTTGTAATTGATCTACGTCGCAAACATTAATGTTCGTGGAATGTTTGGTCATTACATACAAGTTTTTCATGTTGTATTATGTATTCACTCCTCTGGTTGGTTCTCTCCAATCTAATGATCATGTAGGTGAGCGTTTAATCAAACTTTTCTGAGGGAGATACTATCTTACTGGGACTGGCCTGTTAGTCTAGTGGTTAGTGACCCTACCTGCTAAGACTGAGGTCGTGGGTTAGATTCCCACTCAGGAAAAATCGTGTATGAGTGATGAGCACAATCATTTGTTCCGTGTCTGGTTGAAATTTATCTATAATATGTATGTATTTAGAAATATATAAGTATGTTTATCAGTTGTCTGGTTGCCATAATACAGGCTCTGCCTAGTTTGGGATCAGATAACGGTGTGTTGGTTGTCCTAAGATATAATTTTTTATTTATTTTATTTAAACATAGGTTTTCTAACTTTGGCAGGACTCAGACAAATGTTCGTGTTTTTAAAGCCTTTTCACAAATAATTTGGAGTCAGGTTCCAGTTTAACCAGATGCAGATGAATACCAGTATATTACAATAACCGCCAGTGCCAGTTTTTTCAATTGTTTTCAGCTTATGTTGGGTGACGGAACTGTTTGCTGTAAAAATCTATATTGAGCTTATGATTTTGTCATTAATTTCTCAGATATTAAATCAATTAAAAACTGGTTAAGGCTTATTCTAGATGTTCGAATTTAATATGCAAAACCAAATATTAATCGAACTCAATTGAGAGATAAATCAAATCATTGCTAAATCTTATTTTAGGGCTAATTTAATGTTTTATGATATGTTTCACCAACTTTATAAAATGAAAAATATTTCATTATCAGTCAACGCGTAGCCTAAATCTATGAGTATAGATAACATGAAATTTGGAACAAAATATCTTGTATTTATAACGAACGTGTGCACCTAGATTTTCTTTTGTATATTCATAATTTATATGATATTTTAGGAAAGTTCGTTATTTAAAAGTTAGAATAGTTCGAAGCTACGAACTCTCTTGGTTAGTAACCCTATGGCTCCTAAGACTTTGTCGATGGAAAATCTTACTGGGTTTATGACTTGTATACTATGATTCTTTATATATCTCAACTGAGGACGTGGTAAGGTAAGCGTTCTATGCAATATCTTCACAGCAACAACACGGAACTACGTAGTGAACTGAAAACATTATTATTTATTGACATTTACAAGTTTGTGAAACATCATTTCACCAGATCTTTCATTTGAAACAGGACATTGTTGTTTGTTTATGCTAAACCGTTGTTATTTGACCAACGATTCCCACAGTAGTCGTGTATACGTCAGTTAGTGTGACAAAAAACTCTGTAGGTGGAAGATCTCACAAAAATGAGGAAGACATTTTTAATAGTGTTTGTGATTGGAGTGGTCAAATGTAAGTATGTTTTTGTTTTGTTTATATACATATATCATCGAACTGGTAGATGTCTAGTTTAAGGAGATTGGACCTATGATAAAATTTCACTTCTCTAATTATCTATTTCAACTTTTAGTGTCTGTTTGATAGGGTTTGCTTCAGCGGGGTTGGATTAGGTGGCAACTTATCAATTAATTAAAATACATATTTAGCAATTATAAATGACACGAAAACCACCAATTTTGATAGTGTGTTCTAATTTTTAAACTGACAAAGGCAGATGGTTTTTGAAACGGTAAATCATGAACTGGTGCTTTAAGAAGAAAATATTAAATAACAACAGAAACAGGAAATCCTTTAAATAAAATGATTCTTTTTTTGAAACGCTAGAAAGACAGGACCAAAATAAATACAAAACTCGGTCACCTAACTACTAACTGACCGTACCAAATAAAGTTGAACCCAAAATAAGACGTAGTATTACAAGTAAATTACGAGGGGCCAACCCAAGCCAAGTTCTTTGCTTCGCCATTAAATATAGCCTAAAGAAATGTGACCAGATTCGTGCCAACTAGCAGCGGTGTTTTTTTCCTTTTTGGCATGTTCAGCACAGCTTGAAATATATGCCACGATATGTTTGAGATCTTTATTTTGTTTGTTTGAAAATATTACTGTTAAATTAAGTGTTGGTTATTGTAATTCCTGTGAAAGAGTTTGTCGGATGATTACTGCTGTATCCATCTTTGCTACTAAACAGTATTCTTTTGGTGCTCTATGAAATTTAATTTAGAGAACATAAGACTTTTCATCTTTATGTTTATATTACGGAAGCAATGCTATGAATCAAATAAATATTTAGAACATTACCAGTCGACAGCAATGCAGATGAATTTATTGACGCTACATTTTAAATTGTAAATAGTTTTAGTTAAGTTAGGATAAAATTATGTTTTTAGATAGCTTTTCATCTAAATATAATAGAGTAATAAAAGAATAAAATTATGTTTTACATTATTTGGTACTTTTTGTTTTAGATACCCACAGTCAACTTCTCACAATTGGATCAGGCCGAAAATCATCGAAAACGATATGCGACACTTCAGCTAAGTCATCGCTGATAGAACATTTCTTTAATATAATCTTCACAGAGTTTCACAACACGCCGCCAGTCTGTGTATGCGTTCAAATGTGCCCTGACCAACCAACATACTGCTATCCCAATGGGTGCTTAAAAAGAGCGGAGAAGAATAAGAAGGCAGATGCAGTTCCACTTTCCGTGGCCACGATGAGTGAGAACCCTAAACCTATCTTCTTCATTGATGAGGCAAACGATTTCATGAATGATTTCCTGACGAAGAATTACATTGATGATAATGTACCAATAGCTGCATCAAGTGAGTTTACTGTTAAACTATTTTTGCCTGTTTCCTGTGCTGGTGGAATTATATAATGTGTATTGTTATTATTTTTAACAGTTTTGCAAGTGGAGACTGGATAATTTTTACTATTCTCACCAACTCACTCTGTTGTACATCCCGAGTATTCAATAATATCTATAGTGTTACAGGGTCATCGATGCGCAAACTGCACCCATGAATTCAGTACATGATTCTACATCAGCGTAAAAATGATTCGTCAGTTATCAGAAAGAAAACTGCTCTTTCATAGAAAAGTGCGATATCTACGCGGTCACACAGCATGGATTTTTTTTTTAAATTACTGAATAAACATTTTGTTGTGTGCTGAACCCAAGGTACCAGGTTGTGTGTCGATATTCCTGGCACCCTGTATCTACAAATGACTACCTGACCCGAAAACCTGTCCAAATTTCAATAATTCGTACAAAATTCACATAGAAAATGCAATTTTTGGTGTAGTTTCAAAGGGTCCTTTTTTGAAACACCTGTATTAGAACGACCAAAACAAAAAAATAATCAAATCGGGTTAGCCGTTTTTTAGTTTAAGCAAGATTAACGATTGGCAATTGATTTACACATTTACTTAAGCTTAAGCAGTAGTCAACCGTATGATTAATAACTTTTTTCCATTTGATTATCATTAATTATTCTGTGTATTCATTATTTCTTAGTACCTACACAATCTGAAAATTCCTTGGCATCGAATATGCGTCCTGATCCATTTAAAGACAGATACAAGATTCTCTTCAAATACAAGAAAATGCCAAAAGTAGAATTGAAGTACAACCTTGGTGAACAGGTTAAGAACATGAAGTCAGAAGTTTTGAAAAATGAAAATGCTGACGTTTCTAACACAAGATGGCCGTTCAATAAGTTCGACCGTCGATTAGGTATTGGCCAAAGATCAGGTGAAAATAAACCTGATCAAAAAAGTACAACTAACCCCAAGTACTTTATGTCCTTGTTCCCCGAAAAAGAAGCAAATTACCCACCCAAATACTCCAAAAGAGAATTACCAAACAATACAAATAGTGACGTCGATATTAAAGCGATTTATGTAGTAGGGAAATCTGAATCAGAAACCGGTGCTTTCTCGTTAGAAAAACTAATAGATAGTTTAATTGAAAGCAGCTTTGATAAGAATACAACTTTACCCGTTTCTGCAGTAGAGACTAAAGCTACAGTCAATGGAACAATTGTCCAACTTGAAGATAAGAATGTCGAACCTAAAGACAATTCAACGATACGCTCGATGAAGAACGAGACTACAAATATCATATCAATGAATTTTACCAATGAAAATGTCGACAAGAATAAATATTCAGACGATATAACAAATAACTCGAAACACGTTGGTGATATGATCGCGAATCTATCTAAAAGGATAGAAATACAGAATAATACCAGTTTAGAAATGATGAAGCGAATAACAGGGGACTTTGAATTTGAATCGGTTAATACCACAACGGAGAAACCCATAGAACCTACGTTTGATATGGAAAAAACAACTTCAACAACAGAATATACTACATTACCAGTCATCTTTGAAGCTAAAACAACGAGAAAGATTAGAAAAAGAGTAGTGCGAAGACTTCAACATAGCAAAAATAATAAGTAATCGTATTGTTTTGGTTTTATGGACTAAAAATGTTATATTTTGTAAGTTATTTTGGTGTATAAATTAAAACATATTTTTTCAACCAATTTGTTGGATGCCTGACAATTCCAACTCAAAATTAATAATTGCCAATTATTGTAACTCCAAAGAATTTCACGGTTTATTATATTTTTGTAATAAATGCTTGAGTCACAGATAATTGGTGGCTTCGTTACTTACACTTTCTTTGACACAAAGATGTAGCAAACATTTAACAGTAGCTTTTTTTTATCGTAGTAATTCAACGATATTTCTTGAAATATTATTATTTTCAGCCGCAGTGTAACATTTACACGTGTTACGTATTTTCCAATTACAAGGCACAGTCAGCATAAAAGGCACAAAGAGAATACGTGATGTGTCAGGAATTTCAATACCTTTCCTTACTCTGCAGCATATTACAGAATGTACTATGTACGGTCACCAAAAGATACTTATTTTTGGACCATGGTCGTCGGATATCGTTGAAATTTAGTAAATGTAGTAAAGGAGACGGATACGCTTTCATACAATCTTGGGCCTGGATGTAAAAAGATGAAATTGATGTCTATTGATAGGTACTATATTATTAAACAATCACTGAAAATTTTGCAGGTTTTGGCAATCTGAGAACCGAGTTAAATAAGGTTTAGGAAAAGTGAGGTTACGTAACAATCTACACTTAACAGCTGATTTTTGAAGTGCGATTCTCATTCTTTAAAATACAGTTGGGGTGTTAAATATAAAGAATATTATTATAATTCATCATCATCATCATCATTTCAGCCGAAAGACGTTCACTGCTGGTCATGTCTTCCCCGATTCGGGGGGGGGGGGGGGGTTACCATAATCGCAACGCTTAGCAGGCGGGTTGGCGATCGCAGTGTGGTCGCAAAATGCATAGAGAACGCTGTTGCCAATTCTAAGTCCCTTAGTCGCCTCTTACGACATATTCTTTACTATTCTTAATCATTATATAAGTATTTGTAGAAGGGCTGGTGGCTAAGTAATAACACCCGCACGGGTTAACCGATCAGGTTAAGCTACGCTTGCCGGGGTTGGTCCGTGGATCGGTGACCATCTTTACATACCAAGACCCTTCCGTGCCTCGGAAAGCATGTTAAGCCATTGGTCCCAGCTATCTTTCGTAGATCTTAGACAGTCGTTACGGGTCAACAGAAGCCCAGTCTGACAACCAGCCTTACCAAGGGATATCATATTACCCAGTAACTGGATTGTGGAACTCAGATAGGCAGTCACTCCGTATAAAATACTGGTACCCAGCTGCATCCGGGTAGACAGGACGCCGACCTCAACATAATTGGGGAAAGGCTAAGCAGATGATAATTTTATATAGGTATTTCTAGACTGAGGGATAGAAAATAAAAATGTTCTTTAGTAATATTTTTTATTTATCTTCAATTATGATTAAATTGTCATCTAG
This sequence comes from Aporophyla nigra, assembly GCA_947507805.1. Lineage (NCBI taxonomy): Eukaryota > Metazoa > Arthropoda > Insecta > Lepidoptera > Noctuidae > Aporophyla > Aporophyla nigra. Next base: position 24,004,791 of record OX382294.1, read on the forward strand.
AAACTGTGAAGGTGGTACTATATTGTCTTGGTACCTAGCCCAACTAAGGTACCATATTATTTTCATAACAAGAGGTGGTCTTTGATCCAACTACCAGCAAGCATGGCATAGTCAGTGCATTTTACCTGAAAGATGTAAAAAGTGGTTAATAACAGATAACATGATTAAGTACTTTAAAAAAATCTTGGTCCGATAGTTACTTAGTTCTATATAATGTATCTACATGGGCCTTTTAAATGTTTACCTATACTTTATTATATTAATTAATACCGAACTACCTGCTAAATATCTCAAATATTATGTTCACTGATAACATGTGTGATTATTGGAGAGCGGGGAATACTGTCCTACCGTGATACAGTTTATACTATGATGTAGTACAGAGGTCAGTGTGAATTACTCCGGCGCGTAGTGTTCCACGCGCGCCTCAAAGAGATGTCAGCAGCAGTGAAGGGGTCTGCTAGGACCGGTGCCTGCCGGGGTCGCGTGATTGTTCAAAAGAGATACCGTGGCCCCGGCACTGGGCAACTGAAGGAACACGGGTGGGTTTTAGTCAGTAAAAGTCTGACACGCCCTCCCGCTCCGCCCAGAGCGGGAGAAGTCATGTGATGATTTCCCATCCAAAAAAAAAAAAAAAAAAAAAAAAAAGTGTGAATTACTCTCTAACAACCAAACAACCATTTACGTTTGATATAAGATCTTATTTGTTTGTTTTTTATACGTACATATAACTCATTGTACCTAAGGTTGTTATTGTGCTACTAGAAATAAGAATGTTGCCCCTAAAACGACCCACTGACCTTTTATTTTTTATTAATATTTTGTTAGTATAACGGTGAAGGAAAAAATATTGTAAAGATTGCAAGCCAGCGTGGTAGACGTTGGTGAGGTAAACAAGAAGTAAGTAAATACTTACAGATTGTGGTGTACGCCATTGACGAATTACTGCTAATATCTTTTCGTCATCCAAATCTCGACGATCTGTTGTATTACAGCGATTAGTCGCTATGCGACAATTTACACAACGATCCATGGTCGCTTTCCAATCGGTAGGCTGTTCGTAGAATCCAAAATGACAAATCCAAGTCCAACGTTTAAGCGGGGTTCTCCGTGTTGGGTATGGTAGCAAGGCAAGGGTCATACAAGAAAGTAGCTCCGAAGTCCGTAGAATGAAAGCAGGGGTTGAAGAAACATCAATAAAACTATGGGTGGAAACACGATACGCACATGCATTAAACAATGTAAAACGAGTGAGTGTCAGCGTTATGTCATGCATGTCATGTCAGAGTTAGCACAGACTAAACATACATTAATCGATTAACAAACGTGGATCAATTTATGTTAATTATATAAATATTTAATTGGTTAAAGCTGTGCAGTATGTTATTTCTAATAGATTTAATTATTTTAATTGAATTAATCATCTGGTGAAGGCATCTTCTTAAATAGTATGAACGTTAATCAATCATAATTTAATCGATATTCCATTTACTTGGGAACCTTAACTTAATTTTAGGATTTCTCATTTTCCAGATTGTAAATTGAGTTGATTTTTCAGATTTTGATATAGAAAAATATCAGCTTTTTTTTAAACCATTTTTCCACTTATTACATTTTGGCCCAGAAATGCCCGTCTCCTTTATGGATATTTTTGAAAAAGTTTAATTTATTTGATTAAATACCAACTATTCAATAACCTAATTAAATCTCATTCCATAACATACAGGGTGTGGCGTAAGTAATGGTCCACCGTTCAGGATTCGATGAACCAGATAATTAACTATAACAATAAAAAATGTTAACCATTTTTACCCAAGGGTTCCGGAAATATTTCATTTTTGTCTTTTATTTACGAAATTTCTACCTTTTATTACATATTTGTTTGCAGTTTCAACAAAAACCATTATTTTTTCATTCTGATTTCTGTTATTTATTGCTGAATACTAGAGCTATCATGATAAATTATGATTTTTTATGTAAATTCAGCTCTTTTGAAGAAAAAGTTGTTCTTCTCTAATTTTAACCCCAATTTTTAACACACCATCAAGTCCAAGAGCTATTTTTGTAAAAAAAACGCCTTGGGTAAAAATATTTAAATTTTTAATTGTGTTAGTTAATTATCTGGTTCATCGAATCCTGAACGGTGGACCACTACTTACGCCACACCCTGTATATCGGTTTTTTACCAAACATCAACTTTATACGACAACCCCTGTTATATTTTTCTTTTGGTACATACTAATATAGTTGGTCTGAACCTTTCTCTATGTTGGAATGGAACTTTTAATTGCTATTTTAGTAGTATACCTTCTTCTTCTTTTCGCGTCTGTGCTCTTATCAGGGTTCTGTTCCGAAAAGGTGCCAACGGGGTCCTATTACTAAGCCTCCGCTGTCCCTTCGTCTGTCTGTTAGCGGGCTATATCTCATGAATCGTAATAGGTAGACAATTTATATTTTCACAGAGTGTATATTTTTATTGCCGCTACAACTACAAATAATAATATAAAATTAAAAATTAAAGGGAGTCTTGAATCAGGAAATGTGTTGTTTCCACGCAATCTTTCGTGAGCCCGATTCGTACTTAGGCAGTTTTTTTTTTCTATTACATGAGCCCAGTAGGTGACTAAGTTAATAGCAGCATCTTTGGACTTGTAGTAGGTACCTGGTACTTGGTTATATGATTTGACTGCGGTTAAGACTTTTCTCTACGTTGAGATGGAGCGGCCTTAATTTTTTGTGAATTTATTTTCCAACCTCATTCTATTTACGCCGACTGCTTTCTCTTTATTCATTATCATGAACAACCAACAACACTTTCCATTAAAGAGTAATAATGTTCGTCAGAACCACAGAGAAGTAAAAGTCACAAAATGCCAACCATTGTATGTTCAGAAACAAATGATGACCGCCAATTTACCCGCCATTCATTCAAATGTCACAGCTCAAAAAACTTCAGTGTTACAAGCGACATTGACCAGAATTAATTCACCTCGACCAGCGTAAATTATACGCAATGAAAACTGTAATTTTGTAGGACGATACAATAGAATTGAACCCAGAAAGGGTTGGATGTAATGGTGGAAAGCATCTGGGTCCGTTCCGTGAAATGTGTCGAACACAGCTTGTGTAATGCAGCTGTTTCTCAACCTTTTTACAGGCTGTCAGGACGAAATATTTAATCTAGATACCTAATGTGGGAAATAGACAGATGTTAGTATAATATTCATTTAATATAACAAACATCAAAATACATAGTGTATCACATAACATTACCTAACCTTACGCCTTGTTCTCCGAAGGGTTGGGCAGAGGTGTACTCCTATGATGCACCCACATTTCGCTAATTATGTTTAAGTCCCATGGAGGAAGGAGGTGAAAAGGAGTCTATTGTCATCAACCGGGCAGGAATCCAGATTTCGGGTTGCTACTGAGGAATACCAGATTAAAAACCCAATTATATTTTGCCCGACCGGGGAATCGAAATCTCATGTTTAGCATTAGTGTTTGCGACCAGTAGACCAACGAGTCACTCGGAATTTTCCTATACAGAGAAGAATAGAAGGAGAGAAGAATAGAGGGAGACGGAAGGAGATAGGGAGGCCTTTGCCTAGCAATGAGACATGGTCATCATTATTTCAGCCGAAAAACGTCCACTGTTGGGCAAAGGCCTCCCCAAGCTCTGCCATTTCACCCGGTTCTGTGTGTTCTCGCATACAGCGTATTCCTGCGGCTTTTACAAGGTCCACTAGGTGGGAGAACTTCCAACTCAAGGTCTTCCAACAGTTGGACATTAATAGCTGAAAAAAAAACTGGCCAAGTGTTCCGACTAAGGGGTTCGTTGGGATGACTTTATCCCAAGAATACACTTAATCTTGTAGTTAGATTTTTTTCCCAAACATGGATATACGTCATGGAGCAATGCATTAAAAAAAACAAAATGGTGGAGTTGGTTCCATGATTTAAAAAAAATCTGGACGACTCCAAACTGCTTCAAAACAAAGTTAATAAAAGATTCTTTATCATTCAGTGTCTCTATTTATCCATCGGAAAACACAAGAATCCCTTGGGATCCAACTTGGCAACTCAAATTCCTTTCAACATTGAGAACCGCAGCAAATGACCTCGATTAGCGCTATTATAGCTATATAAAAGTAGGATATTAACTGTAATAAGCTTTCATTGGCCTGTATAAGATTATTAGCTGTATATAGGTGTATATTACTAACAGTATACGGACGTCTTTGTATCGTAATTGCATTTTGGATTAAGAGTGTCGTGGAGTGGTGACGTTATTAAGGGTCAAAAGGTTGTTTGGTATGAATAAGATTATTCACCGATCAGTTTTGCTGATCCTCTAAAACTTATTGTCCTTCTTCCAAAGATGGATACGTTTTAGAATGAATCAACCTCTAAGAACTTCTTGCACGTTAATGCACGCTTTTTAAATTAATTGAGTTCTTTTTAACTTTCTGGCCTTTTAACACTTTTGCTCGCAGCCAATAAACAACGGTATCTCGACCAAATGGGCTAAACTATTTGGTTGAGATGCCTCAGTTTGTTTAGGTAGGTTCAATGGACTTCCCCCGCTTGACCAGACCGAGCCCACAGAGGCGCACGAGCACCAGTCGGGGGCAGCGTTGAAGAGTGCTTAAGTGTACTCATAGCCCCCAATGCAAGTGTGCGAGAAAACACGGGGTGGCTTTAGTAAGTAGATATCTGACAGAGACCTCCGTCTGCTTCAGTGCAGAGTACATCCATTAAGTGGTCCAACACGCTATAAAAAATTAGTTATGTCAACAGCAGCGAGTCAAGCAAGATTTACATCCAAATTGGTGAAAGTTACTTGGCTATTTATCATTTTAAGCCCTAAATTCCCGGCCACCGTAGGCGCGAGCTTGCGGGCGGTGAGCAATGGGTAGCTCGCCGCCCGGTAAGGACCAAGCTCGGGTCGACGGCGCGTAGTGTTCCACGCGCGCCTCAAAAAGATGTCAGCAAAATTGAAGGGGTCTGCTAGGACCGATGCCTGCCGGGGTCGCGAGATTGTTCGAAAGAGATACCGTGACCCTGGCATATGGGCAAGTGAAGGAACACGGGTGGGTTTTAGTCAGTAAAAGTCTGACATGCCCTCCCGCTCCACCCAGAGCGGGAGAAGTCATTTGATGATTTCCCATCCAAAAAAAAAGGCCCTAAATTTAGGAATGTCCACAAAAAGAAGCGAAACAATTATATTAGAGTATTTAGTTATTTTTTTAAGAGCGCAAAATATGAATTACATATTAAAGGGATATATGCCACTAATTTTAATGGTTTCAGCATTAAGATTTAGTGTAACCTACTCCATTCTTAATTGGTAGGAAAGGTTCGAGCTCCCAGGTGTCTTTCATGAAAAGTATTATCTCCTTCTTTCTCATATCAATGAATCCAGCTCAAATACTAAAGAAGGAAAATTGTTTGTTTTACGAGTTTTTTTTTTCTTTATTTATTTAAAGAGGGTTTTAATCTAGACAGATCATGCCACCCTCATCGTTACAAATCGACTTGACACAAACAACTTAAAATTATTTAAATTTATCTTAGACTAACTCTGCGATTGATACCTATCTTTACGAGTCTGTACAGCATGTTTTACGAGTTATTTTCTGAGAATGGCAAACGACATTGCGGCAGTCCCAGACGGAGATGGAGGGATGAGTTGGACTCCTTTAATAAACATTAGTCCTTGGCACCTTTGGCTAGCGAGAAATGGGAAAGTAGGTTGGCTTTTGCCCAGTAGTGAGATTTTAATGGCTACAAAAAAACTGAAACGAGTAAGAAAATGTTTTAGGACATCTTTTTTAAAGGCGAGGCAAGGTTTGGATCAGAATTTAAGCCTCAGTGGGACATATTGATTTACAGAGAAGTGATGGCCCAGTGGTAACGGCCTCGATTTGTAGGTCCGAACGGCCGAATTGTCGGTCGTGGGTTCTAAGGTTCCAATCCAGGCAGGCTTCATTTCATCATCATCATTTCAGCCGTAAGACGTCCACTGCTGGACTTAGGCCTCCCCCAATTTGGGGGGCTTTGCCATAATCGCCACGCTTGGCAGGCGGGTTGGCGATCGCAGTATAGTGGTAAACATAGCATGCATAGAGAACGCTGCTGCCCATTCTCTAGTAAGTCTCTTAGTCGCCTTTTACGACACCCACGGGAAGAAATGGGGTGGTGTTAGTCAGGCAGGCTTACCTTTATGTAAATTTTAATTTATTATACACATACTCTGTAACATGTTACATACAGGATCAGTTTTTATCCAGTGCGCAAACTGTAACCATGTATTCAGCATGTCTGTATATGTAAGGCTGTTGGTTGCCTAAATAAAGAAAATAAAAATGTATAAATTGTTTTCATCACCACTGCTCTCAAAACGGTGAAGGAAAACATCGTGACGAAATCGGCATGGCCTAGAACCAAAAATCGAAGACATGACATCCACCAACCTGCACTGCCCGCGTGGTAGATTACAGTACATTCTCTCTCTTCGAGGTAATGGGAACATATATATGGGCTGATTGTGTTTAAGCCTGGTATATATTTAAAAATCGGACAGAGACTTTAAGCCATCATAGGAGTTCTACAGCGTAATGCAGTAACTTATTTACCTGGAAAGCTACGTAAATTCCAAAATGGAACTTTTTTTCATTACAAAAATAAACACTTTACCTCATCATTAAATCAAATAAAACACGGTTCATTAAACAAATTAATAAGATTACACCATCAATAATGTCATTTGGAAACAACTGTTAGAAAGTAGAACAATTTTCTTTGCAGTGAAGCGAGTCCCAGGAACAAGTCGGGATGTGGGGTGTGATGCTGTGATAAGCGGTAGCGGAAACGCTACCGCTTCACAGCCTTTCAGATGCAGATTTACATATTACCAGATTTACATTATTAGACTTAGTGAAGTGCAATGCTGAGAGTTATGAGTCTCTGACCAATAACCTGTCATGCAGCTGTGCCAACCAAACACCACCTACTCAGCCTCAGCTTGACTTGTCTCCGCCGGTGTTGGTGCTTCCAGCAGAGCCATGTGTTAATATACACAGTAATAATAAGTCTATATTCTTTTGTGATGAATTAGGTTCAGGCTTTGGAAAAATGTTACTTAATTACCTTAGCCACAGTTTTACAAATCATAGTTATCATAACATAAGTTTCAATCAAATGATTAAAAGAATTGCAAGCACAAACCTAGATACTTATTCCACAATGGTTTTGCTATTAGGTAATAGTACTGGTATTACCAGAAAGGACATAGTGGATGGAGTAGACACCTTACTCAAGTTAAACATAGGGAAGCTAATGTTGTGTGCTTTCCCCTATTCTGATACTTTATCAGATATTGATAATTATTATATTTACAGGTTGAATAGTACTATTCACCAGTTGACATGTTGTCATAGTGACAAATTATTGTATTTTGATACTAATAAATTTATTAGTGGTTTTAAGTTAACTCAGAGAGCTTTATCTCTGTCTTGGAAATGTCGACATATGATTGCTATGTTGATAGCATATAATGTTAATCAGATTATAGCTAAAATAACCATTAATAGTGTTAGTGATGAGTCTATGTTGCCTAGTTTAACTACTAAATCTATAATACCAACATCCTCGGAGGCCACTACCAGTCAGATAGAGTTTTCTCTTCCTGCTGGAACTCAGACGGGCATTCTTGACTCTTCAGTTATAGTAGTGGAGGTCACTCCAGATAATTCGTTAAACTAGGTAATAAGACAACAGAAGGTACCCTTTCAAATAACCAATTATTGTTAGGGAATAATAAAAAGATATCTTCTGGCATTATTAGTCATGAAAATAAAAAACCAAAGGGAGTGCAACACACTTTAAAATTGTATAATCAAAATATCCAAGGTTGCTCTTCCAAATTACTTGAAATAGAATTGTTTTTAGAAAACACCAAGTTTGATGTCATTTGCTTAACTGAACATTGGTTAAAAGATCATCAAGTAAAGTCAATAAATTATGAAAATTACTGTGTAGTTAGCTTTTTCAGCCGAAAACGCATGATACATGGCGGATCATTAATATTAGTTAAAAATTCTATTAAATCGAAAGAACGAAAAGACATCATTGGGCTGTCTGTTGAACACACTGTTGAGCTGTCCTGTGTTGAGCTTGATAAGCATGTTATAGTATGTGTATACAGACCTCCAAGTTACCAGAATCTATCTGTGTTTGATTCTGTAATGGAAGAGGTGCTAAAGAAACTTAGTACTAGTAGTAAGTCACTGGTCATATGTGGTGATTTTAATATTAATTTATTAGAAAGTAACTCAAATACTTTCAGATTATTAAGTCTTTTTAAGTCATTTAATCTGTCAAATGTTTTTATGGAACCAACCCGAGTGACAGCTTCTTCTGCCACTTGTATAGATAATATTTTTTGTAACTGTGATTACTTACACAAACAAATTGTAAATAAGTTGCCATCTGATCACAGTGGTCAAACAGTAACATTTTGCTCGTACATACCTCTACAAAAAATTCAAATAAGGTTTAGGCCAATGACATGTAAAAATCTAGAGAAATTTAATCATTCTTTGGCCAGTACATTATGTGTTCACAGTTTTAATAATGAATGTGACCCAAATGAGTTCTACGCCGAGTTCTTCTCATTATTAAACACGCAATTTAATGACAATTTCCCACTAAAGACTAAAAGTATTTGCACAAAGTTCTTATTTAGTGATTGGGCAACTCCAGGTATACGTAAAAGCAGAGAAAAACTTTTTGAACTTTATGGCCTAAAGCAACATATGACTAATAGAAGCTTTCATCAGTATGTTGCAAAATATTCTAAAATTTTTAAAAGTGTGTGCAGCTTGGCTAAAGCGCTTTATATTAGCAATAAAATAAAATCAGCGGATGATAAAATAAAAACTACCTGGCAAATAATAAATGATGAAACAGGTAGGAAAAAACAGCGTAATACTGAATTTAATTTAGAGACTGCACATGGCCCCATTAACTCAGATATAGAAATAGCTCAGGAATTTCAAAATTTTTTCGTTAATATTCCCGTTAAAACTACTGAAGCTTTAAATTCGTCACCCGCGCTTTCCGCTGCCTTACTCAAAAAGAATGTAGGGGCATGCCCTTTAGAGTTTAGGTTTCAGCATACTAACCCCCAGGCTATTATAAAAGCTTTTAAAGATCTTAAAATTAAATCAACAGAAGATCTTTGGGGAATGTCTGTCAAATTTTGTAGTTCTATTATTGAAACCATTGCACCCTATTTAGCTTTCATATTTAACACCAGTGTAGACCAAGGAGTCTTTCCGGATCTGATGAAACACAGCAAAGTAGTTCCTTTGTTTAAATCCGGTGATAGTAAAGAACCAAACAATTATAGGCCCGTGTCAGTTCTGCCAGTTCTCAGTAAGGTGTTTGAAAAGTTAATGCTCAATCAAATGTTACGTCACTTTAATAAAAACTCCATCTTTCATGAACACCAGTTCGGTTTCACCAAAGGGCGTTGTACCACCGACGCTGGTGTTACCCTAATAAAGAACATTTTTAACGCCTGGGAAGAAGCACAAGATGCCATTGGAATCTTTTGTGACCTTTCCAAGGCGTTCGATTGCGTAAACCATGAGACACTTTTGCTGAAACTAGAGCACTATGGAATTAGAAATACATCTCTTGACTTAATAAGATCATACCTGAAGGATAGAATGGTCAAAGTCCAAGTAAACGGCGTAAACTCATTGGGGTCTGAAATGGCAATGGGCGTTCCTCAAGGCTCGATATTGGGTCCATTCCTTTTTTTAGTATACATTAATGATCTACCCCATCTACTTCCAAACCAACCGAAGATGGTGTTATTTGCAGATGACACATCATTGATATTTAAAATCGACAGACGGTCTCAAAATCTTGACGACGTCAATAACTCCATTCTTCAGGTCCAAGACTGGTTTACGGTAAATAATTTGGTACTTAATAAAAAAAAAACCAAGTGCATTAGATTTCAATTGCCTAATGTCAGAGGTAGCGAATGTGACATCTTATTGAATGGGGAAAAACTGGAATTTATTGATCAAACGGTTTTCCTAGGAATCACGCTAGACGAGAAATTACAATGGGGACCTCATATAACATCTCTTGCGGGGCGGTTGAGCTCGGCCGCTTATGCTGTTAGAAAGATAAGACAGTTAACAGATGTAGAAACCGCGCGTTTGGTCTATTTTAGCTACTTCCACAGCATTATGTCGTATGGCATTTTACTGTGGGGTAGGGCTGCTGACATTGAATCCATTTTTATTTTGCAAAAGCGAGCTGTCAGAGCCATTTATAATCTATGTCGCGGCGAATCCCTCAGGGAACTATTTAAAAGGATTAATATTATGACGGTACCTTGCCAATTCATTTACGAAAATATTATGTATGTAAGAAAAAATCTACATCTTTTTAATAAAATAAGCGATAGACATAATTTTAATACTAGAAATAAAGACAAGATAGATCAACCATTTTTCAGATTAGCAAAAGTACATACATCTTTTATGGGGTACTGTGTTAAATGTTACAACAAAATACCTTCTGATATATTGCAATTAAATGAAAGGAGGTTTAAAAGTCATATTAAAAGTACACTTTGTAAACGAGCTTATTACAAATTAGAGGACTACATCCAAGATAAGAACGCTTGGAAACATGCTGGTCTCGCTCCATAGGACAGTCTTAGAGTTTATCAAACTAGTTGCTCACTTAATTGTGTAGATAATATTTATTTTTTCTTCTATGACACTGTTTTACATTCTGTAATTACTGTAACTCACACACTGACAGTTTATATGGGTAGTTCATATAATTGTTTTTTTTATTTAACTGCTTTTGTTAATTTATTTTTATTTTCTTTTAATTTAATTTGTTGTGTATATGTATCATTTGCATCGTTGTATATGTAAGCGGGCACGCCCTTTATGCCTGGAGGCTTTAGTAAGGTTTTAAGTTCTGTTTACGATTTTGTTTCATTATTCATTTCAGCTTGAGTTTAGTTTTCAATGTTTTGTTGGTATAATGGCGTGTGCTAGCTGACATATGGCGAATAATGTATGTTTTGTTTTATTATATTAATAACTTATACAATATTGTATAGAATCAAGTTCTTCTAACTTAACAGACAGCAGTGCTGCTGGGGAGTTTGTTCCGCCACTTCTTCTTCCCAGCCAAAGCACTAGGAAGTGTCGAAGGGCGGGCGTTTTGGGGGGACTGTCTTATGTGACTTTGACGTTCAAAAAGTGCTGACTCTCAGCCTAGTTTGAATAAATGACTTTTGATTTGATTTTGATTTTGACCGTATAAAGATACAAATCTAGAAAAATTGTCCTGTTATTTATTTACACGGGATCAAATTATATTAGCTGTCAATACTTTACCTACGTGTATCGATATCGAAGTGTAATGACATAATAAATACAAAAAATATATTTTTTCATCATTCCAATTTTGTTCAAAACTTTAAATGCTACTGTAATTTTTTGGAAATTCGTAAATATATCTATGTTCCACGAAAAATTACAAAACCACCTGACCGTTTATGGGCATTCCCTCAGTTTTTTTTTCTTTGTCTTTCTATTACATTTCGATATCGATACTCAACAGGTCTAAGTAAAGTATTACCAGCTATTTTAATTTGGCCCTGCATACAAGCCATGTGCTTGATAGGATTTCCCTTCAGCAAAAACGATGGTGATCTTTCAATCAAATTTTTATTTAACCTATTTAGGGGATGAATTTTCAAAAATCCTTTCCTTGGTGATCAAAAAAATATGCTTCTAGACCCAACTGCATGGTCTGTACGTTGTCCGTCAGTATAAGAAAGATCTTAATTAAGTAGGTAATTTGTTGTAGAGGTATTCCACTCTGAGCACTGATTTCAACAGTACTTGATCGAACCGCACCTGAGCTCCACCACTAACCACACTGAATTTTGTACATCAAAAATATACATGTTGGGACAAGAGACAGATTCGAGCTGGATTCTTTACTGTTAAACATTTTACCGGCCGTAGATGTGTGTTGTGGGTGAGATGTAAAACTGATTGTTTGTTAAGGTATATAACATTCACAAATTAAACATATGACAGTTTCTAGACACTGGTTTCTATCTCTACTCCGTGGGTCAAGAGATCTGCGCCACACCGCTGTAGCCGCTGTAGTCGACTCGCTCGAATGTCAGGTTGGACTCTGTCGAAGCGTGCCAACTTCACACTTGCGTTTCGTTGCTAATTCACATCCCGTACTTATGAGTCTTCCGATTTACAATGGACAGCCTTATTGCTTTCTGCTGTTATTTCGATCTTTATGATCAATCCTGCAGTGGGACTTAAAATTTTGCTAATAATAAATATTTTCAATCCGGTATAGGTAATTTCGTTAGTTACAGGGGCATGTGTATTAGTGAAATTGCGCAATATGGGAAGTATTAACGGCTTATGAGTATTGTGGAGGCTGGGACAGACTGCATGCGGAAGACGGATGACAGGGTTGTGACGCAGGTTGGGCGACATACGTCCAGCAGTAGACTGCGATATTGACTGAGTTGATTGATCGATTGGTTTTGATTTTTATGATATTGCCATAAAGCCGAATACCTACTGATAATTGGTCGTAATAAGATTATTAGATTGGAGATACTGATGTCTTATTGGTACCAGCCTACTTATCTTACAGGTGGATCACAGATACTTTATTAGAGATAACAGGTATTTGTGATTTATTGTGCTCGTTATGAATAGATATTAGGTAAGATAGTGGTGTAATGAAAAGCTTATATTGTAAAAATATGCTAATATAAGCTGCTTTAGTGATAGCAAGGAAACTCGTATTTCGTTAGAACGCGCTTCTCCCGTTGTTTTAATATTGCGCAATACATCTAAACTAATATTATAACGAGTTAAAATTAGTTTTTTTCTGTTTTTATGTGGGCGGATTTTTCATTTGATAGTCCAATTTTGGTGGAAAGTTATGGGCTAAATAGCCCAAAAAACTCTGAAAAACGATAGGTGAAAACAAAGTAAAGAGCAAGCGCACGATGGGATGCGACGTGGCGATGGCGGGTCGGTGACCAACATTTCACGCCGGCAAACTGTTACTCTGAAATAAGAATTATGTTATTTTACAAATCATATATGCCTATAATCATCTTCATCCTTTTTGTCTGCCTACTCTTACACCAAATAACTTGGGGGTTGGCAATAGTACCTTTATAATTTATGATATTTCCTTCCTTTAATATCTATTCTGTTGTCATCTTAGTTGGCACTATTTAAATTCTCATGTCATTAAGAGCAGCAGGCCATTAGTCACGACTGACGAGTTGTAGGTCGTAGGAATGAACCAACCCTGCCAGGGTCGCGAGATTTGTTCGAAAGAATTACCCGTGGCCCTGGCATAGGCATCAGAAGGAACACGGGTGGGTTTTAGTCAGTAAAAGTCTGACACGTCTTCAGCTCCGTCTGGAGCGGGAGATGTCATGAGATGACTTTCCATCCAGGCGCTTTACTTTGTATAAAATATTTCTTCACCACTGCTCTCAATACGGTGAAGGAAAACATTGTTAGGAAACCGGCATCACCGTAGGCGCGAGCTTGCGGGTGGCGAGCAATGGGTAGCTCGCCGCCCGGTAAGGACCAGGCTCGGGTCGACGGCGCGTAGTGTTCCACGCGCGCCTCAAAGAGATGTCAGCATCGCTGAAGGGGTCTGCTAGGACCGATGCCTGCCGGGGTCGCGAGATTGTTCGAAAGAGATACCGTGACCCTGGCACATTGGCAACTGAAGGAACACGGGTGGGTTTTAGTCAGTAAAAGTCTGACATGCCCTCCCGCTCTGCCCAGAGAGGGAGAAGTCATTTGATGATTTACCATCCAAAAAAAAAAAAAAAAAGCCCGCGTGGTGCACTCGCTCTCGTCGAAAGGAGGTTTGTGTTCGAGCAGTGAGAACATTATAATAGGCTGATTACGCATGCATGTTTCTATTATTTTCCGCATTCATTCGTTCTAAGGCTTGCCCCTTTTATTGCGGTTAGCCACTTTCATATCACTAAACATCCCAGCGATGCATGTCCAGGGATGATCTTATGTTTCCACGAGGCAATTAAATTATTTGCTCAGTCACTGTTGATTAACCTTTGTTTTGCTTACGAATATAGAAATGTTGCAACGAATGTCAATTATAGATAGGTATTTAAATAACACCGACACAGTATTTGCATGTCATGATGAAGATTAATAATATTAATTACTAGTTGTGCCCTCTGCTTACCCCACGTGGATCACGGGATCAATTCTCCAAGTGGTGATAACCACGTTCTAACCTGTTACGTAGTTTGGAGGAGTAGCGCGCTCACGCAGATAGATACAAAAATATGAATACATACCATGGGTAATTGAAATGTAACCTAAAGACCTGTACATTTCTTTGTTTATACTTATTTAGATACCAGCTTCTACCCGTGACTTCGTTTGCGTGGAAGTCATAAGATACCACAAATACTAAAATAACAGCCACATTTTTATAAAACACTGGTGACGTGGAAGCAAGCGACGTACAGTTGTAATATCTCATTGCTTGCAAAGTTTTTCGTGTTTCGTGAATTAATGAACACCTGCATTCTTGTAAGTACTACCTTTTTTTTCTGGGTGGGTTATCATCATATGACGTCTCCCGCTCTGGGTGGCGTAAAGGGCATGTCAGATTTTTACTGATTAAAACCGTGTTCAGTTGCCTATGCCTAGGGCCAAGGCAACTCTTTCCAACAATTTCGCGACCCTGACAGGCATCGGTCCCAGCGGACCCCGTCAATGTTTGCTGACATCTCTTTGAGGCGCGCGTGGAACACAACGCACCGTCGACCTTAGCCTAGTCCTTACCGGGCGGCGAGCTACCCATAGCTCGCTGCCTGCAAGACCGCGCCTACGGTGGCCGGGAGTCCACAATTGATTGTATGTACTACCTAATAGCATAAAGGCTCGTACAGAAAGGCGCAACATGTCGCGCGACCTGTCGCGGAGGCGATTCTGCGATATATCGCGACGTAACGCCTTCCACACTGGCGCGACCACTCGTGCGCGAATCGCCCGCGATTCGCGCGCGACGTCCTTGTAGCGGCGCGACAGATTTTAGTACATTTTGTATGCCGTCGCCGCGTCGCAGCGAATTCGCGGCGAAATCGCCGCGAAATCGCCGCGACGCCATACAGAATGTACTAATAAGCTGTCGCGCTACTCGACGCGGCGCGACCGTGTCACGCTACGTCCTACGTAGGCGGATCAAAGCGAACGCGATTATGAAGCGGTGACACGCGAATTCAACGCGATGCGGTGCGACGCGGCGGCTATGTCCTACGTGCACGCGAATCGTCTCGCACAGCCGCCACTGACGCGACGCCGCCGCCGCCGTTCAGTGGGCACTGTGCATTTGTCATGAACGGACGGAAACAAATATTATTGGAAAATTCATTTCTTAAATATCAAATACTCAAGAAGTATGTACGGCGAAGATGTGGGACTAATATTGTATACCTAGAAAGTCCCAGTTAATTTGGCCCAATCCTCCCATTCGCGGTATGATAATAACCGGTTGTGATATTTTTTATTCCTTTTATCCTATAATATAGGACGTTCTTGGATAGCATTAGTTAAAATTTCTATAAATCCGAAATTAAAAACAAACAAATAAAAAACACGACGGCACCGCATCCAGTTCGCGCGAAAATATCAAGCCAACTGATCGCGTTCGCTTCGTTTCGCGCCGCTCCGCACCGCACGCATGTGCGTTTGGCCACGTAGGACACTTCAATAGGTTTCGACTGTTTGTTGTTTTCGCGCCGCGCCGCGCCGCTTCGCGTTCGCGTCTAGATCGCTCACGCAGGACGTCGCGTCACGGCGCGACAGGTCGCCCTTGTGTGAAGTGTCGCGCGCGTTTTCATAGAAATTGTTCTACGGATATAAATCGCCGATTCGCGCGCGACCGTCGCGTCGCGCTAGTCTGAACGAGCTTTAACGCTACGTCCTACGTAGGCGAATCAAAGCGAACGCGATTATGAAGCGGTGACACGCGAACTCAACGCGATGCGGTGCGACGCGGCGGCTATGTCCTACGTGCACGCGAATCGTCTCGCACAGCCGCCACTGACGCCGCCGTTCAGTGGGCACTGTGGATTTGTCATGGACGGATGGAAACAAATATTATTGGAAAATTCATATGTTAAATATCAAATACTCAAGAAGTATGAACGGCGATGAAGTGGGACTAATGTTGTATACTTAGAAAGTCCCAGTTAATTTGGCCCAATCCTCCCATTCGCGGTATAATAATAACCGGTTGTGATATTTTATATTCCTTTTATCCTATAATATAGGACGTTCTTGGATAGCATTAATTAAAATTTCTATAAACCCGAAATTATAACCAAAAAAAAAAATACGACGGCACCGCATCCAGTTCGCGCGAAAATATCAAGCCAACTGATCGCGTTCGCTTCGTTTCGCGCCGCTCCGCACCGCACGCATGTGCGTTTGGGCACGTAGGACACTTCAATAGGTTTCGACTGTTTGTTGTTTTCGCGCCGCGCCGCGCCGCTTCGCGTTCGCGTCTAGATCGCTCACGCAGGACGTCGCGTAACACTGATGCTCTCATTTGACCACAAGGCTCAGCGCATTTCATTATGTTTTGCCTTGCTAAAAAATATGTTGCAACAAAATAATGTCAATTGAAGATAGATAACAAATAAAACACTGTCAACCAGTATTTGCATGTCATGATGAACGTGTAGAATGATTTCCCTGCAACCCTTTATGCAATGACAGAATCTTTAGTTTGTAAAGTTTATTTAATTCAAAAATGTGTTTTAACGATCTAACTGTTCTCGTACTCAGACCTCAGTTAGGCTGCTATTTTTTTTCTGACTGTAATTTTTTTGGCTCGTCTTTTTACATTTAGCGGTACACTACTGATGAATACGAATAAATTGCAATATTGCTCATTTATTATTGCTCTATAGTGCAAATAATTAATTGTGTGTTATTATCTGCGCATAACGTACATTTAGAAAAAGACACAAAAAATATGACAATTATGTTTTAGGCTTTAGAATCGTTCAGAAACCTCACATTAAATACTTTAAAAAAAATCAATGCACAGTTTTGATATTGATACGATATTATAATATGTGTTAAATCATATTTTTGCCGCATCATGCTTCGTAGCACAGTTTGATGATAGGGTAAATAGGGTTATAATCATATTTACTCTCAGCCGATAAAATACATTGAATTAAAGTTCTGACCTCATTAACGATCTTGTTATCAAATCAATGTAAAGTCAATTAAAGAGATAATGAAATCGATGGATGTTTACGAATAAAGAAAAATAATAAATAGAAAAAGAGTTTAGTTATCAAATTAAATTTCATTTGAAAACATCCATTAGTTTCTTACTAAACTTAAACTATAGGTATCTGTCGACCCTGGTTACTTGTGACTGTACCTTGTTATGATAGGGAAGTGACCCATGTAAGAGTGGCTAATGATCTGGATCACGGGGGCAAATGCTATCAAAAGCCATCCAAAGATTTCCGGAATAATTCTGAGAATTTAAACAACGAGTAACATTATTCTAATCAAACATATATCTACGTTTGTTTTCAAGGTTACTTTAAGTACTTTGTTAATTAAATAATGTATGTTGATACCTACTGTTTTGTACTCTTCGTCACTTGTCCCTATAGGTTCATTAGAAAACCAGCGTCAGACAGCATCTGTCTGGCATTAATGCTGAAATGAACCTTTTTGGCACAGCCGTGAGGCACACACTTGTTGTTTTTTTTAAACTTATTTTTTACACGCTTTATATTAGCTTCACTTGTATGTTTGTATATTTGTATGTTTGTATGTTTGTATATTTGTATGTTTGTTTGTAACCGACTCCTTATAGTGCGATTTTGACCCACTTTAAACGACCAGATTTCATTCAAACTTTGCACACCTGTCAAGGACTGATGACAATGCAATAATTTCATAAATTTGTGCCATTATCCTTGCCAGGGTTACCAGGACAGCAAAAAAACTGTCACAAACTACGCTGACATACGTCTCAAAATTCGAAATACCCTAAAAAATAGAAAATAAATAATAGTTTAAAAAAACTAAAAAACACGCTTCCATGGAAAACCAAACTAAAAAGTACAAAATAATGGAAAAAAAGCGTGGGGTGCCTGATATCAATAAAAAAATACCTTAAAAGCACCCCACGCTTTTTTTCCATTATTTTGTACTTTTTAGTTTGGTTTTCCATGGAAGCGTGTTTTTTTAGTTTTTTTAAACTATTATTTATTACATGTTCCTTTATTTTGTGTTTTACGAACTGTGACAAATAAATGTATTCTTTCTTTCTTTCTTTTCTTTACCTTTGATAGCATTTAGCCATCAAATAATAAACTTAATCGAAAGAAAACGCGCTGCGAAAATATGACGCTCGTGCTTTAATCTGATAAAGGCAGAGAGATCGGTATAAGTGCTGTGATTCAGGATTTGCCTACTGCGATTTAACTGAGAATTTGTCCAAAGAAGAACTCAATAAATTAAATTATTTTGGGAAAAAAAAATTAAATGCGTCGCAGCTTAATCAGAGACAACCTCAAAAATAAATAAAATTTGATCAATTTGCTATCCTAGGTTGAGAAGTACCAACCCGCTGCTCCTCGAACAAGACCACACCCTTAATTCATTCAAATAAAAGAAAAAAAATCCAATTTGTACAGGAAACAAAGCAGGGCCATTCAGAAGACTCTTTTTCTATTAAGTTGTGAGAGAAAAAGTTTTTCCATTTGACCCATTAAGCCGGCGGCAAGACACTTCGGTTTGCACCGTATATTCTAATAATGTTCGAGGTAATACTGTTTATCAACTAATAACGTTACATCTTGAGTAATGTTACACTTTAAGGACAGTGTACAAGGTGCTTTTTAAGAGGTTGGTAGGATTTTGTTTTTTGGTAATGTTTTCTAAACTGATATATGTATTATGAAGAGAAAAGTTAAGATTCAGGACATGATTTCTAAGAGGAAAATTTCAAAATGAACAATTAATAATTATTTGAAATCTATAAGTTTGGTTAATTCAATTCAATTGATTTTTATTCCAGATTAATAGAAATACAATCGTTACATGATAATAACATTCAGATATGTAAAAATTTGCTTAAATACTGTAATTACTTTAAAGAGACACTTTAAAGATAGCAAAACGTTCAATCACATTTCATTCATCTTCCCTTTTATTATAATAAACAAAACCTTCTACTAATGACTTAAAAAATTACTAATTGAATTTCCTTTTCTTCAAAAACCAAAACCAACGTAATAATATTAAACAGAATCTCAGAATCTACACTTGTAAAACCCATTAAGTTGGTCCCCAAATTGTTGCAGAACTTTTTTGCGGGGACAGAATTTTTGGCCGAACATCTTGATAACTCTTTTGGACGACCCTAAATGATTTAAGGTTGTTCCTTACTTCTTGTTAGGAGATAAAAACGAATGGCGCGTTCTAAATGTTTCTTCGAAACCAGATTGGGTTGGTTTTATTCTAGGTCTTTTTGTCATAGTTTCTTGTTAGACAGAAACAGTTGAGACACATTTTGTTTTTGGAAGTCAAAGTCAAAGCATTTTTTTCAAA
The DNA here is from genome assembly GCA_947507805.1 of Aporophyla nigra. NCBI lineage: Eukaryota > Metazoa > Arthropoda > Insecta > Lepidoptera > Noctuidae > Aporophyla > Aporophyla nigra. The sequence goes on from OX382294.1 coordinate 24,024,536, forward strand.
TAGGCACATAAAAGGCACTTCTGGACGTCTACATTTACATTAGATGACTATGTGGGTCCTTTTTTAATTTTGTTTTCTTTTTTGGGTTCCGCACCTCAAAAGGAAAAAGCGGAACCCTTATAGGATCACTTTGTTGTCCGTCCGTCCATCCGTCTGTCAAGACCCCTTTTCTCAGGAACGCGTGGAGGTATCAAACTGAAATTTATATCAAATACTCAAATGTACTGTCCCTTGGAGCTGTGAAAAAATCAAACTTTTTAGCTTACGCAATCAAAAGATATAGCCGTTTATGCCGCAAATTTCCGCAAATTTTCGAAACTCGCAAGGGAGTCAAAATCTAAAGGGTACTTCCAGTCGATCTAGAATTTTGAAATTTGGTACAAAGCAACGCCTTATAGCACAGATAAAGGAAAATTTGCGAAAACAGTAAATTTTTTGTTACATCATATAATAAAAATATTTTTTTTAATTTTAAACTTTATACCTACAGGTTTGTACGGAACCCTCGGTGCGCGAGTCCGACTCGCACTTAACCGGTTTTTTTTCTCAGTAATCATGATAGTCTGGCAGTTTGAGTAATTTATGTGGCCTACCCAAATGTCCTTTTTTTGGTATTGTTCATCAAAGCGTTGGGCTCCTTATGTTCCGAGTTGAGCTAAACGATTAGTGACAAATTCTTGTACTGACTGGACTGGTCCACTCAATCTGTGTGGTTCTTTCCTCAAAAGACCATTTCAGTCACCAATCTACGTGGTCTTCACATGATGTGACCAAGATTATGTCTGGACTTTAAAAGAGACTGTGACCTCTGAGTTTGTTTTAGCCTTTCTTCTCAGAGTAGTTAGTTAGGAAACGCCGACCTCATCTAGTTTAAAAAATCATTTATAATTAAAAATGAATTTATTCTAGTTGCCCCTTCCAAAAGGCAGTTTTATATGTGGAAGACCGCCCAAGAAACACCACTGTTCCCAACTATGTTGAGGTCGGCTTCTATATAGTCAAATTGGATTCAGCTGTACCAGTAATTTATATGGAGCGAATATTGAGCACATATATATATCTAACAAACTGTTAATACTGGTATTTAGCTGCATCTGGTTGGAATGGAAGCCGACCTTAACATAGGGAAGAGCAGGCTAGGCAGAATGGTTTTTTTTTATCTTATCAATTAATTTCGTTGACTGTAGGTAAATAATACATCATCTTAGCCTTTTCTCAACTATATTGGAGATGGCTTCCAGATTAACCCGATTCAGCTGAATACCAGTATTTTACAAGGAGCGACTACCTATCTGACCTCCACAACCCAGTTACTGGGTAATACGATACCCCTTGGTAAAACTAGTTGTCAGATATTCGCACTTCTGACGACCTGTAACGACTGTCAAAGATCCGCAAATGACAGCCTGGACAAACGGCTTAACGTGCTTTACGAGGCACGGATGGGTCTTGATATGTAGAGATGGTCACCGATCCACGAACCAACTGCGGCAAGCGCAGCTTCACCTGATCTCTTACTATAGGTAAATAAATACGTAAGTAATTCATTCCTAAGGTCAAGTAATCTCTCACAAAATATCAGTACAAGTTTCCTGATACGGATATCCTTGATCCCGATCGAATCAGACATCTTAGCCGTTCGGCAATTTAATTGAATATTTAATGGATACAGCCGTCCTGTAATTTCACGGGTTGGATCAATCAATTAATCCCTCAATGGTAAATGGACCGCGAGGATCGATTGAGCTTACGGATTTTGTGTTAGTTAACGATTGCTACACAAGTGGGCTACTTAGAAATTTATATTAAGTTACCTATGTGGTGGAAAAAGCAATGTTAGTTGCCGTTGCCTTGGCAGAGTAACCGTGGCCCTGGCACATGGGCAACTGAAGGAACACGGGTGGGTTTTAGTCAGTAAAAGTCTGACACGCCCTCTCGCTCCACCCAGAGTGGGAGACGTTATTTGATGATTTCTCACCCACAAAACAAAGGCCTATCTATCCATCCTAAACGGTATTCTTTCTTTTCTTTCTATCTTCGTACTGTGTGGATCGTCTGGAGGACACGGTGGAGCATACGGTGAAGGTATGCTCTGCCTGGGCGAAGAACCACCGTGTCCTTGTGGAGGCGATTGGCGGCGGTGATTTCTCGCTTCCGGCCCTGGTGCGAGCCATGGTACAGAGCGAGAGGGCATGGGAAGCCGTCACCTCCTTCAGCGAAGTAAATATGCTCGCGGAGGAGGAGGTGAACGTGTGAGGGACAGGCAATATCTGCGCCCTCACACCGCTAGCCGCCGCAGGAAACGGCCTGGGTATCAAGAGTAGATAGCAGACTCCCAGCCACCGTAGGCGCGGGCTTGCGAGCGGCGAGCAGTGGATAGCTCGCCGCCCGTAAGGACTAGGCCCGGGTCGAAGTCGAAAGGTCGGATTTGATGATTTCTCACACAAAAAAAGGCGTATCTCCGAAAGGCCTAGTTCGTAACTTAGAGGTTCGACGAAAATTTCAAGACGGAGGTGGACAGACACTTAGCTAGACGTGGTGAAGGAAGTTTGGCAAACAAATAGCCATGTGGGTTGATGACCCACAGAAGATCGCGGAGAAAACCTGGATGAGACTTTCACAAACCGGTTATGCATGGTTTTACAGGGATGAGGCTTATATCCAAGAGGGTGGAATAAGGCTGCCAATCATGAGGAGGCAGGTGTCCAGTAGGTGATTGCGCTAGGCAGTGAACAATAGAATGAAGAGAACATCAGAATGAAAGAGTCTTTTATGTCAATGAAAATAAGTTTACAATTTCGTTTTTTAAATGTAAATAAGGAACAGCTTCTTCTGATCAACATAAAATGCGATGATAGTAACAAGATATACAACGTGTTCTTTTTGATGTGCCATAACTCTAGAGTATTAATAAGACCATGTCGAAGAATCAACTGGCTAGTGATTTTTTAAATAAAATTATTTAATTTTCGAATACGGGAATAAGTTTCATTGATAAGTATTTCACTCAAACCAATCTTCCTAAATTAAATCTAAGAAAATGCGATATTATCATATTTCTTGTAAGGGTGTAGTGTATAAATAATCGCGACGTCGAATTTTTTTTGTGAAAAATTTAAACTAGAAAAAAAGATCATATGCCAGTTGATTCTTTGACGTTAATATCCTAGAGTTATGATCCTAGAGCTATGACAAAGTGTTTGTCTTTGTATATTTTTATCCAACAATATAAGTATCTCCTTCACTATATTATCGCTTTTTCGTACTCCATTTATATCGAAACGTTAACATAAGCCCTGCTACCCCTCCGCCCCCCACTAATCCTGTCAAAATAAGCTGGGATAAACATGAAAATCAGTAACGTTTTATTTGAACACAATATCTAACAATAACAAGTTCTATTCAAAGGGATTCTAATAATAATATAAAAACATGAAAAACATTTATACCGTAGATGTTACTCATATTTTTCAGAAAAGTATTAAATGTTTAATCACAAAGTACCTTTAACGACATCTGGGCTTCCTTTGGAGGAAAAGTTTTAATCTCTGCAGTTGTAGCTTATACCAAATAAAAAAAAAATACGTATTTTTGACTAATTTTGTTAGAAATTTATTATAATCAGTTCCGACTTACGATTCGTAAGTTGTGAGTTTGCTGTATTTAACTTCCTCACTATTGTTCTCAAGGGGTGGAGGGAAACATCGTGAAAAAACCGGTATATCTTAGAACCTAAAATTCGAAAACTTAACCCGCTTAGTAGATTTGGTCCGCTCTCTCTCATAGATAGAAACCCTGTGTGCCAACAGAGGACACAGAGAGACATTTTAGCCTGATTCTGCTATGTATGTATTTTTACTTATCATTGTCATTTTATAACATTTGCATTTAGTAATCAAATGTTTAGTAGTCAAATGATAGAAAACTAATGCAGAGCGTGCGACATAACACGTAAGTCAGTCTACAAGGTAAACTAGAAAACGGCTTTGGCAGGGTACGCGACGTCACGGGGGGATGCCGCCGCTCTCCCGCCTGAGGTAACACGCGTGGTCAGATGACGTATCGTATTAAGCGTGATAAAATGTATGAAACAATGCCTCAAGTCGCATGGTCTGACGTCAAATGGCGTATTATGCTGGGAATTATATTAAACTAACCTAGCACTGATTTTTTCAGAGTGAGTGTACCGGCATCTACCACGCGGGCTCAGTTGGGGTTAGTTTGATTTCATTGTATTCGGATTTTCAACAAGCTACCAGCATCCTTGCAACTGTGAACTTTAACATATATCTGTAAGTAGGTCTGTATAAACACTTTGAACGATATTGTTTATCATTGCTTCATATGTTCGAAAAATATATCTACCCAACAACGTTAATAACGCAATGAATGTGTCACTACCCTGATGGATTAAAGAAAACTCTTCACAAACCGCCGAAGGATAACGTATGAAATATTATGTGAAAACGATAAAAAAATCGACTGAGCTCTACCTTTCAAGACTTCCCACTTACCGAGTTGTGTGGCCCATTTAATATTATCAAAGACGTTTCGTATTTAACAGGGTTGATAAAACTTTAGGTATTCTTAAAAGGTATCTTTATTAATGGTAACGGCCGCGACTTACGAGTGGTAAGTAGGTCGTGGCTTCGTACCCAAGCAGGCTCTGTACTTTGTGTAAATTATTTCTACACCACTGCTCTCAAAACAATAAAGAAAAACATCGTTGGGAAACATGCAAGCATGTCTTAGAACCAGAAATCCGAAGATTTATGATATCCACCAACTCGTACTGGGGCCGCGTGGTTCATTTGGCCTACTCACTTTCATAGGGAGGACGCTTGTATCCCAGCAGTGGGAACATTATAGACTGCTGATCGTGATCTTCTTTCAAGTGAAAGTAGGCTGGCAGACTGGAAGTTGACGCCAACATAGGAAAAGATTAGGTAGATGATGATGATTCGCCACTTCAGTTGTGGAGCGGAAGGTGGTGTTTCTAACGCAACACATCCACCAATGGGATGGTACTATTCTTTACGTACAGCACCATACGGAACGTAAATATCCATAACGACTATCAATAATCTATAATCGACAGTCATGACAATGAAGTAGAGATCATCACCACACATCACTTCAGCCGTAAGACGTCCACTGCTGGACTTAGGCCTCCCCCGATTTGGGGGGCTTTGCCATAATCGCCACGCTTGGCAGGCGCGTTGGCGATCGCAGTATGGTGGTAAAATGCATAGAGAACGCTGCTGCCCATTCTCTAGTAAGTCCCTTAGTCACCTTTTACGACACCCACGGGAAGAAATGGGGTGGTGTAGAGAAGTGGGAAGTAGAGATACCAATAGCTTAGCGTGATTTCCGAGGGGTTATGGTATATCAAGATAACCTATCTCAGTGTGTGTCTTGGCAACGAAGTGATCTCGTTATGTTATAGATGGTCACCCATTCACGGACCGACCTCGACAAGTGTTGCTTAATCTTGCAGATTGACCCGCTCGGCCCTCGCTTGTTTGATCAATATGTAGTTATAAATCAGTTTGTGAAACCTTGTTGGTATCTGTCACCAGAAAACTTTGCTGTGTTCCGGTTAAAAAGGAAAAGGCATCAATGAGAATATAGGCACTAAAGACGTTTCGTCCCACCAGAATAATTTTCCAGGCGTAAGTAATTATATTCCAATTTCAAACAACAAAAAACTTATTATAATAAAATTTATTAAAGGTGACACCAGACGAAGACGTTCATTGCTTCTGAATCCCTCAAAAACCTAAGGATTTAAACTAAATCTCTTAATTTAAAGAAAGAAAACGTCTCGAGTTTTCAACGAGAAGTTTGTCAAAAGGAAAACTCAATTTCTTTTGTAATTTGCGGATAATAAACAGATTGAAGCTTCGGTTCTTTTTCGGGATACCTCGGGTAAGATCGGCTGAACGAAGAGGAAGTAAGTCGGAAAGCGATTGCTTTCAGGAGAGTTATAGGGTAATAAAATAGGTAATGGTAGTTTTATGGTTTCTCTTACAGTAGAAACCTAAAACTTAGCAGTTTCTGTGTTCATTGACAAGGTTATCTGTACTTATATTATTATAGCCAGTGAAGAAAAATTTGCTTCCATTAATAAATTCGACCCGAAAATATCCCATAGTTTTTCGATTTACCCTCAATTTACATGTCAACAACGTAACCGCGAATGGAATATAAAAACTTTTTATAACATCGCCACAGCCCATACAGCGTCGTTAACAATAAAGCAGAAAGCGCTTAAAGTGGCGCGCCCATTAAACCCGATTCCGCTGATGATGTTTGGAATTATTTTTTCATCTTTTTGTAGCGATTTTCTTGCTGTTGGCGTAGATGCCTTTCGGATTAGTCTGAAAATTATAGGTTGTATTTTTCTGTTTCAAGTGCTTTATTTAAAATGTACACATTCTTCATGTATTATATACTTAAATGAATTCAAAACGATCGCTTTTAATTCTCAATTTTAAAGGTTGTAGAAACAAAGCTTGGATTAACATAATATTCATTTAATATTTAAAGCACATCTCAATTTTACATAAATTATGTTATCTGCCATAATCATAATTATCAACTTAGGGATTACAAAATAGTTACGATTTATGTACAGGTTATCGCCCTTTTTCCCAGGCTGTATATAAATATTTGTGAACTCTTTGAGAACTACGCACAGAATGAAACCCAATAAACTTTTTAAGGTCAGCCAATGAGGTTGTCGGCTGCTTAACCGGACTTCTCTGTGGCTATCTTAAGAAATTAAGACCTCCAGCCAGGGCTTACAAAATAAAACTAGACCAAGTACTCGTTAAGGGCTTCCCCTGTGGGGTACGGACCTCAGCTGAGGCTGAGACAGGCTGCATCCAAATGATAGAATAAAAGTCTATCAACTTTTCAATATATGATGGCATCTCGTAAGACAACCTAGGAAGTTGTCGGCTGCTTAACCGGGCTTGCTTGTTCATCATCATCATCATTTCAACCGTAAGACGTCCACTGCTGGACTTAGGCCTCCCCCAATTTGGGGGACTTTGCCATAATCGCCACGCTTGGCAGGCGGGTTGGCGATCGCAGTATGGTGGTAAAATGCGTAGAGAACGCTGCTGCCCATTCTCTAGTAAGTCCCTTTTACGACACCTACAGGAAGAAATGGGGTGGTGTTATTCTTTACGTCCGGCACCACACGGTACCGGGTACGGTACGGGTTTGCTTGTTGGTTCCTCAATAAATTAAGGCCTCCACAACTGTGGGGTTATAGACCTAGGCTGAGGGCGTCGCGCGTCGCTGGGAGAGGGCAGTATGGGACAAGTTGGATTGGATTGGGAACCCTAATCAACTAATCCTACTCTTAAAACCCTTCGATTGTTTTTTCCGCCCCGACCGTCACGTGGCGGACGTGACATCTTTGAGCCTTTTTGATTGATTAACATTCACTCGATAACAAGGTTTCTAATTAAGAAGACTACCCGCTGTGTACACGTGTAAAATCATAAATTATTCAGGCAAGGTTTATATTGCTAATCGTTCAAAACAGCTAACACTTAGACACATACCACACGCGCTTTAATAATTCAGTGTTTATAATAACATACCTCATAGCTAATCATAACATTTGAAATATTTATCTATATCAGTGTACAGTAATAGACAGAGTAATTAAAACATACAGGGTATCATAAAAAGATGAACGCTGCAATGTACACGTCTCTTTTTGACTATGAAAAACATTGTATGAGTTAGAAAGAGAACTCAATAATTTTGCTTTTCAGTATAGATTTAGAAAATGTAGAATATAATGAAACGCTTTTCTTTTTGTAATAAATATACTTATCTTCAAATGTTAGTACTTTGCAGACAGATAAATAAAAGTATACGGACAATTAGGGGACAACGGGTTATCGGGTGGACAAGATTTCTTTCTTTAATTTTGACAGCCTCCAGTGAGGAAAGTATCAACTCCTGCTACACTAGTAGGGAATGACAAAGACATGATGCGCTGGCGCCAAAGAAATTGTGAAAATGATGATGGACTACCTCAATGTAAGCTGGTAGGTGACCAACGTGTTCATGGTTAATCGAAAGAAAAAAAAGAAAGAAAATACGTTTATTTGCGGCAAACATGACGCACAGAAAGACCAGAAACATACAGAAATAACAAATAACGTGTGGGAAAATATGCGTCACATCCACGCAAAACGGCCATCACTCAGCATAAAGCTGTGACCCTATGCGAGACAGAGCCCCAGCGCTGGATCGATCGATCGATTGAATCGATTGAATCGATCTCTATTTTTTTTTTGTTTTGCTTATACTGTCCCACAGCTGGGCAAAAGCCTGCCCTAAGTTCTTTCAGGAACTCTTTCTCCGCGACACCTCCAACCAACCGTGTCGGAATCCAGATCATCTCGCCACCTCTTATTATCTATTTGAATTATTAGTGAAATATTACTCTATAATAATTTCTAACATCATAGATTCAAAAGCGTCAATTAAAATCGTACATTTAAGTGGCGTTGAATTGACACCTCGAACCTCGATAACAAGGAGGTTGTTAAATTTGAATTATTAGCAATACTAGCTGACCCAGCGAACTTCGTATCGCCTAAGATTCAAAATGTTGTAATAAACCTTCCAAGTTTGACAACCTGGTACGCGGTGGTGATCTGGTAAGCGTTTTCTAGCTGATACTCATATGTTTGGGTAGCTCCTACTCGGTTATGATAACCTGTTACTTCGAAGGCATAAAGCGTTTTCTGGCTGACACTGCTGTTTAATAAGCTCATACCAAGTTATGACCGCCTGGTACCTCGAAGGCAAAGTTTTTGTCATACCACGTTTTATAGTGAAATGTATTCTCTTTGACGTTTTATGTCACATCACACGAGAACGCGGTCGAAGGGGATAAAAAGTATCCTTTGCCAAAAGCAAAAAAAAAAAAAAAAAAAGTATCCTATGTCCTTCTCCTGGCTCTAAACTACCTCCCTGCCAATTTTCTAAATCGGTTCAGCCGTTCTTGAGTTATAAGTGAAGTAACTAACACGACTTTCTTTTATATATATAGATTGATCCCTTAGATTTGGTAGTGACCGGGTAGTTTAAAGATGCTTTAGTATCATTGTTAGAACGTCTATTATAGACTGCTACGAAATATTTGACGCTTGAATGACTTTGCACTTGTGTCGTGAAATGTTTTTAAAAACAAGATGGCGGTGTTAGTTTTGCGCGCCAAAAGAACCATGTGTTGCTATGGTTGTGTGAGGGAATCGCCAAAGAAGCCTTCGAAATTCATTTTTTTTTTCGAATAACTGAATTTTAATGTAATGATGACCGATAATCTTAAAACCATATTTGTACGCCGGAAACGGCAGAATATTTTGAACGTCCACATAACAACTTTGTACAATATTCTGACAAATAAATGCTTACTTTCTTTCTTAAAATATGATTTGCGACAAGTTTTTACAAAATCATAATTATTAAAATCATCAATATAAACTAGAGGTTTATATTGTTGATTTTAATAAAGGTCATTCGACATAGTTCATTTCAGATTACTAGTAGTCGCCCAGTGGTCGAAATACGACTATAATCCATTTTAAACTTAATGTATTTCTTATAGAAAATTATGTTAAAAAGAAAAAAAATTCGTACCAAAATTAATACTCCTTCGTCAGAGTAATTTTCGTAAAAAGGGGTACAAATTTTTCGCTTCACGTAATAACTACATAGATTTTAATAATTTATGAAAAAAACATTCAATAGGATTAAATAAACTAAGAAGGTTGTATTGATGATACTGTTGATTATAATATTCTATAAAGCCGTATTTTTACGGTTGCATAACATATTTTAATCAACATACAAGCTGATAAACTGAGTTTTTTTGGTATACTGCGTAAGATTACCTACGAGATATATATATTAAAGTATGTTATAAGCAGTGATAGGATATTCGGATGCTTATTTAGCTAATGATATTATTTACCTGTGAAAGCACGGAAGCGGCTTCGTATTTTTTATTAAAGCCGGGTTTCTTGGATCATCATATTTATTTAAAATTAATGTTTAACCCCAGATGCAAATACATATGTGTGGTAGGGTGGTATGTGTTAGTTAAAACAACACACAAAACACGGTAAAAACGCGCATTCCATATTAGCCAACATTTCAACTTTAGGTGAATATGCATCTGAATATCCGATCTCTAGTCATAAGTAATCATTCGGTTATTTTTGGTACCACTTATCTTTCTATACGTTTACATTACGTCACCGCTGCAATATGCAAATAGAGAAATCAATTTAGAACAAAAAAATGCCACTGCAAAAAGAAAATAACAACAAAAGAACGTACAACATAATTCTTAAAGTAATCCCAACTTTTTAAAACACGTACAAACAGAAAATACGACAGGAATTCGCAATTTAAACTACGTCCGAACTCATTTACAAATGGTCACCCTAGCTGGGACGTAAACTACATTCTTTAGCGCCAAGGAACAGCTTGTTCCAGCTCCGGGCACCATGATTTACATAAAAAGCGGACAGTCCACGTCCCGCTCGTTCGTAATTGGACAATTTTGTTACTCCACTTTTTAATACTATGCGCTTTTGCAGTATTTGCTTGGTGGCTTAGAATACGAATGTTTAGAAGTCTCATTTTTTCCACTCCAACCACTCAAAGGCCAAAAAATGGCGTAAGGAACTTTTACCCGTCAATTTGTTACTCACGAAACCATTTGTTTACTGTGTTTAGAAATATTAAAAATGTGAGTAAATCATCTAGTTTAAAAAATATTAAATGCACTGACAGGCAATGCAAAGCCAAAACAACTGGGTTCCATCACAATAGTTCCTTACAATCGAAGATGACCACTTAAGAAGGAGTTATGAAAATTCCTCCCCAAAACAGGGTAAATAGGGGATAAAAGTTTACAAGCAAGTTTGATATTTCTAGGAGATTCAATCGAGCTCACGGCTTTTTTGTATTTCTTATTGAATAATGCAACAATTCAGTTAAATAAAAAACTATGTACAAAAAATTGTAGCAACTTGGTTGTTTTTGAATTTTTAGTTATGCTACCTGCCCTACATTAATTCTTGAGTCACTATTTACTATGTAAACAGCAGTGAAAAAAGGTATTAGAACAGTATTGAGATACACAAAGCTGACACAAAAAGTACCCAAGCAAAGTTTATACAATTTATATGGAACCACTCTTGAAACATACCCTATCCATTATTAAAGGAATTTTCGAAAGCAGGGTGCATTTGTACTGAAAAACACAGATAGACCGAACTCCTCCTCAAATTACCTACCTACATCTTTTGGTGTAGATCTCTCAAAAAGAGGTTTATTATTTTACAAACATTTGATCCAGCCTTGATTATCCCATAAAAGCTTCTGAATTAAACTTCTGCATTTCCTGTTTGCAGTATTTGCCTGTTAGAGTCCAGTTGTTTATGCAACTGTCAGTATTGTTTTAGCCAATCATTACTGGGACCGGGAGTTTATGTTGTTTTTATGCCGCACATTGGGATTACAAATTGCATATTTCGGTAGCAATAAATATGATGAAAATTGCTATATTTGGCGGTTATTATGGTTGATATTGATGATAATTAGAAGGAGGCAGGTGTCTATTATCTTAAAATGGAAAAGTCTATTTTCCTGTTACATGTTCTGTTTCTTTTATTGATGTCTCATTTCGTCGTGTTTACGCACAATAATGGAATTCTTCAAGAAAAACTTATAGATTACTTGAGACTTTGTATAATTGATTGATTTTGAATTTATCTTTGCGGAGCCGATACGACGAGTACAAAATTTTCTAGCTTACGGTCTACCGTCATAGTACAGAATATAAAAAATAAAATTGCCACAGATGCAAAACATGAAATGACGATCAGCACAAGAATATGAGCAGGCGTGAACATAAACTCCCCCGTTGAAGGACGTAGAACTTCAACCTTAGAAATCTTCACCAGTAGGCAGGCGGCACAGGCGAACTAGAGAGCGACGCACGCAGCCTCTTGCTGTGTTGACATCCGCGACTTGAGATATGCCATCTGATCCAGGGAAAAGTCTGGCGACACGTCCGAGGCGCCAGTTGAGTGGCGGTGTATTGTCTTCATGTAGGATGACAAGATCTCCGATGTTTAGCTTGGTGGCGTCAGTCTTCCATTTAGTGCGTTGGTGAAGTTCGGAGATGTATTCCCTTTGCCAGCGCTTCCAAAAGTCTTGCCTCATTTGCTCAAGGCGAGCGTACCGGTTTCGATGGATGTGGCGATCGTCTTGAACTGGTGTTGGCAACGCATTGAGTGGTCTGCCAATCAGGAAGTGCCCTGGGGATAAGGATATGAAGTCATGAAGTCGTCAGGGGATGAAGACATTGGGCACAAGGGGCAACTATTTAAAACTGCCTCTACTTGTGCGAATAAAGTACCTAGTTCTTCGAAGGAGAGATGGGAATTTCCCATGACTCTTTTAATATGAAATTTAGCAGCCTTGATTCCAGCCTCCCAAATTCCACCGAAATGAGAGCTGTAAGCGGATATAAATGAAAATTTTATTGCTACTCCTGTTGCAAACTGAGAAAGAGCTTCGTTATTTAATTTTAGAAAATCGCTTAATTCCTTAGCAGCGGCAACGAAATTTCGTCCGATGTCAGACCTCGGTTGGTCTGCCACAGCGGGCAACAAATCGACGGAATGTCATTATAAAGGCTTCTTTAGTCAAGTCACTGACGGGTTCTAAATGAACGCATTTAAAACGTAAACAAATAAATAGACATAAGTAGCATTTTTTTAATCTAGCACCACGTCCCTTGCGATTTAATATAAGAAAAGGACCGGCGTAGTCAATTCCAACGGATTTGAACGGAAAGTCAACGGAGACTCGATTTGTTGGTAAGTTACCCATTTTTGGGGTTATGGTTTGCCCTCGAACACGAACGCAAGTAACACATTGTTTTACAACGGTTCTAGCTAACCTTCTTCCGTTTATAGGCCACACAGATTCTCTGACCGTAGCCAGCAATAGCTGTGGACCCGCATGTAAGTTTCGTAAGTGTTCGTGGACAAAATAAGGTTTTGTTACATAATGCCGATGGCTCCTAAGTATACTGAGTCAACTAACAAATTTTAACAATTGCACTTTTTAGTAGATTAATAACAATTAAATCATTTCCCATATCCCAACCCGGGTTGTGTTGGGGTTTGGGAATTTGTTAGTTAACTCAGTATACTTAGGAGCCATCGATGTGATGAATCCAATAATATTGGATGTTTTTTATTGAATGTAAAATTGGAATTTTGTAATCTCCCCCCAACTCTTATTAGATTAGTTGTGGGCTCAAAGAAAGGAGATAAACATAATAATTTAGATTTAGGCAATGGAGATAATTTTGATTGAATTCTTTTATATTCAAGAGGAAAAGATTGTTTCTGTGCAACTCGATAAAATAAAAGTAAAGGAATTATTTAATTCATGCACTGTTAGAGAGCCAGTTATGCGATTGACTTTATTTGACTTTTTTGAGTTGTGTAAAAAGCGTAAGAAATATGCAAATGTTCTTTATAATTTAGAAAAACTTGAAAATATTTTGAAATCGAATGTCGATTCAGGTAAGTTAATATAGTAACTTTTTACTTCAGGTAACTCAATGTTTTGATTTTGATGCAATGTGAGCCATTTTGATTCATCATTGTATAAGAACGAGGGGCCTTGCCACCACAACAAATTGTCACGAAGGTGATGAGCGTTTACACCTCGAGAAATTAGGTCAGCGGGATTTACGTCAGTGGGAACATGACGCCAATTCTTACGATTAGTAAGATCAAAAATTTCAGATTTTGTGGCGAATAGAAATTCGCCACAAATGTTTTTAATTTAATTGGGTCATTGTTTATCCAGCATAGTACGATATTCGAATCGCACCAATGCATAAATTTTGTAGGACTAAGTCTTAAGGCCTCGATAACAGATCGACATAGATTAGCTGATAACAGCGCCGCGCAAAGCTCGAGGCGAGGTATGGTGGTAGGCTTTATAGGAGCAACCTTGGATTTTGAACATAATAACCTCACTGTCACCTCATCGTTTTTGCTGACCGTTCTCATGTAGATACAAGCTCCGTAGGCAACTTGAGACGCGTCGCTAAACGAATGAAGTTCAATGGACCTTGGTGAGTCACCAATCACTCTACGCGGAATATGAAGATCTGCAAGTAACGGTAAGATTTTTGAAATTTCATTCCAATTTTCTTATATATCGTCAGGTATAGGTTGATCCCAATCAATTCCCTTGATCCACAACGTTTGAATTAATATTTTTGATTTAATTATGCATGGGGATAATAACCCGAGTGGATCAAAAATACGAAGTGATTGCGCCATTATAAATGTTTTTGTAATTTTGTTATTAATATAGTTATTTTTTACAGGAAAATTGTACGTGTCATTACTTGGATCCCACCCAAGACCAAGAGTACTGGAGGATTCACTTAAGGTAAGTTTTTCCTTTGTATTCATTTCTATATTATGAAATAATTTAGGTAAATTAGTTTTGTATTTTCGTAGGGGAAAACAAGCCGCATTTAGAGCAGTAGAAAGTGCGTTTTGTATGTATGTTAGTTGATCTTCATTGTCTGAGCCTGTAATGACGTCGTCGACAAAGAAGTCATTTTGTATTATAGTTTTAATTGATTCGTCATCACACTCTTCTCCTACCTGCCACAGACATTTAGTGCTAAGATAGCTGGCACTTGCAGTACCGTAAGTGACAGTATCTAAACGCAAAGTTTGGATAGGATGAGACACATCTTCTCTCCATAATATTAATTGAAGATCACGATCATTTGGATCCATAGCAATTTGTCTATACATTTTAGCTGTGTCTCCAGTCAAAATGTACTTATATTGACGTGCTCTAATTAGAATGGAGAATAGAGAATTCTGCAGATTAGGCCCAACCATTAAGATGTCATTTAGAGAGTAGCCAGAGGTTGTAGGAGTTGAGCCGTCAAAGACTACTCGAATCTCGGTGGATTCACTTTCCTCTTTAAATACAGCATGATGACATAAAAAGTATGAAGGATTTGGTATTGCAGTAGATGACACTGAAAGATGTCCTAGATTTGAGTATTCACGTATAAATTCTACGTAATGTGACTTTAGTGTCGGATTTTTCCTGAATCTTTTTTCGAGAATTAAGAAACGTTTTTTAGCTTGGTTATAAGAATCACCGAGGCAGTCAGGTGAGTCTTTTAGTGGTAACTTCACTCTAAATCTGCCATTACTCAAACGAGTTGTGGTTTTGTAAAATTGTTTTTCACATGCTATTTCGTTGGGACTGAGGACCTTTCTTTGAGGAAGACTCTCGAGTTCCCAGAATTTAGTGAGCAGCTCATCCAAATTGTTGTTTGAAATAATTGCATGATTGCATTGAATATTTTGACTGTATTTTTGGGAATTTATAGGGCCGGCTATAAGCCAACCTAATTTAGAATTTTGTAATTTAGGATTATTTGGGCCTAGGGAGCGTTGCTCGCTAACAAGTATATCCCAGAAGATATCTGCACCAATGAGTATCTCAATGGGGGCAGATTCATTGAATTTAGGATCGGCTAATAAAATACCCTTTGGTATTTTCAGATGACGTAGACGGAGACCTTTGGAATGTTTCCGGTAAGTTGATTGAGAACATAGCAAGACAGTGCCATGGATAGATTTTAGATGAGTAACACAACCTTCCAATACTGTGTCACATTGATTGTTTTCTATTCCTATAACGTTTAATGCATTTAAAGGATTGCACATTAAACCTAATTTTTGTTGTAGGGATGTCGTAATAAAACTAGATTGGCTGCCACTATCTAAAAGCGCGCGAACCCTTTCAGTTTTGTTATTTAGAGGATTGTAAACTTCTATGCCGTATACAAAAATACATGACCATTATTTTGTTGAGAGAAAGCCACTATGGTATTATCATTAATATCTTTGTTTACGTTTGTTGTGTTACAGTTAGCAGATACACTGGGATCGTGGAGAAGAGTATTATGCCTTTGGTTGCAATGTCGACACGAACCCACGCCGCACTCAGACGCAGGATGACCTTGGCGCAGGCAGTTGGTACACAGTTTATATTGGGATATGCATGACATTTTCTCTTGAATGGATTTTGATTTCAAAGTTGGACAATCATAAATCCTATGATTTCCATTGCATACTACACACAGATAAACAGTTGAAGAATTATTCTGAGCTTGAAGTGGATGCAAAGACATTGGTATTTTGATTACGGCCTGATTTATTAGAAGAAGATTTAACGTGATTTGATTGAGACTGATTAGCCGAGGCACTAGGGTTTTGTTGTGATTTAGAATTATTGTTGTTTATAGATTTATTTTGATTAAATGATTTTAGTACATTGGCGCGATCAATTAGAAATTTATTAAATTGCTCCAAAGTGGGCACATCATTCACGCAATCTATTGTATTGCGATTTTCTTCCCATTTTAGTATGGTACGACTATCCAATTTAAGCAATAAAACAAATATTAGCAACATGTCCCAGTGGTCTGTAGGTAGGTCTATACTTGTTAAGGCCCTTAGGTTTTTAGTGACGTTATCAACTAAACACCGAAGAGACTTATCTGACGCGTTATTGGTTGAATGTTTAGTAAAGAATCTAGGTGATGATTAATGAGAATCCTTTTGCTATCGTACCGCTCGCAAACCTGTTTCCAAGCCTCTTGGTAATTAGCCGAAGATACTTCGAGGTTTGATATAACACGTGCAGCGTCGCCATCCAGATAAGAAACTAAATAATGAAACTTATGTACATATATCATGAAAGTGCTCATTTTTATGAATCAAACTAAGAAATGTGTCTCGAAATTCGAGCCAGCGGAAGTGTGATCCATCGAACTTAGAAATTTGTATTTGTGGTAATCTAAAACCCACGTTTTAGTGATCCGAGTCCGCAAGAACATGAATAGATTGACGGCGCATGCCATCATCATCAATACTATATTTTTGTAGTTCCGTCTTGGCTATAGCTATATTTTGAACTATATCTTGTTCAATGTGTTCTCGCTCATCAAGTTCTACTTCAATATTTGGAGCATTTAAAACTTCAATCTCTGTCTGCAAATCATCAAACCTTGTCGATAATCCTTGAAATTTATTAAATCTTAAACTTAACTCCGCAAGGTCATTTGATAAATCCGGTAATTTACTAATTTTATCTAAATAGTTTCTAAATTTTGTAATTTGTCCTTTAATTGAACTACGTTTTACTAGTAATTCTCTTAAAGAAACCCTCGTACAGGATTTATCGCCATCCTCATACGTCATTTTAAAATGTAGGTCAAATACAAACTATGCTAACCAGTATTTAGTAGGCACTAGACTTCAAATAATGTAAATTAAATCGACAACGCTTAAAGTAATTCGGAAAAGTAATAAAATAATGATATTCTCACGCTCCTCCCTTCGGTGGAATCTCCTGGACAGCTGGGTTCGGCTGGCTGCAGTGCCTCTCTCAGCAACTGGCAAGGAAAGCTGCAGACTCAGTCGAGCGATTTGGCCCTCAGGATATCGCCTGAAAATGTCGGCAAATCGGCTAAGTATAGGGAAAAATACCGAATACTTATGTGAACGTTATTAACCGACTTCAAAAAGGAGGAGGTTCTCAATTCGGATGTTTATATGTTTTTTTTTTATGTATGTTCGGCCATAACTCCGTCGTATATAGACGGATTTGCAAAATTATTTTTTTGTTCGAAAGAAGTTTATTCCGAAATGGTCCCATATAATTTTCATATAGATCTCATGATGAGTTCCGGAGACAGACACCGGAACTCTTTAAAAAATGACAGCAAATCAACCGCGATTTCTGCTATCGCATAAATACAATAGCACATCGCACGTCGTACATCGCATTATGCATTGTTTGTTTGGAATTAGTGCGGGGTGAATACCACAACTAAAAATTTAAAAATAAAAACTTTTTTACAAAAAAAAAAAAAAACAACCGACTTCCTTAAAACACTACAAAGTGAAAAATAACTTTAATTTCGGAAGTCGGTGGCAAAAAAACCATAAATACAGATTCTAAGACACCGACTTCCGAAATTAAAGTTATTTCTCACTTTGTAGTGTTTTAAGGAAGTCGGTTGTTTTTTTTTTGTAAAAAAGTTTTTATTTTTTTTGCAAATGAATTTAATGAACAAGAATGTGAATTTGGAAAAAAAAATAACCAATATAATTTTATAGTGGACGGTACATGTAGGTACTTTACCTATGTACTTATTTCGCACGATAAAACCTATAAGATTAAGGAATATAGCACAAATAAAGACTAGTAGTTGGAATAGAGGTAGTTTAGAATGGACTGTGTATGGAATTTGGAAATTGGATGTACTTTGGTGAGGTAGAACAGAACACAGGAAGGCACTTAACTTGATGATTTTGATGAGTCGATGAGTTTACGGTACGATCTTTAGCTGATCCGTTGGCACGGAAGACCAGGCTGGCTGCTTGTATTGTCGTAACCTCCAATTTTCGTTCTTCTTGTAACATTCGTATCGCCGAGTATGACGCAACTCGTGTAGTATGTTACCAAACTTCTTGAAATGTCCTGCCACGATCGCCAATTTTATTGTTTACGCACAGTAATGGAATTCTTCAAGAAAAACTCATAGATTACTTGAGACTTTGTATAATTGATTGATTTTGAATTTATCTTTGCGGAGCCGATACGAGGAGTACAAAATTTTCTAGCTTACAGTCTACCGTCATAGTACAGAATATAAAAAATAAAATTGCCACAGATGCAAAACATGAAATGACGATCAGCTCAAGAATATGAACAAGCGTGAACACGTTGTAATGAGTCATAAAGAGAATTGAATTGTAGTGATTTCTCTTCCGGCAAGCCGCTTTTATTTTAAGACTAATTGTTGCTCACGGCTTTGTTTGCGATCCAAGATATAAAAAAGTTTATATCCTTGCTAAGGTCATGGTCTATCTTTGTGCCAAATATTACCGAAACTTGTTCAGCCATTTTTAAGCGAAAGCGACACAAACAAACAAACAGTTTCGCTTTTGGTCTAGAAGTTAAGATGAAGTTATACACAAATATTCCTGGTATACATGAGGCGGCACCTACACCACCATGTATGAAAATCCTGCATCGCCCAAGCAAAGTTTACCGCGCAATATATACCAACAACGTCCTGTGATCATTGGTCGCGAAGTAGCCCACCACGATACGACACCCGTCTGGTCGGAGAATCCTTCGTTTTTAGGGTTCCGTTGCCAAATGGCAAAAAACGGAACCCTTATAGATTCGTCATGTCTGTCTGTCTGTCGGTCTGTCGGTCTGTCTGTCTGTCTGTCTGTCTGTCTGTCCGAGTATGTCACAGCCACTTTTTTCCGAAACTATAAGAGCTATGCTATTGAAACTTGGTAAATAGATGTATTCTGTGAACCGCATTAAGATTTTCACCCAAAAATAGAAAAAAAAAACACAATAATATTTGGGGTTCCCCATACATAGAACTGTAAATATTTTTTTTTTTCATCAAACCCATACGTGTGGGGTATCTATGGATAGGTCTTCAAAAATGATATTGAGGTTTCTAATATCATTTTTTTCTAAACTGAATAGTTTGCGCGAGTGACACTTCCAAAGTGGTAAAATGAGTGTCCCCCCCGTAACTTCTAAAATAAGGGAATGATAAAATTAAAAAAAAAATATATGATGAACATTACCATGACCAAACCATCACCAAACCAATTTTCGGTGGAAGTTTACTTCCACCGAAAATTGGTTTGAACGAGATCTATTTAGTAGTTTTTTTTTAATACGTCATAAATCGTAAACCACAATTTACCTTTCATTCAGTCAACTCAAATATAAAAATTAAAAAAAAAAAACATTTAATTTCATAAAAATAAACCTTATGCATAAACCGTGAATACCTACAGGTTTGTACGGAACCCTCGGTGCGAGTCCGACTCGCACTTGGCCGGTTTTTTATGGAGGTTGACTGAACATTATAACCTTTATAACTTTACCCGATATCTCATACCTCTTAAATGCTAAGCACCAATTTTTGCCAGATAACTTTATTAATTCGAATTAATTACCTTATTAATTGGCCTAAAGCTTTGACTTTTTATCTTTGTATTTTCGATACAAAGGCTGTAAATCCGTCTGCGTCTTACTAATTTCTTTGACAAATGTTATTTGATTATTGAAAAATCACCCTTTAGCTTTGTTGCTTGGCTGCAATAATGTTCGTTTAGAATTTAAAGTTTAAATTATAACTTATAATTGAACTTCGTACCGTGTGGTGCCGGACGTAAAGAATAACACCACCCCATTTCTTCCCGTGGGTGTCGTAAAAGGCGACTAAGGGACTTACTAGAGAATAGTTAGCAGCGTTCTCTATGCATGTTACCACCATACTGCGATCGCCAACCCGCCTGCCAAGCGTGGCGATTATGGCAAAGCCCCCCAAATTGGGGGAGGCCTAAGTCCAGCAGTGGACGTCTTATGGCTGAAATTATGATGATGATGATGAATTGAACTACAGAGAATTTTTTTTTAGAGTAATGAGCTGATACTGAAATGTCATTCCCTTTTTAACAATCTGTGTCCTATAAAGGGTGTTTTTGCAAGACCTATGCGGTCAAAATGTTATCTTCCACCTGCCTTTACCCAACTATTGTTTGCCTATTACCGGCCTGTTAGTCTAGTGGTTAGTGACCCTGACTGCTAAGACTGAGGTCGTGGGTTCAATTTCCACCCAGGGCAAATCGTTGTGTGATGAGCACAATCATTTGTTCTGTGTCTGGGTGTTATTTATCTATACAAATAAATAAAATTGGAGTGTCTGTTTTTAATATTAAGATAACCACTTTTTACTAAGTGTATATGGATGTATACACGATACATATACCAAAACAACATTTTTTACAATTTTTGTCTGTCTGTCTGTCTGTCTGTCTGTTCGTTCCCGCTAATCTCTGAAATGGCTGGACCGATTTTGACGGGACTTTCACTGGCAGATAGCTGATGTAACAAGGAGTAACTTAGGCTATTTTTATTTTAGAAAGATTCTTTTATTTGTAACGTTGTATGAATATCCACATATTCAATTAATTCATAATCAACGTAAATTCTTAACTTATAAAAGTAACACTTTTGGTGTTGTAAAACTCATAAATCGACGACGTGATATTTTCTGTGACGTCATAAAATGGTGTCATTTGTGGGTATCAGCGAACAGTTTTTAATCGTGCAGTGACGAAAAGTCACGTTTATGCGGGTAGTCTGCATCAATACACCAGTTTTTGGTGTTGTAAAAACTTGCAAACGACGACGTGATGTTTTAGTTCCACCGACAACGAAGTTAAGCGGAGTAAAGCGCGCACGAGTATAAATAGGCTCGCACTGGAGACCATACATTCATTTGATTGCCAAAACTTACTCTGGTAACACGTTCGCAAAATAGTTTCTTTCTGTATTAGACTCTTGCGACATTTTCCCGTGTCCAGACTTTTATTTTTATTAAGTTTGCATTGATTTAAGATTTAATAATCAAATATATATTTCACAAGTGTAGTGTTTATCCCCGTGAAGGGTAAGTTTGCCAAACCAAAATTATTATAACTGCTAGCTCATGTATTGTTTTCTTTACTTAATAGGCACCTACAGACATAATTTATTTTGTGTTCAGATTTTTATTGTCTGTTGGTTTTATTCTTTTTTTTAAGCCTCGAGTGTGTCATACGCTCGCAGTGCCAATCGATGTTTTTAGGTGAGGATTCTTCTCGCTAATTTAACTATGTGTACTTACCATGTAAACTCCGCTCTGATGAGGACCAATACACACAAACGCCTTAGCGCTTTACGTCCTAGGCTTTCGCTTACGCGGTGAGGTCATCATCAGAGAGGGGTTACAGAGGACAATTATTTACCGCTGGACGTTGATTCCAGGGAACAAGATTGGGATTAATATTCCACTCCTCGACTTTCGTTGAGTTCGGCTGACTCACCCTACCGAACGTTCGAGACCTGCGCACACACTATCAAGCGGCACCCACCTGACCTGTTGGCGCCTTACCATCTCGTCCCTGCGGCCACCTTCACCTCGTGGTCAACTCCTCGGCGTCGCGTCACTCCAGCTACGCGATAAGCCAGGGCAGTACCTAGTGCGCCTACTTCTACAGAACAATTAAGTAACAAGTGACGGCCTTGTAGTCCACGATCCCATAATAAATTTATTTTTTTTGTAAACGTTGGTGAGTTTTTTTATTTTAATTACTCCCATCCGTTTCAATGGCGCCCAAAACGTGGTTTTTTTCTTGAAGGTCACTTGTTCTTTTTGTTCTGTGGTGGTAGTGTTTTATTTTGGTGTTTTGTGTGTTTTGTGTTTTTTTAATTTGTGTAAACGTTTTTATGGTTAAACGCAACCAAGGTGTACCCTACCCTACAATTTTTTTTCCTATTCGCAAGAAGGGAAGTAACGATTTTTTTTACGTAAATACGTAGTAGTAGGGCCCTTTGTGAAGGCCCGTCCGGGGAAGTACTACCACCACACTTATTGCAACATTTTTCGGTTGTAGGGTGTGGGTGCCGGGATCTCATTACAGGCACATATATACAACCTCATCACCTGGGTTCGTCTGCCTATAAAAGAATTTTTACTTTCTTTTCTTTTATATAGGTAAATTGTTTTTTTTATTGGTTATTGCTGACTATATTATTTTGTCAATACCAATATTTTTTTTCAATTCATTTTGCAATCCATTTTACAATTGTAATTTGTTTAAACAACTTTTCTTATGTAAAGCATACACATTATTGCAGACTAAATCATTCTGTCAATATCAATTCAAATTTCAATTCAATTTTCAATTGTTATTTTTTTTAAACATCAATAAAAACTTTTGTAAAGCGTACACATTGGTTGCAATAATTCCTTTTGTGTGTTTATTTAATTTTATTCTGGTGCAATTGTTTTTGTGCTTAGTTTTTCTAGATTGTTCTCAACCAAAACGTTAGTAATTTTTAACTAACATTGTAACAGACGGAGTCTTAGTACATATAACCGTTTTTTTTTTGTGTTGGCACTTACCCTACACGTGTGATTTTTTTTTTTTTTTTTTAAATAATGGCATATCCAGTAAAGTTTATGTCGCTTCAAAAGTCTGAACTCGAGTACGAAGTGGCCATTAGAGGCGAATCACCTGCTGCCACGGTACAGGACTTACGTAAACAGATAGCTAAAGGCAAGAATAATTCAGAAGAGGTCACCTCTAGTTTATGTGTTGCAGGACATGTCTGGAAAGAATTTAGGCTCTTGGCACATTAAAGATTTAAAATTAGTAGGTAAAAAATAATTAAAAGGAACATTATAATACCAATAAATGTTACCTTAATTTAAAGTTATCATTTCATCATACCTATCACTTTGTTTCTATAGAGCGGTAGCAACTCTTTAAATAAGCCTTTGCAGGAGCGGTCGATTACTCCATAAATAAACCATAAATCATTAAAACACAATTGTGTTGTTTCTATAGAGCGGTAGCAACTCTTTAAATAAGCCCTTTGCAGAAGCGGTCGATTACTCCATAAATAAACCATAAATCAAAACAAAATCATAAAACACAACTGTGTCTATAGAGCGGTAGCAACTCTTTAAATAAGCCCTTTGCAGGAGCGGTCGATTACTCCATAAATAAACCATAAATCATAAAACAAAATCGTGTTGTTCTTTAGAGCGGTAGCAACTCTTTAAATAAGCCCTTTGCAGGAGCGGTCGATTACTCCATAAATAAACCATAAATCAAAGAACAAAACTTATTCACCTAATACTAATGGTCTACACCATTAGTGTTGTTTCCTTAGAGCGGTCGCAACTCTTTAAATAAGCCCTTTGCAGGAGCGGTTGGTAACTCCATAAATAAGCCTAAAACCAAATAACAGAATTTTATCATCAAAATTTAGATTCAAATTACATTAAAAAAAAAAAAAAAATTGGAAGCAGATCAGTATTGCTTCGTAAATGGTTATTAATTTAATAATAATATTTTATTGAACTCAATACAATATTAACATTATACTCTCGCTAAGTACACCTTATCTATGAAGAAAACTATTCGTAAGGCATCAGGTTAACGAAAACAGGATACCTAATTTTTTTTATTATCGTGCGACAGCTATCTCTCGTATCTCTAAATACAATAGCTGCCGCTAGCTATGATTGTGAGACGTATGAAAGATGATTTTGATAGGTAAAACAATAGTTTAGCTCTAATTCTTCATGCGGATTTTGTCGTTGTTAGAAGACAAAATCCTTGACTGCGCGAGGGGGTATTGTAACGTTGTATGAATATCCACATATTCAATTAATTCATAATCAACGTAAATTCTTAACTTATAAAAGTAACACTTTTGGTGTTGTAAAACTCATAAATCGACGACGTGATATTTTCTGTGACGTCATAAAATGGTGTCATTTGTGGGTATCAGCGAACAGTTTTTAATCGTGCAGTGACGAAAAGTCACGTTTATGCGGGTAGTCTGCATCAATACACCAGTTTTTGGTGTTGTAAAAACTTGCAAACGACGACGTGATGTTTTAGTTCCACCGACAACGAAGTTAAGCGGAGTAAAGCGCGCACGAGTATAAATAGGCTCGCACTGGAGACCATACATTCATTTGATTGCCAAAACTTACTCTGGTAACACGTTCGCAAAATAGTTTCTTTCTGTATTAGACTCTTGCGACATTTTCCCGTGTCCAGACTTTTATTTTTATTAAGTTTGCATTGATTTAAGATTTAATAATCAAATATATATTTCACAAGTGTAGTGTTTATCCCCGTGAAGGGTAAGTTTGCCAAACCAAAATTATTATAACTGCTAGCTCATGTATTGTTTTCTTTACTTAATAGGCACCTACAGACATAATTTATTTTGTGTTCAGATTTTTATTGTCTGTTGGTTTTATTCTTTTTTTTAAGCCTCGAGTGTGTCATACGCTCGCAGTGCCAATCGATGTTTTTAGGTGAGGATTCTTCTCGCTAATTTAACTATGTGTACTTACCATGTAAACTCCGCTCTGATGAGGACCAATACACACAAACGCCTTAGCGCTTTACGTCCTAGGCTTTCGCTTACGCGGTGAGGTCATCATCAGAGAGGGGTTACAGAGGACAATTATTTACCGCTGGACGTTGATTCCAGGGAACAAGATTGGGATTAATATTCCACTCCTTGACTTTCGTTGAGTTCGGCTGACTCACCCTACCGAACGTTCGAGACCTGCGCACACACTATCAAGCGGCACCCACCTGACCTGTTGGCGCCTTACCATCTCGTCCCTGCGGCCACCTTCACCTCGTGGTCAACTCCTCGGCGTCGCGTCACTCCAGCTACGCGATAAGCCAGGGCAGTACCTAGTGCGCCTACTTCTACAGAACAATTAAGTAACAAGTGACGGCCTTGTAGTCCACGATCCCATAATAAATTTTTTTTTTTTGTAAACGTTGGTGAGTTTTTTTATTTTAATTACTCCCATCCGTTTCATATTTTAGAAAAAAAAATAACTATCTTCGAAAACTACGCTGACATACGTTTCAAAATTCGAAAAACCCTGGCTGAATCCTACGAAATAGATCAAAATAATGTACTACAGTATTGTACACCTTAAAAAGGCCTACAAAAATGTCCTCAATGGTATATGTCTATCTCTTAGGGATAACCCACAATAACCATTTTTTATCTTTTACTTTTTACGAGAAATAAGGGCTTATTTACGAAGCGATTTTAAGCAATACAGCATTAATCCTTATCCAATTAAGTACCTTAAATACATTGTGCATTTAATATAGATGAATATGGCCCTTTACAGCAAGTAATTTAAATGAATATCTTAGAAGATATGCAGAGCGCGTTGGCAGGGGCCGGGTAGTACAGGATAAGTAGGATTGTAATTCATATTACTTTGGCTTCATAGTAATTGCGAATATCATGTGTGTTCATTATACTCAAAATAAACCTAATAGTATTATTCCAAGTAAGAGACCGCGAAATGGCTTAGATGTTTAGATTTTTGGATGTTTGTTTCTCAATGATGCAAAGACGGCCAAACGGATTTAGATCGAATTTGGCACAAAGATATAGGTATTATATCATGGATACGTAACAGATAGGATACCTACTTTATCCCGGTAGTAGGTTCCCGGGTGATATTTTCCGACAGCTATATGGTCCAAGCCACTGGCAAAAGTACTATTCCTATAATTATGTTCGGTGTCTGGTAAATGATTGAGTGTCTGTATAGGTAAAATAGGAGCGTTAAGAAAAACCAGGAAGACTTATATTCAACTAAACCAAGCCCTATGTCACAGTCTTCTTACTCTGAATACTATTACTTTTATTTTAAAAACACCAACACACATGATGTTCTCATAAACTATGAATCCTAAGTAATATGAGTTATAATCCTACTACTAATAATATTATAAATGTGAAAATATGTATGATTGGGTGTTTGTTTCTCAATCACGCAAAAATGGCTGAATGGATTTGGATCGAAAATAGCACACAGAGTCTATTTTACCTATATAACCTGGAATAACACATTCTTATCGCGGTAGTACGTCCTCTTGCATTAATTTCCAACATCCACGCGGGCGAAGCCGCGGGCAAAAGCTAGTCTATAATATGTATGTATTAAGAAATATATAAGTATATTTTTCAGTTGTCTGGTTGCCATAGTACAGGCTCTGCCTAGTTTGGGATCAGATAACAGTGTGTTGGTTGTCCATGATAATGAGCGCAGTTAAAATATGTGAAACATGCAATCTTTTTTTAGTTCTTGGTCACGTTTGT
The DNA here is from genome assembly GCA_947507805.1 of Aporophyla nigra. Lineage (NCBI taxonomy): Eukaryota > Metazoa > Arthropoda > Insecta > Lepidoptera > Noctuidae > Aporophyla > Aporophyla nigra. Next base: position 24,051,476 of record OX382294.1, read on the forward strand.
ACTGAATCCATGGTTACAGTTTGCATTTCGAAGACCCTGCCACCCTATATACCTTATCAGTTTCACTTTTCGCCACACCCACTTCTGCCAATCACCGTATTCAGAACTTAAATCGAATGAAATTGATTGATCATACTTTTCAACGTTTTTAGGGTTCCGTTGCCAAATGGCAAAAAACGGAACCCTTATAGATTCGCCATGTCTGTCTGTCTGTCTGTCTGTCCGAGTATGTCACAGCCACTTTTCTCCGAAACTATAAGAGCTGTGCTATTGAAACTTGGTAAGTGGATGTATTCAGTGAACCGCATTAAGATTTTCACACAAAAATAGAAAAAAAGCAATAATATTTGGGGTTCCCCATACATAGAATTGAAACTCAAAAATTTTTTTTTCATCAAACCCATACGTGTGGGGTATCTATGGATAGGTCTTCAAAAATGATATTGAGGTTTCTAATATCATTTTTTTTTAAACAATAATATTTGGGGTTCCCCATACATAGAACTGAAACACAAAAAAAAATTTTAATCAAACCCTTACGTGTGGGGTATCTATGGATAGGTCTTTAAAAATGAAATTGAGGTTTCTAATATCATTTTTTTCTAAACTGAATAGTTTGCGCGAGAGACACTTCCAAAGTGGTAAAATGTGTGTCCCCCCCCCCGTAACTTCTAAAATAAGGGAATGATAAAACTAAAAAAAATATATGATGTACATTACCATGAAAACTACCAACGAAAATTGGTTTGAACGAGATCTAGTAAGTAGTTTTTTTTTAATACGTCATAAATCGTAAACCACAATTTACCTTTCATTCAGCCAACTCAAATATAAAAATTAAAAAAAAAACATTTAATTTCATAAACGATGATGACGAATGATGATGATGATGACCTGCAGGTTTGTACGGAACCCTCGGTGTGCGAGTCCGACTCGCACTTGGCCGGTTTTTTATGTTTAAAGTTGGACAACTTTCATCCGTGGCCCAACTCAATGAATAAAAGAATCTCTTTTGAGAAACTTTGCTTTAGTTTTTCTTTCACTTTTATTTTTATTAAAAGGAATGTTCGGTGTTTTTTTTTCTTTGATTCCTTTGAGAGATAAATGTTATGTGTTAAATAAAACTTTCAACTGAATGGTTCTGTGTAAGTGGCTTAGCATTATTTCTTACTGAAAATTAGGATTGTTTTTTCGAAGAACCATGATTAATTTGTTCAAACAACCTTTATCTAACTAAAGGGTACCTAGAACGACCTTTAAGAAAGCAACTTTTTTTATATAGCTATCTATTTCATAAATTATACCTAGGTACTTTTCATGTCTGTGTGACCGCGTTGTTCTTCTAAATTACTCAACAGATTTTGATGCGGTTTTCATAACTTTTCGAAAACGTATTGCGGAAGGATCATACGAGCATGTATGAAACAATTAAATCAAACTTTCACACAATAAAACACAAGTATAAGTGTAAAAGGCATAGAGAATGCTGCTGCCCATTCTGTAGTAAGTCCCTTAGTCATCTTTACGACACCCACGAGCAGAAATGGGATGGTGCTATTTTTTACGTTAGGCACCGTGTGGTGCCTAACGTAAAAAATAGGACATCGATCCTACGATACTTATATGTTATAAATTATAACTTTTAATTGATGTAATATTATAAATATGAAAGTTTGTATGTTTCGTCGTTTGTTACTCAATCACGCAAAAACGGCTGAATGAATTAGGATGAAATTTGACTCACGGATAATTTTGCATTAACTACTTGAACAAATAGACCTCCAATCGGACGAAGACGATGATAAAAACTCATGAGAAAAAAAAGGAGTTTTTAAATAAAAATCGGTACTTACCACTTCTATTTCAGTTACCTAACCTCTCTGAAACTTTTAAAGCGTTCTAGAACGTTCTCAAAGTATAACAGCGTCGCGTCGCCAACCGGCGCTCATTACGACGGAGGCACGTAGCACGCAGATTGCCTTAATGTCTCTATCGGAACAGTTGACTAGACCTTAACCTCAGGTGACGGGTTACAAATATAGTTTATGGCGCAACTTTGGCTTAGGTACGTGTATACAATGGCTGGAGTTGGCTGCATGTGGAAGATAGACGTGTTAAAGGAATTAGGCATCTTTAAATGAACGCATCTAAAATGTAAAAAGCTGGAATTAAAACACATCTGTATGAAAATCTGATGAACTTAAATATGATAAAATTTTAAAAATCATAGAATAAAAGTTGTTGATTATGATGTTAGTAACATAGTTCTGAGAGGTTGCCAGTGTTTTACAACTAACCCTGTATAATGTAACTAGCATCTGACTTCGTCCGCGTTAAATTTCTTGTTCCCCCGACCCTTCCCGTCGCGTCGAATCGCGTACCCGTGCGATTTTCCCCGTTTTTGCAACATTTTTCATTACTGCTCCGCTCCTCTTAGTTGTTGCGTGATGTTATATAGCCTATATGCCTTTCTTGATAAATAAGCTACCCAACACAAAAATATTTTTTCAATTCGGACCAGTTCCTGAGATTAGCGCGTTCAATCAAACAAACAAACTCTTCAGCTTTATAATATTAGTATAGATTCATATACTTAACTAAAACTAAATACGGCTCGGATTTCTGACCCCGTAACGTGTCCTCACCAAAGCGATCGGTCGCACGAGTGCGCAATCCTCACGTTCATATGACACTTAAAAGTTCGAAAAATCGACAAGCATCTTCCATCGATGCGACAACGCGTACGGGTATGTTTGATGCCTCGACTTAACAAAAGCGACTGTCGCACGAATATCCAATTATTGCGCTCGTTTATATGAATGTAACATATCGATTTTCCAACCACATTGGGGTCAGCTTCCAGTCTACCCAAATGTAGAAGAATACCCGTATTTTTAACCGACTTCAAAAAGGAGGAGGTTCTCTATTCGGACGTTTTTTTTTTATGTATGTTCGGCCATAACTCCGTCATATATAGACGGATTTGCAAAATCCTTTTTTTGTTTGAAAGGAGTTTATTCCAAAATGGTCCCATATAAATTTCATATAGATCTGATGATGAGTTCCAGAGATAGACACTGGAACTCTTTAAAAAATGACAGCAAATCAACCGCGATTTCTGCTATCGCATAAATATGCATTGTTTGTTTGGAATTAGTGCGGGGTGGATATCACAACTAAAAATTTGAAAATAAAAACTAAGTTTCGAACTTCAGACGACCCGTAACGACTAAATGAATGACCGCTGGCACCAACGGCTTTTTTTTTCTTTTTTTTTTTTCTGGATGGGAAATCATCGATTGACTTCTCCCGCTCTGGGCGGAGCGGGAGGGCGTGTCAGACTTTTACTGACTAAAACCCACCCGTGTTCCTTCAGTTGCCCATGTGCCAGGGTCACGGTATCTCTTTCGAACAATCTCGCCACCCTGGCAGGCATCGGTCCTGGCAGACCCCTTCAGTATTGCTGACATCTCTTTGAGGCGCGCGTGGAGCACTACGCGCCGTCGACCCGAGCCTGGTCCTTACCGGGCGGCGAGCTACCCATTGCTCGCCGCCCGCAAGCTCGCGCCTACGGTGGCCGGGAGTCCGCTATAGACTCCCGACGCCCGGGGCGTCTCCTCCTGCGGCGGCTAGGGACGTGAGGGCGCAGAGACTGCCACTCCCTCACGTGCCCCGCCTCCTCCTTCGCGAGCATTACTGCCTCGCAGAAGGAGGGGACGGCTTCCCATGCCCTCTTGTTCCGTACCGTGGCTCGCACCAGGGCCGGACGCGAGAGGTCGCCGCCACCGATCGCCTCCACGGTCAATCAATACGGTCAATCAATCAATTGAATAAACGATAAACCCTGGGTTAGACTGCTTGTTAGAGTTTCTAACTTCAAACGAACTGTAACGATTGAATGAATGACAGCTGGCACCAACGGCTAAATGTGCTTTCCGAAGCACAGAGGGATCTTGGTATGTAAAAATGGTCGTCCGTCTACGGCCCAACCGCGGCAGCATAGTTTAACCTAATCGATCGAATTGTGCCGCTGTAATTACTTAGGTCCATAAAATGGGCAACAGCGTTCTCTATGCATTTTACCACCATAATGCGATCGCCAACCCGTCTGCCAAGCGTGGCGATTATGGCAAAGCCCCCCAAATTGGGGGAGGCCTAAGTTCAGCATTGGACGTCTTACGGCTGAAATGATGATGATGATGATAAATTACTTAGGTACAGGCCAATCACTAGCTAAACTATCGTGTAAAAACGAATTCGTTAGGACACAGGGGAAGAAAATAGACGCGGCGATCGCGGAACATTTTCAATAATTTATTTATTTTTATTAGATCTCCAACACAGCCAACACAATTACAGGCAAGTATACATTATTTAGTTGTTATCTAGGTACAATAAGTTTGTCACTATATTCTCTCAAAATCGTTCATGACTATCCAAGTTTGGCTTCACTACTCTGATACTTATAGTGTGAAAAGGTTGTATTCATTAGCAAGCAGCCTGTACTCAGCACAGCTTGGTTTAATGTTCCTTACCGTACAACTATCTTGCTCCAATTTATCGCCCCTTCGCTTGCCAGCCTTGAATAAAACTTTGAATTTTATTTTTTTAGTCTTGCAATTTTCATTTGGATTTTTTTCGTTCTTGTAAGTAAATGTTCGCAGTTTAGGGGCTGAGAAAATTGTTGCCCTTTTTAATTTTGCAATTTCTTCTTTTGTTGTCGGAAAAAGCTAAACAAGAATAAGCTCATATCTTGGTGGAAAGATAACCCTGTGTTAGGTTATCAGGCTATGAAGAACTTAGATGTCTTCACACGTAGGAACTCTTGCATCAAAAAAGATCATCCCATCCATTCATTCTAATTTTAATTAATAACTTGTGATTAATTTAAAGGATTTTATCTGGTTATTTTTATTATGATACAGCAGCGAATAATCCGATATCATAGCGCAATAACGGATTGGAACTTCATAATGGACCATGTACACCGCTGTTATGGTCAACATTTGAAAGCGATAATCTTAAAAAAATAAATGTGAAGAATGGTTCATTTGTATGAATAAAAAGAAAACTGATAAAAAGTATATTTTCAATTTTCTTTTACTTTTGAAAAATGTACCTAGCTCTGAATGAATTTCCACCCATTATAAAGAGTTTTCTGTTTTGCATGCATAATGTATGTAGGAAACCGTACCCGTTTAAAAAAACCTTTGTTGAGTGTCTGTTTTATCTCCAATCAAAATAGAAGATAGATAGAAGATTGTTCATAAAATATTTGATTTTAATTATTTTGTTTAAATGTTTAATCCCTTCCGCATTGCATAACAAACTTAAATAAACAGCCTTATTTTATTTTATTCAGTACACAATAAATACACGCTTATAACCATTAAAAAGCGCGCAGTATCGACGCGAGAGTTATTTATTCAGCTCCAAATGGATTGAAAGTGATTGATGCGCGCCATCGCGCTGTTCGTATAAAAGTTCCTATAAATCACTTTATTGGCCATTGGTGTGCTGCAGCGTCGGTAAAGGAGGTTTTGTGATTTGCTGGTCTTATTGTATGGGTAATTTGTCTGTTTGCAACATCAGGTTTTTTAAATTGCTCCGTAGGAATTACTATAAGCATTCTCAATATCGGTGATGTTCTAAAAATTGTACTTAATACTAGGATAAAAAGCATCCTACTTATATTTATTTATACTGGCAGTAGGAATATTGACAGTCTGATCTCAGTCTCAATTTGTCAAAAATACCTTGAGTTTCCATACATTTTTGGCAACTTTCTGTTATTTGATTGTCGCTGAGATAGTAATAGTATTTATTGTCTTCATAGTTATTTACAGTGGTTCTCTAGATCCCACACTAGGATTCCCTGTGTCGTGGGATCTAGTGATCTAGATGAGACTGCGACTAGATTTTCAACGTTTTTAATTATGATAAAAACTTTTTACCAAAAACTTTAACCGGCGAAAAAACTGCAAAGCAAAAAATAATAAACCTTAAAATTATGAGTCGGCGCTTTGAGTGATCTTTGTTCATTGAATTTCCAGCGCCGACTCATAATTTTAAGGTTTATTATTTTTTGCTTTTCAGTTTTTTCGGTGGTTAAATTTTTTGGTAAATAGTTTTTATTTTATAATTTTTTGTAGCTTTAATATATTTATAATACTTGGCAAGGTATACTCTATACAACGAATAAAGAATTATCAAAATCGGACTACTCTGTATAAAGTTATGCGTGGTTAAACATAACAATGAGTGAACAATCAATCATCCCCTGTTTTCTGACCCTAAGGGTTTGATTTTGTTTTTCAAATTTATATGAGACCACCCTCGGAGTATAACCTTTCCAATAAAAAAAGAATTATCACAATCGAACTACTATGTAAAAAGTTATGCGTGGTCATACATTAAAAAAAAAAACAAACAAAAAAAAAAAATATACGCTTCGAATTGATAACCTCCTCCGTTTTTTTTCGTCGGTTAAAAATTGTACCTAATACTAGGATAAAAAGTATCCTACTTATATTTTTTATACTGGTAGTAGGAATGTTCACAGACTGATTGCAGTCCCATTCAGTCAAAAATACATCGAGTTTCCATACATTTTTGGCAACTTTTTGTCATTTGATTGTCGCTGAGATGAGACTGCGACTAGATTTTCAACGTTTTTAATTATGAAAAAAACTTTTTTACAAAAAAAAAAAAAACAACCGACTTCCTTAAAAACACTACAAAGTGAAAAATAACTTTAATTTCGGAAGTCGGTGTCTTAGAATCTGTATTTATGGTTTTTTTGCCACCGACTTCCGAAATAATTAAGTTATTTTTCACTTTGTAGTGTTTTTAAGGAAGTCGGTTGTTTTTTTTTTTGTACAAAAGGTTTTATTTTAAAATTTTTAGTTGCGGTATCCACCCCGCACTAATTCCAAACAAACAATGCATATTTAAGCGATAGCAGAAATCGCGGTTGATTTGCTGTCATTTTTTAAAGAGTTCCGGTGTCTGTCTCTGGAAATCATCATCATATCTATACGAAATTTATATGAGACCATTTCGGAATAAACCCCTTTCGAACAAAAAAAGAATTTTGCAAATCCATCTATATATGACGGAGTTACGGCCGAACATACATAAAAAAAAAAAACATATAAACATCCGAATTGAGAACCTCCTCCTTTTTGAAGTCGGTTAAAAATGGCTTCAGGTCATATTCTAAGAGGTAAAGGCCGGCAACTTACGAGTTGTTAGTCGTAGATTTGATCAAGCGGATTACTTGGTGTAAATTATTTTATCACCACCACTCTAAAACGGTGAAGAACAGCGTGACGAAACCATCCTTAAACCAAATATTCGAAAGGATGGAAATAGTAATTATAGTAAAATCGGTGATTTCAAAAAACTTATTGCCAGGATAAAAAAAAAACACAATACCATGGTAAAAAGTATACTCTATTTTAAACCAGCTCATATTCTACCTGTATGCTTAATTACATCCAAAACCATTTAGCCGTTAAAACATGATAGAGGAAGCAACAAACAAACTTCCACATGAAATAATATTACCCTGATTCCTATTGTCCCAACTCTGTATCTCAAACTGCCAGTACAGAAATTCATTGATCCACAGCGGCGGTAGTTACGTACACGTTATGATAAGTAGTAGTTCCGAACTATGCACGTGTCGGTCTAAGTTTCGGTCTAGTCAGCTCCAAGTCGGTTAGCTTTAGTTATTGTAGTTCGATGTTCAAGTATAAAGATGTTTTGTTGGCGATGCAGATAGCGGAGTGGCGTGCTTGTGTAATATGATTAGCTAGTATGCGCTTCTGATTCTTGGAGTTTCTTTGGAACAAACTACATAATACGATCTATAGTCTATTCGTTACTTATCTGAGGAAAATGTAAACAAAAGGAACAAAAACCGGCCAAGTGCGAGTCGGACTCGCGCACTGAGGGTTCCGTACAAACCTGTAGGTATTCACGGTTTATGCATAAGGTTTATGTTTATGAAATTAAATGTTTTTTTTTTAAATTTTTATATTTGAGTTGACTGAATGAAATGTAAATTGTGGTTTACGATTTATGACGTATTAAAAAACAACTACTTACTAGATCTCGTTCAAACCAATTTTCGGTGGAAGTTTTTTTTTAGATTTATCATTCCCTTATTTTAGAAATTACGGGGGGGACACACACATTTTACCACTTTGGAAGTGTCTCTCGCGCAAACTATTCAGTTTAAAAAAAAATGATAGTAGAAACCTCAATATCATTTTTGAAGACCTATTCATAAATACCCCACACGTATGGGTTTGATAATTTTTTTTTTTTAGTTTCAGTTCTTTGTATGGGGAACCCCAAATATTATTGTTTTTTTTTCTATTTTTGTGTGAAAATCTTAATGCGGTTCACAGAATACATCTACTTACCAAGTTTCAATAGCATAGCTCTTATAGTTTCGGAAAAAAGTGGCTGTGACATACTCGGACAGACAGACAGACAGACAGAGATGACGAATCTATAAGGGTTCCATTCTTTGCCATTTGGCAACGGCACCCTAAAAAGCTACGTGTAAATGTTGTAGTGCCATTAACGAATAGAATGCTTTGATTTGACTATGTATTTGAAAACTCAAACCCGATTTACTTATTTTAAAACACTTTAAATTATTAAGATGTTTTTCCTGCGACAAATGATATTTGTAATTTTTTTTGGCAAGGGAAAGGAATGGTTTTTATTTTGTTCTTTTCGGTACTATTCTGTCCTAGAACAATAAGCCAGCCAGAAAAAGCCAGAACAGACCTTTGGAACACTAACATGTGTTTATCCTACAATTGAGTAGACCTTTAGTAGGTAGGTAGAAATGAAAATATTGGGAAATGAACCAGAGTTAAGCTGAAGTGGCAGTGAGTTCGTCACGTCTCGCAAAGGTCCAATGGGCTTTGGAGTAGACGAAACTATTTTTTCAACCTTTGTCTTAATATTTTAAGATCTGTTTCATTTATTTATTTGAGTCCAGCAGTAGGATATAAATGGCTAATAAAGCTAGTAATGCTCCACTGCTAGATGAATGCCTTCCTACTCTCTTTGCACGTCTCTTTGTCAAGAGTTACCAAGTACCCATCATTTTCAAAAGTTCCGCTTATACTTATTGAAGTACTTAATTGCAATGTTAACCTTTTACTAATTTATCTTGACTCTTCCCATTATAAAAAAACGAATGATCTTGCTTCTATCTCAGACATTTTCCTACTAACCATCTTTCTATTTAATTTGATTAACCAGTGCCTGTAATAATATATGAAGTTGAGATAAATAAAGATTTATGATCATGATTATGACTGAAGATCGCGAATAAGCCTAAATATTCCACAGATCAAAGGAACAACCTGAAAAAGACAGAATCAGGTGATGGGGTGAAATATGAGAACTAAATATGGCTTTGTTACCTTTATAGCAGTTTAGCCCTTACAGGGGTAAGGTTAGCAAAATTAGGTCTCATATACGTAGAGATTCCGTGTGATACCAGACGTAAAGAATAGCATCAACACATTTCTTACCGTGGGTGTCGTAAAAGGCGACTAAAGGACTCACAAGAGAATCGGCAGCAGCATTCTTTTTACATCTCACCACCATACTGGGTTAGCCAAACCGCCAACTAAGCATGGCAATTATCCTGCCAGAGTTGCGAGATTGTTCGAAAGAGTTACCGTGACCCTGGCACATGGGCAACTGAAGGAACACGGGTGGGTTTTAGTCAGTAAAAGTCTGACATGCCCTCCCGCTCCGCCCAGAGCGGGAGAAGTCATATGATGATAGCCCATTCAAAAAAAAAGCATGGTTATTATGGCAAAGCCCACACAGCTGATATAATGATATACAGACAGAGAAAATCACGATACTGTTAATAAGGTTTAAATTGCAATAACAAACTTGTAAAATAAAACAACTATAAAGATAAATGAACAATCTAGATGTTCCTTTTACATCCTTCATAACAATTACTTGTCTAAACTGTGTACTTCAAACTTAACATATCCTTCATTATACTTATCAACTCGTAATTAAGACAATACGTGCTCTTGATGAAACTGTTTGTTCAGGACTCAGTTATCCCAATTTTATCATAATGAGAGCGTTCCTTTGTCTCCCCGTTAGTCATTGTAGGTTTGTAAATAAAGACTTTCGAAGTAATGGGATTTTGAACTTTGTTTGACTTGTGTTTTAGTTAACTGAAACGGGAATAAAGTTTAATTATAATTTTACTCTATTCAAAGACACGAAGCAATTACTGAACACGAGACAATTAAATAGATTGCGTGATATTTTGTTGTATAATTTTCTTTCGCCAGGCCGGGTGTGTGAGTAGTTTGGCTCCTGGCTAAATGATAACAGCCGCACGGTCGATTGAAGGTTAAGCTACGCTTGCCGCGGTCAGTTTGTGGATGGGTGACCATTAATGACATATCGAGCCTCCGTTCCTCAGAAAGTAAGTTAAATCATTTGAAAATGTGTCAAATCGACATATGTATTCTTCAAATAAAAGTTATCTGACGATTGGAAAACCAGTTTTGTTGCACAAAAGGTTTACTTTGTGACCATGATAAGTTCTAAGCGCGCTACTTCTTTGAGTTGTTAATACAGGTGCCAACAGCACCGATTTAAGGCACCGCGCCGCTAAACATTATTCGAAAGTGACTACGTAACCCCGCCCTTATCGTTCGTAGCAATGTACTACGGCGTAGCACGTCGTAGCTCGCAAGATGCTACAAACGATTTAAAAAGTTCTCTTTTGGTGATAGCGAAATATTTCTATAGTTTTACACATTATTGCTCTAAACCTGTACGACAAGCTATATTTAAAATTAACTACATTTAGAGCAACGAAAAGACGCCTCTATTTTCACACAATTTCCCACCATCTTCAAGCGATAATAGATAAAGAAAATCTCATGAAAATTCCCAAGCAAAACATAAATAAAGCTGAAAATATGATACAGTGTTATGTACAGCTACATTGTAGCTGGAGTAAGCCTCTTTGGCGCAAAGTTTTTCAATTAAAAAGGTTTTACTGCGACCACGGCGGGCGATGTATGATACTGCGAACGTTTTCTGTTGTATAATAGTGTTACAGTTGATGGTAAAAGTTTAGGTGTGGGGATTGCATTTTAAGGTATGTCGTTAATGTATAGCCTCCAAAATCATCCATTCTGAATGTGGACCATATATTTTCGCATAGAAAATTAGAATACAGTTCTAATACTGGGACTACTTATTTTGCTGCTGGGGAGTTTCTTGCGCCACTTCTTCTTCCCAGCTAAAGCAATAGGAAGTGGTGAAGGGCGGGTCTTTTGGGGGACTGTCTTATGTAACTTTGACGTTCAAAAAGTGCTGACTCTCAGCCGAGTTTGAATAAATGACTTTAGATTTTGATTTTGAATATGCTAGTATTTATTTTTAGGTTATCCAGCGGCTTCGTCCGCATATTATAAACCTTCTTGAATCACTCTGTCTATTAATGAAAACCGTAGAAAAGAAGCGTAGTTTAAAAGAGCTAAGCGCACAGATGCGGGAAGCGACTTTGTTTTATACTATGTAAAGATAAAGATATTTTTTGCAAAAGAAACATTACAATAACATTTTAAATTTTGATAAATAGTGGTCCACTGCTATCGGGAGCAGGGTACAAGCTATCAGTGGTTAAGGCTCCAGAGACAGGAACTTCCTCACGATGTCAGCCATATCGAGGAGTATTGCCTTCTGAATCAGGCCCTAGATCCACCCGCCTAACGAGAGCCTCGGTACATGTTGATCGAGGATTTCGGACATCAGCCCCATGGGCGATACGAAAATCGGCATATTGACAGTAGAGGTCTCTTTATAATTAGCGCTAAATTGCATTGTTTATTGATGTCCTTGAGTGTCAACTACGAGCAAAAAGAAAATGTAATAATGCCCAAAATAAAAATAAAAATCATCAACGCAAGCAATTTTCTAGCTCAGACAACCAAGTTTCAAAGAAACTGGAGAAAAACCTCTTACAAGCCACTACTATTGCAATTTAAAGTTTAAGAATGAGCAATAAAGAATAAATTGAAACATAACTCCGTGCTTAAACCTCTTCAAAAATGTCGCAAGGATAAAACAAAATTGGTCTTCGGCAATTTTCGCGAAACATCGTCAACGTTCGGCCTCCATCGCTCACCGTCGACTGTGTCCCGAACGCATTCCATTTTGAATTGAGAACGTCCATGAATTGCCGTTTTTGTTGCTGCTCGGGTGAACAGGCATGTTCTGGCACCAAAAAGGGTAGATTGAAAAATTTTCGCGCGTCCTACGAAATATGGAGAGGGTTTCTGAACCCTTGACATGTTGAGATGGAACGTAGGTACATGTTGCATTTTAGAATTTCAAGTAAGAATATGTTAAAGCCAAAGAGTTAAATTTAAATATATTTAATAAAAAAAAAAACTTAATTAAGTCTTGCTATGTAATCAACGTTTTTATAATTTAAACGACTCTTTGAATGACAAATTGACACCGTAATCGTAATCTTTTATACTTTGACATCTTTAGCTCTATAATACTCTGACATTTAATGATACTTTGGCATTCTAAACAAATTGTGTGTACCTATATGATATTGTTTTCAACCGATAACCCATAAATTGTAATGTTAATTCATAATAATGCCATCAATAATGTTAATTATAAAATAATTTCAGCTGAAAGATGTCCACTGCTGGACGGCCTATGTCCAGCAGTGGACATATTTCGGCTTTCCTTCATTTTGAGGGGGCCATTTGCATAACCGCCACTGATTGGCACGCTTGGCAGGCGGGTTAGCGATCACAATATGGTGGTAAAATGTATAGAGAACGCTGCTGCTGATTCTCTAGTAAGTATTATAAATGTATGCAGCTAATATTTGCACGTCACACTTGTCAGAATGTCATGGATACCATTGACTAATCCTAAAATCAACCAATTCTGACAAATAAATGATTATGATTCTATTGAATGTACTACCGTATATTGGCAACATAGTGTGGGCCGCCCCCAAGTCAGTTGGATCAACGAGTTTAATAAGGTGGCTGTGATAGACTGGATGTGGAAGGCGGAGGACAGGGCGCAGTCTAGGAGAGTCCTATGCCCAGCAGTGGCCTGCGTTAGGCTGAGTTGGTTGATTGATTGAATGTTTAAGAAAACTGTTTTTACACGCTTTATATTAGCTTCACTTGTATGTTTGTATATTTGTATGTTTGTTTGTAACCGACTCCTTATAGTGCGATTTTGACCCACTTTAAACGACCAGATTTCATTCAAACTTTGCACACCTGTCAAGGACTGATGACAATGCAATAATTTCATAAATTTGTGCCATTATCCTTGCCAGGGTTACCAGGACAGCAAAAAAACTGTCACAAACTACGCTGACATACGTCTCAAAATTCGAAATACCCTAAAAAATAGAAAATAAATAATAGTTTAAAAAAACTATAAAACACGCTTCCATTGAAAACCAAACTAAAAAGTACAAAATAATGGAAAAAAAGCGTGAGGTGCCTGATATCAATAAAAAAATACCTTAAAAAGCACCCCACGCTTTTTTCCCATTATTTTGTACTTTTTAGTTTGGTTTTCAATGGAAGCGTGTTTTTTAGTTTTTTTAAACTATTATTTATTTTTTAACACGCTTTTATTAGCTTCACCTGTATGTTTGTAACCGACTCCTTTGGACTCGATTTTGACCCACTTCGAACGGCCAGATTTCATTTAAACTTGATAGACTTATTGAGGCCCGATGACAATACAATAATTTCATAAATTTGTGCCATCATCCTTGCCAGGGTTATCAGGATAGCAAAAAAAAAAAAACTGTCTACGAAAACTACGCTGTCATACGTAACAAAATTCAAAAACTACGCTGACATACGTCACAAAATTCGAAACACATTTTACCTACGCATCTGTTGTTAATAATTATTGGCCTTTTCAGTTCAACATTTGTTCATTTCGAGATTTCCAAATTATGAGTTGATCCCGATATAGAAATCAACCCTATCAAATTATATTTTACTTGGATAGTCGTTACTACATTAAGGGTCTAATCATCACCATTTCAAAAGTCGAAATTAAATTAGACCGATCCAACGAATAATTAAACACAAAACTTCTACCACTGACATTTCGAGACACACTTAGAACTTTCAAATTACTTTTAAAAAAATCTCGGCTTCGCCCACAAGAATTTCAATATAAACCCAGCGCCAGACGGAAACTATTTGAATAAAATCCCTTTTGTTGCGCGTAACGACACTGTCTCGGCCATTACACAAAATAGAACGGGACAGAAGATCGAGTCCTTACAACAAGTGAAAACACGCACGCACACATAGATACGCGTATACGCACATCGAGTGAAACACACTCGCGACCTATATTTGTTTATTATAGTTACAAAAGTCATAGTGTATCTTCTTACATTGGTTCATCAGAAACGTTTTTGTAGGGTGGCTGTGAGATGAAGGGAGGAGAGGGGGAAATTAGGGGAGATTATTTCCTTTAACCCTGACTGGTAGTCTAATGGTCGCATGGCTATTGCTGAGCATGAGGTCCAAGGTTCCATTCCCAGGTCGGGCAAAATTGGGATTTTCCAAAAGGATTTTTCAGTAGTAGTCTGGAGTTTGAATTTGTATCTGGTTAATGTTAATTGACTCGCCCCCATATTACACATAAGTGGCTAAATGTGGTTGTACTATACTCTTTCGGGAATTCCAGGCATTATGTTATGCTTTGCTATTTCTCTTACTGTCAGATTGTGCTCAAACATAAGAGCACACGTAAGGAAAATATGTTGACCTGTTATACGCATGGAGATGAATCACTGGCAGTTGTTACACTGTTGTTTCTTTTGTTCATAATTGATTTTTTATTTTATTAAGTATTGTTTTTTGTATAGTTTCTGTGCGTGTCCTAATAAATACCTACTTTTTCTTTGTTTCTGTCTTTCTTTCTATGTAGTTATATGGCTTAAGACATGAAATAACCGAACGTACGCGTCTTTGTGTTCATGCGCCTCTTTCACCAGTTGTTTGGACCTGACCTTCTGTACTTACCTACTGTGTGGCGACACTGTCTCGGTAGTTACATGAAACTAGCTCGGTTGCGCGTGGAAATACTAGAGAATTACCTTTATTACGCAAACGTGCGGTGTATGGGTATTTATTAGGTATTATTTACATTACTGTTTATGTTCATTGGCTGTGAAATGGTCGGGAATATTAGTGGTAATGGATTTTGAATTTTGGTTTAAAACTTTAGACAATGCTTTTTGAATGAGGTGAGGATTTTTAAGTGTGCTGTGTTTAATCTGGCGTAGGCTTTGACATTAAACTTTATAAGGTTTTAGAACACCGTGTAGTCAGGCCGACGGAAAAGCTAGTTTGGATTTAAGAGAAGGATTATAACAACCACAATCTTCTCAATTGTTATTATCATCCAAGCTATTTGCCGTGTACCTACTGTAGAAAATAGCTCTAACCCGAAAATGTAACAAAGATTTATTGGTAAGGTTAGTTGCGCTGTTAGAAAAATCCAGCTCTTAAAAACACATAATTTGTGGTTGTATCGTATTTAAATAAAATGTTATGTTTATTTATGTAAGAAAATCATAAATGACTATTTACAGGTCAATATTTTGTTGTTCAATATTTTAAAAACTAGATGGCGCCGGAATTTGATAGCTGACAGGTTGTTTAGTCTGTCATGCGCCTAATTATGAAATACATAGGTGAGAGCAGTGGTGGCAAATTGGTAAAGGCTGTGAATAACGAGTTGTGCGTCGTGGGTTCGAACCCAGAGAGGTGTTTTACATTTTGTAGATTATTTAATGATTGCTCTCAAAACAGTGACGGAAAACGTCGTGAAGAAACTGGCATGTCCTAGAACCAAACATTCGAAAGACATGTAATATCTACCAACCCACACTGGGTCCGCGTGGTAGTTTCAGCCAACTCTTTCTCACAGAGAGGAGCCTTGTTTCCCAGCAGTGGGAATTTTACCGGCTGATTGTGTTAGAATAACTTTAATACTAAAGAACTGGATCGAATAAACTACAAGTAGGCAAATATACTCACACTGCACCTTACGGGAACATTACAGATGGAACAATAACACTCACTTTAAAAAGGACTAACTCGTTTATTTCTCAATAATTATTAGATACTTATTCACTATCCACAGTACAATATCTTTGTTCAGCACACTTAAGAAGTACTAGAGGGTTATGTCCAAACTAGGCCAGAGTTGGAATCAGACTGCCAGTCCCTAATCCCCCCAATCATGTCCCCATCCATAATATTTTAAACGTTTCTTTTTTAAATATTACTTCCGGTGAAGCACGTGTTCAAATGTCGCCCGAAAAACAACTTTTAAATCAAATTAAATACTGCCATTCTTAAAAGCCATAATATTTTAAACGTTATTTTCTATTACTTCCGGTCAAGTACGTGTTCAAATATTACCACAAAAACAACTTTTAAATCAAATTAAATACTGAAATTCTTAAAAACCTAACATTCGACCATCCTGACCCCGTGCATGTCCTCATGCACGCAGTCACGATGACCCGTCATGGCTGTGAATTGTTACCTAACATTCGGCTAGTACGACACTCTGACTCCACTCCTTCATTTTATATAATCTCAATAAAATTACAATATCTCAATACAATTATACAAATCGCAATAAAATCAGAAAGAACAAAAAAAAATCAAATATAACATGAATTTGAAGAAAATCTTATTTTGTGAGCCTTTTCATTATCCAATATTTAACATTAAATGCATTGTCTGCGAACCCTTCCTTCTCGCAGACAATACACGTCTCTCATATCATGTGCTATTGTGAACCCTTCCTTCTCACGAATAGCACATTCTAGGTCAATCAGTGATCGTAAACCCTTCTTTCTTACGAATCACATATCATAAAATAATCACTTTCCAACATCATAAACAAATAATCCAACATCACAAACAAATAATACAACATCACAAACATAAATTAACAGAATTCTATAAACCTATTTCTCTTATTCCAATCTTTTCGAAACTATTTGAGAAATTCATTCAAAATGAACTAAATGGTTCAATCGAAAAAAAAGTTATTATGTAATGAGCAAAAGGGATTTCGCGAAAATATGAATATAAACATGGCGATCTACGACTTTTTATACTGTATTGATGAAAGTGGACAAAACACCTGTATATGCTATCTTCTACCGATATGACTCAAGCATTTGACTACGTAAACCATGTCATTTTAATAAAAAAAAAACTTGACGCATATGGTATGAGAGGTAATGTTCTTAATCTAATTAAACCCTCTTTAGACAATAGAAATCAGAAGACAAAAATCACTAGAATTAATATAACCACTAAAAATGGAGAGATATACTTATCAGAAGAACGTTAAACTAATTTTTGTGTGCCACAAGGTAGTGTATTGGGACCTCTACTTTTTACGATATACATTAATGAATTGCCAAAATCAATTCCACACCCTATGACTCTATTTGCAGATGATAGCACGGTGACAATTTCTAGTAATAGCAATCATCATCATCACCATCAACCTATAATGTTACACAGGCCTCCTCTCAGTGAGAGGGAGTGGGCCATAATCCACCACGCAGGCCCAGTGCGAGCTGGTAGATGTCACATGTCTTCAAATTTATGGTTTTAAGACATGCCGGTTTCCTCACGATGTTTTCCTTCACCGTTATAGCAATAAGATGATCCAATATAAACTTGACATTCACAATACCTCAACATCAATAATAGAATGGGTAAATAATAATAATTTTAAAGATTAATTTAGATAAATATAAAATCATACATTTTAGCCAACGACTGACTATGGAAAATATGGACATAAATATAGATAATAAAATTGTTGAAATCGTAAATAGGTACGACTAAATTCCTTGAACAAATAATTGGACAAAATTCTTAACTGGAAATTACCAATCGAGAACCTCTGCACAAAAAATTGTAGTTCTGTGTTTACATTGCACTCTATCTACAGTTGTGAATGTACCTGATATGATACCTTGATTGCTGCTTACCATGGTATAGTTGTGACTCACTTAAGATACAATATTATACTTTGGGGAAATTCTACCACCACTGACTTGCATTAATTAATGTAGAACAGTGACATTTAAATCGAGTGTGTTTGATATTGGAATTAAAATCTATAACTAACTCCCAAACTGTATTAAGAATAAATCATCAACAAATATGTTTAAATTAAAGCTAAAAAAAATTCTCATATATAAACGTATTATTTAATTAGCGAATTTCTGAATTACCGAATTACTGAATAAAATTGTTTTGACTCATTTATTGTAAATTAAATGACCGTAATAATTATATCTAACCAGCTTTTGCCAGCGGCTTTGCCCGCAAATTATACATATGAACCTTCCTGTTGAATCACTATCTATTAAAACAAACCACATCAAAATCCCTTGCGTAGTTTTAAAGATCTTAGCATACATAGGGACAGACAGAGGGAAGTGACTTTGGTTTACACTATGTAGATAATTAATATAGTATGAAATTTACTAAAACTTGACATGTTAAACTTTTTTTTTTTTTAATTATCTAATGTAAATTGCATGACTGTAAAAATCATCTATATGAATCAATTTAAGATGAGATCGACTAAAAATTTACACGTTAAACATAATAACGAATGTAAAATGAGGTTGCCTAAAACAGCCAATGCAATGGATAATAACCGGCAACAATTAAGAGAGTATCTGTATTATTATTAATAATTTTTGACATAGCCAATTATATAACATTGACTAACAGACAAATATTGTATACTCCATGAGTATGTTTCAGTGATACTATCATGCTAATTATAAGAACTGTATCCGTGTCCCTTCTATATCTGTGTATACCTGTGACAAAAAATAAATAAATGAATATGAAGAGCTAAATACTAAGGCACTCAAACGTCGATTGAAAATGTTTCTTCTGGAAAAAGTATATTATAGTGTTTCCCTTTTTTATTTTTAGGGACTGAATAATTTTATCAATCTCCTGACACTAATAATGAATGTATTTGAATGTGGTATTTTGACATTAAAACATAAAAAGAATGTCTAATTTATAAACTTTATCTTTGTCCATTTTATGTAATTCTTTTTCATTTTTGTTGTTGTTAGCTCTTTTAATATTATGGAAATATTTGTACGCCGATACTTATGGCTAAACATGACTGGACTTAAACCTTGTAACATCTGTTGTATGTTTGGTGTAAATAAATAAATATAAATAAAATCTTGCATGTAAACAATGTTTACACAAATAAAGAAATCGTATCTTAAAGACTAAGCATTGTCTGCGAACCCATCCTTCTCGCAGACAATACTCGTATCTCCTATCATGTGCTTTCGTGAACCCTTCATTCTCACTAATAGCACAATCAAGGTCAAGCAGTGATCGTGAACCCTTCCTTCTCACGAATCACATCATCATTCATTGCATTGCATTGCCTGCGAACCCATCCTTCTCGCAGACAATACTCGTATCTCCTATCATGTGCTTTCGTGAACCCTTCATTGTCACTAATAGCACAATCAAGGTCAAGCAGTGATCGTGAACCCTTCCTTCTCACGAATCACATCATCATTCATTGCATTGCATTGCCTGCGAACCCTTCCTTCTCGCAGACAATATACATATATCCTATCATGTGCTATCGTGAACCCTTCATTCTCACTAATAGCACATTCAAGGTCAAGCAGTGATCGTGAACCCTTCCTTCTCACGAATCACATCATCATTCATTGCATTGTCCGCGACCCCCTTCTTCTCGCAGACAATACAATGAAAGATCTTATTGTTTCAAAAAGTCGTACAAAAGCCGCTCACTAGTTTTTTTTTTCATTCAACGCTTTTTGGCTCTATTAGCATATCTAGATCAATAAGTAAATAATATGTAGACATGATTTAAACACTTAACAAACGAAGAGTGATCAAATATTACTAGCGCGGGTTCTGTAGTAAATATTCACGTTTCTACTGATTATGGAATTCGAAAACTTGTTTATACTTGGTAAGTATTACATTATATTACATTAAATCTTTGCGTTTTATTTACCTCAAATCACAGAGAATATTGATTGTAGTGGTAACTAGGTACTGAGAATTAAACGAGGAAAAAAAATAGAAGCCTGTCTGAACCTACAGATCACTTCTAGACCTAAATCACTGTACATTCTTCTGGAGTATGGAGGACAGTATTTTATTCTAATAACAATGATTAACATTTTGCGCTAAGGACCCCTGAACTGTCTGCAATGGCGATTCTAAAAGCCGTAAATGAAAGCATCATTTCTATTTCGCGGCTAAAAGCAGAGTAAATGTTTAGTGATAATAAGTGAGTTGCTATTAATGGCGAATAAATTTTAACTATTATACTAATATTATTTGTGATTCGCTATTTATTAAGAAATCTTGTGGCCTTTAAAAATATTTACTAAAATGTAAGAATCATAGACGATAATATTAATTGAGAATAAGACTTACAAGCTAACTTCAATAAGTCTCAAATTGTCATTATGGCTGTGAAATTGTATGGCATAATACTTTATTTATTTTCATTTCTTTCCACAAACAAAACAGCAAAGCGATTTGGTTTTAAGATAAATAAAACGTTTTATGAGCATTGCTTGGTTGCATTCACACGATCATAGAGTTTCATTCGAGTGATTGCAACCACATTGCTATATTACTATGAATAAGTCGAAAAAAAACGGGGTTCTATCGTTTTAAAAGAGCTGATGTGTAGAATGGCATTCAGAAAATCATCTTACGATATTTACATCACCTAACGCAGAGAAAAGTGTGCCCAAATCGCGTTGAGTGAACGTGAACAGATCAGTTAAACGACATTCCGAAGATCCTTCTTACCACCTTTGGCTTCCTCCGGATACATGTTGGCCATGGCTTCCAATATTGTTTTGATCATGATGCCTGCTATGCACCGTTGGATTGCCAGCCCGACGATCGCTGCACACGGCCGCTGATCACCACTCGTGCTCAGCTTTCCGGGAGCGGCACGTTGCGACAGGCTACGCCACATGTGCACTTCTTCCTCGAGCACACGATTGCGAGCTCTCTCGTTCCAGCTTGCACTCCGCATCCGGCTTCGGCTGCAGTCATCGCAGGTCTCCTGCCGAGTGCGACTTTGCCGGGGCCAGGCTCTGTTCAGGCTCGATCGGCGTCATCCAGGTGTTGATAGTCGACACTGCAATGAGCTACCATCACGTGGCATTTTTCTGGAACTCACACACAAGGGCACCCATGTATTTATTCAAAAATAAAAGCACGAACTCGAGAAAACAATGAATCAAAGCTATAAACGACCAAATATTTAAAGAACGGACTATGCGTTGTAAACCAAAAAATAAGAATATTATCACCCTACCCAAGGTACGTAAGAGCTATGCAGGATTGTATTAGCAGAGATAACTATTGAATTTTGGCCCTTAACATAAAAATAAAATTCAAACCAGACAAGCACGTGGGTTTATGTCACTTCTGAATTGTTAGAATAACTTTAATACTAAAGAACTGGATCGAATAAACTACAAGTAGGCAAATATACTCACACTGCACCTTACGGGAACATTACAGATGGAACAATAACACTCACTTTAAAAAGGACTAACTCGTTTATTTCTCAATAATTATTAGATACTTATTCACTATCCACAGTACAATATCTTTGTTCAGCACACTTAAGAAGTACTAGAGGGTTATGTCCAAACTAGGCCAGAGTTGGAATCAGACTGCCAGTCCCTAATCCCCCCAATCATGTCCCCATCCATAATATTTTAAACGTTTCTTTTTTAAATATTACTTCCGGTGAAGCACGTGTTCAAATGTCGCCCGAAAAACAACTTTTAAATCAAATTAAATACTGCCATTCTTAAAAGCCATAATATTTTAAACGTTATTTTCTATTACTTCCGGTCAAGTACGTGTTCAAATATTACCACAAAAACAACTTTTAAATCAAATTAAATACTGAAATTCTTAAAAACCTAACAATTGTAAATGCATTATGCCGACGGGCGACAATCTCTAGGGTAGCTGGTAACAGCTGTATGAACGAAGAATGTCCGGTGATTGGAAAGACTTATATAATGTTCATTCGATGCCTGGAAGTGTTAAAACCGCCCATTGTATGTATTGTAGTATGTTTGTATTTTGCGCTGTACAATAACACAGTCCGACGTGACTCTTGCTCCTTGAATGAGAGTAGTCATTTCCCGTAGATTTTTGGTCACTGAATTCAAATTCGGCCTCGGAATTGCTCCATCACATCACATTTTTTTGATATTCTAACCTAAAAGTGCAAAAAACACGATTTTAGCGTGTTTTCACGGTTATGTAGCATCGCGACAAATTTAGCTATCGAAAAAAATATACACAATACTTTAAAGTATAAGCATTGTTCTTCCAAATGGCGTTGAGTTAGCGCAAATATCTTTTTTCATCATCGAGAAATTTTATTTTGTAAATTTCTAATTTTTATATACATGAAAAATTGTATATCGAATGTATATAAAAATTTCAATGCCATTTGGAAGAGCAATGCTTATACTTTAAAGCATGGTGTGTATTTTTTCGATAGCTTAATTTGTCGCAATGTTACATAACCGTGAAAACACGCTAAAATCGTATTTTTTGCACTTTTAGGTGATATCCTAATATCTAAAAAAATGTGATGTGATGGAGCAATTCCGAGCCCGAATTTGAATTCAGTGACCCAAAATCTACGGGGAATGACTACTCTCATTCAAGGAGCAAGAGTCACGTCGGGCTGTGTGATGTATGAATAAATAAATGTCAGTAGATTGACGCTGATGATGATGACGTAATGCATTACTGAACCACGCACCCATTAATAAATAAAGAAATTATATACAAAATGCAAGTTTAATGTCGGTTTGTCGTAAATATTCATACCGGAGCCATACGCAAAATGAATTCTGATTTATTCAGAATATTATATTATTACGAGCAACTGAAATACACAGTTATATTTCAGTTTCTGGCTTCTTTTTAAAGAGGTCAGTTGCTGTTGTGCTTGAACCCAGGAATGGGACATTATTATTATGAATGGAATAATCGGAGCATACATTTTGAATTGCTTGTTGCGAAATGTTCTTACTCCTTAGCTTGGTTTTCAAGCGTGAGGGATTAATTGCGTTCAGTTCTCAATTAAGGAATGTTTATTTGCTTGAAATCTATTAGACCAGGGGTAGTTGCGTAACTTGCTATCAGTAGGAATTGGTTTCATTTTGATAGTTAAACAACATTCATTGCGTTATTTACGTTGCTGAGCCGGCAATTTATTTGAACAAATGACGCAATGGTTTACAAATAATCTTCAATCCGATTCCGATTCTGATAGATAGTCCGTTTCGCAATTAGGGTACAGGTTGTTTCACTTGGTGTACTGCCCTGGTAATCAAGAGGACAGTAAGTCGAAGGTGGCCATTTAAAAAAAATATCGATTTGGAATGTACGTCAAACGAGCTTTCTTCCTATCTAGGTTTTATATTCCTGTGTACTTCCTGTCTAGGTTTTATGTTTTACGATAACATTGATGAAGATGTTAAAATAATATTATTCTACTGTAAAAAACACATTTTTCCCATTCTTTTGACATACAGAACATAAAAATCGAGTGTATAGTTTTATCATAAACGCTAAAATTGTAACCAAAATATTTGCGCGCCGTTTTCTAGAAACCGCCTTTTTTGACTTACTGCTATATGGATTACCAGGGCAGTGTAGTAATCAATAGGGCTTACGCACGGATATGCGAACATCTTTACTTACTAAGACTCCTCCGTACCTCGGAAAGATGTCAATTGATGACCTTTGATAGACGTTACGGTTCATCTCAAGCCTGAGTCTGTCACCCTGTCTTACCAAAGGGGTATCGTTTTACGCAGTAACTGGGTCGTAGAGATCAGATAGGCAGTTGCTTTATGTAAAACATTGGTACTCAGCTGCATCCGGTTAGATTGGAAGTCGACCCCAACATAGTTAGGAAAAGGCTAGGCAGATAGTGATGTAGTAGTCATAGCTAGCTCATGCATTGCTGTTTGCAAATGGAACACCTTATCAGTCAGGGATCGTTCAACAATTACGTGATCATTTTTGGCCGTTTTTTTAACCCCCCCCCTATGTGATCACAGCGTAATCTTTTGTTTTAACCCCCCCCCCCCCTCGCCTTAATTACGTAATCTTCGTCCGTGCTTAATGTTTGCTGTTTTATTAGCACTGACACGTATGTCATGTTTCTATGGGTCTTAAATGACCTAAATTTGGGAAGAGGGTGTGTCATTTGTCAAAATGCAAAAGGTAAAGAACTATAAAGTAAAATCAATAAAATAGATAGTTTCATTAGTCTTTATTGAAACGACGAAATGAAATCAACTCTCTCTCTCTATTTAAATATTTAGTTATATAAATGATGACGTAATCATGGATTCTCTCTCCCCCCCCCCTAAATAATCCAGATGTATATACAAGCACCCGACCCCCCCCCCCCCCCCCCTTCGGTGATCACGTAATTGTTGAATGATCCCTCATATTCAATAAACTCCCAGATAGCATAAAAAATGTCACACTGCAACAATTTAAGTCAACTTAAGGCTTTCTTGGTACAGAGGTGTTATTACTCGTTAAGTGACTTTTTTAATGACACTATGTGTGACATATCAACTGTATAATTTTATTGACATTACTTACTTAATTCTATTGACATTATTTAATTTTATTGACACTCTTTAATTTTATTGATATTATATAATTTTATTGACATTCTTTAATACTCCTTTGTGCATGACCTAATCTTGTAATAATAATTTATTAATTGATTAACTTTTCATAATTTTGTTCAAGATTTGTTTAATTATTTGTAAAAATTTTTGCATGCTGAAACTCATGCAGAATGTACCCGGCTCATTATATTTTTATAACAGCTATATTGTAAAATACCTGCATTCTATGCGAATAAATGATTTGATTTGATTTATTTATGCTTGTTGGTACCGTGAAGCTTGGTCCATCAGAAAGATTTCAACGTATCTAAATATGGTCAAATATGGCGAAAAACTGCAAAAGGCACTACATTTTGTCTACAATATCAGTAGCACGTCTCTTTTGCATGATTGTGATCAATAATAAATCAGTAGCGGTAATACCTTAGATAACCTTACATGACCCGCCTGCAAATTACCCTATCATTACAAAAGAAATTAAGTAGGTAAACACTAATTAGCAGTCACTAATTAAGATATATGTGTGATAAATGGTTCACCAATGACATTGTCCTAATAATTATTCAGTTATTTAATTTTCATTATTTTGTTTACGTATCATCTGCCTTTTGGCACTTCGTACAAGATTTTGTGTTTTTTTTTTTTTAATAATATGTATTTTACGCAATAAATGTATTTTTGTTTCTTTCTTTCCCTGTCTTTGAATTTTCAGCCAATTTGTTCCTGTATTATGAAGATTTGTTCCTATCTGATTATTGTATTTTTATATGATTTTGGTTTTGTTTTGTGTAATTTAATTTTTATTATATTTATTTTGTCTTAAATCTAAGACAAATTATTGTAAATTTTTTATTGAGGTAAGAATAGGCAGATCAACAAGATCACAAGATCTATTTTACTCTGCCGACCCAGTTGTGAAATACAGTACGCCTCGAACTTTTTCCCATTCTAAGAATGAAAGCTAAAAACGTTCTCTGCAACAGCTGTTTATACCTAAACACTGGTAAATTGCTAGAAACTAAGGAAGCGGGTGTTGTACTGCTATCTTTTTACTGAGCTCCGATATTACAGTACGTGACGTCATGCTGTGTATCTACCCACTTTCAAAGGAAGCTTTAGTAATATCTGGTACGTCACTGGAAATGGTAGAAATTGATCTTTTTAGCACGGTTCAAAAGTCTCAGCTTAAAAAAAAAAAAATAAGCGATTGATTCTTAAGTTGATAGAAGACACTCTTTTAAATGATACGATGAGGACTGATGACATTTAAAGAGTCCGTACCGTAACAAAATCTTTAAGTTACTTTCCACGAAACCAAATGATGGAACACACTCCATTACTGGGAAATTGAACGTTTTGTATAGGTACAGTACCGCAAGATGTACAGTTGGAAGGCCTCCCAACCTTGTGAAGGCTGCAGGAATCCGCTGGATGCGGGAAACACAGATTCGACTGAAGTGGCGGAGCTTGGGGGAGGCTTATATCCAGCAGTAGACGTCTTTGAGCTCGAGTGATAATTATGGTGACCTACAGGAATAGTTATTCTCAGTGATCCACGAAATAAGTTTTTTTTATTGCCCTACTACGGTGAAGTAGAAAGGCTTCAATTTGACTGGTATGTTTGTATGTTCACTTGTACCCTCATAACTTCTGAACTACTTATCATTCGGGAGTCGGTAGCGGACTCCCGGCCACCGTAGGCGCGAGCTTGCGGGTGGCGAGCAATGGGTAGCTCGCCGCCCGGTAAGGACCAGGCTCGGGTCGACGGCGCGTAGTGTTCCACGCGCGCCTCAAAGAGATGTCAGCAGCAATGTAGGGGTCTGCTAGGACTGATGCCTGCCAGGGTCGCGAGATTGTTCGAAAGAGATACCGTGACTCTGGCACATGGGCAACTGAAGGAACACGGGTGGGTTTTAGTCAGTAAAAGTCTGACACGCCCTCCCACTCCGCCCAGAGCGGGAGAAGTCATTTGATGATTTCCCATCCAAAAAAAAAAAACTACTTATCATAATTTGGAAAATGATTTTTTGTGAATGGTATCGTTGGAAGGTTCCTGGTTGACCGCTGGTTATAGACCTGTGATGTCATATTAAATTGAATATGGCGTACTGTAAAGGACATAAAGTGGTGATTTTTTTTTTCAATCATACCGCGTTTGATTTCAAATGAAAAAGCTTAATTAGCACATTTAAAAAATATGTATATAGTGAGTTAACCTAAAAATTATTTAAATTAGTAAATATTCTCATCTAAAAGCCGTGGTCATATGCCACTTTGCCTTAAAGCTTATAATCGCTTACTACTGTTAGAATGTATTGTTTAAGTGGCATATTATGGCTTTCAGAACAAAATATTTACTAGTTTCATGTTTTTTTTAGTGTGTTTTTCCAGTAGTCGGGTTTTAGTTCATGAACTTACTTTATTAAAGTAGACGATAATTAACTATGTATAACAGTAAACGTGCAAGACTTGCACTAAAGGCAGCACAATATTGGCACAGAATCGTCGATGTTACAAGATTACCGACTCGCCAAAAGAATCACTTGGGTGCGGTGCATTTGTCGCTTCATTTCCAAGTTTTACTTATGCAAATAAGTTTCGACAGCGAACGAAAACCTGCTGAAATGAAAGCGTTTGTTTCGCCAACATAGGTGGCGTGGAGTTGTAGTTGACATTAAGATTTTTTTTTACTTTTCCGTCGTTTTAACTACATGCACCAATTACGTACTTATATAAATTTATGCCTTATCCCATGGGGGTAGGCAGTATTATGTCTATATCAGAAGTCTTAACACCTTTAATCACAGGCTCACCATCACATCCAAGGTCCTTGTTTTCGGTGCGCTTCACGTCCACACTCCCGTCATTCGTCGTGATTAGCAGTGTGTGTGTGAGACAGTGTGTCCATATCTATTAAATAGATACACTACAGGCAGGAATTACAGAAAGCCACCTGCTACGAACTGCTGTACCGTGTGGTGCCGGACGAAAAGAATAAAACCACCCCATTTGTTCCCGTGGGTGTCGTAAAAGGTGACTTAGGGACTTACTAGAGAATGGGCAGCAGCATTCTCTATGCATTTTACCACCATACTGCGATCGCCAATCCACCTGCCAAGCGTGGCGATTATAATAATAAATAATAATAATAAATATCTTAGGGCAACCAACACAACGTTATCTGATCCCAAACTAGGCAGAGCCTGTACTATGGCAACCAGACAACTGATAAACATACTTATATATTTCTAAATACATACATATTATAGATAATTTACACCCAGACACAGAACAAATGATTGTGCTCATCACACAAAGATTTGTCCTGAGTGGGAATCGAACCCACGACCTCAGTCTTTGCAGTCAGGGTCACTAACCACTAGACTAACAGGCCAGTCGAAATTATGGCAAAGCCCCCCAAATTGGGAGAGGCCTAAGTCCAGCAGTGGACGTCTTACGGCTGAAATGATGATGATGATGATGACCTGTTACGATCCTTGTAAGTATTCCTTTTAACTCATTAACGTTCATACACGCACGCTGGTTGCGAGTACTGACCTTTCTGAAGAAAATCACCAATTATGCAGCAATTACTAAGTGCCAATTCGTTGGTGATAAGTTTTATCATATTTAATGCTTTGGCGTGTTGAATAACTAGTTAGGTATAAATAATTAATTATATTTGTGTAGTGTTGTGTAAACGAGTTGGATATTAAGACAACAGTCATAGCTGTTAGCTTTAATCGTCATTATCAAAAGTGGTTTTAATGAACTACGAAGACTTTTTCTTACAAACGACGGCTGTATTAAGCAGTGTTTTCATAGAATTATTTATAGAAAATTATAAGTTGTTTTATTTTTTTTAAGGAACTTCGCATCGTTAGTAGAGCCATAGAGTCGCCCATAGAGTATTTCAGTTCCACTACATTACACAAAATATTACACAAAATATTATATGTGAAGAAACCATGTTAAGTAGTAGAAATAAAAAATCCAGACCAGCCTTCCCTCCTTGGCAAAGGCCTCCTCCTATTCCATCCACTTCTCTCAATATTATACTTCCACTTGCCAATTCATGAGGATCTATCCAAATTATCATGACATCTTCTGTGCAAGTTGAAACAGCAAAATTTTATAAAAGAAAAAACGCCCCATAGAAATTTCTCAACTCAAAAAATATAAGCTAACACTACTCCACTCCCTCCTCTGTTTTATGAAGGAAAACTTTTTGCAGATGCGAGAGCGCTGAGCTCTAATGACGACGGGTCACCGGCCGCTCCGAATATCCCATAATGGACCATTGTGTGTACCGCTGTTCAATGATGGATGGCCACAAATATTTAAAAAGAGAATACTTTTATTCGAGAAAGGATTTTGGAAGGAGTTTTGGGAAGGCCTAGGAATTCTTAGGTTGGGCGTGTACATTTAGTTATTGTACTCCTGTAAAAGCAGTGGTGGCACAGAGGTAACGGCTCAGAGTTTCGAGTTGTTGGGCGTTGGTTTCGCAGTCAGATAGACGCGTTACTATGTGTAATTTATTTAAAAACAATAAAGAAAAACATCGTGAGGAATGTCCGGTATGTCCTGGAATATAAATTTGAAGGTGTGTGACATCTGCCAATTCGCACTGTGTCTGCGTGTTGGGTTACGGCTCAGCCCCACTGTCGCAGCATTGGGAACATTATCGTGTGTTCTTGTTAATATGTCTATTGGAATTTGTACTATTTCCCATTCTGCCAATTGTCTCATTGGTTAGCCAATACACCTATTGGTTTAGCCTTTTTATAGACATAGATTTCTCCCGAAGAGTACTAAAATTAGCTAGTTCTAGTAGCTAGTAAAGATCAGATTTGCAAAACACGTATCCGTATGCATAAAATCGTCGGTCACACTAATTTCATAAGAGTATGTGCAAATAAAATATTAAAACAGTATAAAGAGACGAAGTACAGTTGATAATAGAACTAAAACAAATTTAAAAACTGCATCAAATTAAGTTCTTACTCATTCCGGAGGTGTGATGGTCACATACGAACAGATAGGAACAAGTCCGAGCGTACTCACAAAATTCCTTTTTGCGTCGAGGTTAATGAGAAATGAGTAAAACCTGATGTTTTTCACATTAAAATATCATATTCTGCAAAATCTAGCAACAAGTTTTTCCGTCCGTTAAAAATTGTGCAACGAGGTTCTCTTTTAAAACCTTTTAAAATGTGGCGTTCTTTCATAACGGAGGGGAATATTTTAAAATATATCAACACTATAGTTATTTGCATATTTGTTTCAAAAGTTATCCAATAAATTGATGGCTGGTAATTTTTAAACCGACTTTAAATTGGAGGATGCCTTGTGTTTTTCTGTGTATTACGTTTTATGGTATGCTCATCGATATTTTCGTCAGTTGAGAACCGATTTTGAATATTACTTTTTTCGTTTAGTAGAAGACGTTCGTGCGCAGCAGGCCTCATATCAATTTTATTAAGTTTAGTATGGTCGTTTTTGAGTAAACATATATGAGACAATAATACGTATAAATTCCATTGTATATGTTGAGGTAACACATCTGTCTAACTCTTTGAGGATTACAAACGTGATGTTAGGCTATATATTGGTTCTAAATATATCCAAATATTAATTCTGCCTACTCTCCGACAAAATGCAAGCACAAAGCTAGGCTCAGTCTAAAAATAAGTTAGCACGTATCGGTAATTCGTCTTCGAGAGTAGGTCGATTAGATTGAGGAGAGCAGGCTAATGTGCCCAATTCTGTACCAATGCGGAAGCGATTTGTCTCTTTAAAACACTTGCAATTTTAAGCCTGTACGTGCTTGTGCTTTGTGTAGCTTTAGTGGGTTTTAGATTATCCTCGTTGTGTTGTTCAGTGTTTAAATATACAGCAAGGGTGTTGGCCTATCCAATTTTTTGTTTCGTTTGACCTGCCTGCAGCTGTTGTGAATAAGTACATTCCTATTGATCATACTTATGATGATTTTTGGTAATTTACCTCTTTATAATAATATAATATATCTTAATAATATCTTAAGACAACCAACACACCGTTATCTGATCCCAAACTAGGCAGAGCCTGTACTATGGTAACCAGACTACTGATAAATATACTTATATATTTCTAAATACATACATATTACAGATAAATTACACCCAGACACAGAACAAATAATTGTGCTCATCACACAAAGATTTGTCCTGGGTGGGAATTGAACCCGCGACCTCAGTCTTAGCAGTCTGGGTCCTAACCACTAGACTGACAGGCCAGTCAACACATAATATTAGTATAGACTAGCTTTCGACAGATTTTTATTTACTTTTATACGTTTTGTATACGTTTTTAATCCACTTTGTATATCTAGATGACATTCTAGTTTCCTTTCACTTTTGCTTACAAAACAAATAGTGCTATACAGATTGATATGGGGTAGGTTAGGGTACCATAACTAAAAATGAAAAATAAAAAACTTTTTCAAAAAAATCAATCGGCTTCCAAAATATATATAATATAAAATACAAAGTGAAAAATAACTTTGATTTCGGAAGTCGGTGACAAAAAAGTAAAAAATATATCTACTATACCTTCTATTTTACTATACGTATACATTCATCAGCAGCCTATAAATGTTCCCACTGCTGGGACACAGGCCTCCTCTCGGTGAGAGGGGGTGGGCCATAATCCACCACGCGGGCCCAGTGCGGGTTGGTGGATATATTAGTATACATGAAGCCGGAAAACTCAGATTCCTTCCATGAACTAACCACTAAATCTTGCGTGTCAGTGCGCACTGACAAACGTCAATCCGAACCTCAGCAACCGGATTTGTCATATAAATTGTATTGCCACAGCTTCCGGCGATCCGGACTGGCAGAACAACAAGCAAATAATGGAGACAAAGCCTCAAGTTATAGGATTATAGATGGGAACAGATGTACTAACCACTAGGATGAACTATGCAAGTTGTAGCCGTCTGATTTGTAATCGGAATGTAAATCTGTGTGCAAATCCATCAATGATTTAGTAGTCTTGTGGTCCTGACACGAAATCATATTGCTTGACCAAACTGTGAACAGGTCGCCATACTGGTCACACTGCTACGGAAATATTATCCGTCAAATTAAACTATCATCGTCATCATCATCATTTCAGCCGTAAGACGTCCACTGCTGGACTTAGGCCTCCCCCAATTTGGGGGGCTTTGCCATAATCGCCACGCTTGGCAGGCGGGTTGGCGATCGCAGTATGGTGGTAAAATGCATAGAGAACGCTGCTGCCCATTCTCTAGTAACTCCCTTAGTCGCCTTTTACAACACGCACAGGAAGAAATGGGGTGGTGTTATTCTTTAAGTCCGGCACCACACGGTACCTTTACGTCCGGCACCACACGGTACCGTCCGGCACCACCAGGTACAAAATAAAAAATCTATGTAAAATAAAATAAGTATGTGTTGTCTATTTGTGGTTTTTGCCTTGAATCAAACCTCTATTATTTGTTTTCAGTATCATGCTTGGGCTTGTGAGTTTATCTGTGCTTACCGCAGTTTGTCTGTAGATGGGTGACCATCATTAATAATAAGACCCCTCCTTGTCTCGGAGGGTATGTTAAGCCATTTGATTGTTCCCGGCTGTCTTTCAAAGTTTGGCAGTCGTAACAGGTCGTCAGAAGCCCGAAGTTTGACAACCATTCTTATGAAGGTGTTATCTTGTTATCCAGGAACCGAGTTGTGGAGGTCAGATTGGCAGTCCCTTCATGTGAATAAAAACTTTAAAAAAATAACTACCGACTCCCTTAAAAACACTACAAACTCAAAAGCAACTATAACTTCGGAAGTCGGTGTCTTAGGATCTGTATTTAAGTTTTTTGCCACCGACTTCCGAAATTAAAGTTATTTTTGACTTTGTAGTGTTTTAAGGAAGTCGGTTGTTATATTTTGTTTTTAAAGTTTTTATTTTTAACTTTTTAGTTATGGTACATACTATTATATATTGATATTTGACATACTTCTCATGCCGATAAAACTATGTCTTCAAATTAAGATTCGAAACAGTATCGAGTCAAATTGTCTAGTGTTTCGGCGCTAATTTGATAACAATCACTTACAATCCATTGGGCGACAGAATTTAAGAAAAATAACGTCTTCATGAAATCAATTGCCGAACATCACAGACACTATCAGACGGAAATTCGTTTTTTCCCAACTTGTCCTTTATTTGTTTCATCGAACGGGAAGAAAATTTCCATCTGTTCAAATGGATGCCTCCGTTCGGAATTATTTTTCGGATTTCTGTTATTTCATCGTACGCCACTTGGGTTACAAAAAGTTTTTGGCGCGGAGCAATTTTGTTAAGCAGTTTTTTGGAAGGATTGCAAGAAGTTGCCTTTTCATATTTTGTTCGAGTTTCGTGGAATATTTTTTTATGAGATTCGGGAAATTGATGTGATTTGTGGTGGATGAGAATTTGTTTTGATTTTGTAAGCGCGATAAGAGAGGAGCTTTCCCAATGGTACGTGTAACAAAGTAAGGGTTCTATTCAAATATAATTAACACAAACGTTTTGAAAATGTAATAGCTGTAACTATGGTTTTGTTTTTTTTTTTAACATATATGGCATTCATGAGATCTTATTTTAAAACTATTACACATTATTATTGGGTGCTTTGTACAGACTGTGGCGGATTTGTAAAACATTTAAGAATACCCCTTTGCAACCGGGAGTAAAAGAACTCGCATAGAGCAGTAAAAACTGAAAAAAAAATCTCATGCAAGCTAGTCTTCTGCAATCGGACCCTCACGTTCGTAAATTTCAGGAATAATTTGCTTATAATTAAAATAATGTTTTAGTTAGTAATTTGTCGTGTAACTCACGATCAATTTGACTCGGTTGGAAAGGGATACATAAATGATGTAATGTATAAAAAACTTTTTGCTTGTTTTAAATTAGAGGTATAATGTTACTTACGTTAAATAAATACAATACTGTATATCGCGATTTCTCAATGTGGTGCAGGACGTCAAGAATAGAACCATCCCATTTCCTCTCGTGGGTGTCGTAAGAGGCGACTAAGGGACTAGAGAATGGGCTGCAGCGTTCTTTATGCATTTTACTGTGATCGCCAACCCACCCGCCTGCCAAGCGTGACGGTTATGGCAGACCCGCTCTGTTTGGGGAGGGCTATGTTCAACAGTGGTCGTCTAATGGCTGAAATGATAATGATGAAATTATTTTTAAGAATGTAACAAGTCACATTCATAAAATCAAATTTTACTCTAGACAGAATCATTATTTCTAAAATGCAAATGAGCGTCATGTACCTTTTAATTTTTTTGTAGCTGCGAAATCATCAAATGACGTCTCCCTCTCTGGGCAGAGCGGGAGGGCGTGTCAGACTTTTACTAACTAAAACCCACCCGTGTTCCTTTATTTCCCTGTGCGAGGGACACGGTAATTCTTTCGAAGATATCCAAAACCCTGGCAGGAGGTTCATGTACTGAGATTGTGATTTGATGTAAATCTACCTACATTCCAAGCGAAAGTTAAAAAGTCCAGCCATCAATTCGCATCGTGTGTCAGTTAGGATTGTATTACTATTTGTAACTGTTAACCCTAGATTACTAAACTATCCTACAAGTGAAGTTGTTACTAAACATTCGCAAAAAAATACGACAGGAAAATAAAACAAGAAATCTACGAATTATAAATTTTAATTATTTTAGAGATTACAATTACTTATTCTTTGGGTTTAAGAGATCACATGATAATGAAAATAGCTAATTTTTTTTTTTGCTATACACAGTTAAACGGGACGCGGGAACGACGCGAACTTTGTTTTTTCCAGGAATCATGATTTTGCCGTCGTAAATTTTACGATAGTTTAGTAATCTAGGGTTAAGATTTGACCTTGACCTTTAATTGCCTGTCCGTTTTCTTCACAAAGCTCATTATAATCTTACAAAACCCGAAACCCTTAAGTCCCCACTATCACTCTGACTAAGGCACCGAGCCTCGCATATAGATGTAACAGGATATTACCCTAAATCCTCCCAGGACCCATTAGACTGGACAAACGGGATTAATTAGTGAACCCACTTGCCAACTACCGACCTACTTAAACATAAGGCGGCCTCACAAATTAGTGGAGGTATCGATATCGGGAACTGTAAGTGCTGGGCGGCTTTAAGGGGGATGCTCCGACCAGCCCGCGAAATTCAAAATTTCTTACGTTTTTTGCAATTTGCAGGCCAGTGCTAGGTTGTATGTTGATTTAAATATTATTCGCGCCTGTAAGACATATGTAGTTACAGAATTATAAACATCAAAATCATCAATACAATGCTCTAAGTTCATAAAGCTATAGGAATGACTTTTTTTTTTTTTTTTTTTGTTCTTAGGGCTTTATGAACTTGGAAGGTTGTATTGGTGATTTTGATGATTATAATTCTGTAACTACATACGTCTTACAGGCGCGAATAATATTTTAATCAACATACAACCTAGCACTGACCTGCAAATTGCAAAAAACGTAAGAAATTTTGAATTTCGCGGGCTGGTTTGGAGCATTCACCTTAAAGAGAATCTGTGATGTAGCTTAGATTTAATTGATATTTGGCGTTACTGGAACGGATTTAATTGATGTCTGGTCGTGATGGTGATTACGAATTTGAATTAATTTATTTTGATCTTTGACAAAATGACTCTACAACTATTTAGTAATTATTTTATCTGTAACTATTTCGACACCTCTGCCTCGTAGGTCTAGTAGTCGCAAGCGCTACTGCCCAGCATAAGGTCCTGGGTTCGATACCCAAATCGGGTAGTGTAATTGAGTTTTTCTTTTTGGAATTTCTCAGTAGAAACCCGGATTATGGTTTTATGCCCGTTTGATTGAGATACGCTTGGTCCCTTATACATGGGACTGAAACATGACGCTCTCACATGGGACTTAGACTTAACCCTTAAATGCATTGTGATGGAAATTTCCATCAACCAATTCAATGTCATTTTTTCGTTTCCATTCCAGTCATTTTTTGTTTTTGTAATTGGAAAAAAGTGGTTTATTATCTCACTACGCATTTTGTTCTCAGTAGGTTAGTTCTGATTACATAAAGACGTAAATTTCCAAAAACACATTAAAAAAAAAGTAAATTTGATTTGGTTAAAAAGTGAAATTCATGCATTTAAGGGTTAAATTCTTAAATAGTACACCTTTGCCTCTGGGCAATAAAGCATGATGATGTTCGTTCTGTCTTGACAACTAAACGGTAGTCCCCAAACCAGGTAATTGGGTACTAAAGTTAAGAGGTTCTTAAAGATCAGTTTTAGTATGTTTTCCTTCGATTTTTCTTTTATGAAATTCACATTATCAGCCTGGAGCCAGTATTTGTGCCCGTTTAATAGAATAAGCACCTTTTTTATACATTGACTTATGACATAACTGTTAATATATGGGGAAACCATGTGGAATACAATGCTATGAGAATCTCTTGGCTCTAACTGACTTTGAAGAGGGCGATATTGTAAACATTTGTAGAGTTGTTTTGTGAAATGTGTAGAAAAAACAAGATGACGGGCGTCTAGACTTGTATAATTCATAATTATTATGACATATATTTTAATGTTTTGTGATTACTTTTACTCACACTGAATTATTCTTTGTTAAAATATTAAGTAAATCGTCTTCACTTACAAAATTATACAGTGAATGTATACAAAATATTATGAATCGAAGACTGGCCTGTTAGTCTAGTGGTTAGTGACCCTGACTGCTAAGACTGAGGTCGTGGGTTCGATTCCCACCCAGGACAATCTTTGTGTGATGAGCACGATCATTTGTTCTGTGTCTGGGTGTAATTTATCTATAATATGTACGTATTTAGTACCTAATATATAAGTATGTTTATCAGTTGTCTGGTTGCCATAGTACAGGCTCTGCCTAGTTTGGGATCAGATAACGATGTGTTGGTTGTCCTAAGATATTTATTTATTTTATATAAAAAGCGTAACAGTGGAATTCCTTACCCATTCTTCTCCATAGGAAACTACTTTTTGGAAGGATGGACTATAAATCCATTGAATTTTTTTTTTTTGTTAATTTTTGACGTTCAAAGTATCTTGTGCCTATTAGAAAAACATTATTTAACTTTGACTTTGTTACTTCCAGCTTTGGCCACACGCAAAATGACTTAGATTGCTATACTCCTCGGTATGTACGGACGCGACTTGATGACACAGGCAAAATTAGCTCACGGTATTTAGATTCTTAGTGATGCCATGATATAAGCAATGTTCGTAAGCAACTTTACGTTGGACAAAGCAAACAGGCATTAAAGGTGCAGGAAAACAAAGTTTTCAGCCGTAGTTGTGACTGAAATCTAGAATTTAAATACGAAGTCTGCACAAGATTGTGTAAACTTTTTTAATGCGGATATTCTCAATCTGTTTAGTGTTTTTAAATCTGTTAAAATCACTGTACAATCTGGCTTTATTGAATGATTATAGGTTAAAAAGTATGTTGAGTTGCTATTACAAATTGAGTAGTGGTAGCCCAGTGGTACTGGTGTCAACTCACGGGTGTTGACTTAACATTGTGCATTTAATTTCATCACCACTACTCTCAAAATGGTGAAGGAATACATCGTGTGGTGTCTTAGAACCGAAATTTCGACGACATCTGACATCCACCAACCTGCATTGGGCCCACTTGATTATTTATGTCCCGCTCGCTCTAACAGAGAGAGGTGGCCTGTGTCCCAGCAGTGGGAACATTGTAGGCTGAGTATGCTATTACAAATATCAAATTTTACAAATAATGTTAATATTGTATAAGATATGAAATTCTCACAAATATAAGACTTAGACAGATTAAGCAGCGGGTACCAAACTAGGCACAGCCTGTATATTGGTGACCTAAATACTAAGCTATTAGTATAGTGTTTTCTTTCTGTGCCAGCAGAATGATTAAATTCTGCTGGCTTAAGATTTTTATTCTTAAGTTCATAACAAAATTTAGAGAATATCCAGACGCCAGCACATCGAGTTACTACAATATGTCAATTTTTTAAATAGTTTTTCAAATTTATTGCTAAAACATTCGGTTTAAATATGATTGGGAGAGTTTGACAGTTTCGTGTACCTTGATGTGCTGGCGTCTGTACAATACCCTTATTGTACAGACGCCAATATAGTATCATTAATTTATGTAAAATAAATTAATGATACTATATTGTATGTATGATGTATTTTTTATTTAATACATAATATAATAATAATTTATCAAATAATATAAAAAAAAACAAAAATTAAATCAAACAGCAATAGTTATAATTAAAATTAAATACTTAATAAATTACACAATATAACTAATAATTATTTTTGAAAGAACAACAATCCATATAAATGAATAAACAGAATTATTATAATACATAGGTACTTATATAAAAATCATATAAATTATGTTAATATATTTTATAGATAAATAAGCGATATGTTGGTTTATTCTACGACATCTCCTGACCAAAAGTATTTCAAAAACAGAGCTTCCTCTCTCCTATCCTTTTGCTGTGCCCTACAGGGTCCATAATGATCTAGATTTATATAGTTACCACCTAAGTTCACATTATGGTAAAGCAATAAAGATATTGAGTATTAAGATATTGAGTATTGTACTTTCTCCAAATAAATAACATATTGGCATTATTATCATTGTTTTGGCTTTGTTTTTATTAGTTTTAAAGTTATATTTTAAAATGATATAAAGCCAATAAACACAATTTTATTTCTTTCTTTATATACATTCAAGACAGTTAAGATGAGTGTGTACTGTAAGGGTTGACATGTTCTATTAGAGTGTGTATTAACATATGCTGCAAAAATAAACTTAGTGTTGTCTCCGTCCAGTATGATTTTAGATCACACTGCACGTTCAGTGTCTACATCCTAAACTCATAAAACTGCCCCTTTACTCAACAAGCAACCAATACATTTCATCTCCCCCATTTCGTGTCAGTAAGGAAATGATTTTATAAATAATCGCACGCGGGTGTAATTGAAAAGCGAATGGAAATACGTCAGCAGTAAGAAATATAAATAACCTCAGATCTGTGGAACTGTAGACAGGAATACGGAATTTTAAAACTGCATGCATGGATGGTGAAGCTCTGTTCGGTCGCGCTAGTTTACTTGCATTATTAGAATAAGACTGGGAGTGCAATTGCTGCTTTTACTCACTTTTTAGGGTTCCGTTGCCAAATGGCAAAAAACGGAACCCTTATAGATTCGCCATGTCTGTCTGTCTGTCTGTCTGTCTGTCTGTCTGTCTGTCTGTCTGTCTGTCTGTCTGTCTGTCCGAGTATGTCACAGCCACTTTTCTCCGAAACTATAAGAGCTGTGCTATTGAAACTTGGTAAGTGGATGTATTCAGTGAACCGCATTAAGATTTTCACACAAAAATAGAAAAAAAGCAATAATATTTGGGGTTACATAGAATTGAAACTCAAAAATTTTTTTTTCATCAAACCCATACGTGTGGGGTATCTATGGATAGGTCTTCAAAAATGATATTGAGGTTTCTAATATCATTTTTTTTTAAAACAATAATATTTGGGGTTCCCCATACATAGAACTGAAACACAAAAAAAAATTTTAATCAAACCCTTACGTGTGGGGTATCTATGGATAGGTCTTTAAAAATGAAATTGAGGTTTCTAATATCATTTTTTTCTAAACTGAATAGTTTGCGCGAGAGACACTTCCAAAGTGGTAAAATGCGTGTCCCCCCCCCGTAACTTCTAAAATAAGGGAATGATAAAACTAAAAAAAAATATATGATGTACATTACCATGAAAACTACCAACGAAAATTGGTTTGAACGAGATCTAGTAAGTAGTTTTTTTTTAAAACGTCATAAATCGTAAACCACAATTTACCTTTCATTCAGTCAACTCAAATATAAAAATTAAAAAAAAAACATTTAATTTCATAAACGATGATGACGAATGATGATGATGATGACCTGCAGGTTTGTACGGAACCCTCGGTGCGCGAGTCCGACTCGCACTTGGCCGGTTTTTTGTCTTAAAGTATTTGTTGCGAGAGTTTTGGTTTGTGTATTTTAAAGTTCTAAAATTGTCGCTAAAACGGTTAATTTTTGTACACGGGTGGGTTTTAGTCAGGTAAAGGCTGCCACACCCTTCCGCTCCATCCAGAGCGGGAGACGTCATTTGATGATATCCCACCCACAAAAAAGGGCACATAATATGTATGTAGTTAAGTGTGAGTATAAGTGTGTTATTAAGAAAAAGAAGAGTTTGTTGTTTGTGTGCAAAAAATGAATGCAATTTAATTAACATTTGCACGCTTGCTTGCAGGCCGAATACGATTACAAGTAGGTTATAAGATCTCCTCACCTTCACAAAAAAGTGTTTTTCGCAAAAAAGATTTGAATTGAATTGATTTGCCATTTACCTTTATTATATGTCACGATTCTCTATTTTCTTTTTTAATCACGTCGTACGAGTACGTAACAATAGTTACGTGCACGTACTAAAGTAAATCAAAGAAGTGCATACATATTTTACTCGACTAAAAACTCCACGTAAATTCAAAGGCAGCACCATCCCGAACCGCGGGGAACCCACGGGAAATGTGGTTTTATGCGGACGCTACACAAATAAACCGGTTTTAAGAAACCCCAAGTCTCGGCAAAACTTGTCCGGTACGTAAAATGGTTCGAAATTCTGTTAGAACTCAGTTGCATTCTCTGAACTTGGACAAAACGTTCTATATTGATCTTTTGTACGGATGGGGAATAATTAATTTTTTGGTTACGTGATCTTTGAGTTTTGAGTTAGTAGTAGAGAATGGAGGGATGTAGGAGTTAGTTCTAGTGTAGGATTTTCTTACGTGTTGGGAAAGAAAACAGACCGTATGGGAGTGTCAATATCGAGCTAAGGTGTCCATTAAGCTATGGAAGAAGGTATGAGTGGCACGGGTCAGTGCCACTCATACTTTTGTAATTGAATAGTTATATATTTTCAACAAAAAAAAATTACCTATTAATTGTCAAATATGCCCATCAGTAGGTATTCTACCTATCTATATTTATCTATTCGTTTTCGTTTTTATTGATAAAATAGCCAGTCGAGTCCAAAAACTTTTGCTTACGGTATTATAGTTTTGTGTATGTAGGTAGGTACATCTACTCTCACTAGCCGTAACTGCAACCTAAATCAGCAATTTGGCTTTACTTATCATACAATTACGTACATAATGTGTTCGCATGCTGATGCAGTACGCAATCGATCGGATGATTGGAACTTGTCAAATCATGAACAGATTCAACCACATTTGTTAGGTCTTTCACTATATAGGCAGACCATTCGGCAGTCGATCATAGCCGATCGTTGCTGAACGTGTGATAGAGTACCAACGCATAAATAAGGCATTCGCACTTTGTTTCTGCGCTTGTCAAGTCTGCGATTGTGAAAATAAACCGACTCAATGCGAATGATGTCTGATACAAATCTCGACTCGAACATGAGAAAGGTGTGAATCGATCGTGTCAAAAGTGTTCTATGTTTGTGTACTTTAAGGGATAAGCACAAGAGTTCCTTTTTGATTGGTTTTAGTAATAATAGAACAGAACTAGTGGGGCCATGTACTGTAAAGGTTGTCTGCAAAAGATGACCTTATGTGGTACAGGCTGGCGATAAAATAACTTAAATCACATTCAAACATTCGAGCGTTTACAGAATAAAGTTTCATATGAATTAGAATAGATTTTTTTAAATTTCGAAAAGACGTAGTATAAGGGTAGGTGTGTGGTTGTAACACGAAAACGTGAAAATAACGCAATTATTTTCATGTGAAAATGCCCATAAGGCTCCTACAGTACTGTCTACCGGTTTCTGCTCTAAACTAGTTTTGCTGTACTTCAGTTTGAAGGGTGCTGGTGTATAATTTACAGGTACGCGAGACATTGACAGCTCTGTCTGCGGTGCGAGTAATACTGTAGAAATCATCACGTAAAGAAAAACCATTATGCCCGCTCCATGCGAATTGTTGTTTTTTTTTTTTTTTGGTTTTCGAGAGTGCTGAAGTCAATAGGAAAAAAAATATTAAAATCTAAGATGGTGGTTGCGAATATTTTAAACATTTTCATCTTTGATCTTTTTCATGGCGTTCAACTATTTAAAACTGCATGAATTGATTTGGAGTTGAAAAAAAGACGACAGGGGTCTTCCGACGCCCCTCTTTTTTTTAAATTATTGTTGCTACAGGTATTTGCAAATAAACAGAAAGTAAATGCGGTAAACGTGTGCCAAAAGAAAAAAATAACTTCCGAGCTTTTCTTATTTTGTAACTGGTGAATAAATTACAATAATATTATGTATGTACAAAGTTCGTTAACTTTGAAACCGATGCGAGCTGCATGCTTGGAAATCCACAAATGTTTGCTGATCAACTTCGGGAGAATTCTGAATTATTAATTTTGTTTACGTTTTGGTGTCAGCGAAGTATGATGGGTAATTTAGAAGTCTTGGGAATAACTTTTGCTTGGTTATGTTTATATTTCGAAGAACAATATGACGGCAAAGGATGGAGCTGTACATAGGAGGTGTGGTACTTACTTAGTTCTTTTGTTGTAACTTCATCTGTATTTCTGTATTTCCATGTATAGTAAAACCGGAGTGTATTACCTCATGTGTATCGCACCTAAAACATGTTAACTGTTGTTGCGCTGATCTGCTAGATTCTTATTTTTTGCGACATGCAGGGAGGGTATTAAGATTAAATTAAGTTCGTGATGGCTAGTTTTTTTTGAGTGCCGACTTTAGAAAAGGTTTATTGGTATAGGTATGTTATGTAGACTATTCATATTCGATTCGTATTGGTGGGTGTAAAAATCTTGATTTTTACAGTTATGAAAAATAATCTAAAATTGTGATTGTTGAATATTAGTCGACTGATTTAAAAAAGGAGTAGGTACTCAATTCGTCTGTATATTTTTTTTTGTATGTATATTCCAAGATATTTCAGCCAATTATGGCTTTCGAAAATTCGTTTTTAGTGGATAGGGATGCTTTAAGTGTGGTCCAAATAAATATTATTTACTTTCCTTGGGTATTTTTGGCGTTAGCCTCAATAATAAAAAAAAAACTTTTACATAAAAAAGCAACCGACTTCTGAAAAAAAAAAAAAAACACTACAAAGTGAAGAGTGTGTGGTTTTGTTTTTGGAAAACGTTTTTCTTTTTAAACACCACGAAATATTCTACAATACCTCATTACTAGATCTACCTTCGTCGTAAATTGTGACAACTAACAAAATGCCTTTTTCCAAATATCTTTTAATATACTTTTGTACGTCTCTTTCAATTCAAACTGATCTCAAGGAAGGATACTCGTTCGCAACATGTTCTTTATCTGTCTAATTTATTGGAAAAGATAACCATTAGTGTGTGGTATTGGCAGGCGCGTATCTAAAGGGAATTGACTCGAAAGGTTACGATCATATTGCCAGTTTATCCGAACCGAAATCTGTGCCCCAAGCTACGTTTTCTAATAGGTATTATAGTGGTGTGTTACGATTATGCGTAGATCAAAATTATAGATACAAATCTGTGACGTAAAAGGTAAGATAGTTACCGACTTAGACACAATAATCCGACGCCTTCTTTGCATCGAAGTAGGTATAGACTACAGAACGCCATCTGCGACGATCCTTACGTATTATGACAGATGACAACAGATGGACAGACTAAGATTTTAAACGCCATTAATAGAGTTCACAATTGAAATAAAATATATATCCTTTTAACACGTTAACTGCCATGTGACTATGTGTCCGACACTTTTTGTTCCATTCA
Organism: Aporophyla nigra; assembly: GCA_947507805.1. Taxonomy (NCBI): domain Eukaryota; kingdom Metazoa; phylum Arthropoda; class Insecta; order Lepidoptera; family Noctuidae; genus Aporophyla; species Aporophyla nigra. The sequence continues at coordinate 24,095,236 of OX382294.1, forward strand.
GGTCTTGTCGGACTATATGACCGACAACACATATAAAATCTGAACATGTCGTTGCTGCCTGGCGGCCATGTTTTTGGAATAAATAATGTACATACATACAATCACGCCTTTTTCCCATGGGGGTAGGCAGAAACCACGGAACGCCACCTGCTACGATCTCTATACATCCTTTTGCCTCGTTTAAATTCATACAATTGGTCATACACACGCCGGTTGCCAGTACTACGCACCTGAACTAATAATGTTTTTATGGAATAAATAATCTATTTTAAGTGAAATGAATAAATAATCTATTTTAAGTGAAATGAATAAATAATCTATTTAAAGTGAAATTTGAAAAACATCAAACTCAGGGGATCCATCTAAGGATCCACCTGGGTTTGATGTTTTTCAAATCGGCTCCAAGAGTAGACTGGCTTCAAGAGTAGTCCGGCTTCAAGAGTAGGCCGGGTTAAATAGTCCTCCCGACTGAATTTGGACCATGGCGGCCAATCTCAACGGAGTTTAGCCAGTGGGTGCACAGATACAGGGGAACTCGCTCTTTTCTTACTCTCGTAGTCCGATGGGACGGCATGAGAGCACTGCTCTCAGAACGGTGAAGGAAAACATCGTGAGGACGCCGGCATGTCTTAGAACCAAAAATTCGAAGACATGTGACATCTATCAACCCGCACTGGGCCCGCGTGGTGGATTATGGCCCGCTCCCTCTCACCGAGAGGAGGCCTGTGTCCCAGCAGTGGGAACAATTTAGGCTGATGATGATGATGCATTCTTTCGGCGGCCGGACTGCTTATTTTTTTTAAGTATAACAATAAACAGTCTATTGCACCTACCATTCTATTTTATTTTTAATAAAGATCAATTCCTCCAATTCATCAACACCATCATCATTTCAGCCGTAAGACCTCCACTACTGGTCTTCCCCAGACCTTCCCCAATTTGGGGGGTTTTGCCATAATCGCCACGCTTGGCAGGCGGGCTGGCGATCGCAGTATGGTGGTAAAATGCAAAGAGAGCTCTGCTGCCCATTCACTAGTCTCCCATTATTGCCTTTTACGACACCCACGGGAAGAAATGGGGTGATGCTATTCTTTACGTTCCACACGGACATGCCAATTACGTATTCATTATTTGAAAACTGACAGATGTCAAGAACGCATTTATTTGACGACAGGACTGTAGATAAAACGAAAATAACTACAAATTACAAGAATAAATACTAATACATAGACACATATACAATACCTCACATTTTTTCCTTATTGACACTTTCCCATTACATCCTTGTTATTGAATTTCATTCATCCCAAAAATATTAATACAATAATAACTCTCAAACATCTTCCTCACACACAAAGCACACATCTAGAACCTGAAATCCTGAAATTCACAGTAATTATTCAACGTACGAAATTGGTATGGTGCCTGAATTTCAATAAGACGTCGTGAGATTTCCTTTAGGCAAAGAATGGTGGTTATAATAAACATAATATTAATAGCAAACGTGGTAAGCCTCGGGATTTGTGTGCTTAGAATGTATCTTGTTCATTTGTTTTACTTTGTTTTTGTTGTGTTTTGTGTAAAGAAACCTGGACCTGGATGCCCAAGCTCTGCTCGTTTTTTTTTTTGGTAAAAAGACGTTTTCTAAAAATGAATGCTAGCTAGATCGATTTATCGCCCCCGAAACCCCCTGTATACTAAATTTCAAGAAAATCGTTGGAGCCGTTTCCGAGATTCAGATTATATATATAAATATACAAGAATTGCTCGTTTAAAGGTACTGCTGGGACACAGGCTTTCTCTAGTGTATTTGGATGGGATAACCATATAGATGAAGGGCTTGCGGCTAAGTAATAAAAGCTGCACAGGTCGATCGTTCAGGTTAAGCGACGCTTGCCGCGGTTAGTCCGTCGATGGGTGACCATCTAAACATACCAAGACCCTTTCGTGCCTCGGAAAGCACGTTAAGCCGTTGGTGCCAGTTGTCTTTAGTAGATCTTAGACAGTCATTACGGATCGTCAAAAGCCCGAAAGTCTGACAACCAGTCTTACCAAGGGGTATCGTATTACCCAATAACTGGGTTGTGGAGGTCATATAGGCAGTCGCTAATAAAATACTGGTACCAGCTACATCCGGTTAGACTGGAAGCCGACCCCAACATAAAAGGAAAAAGGCTAGGGAGCTGATGATGATGAACCATGTAAATGTCTATTAACTGCTCCCAAATGACGATGTACATTTTTAAATTTAATTTTATTTTTTACATTCTTCTTTGACATGATCTACTCGTTAATTAACATTATGTACCTAAAATTCAAATTTGTACTCTTTATTATTAGTTGTCGTGGCCATGAGGACATTTGGTTTAAATAGGCTATTCTATTTTATTTATGAAATACTATCTTTTTTAGGGTTCCGTTGCCAAATGGCTAAAAACGGAACCCTTATAGATTCGCCATGTCTGTCTGTCTGTCTGTCTGTCTGTCCGAGTATGTCGCAGCCACTTTTCTCCGAAACTATAAGAGCTGTGCTATTGAAACTTGGTAAGTAGATGTATTCAGTGAACCGCATTAAGATTTTCACACAAAAATAGAAAAAAAAACAATAATATTTGGGGTTCCCCATACATAGAACTGAAACTCAAAATTTTTTTTTTTCATCAAACCCTTACGTGTGGGGTATCTATGGATAGGTCTTCAAAAATGATATTGAGGTTTCTAATATCATTTTTTTTTAAAACAATAATATTTGGGGTTCCCCATACATAGAACTGAAACACAAAAAAAAAACATCAAACCCTTACGTGTGGGGTATCTATGGATAGGTCTTCAAAAATGAAATTGAGGTTTCTAATATCATTTTTTTCTAAACTGAATAGTTTGCGCGAGAGACACTTCCAAAGTGGTAAAATGTGTGTCCCCCCCCCCGTAACTTCTAAAATAAGGGAATGATAAAACTAAAAAAAATATATGATGTACATTACCATGAAAACTACCAACGAAAATTGGTTTGAACGAGATCTAGTTAGTAGTTTTTTTTTAATACGTCATAAATCGTAAACCACAATTTACCTTTCATTCAGTCAACACAAATATAAAAATTTAAAAAAAAAACATTTCATTTCATAAACGATGATGACGAATGATGATGATGATGACCTGCAGGTTTGTACGGAACCCTCGGTGCGCGAGTCCGACTCGCACTTGGCCGGTTTTTTTTTTAAATACACTAATTGTAATAGTATAGTTTTTTTTAAATGTACACATTACTAAATTGTAAGTACCTTAAGGACGCTATAACATTTTTCTACAAATATCGGTGGTTTTCCAGTACCAATTACATCAAGAGGAATCACAAGTGCGAAGTCAATTATGGTCTTTAATTAAAGATAATTTATTCATCTCCATTATGGTACCATAAAAATTATATAGTCCCATACAATATTTTGACCAAAATACGTTTTCCCCACCGCAATAATCGAAGAAAATGAAAAATAATGGGGTCTGGAAAGGTACCTGTATAGTGAGATCAACTGCATATTTTAACTTCAAAATGACAACAAATTGTGGCTAGTATAATCTTCTACGTTTTGCCTAAATATTTTGTAATTAAATACATAACATTTTTATTTATGAGAAAAATAAAGAACGTTCTCAACTTTCTTCATACATTTTAAACTCGCGGCTTCTCATTCCGCGCTCAGACGCGCCCTAGGAAGCACGGGCGTATCGCTTTTTTGTACAAAATAAATACGATCAAAATAATAATAAAGTCAGTGCCGTGCTGTATACTGTGGTTGAAAAATGTTGATACTTTTCGGACCAAAACTATGAGTACCAAACTTATTATCAGAACTTGATTTAGAAATAAATAACTCAAATTCTATTGGGATTATTGAGGTAGGGTAATTATGACTATGTATTCATTTTCAAGAATTCAAAATGGCGGATAATTATTCAATAAAAAGTTATATTTTCAACGTGGTAATTAAATTATGCAAGTGTCGTCCATTTTTGGAACGAAATTCTTTAATGTAGCTTGCGGTAGGGGTAAACAAGGGTGCTGAATCTGATTCAAAATCAAAAATGGTGGTTAAGAAAATTTTCATCATGGGTGTCGTTTTCAAGTTTTTCGAAGGTGCTGAAGCCGAAAACTCCATACAAATTACATTTGGAGCCAAAAAAAGGCGACCCCACAAGTTTTTCATTCAAAACGACGAATATTTTAATTTTTTAAATAAAAAGTGGGCATGGCTATCAAATTTGGATAATTTTAGGATAGTTATTACGAATGATTCATCCAAATTTGATCCAAATACTGCGGGTATTGTTTTTTTATAAAAAGATCTTTATCCATATTGGGGGTAGGGATTATAAAATCTTCGATTTTTAATTTAAAATGGCGGATGTACTGTTATGATGAAATGTCGACATGGGTATCAATTTTGGGGGTTTTGCTAGTATGTAGTCACAATATTTAACGTAACTTTAATTATTTACATAAATAAAAAATTCTGAATACGCGCTGCAATCTCAAAGGTGAGGGTCGCGCGTCACACAATTTTTGCTTAGTTTTCTTTAAGGAATATCCTGTATATTTTCAACGATTACAACGATATTCTACGATCACCATCAGTTATATTTGTTTATTACCCAAAAATATTGCTAAAGTATTTTATTGTTACACCTCGTTTTTTTTTAATTGTCAAATTATACGTTACCCCAAAAATATTGATGATCATGGTAGTAAAAGTTATTTACTGTCACTAAATTCAGATAGTAAAGTTACTTTACTACCAATTTTACTCAACAGTGCTAGTAAAATAAAATAAATAATACCTTCGAGTATCAAGATTAGTTAACTAATGTTTAAAATCGAGCAGACAATGGTTTCAATGTGTGCGTGCGCGTAATGTTGTTGTGTGGCGACTCAGATACCTAAACTTGAGCGATTCAAAAATGTTATAGCGTCCTTAATAATAACATGAAAAAAATAAGATTTACATGAATTATAACCTAAATTAATTAAACTATTTACAAATTAAAATATAGCGTCGAAAAATTCATCCTCATCGCTGTCGACTGGTAATGTACCTAAGAGATTGGCGGCATTGCCACGTTGTATGGCAATGCTATTGCTGCTGTACCGTGTGGTGCCAGAGTACCGTGTGGTACCGGACGTAAAGAATAACACCACCCCATTTCTTCCCCTGGGTGTCGTAAAAGGCGACTAAGGGACTTACTAGAGAATGGGCAGCAGCGTTCTCTATGCATTTTACCACCATACTGCGATCGCCAACCCGCCTGCCAAGCATGGCGATTATGGCAAAGCCCTCCAAATTGGGGGAGGCCTAAGTCCAGCAGTGGACGTCTTACGGCTGGAATGATAATGATGATGATGGCAATGCTTAGCCTCTGGCCAAGGTAAGAACCAGCCCTTGGTTGGTTGGGAAGTGGCCAAGACAATTTGAACCCCTCGGCCCGAGGGTTTCAACCCCAAACAGCTCAAGAATATAATGACCAATAAGGTTACTTACGCTGCTTGAGGTTTTCCGCAGCCGCAGCAGATGCACCAGCACAGCACGCCGTAGATTCTTGTATGTGTAGTGAATGTGAGAACGTTGTAGGCCTTGTAGACTGAAGACAATTTTCTATTTTATTAAGAACCTGGTACTTGTTGACAGGCCTACATTGTCCTCCCATACCTATTAATACTGTAATTTGAAATCATTGTAAAAACCAATTATTTTTGAAAGAGTAACCATGGAGTTTCTTGCCGGCTCTTCTCCAACGAAATCAACAAATTGGAACCTAGTTTCTGACGTTTCATAAGTGCCATGTAGTTTGTATGTATGGATGTATATATGTATCCTACTTAATATTATAAACGCGAAAGTTTGTATGTATGGATGTATAGATGTATGGATGTTTGTTCCTCTTTCACGCAAAAACTACGGACCCGATTTGGATGAAATTTGGCAGTTTGTTAGTTTATAACCTGGAGTAACACATAGGGTACTTTTTATCCCGGTAGTATTTTCCCGCGGGATTATTTCCGACCTCCACGCGGGGGAAGCCGCTGGCAAAAGCTAGTGTGAAATAAAAATATATTGCTTTTATTTTAATAGAGATAGAGACTGTAGTTCACCACGCGGGCCTTGTGTGGGAGGGTAGATTCGGTTTTCTCATTATTAAATGTGTTCCTTCATCGTTTCCAAGAAGATGTTGTAATTATGAGTAATGTTCTGAGTCTGAGGTTGTCATTACGGAAATTTAGATTTCCTTATTACTTGTTTATGTTATAGAGGTATGAGGAACAGGGTATACGGTTCAAACATCCTCCATAGAAAAGGGAACAACTTGAACAAGACGAGTATTGTATCTGGTGGGCTACTGCGCAATGACCTGGTACGCCGTAAACTTTGCTTGCGCGATGTAGGATTTGTGTGACGTCAATGTGTCGTTATCGCACCGCCACAATGTCAACATTTATATAATTCGTTTAATAATTGACCCTAAGTGATTGTTTTGTGGCCCATGGAGACGTAACCATCCGCAAAGTTTAATCATATTATCAACCTATGATTTAGAGGGGTGACATGTATAAGGCAAGACATAAGGGCGTAATTTTTAATTCCCGTCTTTTGTAATACACAGGAATCAAACCTTTTTCGTCTCTAAGCAGCTAAGCAATAATAATAAAGCAACATTTTACCATGATAACCTAAATACCTACATTTTAGATAATTATTATACAAATGAAACTCAATTTTCTCAGTGACCCCGTTTACTTCAACAACAGACTTCCCTAATAAAATCAACTTTCAATATTTATGACAAGCACGAACCGTTGTAAAGCGTCACCAGTCATTACAAGTACAACAGATTTGCGTACTGAGGGAAATCTTCGTCAACACCGCACCGGTGACAAAACTGAAATTAAAATCGTCCCGAAGAAAACTTCATTAACCATTGCCTGTTTTGTTCAAACGATGAAGACTCTTTCTGTACAAAACCGGCAATGTATATCGTGTAAATCGCAGTTGTAGTACAGAAAATGTAGGTTGATGATGTCGTGGTGGAAGGTGAGAAGTGTTTGCAAAGCAAGCTAAGCTGTCTAAGGAATTAGGAGCCTCCAAGTATTCACGGACGCTGAATAAGTGCGCGCTTTGATGTCTCACAAACTGATGTTTGTGTAGTATGGAGTAGCAGGTACTCAGGTAATGGGTTATGTAGGTGCTTATGTGAGGTGAAAGAGGTGATTGAAAAGTATCATATAGATAAATGTAGTAAGTTATGTTAGTAAATTGTGTTCCGTGTGCTGTCAGACGTAAAGAATAGTATGCGTGGCATGCAGAATAAAAAGAAAAAAAAAACCGGCCAAGTGCGAGTCGGACTCGCGCACCGAGGGTTCCGTACAAACCTGCAGGTATTCACGGTTTATGCATAGGGTTTATGTTTATTAAATTAAATGTTTTCTTTTCAATTTTTATGTTTGAGTTGACTGAATGAAAGGTAAATTGTGGTTTATGATTTATGACGTATTAAAAAAAAAACTACTTACTAGATCTCGTTCAAACCAATTTTCGGTGGATGTTTACAAGGTAATGTACATCATATATATTTTTTTAGTTTTATCATTCCCTTATTTTAGAAGTTCTAAACTATTCAGTTTAGAAAAAAATGATATTAGAAACCTCAATATCATTTTTGAATACCTATCCATAGATACCCCACACGTATGGGTTTGATGAAATTTTTTTTTTTGAGTTTCAGTTCTATGTATGGGGAACCCCAAAAATTATTGTTTTTTTTCTATTTTTGTGTGGAAATCTTAATGCGGTTCACAGAATACATCTACTTACCAAGTTTCAACAGCATAGCTTATAGTTTCGGAAAAAAGTGGCTGTGACATACTCGGACAGACAGACAGACAGACAGACATGACGAATCTATAAGGGTTCCGTTTTTTGCCATTTGGCAACAGAACCCTAACAAGTAATTATAAAGGTTCAGTTATATTAAACTTTTTCATTTAATTATGTGATTCAATCAATATTGTTAGGAAAAGCGGTGGTGAGAAATAAAGTTGAAACCTTCTAAATAACGAAAAATGTGTAACTGATTCTTATGTGATTGCGTAAGAATTCAAACTGAACAGGGTTTAGCCACACTTTCATCAAATACTTTTTGAACATACAATACCTACCATCCCATTTCTTCTCGTGGTTGTCGTAAAGGCGACTAAAGAATTATACGAATATAAAAATACGACTAGAGAATGGGCAGCAGCGTTCTCTATTGTACCACCATACTGCTATCGTCGACCCGCCTGCCAAGCGTGGCGTTTATGGCGAACCAAATTGCGGGAGGATAATGTCCAGCAGTGGACGTCTTTTGGCTGAAATGATGATGATTATGAGTATTTTTTTGGGGCTGTCCATTAACCACGTGAGGCTCGAAAGGGGGGGGGGGGGGGGTCAATAAAAAATTACGTAGTAACAATAACGTGTATTTATTTTTTCGGCAAACGCGCGATACTGAACCATAAATACACGTGATATACTGAGGGGGGGGGGGGGGAGGTAGTCTTAACTCTCACCATGGGTTAAAAAATGCCAAAAACAACATCACGTGATTAATGGACGGCCCCTTATGGTTATGATCACGCAAGCGATTATACTAAGTTTTTCTTCTATCTTAAAGACTTTAAAAGTACCACGGATAGTCATTGCCTATTTTATCCATTTGCGAAACTCCGCCAGACCAGTGTGGCTTTTACTTTTAGTCCAAAGCCCTTGCGAACTGATTACCGAAAGGCTGCACAAACCACAAATAGCGATGCCCTGACACATCAAGACTGTAATTCGTTAATTGAACGCAGTTAAATGTGCAACTAATTTGTATAAGCCGTATGCGGTCGCTGTTACGTGTGCTCATAGAAACTAATGGTGATAGAGACTGTACATCGGTGTTGGTAATGTTCGCCAGGCATTTGATAAAACGGGTTTCAGGTATAGTTGAGTTTTGTTACCATTCTCTTATTAACATTTATTTTGTTTGATAGAATACTATTTGGTACTTCGAAAGAAGGTTAAGGACAAACATCAATGAAACTGATCGCGATCAGCCTGTTTAATACTGATTGAATTTCTGAAATGGAAGATATATCAAGATTTTAAAAGCCGTAACGCAGTGCGTCGTTGACGGTATTTAAGTTTCAAACTTATGATTTAATGAATTAGGAATTTCCTTCAAAACTCTAGATTATGATTAAAAATGTGTTAGTTACGCGATTCGGGTGCTGATTATATTCTGGCTGATATCATCTCACTATCTGCCAAGCAAATCAACAATTCCGTTTCTTAAGTCCCTTTAACTGACAGGCCACTAGGCCATGCCACACCTTTCGAAGCCTGTCGCCGGTTGTGTCGAGCATTCCCACCGCTGTGGTTTTCTTCATTGTTCAACATTTGATAAAAAAGGAAAAAAAAAACGCACCCGTAAGTTCAGGCCGCGATAGACGATTCCGTGCCGCGCCACAGCGCACTTTAGAACTTACCAAATCCAGACGGACCGGACGGGCGAGAACACGCCACCTAGGCGGGTCGTGGGGCTTTCGGGACCGGGACCGCGGTCCTGTATTCCACCTAAAATACAATAATTATTTTGCAGTAGTATTTTGGGACCACAAGAAAAATTAAGTTAAAGTAAAGTGAACAAAAAAAAAAAAACAGTTTCTCATACATTTTGTGTGTCAGGTACAAAACGAGTTATGCCTTTTTAGTACCAGGTTCTCATGACTTAGAAGGAGCTTACCAATTAAAGGAGTGTCAGCTAGAAAGCGCTTTATGCTTTCGAAGTACCAGGTGGTCATAACTCGGTAGGAGCTCACCTGACATGAGTGGGTATGTATTAGCTATAAAACACATTATGCCTTCGAAGTACCAGGTTGTCATAACTTGGTAGGAGCCTAATAAGTTAACACATCATTTATTGACTCTGTTAACTTATTAGGCTCCTACCAAGGCACATCATTTATTGACTTTAAGACAGTACGAAGTTCGCTGGGTCAGCTAGTATATTAAGATAGCATTTAAAAAAATGTCAATTGACTATGTTTACTTTACAAAAATAGTAAAGATATTAAATAATTGTACTGATTATGACACTGCTATCGTGTCTAATTACGATATTCAAGTTTTTTTAAAGCTTATTGTTACGTTTCGGTGGGTGATTAGGGGGACGATAGGTGATTTAAACACTCAAGATTACTTTTTTAAATAGTATTTTATATTCTTTTTAGGTTTAATTCTTATAGAAGGCTGCCATTATTGAAATAAAATAAATATATTTAATTATATCGTTTTATAAAAATAATTGTACTAGTTTAACTTAAATTTTTTTGGTTGATGTACTTTTCCAAGACATAACTTTGTTTATTTTTCTTGTGGTCCCGAAATACTACTAAAACTATCTATTATATTAATAGGTGGAATCTGGAACCGCGGTCCCGGTCCCGAAAGGCCCACGACACCATAGGCCTGATCGGGTGCTGCGCAACCTGGCCTGGCGCAATCTGGCCTGTAAGAAACCTGGCTGTGAGAACGCGGCAATAACGGTCTAATTACATGCTGCATACATGTTGCAATTGCAGCAATTCTGCCTGGAATTCCGTCAAGCACTTAAGGGGAAACAGCGTGAAGATAAAAGTAAATTATCGTGCATATTTCCCAGAGGAGCAGCCGCCATTGCGAGAAAGTAAAAGTCTAGTCGGGAAGGATATTGTGGTGCAAAATATCTGCAGACTTCTCATTAGTATAACTTTTATATTTTTATATGACTTTATAATAATAATACATGTATTTACTCAATGAAAACAATTATGATTGCAAGATCTCGGATCGTCAGTCATGGTGAGTACCCAGTGATCCAATTAATGTGCCTTTTGCCTCATTATGTTGCGATTGGCTTCCAGTCTAACCGGATACAGCTAAATGCCAGTATTTTACATGGAGTGACTGCCTATCTGACCTCCACAACCCAGTTACTGTATAACACGATACCTCTTGGTAAGATTGATTGTCAGATTTGGGCTTCTGACTGTGATAGATCTATGAATGACGGCCAAGACCAACGGCTTACCGCAATTTCCGAGGCATGGAGGGGTCTTGCATGTAATGTATGGTCACCCATCCACGAACTGACCGCGTCAAGCGTAGCTTAACCTTCCATCGACTCGTGCGGTTTTTATTATTGGGCCAGCTGTTGATACGCACAGTTAAATGTAACAAAATCATGAACGAGAAACAAAAAAGGAAGATCAGTGCAAGGCTCTTATCTCAAAACGATGCTTCGATATTTGAAAAATAAATAAAAACCGCAGCGCTGGTAAACATGCCATAACTACAATCATTGCAGTGTAATTACTACAGAACACAAATGACATCATTCCTTATGTCCAAAACACTAAGGTGCAATTTTCTTGTATGAAACATATATTACTCACCCACTTATTACAAAGAGCCGGAACTATTTGCATACCCACACGCGTTGCTAATAAACTGGCTGGTGGCTAGACATTAGAAAATATGATAGGATAGCAATAATAATAAATTAACATATTTTGAACTTCATCGAATGCCAGCTCTTCCAGCTGTAGACGCTCAGCTATTCCTTAATAGCTGTATTTTAATGTGCTGCTGATTTGAATAAGCCTTACGTGCTATTACGTGTGATAGGAATATAGTCTTGCTTTGGCAAAGAATTATTTGGTTTTGTATAAGGGCCTTTAGGGCGTGCAGATGAGGCAGGTGTTTCGTGTAGTCCACCAGAAATACGAGACGGCTCGACTCCAATTGTAATAATATCTTGGGACAACCAATACAAAGTTATATGTATTATGGCAACCAGACAACTGATAAACATACTTATATATTTCTAAATACATACATATTATAGATAAATTACACCCAGATACAGAACAAATGATTGTGTTCATCACACAAAGATTTGTCTTGGGTGGGAATCGAACCCACGAACTCAGTCTTAGCAGTCAGGGTCACTAACCACTAGACTAACAGGTCAGTTCAAAGTTATGCTAAGGACTTCCACACACGGATTAATATTACAGCCGAAAGACGTCTACTGCTAGATATAGGCCTCACCCAAGAACTGCCACTTTGACCGGTTTATTTTTTGGGGAGGTTTGCCTTAATTACCACGCTTGGCAGGCAGGTTGGCGATCGCAGTAAGGTGTTAAAATTAATAGAGAACGCTGCTGCCCATTCTGTAGTAAGTCCCTTAGTCGTCTCTTACGACACTCACGGGAAGAAATGTGATGGTGCTATTCTTTATAAGCAAGGTACCACAGATGGATGATATCGAATAAAGTTTTCACATCAAATCATAATTATAACGTAGCTAATATACAATCAATGTAAGATCTTTAAATAATCAAGTTACATCAGTTGACTGATGCAATTATTATCAATAGCATCCAATCTCTATTCCTATCCCAACACGTAATACTACTACATGTGCATTTATATTAAGAGCAACACAAACGTCACCCGTTGACTTAGCGGGATTGGTCTAATTGCTCCCTATGTATGCACCATCGCACCCGTTGCTTCATTGCTCCCATTGCTCCGTTGCTCCCTTGCTCAGCTCAGCTAATACAATTTAAAGCGATTGCTCATTAATCTGCTGTTTGTGGTTCGTATTTGATGAGATGTATTTGTGTGATAGTGGATACAGATGGAGTATGTTGTCTGTATGGGTGATGCGAAGAAAAGTCATCATTCCCTTTTAAGAGGGTGGTTCTAAATATTAAGAGTCTGCAGAAACACCTTGATTTATCCCCCATTAAATTGAATACTATGAGTATTCGTGCGGTCAATATAATTTGTTAGTTGTTTCAATATAAACACTGTACTCAAAATCGGGCGTTCTTAAGATGCGGATCCTGCTCACGACATGCCACCTGTACAAAATAATCAACATGGTTTTAGTCAAAATATAACCATCACTAGGCCTAGGCCACCCCGAGCATCGCCACTTTTGTCTTTTTAACCCTTTAGCGCGTTGGCTAGTACGGTCATCAAAAGAAGCAAGTAACCACGGTCCTCGAATGTAGTTGAAATTTAGTAAGAAATCAACTGACGTTTTCCAATAAATATTAATTTATTTAATAGAAAACCACAGTTCATTTATCAAATTAAATTTCATTCGAAAACTTCCAATTGTTTCGTACTAAACGTCCAACTATATTCGACGATCCTCTTTTGGTGTCTGTATACTTCGGCTTTAAATTTCGAAGCCTGTCAGTGTGAAAGCCTGTTACTGAATACACACAGTGCTATCCCTTACACAAATATAACGGCAGGTGTGTTCTTTTTCTGTGTATTCTGTGTACTGTGTTGTGTACAAAGGTTTAAAACCTGGTTTAAAGGTTTTGAAGAATCGGTGGGTTGTGTGTAAAACAAATCCTATGACTTGATGTGTGCATTTATCATTGGTAATATTTTGAGCAACGTTGGAGAAAAGTATATTTGAAAGGTTGGAATTTTTTAAGAATACTGGAAAAATATTTGAATCTCGAAGTTTAAAATTATTGTTTTGGAAAGAAAAAATATTGTTTCAACTTTTTGTTAAAATATTAAGTGTTATGATGATCGTGTGGTGTCGGACGTAAATAATAGCACCATCTCATTTCTTCTCGTGGATGTCGTAAAAATCGATTAAGGGACTTCATAGAGACTGAGCTTGAGGAATATCTGAAGTAGTTCGGTATTGGTTTGGTGGTTTGGTTTTGGCGTGATGTTGTGTACTTTATTATTACTAGAATATAAATTTTTTTTGGATGGGAAAAAACATCACATGACTTCTCCGGCTCTGGGCGGAGTGGGAGGGTGTGTCAGACTTTTACTGACTAAAACCCATCTGTGTTCCTTCAGTTGCCCATGTGCCAGGGTCACGGTATCTCTTTCGAACAATCTGGCGACCCTGGCAGGCATCGGTCCTATTAGACCCCTTCAGTGTTGCTGACATCTCTTTGAGGTGCGCGTGGAACACTACGCGCCGTCGATCCGAGCCTGGTCCTTACCGGGCGGTGAGCTACCCATTGCTCACCGCCTCCTGCTTCGCGAGCATTACTGCTTCGCAGAAGGAGGTGACGGCTTCCCATGCCCTCTCGCTCTGTACCATGGCTCGCACCAGGGCCGGACGCAAGAGGTCGCCGCCGCCGTTCACCCCCGCGAGGACATGGCGGTGTTCCGCCCAGGCAGGGCGCACCTCCACCGTATGCTCCACTGCGTCATCCAGACGATCCTCCCGATGGAAACACCCGGCCGTTTCTTCCCGCTTTATCCTAAACAGGAACCCCCCGAAGCACCCATGCCCGGTGAGAACCTGCGTCAGGCGGAAGGTGAGGACGCCGTGGCGCCTCTCTATCCACTCCTCAAAGAGGGGACTTACCGCCGCAATTGTGGTGTGCCCAATTACTAGAATATTAATAATTTTTGTTTTATTTTTAACATTTGACGCGTTTTCTATGAATATCACCTGCCTAGCCTCATTCCAACTGTAGTGGGGTCGACTTCCAATGTAACTGCTTTTTTTTATAGATAGTCTTAGTAAAAATCAGAACACACCATAACATTTCACCCTGAGATCCGCAAATGAACAGCGTGACGTCATCCTCCCTACCCCAAGAACCCCAAAATTGCCTCATATGATTAAACGTAAGGATTTACAAGACGAATGCTTGCCGAGCCTTGAAGACGAATTACCAGGCCGTACGTTGGAGACATTATGTTTACCTTATTAGCATTTTGTGGTTTATTTCTAGGTTCATTGGTCCTTTGGGACTCATTTAAAAAGTTTTGACCTATTTTGTCAAGATTGTTGACTAATTTGGTGTTAAATTGTGGTATCACTCTTTTGGAATAAGACTTAAAGGAAGGTTGATAGATGAAATGGCCTGATGGGCTATTAGAATCTTAGTACAGGGTTTTTCGAAAGTATGTTTTCGGGATACTAAAAAAGCCACATTTATAAATATAGTGACTTTGTCATGAAGAATTTTTGTTCGCTTGTCTGGATGTATGTTTTGGATTGACGCAAAAACGGTTAACCGGATTTGGATGAAGAGCAGTCGCAAAGATTATATCATGGATAAGGTACGTAGGACATAGGGTATTTTTAATCCTGGTAGTGCGGTCCCATGGGATATTTTGCGATATCCACGTGGGTGGTGCAAGGAGTTTTATGATCCCTGGAACATTGATAACAACAGCAATATGTTTAAATCAAAACAAATTTGTCCAACTTAAGCTGACAGTGAACATTTACATTAACTAGCCTGTTAGTCTAGTAGTTAGTGACCCTGACTGCTAAGACTGAGGTCGTGGGTTCGATTCCCACCCAGAACAAATGTTTGTGTGATGAGCTCAATCATTTGTTCTGTGTCTGGGTGTAATTTATCTATTATAAATGTATGTGTTTAGAAATATATAAGTACATTTATCAGTTGTCTGGTTACCATAGTACAGGCTCTGCTTAGTTGGGGACCAGATAACGGTGTGTTGGTTGTCCTAAGATATTTTTTTTGAACGTCAAAATGACATCAAACAGTGCCCAAAACGCTCTACAACTTCCAAGGATTTTTGATGAGAAGAAGCGAGGAAGGCGCATGTAATGAAAACGTTAATATTTTCATATAATAAGTGATGTGATTTATAAAAAATATTCCCATTATTCTACAGTATATTGTAGCGTAAAGATCGTACAATTTTAAAAATTATCCTCATAAACATGGAAGTAACAAACTTCCATCTTTATGAGGATTACTAGCTTCTGCCCGCGACTTCGTCCGCGTTAAATTTCTTGTTCCCCGAGCCTTCCCGTCGCGTCGAATAGCCTAACCGTGCGATTTTCATTACTGTTCCGCTCCTCTTAGTTGTAGCGTGATGTTATATAGCCTTCCTCAATAAATAGGCTACCCAACACAAAAATAATTTTTCAATTCGGATCAGTAGTGCCTGAGATTAGCGCGTTCAATCATACAAACAAACAAACAAACTCTTCAGCTTTATAATATTAGTATAGAAGTATAGATTTGTTTGTTACTCAATCACGCACGAACGGAACACATACACAGAATAAATGAGAAAGTTTTACGTTTAGATCTTTTTTACTCTATCACGCAAAAGAGGCATAGCGTATTTGGATCGAGGGCGTACGTTAGTTTATAACCTACATTAACACATAGAATCTTTATAATCCCGGTATTATGTGGAATGATTTCCAACCGACACCGGGTAGAAACCGACGGCTAAAGCTTGTAATTAATAATGAAATGATCTCTCAGGAGCAGCACTGAGTCTGGAATTGTGCCCGTTTGATGGCATTAGGCCCGCCTCCTATTACATGTAATCTTAAACATAACAGGTGAAATGTGAGTGTATAGAGACACCTCTACCTAACTGTTTGAAAAAAACAAGCTATATATAAAGTTATATATTAAAAACTAGCATTTTCCAGCAGCTCCGTATCGAAGGTTGGAAATAATCCCAAGGGAACGTACTACCGGTATAAAAAGTACTCCTTGTAAAGCCACAAAGTACACGGTAAAATATGGGTTTCCAACTAAGACTGTTGCTTACGTAAATGTCGCTTGATTTTTTTTAAATATCTAAGCTAGGCCGGAAAAATCATGATTGAAATGATGAATGATAGAACACAGTAATAATCCATGTACAGCATTTTGTTGAGCTTACGACCTGTTCTAGCACAGCTGTGACGCACGGCTCAAGTGTTCTTATTATTGTGGTTTATTTGTCACAAAAGTCGTCAATCTGCAATCGACATTTTGTTTATGTTTTGTTTGTTGTTATTTAATTGCCAGTGTCGTAACGCAGATCTATTTGTATTGCCTTTGGTTGGTCCCCAGCAATGGATAATATTCCTAAGAAATTTCATCCAAATCTGTTAGACAATTTTTGCCTGATTGCAAACGTCTACACAGACAAATTTTCACATAAATTTATAAGATTAGTAGAATTAAAGTGTTTCACAACTGGCAATTTGTTAAGGTAGAAGTTAGTCCTTACCTATAATTACTTACCTTACATCTGCATACGAGGTAACGAGGTAACCCACCTCTTCCATGTACTTCTGGACGCACTGCTGCAGAAGTTATTATTAAGGAAAATTTAATGCACCTCCTTGGGGCCCGGATGCACCGCCTGCAATTAAACCTTAGTTATGACGTCGCGAGGAAACCTTTCAGGAGATATGGCTTCAAATTTTGTATGGCAACGTTATTTAGTATAAGTATAATCAGCCTATAATGTTCCCACTGCTGGGATACAGGCCTCCTCTCTGTAAGAGGTAGTGGAACGCGGGCCAAGTGCGGGTCGGTAGATGTCACACGTCTTGGAATTTTCGGTTCTAGGACATGGCGATTTCCTCACGATGTTTTTCTTCAACGTTTCTTATTTTAAAAGAGTTTTATAATATGTGGATGTCATTCTCGTTTTTTTGACCAGCACACAGCTGCGTCAAGATTTTCCTCCATTCTTCCTGTAATCGTGTCTGCTTGCTATCTTGGTCCATTCTTTTGTATTAGCATCTGCATTTTTGAAAAACTCATAATAAGAATTAACATACATAACGCAACGTTTGTAATTTTTCAAAAGGTTAGGCTAAAGTGTATAGTTAAGCCACATTTCGTTAGTTATGTTTAAGCCCCACCTTCTGTTGGGGGCGAGCCTATTGCCATCGACCAGGAACAAATCTGGACTCCGGGGTGCTACTGAGAAATGCCTGATAGAAAAACGCAATAACACTTGACTGGTAGAAAATGCCTATGGCATTAAGTCCCTCTCTGTACATATGTGTGCGTAAAGTATTATTAAATAAATAAACACTTTCCCGATCTGTGAAATCGAACCCAAGACCTTGCGCTTGGCAGTAGCGCCTGCGACCAGTATACCAATGCAACCCCTTAGTTTATTTTGTTGGCTGTTCAAAATAATGAATAGGTACAATACATTACAATAAGTAAACTGATTACTGCAGTAAGAATAATTACTGTATTACCTTGTTCTAGTCATATTTATAATATCCGAATTCGGACTAGCTATGAACACAGATGTAGGTACACTCAGTGGTATAAAACAGACCTGTTCCGTTCATAACATCTTCCCGTATATCCCATCGGTCACAGACACGTCGTAAATCGCGCTGTATTTTCAACAGCTCCCACTTTATTAATGTGGAGAGCGAATACAACCTTCATATTACTTTATTAGTGATGACCACTTGTGGCAGATTAGAGCCATCTTCTGTAAAAGGATTTATCTTATACCTTTAACAGAGCAATTTCTGAAACTCGGAAACGGCTTCAACGATTTTCTTGAAATTTAGTATGCAGGGGGTTTCGGGGGCGATAAATCGATCTAGCTAGGATTCATTTTTAGAAAAAGTCTTTTTACCAAAAAAAAAAAAAAAAACCGAGCTGTGCTCGGGCATCCAGGTACTGTATTTATAATGTTTCAAACATCGAAACGTCGTGTTCCCTTGAGGAGGTCACTAATCCCGAGGCTTACTTACGTCTGCCAGGGTCGCGAGATTTATTCGAAAGAGATACCGCGGCCCTGGCATATAGGCAACTAAAGGAATACGGGTGAGTTTTAGTTAGTAAAAGTAAAAACACCCACAAAAAACAGGGGGTACTTACGTAATACACTAATAATGCGAATGGATTTTATTTTAATAGTTTGACAACATTCATTGCGTTATTTACGTTGTTGAGCACACAAATTTTACGAACATATGAAACATTGAATTAGTATTTGCCTTCAAAATTATTCAGATTCTGACTGAAGGTGTATTACGCAACTACCTTCTGACCGCGAGTTCGTCCGCGTCAAGCATTTGCTCCTCTGACCCTTCCCGTCGCATCGAATTGCCTGCCAGTTTTCGTCCATTTTTCGATGCTGCCGCTCCTTTTTCTCAATAAATAGGCTGCCCAACACAAAAAGATTTTTTCAATTCGGACCAGTAATTCCTGAGATTACCGCGTTCAACCAAACAAACTCTTGAGCTTTATAATATATATTATGGATTATAGTAGGTATATATAGTATAGATTATGGTACTGGCTATAAGAGAGTGTAGGATCTCCTTCATATGTCGGTACCTCTCCTATGAGTAATTATGTTTTGAAGGTATCCCTCTAACCCTCGTTCGATTGTAATGTAAACAAGTGCACATTATATTTTGAATCGAACTTATGGAAAGGCTACAAAAATACACTCAACAATGGTTCATCAACAAGACTTTGCTAAGCATCATAATATCTCATTGGCTAACAAAGCACGGCTCACAAAATGGCGCCGATATTCAGGCGTGCACGATTTGCATATCAACGGACCAAACGTCAGTTTAATAGCGAGTTAACTGTTTCCACGTGGGTTTGCGTTGAGTTCAAAATGTTTATGATTTTTCAAATGTAAATGTACAACCCGGTGAAGCTGAATATCAGCATTATAAATGGAACGATTGCCTACTTAACCTCCACAGCCCAAAAACTGGGAAATATGAAACCCTTCGATAAGACAACTACTATTATCAAGGAGGTCAGACTTTCGGGCTTCAGACGATCTTTGAGTCGTAGTATTGCGTAATAAACATTTTATTCCCTTTTTAGGGTTCCGTTGCCAAATGGCAAAAAACGGAACCCGTATAGATTCGTCATGTCTGTCTGTCTGTCTGTCTGTCTGTCCGAGTATGTCACAGCCACTTTTTTCCGAAACTATAAGAGCTATGCTATTGAAACTTGGTAAGTAGATGTATTCTGTGAACCGCATTAAGATTTTCACAAAAAAAAAAAAAAAAAAAACAATAATATTTGGGGTTCCCCTACATAGAACAGAAACTCAAAAAATTTTTTTCATCAAACCGATACGTGTGGGGTATTTATGGATAGGTCTTGAAAAATAATACTGAGGTTTCTAATATCATTTTTTTCTAAACTGAACAGTTTGCGCGAGAGACACTCCAAAGTGGTAAAATGTGTCCCCCCCCCCGTAACTTCTAAAATAAGGGAATGATAAAACTAAAAAAAATATATGATATACATTACCATGTAAACTTCCACCGAAAATTGGTTTGAACGAGATCTAGTAAGTAGTTCTTTTTTAATACGTCATAAATCGTAAACCACAATTTACCTTTCATTCAGTCAACTCAAATATAAAAATTAAAAAAAAAACATTTAATTTCATAAACATAAACCTTATGCATAAACCATGAATACCTGCAGGTTTATACGGAACCCTCGGTGCGCGAGTCCGACTCGCACTTGGCCGGTTTTTTTTAAATGTGAGAGGATCCGTTTTTAAAACAACAATAATTTGTTTTGTATTTACAGAATGTTACTCATACCTATCTTTTACGAACAAATAATACGTCAATACGACTTTTGATTTTTAGTCCTTCGTATATTGGATTTTTTCTCCGCAATCGACTATTAGAGAACAAAATGGAAGTCTGAGCTGCTTGCATTGTCCCGTAAGCAGCTTATAAGCTTTGTTTCGTTGAGTTTGAAAACGTTATTTTCTGTGGATTGTATAATACAGACTGCTTTTGTTAAGCGTAAGATGTAACCTTTTATTACTCTCAGCAGCTTTTTATTTATGCCTTTGAGAATATCAACCTGCACTGTAATTGCGTAACGCACTGCATTAGAATCTAAATATTTTTTTGGGTGGGATATCTTCAAATGACCTGAGATCTGGGCAGAGCGGGAGGTCGTGTCAGACTTTTACTGACTAAAACCTACCCGTTTTCCTTCAGTTGCCTGTGCCAGGGCCACGGTAACTCTTTCGAACAAATCTCGCGACCCTGGCAAGATCTGAATCATTTCATCATCATCATCATTTCAGCCGTAAGACGTCCACTGCTGGACTTAGGCCTCCCCCAATTTGGGGGGCTTTGTCATAATCGCCACGCTTGGCAGGCGGGTTGGCGATCGCAGTATGGTGGTAAAATGCATAGAGAACGCTGCTGCCCATTCTCTAGTAAGTCCCTTAGTCGCCTTTTACGACAGCCACGGGGAGAAATGGGGAATCATTTAGAAGATTATTTCTAGTCCATTACGTCATATGTCCCAGAAAATTATCTGAACAGCAACGTCATCATCAACAGCCTATAGCAGTCCACTGCTGGACATAGGCCTCTGCAATAGCACACCATTCAGCCCGATTCTCGGCAACTCTCATCCAGCTGCTACCAGTCACCCTGCGAAAATCGTCGCTCCACCTAGACTGAGGGCGTCCTACTTTATGTTTGCAGATTCGCGGTCTCCACTCAAGAACACGTCTACCCCAACGGTCATCGGTTCTAGAGGTAATGTGGCCGGCTCGCTGCCACTTCAGCAGCTCAGCAACGTATATAACGCAATTAATGTTGTTGAAAAGTGACAATGGAAGCGATTCCTACAGATAGTAAGTTGCGAATTTATCTCTCTCAGCTTTTACACAGTAGGGAAGGGATGTGGGACTCGAATTCGTTCTGTGGTCAACAGAATGAGGTAAGATAATCTGATTAACAATACTGACAGCTCACTTGAAGCTCACTTCACCTAAGTTATCACGGTGAGTTTTTTACACAATAGCATTACAGTAGAACATAATGATGGCCGGGTAGTCGAAACCGTCATTATATTTACGTATTTCAAAAGCCCATTGAATCAGCAATTGCTTGACTTTAAATTAAAACTTAAATAAAACTCATTTTCACAATCAAATATCATTTGTTTGGTCATTTTAATGTGCTCGAATAATAATTTAAAATACTTATTTGCTAATGAGCTTTTAACTTTTGTTCAATTAATCGGAATTGCGTCGCATGAAGTGGAATATAAAATATTTGAATTTAATTAAATAACTGAGGTGAATTAAGTTCAATGTGTATTTAATTTTTCGATAAATTAAATACCTTAAGTGAAATAGTATTGATCCAACAATAAAGAGGAAAGGAAAGAGGAGTTTGTGGCTAAAAAGGAGCTTGTAGCTGAGTAATAACAGCCGGATGGGTTGATGACCATGGATGACCGTGGATGACAATCTATATTATACTAGCTGACCCGACAGACGTTGTCCTGTCTCTTTGATAATATTTGAGCACGCATTCTGTCAGTTCTATGTCATAATGTTACATTAAAAAAGTTTACATTGTCCTATCATATGGTTGTTAAGTATTCTTAAATAAGTGTTCTTAAATTTTCTAATTTTCCGCGCAATTTTTTAATTTTTTTCTTTCATAAGAACCTTCTCCTGACAATTACAAACACAACAAAAAAAAAAGTGAAATCGGTCCAGCCGTTCACGCATGATGGCGTGACCAAGGGAAATAGGGATTCATTTATATATATAGATAGATATCAAGACCCCTCTGTGCCACGGAAAGGACGTCAAGAGGTTGGTCTGGCAATCATTTGTAGATTTTAACAGTTGTTATGGATCGTCAGAAGTTCAAAAGTCTGATCACCAGTCTTACCAAGCGGTATGGTGTTACCCAGTTACGGGGTTGTGGATGTCAGATAAGCAGTCGCTTCATGTAAAATACTGATGTTCAGTATGCATCCGGTAAGACTGGAATCCGACCCCAATTTACTTGGGAAAAGGCTAGACAGATGATGAATAAAACCGGCCAAGTGCGAGTCGGACTCGCGCACCGAGGGTTCCGTACAAACTTGCAGGTATTCACGGTTTATGCATAAGGTTTATGTTTATGAAATTAAATGTTTTTTTTTAATTTTTATATTTGAGTTGACTGAATGAAAGGTAAATTGGGGTTTACGATTTATGACGTATTAAAAAAAAAACTACTTACTAGATCACGTTCAAACCAACTTTCGGTGGAAGTTTACATGGTGATGTATATCATATATTTTTTTTAGTTTTATCATTCCCTTATTTTAGAAGTTACGGGGGGGGGGGGGACACATTTTACCACTTTGGAAGTGTCTCTCGCGCAAACTATTCGGTTTAGAAAAAAATGATATTAGAAACCTCAATATCATTTTTAAAGACCTATCCATAGATACCCCACACGTATGGGTTTGATGAATTTTTTTTTTTTAGTTTCAGTTCTATGTATGGGGAACCCCAAATATTTTTTTTTTCTATTTTTGTGTGAAAATCTTAATGCGGTTCACAGAATACATCTACTTGCCAAGTTTCAACAGCATAGCTCTTATAGTTTCGGAAAAAAGTGGCTGTGACATACTCGGACAGACAGACAGACAGACGGACAGACATGACGAATCTATAAGGGTTCCGTTTTTTGCCACTTGGCAACGGAACCCTAAAAAGGAAAGGATTGTCGAGGGAGAGAGAGAGATCATTCATCATTCCCAACTGACTGGCATGTTAGTCTAGTGGTTAGTGACCCTGACTGCTAAGACTGAGGTCGTGGGTTCGATTCCCACCCAAGACAAATCTTTGTGTGATGTGCACAATCATTTGTTCTGTGTCTGGGTGCAATTTATCTATAATATGTATGTATTTAGAAATATATAAGTATGTTTATCAGTTGTCTGGTTATCTGGTTACCATAGTACAGGCTCTGCCTAGTTTGGGATCAGATAACGATGTGTTGGTTGTCCTAAGATATTATTATTATTCTTGTAAAATACTGATATTCAGCATGCATACGGTAAGACTGGAAGCCGACCCCAATTTACTTGGGAAAAGGCTAAGCAGATGATGCATAGATGACTGTTGAGGGGGAGAGATCATTCATCATCCGTGAGATCATTTCTTACGCGGATAAACATGATTGACGTTTATCACACCTCCTAACTACAAGCGAATGTCGCTTTTGTAAGCGATCGATAAGGTCGTTTGTTTAAATTATGACGTACAATCGTGACTTGATTGATCGTGTATCATAACCAGCCTATAATGTTCCCACTGCTGGGACACAGGCCTCATCTCTGTGAGAAGGAGTGGGCTGTAATCCACCACACGGCCTTTTTTTTTGGATGGGAATTCATCAAATGACTTCTCCCGCTCGTGGGCGGAGCGGGAGGGCGTGTCAGAATTTTACTGACTAAAACCCACCCGTGTTCCTTCAGTTGCCCATGTGCCAGGACCACGGTGTCTCTTTCTAACAATCCCGCGACCCTGGCAGATGTCATATGTCTTGCTTTTAGAACATGCCGGTTTCTCCACGATGTATTCCATCACCGCTTTGAGAGCAGTGGTGATGAAATTTAATGCACAAAGTACAGTGCCTGCCTGGGATCAAACTCATGATGATAAACTCGTAAATCGAGACCGATACCACTGGGCCACCACCTCCCTTGACGAATGTAAACTAATATGTCATACTCGTGTCAGATTCGTGTACATCACGAAAAATATAACATAGATGCTGGAATGAACGAAATTCTAATAATACATCCGCGGTGCTATCTATAAAAACCCTGAACCTCCCTCATCCTACTAATCCTACTATCCTACTAATATTAAAACCGGCCAAGTGCGAGTCGGACTCGCGCACCGAGGGTTCCGTACAAACCTGCAGGTCATCATCATCATCATTCGTCATCATCGTTTATGAAATTAAATGTTTTTTTTTTTAATTTTTATATTTGAGTTGACTGAATGAAAGGTAAATTGTGGTTTACGATTTATGACGTATTAAAAAAAAACTACTTACTAGATCTCGTTCAAACCAATTTTCGTTGGTAGTTTTCATGGTAATGTACATCATATATTTTTTTTAGTTTTATCATTCCCTTATTTTAGAAGTTACGGGGGGGGGGGACACACATTTTACCACTTTGGAAGTGTCTCTCGCGCAAACTATTCAGTTTAGAAAAAAATGATATTAGAAACCTCAATTTCATTTTTAAAGACCTATCCATAGATACCCCACACGTAAGGGTTTGATTAATTTTTTTTTTGTGTTTCAGTTCTATGTATGGGGAACCCCAAATATTATTGTTTAAAAAAAAAATGATATTAGAAACCTCAATATCATTTTTGAAGACCTATCCATAGATACCCCACACGTATGGGTTTGATGAAAAAAAATTTTTTGAGTTTCAATTCTATGTATGGGGAACCCCAAATATTATTGCTTTTTTTCTATTTTTGTGTGAAAATCTTAATGCGGTTCACTGAATACATCCACTTACCAAGTTTCAATAGCACAGCTCTTATAGTTTCGGAGAAAAGTGGCTGTGACATACTCGGACAGACAGACAGACAGACAGACAGACAGACATGGCGAATCTATAAGGGTTCCGTTTTTTGCCATTTGGCAACGGAACCCTAATAAACGCGAAAGTTTGTATGTATGGATGTATAGATGTTTGTTCCTCTTTCACGCAAAAACAACTGAACGAATTTGGATGAAATTTAAAGAATACATTTGTTCCGCCACTTCTTCTTCCCAGCTAAAGCACTAGGAAGTGTCGAAGGGTGGGCGTTTTGGGGGGACTGTCTCATGTAACTTTGACGTTCAAAAAGTGCTGACTCTCAGCCTAGTTTGAATAAATGACTTTTGATTTTTGATTTGATACAGATAGTTTATTACCTGGATTAACACATAGGATAATTTTTATCCCGGTAGTACGTTCCCGCAGGATAATTCCGATTTCGACGCGGGCGAAGCCGCTGGCAAAAGCTAGTATAAAATAGTTATTGGTCATAAGAGAACCTGTAGGCCCATTAACTGATGGGCCACTCCAGGAGTTGCTATGCCTGTCGAGGACTGTGGTGGCCGGTGCCGAGCGTTCCCGCGGCCCCTGAGTTGACAGACCGCGCAAGGCACTGGTACGCCTTTTGAGGCCGGTCGCGGACCGTACCAAACATTTCCATTTAAACTAAAAGCAAAAAGAAACGCGCTCGTACAGACCGCGAAACGCGCCCCCATGCCGCACCACGAAGGTTGGGCGGATAGCGACGGGCTGTCGCAGGCGTCATCAAATGCGGCATTAGATTTTCCAATCATACACCTAAATATCTACCATCAGATAATTTTCTCTACAATTCCCCACCACATATCTTCTTGACTGACACCGAACATCACTTTAAGACTACTCTTGTACTTGCCCATTGCAAACATAAGCTACATAATCATTTGCTATCCTGCCTGCAACACAGAATGCATTAAGCACTGCAATCTTTAAGCCTAGTACACACGTACGTGGTTTTAAGGCAGTATCAACAACGCTTGTTGACGCTGTTCTGCACCAAGCCTTGTTTACGAGAACGTAGTGCGCGACTGTACAATGTATGGTGTTCACTTGTCTACGCGAATGTAGGTATGTAATTATGTGTGCATTTCAAGGTATGTCTAGGTAAGTAGGTTTGTAGGAACAAGGAATTGTGTGCTTTGGTAATTGAAATTGTTTTGCGTTGTTTTAAAATGCTTTTTGTAAGAGATAGTATCGTTGTTGTGAGTTTTAGAAATTGGAATATCTTTATGAGAAGATAGTGATGTTCCGATTTTGTCGATAGTATTGCTGGGTTCCGGCTTGTTCTGGATTGTTGCAGCTAAATATCAGCGCTAGGTGTAGGACCTTTTTTAAATTTCTTTTTGGTATATGTTGCCCTGGGCCTTTTAGTCTGTGCTAAATAAATGTATTTTATTTTGTTACCTAGTGTTGCTATTTGACATTATGCTGAGTAGAAATTTTTGGTATATGTTTTTTTTTAAATCAAATTAAAATCTTAAATATTTATGGCATTCCATAATGTATACAGGTTTTGGGTATTAATAATAAAATAGTAAAAATTATGAACCCTGTCGAGCGCAGCAACACTTACCCTTTTATTACTCTTAAAGTGTGTCTAGTAACTTACTAACAACTAGTTCGACCAAATCCCTCTAATATTAATTTGTACCGTGTGTGATTTGACCTCAAACTCTCAACCGACGACGACGGCTGGAACGATTTCTATTGGACAAATCGTTGAAACTGAACAGTCCGATTGTTTTCAAATTGATTTCTCTGTTGAGCAGGCTTCGTTATTAACACGGCATCGGTAAGAGGAAGTGCGAAGCGACGGTGACACGGACAACCTGATGACCAATCGCTTCCTCGGACTCGCCTATGAGGGACAATTTTCCTCTCTAATTTAATTAATTATTGTTTACCGGGAAAACTATAATTTTGTATTAATAACGGCAATATACCAAGCCTTATTTCATACAATCAAATCTTATATGGTTGCCCGCGCTCTCCATGACTATAATTGTAAATAACCTGTTCTAAACCGTGGTTTTTAATCCATTTTAAATTTATTTGAACGGATTTAAAACCACGTCCATATGGGCTGCATATTCATTACGTAATATTTTAAAAATTAAGTGAAACTGAAAAATCCATTTTTGTCAATAGATATATTATGTGAAATCATATCATAATTGAGAAGATAGAGAAGAAAACAATTTTGATATGCGTATTTATTAAACTACAAAAATTTATAAATCCTATGTTGTAGCCGATTATGAATTTACTGTCACGGCATATTTTTCGAATCTATATTTATTTTACTTTAAACGTCCTTGATATATCCTACTTCAGCGAGCTTCGTGTAAAACCACAGTGTATTCTATTAAAAATAACATTTTAACCCTTTATTAAACCGCTTAGTGTGGTTGCAATGAAAAATACGATTTAAACCAAATGGTGTAAAGGTTAAAATCCGTTTTGCATCGTTATCCATGACACGCAACACAACACTCTCTATGAATGTTATGTATCCGCAAAACCATTTATAAGCAGTGATACGAATTTTTCATCAAGTGGACCACCGCTTCTCAAACTTTTAGCATTAAAAAGTCTTCTAAGTTAATCTTAGAAGAAAACAGTCCACAAACGTAATAGCATAAATATTTATCTTTTTTTTTTGTATCCAGAAAGTAACTTTTATAAGTTTGGGCTTAAGTAAGTGGAATGTTATTCGATTCGCACATTGTTTATTCAAAAACTTTTATGATTAAGTCTCGAAATTGAATTTACCGAGAGCGGGTAGGACGCGCTCAAGTGTTTCGGGACATACTGCTCGGAAAAAATACGGTGGAAATCTTTTTTAACACGCTTTTATTAGCTTTGTATGGGGGGGGGGGGGGGTGTTTTTAACCCCATTTGAAACGTCGGATTAATTTGAAACTTTGCACACTTATCTATCAAGAACCGATGACAATACAATAATTTCATAAAATTGTGCCATTATCCGTGCCAGAATCACCAGGATAGCAATAAAAATTATATGAAAATCCCGCTTTCGTAGCTAGCCGAACTAAAAAAATAAAATAAATAATAGTTTATAAATTATAAAACAAGGTTTTTATACAAAACAAAACTAAAAAGTAAAAAATAATGGAGAACACTATGGGTCCTAGATATCCATTAAAAATACCTCAAATAGCCCCTTTTCCCTGGTCCATTGTACGATGTTAGAGAGTTTCCAATGAAAATTTGTTTTTTATGATAAAATCAGGTCTGACATTTAAACATAAATAATTTGCACGCTTGCTTGCAGGCAGAATACAGTAACATTAAGGGACTACTCACACTTATTCAGCTCTATTCAGCTTTTGCCCATAGAAAACAACGATTTAGTATGGAGGCGCGTACGCGTTCGTTCAGCTTAACGGATGCGTACGCGTCTCCATACAAAACCGTTGTTTTCTATGGGCAAAAGCTGAATAGAGCTGAATAAGTGTGAGTAATCCCTAAGGCTGTAAGATCTTCCTTTGTAAATCTTATGTATTTCTTGCAAATAAATATTTTGAATTTGAATTTGAAAAAAGTGATGAGTATACGTGACAGCAGAGAATGTATAGTTGTACCTTAAACAAGAATTCCTACTATAGGCAAAAACTGATAATTTTCAGTCGGTCTACTGAACCTGTGTGACGTTTTCTTCAAAAAAAAACCTTTTTACATGATCTTCACATATCTGACCAAGGTTATGTCTGGACTTTCAAACAGACTGTGACCTTTTAGTTTGTTTTTATCTTTTTTCTCAGAGTAGTCAGATAGAAAACGCTGACCTCATCTAGTTTTAAAAATATCATGCCTATAATGGAAAAGCAGAGATCTATCTATAACACTGTCCAACCTGGGAATCGCACCCACTATCTCATTTTCAGAGTGCGAGTGCTTGCGACCGCTAGAGCAACGAGCCATTAAACGAATTCTAACAAATATCATAAAAGCAAAAGTTTGTTTGTATTTACGCTTTAACGCGCAATTTGGTTCACAAATAGATCATGATCTGAGCAAGGAATTAGGCTACTTTTCATCTTGTATCGCAAATTAATTCGCAAGGAACATTAGCTATTACTTTGCTATCATGGCTTGAAGAGAGAGATACAACTTACTTGTTTATGAATAAATGACTATGACTATGTTAGGTTTGCAGGCAACAAGAAAGGCTTTGTTCCTATTAAGTATTGGACAAAAGGAACACCCCAGGCCAGTCAATCAATCATTTCAGTCATTCACAAAGCACATTCCCGTCAGCCATCCTTCACGTCCATGTGTCCAAGCAGAGCGTAGTAACTTGTTTATTGGTCCGTATTTGTCAATCCAATCGGTCGGTGTGTGTCAATAAAAATATTTTCGTAATCCCGATGCCTATCCGCCTAGAGAGAATATAAAAAATAAAATGTTTCAGGAAACGGAGGATAAATATGGGAAACTGTTTGTTGTTGTTGAAAATAGTGTGTTAAAATATCTGTTCTTAGCAAAAAACTTTCTGAGCGTTAGGTTCCGTGTGTTGCCGGACGAAACAAATAGCGCCATCTCTTTTCTTCCTGTAGGTGTCGTAGAAGGCGACTATGGGAGGTTCAAATAAGAAACTGCCAGTATTTAAGCATGCAACTCAAACTTCTAATCACAAAAGAAAGAAAACAAAATAGATTCATTTGTCAAAAAAATAAATAAAAAATAAGTACGTACCAAAAGATAAGATCACTAGATTAAAACAAAAACCGGCCAAGTGCGAGTCGGACTCGCGCACCGAGGGTTCCGTACAAACCTGCAGGTATTCACGGTTTTTGCATAAGGTTTATGTTTATGAAATTAAATGTTTTTTTTTTTATATTGGATTTGACTGAATGAAAGGTAAATTGTGGTTTACGATGTAAGACGTATTAAAAAAAAATACTACTTACTAGATCTCGTTCAAACTAATTTTCGGTGGAAGTACATCTTATATTTTTTTTTGTTTTATCATTCCCTTATTTTAGAAGTTACGGCGGGGGGGGGGGGGGGACATTTTACCACTTTGGAAGTGTCTCTCGCGCAAAATTTTTTTTGAGTTTCAGTTCTATGTATGGGGAACCCCAAATATTTTTTTTTCTATTTTTGTGTGAAAATCGTAATGCGGTTCACAGAATACATCTACTTACCAAGTTTCAACAGCATAGCTCTTATAGTTTCGGAAAAATGTGGCTGTGACATACTCGGACAGACAGACAGACATGACGAATCTATAAGGGTTCCGTTTTTTGCCATCTGGCAACGGAACCCTAAAAACATGAAAACAGAACAGATTTATACTTTGAACACAGAACTTGAATACTCGGCAGCTGCAAGCAGTGTAAGTAACAAGGTTTCATGGTACTATGGAACCCACAGCAAATCGAAGATTTTTAATGGTCAACCGAAAATCAAGTCAGGCTAGACATTTTCACGGCGAAAACGAGTAATTAACTAGTATAAAATAAACAGTACTTAGAATTTATAATAGAAAGAGATAGTTAACATCTACACAGCTATGCGATAGGCCATAACGACACGCATCACTTTGAAATTACAAAATAAACCCTTAACGTTCATTCGTTGTAAGGAACATATCTACCTACACAGGATATCCACCCTTCGCGAAATGAATAGTAAATATCTCACACGTGTCAAATAACCCACTTTAAGCCCTAAACAAACGAAAACTTTCACAAAATAAAATTACCATCGCGTCGCAAAACTTATTACGCATCAAATTGAACAATTCAGCGTTACTCAAACTTCTTCCAATTTAGAACCCCGCGGGGTGACACAGCGGATACATAGAATTTTCCACTCAGTATACATGTCAAATGTCTTTGTGATTCTCAAAGTTTACCCCGACGCAGTGACGGGGCGCAGAAATGATAAATGACAGCGGCTAATGAGAGCCCATCAGAAGTTACTGAATTATTTCAATGATGAAGCTGAGTGTAGCGGGCTTGTATACCGACTTTGCGTTGTGTTGTAATTTTCTTTTTGTGTAAGGGTTGGGAGAGGGTCGAGTACACTCAAGCCTTCCCGCGGCCATGCATTTATTCACATGGATTGTACATTAAAGTATTTACCACGGTCATCATTTAAATTTCGATCGATAATAAGAATAATTTATTGGTCAAGAAATTTCAGTCATATGCGATTGATTCCTGGAACTCCCCTAGAATTATCTGTGTCGTGAGATCCAGGCTCCTTCGTTCCATTAACATTTGCTGACATAATGTTAAGCTAGACTTGCCATGATTGGTATCCATAATAAGAGCCGTCCATGCCTCGTAAAGCACGTTCAGCCGTTGGTCCCGGCTGTCATTCGTAGATATTTGACAGTCGTTACGGGTCGTCAGAAGCCTGAAAGTTTGACAACCAGTCGTTCCAAGGGGTATAATGATACCCAGTCTCTGGGTTGTAGAGGTCAGATAAGCAGTTACTCCATGTAAAATTCTGGAAACTAGAGTAGAAGGTCATCCCAACATAGTGATGATGATGTAGGTATATAAAAAAACACTGCATAGTCAAAAATAACTTTAATTTCGGAATTCGGTGTCTTAGGATCTGTATTTAAGGTTTTTTTGCCACCGACTTTCGAAATTAATGTTATTTTTGACTTTGTAGTGTTTTTTAAGGAAGTCGGTTGTTTTTTTTTTGTATAAAGTTTTTATTTTTAACTTTTTAGTTATGGTAGATGCACTGCACCTAATCTAATCGCGTTATTCGTTCATTTGTCGCGCAAATACTTAATGCAAATTTAAGACTTTTATGGTTTTCACATGGATCCCATTGTCCGAATAGAACAAAATTAAAATGGGACCATTCGGAAAGCACCAGAGAAAAAAAATCATCAAAATCTGTTCACCCAGTCAAAAGTTATGAGGTAACAAACATAAAAAAAACAGTCGAATTAATAACCTCCTCCTTTTTTGAAGTCGGTTAAGAAGTATTTTTCATGGTCATCATGTATGTGAATAAATGCATGACCGTTACCGTAATTTAAGATGGGTTTTCTTAAAGTCTTTCTTTTACGGTATCACAAAGTTTTCATGCAATAGAGTACATGTGGCCTTTATTCATGTTGTCACCTTATAATTTAATCTGATACCAATAACAATAACCCCTATGACTAGTACGTCGGTTCCCTGCATTATCTGACCCCTCTTCCTCATAATATTCTGTGCACGAGGGGTCAGGTAATGCAGGGAACCGACTGTTTTTAGAATTACTTATGTGGAAGTAGCGACATTTAATTATAATTCCTTTTCCCCAAAATTATTAAGTATATTTGATACCTTCCTCAATATATTTGATACCGAGCCAAAATTATTCAAATGACTTATATCTAGGACGTCCATTCAACGGGGCTTGGCATTATCCTTTAACTTGCAAACGAGAAGAAAAATAGGCTTAAGCTAAGATCACTTAAGGATATAAAGAAGGAACAGAATATAACCTTAATGTCGTGAGACATAGATAAGTGTCTAAAATCCACATTTTTAAATTTATTAGTATGCGTATTTTTTATTTTTGCAAAGTTTTTCCTTAAAGCAGTTACTTGTAGACTTCTTAAGCACCAGTCTATCCTTGAATACTGCTTAATTTGTACTGGCCTTTCTTTGACCTCAATTGCAACGGATTGTACGAGGCTGACGGATCTAAATCTAGGAACTAGATCACAGTTCTTGTGATCAGCAGATTGTCTCTAAGTAATACTGGGAGTAAAGCATATTCTTTGACGGAGCCAAACAGCTATCTTCAATGGAAGAGAGAGAAGAGCTACAGATTTTTGTCATAAATACAACTCGATAAAGTCTGTATATTTTTTAAACTCACAAACGTTGTCATTGTCACATCATCTTTGAAATGAGTGCCCATTACATTATGCCCATTAGTGCCCATTTATGTACATTATGTTCCCACTTGATTCCTTTTCTTCAGAAATGGTCAGTGGGGTAATTGCGTACTACACTATCAGTAGGACTCGGTTCCAATTTGACAGTTCCGCAACATACACGGCGTTGTTTACGTTGCTAAGCAAATAATTTTTTCGAACATATGAAAGAATGGATGGCAAATAAGCTTCAAAATGATTCAAATTCTGATTTATAGTGTGTTCCGGCGTGTATGTATGGCCAGATTTATGAACATAAACGAAGGGAAAAGAAATGTAAGGTTAGTAGCAGGTGGCGTTCTGTAGTTTCTGCCTACCCCCTTTTTTTTTTTTTTTTTGGATGGGAAATCATCAAATGACTTCTCCCGCTCTGGGCGGAGCGGGAGGGCGTGTCAGACTTTTACTGACTAAAACCCACCCGTGTTCCTTCAGTTGCCCATGTGCCAGGGTCAAGGTATCTCTTTAGAACAATCACGTGACCCCGGCAGTCACGTGACCCCGGCAAACTGCCTACCCCCTGATTGGAAAATGGCATGAGTTTATGTATGCATATCGGTCTTATTATTTTGTATACCTAAGTTTGTAGTATTATACTAACAGAGTTTTGGGACTAACAATTACTGTAGATGTGGTAACAGTATGAAGTATATGTCATTATTAATAAAAATGAATTTAATCATCTGAAAGTTAAATGAATTAATAAAAAAAGAAACAACATAACCTAATAAACAGAACGTAAACTTCATCCATTATTTAAATCCAGTAATAATTCGAGAAAACCAATGTTACGCCATAATGGAATCACTCACGATTCATTCGAGAGACTTCGTCCCAAATAATTATGCTTCAAAGTACTACGTCACAAGTTGTCCCAACTTTTGGGCCCGACCGAGAAGTTTTTTATTTGTAAATCGCCAATCCGAAAGAAATTAACATTTTTTCTGACGTCCAACAAGGATTGCGTTCTTTTATTTCCGCGCTCTTTTGTTTACTGAAAATGAGGTTTTGGTGTTAGTTTTAATAAGAAGACTGTTTTTCAAAGTTGGTTGGCAGAGGCAGGAAGGTTTTTGCGTTTTAAAATACAAGCAAATTCTTTGGTTTACTAATGATAAGCATAAAATATATTGTCATAATTTACATTGGCATCACGAAATTAAGCATAATGATCACTACGAATAATTTAAGTAGGTATAAATGTTTTGCCATAATGTTTATTGTTATATATACTGTTGGCATAATAATAACGAAGCATAATGTTATAAACGCATAATGATATTTATATAAAATATACACTCGTATATTTCAAACATGTTTGCGGCTCAGTGGTGGCCCAAGGGCCACCCCTGCCACATCTTAACCTAATCCAATAGAGTAATTCTCAAATTATATAAATAATAAATAATGTAAGTACATAAAATTTATTTTATTATTTTTCATATTCAAAATGTATGCAACTCCAAATTATTTCAACACAAATTAGACCAAATGAAAGTTATTTATTTGCATTATAGTATTATTGTCATCATCATCATCATCATTTCAGCCGAAGGCCGTGTACTGCTGGACATAGGCCACCCCCAATTTCAGAGGGTTTGCCATAATCGCCTCGCTTGGCAGGCGGGTTGGCGATCGCAGTATGGTGGTAAAATGCATAGAGAATGCTGCTGCCCATTCTCTAGTAAGTCCCTTAGTCGTCTATTACGACACCCATGGGAAAAAATGGGATGGTGCTGTTCTTTACATCACCACACGCCACGTACGCACGTATGCACGTAATATTGTGCCACGCTATTATTAAGCTTAACAAAAGTTATGCGAAAACGTAATGCCAAACAATATTATTAACCGACTTCAAAAAAGGAGGAGGTTCTCAATTCAACAGTATTTTTTTAAAATGTTTGTTACCTCAGACTTTCGACTGGGTGAAGCGATTTTGATGATTCTTTTTTTTTTAAAGCTGGCGCTTCCCGTGTGGTCCCATTTCAATGGTCAAAATTTGGTCCAGTTTTGACAATGGCATCCATGAGAAAACCATATATGTCTTAAATGTCACCTGGCCAGTATAGGAATAGTAATTAGTGCGGGCTAGATACCATAGCTAAAAAGTAAAAAAAAAAAACTAAAAAGAAACGTCTTCCTTAAAAACACTACAAAGTGAAAAATAACTTTAATTTCGGAAGTTGGTGGCAAAAAACTTAAATACAGACTAAGACACCGACTTCCGAAATTAAAGTTATTTTTTACTTTGTAGTGTTTTTAAGGAACTCGGGTCTTTTTTGTAAAAAAGATTTTATTTTTGCTTTAATTTCTTGGAGCAATATCCTTTCTAGTCCATTCATTCGTGAACTGTTATCGAGTAGATTAAAATCGGATCCATGAAGGAAACTGGCCTTCAATATGTGTAAGAGTAAAGCTATTAGGATAAGGTAAGGCCGATTGTTAGTTGATCGGATTTCTGACTTTTCTTTTGCAATCTGGAATCTAGGTTTCTGGTACTCACTTGGGTCTTAGCTCGATCCTCAATATGCAAACTCGTTCAATTTCAAATTATTGTTTTTTTTTATATAACTGTCCATACAAAGCAAAAACAAAAAATAAATAAACACAGTAAAAGCTTATAAAAATCATGAATTCATATTAACTCGTGTTGTTATTGCATAAATCCTATTTATACTTTTCAAATAAAAAAAGTTTGAGAATTTATGTTCTATTTTTGTGTCGGGAACACTGAAGAGTCATTTGTTATACAATTACAAAGTTTGTAGTGGAACTGACAAGTTTGTTTGGTAAAATTGGATTATTATGCGAATGTTACTTTTACTGCCTCTTTGGTCTAGGAGTCGCAAGCGTTACTGCTGAGCATAAAGTCCTGGGTTCTGTTCCCGGGTTAGGCAGTATTATATGGTTTTCCGTCTGGAGTTTCTCGGTAGCATGGATTTTTGCCCTGTTGTTGGCAATAATCGTGCCCCGTATACCAAATGTGGGTATACCTACTATAGATACATCTCTGCAGAACCCCAAGCGAATCAAGGAGTGATAATATGTTACTTTAAGAGGTAGTTAGTAGGTTTTTTGCAATTTGCAGGTGAATGTCAGGCTGTATATTTATTGTGGTTCACTAATGTTTCACTAAAACACCATTGACATATTTTTAGTTAACAACCAACGTTTCGTATACTATTTATTTCACAAACAACTTATTCCGAAAATGTTTTATTTTATAAACACTCGCTTAAGAAAAATTTATTTGGCATATGCTTCTCTTAACAAATGTGTCGGATAATCTTTAATCATTTATGCATTTTTCATAATAATATTTAGATTATTTTGGAAAAAATATGTTTATACTAAATGTCATTTTATAATACATTTTCTAAACTAGTCACAAAGTGATCATGACGGTATTGTTTTGCATAATTTTATAGAACTACCTCCCTAAAATCTAGTCGTTTGTAGGTAACAGTTTTAACCTAACCTAACCTCCTCAAACCATGTCAAATCTACCCCGAAGGGTATTTCAAGGATTAAAAAAACCACATCCTAAATGGCCTTATGACCGAATGACTTTTGTTACAAACGTTGTTTTGTGAGATAAAATGAAAAATAAAATGAATTGTTTGTCAAATAATACGTTATTAAAACAAAGTTTATCGGAAAATTATTTTTTTAAGTGAATTATTTGACAAACTTGTTGTTGTATAATGATGAAATGACAAATCATGTTTTTGCCAATCGTTGCTGGTCAAGTAAAAATTTGTAAATAATTTTTTGGTGAACTGACAGGACACCGTTTATTGTAATATTATTCGTGACAAATACAACAACTCTTCAAGTTCTTAAATTATTTACAATCACCAAAATTATGTTTTGCGCGGAGGTCGAAAATTATACCACGGGAAAGTAATATCGGAATAAAAAGTATCCTATGTGTAAATCCAAGCTATAATCAATATCTGTGCCAAATATTATCCAAATTCGTTCCGCCGCTTTTGAGTCATTGAGTTACAAACATCTGTATATCTAAACATACAAGGCGCATATAAAAATATGTAGGATATTTTTATAAGATTGTAATTTTGACTGACGTCTTCAGTTTTACAATTTTATTGTTATGTCCATAGAGCGAGATACTTGTAGTAGTAGAAGTTTGTATACCTCATGGTAAGACTATGCGAATCAAGTAAACCATCATTTAAAAACACTACAAAGCAAAAAAAAAAAAAAAAAAAATTCGGAAGTCGGTGTCTTAGCATCTGTTTTTAAGTTTTTTGTCACCGACTTCTGAAATTAAAGTTATTTTTCACTTTGTAGTGTTTTTAAGGAAGTCGGTTGTTATTTTTTCTGGAAAAAGGTTTCATTTTTAACTTTTTAGTTATGGTATCTACCCCGCACTAATTCCTATACCAGTACTGGGCAGGTGAAATTTAAGACGTATATGGTTTTCTCATGGATGCCATTATCAGAATTGGACCAAATTGAAATGGGACCACATAGGAAGCCACATAGAGCAGTGGTGGTCCAGTGGTATCGGCCCGGCTTACGAGTTGTAGGTGGTGATTTCGAACCCAGGTAGGAGAGCAGTGGTGATGAAATTATTTACTTTGTGTATATAATTTCATCACCACTGCTCTCAAAACGGTGAAGGAAAACATCGTGAGGAAACCGGCATGTCCTAGAACCAAAAATTCGAAGACATGTTACATCTACCAACCTGCACTGGACCCGCGTGGTAGATTACAGCCCACTCCCTCTCAACGAGAGGAGCCCTGTGTCCCAGCAGTGGGAACAATATAGGCTGATTATGATGAGGAAGCACCAGTTTTCAAATAAAATAAAGAATGGTCAAAATCGGTTCATTCAGTCGAAAGTTCTGAGGTAACAAACATTTAAAAAATACTGTCGAATTGAGAGCTTCCTCTCTTTTTTTTTAAGTCGGTTAAAAACTCACGTGATAGATCAACTTTTGCAATCATATTATTTTATTTTACAAAATATTTAAAGTCAGCTTTCCATTCATACGTAAAACAAAATGGATGCAAAAAAAATAATATAACATTTCAAAACTGTGAAAATGGTTCCAGCGTCCTACTAGGTTTTCAGCCAAGCGGGAGCGTCGACTTCCGATCCTACCGACGTCACTTCCGTGCTCCCCTCGCGGGCGAGCCTTTGTTGACTGCAAATTGTAAAATGAATGTAAATAATAAATCCTTTTGCAAAAATGAATTGTTTTCCCATGCTTCTGTTCATAATTTTTGCTTGTAGGTACATATATTTATGTGAAGAATTATGATGTCATTTATTTACATAAACTCACGCCTTTTCCCCATTAGGCAGAAACTATACGCCACCTGCTACGATCATTAGTTACTCTTTTTGCGTCATTTATGTTCATACATCTGGTCATACATGCAAGACGAGTGCGAGTACTACGCACCTGACCTTTCTGAATAACATGATCAATAAGGCGTGTCCCGTGACATCTGCCTTTTTATTATTTATTTACGTTCTGAAATTGGAATTTTGAAGTATGGTAAACTGGCGACGGGGCGGGTCGCTAGTTTTGATTCGGTTTATTTTTACTACTTGACAAAACATAACAATTTCTTTATTTTAGCATAATAAGCTTATAATATTCCCACTGCTGGGACCCAGCTTTCCTCTCTGTGATAGGGAGTGGGCCTTAAACCATTACGGGAGCCCAGTACGGGTTGTTAGAAGTCACATGTCTTCGAATTTTTGTTTCTAGAATATTCCGGTTACCTCACGATGTTTTTTTTTAACTGTTTTGAGAGCAGTTATGATATAATCATTTATATAGAGTAGAGGATCTGTTCATCCTGATCATGGACAAGACAAAGTTCATGTCCAATGCTCGTGTGATACCCACTCCCGTGAAGATCGGAGGCGCTACACTCGAAGTTGTGGACGAATATGTGTACCTAGGACAGACTGTCCAGTTAGGTAGATCCAACTTCGAGAAAGAGGTCGATCATCGAATCCGAATCGGCTGGGGAGCGTTTGGGAAGCTACGCAATATCTTCTCGTCCCACATACCGCAGTGTCTCAAGACGAAAGTCTTTGACCAGTGTGTGTTGCCAGTGATGACATATGGAACCGAAACGTGGTCGCTCACAATGGGCCTTATTAGAAGGCTGAAAGTCACCCAAAGGGCGATGGAGAGGGCTATGCTTGGAGTTTCCCTACGCGAACGAATCAGAAATGAAGAGATCCGTAGGAGAACCAAGGTAACCGACATAGCCCGAAGAATTGCTAAACTGAAGTGGCAGTGGGCAGGGCATATTGCTCGCAGAACAGATGGCCGATGGGGCCGAAAGGTTCTAGAGTGACGACCGCGTACCGGAAGACGTAGAGTTGGAAGGCCTCTGACAAGGTGGACCGATGACCTTGTGAAGGCCCGAGGAATCCGCTGGATGCGGAAAGCACAAAACCGGTCGAAGTGGCGGAGCTTGGGGGTGGCCTATGTCCAGCAGTGGACGTCTTTCGGCTGAAATGATGATGATGATGATGAGAGTATCTGTTTGGGTTCGAACTGCTATCACTGCTGTTATATCTTAATTAATTATAATGTATTATACACATAAATAATCACAGCAGCACGGGTCGATCAAAGGTAAAGCTAGGCTGACTATGAATGGCGTACAATTGGAAATACCTATGTCTGTCCTATTGTTATAAGCTGATGATGTATGAAAATCCGTTCAGTCGTTTTTGAGCTCATGACTCTCAGACAGACAGGCGCGGCGGAGGACTTTGTTTTATAATACGAGTATCTATAGTATTATTTTAAAATAGTGATGCTTGTTTTTGTAATATTAAATACTGAAATAAATAGTTAGGCATCAAATGTCTCTTAGCTTAGGTTCTATTTAAGTCATTTAGTGGGTGATAAAAGATAACTCCAAGAACAATCTTTATGTCGCTACAACTTACCTTTTTAATATTTCACTACCAACATCAAAAACCTCAACACTTTCCTTAACAACCGACCCACCAGCAAGGCAAACCGTATATCCTTCAAATTGCAAAGAAAAGTAAAAAAGCCTTTCTTTCGCAGGTAACCAGAAACCTTCCAAGAACGTATGGTTATAACGTCCAATAAAGTTTATCGCGGCTTCGAATGGGCCGACAATGAAAGCCGTGGCTGGACCGTGGCCGGGCCGTGGCAGACCGTGCGCCATAAAAACTAGCCGTAACCCTCGTCCGTCCGCTTTACTTCACAAACGTAGCTAAATAATGGAAGGATGTTGCGGTAAGGGTTGGCACGTGAAATGACGTCAAGTGATGAAGAACAAAAAGAACTTGCGTTAACTTTTTTGATCGCCAGTGTCATTTATCTTTATTCATATTCGCCAGTGATATTTATAATTACTCTTGTTTACAGAGGTGCACATAAATGAATTGTTACTGTTATAATATCTTTATATGGTCGGATGGGTGATCTCTGTAACACAGGTGTTTCCTAGCATGGGATTATGGATCAGTTATTTTGTGCCAGGCTATATGCACGCGTAAATCAAGAGTCATGTTTGTATTTGTGTACTTTTTAACCAACGAAAAAAAACGGAGGAGGTTATCAATTCGACGCGTATATTTTTTTAATTTTTTTATGTATGGCCACGCATAACTTTTTACATAGTAGTCCGATTGTAATAATTCTTTTTTTATTGGAAAAGGTATACTCCGAGGGTGGTCCCATATAAATTTGAAAAACAAAATCAAACCCTAAGGGTCAGAAAACAGGGGATGATTGATTGTTCACTCACTGATTGTAATGTTTAACCACGCATAACTTTATACAGAGATTTTGATAATTCTTTATTCATTGGATATACCCTATATCTTGCCAAGTATTATAAGTATATTAAAGCCACAAAAAATTATAAAATTAAACCTTTTTACCAAAAATTTAACCGCAAAATTTAATTAAAAAAAAAAAAATAAACCGTAAAATTATGAGTCGGCGCTTTGAGTGATCTTTGTTAATTGGTTTTCCAGCGCCGCCTCATAATTTTACGGTTTATTATTTTTTGCCTTTCAGTTTTTTCGGCGGTTAAATATTTTGGTAAAAAGTTTTTATGACAAATAAATAAGACTAATTCTAAGCATCATCTGCCTATCCTTTTTCAAACTATTTTGCGGTCGGCTTTCGGTCTACAGGCTAACCGGATACAGCTGAATACCAGTATTTTACATACCTTTTTCCTTTTTTTTATCATACCTAGACTGGTTGTCAGACTTCCGGGTTTCTGACGACCCGTAACGTCAGTCAAAGATCCATGACAGTCGGGACGAACGGGTTAACGTGCTTTCCGAAGAACGCAGGGGTCTTGGTATGTAAAGATGGTCACCCATCCACGGACCAACCCCGGTAAGCGTAGCTTAACCTGGTCGACCCATGTGGCATCAAATTCTTATAAGAATCCCATATTATGTGCTAATATTGTTTCTGGATAAAAACTAACAATTTTTTAACCCTTTATCGGGCATAGGGAACTATTTTCCTACCCAGTCAATCTAGCTAAATACACGAATACTTTTAAAATGACAACTCGCCAGACTCTGTCTTTTACCCAAATCTAATTCAGTAACTACCCAAGTTTAGATTTCGGTAAAAAATAAAGTCTGGATAGTTGTCATTTAAAAAACATTCGTGTATTTAATTAGATTGACGGGGTAGGAAAATAGTTCCTTGTGCCCGTTAAGGGGCAAATGAACAGCCTAAAGCACACTAATGGGAAAACGTATTATTTATATTATGGTTGTTGCCAGCTTATCAATGAAAAGCTTCGTTCCATATAGCTTTAGTATTTTTCAGTTTTGTTGGCGCATAGATTTTATACATAAGCTGGTCAGTTACTGAAAAACAGTCTGTCTCAAAGTACACTATTTTCTTTAATCGCGTTACGGCTTCAGATGGTGATATTATTTGTCATTTTTTCCCACACTCTCAGCGTCAATTTAAAAAACATTGCCTGAAAAAACAATTGAACATCGAAAAAAAAGTACTCGAAAAAACGAATGAATTTAGAAGCAGTTCTCACATTCGCGATTCTACATGATTTGTTATAGTGAGCATAAACTTAAAAACACTGGCTGGAAAACAATTGCATCTACTTTTAACCGTTCATTCGTATTTCAGCCACACTTTGTTTTTTTACAACCCTACAATCATAACGCTTGCTAGAACAACAATAGAGCATAGAGAATAGAGCCTCGGTGGGCAACTGTATGACATTGTCGAGTATTTTATGTGTTGACTGTAACCTGGTTACGACTCTGTGACATTTCCTTATGGGTAAGCAGAGACAGTAAATTCTTTTATCTTTTAAAATATTTACATCGTCGCAGTGAATTTTATCATCCGTATTATCCAGATAGTTCCTGACATACATTTGTCAAGATGTTTATTTGATTCCAAATATGCAAACCTGTTTATAGGGACACGATAATGATGACCCAAGTGTCTTCTACCTATTCGGTGTCTTCGTATGTACAGATGGTTGTCCATACACGGAGCAACCGCGGCAAGCGTAGAAGTCACAAACCCTTTCCTAGACAATACCGTATATTGACACTGAAATCTAATCCCAAAAATAGACAATCATTTTCCAAAGATTTATATATTTATCTGATCTCATAAGTCGTTTCTTTCTTAGAATTATAATGAAAAGTCTCGTGATCTTAAAGACTTATTCGAGATAAAGTTCACTCAGCTTATGCGATGCGCGTACAAAGAAAATTAACATACAGATAGTTTGAGAGACGTGGCGTGGATCAGGACCTTAGATTTAGCTTTTTATGAAGGTCTGGATAATATGAAGAACGTGGGGCTGATTAGGAATAAGTTTAGTTAATTTCAGGTATAAATATTTTATTTATATCAAAAGCTCCCTTAACTTTTGGGATGTGCGGTCTGTGGGTCCTTTGAAATGCAAAACACTTTAGTTGCTTCTACAGCAATTATATTGAATTTAAAATTCGACGCGTAATATTACGATCATCATCATCATCTTCATCATCATCATTATTTCAGCCACAAGACATCCACTGCTCGACATAGGTCTACCCCAAGAACTGCCACTTCGACCGGTTCCGTGCGTCCCGTATCCAGCGGATTCCTGCGCCCTTTACAAGGTCATCAGTCCACTTTGTGGGTGGCCGTCTAACTCTACCTCTGACGGCACGCGGTCGCCACTCCAGAAACTCTCATCCTCATCTATTCTGCGAGAAATGTGCCCTGCCCACTGCCTCTTTAGTTTTTAGACACGATTTTTTGGGCT
Source organism: Aporophyla nigra (assembly GCA_947507805.1). Classification (NCBI taxonomy): domain Eukaryota; kingdom Metazoa; phylum Arthropoda; class Insecta; order Lepidoptera; family Noctuidae; genus Aporophyla; species Aporophyla nigra. The sequence goes on from OX382294.1 coordinate 24,138,743, forward strand.
ATGCCAGTTGCCTTAGTTCCCGTGGGGATCTTTGACAGTGAAATTATTTACAGGGTCATATAGCTAACAGTACTTTACCCATGTGTTGTGTATCAATATCGAAATCAAACGAAAAAAAAAACATCCTTCCAATTTTGTTACAAAATACATTAAATAACATGTTATGTTTATGTGGTACACAACAACATGTTATGTTTATGTGGTTTTTGCAGTCGTGAAAAATATCTACGTTCCACGAACAATTACAAAAACGGCTGAACCTAAAGGTACGAACCGTAAACGGTTACTGATCTTCGCCCAACGAATGATGTTTTTTTTTGTTCCATTAGCTTTCAATTTTGATACCTACCGCGTCGGTAAAGTATTTCATAATAGAACGCACTCAGTGTGGGGTCCCGTTTTGTGACACACGGTCAAAATGATATAGAAATATTACTAATGACACCGGAGTCTGGATCAAGTTATGCCCGGTCAATCCCCCTACCTCTACCAGGACTTTTACACAAAACATTTACATAAGTTCAAAAATGTATTGACGCGAAAGTAATTCTGTATGTCTGTTACGCTTTCACAACTAAACCAGTTAAACGATTTCAATGAAATTTGGTACGAGTAAGATTGAACCCCAAGAAAAGACATAATCTATTTTTTATTCCGTGACTTCGTCTGTGTCCACGATAACCGATATTTACGCGGACGAAGTCGTTGACCAAAAGCTAGTAACATTGTAAATAAAAAGGAATTAATGTACTGCACAGAAGATTTCTGTCTGAGAAGCACTATCCACTTCAGATGTCTTATTAAAACAATCTCAAATAATATTGTTACAATAATAGCACTAGCACAGACATCTGCCCTGATCACAGGTCTGTCTGTGGTGTGATCGCGACTCGATCCATCCCAATTCCATTTGGAGATCAAATACTATCTCCAGTTTTCGCTGTAAAGTTATAGGGTGTAACATTTGTGAGGTCTTATTTTACTTTTTGTATTTATATTTAAAAGGTCCTTTTTGACGTTTGAACACTACCTCGTTGGTTTACAATACAATCCTTTAATACTCAATACTCAATACTTCAGGCTCTATTTCAGGCTTCTAAGGCTCATAAAAACAATACATAAATAATATAAAAAACAATAACCATAAACTAATACATATTGTATTATAACTAACCTAAACTAAAACTATGACTAAACACGTAATGATAACGGCGTCGTGTTCCGCTGGTTTAATTGTCGCAAGCGCTTCTGCAGAGCAGGAGGTCCTAGGTTCGATTTATTTTCGAGTTCTGCTGGATCTCGAAAATAGTAACCCCGAATTCTGGATTTGTGGCCCGTTGATGGCAATAGATTCGTCTCCTATTACATCGAACTTAAACATAACTGACTCGTGTCGACTCGTAACTGTACCGTGTGGTGCCCGCCGTAAAGAATAGCACCAACTCATTTCTTCCCGTGGGTATCGTAAGAGGCGACTAAGGGACTTACTAGGGAATGGGCAGCAGCGTTCTCTATGCAATTTACCACCATCCAACCCGCTTGCCAAGCGTGGCGTTTATGGCAACCCCCCCCCCCCAAATTTAGGGAGGCTAATTTCCAAGAGTGGACGCCGTTTGGCTGAAAGACGAAGGAGGAAACATAATTTGAGACATGTGGGTGTAATATATGTAGATACTTTTGTGCAATAACTTTCAGGGAATACAGGTGTCGTGTTGTTTTCAAAACAGCTTTTTACAAATGCAAGTATTTTATTGATGCCTTATCAAGTCCAGAGACAAAGGAGAAACGTCTCTTGGCCCATAATTCAACCAACTACACAATTTTCCTCAAAAGGAGCATTTGAACATTGGTGGGTACTAACTGTTGTCTTTCTTAATTAAGTGCATGTACAATTCACACTTAAGCACTTCTATTTTGTTAAGTGTTACTTTATCTTACACGTGTTCATATTTTAGCACTTACAGTTTGAATAGCTATTATGATAACATCCACATACACGTTAAAACAGTATCAATATTATATTATATATCTAGGTTAGATAATTCAAATAGATAATATGATAAGAAATAATGAATTCGATGTTCGTCACCAATCTTTATTAAGCGATTTACAAAACCGAAACAATTGCTCATTCTACTAACAATATAGTGTGTATGTGTCATCTCCGACGGAAAAATGGACTTTATATAAATATGTCGGGACAAGAAGTCGATTGCTGTTAAATTCTTCACCGTTGAACAATTTACTCGTTGATGTGTGTTGCGGGTAAGAAGAAAAACTCTGAAGATGATTATTGATTTTTGGGGTAAATTTGAACTTGCTTAACGAAACGTTAGACAGTTTCAAGACAATTGTTGCTCGCATGATGTCAGATGATCAAGAGAGCTGCGACACGCGGCTGTGGTGCTCTCGTCATCTCGCACGAACGTCAGGCTAGACTCTGTCGAAGCGCGCCAACTTCACACTCGCGTTTGGTTGTCAGTTGACATCCCGTACTCATGACTTTTCTGATTAATATATTATATTTACATGCGTCAGCTGTCACGCAAAATATCCTTGTACACATCAGCTGTTTAGGTACTTACAAGATTTCAAAGTGAAAGGTACGCAAGATACGTTGCACAGAAAAACATAATGCTTTTGAGTTAACGCTTGTATTAACTTCACTCCTCATAAAATTTCCATACTGAGGGCCTTATATAAAAATCGATTCTTAAGAAGTAACCTCCAAAAAGCACTATTCGATAATCAATACCTGGAATCCACAGCCCCAATTTAGTACTCGATATAAGAATTACGACCCACCCTGTATACGAGCCACCTGCGCTCGGATCACGTTCTTATTAATTCTACAGAATAGAAATTGGATTCCCTTATTGGAGCAACGATTATTCCAATGGTTTTCATTTCGATTCGCGCGTCGTCGCATAATTTATACCAAGTATATTGTAGAGGGATCCACTGCGTTTTCGTCAACCTTTGATTATAATCTTTTGGGAATTAGCTTTTGATGGCTAATAAATTAGTCTGTGAAGACTTTTACAATAGACTGATATTCTTATTTTTTCTTCTAAAGGTAATTCTTGCGGCCTTGGAGTTTTCCAAGGTCAGTGTGACCTATTACCTAAGTAAGACCTTCAAAAGGTGTAATAAACACCTACACGGATTGGTTCCATTAGACTACAACCTAAATAAATTGGAGATGATAATTAAACGTTCTGGCTGGCGTTTCAGCGGCGAGACTCCAGCTGAAAAAAATCTATAAAAACTTCATGGAAAATGTTCTACCAGAATCAGGACGCACCGGCACATCACGCTTATTGCTTTAATCAGGAGCCTTATCGCTTTTACATTAAAGTTTAAAGCAATTAGCAAAATACAATACAAATATGCACATACATAATATATACAAGGTTGCACGGTGCTCACAAGAGGTCAAAATTGCTCTTTTTAAGGCATACTGTCAGACTATTTATTTATACCTGTAGCCTGTGGGTCCAGTTTACGCGTGGATCTTTCAAAGCCCTACGGCTCCTGTACAATAATGGTTTCAGGATGCTGTTGGGGTTGCCTCAATTTTGCAGTGCATCAGGTATGTTTGCTAAGACCAACACGGATTGCTATAGTGCGTAAGAGTGACCTCCCAGATGCGCTGCGTGCGAGACAGCACCAACAGCCTTCTGAATACCATACTGGCAAGTCTTAATTGCTCAGTTGTGAGGCACTGTAATTCCATTCATGGCTCCGGAGGTGCCCTGTATAACGATTAATAGCGCAATTTTCTAACAATTGTATGGAATGTACAATCAATTCTGAAATAATTGATTAATAATATGGATCAAGAGAAGGCAGTACTCCTCGATACGGTTTGCATTGTAAGGAGGTTTCTGTCTCTAGAACCCTACCCACCGGTAGCTTGGACCTTGCTCCCACTACCGGTGGACCACTATTTTTTTATATTTTTAAATGTTTGTTGTATTTTTTTTTTTGTAAAAATATTTAAAAATGTAATGAAATATGTCATCATCATCATTTCAGCCGTAAGACGTCCACTGTTGGACTTAGGCCTCCCCCAATTTGGGGGGCTTTGCCATAATCGCCACGCTTGGCAGGCGGGTTGGCGATCGCAGTATGGTGGTAAAATGTATAGAGAACGCTGCTGCCCATTCTCTAGTAAGTCCCTTAGTCGCCTTTTACGACACCCAAGGGAAGAAATGGGGTGGTGTTATTCTTTACGTCCGGCACCACACGGTACCAAACACGGTATGAAATATGTATAAAAATAAATAAAAGAATAATAATAATAAACCCGCAGGGCAGCATGTGACCTGCTGTTGGGCAGTAGCGACCCAACGGACCCTATTTCCCGGGAAAATTCGTGTTCCTCATGTCTGGCTTGCCTTTATTGGCCGGCTGGAGTGAACACTGAAGAGGTTCAGAGCTCCCACCTCATTCTTGCCTTTTATTGGCCGGCTTGAGTGAAGATTCGCAAGAGCAAACGTGCTCGGGGAAAGGAAGTATTCCAGTAAGTGCTCGTAGGGATCTTCACCATCTTCTGGGCTCTTGGATTGTTCTGAAAGCCGTGGAATACCTCTCCACTTCTCAAGCACCTCAGGAAGTATTGCCTTCTTGTCGCTGCGTCACTATGTGCCAGCGATGGTTTCCGGGGGCCCATTATTGAATGTGCAAGTCACCAAGTCACCCCCTGCTATTTAATCCGTGTATATATAAAACATTGATGCGGCAGGGGCCATAGGCCTTCCAAAGTTCTTGGTATTAAGTCCATTTTAGCCAGCCAAATACATAGTCCAACATCTTGGTTTCCATATCCTGCAATAGTCCAACACCAACCGAAGGTTGTCCTTGGGTGCACTTGCACAGTCCATACGGAGATAATCGTCGGTTAGTGCCTCACTTCATCTAAATTTTCTAAGGGGCCTCTGAGAGTTGGCTTCGGCCAAAAGATCGGGATCCTGGGATCCCGAGATATATTAACATATATGAACACAATAATAATAATAATTGATTGGTCAAGTGTAACAAAAACCTCCTTAACGTGGAAAAATCACCCTGTAATCCCCCTGTTCCTGGAACAATTATAAAAATAAACCATATTTTTTCCCCAAAAAGAAGAAGTTTCTCTTACATCACCATGACTACAACACGTTTTAAGTATCATAAAAGCTGCCCACGTGTTTCCCTGTTGGCATTTGGCATGAAGGACTATTAACAGAAGGTTTATAATGTCCCTTGGGTATTGATAATGCATAAGGCATTAGCCAAAACCCACCTACGTCAAAGTGTGTATAGTCTACTTTGGATAAATCATTGTGGTGGCTTCGATTTTTGAGCAATCTGTTTTACTTGTATTACGTCTTATATTTCCAATAACAACAAAACCGTTACGAAACATTTTTGGCTTATGCATTGATTCGTACGAATTGACACATTTCTCTGTGTGCTGCGTTCTCAGGGACCGAAACCAGCCCTCAGGAAATGTTCCATATCATAGAGTACATGGACTTCCTGAACCAAAAAGTGTACGCAGTCAAACTGACTCGCGAGCGGAATGCGGGACACGACTGATGACTACGAATTACACGACTACTCGCCCCAGTTTGCCTGCATTCCGAGTTGCACTAAAATCGATGAGAGTGTACGAACACTCGTTCCGAATTAGCGTAAGCGCGATGTAAATGTGTCGTGAATCGTCATGACATCTTGCGATAAAGCCGACCATGCGTTAAGCTAATATGACCGTGATCGCTGTCAAAAATTACAGCTGTGCTGTTTAGTTTTGAGCCGCATCATATCTTAAAATAACTTGGATTTATTAGAAATTGGGTGTCTGGCTACTCAAATGTCATAATCGTGTGATATCTAAATTGGCACACAAATAGATACGAGCCTACGAATAGGAGTTACTGCAATACCCCGTAAATGATGTCCTCTATGAACATGCTCTACGTGCTATAACATCGTGCCCGTCACTCCGTGACTCATGTTCGCACAACCACTTTTCAACCTTATACCTTGGGGTATTGGGTATCAAATGGTCAACCATCAACTTTGTCGAGTGTACCTTCAAACTCTCGTTTTGAAAGGAAACATCCTCTCAAACTATTTTGGACCTTCTGTTCCTGCTGTCTTTTGGTTAAGCTTCTCAAATTCGATCTCATCTTCATACTAATGAGGTTACGCTAGCACCTCGATACAGTACAATGGTGTAGCGTAGGTGTTGGACGGAGTATCAGAAACTATTTCAATAGGAATTTCTGATAGAATATACTTTCAAAAGGTAATACATGTAGGTATTGATTTTTTTAAAGTCGGCAAAAGGTTACTTTTATTGAATTGTTATAGTTGCACCTGCGAACATAATAATAATATAGTCCTCCAGACCGTATTTTGGTCATGGAGGTCAATCTCCACGGAATCTTAGCTATCGGCGCGGGAGGTATTATAGTACACAAGTGTGTGCGCAGACACAGATGCACTCACTCCTCCCTCACTCTGATAGTCCGCTGGGACGGCAATCCGACGTAACCGGAGAGAGACCAGACCCAGGACCAACGGCTTAACGTGCTTTCCGAGGCACGGGGTTATCACACCACCAACTTCTTCTTGCTAATAAAATCCTAATGGAAAATCCCAATAACACTCTGTCCGACCTGGGAATCCTTTCCATCCATACCTGGGAATGTCCTGGGAGGACATAATATGATCAGTAGATCATAGTCAGAGGTGTATAGTCAATGTCGACGTTACTTCGTCACCCTTGTGCCACTGGAAAACACACATCATGTTTATCTATGCGACATTTAGGTGACCATAGTGAAGTTTCTGTTTACTGGCAATTGATCTCTTATATTTATTCTATTAGACGTCGTCTCAGTAGTAAAATTTGGTAAAATAATTTCCAGGTCGACGATGCCGTTGGGGACACCAGTATAAAGGCATGAGGAACAAGGTGTAAAGTACACTCGTCCTCTATAGAAAAGGGAGCAGACTGGTGTTATGTGTAGTGGGTAAGCCCGACGAGTGATGTTCAGTTGCGTGGCAAACTCTGTTTGCGCGATACATGATTTTGCATTACGTCAGTATGATGTGTTACTCAATCATAAAAAAAATGTATGGAGTAGCTGATGTTTTTATGCAATTTCAGGTGTCCCAGTAAACATTACATAGTTAAAAAATATCCTCCTAAGACATTGTAGAACTGCCAGGGTCGCGAGATTGTTCGAAAGAGATACCGTGACCCTGGCACATGGGCAACTGAAGGAAAACGGGTGGGTTTTAGTCAGTAAAAGTCTGACACGCCCTCCCGCTCCGCCCACGAGCTGGAGACGTCATTTGATAATTTCCCCTAAAAAAAGACATTGTAGGAGAGAACACACATATTCCTCATTAACAAAAATTACCGAAACTTTAAAGCCCATTACCAAATAATTACAGAAGAACTCTTTGAAATTCAAAAATATCCATTCCACTGGCTAATATACGCTTGATTAATCCACGAATGTACTGAGGCGTGATAATACTCAATTTAAAAATACATTTGTTCAAATTAATAACGCTTGAGCGATACGAGTTCAAAGGAGAACAGGCAATAATGCATAATAATATAAGTGAAATAATTGAGCAGGCTTCTTTTAGCACCAGACATAACTTGAACGGGCGGATGGGCAATTCGGACTCTTTTACATGTTTAGCGTCGCCATTTGCCCGCATTCCGTCTGTCGCTTTTGACTGCATTTTTTCTTTACTATTCTGACACATAAAATATATATACTGTTCGTATTTAAAGTTGAGATATAAGGGTTCAGATACAACGGATACTCCTTGCAATGTATCGTTCTCAATTTTCGTTCAAGAAAAGAGATTTAAAAAGAGATAAATAAACTTGGCACGTTTAATTGGATAGTATGCTTCAAAAATTTGGAACATTCTTAAACATTATGAAATGTTGCTAATACCTACGCTACGATAAATTCATTTAAACGCCATCATCAATCATCATTATCTCCTAACTTTTTATCAGAATTCTTAAATTTAGTATCTAAGACCATGTTGTTAACAAAGAAAATTACATTTAGTACAAACTAAAAGTCACACAACCCAACATATTACACTACAAGTAAGATAAGAAATATAAAAAAGAAAACGTGAGACGAAGAACTAAAAAGTGCATTGTGGAAAATTAGCAGGAAAGAGCAAATACTATCATTGTCTAATCGTATAGAGTCGTGAATATCAGAATTAAGGTGTTTGTGCTACACTAAATGAAACGTGAAGATCAAATGCTCATAAAATACAACAACAAAACATCATATCTCATTATTAACAATATCTAAACAGATTAAACACACAAGATTATCGTGTTGACCGCTAATATATCTTTAAGTAGACAGAATGGAAGCAAAGAAAACAATTTATATGTTGTGTGAGGTGAATAAAACATTAGTTACCGAGAAATATTACACATATAGCCAGATTAATGGTGCTAAGAGACGGCGGCCATTTTGGACTGGGAGCGTGGAACAAATATAATTGGTTAATGTACCACTAATGAGATAATAGAGCTTATGTCTTTTGTGTATGCTTGAATAGCAACAGAACTTAAGACGATATAGTACTTGTTATTTATTTGGAAAGCTAAGGCATCGTTTGAACTGTGAGATAAGATGCCATCCTACGCAAAATTTTTGGCATGAAGCTATGGTGATCTATTGTCTTTTAACTTTAAACAACGTATTTAAAGGAAAAACAACGATAAAACACTGCGAAACTATTCAACTCACACTTAATATACGACAAATTAGAATAAAGTATGCATACATAAATACAACCCGCCAACCCGCCTGCCAAGCGTAGCGATTATGGCAAAGCCCCCTAAATTGGGGAGGCCTAAGTCCAGCAGTGGACGTCTTACGGCTGAAATGATGATGATGACATAAATAAACTCACGCTTTTTTCCCATGGGTAGGCAGAAACCACGGAACGCCACTTGCTACGATCTCTACACACTCCTTTTGCCTTGTTTAGGTTTATACAATTGGTCATACACTCACACCGCTAAAGTATGCATTAGTTAAAACATTGCCATCACTGTTATATGCTGAGTTCAATTTTTGAAACCATAAGTGCAAAGTACATACAGGTTAGTAGATGAAAAAATCGTCGAAGGGAAACGATTAACTTTTTTCTCTCAGTGTCTAGAAAAAAAAACGTTCATCAGTGTACTGAAATCCGACTCCCGGTCTAAAACTTATGCAGTCGTGACACGTGGTGTGTACCAACCGATTTAGTACATGGCAGGCTATAGGAATTATTATCAAGGGTTATTTTTTATCTGCCATGACAGACGACGCTTTATGGAGGGGTAATGTGCCTTTGAGCAATATATTGAAGAATATTAGAAATGATAGACTGACGTCATAAGAAAGTGACGATGTTTGCAGATCATCTTTTATAGGAAAATAAGATGGTATTTTGTAAGTGTTGTAAAACGAAAACAAAATATTTCGTAAAAAAAAAACAACCGACTTCCTTAAAAACACTACAAAGTGAAAAATAACTTTAATTTCGGTAGTCGGTGTCTTAGGATCTGTATTTATGGTTTTTTTTGCCACCGACTTCCGAAATTAAAGTTATTTTTCACTTTGTAGTGTTTTTAAGGAAGTCGGTTGTTTTTTTTTTGCAAAAAAGTTTTTATTTTTAAATTTTTAGTTGTGGTATTCACCCTGCACTAATTCCAAACAAACAATGCATATTTATGCGATAGCAGAAATCGCGGTTGATTTCCTGTCATTTTTTAAAGAGTTCCGGTGTCTGTCTCCCGAACTCATCATCAGATCTATATGAAAATTATATGGGACCATTTCGGAATAAACCCCTTTCGAACAAAAAAAGAATTTTGCAAATCCGTCTATATATGACGGAGTTATGGGCGAACATACATAAAAAAAAAAAAAAACATATAAACATCCGAATTGATAACCTCCTCCTTTTTGAAGTCGGTTAAAAACGAACAATTAAAGCAATTCAAGACCTATAAAAGTTAAATCGATCAACTATTGCAAAACAGATTTCACATATAAGTAAGTTTTACATACAAAGTGTAACGGAAAATATTCCAATTAAATATGAACGGAGCCATATCATTCATATTTTTTTTTGTTTTCAACAAATCTGGCACACTATGATGTCATGCAGTGACAAAATTAAAAGAGCTAAAAATAACCACAGCCTGAACATTCCATAACCACACAACCACAAAGAAAATTATTATGAAGTATTATTTTTTATCCTCCATGATGGACGGGGTATTATGGGGCATGGCAATATAGGCCAACAGTCGCTTAGTGATTTTTTACTTTCATGGGAGCATTTTGTAGCCTGCCATGTTGTATGTATGGGGTTTTTGACTGTCAAAGTACCGACCATTTGTTGTTGAGGGCCTGTAAACGGCTAAAATGTTCCGTTATATTTCGCGCCATTGAAGCTGGATTTTGGTTGGAGCATGTATGAATACATACATAGTATGTAGTTGCTTGTACGATGTTTTGTGTAGTGTATATGAAATTAAAACATGTGAATAGTTTTGGGAATACCGACGATTTTTTTTATTTTATTGACGAGTAACGGTCATTTACTAAATTTTTTTAATATCGGTCAGGGTCGCCTATATATAGAATTGTGCTCTAATTTGGAGAAGATATTATTAGTGATCTTGGGGAATTGCCACAAAACCTGTCATGATTTTGGAACAATAGTGAAGATGTACAGCCCACCTTTTTAGTAAACAAGAGGAAATGGTGGTCAGTGGGTCATGTCATGGTCATGGTTAGTAGGAAATGGTCACTTGGGTAGAATGAGAGTTCTATCTACTAACATAATTATGTTTAGCTACCCAAAGTAACACGAACCCTAATAAAGTAAACAACCTTTTGCAATTAATCATGAATAAAACCTCGTATTAATAAAGAACAAACCCACTCATAAGTTAAAAGCCGACAAAACTTCGTCTAAACCACGCTCAAAATATCTGAACTCAAACCGAAAACTCATCAAATCTTGACGTATTTAAGGCTGATATAAAAAATTTCGACAAAAGCGGAGTCGCCGGTAAACTTTCACAATTAAGCCGTCGTGGTATCGTATCGTTCGACTTTTGTGAGCGAATTTATTAAAACCTTGCTCGCGATATTTTGTTACTGCTTTTGGGATCCTTTGGGAAGGGACTATTTGACTTTTGAAGACCTCGGTAACAATGGATATACATATGTTTAGAAGGGTCATTAATATGGATATGTGCTTTACGTTTTCGAGAAACCTTTGTGGTAGGTATATATAAAAAATTATAGGCTTATTTAATGGAAACGAATACATTGGTAATTTCTAGTAGTTTTGAAATAAGCCTTTGAGATACCTAACGACTGAAACCAAGGCTTTCTTTTCACTGGTGACCTCATTAAAACTCATTATCAAACATTTTTGGCTATCCCATAAACATATTCAGCCCTTTTATCGTCTTTCAAAATATAATCTTAAACAGAACCATATACATAGCGAGAGGGGTACCCCAAGGCTCCATCTTTGTTCCCCGACGAACTTTGACGGTAAACAATGAGCTTCTAATTAATTTCGTCTTTGAAGGTGTGCGTACGACGCAAAACTTTACTAAATATTATATTAATTTCTCGAATTTTACTTTAACACGGGAAATTTAATTTACGAAAACACATTAGTATTATCAGTTGGCAAGAATGTATGTTCTATTTTTGTGAGTTGTGTGTATGGATTTTGAAAGGGGTGCGATAGGAAGGAACATATATGTAATCATATAATTTATTAAGAACAGTCTTATTCTTATAGAAGGATTTGTGACTAAGCGACAAGAGCCGCACGGGTCGATTTATCAAGTTAAGCTATACTTGACGCGGTTGGTCCATGGATAGGTAACCATTTTTACATACGAAGGTGTGGCGCCTCCTGCCTGGGTCGCGAGATCTGTTCTAAAAAGTTATCGTGGCCCTGGCATATGGGCAACTGAAGAAACACGGGTGGGTTTTAGTCAGTAAAAGTCTGACGCTTAGAGCGGGAGACGTCATTTGACGATTTCCCACCTACAAAAAAAAAAAAACCAGCCAAGTGCGAGTCGGACTCGCGCCCCGAGGGTTCCGTACAAACCTGTAGGTATTCACGGTTTATGCGTAAGGTTATGTTTATGAAATCAAATGTTGTTTTTTTTTTAATTTTTACATTTGAGTTGCTTGAATGAAAGGTAAATTGCGGTTTACGATTTATGACGTATTAAAAAAAAACTACTTACTAGATCTCGTTTAAACCAATTTTTGGTGGAAGTTTACATAGTAATGTACATCATTTATTCTTTTTAGTTTTATCATTCTCTTATTTTAGAAGTTACGGGGGGGGGGGGGGGGGTCATTTGACTACTTTGTAAGTGTCTCTCGCGCAAATTATTCAGTTTAGAAAAAAATGATATTATAAACCTCAATATCATTTTTGAAGACCTATCCACGATACCGTATGGGTTTGACGAAAAAAAAATTTTTGAGTGTCTGTTCTAAGAATGGGGAGCCCCAAAATTTATTGTTTTTTTTTTTCTAGTTTTGTGTGAAAATCTTAATGCGGTTTACAGAATACATCTACTTACCAAGTTTCAACAGCATAGCTCTTATAGTTTCGGAAAAAAGTGGCTGTGACATACGGACGGACAGACAGACAGACAGACATGACGAATCTATAAGGGTTCCGTATTTAGCCATTTGGCTATGGAACCCTAAAAAGGTGTGGTGGGGCCTTAGAAACTGCGTTAAGCAATTGGTGCCGGCAGTCGTTCGTGGATCCTTGACAGTCGGTACAGGTAGTCAGAAGCCTGTAAGGGGCCAACCATAAATTACGTCACACGTTAAGGGGGAGGGGGTCTACGAAGTGTGACATTGTGTGACAAGGGGGTGGGAGGGGTCCTAAATTTTGTGACGTCACATTTCAAAATCTATTTTAATCTAAGTGTTAAGTAAAACACGATCTTGAACTATTAACGAAAAACTCAAATATATTTGCAACTCTACTTGTAAACTTATAAGGTTCAAACTTGCAATGTTCGATTTGATGTTTATTTTACTAAAAAAACATTTAAATTGAAATAAAACTAATTTCAGAACTGTTGTTTTAATTCAATAATTATTTTTAAATGTCAAATATGTGACGTCACACTAGGGAGGGGGGGGGGTTCTCACAAATGTGACCAGCTGTGACAAGGACGCGGGGTCACAAATCATGAAATTCTTGTGACGTAATTTATGAACGGCCCAAGTCCCAGTACCTGGTTTGTGCAGTTTAGATAGGCAGTAACTCCAAGTAAAATACTGGTATTCAGCTGCATCTAGTTTGACTGGAAGCCGACCCCAACATTGTTGAGAAAAGGGCTGTGCAGATTATGATGAATGTTTTTCCTCTAAATCTCAGCTATTTTTACTATAAAGATTAAACTGAGCAGCGCCGCTTTTGTTGTGTTTTTATTACGAGTGCGCTTACCATTCCATTTTTTATAACCGACTTCAAAAAAAGGGAGTTTATCAATTCGACTGTATTTTGTTTTCTTTTTTTTATGTTTGTTAACTCATAACTTTTGACTGGGTGAATAGATTTTGATGATTCTTTTTTTATTGGAAAGCTGGTGCTTTCTAAATGGTTCCGTTAGTTCCATTCGAACAATAGGATCCATGTGAAAACCATATAAGTCTTAAATTTGCATTAAGTATTTGCGCTACAATTGAACGAATATCGCGATAAGATTAGTGCGGAGTATCTACCATAACCAAAAAGTTAGTTTGTTGTGTTTTTTTTTTAGGAAGTCGGTTGTTATTTTGTTTTGTATAAAGTTTTTATTACTATAAATATTAATCTGGGCAGTGCCGCTTTTGTTGTGTTGTTATTACGAGTGCGGTTACCATCCCAATTTTTTAAATATAGTAATATAATGAACCCTAACGAAAAATACAAATATAAAAAATCTCTTAAGAATCTTCGTGAATATAAGACTACAATTTTAGTCAGAAAGAACACAGTGTTATCTTAAAAATGAAAGAAGTACTTTAGACTTGATCTAAGTTTATCCCTGTAAACGATATCGTAGACCTTAACTCAGGCAGATTTACGAAGAAAATTGCTGTAATTTGAGGGCAAGTAATAATTTAAAGTTGGATAAGAAAAAAAATAACAAAAGGGCTAAGAATTAATTGCTCTAGGACATTTTGTGATAAAATATGATACAGATATTGTAGCAACATTTTAAGGACTGCTAAAAACGATTTGTGAAATGATGATATTATAAAAATAGCTGTGAATAACTGGATGAGCAACGGTCAAGATAAACTGAAATAGTAAATGATGGAGGAGACTTTTACCCTATACAATGGACAACCTACTATTACAATAATTAAAAATGTAACTGCATAACTATTTTAAGGATAAATAAAGCTATATTATAAAATCGATTAGAGATGATCTTTTTTGATAGGAAACATTTTTTGTTGATTTTGGGGAACATAGAAGTTACAATAGCTGCATCGTTAACAAAGTTATCTTATCATATCGAAAGTTACTATGAACCAGAATTTAGTTGCAAATAAAAACATTCTTGACACTTTGTAGTGGGTTTTTCGGAAGGCCGTTGGTTTTTTATGGACAAAGTTTAAATTTTTAGTAATGGTACATACGCCACGCCAATTCGTATACCACTACTATCGATGTGAATAACAGTGACTGAAATTAATAGAATGTCCTCAAGAGACACAAAATGGATTAAAAAGGTATTACTGAAGCTACCGCAAAAACTATCGGAACAAATGTAGTAAAAGTTTATATGGGACCATCTGAGGCCATTTAATTATCCATTAAAGAAAATATTTTCAAACTCAATCCATAATTCCCGGAGATATTACGGAACATGCATCCAAAATATAAATACATCACGAACTGAGAACCTCTTCCTTATTGAAGTCGGTTAAAAATAAAAACGAATCAAACTCAAAACGAATTTCATTCCTAACAAGATATTAAATCTACCTAAAAACAATAGATAGCTTTCCTAAAGTAAACCCCATTCACAGAAATAACAAGTCACAATCGTCATTATAATATTAATTTATAAAAATAAAATCTTTTTTTTTCTCAATTCCGGATGGTTTCTGCGGATAATACGCAATCAGCGAAACAATTAAAGCCTGGCCGAAAAGGTCGGGACTTTTATTTTTTTTCCAACCCTTTTACCTGATCCCCGGCTAATAAATCCGTTGAGGAAAATTTGGGTACAAGCGATGAGAGAATTGGCGGTTGTTGTTTCATCCAATTGATATCTGATTTATTTTGTGGAGTTTCCTTGATCTTGCATAATAAGCATATAATGTTTCCACTGCTGGGACACTGGCCTCCGCTCAGTGAGAGGCATTGGACTATTATTCACCGCATGAGCTCAGTATGGTTTAGTAGATGTTACGACTACGAATTTTTTTGGTTCTAAGACATACTCACGATGTATTCCTTCATTGTAAGTTGCGATCATTACCACTTTGCCACCATTGCTACTATGATCATTATGATCTCTCTAATTTCTTCTCATTAATTCCCAAACTATTCCTCGCGTCCCCTCTTTCCGCTGCATGACATACCCAGACCATAACAACTGGAAACTGTAACTACAATTATAATTTTGAATATTTGCATGCTATGTTTAATCTTGGCAAAACATGTCTGTTCTATTTTTTACTATAAGACCTTTTTATACCATGTTTTACGCAAATAAACGAATAAATAAATAACGAATTTCCTCGCAACGCCTCAGTCAGCAGCGCCACTTTGGAACTTCCTAAAGCACCTCTTACATCATGTGCAGTAATAACTCTCACATAGATGATTCATACAAACTTCTTCTTCTAAGCGTATCGATGGTAACAAATTCAGATGCGCGAACTCCGTTCACTGATACAATCATAAGATCAGTAAAATCACAGTTGCCAGGGCGATGCGGCTAAGGATGGATAGTGGGCCATTGTGGAGAAGTGACATATACGCTCTTGAGATCTGAGCTGAATACATACATACATAAACTCACGCCTTTTTCCCATGGGGGTAAGCAGAAACTACAGAACGCCACCTGTTACGATCCTTACATATTCATTTTACCTCATTTAGGTTCATACAATTGGTCATACACACGCTGGTTCCGACTACTACGCACCTGACCTTTCTGAAGAACATCACTGAATAGAAATTGACTTTTATTAACGATGTTGGTTTTTCAACACACTTCTCCGGAAAATTAAATTGTTTGTTTAACAAATAAACATCACTAATCACTATCACGATCAAACTTCGGCAGCTTGTATCAAAATTAATTAGCCTACCTCGAAATAGTCACTATTTTGTCAACATGTTTTGATACACGTGGCACATCCACGTTCAACGTTCTCCGTAAATTAGATCAAAGTTAGAAATTACCTTTAGTACTTGTTTAATTAACTGTGCAAATATGTAGATATTGAAATTGTTCGGGGAACTTGACGGAAACAAATTGTTTAGAACATTGAAGTTAATTATGACTAAGTTTGAATATAGATTGCAACTTTCTGATCGAGACTTTGGTTTCAAATGGTTCCAATTTCTTAGTTTGAATTGACTTACCCAATAATGGAATTACTCGGACATTTGAGTAATAATAATGTCGTGAGAAAAGTCATTGATGTAACTGGGCCAAAAGCAGGAACGTCGTAGTAAAAAAATAAAAAGTTTTGTACAAAAATTATTAATCATCATCATCATCATTTCAGCCGAAAGACGTCCACTGCTGGACATAGGCCTCCCCCAAGCACCGCCACTTCGACCTATTCTGTGCTTCTCGCATCCAACGTATTCCTGCGACCTTCACCAGGTCATCGGTCCATCTTGTGGGAGGCCTTCCAACGCTCCGTCTTCCAGTACGCGGTCGCCACTCCAGAACCTTCCGACCGAAAATTATTAATACATTAAAAAAATAACTTTCTGGTATGGGGATCGCAATTTGAAACTTTACTGTATTTTCATAATTTTTTGTTATAACGCCTATAGATACACACTCTGTAAAAATTTCAACTGTCTACCTAATACGGTTAATGTGATATAACCCGCTGACAAACAGATGGATGCACCGCGCAGGCTTGTTTAAGCAGAACCCTAAATATAGCCTTATGATACAAAAATGTTTGAAATTGATTTGAAAACACAGTTACAATTCACTGCTATTTATGGAAACACATAGATTCATGGTCTCAAGATCAATATGCCTGAACAGCCCCAAACATATATTTAGCAATTCGTCTAATATGCATACCAAATCGCTAATCAAACGAACTTGTACCACAAAAAAAATGGAAGGAAACGCCGACAAAGCGATATAAATGTTTTATTGTACTTTTGTAACTGAATTGCATATCAGGCTTCGTGTTTTATTAATAACAACGAGCCCAGCGCTGGGCATGGGCTTATGGGGGCACGGATTTGTGTGTGTATCGGTCTTAATACCTGTGAAATAATTAAAATGCGCGATGGACTTTAAAGTATTGTTCTCGCTTTGTGATACAAATTGAAGGGATGTTTTTGCATTGTCAGCTTAGTCAGCTGTTTTCATACGATTTAAATTTGTTTGAACTATGCTGGTTAACCAGAAATTAAATTCTCGTTATTAAAAACTTCCAAAATCTAGCCGCAGTCTCACCTCGGCGACAAACAAATGTCAAAAGCTTGTCAAAAATTTATGGAAACTCGAGGTATTTTTTGACAGATTAAGACTAACAAGGAGACCCCCAAGATGGTCCGTCTCCGATTTCTCAACTCCGATCTCTCAAGCAACTCTGAAACTATTGAGCGTTGCGTGAATTCCTATTGGGTAATTACTCACTTACTCAAACATAACAACATTTATAAAAATCATTGAAATAGGAGGCGGACAATCTTGGCGGTCTCCTTGTAAGATCAGACTGTGAACGTTTTTAAAATTACGAGAAATACTCCGCTGTCTAATGATTTATGTAGGCATTTCAGAAAACTGTTTTTCTTCAAATGTCAAAATATTTTAATTGCAATTATTGTCAGAGCACAGTGGTGGCGCAGTGGAAACGGCCGCATTTAATGATTTATAGGTCGAAGGTAAGAATCCTGTCAGGCGTTTTACTTTGTGCAAATTATTTCTTCACCACTGTCTTCAAAACGGTAAAGGAAAATATTGTGAGGAAGTCGGCATATCCTAGACCCAAAAATCCGATGATATGTGACATCTACCAACTCGCACTGGGCCTGCATGGTGGTTATAATACGGCCTACTTCCTCTCAGAGTGAGACTGATTATGGATGGTTGCAGTTGTAGAATGAGGCAGTTGTGAACAACTTTTTACAACCTTTTTTTCGTGGGTGGGAAATCATCAACGATAATGACGTCTCCCGCTCTGGGCGGAGCGGGAGGGCGTGACAGACTTTTACTGACAAAAACCCACCCGAGTTCCTTCAGTTGCCTATATGCCAGAGCCACGGTAACTCTTTCGAACAGATCTCGTGACCCTGGCAGGAGCTTTTTATAACCTAGAGGCAACAATTGCGTTTTTTTTTTTTTAATATTTCGCTACCACTTTGAATTCCTATTTTCATTTGGTTCATCTCCAAGGATTTGTTTATACAGAACACTTCAGTACCATTTTTTACTCCAAACAAATTCTCGATTTTTAAATCGACTCCTTATAAACACGTCACGAAATCTCAGAGATCCTTACGTCGTCGTAATGTTAGAGATTTTCCGCAGCTTTATCATGCAGCCGGGCTTTAAGTCTAAGACGGCGTATATATAAATTTTGTTTATCACTAATAGGCGAGTCTGGTTCGTCCACGGAATATAAATATGGTCACTCTATTGTCGCTAAAGCTGGTAAGAAGTATGGCAACTTGTGGCTTTGTGAATTTGGTACTGGGCTTTGTGATTTTATTTCGTGTGATGACTGGATTTTGGTGTGAGATTTCTTTTACAAAAGGTAGTTTTTCGCAAATCAGTGGCCTTTGCGATACACATAATTCGAAACTCTTTGATGACTCTAATAAAATTGTATAAGAAAGTCATTATCAATAAAAAAAATTGCTATAAAAATATACATTTTGTAATGCATTAATTATTTTATTTTATGTTAAATATTTCTGGTGGAACGGAACGTGTCATCTTCGAGAATGCTGGAAGTGACTTCAAATGGTATGCGATTAAATATCTTTTCTTAGCAAACTGCTTAGATTCTCACAAAGGTAAGTTAGTATGTGCTATTTGTGCTTGAATATAGCACAAACAATAATTTAAATTATTTGGTCTAAAACAGAAATGTAAGCAAAACAGTATTATGATAAGTGTCGTCACAATATGGCCGCGACAATATCTGAATACTGAGATATCCCAGATTGTAACATAACATAATGAGACATTAAGGAAAAGGACGATAGGACCAAATGGTCTCGACTAGAATCGATCGTAAACCCAAGCTGTGTACGTGAGTCTTTAAATCTAGAACCCAGCTTTTAGAGTAAAAGGCTGCCAAAAAACCTACTTCGCCCTTAACACTAAAATAAAACAGACCTTTGCCCAAAAACTGCCTACATTAAGGCCTTAAGTTGTACTTAAAAGGTCATTAACTAATTTAAAGGTAGTCTTTAAAGTTATAAACTTTTTAGTACCTTTGACGTTATTTTTTTCATGACGTCTTTTTACGACGTCGTTCGAGAAAATGGTGCCCTCCCTTTATAGGTTTATTTAATTATTTTTTATTTATTTTAGCAATTACCTAATTATGGGGGCTGTTAGCTTCATGGGGAGTTACTCACCATAATGTTTTAGTTGGTGTCTTGGGAGTTCATAAAAGCTGGTATGTCAGGTCGGGTTAAAATCCGACTAGACATAACAGCTTTTGTGAAGAGGTGTACATAGATTTTACAGTCCATTATTTTGACTCTTTTTTAAGAAATTACGCGTGGGAGAGTTTTAGCATTCTTTACTAGACCATAAGACATGGCAATTTATAAGAAACCAATCATCATCAATCATTTCAGCCGAAAGACGTCCACTGCTGGACATAGGCCTCCCCCAAGCACCACCACTTCAAACGGTTCTGTGCTTCTTGCATCCAACGGATTCCTGCGGCCTTCACCAGGTCATCGGTCAATCTTATCCAAGAAGTCTATGTTTATTACCAAATATCTTAAACCTTTGTTTTTATAGGAAATCATCAAATGTCTTCTCCCGCTCTGGGCGGAGCGGGAGGGCGTGTCAGACTGTTACTGACTAAAACCCAACCCTGTTCTTTCAGTTACCCATATGCCAAGGCCACGGTATATCGTTTGAATAATCGCGAGAGCCTGGCAGGATCTTCAACCCTTAGACAAACTTGCGGAATTTTTAAACAAAATGCAAAACTTTTCATGGCTCTCACTTTTATAAAAGTACCCATAATTTCATGGGCAATCTCTATATAAGATACCCTTGAACTCAATCCTGGAGAAAATAAACGATTATCAAATCCCTTTCATCTTTATGCGGACACAAGGACCAAAGGTGTTCTTAACAAGAGAAAAAAGGACCAAAGTTGACAACGAAGGTCTCATTAAAAGTTTTTCGAGAGAATTAAATAACGTCTCCAAAACGAATCCGTTTATTAGGGAAACTTTTAACAAAGTTTTGCATAAAAGTAATTTTAGAGTGAGGTTTAGTTTTTAACCCTTTTAGTGGTATTACCTGGCAGTTTTGTTTATTGTACTGGCCGTATTAGTCGGGTGGCTATGTAAAGGTGGTAGTTTGTGTGGTCTGGGATTGATGAATATTTGATGATCTGTTTTCCAGAAGTGTACCTGCACACCTACATTTCGCGAATTATGTTTTAAGTTCCATGTAATAGGGGGTGCTTTGATAAATCTTTCATTTTAAAAAACAATCGGCCAAGTGCGAGTCGGACTCGCGCACCGAGGTTTCCGTACAAACCTGTAGGTATAAAGTTTAAATAAATATGTTTATTATATGATGTAACTAAAATTTTACGGTTTTTGCAATTTTTCCTTTATCTGTGCTATAAGACGTTGCTGCATCCCAAATTTTAAAATTCTAGATCAACTTGAAGTACCCTTTAGGTTTTGATTCCCTTGCGAGTTTCGAAAATTTGCGGAAATTTGCGGCATAAACGGCTATATCTTTTGATTGCGTTAGCTTAGAAGTTCGACTTTTTCACAGCTACAAGGGACAGTAGATTTGAGTATTCGATATAAATGTTAGCTTGTTAGCTCCACGCGTTCTTGAGAAAAAGGGTCTTGACAGACGAACGGACGGACGGGCGGACAACAAAGTGATCCTATAAGGGTTCCGCTTTTTCCTTTTGAGGTGCGGAACCCTAAAAATACATAAATTATGTTGCCTTCTTTTCGCTTCCTGCGCCCTAATTGCGTTAGACACTATCAATCATAATCTGAATCATTTACAAGGATATTTCATACATTGCTTCGTATGTTCAAAAAAATTGTCTGCTATGTTACGTAAATAACGCAAATAATGTTGTTGAACTGTCAAAAGGATAAATCCGTGGGTTGCCGGACGTTAAGAATAGCATGATCCCATTTCTTCCTCGGGTGTCGTAGAAGACGACGAAGGGAATGAAATTTTACATTACTAGATAATGGGCAGCAGCGTTCTCCATGCATTTTACTAATATGCTGCGATCGCCAACCCAGCTGCCAAGCGTGGCGATTATAGCAAACCCGCCGTTTGCGGGAGACCTATCTCCCGTAGTGGGCCTCTTTCGGCTGAAATGATATATGATGTCAAAAAGTCATTTCTATTATACCTAACTGTGTTACGTATTTACCACGCTTGAGTACTTGAACATCAAAGCTATTGGCTTTTTGAAAAGAAATTGAGATTTGTGACTGTCGACAGTCAAAATTCCTTTGGGCACAACAGCATAAAGTTTCCAAGTCTTCAACCGCATTGCAGTTGGATGTAACACGTCGGAATGAAATCGTGGCGTAATGAAATGCGGACCATCGGTGGGTTCACCGATAATTATTATCAGCGAGGCACCATCGCGCCATGTAACCACCACTCGTGCCGAGTGTAAATTGACGGGTCAGAATTGCTTGTTCACGTTTTTTTAGGCCAGCCTCGGTGCATCAGTTGGATAAATATTTGGATTTACTAAACGTTTTAGAAACGCTCGCTAGCCATTTCTGTATGGTCAACTCCGTTATTGCTTTAGCAACTTGAATTTGAATGTCATTTGCATGTCATAAAACAACTAGGTTTTTCTGTCTGAACATAATTATTAAGATAGTTCCAACTATAGTGAAGTTGCAATGTGCTGGGAATTTCTGTAAAAAGTGTGTACTTACCACTTTTTTTTTCTTGCCCCTTCTTCTATAGAGATCTACGT
The DNA here is from genome assembly GCA_947507805.1 of Aporophyla nigra. Taxonomy (NCBI): domain Eukaryota; kingdom Metazoa; phylum Arthropoda; class Insecta; order Lepidoptera; family Noctuidae; genus Aporophyla; species Aporophyla nigra. The sequence goes on from OX382294.1 coordinate 24,161,245, forward strand.
GTTGGAATGGTCAACTAGCTTCAACTTTCTAACTAACGGACTGACTCTTTAACAGTTCAAAAATGCTTGTATATGGTTTAATTAAAATAAATGCTTTGAGCTTGAATTTTGCGGTCTACCATGTATCTATCTACATTCCATTAATACGAGTATTTTTTTTTTAATTTACGAATATGGCGAGGTGGCAACGGCGCCGACTAACGAGTTGTATGTTGTAGATTCGAACCTAGACCAACTTTACTTTGTGTTAGTTACTTCATCAACATCATCTATAGAAATAAATAAAATTGGAGTGTCTGTTTTTAATATTAAGATAACCACAGCTTTTTACTAAGTGTATATGGATGTATACACGGTACATATACCAAAACAACATTTTTTACAATTTTTGTTTGTCTGTCTGTCTGTCTGTTTGTTCCGGCTAATCTCTGAAATGGCTGGACCGATTTTGACGGAAATTTCACTGGCAGATAGCTGATGTAACAAGGACTAACTTACGCTACTTTTATTTTAGAAAAAATAAATAATAGTTTAAAAAAACTAAAAACACGCTGAATTTTGAGACGTATGTCAGTGTAGTTTTCAAAGACAGTTTTTATGAAAAACTTTTTGTTAAATACCACGCGGACGAAGTCGCGGGTAACAGCTATTACCTATAATATAACCTGAATTAACACATCTTACCGTGGTAGTACGTCCTCCTGCGTTAATTTTCGACATCCACGCGAGCGAAGCCACGGGCAAAACCTAGAACAACATAAGACTGGCTGTCAGACTTTTGCGCTTCTGATTACCTGTAACTATCCTGCCGAAGATCCACCAATAACAGCCCAGACCAACGCCTTAAAGTGCTTTTTGAGGCACGGAGGGGTCTAGGGTCTAGACCCTCCCTTTGCCTTTCCCCCCAATTCATTTAATAGTGTTGGACCTAGGTCCAACACTATTAAATGAATTATCTCAAATTACAACTGAAGTAGTCTCTAAAAATGTTTAAAAAAATGTCCTGCGTAAGCACTATTTAGGTTTATGTCCTTAGCGTAAGAACCTAAACTCCATTTATTTATAGGATAGAAGGTTAATATGATTACAATATAGTGTGACCGCTGGTTTATAAGTAGTTTTTAATAATTTTGGAAGTAATCGTAACTGTAGCAAGTTTAATGTACTTTTTTTTTACAAAGTGTACATTATATAGAACCTTTTTAACTTCTATCTAGTGCTATTATAAATGAGTTTAGCTAGCTTAAGTTTGTGAGGCAAGCGTGAGCCGGCCAGTCTCAATGCGCACGAGGCGTCTGTTGTTGTCGCCGTCTCGAGCGGCCGTCGCGGCGTCTCGCTCGCGCTGGGTTGCTTGTCTTGTCTGCCTCCGAAACTATAAGAGCTATGCTGTTGAAACTTGGTAAGTAAATGTATTTTGTGAACCGCATTAAAATTTTCATAGACAAAAATAGAAAGAAAAAAAAAAACAATAATATTTGGGGTTCCCCCCATACATAGAACTGAAACTCAAAAAAACATTTTTCATCGAACCCATACGTGCGGGGTATCTATGGATAGGTCTTCAAAAATGATACCGAGGTTTCTAATATCATTTTTAGGGTTCCGCACCTCAAAAGGAAAAAGTGGAACCCTTATAGGATCACTTTGTTGTCCGTCCGTCCGTCCGTCCGTCTGTCAAGACCCTTTTTCTCAGGAACGCGTGAAGGTATCAAGCTAAAATTCATATCAAATACTCAAGTCTACTGTCTCTTAGAGCTGTGAAAAAATCAAACTTCTAAGCTAACGCAATCAAAAGATATAGCCGTTTATGCTGCAAATTTCCGCAAATTTTCGAAACTCGCAAGGGAATCAAAACCTAAAGGGTACTTCCAGTCGATCTAGAATTTTGAAATTTGGTACGAAGCAACGTTGTATAGCACAGATAAAGGAAAAATTGCGAAAACCGTAAATTTTTAGTTACATCATATAATAAAATAAAATATATTTTTTTTAAACTTTATACCTACATATTTGTACGGAACCCTCGGTGCGCGAGTCCGACTCGCACTTGGCCGGTTTTTTTTCTAAACTGAATGGTTTGCGCGAGAGACACTTCTAAAGCGGTAAAATGTGTCCCCCCCCCCCCCCCCGTAACTTCTAAAATAAGGGAATGATAAAACTAAAAAAAATATATGATTACCATGTGAACTACCACCGAAAATTGGTTTGAACGAGATCTAGTAAGTGGTTTTTTTTAATACGTCATAAATTGTTAACCACAATTTACCTTTCATTCAGTTAACTCAAATATAAAATTTAAAAAAAAAACATGTATTTTCATAAACATAAATCTTATGCATAAACCGTGAATACCTGCAAGTTTGTACGGAACCCTCGGAGTGCGAGTCCGACTCGCACTTGGCTGGTTTTGAAAAGCTGTATCCACGAGAACATTACCGACAAACTGTACTGCAGTTTGGCAGAAGAATTGTGTTACATTGAATGTTTAATATCCACGAATAAACGAATAATAATAATAGGTTCGTTATGTATGGGCACCCATCCACGGACCGAACTTGGCAAGCGTTGCTGAACTTTGAAGAATCATACACTTTTGGCCACAACATACATACATAAATTCACGCCTTTTTCCCATAGGGGTAGGCAGAAACCACGGAACGCCACCTACTACGATCTCTACACACTCCTTTTGCCTCGTTTTGGTTCATAAAATTGGTCATACACATACGCCGGTTGCGAATACTACACACCTGACCTTTCTGAAGAACATCACCAATAAGACACACCACTATATGTCCTCCTAGGGCGTCCCCTCTCGGTGCTACAAGTCTGTGGAAATATAGCTAAGCGCACATTACTATTGCACTAGGCTGAAGCGCATCGCATTTCGATACGAACAGTGCAATGCAGTTCGCCTGTTTTATGCCGGGGTCATGCAAAACGTATGAAAGCGATGAAAGGAGGATTTCTGCCTCAATATACAACAGCCTTTTATAGCTCATTTGTACTTGTCATTGGCCTGTCAGACATTATTGTTGTGAGTGTATGTAAGTACCTTTGTTATTGAACGTAACGCATTATTGGCAGCTTATACTGTTATTAAACTGATTTTATTTTGTAATAATCGTTTTACCACTATAAAAATAAGTATAGAAGGTCGACTCCGTTCAACAAACGAAAACGCACTCACACATAGACACACTCTAGGTACAATCAATACTTCACCCTTAAGGCCATTATCGCTTGCACCCATTCGAGTGCAGAGCTAGGCACACAGGCACAAATACCTGTTTATTTGGTTTATGTAGCATACAGTGCACAGTCTTTATAAGCTATTAATTGCGCAACGTTGTGTGGATCGATGGACTGGCGAAGGTATAAAACTGTATAATTACGTTTAAATCGACCAGCTTTCATATGAGACAGTTTTTGATCGCCTTAGGAAAGCGTCTATGCGTCAGTTTTTGCTCTTTATATAGAGTTGACCTTCTGTACCTTTTCATTCTGTGGTTTTACTCCAGCAAAGTACGCTAATTGAAATCCATTAGCTTACCACACGGTTTGTTAAAATTGTGAGGTGATTTTGATAGAACGGATTTGTTTATGTCGGGATAAGTGATCTGCAAGGTATCTCTGGTGAATATTGTTGGTTGGGTGATATTTTTTAAATATATTGTTAGTATCGTTGTGTGTCTCACTAGCTTCTGCCTGCGACTTCGTCCGCATTAAATTTCTTGTTTCCCCGACCCTTCTCGTCGCGTCGAATCGCCTACCCGTGGGATTTTCCCCGTTTTTGTAACATTTTTCATTACTGCTCCGTTCCTCTTGGTTGTAGCGTGATGTTATGTTGCCTTATTCGATAAATAGGCTACCCAACACAAAAATATTTTTTCAATTCGGACCAGTAGTTCCTGAGATTAGCGCGTTCAATCAAACAAACATACAAACAAACAAAAAAACTCTTCAGCTTTAAAATATTAGTATAGATAGTGTAGATTATAGTTCCTATTCTAGGCAACCGATCGGTGTAGCTTCTGATACTGCAGGTATCCGTAGATGGCAGTGAATAAATCAGTAGTTAGTCCACCTGATATTAAATGGTTACTCACATATACTATAAGTTGGTTCGCTCGCTGCTGACCACGCACAACTTTTTACCGAGTAGATGGTCTGATTTTGATAATACTTTTTTTATTAGTCGAAGTTACAATCCTATTTAAATAGAAACCCAACCCCTAAATGTAGAAACAAATATCCAAAAAAGCATTTTTTTGGATACGCTTCTTTACGGGTTTAATTAATTATTTGATACAAAGTTTTGTTTAATTACACTGCCAGGCATGTCCTTCATTCAAGAACATATCAACGGTACTTGGTGGTAGTATTTGGCAATGTGTTAGAACTTCCCTGGATAAGCTACTCCATAAAGACTTCATTTTATTTTTCACCCGTCATATAACGACCCATGAAAGTCGGTACAGGTAGCTAGAAGATTATAAAAGGTTAATGTACAGAAAATGTTTATAGATACCCTATAAACGGGCAGGTTAACGTTAACACAAGTAATTGACCCGGTTATCCGGGTCGTTACGTTTTTTCCATGCAAACTTATCCGGAAATTTTCCGCATCTTAATTGTTATTGTGGCAAAAACAATGTTGAATTAATGTAGATTGGTGTTTAGGAAGTTCGCGGGTCATTTCATGTTTGGTTTGATTTTTTGAGGTTACATTTGGGGTTGAGGTTAGAATGTTGGGCCATAAAAGGGATGAATGAAAGGCAATTGCATGCAACTGAGATGAGAATGTTAAGAGGGATGTGTGGTGTTACACGAATGGATAGAATAAGAAATGAGTACATAAGGGGAAAGTGGCACCGATAGCTAAAAAGTTGTGTGGGAATCGGTTTTCAGCTGGTCATGGTATGGGGATGTAATACGGAGCAATGAGGACAATGTCGTGAGGAAAGTTTTGAGTATGAATTTCGATGGTTATAAGAGTAAGGGAGACAAAGAAACGATGGATGGGACTGTGTGAATGATGACATGGACAGAAAGGGGATGAATACCGAGATGAAGACTAATACAGAAGTGTGGAAGAAATGACTTGTTGCAGCGACCACAAATAAATTGGTATAAGGGCAGGGGAATTATGACATTTTAGTATTTAGTTTTTTTTTTGAAGAAGTTAGAATGGAGTTCCTTAACGTACTTTATCTTCTGCACATTTGGCGAATGAGACCTAGACCGAATAGTTTGAAAAATACCTAGAACTAAAACATGTTTTGGTTTACAAGATCCGATATAATATCCCTAAGGACTGTCTGAAAGAAATGGGTTACCTCCTACATAATTGAACGAGGTATTGGAAGTTTTTCTAGGTAATGTAATACATAGTCAATATTATTTGAATACTATTTGTTACAAGTTTTTTTTGTTTGGCCTAGAAAGAATAAAGGGCGGGTGTATGTTAGATCATATTTCTGCGGCACCTTTTTGCGGGTTTTTATTATTTTGTATCACATATATACATTATATATAACGAAAATCTGACAACCAGTCTTACCAAGGGGTATCGTATTACCCAGTTGTTGGGTTGTGGAGGTCAGATGGACAGTCGTTCCATGTAAAATACTGATGTTCATTTGCATGCATTTAGACTGAAACCCAATTTGGTTGGGAAAAGGCTATGCAGATGTGATAATCAAACTAATCTTAATATATATAAATTATGCGTCACGTTGTTTGTCCGGGATGGACTCCTAAACTACTTAACCGATTTTAATAAAATTTGCATTCCGTGTGCAGTTTGATTCAACTTAAAAGATAGGATAGTTTTTATCTCAATTACTGATCTCAATATTTGCAGATTAAATGTTTTTTTATAAGACAATGTGTGTGTTCATTGGTTAGTTCTATGAATTCCTAATAGATGGCGTAGGTTTCAATTTCTAGATAATCTACTTTACATGCTTAGATCTTTTAAACTACGCAACGGATTTAACACTGTTTTCACCAATAGACAGGGTGAATCAAGAGGGAGGTTTTTAAGTATAATACGCGGGCGAAGCCGCTGAAAAAAAGATAGTTATATATAAACTAACGCTTTCTTCCCATGGAGGTAGGCAGAAACTACAAAATACTACCTGTTATCGATCCTTCCATGCTCCATTTGGGTGGCATCATATACGTCCATACATCTAGCCATATCTACACACCTCTTGTTTTTGTTTTTCGTGTACCTATTTGACTTCTTCTAACGATATACGGAAAACTATACTCTACAAAAATTTGGAATCAATATGATGACACAATTATCGTGTTGATCAACGCCTGTATATTTATAAACGAGAATCAGCAGTATCTACCTAGCCTTATTCTAACTACATATGATTATGCATACATATTATATGGCCCGACTGCCTGTCTTACTGGTTACTATGACCCTTGGAAAGACTGGTTGTCAGACTTTCGGGCTTCTGACTAACAACAGCTTAACGTGCTTTCCGAGACACGGAGGTATCTTGGCATGTATAATTTATGAACGAGAATAAACTTGTGAATAAGCAGTGGGAAAGTTACTTACTGAACACAAAAGGGTGTACCTTTTTTTTTTGGATGGGAAATCATCAAATAACTTCTCCCGCTATGGGCGGAGCGGGAGGGCGTGTCAGACTTTTACTGACTAAAACACACCCGTGTTCTTTCAGTTGCCGATGTGCCAGGGTCACAGTATCTTTTTCGAACAATCACGCGACCCTGGCAGGCATCGGTCCTAGCAGACCCCTTCAGTGCTGCTGACATCTCTTTGAGGCGAGCGTGGAACACTACGCGCCGTCAACCCGAGCTTGGTCCTTACCGGGCGGCGAGCTACCCATTGCTCGCCGCCCGCAAGCTCGTGCCTACGGTGGCCGGGAGTCCGCAATCGACTCCCGACGCCCGGGGCGTCTCCTCCTTCGGCGGCTCGGGACGTGAGGGCGCAGAGACTGCCACTCCCTCACGCGCCCCGCCTCCTCCTTCGCGAGCATTACTGCTTCGCAGAAGGAGGTGACGGCTTCCCATGCCCTCTCGCTCCGTACCATAGCTCGCACCAGGGCCGGACGCGAGAGGTCGCCGCCGTCGATCGCCTCCACGAGGACACGGCGGTGCTCCGCCCAGGCAGGGCACACCTCCACCGTATGCTCCACCGTGTCCTCCAGACGATCCTCGCAATAGAAACACCCGGAAAGGGTGTACCTGCGATCAAATCTTCATAAATATCTAATCCGAAATCAGTGTTCCAAATTCAAATATCAAACACACGATTTCAATTGCCGTAGCCATCACATTCATTATTGAGCCCCTTAATGCTTTGCTAATACTCGAACTGTAAAAGCGAAACACGACTTATCTACCATTTTACCCCACTTTAGGAGTGCCAAAAAGAATAAAATGGAACGATACGACGATACAAGTAGGTTTAGAAGGTTCGATTTATATCCGGACTAGGTTTTCATCGCGACTTGGAACGTATTACCGAGATAAAAACACACACGTCGTGGTTCAATTGTGTGCCAACCAGGGCTTTGAATAACGTTAAAAATTTGGTATCGTTACTTTCATCGGACGAAGATAACGTTATTAGTAGAGGTAACGTTATGTTTGGTAACGATACTTGGCATACGTTTTACCGGTAACTGAGTAACGTTAAATTTTTATTTATTTTCTTTCATCTCTTTCTTTCGTCTACATTAATGAAGTTGCATTTGCATCGTTTGATTGGCGATGTTGCCGTAGAGCGCCGCCGCCGCCCCTGGCGTGCCGCATAGGTTGCGCGGGTTGACAACAACGCATTAAGTAACGATAAAAGTATCAATACTAGTAACGGTAATGGTAACGTTATTTTATGGATTCGATACCAAAGTATCGTTACCCGTGTTACCGTTAAAAAAATAACTTTATGAAAATAACGTTACTTAACGATACTTATAGTGTGAATTTGGTAACGTTACCAAGCCCTAGTGCCAACATAGAAATCCGTTTAGCTCAAAGGTTTTCGATCTTTTTTTTTCATGAAGACCACTTTCAAAATTTTACTGATTTCGATGGACTACATTTCTAGCATATTCCTAAAACTCGTAGATAATGTCAACGTAGACCCGTCGAGTCTCAATATTTTACATGGATTAGCTGCCTATCTGACCGCTACAACCCAATTAGTGGTTAATACGATATCGCTTGGTAAGACTGGTTGTTAAGTGTGCGGGCTTCAGAAAACTTGTAGCGACTATCACAGATCTACAAATGACAGCTGGGAATCACGGAAGGGTCACGATATGTAAAGATGGTCAACCATCCACGGTAACGCGGTTTACGATACACGGTTAAATTACTTAGCTGCAAGCCCCTTCATATTCTATTTAAATCTATATCTATACAAATAAATAAAATTGGAGTGTCTGTTTTTAATATTAAGATAACCACTTTGTACTAAGTGTATATGGATGTATACACGGTACATTTACCAAAACAATTTTTTTACAATTTTTGTCTGTCTGTCTGTTTGTTCCGGCTAATCTCTGAAATGACTGGACAGATTTTGACGGAACTTTCACTGGCAGATAGCTGATATAACAAGGAGTAACTTAGGCTACTTTTATTTTAGAAAAAATAAATAATAGTTTAAAAAAACTAAAAACAAGCTGAATTTTGAGACGTATGTAAGCGTAGTTTGTGACGTATGTCAGCGTAGTTAAAACAAAAACAGACAGTTCAGTTTCAAAGACAGTTTTTATGAAAAACTTTTTGTTAAATACCACGCGGACGAAGTCGCGGGTAATAGCTATTACCTATAATATAACCTGAATTAACACATCTTACCGCGGTAGTACGTCCTCCTGCGTTAATTTCCGATATCCACGCGGGCGAAGCCGCGGGCAAAAACTAGTTACATATATTCCTCGTTAAATCCCTCCTAACCCTTTATAATCACTATGCTTGTTAATTGGGTGACTGCAGTAATTTTTATCAAAAGACTGAGTCCATTTAGACTTCTGCGCCGTCCTGCATTACCCCAAAACGGTGAAAGCGTGTTCGGTTCCGTGTTATCCATTCATGAATTGCTTAGCCTATCTAGTACTAATGGACTTGCCGTTTTACCAGTAGTGTCCTCTATGTGCTTCTGAGGGATTGAGTTTTATGCATTCACTGTAATAAGTGGAATTACTGTGAATATGACTTTGCTGACCATTTTTTTATTCCGTGTTTTGTATTCTGGAGTGCTTTTCATCGTTTCAAAATGGTACAGTATATTTCACATTTTACTTACAATTTGCTTGTTTGATGGAGTTATAGCGTGTTCTGGAATAGCTTAACAAAAATTTAACTAAAAGTTAATAATAATATTATAATCAGTCAAGATTTGATAGAAAATTCTTAGTTTTCAGTTGCATTTCTTTGTAACTGAATATCTTAGACGGTAGGTCGTTGATTTGCAAACTGTTACTATGAATTTAGTATGTAATTGTAAGCATATAAACTTTTGGTCGGTAATCGATATTAAATCGGCTGTTTCATAGAAAAATAATTGAGTTGAGTTGTTGTTGTTATTGAGTGACTGAAGTGTATGTATATGTGTGAGGGTGTCACTCGGTTAAATAGTACGAAACGGCAATATTTTTTTTTGAAATTATTTCGCCCGCTCTGGGGCGAGTTCAGGCGCATCAGACTTTTACTGACTGTGAAACCTATCCGTGTTCCTTCATATGCGCATATGCCAGGGTAACTCTTTCAAACAAACCCATGATTCTGGCAGACATCAGCCCTAGCAGACCCCTTCATTTAATGAATCCAAACCTAAATGTTTTACCATGCTACATCCACGTAGCTAACCCAGAAAATAATTTGTTAATACCGTACCCACTTTATTTCCGCCACCTACCTGCTGGAAAATAAAACCGGCAGAGATACGGCCATATACAAGACCTCTTTGTTGTAAAAATACGTGATGCCGGCTCGGCCAATGAACGGGCTTACTTCCAAGCTAGATACGTTAGGGGTCTCCGAGGCACCCTAAAACTAAAATAGTAGAGATAGAAGAACCAACCATGATGTTAGGTAAACAGTATATAACGTCGCCCCTAAATTTTCTGAATGTTTCTTATAGTGTAAAGGTCGGACTTTTTTTGGATGTTGGTTTAGAAAATTAAATTGTAGGCGCTTTGTTGATTTACTTTTATGAAGTGATCGGTTTGAGAAGGTTGAGGCGTTAATTAAAATTTATTGGAGAATTGAGACTGGCAATGTTTTTAGGGTTCCATTGCCAAATGGCAAAAAACGGAACCCTTATAGATTCGTCATGTCTGTCTGTCTGTCCGAGTATGTCACAGCCATTTTTTTCCGAAACTATAAGAGCTATGCTGTTGAAACTTGGTAAGTAGATGTATTCTGTGAACCGCATTAAGATTTTCTCACAAAAATAGAAAAAAAAAACAATAATATTTGGGGTTCCCCATACATAGAACTGAAACTCAAATTTTTTTTTTTTTTTCATCAAACCCATACGTGTGGGGTATCTATGGATAGGTCTTCAAAAATTATATTGAAGTTTCTAACATCATTTTTTTCTAAACTGTATAGTTTGTGCGAGAGACACTTCCAAAGAGGTAAAATGCGTGTCCCCCCCCCGTAACTTCTAAAACAAGGGAATGATAAAACTAAAAAAAATATATGATGTACATTACCATGTAAACTGAAAATTGGTTTGAACGAGATCTAGTAAGTAGTTTTTTTTTAATACGTCATAAATCGTAAACCACAATTTACCAGGTTTGTACCTACGGAACCCTCGGTGCGCGAGTCCGACTCGCACTTGGCCAGTTTTTTAGATTTGGAAATGAAATGTCTACCTAAACAAATGTTTGAAAAATTTGTTCGTTATTCAAAGTTCCTTATGTGTGTGATGACGCTAAAATGGAATCATCATCTGCAAAGCCTTTTCCCAACTATGTTGCAGTCGGCTTCTAGTCTGACTGGATACAGCTGAATACCAGTAATTTACATGGAGGGATTACTTATCAGGTCTCTATAACCTAGTTCCTGAGTACGATACCCCTTGGTAACGCTGGTTGTCAGACTTTTGAGCTTCTGACGACCGGTAAAGACGCTAATGTAGAATAAATCAACTCCTTCTATGAAACTTCCTATCCTCCGCCTTTCTCATTCAGTCTGTCCCAGCCACTTTCTTCAGGTCGTCGGTCCATCTAAGATGGAATACTCAATTGAATATTACGAGTAAAATTTCGGAGTTCGATATTTGATTAACTTTTCGCCAAAATCAGAGAACACGATCCCTTCAATATAAACATAAAAAACCGGTACATCCCGTATCAACATTTTTCATCCGGCTTCACATACCCGGGAAACTACTGGAAAATAAATAGTGCTCGTTCGCGCCGTAATTAGGTTAGATGGATAAATTGGCGCCCCGGGTGTTATGTGCCCCGCTAACGAACGGACCAACCGGGTATACAAGAGGTAATCAGTATGCCCAAGAACCAGGTAACATTGACCTTGCGTTCGAGGGTCCAATCGACTTTTTTGGTCATTACTGTTTGCTTCTATTGGATTAGGTAGGTACTACCTGGGTAATTGTCGCTTAGTGTTATTAGGCCGTTATTCGGTTTACTGTTGGAGTAGTATTCAAGGTTTAATTTTCTTTTACTACCTATGTAAAAATCTTACAAATTGTCTGGATTACAGATTTTTTGTAAGAATCCAAAATTAAACGATGGTCAAACTTACAATTTATTTTTGAAAAAGAGACATTTCTCTAGAATGTGAGTCAAACAAAGGTGAATTCAGAATGCAGGAACAGTGTCTGCATCATTATTTCATTGAGTGCAACTAACAAGACAACAGGCCAGTAAAAAAAAAAGCCAAATGAGTTCATATTTCCTAGAAATTGCATCAGATATTATTTTTTCATTAATTGACTAGCCTGTTATTTGACTGGCCTGTTAGTTTAGTGGTTAGTGACCCTGACTGCTGAGACTGAGGTCGTGGGTTCGATTCCCACCCAGGACAAATCTTTGTGTGATGAGCACAATCATTTGTTCTGTGTCTGGGTGTAATTTATCTATAATATGTCTGTATTTAGAAATATATAAGTATGTTTATCAGTTATCTGGTTGCTATAGTACAGGCACTGCCTAGTTTGGGATCAGATAACGTTGTGTTGGTTGTCCTAAGATATTATTATTAATAAGCCCTCTAAAACTTAAGTTACCTCACGGCTACGCAAGTCAATTGCAGTCACTATCAAATCCACCTGAAGAACTCCAAGAAAAACACATCAAAGCAATAAAACTCCTTCAAGTCGCGATAGATTTCCCACAAGCGTTCCACTCTGTGAAGCATGGCCTCTGCGACACCCAGATAAACATACAGCCGTCTGTCATTCCGTTTGTGGCTACCAGCCAAAAAGTATCGCGCACAAACTCGCTCCGCTAGCCAACTTCCCAGTGTTTTTCTGGAAATTTACAATTTCACACACGGTGGCACACAGTAACCTAATCTGTGGAGACTTGGACCTTAGAGATACGATCTTGATTAATTTGAGGAACGCCCACTGTTTGCTACGAACAGTTAATTACGATGTTTTCGAGTACGATCCTATTTTGTGATGTGTTTGTTTTAATAGTCAATAACTTATATCGCTAATCACCTGCACTGCTAGAGAAATATCAGCGTATGGGGGCTATCATTAAGGAATTCGATTTTAAAAGAAATGTGGGCGTTAAACTTTTAGTAAATGCCTTTAGCGCTAAATATATTGTATTTAACACATCGTTCGATTTCACTCAATCCTTTAAAGATAACAGGGACGACGCCAGTTGTTTTAAATTAAATTAGCGATATGTGTTCAGTGATTTGTATTGCAACTGGGCCTTAGATCCGCATATAGCCGCGCCACGGTTTTTAGAATGGCTGATGGACTAAACGAAAACAAAAAAAGATGTGTAGTCGGACGACTCGCGTCCGCTATTTCTTCAACTCCGAATGTAACGTCGTTTACTCTATATTAAAACACTCACACTTTATTTTGACCTCACTATCGGTTTCAGCAATTTCGAAAATTATTATGAAAAATGTGAAATATTTCAGCTGCTTTCTTGAATTTCCATTCTGACCTTATTATCAGCTTTAGCACCCTCGAAAATCACGAAAACTATATCTCTCTGTCTATCTCTATTACTTCAAACGAAAAGTCCCTTGGAGAGGAATAACGTGTTTTTGCTACGTACCTAATACATTTTAGTTACGTGACGATTTATACAATCTTACTCATACCGTAAGCAGCGTTAAAGAACCACGATCCAAAAATATCTCTTAGAACAATAATAGTACTAAACTACCGATCTTGCTACTAACTAAGACTAAAGTCAATAAACCATCTCAATTCAAACCCTATTATAATTTTTAGATAGCTCAATCTATTTAGACCCTTAGGCAAACTTACTTTAGTCTACGTAAACACATAAAACATCGACCCTGTCAATCTTGCGGAGTTTTTATTTGAATCTACAGACGTATTAAATTGTATGCGAATATCGATTCGATTTCATTAAAGCATATACAGAACAATTCTATTTTTTGGTAGCGTCGACACAATCGATATTGTATTGGCTATTAGCGGTATAATAATGTGGTCGGTGATGGAAGTCGTAGTCGCGTTGGTTGTGTATGGTTTGCGTTTACGTTTTGTTTTTGTATCCGTTCACAATGTTATTGGTATGGTTGTGAGGTTAACGAACTTTGTGAGATGTTTTGCAAGGATGTTTTGTAACTCTAGTATTAGATAATAGTTTATAGGGGCTAGTGGCTAAGCAATAACAGCCGCACGGATCGATCGATCAGATTAAGGTACGCGTTCTGCGGTTGGGTTGGTCCATAGATGGGTGACCATCTTTACATACCAAGGACCCTCCATGCCTTGGAAAGCACGAAAAGCCGTCTGTCCCGGCAGCCATTTGTGGATCTTTGACACTCGTTCGTTATCAGAAACTCTAAAGTCTGACAACCAGTTTTATCTAGGGGTATCATGTTATATAGGAACTGATTTGTGAAGGTCAGACAGGCAGTAAAATCAAAATCAAAAGTCATTTATTCAAACTAGGCTGAGAGTCAGCACTTTTTGAACGTCAAAGTTACATGAGACAGTCCCCCTAAAACGCCCGCCCTTCGACACTTCCTAGTGCTTTAGCTGGGAAGAAGAAGTGGCGGAACAAACTCCCCAGCAGCACAGCTGTCTGTTAAGTTAGAAGAACTTGATTCTATACAGTATTGTGTAAGTTATTAATATTATAAAACAAAACATACATTATTCGCCATATGTCAGCTAGCACACGCCAATATACCAACAAAACATTGAAAACTAAACTCAAGCTGAAATAAATACTAAAACAAAATCGTAAACAGAACTTAAAACCTTAATAAAGCCTCCAGGCATAAAGGGCGTGCCCGCTTACATATACGATGCAAATGATACATATACACAATAAATGAAATGAAAAGAAAATAAAAATAAACTAACAAAAGCAGTTAAATAAAAAAAACTACCCATATAAACTGTCAGTAGGAAGACTAATTCTGGATTGAAAGAACATAAACATTGTCTTGAGTTGATCACAGCGACCAACTATTCTTATCGCTTAAATAGTCGTTGATAGAATAAATAAATAAAATAAAATAATCTTTAATTCAGATAAGTAAACATCCATAAGGGTTAGTAAACAAATAAAAGATAACTTATACCTATGTTAGTAAACTTATAATCTATTTAGAGACAAGGTTGTTGTTCTTTACACGAAGATATGTCTTTAGAATAGTATGCCTTTGAACAAAGGTTGGATTTTACTTTAGCTTTAAACTGCAAATCTAGCAAAGCAGAGGGAAGCTTGTTATAAAAGGTAATACCAAGACCAACGAAAGAATTATGAACCTTATGAAGCCGGTGAAAGGGAGCACGTAGTTTATCCCTACTTCTAGTATTAATATTATAAATTTCACTGTTTTTAGTGTGCAAGTGTATATTTTGCCTAATATATAAGATGTTGGCGAAGATGAATTGTGATGCCACCGTAAGAATACCAATATCTTTAAACAAATCTCTCAGAGAAACTCTAGCACCTAGTTGGTAAATCGCTCGAACCGCTCGTTTTTGAAGAAAAAAAATATTTTGAATGTCCGCGGCTTTGCCCCACAGCAGAATGCCGTAGGACATTATGCTATGAAAATAACTAAAATAGACTAATCGAGCTGTATCAACGTCTGTGTACTGTCTAACTTTCCTTACGGTGTAGGCGGCCGAACTGAGCCTTCCCGCAGTAGCTCCATGTACTCGTAGTCAGCTGAATCAGGTTAGATGCCTGGCTGGATCCCGACTCCAACATAATTGTGTTTAGTAAGCTTTGTTTACACAAACATTTTGTATATTGTTAGAAGTAAATTGTTATAAGTATATTTCGGCAGTTGCTTACATTTCAAAGAACGTACATATTATTGACGAAATTGATATCAGACTCACAACATAAAACAACTTCTTCGAGGTATTTTTAGGGTTCCGTTGCCAAATGGCAAAAAACGGAACCCTTATAGATTCTCATGTCTGTCTGTCTGTCCGAGTATGTCACAGCCACTTTTTTCCGAAACTATAAGAGCTATGCTATTGAAACTTGGTAAGTAGATGTATTCTGTGAACCGCATTACGATTTTCACACAAAAATAGAAAAAAAAAAACAATAAAATTTGGGGTTCCCCATACATAGAACTGAAACTCAAAAATTTTTTTTTTCATCAAACCCATACGTGTAAAAATGATATTGAGGTTTCTAATATCATTTTTTTCTAAACTGAATAGTTTGCGCGAGAGACACTTCCAAAGTGGTAAAATGTGTGTCCCCCCCCCGTAACTTCTAAAATAAGGGAATGATAAAACTAAAAAAAAAATATGATGTACATTACCATGTAAACTTCCACCGAAAATTAGTTTGAACGAGATCTAGTTAGTAGTTTTTTTTTATACGTCATAAATCATAAACCACAATTTACCTTTCATTCAGTCAACTCAAATATAAAAATAAAATAAAAAAACATTTAATTTCATAAACATAAACCTTATGCATAAACCGTGAATACCTGAAGGTTTGTACGGAACCCTCGGTGCGCCAGTCCGACTCGCACTTGGCCGGTTTTTTTTAAATTATTTATATTGCTGGGTGCGCTAACAGTTAAACCTGTGGGGCGAGCATGGTGTCTAAGATAGGCTTGCCTCAAGCGTTTTATCAAAGTTTTTGCTTCCAAACTGTTACAATCTCCGTATACACTTTCAGTCGTGTATTGCCGAATGTAAAGAATAGCACCATCCCATTTCTAAGATTTCATTTCATTTCATTTTTCCAAGTGTCTTAAGAGGCGACTAATGGACTTACTAGAGAGTGGGCAGCAGCGTTCTCCATGCATTTTCACCACCATACTGCGATACAACTACTGCGACCATACTGCCCGCCTGCCAAACGTGGCGATTACGGCAAATCCGTACCGATATAAATAAATAAATAAATAAATATCTTAAGACAACCAACACAGCGTTATCTGATCCCAAACTAGGCAGAACCTGTACTATGGCAACCAGACAACTGATAAACATACTTATATATTTCTAAATACATACATATTATAGATAAATTACACCCAGACACAGAACAAATGATCGTGCTCATCACACAAAGATTTGTCCTGGGTGGGAATCGAACCCACGACCTCAGTCTTAGCGGTCAGGGTCACTAACCACTAGACTAACAGGCCAGTCATATGGCCATATGTAAAGTTGTGAACGTCTTTTGACTGAAATTACGATGATGATGATACACTTTCATAACCCAGATCCAGCATGTCCCTTGCTGCCCTCCCCCAGTGATTGCCTAAGCCGAGGTGCGAACCCCCCTCGGGGTTACCCTTAGGACTTTCGCTTTAGTTTTAATTTTACTATGGCCCGGCTGGAGGTCTAAAAAGTTTAACTTTTTAGAAATCGCCGGGCAAAAATCCGTTTAAGTAGTCAGAATCTTTTCAGATTAACTACGAGATGTCCTTCAAAAAAAATTGACGTTACAAACAGACACTTAATTTTTATTTAGTAGTATGTAGGTACAAGTGGACTATGACACCCTCTCTCAGCCCATCGAGCTGAGTCTCTATTACTTTCTAAGGCGATTATCACACTGCACCGCGCACCGCCGCGGAGGGCGGTGGCGGTAAAGCGAATTGTCCGCGCGGTCGGTAGGTGGACGTGTGTTAGGTATCAACGGATTTAATAGAAGGCAATGCGACATGAGATCCACTTCACCGCCTACCGCGGCGGTGCGCGGTGCCGTGTGTTAATCGCCTAATCTCTAAATACAAAACAATACTTGACTATTATTATTATGATTTCAACTTATAAAATGCACACGGAGGTTACATGAAAACATCATGTACTCTGAGTCTGTACACTCATTCTCCTGTTTTCACAATTTTTAGGCTGCTTTTCTATCATAGATTTGCTATACTACGTTGCTATAGATGAGTTTGATATCCACCAATCATACTTATTGGTCCCCATAGTTTAGTGCTAGTGGAAACGGGTTCAACTAAGCTATGATTTTAACCGACTTCAAAAAAAGAAGAAGGTTCTCAATTAGACTATTTTTTTTTTAAATGTTTGTTACCTCATAACTTTTAACTGGGAGAACCGATTTTGATAATTCTCTTTTAAATTGAAAACTGATGCTTTCCATGTGGTCCCGTTTTAGGTCCAGTTCTGACAATGGAATTCATGAGAAAACCATATAAGTTTTAAATTTCACCTGGCCAGTAGCGGTATAGGAATTAATGCGGGGTAGATAAATAAAATTAAATACTTAATAAATTAAACAATATAACTAATAATTATTTTTGAAAGAAAAACAATCCATATAAATGAATAAACAGAATTATTATAATACATAGATACTTATATAAAAATCATATTCATTTACATATGTGCCTCCCTACTGTGATGTAATAGTGTAAGACGAAAGAGACTGGCCTCCACGACACAGGGAATCCTAGTGTGGAGGCTAGTGTTATTTCAATTTGTTCATAGCAGTTCTTGAACAATAAAGTTTTTTTTATTTTTTTTTATTTTTTATATAAATTATGTTAATACATTTTATAGATAAATAAGCGATATATTGGTTTATTATACGATATCTCCTGACCAAATGATTTTCAAAAACAGAGCTTCCTCTCTCCTATCCTTTTGCTGTGCCCTACAGGGTCCATAATGATCTAAATTATATAATTACCACCTAAGTTCACATTATGGTAAAGCAATAAAGATATTGAGTAAGATATTGAGTATTGAACTAAACAGTTAAAAATAAAACAAGTTGTAAAAAAAAACAACCGACTTCCTTAAAAACACTACAAAGTGAAAAATAACTTTAATTTTGGGAAGTTGGTGGCAAAAAACATAAATACAGATACTAAGACACAGACTTCCGAAATTAAAGTTATTTTTCACTCTGTAGTGTTTTTAAGCAACTCGGTTTTTTTTATAAAGATAAAATAAAATAAATGGAATAAAATAAATTTAATTCAGGCTATTTATATGAAAGGATGCAGACTATGGATGCATGCTATGAATATGCGAGAGCCTCTTCCCTCACGTAACCACCTACGTTTTCTACTGTTCTTCGCACAACTACTTCTTGGTGGCGCAATTTTCCTTTGAGATCTTACTCGCTCCGCTACGTAGCTTAGCATTAGTAAAACAGACAAATTGTTTCGAAGCTTAGCTTTTACATCCTTGCAGCTTGGCAGTGCAGCACATATCAGATGGAAAGGGAGCCTCAACCTTGAATCTGTGAATATCATCCATCCTTAAGAACACCAATATGTCAGTCAACGTTATACTTATCCCAACGCACTACGCCAAAATTACCCCTCGCGATAGAAACGACTATCATTCCCCAGTAATCTCATCACTCCACTTGTAATCCTATATTCGCTGCGTTACCCGGGTAATCCTTTGAACCGGTGACACTATGCATACCCGGATCATGAAGATCCGACTGATGGACTGACGTATTGATCCGGTTGTGCCGTTTTAAATGCAGTAAAAAAATGAGGGAGTTTAGAATATTTAACAGTAGGTAAGGGATTGTCTATGTTAATTAATTTATTTATTCAGACAATATGAATAATTTTGCTAGAAAAACTTGTGCTAGGTGCGGTTCGGACACTTTATTCAATAACGATAAATGGTTCCACCGAACAGCACATTACAGAATTTTGTTTCAGTGCTGTTAGTGGAAGGTCTCAAGTGCGGTTCGGGCAAGAGCTGTTCAAATCAGTGCTGTTAGTGGAATACCTCCTAAAAACGATGTTAGTTCACACATAAACGCAGAGAATATTTGTAAAACGGTGAGTCATACCTGACCGCAATTACACTGAGGTTGCTGTTGCTACCCGACCCGCAGAGCATTGACATCCAACCCTTTGCGTATTTGCGGTCCACAGGCTGCTGGAGTAAAACGTCTGATAATTGGATTTAAATAACAAAATCCTTACCTCTCTTGTGCAGCGGGATAACCTCCGGACCAGCATATAAGTCCTGAAAGTCAACGTTCTGCGTTCCCATGTCTAACTCATCGAAGTTTTGTCTTACACAATTGCAGTTGCAGTGGTCTCCAGGTTGGTAAACGCACCTGTAATGACTGCTTATCATCTTTACCCATACTACCATTTCACTAATATCTCTCCTCTACGTAGAGTAGACATATACCAATATACCTATGTCATTCTAAACAAAGTGTCCTTGGTTCCTCTTTTTCTCTTTCAAAAAACCGGCCAAGTGCGAGTCGGACTCGCGCACCGAGGGTTCTGTACAAACCTGCAGGTATTCACGGTTTATGCATAAGGTTTATGTTTATGAAATTAAATGTTTTTTTTTTTAATTTTTATATTTGAGTAGACTGAATGAAAGGTACATTGTGGTTTACGATTTATGACGTATTAAAAAAAAAAAAACTACTTACTAGATCTCGTTTAAACCAATTTTCGGTTGAAGTTTACATGGTAATGTACATCATATTTTTTTTTTAGTTTTATCATTCCCTTAATTTAGAAGTTATGGGGGGGGGGGGACACATTTTACCACTTTGGAAGTATCTCTCGCGCAAACTATTCAGTTTAGAAAAAAATGATATAAGAAATCGCAATATCATTTTTGAAGATGCATCCATAGATACCCCACACGGATGGGTGTGATGAAAATTTTTTTTTTGAGTTTCAGTTCTATGTATGGGGAACCCCAAATATTATTGTTTTTTTTTTCTATTTTTGTATGAAAATCTTAATGCGGTTTACAGAATACATCTACTTACCAAGTTTGAACAGCATAGCTCTTATAGTTTCGGAAAAAAGTGGCTGTGACATACGGACGGACAGACAGACAGACAGACATGACGAATCTATAAGGGTTCCGTTTTTTGCCATTTGGCAACGGAACCCTAAAAACACTTTCGACTTTCGAAAATCTTACGCCTGTGGGCTATGGAATAGCCTGGGTGAGACCTGCTGTAAAGGGTAAGGCAGTCTGCAGATGTTTGATAAAAAATTTAAACCTAAACCTTTAATTTAAAGAAATTGTAAAACTAGTTCCAAAATTACTAATAGACTTTTTTAAACTCTGACAAAAATGGCAATTCTTTGATTAATTTTTGATATCGCACCGTAGGAATCTTTCTACAATCTGTTAGTTTAACTTTATTTATTTTTTGTTTCTGTGTTGGTTCTGCTCAAAGCGTGCAGGTAGACGATTATGCTTGATTGCACCCAAAAACACATAAATAAGTGTTACTCAAGTAAATGAAGACTAGAAGATTTTGAGAAAATTTTCATAAAACACAGTTTTGAACTAATTGAAAACATCTAATCTAGTAACAAGACGCCATATTCCAGAAGTTACGACATTTTAAACAAAATTATTGTTTGAAAGACTTTAAGACTTAGTTTAGAATTATGTTTACTTATTTAATTAATTAAGGCATACGCCCAGGTTTCTCTTCAAAGTTTTTGGGTCCTATGGAAATAGATATATATCATTATTAGGTACTTACGTAAATATTATTATGGTTTGTAGTTTCCAATTACTGAGTTCACTAAGTGCGCTCTTTGCATCTCGGCTTTATTCTTTTAACTGATTCATAAAAATAAAAACAATACAATACAAATTTATTTCTCTCTCCACACAGGTTGGCTTAGAATTAACATCTTAGGACTAGTCATCATCAGTAAATGTGAACAAAAGCTGAAAACCCTGTGTTACGAATCTCCAGGCTCCCCGTAGGTAATCTTATGGTACATTGCAGAAGTTTAGAGTACCTACAAGCATTTCGTAATTGATTCCTATGAAAGAGAAGAAAAGGAGTTCATATATGTATAGTTAATAAATGGCATTATAGAAAGACCTTTTCTTTCTCTCATCAAAATGTTAGTTACAACTGTACTGTTCTAATTTTAAATTCATTGCAGTTGAACTTTAGACAATCTCAGTACTAGAGCAGTTAATGATGCCTACACAAAAAAAAAAAAAAGAAATCCTGCCCGTCGATTTCAGAACCTTCTCCTTTTTATCGACAGAAAAGAGGAAGGTATTTATCCAAATAAAAGGCTAAAAGGGTTAGAAAAAAGAGCGTCAATTTAGTTAAGAGGAGTATATAAGTTGTATCTATTCATACACGAAATATTTTAAGAGGTATAGACGCAAAAAGAAAATTTTTATCTAAGCGTTTTTGAATTTTCCTAATTATTATAATTTTAAAACTGCTTGAGACGTTTTGCATAAAACATTTACTCAAAATTCTATGAATAGCCCGCCTGACGCTGCGAGGGCGGCAACCGGACAGCGCGAGCGCGGCTCCTATAGAAACTAGAGTAATGGATGTTAAAAATAAGAAGGAGCCACTATTTCTTATGTGCGTCAAATAATTTATAAATAATAAATTTTGAAAAAAATACATTTTGACAATTTTTTTTTCTTGCTATAGCTTCTTTACTATCTACCTAAAGGTGTACCTCTTTAAATATTTCGTGTATGAATAGATACACCTTATATAGTCTACTAGTGACAAGAGTATAATAAGTAGGATATATCTAAATACTATCTTGAATACACTTTTATTTAGAACTAGCTTTGTCCACGTATTTTGACATTTATAAAACACTAGATTTTGCACCAGGCTTTGTCCACGTGGAGATCGGAACTAATTACACTGGAACGCACTACCGGGATAAAAAGTACCCTGTGTGCTAATTTACGCTATAAACTTTCTGTGTGCTTAATTTCATCCAAGTCCGTGCGGCCAATTTAGCGTGATTGAGTGACAAACATCCAAACATCTAAACATGGAAATTTTACATTTGTAATAGTAGTCAGAAGTAGGATAATATGATGTCTCGGAGCACTAGGCGATAACGTAGCTTTCTACTACTGAATGTATTTTTGTAATCAGAGTAGTACTTCCAGAGATCAGATACCTTTTAAGGGCATTACATTGCCCAATGACCTTGAGCATGCTGCCCCGTACTAACTTACGACGAAACGACGAGAGAGAGAGGGACGAGTGCGGGAGTGACATAGTGCTTTTCGCGAAATTTCGGGTTTTTATAAAATATTTTAAAATATTAAAAGAAATAAGAGAAAAAAAATCAATACAAATTGTTAAATACGTCATTACGTATTTTTTGGTATAACATTCATGCCGAGTTATTGAGCCGTTATAGAGAAAATTTTCAATTTAGGTTGAAAAAGGACCTATTTGTTACGATTTTTTGATAAAATTTGAGTAAGTTTATTAAAATTTTAAACAATACAATGTATTTGTGATGACCTTCAATTTAACATATATTTTTTATATTGAAAACGCACAAAAGGATTCATCTACAAACTTCTTTAAACACACCGTATTTTCAGGATTTGAGTGAGGTAATCCCCTTAACAAACTATATTATAATCGTTTGATTATTTTACGTCATTATAATATTACTTTTATGGAATGTAAGCAACGTGCAATCCTGCAAAGCAACCATGACTATTTGTTTTAGAAATATCTCAACAGGTTGCGACAAGTTTGATATCCACACGTTAAGATCATACAAAATTCCGAGGTCATCATTCGCTCATTCATTATCACTTTTATCAACCATTACGCATTACATAAACAAAAGAATAGTCTTGTTTTTGTTAATAAAGTCTCGACAGGTTTCGACATGATGTTTTGCTTATAGTTCATTAATATAACACGGTTACACAATAATTTCCTTATCATTATTGATAATGGAGTAAACAAGGGTATTTGTTTATAAAGTTGCATGGTCATAATGATTTTAGTTTTTAAGTAGTTGTATGCTAGTTAATATTGTGCAATTAGGGAGATACTATCAAGACAAATAGAGGACTGCGCTATGATAAGGATTGATCAATTATTTCTCTTGATTCTTGTCCAAATTCTGGATTTTTAATGGACTTTGGTAGTAAGTCTTTACTTTAGTTCAATAGTAAGATATCTTAAATAATAATATAAGTTTGTTTCATTTAAAACATTTGTTCTTGTAGGTATCTGGAATAAAGTAAATGGTGCGATACATGCGATTGTGACCAACCAGTTGATGTCCGAAAAGGCTCGACTGGTTGTTCACAATGGTGTACTGGTGTCTACGCTTATGTATGGAAGTGAATGTTGGGTGTGGCAATAGAAGCATGAAAGTAGAATAAATGCTGTGGAAATTTGTTCTTTGCTGAGCATGTGTGGTGTGACTATGAATGATAGGTTGAGGAATTATCTAATAAGACAACGGTGCGTTTTGAAAGAAGACGTAGTGACAAAAATTGAAAAGAGTATGCTTAGATGGTTGGGTCATATTGAGAGAATGAATGTAGGAAGTGAGTCTATGTATGTATGTATTATGTTAAACGCAACATTTAAAAGTGTCTACATTTAAAGGGTATATAGGTATATAGGTACACATTAAAAAAAAAAAAAAACACGCTTCCATAGAAAACCAAACTAAAAAGTAGAATGCCTGATATCAATAAAAAAATACCTTAAAAAGCACCCCACGCTTTTTGTCCATTATTTTCTACTTTTTAGTTTGTTTTTTTATGGAAGCGTGTTTTTTATTTTTTTTAAACTATTATTTATTTTCTATTTTTTAGGGTGTTTCGAATTTTGAGACGTATATCAGCGTAGTTTGTGACTTATGTCAGCGTAGTTTTCGAAGACAGTTTTTTTGCTGTCCTGGTAACCCTGGCAAGGATAATGGCACAAAATTATGAAATTATTGCATTGCCATCGTCTTTGACAGGTGTGCAAAGTTTGAATGGAATCTGGTCGTTTAAAGTGAGTCAAAATCACGCTATAAGGAGTCGGTTACAAAAAAACATACAAACATACAAACAAACATACAAGTTAAGCTAATATAAAGCGTATAAAATAAAGCCGATTCATTTTCTGTAAAGCCACTCTTTCAATAAGTATTTGCCGTTAATTATTTTGGGTACAGCCCAAATGGTACAGGGCGGAATGGTGACGTTCAAAGAGTGAGAACCGTACCTCTATCTTTAAGCAACTTTCCACGAAACAAAATAAGGAACAGCCTCTAATTGTAGGAAATTGAAGGTTTTATTTATCTACTAGCTTTTGCCAGCGGTTTCGCCCGTGTTGGGGAAGCCAGAAATTTTCTTACCGGGACGTACTCCTAGGATAAAATGTGTCCTTTATGTTTGTAGTATCACACTGACGTCACCCAAAATCCTGCATCGCGAGCAGAGTTTACCGCGTATCTAGTAGGTATATATACAACGTCCTGACATCAATCGTGTGGAATACTGAAATTTACACCGTGTTCCACCTGGATAACAAACACAAAATATAACATAAGTCATCTATATATATAAAAATGAATCCCTATTTCCCTTGGTCACGCCATCACGCGTGAACGGTTGGACCAATTTCACTTTTTTTGTTGTTGTTGTGTTTGTAATTGTCCGGAGAAGGTTCTTATGAAAGAAAAAAAATAAAAAATTGCGTGGAAAATTAGAAAATTTAAGAACACTTATTTAAGAATACCTAACAACCATATAATAGAACAAAGTAAACTTTTTTAATGTAACATTATGACATTTGACATAGAATTGACAAAATGCGTGCTCAAATATCATCAAAGAGACAGGACAACGTCTGTCGGGTCAGCTAGTAACATATAAAAACTGTCTGGGTGCCACATGTAATGCAAATCCGTTCCGCGGTTTTTGCGTAATTGAGTAACAACAAACAAACACTCAAACATAATGTATATTCTAGCGCTTGTGGTACAGAAACTATACCAAGCTACACTGATGTTTGCGACTTTTGGTGAAAATAAATATGTAAATAATTATTAAATTATAACATATAAACTTTCACAACTATAATATAATATATTAGGATTATGATCTGAACTGTTAAAGATAAAAATATAGTATTAATTAAAAATCAATTTATGACTTATCTTAATTATTGACTAATGTTAAGATAACCTAGATAGAAAGTTATTTTTATCATTTCGACATTCATACTTCGCTGCTTTTATCACAATCGCGTCGTGATTTTTCGGAGAAAAGTGGTGGCCCAGTGGTATTAACGTCGACTTGCGAGCTGTAAGAGTTCAAACTTAGGCAGGTACTTTACTATGTGTAAAATAATTGCATCACCATTGCTTTCAAAACGGTGAAGGAAAACATCGTGAGGAAACCGTCATGTCCTAGAACCAAAAATTCAAAGACATGTGACATCTACCAACCCGCACTGGGCGCATGAGGTAGATTACGGCCCACTCCCTCTCATCAAGAGGAAGCCTGTGTCCCAGCAGTGGGAACGGTATGATTATTGTGTGGTTTTTCGTAATATAATACTTAATCGCGATGTTAATCTTGTTTTCTTTTTGAAGTAATTTTTGATCTTTTAGGTAGTAACAACAAAGAAATTCTATGACGAAGTCACTGTTTAATGGATTAAATAATAATAATATAATATAATATCTTAGGACAACCAACACTCTGTTATCTGATCCCAAACTAGGCAGAGCAACCTGGCAACCTGACAGCTGATTAATATACTTATATATTTCTAAATACATACATATTATAGATAAATTAATAATAATAATATAATCGTTTGTTTATAAAAATGGGCACATTTACAATATTACGCACAGTTGCTCATTTGCCTGAACTAGGTTGAACCTGTGTTTCAGGCTAGTAAGTGCATAAATACTTAATATAATAAATTAACAATGAGTAAAAAGTAAAAACTAAAATAACATTAGGAAAATAAAAGTGAAATAGCATTGTCATGTTAGTCGTTCTATTTGCAGATAACAAGTAGATCTTCTGTCTGTGCATAATCGATGGTTAGTAAATATTTAAGCATAATTTGTTTACAGCTAAAGTAATTTAGATTAAAGATACTTAGTTTTCTATTTAACCTATTGTACAGATATGGGCCTAAGAATGTAAAAAACCTTTCTACAAAAGCATGTTTTGAGGTTGCATTTGATGGGCATACTATATCATTCCGTCTTTTGTTAGTATTATCAGCAGTGTAGGTAAGCATGGTGTGCTGTTTTAATACTAAGTGCATTATGAAAAGTTGGCAAACAGTCAACACGTTGCAGGATTTGTATAGCAGATCTGTAGGAAAGAAAGAATTACACTCAGTCACAGAACAAATGATTGTGCTCATCACACAAAGATTTGTCCTGGGTGGGAATCGAACTCACGACCTTCAGTCTTAGCAGTCAGGGTCACTAACCACTAGACTAACAGGCCAGTCAACTAATTAAATGATCGTGATTTAAAATGGGTGCCGCGCCGGTTAAGATGTCAAATTAAGAAAATACAAACGTCTAACTAAAACATTGAGTGAAGAAAGGGATGTCGCAAATAATTTCTCAATAATCTGGGGTCCTAAGAAGAGTCACACCTGCTTACTGTTGTGCCTGTTACCACTATATAGGGTCATATTAAATAAACTAGCAATATTTCACCTATATATTGGGTACCGATCTTCTTCTAAGTCACGTTCTTCATTGCTGAAGGTCGTGTCCCTGAAAGGCTTTCGTGGCTTTCTGAATGATGGTCTTCCACCTCGTTCGGTTCTCGGCTTCTCGCATAGCCGTTGTAACAGAGAGCCCAGTGAGGGCGGTTACTTGGTCAGACCAGCGGTTAGGTGACCGGCCGCGAGGTCTTTTCCCATCTACTTTACCCATCACCACCAACTTTTCAAGGTTATCCGGTTCCCGACGGGCAATGTGACCAAAGTAACCGAGAATCATTTGGTAACAGATAGTTGGTAGTCTATCTCTTATACGCAGCTGGGTACCGATGTCAAACACTAATTATAATAAACTTTTTTTCCTCTTTTACAGAAGTTGTAATGTCATTGGGACAAATAAATTAAGGCAACCAAACGACTGAACTATAGTTTTTGGAAATTCTTTAATAATGTCTAAGTTCCACGAACAATTACAAAATCAGCTGATTGGTTATGGTCATTCGCCCATCAAACGATGTTTTTGGAACGAAGTTCCTTATCGCGCGTTGTGAAAGGGGGCTAGACGAAAAAAATTCTTACGAAAAGTTGTCACGACATGCTTTAACCGACTTCAAAAAAAGGACGAGGTTTCTCAATTCGACCGTATATATTTTGTATGTTGTTGTTTTTTTTGTTGTGAGTAGAGAGGGAGAGAGGGAGAGAGGGGGAGAGGAGGAGAGGGGGAGAGGGGGAGACAGGTAGAGGGGTAGAGGGAGAGAGGGGGAGAGGGGGGTAGGGGGAGAGGGGGAGAGAGAGAGCGGGAGAGAGGAGAGAGGGAGAGAGAGAGAGCGAGGTAGAGAGAGAGAGGAAGAGAATATTTTTGTTGAGTGTATACAGGTTTTTTGTACATAATAAATAATTAAAAAATTATAACTATTATGAATCCTGGAAAGGAACTTCGTTCCATCCGGGTGTCCCTTGACACCTCTAAAGTTTTTTTTTTTCCTTTTGCTGTCGAGTGCCAGCTAATTTAATTTTACCCTGTATACAAGTAAATACACCCACCGAGGCAATCAAAATAAACATATGCTTTTTTGTACAAACTTTTAATAAAATTTAAGCGGAAGCCCTAATAAAATTAACGTAAACGTAGAACTTTAGATAATATTTTCTTAAGAGCTTGAGGCTTATCTTTCAGTGCAAGAAGAGCGATTTCGCCTTAGGCTTTTAGGAAAATATTAAAGTTCGATGTTGTAGGGTAGGTGAAGATGAAGATGATGATGAAGATGTGGTGCTCCAAGAGCTAGTTAATCCTAGTTGTGTAGGGGGGAAACTAGGATACTAGTTGTGTAGGGGGGAAACTAGGACTAATAAGGATAACTCATGTTTACTATTATTTTGCATGAATGGTTTGTCCATATCACAATTATTGTACGATCATTGTTTTTGATTACGAGGAAAACATGAGTTTTGTTTCATACTATATCGGTCAAAGGCGGTCTTAGAGTGAGGCATCTAATGAACAGTCCAACAAGATGTGATACTCCCTGGCCGCGCCACAGTGGAATTTAAAAAAAAAACATGTATGTAGATAAATTGTACAATTTTGTACTATACGGTACGATTCGAGGATCAAACTCAGCATCTTATGCTCTGCAGTCACGCTTGTTACTACTTTGGAAGATTTTCGTTATAACACCTGTGGCGGCATCTACACTGCTAGGTGCGAATTACGCATTAAATAAATGACGTCGCGACGTCAAAACCTGCATCGCACAAGTAAAGTTATCCGCGCGAATAGAATATAGATCACATTCTGAATTCAAAAGCAGTAGCCCATCGGCCACAATACTCGGTCGGAGGATTGTTCCTTCTCTATGTGGAGGATTAAGAACCTTCAACCCTGTTCCTCACGCCTACATACAACTGATCTAGCCGCTGGCTATACATACACGCATAACGGCATGCTAGACTACAATGGTTCATGCTACATTTGAATCGGTAATTTTGTTTTTGCTAAGTGGCGATTACCTCTTATCATTGGGTAGGCTCTCTGTTCGTTTATCAACTAATAACATATCTTCAAATGTACACGGAGAATATCCATACTAATATTATAAATGGGAAAGTGTGTGTGTCTGTTTGGCCGTCTTTCACAGCAAAATGGATCGACGAATTGACGTGATTTTTTAAGTGGATAGTTGAAGGGATGGAGAGTAACATAGGCTACTTTTTGTCTTTTTCTAACCCCACTTCCCTAAAATGGGGGGTGCAACGCCCTAATCTCAAGAACTACTGGTTCGAATTGAAAAAATCTTTTTGAGTCGGGCAGCCTATTTATTGAGAAAGGCTATAGTCATATCACGCTACGACCAAAAGGAGAGGAGCAGCAACAAAAAAATTGACGAAAACTGGCAGGCTGCGTTGCGACGGGAAGGGTCAGGGGAGCAAATATTTGACGCGGGCAGAAGCAAGTATTCAATATTGTTAAGGAACTAGGTGTAAGATCACTTAACGTCCGTAGGAAAGGTAGGATCCCCGGACCAGACGAGTTTCGTGTCTGGCAACTGCCCGACAGTTATTGTAATTTTTTTTTAATGAAATCTCGCAATCTATGAGGTTGTCGGCTGCTTAACCGAACTTGCCTATGTGTACCTTAATAAATTGAAGCCTCCAGCCAGGGCTTAAAATACTTAAAACTAGAGCGGCTACTCACTAAGGGCACCTCTTGCGGGGTACGGACCTCGGCTTAGGGCATCGCTGGTAGAGGGCAGCAAGAGATGAGCTGGTTTGGAATGATTATTATTTAGGCATAAATTTATAGCTACAGGCTCAGCGGCGCGGGCTGGCTCGAGTAAGGGTCGGGGCGGAAATGGATTGGGACGTTGCGGCGGGCCTCGGCAGCTGGAAAGGAAAGACGGCGGTCTGTGTCTGTATTAGTGGTTTACTTCTCTCCCGGAGAAGGGTTGTAATGTCATCGGGAACCCAACTATTGTTGTCGGGACGTTGTATATATACTAGTTGCGCGGTAAACTTTACTTGCGCGATGCATACGTCAGTGTGATGCGCAGTTCGCATTTTGCAGTGTAGATGCAGCTACTTACCTATAGTTAACGTTTGTTTACCATTTTGGAAGAGGAGAGTAATAAAAAAGACAAAAACAAAAAAGTATAGTTTATTTAAAAAAAAAAAAACAGTATTAAAAATACAAAATATTCAATATAGATCAACTTAATCTTAACTTAAATCTAAATACCGACGTCAAAAATGGTATCGTCAAAATGGAGATAGAATAAGAAATATATTTTATTCTTCAGTTAGATTAAAGCTAGATAGATATGTCACAAAGAGCAAAAGATATAAACAGTAACATTTCATTTGATAGTTGAACTGTTTGTAAGTATTATTAAATTAAATGTTATTTGAAAACATCCACCGGTCACTTACTAAACTTCAAGTATGATACTGACGACCTTACTTATCCTCTCTTTTGACAACCGTAACTCTGAAGAATTATTTTGTAAAAACAATTTATCCTAACCACTTTATAAATTTTGATTTAAAATACCTTATTAGCTAAATTGGACACAGACAGAAACAGCAAAAACAATGGTCCAATAACAACATTATAACGTGGTGTATTGCGAGCGGATTCCTCCCTTCATTCCATTTTGTGGGTGGCCTTCCAACTCTACGCCTACCGGTACGCGGTCGCTGCTCCAGAACCTTTCGGCCCCATCGGCCATCTGTTCTGCGACCAATGTGCCCTGCCCACTGCCACTTAAGTTTAGCAATTATTCGGGCTATGTCGGTTACGTCGGTTCTCCTACGGATCTCTTCATTTCTGATTCGATCGCGAAAGGAAACTCCAAGCATAGCCCTCTGGATGCGGGAAGCACAAAACCGGTCGAAGTAGCAGAGCTTGGGGGAGGCCTATGTCCAGCAGTGGACGTCTTTCAGCTGAAATTTTGATGATGATGATGACGATTGAAGCAGGCTGCACTGGTTCTGTATGAATCTCTGCTGCAAACTGTCCAATTCGATGTTCAGCTTGTAGCAGAGTTTCACTATATGGTGCTAGGTTAAGTGTGTAGGTTAAGTTCACTACCATAGGTGATAAAAAAAATATTGTTACTAACATATTTGAGTCATTTGGTACTTGTTTCTTAAAATATAAATAATAATAAACAAAACAACGCTACATCTCAAAAGGAATACTTTATAGCTTATTATGAGTCTTGACTTAATTAAATATCTAATAACTTAAATCTACAGAAATATCAATAGAACATACTTATATAGCAAAATAATTTGGTTTTAAAATCACGATCACAAACAAATCCGCTCAACACAAAATTCTATATCGATCACTTAACTAAATCTTGATGTGACGATGATATTAATGTTCCGCCTGCAGGAACACAGGCCTTCTCTAAGTGACGGAGAGTGAGCCATAATCCACCAAGCCAACCCCGTGCGGGTAGTGTGTATTTCAAGTTACATGCCTTCAAATATTTGATACTAGGACATGCCAGTTTCCTCACCAATGTTTTCCTTCACCGTTTTGAGAGCAGTGGTGATGAAATGAAATACACAAAGTAAAGTGCAGACCTGGGTAAAAACCTACAACTCGTAACTCGGGGCTGAAACAACTGGGTCACCATTGCTCCCTGATTTTCCTATTAATATGTATTTAAAATGTAATAGTATGGATGTTACTCAACCCCTCTCTAGCGGCTGAACTGTTAGGATGAAATGGCACACAGTGATAATGACCTAGATTATCACATGAGAAATGTTTACATAGCACATACAAAGTTCTTCAAAATGCAACAAAAACGACAAGCTACTAGTAAAATTACAAAGTTGAATCTGGACCTAAATATCTCTTAACCTGAATTCATAAAGAGCAGAAGGGCTTCGCAGACCGAATGGGCTTCGTTCAAAGGTTGGCGTGCAGTTCTGTTGTTCAACTAAAGTGAAGCGACGCAACAGCCAAGCCAGCCCGACCTTCACTTGGAGGCGAGCGAAACGATTACCTGAAATAAAATATAAAGAATATTAAGCTAGTCACATAAATAGGAACTAATGGGATTAATAATAATAATATCTTAGGACAACCAACACAACATTATCTGATCCCAAACTAGGTAGAGCCTGTACTATGGCAACCAGAGAACTGATAAACATACTTATATTTCTAAATACATTCATATTATAGATAAATTACGCCCCGACACAGAACAAATGATTGTGCTCATCACACAAAGATTTGTCCTGGGTGGGAATCGAACCCACGACCTCAGTCTTAGCAGTCAGGGTCACTAACCACTAGACTAACAGGCCAGTCATTGATCAGATTGGGACTACCTCATTGGTCTAGAGGTCGCAAGTGCTACTGCTGTGCATGAGGACCATACTTGATTCGGTTCCTATGTCGCATGTCGGGCAAATTGTTATTGAGTTTTTCGATCTAGAATATCTCAGCAGCAGCAGAATCTGGATTCGTGCCCGATTGATGCCAATAGGCTCGTCCCCTATTATACGGAACTTAAACATAAATTGTGAAATGTGGGCGTACTATTAGGTACCTACACCTTTTTGTCCTGATAGCACGTTCCTGTGAGATAATTTACAAAATACGGGCGAAGTCGCGGGCGAAGTCGCGGGCACTGCTAGTTATGAATAATTGTTTCAACATGCCATTGAGCGTTTTGATATTAAGTAATCAAATCAAACAACCAATATATATAGACTGAGATAGTAAAAATAAAATCTTGATTAGTTTCCATTGTTTTCAGTCTGTAAACACGCCAATGTTTTTGAACAATGTCACTTACAATCATGCATGATAAACACAGTAAAATCAATAGTTATTTAGATAACTTACCAATACAAATACGGTTTCCTTCACCAAAAGGTAAATAAACATAATTATTTATCTTAGAATTGTTTTCTGATGAAAACCGCTCGGGATCAAATACATCTGGATTAGGGAAATACTTTTCATCCCTGTGTAGTGCAAAAACTGGTAACAATATTATATTATCTTTTGCTATCGCTATTCCAGACGGCAGATATGTATCTTTGGTACATAATCTTTGTATCACACCAATTGGGGGATACTTTCTCATTGCTTCGTTTAACACTTTATCCAGGTACTGCATTTTATCGATGTCATTATATGTGAGTTCTTCTGTACCACTTTCAAAGGCCTTGTCTATTTCTTCATGCAATTTAGTTAAGATTTTTGGATTGTTTGACAGTTCCAGTAGAGTGTAATTCATTGTGTTAGCAGAGGTATCGGCGCCAGCAATGAAGAAAAAAAATGCTTGTGCAGCCAGGATCTCATCGGTAGGATCCAGTTCATAACCAGTAGTAAAGTCCTGCATCACTCCATGTTTTTGAAGCTCCAAACAAATGTCTATGAAATCGTGTCGTTTCGCAGTCTCGTGTCTTCGATTTTCTAAAACAGTTTTCACAGCGCCCACA
This sequence comes from Aporophyla nigra, assembly GCA_947507805.1. NCBI lineage: Eukaryota > Metazoa > Arthropoda > Insecta > Lepidoptera > Noctuidae > Aporophyla > Aporophyla nigra. Next base: position 24,194,868 of record OX382294.1, read on the forward strand.
AAAAAATCTTCATACTCTCCGAAAATTTTCAGTTTTAAGAGCTTGTACAAAGAAGGGAATACATTTGCAACTAAAAGTACGATATTTTGATACATTGATGGTTCTAGAGATTTCCATGCCATGTCTAAGAACGGCGATTCCATAGTATTCTTCGTCTGTGTATCTATGCCGAACACTGCTGCGCCTATGGATGATGTAGTATACGTGTACAGAGCGTTGAATGGCTTTTGCCGCATATGAAGATTATCTTCCAAATAGTCCACAAAATCACGGGAACATTTGTCCAAAATGTAGAACATATTCTTAAGTTTTGCACTCGTGAATACTGGGCTGAGTTTCTGCCTTAAGATTTTCCATCTTTGAAAATCGTTGGTGAATAAAAGATTATCAGCTAGAAGGTCATTTGGGTTTGCTATTATACCGCGGCTGTGGAAGCTTTGGAAGTCTCCAGCTAACACTGCTTGGATATCTTCAGGAGATTTCACCATCAGCGTTGGGACTGTCCCCGTAGTCATTCCAACGTACGGTTCGTCATACTCATTGTATATAGTTTTCACAATTTCTGGCATCGACTTTTTACCGAACACAAATTTTATCATTATATCACTGACTTGCACTACATTTTGCTTCTTCCAATAATTCCTGTTCGTAGACTTGAAATAGAACCACACTGTACACAAAACTATCGTTATCAACAATATTATGAACAACATTGTGACTACGATGCGCGGTCTCGAAGGTCACAATACCGACTGATAGCTAGCAGTACTCGGTTACTTTATTTAATCACACTTACGTACAATGAGGAGAAGTGTTTGTTCTCGTTAATCTACGCATTCCATTGGTTTTCCTTTAATTTATTAATGACTTTGGTTCTAGTTACGGTGCTAATGATTGTTTCTTATCTATAAGTATAGCGAAGATACCCGTTATTATGTACTCAGTTGGTTCTACCTACTGAGTTGTTTTGAATTTGATTAAATGACCAAGTGATCATAATAAGTTTCTAATAAAATATTTGTGTACGTCACGTTTGAGAACATTCAACCTCCAAATGATATGTTTTCATAACGTGTTCTCAATGTCAGTTGTTAAGTGGTAATTTTTGGGCCTCTCAATTACTACTAAAACGGTATTCATCTAGCGGACGTAGTGACTAATGTCAGACTATGTTATTATTACCTCATCGTAAAAACATAATAATGGGTTTACAAACAGTGCAAAACCCGCTCACAATAAAATTGAGCGCATTTTGTAGATTAGTATTTTTTTGTTTTTCTTTGAATTCAAAAACCATATTATGTATATTTAAAACGATGCTTATATTTCAGTTCTAAACTTTATCGCGATACCCAGTAACTGGGTTCTGGAGATCAAATAAGCAGTCTCTCTCTCTCTCTTTGCCTAGCCTTATCCCATTTCATTTGGGGTCGGCTCTCCTCGTCATTCTTTGCCAGATGTTTTGGTTTTGGGTCGTCACGTCATTCACTTGAGCTTGCTTCACGTCATTGTTGACTACAGACATCCAAGTGAGAAATGGTCTAACTCGCTTCTTTGAACCTGTGTCACATAAGCAGTCACTTCATGTAAAATACTTGTATTTAGCTACATGTGGATAAACTGGAACCCGGCTCCAAAATAGGAAAATAATAGGCAGATTCAGACAAAAATGTTATTTTTGTTGTTGTAAATACTGAATCAAGTATCACATTTAACAATGATTAGGTTTTATTAAGCACAATTGGACTACTCGAGTAGTGAGACATCCAAATTGGACATAATTGGTTTCAAGGTAAATGATATCGTCTATTATTTTAGTAAATGATATTGTGATTCAAGAATACACACTACGACTAAGCTTTTGATATAAAATAATAATCTATTGGATTAAAGCCGATAAATATTATTGCGAAAGGAGAGATAGATAATGGACTCAAGAGTCTTGACTAAGAACTCGAGGTTTTCGACATAGAGGACAGGTTTATGGACTTGACAACAGCTTGTCAAAGACATTGTGCTGATGACAGTGACAATGACCCTAATTGCCATTGAAATTCTTGGCAGATCCATCAAGAAACACTCAAATAGTCTGGCAGCTGGTTACATGACTTGACCTAATTAAAAAAAAAATACTTAAAAAAACCGGCCAAGTGCGAGTCGGACTCGCGCACCGAGGGTTCCGTACAAACCTGTATGTGTATAAAGTTTAAATTTTTTTAAAGCATTTTTATTATATGATGTAACTAAATATTTACGGTTTTCGAAATTTTTCCTTTATCTGTGCTATAAGACGCTGCTTCGTACCAAATTTCAAAATTCTAGATCGACTGGAAGTACCCTTTAGGTTTTGATTCCCTTGCAAGTTTCAATAATTTGCGGAAATTTGCGGCATAAACGGCTATATCTTTTGATTGCGTTAGCTTAGAAGTTTAATTTTTTTACAGCTCCAAAGGACAGTAGATTTGAGTATTTGATATAAATTTCAGCTTGATACCTCCATGCGTTCCTGAGAAAAAGGGTCTTGACAGACGGACGGATGGACGGACAGACGGTGCGGAACCCTAAAAACATCAATTTTTCAATGGCAGTAAGTACTCCATCATCGTTTTCCAATTTATTCTTCAATTTATTTGGGGTTGGCGCAACATGTCTTTCTTTCACACTTCTAGTCGTCATCTCAGTAGTCACCCCCTTTCTATCCGTATCATAATTCACAGAGTCCATCCAACGTTTCTTTGCTCTCTCTCTACTCTTAAAGCCATCGACATTCATACTCAATACTTTCCTAACGACATTTTCCTCATGGCAACATTTTTCCAATGGCAGTAAGTATTTATAATATTATAATGTTTTTCAAACAACAACCTTTATCATCATCATCATTTCAACTAAAAGACATCCACTGCTGGATACAGGTATCCCCCAAGCACCGCCACTTCGACCTGTTCTGTGCTTCTCGCATTTAACGTATTCCTGCAGCCTCCACCAGGTCATCGGTTCATGTTGTGGGAGGCCTTCGAACGCTACCTCTTCCAGTACGCGGTCGCCACTCCAGAACCTTCCGAACCCATCGGCCATCTGTTCTGCGAGCAATGTGCCCTGCAATATTATAAGTGGCAACCTTTATAATAGACACGAGTGTATAGTGAAACCCATGATTCAACGGACGTAATAAAATCACGGCAGGATTTTTTCGCGCAGTTGATCTTCGACGCACCGCTCAGCGTCGAGAGTTGAAAATCGAAGAATGTGTTTTTCCGACGAGCTGGGCTCTATTCGATTATCAATGCTCACACCAACACCTAGAGTTGAAAATACGGTGTGTTAAAAATCAACGCGATTTTCTAACGTCCGTGTTTATGTCTTCGTCCCGTCAGAACGTGATTGTGTAAGATTTTAACCCGAACCGGTTAGTTTACACTTTTATCAAAAAGTTTAGGAACAAATTATACATCAGTTTAATGAGTGAATGTCACGTATCATAACTATCATCATTAGCATATTGACGTACATTGTAATAGCTGCTACTATTAGCAGCCGACTATCATTAGCCAAATATTATCTAATTACTTTCGTCGATTGTTTATCAATTTTTATCTAGTAGGTACCTTCATTCTTTTGTTGTCATCCCACTAATATTAGTAGATATTTATATGCGAAAGTTTAGATGTTGAATGTTTGTTACTCAATCGAGAAAGAGCCTATTAAATACCTAAAAAGTACCTATTTCATCCCATAAAAAAGGCAAGTCAAATATTGAGCTTCAATTTATCCCAAGTTATCTGTTTAGTATAAATAATTCGACTGTAGGTACTGTTTAAGATCTTATATTTTAAAATAGCATATATCAATAAAGCAGAAAATACAAGAAATTGTGTGTTACTTTATTTCAGAATGTTGCTTGTTTTATAAATAAATTTCAGGATTATGTACCTAAGGAGTTTGCACCCATTAAATAATAATAATATCTTGGGACAAACAACACAACATTATCTGATCCCAAACTAGGCAGAGCCTGTACTATGGCAACCAGACAACTGATACTTCTCAATACTTTTGTCGGTGAAGTCACCAACCACGAATATTTTTAACTTAGCTCATAATTTCAGATTTATAGTTTTGATGGGATTTCATTTATTTTTTTCAAGACATTATTATTATTTTTCTTATAAACACAATTTTATTATGAAATCTATTCTCCTGCGTAAGAGTTTTTGCTATTATAATTTCGACAGGCAACAGGTGTCAATAAAAATCGATTCATCATCATCTGCCTAGCCTTGTCCCAACTATGTTGAGGTCGAATTCCAGTCTTACCGGAAGCAGCTGAGTACCAGTATTTTACATGGAGCGACTGCCTATCTAACCTCCACAACCCGGTTACTGCGTAATACAATACCCCTTGGTAAGACTGGTTGTCAGCCGTCGGGCTACTGACGATCCGAACGACTGTCTAAGATCTACGAAAGGCAGCCGGTTAATACGGAGTCAATAGCAGACTCGCGGCCACCGTAGCCTCGAGCTTGCGGGCGGCGAGCAATGGGTAGCTCGCCGCCCGGTAAGGACCAGGCTCGGGTCGACGGCGCGTAGTGTTCCACGCGCGCCTTAAAGAGATGTCAGCAGCACTGAAGGGGTCTGCTAGGACAGATGCCTGCCGGGTTCACGAGATTGTTCGAAAGATATACCGTGACTCTAGCACATGGGCAACTGAACGAACACGGGTGGGTTTTAGTCAGTAAAAGTCTGACATGCCCTCTCGCTCCGCCCAGAGCGGGAGAAGTCATTTGATGATTTCACATTCAAAAAAAAAAAAAAGAAAACAATAAGCCGGTTATTACGTTAGTAAAAAGGTAATTGTTTAATAAAAATCGATTGTTTGGAATGGATAAAAATCACCGTTTTCTGATCTTTAGCCCTGGATCGAAAGAGTTGGAAGTTATGTGGCCTTTGCCCAGCAGTAAGCTTATAGTATCCTATCAGAAGACAAGAATAAATTGCTATAAACCAGCTTAGCAAGAGATACTTAAATGCTCATTGCCTATCCTAGACTGACACCGCTTTACTGATAGATGTTACTGATGGCGCCAAACTCGCAGCCGAAATTTGAACTGACTTAATACAATATTTGTACCACAGAAGTGTTATACGTATTATAAAATAAAATAAGTAGGTATTTAACCCCTTGGTTACCTATTAAGAAAACTCTAGTCGAGAAAAACAACTTCCTTGGGAAAAATCCTTTACAGAACGTGGAACCCTTTTAAAGATAGCGCAAAAATAAAAAGCGCCAATTAAGTTCTTTCTAAAAATAATATACGAACTCCAACAAAAAATATAAGTACGGAAACCAATTTGATTGGAGTATAAAAGTTCTTTTTGTTAAACAACTTAGCTTGGCTTCGTTCCAGTCAAGTTTCATGTTACATTTTTATCTCCAAACAACTTTCATTTAATCTGTTTCGGCTTAAAACTTCAACGTTCAGATGTAAGTGCCTTATGAGATGTATTTTCATGGTTATAAGCCTTCAGGATAAAGGACATAACGTGGAATATGTTGTAGGATAGGAGGCTTATATATCCGAATAAGGCGAGAGGAAACGCCTGGGTGTTACCACTGTGTGGATCGCTTGGAGGACACGGTGGAGCATACGGTGGAGGTCTGCCCTGCCTGGGCGGAGCATTGCCGTGTCGTCGTGGATGCGAATGGGATGCGGAAGACGTCATTTGAAGGTTTCCCAACCAAAAAAAAGTATAGGAGGCGTGTGGCTTAGTAATAACAGCTGCACGGGTCGATCGATAATGTTAAACTGCGCTTGCCGCGGTTAGACTATAGATGGGTGACTATCATTAAATACCAAGACTCCTCCGTGCCTCGGAAAGCACATTAAACAGATATTTACGGCTGTCATTTGTGAATCGTTAACAACTGTTACGGTGGGTCGTCAGAAACCCGATAGTCTGATAACCTGCAATCGTATCAAGGGATATCATATTACCCAGTAACTGGGTTGTGGAGTATTAGATAGGAAGTAGCTCCGTGGAGAATACTGGTATACAGCTACATGCGGTTAGACTGGAACTTAGACTGGAATTATTTTAAGACAGTTTTTAAACAGTGTAAATATCTTATAGAAATAAAATAAAAAAATGAAAAGCTGTTTGATATAATAATACGGTAACCATGGTCCCAGTAACCATGGATTGACTTCATGGTTTTGACCCCTTTGGAAATTTTCGTTAGCTATGAAAACAAAAAAAATCCTATTCATTTTGAACGTACGTATTTCATTTTTCAATGAAACAGCAGATTTGAATTTGATAATCGATGAAACATTTCGACGCCTCCTGCGTTGAAATTTTACTTTGCTTCAGAATGTTGTGCTGATCCATGGTTACACGCTTTAGCTTGTATACGTTCGAAGGCTGCTAAATTGGAATACACTAGAATTAACATAACATCACGGTTGTGTATCCCTAAAGGGTTACGGGGAGGTGTATCCCACCTACAGTACACCTGCATTTCGCCAGTTAAGTTTCAGTCCCACATAAAAGGAGGTGAGCCTATTGCCATCGGCACTAATCCAGATTTCGGGCCACTACTGAGAAATTCTACATAGATAAACCCATTTTTAAACTTTGCCTGACGCGGAGATCGAACCGCAAACCTCAGCAGTAGCGCATGCAAACACTAGACCAACGAGAAACGTACATTCGATTTTATTTATACTGGTGTTGAAAAAGTAGGATACAAAAACTGTATAGGCAATATGGTGGATGTGACGTATGATTTCCTCCAGCTTTTTCTTTTTTATGTTAATTCTTTCTTTGCGTCACGTTTACCGCCAATAAACGTATTTTCTAAGTCCCGTCAAGTGTAATTTCTTTGTTACTCTTCATATTAAACCTTCAAAAAACAAATTGACGTATCTAACTGTTTTTTCTTTTTTTTTTTCGCAAAGCAATCACTCAAATGCAAAAAACAATAAAAGCCATTGGTATTAGTGACCGCAGAATCTCAGAGAATGACGCCCGAAAGTAATATGTGTCGCTCCTGAAGAGGGTTGCGCTACACTTTTGTTGGCAGCTGATTTTCATTACTGTCGGCTTGAACACCTGTCTGGCTTAGACGCAGCTTTGTCGTGATACTTTTATCTTTAGGGTGCGTGTACATACACGTTCTATGTATGATGTACTGCCCCGCCCTTTTGTACGATGGTGGACTACCCTGTTAGTCTCGTGGTCATATACGTAATGGGTGGGTTCAATTCCCAAGTCAAGTAAAGTGTTTAGTTTCCATGTTGGGTTTTCCATTAGTAATTTCTTAGTAACAGCCCGGAGTTTGGAAATTGGCGGTGTGATATCCTCGCGCCTCAAAGAGTACGTTAAGTCATTGGTCCTTTTTTTTGTGGATGTAATATTATCTAATGATATCTCCCGGTGGCCAGAGTGAGAGATGTCAGACTTTTACTGACTAAAACCCACCCGTGTTTTTTCTGTTTGCCTATTCCAGGGCCACGGTACGGGCCGTTGGTCCTGCGCCTGATCTCTTGCCGGTCGTGTCGGATTACCGTCCCATCGGACTATTAGAGTGATGGAAGAGTGAGTGCACACACTTCAGCACTATAATATTTTCAGCGCCGAAGGATAGTCTAGGTTGAGATTTGCCGCCATGGCCGAAATGCGGTCTGGAGGCTATAAAAAGAATATATGTAGGATGTTTTGAGACAAAGAATATAATATAGAGCCATCACGAATGTAGTTGTTAACTACGCATTCTGTGCATTAAATCAAATATACCGGATGACATTTTTTACCGTCTCGACCTTCATATGATGTGTTGTGTAACTAGAATAGAAGGCAGGAAGGCCTTCAGATTCATCGCAGGTGACTAAAGGAGCGCGGGGCGCGGGTGAACGGGGGATGCGTGTGCGGATCGTGCGCCTGCGAAAGATCAATGAGGCCGCCTATCGGTCGGCTGCAAAGGGTACGACCGCGCTGCCAAATCATTGATACATGCCGCGCATTGCGTATGATTTGAGTTTCGATAGATTTTAATTGTTTTTTTTTGTTTTTTTTTCCAAGTTCTGTTTTTGTTGTTCTAGTATGAAAATGTTACTTTAAATGTGTAGTATTTATTGCTAGATCAATTTCATTACATGTTATTTAATAATAAAAAATTCTATGCCAGTGGCTTCTACTCCGTTCATCTATTACACCCATTTTTTTTTCAAGACGTTAAAGAATGTAATCCGGTATATAGAATAGAATAGAATATATTTATTGTAAAAACATGAGTATACATTAAATAATATGTGCAAGGTCTTAAAATAACAGGTAGATCTGCATGTTTTGCCATTTATGGCGTACAAAATAACATTTGAATTTGAATTTTGTTTTTTTTTGTCATATGTACATATCATCATCATCATCATTTCAGCCGTAAGACGTCCACTGCTGGACTTAGGCCTCTCCCGATTTGGGGGGCTTTGCCATAATCGCCACGCTTGGCAGGCGGGTTGGCGATCGCAGTATGGTGGTAAAATGTATAGAGAACGCTGCTGCCCATTCTCTAGTAAGATGTACATATATGAGTGAGATATTTTTTTGGAGTGAGAAATTGCTGTTTACGGTATCCTTAAAGCATTTTTATTTTACGAAGTGACGGGCGCACTTGGTGACCACAAGCAAAGCGCGCGTTGCTTAGTGAGATAATAATGCTGGACCAACCTAGAAAATACCTCTATGTTTCAAATTCAAAATATGCATTTGGAAAAATCCATTCAGAAAAACCCAAATAAAACAATATTAATGTTAACACTATTAATAAATACTCGTACACTGCTTCTCGAGCCTAGAGATAATGTATTTCGGTACGGATTTTCTGGAAGATTAAAATAGAAATATTTCTGTGAAGCAATTTTTATAGAAATAAAACTTTTGCTAGAAACCCGACTTAAAATAACAATTTTAGCAGGTAATTCCCTATTTCAGAGAAGGATTATAAAGCTGGTTATACACGTATACCTATTAATAACAGTTCATAATTGTGCATGTATTTATATTTGTCTATACTGATAATAAAGTTGAAGAGTTTGTTCGTTTGCACGCACTAATCCCTGGAACTACGAAGATGAACTACGCTAGGAGAGAAAAGAAAGAAAGAGAAAAGAAAGGAAAAGAGAAAAGAAAAAGAAAACAAGTCGGACAGAACGCTTGGTAAAGACGAAGTTATAGCGCGGGTAGGCGATGCGATGCGATGCGACGGGCTGGGTCGTGGGAACAAGGAAATTACATGCGGATGAAGTCACGCAGGCAGAAGCTAGTAACAAATATAATTAATCAGTAGAATTACCCACTTTTTTGTTTGATCGCACCTAACCTCTAAAAGTACCAGACGGATTTGAAAAATTCTATTTGCATTTTATAGCCCAATTCTTGAGAAATTTTATAGGTCTAATATAACATCATGCTACGACCTTTTAGAGCCAAGCAAAAATAAAACGAAGTAAAAACGCGGGCAGGCGATGCGATGCGACGCCGCGGGCGGCTGCCAAAATTTCACGCGAAAGTAGTTACAGGCAAAAGCTTGTCAGTAAATACGTAAAAATTGTATACGATCAATCGGTTCCTAAGACATCCTTGTATGAATACAAATATTAGAATCGACTTCAGTCCAAATCATGAAACGCCAATCAAATAATAACCCATGTCAAAATAGTATTATATTATTCAAAGTTTGCTGGTGTCAAAGACAACATAACATCTCGCCTGTTAAACTCCAAAGAGTAGGCATAGGTGTGCTGTAACAGAAACATATACCACGTTTAAAGCACCACAGACGAGGCAGTACTAAACTAGCTTTGAACGATTTTTCAAGAGAGAAATGTACAACGAGAAATAGGTAACGTGTAAGTAAAATAGATCATCATCTACCTAGCCTTTTCCTATGTTGGGTACACTTCCAGTTTTACTTGATACAGCTGAATACTAGTATTTTACGTGGAGCGACTGCCTTTATTCCAGAACCAAGGTAACCGACATAGCCCGGAGAATTGCTAAACTGAAGTGGCCGTGGGCAGGGCACATTGCTCGCAGAACAGATGGCCGATGGGGCCGAAAGGTTCTGGAGTGTCCACCGCGTGCCGGACGACGTAGAGTTGGAAGGCCTCCAACAAGGTACACCATCGAAATGACGACTATTAGAGAAGTGTGGAAGAAAAAGACATGCTGCGTCGACCACAGATGGTAGGAAGAGGATGATATGGGTCGTCTTCAGAACCTCTCCTTTCCTCCGGCGAAAAACAAAATCTAGAACTAAACCAATCTAGTCTGTGCCTTATAAGATATTTCTAGTGTTTGCCCCTTGGTGCCAAAGTTACACAATATTCTTTGTTTGTCTGGCTCGCGTATTTTTGTTGCCAATAAAAAGACAGGTGACGTAATACTGAAGTCTGGGTTTGTACTCCTCCATAGTAGAATATTAAAATGCGGAGTCACACATAACATCTCCCATAATCGTTACGTTTGGCAGGAGGGTTGGCGATCGCAGTATGGTGGTAAAATGCATGGAAAACGCTGCTTCCTATTCTCTAGTAAGTCATTTAATCGCCTTTTATGACACCCACGGGAAGAAAGGTGCTATTTATGTAGAAGGTGCAATGATATTTTAATAAACAGATATGTTATGAACGCGCAATCTTGAAGACTCAAAAAGGTCCTAATTGGGACATTGTGCCTTTAGTCTGCGTCACGCATGGCGACGAGGTATATGTGCAGATAAAAAAAAAAAAAATGCCATGTTGTGTATTTAGAAAGTGTACCAATTATGATACCAAAGTTAATAAAACACAAGGGATCTCATATCCCAAGTATGTACGCAATATACTTCGATTTATTAATATATTTCAAGGATTTTCCAAATATTCTGATATTTGGAGGTTAGAAGAAAGAAAGAAATGGAAATATATATTTTGTCGTGAGTAAGACAAGGACGCGTTTACTCCGGACAAAGAACAAAAGTACAGATGCGAATATCGTAGGCAGTAAAGTCATCGTTACCTCACAGATGTTTTCGTTTTTTCTAACTTTGTAATATTTAATCATTTTGTTTTATGTAATGATTTACATACTTAATTAGAAATTAAACAGTGCGACAACAGCGAGTTTAACTATTCCCTTTGCTTTTTTTCCGTTTGCCTTTTCTTCGTTAAGGTTTCCAATGAGGTCCCACCAAGAATTGATTGTTTTTATTACAAAATAAATATTTTTTTCCTTTTATATCGTGTTTTATTTCTCACCTACGAACTTAGTCCTCGTTATGAGTTGTTATAGGTACAAACCGCGTGTACAAATGTTATACGTGAGGTTTGTACCTTCTGTCTCGTTAAATTTTTAGTCTGTGATGGCTAGAATAATGTTTGTTTACGTTCAAGCGCAACTGACAACACTAACTGTCTCTTTTTTTCGTTTTGGGTTTATCAAGCCGTCCCTTTTCTATAATGTTGACTTGTGTGTGAATCGTAAAATGAATGAAAAGTGTGTATGTGTGCTGCCGCTGCTGCGCGGAACACTTTTTTCGCTTGTTTTGTACGTGTATAACATATCTGTTTATTAAAATATCATTGAGAAGGTGTAATTAAAACTCTAAAAAACACAAATAGAATACCGTGTTACCTTTTTTTGACAATAGGAAGTGCAAAGTGTTATAAAAAAAATTGCACTCCGGGAGTGCCGGCAGAAGTGAAAACTTGATTATTAACGTTGAGCATGTTTGATATTTTGGAATGGTTAGGGAATAATTTGTTGTTCAATTTCCATATTTTAAGCACTTTATATTCACGAATTTTACGAATACACAACAATGTGATCACTACACAGACGGTCGAGCCATCAGCTGTCACCATCCATGGATGCGCGTGGCACGCTGTAACATAGACGAACATTCGCGCAAGCGCCCTGCGCCGCCTTAACGAAACAGTAGGCCCAGGCATACATTTTCGCCGCGCCGTAGAGAGGGGATAGCTGTCTACTCTCCATCCGTCCTACGCTTTTTCGATCAGGTCACGTGTCCTGACGCGAGTTTAAGATTTTATACCCATTACAGAAAAAGTGCTCAACGCCGCTAAAGAAGTTTTCACTTCAAAAATACAATTAGACCATTTCAACGGCACTTTTTAAAGTCGTGTAGGTACATAGTATTGAACGGTTTGTTGTGAATAAGATTTTTTTTTCATGAATTGGTTTTTACGAGATGAGGTTTAGTAATTGTTTGTTTTCAATTTTGATCTACAATTCTGCACTCATACTCGATGTTATTGAAACAAAATTAATTTAATCTCTTAACTAAACATTGTACATTACAAACGGCAGAAAAAATAAGCCCCTCAGAAAAATTATTACCGTGGTCCCAATATAATTTTCCACGAATTTCTAATAACATGAGAAATAAAAATCACGAAATACGGCTGCAAATATCTACATACCCTCCTTACAAACGGCTGTATTGAATATGAAATGATAATTTTCTATTTTCTAGTCTTGTCCCGTACAAGCTCCTGGGAATTAAATGTGTCAATATTCATACGGGCGAGTTTTTCCTTCGGAAGATTTCTCTCCGGGATAAGAAAGTATGGATTAGACGAGGTATGGATGAAAAGAGTTCATGAAAGTACGAGTATAAACGCTTGCCCATCGGGGTGGCAGTAGCAGCAACGCGCAAACTGTAACCAAAAATTCAGCACAATGATTCTAGCCCCCTAGCGTAGACATTTTTTGACATATATCACATAAATATAACTGGGTCATAGAAAAGTGCAATACCTCGCGGTCACGATGTATGCAACAAATAATTATTTTTAAATAATCGATGGAAAACTTCAACGCCGCGCGCCGGAGCGTTTCAAATCATGGACTGAATCCATGGTAACAATTTGCACGTCTGTGTATCTGTTGTTACTCCGGATGTTACATAGAGTGTTAATTAAATGTCATTAATGAAATATATGAATGGAAAGAAAGAATTTCATTTACTTAGCTTAGACTAAAAGGGATTGCTGATTTAGGGTCTGGGGTTTTAGTCTGATTTATACTCTGACATTTAATTTCCTGAGGCATAAATACCATCAGTTGAAGCACCTATTACAGTAGTTATATTAGTATAGATTTCCTTCTTGTTAGAAATGTGAATAAGAAGTAGTAATCGTTTAGTTGAAATACATATACAGCAAATTCAGGATATATAATAAAATATACCTACTATTAAAATACTGACCACTGAGCTCTGTAGTTTGTCTCATTTATACCCCAAGATATTTCCAGAATCTCCGAAGCACACATAAATATTTGTGCCCCGGGACAATGTATGTTTTTAGTTTGTTTTCTCATGTTTTGCAAGCTCTGAATAATTATTTATGAAGTCCTCTGTTTCTGCGGGGGTTGGTCCTTTGTTTTATGGCTTGTAAAGAATAGTGTATGTTTTAAACTAGCTGTGTTGACATCGTGGAGGAAATCCGAGGTACTTTAGTTCGTCGTTTGGCAGTTGTTATTATTGCACAAACAGGCGCGACGTGACTCTTATAGAACAGTTTCTGTGTAAACTTCATGGAAATTGTTCTACAAGAATCGCGTCGCAGTAGTCAGATAAAAGTCCACCCTGAGCTACAACTACTCATTCTGATACGAAGATCGAAAAAATTCTAGTACTTCATTCTAAAACGAAGATCGAAGAAATTCTGGTACTTGATTCTGATACGAAGATCGAAGAAGTTCTGCTGCTTGATTTTGGTACGAAGACCGAAGAAGTTCTGGTACTTGATTCAATATGAAGATCGAAGAAGTTTTGGTACTTAATTCTGATACGAAGATCGAAGAAGTTCTCGTACTTCATTCTGATACAAAGATTGCTGTTGTAATGTAGATTAAGACGCCTGAAGACATTGCTTTTTTGACAAGCCGACTGACATTGTTTAGCAAAGTTACGTCAAGAAAATCGTCTGCTCTATAAAAAGGGCTCATACAAATTCAATTTTGCATAGAGATCTCATTAATTGTGTTATTATATCTAATTAATACCTAAGTTGTCATCTATACATACAAACATTCATAAACATGCAATTAAATAAAATTTAATTACCTATTTGTATTGTTAAAATAACAGCCTTTTAGTAAATGCAAATGAACGTACACACGGTTGTTATACCAAAAATAAAGATAAAGATTTAAAATAGATTTTTGACTGAATGTTTGTTTCGGCTAATATGCAAAACGGTGGGACCGATTAAGACGGGACTCTGACTGGCAGATAACTGGTATGGTAAGGAGTAACTTGCTATTTTTGTCCCAGTAGCCCGTTTTTGTGAGATAATTACCAATATCCACGTGCTGACGAGCCGTAACGTCTGTTAAAGATAATAATAATAAAAAAATGCTTTATTGATATAAAATGGTTTGACAACATCAATTGAAGCCCTGACTCCTGAGCTAGGTGGTACCTGTGTTACAGGAGTCAGTGTCTTCACCCGTTTATGGAGCAATTAATAATTTATACAATAAAATAAAAAAAATAAAAAAAAAACATAATAATTAAAAGAATAAATAAATTTAAAAAAAAGAATAAATAAAAAAAAGAACCACGACTGTCAGTTCTCCAAGGCACAAAGGAGTCTTGGTATGTAAAAATAGTCAGCCATCTTCGGAACAACCTCGACTACCGTAGCTTTACTAGATCGTTCTACTTGTGCGGATGTTATCATTTAGCCACGAGCCCCGTTGCAGTTAAGTCGAACAATACGAGAATTAAAACTCATTTTCAATTTCTCTTCTCCATTTTCACCGAATATAAAACGACCTATGAGAACAAATCTCTCATAATTAAAGATTAATATTGGTAGTGCGGCAACCATTCTATAAAATGGACGTATCGACACACTAAACGCTGTGAAAAACTGTCAAATTTAAAGCACCCTGTTGTTGACGTTTAGTTTAGGTATACTAAATTTTGATATTATGGCTTTGATTTATACAGATTTTTGCCAGGGGCTTCGTCCGCGTCATCAGCAGCCGATAATGTTCCCACTGCTGGGACACACGCCTCCTCTCGGTGAGAGGGAGCGGGCCATAATCCACCACGCAGGCCCAGTGTGGGTTGGTAGATGTCACATGCCGGTTTCCTTACGATGTTTTACTTCACCATTTTGAGAGCAGCCTTCTTCGCCCGCGTGGAGGTCTGAAATTATCCCATAGTGTACAAACAAACACTGACGCACGGGTTCTGAACATTTTTGAAGTTAGTATGAGTCGCATACAACTCAAACATGACAAATTTACAATTAAAAAAAATCGAAACACTACTACCCTAATCAAACTTTAAAACTAAGTAATAAACTTAAAAACGCTAAGTACTTTATACAAATTACAATAACTTAAAGTTGAACGTTTGGCCGAGTACCAGGAAGACAGAAACTATCGGCACACTTGCGCTAAGTGTGGCCCGCACTTAGACGCGGTACAATTTATGTGTTACTTAGCAAACTGGATGGCCAAGTTGAAGTCCGGCCCTGAAAGTAGCGGAGAAGGCGGCGGGAAATTAAATTAGACAGAAGTTTTTTTTTTTTTTACACTGAGATATCCCGTGGATAGTGACTGAATAAACATGAGCAGAATCCATTGGAAAAATTTTCTAGGTTTATAAATAAAATATTGTTAACTAGTTATGTAAAATACTGTGTTACTTAAGGGATGGTCTGCAATCGTTGGAATGTTATCTGATTACACGGACAAAAACGGACAAAATTTCAAAATAGAAACCAGGACGGGATACATGGACGACTTTATGTTTGCTTTTTAGGGTTCCGTTGCCAAATGGCAAAAAACGGAACCCTTATAGATTCGTCATGTCTGTCTGTCTGTCTGTCCGAGTATGTCACAGCCACTTTTTTCCGAAACTATAAGAGCTATGCTATTGAAACTTGGTAAGTAGATGTAATCTGTTAACCGCATTAAGATTTTCACACAAAGATAGAAAAATAAACAATAATATTTGGGGTTCCCCATACATAGAACTGAAACTCAAAAAAAAAGTTTTCATCAAACCCATAAGTGTGGGGTATCTATGGATAGGTCTTCAAAAATGATATTGAGGTTTCTAGTATCATTTTTTCCTAAACTGAATAGTTTGCGCGAGAGACACTTCCAAAGTGGTAAAATGTGTGTCCCCCCCGTAACTTCTAAAATAAGGAAATGATAAAACTAAAAAAAATATATGATGTACATTACCATGTAAACTTCCACCGAAAATTGGTTTGAACGAGATCTAGTAAGTAGTTTTTTTTTTAATACGTCATAAATCGTAAACCACAATGTACCTTCCATTCAGTGAACTCAAATATAAAAATTAAAAAAAATAAACATTTATATATATAAACATATATTATTTATAAACATTAATTTCATAAATATAAACCTTATGCATAAACCGTGAGTACCTGCAGGTTTGTACGGAACCCTCGGTGCGCGAGTCCGACTCGCACTTGGCCGGTTTTTTTATTCCAATCCTTTAAGAACATATTTAAGTTCTCTAGTTCTAGCTAAGTTTCTACAAACTAACCGGCTAACTAACAGCCAATTAACTGGCTGCAGCTGATCTCGATACCTCTTGGTAAGATTGGTTATCAGACTTTTTGGCTTTCGGCGATCGTTCGACCCGCAACGACTGTCACAACGGCCAGGATCAACGGTTTAACGTGCTATCCGAGACAGGTTGGGTCTTGTTTGGAGGTGAGGCGTATATACTGGTACAGGTATATATACCAAGTAAGTGCTCCCCAGTACGCAGCCCAGGTACAGACCAAAATACTGGGTAAATACCTTGAAGGTATGACGTCATACCTATAGGCTACCACGAAACGAACCGCTACCACAAGGTATCAGCCAGTTCGTGCACCATCGGCTCGCCGAAACCACCCAAAGCTACCCGACCGCTTACGACAGGACCCGAAGCCTCATTCGTGCTTTAGGAACATTCGGACGATCACGATTCACTTAGACAAAAATATACAATATGTCTACGTCCTTAAGGAACATAATTGCATAATAATGTTAGTGCATAAAAACTATCACGAATTACATTTTTTTTTATCATATTAAAGAGTTCCTTAAAAATATAATATAGGTAGTGTGTATAATAAAGTGATTTTTTAAAAGTGATTAAATGTGTTTTTTTTTTCAATGAGATTTCACGTCCAATTTGCACACGACACCACCGAAAATCAAAAACAGACTAAAGCAAAAAAACTCTTGTTTCTTTTTTCCCGCTCTCTTCATGGCTCTTACCCAAGTGTTATCAGATGGAAAAATAACATTGAAACTTTTAGCGACCAGCCGTTTCAGTGCCTGTTTAGCGACCAGCAACTGGGTCGCTGTTGAGGAGCAGTAGTGACAGACCGCCACGGCACACAAGCTTGAGAGGCACAGGAAATAGAGCTGATAAAATGTTTAGGTCTCGCTTTAGTATTGGGTTTTATTCGGTTTCTGTTTGGGCGGTAACCGACGTACACATTTCGATTTCGCCGGGATTTCGTTGCGTACTGGATTTTCAACCCTCGATGTTGCACCGAGCGTTGAGAATTACAGCGTGCATCCCAGTGCGTCGAGAAAACACACAGTTATGTCTTTAATTCTCGGCATAGCACAAGGTCATTGATGACTTGAAGGTCATTATGGACATTGAGAGAGTGCGCAAGTTATTGTCTGTACGATGTAATATGTGAACTCGGAGGTTTGCACGCTACACAAAAAAAATATATATATAACTTTATTTACAAGCATACTGTTAGTCTTTTTACACGTGCAGCCTGTGGAATGACCACAGAGTTTTAATTATTCTGTGGGAATGACTATTTGTAGAGGGCGTACAGTGACATGAGAGTGTACAGTTCATAATCAGCCTCTATTGTTATTCCCACTTCTGAGACACAGGCCTCCTCTCGGTAAGAGAGAGTGGGCCGTAATCGACCACTCGGGTCCAGTGCTGGGTGGTAGATGTCACATGTCTTCGAGTTTTTGGTTGAAGGATATTCCGATTACCTCAAGATGTTTCCCTACACCGCTTTGAGAGCAGTAGTGATGAAATTATTTACAAAAAGTAAAGCGCCAGCCTGGGTTCGAACCCAAGCCTACTCACCCACCCATTCGTAAATGAGGGCTGACACCACTGGGCCACCACTGTTGAAGTGCAGAGAGTCAGCAACTATGCATTCAGGATGCTGTTGGGGCTGCCGCGGTATTGCAATGCGTCTGGCATGTTTGCCGAGGCCCACGTAGACAGCTTTGCTGCAGTCATGCGCAAGCGTTGCACCGTCGTTCTAACACGCATACATGTTAGTACCAACAGCATCCTGTGTGTATTGTCTGACCGGTGGGATTCTCCGGTGCTCGAACGCTGGATACGACTGTAAGCACGCGCACGACTATCGGATCATCGATAATGTTACTGATTTTTTTTTTAATTAAAAAAATATAGTTTAAAAAAACTAAAAAACACGCTTACACAGAAAACTAAACTAAAAAGTAGAAAATTATGGAAAAAAGCCCGGGGTGCGTTTTCAGTAATTTTTTTGTTGATATCAAGCACCCCACGCTTGTTTTTTTTTTTGTTCTGGTGACCCTGGTGGTGTACGTAAGGTAGGACGCCCTCAGGCTAGGTGAAGCGACGATCTTCGCAGGGTGGCTGGTAGCAGCTGGATGAGAGTTGCCGAAAATCGAGCTAAATGGCGTGCAATTGGGGAGGCCTATGTCCAGCAGTAGACTGCTATAGGCTGATGATGATGATGATGACCCTGGCCAAGACAATGGAGTAAATATATGGAATTATTGTCCTGTCATCGGTCTTTGATAAATGTGCGAAGTTTCAAGTTAATCCTTCGTTTTGAAAGGGGTGAAAATTATCTTCAAAAAGCGTGTTAAAAAACACTCCTTGTTCTTACGCAGGTCACAATCACTGCAACAGAAAGTCGTAAAACATCAATATGTATGCCCAGTATATTTTCTTAAACTAGACCTGCACCCTAATTGCGAAACGCTCAATTTATCAGAATCTGAATGGGATTGAAGATTATTTCTAAACCATTGCGTCATTTGTTCGAATAAATTGTCGGCTCAGCAACGTAAATAACGCAATGAATGTTGTTTAACTATGAATATTAAACCAATTCCTACCGGTAAAAAGTTCCGCAATTACCCCTCTGTTTCTTTTTACAAATATTACCCATTTAACATTGGATGAACCTCAGTTGCTTTCAGCTTAAAACTATCAGGCAATGATACTCTGAAAGAGCACCTCAGTATTGACAAACTTCTTGAAACGGGAACCTAAATTACTCATTAGCCTAAGGACCCTTTAGAAATGATTACCGAATGTGTGAACTAGAGACTTAGGTCTCATGTAGAGTCCTACGTAGTTGATTAAAGCGATGACCTCTTATAAAATTGAAATGTTGGGTTCTCAATTCAGATATCAAACATTTAAAGCAAATGTTTTCTTTTCTTAGCGAAGAATAAATTTTCTTCAGGGAGTGTTATTCTATTTATGTCTTAGAGAGTAGTATTAATGTGAATTATATTCCTGTTTGAGGAGAACCAATGAGTGCTGATAAAGTATAGATCGTTTGTAACTAAATTTAGTCTACAATTACCCGCTTTGGGGTATTTTTTTATATATCTTAGGACAACCAACACACTGTTTTCTGATCCCAAACTAGGCAGAGCCTGTACTATGGTAACCAGACAACTGATAAATTATACTTCATCATCATCATCATTTTAGCCGTAAGACGTCCACTGCGAAGCAGTTATGCTCGCGAAGGAGGAGGCGGGGCGCGTGAGGGAGTGGCAGTCTCTGCGCCCTCACGTACCTAGCCGCCGCAGGAGGAGACGCCCCGGGCGTCGGGAATCTATAGCGGACTCCCGGCCACCGTAGGCGCGAGCTTGCGGGCGGCGAGCAATGGGTAGCACGCCGCCCGGTAAGGACCAGGCTCGGGTCGACGGCGCGTAGTGTTACACGGGCGCCTCAAAGAGATGTCAGCAATACTGAAGGGGTCTGCCAGGACCGATGCCTGCCAGGGTCGCGAGATTGTTCGAAAGAGATACCGTGACCCTGGCACATGGGCAACTGAAGGAACACGGGTGGGTTTTAGTCAGTAAAAGTCTGACACGCCCTCCCGCTCCGCCCAGAGCGGGAGAAGTCATTTGATGATTTCCCATCCAGAAAAAATAAAATAAAAAAAGACGTCCACTGTTGGACTTAGGCCTCACCCAATTTGGGGGGATTTGCCATAATCGCCACGCTTGGCAGGCGGGTTGGCGATCGCAGTATGGTGGTAAAATGCATAGAGAATGCTGCTGCCCATACTCTAGTAAGTCCCTTAGTCGCCTTTTACGACACCCATGGGAAGAAATGGGGTGGGTGGTGTTATTCTTTACGTCCGGCACCGCACGGTACCGGTAATTATACTTATATATTTCTAAATACCTACATATTATAGATAAATTACACCCAGACACAGAACAAATGACTGTGCTCATCACACAAACATTTGTCTTGGATGGAAATCAAACCCACGACCTCAGTCTTAGCAGTCAGGGTCACTAACCACTAGACTAACAGGCCAGTCAATTTTCAGTCAATTTTATTATTAAGAAGCCGTAAATTCTGTTCCTCATCTTCTAAACGCACTGATTTGTTCATTGTCTATTTTTTCTAGGAGTCCTCCTTCATAAGGTAGGTATTTGAATGCCATCGAAGCTGCAGATTTATAAAAGGTCACAACCTCTTTCTTTCAGGTAGATTTTTAACCTGCGGTGTAGTTACCTAACAGACTTAAATAGCAGTGCTACATTTTGACAATTCAACAATAGTCGACAAGATGTTTTTTTTTTTTAATGTGTGAAGCATTGATTAAGGAATTTTGAATCCTTTAGATTGAAACTAAAATCCTGATAGGGTGCTGTCTGCCAAGAATATATATATTTAAAAAAACAACTAACTGAAAATATACACAGCAAAATTAAACCCTATATTTTCGCCCTCATCGCTCACATGGGACACAGGCCTAGCTCTGAGCCTACGTCGGCTTTGTTTGTCTTCCCTTTGATGTCAGCGGTGCGTGCGATTTGCTTCTCCTACTTAATTAGATGTGTCTTTGAGTTGGCCTCTTTTTGTTATACTAATGGTTATTGGGCTGCTTGAAGAAATTGTAAGCGAGTCCTTTTGTGTTCTTGTCTGTACGTCTTTGTGTTAGCCCTTTGGTTTGGGAGCTTAAGGTCTTTGTGAGTTCTTAGTCTAATACGGAGTGTTTAAGTATTTGTCTATGAAAATATTTATAGCTATGTGTAATGCAGAGAGAACGTAAGCTCCAACCGGGCTAAAATTTCAATGCCTACCTAATCTTTTTATTCAATATTCTGTACAGACGCCAACACAAAAAGCTACTACAATCTGACAAATTTCTTTAACAGGTTTTCAACTTTATCGCTAAAGTGAAAATTTGACAGTTTCGGGTAGTTTGATGTGCAGGCGTCTGTACATCATCGTTAATAGTTTAGAGACCGTCAAATAGCGAAAACAGCCTGTTCTGGTTTTTGTCAATGTAAATGCATATCATCATACGTACTTGGTAAAAAAAAATAACGCTCGGGTCATGGGGCCCGAGTGTCCTTTTGAGAAAATTCCTCATCGGCTGATCGTGACTAGATGGCTAGGTCATTCTTTGGCCAATGAAATAGCATTGCCATTCTACGTGGCAATGCTGCCAGTCTTCTAAGCACGTTTCCTGATGACAGTGATGAGAACGAGTTCTTCGACGTCAAAGTGTACTTTTATTTTTGTTTTTATTTATATTGTTGTTCATTTATTTTAGTATTTTGCGTATAAAATTGTTCATAGAACGCTTGATAATTGCTTTTCGACAATTTAAAACATTACGTCGAAATTCAAGACTTATTCTTTTCACCACAAACAATTTGAAAAACTTTGACGCAGTTCCAGGAATAAGTGTTAACGGTTATATTTCCTAACATTCTACGCTCTCAGTTCTGAGTGCCATTACGTCGTAAATCAACTGCACAAACCATCTGAATTGGAACAAACATCTGTAGATCATACGGATATTCCCATTTAACTGAACCGGATGTCGAAATTGTGACTTAATGTGGCGTAAACTAAAGTTTTCCAGTAATTCTAGTAGTAACAGCATCAATTGATATTTAAATGACCTTTATGATCTGCACGTAGTTCTGTTTTTTTTTGAAGAAATATACCTCTCTGTGTTAAGTATGTGGCATATTAAAGGTCTCATATATAATTATCTTATGATTGTACACACACACACACCACACTTGTACACTGTACATACCTAATACCTACCACGTCATTTCTCAGTTGCAGGTAGCATTCTGTAATTTTTGCCCCTCCCATAGAAATAGGTGTAGGCAGAAATTCTGGAATGCCTTCTGCAACGATCCTAACATACTCCTTTTGCTTTATTTAGTTTGGGTAGCGAATACTATGCACCTGACCTTTCTGAGAAACATCACCAATAAGGTTACTATAAATATGTCCTTCTAGGCGTTTCCACTTACATCTGCCTCGTAAAATCTTTTTGTAAATCGCCTTTCATATATTCTCTCGCCAGGACAAAAATAAATACTTAAAATTACTTAACAACATTTTCAACTACGTTTTAGCGGCTCACTCAAAAGTACTGGTTGAAGTACTACTGCAATAAGTATTCTCAAACGAAACATCTGCTTGTCTTTTTGCACCATATGCTATATCCAGTTCCTTTAATTTCAACAATTAGAGGAGTATTGAACCTCGCATCTCTTTTGTTTCACATCGAAAAGTGTTTCTTTGGAAAATTGTCGGCGCTCAAAGCTTCGAATCCTTATGAGCTTCACAAATTAGATTGCGCTGGCTCGAGGGGCTTAAAGATAGATCGTTTGAGAAAACAGCTCAGCTTCTGAGCTAATGTTTGTGCTATCATTAATTAGGTGCTATGTTACGTATTTTTGATTAAATGACTGCGCCTTTGGCGGGAGTTTATGCGAGAAGATTTTATGAATTTGGAGTCTTATAACGCGCATCCATATTCTCGTTCTTGAGTGTGAAAATTGGGTGATTATTTTCGGTTCAGTATTTTAATTTTAATATATTTTATTTATATTTATTATTCCTGATTATTTTTATATATTTGTATTTATTAATTTTAGATTTATATAAGTCCAGTCCTTCCATTAGTACCGGGGTCACGCAGTTCGACTTCAGTTGAAAAACTTTTGTTGATCAACAAAAGATAAATTGAAATTCAATTTGTCAATCAAAATCTGTCCAGATGGTTTAATCGCGTTCGACTTTGCCGATATCAAGTTAAATCGAACCAGTTTAAGATAAGGTGGTATATTTAGGAATCTCCGTAGTGTAGCAAGGCTTTGTACTTATAAAGGGTAAAACTTTATTTACTTAACACTTGGTGAACCATTAGCATCTAGCTCATTAAAGTAATTAAATAAAAAAATGTACTACATGACGCTTTTTTCTACAAAATGTTTGCAGGCGTATAAAAAAATAACATACAAAATTAATTGTTGGTTTGGAGCAATTTGATATTTTTGAGTTTAAATATTTTAATCCTATGATAGTCCAAATTATTGTAAGTGTGTTAATAATAAATGTTGTAATAATTTATTTACAATAAGTATTAATCAGGTAAATTAGTAGTGGTCGCCTCCTTGGCGAAGGCCTCTCCCAATTTTACCAGTAGTGTCTGTCTGCTTTCTATAAATGGGTCTGTCCGTCTTTACCTTTGGCATCTTCGGGACCTTGTTCCGTCTTTCGGAATCCTTTATATAATTAGGGTTCCGTTGCCAAATGGCAAAAAACGGAACCCTTATAGATTCATCATGTCTGTCTGTCCGTCCGTATGTCACAGCCGCTTTTTTCCGAAACTATAAGAGCTATGCTGTTGAAACTTGTTGAGTAGATGTATTCTGTGAACCGTATTAAGATATTTACATAAAAATAGAAAAAAAAAAACAATAAATTTTGGGGTTCCCCATACTTAGAACAGAAACTCAATTTTTTTTTCATTAAACCTATACGTGTGTGATATCTATGGATAGGTCTTCAAAAATGATATTGAGATTTCTAATATCATTTTTTTCTAAACTGAATGGTTTGCGCGAGAGACACTTTCAAAGTTGTAAAACGTGTCCCCCCCCCCCGTAACTTCTAAAATAAGAGAATGATAAAACTAAAAAAAAATATATGATGTACATTACCTTCCACCGAAAATTGGTTTGAACGAGATCTAGTGAGTAGTTTTTTTTTTAATACGTTATAAATCGTAAACCGCAATTTACCTTTCATTTAATCAACTCAAATATAAAAAAAAAAAAAAAAAACAAACATTTAATTTCATAAACATAAAACGTAAATACCTACAAGTTTGTATGGAACCCTCGGTGCGCGAGTCCGACTCGCACTTGGCCGGTTTTTGTATGATCCATTTATCATTAGCTATCGGACATATATTACCCGCCCAATTCCATTTTACTACCCTCACTCTCAACAATACAATTATTAGGTACATAGTGCATATCCTAACATAGAAAATTTTAATTAAAATAAATATTATCCAGTTTACTTCCTCAAAAGTGACAAACTGACGTTATAAGATAGATACGAACATAAACAGAGTTATCTAAAAGCAAAACAATCACTTGAAAGAGGAGTCGAGAACTCCGCTTGAACACACCAGTACAAACAGTTGAGCAATAGTTGAAGTTGTCCTTGTATTTCATGAATCAGAATTCGGTATAAACAGTCACCGTTTGAACTATTTGAATTTCGAATGAAATATGGAACTGATTCCAGGAAAACCATCCAACACGAGTTCCCATTCAGGAATTCTAAACTGCGGTGGTATTTGAAATTAGAATTGCGAACGTCCACAAGAAATTAAAAAACACATACGGTCCATTCTCCATTTTTTTATACAGCTCATGACCCATTCCCGATTTTTTAAACTAAAAATTAAATTCGTCGAACATTGTTATTTGCGAATCAAATTAAATAAAATCCTTTGATTTCCAATCGGATGCACAAAAACAAAAATCTGCCAATCTCTAATTGCTTCAAAGCGGGTTATTTTATTTATTTAAACACACTCAGTCCTCTGCTTGCGTATTGATGGTCCTCTCTCGAGAACAATGCAAACTTAACAATGCATCACAACCAACCCTTATTTGTTGACTACCAAAGTTCATTTTACCTTGTTGGAGTGACATTGCTAAGTTGGCACACGTCTCTTGAATAGATTTATATTCAATTTAACTTTTCGCTGTTAGGTTTCCATTGGTTACAATAAATAAGCCGGTGATAGGTCGGCCGTTGTTACGGATGTTTAAAGGTGTTAGTTGGCGTTCGCATATACGTATACACGACCGGGGCATTACTTTATGGGCACTTACATCCTGTTTTGGGTAGCATACATATTTATGTACACTGAAATACCTTTTTTAGGGTTACGTACTCAAAGGGCGCAAACGTGATACTATTACTAAGACTACACTGTTCGTTCGACGGTCTGTCACAGGGCTGTATCTTTTGAACCGTAATAGTACACTCTTAATTCTCATATAGAGTGTAGACTATATTGACAAGTAATAAAATGAAAATTAAAGAGGGTTCGTATACAAGAAACGTGTTCTTTTTTGGGCATTTAAAAAACAAATTGTTAGATATCGTGCGGTGAGGCTTCCGGCGACTGGGACCGCAATTAACTAGGACCGCGGTCCCAGTCGCCGGATCCATAAAAATTAAATAATTTTCTTCCGGCAACTGGGACCACTCATAAATGATAACTGAAATCAAATAATGTACAGTCAAACGACGATGTAATAATTGAATAAAAATCCTTTTTGATTTAAAAACATCATTTATTGATATAAAAAACAGCCTTTGACTACAGTTCTGTTATTTAAAACTTTCTTAATAAAAACAGACACGAAAGTCATGCTAATAATAATAAAAAAATAACAATAATCAACAATTTTCAAACAATTAACAATCAGAAAGTAATTATTTATCACAAAATCAGCCTTTAAGTGGTACCGTAAATATAATTTAAAAAATAAAAAAACATAAATCATGCTTATAATAAAAATCAACAATTTTCAAACAATTAACAATCAGAAAGTAATTATTTATCACAAAATCGCCAGAGTTTTGAGCCATCTTTGTTTAATCTTTTAAGAATATATTCATAGCCAGCTCTTCGCAAAAGTTCACGTCCTCTTTGTATGACATCAATATAAAACGACTGTTCACCACGTGAAGTTGAAGGACTTCTTTCATCTATTTGGATAATTCTAAAATCGAAAAAAATATATTAACTATCAAGTACTTTTAATTAAGTTCATAAGGGTTTTTTTTAATTTATGTGTATATATGTAGTTTTAAGGTTACTTTATTATTTGATTCTAATTTATTATATGATTAAACTAAAAATACTATCAGATAATCTTAATAGATGGCAATTTTTTGTGATATTAAAAAGTCTCATCAAAGATGAGAAGCAATTTAAAGTAAAAATATTTGTAAGCACGTTGTTTAACCCCCCTATTAGCTTGTTTTGTTTATAAATAAGTTAATAAAAAATTGTTTTACATACCTGAAGACTATTAAATGAAGTCACTACACTACCACTCACATCACACAATTTGCAACAAATATTCAGCGCAGTGTCTTACGTACAATTATCTAATAGAAAACTGTCTGATGCAAAACTTGACTTTCTTAAATTGATAAGCTTCTTGTAAGTGATTCGCCCAGCCAGTCATCGGGCGATGCAAAATCGATATGTTTGCTCTTTCTGCTGGTAGATTCAAAAATATTGTACTAAAACACTTAGTCAATAGTATTTCTCATTAAGATTTGTATACCTTCGCCTAATCGAGATTTTTTTCTTTGTTGGATAAATTTTGTTATTTAGCACAAAACATTTATTCGCTAGCATAAATTGTTGTAGTTTGTAGGTTTTAGCTTAAATAGCATAGTATGTAAAGCTTATTATTTTTATGTGTATTCCTTGGAAAATGTTGTTGGTTACACATTTGGCCACATGATTTTGTTTTTCTTCATACAATATGTAATGTGTCACTGTTTGTTTTCCCTAATAAATAAAATAAAATAAAATAAATAAAATAACAAAAGGGCTACCTGACCTTGAAATCGACAGGCAAAACGGACTCGAGTTAGAAAGGGATAGTAATATACAATCATACAATGTTATTGCCTTTGTGTGTGTTACCTGCATGTGTGAATTATGTAAAAACGGGCTAGCTTAATCTATGACTAAGCGTATAGGATAAAATCATGTCTAGAACGAGTTAATGATATTCATATAAATAATTTAGAAATTTTTTCGTTTGACTGTACCGATTTTGGCTTGTATAAGTAGATTTTTTTAAGTTACCTATGAGTGGTCCCAGTCGCCGGAAGAAAATTATTTAATTTTTATGGTACCGGTGACTGGGACCGCGGTCCTAGTTAGTTGTGGTCCCAGTCGCCGGAAACCTCGTACAAAACCCTTAGTATGCGAGTCCGAGTCGCACTTGGCCGCTTTTTTTGTAGTCTGTACTTAATATATTGTACCTAAAGTAGGTCATCTTACCTTTTTATGGCACTTAGGTACCGAACGTAGACGACGAAAGGTTTATATCGGGTGAACGTATCCATTACTGCAGATATACATTAGGACATAATAGATACTAAAATAAAAAGGATCGTGTCTGGAATAACATAACAAGCATTTATTTCAACGCGAAAAAGGAATATGATCATTCAAATAATAAATTGACTTAGATGTACCGTGTGGTACCGGAAGTCAAGAATAGCACCCGTGGCTGTCGGAAGAGGCGACTATGGGACTTATAAGAGAATGGGCAGCAGCGTTTTCTATGCATTTTACAACCATACTGCGATATTTTTTATTACCAGCTAATCAATTCTACGTTTTTAATGATGTGCTACAAGACTCGAGTTCATTTTAAGAATTGAGTCCTTTTTAAGACTCGAGTCCTTTTTAAAACTCGAGTCCCGTTTTTAGACTGGAGAATAATTCGGGCTCGGCTTCACTCTATCGACTTGACTTCGAGCCTTTTGAGCACACCGAGTCTTACATAAATGAGTCGAGTCTTTAAAATTACTCCGAGTCCTTTGCAACACTAGCTAAACCTGATCGATCGACCCGTGCAGCTAAAATGACTTAGCCACAAGCAAAATAATTCAAAAAAATATAAAAACCAATCTATGAACCAATACAAATGCTCAGTCATCTGTACAATGTAAATCTAAAAACCAGATCAATATGGGAAACAACTTTGAAACTAAACAATGCCAAATGTACATCAAAGGGAATCAATCGAAAGCATTCTGATGAAATGTTCGTGTGTTTGTTGATAGGAATGTGTTGCTACATTTGTTTCCTATCTAAAGTTGAGCTTTGCTACCTAGAATATGGATCTCGGTTCTGTTATTATCCAAGTTATCTGTTATTGTAAAGAATAGCAGCATCCCATTTCTTCCCGCGGGTGTAGTAAAAGGCGACTAAGGGACTTATTAGAGAATGGGCAGCAGCGTTTTCTATGCATTTTACCATCATACCACGATCGCTAAATCGCCTGCCAAAAGACGTGTCTTTTACGACACGTCTTTGAAGTGGCGATGATGGCAAACCAGGAAGACTCTCAGGCTTCTGACGACCCGTAACGACAGTCAAACGTCCACAGAAGATACGGAGATAAAAATGATCACCGACGCGTAGTTTAACCTGATCGATTCAGCTGGTATTACTTGGCTATGAGCGTGACATATACATGTAATTATTATGTATCTAATATTTAATTTACATAAAAACTTTTTAACAAAAAATTTTACCGCCGAAAAAACTGAAAAGCAAAAAATAATAAACCTTAAAATTATGAGTCAGCGCTGAAAAATCAATGAACAAAGATCACTCAACGCGCCGACTCATAATTTTAAGGTTTATTATTTTTTGCTTTTCAGTTTTTTCGGCGGTTAAATTTTTTGGTAAAAAGTTTTTATTTTGTAATTTTTTGTGGCTTTAATGTACTAATAATACTTGGCAAGGTATACCCTATCCAATGAAAAAAGAATGATCAAAATCGGACTACTCTGTACAAAGTTATGCGTGGTTATACATTACAATCAATGAGTGAACAATCAATCATCCCCTGTTTTCCGACCCTTAGAGTTCGATTTTGTTTTCCAAATTTATATGGGACCACCCTCGGAGTATACCCTTTCCAATAAAAAGAATTATCACAATCGGACTACTATGTAAAAAGTTATGCGTGGTGAAACATAAAAAAAAAAAAATATACGCGTCGAATTGATAACCTCCTCCGTTTTTTTTCGTCGGTTAAAAAGTAGAAAATAATGGAAAAAAGCGTGGGGTGCTTTTCAAGCGTGTTTTTTAGTTTATTTTTAAACTATTATTTATTTTCTATTTTTAGGGTGTTTCGAATTTTGAGACGTATGTCAGCGTAGTTTTCGAAGACAGTTTGTTTGCTGTCCTGGGAACCCTGGCAAGGATAATGGCACAAATTTATGAAATTATTGCATTGCCATCTTCGATCAATAATACCACTAGATTAAGGATCAGGAACAAAAATAAGGCGCTCAAGTGGCCACGTTTGACACACTTACACATTTATATTTCTTACTACGAAATATAGAAAAACGTTTCATAATATAAGTAACTTCAGTTTATTATAATCCTTAACACTCAACCATAAAGTTTAATTACGATTGCAAAACATTCATATTTAAATCCTTCTGTCATCGGAGAAAGGTAAAGAGCAATAAATTTAAAATGTTGCTTGAAAATTAAAAGTCATTTTTATATAAGTACAAATATATTTATTCTAAACTGAAACTACAACCAAACAATAAGGTTAAAAACATTATGTTGACAATTTCGTGCTTACTCTATTTTGGAACTAGACGTAATTCTTGGTGTTACATTTTAATGCTCAGAACACAGTACGTATTGAAAGACGTAGAGTTGCAGAATTTCTTAGATTTACTATCTATAACTCTGCGGGATGTCGTCAATTTCTTATTTTAAATACCTCCTCTAGGAGTATCACATAAAGATGTTAAATCGGATAGTGATGCATCAGGAGATTTAAAAGAAACTACTTCAGCCCGAGGCAAATCACGTATTCCTATGATATCTTCAAACGTTAAAGCTGTTGAAGATGTGGCTTGAAAAGAAACATACGCGGTTTATTGAAAACAGTTTTAAAGTATTTTATGAAAATACTCACAGGAATAGTTTTCTTCGGATAAATATTTTTTTTATTAAGATAAATCATTTGCCAATTCTGAACTTATAGCTGATTGCACTTTTATTGGTCCGTGAATCTACAAAAAAAAAAAGAAATCATAATCAACTTATAGTAAGTTGATTATGATTTCTTTTCTATTTTATCAAAACATAATCTTACAACAACTATTTTATGTTAATTACCTGCAATTTAGAAATTGCTGTTTTTAGTCATCTACGCCTTTGCGTGTTTCCAGTTACGAGTATGTCCAATCTATCAAAATGAATTGAACGTATTGTCGAATTTTTATAAGGTTCGTCTATTTCTTCTCCTCTTTCTTTCGCTACAATAGGTACCCATTCTGCACAGCAAAATGGGTCGCTAGGAAATCTACAAACAAAAATAAAATATAAAATTACAATACTACTCTATGCATTCTTTGTTCCAGAACAGTCAATGTTTGTTACAGTTGGCGATGGTTGGCGCGTTATCGCAAACATTGGTCAAACAGTCATAATATTTGCTAAATTATTTATATTTACTATTTAATTGTTTTTATTTTATGAAAAACACTTAAAGATAATATAAACTTACCGAAAAAAAATATTCCTTCCAAAAACTTGGTGTTACGGTGGTTATTTATACAATTTTTGAACGCACACTGCGGCATTTTGACGTCTTATTGTTGGCTATGATTGGACCATACTAATTTGAAATAAGACCACAAAAATATTTGTGCTCTTATTTTTCGGGCCGTTTTTGAAGCGCTCATCGGTAATCTAGTACATTTTTGATCGAAGATTGTCATCGGTCCTTGACAGGTGTGCAAAGTTTGAATGAAATCTGGTCGTTTAAAGTGGGTCAAAATCGCGCTATAAGGAGTCGATTACAAACAAACATACAAGTCAAGGTAATATAAAGCGTGTAAAATAATGATGGACGTGTAAAAGTGTTTGCACAAACCTACTTGCAAAAATAAAGTAATTTATCATTTAATGGCTTGTATGATATGGTAGATATTTCAAGCTAAACTTTCTAGGAACAGCTTATTGCCACCCTCATTTAGCAATAGATAGGTAATCCCAACGTTTACAGCCATTATATTGAATAATAACAATTACTAAAACAGTAGATCTGTAACAGCGATATTGTGAACCAATTAAATTGATGGCGCTAATCTAAATTGTTCCACTACTAGAGTTAAAGTTATTGCGTAGTTAATTGCTCGTATTATTATAAAATACCTGTATATAGAGAGAGAAATGATGGCGCGGTGGTATCGCCCTCGACTTACGAGTTGTAGGGTGCGGGTTCGAATTTAGGTTGGCGCTTTACTTTGTGTAAATAATTTCAAAACCACTGCTCTCAAAACGGTGAAGGAAAACACCGTGAGGAAACCGGCATGTCCTAGATCCAAAAATTCGAGGACATGTGACATCTGCCAACCTGCACTGGGCCCGCGTGGTAGATTATGGCCCACTCCCTCTCACCGAGACTAGGCCTGTGTCCTACTAGAGGGATCAATATAGGCTGATTACTATATGACCTGTATAAATTTTGTTTCGAGAAGTTTCTTTTAACAAAAATAAAAATCGATTTTTGTACTTTCCGCGGACGTTGCGAGTATTACGCACCTGACACATAAGATGGTGATGTTTACATTTCAAAATACTTAATAGTAATTTCAGTTCATTGAGTTTGTTTCATCATCATCATCTCAGCCATAACTAAACTGAACTGAACTTATCCTAGACATAGGCCTCCCCCTATTTGGGGGGCTTTACCATAAGCGCCACACTTGGCAAGCGGGTTAGCGATTGCAGTATAGTGGAAAAATGCATAGAGAACGCTGCTACCCATCCTCTAGTAAATCCTTTAGTCGCCTTTTACGACACCCACGGGAAGAAATGAGGTGATGCTTTTCTTTGAGTGCATTGGTTTAGGCCAACTTAAAAACCAATAACCGCGTCGCAAGGTCATTTAAACTTACACATTCAACCACAGAAAAACAAGGATTTAATGAAGAAGCCTCACACGACAATGTTTATTCCACTCAACCTAAATATTCAACGCAATTTGAATAAGATCTTTGTTTCAAAATTATGTACAATACGTACTGTTATAGAACGCTAATTTCTCGTATGGTATACAACCCGAGAGTCAAACTTCGGAAGCCACAGCTGCTGCACCAAGATTCCGATGCTAATGAACTGAAGTTATACCATAAAAGCATATCAAGATATTTGCATTTTGGGTAGGTTTCTTCCACGAGGTATGAGGAAGGCTCGCACCGGAACTTATACTTTCAAGTATGTCGTTAAATGTGACGACATAATGTTATATCAAATTAATGTTTTAAAAATTGACTGTGGACTTAAGAAGATACCTAAGTGTTCCATAACCGTTTGCTAGGTAATTCAAGAATAGGTTAAGATAGGGTGATAGCAATATTTGCAGTTCATATGGTCCACAATTGCTTGGCGCTAATTTGAAACAGCACTTTTTTTAAATATTTTGACAAATATTGGCCCGCTATAGGAGTGCATGGTTATCCTTCTGGCCCATTAATAATAATTAGATGATTATGTACAATAAGACAATCTAGAGCTTAGACAAACTCGAACTGGTTGCAAAATTAATTGTATATTGGTTATGACATTTATTTATATTCTGTGATTACTTAAAATTTAACGAAAATCACATACAATTCTACAATTTGTGTAAATATGTGAGCACCAGGCATCCAACATAATAACTAATTTATCCGTCATTGCTTCCCATTATTTTTTATTCTTTTTATTTATTGTGATATGGTAATTTTACTCTACGAGCATCGTTATCGCATATAAATATATAATACATGTAAGCAAATGTTGCAAAAGATCATAAAAGAGTAATTAATGGTGTCTCTGGCCCATTCTTCTTTATTTGAAACTACATTTTGGAAGGGGCGACTAGAATCAATTCTATTTTAATGAAAATGTTGACGTCCAAAAGTGCTAATTTGAAATAAATGATTTGACTTTGGGCTGAAATGAATTCGAAAATTCGAGTAGTGCTGCGGCCCAATTCGGGAAAGGCCTTCGTCCTGAACCGGCTCGCGATAAGCTACTCGTAAGTTTTTTGATCAAAACTTTTGAAAAGGGACAGCACTTTGGGAACTTAACGCTTTCATTTGTTTTTTGAGTTATTGGAGTCCTCACCATTCCTTGCAAGCCGGGTTTACTTCCGTGTTTCTGGAAACTAGCAAGTTAAATTGTCAGTTCCGGTCCCGATAAAATAGTCCTATAAGAATAATTAGATAAGGTTTTTTATAGCCATACAGCTCAGTTAGATTAGGAATGTCTGATAGGTGTTCTTCTGCATCTGACTGTAAGCTGACCTCAGCATAGACCAGGCTAGTAACTTGAAAACTGCATATACCGCATTGTATGCTATTAAATTTACTGCCAGCTTTTAGTTTAACAAGGACCGGATAAGCTGAATCTATTTACGTTAGAGCTCAGTTTTTGCTCGAGTTTCTTTGAAAATTTCCGTTCTTTGCCTCAGGGAAAACAAAACAGGGACAAGAGTAGCCTTGCAAAAATACTTAGTATTTATCTTGTTGGTTGATGCAATTTGTAAGATTTCAAGCAGCATTTAAACTAGGGAAGACTGAGCGAGTAATGTTATTAGGTTTAATTTGAACAGAGAATACAGACGGAACGATATTGGAAAACGGAATGTGGAACCCAAATGGAGTCGGGCAGGATAACTGGGAAGTGATGACAGGTTGGGTTAAGGCTGTGACTGAGCGGTGTCTAAGGAATGGATGACAAGATGTCATCCGGCGGCGAAATTGGCGGACGAAATTGTTGGCATCGCGGGCAAAATCTGAATGAGGTTGGGAATTGGCCAATTCCCACGGTCCTGCGTGGGGGTTGGCACAAGAAAAGCGAAGCCTATGCCCAGCAGTGTATGATGATGATGATGATGTGCAGAGGATGAGCTGGCTTCTGCACCGCGTGTTAAAGTTTCTTTTCCAATCGATAAATGTTTGTGGGCCTACATATAGCTAAGTAACGTAACTTTAACGTTATGCATATAAGACTTAAGTTTCTGTAAACGTTACAATGAATAGTTGAAATTGAAATAACTGCTATTGGTCGACTGATACAATTTTAGTCTACTAAAAGTGTCTGATGAAAATAGAAACTTAAAAAAATGTACACGTCGATGCCAATTTGTACTGTCACTTACAAATTGTGTACTTTGAATTATTTCAATGCTTCTACTGAAAATTTTTACATTGACCTTTAATTATTATTCAAACGATAATTGTTGGAAAAACCAGAACAGTATAGACGAATTCAATACTGATTCCATTTATTGAGTGATTGCGTAAGAATAAAACTTGAACAGGATTTTTTATACTTTTATTAGACACTTTTAGAACAGAAAGTAGTTTGGCTCTTACAGACAGGAGATATTTTAGCTGCCCATCACCAAAACGACGCACTTATGAGAAATATATATTACTAGCTTTTGCCTGTGACTTCGTCCGCATAAATGTCAGTTAACGCGGACGCAGACGAAGTCGCGAAATGAAAAGTAGCTTATATCCTTTCTTGGGGTTCAATCTTACTCCATATCAAATATGATATTATCAAAATCGGTTCAGTGGTTTAGTCGTGAAAGCGTAACAGACCAAGTTACTTTTGCATTTATAATCGTAGTATTGATTTATTGTGTCATTAAGAATTGCCAACTCTATTAAAATAATTTAAAAGTAACATTCCCGTTTTACTTAAAAAACAAGCACGAACTTCTTGCACGACTGCAAAAGATCGTACAAACATTCCATTCGCGACTCAGCGAAAACATGGCGTCGCTTTAACTCTCAAGTTAATTGGACGCTGTTTACGCAGAACTAATTAATACATTATCATTAGAAGACAGCTTCTATCTGCTTTTAAGAAGGGGGACAATGATTGAGGACGTACTGATTGGAAGTTGTTTTGGGAAGGGAGACTTCGGGGATCACTTGAGGGCTTTTTAAGTCTAAAGGGCTTAGGAGGGGTATTGACGCTGTTCAGAAATTTCTGAAGATGGATAGTTCTTCATTTTAAGATGGTCATTTAATACAATATATGTTATCTTATCGGAGGGAACCTGCATGTCTTAAAACCAAAAAATTGAGAACATGTAACCCCTGGGCCCGCGTGGTGGATTATGGCCCACTTTTAAAAATGTAGGTGTAATAAAAGGTGACGTGTGGATTCGGTGATTTGAATCGGCTTTCAAATTTCAGGACAAAAAAGTCTTTGAGGTATTGTGAGAAAATTGCGACAGGTTTAATTTCAAGATCGGGAAAGGGCTGAGGGTAGAGCAGAGGATTTATCGTTAAGACTGAGAAATCAAATACTGAAAATACTTGTCAAGTGCGACCACGCATAATGAAGGATTCCATAGTTGGGATGAAGAACAAACATGACATTGTTGTTGAAAAAAACATATTCTCCCATATATCGATACACGTCACAGTCAATTCTCCAACGGAAAAGTAAGTTAACTATCGCGATTTTTTTTTAAATAAAACTGCAATTTCACGATTTCGGACTTTTCTCCTTACTTGTAATGTGAACCTTTTTTTTTTTTTTGGATGGGAAATCATCAAATGACTTCTCCCGCTCTGGGCGGAGCGGGAGGGCGTGTCAGACTTTTACTGACTAAAACCCACCCGTGTTCCTTCAGTTGCCCATGTGCCAGAGTCACGGTATCTCTTTCGAACAATCTCGCGACCCTGGCAGATGTGAACCTTGCTTTTGAAATGGTAACCGGGAAGTACTTTGTAGGTTTGATTTACTTGCGAATGAGCAAAATAAACGACATAAATTACCATATATTATTACATTGACTTAGAAGCTTGATTTTTTAGAGTTCAAAGGGACTGCAGACTTATGAGTTGATTTTAAATGCAACATGACCTTAGAAAAAGGGTCTTGACAGACGTATAGACGAAATAATAACGAAGTGATCCGATATGAGTTCCAATTTTTCTTTTTGAGAAAAGGAACCCTAAAGACACGCCAAAACCGTATCTAAAAGAAAAATAAGAGAAAGTCAATTTCTCCTAACATTCCTGAGTAACAAAAAGCTTAATTTAGGCCCGAAACGACAATTCCCTTTTTACTTTGTAAAGGAAACGCCTGCTACATACTCCTTCATATTACCTATTGTTATTAAAGACGGCGTACCTAAAGACCTATTAAGAATTGGTCGTTAAAACGAAGCAGATAACTCCTTAATTGCTACGAAACCAAATTCTTATCGCGTTAGATCTTTGTAAAAAAGTTTTTTGAGATAATGGCTTGAACGGCTTTGTAAAAAGTTTAAGACAGGGCCCGTGATAAGACGTGAAGTTTTCCGTATCTTTTGATCAGTTTCAGCATAAGTTTTTGAGAGTTTTTGACTGATCAGTTTGAAGATAATTATGTTGTGGTTGTGCATTTTGTAGGTGGGACTGGGATGATCACGTCTACTGCGTATCCCATGAGCTGTGTGATTCACTATGTGGAGCCCTGAGACAGCTAAGCGTCACAGCAGACCACGGTGGTCCAGTAGTAAGTTATTAGGTCAAAATAAAGCCCATTCACGTGTCATTTGAACAGACGTTTAAGCACATTTCTAAAATAATATAGTTCGGATAGGTTAGGTTAAAATCTATCCACCAGTCGGGGATCGCGGAAGACATATTGGTTCCCGTGGTCCCGGACGTAGGTGTGGGACAGCGGGGTAGTTTTAGTCAGTAAGAGTCTGACAGACTCAGACGCCCACCCTAGGGCGGAGGACATCCATGAGGATTTCCACCTCGAGATCAAAAAATAGGTTAAAATCTGTCCAAGCGTTCTTGAATTATAATTGGTGTAAATTTATAACTCAAGAACGATTTTTTTTTTGGATGGGAAATCATCAAATTACTTCTCCCGTTCCGGGCGGAGCGGGAAGGCGTGTCAGACTTATACTGACTAAAACCCACCCGTGTTCCTTCAGTTACCCATATGCCAGGGCCACGGTATAACTCAAGAACGATTGGACTTATTTTTATGATCTTTGCTTTGTAGGGTTTGTCTCCGCCCCGAATAGCAGAATAACTATTAGTAAATGGGAAAAATTCACAAAAAAAAAATTTGGTTCGAACTCACGACGGCTTTTACCACTCGGCCACCACTGCTCACAACTTGAACTTTATCTCGAATATTACTCAACCAACCTAAAAAATAAAGAAAGAAATATTTAAACGAAACTCACAGAAAACTTCACAGATAACTTTTTACGTGTCAAGTTAAAATATCCCTGTAGTACCTTAGAATATTTTGGCTCAATACGTAAATATATTCGTACGCGCCCTAGAATATTTTCTACCTAACTTAGACTGCCATAAAGTGAGCCTACAGATCACCTCATTGTGCCCTAGTCTGGAGAGTTATGAAGCCATGTATAAACTACGAAAGATCACATCTTTCTGTGGCACGCTGGAGATATACGAACACATATTTCTGGCGTGGCTGAGCATAAATTTGAAGAACTTATAAGGTGTGTTACATGAAATAAATAAGCATGATATATTATGTAGGTTTTGGGTTGGAGGTAACGGAACAGTGTGTGGTTTCAAAACTTAACAAATCGCAATACATTGTAGTGAAGTAAAATAACATGATATCACGTCGGAATCACCGAATAGTTAGGCAGAAGTATCATCATCATCATCATCATCATTTCAGTTGTAAGACGTCCACTGCTGGACTTAGGCCTCCCCCAATTTGGGGGGCTTTGCCATAATCACCACGCTTGGCAGGCGGGTTGGCGATCGCATTATGGTGGTAAAATGCATAGAGAACGCTGCTGCCCATTCTCTAGGAAGTCCTTTAGTCGCCTTTTACGACACCCACGGGAAAAAATGGGGTGATGTTATTCTTTACGTCCGGCACCACACAGTAATGAGCAATGGAGAGGGCTATGCTTGGAGTTTCCCTACGCGATCGAATCAGAAATGAAGAGATCCGTAGGAAAACCAAGGTAACCGACATAGCCCGAAGAATTGCCAAACTTAAGTGGCAGTGGGCAGGGCACATTGCTCGCAGAACGGATGGGCGATGGGGTCGGAAGATTCTGGAGTGGCGACCGCGTACTGGAAGACGGAGCGTTGGAAGGCCTCCCACAAGATGGACCGATGACCAGGTGAAGGCCGCAGGAATAGGTTGGATGCGAGAAGCACAGAACAGGTCGAAGTGGCGGTGCTTGGGGGAGCAGTGGACGTCTTTCAGCTGAAATGATGATGAATAGGAGGCGAGCCTATTGTCATCAAACGGGTAACAATCCAGACTCTGAGGTGCAACTGAAAAATTCTTGACGATAAATCTAATAACAGTATGTAGTGAAATGTATTATAATAAAAATTATGTTGATTAGAAACTGCTTTCTTATGGAAGAGGAAATACTGGATCGGGTCCGGGTGGATGGTCCTAGTTTATCATTTGTGGCCTCGAGTTGTAACTCAGGTCGTAACAGCTATGTGAACATTCAGCATTGCATATGTAAGCTGTCACGCCCTTTATGCCAGTTTTTTTATTTTTGCAGCCATGTTTCTATATACATATTTTTTTTTGCTTATGCTTGAGTATAGTTTTCATTTTATATGTTGGTATATTGGGTTGGCTAGCTGGCATATAGCAAATCATTTAATTTAATTTGTGTCTCTTAATGTTTTACTATATACCATTGTATAGAATCAAGTTCTTCTAACTGGACAGACAGCTGTGCTGCTGGGGAGTTTGTTGGCCACTTCTTCTTCCCAGCTAAAGCACTAGGAAGTGCGCGACGGGTGGGCGTTTTGGGGGGACTGTCTTTTGTAATTTTGACGTTCGAAAAGTGCTGATCCTCAGCCTAATTTGAATAAATGACTTTTGATTTTGATTTTTTTTGATTTTGGGTTGCAGTAACCAGCATGCAATGAGAGAATCTGGGCATCAATACACACAATCACACTTATTAAAACCGGCCAAGTGCGAGTCGGACTCGCGCACCGAGGGTTCCGTACAAACGTGCAGGTCATCATCATCATCATTCGTCATCATCGTTTATGAAATTAAATGGTTTTTTTTTAATTTTTATATTTGAGTTGACTGAATGAAAGGTAAATTGTGGTTTACGATTTATGACGTATTAAAAAAAAACTACTTACTAGATCTCGTTCAAACCAATTTTCGTTGGTAGTTTTCATGGTAATGTACATCATATATTTTTTTTAGTTTTATCATTCCCTTATTTTAGAAGTTACGGGGGGGGGGACACACATTTTACCACTTTGGAAGTGTCTCTCGCGCAAACTATTCAGTTTAGAAAAAAATGATATTAGAAACCTCAATTTCATTTTTAAAGACCTATCCATAGATACCCCACACGTAAAGGTTTGATTAAATTTTTTTTTTGTGTTTCAGTTCTATGTATGGGGAACCCCAAATATTATTGTTTTAAAAAAAAATGATATTAGAAACCTCAATATCATTTTTGAAGACCTATCCATAGATACCCCACACGTATGGGTTTGATGAAAAAAAAATTTTTGAGTTTCAATTCTATGTATGGGGAACCCCAAATATTATTGCTTTTTTTCTATTTTTGTGTGAAAATCTTAATGCGGTTCACTGAATACATCCACTTACCAAGTTTCAATAGCACAGCTCTTATAGTTTCGGAGAAAAGTGGCTGTGACATACTCGGACAGACAGACAGACAGACAGACATGGCGAATCTATAAGGGTTCCGTTTTTTGCCATTTGGCAACGGAACCCTAAAAAGTAGCATTCATATTTGGGTAGAACATTGAGCAAATTATGATATTCACAAGAATTTGGATACAAAAGTATACAATACTTTACTAAAGATTTGGAAAGCGAGTTAAAAAAGTTTCAATTTATTTTTCTTTTACTATTCAAAGCAGTGTCTTTGTCAGAAATAGAGATAGTTTGTTGTACATGATATGTTCAATAAAATGCCTTGCCTTACAAAACCAACACAGCTTCCATTTTGACACCAATCTTTCGTCTACATAAAATTTCCACAGTATCCCGGTACAGTAAGCCGGTTATTTCGGTTCCACCGGCTCGTGACCGGAGCGGTAATGCCCACAATATCCTATTGTTTATGTGAGCGCCGATCAGTCAAGATGCCAACACTATCCCTTGGGACTTTTGCGACTAGTATCTTTGAAGAGGAGTTTCAAATGAGTGAAGATGTTTGTTATTTTGTTTGACGAAATGTTGCTCTGGGGGTGCCGAAACTGTTTTTGGTGATTTATGGTCGAATTTATTTTTAACTTTATAATTTGTGTTTCTACCTTGGGTAGGTTAACTTAAGGATAAATATTTGGCCCACTGTGATGTTGTTGTTTTGATAAACGACATTAGGTATGGTAAGGGCAATGTATTTTTGATCAAACCTACCTACATATAATAATATAAATAAACCTACTTCAGTTTTATTTTATACCTTTTCGTACAATGGAGAAAATGGAGGTCAGATAAGCAGTCGCTTCATGTCTTCTATACTTCTATACTTAATATTATAAAGCTGAAGAGTTTGTTTGTTTGATTGAACGCGCTAATCTCAGGAACTACTGGTTCGAATTGAAAAAATCTTTTTGTGTTGGGTAGCCTATTTATTGAGAAAGGCTGTAGGCTATATAACATCACGCTACAACTAAGAGGAGCGGAGCAGTAATGAAAAATGTTGCAAAAACGGGAAAAATCGCACGGGTAGGCGATTCGACGCGACGGGAAGGCTCGGGGAACAAGAAATTTAACGCGCACGAAGTTCCGGCAGAAGCTAGTTTTAGTATAGAACAAAGTCTTTTCCCGCGTCTGTATGCTTAGATCTTTTAAACTACGCAACGGATTTTAATGCAGTTTTCACCAATAGATAGAGTGATTCAAGAGGATGGTTTATTTGTATATTATGCGGGCGAAGCCACTGACAAAAGCTAGTTATTTATAATCAGCCTATAATGTGCCCACTGCTGGAAGACAGGCCTACTCTCTTCCTCGTAGACTACCACGCGTGTCCAGTGCATGTTGGTAGATTTCCCATGTCTGCGAATTTTTTGGTGCTAGGACATGTCTGTTTCTGCACGATGTTTTCCTTCACCGTTTAGAGAGCAGTCTTGATGAAATAATTTACACAATGTAAAGTACATGCCTGAATTTGAAACCACAATCTTACAACTCGCAAAACGTGTCCAGTACTAATGGGCCGCAACTGATCTTTGCGCTTTGCTGCAGACAATCACGATTGATGCAGAGGTTGATGACAACGGTCAGAAAATTACAGTTGATATTTCAATCTTTGTCGGTAGTCAATTTGACAAACAAATTAATGTCACTGACTTCACATTAGTCGACATATGTATTTATCATATATGTTTGTTTATTAACACGCTTTTATTACCTTGTGTGTATGTATCTGTGTAACGGCATCTTTGAACGTGATTTACACCCCCTTTAAAACGTAGGATTAATTTGAAACTGCACACATATCGAGGACAGATGACGATACAATAATTACATAAATTTGTGCCACTATCCTGGCCAGGATTACCAGGAAAGCAAAACAAAAAAAAAAAAAACTTAAAACCCGCTTTTGTAGCTAGTCGAACTAAAAAATAGAAAATACATACATACATACATACAATTACGCCTTTTTCCCATGGGGGTAGGCAGAAACCACGGAACGCCACCTGCTACGATCTCTACACACTCCTTTTGCCTCGTTAAGGTTCATACAATTGGTCATACACACACGCCGGTTGCGAGTACTATGCACCTGACCTTTCTGAAGAACATCACCAATAAGGTCACTATATGTCCTCCTAGGGCGTCCCCTCCCGGTGTTTCCACTCACATCTGCCTTGTAAATACCTTTTGTGAGCCGTCCTTCATTCATCCTCTCAACATGACCAAACCATCTAAGCATACATTTTTCAATTTTTGTCACTACATCTTCTTTTAAACCACACCGTTCTCTTATCACATCATTCCTCAGCCTATCATTCATAGTCACACCACACATGCTTCGCAAGGAACGCATTTCCACAGCATTTATTCTACTTTCATGCTTCTTTTGCCATACCCAACATTCACTTCCATACATAAGCGTAGGCACCAGTACATGGTGTACTGGTGCCTACGCTTATGTGTGAACAGCCAGTCGAGCCTTGTCGGACATCAACTGGTTGGTCACAATCGCATGTAAAGCACCATTTACTTTATTTCCCGCGTTCACTCTTCTTTCCACATCTTTATCAATTTTTCCATCCCTTGTAAACAAACTCCCCAAATATACGAACTCAGTTACTTGCTCTACACTCTTATCATTTATTTTCACATCACACACCGATACGTTCTCTTCTCTTTCAAACACCATGACCTTCGTCTTATTCACATTTATATTCATCCCCTTCATCTTAAATGCTTCATCCATTACAGTCACCATGTCTTGCAACTGTTCGGCTGACGATGCAAGTAGAACTTGATCGTCTGCGTAGAGAAGGCATTTGACAGGCAACTCACTCATTGTCAATCCACACTCACCCTCTTTCAAATCTGTCAGACAACTATCCATGTACAAGTTGAACAGCCACGGTGACGCTACACAGCCCTGCCTAACACCCCTCGAGATGCAAAACCAGTTCGTGTATGCCCAATTTATCCTAACACAAGCACTGGAATCCTTGTATAAAGATTTCAGTGCCCGTACCAAGCGCCAGTCCACACCGTACATGGATAGCGTTGACCATAGTTTTTCTCTGCACACACTGTCATAGTCAAATAGAAAATAAATAATAGTTTAATAAACTAAAAAACACGCTTTCATAGAAACTCAAACTAAAAAGTATAAAATAATGGAAAAAAGCGTGGGGTGCTTGATGTCAATTAAAAAATACCTCAAAATGCACCCCATGGTTTTCTATCAAAGCATGCTTTTTT
This sequence comes from Aporophyla nigra, assembly GCA_947507805.1. Taxonomy (NCBI): domain Eukaryota; kingdom Metazoa; phylum Arthropoda; class Insecta; order Lepidoptera; family Noctuidae; genus Aporophyla; species Aporophyla nigra. Next base: position 24,238,295 of record OX382294.1, read on the forward strand.
CGTTTTTTAAACTATACATTTGTTCGTTATGCATCTTTTGAAAATTTTAAATTTCCCTCGCAGTTCGTAACTTCGCGACTATTACAAGCACCACACAGAAACGTTCGCAATATGAGCAAATATTTCTCTGTATATTTACTCGTGAACGTCTGCCTAAGTGCCTGTTACTGATGGAAACGTCTATACAATTCCCTTTAGGTCTTGATTGGGCTATGTATCAAGTGTACCAAAGTGCCTAATACCGTTTTCGAGAAAGCCTAAGCCTAATACCAAGTTCTTGTATACGTCATTCAATGTCGATATGAACGGTAACTATGTAACAGACAGGTAGGTAATATACCTTTTGTGGATTGTAAGATGTTATACTTAAATATAGGTTTTTTCGATCCGTTTTCAGAGTCTATTTATATTGCTTGATTAGCTGTGCCCGCGGCTTCACCCGCGTGGTGTTCAGAAATTATCACACAGGGACGTGCTACTCAGAAAAAAACCTATGTTACTCCTTATAACATCAGCTATCTGCCAGTGAAAGTCCCGTCAAAATCGGTCCAGCCGGTTCAAAGATTAGCCGGAACAAACAGACAGACAGATAGACAGAGAGACAAAGTTTAAATACAATGATTTTTTGATGTAAGTACCATATAAACTTTCATATTACAAACAGACACTTCAATTTTATTTATTTTAAATATCTTCTTTTTTTAATATCTTAGGACAACCAACACACCGTTATCTGATCCCAAACTAGGCAGAGCCTGTACTATGGCAACCAGACAACTGATAAATATACTTATATAGTTGTAAATACATACATATTACAGAAATTACAACCAGACACAGAACAAAATATTGTGCTCATCACACAAAGATTTGTTCTGGGTGGGGATCGAACCCACGACCTCAGTCTTAGCAGTCAGGGTCACTAACCACTAGACTAACAGGTCAGTCGATGAATATTTGAATGTATGTATAGATAAGCAAAACTATGCCAGCATTTCTTTCTATGGGAATGAAGGTAACATCATGACTGTAATTCTCGAGAAGGAAGGCAGAGGCCATCTTTGTCATCATCATTTCAGCCGTAAGACGTCCACGGCTGGACATTGGCCTTAGGCTTAAAGCTTTAGTGGGCTTTATCAAAATTGCCACACATGGCATTTGGGTTAGCTATCGTAGTATGGTGGTAGAATGCGTAGAGAATGCTGCTGCCCATTCTCCCGTAAGTCCCTTAGTATGCCCCCCTATTACGAAACCCACGGGAAGAAATGGCATGGTGCTGTTCTTTATGGTTGGCACCACGTATAGGCAGAGGCAGAGGTACCACATATTGTTAGTTATCGCCAAATAGTTAATGATATTTTTGGAGCGATAACCAAATAGCACTGAAAAAGAAGACACTCATTGATAAATATTTTTTTTGCATTAACGCTACCATTTACGTTCTTTTTCTGCAGTCGATTGGATTAAAAAAATTAAAAAAGAGCTGACTTTATTTAAAGATCAAATAAACATTTCAATAAATAAAGTTAGCTATAACTGGCCTGGCCTGGCGCCAGGCCAGTTATAGCTAACTGTTAGTCTAGTGGTTAGTGACCCTGACTGCAAAGACTGAGGTCGTGGGTTCGATTCCCACCCAGGACAAATATTTGTGTGATGAGCACAATCATTTGTTCTGTGTCTGGGTGTAATTTATCTATAATATGTATGTATTTAGAAATATATAAGTATATTTATCAGTTGTCTGGTTACCATAGTACAGGCTCTGCCTAGTTTGGGATCAGATAACAGTGTGTTGGTTGTCCTAAGATATTTATATATTTTTTATTTAAAAATGTTTTTTCCACAATATTTCTTCATTTTAAAAGCGTCTATTATTGAATGAAAAAAAATTATATTCAGTGCAGAATCAGTCCCGTTGTCTTGTACCTATTCATTGGAATTTCTTACAACGTCTAGTGTATACGATGAGACACTGGAGCTTGGTGCTCAATAAAACGAAGGACCTTTAATTTAAACCTTGAATTTAATGATTCTAAAGTAGAAAAAGTTACACTCCGTTTTATTTGATGTTAAAACAATTATTAAATATATGTGTGAACCGATGATAATCCGTGGTTGAGGAATCTTAAGCTATGATTGTCCAGAAGTCAGGTAGAAGTTTTTCTTCGGATTGTCAGTTTTGTGTGACCTACCGTCACTTATATACGCCTAATGAAATAATGTTGACAGTAATTTGCCATCGCGTTATACGCATTAAAGTATCAGGCGTTAACATCTAGTATTATATTAGATACCGGGAAAAAAATAATTTCAAGCAAATACTAAATAAATGACTTACTATTACTATTGTACCCAAACCATGAATAGTTTAATAGTAAGTACAGGTAAATCACATCAAGTAGTTATCGATGCAGTCATACGGGTAGGTACTCGTTACTCGGAAAATGAATTAACCGAACCCATATCTGACGATATCCATATTTCCAGAAATTAAGGCGCCCACTTCATGTGAAATGTCTGATATTCAGCCACATCTACACATTAGTCCTATAAATATCTACTTGATTCAGATATTTTACCAGGAATCAATAGAGAGGCGAACCATGCTAGGTAGTGTCAAATTTGAATCTTCTAATATATAAAATTCTCGTGTCACAGTTTTCGTTGCCATACTCCTCCGAAACGGCTTGACCGATTTTGATGAAATTTTTTGTGCTTATCCGGTATCTATGAGAATCGGCCAACATCTATTTTTCATCCCCCTAAATGTTAGGGGTAGTCCAACCCAAATTTTTTTTTTTTGAATTTTTTTAAAACTTTTATTTTATTATGATTGAGCATTGAAAAATACATACAACTCTAAATTTTCACTCTTTTTCACCCGGCAAAACAACGTTTGCTGGGTCAGCTAGTTTAAACTATAAAACTTTTATTATATAAAACAAGTTTTTCTTTCGGTAGCCACTATCTTAGATTTTAATTTGACCCCAGTATCGGTTTTAGCCCCCTCGAAAACCATAAAAATAACACTCATGATGAAATATTTGAACATTTTTGCAGCCACCATCTTGGATTTTCATATTATCTAACGACACCCATGATGTAAAAAGGCAAAAATTTTGCAGCCGCCAACTTGGATTTTAGACCTCATTATCAGCTTCAACACCTTCGAAAACATTGAAAATTGTCTCACTGTCTCCTTCTGACTCTTTACTATTTATAAGAAAAACTCGTATGGAGCTTTAACGTTACATAACGCTTTTCCTGTGACGTGGTATTTTCTAAAATTTTACTCCTACTGCAACCTGCGCTGAAGAACTTTTTCCCAAAAAGAGAAGGGTGCACTTAAATAGTTCATTAAGTACAACACTGGTCGAGTGCTACAGAAGACATTTTAGCTTTAAGTTAAATCTAAATTGAATTTCAAAATTGAACCAACAAGCGTCGTTGTAATAAAAAAACAACTTTTTTTATTCGTATTGCGACTCGAGGTTGTGGAATCATCGCGGATGGATAAAGATTTACTGGATGTGGTATTATTATAATAATAAAGGCTTATTTAATTAGTTCAATGAAATGAAATGAATTGCACCGATCCCAGCGTGGTTTGACCAGACTCGATTAATCGCATGAACCCCAAGATTTGCACTAGCCTTTGAAGCCTCTTGTTTCATGGTGCTACATAGGCCATTGCATATGAAGAAGTAGACCGGGGCGAATATTCCCAGTCACCCCCGCGGGGATTGCCACCGGAGGCAAATGGGAATAAAAATTCCCAGTTGCCACCGGCGGTGACTGGGAAGTCATTGCCCCCACTTCAGTTTCGCTATACATTGCTTTGTTTCTTGTGAAGAATAAAATAATAAGGAAATTTATTCCAAACCTGCATCTATCTAATTGACGATAACATTGAAATTAAGTTTCCAACATAGACTTCAATAGACTTTGTTATTTTGCCTTTTTTAAATCATGTGTAACATTTAGAATGTTAAACGGAAATATAAAAATAATGTAGGTATATATTATGAATAATGTGTAATTTGCCATGTATGGCGTAATTTTATTTATGACACTTGTTGCTTTGTGTTTCAAAAGCAAAATAAGTCGTATTTGCATTAGTGTTACCTTTCTTAAATCATATCAAAACAAGGCAACAAATCATCAAGGACAAAAGGATAACTGAGACAGAATACTACATAATATGAGTAACGTAACTAAATAAAAGTCTTAATATATGTGATTTAACGGTGTTTTGTTAAAATATTGTTAATTAGCTTTCTTAATAAATTATTCTAAACACTCACTCTAGTTATATGTTTTGATAAAAATGAGTTTCTTCATAATATATACATTATTTTTATACTTATTTCCGTTTAACATTCTAAATGTTACTCATGATTTAAAAGGTAAAATAACAAAGTCTATATTGAAAACTTTATTTCAATGTTATCATCAATTAAATAGATGCAGGTTTGGAATAAATTTCCTTATTATTTTATTCTTCACAAGAAACAAAGCAATGTATAGCGAAACTGAAGTGGGGGCAATGACTTCCCAGTCACCGCCGGTGGCAACTGGGAATTTTTATTCCCATTTGCCTCCGGTAGCAATCCCCGCGGGGGCGACTGGGAATATTCGGACCGGGGGGCACTGTAATGGTAGGGAAGACGTGCCCATTTAAACCCAAATCATGTAAATTAAAATACCTGCATTTTTTAAGATGCCGTATCTACAATAAGACAGCATTCACAGTGTTAGACTGCGGCCGCGAGCGGCGAGTTGCTTCATATAATTAGATTGCACTCCGCCACACCGCGGAAGGAAGGTGTTCAGAAAATTGCATAATTTATTTTATTTCAACGCAGTTTTACAAATAAAGTACTATGATTTAATAACGCGGATGACAAAAGTTAAAGGTTTATGACTTTTGTTGAAGAATTCATTATGATAACGAAGAAATAATGGCCGTGTTTGAAACTTGAGAACTTTGCACGCTGTTTTCTGACATACTTGAACATGACATGTATTTTCTGAGAAAGGAGAGTACCACGTATCATCATCATCGGCCTTTTTTGTGGTTGGAAAATCATTAAATGACGGGCGTGTCAGACTTCTACTGACTATACCCACCCGTGTTCCTTCAGTTGCTTATATGCCAGGGCCACGGTAACTTTTCGAACAAATCTCGTGATCCTGGCAGGCATCGGTCCTAGCGGACCCTTTCAATACTGCTGACATCTCTTTGAGGCGCACGTGGAACATAACGCGGTCATCATCTGCCTAGCCTTATAAACTATGTTGAAGTTGGCTAATGCACATCATCATTACATGGTAATGTACATCATATATTTTTTTTAGTTTTATCATTCCCTTATTTTAGAAGTTACGGGGGGGGGGGGGGGGCACACATTTTACCACTTATGAAGTGTCTCTCGCGCAAACTATTCAGTTTAGAAAAAAATCATATCAGAAACCTCAATATTTTTGAAGACCTATCCATAGATACTCCACACGTATAAGTTTGATGAATTTTTTTTTTGAGTTTCAGTTCTATGTATGGGGAACCCCAAATATTATTGTTTTTTTTTTCTATTTTTGTCTGAAAATCGTAATGCGGTTCACAGAATACATCTACTTACCAAGTTTCAACAGCATAGCTCTTATAGTTTCGGAAAAAAGTGGCTGTGACATACTCGAACAGACAGACAGACAGACATGACGAATCTATAAGGGTTCCGTTTTTAGGGTTCCGTTGCCAAATGGCAAAAAACGGAACCCTTATAGATTCGCCATGTCTGTCTGTCTGTCTGTCTATCTGTCTGTCCGAGTATGTCACAGCCACTTTTCTCCGAAACTATAAGAGCTGTGCTATTGAAACTTGGTAAGTGGATGTATTCAGTGAACCGCATTAAGATTTTCACACAAAAATAGAAAAAAAGCAATAATATTTGGGGTTCCCCATACATAGAATTGAAACTCAAAAATTTTTTTTTCATCAAACCCATACGTGTGGGGTATCTATGGATAGGTCTTCAAAAATGATATTGAGGTTTCTAATATCATTTTTTTAAAACAATAATATTTGGGGTTCCCCATACATAGAACTGAAACACAAAAAAAAAAATTAATCAAACCCTTACGTGTGGGGTATCTATGGATAGGTCTTTAAAAATGAAATTGAGGTTTCTAATATCATTTTTTTCTAAACTGAATAGTTTGCGCGAGAGACACTTCCAAAGTGGTAAAATGTGTGTCCCCCCCCCCCGTAACTTAAAAAAAATATATGATGTACATTACCATGAAAACTACCAACGAAAATTGGTTTGAACGAGATCTAGTAAGTAGTTTTTTTTTAATACGTCATAAATCGTAAACCACAATTTACCTTTCATTCAGTCAACTCAAATATAAAAATAAAAAAAAAAACATTTAATTTCATAAACGATGATGACGAATGATGATGATGATGACCTGCAGGTTTGTACGGAACCCTCGGTGCGCGAGTCCGACTCGCACTTGGCCGGTTTTTTTTGCCATTTGGCAACGGAACCCTAAGAATGAAGTCAAAAGAATAATTGTTGAATATTAAAACAAGCTCTTAGTCTTGCTTGCCAACCCGCCTGCCAAGCGTGGCGATTATGGCAAAGCCCCCCAAATTGGGGGAGGCCTAAGTCCAGCAGTGGACGTCTTACGGCTGAAATGATGATGATGATGATCAAAACAAGGAATTTCTACGAGGTCTGGAAACCAGTCTAATGCCAAGTATTTTTGCCCGATTGTCTGGATGTATGATTTGAATTGGCACATTGGAACAACTAAACGATTTTGCATGAAAATCGGCATACAGTGAGTTTATAACTTACATTAACACATAGATAGGTACTTTTTCTCTTGTAGGATATTTTCCGACATCCACTTGGATGAAGTTGCTGGCAATGGCTAGTGAAACCTTAATAGAAAAGAAATATGTAGAAGATAAAAATAAAATGAATACCTATTATGTTTTAATCTATCACTGTTATCTACCTACCAACATATTTATTATTTAACAAACCAACAACAGATTTAATTTCCTTAAGAGTCCAAAATAAATCCTTCTCCAATTTACAGCCAAGCATTTGTGAAACCAGTAATTCTTTTCATTTCGTTAAAAGTGTTCTGTCATTTCGGTGTTATGAGCTTACTAGTCGAAATTTAATAAATTCTCCTTCGTTGACGATGAAGAAATAAATGATATTTAATGACGATAATAATGTATATTGAAAAATGAAGAGAGTGATGGCGTTGAGATTTCTTTTTGGTGCGTAATGAGTTTTTGAGGAGAGGTGGAAGAAATTGAGGTGTCTTGCTTTGTGTGAGTAAACTTGAGAAATATGTTGTAAAATCAAAAGTCATTTATTCAAACTAGGCTGAAGGTAAGCCCTTTTTGAACGTCAAAATTACATAAGAGAGTTCCAAAAACGCCCACTCTTCATCACTTTCTAGTGCTATAGTTGAAAAGAACTGTTGCAAGAAACTCCACAGCAGCACAGCTTATCAGTTCAGTTAGATGACTTGATTCTGTAGAGTATATAATATTATGGAAAACTTAATATTAAATTAAATCATTTGCTATATTTCAGCTAGGACGTGTATTTATATACGTACTTGTAGTGTTCAGTGTCAGTGACTTTTAAATATAAAGGTGTTATTTTTGACTTTTTACTTATAAGATGTAACATCACGCCTACATTCCCTGAGAGGTTAGGCAGAGGCGTACCCACATTGCGCCAGGTATTCTGAAGTCTCATGTAATAGGGGGCGACGCTATTGCCATCAACTGGTCACAAACCCGAACTCTGGGACACAAATGAGAAATAATAGTTTAAAAAAAAACTAAAAAATGGAAGAGAAAAACAATGGAAGCGTGTTTTTTAGTTTTTTTAAACTATTATTTATTTTCAATTTTTTAGGGTGTTTCGAATTTTGAGACATATGTCAGCGTAGTTTGTGACGTATGTCAGCGTAGTTTTCGAAGACAGTTTTTTTTGCTGTCCTGGTAACCCTGGCAAGGATAATGGCACAAATTAGTTTGTGACGTATGTCAGCGTAGTTTTCGAAGACAGTTTTTTTGCTGTCCTGGTAACCCTGGCAAGGATAATGGCACAAATTTATGAAATTATTGCATTGTCATCGGTCCTTGACAGGTGTGAAAAGTTTGAATGAAATCCGATTGTTTAAAGTGGGTCAAAATCGCGCTATAAGGAGTCGGTTACAAACAAACATACAAGTAAAGCTAATAGGTATAAAGTGTGTAAAAAAGAGTGTCCTTCATTAGAAGTTCAATAAGTTTATAGACGATCAGTTAAATATTTCCCTTTCTCTATTACGAAACCTTCTAAAGCAAAACACTAAAGTTTTTTTAACAATAAATAATGACTTTAATTTCTAACAAAAAGTCGGAGCACTGTGTTTGAAACTAGCCGAACAAATTAAATTTTCATTAAGTTTATGAAAGCATTTTCTCAATGTTTAAGTTAAAACAAGATTTATTTTGGTACCCAGGTCTTTATGCATTTTTGTGGCGCCGTTTTTGGCCTCGTTAGCCCACTATGCGAGGTTTTGTGGAAAACCTTCGCGTTGTTAGCCTTTAGAGTTCGTTAGAAGATTTTTGTGTGAAATTTTATTTTTAACTACATGAAAATTTAATAGAGGGAATTATGTTAAAATGGCGCTACCGTAGTTTCTGCTTTGAAGATAGCTCTAGGTATGTGTGTATCGGATTAAAAATAAAAAAAATGGATGTTGCTTTGTTCGCCGTTTCCATTAAAAGATCTTAAGGGTTTTTAGTTAAATAAATAAAGGGTTTAAAACACACTAAAATAATTTGAAAGTTACATAAACTCCCAAATCCAGTTGATAACCAGCGTCAGGTATAGTTGTCTGGCATTTGTGCTGAAATGGGCATTTTACCTGCTAATTCCTTACATCGCACTTTACTGTTTTCAGTTGTTTTTTAGGGTTCCGCACCTCAAAAGGAAAAAGCGGAACCCTTATAGGATCACTTTGTTGTCCGTTCGTCCGTAGTACATGAAACGCGCTTCAAAGCGTTTCTTCGATAAAGCAGTAACCACCGCAACCCTCTGGTTGTCGCGGCAGCTAGCTATACCCCCTCCCGTATCAGTAAAGTCCGCCGTCCGCGGCACATTCTCAGCGAACCCGATGATCCCACTACTCTCCTCCAGGAGAGTCGAAAAGAGACCAGTACAGTGAGAGCAACACACAAACACAAATCGTACCGACCTCGCCGCCGAGGTCCGTCGTCGCGACCCCGACTTAATTTATATCAAATACTCAAGACACCGTGACCCTGGCACATGGGCAACTGAAGGAACACGGGTGGGTTTTAGTCAGTAAAAGTCTGACACGCCCTCCCGCTCCGCCCAGAGCGGGAGAAGTCATTTGATGATTTCCCATCCAAAAAAAAAAAAAAAATACTCAAGACTACTGTCCCTTGGAGCTGTGAAAAAATCAAACTTCTAAGCTAACGCAATCAAAGGATATAGCCGTTTATGCCGCAAATTTCCACTAATTTTCGAAACTTGCAAGGGAATCAAAACCTAAAGGGTACTTCCAGTCTATCTAGAATTTTGATATTTGGTACGAAGCAACGTCTTATAGCACAGATAAAGGAAAAATTGCGAAAACCGATAAAAAAAAGCCTTTGTTACTTCCTATAACATCACCTACCTGTCAGTAAAAGTCGGTCCCATCAAAATCTGTCAACCGTTTTTTAGATAAGCCGGAACTAACAGACAGGCATGTGAAACAAACAACAGAATGTCGAAAAGGAGGGATTTTGGGGAGGCTTTTGCTCAGCAGTGGGACAGTGTAGGCTAATAAAACTAAAAAATGTGACCAGCAGTGTACCCTACATTGCTGACCACTCATAACACGTCCGTATTCGATGCTGGTCCCGAGCAAACAGGCCAAATGCAACCCCGTGATCTGAACCGTAATTTCTGTCCGTCATTCGTTCAACACAAGCGTTGCCTATTTTATCTATAAAATGTCCCAATGATCGATTAAGACAATGTTATCATTTATTTTATTATTTCAAAACCTAACAGAAGATTGTATACATGCATAGATAAAACTCCAAATTATCAAATATTCTCGCATCTCTCAACGATATTGAATGTGAATAGAACTCCATTCAAGAAACCCATCCAAGCGAATCCCGGTGTCAAAGTTATACCAAACTCTAACCTAGAAGAACGTGCCTAAACATAACTAGACGACTTAACTAAGTGAACGCTAACAGCTGTCAAGTTGAGACGTGTTCCTAGCATGCTCACGGAATAGGGAAATACAGAAGGCTAACTTCGTGCAATGAGTGGAAATACCTGCATACATGGACACGCTACTAATCTGTGTGTGCGTGTGTGTGTGTGTGTAAATTGTGAAGTTATTTGTTGGTAGTCTTTTTAATGAAGAACCATACAGGCTCTCGGAGAAAATGGTGTCCGGTATAAAAGACACGTATAATGCGCAAACTCCCTTTTAACCAGACTGTGTGATGGTTGGAGGTATGAGGAACGGGTGTAAGTTCACTCAATCTATAGAGGTTCTATGGAGAAAAAGGAGCATCCTTCGATCAGACGGATTTCGCGTGAAACTGCCCAACGATTGAGGCCAGGGCGTCCTATATATAAAGGTAGTTGCTGAAAATCAGCGCTGCTGACGATAGATTCGTCTGACGTCGCAGCATTTTGCTGAGCAACGACCTGTTCTTGCACAGATACGACGCACAGATCAAGTGTTCTTATTTGTGTGGTATTTTTGTCACAAAACTAGCTAGAAATGCACTCTGCATCCGTTGTTTTTGTTTTTTATTATATAATTACTGTCAGTGTCATAACGCAGATATATGATTGGTATTGTCTTTGGTCCATAGCCGTGACATCAATGAGCCATAGGTAACATTCTACAACGTTTTTTATCTTGAATACGTGGCTTTTGGCTACCTTGTACGCGTGCATTTTTCTTTTTTTGTAACAATTTTTTATTTCATGTTGTGCGTTTTGTTTGTGCAGAATAAACTATTTTTCTTTCTTTCTTTTTTCTTTCTATATATCCCAGTTGCGCAGTAAACTCTGCTTGCGCGATGCAATTGGTTTTTGTGTGACGTCAGTGTGATGGGCAGTTCGCATGTGGCGGTGTGGATGCCGCTACGATGACAAAAAGAGGGTTATGTATAGCAGGCGTATTTTTTTCTTTTGTTTCCTTTTCCAAGACTTAGCCTAGGTAATATCAGTGTTGTTTCAATAAGGGATGGATCTATGGTTATTAGACCCCTTTTTGTGGGTGGGAAATCATTAAATGACGTCTCCCGCTCTGGGTGGAGCGGGAGGGCGTGTCAAACATTTACTGACTAAAACCCACCCGTGTTCCTTCAGTTGCTCATATGCCAGGGTCGCGGTATTTCTTTCGAACAAATCTCGCGACACTGGCAGGGTTATTAGACCCCTGTCTTTCAAACTAGAAAAATCCCGGTTCTTGAAGGACAGTGTAGTCAAATTACAAAATCGTAAAAAGTATTACAAGATCTTTATAATTTCGTAGGTAATAATTCTGATGTTTACATACATTATTGAATTGGCTTAAAGGGTAATTGTATCTACGTAACTTAGTACATAGTTGTGATTCTTTATAATGAAGTTAAAACATGCTGCTACTGAGCGGATTTTGGTGCGCATTAAATCTGAGAGTTTTGAACTTTTTATTTGCAGTCTTGTAAAGACAGGCAAATAAAATAAAAATAAATTTGCCTCTGTCTTTGCAAGTTATATGGCGCCAACCTTCTGAAACTACCTATGTGCTCTGTGGTCGTGTTGTATACTTAGAGTAGCGAGCATCCCTGATTGGTGGTAATCTTAGGTATAATGTCACGCGGGATGTGTCTAAGACATTGTATGGAAATAGCTCATTGAAAAGTTATAACTAACATTGTGTGTTTGTGTAATATGGTTCAATTTTATGTAGAACTAATGGACCGATTTTCATGAAGATTTGTGTTATAAGTACAGACGCCAGTACATCAAGGTACCCGAAACTGTAAAATTCTCCCAATCAACCTTGGACCTAATGCTTCAGCGATAAAGTTGAAAATCTATTAAAGAAATTTGACAGATTGTAGTAGCTTGATCTGCTGGCATCTGTACATTATGGAGCAAAGACGGCATACCTAATAAACGTTTGGGCTCTAGTGTTTATATTGCATCACTGCCCCGTTGGTCTCGCGGTCGCAAGCGCGACTGCTGAGCGTGGGGTCCTGGGTTCGATTCTCAGGTCAGGCAAAGTGTTATTGGGTTCTTCCATTAGGAATTTCTTAGTTCCAGAGTTTGGAAGTTGGCGGTGTGATACCCCCGTGCCTCGGAAAGCACGTTAAGCCGTTGGTCCTACGCTTGATCTCTCTCCGGTCGTGTCGGATTGCCGTCCCATCTGGTTATAAGAGTGAGGGAAGAGTGAGTGCTCCTGTGTCTGCGCACACACTTGAGCACTATAGTATCTCCCGTGCCGATTGGCTAGTCTCCATTGAGATTAGCCGCCGTGGCCTAAATACGGTCTGGAGGACTATATATATTACCAACAGGATAAAATTTCAAAATATGCGCAAACATTAATCATTTTGACCGCGTCAGTGTTGCACTTTTCTCTGAAACAGTTGTTTTTTTTTTTTTTGATAACCGACCTATTATTTCTACGCAAGGATATAAAACATGCGCTTAAAATAATCGTTACACTTTTATCCTGTAGGTATAAAAAAAGTCAGTATTAATAAAAGTCACCCACGTTTGTCTGCCTAGACAAGAACTTGTAGCCTAGTGCCTACATATACAGTAAAGCATTGCACACCACTGTGTATAACCTGTACCAGCTAAGTGCCATTATTAGGAATTTTTAATCCACTGTATGTATGTAAAACGTGTTATTATGTAAAGCTTGAGTATTAACTGTGTGCTTAACTCGTTAAGTATTTTAAGCGTGATTTTGAACATGTTTGCTTACTTAAATATTTGCATATAAATGGTCGTAATATACGAGGAAATATATGGAGACTGCGTCAAAGAAGTGCTTAAAATTCATGCGTTGAAAGACTGGTGCTGCATGTGGTTAGACTGGAAGCTGACCAACATAGCATAACCCTCTAGGCATAAGTAGGCATGCCCATTATGCCTGGAGGCTTTTATTTAGGTTTTAAGTTCTGTTAACGTTTTTGTTTTTATTATTTACTAGCTGACCCGACAGACGTTCTCCTGTCTCTTTGATGATATTAGAGCACGCATTCTGTCAATTCTATGTCAAATGTCATAATGTTATATTAAAAAAGTTTACATTGTCCTGTATATGGTTGTTAAGTATTCTTAAATAAGTGTTCTTAAATTTTCTAATTTTCCGCGCAATTTTTTATTTTTTTCTTTCATAAGAACCTTCTCCTGACAATTACAAACACAACAACAACAAAAAAAAGTGAAATCGGTCCAGCCGTTCACGCGTGATGGCGTGACCAAGGGAAATAGGGATTCATTTATATATATATAGGTTTCAGGTTGAGTCTAGTTTTCAATATTTTTGGTGTATTGGCGTGTACTAGCTGACACATGGGAAACAATTTATTGTAGGTTTTGTTTTCGTTTGCATATTATTGTACAGAATCAATTTCTTCGAACCTTACAGACAGCTGTGCTGCTGAGGAGTTTGTTGCGCCACTTGTTCTTCCCAGCGAAAGCATTAGGAAGTGGTGAAGGGCGGGCGTATTGGGGGACTGTCTTATGTAACTTTGACGCTCAAAAAGTGCTGACTCTCAGCCGAGTTTCAATAATTGACTTTTGATTTGATTTGATAGTTGGGAAAAGGATCGGCGGACTGTGACATTCTCCAGGTTTCTAAATATTGCGTCGGGAATCCATTACGGACTCCCGGCCAACGTAGGCGCGGGCTTGCGGGCGGCGAGCAATGGGTAGCTCGCCGGTAGCTCGTAGGTATCTTCAAAAATGATATTGAGGTTTCTAATATCATTTTTTTCTAAACTGAATAGTTTGCGCCAGAGACACTTCCAAAGTTGTAAAATGTGTGTCCCTCCCCCCCCGTAACTTCTAAAATAAGGGAATGATAAAACTAAAAAAAATATATGATGTACATTGCCATGTAAACTTCTACCGAAAATTGGTTTGAACGAGATCTAGTAAGTAGTTTTTTTTTAATACGTCATAAATCGTAAACCACAATTTACCTTTCATTCAGTCAACTCAAATATAAAAATTAAAAAAAAAAATAATTTCATAAACATAAACCTTATGCATAAACCGTGAATACCTGCATGTTTGTACGGAACCCTCGGTGCGCGAGTCCGACTCGCACTTGGCCAGTTTTTTTTTAATATAAATATGATAGACGTGTAAAAATATTTGTACAAACCTATTTACAGAAATAAAATCATTTAACATTTATATTGGGGTCGTCATTCAGTTTCAGTCGGCATTACCCAAGAGAGCTTATTTTTCTTTCATAAATAGCGATCTGTGACGTCATTCATCGGTAAATTTCAGATACGGCCACCGGTCTTCTAGGGAAGAACCGTGTAAATTGAACTACAACAAAATTCCGACAGGGACATATCCAATTAAATCGGTCGCATAAAACAGGCCGCGTCCACACTCATCTATCGTGGAAGCTCGTAATGTACGATGCTCATTAATAAGGCCAATCGGGTGTGTTTTCCGCCTTCGCTGGACATGTCGCTGGATGTGACAGTTGACGGCCGATTGGCGAATGTTTTGGGCTAGCGTTTGTGGCGTATCTAGTTTATTCGATTTTTTTGTGTAACTATGTCTGTATTTGGTAATTAATTCTTTTGTTCGTTCGTGTTTCTATCTCGATTGATTCATAATTTAGCTTTCATAAAATGAAACGAATTATAAGTTACAAGCTGAGTGCTCGTTTGGATTTTTCATCGCCGCAAATAGCGAGAAGAATTTTAAAAAAATCATCGGCAAACGGAGTTACCTACATAAAATTGTTTATGAAATTCTTCCTCAATGCTGACCATTCTTGTTTATTTAAAGGATCTTTTAAAAAACTGTACGGTTCTAACCCGCAGTTTTTGCCAGTCACTGTATGAATGAAATCAAGAGTTTAGTTACGATTTTCTGAAAATATGTTGTAATGTCTGATTTCATTTCTGTATGCAGGTTCGTACAGCCACTTTTACACGTTAATCATATTTTAAAACTAGATGCGGTGGACATCTGCTATCTGATTACTCTGAGGAGAAAAGCCGAAACCAATTCAGAGGTCATAATCTCTTTTATCGTGTGAAAACCATGTAGACTGGTGTCTGGAATGGTCTTTTGAGGAAAGAACCACTCAAAATGAGTGGCTCTGTCCAGTCACGGCATGCATTTGTCAATAATCGTGCCGCTCAACTCGGAACTTAAAGATCTCGACAATTCGATGAACAATACCAAAGAAAAGACATTGGGGTAGTTTGTAATCACACTGATTCTGCCGTTTACCAAGCAATGATTCGTAAATAATATTTTATTCCAGCTTAGTCTCAGTTTTATAAAGTAAGTACTACATTTTTTAGCATAACAGGATTTTCCAATGTACTACATGTGGTAGAAGATTATGTTGTCAACAAATTTTGGTAGCAGGGACATCACTGTCATTCAAAGTATAGTGGAAGTTCAAAACAGCCGATTTGTTTAATTAAATTTACACCTTGTTAACTTAGATGAAATGAGTTTGTGACCTGTCAATGGCGTCAAACCTTAGCATTAGGTGGTATGACAGCACACTGCCAGCTCATTACGAGTGTGTTCATCTGTTACCTCATCACTTCTAAACGACTTATCATATTTTGACAAATGAATTATCAAAAAGGTCTTGCTTGTCCACTGGTTATGGGATGTATTAAATTGAACATGGAGCCCTCTAGACAAAATAAAGTCGTGAACTATTCTTAAATGATGTCGTGTTAAGTATCAAATAATAGGGCTTATTTAGAATTTTTCAAATATACGATGGTTTGAGGCCAGGGCGTGAATCATCGTAGTCTCAACAAGGCCAGCATCATCATTAGGAACATGCTATTTATTATATAAATTTCGGCAATATAAGATTTAAGCAAACATGTCATCATAAATCTTTTAACGTTATCTTGACTAAGCATTAGTCAATTCATTAAAATGGTGAAAGGACAATTTGTTTCTTTCCCACACGGCACGTCACAAACTAGCCATAAATCTAGTATATTTATTAACCTCTCATGTTGTTTAGGTAAACTTAACTTTTTTTAAATTCTTAGACAATCTTTCAGAGGCGGGCGTCCCCGGTACGGAGCGAGGAGAAGGAAGTAAGGCCCTAGGCTCAAAACCAAAGGGTTTAGAATTTGGGCAGTCTATTTTTGGCGGTATACGGTCGCTAGACGAACTATTAGCTCACACGTTTCAGACTTTCCGAACCTTGTGAACTCGTGAACGGCTCTTCGCACATTTATACTTAACGTAAAGTTAATGTGTTAATTCACGTAGGACTTTAGGCCTGTAAATTACAGTTGTTCATCTTACTGGGGCGTGTTACTTTCGGAAACACAATTGATCCTGATGTGTTGTCTTAGAATGACGATCGCAAGTACGGTGGTATAATGGATAAAGAACTTGCATAATCCGTATGTAATGTTTCAACTGCCGGAACACAGGTTTCCTTTCGGTGAGTGGGAGTGGGTGTCGTAAAAGATGACTGCTATTATTAACGTCTGTCACAGCACCGAACAATCTATACTAATATTATAAAGGTGAACAGTAAGTTTGTTTGTTTGATTGAACGCGGTAATCTCAGGAACTGCTAGTCCTAATTGAAAAATTATTTTTGTGTTAGGTAGTCTATTTATCGAGGAAGGCTATAGACTATATAACATCACGCTTGGTTGTACCAAGAGGAGCGGAGCAGTAATGAAAAATGTTGCAAAAACGGAGAAAATTGCTCAGGTAGGCGATTCGACGCGACGGAAAGGGTCGGGGGAACAAGAAGTTTAACGCGGACTAAGTCGCGGGCAGAAGCTAGTATACATATGTTGTTAGCTAAGCCCAGAGAGACTTAAAAGTTAGTTTAAAAACCAAAACCCAATTACAGAGAAATCGCTCTAAAAATTATGATACAAGAAACTATTCTCATCTGAGAGCCGTGTTCGTATACCACCTTTTTAACAGTAATCAGGGAGCTGATGAATATTTTCTACTTACGTACTTTTCAGAGCGTGATTATTCTGTGGTCTTACTTTGATTTTGGACTTACTTTTTTCACCTATGTCTACACGGTGTTTTTTATTAACCAGAATAGACCAGCAGTTTAAATGCATCTAAATATTAAAACAACATTCCAATAATTACCCCTATTGTTTTGCGTCCATTTATAATTAGTGCCGAATTATATATTAAAACCACATTTGGCACAGCAGCAGCGCATTAAAAGGTGATAAAACCGCAGTATGTACCGACAGCTTGCCAACCGAAACCTATCTACGAATAATCGTTTGTTGTGGTAAAAATACGGTTACGGACTGAAAGGCAGCTCTGTTTGTAAATATTTTTACGCAACTGCGCGACGGCAAAGACAGGGTTATGTTTCTTTTTTTTGTATGTGGGATTTTTCATACCCTCGATGCATTCTAGCTGGGTGGATTTCAATACATGAGTCGACTTGTCTACGTGAGATGGTTAAAATATAACTTTTTGACATCTGAATGAATTAGTATCACGACCACGTGTGGAGTATCAAAATAAAAGGCTTGAGGAGGCGGTCTTCTTAATCAGAGATTCCTCCCTCCTATCCTTTTGCCGTGCTCTACAGGGCCCATAATTATCTAAATTATGTAGTTACCACCTAAGTACACATTATGGTAAAGCAATAAATATATTGAGTATTCCAAATTTGAAAAAAACCTATTGATCAAAAAATATTCACGTCACTACAACTATAAAGTTTTTTATGGCAGCAATTTTAGTTCAATCTTGATGCCACCAATGAAATATGGGACTGCTTGACAGCGAACATCTATTGAAATTTTTGGTGCAGTTGGATCTTTAATATTAGATCTTTAATACTATTATTGGATAGTCTGAGATTTCTCCATTGAATATTTAACAAGGTAGGGACAATTCATTTCACTTGTTTATAATGCAAACTAATTTTGGACAACTTATTTGTTCTTGGCCTATCGAGTTCAAATTTTGCAGTAGGATTTCGCCTTTTTGATGACAGTAGGAACATTCATTCGGAAAATAGTAAGTCCATTAATGGTAGAAACGTCGTGGTAAGTGGTGGTATGGTACAGCCGCGATGACGCGTCGGAAAGTGCTGCCTCTATGTATATTAGGATGTACATAACATTACCTTAGTTACTAACATAGGATAAGTTTACTAAGAACTCATTTGTTATGGTTGCTTTGGCATGGTTACTTGAATAAATAAAAATTGAATTAACCTGATCTGGTCTGATTTGCTGATATTAATAATAATTAGAACGTCTACACAGAACTTAACCCCTAACACAGCTAATGTAATAACCTCGTATCATTAACACTTAGAATCCGCTAACAATTTCCAACAATCAAGTCAAACGCAAACCAGGCAAGTCAATACAGTAATATTGTTCCACAAACAGACGTTAACGCGTTAGTAGGAATTTTAACACATGTTCTGAGAATATGGAGACGTAAAACGGGTTTTAGTGCTCAAATAATTATGTTGAATGTTTTATATCTGTGTATATTCATGAAACTGCCGCAGAGGTCTAGTACCTAATAGCATAGAAGGCAGCGTTAAATCCTAAGTTCAGGTCCGTGGGTTGGGAATTGTGTTTTTTTTTTTTGTAAATGGCATCTCGCAGGTCAAACTAGGAGGTTGTTGACTCCCCTCCCAGTGGGTTCCTGCATTGACGAGGCGGGGGGGCTCGGTAGCCGTGGTTTGGACACCCACGGTGAAGCTAAGAGGAACCCGAGGAGGTTGTTTGCTGCTTAAACGGGCTGCATCAATAAATTAAGGCGACTGTACGCTAAGTGATGGACCCTGTAAGGTATAGACCTCGGCTTAGGACGTTGCTCGAGGGAAGGCAGCAAGGGATGGGTTGGTTCGGAATTATTTTGGGACGAATATAAAGTAACAGGCTAACAGACTTAGCGGCACGGGTTTGCTCAGGGTCGAGGCGGCAGCGATTAGGGCGTCGCGCGTCGTGGCAAGCTTCGGCGGCAAAGACGGAAGGTGTGCTGTTTTTCCTAAGCGTGCTGGTGGACCTACTACTCTCTTGGAGGAGGGTTGAAGCATCGCTGGGGATAGCTAGGGTAAGACTCGCCAAACGTAAACCTGCGGGAAGTCAACATTGCTCCTATCTCAGCATAATGCTTCAATATTTGAAAAAAAAACCGGCCAAGTGCGAGTCGGACTCGCGCACCGAGGGTTCCGTACAAACCTGCAGGTCAACATCATCATCATTCGTCATCATCGTTTATGAAATTAAATGTTTTTTTTTTAATTTTTATATTTGAGTTGACTGAATGAAAGGTAAATTGTGGTTTACGATTTATGACGTATTAAAAAAAAACTACTTACTAGATCTCGTTCAAACCAATTTTCGTTGGTAGTTTTCATGGTAATGTACATCATATATTTTTTTTAGTTTTATCATTCCCTTATTTTAGAAGTTACGGGGGGGGGACACACATTTTACCACTTTGGAAGTGTCTCTCGCGCAAACTATTCAGTTTAGAAAAACCGGCCAAGTGCGAGTCGGACTCGCGCACCGAGGGTTCCGTACAAACCTGCAGGTCATCATCATCATCATTCGTCATCATCGTTTATGAAATTAAATGTTTTTTTTTTTAATTTTTATATTTGAGTTGACTGAATGAAAGGTAAATTGTGGTTTACGATTTATGACGTATTAAAAAAAAACTACTTACTAGATCTCGTTCAAACCAATTTTCGTTGGTAGTTTTCATGGTAATGTACATCATATATTTTTTTTAGTTTTATCATTCCCTTATTTTAGAAGTTACGGGGGGGGGACACACATTTTACCACTTTGGAAGTGTCTCTCGCGCAAACTATTCAGTTTAGAAAAAAATGATATTAGAAACCTCAATTTCATTTTTAAAGACCTATCCATAGATACCCCACACGTAAGGGTTTGATTAAATTTTTTTTTTGTGTTTCAGTTCTATGTATGGGGAACCCCAAATATTATTGTTTAAAAAAAAAATGATATTAGAAACCTCAATATCATTTTTGAAGACCTATCCATAGATACCCCACACGTATGGGTTTGATGAAAAAAAAATTTTTGAGTTTCAATTCTATGTATGGGGAACCCCAAATATTATTGCTTTTTTTCTATTTTTGTGTGAAAATCTTAATGCGGTTCACTGAATACATCCACTTACCAAGTTTCAATAGCACAGCTCTTATAGTTTCGGAGAAAAGTGGCTGTGACATACTCGGACAGACAGACAGACAGACAGACAGACAGACATGGCGAATCTATAAGGGTTCCGTTTTTTGCCATTTGGCAACGGAACCCTAAAAAATGATATTAGAAACCTCAATTTCATTTTTAAAGACCTATCCATAGATACCCCACACGTAAGGGTTTGATTAATTTTTTTTTTTGTGTTTCAGTTCTATGTATGGGGAACCCCAAATATTATTGTTTAAAAAAAAAATGATATTAGAAACCTCAATATCATTTTTGAAGACCTATCCATAGATACCCCACACGTATGGGTTTGATGAAAAAAAAAAATTTGAGTTTCAATTCTATGTATGGGGAACCCCAAATATTATTGCTTTTTTTCTATTTTTGTGTGAAAATCTTAATGCGGTTCACTGAATACATCCACTTACCAAGTTTCAATAGCACAGCTCTTATAGTTTCGGAGAAAAGTGGCTGTGACATACTCGGACAGACAGACAGACAGACAGACAGACAGACAGACAGACAGACATGGCGAATCTATAAGGGTTCCGTTTTTTGCCATTTGGCAACGGAACCCTAAAAACCGGCCAAGTGCGAGTCGGACTCGCGCACCGAGGGTTCCGTACAAACCTGCAGGTCATCATCATCATCATTCGTCATCATCGTTTATGAAATTAAATGTTTTTTTTTTAATTTTTATATTTGAGTTGACTGAATGAAAGGTAAATTGTGGTTTACGATTTATGACGTATTAAAAAAAAAACTACTTACTAGATCTCGTTCAAACTAATTTTCGTTGGTAGTTTTCATGGTAATGTACATCATATATTTTTTTTAGTTTTATCATTCCCTTATTTTAGAAGTTACGGGGGGGGGGACACACATTTTACCACTTTGGAAGTGTCTCTCGCGCAAACTATTCAGTTTAGAAAAAAATGATATTAGAAACCTCAATTTCATTTTTAAAGACCTATCCATAGATACCCCACACGTAAGGGTTTGATTAAATTTTTTTTTTGTGTTTCAGTTCTATGTATGGGGAACCCCAAATATTATTGTTTAAAAAAAAAATGATATTAGAAACCTCAATATCATTTTTGAAGACCTGTCCATAGATACCCCACACGTATGGGTTTGATGAAAAAAAAATTTTTGAGTTTCAATTCTATGTATGGGGAACCCCAAATATTATTGCTTTTTTTCTATTTTTGTGTGAAAATCTTAATGCGGTTCACTGAATACATCCACTTACCAAGTTTCAATAGCACAGCTCTTATAGTTTCGGAGAAAAGTGGCTGTGACATACTCGGACAGACAGACAGACAGACAGACAGACAGACAGACAGACAGACATGGCGAATCTATAAGGGTTCCGTTTTTTGCCATTTGGCAACGGAACCCTAAAAAGGAAACTAATACCTACCGCATCGCTACACATATAGAATCAGGCCACAGAAGAAGTAATTATTAAATTAGTTACGTATTCGGGACCAAAAATCGCACAAAAACACTCCTAGGAGGACATATAGTGATCTAATTGGTGATGTTCTTCAGAAAGGTCATGTACGTAGTATACGCAACCACAGTGCGTGTAACATATGACCAATATACCGGATGACATTTTTTACCGTCTCGACCTTCATATGGTGTGTTGTGTAACTAGAATAGAAGGCATGAAGGCCTTCAGATTCATCGTAGGTGACTAAAGTAGCGCGGGATGCGGGTGGACAGGGATGCGTGTGCGGCTCGTGCGCCTACGAAAGATCAATGAGGCCGCCTATCAGCCGGCTTCAAAGGGTAGGACCGCGCTCCGAAATCAATGATACATGCCGCGCATTGAGTAGGGTGCGTATGATTAGAGTTTCGATGGATTTAAAAAAAAAAAAAAAGTTTTTTTTTCCAAATTTCTGTTTTTGTTGTTGTAGTATGAAAATGTTACTTTAAATGTGTAGTATTTATTGCTAGATCAATTTAATTACTTGTTATTCAAAAATAAAAATAAATAAAAATTCTATGCCAAAAGCTTCTACTCCGTTCACCTATTACCCCCATTTTTTTCAAGACGCTAAAAAAAGTCACCCAGTATGTATGAACGTTAAAGAGTCAAAAAGATTGTGTTAGGTTCATAGCAGGTGGCGTTTTGTAGTTCTGCCTGTGTTTTTTTTTTGGATGGGAAATCATCAGATGACTTCTCCCGCTCTGGGCGTAGCGGGAGGGCGTGTCAGACTTTTACTGACTAAAACCCCACCCGTGTTCCTTCAGGTGCCCATGTGCCAGGGTCACGGTATCTCTTTCGAACAATCTCGCGACCCTGGCAGGAGTTCTCCCTGTCCTCATGGGAGATGCGTCAGTTTATGGTATGTACGTATGTAGACACCAAAATAAGGAGCATTATAATATTCTCACAACGTGTAACTGTTAGAGATGACACGTGTCACGCGGCTGTTAGTTGCACAGCCGTAAGACCTCCTCAACTTAGTGCAATGCTCAAAGACTCTTGAATGTTTGGTGAAAGTTTTAAGAATATAGCGTTACAAGTTTTTTTTTGTCGGGTTTAAAATTAATTTGCACTTTTGACCTTTATCCAGGCATAAAATGTTTATTCTTATTTATTCGTCTTCAATCGATTTACCGTATCTAAAAAGAGAAATGATTTTATGCTGTATACAAGGTTTTCTCTGATAGTATTTAAAAGGAAGCGGGAAATCAGTTTAAAGTCAAAATAGAAAATACTTATGTCGATTAAGAGTTATGAGTAATAGATAATTTGGTTTTTGTTTATTAGATACTAGCAGTTTCAGTCGAAGTTATGAACTGTCTAAATCCGTGAGCTCAATTGCGAGTTGCATATTATTCGCAAGGCTAACCAGCCAATAAACAGTAACCACTAACCAGTGAAATCCAAACATGACGTAGAATCACGCTAGTATTCCTACAGGGGTTAAGGCACCCTTTCGGGCTGACAGAAGTTCAAAAGTCAGTCAGCCAGTTGTAGAAGAGGGAATCGTTTAACCTGGTAACTGGGATGTGGACGTCAAATAGGCTGTCGTTTCATGTCAAATATTAGGTATTCAGCTGCATCAGTATAGACTGGAAGCCGAGCCCAATATAGTTAGTAAAAGGCTAGGCAGATTTATTGTTTCAATCAAAATCCTTCAATTAGTGCATCACCATGACTGTAACATTGATCACGCATAAGTGTTAGCAAGTACCTTAGTTATATGTTATGAATACAAAAACCATAGAAGTAAGTAAGTCATTTCAAGACTCGAAAGGCAGCAATGCTATGTTACATTTTGCAACAAATAGATAATTTCTTTTAATCTACATAATTAAGGGGTATATCTTAGTAGAAAGAATAAATGAGTATTAATAAAATAATCGCAATAATTTAATCACTTGCACCACAACCAAACAAAGGTCCCAGGTACATACAAACTGTCACAGCAGAACGGAATCTGCATCTCCCTGCTCATTACTACATTACATAATGAGGTTTGTATCTCGTGTACCCCGACCTTTATGAAATATTCACATCGCTCACGTTCCAAAATGAATCTAATTACCGACACAAAGGGTTCACAATCGTTTGTTTATAATATGTGCAAATGCGAGTTGGCTTCATTGAACATAAGCTGTTTTAGTTAATTGCACCTACAGACAGTGGAAAGGTTTAGTGTTGTATGAAATTTTATTACCGTGTGTGTAAATTAAGGCTTATGGCTGCTATTATTTGTGTGTAAACTAAGAGGAATTGAGCGTGTAAGTCCAGGTTCTGACGGTATTAGTCATAACAATTTAATATCACATATTATGTAATTATATATATTGAGTATTATGGTGTATGTTTCAACCGCTCTTAGTCTAGACAGAAAATACATAACATTATGAGAACGTCAATTTGGTTTTCTATTTGACTTCCAAAATCTGTAAAATCAAAAACTGCTTCAGAATCTTTAGGCAGTACCTAATTTTTGTGACTTAAAAAATATGAAAGAAGAATAACAAGAGAAATTAAAAGAGCTATATTTTAGCTACTTCATCGTTTCAGCTGAAAGACGACCACTGCTGATCAAAGGTTTCTGTGCTTCCCGCATCCAATGGGCTTCTGTGGCCTCTACAAGGTTACCTATCCACCTTGTGGGATGCCTTCCAACTCTACATCTTCCGGCACGCGGTGGCCGCTCCAGAACCTTTCGGCCTGATCGGCCATTTGTTCTGCGAGCAATGTTCTCTGCCCAATGCTGCAGTGGACCTTATTACAAGGCTCAAAGTCACCCAAAAGGCAATAGATGCTTGCTTGTTCCCTGCGTGATTGAATCAAAAATTATAGATAGTTATAATATTTTAAATCTGTTACATAGCTAATTGAAGCGATCACTCTAAAACATTATTTTGCAATAAAATAGAATTCTTCTACTTAGCGTATTGATGGCAAAAAGCTAAAACTTCTTTGGCCCAAAATTCAGCTGCACGAACTCCGCTCACTGACACAGCAATAAAATCATCAAAAGCTCAGGTGAAATGGCATGCGGCGGCTCATGATGGAAGTTGAGCCATTGTCTATGAGGAGGTTCCGAATACGCACTTGAGATCTGAGCCGTCCGTGAACCCTCATCTGTGGAGAACGTCTTTACTCTCGTTGACTTGGGTTTGAAGTCTCTTCAGAGTAGTCAGATAGAAAACGCCGACCTCATCTAGTTTTAAAAATATGATTGACGTGTAAAATTGTTTGTACAAACCTACTTGCAGAAATAAAATCATTTATCATTTGTAGAGGCCACGGTAATAAAGGTTATAAAGGCCACGGTAACGCTCGCCCAGGTGGAAGGCTCGCAGATGGTTCAATAAAATTGCTAGAGTGTGTTTATATAGCTCTTTCTAGCTCCATACCAGGGCTGTAACATTCTGGGTACTCATAGGTAGTTGAGGGTTGAATCACGTTACCTTTGAGAAGCATCGTGGACGATCGGCTTTATACTACATAAAATGAAATGTATATTTCTGTAAGTAGATCTTATAAAACACTTTTATACGTCAACATTTTTTGGTCAATGTTTTTTAAAACTAGATGGCGCCGGCATTTCCTAGCTGACTGTTCCCTGAGAAGAAAAGCCGAAACAAACTCAGAGGTCATAGTCTCTTTTAAAGTCCAAAAATTATATTATTAGAATTTTATGTGAGTCTAACAATGCAGGGCAATGTCTGGAGGAGCCTTTTGAAGAAAGAGCCATTGCAGCTTTGAGCTGACCTGTCCCAACAGACGGCATATATGTATTAGTCCCTTTTTAGGGTTCCGTTGCCAAATGGCAAAAAAAAAACGGAACCCTTATAGATTCGTCATGTCTGTCTGTCTGTCCGAGTATGTCACAGCCACTTTTTTCCGAAACTATAAGAGCTATGCTGTTGAAACTTCATCGACTTTCATCGAACCCATACGTGTGGGGTATTTATGGATAGGTCTCTAAAAATGATATTGAGGTTTCTAATATCATTTTTTTCTAAACTGAATAGTTTACGCGAGAGACACTTCCAAAGTGGTAAAATATGTGTAGCCCCCCCCCCCCCTAACTTCTAAAATAAGGGAATGATAAAACTAAAAAAATATATATGATGTACTTTATCATGTAAACTTCCACCAAAAATTTGTTTGAACGAGATCTAGTAAGTAGTTCTTTTTTAATACGTCATAAATCGTAAACCACAATTTACCTTTCATTCAGTCAACTCAAATATAAAAATTAAACAAAAAAATAATAATTTCATAAACATAAACCTTATGCGTAAACCGTGAATACCTGCAGGTTTGTACGGAACCCTCGGTGCGCGAGTCCGACTCGCACTTGGCCAGTTTTTTATGGAGCTCAACGACCCGTCACAAGACGATGCCAGATCTGCAGGACATTTGCGTACGCCATATACAAAATACTCAAAGCCGCCAGACAGTTATACATAGTACAAGGTATGTAGGTATATGGTGCCAACACGACATTAGGTGTTAAGCAAATATGATCTAGATAACAATAGTAAATGTCTTTGGTTTACAGTGACTGCTACCGTGTGAAACTTGCCTTAATACAGCAGCGGTCATAACCTGCTAACTGCATGTGTTTAACACGGTTCACGAACGTCACTTGTAGGAAAACTTTCCTTTATTACATAACATAATAATATGACGTATTGTTTATCTGAAGAGTTGAGCAGAGATGTACCTAGAGTACACCCACATTTTGTCAATGATGTTTTAGTTCCATATAATAGGGGGCGAGTCTATTGCTATCTAATAATAATAATAATAATAATAATAATAATATCTTAGGACA
The DNA here is from genome assembly GCA_947507805.1 of Aporophyla nigra. Taxonomy (NCBI): domain Eukaryota; kingdom Metazoa; phylum Arthropoda; class Insecta; order Lepidoptera; family Noctuidae; genus Aporophyla; species Aporophyla nigra. The sequence continues at coordinate 24,265,133 of OX382294.1, forward strand.
ACCAACACACCATTATCTGATCCCAAACTAGGCAGAGCCTGTACTATGGTAACCAGAAAACTGATAAATATACTTATATATTTCTAAATACATACATATTATAGATAAATTACACCCAGACACAGAATAAATGATTGTGCTCATCACACAAAGATTTGTCCTGGTTGGGAATCGAACCCACGACCTCAGTCTTAGCAGTCAGGGTCACTAACCACTAGACTAACAGGCCAGTCATCTATCAGGCACAAATCCCCCGGGCTGCTATTGAGCCATTCCAGTAAGAAAAAGCATATGCATCCATACAAACAGTAAAAAACTTTTCACAAAAAATAAAAACTGACTTCCTTAAAAAAACACTACAAAGTCAAAAATAACTTTAATTTCGAAATTCGGTGTCTTAGGTTCTGTATTTAAGGTTTTTTTGCCACCGACTTCCGAAATTAAAGTTATTTTTATTTTTTACTTTTTAGTTATGGTAGATACCCCGCACTAATCTAATCGCATTATTCGTTCATTTGTCGCGCAAATACTTAAAGCAAATATAAGGTTTATATGGTTTTCACATGGATCGCACTGTCCGAATGGAACCAAATTAAAGTGGGACCATTCGGGAAGCACCAGCTTTCAAATAAAAAAATCATCGAAATCGGTTCACCCAGTCAAAAGTTATGAGCTAACAAACATAAAACAAAAATACAGACGAATTGATAACCTCCTCCTTTTTTTTGAAGTCGGTTAAAAATAATATTGTATGCCCTGGTAAGAAGATTGATAAAACAACTTCTGGGAACCTGGGCTGGCGAAACTTAATACAGGTTACTATGTAACCTAGCTAGGACGCCAGATTCAAATTATGTTACTTTTTGTCTTTTAAATTTTACCCTACACTGTGACTTATATTTATTGTAACAGACTGTACCTTACTTTTTTAAATAAAAACATTGTATTGTAATTTTTGTAACTTATCATCTTCCGCCTAGCGTTTTCCGAACTATGTTCGGTTTGGCTTCCAATCTAACTGAATGCAGCTGAATACTAGTACTTTACCTGGAGCGACTGCCTATCTGACCTCGACAACCCAATGACTAGGATATACCATATCTTTTAGTAAGATTCGTTGTTAAACTTTCATCAAAAACCAACTCAAATTCAAAACTTTGAGTTTAACTATTGATGTCAAGGGCGTCGAAATCAACATTAGCATAGTTTTTACTTACCGTTTAACTTTATTCTTTTTCATTAGAACTGAAAGAATCATGCATCTTTTTGCTTTTCAAAATAAGTCCTGTTTACGGTTCCTTAAGCACTGAAGAAAGCTTTTTTCAAAGATAAATTTACCGTTTGACCCACGTCCGTTAATAGTTCACTAGCTGTACCGAGACCGCGATGGTTATTAGAACTGTTTCGAAGTCTACAACAAACATTAGTTAAGTTACAGCCGCAGGAACTTGGATTAATTCGAAATTAGTAATGTACTGTTTTAGTTCTTGAACTGGGCGCTAAATGGCGTTTATCTTAAGTTTAGAAAGTAAATCTGTACCGTTTTAGCGAAAGCTCCTACCTTCATCTTCATTAAATAAAAATCATACAAATAAAAACAAAAAATCTTATTTGAATTTGATCATCTGCTTAGTCTTTTCTCAATTATATCACCTCCATTATAACTAGATGCAGACGAACAACAGTTTTTTTTTTTTACTACGGCAACTTAGTTACTGGGAAAGACTGGTTTTCTGACTTTCGTCTCTCCAAAACGACTATCAAAGATCTATAAATGGCAGTCGCGACCAACGGTTTAAAGAGTCACCACAAATGTCACCTGATCCTGACGAACAGGACTTGTCTTTCAGAAGCCCACGCCGGGCACCCTTGCGTGTGCTGTGGAGAATCCAAGCTGCCTCCGCAATAGTGGCAATTTGTCGTGGCCTCTCGCCCAATCCTGTTCAGGTACTCACCGCAGCAAACGTACTTTGTTAGTACCTGAGTGGGCATATAAGAGATGAGCTCCGTTCTTTTCAGCCAAGTTTGGAAGAACGACGAATGGCCTCGACAACATGCTTACACGAATTTTGTTGCTGTAGCAACCGCTTACGCCATCGCTGGAGCGCGTGTCACCGCACCTGCTGCCTCAGCTGAACAACAGCGATACCTAGCACGCCATTGCCACTTTGGCAGATGGCATGGATACGGTCATAGACCCCACGTCCATATCTGCCAAGGTATCCAGGGGGCAGAAAGCGTGCAAGGAGAGTAGCTGGCTCAAAGGATACAGTACGGTGTCTTCGTGCGATATGAATAGTATCGTGAAGGAACCTTGAGTTAAAGAGGTATTGTGACGAGAAATAACTAACAAGCCATGACCATTTTGTCAAATTTTCTCACTCTTGACTCCTCAATTTAAAGCCCAAATGCGTCATTGTCCCACTCACTTTTAAAGTAATCACTTCAACTCTCACATTTCGACCCAAATCGAAGTCCAAATTATCAATAGTCTTAATGATCCAAAATCCCTTTAAACGATAGAACAGCGGTGCCTTAATAAACCTCGATCATTATTAGGTGCGCTAACGAAGTGGCCAGCTAGCTCATCCAATTATACGCTGATCCCGGCGGGTATAACTAACATAATTGGCGTTACGCTGAGCTGGCTAACTTTTCAGTTCTGTTACTTTGTTGATATGGGGAGTTTTGATGATGTCGTTGCGTTTTGATGTGGCTGAAGCTCGGTTCCTCTACTTTTCAGACAAGTTGACGTTAGTTTTGTTTATGGTTATTAGGTTGTTTTCATAATATTGACCAGTATTTGCTATTATTAAGTTTAGTCATTAATGCACTCTGCAAACGGCATTTTGTTTTTGTTTAGATAAATGATTAATGATTTTATTTCTGTAGGTAGGTTTGTACAAACACTTTTAAACGTCAAAGTTGTTATATTGCTAGTATCGTAAAGCTGATTTATGTACATACATAAATCTGCGTTACGATTACTTCTACAGGAGCTGTAATAATGAGTTTTCCTACAAGTTTAGCCAAAATCATCGATGCACACAGCACGATAATTGCGTCAAACAATAACAGTAGCCATAGCTTTCATTTGACAGTTCAACAGAAATTAATCGCATTATTTGTGTTGTACTGACAGATTTTTCGAATATGCATATGAAGCAATACATTAATAACGAATTCAAAATTAGTCTGATTAAAAGTGTGTTACGCAGGTAGAAATGGATGATTGGTAATCAGACCTGTGTCTACGGTGCGTTTAGTCTGTAATATAATTCTTTGGCTGACTTTTTGCTACAAAAAACAATTCTTTTCGCTACCAAACAACATGATAACTATTTTATTCCCAACACGTATCCTAAACATATCTTGATATCCCTTACAAACTACTAACCTCCATTATGATAACCATGTCATCATAAATACAATAAGGTAAACATAAAAAATAATTCAGTACGTCGTTACAACGCTAGATGGCGTTATAAATAAAAGAATATCGACACTATTTTTCAAGGGAAAGGCCCCGTTAAAATATTTAGCGACCATTATTTGGTTCTGAAAAATGCGTGTCCCTTCCGTGTCCGTACTTTGTATGCAAATATGAAGACTGGGTTAGCTTGGAAACATACGGGTGGGTTGTTTGTGCGGGAACGCGGTGGAAATATGTACCTAATCTATAGTGATTTCTTATTTTTGAAGAGAAAATAAGGGCAGAGGGATTTATTTTTGCTGCATATTATGATGGCAAAAAAACTACTATTATAAAAATATATGTATCTATACTATCTATACTAATATTATAAAGCTGAAGAGTTTGTTTGTTTGATTGAACGCGCTAATCTCATGAACTACTGATTCGAATTGAAAAATTCTTTTGGTGTTGAGTAGCCTATTTATCGAGGAAGGCTATAGGCTATAACATCATGCTACAACCAAGAGGAGCGGAGCAGTAATGAAAAATGTTTCAAAAACGGGGAAAATCGCACGGGTAGGCGATTCGACGCGACCGACGGGAAGGGTCGGGGGAACAAGAAATTTAACGCGGTCGAAGTCGCGAGCAGAAACTAGTATTAATATAATATTTATTATAATATAACTCTGCATGGGTATCATGTGGTGCCGGACGTAAAGAATAGCATCATCCCATTTCTTCTCGTGGGTGTCGTAGACGGCGACTAAGGGACTTACAAGAGAATGCGTAGAAGTTTTCTCTAAGCATTTTACCACCGTACTGCGGCAACCCGCCTATCAACCGTGGCTATTATGATAAACACCCCTCCCTTTGGAGGAACCTTTGTCGTCATGGACGTCAAATATAGGTATGGACTAGGAAATAAACTGTATTACTTCAAAATCATGCCTCTATCAATATTTTTTATTATAATTTCTTTTTAGCGCCTTTATGGCAATTAGTTTATTATGGGACTGTTTTAAACCTTTTTGAATATCAAAATGGAGGGCATCGGTTGGCTATTTTAAACTTCTTAAATATTTTCAATTGCTGTTTTGGCGTTGGTTAATTTTTAAACATTCATATGGCAATGTAAACTAACGCAAAACAATATATAAAAAATACGTACATGTTAATTTCCTATAACTATTTATAAATATAAATACAAGCCATAAACAAGAAATGTATACTATGTATTTCTGCAACAACTATTAAAAACTACAAAGTGAGTGTCAACATTACTTGTTATCTTCAACAACAAATATCGCGGAGACAGTTTAAGTGGTGTTTGTCTACTTCGAAGTGAATCCAGACTTAAAATAAAATGAGAAATTGAGCAATTAGGTAACATTGTTTGTTGTTTTAAAGAAATTTCTCCCAAAATGCGGTTTAATTTCAAAAAGGTTCTGCTTCCTTTTGTACTATTATTATTTGAATCAGACTTGTTTCTAACTAATTGGGTTGTAAAATGTACCTACTTGTGTAACGAGTTCACGTCAAATTATAATGAGCGCGGTATCGTAACAAGCAACCTTTAAGATCCTCTCATATCGGGCTTCTGAATTTGATGTTCAGAATCTGTCAAACTTTACTGTAGCATAACTTATTGAGGATGCGGTAAGGTACCCCATGAAGTCCAAAATGTATTAAGTTGTTTGCAATTTGCAGGTCTGTGTCAGGTTGAATAAATATTAAAATAGCAGAAGCTAGCTTCTGCCTGCGACTTCGTCCGCGTTAAATTTCTTGTTCCTCAAGCCTTCCCGTCGCGTCGAATCGCCTACCCGTGCGATTTTCCCCGTTTTTGCAACATTTTTCATTACTGCTTCGCTCTTCTTAGTTGTAGCGTGATGTTATATAACCTATAGCCTTCCTCGATAAATAGGCTACTCAACACAAGACGTCACAACAATTCGGACCAGTAGTTCCTGAGATTAGCGCGTTCAATCAAACAAACAAACTCTACAGCTTTATAATATTAGTATAGATGATATCGCAACCGCTACAAATATGGCTTTACAGAATAATAATCATTAAAATTACCAACACAACCCTTTTAGTTCAATGAATCCCATTGAATGAATTTTTTGTCATGTTATAGTCGTAATTTCGCGGAATACTCTGGTGCTTCGTTTATAGCACAAAGACAAAGATAAAGACAAAAAGAGACAGAGTGCCAGACTGTGTGTACAGACATTCATTCATTCAATCTTTCATTTATTCTATCATTCATTCATTTACAAAAATCTATATCTCTAACGTTTTTTAGTACGCCACGACTCGTTCGTTGGTCTTGTGGTGGCAAACGCTACTGCTGATCATTAAGTCGACCAGGGTTCGATTACCATGTTAAGTTGGTATTGGGTTTGTCTATGTACGGTTCCTTAGTCGCAGCCCGGAGTCTGAATTTGTCGCCAGTTAATGGCAATAGTCATGCCCCCCTTATTACAAACATCAATCTGCCTAGCCATTTCTCAACTACATTGGCGTCAGTTTCTAGTCTAAACAGATGCAGCTGAATACCAGTATTTGCTCGCCCCCTATAACATGGGTCTTAAAACATAACTGGTTAAATGTGAGTGTAAATAGTAACGTACAGTAACGAGCACTAATATTTATATTCATAGCTAAATTTAAAAGCTATTTTCTCTTTTAATAACGATTGCAACTGTGAGGTATGGCGTATTTCATAATAGTGTGGGTTGCAAAATAATATGTTCATAATACTATAAAGTTATGAACAGTACAATAACAGAAAAAAAACACTTTTAAAATAAGCTTAGTGCATAAATATTAGTGTTCGTGATTATACACCTCTACCAAACCATATAAAAACATACCCTAAACTAGAAAAAGTGTCTTTTGCGTAGCTCCAATTTATAATAAACAACCTAAAAGCTGGAAGGAGTTAAGTGATCTAACATTCAAACGGAAAGTTATTAATTTTCTAGCAGATAAAGCTTATTATAATATAAATGAGTTTTTAGATGAAGGATTTTGATTATGATTACCTGTTTTACCAATTCTTTATTTTTAATGTTCGTTTATTATTATGAAATTAAATAATTTGACTTGTACTTACATTTTAAATAACTGTTTAAATATTTGCATGCCATTGTTTAAGGCAAACGTGATGATCTGTATCCTACTATTAACATCTTTTGCATGCTGACAATTTGTGTTGTATGTCTTGTACTCATGTTTGGGCAAATAAATGATTATCTTATCTTATCTATAACAGCATTCCTGTTCACAAAATTATTCCGTATGTTTACCGCGGGGTCTATTGTCATGCGTTTTACGTAACACGTCAAGGAAGGATTACAATAGTGTGCGTGACAGATAATACTTTGATCTTTTAACGTGTTTGCATAATGTACCATAGGGTTTTTATTCTCTTAGCATATCTTCTTGGTCCTTTTCCTCTGTTCTGTAATAAAAAGTCATGACTTTTTGAAACGAACCTTAAAACATTATAGCACTGTCTTCAGAAACAATCTTTATTGTAAACATAAATCTAGCAAGATTCACTATTTCAGTCTAAAAACTTCCACTGCTGGACATAGGCATCCCACAGGTACCGCCACGTCGACCGGTTCTGTCCTTCTCGGATCTAGCGGATTTCTGTAGCCTTCAGCGGGTCATCGGTCACGGTCGCCATTGCAGAAACTTTCGACCCCATTGGCTATCTGTTCTGCGAGCAATGTGGCTTACTCACTGCCACTTAAATTTGGTAATTCTAGTTTGGCTATAACAGTGACCTTAGTTCTCCTTCGGATCTCTTCATTTCTGATTTAATCACGTAGGGAAACTCCAAGCCTAGCCCTCTCTTTGGGTGACTTTCAGCATTCTTATAAGGCCAAGTAAGTTTTTTTTTTTTTTATCTGCTTCGTTGATCTAGTAGACGCGGGCGCTACTGCTGAACATAAGGTCTTGACTTCAATTCTTTGGTCGGGTAAACTGTTATTGGATTTTTCCGAGAAAAGGACTCCTTCTAATCTCTCCAGGCATCCATTTCCGGGGCACCTCGATTCAAATCTGGCAGTAGTCATCTAAGTCGTCTCGCTAACTTTTCTTGCGTTGGCTTCAGCGGTGCCGTCCATCCTCAGGCATCCACTGTATGGAGTCTATTGCTCAGGTTACGTATATAAGTCTAAATGAATGCTCGCGATACCGTGCAAGTAAAAGACGCTAGTTTATTTAAAAGCTGGACCTACTTGCCTTAACAAGCAAAAGGTAATTTGTGAACGTCTTAGAAAACATGTAAAATACACTTAAAATGCCGCTTTGAGTTAAAGCTTTGTGATTAGTTAATGAATATTATTATTTTTAATAATAGCAAGTGACGGTTCATGCAAACTCGCTCTCATGCGAATTCTTTTTGCAACGTTCACGTAAGCGAGGCTTAAGTGCCTGCTTCTCAAAAAAACTGGTTGAAAAACTTGAAAAGATGTACTACAGTTCACAGGATAGGCAGATGATAATGAAGATCATCATCATGGTGACATTATATTACAGAGTTCAATTATATTAAACAAAAGTAAAATGCCAACAATTTTATTTACTTAGGTAACCAACGGCGATACATAAAAATATTTTACAAAATGTGCGTGTTACAGTTATTATGGCCTATTAAAGGTTTCCCTGTATAAATACGATATATGTTTCATACATGTGAACGGAATAATGCCAGATATTTCTAATTAAACAACTAAATAAAAATGCAATACAATACAAAATTACATAAGATTAAATTTAGATCATAATTTTGAAAAATTTGAATAATAAAAGATAGTACAAGAAGAAGATTGGCTGCTTGTCTTTTGTCTCCGCATATAGTTTTCATTATTTGTTTTTGCAAGTCAGTTTTTTACAGTTAAATAAATCAACTTCAGAGAATTCTTAGTTATAAATCCGAGCAATGCGAGTCAGTACACAGTTCTTGGCATAGTTAGTGGAGTGCTTAGGGACGCCACTTATTAGAAGTTCGAATAAATACATGTCGTTTTGATGACGTTTCGAAACAAGACGCAGCCTAAACAACATTGAAATCAAAACCTTCACCGAAATTTTCGTCCTTGGTATAGAAATAATACAAAGATTTCGGCTTTTGATACTACAAAAGGAAATACAAAATAGGTGTTTAATACTTAGGGGTTTCGCAGTTTAAGTGCAAATGGACACTTCGAGAAAACTTTGGGAGTTCGAATTCCAAACTTTGAAAGTAGCTGACTATTAAAGTGTATTGGGCCTTTAAACATTGATAGTTCAGAAACAATTTCGTAATATCAAACCGTGGCATAAGGTGGCAATTTCCCTTTTAATCATGCAAACTTTACCCCAAACTAAACATAACTGGGGAAATGTTAGTTATATTTAGACCTCTGCTTACCCCTTTCGGGAATACAAGCTCAATGTCGTGTTATGTTTGCCCCAACATGTTATGTCCTGCTAGCTTTTACTTGTAGCTTTGTTCGCGTGGAGGACGGAAATTTACTGCCGGCATAAAAAGTATCGTATGTCCTAATCCAGGTCGTGGAGTATCCGTGTGACAAAAGCCTAAATTCGTTCGGCCGATATGGCTGTGATAGGTAACAAACAGGCAGCTAGTGTCCGATTGAAAATCGATTTTTAGCCGAAAGCGATAAAGAGGATTCGGCTTTAGTCTTATTTGTGAAAACAAAGCCGAAATCGAAAATTATTTAGACTTTGAGAAAATATTAATATTTCCGCTGTATCACGTGTGTATGCAAAAATACAGCATTTATACGATTTTCCATTTATGTCAGCTGAGTGAAACCACGAGCGAACTTCATTCACCCTGAAACTAGTCGAACATCACCCGATATTGCCGAGCTTAATAAAGTAACCCGAATGATGCGCGCCGAAGCTCGAATTTCTAATTTTTAGTTAAGCCAAAGTTTCGGCAGATTTTTGGGCAAAAACGAAAACATGGTCCAATCATGTTTTTTGGCCGAAAACGGCCAAAAACAAAAACGAAGCTTCGGTCGACCATTGCATGGATATCGTGAATGCGCAAATAGAAACAAACTCAGCACAATAATATTTGGCACCGTCATCATTATCAGCCTATATTGTTCCCACTGCTGGGACACAGGCCTCCTCTCGATGACAGGGAGTGGGCTGTAATGTACCACGCGGGTCTAGTGCGGGTTGGTAGATGTCACATGTTTTCGAATGATTGGTTCTAGGAAATGCCGGTTACCTCACGATGTTTTCCTTCACCGTTTTGAGAGCAGTGGTTTGATGAAATTATTTATGCAAAGTAAAGCCTGGGCTCGAACCCACGCCCTACATCTCGTAAGTCGGGGCCAATACCACTGGACCACCACTGTACCTTTGTCACCGTACTGGATTCAAAATCACGCAGAAGGCAAACCTCCATCACCACTACACCAATCAAGCCAACATTGGTACCAATATTTGACGATAGCCCTTAACCTTTCTTCTTTAATCTAACGTTATCAAAATAAACTGATGTGGGAAAGCTTGCCTTAAAATAGCCTGTAACTCCGCCCACTCCTTTCAGTAAATAGCGTGAAGCTAAGATTAAAATGGCGGTGTAAACACGCGCCGCTTGCGTGGTCGGCGGTTATATACGACGGTCAGCTTATGTGGCCGTATTTCACACCGAAACGTATCAGTCGAAAGGATTTTTTTATAACCTGATAAGGAGCACACGACTTTGTAACACAGAGTTATGTGTGCTGTTACTGAAAAATCGCTAATAGAATATACCTGCGTAAATTTCAGTTTTACGTTCTTTTGATATTCAATAACTTCTTTATTGAGTGAGATAAAATATTTTTAGGATTTTTTATTTTTTATAATGGCGAAGCAAAGCTTTTATTTTATCATAATATTGTTATTACTCGAGCAATCACCCTTTGTAAAATAATTGTAAGGGTTTCAATGTTCCAATCATGACATTTTCAATGAATAAAAAGAAATAAAAAATAAATATCTTAGGACAACCAACACACTGTTATCTGATCCCAAACTAGGCAGAGCTTGTACTATGGTAACCAAACAACTGATAAATATACTTATATATTTCTAAATACATACATATTATAGATAAATTACACCCAGACACAGAACAAATGATTATGCTCATCACAGAAAGATTTGTCCGGGGTGGGAATTGAACCCACGACCTCAATCTTTATATTAAATCCTATGCAATGTCACGACGCCTAATTTTCTCTCGCAAAGCATGCGCGATATCACAGAGGGTATCAGACATTATGTCCATAAAATAATAATAATATGTTAAAAGCTGAACACATGGTAATTGAGAAGCAAAAGTACGCTATGTTATGCATCAGTTGAATTACGAATCAACTGATGCTTGTCATTTAGTATGTGTTCAGCTTTTAACATATTCAATCACAAAAATCACCAGCCGCAAAGTAGATAATATTAACATTTTCACTTTCGATTCGGTGTGACTGCAGTCAGTTAATCTGACGTCGCAACGTTTTTCCAATAGCTTACATTCATGTCGGAGCTATGAGAACTTATAGACACATGTAACATTGTACGAGAAAATGTTTAAAATGTAGGTAACATTTATTAAACTTTATGCATTTCATATTTTTACTACATTATAGTAAATATGATAGTGATGTTCTTCAGAGAGGTCAGGTGCATAGTACTCGCAACCGATGTGTGTGTATGACCAATTGTATGAACCTAAACGAGGCAAAAGGAGTGTGTAGAGGTCGTAGCGTTCCGTGGTTTCTGCCTACCCCCATGGGAAAAAGGCGTGATTGTATGTATGTATTATAGTAAATAGTTATCAACCTGCAGGGTAATTACATAACAGTGCAAACGATTTTTATTTTTACAGTACAATAACTTTAATTGCGTTATACTGTTTTAGTTATTGTGAATGTAAGACTAAGTGGCCGTTTTTGGTTTCTTCTTCTTTTCATTTAAATTTCATCATGGTTTGGTAGTTTAAGTAATATATGCGGCTCACACAAATGTCCTTTCTTTGGTATTGTTCGTTAAATCATTGAGCTCCTTAAGTTCTGAGTTGAGCTGAATGATTACTGATAAATGCGTGCACTGATCGGACAGGTCCACTCAATCTGGACCGGAGTGGAGTGGACCTGTCCAATCAGTCTTTCCTCAAAAGACCATTTCAGACACCAATCTACATGTTCTTCACATGACCTGACCAAGATTATGTCTGGACTTTAAAAGAGACTGTAACCTCTGAGTTTGTTTCGGCCTTTCTTCTCAGAGTAGTCAGATTGGAAACGCCGACTCATCTAGTTTAAAAAAAAAAATGATTGACGTGTAAAAGTGTTTGTATAAACCTACTTTTTTTTCTACTTGCCGACTTTAAAAAAATAATTTATTACGTTATTGAGCAGATTTTTTTTAACATAATTATAAAACAATGGCTTAGCAAAGAACTTCAATATGATTCAAATTCTGATTAATAGTATGTACCAATTAGGGTGCTGCTTTTTAAAGTTGGTCAAGAAATCGTGAAAATATTATTAATATCAAGAAAACTCTGTAATGAAGACCCATAATAAAGTCTTGACAATTTAATTAAGTAATGATAACATTGTACGAAAACTGTAGACAGCAGCAATTCTCTTTCATGACAACATCAAAGAACTTTCGTTTCTAGACAAAACGACTTCAGAAGTCTGTAGAATTTCTAAACTATAATAATTCGTTAACATTTAGCAAGTACCTAGAGAATACTCAAAGACTTCTTGCATCTCATGACTATACAAGGTGGCAAGGATTTTAACACACGAACTTTAACCATGGATTCAGTATATGATTCTCAACACCCTGCATCGAAGATTTTAATCGGTTATTCGAAAAAGTCTGCACTTCCATATCTTTTGACCGCGTAGGAGTTGGACTTTTCTATGTAACAGCAGATTTTACCTTGAGGTGATTTCCGTGTGGTGCTGGACGCAAAGAAGCACCATCCTATTTCTACCTGTGGGTGTCGTAAGAGGCGACTAAGGGAAATGGCAGCAGCGTTCTCTATCCATTTTACCACCATACTATGATCGCCAATCCGCCTGCCAAGCGTGGCGATTATGGCAAACCCCATCGGGGACGCCTAAATGATGATAATGAGAGTCACGTTACGCTGTTCTTTGGAAGCCATAACGCACAATGAATGTTTTATTATAGATGTTATTTGGTGTCATATTCTAAGTAAATCCGTAGAATTTTCCACCAAACGACTGACGTATTATCCGTGGTAGAACTACAACAACGTCGGTACAAGTTTCAGTTGATTCACAAGCGGTCACCCGTTCATTCAATGTTCACGATCGAGTGCGTCGCTCGCCTCACTGCTCGCCGACTTGTTGATACATAGTCGGTTTTAACTCGCACGTAAATAGTCGAGTAGTTGAGCTAGCTTGCTGGTTTCAATGAGCCAGATTGAGTGCCTGTTGTCGTGACTGACAATTGTTTTAGATAGGATTTCGACATGGAAATAGTATGTTTGATTTTATCTTCTTGGCTTGTAATACTAATATCACTATATTGCACAATCAGCCTATAATGTTCCCACTGCTGGGAACACTGGTGTCTTCTCGATAAGAGGAATTGGGCCGTTATCCACCACGCGGACCGAGTGCGGGTTGGTAGTTGTCACAAGTTTTCAATTTTTTGGTTCCAGGGCATACTGGTTTCCTCGCAATCTTTTCCTTCATCGTTTTGAGAGAAGTGATGTAATTTACAAAAGTAAATCGCCTATCTGGGTTCGAACCCATGACGTAAAACACAGAAGCCGAGGGCGTTACTACTGGGCTATCACTGCTATACATAAATTTGATCTTACTTAACATCATCATCAGTTTACAGTAGTCCACAACTGGACATAGGCCTCCCCAATTTCACGCCATTATGCTCGATTTGCGGCTGCAATCAGCCATCGTAAGAAGATCGTCTCTCCGCTTAGCTACCTTACTTTTGTAGGATGTTACTAATAGTAACATCAAGCTGCGGTGAAAAGATTATCCGGGAATCAAAGTTGTTCGATTTGAAGCTGACTACCCAGTACGTGCCTGACCTATCCAGGTGTATGTAGAGCTAGGTCGTCTTTACTGTCAATGGTATGAAGCTATTCTATAAAAAAGTTAGCTGCCAGATAATATTATATGTTATATAATATTTTATTTATTTATATCTAGATAGCTGTACCCACGGCTTCACCCGCATGGTGTTCAGAAATTATCACACAGGGACGTGCTACTCAGACAAAAAGTAGCTTTTGTTACTCCTCATAACATCAGCTATCTGCCAGTGAAAGTCCCGTCAAAATCGGTCCAGCCGTTTAAGAGATTAGCTGGAACAAACAGATAGACAGACAGACAAAATTAAAAAACAATGATTTTTTATGTAAGTACCATATACAGGGTGTCCAGTAAATAGCACGACATACTGCAGGGGGTGATAGCTTGGGTCACTACCTATCAATACAACACAATATATGTTCAGCAAAATCTTACGGATTTACAGTTTTACAAAATTTTCCGAAATTCCGAAAAATTTTTCGGTATTTCGGAAAATTTTGTACCCTGTATACTTTCATGTGCATTTAGTGAAAAACTGTTAATTCGAAATTATAACTACACTTCACTACTAACACTTCAATTTTATTTATTTGTATGTATAGATGTATAGATAATGTCCGTGCATTTAAATATTGGAGCGGCAGCTACAGCACCACATGGAAACAAAGCTCGACACTGATGTCCCGCAAAGTCCTATATCGCGCAAGCAGAATTTACCGCGCAACTAACATAACTATATACAGGCATATTCACACATATCGGGTAGTAGCTCACCAGAAACATCACTCTTCTGGTCGGAGGATCCTCCCTATTCTATGGAGGATGGATGAATTTTACACCATGTTCCTCATATGTCTATAAAACAAGTAATAAAGCTTGAAAGTACTTCGTGTGTCCGAATGGTGTGTAAGGTCGGAGGTATTGGTGGAGAGAAATGGTAGTCACGACTGCCCAAATAATACTGTCCTTTATTTTGGGATACACATGATTAGGTATATAAAGTTGATCATATACACATAGGTACAACATACGATACATAAACATCACATGGACACTACATACACACTTACAGATGACTAAGTTCAAATATTTTTAACCGACTTCAAAAAAAGGAGGAGGTTATCAATTCGACGGTGGCAAAAAACCTTAAATACAGATCCTAAGACACCGACTTCCAAAATTAAAGTTAGTTTTGACTTTGTAGTATTTTTTTTTTTAAGGAAGTCGGTTGTTATCTTTCTGTAAAAAGTTTTTTGTAGGAGTAGATTCTTCAGGAAATGGGATTATTGTAATTTTTTTGGTCAAAGTCTAGAGATTTCAAACAACATTCATGGAAACATCCTACGTTTTGATAACCTCTTCCATTTCCGAAGTCCGTTTCAAATAGTTGAAGTTGAAGAATATTGAAAATCGTACGTGCCCAGACTGCACTGCGATGCGCTGCACTGGTTCCACGGGATGTGAAATTCTATTCAGTCGATTATACAAAGGATTACCAGGTAAGAGGATACATAAAAATCATCTAAAATCTTGCTAAAAGTCTTATTGCAAAAATGAGAGGGGATTATGAGCAAGCCAATATAAATTACCAAAAAAATAACTTTGCAAATATGGGAGATATTCTCTCCTGTCTCTTTTATTTTATAAAATGTTCAAATACATTATTAAAAAAAAAAACATGAACATCTCGTCTAATATTGTAGGTGAAGTGTATATTAGAAAGAAAGAAAGAAAAGAAAATACGTTTATTTGCGGCAAACATGACGCACAGAAAGATCAGAAACATATAGAAATAAAAAATAAGGTAGGAAAATTTGCGTCACATCCACGTAAAACGGTCATCATTCAGCATAATGCTGTGACCCTATGCAAGACAGAGCCCCAGCGCTGGTTTTCAGTGACAGTCGGCGCTGACGTAATAACGTCGACCTGTGCAGGTGTATTAGGTATAATCGCGTAATTGGTTTATCACCCGTAGGATGAATCTCACCCTGTCAGGGTCGCAAAATTGTTCAAATGAGTTACCGTGGCTTTGACATAGACAACTGAAGGAACACGGGTGGGTTTTAGTCAGTAAACGTCTGACACGCCCTCCCGCTCCGCCCAGAGCGGGAGAGGTCATTTGATGATTTCCCACCTACACACACACCCACAAAAAAGGTTGAATGTCAGGCTTGCGAATCATACAATAACAAGGTATACCGGTCTATGTGGCAGTTTAGTTTCAACCTTAGTGGAGTTTCAATTTAATGAGAATTCATGTCAAAGTGATAAGGTATCCATCCCACCATTTTTAACCGACTTAAAAAAAGGAGGAGTTATCAATTCGACTGTATTTTTTTAAATGTTTGTCACCTCATAACTTTTGACTGGGGGAACCGATTTTGATGATTATTTTTTTATTTAAAAGCTGGTGCTTTCCGAATGGTCCCATTTTATATAATTGGTTCTATTCGGACACTGGGATCTATGTGAAAACCATATAAGTCTTTAATTTGCATTAAGTATTTGCGCGACAAATGAATGAATAACGCGATTAGATTAGTGCGGGTTATCTACCATAACTAAAAAGTTAAAAAAATAAAAACTTTTTACAAAAAATAACAACCGACTTCCTTAAAAAAAAAAACACTACAAAGTCAAAAATAACTTTAATTTCGGAAGTCGGTTGCAAAAAAACCCATTAATACAGATCCTAAGACACCGAATTCCGAAATTAAAGTAATTTTTGACTTTGTAGTGTTTTTTTTAAGGAAGTCGGTTGTTATTTTTTTGTAAAAAGTTTTACTATCCAAAATATTAAAATGAGGTTAAAAATATAAAAGCTTTTAGAAAAAACTCTTAGACATTTCGTGTTGGAAAACAACACACTTACTTGTAAATCCTCACAGATATCCTCGTAGGAAAGGCAAAGGGGTATTGTAGATCCCTAACGACTAAATCCACACTATGACCGTCCTAAGAGCATAAGGAGGCTTAACCCGCGGCCAGGAGCTACACGTTCAGGCGACACGCATCTTGTGAATTGGTAGAAAAAGATTTCCCAGGGGTAGCAAAGTCAGTTCCCATAAAATCTTAACCTATGGTTAATATTTCTGGAATTACAGCAGAAAGTTAGCTAAACTTTGTTGTAAGGTATAAATAGATGTAGGTGTAATCTTCACCTACCTACGCTTTTCCCAACTATGTTGAGATCGGCTTACATTACATCTAATTGTCATCAGTCAATCGCAGTTCAGGGTAATTGGAAATAAAATAATTATCATCATTTCTGCCCGGAATCACCCACTGCTTCTCCTCATCCAGATGTTTCCCGCGACTTTGACGACATCATGATGAAGTCCAATTATTACGTCACTAAGCTACTAAGGAGTAGTTGTGACTCAGTGAGAATGGCACCGAATCACGAGTTGTAAATTAAGGGTTCGAAACCTTTTTTTTTTGGATGGGAAATCATCAAATGACTTCTCCCGCTCTGGGCGGAGCAGGAGACATCTCAACAGTTAATTTTTATTGACATTATTTAATTTTATTCTTTTTTGACATTATTCTTTTTTATTTACACTATTTAATTTTATTAATACCTACCCATTATTAAATTTTATTGATATTATCTGATACACCTTTGTGCATGGCCTGGACTTGTTATAATAATGTATTTCCTAATTAACTACTTCAAAATGTTGTTCATGATTTGCTTTATTATTTGTAAAAATTTTGCATGCCGAAACTCAGGCAGAACGTACCCATCTCACTATATGTATTTCTGTAACATCTTTATTGTAAAATACCTGCATTCTATGCGGATAAATGATTTGATTTGATTTGCGAGCGTGTCAGACTTTTACGGACTAAAACCCACCCGTGTTCCTTCAGTTACCCATATGCCAGGGCCACGGTATCTCGTTTGAACAATCTCGCGACTGTGGCAGGAGGGTTCGAAACCTGGCTTTACTGTAAATAATTTCATGACCACAGCTCTCAAAACGGTGAAGGAAAACATCGTACGAAACCGGTCGCGGCATGCTCTAGAACCAAAAAATCGAAGACATGTGACATATTATATCAACTCGCACTAGATTACGGCCCATTCCCTTTTCACATAGAGGCCTGTGTCTCAGCAGTGGGAATTTTATAGGCTGATAATGCGAGCTACTTATTTATAAGTATTAATAATTTACAGATGTCAATTTTGTTATTTTGTGGGTTAGTACGTAGGTTGTCTTCTCAACTGTCAGTCGAAATTGAAAATATATTGATAGCCCAATTCTTGCGGTAGGTTACACGCTATTATTTCCTATTTGACTGGCCTGTTAGTCTAGTGGTTAGTGACCTTGACTGCTAAGACTGAGGTCGTGGGTTCGATTACCACCCAGGACAAATCTTTGTGTGATGAGCACAATGATTTGTTCTGTGTCTGGGTGTAATTTATCTATAACCAGCTTCTGCCCGCGACTTCGTCCGCGTTAAATTTCTTGTTCCCCCGACCCTTCCCGTCGCGTAGGCTCGCTTACCCGTGCGATTTTCCCCGTTTTTGTAACATTTTTCATTACTGCTCCGCTCCTCTTAGTTGTAGCGTGATGTTATATGGCCTATAGCCATCCTCTCGAACTAGTAGTTCCTGAGATTAGCGCGTTCAATCAAACAAACAAAAAAACATTCAAACAAACAAACAAACAAACAAACTCTTCAGCTTTATAATATTAGTATAGATATGGATGTACTTAGAAATATATATGTACCTATGTTTATCAGTTGTCTGGTTACCATAGTACAGGCTCTGCCTAGTTTGGGATCAGATAACGGTGTGTTGGTTGTCCTAAGATATTATTTATTTATTTATTAATATCACGCTACAACCCTAAAAAATCAAGTAAAAAGAAAAAAACAAAGTCAGAAAGAAAGCCAAAAGAAAACGAAGTAATATTGCAGGCGGGCGATACGATGCCATAGGACATAAATAAACAAGAAATTGTATGCGTACGAAGACGCGGTTAGTAGCTAGTGTCCTAATAAAACAGTGTAAACTTAAAAATAACATCAAAACATTATTTCTCATTATTGTCGACAGGCAATATATATTACTTTGAAAACATGACATATCATATTTACGTCATATGCTATAACAAAATAATTAAGTTCAGCAGAATTTTAGTAGTAGTGCACATGCGTTAGTAATAAGTTCGCGTTATTTTGTTACATAGCTTTCTCTACAAAATGTTATATCAAAGCTAATTGGCAAAAACTGTGTTTGAAACATGTTCTGCGAATATTTACGGCAAAACAACGGAAAAACTGACGTTTATGCATTGTATTGGTCGTACTACGAGTTTGCAGTTTGTAAACTGGAGGTTGTAGTTGTCCAGTGGACTGTAAAAGTGCAAATAAATGCTTTTGCTGAGTTTATTCCGAAATGTTTCTAGTTACATTGTCATTATAGTTACATACATGAATTATACCGTGTGATGCCGGACGTAAAGAATAGCACCATCTCATTTCTTCCCGTGGGTGTCGTAAGAGACGACTAAGGGACTTACTACTACAGAATGGGCAGCAGCGTTCTCTATGCATTTTGCCACCATACTGTGATCGCCAATCCGCCTGCCGAGCGTGGCGATTATGGCAAAGCCCCCCAAACTGGGGGCGGCCTATGTCCAGTAGTGCACGTCTTACGGCTGAAATAATGATGATGATGATGATGACATGAATTATAGCTTACATAGCATAAGAAATCTCGATGTTTTGTCAAGTTATAAGAACCGAAGCAGGGGCAAGTCACTATTTATTATAATAAGACAAAAATCGAACTATGGTGACATTAAAAAATATGAAAAAATAAAAAAAATACGAATAAACAGTGGGCAATGTGATTATTGCTATCTACATACAACAAAATCTAGTCAAAATTTCAAAACATACCCAAAGGAGCAATGTCTATTACGATAGGCTTTTATTTTGGTACCTATATTTACATTATATAAATATTTTTTGCTTTTGCTTGAGTATAGATTTCATTTTATTTGTTGGAATATTGGGTTGGCTAGCTGACATATGGCAAATCATTTAATTTAATTTTTTGTGTCTCTTAATGTTTACTTCTTACAATTGTATAGAATCAAGTTCTTCTAACTTAACAGACAGCTGTGCTGCTGAGGACTGCGCTACTTCTTCTTCCCAGCTAAAGCACTAGGACGTGTCGAAGGGCGGGCATTTTGAGGGGACTGTCTTATGTAACTTTAACGTTCAAAAAGTGCTGACTCTCAGCCTAGTTTGAATAAATGACTTTTGATTTGATTTGAAATGACTTTTGATTTGATTTGAAATGACTTTTGATTTGATTTAATTTGATACGTTCAATTCAAGTTAAACATTTTGTTTTAGATACATATATAGATGTTTGTGGGTAAGCAATGACAGCTGCTTGTGTCGATCAATGAGGTAAAGCCAGGTTTGCCACGGTTGGTCCTTACATTATGGGCTATCTACACAAAAACCCCGCCGTGCCTCGGAAAGCACGTTAAAACATTGGTCCCGGCTGTCAGTCGTGTATCTGTGACAGTCTTTACGGGTCTTCAGACGCCCGTAAGTCTTACGAAGGGGTATTACATAGTAACTAGGTTTGAGAGGTCAGATAGGTGGTCAATCAATCAACTCAGCCTATCGCAGTCCACTGCTGGACAGTGGACTTAAGTCTCTCCCATGCTGCGCTACATCACCTTATCTTCCGCCTTCCGCATCCAGTCTGTCTCAGCCACCTTTTTGAGGTCGTCGGTCCATCTAGCTGGGGGGCGTCCCACACTACGCTTGCCGCTTGCTGATAGGCGCACGTTCCATGTAAAATATTGGTACTCGCCAGAAGCCGGTTAGAATGGAAACCGACCCCAATATAGTTGGGAAAAAGCTAGGCTAAGATATGAGAGACTAAGATGATGAGGTATTATATAGAAGCCTAGTTGCAGATCTCTTTTGATGAAGGCAAATTCTTTCTTTCTGCTCCGTTTTCTTCTTTTTTTTTTCTTTCTGCGTTTCTATTAATCTGTCCTATCTACAACAAAACTCATCATCATCATCATCATCATTTCAGCCGAAAGACGTCCACTGCTGGACATAGGCCTCCCCCAAGCTCCGCCACTTCGACCGGTTTTGTGCTTCCCGCATCCAGCGGGTTCCTGCGGCCTTCACAAGGTCATCGGTCCACCTTGTTGGAGGTGATAATCAAAACAATCAAAACTCATAATCTACATAATGACCTTGTAAGAACGTAATCGTGCAGAAGTCAGGCTAATCCCTGATCAGCTATCAAAAATGGTAGAACAAGTCATCTGCGAAATGCTCAGTACTCCGTTACTAATAGGACATGCCTACTCAAAGCGATCCATATTGTATGAATATTGTTATATATTTGTATGTGGTATATACTCCTTGTGTGCGTGGAGTTATGTGAACTATCCTGTGGGTGGGAATTTGATGCAGGCATGTGAAGTTAATTGTTTACATGATGTAATCGTACAAATATAGGCATCATCGTGCAGTTAGGTATATGTATTATGTTTATGATTTAAATAGGTAATACGTTTATATTTGAACATCTTTAAATTCATTGCACCTACCACTGTTTGTCTCTGCATCACCCAAAGGTTGACTGGTAGAAAATGCCTATGGCATTAAGTCCGCCTCTGTAAATTTATGTGCGTAAAGTGTTAAATAAATAAATAAATATAGGGCTGTTCAACTGAGAGACACTGGCGTCTTCGTAGATAAGTTAGGTGAGAATTTAAAAGGAATATTTATTGGCTTTTTATACTAATTCTAACAAAATAGACAATCCGTCCCTTATTAGAAGGCTGGAAGTCACCTATAGGGCGATGAGCTATGCTTGGAGGGCTATGCTTGGAGTTTCCCTACGCGATCGAATCAGAAATGAAGAGATCCGTAGGAGAACCAAGGTAACCGACATAGCCCGAAGAATTGCTAAACTGAAGTGGTAGTGGGCAGGGCACATTGCTCGCAGAACAGATGGCCGATGGGGCCAAAAGGTTCTGGAGTGGCGACCGCGTTCCGGAAGACGTAGAGTTGGAAGGCCTCCAACAAGGTGGACCGACGACCTTGTGAAAGCCGCAGCAATCCGCTGGATGCGGGAAGCACAAAACCGGTCGAAGTGGCTGTGCTTGGGGGAGGCCTATGTCCAGCAGTGGACGTCTATCGGCTGAAATGATGATGATGATGATGAGACAATCCCTCAGTGAGTAGGTCAACATCATCATCATTTCAGCCGATAGACGTCCACTGGATATAGGCCACCCTCGTGTTTCCTGGCCATGTAGAGCCTACGACTAAAAGGCTACCCTTGGCTTTGGTAATGGTCAAGGCCACGGTGAGGCAAAGGGTGCTAAGAATCTCCGCAATACTAGGGACGTGTATTGACACAAACGTGTTTCTATACAAAAATCCTCTCCCAAGAGAAGAACCAAGGACCTGCATGGTCCTTGGTTCTTGTGCTTAGGTTGACACAATCAGCATATATGCCAAAATTTGATAGAAATCGCTTGTAATTGACCAAATGCGAGCGTACCCAATTTCTCTTAGAAATACTATTATTGGAGATTTTTTGTCTGAATATCGTCTTTCAGGGTTGGTGCATCTTTTTTATTGGTTTGTGAACACTGGTTCAAGGTGAGTGAAGTTACGTAATTACGTAGAGATAAAAGCACTTATAGTAAAGAACACGTTTTAATCTTGGTCTTCTTTGTGTCACTGGCAAGTAAGATAATAAAATTTGTTGGCCCAAATCTTCGCCATTTCTACGGCCTTATCGGCGGCAGCGCAGAGTTCACCTTGGCTTCATGTTTTGGGGCATAGCGGGCAAGGTAGAAAGAAGTGGAGCATCGTTTGAGAAAGACTTCCGCATCCACAGCCTGCGGTCGTTTCGTCAAAGTCCACTTTAAGAGGTTCGACTTACACATTCCCATTTGGGTTCGAAAACGGTTCAGGAACTTCCAACTGGACCATGTTTTAGTATGACATTATGTAGATTTGTTGAAAAATAGTTAGGAAAGGTCATTTGTTGTACATTAATTGTATTCATTGGATGTTATTTAAACTCCTGAAGTATTAGTCCTTTCACTGTTTCATCTACCATACTTTCGATTTAACAAGTTTTCAATAAATTAATGAATGTGAATACTTAAAGCCCAAAGCCAATTTTGATTGATTTTAATATGGCTAACGATACCGTTCATTGCCCTCAAATCAAACCTCAGTAGCCCAAAGCCAAAATAAAAATAAAATGTAGGCAATTATTCGGCCAAAGTAAAGTTACACGAACAGCCTCGCCCGTAAAAAGTCCAATTATCGAGGTTCAGAGATCGCAACTTGTTGCGGTGCCAGCCAATATTTAAATCAGATAGACCGTGTTAAGGGCATGGTGAGGGCAAGGAAATTATTATTTGAAGGTTGTGTCTAGTCTAACGGTTTTTTATGTTATTGGATGGCAAACAAGGCCGAAGTCCAACCTGATTCCATGGACATCTGCAGGTGTCTATATAGAAAAAAGGCATTCACAAGTGCAATAATTGATACATCAGCAGTCAGATAATATAATAATGTTTATGCCATCGTAGATAACATCTTGATGCAATCAATGCTGGTCAATGTTAATTGGTGCAACGGAGTTCGGATATAAGTATCCGTAAGCTATGTGTCGGGGTTTCACCAAAAGAATTACGGTAAATTATTACTAAGGTAAACATCAGGCTTTATTTCACACTAGCTTTTGCCCGCGGCTTCGCCCGCGTGGATGTCGGAAATTAATGCAAGAGGACGTATAACCGCGATAAGAATGTGTTATTCCAGGTTATATAGGTAATATAGACTCTGTGTGCTATTTTCGATTCAGATCCATTCAGCCATTTTTGTATGATTGAGAAACAACAACCCAATCATACATATTTTCACATTTATAATATTATTTGCCCGCGGCTTCGCCCGCGTGGATGTCGGAAATTAATGCAAGAGGACGTACTACCGCGATAAGAATGTGTTATTCGATGTTTTATATAGGTAATATAGACTCTGTGTGCTATTTTCGATCCAGATCCATTCAGCCATTTTTGCGTGATTGAGAAACAAACACCCAATCATACATATTTTCACATATATAATATTATTAGTAGTAGGATTATAACTCATATTACTTAGGATTCATAGTTTATGAGAACATCATGTGTGTTGGTGTTTTTAAAATAAAAGTAATAGTATTCAGAGTAAGAAGACTGTGACATAGGGCTTGGTTTAGTTGAATATAAGTCTTCCTGGTTTTTCTTAACGCTCCTATTTTACCTATACAGACACTCAATCATTTACCAGACACCGAACTTAATTATAGGAATAGTACTTTTGCCAGTGGCTTGGCCCGTATAGCTGTCGGAAAATAACACCCGGGAACCTACTCCCGGGATAAAGTAGGTATCCTATCTGTTACGTATCCATGATATAATATATCTTTGTGCCAAATTCGATCTAAATCCGTTTGGCCGTCTTTGCATCATTGAGAAACAAACATCCAAAAATCTAAACATCTAAGCAATTTCGCGGTCTCTTACTTGAAATAATACTATTAGGTTTATTTTGAGTATAATGAACACACATGATATTCGCAATTACTTTGAAGCCAAAGTAATATGAATTACAATCCTACTTATCCTGTACTACCCGGCCCCTGCCAACGCGCTCTGCGCCCACTTTTTAAATCTCTAATATCTTCTAAGATATTCATTTAAATTACATGCTGTAAAGGGCCATATTGATCTATATTAAATGCACAATGTATTTAAGGTACTTAATTGGATAAGGATTAATGCTGTATTGCTTAAAATCGCTTCGTAAATAAGCCCTTATTTCTCGTAAAAAGTAAAAGATAAAAAATGGTTATTGTGGGTTATCCCTAAGAGATAGACATATACCATTGAGGACATTTTTGTGGGCCTTTTTAAGGTGTACAATACTGTAGTACATTATTTTGATCTATTTCGTAGGATTCAGCCAGGGTTTTACGAATTTTGAGACGTATGTCAGCGTAGTTTTCGAAGATAGTTATTTTTTTCTAAAATAAAAGGATCTTTCTAAAATAAAAATAGCCTAAGTTACTCCTTGTTACATCAGCTATCTGCCAGTGAAAGTCCCGTCAAAATCGGTCCAGCCATTTCCGAGATTAGCGGGAACGAACAGACAGACAGACAGACAGACAAAAATTGTAAAAAATGTTGTTTTGGTATATGTATCGTGTATACATCCATATACACTTAGTAAAAAGTGGTTATCTTAATATTAAAAACAGACACTCCAATTTTATTTATTTGTATAGATGTATAGATAAGAGAGACCCACCAAAACGAGTCGAACTCACACACAAGCACCGAAAAATATTTAACACTAAATATTATAAATAATAAATATTATTATAAATAATAATGTTCTAAGGGACTTACTAGAGAATGGGCAGCAGCGTTCTCTATGC
The DNA here is from genome assembly GCA_947507805.1 of Aporophyla nigra. Taxonomy (NCBI): domain Eukaryota; kingdom Metazoa; phylum Arthropoda; class Insecta; order Lepidoptera; family Noctuidae; genus Aporophyla; species Aporophyla nigra. The sequence goes on from OX382294.1 coordinate 24,290,187, forward strand.
ATTTTACCACCATACTGCGATCGCCAACCCACCTGCCGAGCGTGGCGATTATGGCAAAGCCCCCCAAATTGGGGGAGGCCTAAGTCCAGCAGTGGACGTCTTACGGCTGAAATGATGATGATGATGATGATTATAAATATACACGTTTCTTGTATAGGACTCCTTTTAGTTTATAACTTTATTTTATTGTTACGATTAGTTCATTCAGCAACATTTCAACTAACTTTCTATTACGGTTCATGCACTATAGGTTGCTGAATGACAGTGGGACAGACGAACGGATAGACGGATAGTCGAGGCTTAGTAATAGGGTTCCCTTGGCACCCCTTGAGTGCAAAACCCTAAAAACGAAGTATCAAGAACTAAATCTAGAACAACGAACGGCGGTACCAATTTATCTAGTGTAAAGTTCATGGTAATATGGTCTTATGTTTGAAGCACTCAAGGGAGAGCTTAGAAGTAGAATTGATTTTACTTTAGCATAGTCTCCAATCCTTATCGCAGCATACAAAAACAGTAGTCAAATCTCCCCCTTAAGTGACGAACTATTTGAATTCAGTTTGAATTGGCAAACGAGCCCCGATCGCCGTAACGATTGCGCTACATTGGTGATTTTCCGAACTAAAAATATCTACGAAAGGTAAATTGAAGAACTATCTGTGTACTAGGTCATTCCCAATTTAGCTACCAACATAATTATTCAATATCTTTATCTATGCATATTAGATTGGGAGGGGCTTGACACTAAGTAATAACAGCGGGGTCAGCACGGGGTTGATCGAGCAGGTTGATCTGTGGATGGGTGACTACCTTCATATGCCATGACCCCTCTGCGCCTTGGAAAGCACGTTACGCTGTTGGTCCCGGCTGGATTGTTGACAATCGTTACGGGTCGTCAGATGATCCACAGACTACTTAAATAGTAGGTATGTCATTGTCAAATTGGTTGTCTGTCAGTTTTCCCACAGATTACTAAAGCTGGCGGCGCCTGCGTCAGATTGCAGTCGGGACGAAATGTTGCCTATTTTGTTTTTTTTTTATATATTCATTACATCTAACAATAGTGTTTTTAGTATTTATTTTACTGATTATTTGCTGCACCGGTCGACGTCATTACGTCAGCGCCGGCTGTCACTGAAAACCAGCGCTGGGGCTCTGTCTCGCATAGGGTCACAGCATTATGCTGAGTGATGGCCGTTTTGCGTGGATGTGACGCATATTTTCCCACCCCTTATTTTTTATTTCTGTATGTTTCTGGTCTTTCTGTGCGTCATGTTTGCCGCAAATAAACGTATTATCTTTCTTTCTTTCTTTTCTTTAGATGTCAGTCAATCTGATAACCAGTCTTTCCAAGTAGATCGTATTACTCGGTAATTAGGTTATGGAGGTCAATAGGCAGTAGCTACATGCTCTCTAATGGGTAATTAAATATTTATAAATTCACAAATGTTTAATATAATTCTAGTATTCAAAAAATCCCTTTTATATTACCATAATTTGACATTGTGACTTGGATAGGCGAAGACACTGGTCCCTATAAAACAGTAAACACTAGTTAAGGGGAATGCTCCAACCAGCCCGCGAAATTCAAAATTTCTTGCGTTTTTTGCAATTTGTAGGCTAGTGCTAGGTTGTATGTTGATTAAAATATTATTTGCGACTGTAAGACGTATGTAGTTACAGAATTATAATCATCAAAATCACCAATACAACCCTCCAAGTTCATAAAGGCATAGGAACAAAAAAAAAAACAGAAAAAGTCATTCCTACAGCTTTATGAAATTAGAGCGTTGTATTGATGGTTTTGATAATTATAATTTTGTAACTACATACGTCTTACAGTCACTATTTTAATCAGCATACAACCTAGCACTGGCCTGCAAATTGCAAAAAACGTAAAAAAAATTGAATTTCGCAGGCTGGTTGGAGCATTCACCCTAAGGAACCAGAGGATTCACATTTGTGTTTACATTTATATCAATAAACTTATTACTTACTTATGTAAAATGCTGGTATGAAGCTGTATCTGGTCTGACTGGAAGCCGACCCCAATATAGTTGTGATAAAGGTAGGCAGATGATTACATATTACAAATTAAAGTAACATAGTAAATTAACTTTGTGTCTGTCAATGTGACCAACTTCTTCTTTCTAAACTATGCAAATTATTTTGGTGTGGTTTTGACCATCATTTTGGAAATGTATTCCGGACGGTTAATGTGATATGTATATTACCATCAAACTTACATAATATAAAGAAATCTCAATGTGTTGATAAGTCGCAAAAATGAGTAAGTCACTAGTAAGGAGGTACAGTCAGCGTTAATAATATCGGGACGAACAGATTGTTTATAAAAACTTTTTTACAAAAAAAAAAAACAACCGACTTCCTTAAAAAGACTACAAAGTGAAAAATAACTTTAATTTCGGAAGTGGGTGTCTTAGGATCTGTATTTATGTTTTTTTTGCTACCGACTTCCGAAGTTAAAGTTATTTTTCACTTTGTAGTGTTTTTAAGGAAGTCGGTTGTTTTTTTTTTTTTGTAAAAAAGTTTTTATTTTTACATTTTTAGTTGTGGTATTTACCCCGCACTAATTCCAAACAAACAATGCATATTTATGCGATAGCAGAAATCGCGGTTGATTTGCTGTCATTTTTTAAAGAGTTCCGGTGTCTGTCTCCCGAACTCATCATCAGATCTATATGAAATTTACATGGGACCATTTTGGAATAAACCCCTTTCGAACAAAAAAAGAATTTTGCAAATCCGTTTATATATGACGGAGTTATGGCCGAACATACATAAAAAAAAAAAACATATAAACATCCGAATTGAGAACCTCCTCCTTTTTGAAGTCGGTTAAAAAACCCGACTGCGTTAAAAGTAAGCTTAATAAGATGGAATCCAGAGAATTTTGTTTTCAGAGATTGACTAGTAAACTTTGTCACGTTTAGTGACATTATTTACAGTATGATTAAGTTTAATTAAATCAACCCCTGGAAATAAAATGTGCCTGTTTTCATCTTTAATTTTAACGTAGACGGTTTTTTTTTTTTATTTACTCTCACTCACAAGGTTAAAATAAATTGACGTAAGAATCTTCTAAATCGGTTCAAGCGTATATTCTTAGGCATCCCAGAGGCATAAACAATATATTATAATGGTTGCACTTGTAAAGTTTTCTTATAAATTATTTACATACATAAGGGTTGATAAACACATTACGCTCCGTTGTGCCGCACAGTCGTGTAAGAAAGAATTGGAACAAAACTGTCAGCCGTCCCTTTTCCGAGAAATAACACAAATAACATAAACAAATAAATCAAATTTCCTGACAACACGCTCTGAAATCTGATAGCACCACGATAGATAGATTGTTTGCCTGTTTAGTAACTATAATATATACTTCCCAGAAGGAAGCCCACGGTGGGACCACTAATGTGGTATGTATGTAACGATGGAGATTTGAGTATTCCAGGAAGTGATGTTGAGTTTAGTGAGAGTAAATATAGCTGATGTTTATTCTTTTTGCTATGGTAATGCATTTATTTTGTTTGCCGAACCTGACTGTGAATAAGACGCATGTTTATACATAGATTTCTTGCTTGTACTATCGGGGACTAAGCAAGCTGAAGTGGCAATGGGCTGGCTATATTACTTGTAGAACCGATGACTGTTGCTGTAGACGTGTTATTGAGTGGAGACCATGAATCGGCAACCACGTATTGAGCGGAATGGCGTGTAAATGGAGAAGCTTATGTTCTGCAGTGGATCTTTGATGATGATGATTAATATAGGGGCAATTAATTGTTAAGCTAATTGAGACATTATGTCAGTTTGCCGTGTTACATCCATTTCATGCAACTACCAAAGAATGTCAGTTGTGATATTAACTAATACAGTTTTTTTTTTAACGTCCAACTTATTATTTAATTGAATATATGTACAAGTGTATAAAAAAGAGAGGAAATAATCATAGGAGTATCACTAATTTCTTCCGCATCGTTGTCACCAAAAAGGTGCCCAAGAGGCTGACAGCGTTGCCACGTTGTATAGCGATGTTGATTCTTTGGAGCAAAAACTAGGCCAGCCTGACTCCAATCACGTGAAGAGGCACAGTTCCTGGTTATGAGAGTAGACAGACTAATAATCGATCTCATATTTTTTTGGTGGGTGGGAAATCATCAAATGACGTCTCCCACTCTGGGCAGAGCGGAAGGGCGTGCGACTTCTACTGACTAAATCCCACCCGTGTTCCTTCCTATATGCCAGGGCCACGGTAACTCTTTCTAAATAATCGCGTGACGCTGGCAGGATCTCATATTTGACAACAATTCCCAGTTAATTAAAACCACTATAGTTGAAACTTTCGTGCTTACGCAAAGACAAACAGACCTTGTAGCTTTGAGACGTGCTAGTGACATTCAGCTTAAGTGAACTCAATCAATTTTGAGGTTCACTATAATAACACTGCAAAATATTTTCTATCAGCTCTACAAAAACAAAGGAAACTTTTTATTACACTGTGATCTATTTTTTACCAAAACTTTATTAACTAAGCTAACTTTGAATAGAACAAAGAAAATATGGAAGACCTTGTAAGTTAGAACTAACAAAAAACTAATATAAGTCAGGGTAGCTAATAAATCAATCACCCCTGTCTACAGCTGAAAGTTTTCTGAAGGATAAATGTTCTTTTGTTCTGACTTTGTCATTTAACATTGTACTAAGAATTATTTCTGAATATTGACGTGTCTGACTCTGCAGACTAGCGAGTTCTAAAAGTTTTTGTTACGAAAACTGCTTGTCTATTTTCGGATGTTTCTGAGACATTAAAACTGGCGCATGTAATGTTTTTTTTTACACGCTTTATATTAGCATCACTTGTATATTTGTATGTTTTTTTGTAACCGACTCCCTATAGCGCGATTTTGACCCACTTTAAACGGCCAGATTTCGTTCAAACTTTGTAAGCTTATCGAGGATTGATGACAATACAATAATTTCATAAAGAATCATGCCCACTTTCCATACATTGAATGACCTGTCACTTGATTAGTTTTACAGGTCGCGTCTACCTACAAATAGTGTTCTATAAAATCAGTTATTGTTTATAATAACACAATAAGTTATCATCTTCTCATTTAGAGGCCAGGGAAAAGTGCTATTACGTAAATAAGTTTTTGAGGTTATAACAGATTTACACCTTTCAGATCAGGTTTGACAACTGTTGTAACCTCGAAAACTAGATGATTAGTAAAATGAAATTATTTGTTAATCGCTGAGAGAGTTGCACTCACTCAGAAATAAATCCGTCTTCAATTTAATAAATTCATCAAATCGGCGCGCAGTGGTAAATAGCAGTTATAGCCCGACGATGCTGAGTTTTAAACACTTCACGTGTGATGTTAAGCCATCCTTGTTTTCTACACTACCTACAGCAAGTTAGAACAATTTAGGTATAGTTCATTGAAATATCGGTCAAAATCTGTCGTCGAAGTGGACCAGACTCCAGGAGGACGATGCTTTTAGCCATCGAACTCTAAGAGGCTGATTCACCTTGTCTGTCCGGATAAAGTAAATAATAATACCAGCCCTTATACTGTCCCACTGCTGGGCAAAGGTCTTTTCTCATGCAGAGAAGGCACGAGCAGTAATCACCACGTTTGGTCAAGATGAGGTGGCGATTTCTCACTTTTATTGATTAATTATACATGTCCAGGTTTTCTCGTGATGTTTTCCTTCACTGTAGTTCCTACGTAGGTATTGAAAAAACACATTGGCCCGGTATTGAACTCACGCCTCGTGCATGAGGTGAGGTGTTAACCTCTGGGCCATCACAACATAAATATATAACTAAGTGCTGCATGTTTTTGGAGAGGTAGGGAAAATTAAATAAAAAACAGGATTTGATTTATTATTATTTATTCTATGTCTTCTCGTACAACCATTTCATCTAAAAATGCCGCAGGAGCCACAATGTTAGTTTCATGCCTAGCCCAACCTAAGTACCACACCAAAGTCAAAACATGCGCACAACAACCTACAGTGCAAGTTTTCTTTGAGAAAGTGGTCACTTTGACGATTGAGCAATGATCGCCGACAAACGAGGCATACTTAAGTATGACCACGGCGAGATGAACCAGCAGATGGGTCACACTCATTGTTTCTATAAATCTGAGCATTAACAGTCTGCATGGATACATCAAAACACTCTTTAAAAATGTAATCTTCTTCCATTATCTGAATAACAAATCAATTATGAGATTTTAAAGCCTGCAATGGAAATAAGTATATTTAATTTGTATTTTTACATGTTTCGCTTTAAACAGCTGCCTAAAAAACACTTAAGCTAAACATGGGGAAAAGCTACATGCAACTCACACATTCGGTCAGCGGTTCGTCTTAGGGGCGTCACCTATTTCTAGTAGTACTAGTTCTATATTTCATAAAACTTGAAAAATATACATTAGCACTTCTAAATATCAATCATTTTATAAAACAATTATTCCACTGGCATCTGTTGACTGGATACTAAATAGTTAGGTAATTGATTGTTATTATACTTACTATTACTGGAGATATCCAACTGCTAATTAGCGAGATGACTCTGCTATGAAGCTGAAGGGCCCGATAACGCCGAAGCGTATTAACACTTATGTTACAGGTTATACAAAGCCATCTCGTAGAAGGCTCATGTCCATAGCTCTTTCCAACAAAAGCGATAACGTCTAGATCCCAACAAAAAGGACTAAATCGGTATCCGTGTAACACAGGCCAAAGTAATCGTATGTGGTAGATATCGGAGACCGTGGAAAATGAAAAACTTGTTAGGGTATCAGAAAATCCAAAATCGCTCAGTACAATACTCAGTGACAGCAAACGAACGACTGCAAAACGTCAAACAAGTGACAGCCTGTCATTCACGTAAAGAAGTTCGTTTTACGCGCCCTATCCACTGTACGTTTATTTTTCTTTCCACACCCTAATATAAAACTATAAAAAATCATAGATAGTCATAAATTAAAAATTGAAGTAAAAAAAATACCACTTCGTTATTTTGAACATTTATTAACCTCATGAACGAACAAGTTTTTTTCGTATTATGTGAAACGAAACGTGTGTAAAACACGTTACGTTTCAAAAGTCTTTTGAGAATGATAAACATTTTTTAGAATTTCTTTTTTTCCTGGCTTTCTTTGAAAATTCAATTATGTGATACGAAATAAGCAAAAAATTTGCAATTTTTTAAGATATTTTACATCAATAGACGCGTTAAAAAAAAATCAGGTCAAGATTGGACATGATTCTTTGTGCCATTATCCTTGCCCGGGTTACCAGGATACCAAAAAAACTTGTATTCGAAAACTACGCTGACATACGTCACAAACTACGCTGATATACGTCTCAAAATTGGAAACACCCTAAAAAATAGAAAATAAATAATAGTTTTAAAAAAAACTAAAAAACACGCTTCCACAGAAAAACAACTTTTTTTCCATTATTGTCTACTTTTTAGTTTGGTTTTCTGTGGAAGCGTGTTTTTTTATTTTTTTTAAACTATTATTTTATAACCGACGACATAAGGTAAGTTGGTTTTACATAAGACTTCAACATAATAACCGAAAAAAATTGGTTTACTAACCCAACCCTTTGGGGTTACAGGGCGTGATATTCTGTTATGTTGATTAAAATATTGCTGTTCCAATTTTTGTTATTACCAACAAAAAATATGTACGCTTTTATAGTCATGTGTTAAATTCTTAGTAGTTTGCGCTTCGATCTCTCTGTCACCCCGTATTTTATCTTAGTTAAAAAGTACAAATACCTTAAATATTACTTTACCTTTGTTGGTCGTTGTGCTCGCGAAGCCTTTTTAAGACGAAGTTATGTTAAAGACATCTTCTTATCTAGGTCAGTATGGTCACATTGATCTCCATTATGTCAATATTGTTAGTACGTTCAAAGTTTGCATTCTGGAAATTGGCTTGTCTATTTTGGGATTTTCTGGGACGCTGTGATTGATATGGGTTGTGTACGATATGCTCAATCAATAAGTAACTGATGGTTCAATCAATCAACTCAGCCTCTCGCAGGCTTCTGCTGGACTCAGGACCCTGACAGGCCATGGCACAACATCCTGTCCTCCACTTTCCGCATCTAGTCTGTCCTAGCCACCTTTTAAAGGTTTGAGTTCCAGCTAGCTGAGGCGGCGTCCCAATCTACGCTTGCCGATTCACAGTCTCCTCTCAAGGACTCGGCTGCTCCACTGGCCATCGGTCCTTCGACAAACATGGCCTCGATTTACGAGTTGTAGTTATGGGTTCAGACCCCGGCCGATTTACTTTGGGTAAATAATTTCATCACCACTGCTCTGAAAACGAACGGTGATGGAAAACGTCATGAGGAAAGTGACGTGTTCTAGAACCAAATATTCGAAGACAAGTGGTATCTATCAACCCGCACTGGGCCCGCATGGTATATTACTGTCCACTCCCTCTTATTGAGAGGAGGCCTCTCAGCAGTGGGAACGACATAGGCTGATTTGATGATACTTACCTACATAGTAACATGATAAAACTCTTAAAACCTCATCTAAATAATAGGACTATGTAGAGGCCTCTGTACTAGGAAAACTGTGTAGGGCCCAAATTCAACGTGAATTAAACCGACTTCAGTGACGGGTTCGTTACGTGTCGATGTTCCTAACATCGGTTGGAGAAGGGTCCGTTGTTTGACGGCACGAGATTTCTAATGAAATTAGAAGTAAAAGTTACTTATTTAGTTCAGGGTTAGAGGTTAGTTTCGAGGTCAAACAGATAAAGATTTTTTTTTTTGTTGAAGAAAAAAAAAAACAGAGTTATGGAACGCATCGTGACTTTAAATTTAGAGCTGTATGTATATTTCAACTCAAACCAATTATTTCAAATAAATAAATTAACCAATTGTAGGCATTTTTGAATTGTAAAACGGTAAGGAACTTCACGGACACTCTCTCGAATCAAAATATTGTAAACATTGGTTAAATCATTCATGTTGAATTTTTACATGTAAGAACGATGATTAAATTCGTGCATAGTAAAGAAGTTCCATATGAAAAAAAAAAAAAAAAAAAAAAACCGGGAACGGCAATAAGCCGTGGCAGCTAAGAAATAACCAGTACCTAATGACAAATTTTATTTTAGTATAAATTGTATTTCTTTTTGTTTTCTGTTTTAAAACATCAAACAATTTTCTTGCAAGAGCATAATTTGCGACACTTAGTCAATTTACAGTCACAAATAATGAAGAAAAGGTACCAAAAAGATTTAGAAATAATAAAGATTTCTACCAAAACAGTCACAAATAATGAAGAAAAGTTACCAAAAAGATTTAGAAATAATAATGAACACAGTGGAAACCCACACGAACACCTGCTTGCATCAGGAAATGGTATCCGATGGTATCTGTGCCGTGTTAAGTGAAAACTGAAGCGTGCCGTGTTACCGTGCCGGATTTATCTCCTTGTAACGCTAACTTATCTGGTTGATTGAGAATAGAAGCCAAGTTTTGATAAGGAACATTGGGATTGACAGTTGGTACGCATAATGAATAATTGATATTGGAATTACACAGGAACAGATTTACTGAATATGACTTCACTAGCGTGCACTGACTGGACAGGTCCACTCAATTTGTGTGGTTCTTTCCTCAAAATACCCTTTCATACACCAATCTACATGGTCTTCACATGATGTGACCAAGATTATGTCTGAACTGTAAAAGATACTCTGACCCTTGATTTTGTTTCGGCCTTTCTTCTCAGTACTAAGATGGATAACGCCGGCTATATTTAATCTGTACTATAATAATTATAAAGCTGAAGAGTTTGTTTATTTGTTCGTTTGTTTGATTGAACGCGCTAATCTCAGGAACTATTAGTCCAAATTGAAAAATTCTTTTTGTGTTGGGTAGCCTATTTATCGAGAAAGGTTATAGACTATATAACATTACGGTACAACTAAGAGGAGTGGAGCAGTAATGAAAAATGTTACAAAAACGGGGAAAATCGCACGGGCAGGCGATTCGATACGACGGGAAGGGTCGGGGGAACAAGAAATTTAACGCAACGCGGACGAAGTCGCGGGCAGAAGCTAGTATTAAAAATATGATTGACGTATGCTCCGTGTGCGTAAAGAATAGCATCATCTCATTTTTTCCAGTGGGGGTCGTAAAAGGCGGCTAAAAGACTTACTAGAGAACGGGCAGCAGCGCTCTCTATACATTTTACCACCATAAGAACCATCTAGGATGTGGTCACGACTAGAGAGCTCTTAGGTCCCACTGACCATCCTTTGTACAAGTAATGTCTACATACTAGTCATACCAACAAATAAAACACACTCCTAAATTAAGACAGATTTAAGACTGAATAGATCACGTATTCAGTGAGCTGTTACGTGCTCTATTCAGCGAGAATAAATAACTAGGTATGTATCGTGCTGACAAATAAATGAGCTATTATGCAAAACTAAAGGGCGTGAACTTATTACTATCAACACAACCGAATTTACTCATCATTATTAACTAATAACGCCAAATCAAACAATTACAATCAGTGTAAAATCGTTAATTGACACTGCACAATATTCTTGTTTCCACAGTCGATAACAATTTGTCTGATATTCAATAAAAGGACTATTAGAGCATACACACACACACACACACACACACAGAAAATACTTCTAACACATGCCAGCTTGCACACACTCTCACATAGATAAATAGAGAGAATTAGTGAACATATTGCGAATGCCATATAGAGTATTATAGCGTCGGTGGCGAGCGAATTAAGACTCACTTATTACGATAATAGTTTATTGTTCAGGAAAACTGCTTTAGCACAAAGAATAGTCTTGACAACACTTATTAGGTTATTTTATCATGTACTGTTTTTATTGTGCTTAAAGTAAGTACTTACTGTTGTGAAGGAGCGGAGTCTTTGAATACAGGCATTGGTACCGATTCCCTTGTTCACAAACTAAACTAAATTTAAGTTCAGTGCATCTTTTTCTTTGTATTTCATTAAGAAGAGGACCCAAGAAAAATTTTAGTTTAGTCCTGTCAAATTAATCAGCGCCTGTCACTACTCCATACAAGTTTAGACGTGATTAAAAACTTGCCTACTAAAATTTCGTCAAGCGCTGATTAATTTGACAGGACTAAACTAAAATTTATCTTCTGTCCTTTCCTTAATGAACTAGAAAGAAAAAGATGCACTGAACTTAAATTTAGTTTAGTTTGTGAATATGGGAATCGGCACCATTATCTGCTTAAATGAAGACTCCAAACCCAATATTGTTTGTGTATAACTTTTGGACACAATAAACGTTATTATTATTATTAGCTAGATTTTATTTTGAGCGCGAGCCGTTACCGCTCGGACGTGTCACAGCCGTTCGTCAACTACCTAAGCGCCCTCTAGCGGACGGCATACAAAAGACGGTCTCGGATTGCCACGCTATAGTATAGTAATATATTGGAAGAATTCTATATAGATTAGCTGTTAGGGAGATGATATAGTAATAATGGACTTTTTCAGTCACTATATAACGTAGTCCGATTATAAGTGAAATCTGCTTGAAAATACGCCACGATCTGCCTCCGGGTCAGATAATAATTTGCTGAAATACCGAATCTTAAGTTTAATGATGTTTTTTCGACCTTACATAACGGACCAACTATGCAAAAAAAAAAAAAAAACACTAACGAAATTGTCTTCATTTTCGCGGTCTTGTTTGTTGTGTTTTATTAATTTAAAGAATCGACCAGCACCAAAATTGCGTAATCACAATCAATCAAAATCTGAGCCTTGTTGAAGGATATTTCCATTTTATTGCTTCACATGTTCGAAACATTTGTCTGCTGAGCAGCGTACATAACGCAATGAATGCTGTTGAACTGTCAAACTGAAAGGCATTTATACTGATAGTGTATTAACTAATTTACCTCCGCTGCCGCTGAATGCTTCAATCCTAATAAAGAACGAACATTATATATAAATAGGTACTTACTCGTATGTACAGATGCTGAACTGTCAAATTTTCCTATTTAATCTTGAACCTAATACTTTAGCGATAAAGTTGAACTTAACGTGCTGGCGTCTGTACTATCTTTACATTCATAAACATACATAAACTCTCGTGTTCTTCCCGTGCAGGTAGGCAGAAACTGCAGAACGCCACGTGCGCCTTATATACTATTTTAGTCATACGCGCACGCCGTTTGTAAGAACTACGTACTTGACCTTTCTAAAGAACATCACCACTTCGCACGCACTATGGTACTATTTTCGTCACTATAAAATAACAAATTTACAACATTATAATATACGCGCCCTAAACACACATTTCAAAAAAAAAAAAGCTTTGCGTTACATCTGGTGCCAGACAAAAAGTTTGCCTACGCGAAGCAAATCTATAGATTAAAAAACATTTCTATCTCATTTACTCCAACTACTGGATCTAATAAGAGTGTCCTTGTCTCAGTTTTACTTTTATTTCATGACTTGTCTGTAACTATTCTTTGTCTACAGTCAACAACCTTTGCATACTCACACACAAGTTCAAATTTCGAACAATCAAAAGATTTTGACATCTACCCTATTGCTACTGTAACACGTGTCATATTCGATAATGACGTCACTAAATTAAACCGCTAATAAATCATTGGCATAAAGGAGCATCTGTTATTAACGAGCGCATGATTTCGGCGTTTTATCAAATAATTTGTGGATATACCCGTTTGACAGCTTTGATTTCATTACGATACTGCCGTTTAATTTGGCTGTAGCCTGATTAAATTTAGGGAGAGGGATAGGTAGATGTGGAAAGTGGTGAGAGTAAAAGAGATGATGATAGAGCATATATTGTGCTTGTCGTTTGTGATGAGTATTTGGGCGTTTTAGGTAGTTAGTTTTCAGACTAACATAATAATTGATGGTGGTTGAATTCAGGCCTTTTTGTGTACAGACAAAAAGTGAGGATTGAACTTGCTCATAACAAGTTTTGATGTTTGCTCAATTTATATAGATCCTGTTTTTGGAACGAAGTTCCTTATCGCGCGTTGTGAAAGGGGGCTAGACGGAAAAAAATCTTACGAAAAGTGGTCACGACATGCTTTAACCGACTTCAAATAAAGGACGAGGTTTCTCAATTCGACCGTATATATTTTGTTTGTTGTTGTTTTTTTTGTTGTGAGTAGAGATGGAGAGAGGGAGAGAGGGGGAGAGGGGGAGAGGGGAGGCGGAGGGGGAGAGGGAGTGGGTGAGGGGGAGAGGGAGGGGGAGAGGTGGGAGAGGGAGAGAGGCAGAGAGGGAGAGAGAGAGCGAGGTAGAGAGAGAGAGAGAGAGCGAGGTAGAGAGAGAGAGGGAGAGTGAGGTAGAGAGAGAGGGAGAGCGATAGAGAGGGAGAGAGTGGCAGAGAGAGAGGGAGAGCGAGGTAGAGAGAGAGGGAGAGAGAAGGAGATAGGGAGAGAGAGAATATTTTTGTTGAGTGTATACAGGTTTTTTGTACATAATAAATAATTAAAAAATTATAACTATTATGAATCCTGGAAAGGAACTTCGTTCCATCCGGGTGTCCCTTGACACCTCTAAAGTTTTTTATTTAAAAAAGTTTTACTGATAATAGTGTAGTGTCCAAATAAATGAAGAAAATACAAATATGGCCACTGGACAGTGGTGGCTCAGTGGTTTTGGCCTCGACTTACGAGTTGTAGGTCATGGATTTGGACTCAGACAGGCGCTTATATTTGTGTAAATATTTTTTTCACAACTGCTCTTAAAACGGTGAAGGAATGCATCGTGAGGAAACCGGCGTATCCTAGAATAAAAAATCGAATAAATGTGACATTTAACAACCCGCACTGGGCTCGCGTGGTACATTACAACCCACTCCCTCTCACCGAGAGGAGGCCTGTGTCCCAGCAGTGGGAACAATACAGGCTGATTAAGATGATAATGTATAAGTAAATGAATATTAGTACCGTGTGGTGCCGGACGTAAAGTATAACACCACCCCATTTCTTCCCGTGGGTGTCGTAAAAGGCGACTAAGGGACTTACTAGAGAATGGGCAGCAGCGTTCTCTATGCATTTTACCACCATACTGCGATCGCCAACCCGCCTGCCAAACGTGGTGATTATGGCAAAGCCCCCCAAGGGGGAGGCCTAAGTCCAGCAGTGGACATCTTATGGCTGAAACGATGAAATGAATATTCGAAATATAACATAACATTAGCTTATGTATGAATAAATAATCAATTTGACTGGATTGAAATGTATGCTATAAATAAAAATAAATGTAAAAAAGATGTGCTTAGAAAACAAGACGAATCAGGAAGAACACGATAGCCAGTTTTATCAAGAACGTATTCGAAATCGTCATACCCAGTTTACAGAATGGACACTGGCAGCTCTTGAACATGGTTTAGAAGTGCTAATCGCTTTCAGTTTCATTGGCGAAAGCCACATTAGAACATGTAACCCATAAGATCTTGTTCTAACATGCCTAGTTCATCCAACTTCCTTTGTATCTCGATCCCAAAACCCATAATTCTCCGGAACCGTAACACATGTAGGTGTAGTACATAAATACCTTGCAGTAGCCCACGGCAGCAGCTTAATTCAATGGTACCCAAGGGACAGTAACTAACTCTGTTTGCGTAGAGAATGTAAATATTTTAACACCAACTAAGGTGGAGTCTGTTTTCGAAAATCGTATGATGTTTGAGTTATGATTATAGAATGGAGAAGTTTTGTTATTAGAAAAGTTGGCTTTTTGGAGCAGGTAATAATATCGCGATTTTACGCAATATAGCTATTAAAAGCTTTTTTTTTCGGCAAAAATATTCCAATTACACATACATTGTAGGCGAAGCCCAAAAAAACAAGCTATCTCTTAATATACGTATTAACGTTCCTTTATTGTTGTGAGCGAAGCCCAATGAAACAGGACACGGTGGAGCATACGGTGGAAGTGTGCCCTGCCTGGGCGGAGCACCGCCGTGTCCTCGTGGAGGCGATCGGCGGCGGCGACCTCTCGCGTCCGGCCCTGGTGCGAGCCATGGTACGGAGCGAGAGGGCATGGGAAGCCGTCACCTCCTTCTGCGAAGCAGTAATGCTCGCGAAGGAGGAGGCGGGGCGCGTGAGGGAGTGGCAGTCTCTGCGCCCTCACGTCCCTAGCCGCCGCAGAAGGAGACGCCCCGGGCGCCGGGAGTCGATTGCGGACTCCCGGCCACCGTAGGCGCGAGCTTGCGGGTGGCGAGCAATGGGTAGCTCGCCGCCCGGTAAGGACCAAGCTCGGGTCGACGGCGCGTAGTGTTCCACGCGCGCCTCAAAGAGATGTCAGCAGTACTGAAGGGGTCTGCTAGGACCGATGCCTGCCGGGGTCACGTGATTGTTCTAAAGAGATACCTTGACCCTGGCACATGGGCAACTGAAGGAACACGGGTGGGTTTTAGTCAGTAAAAGTCTGACACGCCCTCCCGCTCCGCCCAGAGCGGGAGAAGTCATTTGATGATTTCCCATCCAAAAAAAAAAAAAAAAAAAAAAAAGCCCAATGAAACAAGCTATCTTTTGATGTTAATGTTCCTTTATTATTGTAGTAGGTATCTCAGGTATAGCCTATGTAAAATACCTAAGTAAATGCCTAAAATGTTCTTTTATAACAGTAGTAGAAATCTAAGATGTAGCCTATGTAAGATACCTAAGTAAATACCTACATTATTTCCTATGAATGTCTGTAATTACGTGTATGGTTACCTGTATCATAGCCTGTTGGATGCTAATTAGTCTGTATTACTTGTATCATTGTTTGTTTCATTACCTGAATTATTGTCTGATAAGTACTAATTAGCTGTAATTACCTGGATCGTAGTCTGTTTCATACTACTTTGCTGTAATTATGTATGAATATACCTAAAATTATGGCAGTTCAGACATCATGGTACAAGTAGCGTATGATCCACTAAGATGAGTCACATTTTTAATACATTATGGAATCAGAGACCTTGTACTTCCTTACACGTGTTTCCCAATTCTCAACAAGTCGAAACCTGCTCCTTTAGGAAACTCCACTTTTCTCGTTCCTGATTGGCGGATCGGCTAGGAACTGAGGAAATGCGTATGCTACTTGCATTATGCAACGAAAGTTATATAAGGGCCGAGTGCCTATTTTTGGTTAGTCTTTTACAATTTTACACGAATCATCAAGTTACCACGTAGTGTTTGTGAAGTAAGTGGCTACGCTGTCCACTGCTAGTCGCGATGTACCCTATAACTAGTTGGCCAGTCTTCCAGTAATGTGTATTTAATTGTGGATGTGGATTTAATTGTGTGCACTGCTTATTCTGATTGAATTATTTATTATGTGCTGTGTACCTACTGACTATTCTTATAACCATTTTATGTTGATTTCTGTGTACAAAATATAAGCAATTATTACGACATTCTGACTGGTTAAATTTCACTCTTTCGTCAAGGGAACACCGCCACCCCCACTTACAATACCTGACAAGTTTTATTAACATACATATAGGCTAGTACTTGGAAGTAAATAAAATGGGAGCATCTGTAGCTGAGCTGTGACGAGTCCTGTACCTCGGCATGGAAAAGCTTTAGATCTGTCAAACTACAGTATGTCTCGATTGCCTTAAATTCGGTGTGATTTTAAGAATGACGAACTTAACTCGTCGTGTTTCTTTACAGAAAATCTTAGTTCAATATAATTTGACAGCTCTTATTAATTCAATAGTAAATTGAGTTTGGCTGGTACAGAACATTACCAATGTCTCTTTAATATAGCATCAAGTCAATGAAGGACACTGCTGACGATAAACAGCAAATAGCAACCATTTATTTAAAGTTTTAGACACAACATTTTTAACAAATACACATCTACGATAAGTTACGAAATAAAATATATTTAAGTTTTTTCCAATTTTCTAAATGACTAGTTTAGATCTCCTTGATTTACTTTACTTTTGTAACCTTGAGAAAATGTATAACAATCTAGGACTTCAGTAGATCTAGACAACCTTGTGAGTAACAAACTTAGTGAAAGTCTGACACAAAAGACTATCTAAACAATATTAGACAAAGCGATCGACGTCAAATCTCTCTTGCATAATCTCTCTTGTCTTTGTGAATATAGGTTCTGAATATGGATGCTACAATACTCAATTCAATTAAGATGAATTTGAATACTGTTAATAGACCACAAATTTACTTTCGCGTGGTGTTGTACGTAAAGAATGGCATCACCCCTTTTCTTCACGTGGGTGTCGTAGAGGGCGACTAAGGAGGTTACTAGAGACTGTGCAGCAGCATTTTCTATTCATTTTACCAACAATCTGCGATCGCCAACTTGTCTGCCAAGCGTGGTGATTATAGTTAAACCCCCAAATTCAAAGGGGGAGTGCTATGTCCAGCAATGGACATCTTACGGCTGAAATGATGATGATGTACTTTCCGTTGCAGCTTTACTAGTTACGGTTACAGTAGACACGAACCTTATTATTACTATTTTAAGCCTATATGGTCCCACTGCAAAAAAAAGCCTCCCGTTGACCCGTTAGTCGCGCGTCGAACGAGTCACGATCCAAACCTATTACCATGTAGGTTCCAGTTTTCATCGAGGTAGACACAGGAGAAGCTGGCGGGAGGAGCCTGACGCCTACAGACGAGTGCTTGGTCCACACTAGCTCAAGACAGAGAGGAGTGTTTATATTTACGCAAATTGAAGAAATGATTATATCGAGAAATTACGATAGCAACTCGTCGCAACTTTTCAGGCTATGTCAGTTACCTTAGTTCTCCTATAGATCTCTTAATTTCTGATTCGATGGTAGTGAAATCGCATACATAGCCTTCTCCATTGCCCTTTGGGTGACGTTCAGCTATTTTATGAGGCCCATTGTTAGCGACCACGTTTCAGTGCGACAGGTCATCACTGGCAACACGCACTGATCAGAGACTTTCATTTTGAGACTTTGCGGTATATGGGACATGAAGATATTGCGTAGCTTCCCGAACGCTGCCCAGCCGAGTCGGATTCGACGATTGACTTCTTTCTCGAAGTTGGATCTACCTAACTGGACAGTCTGTCCTAGGTACACATATTCGTCCACAACTTCGAGTGTAGCGCCTCCGATCTTCATTGGTGTGGGTATCACATGAGCATTGGACATGACCTTTGTCTTGTCCTTGTTTATCTTGAGACCCACTCTTTCGGAAGCTCTACTGAAGTCAACGAGCATTGTCAAACCCCCATTATCTTAATCATGTAAGGTATTTATTTATGTTCGTGACGGTACCTACCTATCCACAGCTAATGCACCCTCCAGGATTCTCACATTCAACATCTCATATTCACAGAACTTCTATTCCTGTTTGCTCTACAAATGCAAACCGCACAGATATAACCACACCCTGTAAACTGTACAGTCTGCAAAAACATAAGTCACCAGGCAGGTAACTAAAACTCATTTTTGTACTGTGTTGGGAATGTCATGTCTTTTATTGTAATGTGCGTATAGTTCTTTAATCATTTTTTTTCTATTATGATTGTAATGTGTGTGTGCTCTAAAAACTATAAACATATATGTATAATAAATAAATGTGCTTTAATGTTGCCTATGTGTGAGTGTTTTGTGTTTTAAAGTTAGTATTTAATTGCATGTGTACTACAAGATATTTTTGTTGACTGTACCATCAATCTAGCCTTTCCCCAACGATATTGTGGTTGGTTTTCAGTCTAAACAGATGCAGTTAAATACAAGTATTTTATATGGAGGGACTGCCTATCTAACTTCCACAACCCAGTTACTGGGTAATAGGATAACCCTTGGTAAGACTAGGGATGCTAAACTCTTGGTCTTCTGATTAAGTCATAACGACTGTCAAAGATGTATTTATGACAGCCGGGACGAAAAACGAAGGGGTTTTGACATGTAATGGGTGGTCACGGTTTTATAAGAGAATTATATTTAATTTTAATTTTTTTATTTTATTTATTCGAGTTCTAGGTACGCACAAGCTATACATTTCCAGGATAAGCTGACATCTCATTGTACAAAAATCCAATACAATGCGAGGTCAGCTAAAACTGGAAATCTACAGCTTGTCCTGTAGCCGTGTGTACATTATCCCGTCATCGTTATGATAAATTGATATAGGTTTTTTTTTGTGGGTGGGTAATCATCGCATGACGTCTCCCGCTCTGGGTGGAGCGGGAGGGCGTGTCAGAATTTTACTGACTAAAACCCACCCGTGTTCCTTCTGTTGCCCATATGCCAAGGCCGCGGTATCTCTTTCGAACATATCTCGTGATCCTGGCAATTAGGTATTTAGCTTGAAAAGATATTTACCAATAAAAAAATAACAAGGAAACGACCGCGGTAAGCGTAGCTAAACCTTCTGTCGATGCGGTTGCTATTATTTATCCAGAAGTCCCTTTTTTGTTGACTGTACAGTTAGTTACAAAATCTTATACCCTGATGTATCTATTGCTTGATATTTCGGTCCTTCGTCTACACAGGACAGACGGGCGACGTTTTGACGTAACATCACCCAGCTTGATGCTTACCAAGATTGTTTCCTCGGTAGAAGTTCTGTTAAGGATAAGTAGTTTTGTTGAAGATATATTTTTAGGATTTCGACGGACAATGTTTTTGGAGATTGTCGGGTATCTTTTAGTTTTGGGCTGTTATTGGTTTCGTGGAAACTTCTGGATTGATTCGACGTACTTAATGGATTGAGTTACTTTGATATCCGTTTGGTGTACGCTTTTGTAATACTGAGTTCTTGGCTTTTATAAATGTTTTTGTATTCATGTATCTCTTCTTCTTCCAAATTTTTCATAGTCTCATATTCTTACATGACTGCACGACGCAAAAGAGGGTATTGTGTTTATCAGCCTATGTATGTATGTTTGTTATTTTGTGGTGCTTTACACAAAAAAAAACCGGCCAAGTGCGAGTCGGACTCGCGCACCGAGGGTTCCGTACAAACCTGCAGGTCATCATCATCATCATTCGTCATCATCGTTTATGAAACGAAATGTTTTTTTTTTTTAATTTTTATATTTGTGTTGACTGAATGAAAGATAAATTGTGGTTTACGATTTATGACGTATTAAAAAAAAACTACTAACTAGATCTCGTTCAAACCAATTTTCGTTGGTAGTTTTCATGGTAATGTACATCATATATTTTTTTTAGTTTTATCATTCCCTTATTTTAGAAGTTACGGGGGGGGGGACACACATTTTACCACTTTGGAAGTGTCTCTCGCGCAAACTATTCAGTTTAGAAAAAAATGATATTAGAAACCTCAATTTCATTTTTGAAGACCTATCCATAGATACCCCACACGTAAGGGTTTGATGAAATTTTTTTTTGTGTTTCAGTTCTATGTATGGGGAACCCCAAATATTATTGTTTAAAAAAAAAATTATATTAGAAACCTCAATATCATTTTTGAAGACCTATCCATAGATACCCCACACGTAAGGGTTTGATGAAAAAAAAAATTTTGAGTTTCAGTTCTATGTATGGGGAACCCCAAATATTATTGTTTTTTTTCTATTTTTGTGTGAAAATCTTAATGCGGTTCACTGAATACATCTACTTACCAAGTTTCAATAGCACAGCTCTTATAGTTTCGGAGAAAAGTGGCTGCGACATACTCGGACAGACAGACAGACAGACAGACAGACAGACATGGCGAATCTATAAGGGTTCCGTTTTTTGCCATTTGGCAACGGAACCCTAAAAACGCGTGGGCCGATTTAGAAGATTCTTACGTTAATTGTTTTGTCTTAATCTTGTGAGTATTACTGAAGAAACGACAGTTATCAAAATGCAATATGGCGACTGCCATACGCCATATGTGAAACAAAAAATATATATAGTCGACGTTCTATGTCAAGTCCATATATCATTAAATAGGGCGTTTTAATAATTAGGATTCTATAATCGTTTTACATTTCATATGACCATTTAGGATCTATAATGATTGAACCTTGGTTTTCAACCATCATCATCATCAGCCTATAGCAGTCCACTGCTGGACTTAGGCCTCTCCAATTGCACGCCATTCAGCTCGATTCTTGGCAATTCTCATCCAGCTGGTAACAGCCACTCTGCGAAGATCGTAGCTCCACTTAGCCTGAGGGCGTCCTACCTTACGTTTGCTAATTCGTGGTCTCCACTCAAGAACACGTCAACCCCAACGGTCATCGGTTCTACGGCTAATGTGGCCGGCCCATTGCCACTTCAGTTTGCTAATTCTATAAGCTATGTCGACAACTTTGGTTCTCTGCCGGATCACGTCATTCCGGATTCTATCCCTCAGAGATACTCCAAGCATTACTCGTTCCATAAATAACCATTTTCACTAAAGCTTTATTAACAATCTCATGCAATTGGAGGCATCTAATAAAATTTAACAATAAAGACATACATTGACTGCGACTACATGAGATTGTTTATAGTAAGTTTCAAATCAAATCAAAATATTTTTATTTTACATAAACCTACAAGGACACTTATGAAATGTCAGAAGCTAGGTGCACGGCTCCAAAGGAGGTGGGTAAAGATTAGAAAATTTTTCGCCTATCATAGTCATGAAAATTCAAAGTATTTATTGACGTCATGTTATTGTGTTTATGTGAAGTTTAGGTTTAAACTTGCTATTTTTTTCTTACTATTTTAGAATAGCTGTAAAGGTCGATACCTTTACACTATTCTAAAATAGTGAGAAAAAAAAATAGCAAGTTTTATAAAAAAAAAACATCAAACTTGGAAAATTCGTTGAAGTTATGTTATTTTCAGCACTTTTTCTAACTTTCATTAAAAAATAAATTATTTACCGCTTTATGAACCAAAACAAATGAATACTATTTAAAAAGACTATTTACTGTAGTATTTGAGAGACTAAAAAATATATATTGGTGCATAAAGCGCTTATCAGATAAGCCTCCCCCAAAGGAGGGGTTAGCCATAATCGCCACGCTTGGCAGGCAAGTTGGCGATCGCAATATGGTGGTAAGATGTATAGAGAACGCTGCTGCCCATTCCCTAGTAAGTCCCTTGGTCCTATTGTTTATGTCCGGCATAATATGAAAAGAAAGTTTTGGTCTATTATTAGTATACAAATTATTGTTGCAGTAACTAGTATAGTAGTGTACTGTGTGGTGCCGGACGTCAAGAATAACACCACCCCATTTCTTCCCGTGGGTGTCGTCCATGGTGGAGCAGCAGCGTTCTCTATGCATTTTACCACCATACTGCGATCGCCAAACCGCCAGCCAAGCATGGCGATTATGGCAAAGCCCCCGAATTTGGGGGAGGCCTAAGTTCAGCAGTGGACGTCTTACAGCTGAAATGATGATGATGATGATGATGATGAACTAGTATAGTATGGTCACTAGACTTTTTTGACAATGGGTTTTCATGGATTTAGCACGAATCTTTGCTTAAACTTAAAAACTAAATGTAATTTAAAACTAAGACTAAAACCATGACATGGTAGGCAAATACTCCGTATGTGAAAACACAGTTAATGCCCACACAATTATAGATTTTACAACCACAGCCACAACACACAGCTTTAATTGAGTATAATAGCATCTATATTTAGAGCCTATATTCACAAAGACAAGAAAGATTTGACGTCGATCGCTTTGTCTAATATTATTTAGATTTTCCCTCAAGGCAGACTTCAGTAAGCTTGTTACTGACAAGGTTATCTAGATCTAATTTAGACCTAGACCGTCTTATACTTTCTCAGGGTTACAAAATTAAAGTAAATCAAGGAGATCTCGACTATAAGTTAAGGGAAATTTTAATATATTTTGTTTTGTAACTTATGGTAGATAGTTATTTGTTGAAATTGACTTATGGCCTAGGTAGAACCCAATACAAGAAATCAAAAATTAAATTAAATAACTCCTTGTCAAAGGTACAAAGTCAGTTCTTACTTGTTATTTTTTAAGTAAATTAAATACATGCAATGATATTTTAAATTAAATTAAACATTTCAAATAAAAACAATTATAAAATAGGTACGCACTAAGACACATATAATCCAGTAATTTAAAATCCCCGAAACTTCATTACACTTTGAGCCAGAAAAAGTAGTCGCACCAAAGAAGATTATAATAATCCCTATACGAACCTAATACAGACCAAAATGTTGGATAAAGACAAGGGTACGACAATGACAAATTGGGTTTACGGACATACTGTACCTATAGGAACAACTAATTAATAGGTACAAGTGGCTGGTCTAGCCTACAAACCAGACAAACCTAGTTACGAAATCCATTTATCTCGACATTTTAGTTAAGGGTGTCAACGGGATAAGCTCTTTTGCTCAAATATTAGAGTAAGTTGCGATAAAACCAGTCAGTTTACGAATAGAATAGATAATACGATAGTTTTTTGGGTGTCGACTGTCTAAGATCTACGAAAGACAGCCGGGGCCAACGGCTTAACGTGCTTTCCGAGGCACGGAAGGGTCATGGTATGTAAAGATGGTCACCCATCCACGAACCAACCGCGATGAGTGTAGCTTAACCTGAACGATCAACCCGTGCGGCTGTTATTACTTAGCCGCAAGCCCTTCACCTCACTTTACCAGGTTCATTTACGAGGCTCTTTTTATTTATTTTTATTTTCAGGTAGGCTGTATTTGTCTCATCATCTTTCAGAAAATGTTTCTTACTTAAAACATTTTTATTAAGAACAAAAGAACACATACATTATGAATGTGCCT
Organism: Aporophyla nigra; assembly: GCA_947507805.1. Classification (NCBI taxonomy): domain Eukaryota; kingdom Metazoa; phylum Arthropoda; class Insecta; order Lepidoptera; family Noctuidae; genus Aporophyla; species Aporophyla nigra. Next base: position 24,314,004 of record OX382294.1, read on the forward strand.
ACTCTAAAAAATCTACAAAAAAATCCACAAAAATGTGACTGCCTTAAAAGCAAACCCATTTTACACTGAATAAAAAATAAACCGGGCATTCAGGGATTCTTCTCACAAAGAAATCTTAAAGGAACCTTAGCACAATGCTAAGTTATGAAGTCCCTCTATTTAAAGCTAACATTTCTATTATTTATCGCGCGCCGTTATCTTTTGAATTAATTCGGGCACCCACTTATTTTGGCCAGAAGTGGACTTTATCAGGCCCAAATTTAACTAAATTTGTTATTTTATGAGAAATTGCTTCTTAGCTCCGTTTCTGTGTTTATTTCGTTATGTCTGTTATCTGAGTTCCTAGCGGCTAAAATTATGCTTTGTTATGGCTGAGAATAATTATTGTAGGTAACTGAAGGTATTAGAGATACAAATTTTGATTTATTAGGCTACAAACTCACAATTTATTCCGTGAGGGAAGTTTACAACAACAATCTAAGTATCTTCTATTGTATAGGTTTAGGAGTTTGGTTGAAATCACCCTGAATAGAAAAGTATTTATATTCAGGCCTATTCTATTTAGAGCTATGTCGACCAAACTTTTATACCTAGTGAAATGACGCTCTCTGCTGCCTCTTTTCAGTGCTATCATTTCTGTAATTAAATCCAGCACACAAATAAACTTGGTATAAATCAATATTAATCAATCAAATTAAAAATAAATAATAAATATATAATAATAAATTAATTAATCAATATTTAAAGTATTTTTAATAAAAGTATTTTAATTTAATGTATTTTGTTTTAATGTTGTAATGAATTTGATGTATTTGTGATTTAGTTAGTTTAGTTATTGGGACTTTGTGCTTTAGCAAATAAATAAATAATAATATTTCAAAAACTAGACCAATCAATTTAAGTCATTTATTCAAACTGGGCTGAGAGTCAGCACTTTTTTAATGTCAAAATTACATAAGAAGTCCCCTAAAACGCCAGTCTTTACCTACTTCCCAGTGCATTTGCTGGGAAGAAGAAGTGGCGCAACAAACTCCCCAGCAGCACAGCTGTCTGTTAATTTAGCAGAACTTGATTCAATACGGTATGTAATTAAAATTACGAAACACGTAACTTTATAAATAAAACATCAGTATAAGTTTAAATTTTTTGAATAGACTAAAACAGAATTAACATAATATTTATATTGTTTAATATATTGTTTATATTTCAAATATAGGTAAAACATATAGATGCTATGATATACGCATTCTTCCTACCCCCATGGGAATGAAGCTTGAGTTTATGTATGTATGCATAATAGGTGCTATGACACACGCATTTTTTACATAAAACTAAGTGACATTGCACAAAATAATTTCTGGAAAATTACTTTTATTTTTCGTGTCAAAATTTGATGTTTTCGGTAGTGCGCAATATAACGAATGCGAAACATTGTGCTTATGGGTGCATGCGGTTAAAGGGGTATATAAAGTTGATATTTCACTAAAAGTTGAATATTTGACCTTTAACCCGTTTCTGACGAGAATGGCATTGTTAGTACACCGCTCTTTAGCGGCTCATAACTAATTCGATTCATGTATGAAAAATTTAACACAGACATATTTTATTAATTCAAACGGTGCTTTTACTACTAGCGTCCATGATTAAAAAAAATCATTAAGGAAAAAAATCAGTGTATCATAACTTCATGATGTGTAGTCATGAAGTTAAAATAGTTGATACAAAAATCATATAGAGGCAAAAACATAAATTTTCAATTATAAATATAGTACATAAAATACCTACAAATCATACTAATACTAGATGATTATCACAAAAGACTCAGCTGTGCCTCGTGAGTAACCGCAGGACACAGTTATTCCTAAGTATTCCCGCATCAGGTTTTTTATAGACTTTAATTACATAAAATAATACTTCTTGATTACTAAATATACACTAAAATTGTACTATATCACAATGTACTATTTATATGCACTTTTTTCAACAAATTTTTGGCCTATTCAGGCCTCCGTTTTTCTCTGGATTTCCCTATTTTTGCCTTTGACTTTCCAGTCTTCGTCCATACTTTTGTTGATTCCATCTACCTACCGGTCATTAGGTTTACTCGAACATAATTATAAACACCAATTATGGTGAGATCTAATTTCAACGCAGCTCTAATTAAGGGGCCACATTCAGCTGAGTTATCAGCTGTGAGCAGTGCATCCGACCGGGTGTATTTAGATTAGTATACGAGTTGTAGCTATTTGATTGGTAACGAGAATTATAATGGTGTAAGGTACTGGTTTTGGAGGAAAGTGTATTGTCACAATGATGCAGGTTCCTACTGGAGAGACACAAGCCGTCCCTTTGTGAGAGACAGGTCCATAAAATCCACCACGCGGGCCTTTTTGGCGGATGTCTTATAGAAATGCCGGTTCCTCACGATATTTTTCTTCACAAAGGTAGGTGCCTGCCTAGATACGAACTTATCACTTACAACTTGTATATTGGGGTCGATTCTACTAGACAATCATTGTTCACTGTCGAAAAGAAACACTGTTACTAAAGTCTGCTACTAACACTTCTAAGATTTTCGGGAAAAAAAAAACAAAAGATGATACTTTTTACACGCTTTATATTAGCTTCACTTGTATGTTTGTTTGTAACCGACTCCTTATAGTGCGATTTTGACCCACTTCAAACGACGAGATTTCATTTAAACTCTGTAGACTTATCGAGGACCGATGAAAATACTATAATTTGCCTTGCCTCTACTATCTACTAACTACGCTGACATACGTCACAAACTACGCTGCCATACGTCTCAAAATTCGAAACACCCTAAAAATAGAAAATAAATAATAGTTAAAAAAAGTAAAAAACATGCTTCCATAGAAAACCAAACTAAAAGTAGAAAATAATGGAAAAAAAGCGTGGGGTGCCTGATATCAATTAAAAAAATACCTTAAATAGCATCCTACGCTTTTTTTCCATTATTTTTAGCTTGGTTTTCTATGAAAGCGTGTTTTTTTTTTGTATTTTAAACTATTATTTTTTATAAAAAAGGTGGATTTTACCCTGAAGTCTCAAAAATACCCTGTTTATATTTAGAGGCTAAGATTAGTTTAATGATCATTTAATTTTCTAATAAAAACTTTATTTTAATTAAATTTTTAACGTTTTACTTTGTGTTAATTATTTCATCACCACTGCATGAAGTAATTAAATAAAAACACTCCATAAGATTTTCACTCCAAAACCAATTTTTCACAAACCTCTAATGGGGAAAGATTGTTTCATTTAATAAAAGCTTTAAGGAATAATGTGGTATAATCAATGTGATTTTAATCTACACTTAGGAAGGGCATTAAAAAATACGTCTTTTACCCAAAACGGCTATTTAAAACAATTGCCGTGAACCCTCGTTCGAGCCAATGGATGACCTTGTTTCGTTACGGCAAATTGAACTTTATGTCTTAAGAAATAGGGAAGTTAATCGCTAAGAGATTAAGTCGATAATTGGAAGCACGAGTGATGTTTTTTAGGGGATATAGTTTAAGATACATCGGTTTTAATTTTCTTATCTCGTTAGGAAAAAACTGTTTTAAAAGGTTGAATTATGTCACTATGATTAGAGGCCATAATCATTATGTCTTAAGAGAAAATGAATGAATGGTACGGCAACATTTGTATTTGTGTTACCTTTTCACATCTTGACGGGTGAACGAGTTTGGATGAAATTTGTCACTCTGGTACCTTACACCCTGAGTAAAAAGATTGTATAATATATACTTTTTGTCGCGGATAATTTCCGACCACCACGCGGGGGAAACTGCAGGGAAAAGCTAGTATGCGCTTCCATGTCATCAATCAATGATCATGACTACTTTACACAAATAAAACAAAATAATCGTCATCATCATCATAAAATACATACGCCTTCTTACCATGGGTGAAGGTAAAAACTACAGAATGCCACCTACTACGATACTAAAATACTCTTTTTGCCTCGTTTACGTTCATACATTTGGTCAAATACGCACGCCGGTTGCGAGTAGTACGTACCTGACCTTTCTGAAGAACGTCACCAATAAGGTCACTATAATGTCTACCGAAGGCGCCCCTCCCGACGTTTCCAATAACATCTGCTTTGTAGCAAAATAATATAGCGCGTAAACAATCATCCTTGCATAAAAAACTGACTGTTTTGCACCATAATAACTTTCAAGTTTGGTTAAAAACGAACATTTTCAACGTATACGTAACAAAACATGCTCAGAATAACTATTTCATATTTTATAAAAATGCACGCAAAATGAAAACGTCAAATCAGGCGAGGATATCAGTTTCCATAGTCACAACGTGTTTTTCTTTTGCGCTTTTTTACCTCCCCGAAACTATTCGTGTGCAGTTACGAAGCCTAACTAGCGTTGCAAAGTCGAGCTATTCTGTAAAAATCACCGTGACAACATGACAGGTGAAGTGAGTTTGAAGTTAGCTGTCATTCCATTGACATTATTGACATCTTACTTTATGCTCCATCACGCGGGTCTAGTACCCAGATGGTGCCCGTTTCAGCAATAAATAAACAAAAGTATAGTTTTATTTGCCACAGAAATACCTGTATAAAAAACCGGCCAAGTGCGAGTCGGACTCGCGCACTGAGGGTTCCGTACAAACCTATAGGTATTCACGGTTTATGCATAAGGTTTATGTTTATGAAATTAAATGTTTTTTTTTTAAAATTTTTATATTGAGTTGATTGCATGAAAGGTAAATTGCGGTTTACGATTCATGACGTATTAAAAAAAAAACTAATAACTAGATCTCGTTTAAACCAATTTTCGGTGGAAGTTTACATGGTAATGCACCTCATATATTTTTTTTAGTTTTATCATTCTCTTATTTTAGAAGTTACGGGGGGGGGGGGACACATTTTACCACTTTGGAAGTGACTCTCGCGCAAACCATTCAGTTTAGAAAAAAATGATATTAGAAACCTCAGTATCATTTTCGAAGACCTATCCATAGATATCCCACACGTATGGGATTGATGAAAAAAAAATTTCTTGAGTTTCAGTTCTATGTATGGGGAACCCCAAATTTTTTTGTTTTTTTTCTATTTTTGTGTGAAAATCTTAATGCGGTTCACAGAATACATCTATTTACCAAGTTTCAACAGCATAGCTCTTATAGTTTCGGAAAAAAGTGACTGTGACATACTCGGACAGAATACATGGTAAGGGTTCCGTTTTTTGCCGTTTGGCAACGGAACCCTAAAAAGATAAGATAACTTAATTCAAAATTAAAATACTGGAATTAAGTTGCATCTGGTTATACTGGAAACCGACCCCAAATTGTTGGGGAAAAGCTAGGCAGATGACGAACTCGAATGAAAAAGGTCATACCATATCTATATTCACGAGCACATAATACATGTAAATAATCAGCAGCTGCACGTCATATCTGTGACAAGAAGGCTTTCATTTAGCATGATGCAACTCTTGAAATCCGGGACCATCAGGCAAAGTTATGTTAGACCCCTGCAATAGATAGTGGGCGAGTCAGTTGCCATTACTCGGGTATGAATGACAAGCGTATAGTCGTGTGAAGGAGTAAAGTTTTAGAAGTAAACCTTTTGCATTTGTCTGTCCAATGAGAATAACGGGATGTCCTCTCGTTAGACGAGCACCTTTCATTTGTGGAAACGAGCCAAAGCCATGGGATTCGAGTGGAAATTCCTGGTGTTAGTTTAAGCTTCGCCCTGGAACTGTTCCGCGGTATTGGAAATGATGTGTTGTAATTACGGTTGACGGTATGTGTTGGGTGTGTAGAGAGACCTGTGCGAGTGATGGACTTCTATTTTGATAGGTAATTTTTTGTCACAGCATTTCCTTGGCTAAATTAACTGATAAATCGTAAGTGGTTAGATTCAAATTGGGTGAATGAATTCGCCTACCAGACTTGAGGTTCGCAACAGATCGCTATTACAAGCATTTAAGTCAGAGACTTAAGAATAAAGTCCTACAATCTTCCCTGGTGCAATATTAAAATACTGCGATCAAAAAGAGATTTATTAAGAAATGTTCCATTATGATAATTTTGTAGGTATGTTTTTAATTGTAATGCAATGATTTATTCTCATGACCCTCATAATTTCAGCCGGCCATGGGGCTCCCGCAAGCACCGCATTTTCACCGATTCTGTGCTTCTCGTATCCAGCAGATTCCGACGGCCTTCAAAAGGTCATCGGTCCGCCTTATAGCAGGCCTAAAGCTATGTCATTCGGTAGATGGTCGCACTCCAGAACCTTTTTGCCTCATCGTCCATCTATACTGTTACGAATTCATGCAAAATTTACTTCATGTTTAGTCACGTTTTACGCTTAAGTTTGATGTTGCTCCCAGGAATAATTTCTTCAAAATCACGGCTGTTTTTAACCGACTTCAAAAAAAGGAGGAGGTTATTTTTTTATTTTATTTGAAAGCTGGTGCTTCCCGAATGGTTTTTAATTTGGTTCCATTCGGACAGTAAAAACGTATATGGTTTTCACATGGCTCCCCCATGTGAAAACCATATACGTTTTATATTTGCATTAAGTATTGGCGCGACAAATGAACGAATAACGCGATTAGATTAGTGTGGGGTATCTACCATAACTAAAAAGTTAAAAATAAAAACTTTTTACGAAAAACAAACCGACTTCCTTAAAAAATAAAAATTGCACTCCGGGAGTGCCGGCAGAAGTGAAAACTTGATTATTAACGTTGAGCATGTTTGATATTTTGGAATGGTTAGGGAATAATTTGTTGTTCAATTTCCATATTTTAAGCACTTTATATTCACGAATTTTACGAATACACAACAATGTGATCACTACACAGACGGTCGAGCCATCAGCTGTCACCATCCATGGATGCGCGTGGCACGCTGTAACATAGACGAACATTCGCGCAAGCGCCCTGCGCCGCCTAAACGAAACAGTAGGCCCAGGCATACATTTTCGCCGCGCCGTAGAGAGGGGATAGCTGTCTACTCTCCATCCGTCCTACGCTTTTTCGATCAGGTCACGTGTCCTGACGCGAGTTTAAGATTGTATACCCATTACAGAAAAAGTGCTCAACGCCGCTAAAGAAGTTTTCACTTCAAAAACACTACAAAGTCAAAAATAACTTTAATTTCGGAAGTCGGTGGCAAAAAAACCTTAAATACAGATCCTAAGACACCGAATTCCGAAATTAAAGTTATTTTTGACTTTGTAGTGTTTTTTTTTAAGGAAGTCGGTTTTAATTTTTTTGTAAAAAGTTTTTTCAACTAAAGTTTTATTTTGTCTTATTCAATTTAATCAAGTATCTTAGCAACAAAACTTTACCTCATTAATTCAGCGTACGCAAGGCTGCTGTCAAGACATTAATAACGGTAATCAGTAACTTGTATTCAGAGGAGAATACGCTAAGTACAAACTAATCAGTTCTGAGCCTGCGTTGGTAAACATCACTATGCTAATACATTACCTGGGTAACAAGATTGGTCTGAATTAATTGGTTTTTGGTAATTACTAAAATCCTTCAAGGTTTCTGGAAGTCGACGAGTGCTTTTCTGATGTAAATGATCCAGTTGTTTCAAAATTATTACAAACTTTAAACTGATATCTCAAGTAATAACACTTCATGGGGTCTTTGACCCCAAAAATCATCAAATCAATTTTGTTTTTTACTTTTTTATAATGTTCGACAATAAATCGAAAATTCAAACTCAGGGTTTGTTAGAATATAATGTAGCGCATTATTTCAAGTGTCAAATTGACAGACCAGATTCGGAACACCACACTGTGCTCCAAAAACACACATTACTGATGTTGCTCAAAGAGCCGTTCAGCTGAAATGGAACTTAGTTAACCATGTCTGCCGTATGCTCAATCAGGTGTGGGCCGAAATAACCAACGTGGAGTCCTTACACAGCCAGTAGGCGCCACGGCAGATCCCTTAGAAGATGACGGGACGAACTGAAGAAAACAAACGACCCACTTGGTCCACTTTAGCCCTAGACCAAAAGAGCAGGTAGCCATGGCGTTTGGCGTTAAGCAGTGGGATGATGCAGGCTAACAGTAACAATACAAAGTGGATTAAAAACGTATTATTGAGGCTAACGTCAAAAATACCCAAGCATAGTTAATAAAATTCATATGGCCCCTGAGGCATCCAGAGAGGCTTTATCCATTAAAAAAAAGAATTTAAGAAATACCTCCTTAAATGCCGGAGATATTGCGGAACATACATGAATAAAAACATACAGATGAAATAAAAACCTCCTTTTTGAAGGTTAATAACTGCCACTATGAAGAATCATAAAGGACAAAGACAATTATCATAATGTACATGGCTTAGTTGCCCACAAGTAGGCACGCTGTGGCCTATATTTTATTGGTAAAATCTCGTAGTCGGTTTGCTAAGTATCCACGTGGAGAGGATTGACCTATTTCTTTTCCAATAGGCATAGTATCAATTTACACAGTCTAATTTCACGTTAGGCCTGTGACACAGTAGCCGGTTGGGTTGAGCACGGATAGAGACGCATAAAATGCTATTTTACACGCTTTATATTAGCTTCACTTGTATGTTTGTATGTGTGTTTGTTTGTTTGTAACCGATTCCTTATAGCGCAATTTTGACCCACTTTAAACGGCCAGATTTCGTTCAAACTTTGTAGGCTTATCGAGGACTGATGACAATACAATTATTTCATAAATTTCTGCCATTATCCTTGCCTGGGTTACCAGGATACCAAAAAATTTTTATACTTAAAAAGAATTTGCCCATTTCTCATTTGATTTTTGTCCCTATTCTACCCCATGGTGACGTAAAAGGTGACTAAGTGACTTACTAGAGAATAAGCAGCAGCATTCTCTTAGCATTTTACAAACATACTGAGATCTCCAATCCACCTGCCAAGCGGGGCGATTATGGCAAACGGCCGCTTTTGAGGGAGGTCTATTCCCAGGTATAGACAATTTTCAGCTGAAATGATGGTGATGAAGGAACTTTTGTGATTCCTTATACATATAACTGACTGGCCTGTTAGTCTAGTGGTTAGTGACCCTGACTGCTAAGACTGAGGTCGTGGGTTCGATTCCCACCCGGGACAAATCTTTGTGTGATGAGCACAATCATTTGTTCTGTGTCTGGGTGTAATTTATCTATAATATGTATGTATTTAGAAATATATAAGTATGTTTATCAGTTTTCTGATTACCATAGTACAGGCTTTGCCTAGTTTGGGATCAGATAACGGTGTGTTGGTTGTTCTAAGATATTTATTATTATTTTATTTATTATAACCAAAGTAGTAAAATACGAAAGTGCGGAAAAAAAATTATTTTTATTTTTATTAATCCCTTACATACAAACTGATGATATTTGTATGAAATTTCGTCATGTTTGTCTTTGTAAATTCCCATCAGGCGCACGGTTTGTTTCTAAGTAAATAAAAACAATAATCAAGTATCTTATTTATGTACATAATCAACTTATAATGTTCCCACTGCTGGGACATAGATGTATGTCTGTAGATTAGCCGCAACTTGTCCAGAGGTCAAATAAAAAAATTGCGAGAAAACATAAAGCGTTGTCTACAAATACCTTTGTATTATTGTTATTTAGACGCTAGACAAAATCCTAAACTTTTGTTAATAAGAATCGGGATCGTTACAAAAATCTTTCGCCGTAGTGTGGACAAGGCTTTACAGTGATGACGTCACTGCTAGTAACTCAACTATCCAACTATATAAGGTATCAGATGTCAGGCTCGCAAGCCGACCCGCACGTAATTAACTAAGCCAAATTGGGTATACTCTCCGTTCTTAAAGTGATAAAGAGTCCTGTGATTACTATATTAAATTATGATGGCGTCCGTTCTAGTAATTATGGGGTAGTGAATATGAGGGGCTAGGTTAAGCTACGCTTCTCGCGGTTGGTTTTTTGATGGGTGACCATCCATTTTATATCGAGACCCTTTCGTACCTTGCCATGTTGTGGTAAATGTTTTATATCCATAAGTATGTTTGTACAAATACTTTTTTACACGTCAATCATATTTTTAAAACTTGATGAGATCGGCATTTCCTAACTATTCTGAGAAGAAAGGAATCTCAACTGTCTCTTTTCGAGTCCAAACGTTATATTAAGTTTGTTTTTCTAATTGGCGTGTCATTGGTAAAAATAACACGATAAGATAAGTATATTTTTTTATTTGCTAGCTAAGCCGTGGGTCCCGGTTGTCATTAGTAGATCTTTGATTGTCGTAACAGAGTCAGATGTCCAAAAGTTTGATGACCAGCCCTTACTAAGAGATATCCTGTTACACGGTAACTGGAATGTTGTAATATACAAGAAGCTGACCCCAACGAAGTCCCCACAAGGGCGAGGCTATTGTTACAGTTTTTATGGGTGACTCAACAATGTTATTGCAACTATAATAACACATTAATCATATTTTTAAAACTAGATGAAGTCGGCGTTTCCTATCTAATTATTCTGAGAAGAAAGGCCGAATCAATCTCAAAGGTCTCATTTAAAGTCCAAAAGTTATTTTAAGTTACGTTGGTTTTCTAATTAGCGTGTCGATGGCAATAATAACTCGAAAGATGAATATAGTTTTTATTTGTTAAGGGTCCCGGTTGTCATTAGTAGATCTTTGACAATCGTTACATACAGGGTGTCCAGTAAATAGCACGACATACTGCAGGGGGTGAAAGCTTGGGTCACTACCTATCAATACAACACAATATATGTTCAGCAAAATCTTACGGATTTACAGTTTTACAAAATTTTCCGAAATACCGAAAAATCTCTACCTTGAAACAGATTTTTAAGCATCTCGTAATGAAAAAATCCTTTTCTAGTACTTTTTTTTACATCAAATTATTCGTGAATAGTTACTTTACTCATTGATAAGTCTTTTTTCTATCAAAGATAAGAATGTTTTCAAGAAATACTATTTTTTGTTTAAATTTGCACAGAACTATTTTCTTATCACTTAAGTTTAACTACAGTGGTGAAAAAAAAATAAGTAAGATTTTGCTGAACATATATTGTGTTGTATTGATAGGTAGTGACAAAAGCTATCACCCCCTGCAGTATGTCGTGCTATTTACTGGACACCCTGTATAATCAGAAGTCCAAAAGACTGAGGACCAGTCCTTACTAAGAGATATCCTGTTACTCAGTAACTGGAATTTTGAGGTCGACATGCAGTCACGTTTTGTTATATTCAGCTTCGTTCGATTAGACTAGAAGCCGACCCTGACGAAGTCCCAACTAGGGCGAGGCGATTGTTCGAGTTTTATAGGTGACTCAGCAATGTTATTATGGTTGTTTACATCTAATATTCCTCTACGCGGGAGATATTATAGTGAAAAAGTGTGGGCGCAGACACAGAGGCATTCAATCTTTCGTCACACACATAGTCCGATGGGACGGCAATCCGATACCACCCGAAAGAGATTAGGCTCAGGACCAACGGCTTATTGTACTTTCCGAGTCACGAGGGTATCAGACCGCCAACTTCCAAACTCCGGGCTGCCTGAGTTCGTTCTCCAGGTTGGGAAATAATTGTTAATGGGTGGGTCCGGTGACTGAGGTGGTTCTGCAGCCACGTTCGTGCTTGCGACTATGGGACCAATGGGACAGTTTCAGGGCATCTGTTATTGGTTTGGCTAGAATAATCTCATCTCTTCTTCTCTTTCTTCCCAATCTACATGCAGTTTCATCAGATGCTATTGAGTATCAGTCTGTATTTCATACGGAGTTATTGTGTCTTTACCCAATTTCGTTAAAGATTATCTTAATTTCGAACTTCTTACTAATCTAAAAGATTTTTGTGCATTTTTCCAGGATGCCTGGACCGATACGATAGTTGAATGTGTTCACCAAGATACAGATTTCAAGAAAACTCCACGATTTGTACTTCTACGTCAATTAATGAATATGGTGGACAATCACTTTCATTCCACAAAACATTTTCAATCCTCAGATTTGGAAATAGGTTTCTAATGTCCTGCAATTATCTTCTTAAAACGATACCAGACCTATTCATTGCATTACTAATACTTTTACCTGCGTCATTCACACTACAGAAACACTAATTACATACTATTGCGATCACAATCCTGCCAATTCTGAGCAGAACAGCATTATCAGAGCAAAATCGTTCGTAATTCGGTTCCACTAAACAGCTTAGTCTACTACTCTAAATTGAAATCCAGATGCGATAATCAGGTGATTGTTGGAATCATTACCACGACATGTGCTATCGAATTGTGGAATCGTATGCAATTTAATCTATTGTTAATTTTCGTATATGTGATCTGATTGGCTGTTGAAATGTTGGCCGGAACAACTATCATCAGATTAACTTGGTAGAAATTGATGTTTGCAGAGACTTGTAATACTGATTGATTATTTTAATGTTTATTATTTATGGCAACGAAGTTTTTTAATGCACCTTGGGGTAGGCGTAAACGTATAGAATTCGTCATTTGACGGATAAGTTTTACGCCCTTATGGAAGAGAGCAGTGGTGGCCATGAGTTCAGTCAGGTATTATACATTGTGTATTAGGCAGGTATTATACATTGTGTATTTAATTTCATCACCTTTTTAAGGCGGCATGTCCTAAGACCAAAAATTCGTAGACATATGACATCTACCAGTGCGTACTGGTGCAGCGTAGTTAATTTTGGCCCACTTCCTCTCACAATGAGGAGGCCTGTATCTCAGCAGTGGAAGCATTATAGGCTGATTATTAATATAAAAGACAGAGAGAAAGATACAGTTTTCATGGTTTTTGAGGGTGTTGAAGACTATGAAAATGGAAACTCAGGACTGCGGCTGCGAAAATTTTCAAATGTATCGTTTTTAAGGTTTTCGAGGGTGTTGAAGGTGATATTGAGGTCAAAATATAAATCCAAGAGGGAATCCAAAAATTAAAAAAAAATAATTGTCGTCGCAAAAAGAGCTTCGTTCCAGAAGGGAACCCCGAATCCCCACAATTTTTGAAATTTATTATTAATTGAAACTTCTCGCACGCAAAAAGTAACTTTATGCCTGAGGTATTCTGTACCAGGCAACCAAAGGTGGTGAATATATTCGATGGCAGGTACTCTGATTGAGAGGAACAATATTTAACAAAAGATTAGATTTTATTTCAAATATTATGACCATACATAACTAATTCATAGAGCAAACCTTTAAAGATTTTACAATCACGGTAGGTAGGTTTGGATTTTTGCCAAAAACGGCAATAGATTTGTCCTGATCACAGCCATGGTGTTATTTATCGTAGTTTGCAAACTGTTTTCGTTCACAATTTATTTTCTGGTACACATACATGGTATCCTAAATTGAATCCGAGTTATCAGTGAGAATGTTGAGCTTATAATAAATTTGGGTAGCGTTTAAATCACAACAGATTTCGGAAGCATCAGGACGTTTGGTGCAATTCATTAAATGGACCAATGTGTCTGAATGTGCTTGATATATGACCTAAAGTCTGTTTTTACGTGTGGTCTCAGTTAAGAAAGATAGCGTTATGATAGGTAATAGTATTATTTGTAGAACATGCAACTATTACAAATGACGATGTTTATTTTATTTTAGCATTTAGCAGACATACTTCATTGACGTAATCTTCTCATTGTTCGACATTATATACATAACTTAACTCTTTATAAGAGTTTGTAATTGCAATAATGTCATTTGGTTTAAATTGTTTTTTTTTCTTTTCAAGATTCTTTAATGTTTTGTGAATGCAAGAACGTTGTAGGCCTTGTAGACTGTAGATTTGTGGACCATTTTCTATCAACATAGTACTTGTTGCCGTACACTGTCCTTCCGTAAGTATTAAAACTGTAATTTGTTTTGTAAAACATTGGTAAAGTTGATTTATTTTTAACCGACTTCAAAAAGGAGGAGGTTCTCAATTCGGATGTTTATATTTTTTTTTTTTTTTGTATGTTCGGCCATAACTCCGTCATATATATAGACGGATTTGCAAAATTCTTTTTTTGTTTGAAAGGGGTTTATTCTGAAATGGTCCCATATACATTTCATGTAGATCTGATGATGAGTTCCAGAGATAGACACCGGAACTCTTTAAGAAATGACAGCAAATCAACCGCGATTTCTGCTGTCGCATAAATATGCATTGTTTGTTTACAATTAGTGCGGCGTGGATACCACAACAAAAAATTTAAAAATAAAATCTTTTTATAAAAAAAAAAACAACCGACTTCCTTAAAACACTACAAAGTGAAAAATAACTTTAATTTCGGAAGTCGGTGGCAAAACAACCATAAATACAGATCCTAAGACACCGACTTCCGAAATTAAAGTTATTTTTCACTTTGTAGTGTTTTTAAGGAAATTGGTTGTTTTTTTTTAATAAAAAGTTTTTTTTAAAGAATAACAGTGGAGTTTCTTGCCGGCTCTTCTCCTTAAAATCAACCAATTGGAATCGTGCACAGAATCGACCATCTGGGACCAAGTAAATATATATAAATTACAATATTTTGGTTTTGATTGATATGTATGTGAGAACACAATTTAAGAAAAGCAAGAAGTTGCATGAATAGAAACTACCATGAAGCTAAGATAACGAAGTAATTAAAATAATTAGCCTCGTGGTTTTAGTGGTCGCAAACGATACTTAATTTTGAGTTTTCTATCGGGCATTTTTTTGCAGCAGCCTGCAGTCTGGTTTCATGCCTGTTTGGTAGCAATATTTCATGGGGCCTAAAGATAACTCGCAAATTGGTGTATATACTAGTCGTGTATACTAGTCGTGTCTATACTAGTAACACCTCTGCGTTACTCGTCAGGGAATACAAGCGTCATGTTTAACTGTTTTATAAAATACTAGCTTTTGCCCGCGACTTCGTCCGCGTTAAATTTCTTGTTCCCCCGACCCTTCCCGTCGCGTTGAATCACATACCCGTGCGACTTTCCCCGTTTTAGCAACATTTTTCATTACTGCTCCGCTCCTCTTAGTTTTAGCGTGATGTAATAGGCTACCCAACACAAAAAGAATTTTTCAATTCGGACCAGTAGTTCCGGAGATTACCCCCTACATACAAACTTACAAACTCACAAACAAATGTTACCTCTTTATAATATTAGTATAGAAGAAGTGTGGCTGTGTTAGGTTTCTAAAGATCTCCTCCACGTTCAGCCACATAAGTTAAAATTCATGAAATTTTATACTTACTAAGCTGACATTTGGTTCCTTCTTCTTGGAAATGTATCCTTTTTCATTACCATCACCCGGTTTATATTGCCTTATGACCCATAATCAAGAATGAGTAAAGCTTCTGAATTAACATTATGATGCTAAATAGGATTACAGCGTCTTAACGTTAAAGATCGTATAAACTATAGTTGTTAAGCTATAGAAATCCTTGGATAGAGACTAATTTACACAACGTTTTCATATGAATTGTATCTTACTGGTAGATATTGGTTACCGTACAATGTATTTCGAAGAACTTATTTCAGCTTAGCGGCTTATAATTTTGTATCTATATACTTACTTACTAATAATATTATAAAGTTGAAGAGTTTGTTTGTTTGATTGAACGCGCTAATCTCAGGAACAACTGGCCCGAATTTTAAAATTATTTTTATGTTGGGTAGTCTATTTATCGAGAAAGGCTATAGGCTATATAATATCACGCTACAACTAAAAGGAGCAGAGCAGTAATGAAAAATGTTGCAAAAACGGGGAAAATCGCACAGGTAGGCGTTCGACGCGACGGGAAGGGTCGGGGGAACAATACATTTAACGCGGACGAAGTCGCGGGCAGAAGCTAGTCCTTAATAAGTATCAATGAAACTACAGTGAAATATACATAGCCTTTTCCCAACCATGTTGAGGGTCAGTTTCTAGTCTTACCGAGCGACTGTCTATCTCACCGTAATTATCTATGACAGATCCGTTTTTTTATTCACATCTGCCTAGCTTTTTCCCAACTATGTTGGGGTCGGCCCCAGTCTCACCGGATGCAAATAAAAACTCTCATTTCTGGCCTGTTAGTCTAGTGGTTAGTGACCCTGACTGCTAAGACTGAGGTTGTGGGTTCGATTCCCACTCAGAACAAATGTTTGTGTGATGAGCATAATTATTTGTTCTGTGTCTGGGTGTGATTTATCTATAATAAGTATGTATGTAGAAATATATAAGTATATTTATCAGTTGTCTGGTTACCATAGTACAGGCTCTGCCTAGTTTGGGATCAGATAACGGTGTGTTGGTTGTCCCAAGATATTATAAGAAACGACTGGCTATCTAATCTCCACAACGTAGTTACTGGGTAATATACAATACCTCTTGGTGAGATAGGCTGCCTAAATTTCGGGCTTGTGATGGAAAAAGATATATGAATGACAGCCAAGGCAAACGAGTTATCGTGATTTCCAGGATACATAAAGGTCTTTAATATGTAAAGATGGTCACCCATCCACGGACTAACAGCGGTAAGCGTATCTAAACCTTATCGATCGATACGTACGATTGATATTACTTAACCAGAAACTCTTTGGATTGCAAATTCGAATTCAGAAAACCTTTTGCACTCGGTAACTACAAAATAAATAAAACAAATGTTGACGATCAACATAACGCCATTTACTCTTAACTTGCACCAACAATCACGTAGTGATTTGTAGCTGGAAACGCACCGTGATCGCTTGATTCACTCGCGCCTGTTAATTATTAAAAGCAATTACTGAATACCGTACTTTGTTTTATTTTCCAATTGTTTTCCCAACGTTTATTGTTGCTGGGTTCAATAGAAAGGCATTTGTGGTATTGTTTTGTGCTCAGGCTAGATGTGTGCCAGATTTTTGTTACTTTTTAGGGTTTCGTAATAAATTTTTGTACTTAAGGTAAAAGCTCCTCAGGGTGGCCAGCGATATTCCAATTTTCTTCATCATTTCAGCTGAAAGTCGACCACTGCTGGGCTTTGAATGGGCAACAGCGTTCTCTATGCATTTTACCACCATACTGCCAACCCACCTGGTTGTAAAGGAGTAAAGGTAGTAACCAAAGCTTTCTGAGTAACCAAGCTTAAGTTAGTTGTACCGCGTGGTGCCGGACGTAAAGAATAACACCACCCCATTTCTTCCCGTGGGTGTCGTAAAAGGCGATTTACTAGAGAATGAGCAGCAGCGTTCTCTATGCATTTTACCACCATACTGCCAACCCACCTGCCAAGCGTGGCGATTATGGCAAACCCCCCCAAATTGGGGGAGGCCTATGTCCAACAATGGACGTCTTTCAACTGAAATAATAATGATGATCAATATGAATTATGTGGAAAAGAAACAAATTATTGAAGCTAGCTTAAAAACCACTAATCAGAACTTGAACAAAAGATGGGACCACAAAATAATATGAGTATACCGTATACAAAAGAAGATTATTCAAAACGGTGGCGTTCTATAGTATCTGCCTACCCCCATGGGAAAAAGGCGTGAGCTTGTGTATGTTTATCTATGCATGATTCATAGAATATGAAATTATAGGGTACGAAATATAAAAAAAAAAACAAGCGAATTGAGAACCTCCACCTTTTATTCGAAATCTGATAAAATTTTCGATCGCCCATTTGAATTTCTTCCGCTCTTCATTGTACTGTATTGGCATCCATCAAGTTATTATAGATATCACATCCATCATACTCGTGTAGTGAGCTGAGAGCTATATTCTACCCTTAATCATCATATTTTGAGAACAAACACACGTTATATTTCAAACTAAAACATCAGCAATCATCAATTTATCAAATTTCCTGTCGAGTTTTCATTTTCAAGCCTAAAATATAGACACATCACTTCCAAATCAAACATACCAAACTAAATTCAAATAAGCCAAACAAATACAGTGTTAGCAGGAACACGTATCGCGTAGCATAGCATCTATTACCTTTACAATGTAGATTAGTTCAGAGGAAGAATTATGTAGACCAGCTATGTATGACTGTCATGAAAATTTAAACGTTCAAATGTTTTTTAAGTGGGTGATGAATTTTAAAGCGTTGCCGAGCTCTTTTCTCGTTGGAAGTGAGACTGTAGTTTTGATACAAAGTAGATAAAAGGTGTGTGCTGTAGAAAGAATGAGTAGGTACTATGTATTATTTGTAATCGTCGTTCAGAACAAGGTCAAATTAAATTAGCTTGTTATCCATATCGAAAACGAATGGAACAACAACAAAAAAAAAAAACAACCGTCAATAGCTGTAGTTGTTTATGTAATTTTTCGCGGAACTTAGATATTTTTTACGAATGTCCAAAAAGTACAGCTTTTAGGTCATTTAGCCTTAATGTACAGACGCCAGTACATCAAGGTACCCGAAATTATCAAATTTTCCCAATCCATTTTGAACCTAATGCTTAACCGATAAAATGGAAAACCTATTAAAGAAAGACAGATTCTAGTAGCTTTATGTGCTGGCGTCTGTACTTGTCATTAAAAGATATAAACATAGTTAAATGACAAAAATAAATACGAAATACTTTAATCGATTTTTATAAAGCTTTAAATTGTGACTAATAGGTACCATTTCGTGTTACCTAAATCTTTGAAAGAACTATGAACACTTCCCCATACGAAACTACCTTTTGGAAGGGACAACTAGAACCAATTCAATTCTTTGCGTCATGTTTACCGCACATATAGGTACGTATTTCTTTTTTTGTAAATGTAAACGTTTAAAAGTGACTTTTACATGTCTATTTGAAATAAGTGATTAAGACTTAGACTTAGCGAGATATTTTTGAAAAATCGCTGTTATTAGATGTAAAGTTTATGAGGATTATCCTACGTTTTGATGAAGGAGGACACAAAATAATTAGTGTGTAACCAGTAAAACTCAAGCAGAAATAAAACATGATCTATGATAAGCATAATATAGGAACTCTACTACTCTACTTATGCATAAACAGTACCGTTTAGTGGCCGTCGAAGTGGCGCCGCGATGCTCAGACGTCCATACGCGGCCTGCTTACATAACCACACACCATCTATTTGCTTTGAATTCCTCGTATAAGCATAACTATAGTTAATGTTACATCAGTTTGTGTTTTGACTACCAAATCAGCGTTAATAGGCTCTGGACTTGTATTGAAAATACACGTAAGGCCCTCTTACTGATATCTTACCAATCATTATAACTAGCCTATAATATTCCCACTGCTGGGAAACAGGCCTACTCTTAGTAAGAGGGAGTGGGCCGTAATCCACCACGCGAGCCCAGTGCGGGTTGGTAGATGTCACATGTTTTCGAATTTCAAATTCTAGGACATACCGGTTTCCTCACGATGTTTTCTTTCACCATTTCGACAGCAGTAGTGATGTAATAATTTATAAAAAGTAAAGCGCCTATTATAATTTTAAAACTTTGTATGTCATGTTTGGTGGATCAAGCAAAAATGGCTAAACGGATTTGAATGAAATTTGGCACACACATAGATTATAACCCTAATTATTACCTGATATACTTTTTAATATCAATAGTACGTTCCTTTGGATGATTGCCGACCTTCAAACGGGTGAAGCCGATTGCAAAATCTAGCCTAGTCTACTTATAAGAAAGTTTTAATTAGTACTAGTTTTTCATTTAATAAATGACTCCCTTTTCGGTCTAATGGTCGCATGTTCGACTACTGAGAGTTGTCCAGGCGCGACGGACTGGTGTTCCATTATCAGATCGGGCAAAAAATCGTTGAATATTCTTATTGGAATGTTTTCAGCCCGGGGAGTAGATTTGTGAAGAAACCTACCACTTCGGAACCACATTAATTTATTCATTTCTACAAAATACAAACAAACTATTTAATGAGCATACATTAAAATATTTAATGAAAATACATTGACAAATTCATAATGTTATATGAAATAACCATTCATCAATTTAACTTTACACGCAATTAACATATTAATTTATTTATTGCAATAATTATGGTATGTCAACTTAGCAAATTATTGTTAAAACGTAACGTACTAAGTTAGTATTCAAATGATGTGTGTTCATGAAATGTAATTTACAAAGGAATTAAATATAAAATAATGTACCAGTGGTAATTAATTTAATTTTGTACGAGCTCTCTGCCTTTGTGTGACGTCGCTGTCGTGTGCCATATATTCTATAATATCTTAGGACAACCAGCACAACGTTATCTGATCCCAAACTAGGCAGAACCTGTACTATGGCAACCAGACAACTGATAAACATACTCATATATTTCTAAAATACATACATATTGTAGATAAATTACAGCCAGACACAGAAGAAATGATTGTGCTCATCACACAAAGATTTGTCGTGGGCGGGAATTGAACCCACGACCTCAGTCTTAGCAGTCAGGGTCACTAACCACTAGACTAACAGGCCAGTCAATATAATATATAATATGTATATATAGTAATATAAAAATTAAAACCACTTTTCGTGCGTCTGTGTGACTGTGTTATTCTTTTGAGCGACGTAACGGATTTCTATCAAAGAATACGAATCCTGAGTTTCAGAGTAGTGGTGGCCAAGTGGTAACGGCCGCGACTTACGAAAAGGTCGTGAGTTTGAACCCAAGCAGGCGTTTTACTTTGTGTAAATAATTTCATCACCACTGCTCTCAAAACGCTGAAGGAAAACATCGTGAGGAAACCGACATTTCCTAGAACCATAAATTCAAAGACATGTGACATCTGCCAACCCGCACTGGCCCCGCGTGGTAGATTACGGTCCGCTCTCTCTCACCGAGAGGAGGTCTGTGTGTATCTCAGCCATGGGAACGGTATAGGCTGATTATGCAGGATGTAAGGGTAAACACCGTTGTCACTTAACCCATGGGTAGTTTGACTTAAATATAAAATAACAGAGCGAGTTAAAAAAATAAAATATTTTCCTAAAAAGGTTTAGAATGAATTTACGCGCGAGAAATGAGCGACGATACGACGCGCGGCGCGGCTTTACGTGCGCTCGCTAGCGAGACTGACAGCTGACTGACTGGGGTCGCGACCCGTGCGTCGGCGTCGGGCAATGCAGCGTATTGAGACGCAAGTTTGTTGCCCTCGCGCATAGGGTGAAATGTTCTTGTGGAAAAATGCAGATTTTCTTTAAAAAAAAGGTTGTTTTTTTTTCATTGATTTTACGTTCTATTAACGAAACCAAATCACTGGTTTCAAGGATAACGGTGTTTAACCTTACACCCTGTGTATGTATGAGTAATAGATTTAATGTTGTTTTCAACATCATTAAGAAAAATATATTCCGGCATTTTTGTTACTAGCTTTTCCGACGGCTTTACCCCTATATTATACACTAGCTTCTGCCCGCGACTTCGTTCGCGTTCAATTTCTTGTTCCACCGACCTTCCCCGTCGCGTCGAATCGCCTACCCATGCGATTTTTCCCGTTTTTGCAACATTTTTCATTACTGCTCCGCTCCTCTTAGTTGTAGCGTAATATTATATAGCCTATAGCCTTTCTCGATAAATAGGCTACCCAACACAAAAAGAATTTTTCAATTCGGACCAGTAGTTCCTGAGATTAGCGCGTTCAATCAAACACACATACAAACTCTTCGGCTTTATAATATTAGTATATACAGGGTGTCCAAGAACCTGGCGTCCAACTGGATTCCCACGATGCCCCAAGTTCTAACAGTACTCAGAAAAATATTTTAAAAAATCCACCCCATGTACTTACAGAATTATACTGATTTCAAAAAAAAAAGGGGAAATGAGCACCCTGTGACATACTTTTGAATGCTGTGACTGCTAATGCTGATAATTTCGATATTTCTTGGAGGTTTTGTAATCTAGGGTATTGCTGTGTCTAAATAGAATGTAAAAATAAAGTACTTATTGTACCATTTTAAAATAAAATATTATTTTAACTAAAGGTGATATGGAAAACTATTGAATTTCGCAACTTTGACCGACTGTAGTGTAAAAAAAATGTACCAAAATAGTATGGCAAGTGACGTCAAATTTTGACGCGTTTATTCCTCTTTTTAAAAAGGTATAATACTTACACATTAATTTGAAAAAAAAAATTTTTGATAATATTTTTACTCAACAACCCAATTTTTACGATGTCTTACAGAATTCTTAGAAAGAAAAATTTACGACGAATTGAATCTAACCTCTAAAGAATTACTATTGTATGCTCATAAAAATAACAACAGGCCTCTCAAAAAACAGGTTAGACCGTAAGGGATGGTATGTGCATGCATCTCACCATAGTGATTCGTTATTACAACAGGAGGGAGCAAGACAGAAACTATCTTTGCGATTTGCTGGTTCTTCTTTATGGTACCCCATTATTCAGGTAAGAGTGAGGGAGAAAAAGGTTAGAGGTGCGGGTGAGATAGATAGTGACGCTATCTGGGATCGTGCTATTTAGGATAACAGTACGGTCAGTACGCGTCACTGCCTCCTGCCGTTACTACGCACCTCTCTCTTATTGTTACCATTGATCACGTACTACGATTTAAAGCTTTGTTTATTGGACTCGATTACTCTTTGTGCTCTGGACTTTGAAACGAACTCTTTACGACGACCTTTGCCTGTGTTTGGACAGTTTGTGTTTTGTGTGTGCTACCATGGCGACCTACACTCCGCAAGAATACGCAAATATGCACTACATTTATGGAGAATGTAGAGGTAATGGACGAGCTGCAGCGAGACTTTACAGAGAAAGGTATCCGAGGGCTACGCGATATCCCGACCATCGAGTTTTCATTAATGTGCACAGATCACTATGTGACGGGCGGTTCCCCAATCAAGTAGCTGGTGAAGGACGACCTGTAAATGACTTCATACGCGATGAAGTTTTAGAGGCGGTGTCGGCAAATCCAAGCATCTCTGTGCGAGGAATAGAAGCTGATACGGGGATACCGAAGAGCACAGCACACAGTATTCTCCAAAAAGAAGAATATCATCCGTACCACGTACAGCGAGTGCAAAGTCTTTTACCTCGAGACTATCCGAGCCGAGTCGCGTTTTGTGAAACAATCCTGCAAAAACATCGAGAAGACGAAAACTTTATCGACAAAATTTTGTGGTCAGATGAATCAACATTTAAGAAGGATGGCTACATGAACCTACACAACTTGCACGAGTGGCATGTGGAAAATCCGCACTTGATGCGAGAAGATAGATCCCAGTACCGGTTCAAAGTGAACATGTGGACCGGTATTCTCTGTGGGAATATTATTGGTCCATTTGAGATGCCCGAGAATTTGACTGGCGAATCATATTTAAATTTTCTTCAAAATGATTTGCCAAACTTACTAGAAGAGACCCCACCAGATATGTGGTTCCAACACGACGGCTGTCCAGCACATTTTCGCGTATCCGTTAGAGAGTTTTTGGACGAGCAATACCCGAACAGGTGGATTGGGCGATCAGGAACAATCCCGTGGCCAGCCCGCTCACCTGACTTAAATCCGCTGGTTTTTTTTTTCTGGGGAACTATGAAGGAGCTCGTTTATGCGAAGCCCATTAATGACATCGCTGACCTTCGTGAGAAGATAACACAAGCAGTGCAGGTGATACGTCAAAAAAGTTACTCGCGAAACATAAAGCGGTCCTTTTTAAGGAGAGTGAGAGCTTGTATTGCCGCGGGTGGTCAACATTTTGAACATTTATTGTAATAAAATATCTTTAAACTAACATTCTTTGCTTTTATTCTACTGGGAACCCATCTACCTGTGTGTATTTCCTTCTTGCTCACTCTTGGAACCGAAGTAAATAATAGTAGTAACATAACAGTTTCTAAGATAAGAAAGGGTCCGACAGTTACCGTTAGTAGGTAGGCACTTCGTAAAAATTGGGTTGTTGAGTAAAAATATTATCAAATTTTTTTTTTTCAAATTAATGTGTAAGTATTATACCTTTTTAAAAAGAGGAATAAACGCGTCAAAATTTGACGTCACTTGCCATACTATTTTGGTACATTTTTTTTACACTACAGTCGGTCAAAGTTGCGAAATTCAATAGTTTTCCATATCACCTTTAGTTAAAATAATATTTTATTTTAAAATGGTACAATAAGTACATTATTTTTACATTCTATTTAGACACAGCAATACCCTAGATTACAAAACCTCCAAGAAATATCGAAATTATCAGCATTAGCAGTCACAGCATTCAAAAGTATGTCACAGGGTGCTCATTTCCCCTTTTTTTTTGAAATCAGTATAATTCTGTAAGTACATGGGGTGGATTTTTTAAAATATTTTTCTGAGTACTGTTAGAACTTGGGGCATCGTGGGAATCCAGTTGGACGCCAGGTTCTTGGACACCCTGTATAGTATAGATATAAAACTTCCTCTTGAATCTTTCTGTCAATAGATGAAAATCGCATTATCTACGTTGCGTAGTTTAAAAGATCTAAGCTCACAGACGCGGGAAACGTCTGTGTTTCGTACTATGTACAGATTACGGGCTCAGGAATAAAAAAGTTTTGTCACTTAAGAGCACAAATTTTGCTTACATGAATATAAAAAACTTCGTTCTAAAGCGCAACTGTGTCGATCAATTCAGTTTATCGCAGTCCACTGCTGGGTAGAGGTCTCTCCCAGGCTGCGCCACAACACGCTGTGCTCCGTCTTCGGCATTCAGCCAGACTTAGCATTCCACATTAGGCTTGTCGATACACGATCTTTACTCCAGGACTCAAATGCTCCAACAGCTATCGGTATTTCGACAAATTTGGTCTACTGGCCACAATCATTGCGATCCCACCCATCCCTTGCTGCCCTCTTGCAGCGATGCCCTAAGCCGAGGTCTGTATCCCACAAGGAGTGCCCTAGCGTGTAGTCGGTTTAGTTTTAAGTTTTTTTAGCCTTAGCTGGAGGCCATAATTTACTAAGGCAGCCACAGGCAAGTCCGGTTAAGCAGCCTGCCAGATATAATTCCCAAATAAAAAGGAAACTTAAGCTTCGTTACTCAGAAAGCTTTGGTTACTACGGTTACTCTGAAATCTTACTACTCCGGTTGTTTTCCGGATAATAACATGTGATTTTATCCTTCAAAGAAACATCGACCATAGCTCGCTTCATAACACGCTGAATAACCTTGAATTTGTGAACCATCCCGACTGGCAGTGTCAATAAAGGCTTAACTACAAATCCTAATATTCTCTCAAAAATCTGCAAACAATAATCTAACGAAGTGATCATAAATAAAAAATATAATAACTATAAATCCTACTTAGTATTCCTAAGAATTATATTTTAAGCCTGGATAAACCCTAACTGACTTTAGCATGACTTTTGAACTAAAACTAATTGTATTATACGGGTCATGAACTTAAACACGGTTAGTAAAACTTATGATTATTTTTGAAGGTTAGAGTTAGGGTTGTCGGTCATCAAATATGATTGTGGAAATAAAACAATAAAACTAAATTCATCAAGACATAGGTAGTAGATATAGTAGTAGTGAAATGCTTGTTGCGTTCAAAAGACAATCATATTATCGTCTGTTATCTCCGTAGAATTAGACAAACAGACAGACGCTTATATAGTTCATCCACATCTCCTCTATTATGTTTAAGCCACTTTCTATTTCATGCTATTGGGGGCGTGCCTATTGCCATCACCCTCATCACATTTCAGCAGAAAGATTTATACTGCTCAATATAAGCCACGCTCCGCCACTAACGGTTTCGAGCTTTCCGCATCCAGCGGATTCCAGCAAGGTTATCGGTCCACCTTTAGGACGCCATTTGTTTTTCGAGCAATGTGCGCTGCCCACTGCCACTTTAGTTTCGCAATTCTTCGGGCTATGTCGGTTACCTCGTTCTCTTGCGGGTCTCTTCATTTCTGCTGTCGAAGCATAGCCCTATGGGTGAATTTCAGCGTTAATATTACCATCAATCAGACACAATACAGATTGAGAAATTCCAACAAGAAAATGACAGTAACACTTTGGGCGCCATATTTGATACAAAAACGTGACTAAAGTGATAAACGAAAAAAGAAAACTGTTTTCTTTAACCCCTATCCAGCAATAATCAGTCTATTTAACCTTATTGAGGCATTGAAAGCGTTACCTTTCCCAGCCATCGCCCTCAGGCTGATAATATTAACTTAAAAGGTATTGTTAAATATTACTAAAGCCAATTAAACCTCTAACCACTATAATACATTCACAGCTTAATAAAAGCGTTAACGCTAACTAAAGTGTGCGGTGACCCTGCTTTAAATAATGTTACTAAATTTTTCATATTTTCACGGTTCGTTAACGAAGATCTGCTACCTTTCTAATTTAGTGAATCGTGTATTTGAGAGTAATTTCATTATACAATATAATGTCTAAAGCAAACATCAGAATCAGTGGTTTTGGACTTTTTAAAGATTTTTCAGGTTCGGCTAGACTGTTCTGAACCACTGAATATCAGTATTTTAGATGGAGTGCTGGTGGCTTAGTGGTATGCCGTAACTTACAAGCTGTAGATCGTAGGTTCAAACCCAGACAGGCGTTTTACTTTGTGTAAATTATCTCATCACCTGTCTGAACGGTGAAGGATAAAATCGTGAAGAAACCGGCATGTCCTAGAATGAAATAAAATCGAAGACATGTGACATCTAAAAACCCGCTCTGGGACAGCTCACTGGATTACTGTCCATTACCTCTCACGTAGAGAATGCCTGTGTCCCACCCAGCAGTGAAAACGTGAAGGAATACATCGTGAGGAACTATGTCCTAGAACCAAAAAATCTATGATATGTGTGTGTATGTGTGTGTGTGTGTATGTGTGTATGTGTGTGTGTGATATGTATGTGTGTGTGTTTCTTTTTCTTTATCTACCAACTCGCACCGGGCCCACGTGATGGAAAATAACTCCCTGCGTCTCACAAAGATGAGGCTTGTGTCTCAACGGTGATTATAAAATGGTGTAACTGCCTATCTGACCCCAATAATCCCGTTACTGGGTAGTACGAAGACTGGTTGTCTGAGTTTCAGGTTTCCAACTACCTCGAATCAACTGTCATAGATCTACAATTTTATTAACAATGGGACATGCGAGGTTTCATTATATAATGGATGGTCACCCATCATCGAACCGACCTCGGTAAGTGTTGCTGAACCTTATAGATCGATCCATGAGGCTTTCTTTATTTAGCTAAATTAGCTGAGTTTCATGTTTCTAACTACCTCGAATCAACTGTCATAAATCTACAATTTTATTAACTGTGGGACAGGCGAGGTTTCTTTATATAATGGATGGTCACCCATCCTCGAACCGACCTCGGCAAGTGATGCTGAACCTTAAAGATCGATCCATGAGGCTTTTATTATTTAGCTTAATAAGGGCTTTTAGATTCACCTTAAGGTGATGAAAAGTGGCTAAATTAAAAGCACTTATTTAACTTAGTAAGTAAATACTTAAGTGAAAGACTTTGACCCGTTACAAAAATAAAACTTACTTTACTTCAAAGTAAAAATTAACATAGCCATTATTTAAACGTATAATCTACTTACTACAGTACATTATTAACATAACTGAATTTAAAATATCAAAAATGGTATCAAAGAGAACCCTATGTATTTACCCTAACTCTTTGAAATCCTATTTATTTTTTAAGCAGATAATCATAGGCATTTGTTTACTCCAAACAAGAATTGTATAGTCGACTTAATTATTGTGTAGACGCTTTTGCCTGCACAATATCACGAATTGCACAATTGTTTGACGTTTAATGTTAATATTGAAGATTTCGCAATGATTGAACAAGTTTGAGCGAATTTCATTTTGATTGCACCATATTTTAGTTGCACCTTGTAAGATAAGCACTGCGCAGGTCTTTTGTACTTAAATACATTACCGTTAATGTTATTGCGTGAAAATTATGGATCATTTGAGTGATCAATCCTATTGCGCAATATAAGCTATGTGGGCACCATGTATCTATTATATAATTAATTTGTCTCTCATTGCTTCATTTTCAATTCTTTTACCTGTTGTGGTATGGTAATTTTATTTGAGGTGCATCGTCTTCATATATAATTATATACATATTGTAAACAAATATTGAAGAACATTTTAAAAGAGTAACTGTGGAGTTTCTTCCCCATTCCTCTTCATACGAATCTACCTTTTGGAACAACTAGAATCAATTCTATTTTCATGTAGGTAACTGTTGACGTTTAAAAGTGCTTTTTTTGGGACTATTTGAAATAAATGCTTTGACTTTGAAATACAGCGCAAACTTATTAAATGTATCTAACTGTTACATAGACAAATAAAACTTATAATTTCATGACCCAAAGTGACATTCAAACTCTGGGTGAAAAAACAATCACGAGGTTGGCCATACCAAAAATGTGTCTAATTAAAATCATGTAGGCGTAGATCCTACTTTAATATTATAAACGCGAAAGTTTGTATGTATGGATGTGTGGATGTTTGTTCCTCTTTCACGCAAAAACTACTGACCCGATTTAGATGAAATTTGGCGCACAGATAGTTTTTAACCTGGAATAACACATAGGATACTTGTTATCTTGGTAGTCTGTTCCCGCGGGATTATTTCCGACCTCCACGCGGGCGAAGCCGCTGGCAAAAGCTAGTACCTTTGGGCAGTGCGTGGGTATAAATCAATACAAAAGAAGTCTGCCCACTACACTGTACCATACATGAATCAGGCACGGGAACAAACATGACACGGACCACGATGGCCACTAGAACGTATCAATAGACTATCAGGGTCGCGAGATTGTTTGAAAGAGATACCGTAACCCTGGCACATGGGCAACTGAAGGAACACGGGTGGGTTTTAGTCAGTAAAAGTCTGACACGCCCTTCCGCTACGCCCAGGGCGGGAGAAATCATTTAACGATTTCCCATCAAAAAAATAAAAAAAACCGGCCAAGTGCGAGTCGGACTCGCGCACCGAGGGTTCCGTACAAACCTGTAGGTATATAAGTAAAAGTTCACCCATCACGACAATCGAGTCGTAGTTCTGTTCTGTTTCTTGGCTTAGTTTTATTTCTGTCTGTGTTTTGTTCTGTTTACTATATGATGTAACTAAAAATTTACGGTTTTCGCAATTTTTCCTTTATCTGTGCTATAAGACCTTGCTTCGTACCAAATTTCAAAATTCTAGATCCACTGGAAGTACCCTTTAGGTTTTGATTCCCTTGCAAGTTTCGAAAATTTGAGAAAATTTGCGGTATAAACGGCTATATCTTTTGATTGCGTTAGCTTAGAAGTTTGATTTTTTCAGAACTCCAAGGGACAGTAGACTTGAGTATTTGTTATAAATTTCAGCTTGATACCTCCACGCGTTCCTGAGAAAAAGGGTCTTGACAGACGGACGGACGGACGGACGGACGGACGGACGGACAACAAAGTGATCCTATAAGGGTTCCGCTGTTTCCTTTTGAGGTGCGGAACCCTAAAAAAGAATAATTAATGTTTTAGTATTTATTTAATGATTGTTGCTGCACCGGTCGACGTCATCAGAAGTCATTTGATGAATCAATAGCGCATTATACTCGCTCGCTGTAAATAAACTCGTTTTCTCTTCGTTCTATGTGGTGTCGCAAGTAAAGAATAGCATCATCTCATTTCCTCCCATAGGTGTGGTAAAAGGCGACTAAGAGACTTACTAGAGAATCCGCAGCAGCGTTCTCTATGCATTTTACCATCAGACTAGGATCGCCAATCCGCCTGCCAAGCGTGGCGATTGTGGCAAAACCCCCCAAATTGGAGAGGCCTATGTACAGCAGTGGACGTCTTACGGTTAAAATGATGATGATGAAATATTCTGGCCCTGTAATGTGCATGGCACACGATGGCGTCGGTCAGTGACGGATCAATCTAGTGGGCAAAATCTCATACTCAATACTTACAAAGAGTTTTTGTTTTGCCTGATATGTTCATAGCAGGAACAATGTATGATAAGATGTAGTGGGCAGACTCCTTTATGGTATTTCCTAAGAGCAGTTACCAAAATAATAGTTCTCTGGTAACATTTACCCATTCACTTAAGGTTGACACAAATAGCCTGGAGCTGAAATAGGTTTCTAAATAAGTTTGTTTTGAGCCTCTCAAAGGTTAGATAAACAAAATGCCTACAGAAGTAGATACAAAGATTTAAATCGTTAAATTTGGGCTCGCCGTAGTCATGCCGCGAATAGTGACAGTACTGTGAAGACTGAGCTCACATATCCCCCTCATATGACGTGTCCATGGCAGCATACAACATTTTATCATTTTTGACCATGAGGTGGTAAAGCCTTTACGAGGTCGACTATATTAAGAACTGGCAAGTGTGAAATTTCAATTTTGTCCATTAGATGGGAACCGTACGTAAATGTATTAAATTGATTTTATTTGAACCCAAATTGTTAAGATAAAGATAATTTTATTTTGCAAATATGGGTAACAGCAAATGATGACAAAAAAATATATGAGTCCAGCCATATTTTACCACGTAGGCATGCAAAAGATTTAAAACATTGATCTTAAAACTAAATTATTAAATACAATTTCAAAAACTAAACTAAACTAAATATTACACTAACTTCAAAATACTTTCTCAACTAGGAAGTCCTTAATATTATAATATCCTTTAGCCACTAAAAAGCTTGTTCCGGTTGTCTTTGTTAATTTTTGACAGTCTCTACGGGTTGTCAGAAGCCCGTAAGTGTGACAACTAGTCTTACCAAGGGGGATCGTTTTACTCAGCAACTGGGTTGTGGACGTCAGATAAGCAGTCGCCTCATGCCAAATACTGGTATTCGGCTGTATCCGGTCAGATTGCAAGCCGACACCAACATATGATGATTGTTCTACTGCAGGCTGTGGCCTCTTTTTCACTCATCTCTGTCTTGAGGTAGTATGGATCAATAAATTGAGTGACAAGTTTATCCCGCCATCTCCTCAATCTATTACGATGTGACCGGGCAATTTATAGGACCCACAAAGTGGTGGATTTAGCCCATGATTCATTAGACATGCGCCAACCGTGTCTGCCCTTTCTAATGCCTAGCGTTAATAATAATACCAGCTTATTGTTGTTCCACGGCAGGGCAAAAGATCTCTTCTCGTAGAGAGAAGGGCTCGTTGTATTGACTACCACGCTTACCAAAGATGGGTTGGCGATTTCAGACTTATGTATACATCCAACATCCTACTAATATCATAAGTGTGAAATATTGTGACGATATATGGTTTATTACTCTGTCACGGAAAAACTACTGAACGGATTTGGATAATATTTGGCATATGCATAGATATAACCTGAATCAACACAAAAGGTACTTTTTCTCCCAGTAGTATGTTCCCGCGTTTCATCTAAATGCTTTAAGTCGTGTTTTTGCATCAAAGAGCATCCATCCGTCGATCCTCACAAACTTTTGCGTATATAATATTATTATACAAAGAATTATAAGAGTTATTTTTTTAGTTAGTTATTCTTAGTTTCTATTGTTTTTTTTTTTAATTTTATATAATATAAAAGTTTTCGCGGACATAAATAGGAATGTAGGCGGACTTATGCCTTAGCCCTATCTAGAGTTAACTTGATTTTGCCCCGACTTACAGTTAATGTTTGCCACCAGTTTGTAACTCTGTAAGTATTAATCTGTGGAAAATGTAGTGGGTAGTATATTTGTTAACTTTATATGTTAAGTTGTTTCTGTTTATTTTTAGTATACTACTGTTTGTTTTCCCTTATGAAATAAAATAAAAATTATAAGTGTGTGAGCGTGTATGACCAAATGTATGAACATAAATGAAGCAAAAAGATTAAGGCTTGAGTTTATGTATTGTTACGAAGTAGGATAGGAAAGGATAAAGATAATAAGGTAGACAGTATGGTGTTATCAATAAAATAATCACACTGTTAACTCTACTGACAAAACACCATTTAAACGGGAAAGTTAGTAATTACCATTAAAACTGCGACAACTAACAAACTTGTACTAACATCATTGTCGATTAGTTTCTAGTATGTACTAATGGCGGAGGATCAATGTTATTTGACTTCGGCGACTTCGAAGCAACTTTTGATAGCCAGCGCGATTGCTTTTAGAGAGTCTGTGCGAAGTAAATGGTTTGACTTCTATATTTAGCTTTGAGAGTATTGACAGGGATACCATACAATGTTTTTTTGCTTTAAAACACGAATGTAGGTTCTTCTTTTTGTATATTTTCCCAAGTATGTTTGGGGCCGGCTTCTAGTCTAAATGGATGCACCTGAAAAGAGTATTTTACATGGAACGACTGGTTATATTCAGAATTGTTTACTGAATTGATTTCTGTATTTTTAATGAAGATAATTTTTATCACAAAACTAATTGAAACTGTAATACGTAATTTTCACTCACATTTCTGTTAAATAGCCAAAACAAACCAGAATGATCCGTAAATCAGTACTATAAGAGTGTTTTTTTTTTTTTTGCGACTGTGTGCGTACTTAGATATGGAATATGACCACAATTTTCACCCACAATGAGTATAACTAATTTAACACATAAAAAATGTTTTTACATAACAGTAAAATTTCGTGAAAATGATTTTACATAACAGTAAAATTTCGTGTTATATTAATCGGGTTTTTCGGGTTAATCGGGTTTTTGGTGGTTAATTCCGGGATATGTTGTATGTACATAAATGCGTGCAGTCGTGTATCGAACTCGACTTTCTGAACGCACTTTAACAGCAGAACTAAGACAAAGACATGAACCATTCATTGTTCAACACGCTTGCTCGCAATCATCTCAGCCTATCGCAGTCTATTACTGGACATGCACCACTCCTAGGCTATGCCACAACACTCTGTCCATTGTCTTCCGCATCCAGTCTAGCCGAGCCGTCTTGTTAAGGTCGTCGGTCCATCAAGTCCCACACTACGCTTGCTCAAAAACTTCGCATATAATAATCTCAATTCAAATTCCAAGTGTATATTTTTGGTAAGCCAAAAGTGTCAACGAATATGAAATTTTTAACCTCTTAAAATACTTTTTAAAATTCAGCACAGCTGTTGGTTGTGTTCTTTAAAAACGCTGGTGAAATGATATCAAAATTCACTTAGACTGAACAACAGATGCAGCGGAAATCCCTGCCTAAATCCGATTTAGAACAGTTTAAAATTAAAAATGTTGTTATGAAATAACAAGAGAGGTTCCTTTTTGTTTACGGTGAAGATTTTCTTTAAGAAGTTAGAATAAATAGGGTAATGAAATTACTGCCATAATGTAAATACTACAATAAAGCTGAAGAGTTTTCTTTGTTTGTTCGAGCGTACTATAAGGTTGATATTTGGTTTGCGCAAATATGACCATGTTTCCGAATTTCGAGTAAACTTCACTTCCCTTCACTCTTCTCTATCTCAAGAAACGTTTTCAGTTTCTTTGTGACTCCCACACGAAATTCTTAAAGTCATCAGATAACTTGAAGCTTAAAATGCCTATGCATTACACAACTTTCCTCGACCATTCCTTTACTGAGCCGCTCGGTTGTAGAATGCATTGCCTGTTAAAATAAACGGGCGCAGACTTTACATGTTTTTAAAAAACTCGTAAAAGAACACTACTTGTCGTTGTGATCTTGTTCTCCTAATCTAACTGTAATTTTCTATGTAGGTACTGTCCTCATTTATTTTTGTGCCTTTTGACAGACCTGTTGGTCTAGTGGTTAGCGACCCTGACTGCTATGCCGGAGGTCGTGGGTTCGATTCCCACCCAGGACCAATGTTTGTGTGATGAGCACGATCATTTGTTCTCTGTCTGGGTGTAATTTATCTATAATATGTATGTATTTAGAAATATATAAGTATGTTTATCAGTTGTCTAGTACCCATAACACAAGCTCTGCTTAGCTTGGGACTAGATGGCGTTGTGTGATAGTTGTGGAATATTATTATTATTATTTAGTATTTACGTATCTATTGTTTATTTAGAATATAAATATCTGTGTAGCAATTTTAGTACATTGTATGTTTACACCATTGTCATACCCATTTTATGTCCAGACTTATCACTGTCCATTCCATGGTTCCCTGGAAGAGATCGCATAAAGCGATAAGGCCGCCCATTGTATATTTTGTAGTCATTGTAACGTTTTTTTTTTTTCTATTTATAAGGTGTACAATAAAGTATATTTAAATAAATAAATAAATACTAATCTCTGAAACTGTTAGTCTGATTTGAATGTTTTTTTTTTAAATTTTATAGCTCGAATCTTGAGGAAGGTATATAGATAGATAGGTTACGCTAGAACCTGTAGGAGCCGAACAAATACAATATAAGTTAGAAAGAACACTGAGTGCAAACGAAGGCTTTGGCTTGATCGACGGACTAAAGTATTACACGCGGACGAAGTCGCGGGAAAAAGCTAGTAATTTAAATAAAAAGGCTGCTGAAAACATAGCACTACAATAATAAATCCTATGAAAAGAAACATTATTATTTTTAATTCTAATTTAAATTAGAATTTAAAATAATATTTGTAACAACAGAAAAGAGCTTAAAATAGAATTCAATCCCCTGTGGATAATTCTTCAATGTGTGGGAGCTAGCTTGAGCATATAATATTTTTGTCAGGATTTCTTTTTTTTATATATTCATAATAAATAAATAAATATCTTATGACAACCAACACAACGTTATCTGGTCCCAAACTAGGCAGAACCTGTACTATGGCAACCAGACAACTGATAAATGTACTTATATATTTCTAAATACATACATATTATAGATAAATTACACTCAGACACAGAACAAATGATTGTGCTCATCACACAAAGATTTGTCCTGGGTGGGAATCGAACCCACGACCTCAGTCTTAGCAGTCAGGGTCACTAACCACTAGACTAACAGGCCAGTCAATAACAGGAAATGATGTTAGAACATAAATTATTTTTGTATTACAAATGCGGATATTCGATTATTCCTAGAAAAATTAATGACATAATATCACGCCTTGTGTCCCTAACGGGTTGGGCAGAGGCGTAACTGTAGTACACCCACATTTCATCAGTTATGTTTATATCTCACGTAATAGGGGTCCTTCTCTTACATAGGATTTAAACATAACATAATTTGTAAATTAATTCTTAAACAATTTCACTTTTTACCTCTTTAAACTGTCCGTTTGCAATTACTCTAATTTTAAGACGGTTGTATAAAACTTTTTACAAAATAAATAATAGTTTAAAAAAACTAAAAAAACACGCTCTCATGGAAAACCAAACTAAAAAGTACAAAATAATGGAAAAAAAGCGTGGGGTGCTTTTAAGGTATTTTTTATTGATATCAGGCACCCCACGCTTTTTTTTCCATTATTTTGTACTTTTTAGTTTGGTTTTCCATGGAAGCGTGTTTTTTAGTTTTTTAAAACTATTATTTATTTTCTATTTTTTAGGGTATTTCGAATTTTGAGACGTATGTCAGCGTAGTTTGTGACAGTTTTTTTGCTGTCCTGGTAACCCTGGCAAGGATAATGGCACAAATTTATGAAATTATTGCATTGTCATCAGTCCTTGACAGGTGTGCAAAGTTTGAATGAAATCTGGTCGTTTAAAGTGGGTCAAAATCGCACTATAAGGAGTCGGTTACAAGCAAACATACAAATATACAAACATACAAGTGAAGCTAATATAAAGCGTGTAAAAATAACAACCGACTTCCTTAAAAAAAACACTACAAAGTCAAAAATAACTTTAATTTTGGAAGTCGGTGTCTTAGGATCTGTATTTAAGGTATTTTTGCCACCGACTTCCGAAATTAAAGTTATTTTTGACGTTGTAGTTTTTTTAAGGAAGTTGGTTGTTATTTTTTTGTAAAATTTTTTTTCTTTTTAACTTTTTAGTTATGGTAGATACCCCGCACAATCTAATCGCGTTATTCGTTCATTTGTCGCGCAAATTCTTAATGCAAATTTAAAACTTATATGGTTTTTACATGGATCTCATTGTCCGAATGAAACCAAATTAAAATGGGACCATTCGGATAGCACCAGCTTTCAAATATAAAAAGAATTTTCAAAATCGGTTCACCCAGTTAAAAGTTCTGAGATAACAAACATTTAAAAAAATACAGACGAATTGATAACCTCCTCCTTTTTTTGAAGTCGGTTAAAAATGAGTTTAACGTGTCAAATTGAAGTAAGATGTCAAATATCACTTATTTTTTATATTTATGTCGCAGCATCATGCTGACATAGGACTGTGCGGGACTTTGTTTTGTTTAACTTTATTTGTTGTTGAGTCACTGTAAATATTTTTTTCGTCTTTCTAAATGGCTTATTTATTTTTCTGATTGTAAATACTTGATTATCTTGTGAGCTTTTCGCAATCTTTTTAACCGACTTCAAAAAGGAGGAGGTTATCAATTCGGATGTTTATATGTTTTTTTTTTTTTTTTTTTTTTTTTTTATGTATGTTCGGCCATAACTCCGTCATATATAGACGGATTTGTAAAATTCTTTTTTTGTTCGAAAGGGGTTTATTCCGAAATGGTCCCATATAATTTTCATATAGATCTGATGATGAGTTCGGGAGACAGACACCGGAACTCTTTAAAAAATGACAGGAAATCAACCGCGATTTCTGCTATCGCATAAATATGCATTGTTTGTTTGGAATTAGTGCAGGGTGAATACCACAACTAAAAATTTAAAAATAAAAACTTTTTTGCAAAAAAAAACAACCGACTTCCTTAAAAACACTACAAAGTGAAAAATAACTTTAATTTCGGAAGTCGGTGGCAAAAAAACCATAAATACAGATCCTAAGACACCGACTACCGAAATTAAAGTTATTTTTCACTTTGTAGTGTTTTTAAGGAAGTCGGTTGTTTTTTTTTGCAAAAAAGTTTTTATTCATTTACTCGTCATAATCGAATACAACAATTTGTATCTGTATATGGGAAGGCCACCCAATTTATGTAGCTGACTATAAATTCCGATTGACATTATGCAGTACCTTCCAACCACACCATACATTGGTACTTAAACGTATTCAAGCGAAATAAATGGGCAAGTAACGTGAAAAGTTAGCTCCAGTAACAGTAGCATTTTATTAACGGGTTTCTATTGGATATGCCTGGATTTGTACTAGGTTTTAAATCAATTGCAACTAGTGGAACATTGTGCTATTTGCTTTTAATTCGATTAGCCTATGCATATTGTATTCGGCTGTATTGTTAAAGCAACAGGCAAGTTTTAGCGCGGTTTTGATGCTGAATTCTTCTATTGCGTTGGCACATACTGAGGGATAATTGCGTATTACACTTGGAAACTGTAAACAGTTGGAAAGGCTTTTATTTTGACAGTTCCAGAGTATTCATTGCGTTTTTTACGTTGCTGAGCAGTCGAATTTTTCGAACGCTTGTAGCAATGGTTATCATTGTAAATATGTCGTTGGTGTGCCTTGCTTAGTGAATAAATAAATGGGTTAGCAATATTCTTCAAATAGATTCAGATGTGATTGATAGTGTTCTACGCAATTAGGGTGCAGTTTGCGGGTATTCGTCAGACATGTACCGTAGACTTTGGTGATAACAGAAGCGCATTTCCTGTATTTTTAAGAACTTATTTCTAATCTATATTGGTGATGTTCTATAGAAGGGTCAGGTGCGTAGCACTGATTACTGGTGTGCGTGTATGACCTGATGTATAACTTAACACTAGAAGCGCTGAACATACCGACTGAGGTAAATTTTAATAAAAAAAATATGTATATTGCAATTACGTGGTTGAAGTCTCGTATAAATAATAAATATAATAATCATCATATTTCATGAAAAGTCATAAAAAGTTACGATTATATGCATAATAAAATATTAATTAGAGCAGGAAGAACATAGAAATGGGTCAAATTTGGGACGCCCGCACTTCTAGTGTTAAAAATAAAAGCTGTATTGTTCAAGAAAGATAGCATTACAAATTGAAATAGCACTAGCCTTCACACTAGGATTTCCTGTATCGTGGAGAATAGTCTCCTTTGTCTTACACTATTACAGCATAGTGGAAAAAAACCTTAAATACAGATCCTAAGACACCAACTTCCAAAATTAAAGTTATTTTTGACTTTATAGTGTTTTTTTAAGGAAGTCGGTTGTTATTTTTGTAAAAAGTTTTTTAAAAGATGTGTTTAGTAGTTTATGTACGTGTATGGTGTGAGTGTGAGATGAATGAGTGAGTTTAGACCAGCCGAGGATCAGACCACGTTTGAGAGCATTCCTTTCCTGTCAACCACTTAAACGAGGCAAAAGGATTATGTAAGGATCGAAACAGATGGCGTTCTGTGGTTTCTGCCTATCCCCATGGGAAAAAGCGTAAGTATAATATGTGTTATTTGTAATGCCAGTCTCAATCTGTCAGAAATTCCTCTATTAACCTATGTGATTTACCTACGTTTTTGACAAGTATTTTAAATTGTTGCGTGGACCCCATATAAGATTAATCAATAAAAGAGTATCAAATAATATGGACCAAATAATCACTTATCAATGCATCACTACACTTGGCCATAGAATAATTACTTATTGACGGTTTTGTGTTTTTTTTGTGCATATTTTGTTCTGTTCCTTTCTTTTTTGTTTTACAACATGGCAATGCCACCTTTCTTCTAGAGACCTTAGCAGGCGGCAGCGATGAGGATGAATTTTTCGAAGCAAGTTTAGTTAAGTTAGAATATTATAGGCTTCTCTCGTGAGAGAAGGGGTTCTCTCAAGAGAGAAGGCCTGTATCCCAGCCGTGGGAACAGTATGAATAGTCTGATTATGCTAGGATATTGTTATTTTTTATTGATTTATTAGGTACTAGTTTTTGCCAGTGGCTTCACAATCGATCAGTCAATCTATTTATAAACTATCTGTGGGTCAAATTTCATCCAAATCAATATAGGAGTATTTGCGAAAAATAGTAACAAACATCCACAGCCTCGCAAATTTCCACATTCATTATATAAACAGGATAAGTTGCTATTTATGTGCATATTTTATTTTAGATAGGTAGTTACATCACTGTCCAACCCTTAGCGGAAACAAGGCGTAATGATATGTTATGTCATTTCATTTTAATTTTGAATAAGCATTTAGAAACATTTACTAAAATACAAATTGCTGCGGACCTTATTTCGATACAAATCTATTACTTTCCCCTGAATGTTCTAAAACTTCCAATGTTCAAATCCCCCACGCCTGGTACGGACGTTATTCAAAGAAATCTGTAATACTGTGCAGATTTTGTAATTACTGTACAGAAATATATAACCGGTTCCAAATTAATTTAGATTCTAGGAATCATGGAGGTTACCTAAATGTGTTATACGTAAACTATTTAACTTACTTCTATACTAATATTATGAATTCGAAAGGAACTCTGTTGGTCTGTAACTTTCACGACTAAACCACCGAACAAATTTTGATGAAAATTGGGTTGCGGTAAGTTTGAACCCGCAAGAAAGGACATAGGCTACTAGATAGGCCCAGGTGGAATGTGTGTGTGTGTATTGGAGGTGTTAACGTGTGCGTTAACAGCTACTTTCTATTCCGTGACTTTTTCTGCGTCCGCAATAACCGATATTTACGCGGACAAAGTCGCGGGCAGAAGCTAGTTACATATATTATTTTGATTCCCAGTAGATAGAGAGTGAAAAAGTAATGGATGGGAAGTTTGATGTTAAT
This sequence comes from Aporophyla nigra, assembly GCA_947507805.1. NCBI lineage: Eukaryota > Metazoa > Arthropoda > Insecta > Lepidoptera > Noctuidae > Aporophyla > Aporophyla nigra. Next base: position 24,353,689 of record OX382294.1, read on the forward strand.
TAAATTACCTAAGTAATGTAAATGTACAAAAACTAATTTCACTGTCAATTTGACTGTATTTTACCGCTAGTCTTTTGAGCACGTTTCCGGATGAAAGCGCTGCGGGCGAGTACTTCGACGCCTAAGAGCCCTTTTGTTTATGTATTTATTTGTATAGCTACTTAGTCATTTAATTAAGTGCTTAGTGAAAAAACTCTGCACAGTAAATAAACCGGGGCACCCACTACCTTGGAACTCTGATTCGCTTTTCTAAAACAAGTATAAAACTTACAATTATCAAAGTAATACCTACAGAAAGTGCGTTTCAAGATGATTAAAATGACTACAAAACTCAGCCAGCACTCAGTACAGTTTCGGTTATAACTTTATTATCTCTTTTCGCAAGCGCTTGCGTTCCTCAGTATTCTGCTATTGTTTCAGAGTGAGCGCGCCCAGGAATACACAAATCGCGGTTGTTTTAATTGCGGCGCATACGTCGAAAGCAAGAGCAAGAGCAAAATTTTGTTTGTTTTTGAAAATCCATACTAATATTATAAAGCTGAAGAGTTTGTTTGTTTGTTTGATCGAACGCGCTAATCTCAGGAACTACTAGTCCGAATTGTAAAAAAAAAATGTTGCAAAAACGGGGAAAATCGCACTGGCAATTCGACGCGACGGGAAGGGTCGGAGGAACTAGAAATTTAACGCGGACGAAGTCGCAGGCAGAAGCTAGTGTTATATACATAAGGCGGAGGGCTATTATATAATTGTGACTTGAGGAAATAAATTATTATATTATTAATTAATTAGTGTTATATCTTACTTTTTAGAGAATGGGCAGCAGCGCTCTTTATGCATTTTACCACCATACTGCGACCGCCAACCCGCCTGCCAAGTGTGGCAGTTATGACAAACCCATCCCGAATTGAGGGAGGTATATGTCCTGCAGTGGATTTCTTTCGGTTGAAATGATGATGAAGAGTGTTATATCTGTCTGATATATCCTGTATGTGTTTTGGGTTACCCACAACCGCTGCCCTTATGAACTACCGCGCGCCCGGTTGAAGTTAATTAAATTAGATTTTAATTGAATTCATGTAGCATCAATGCTTTATCACTAACTTTGCATTGGCCCACAATATTTAATAGTTTGTACAATAAAATAAATTAGGCTGAAAAATCAGCACTTTTTGAACGCCAAAATGATATAAGACTGTCTCCTAAACGCCCATACGTTTTTTTTTCTGGGTGGGGAATCATCTAATGACGTCTCTCGCTCTTGGCGGGGTCTGAAACGCACTTCCACGTTTCAGAATTTTACTGATTAAAACCCACCCGTGTTCCTTCAGTTGCCCATATGCCAGGGCCACGGTATCTCTTTCCAACAATCCCACGACCCTGGCAGGAAACGCCCATACTTCACTAGTTCCTAGTGCTTTAGCTGGAAAGTCGAAGTGACGCAATATTACGCCCACCAGCCCAGCTGTCTGTAATGTTAAGAGGAACTTAATTCTACACAACAGTATACAGGGTGTGGCGTAAGTAGTGGTCCACCGTTCAGGATTCGATGAACCAGATAATTAAGTATAACAATTAAATTTTTTAAACATTTTTACCCAAGGGTTCCGAAAATATTTCATTTTTGTCTTTTATTTACGAAATTTCTACCTTTTATTACATATTTGTTTGTAGTTTCAACAAAAACCATTATTTTTTCATTTTGATTTCTGTTAATTACTGCTAAATACTAGATAGCTCTAGTATTAAATGATAAATTATGATTTTTTATGTAAATTCAGCTCTTTTGAAGAAAAAGTTAGTTCTTCTCTAATTTTAACCCCAATTTTTAACACACCAAGTTCAAGAACACTTTTTGTAAAAAAAAAAATTGGGTAAAAATGGTTAAATTTTTTAATTGTTATAGTTAATTATCTGGTTCATCGAATCCTGAACGGTGGACCATTAATTACGCCACACCCTGTATAAAGTAATTAACATTACGAAACGAAGAAACAAAAGATGAAATTTTTGCCAATTATAACATTTAAAGTTGTATATAATTCAATCGTTTCATTAATCGGGTCTGATTATATTTTCATTAAGAATAATAACATAAGATCACGTCTCTATTCTCTGAAGGGATAGGTAGAGCTGTACGTATAGTACTACACCCACATTCCGCCAGTCATGTTTAAGTCCCATGTAATAGGGAGCAACTATCCCAAGATATCTAAACCCAGACTCCGCTGCTATTGAGAAAATCTAGATGGAAAAAGCCAATAACACTGTGCCCGACCCGAGAACGAACCCAGGACTTCATATTCAGCAGTAACCCTAGCGACCACTAGATCAATAAACAATCATCATTATCTGCCTTTTTTTTTTTCGTGTGGAAATCTTCATGGATGTCTTCCACCCTGGGGTGGGTGGAGGGGTCTGTCAGACTTCTACTGACTAAAACCACATGGTGTTCTGCTGCTACCTTTAGCCGGGGTGCTGGAGTGCTTGCGCATTTCGTCACGCTCCCCCGGCAAGGTGTTGGCCCGCATGAATACATGCGGGCCCCGTCACCATAACGGCCACGAATGGCCGCATCATCATCTGCCTAGGCTTCCAGTCTAACCGGATGTAGCTGATATTAGTATTTTACATGGAGCGTCTGCCTATCTGACCTCCACAACCCATTTACTGGATAATACGATACCCTTTGGTAAGACTGGTTGTCAGACTTTCGAGCTTCTGACGACCCGTAAAGACTATCAAAATTCCACAAATGACAGCCGGGATCAACACCTTAACGTGCTTTCCGAGGCACGGTCAAAATCAAAATGGTCAGCCGTTTACGAACCTACGACGGCAATAATAAACCTGGTTTATTCCATTAGAAGCTAATTATAATTTCTCGAACCAATAAAATTCAATACACAATCCTCATAACGTTCATCTGCAGATCTATATTAATAAACGCCAAACCGTGAAAATAAGTACAGTATCAAAAGAAACAATCGTACGGCTTAAAGAAAAACCCATAATCACTCGCACACATTCTCACTCTCACTCACACACACACTCTCACACCTCACATTGTGTGCACACGCGACAATAGGTGTCCCACACACGGAAATTCTTACAATTTCGATTCAATTTAGATTTCTTGCCGGCGCCTTTACAGGGTGTCCCTGTTTAAAAATCGAATTTCAGTTTCGTGTGAAGTTTGTGGAGTTCTTGGATTTTATTTCTGTTTGGATGTTTTCTGTAAGTAATGTGTAGTGTAAGGATTTTTGATGATTAGGTCTCTACACTTGATTTAAATAGAGAAAATATCTTGACGCCTTTCTGTTAAACTGTTTGTTTAATTTGCATGTGTTTTTTTATATTGACGACTAGCTTTTTTTCAGCGGCTTCGCCCGCGTATTATACATATAACCTTTCTCTTGAAACACTCTAGGTATCTGTTGATGAAAACCGCATTAAAACCCGTTGTGTAGTTTAAAAGATCTAAGCGTACAGACGTGGGAAGCGACTTTGTTTGATACCATGTCAAGATTAGCTTTTGCTCGCGTCTTAGTCTGTGATCCAAGATCAAAAATTACTGTATATATATAGAAATATGATTAGTTATCATAAATAATATGGCTTTACAGAATTATAATCATTAAAATTATCACTATAACGTTCAAGTTCATTTAATCCCGTCTAAGTTAATTTTATTCCTTTAAATGAACTTAGACGGTTTTATTGATGATTTGGGCAGCCCAGGCGTTTCCAACATAATGTCAATAGTGGTGAAAATTACAAATATAATGGCGGCTGTTACAATTACACGGAACTGCTTCGCAGGAAACTACATCGCTACTGCCACCAAATGTAACAAAATCATAATTTTATTTGTACAATAATTTTTCACAAACAACAGTATCTTTTAATTTACTACTTATTTTCACCGGACACGCATTTACAAAACACGATTGCTAACAAATCTGTTCTTAACATTAATTTACATCTCCACTGAAAACAAAACGCCTAATTTAATGTTCTTAAGCACGCAATACGATGTTTAAATGTTAATTAAATGAATATTATTCACACTTACAATCCTTATCGTGATATTCATATTGACACAAAATTAATTTGACGCCTGCGAAGGTAGTTGTCACCGTGATATTAATAATAAATAATTATTATACTTCTTTTATACAAGTGCTAAGAAAATGGTGATGAATGAAACAGTAATTATTATATACTAAAGGTAATAGTGATTTATTTCGAGTGATTATAATAATTAAGTTTCGGGCACTTAATAATATAAGAAATTAAGTTTTTTATCGTAGTAGTAACTACCATTTGTCTACTGTCAGAAATGTATTGAGGCGGATATTATAAAAAGTATCGGAGGAGTCATTATTAATTATAGACTCCTTCAAATGTTCTAATTATTAAAAATAATTCTGATGATAAATCTTTTTCTAAAATGGCTTTTTATTATTTAGCTTATTCGCACCAGGTGTAGGTATGTTTTGTTTTAATTCAATTAATTAAGTAACTTTGTACAGAGCACCCTGTACGTCACCTGTCCCCAGAGATAAAGTTGAGTGTTTCCTACATCGAAGGTGTCGAATACTCGAACGAACGAATGAAATGATCTAAAGACGGTATTCATCAACCTTTTGTAACTTTTAACAAAAGATTTCGAACCATATTATCTTGCAGATAAAGTTTCATTTTACACGTACACTTTGTGAACAATTTTCAAGTTTGATCTACGAACGAAGTGTTAATTTTGAGAGCTTTAAACTGAATCCGTTTTGAAAATTTTCTACGTAACGTAAAGTTTTGTTTTTCAAGTCTAAATTTACGATATTATATTATGTACCTAATGATTATATACGTGTGAACTCCATCCACGGAATCTACGTAATGGGTGAGTAAGGGATTATCATGTCAATTAAAAGCAGTATTCTTTTGCAAAATGAAACGATATTATTATGTATAACCATTGTCCATTGTAGTTGTCACGAGTATTGAGTATTTTGTATATGGCCTATGCAGATATCCTGCAGATCTGATGGCGTCTTGTGCCGGGTCGTTGAGCTCCCGAAAAGGATGGTTGAGCTTCACGATGACTGATATATACATGCCGTCTGTTGGGACAGGTGAGCTCAAAGCTGCAATGGCTCTTGCTTCAAAAGGCCTTTCCAGACATTGCCCTGCATTGTTAGACTCACATAAAATTCTGATCATAAAATGTTTGGACTTTTAAAAGAGACCATGACCTCTGAGATTGTTTCGACATTTCTTCTCATAGAACAGCTGACTGTCCACTGTGTGACCTAGCTGACTAGGAATTGCCGGCGTCATCTATTTTTAAAAATATTGACCAACAAAATATTTACGGGTACAAGTGTCTTTTAAGATCTACGTACACATTTCACGGGCTGAAAAACTGTTTTCGGGACATTATACGTGTCTCGTTCGGTGCCATTCAGTGGATTAACCGAAGACGTTACCTTCAGGTGACCGTTCCACGTCCGGCGCAAGCTTGACAGTGGGCAGTGCAGCCATTTATATTCATGTTAGTTGGCTAATCTTGTAGCTCGGAATGAACTACTTTCATATACATGGACGCTTGGACATAGCGGAAGAAGATCCAATGGACGTTTATAGGTCGGTATAGTATTTTACGGGCAACGGTAACCTAGTGGTATCGGCTTTGACTTACGAGTCGTGTATTTGAACCCAGGCAGGCGCTTTACAGTGCGCAGTACCGTGTGGTGTCGGACGTAAAGAAAAGCATCACCCCATTTCTTCCCGTGGGTGTCGTAAGAGGCGACTACGGGACTTACTAGAGAATGGGCAGCAGCGTTCTCTATGCATTTAACCACCATACTGCGATCGCCAATCCGCCTGCCAAGCGTGGCGATTATGGCAAAGCCCCCCAAATTGGGGGAGGCCTATGTCCAGCAGTTATAATAATAATAATAATATCTTAGGACAACCAACACAACGTTATCTGATCCCAAACTAGGCAGAGCCTGTACTATGGCAACCAGACAACTGATAAACATACTTATATATTTCTAAATACATACATATTATAGATAAATTAAACCCAGACACAGAACAAATGATTGTGTTCATCACACAAACATTTGTCCTGGGTGGGAATCGAACCCACGACCTCAGTCTTAGCAGTCAGGGTCACTAACCACTACACTAACAGGCCAGTCAACGCAGTGGACGTATTACGGCTGAAATGATGAGGCGCTTAACTTTGTGTAAATCATTTTATCACCACTGTTATCAAAACGGTGAAGGAAAACATCGTGAAAACATCATGTCTTAGAACCGACCGAGAAAAATTCGAAGACATATCTACAAACCCGCACTGGGCCAGCGTGGTAGATTGTACCCCAATCCTTCTTGAAGAGGAGGGCGAGGAAGAGGAGGCCTGTAGGAACAGTGAGAACATAAAATGCTGATTATGCATAGTATTTTTAGTTTTATAATAACAACAAAGTTTCAATGACATGAACAAATTTTTATATTTTCAATTGAAACCCAGAATCCCGAGCTACAGGACTTTTTACACTCGTTTATGTACTACAATAACGGTTGTGCAATTAAATTAATTCAAAGTAAAATCAAGAGCCTTTAGTGCATGCAATGTCTATGTGTGTGTTCGTATTTTAATGTAAAAAAAAGGAGGAACAAAAAATTGACACCCGGATGGAACGAAGTTCCTATCCAGGATTCATAATTGTTATAATTTTTTTATAATTTATTATGTACAAAAAGCCTGTATACACTCAACAAAAATATTCTTCCTCCATCCCTGTCTCCCTCTCTCTCTCTCTCTCTCTCTCTCTTCACAACAAAAAAAACAACAATATACAAACAAATACAAACAACAAAATATATACAGTCGAATTGAGAAACCTCGTCCTTTTTTATTAGGTTGGGGAAAAAGTCTTTTCGCATTATAGTATGTGTGAACTTGTAATAAAATCTCTTTGGCTATACTATTTGTATCTGGCTGGTTTTGGTATCATTGAAAGTTTAAATTTTAAAGAACATAATTCCAAATTCAAATTAGGAAAATGTGTGATTTTCATTTGTTTTTCGTACCGTCAAGATGAGTGAATCTAATGAAGAAATTCGATACATTTTAAAATTTTACTACAAAAAAGGTAAAAATGCAACGCAAGCCGCGAAAAAAATTTGCGATGTTTATGGACCTAGTGTAGTGTCTGTGAGAGTAGCACAAATTTGGTTTAAGCGTTTTCAATCCGGAAATTTTGATGTCAAAGATGCACGTCGCTCTGGTCGCCCTATTACGGATAAAATGGATGCCATTTTTGGAAAAGTGGAGCAAGATCGGCATACCAGTAGTTACGACGTAGCTGAAGAACTGGAAATTGACCACAAAACAGTTTTGGCGCATTTGAAAAAAACTGGGTACACAAAAAAGCTCGACATTTGGGTACCTCACGAGCTCACTGAAAGAAACCTAATGAACCGTGTACTCTTTTGTGATTCTTTATTACGACGAAATGAAACCGAACCATTTTTGAAGAAGCTGATAACTGGTGATGAAAAGTGGATCACGTATGACAAGAACGTGCGAAAAAGGTCGTGGTCAAAGGCCGGTCAGGCTTCACAGACTGTGGCGAAACCCGGGTTAACTCGCAACAAGGTGATGCTGTGTGTGTGGTGGGATTGGAAAGGCATTATTCAGTATGAGCTGTTACCACCAGGCAGGACCATCGAGACTGAACTCTACTGCGAACAACTGATGAGATTAAAGCAAGAAGTTGAGAGAAAGCGGCCGGAATTAATCAACAGAAGGGGTGTGGTTTTTCATCATGATAACGCTAGACCTCACACATCTTTAGCCACCCAACAAAAATTAAGAGAGTTTGGCTGGGAGGTGTTAATGCATCCGCCGTATAGTCCTGACCTTGCACCTTCAGATTTCCACCTGTTTCAGTCTCTTCAGAATTCTTTAGGCAGTGTCAGGTTAACATCACGAGAGGACTGCCAAAACCACTTGTCGCGGTATTTTGACCAGAAGTCCCAAAATTTCTATAGCAATGGGATCATGTCCCTACCTACAAGATGGCAAAAAGTTATCGAACAAAATGGTACCTACATACTTTAGTTAAATGTAAATAAACTTTATTAAAAAATGTTTTGAATTTTCTTAAAAAATGCGAAGAAACTTTTTCCCCAACCTATTATAAGTCGGTTAAAACATGTCGTGACAACTTTTCGTAAGATTTTTTTCCGTCTAGCCCCCTTTCACAACGCGCGATAAGGAACTTCGTTCCAAATACATTTACTTATGTGAATATGCTTGATGGTTAGACTTTGTGTTATATCTGTTTGTTTGCCTACTGCCTATTGGTAGAACACTGTCCGACCCGGGAATCGAACCCGGGATCCCACGCTCAGCAGTTGCGCTTGCGACCACGAGACCAACGGGGCTATGAGAGTGAGGAAAGAGTGAGTGCTCCTATGTCTGCGTACACACTTGAGCACTATAATATCGTGAGCAATGGGTAGCTCGCCGCCCGGTAAGGAACAAGCTCGGGTCGACGGCGCGTAGTGTTCCACGCGCGCCTCAAAGAGATGTCAGCAAAATTGAAGGGGTCTGCTAGGACCGATGCCTGCCGAGATTGTTCGAAAGAGATACCGTGACCCTGGCACATGGGCAACTGAAGGAACACGGGTGGGTTTTAGTCAGTAAAAGTCTGACATACCCTCCCGCTCCGCCCAGAGCGGGAGAAGTCATTTGATGATTTCCCACCCAAAAAAAAAAAAAGCACTATAATTACTCCCGCGCCGATGGCTAATGGCTAGTCTCCGTTGACATTGGCCGCCGTGGCCGAAATACGGTCTGGAGGACTATATTGGTAGAAGGTTTTTGATCAAACATTATGTAGGGCAAAAAGTTGATAGCTGAATAGGACCGGTATGTAGGAGAACAACGAAAATATATTTTAAAGTTTCAGATAGATGTCCCGAGGTTACGACTCCACTTTCGACGTTACAAAAATGGACCATAAATAAAGTGATATTTAGGCTTAATTAACATTACTCAAAAAATTACCTATCACTGATAATTGAGGGCGATAGCAGTAATGATATTGTTTGATGTTTTTTTAAACTTTTGAGTGCCTACAAATCTTTACAAAAAGGTCAGCTTCAAATTCAAATAGTAATCAAAGCTACTCGGTTCATTGATTTAGAAATAAATGCAAAACTAGAATCTATTTTGGGTACTTCGGTGAATCAATGAAATCTATACTTATTATTACCTATATCAAATTATAAACGTGAAAGTAACTCTGTCTATCTTGGCAGACAGACAGAGCTTTTATGACTAAACCACTGACCCGACTTTGATGAAATTTGGTACGGGGCAAGTTTGAACCCTAAGAAAGGACATAGACTATTTTTCATTCCGTTCTTTTGTCTGCGTCCGCAATAACCGAAATTTACGCAGATGAAGTCGCGGGCAAAAGATAGTTTTTCATATTTTCCGAATGGCTCTATCAATCCGTCAGATATTTATATATTCACTATACTATAATACTATTAATACTAGAAATGCGAAAGTAAATCTGTCCATCTGTTACGCTTTCACGACTAAACCAATGAACTGATTTTGATAAAATTTCGTACGAGGTAAGATTGAACCACTAGAAAGTACATAAGCCTATTTTTATTCCACGAATTTGTCTGCGTTTGCGATAACAGACATTTACGCGGATGAAGTCGCGTGCAAATGGTAGTTTTTCATATTTTCCAAATAGCTCTATCAATCTGTCAGATATTTGTATATTTTCTATTAGGAAATATAACACTATTGCCCAAAATAACTTTTATTAGCACTGAAAAAAATATATATATTAATGCTAAGTTTTCAAAGTCGTCAGATTTAGGGAAAACCCACAATTTCTTCATCAGATTTACCTGATGAAGAAATTGTGCGCGTTCATTTTTGCTGAGATTTATTCACATAATTATATTTTACGTAATTATTTGTCGCAAAAATGAACGCGGGTTGCCCGTCTGAGTTGTATTTTGTAACTGAAGAAGCGGGGAAAGGGCGGGGCGCGCGCGCGCGCCTGCGAAACAAAAGCAGGGGAAGTTCCTAAGTCCCTGTCAACAGAAATGTATATCAGATTGATCATAAACCCAAACTAGTTCAGGTTTTTGATCAAAAATCTGGATTGTTACAGGTTTATGATGAAATAGAGTTTAAAATGTGCCATCTTCCGGTTTTTGATCAAAAACCTAGATTTTTTTATCAAAAACCTAATTTTATGAAAAACCTGCGACATATAGATTGTATAGATGGTAAATCAAGATACGTTGCGCTTGCGACGATGCCTCAATCTTCACTTACTTGTTTGTAAACATGCGCTTGCAGTGCTCGCAACGAGCGGCTTGTATTGAAACACACAGCGGAGTGAGCACGGCCTATTGTGATAGGCTCACACATTTCTATCACAGTTTGGGAGCAAAACCCGTGATAGAATGCGTGACTCAAGCCTATCCATAGAGGTACTGTAACGGATTACAAAAACTCGATACATTACAATTAAATGTTGCAAGTCAGTCTCCACCTTTACGTTTCGTCTTCTAACTTGTAAACAAAATGTCGTATATGTAAATAAGCCAAGTGGTTAACGTATTGGGGACAGCGTTACAGCCCCTGTCATGTGAGGATTATCTCGCTTGTTATGTGAATGCTAGGTGGCCAGGTGGATTACCATCGGTCGGCGATTACCACTGTGATTGGCAGGTACATGTGTTGTGGTATTTTGTTATCTACCTGTATATTATTACGGGTTATGACTCTGTTGAATGAATGATATGTCGTGCACGTGGTTTGTGTAGACTTGGTTAAATGAATGAATCCCAAGATTTGCACTGACTTCTGAGGCCTCATGTTTCATGGTGATAACCTTACTGAATAACTGGACCAGAAAAAGACTGGTGTTTGCGAATAAAAATAAAATCTTTTTTAAAGCAAAGGCTGCCAGCAGGATCTTATTCATAAGGCTCCGCTGTCCGTCAGTCCATATGGATGGATGAAGCCCCGTGATACGTGGACTGACACCCGTCTGTCATACGCCTGTATCTTTGGAAGCGTAATAGGTAGACATTTAGAAAGAAAGAAAGAAAATATATTTATTTGCGGCAAACATGACGCACAGAAAGAACAGAAGTATACAAAAATAAAAAATAAGGTGTGGGAAGACACGTCACATCCACACAAAACGGCCATCACTCAGCATAATGCTGTGACCCTGTGCGAGACAGAGTCCCAGTGCTGGTTTTCAGTGACAGCCGGTTTTCACTTGATAATATTCAGCTATTGTTTCTGCTATAACAACAAATAAAATATAGTTATAATTTAAAGGTGATCCTCATACAAGAAACGTGTTACAGTAATTACGTAGTGTTCAATATTGTACTGTGGTACGAAATCCTTCATGTGCTAACGTCCGCCACCAAATAATGTGACCTAGCAGGTTCGCTGTTTCTGTTTGAAGATACGTACAAGTGGAATAGCATGACAAACTACCACGTAGCTAGAAAAATCAATTTTCAGGGTGAGCAGTTAGTTTTACTGGAGACAGGCCAAGTCCAAAAATGGCCTGCCATAGGTTCAGTACAATGATAACGCTTACTCTGTCCCGTGATCATATACTTCGTTGCGACAGATTGACTAATTATATTATAGGCTTAGTACCATGTGGCGCCGGACGTAAAGAATATCACCACCCCATTTCTTCCCGTGGGTGTCGTAAAAGGCGACTAAAGGACTTACTAGAGAATGGGCAGCAGCGTTCTCTATGCATTTTACCACCATACTGCGATCGCCAACCCGCCTGCCAAGCGTGGCGATTATGGCAAACCCCCCCCAAATTTGGTGTGGCCTATGTCCAACAGTGGACGTCTTTTGGCTGAAATGATGATGATGATGATGATGATGACCGTGTTCGAAGCATATAATCATTTCAGCGTTGGCAGGTGGGTTGGCGATTGCAGTATTGTGGTAAAATGCATAGAGAACGCTGCTGCCCATTCTCTAGTAAGTCCCTTAGTCGCCTCTTACGACACCCACGGGAAGGGATGGGATACTGCTATTATTTACGTCCACGCAAAACATCGTGTACGGTGAAAGAGTGCAAAGAAAAGTTTAATTGTGTCGTGTCCTATTTTTTGAATACCCTAAAACAGAGTAAACAAAACACCTGTCCAGTGTAAGCTATACTATACAAACTATAAACCATATTATTTTTATCCGCGGAGGTCGGCATCTGGTCACGTCGTATCCGCCTTAGTATCCGCTTTAATTTCCGAACGGCATTTAACGTGATTTCGTGCTCTAACGACTGGTAGGGATGTGGTGCAATCGATAGTTTGATGACGATAAAATTTACGTCTGCGTTTGGCTACACCATTACGCGGTTTCGAATATGAGATTTTGTTAGCATTACTTTTCTAGTGATTTGACAGCGTTTTGATAGGTTTTCTGTTAAGACTGGTTTTGACTGCAACAAAATAGCTGAATAGAGGAATATCAAATAACTTAAATTCTACATCTATCAGGGATCTTAATTTTTCTCTAAGAATATATATATCATTAGTAAGTTGCCTCTAATACAGAGGGGCTTATGGCTACCTTATAACAGCCGCACGGCTCAATAGATCAGGTTTTTTTTTTTTGGATGGGAAATCATTACATGACTTCTCCCGCTCTGGGCGGAGCGGGAGGGCATGTCAGACTTTTACTGACTAAAACCCACCCGTGTTTCTTCAGTTGCCCATGTGCCAGGGACACGGTATCTCTTTGGAACAATCTCGCGACCCTGGCAGAATAGATCAGGTTAAGCTACGCTTGGCGCGGTTGGTTCTTTAATCGTTGATAATCTTTAAATACCAAGAGCCCTGCGTGCATCGGAGAGCAGATGTTAACTCGTTCCAGTCCCGGCTGTCACTCGTGGATCTTTGACAGCCGTTACGGGTGGTCAGAAGCCCGAAAGTCTGACAGTCTTACCAAGCTGTATCGTGTTACCCAGTAAATGAGTTGTTAAGGTTAGGTAGGTAATTGCTCCATGTATAATAATACTGCTATTCAACTGCATCCAGTTAGAATAGAAGCCAGCCCCAACATAGCTGGGAAAAGACTATGCAGATGATACTGATTATCAGTAAGTGGCATTTATCTCACAAAATGTTATTCCCGTATGATCATTTTCATGCGAAGCAGCTAAATCATTACCAAAATTCTTAATTAATAATCAAAAACAATATCGATAAGACCTTCTCACATCTCTACTGTCCAAGGGAACAAAATGAGACTAACGAAAAAGTTACAGAACAGAAGCGTATTATAATTTAATTGCCTTCTTTAATTACGTATCGACGTAAATCTCTTTTAATTCTAACTTAATTAGCAAACGAAGCGGAACTTTTTTTATGGAAAGAGACGTCGTATAAAGTATCCTTAATTGGACATTAAAAGTTTTGAAGGATGACTTTTGAGACGGAAACTCAAGGGAAAAGATTTATTGTTGGTATGTTCTGTAATACTTTAATACATTTAGGGAAATGAATTCAGTAAATTTCATAATCAGCCTGTTCCCACTGCTGGGACATAGTCCTCCTATCGGTGAGAGGGAGTAGGTCGTTACTATCACGCGACCCAATCGGTTGGTGATTGGATTGGTTGATGTGACATGTCATCAAATTTTTGGTTCTAAGACATGGCGGTTTCCTCACGATGTTTACCTTCACCGTTTGAGAGCAGTGGTGATGAAATTATTCACACGAAGTAAAGTGTCTGGGTGCGAACTCACGTAATTCACGCCACGTAACTCGTAAGTATGGGCCAATACCACTGGGCCACCTCTGCTCTCACCGCGTGGTAGATTATGGCCCTCACCCTCTCATCGAGAGGTTGCATGTGTCCTGTACCCGGCAGTGAGAACAATATAGGCTGAGTATAAAGCAAATTTACTATTACCTAAATTGTTAGTAACTATATTCAATCTGTCATTGTTTGACAGTTGTATGAAATTCATTATATGCACAGCCAGTGTGAAATACTCAGCCAGTGTCTGTGTTCTTTTCCACATTTAACCCACCTGCTTTTAACGCAAAAGTGAACAAATATCTTATCACGTGTGATCGAGATCAAGAGCAGGCTAATTCATCAACAAATTCAACAATACATTTTGGCTGGAACTAGATATTGCTGCAACTGCCACGCTTGACAATGATGAGCAAAACATACGGCAATAGACAGACGTTTCGGCTGATATGAAACTCCTAGCTGGCTTACCAATATTTTAGTATTATAATAAATAATTAATTTCGTAAAAACTAACGAAATTAACCTATAATTTAAGGATATTGTTCGTGACACCGGAATAGTAACAGAAATATGGAGCTTAGACTGAAATAAAGTTGAATTTATTTATTTATACCATTACTTTATTGTTTGACTTGGGAGAAGTGCCAAATAAACATATTTTATTTATTTTTATTGCCATAACAGTCTAGAAGCAAAATCAAAGCAGCTTTCTTCGCTGCTGCTGTTTTGCGTGGGCTAATTTCAATCACGATAAATAATTGTTTTCTAACAATATTAAGTATCAGAGAACTCAATCTGGAAGGCATTAAACAACTTTCGTGCTTGTAAAAACCTTTCAAAAATAATAAAAGTGATACGTAATTTTATTATGCTTTGTAAACTTAAAGTTTTGTTCTAAACAGGGAATTCAGCCAATCCATTCTGTAAACTAATTCTCAGGCCTCAGGTTAACGTCTGGCCTAAATTTTCAAGATGTGATTTTTACAGAATTTACTATCTGTTTAAAGTTAGTACCAAGTTTTATGTAGGTTGCATATTAAATCTAGTTCAGTACTCATGCAATAAGGTTCATGTGCCATCATTGCAACGTTTTGTTGAGGCATTCCGTAGAATTTTATCCTGTTCCCAACTACGGTCGCTTTATATTCTACTAGCTGACCTGTGCCCACTTCGTTGGGCGGTAAAGGGTTTTGTTTTTATTGCATATCAGCTTCTGCCCGCGACTTCGTCCGCGATAAATATCTTGCTCCCCCGACCCTTCCCGTCGCGTTGAATCGCATACCCGTGCAATTTTCTCCGTTTTAGCAACATTTTTCATTACTGTTCCGCTACACACCTATTTATATAAATAGGCTACCCAACACAGAAAGAATTTTTCAATTCGGACCAATAGTTCCGGAGATTACCCCCTGCATACAAACTTACAAACAAATGTTACCTCTTTATAATATTAGTATAGAGTATAGATATAGAAATGCTAATCTATATGGAGCTGTTACTTTTTTCTACGACATGTACATATCTATCACCATCATCATCATCATTTCAGCCAAAAAACGTCCACTGCTGGACATAGGCCTCCCCCAATTTGAGGGGGTTTGTCATAATTGTCACGCTTGACAGGCGGGTGGACGATCGCAGTATGGTGGTGACATGCATAGAGAAAGCTACTGCCCATTCTCTAGCAATTCACCTCTTACGACACGCACGGGTAGAAATGACATATATCCTTGTGTACAAACAATTGGATAATTGAAAACTTTGTTAAACTTTCGACTCTCTAATTGTTTATTAACCTGTGATTAAACTGTAATCGCCCTTGGTTAAACTACCGTCTCCTCCCCAAAAAACGACTCATTTACTGAGCAACAAACATACACCATAAATAATAAAGTAACATACGAAAAAATGTAGATACGATAAGTATACGATTCGTAAAAGGCTCGCGGAATTATGATGAATGTTATAGTTGCGTGCGTTGTACAGATGCCAGCGTATCGAGCTACTACAAACTGTCAAATTTCTTTAATAGATTTTCAACTTTATTGCTGAAGCATTAGGTTCAAGGTTGATTGGGAGAATTTGTCAGTTTCGGGCACCTTGATGTACTGGCGTCTGTACTATGAAGGGGTGTAGGGCTGAGTGGAAGCCAAATTTAGGCCGGTGTTGCTTGAAAATTGGGGGTTTGTTTAGGTTATTTATGTTTAAAATTGATTTACCAAACATGCGGTGACTTAGATTCTAATAAGGTGAAGCAAGAATTTAAATATAATTTTGTGTCGTGAATTTCGAATTGGTAGTTTTATAATATCACAATTGGTGAGTAATATTTCAATTTTGAAATAAACAGTGTTGAGACCAACAATAGTGTGTGTATTTTTGTATCAAAAAAAGGATGTAATCAAAATAATTATTCCAAATAATCTACTGGAAACTGTAAATCCCCCATCTGCTGAGAGCTGGCCTCCTCTTTGTGAGCGGACGTGGGCTAAACAGGTAATCGTAGACGACGGGCCATTGCGGTTTGATAGATGTCACGTCTTCGAATTTTTGGAAGTTCAAGGACATGTAGGTTTCCACGCAATGTTTTCCTTCACCGTTTTGAGAACAGTGGTGATGAAATTATTTACACAAACTAAAGAACCCAGCAGGGTTTGAAACAAATTCGCAGACGTTATCACTGGGTTACAACTGCTCTAAAATAAAAATATATTTATAAATAAATCCCTCTGTCTGGCATTTTTTGTACTTTTAAGTATTCCGTGAGTGGTAAAGAATTTGCCACAATGCTGATAATTTCGAGGCAATAAAGATCAGGAATCCTTTTATTTCTAGGAATATAAACTTCTTTTAAAATGAAACCCAAGCAAAGCGTAATTCATTACTGTACTAAAATAATATTTCGAGAAAAGTATTAGACTTTTTTTTTTTTTTCAAGAAATCCTTCTTTGTAGGTTTACGTAATCTGACTATTAATAACTTCTAAAATAGAACTGTTAACCAGGTAATTAATGATAAATTAAGCTGGCCTATATCCGTTTTTCAGGTAAGCTTTCAGGGTTAGCACTTAGACTTATCTTGGAGTCTTTTTTCCATAATTTAAGGAGTTCTAATTATAGTTTGTGAGTCTTGGTCAAAGTTGGTTCATCATCATCATCATCATTTCAGCCGTAAGACGTCCACTGCTGGACTTAGGCCTCCCCCAATTTGGGGGACTTTGCCATAATTACCACGCTTGGCAGGCGGTTTGGCGATCGCAGTATGGTGGTAAAATGCATAGAGAACGCTGCTGCCCATTCTCTAGTAAGTCCCTTAGTCGCCTTTTACGACACCCACGGGAAGAAATGGGGTGGTGTTATTCTTTACGTTCGGCACCACACGGTACAACACCGCACGGTACTACCAAAGTTGGTTGTGTTGGATTAACTGAGATCAGATTTATTATACCATACAATGTGTTTATTTATATATGTGAACTACGCATCACAATGACGTCAGGTAATACTGCACCGCGCAAGCAGAGTTAACCGTGCAACTGGCATATGCATAACGTCTCGACATCACTAGTCGGGAAGTTGAGCACCAGACACGGCACCCGTCTGGTTGGAATGTCGTCCGCTTTTCTACAGAGGTTTAGTGAACTTTGCACCTGTTCCTCATATCTCCAAAAGTTATATAAAACTGTACAGTAGTCAAATGTATTTGGCCTATAAAAATTTCCCTTTTTTTAAACCGACGAAAAAAAACGGAGTAAGTTCCCAATATTTCGTATGTATGATACACATAACTTTTACAGAGTTGTCCGATTTTGATAATTCTTTTTTATTGGAAAGGGTATATTCCAAAGGTAGTCCCATGTAAATTTAGAAAGAATATTCCAACCCTAAGGATAGGAAAACAGAGGATGATTGATTGTTCACTCATTGATTGTAATGCATAACTTCTTACAGAATAGTCCGATTTTGCAAGCATGTAGTAATAAGTAGATTATAGCCACAAAAAAAAAAAACTAAAAATAAACCGCCGAAAAAACTAAAAAGCAAATAATAATAACCTTTCAGTAATTCTGAGTCGGCGCCAAACAATCAATGAACAAAATTCACTCAAAGCGCCGACTCAAAATGACTGACAGGTTTATTAATTTTTGCTTTTTTAAAAGCACGTTCGTGTACAATTACGGTAAAACATAATCTTCATTCCAAGAAACAGGTCTACTAGCCCAAAATTCGAACAAAACCAACCGTCTCTCACCGGAATTAACAGATTGACAGCACATATTAAATTTAATACATCGCAATTTACGACCAACCCTACGCGACGCGGCGGGGCTCAAAAGAAAATATATTATTTGTAACATAATATTAATTATACTAGCAACTGTTTCTACCTGAAATTATTACAGGCTAAGTAGAAAATTAATTATTGTAATATCAGAGGCCGCGTTGTAATGCAGATTTTGACAGGTAGGTTTAGTTACACACGCGATCGCTTCACTGTTAGGCGGGCAATAAACGAGCAATTATATTGAACAGTATCACGAATTTATTTTGCAATCTTTTTGACCGTTTAAAGTTAAGATTAGATGGTAATATTCCCACTGCTGGGAGATGGATTTGACCGTTTTCTATCACGCGGAGCCAGTGTGGTTTGGTGGATGTGTCATATCTTCAAACTGTTGGCTTAGAACATACCAGTTTCCAGAGCAAAGGTGATGAGATAATTTACACAATGTATTGTGCCTGCTTGGAATCGAACCTACGACCTATAACTCGTAAGTTACGGCTGTTACTACTGGGTCACCACTGCTCTCGAGTTAGATGGCGGCATGATTAAACAAAAGTTTGAGTGAGTTTGATGTTTATTGCACCGTGTAGAATAATGCGTAGGTTGTACTCACGCAAACATTGAAGATTATATGAAATTAAATGAAATGTTTATTTCTGTAAGTAGATCTTATAAGACACTTTTACAACGTTTTAAGGTCAATATTTAAAAAATAGATGGCATAGGCTGTCAGTTTACTGCGTGAAAGTATTGGATGGATTGATTGCAAGGGCTGATTTAACATAAAAAAATATATAAATTTTCGTAAAAAAGTATCCTATATTACTTCTAATACCTCCAAGAATATGTGTACAAAGTTTCATGATGATCGGTTTAGCCGTTTTTGTATGAAAGCGTAACAAACAAACTTCCATTCACATTTATAACATTAGTATGATTGTAGGTGTACGGGCCGCCTAAGAACAATTTGTCGGAATTTTGTGTTCAAGTGGTTACTTGTATGGGTATGTTGTTGGTCTATTATGGTAATGAGACCGAAGTTCTAGCTAGTATTTTGTATGTAACAAGTTGTTCGCCTAACTGATTCAGTTAATGCCTGTGGTTAATGATTTACTGCAATGCCGCAGTGGCTGTAATCTTTGGTTTATTGAAAAAAATCTAAATGGGTTATCGGTTACTCTTAATTTATTTTTAATGCGCCTCCTTGTGCGCTCAAGAATATTTAACGTTGTATTTCAGTTACGCTTAATATTTTTATTTATTTTTCTGTTTTATTCTTCCGTTACTTCTGGTGTTGTGGTGTTTCTTTATTTTTATGTCTAACTAGCTGTGCCCATGGTTTCGCTCGTATGGATGTCGGAAATTATTTTCTCGGAAGCGTTCTACCTCGGGACAAAAAGTTGCCTATGTTTCTCCTTATCACATCGACTATCCCGTCATGAAGTCCCTTTGTAATTGGTCCGGTGATTAGCCTGAACAAACAAACACATATACAGTCAGACATAAATTTTATCCACTGTCCTTTTGTTATAACTATGTGCCGTATATACTTTCTTAAGTTTTTGGTAAAAGCTGTTTTCCATTGGTGTTTTTTTAAATTGTTTGTAATGGATAAACTCAAAACCGACTAAACCGGTTTTGAGTTTATCCATTACAAACAATGTTATAAGTAACTAGCTTTTACCAGCAGCTATGCCTGCAAGTTGTACAGACGCCAGCACATCAAGCTACCCGAAACTGACAAATTTCCTCGATCAATGTTGAACCTTATACTTTAGTGATAAAGTTGAAAACATTAAAAAATTAGACAGATTGTAGTCCTTTTTTCTGCTGGCGTCTGTACAAATAAACTTTTCCCTTGAATCAATTTATCTATTGGTGAAAACCGCATTAAAACCAGTTTTGTAGTTTAAAAGATATAAGCGTACAGACACGAGGTGCGACTTTATTTTATACCATGTAAAATTCAAATCTTTCTTCATATAATATTAGTGTAGATATTTACTATTCTCTACAAGTATACACACGTCACAGAACTGAGTAAAAAATTCTTTGCAACAAACTATTCATTTATGAACATAATTTCATGCCTAACAAAATTCCATACTTGATTAGTTTTTGCTAAAACATAAAAACGTGGCGTGTGTAGCAAACCTTAGTCTTTATAATATTCGTAAAATGCACGCACGGTCGTACATACCTTCGCGTGGACAATTAAGGGTTAAATGAATTTAAACTGCAGCATTAACCAAATCGTTTCCGTCATTAATCATTTTTGACAGCCATTTTGACGGCAACGTTCTTTTAAAAAAAAATTGTTGCATTAATTTAACGGTTAAGTAGTGGTTGAGGGATAACGATTCTAATTTAAATTATGACGTATGTCATGTTAAAGTTGTTGTGTACAGTCACCAAAAGAAATAAGTTGCCAGGTTCTTCGGATATAGTTGTAGTTTAGAAAGAAACCGATGGATGTTTTTGAATGAAATTTAATTTCTGAAGTTTGTTTTCTATTAATTTTATTTTATTCAAAAAAAATCGTAACCGACTGATGACCGTATATAGTACACTAACATTTTGCCAGTTATGTTCCACCCCAACCCTTGCTCGATGCAGTGCCAGCCCGCGCCATAGTTGAGCCTGTAGCTTAAAATTCGTCCAAAAATAATAATTCAGATCTAGCCCGTCTTTTGCTGCCCTTTACCCTTTACCAGCGACGCCTTAAGCCGAGGTCCGCACTGGAATGTTAATGAAAGACGCGGGTTAACGACAGACTGGTATATTAACAAACTATAACAAAATACCCACCACCATACAATTATCCGTATCGACCGATGTCACACGCACCACACAGGGTTTGCCTTTAGCGAGAAGTTGCTTTTAAGTTTTTAAGTTTATTAGCCATGGCTGGACCCTTTAATTTATTAAGGAATCCGCAGGTAAACCCGGCTAAGTAGTAACGACCTCCCAAGGTCAATTACGAAAAGTCATACACACTAGTTATGTTTAAGTCATATGATAAAGGGGGTGAGCATATTGCCATTAATCGAGCACAAATACAGACTCTGACTTGCTATTGAGAATATCCTTATGAAAAACCCCAAAAATTCTTTGCCTGACCTGGGAATCAGATCCATGACCTTATGTTTAGCCGTATCGCATGCAGCCACTAGAACAATGCGGTGATGCTGATTCCTGTCCGGTTAATGCTTTCAGGCCAGCCTTGAACCTGGAACTTATTGCTGGCAAAGTTTACCGTGATTGTACAGTACGCCACACGACAGTGGTACCAAAACCCGTTTAAACTGATCTCTTTCGTAACCGTAACTAACTTATATAATTTTTTTCACTCATGGGTCACAGGACTCCTCTTTTCGAGAGGAAGTTGACTGTTCACACGGGCTCAGTGCGGGTTGGCAGCGGTGAAGTTTCTTACAATTTTTTATTGAAAGAAAGAAAGAAAGAAATATAGTTTTATTTGTGACACGCACAGGACATAAAAAACATTAAAAAGAACACAGAAATTTAGGATTAAAACAAATAACAAAATGGTAAAAGATATAAAAATTAAAAGTGTAAGACCTGTGCGAGGCCAAAAAGGCTCCTATCTCAGCATAATGCTGCGATATTTGTAAAAAAACAACTACCGCAGCGCTGGTATTCACATAAGGCCCACTGTGATGCCACGGACACACTTACGTACGTGATAAAGTGATTAATCCCACACTCAAAAAATAATACACGTAAGAAATAAAATAAATGATAAAATATACTTAAGATATAAACGTAAACTGTATTTCTTACAATTAACAATTAATTATACGACTGATCCGACGCTCCAAAATCGCTTGTCCATGCCACAGACAATATATCTATGGTCTATGACAAACGAAGGGACGCGAGCGCAGATGATGTAACGTCAAATGCCAGAATACAAACACAGAATACAAAATAAACAAGAAATTTATAATATAGATTAATTTACGAAGCCATGGACTACCAACAAAAGAAAGCGCATAAGCATTAGAATAAAATTATAGTTGTGTGAATAAAGCTGTGACAACAAATTGTGAGAGTGTGATTCTAGGGCATACCAACCTCACAATTTTTTCCTTCACTGTTGTGAGAGCAGAAATCAAGAAATTATTTACAGAAAGAGTATACCTTGGTTTGAACCCACGACCTACAACTTGTAAGTCGAGGTAGTTACCACTGATGCACCTCTGCTTTCACGAGCTAGTTTCTTACTGCACTGAAACGCCGTACGCAGGTCAGCTCAAGGATCAAAGTCTACTTATTACCGTTACGTGAGGTTTACTGGACCTAGTTGCAGTCTGCATATCCATTCTAGGAATACAGGTGTGTTAATTAATTATATATTTTTAGGGTTCCGCACCTCAAAAGGAAAAAGCGGAACCCTTATAGGATCACTTTGTTGTCCGTCCGTCCGTCCGTCCGTCTGTCAAGACCCTTTTTCTCAAGAACGCGTGAAGGTATCAAGCTAAAATTTATATTAAATACTTAAGTGTACTGTCCCTTGGAGCTGTGAAAAAATCAAACTTCTAAGCTAACGCAATCAAAAGATATAGCCGTTTATGCCGCAAATTTCTGCAAATTTTCGAAACTCAAAACCTAAAGGGTACTTCCAGTCGATCTAGAATTTTAAAATTTGGTACGAAGCAACATCTTATAGCACAGATAAAAGAAAAATTGCGAAAACCGTAAATTTTTTGATACATCATATAATAAAAATATTTTTAATAATTTTAAATTTACTACCCATTTCCTCATGAACGCGTAGAGGTATTAAACACTACAGGTTTATACGGAACCCTCGGTGCGCGAGTCCGACTCGCACTTGGCCGGTTTTTTTTATTCTAATGCTGGGCACATACTATAAATATTCTAACCGTAATCTACTATAAAACATTGACCGATTCAAACATAGTACCCAGAATCTCACTTCCAGCATTAACGCTTTTGACCAATATACCAACGAAATACCCAAATTCGTACTTATTAATTTAACCCCTCGTATATTCAAAACCGAACCACCCAGCAATCACTGTATGTACGCCGAAATAAATATTGAATCAGTGTTATTAATTAATCGCCTCTCCGCACTGCAGCTTAAAGAATATCAGATATTATCAATAATTAATTTGACTGCTTAACTAGCAAAGTGGATTCATTTAGTTAATAATTAATATTAATAATTAATATTAAATTAATAATATTGTATAATAATATTATATATTAAATTATTAATATTAATAATTAATTAATATTATAAGTATACAATATGGGCAGGTATTTGGGAAACATCTTTTATTATGTAGCTTGTTATATGGTATACTTTATAGGTGATTATTTAATTTTGGTATGTTTTATTTATTTTTTATAGCTGAATGGGTCTGCTCTCAAACTCGACCATGCCTGATGAAAAGCGATGAATGAGGTTTATGATGATGGAATGAGCGTTCCCAGAAGATGTCTGTACACTTTTGCTTTGGAAGCATTCGTATTAAATGAGGTAGCGTACGCAGGTATGCTTGTTCTTGAATCATCTTCATCGTTATTATTATTGGTAGTCTTGTTCCACTGCATTGTATATGCCTCACATGTTTTGTGCAATGCTCTCTACCCTGTGCGAGTGTCATCAAAGTCTATTCTTTCTTCATCATCTTATTTTTTATCAAATCAATCATCTCAGACTATCACAGTCCACAGCGGGCCCTAAGCCTCTCCCATGCTGCGCCACAAGATCTTTTCCTCGTCTTTGCCCAGCTAGCTAGACCGACGACCTGAGAAAGAATTCTGAGATCGTTGTTCCATCTAACTGGGGGCGTTCTGCACT
Organism: Aporophyla nigra; assembly: GCA_947507805.1. Classification (NCBI taxonomy): domain Eukaryota; kingdom Metazoa; phylum Arthropoda; class Insecta; order Lepidoptera; family Noctuidae; genus Aporophyla; species Aporophyla nigra. The sequence goes on from OX382294.1 coordinate 24,377,703, forward strand.
GCGCTTGTCAATACGCAGTCTCAACTCCAGGACTCATCTGCTCCACTGGTCATCGGTTCTTCTATAAACATGGCCAGTCCTCTCCCTTTTGAACTCGCTTAATCTTCTCCAGATAACGTTTCTGATTTATCCTTCAAAGAAACTCCGAGCTTAGCTCGCTCTTTAGCGCGCTTAGCGACTATAAATTCGCAGACCACCCCAACTGCTACTGTCCACGTTTTGGTACCGTATGTTATATTAGACAGGATACCTAGTAGACTTTAGTCTTCAAACAGTGCCGAATTGGTGACGAGAAGATTTGACGAAGTTTTCTAGACGCTGCCCAACCATAATGAATCATTCCGTCGCACGTCCGTTTGAAGATTGAGTGTAATTATTTTTGAATAATGATTTTGATTTCTGTTTTCTAGCTTTTTTTAGGACTAACTTGAAGACTTTGTCGTTTCAGTCTACCCCCATAGGGGAAAGAGTTGGGAGAAGACTTGACGAAGTTTTCTAGACGCTGCCCAACCATAATGAATCATTCCGTTGCACGTCGATTTATAGATTGAGTGTAGTTTTTTCGAATATTGATTTTGATTTCTGTTTGCTAGCCTTTTTCAGGACAAACTTGAAGACTTTGTTGTTTCTGCCTCCCCCATTGCGACATGCCTACATTATATTAAATGTTTTACATACTTGTACACATAAAACTCAACATAAAAGCTTTGTATTGTATCATACCTACCTACCCAATCTGTCCTGAAATCTAAAGAAATCCCGTCCCCAAAACTCGCGCTTTTAACAGTAAAGTGACATCTTAAAGTATGTTTATAGCCCGTTCCGAAGCTTCTAAAGATGGCGTAAAAGCAGTATTAGATACACTGTAAATAAATTCACTCTCACGGTAATAAAATGTTCGCCTCGCACCGGATAAGTGTTGTTCCTATGTCGGGAATAGAACCAGGTTCGTATCTGAGACGTAAAAATGAGATTTTTACTGCAGAGACAATAGTGCAGCCACGCATTGCAATAGTATCAGATTTTAAAAGTATGTTGTTTCGATTCTTTTAGTGTAATTTTTATTTGTATTTTTGTATTAATATCAATTCAATGAAATTATATCCTACTTATATACATTTATAAAATTATAAATTCTTAAATAATTTTATTCATAATTGACTACTAAATCGATTTCATTTTGAAAATACTAGGTACTTTCTTCAAAAAATGTAGTGTTTCATACATACCGCCGAATGAGCCAAAAAAATCAATCTATATAACAATCTTTGCAATAAGGCTCAATTTTAAATGCATACAGTAATGCTAGGGTCCACACGATTTTCTTAATAATATAAGTAGACACATAGACATAATCTTGTAGCCAGGATTATCCACCCGCAACTTGCTCTAAAATACAGCCTTGTGGAATCAGAAGTGCCGTACTACAGGTATGTGCCCGACCCAGTTCTTGAAAGTGCCCATATCACACTGTACTGGGATATATCCATGATCATTGACAGGACTGTTGATGCCAAGAAGCCTGATATAGTGGTGGTGGAACGACTAGAACGGCGCGCAATGATTGTTGACATAACGGTCCCGCATGACGAGAACCTCGTGAAAGCCGAGAAAGATAAACAAATTAAATATTTTGACTCGGCTCGCGAGGTTGTCGACATGCGGGATGTGGACTCAGCGATCGTTGTGCCGATAGTCATAATAGCCAATGGTTTGATAGCCATGAGCCTCGACCAACACCTGAAGAGGCTTAAGTTGGGCAGTTGGATCAACGGCTTGATTCAGAAAGCAGTACTTCTGGACAGGGCTCGCATTGTTAGGAGGTTCCTCGCCCTGGAGCCCTGACCGCCCACTGGTATCGGGAACAGGGTCCAAGCTACCGAGCTTGGACCCTGTTCCCGATACCAGTGGGCTACTATTTTTTATATTTTTAAATGTTTTTATACTTTTATGTACTATAATATTTAAAAATATAATTTATAAGTGTTTACAAATGAATAAAGGTCAAAAAGTTAGCTTTAAGAAAACAAGTTTTTGTCATTAAATTATGCCTTTAACTTAATACTTTAATTGAGGTTAATGAGGTCTAGCGTTATGTTACACGTTGTATGATTATCAGAATTTTCTTGAACAGTTTCACAAGCGTCTGCAAATATAACTGTGTTTATATATTTCAAGTGTACTCTGATGTGTAACTGTCCTACATCGCTTAACCCTCGCACGTACTCTATGAAGCGGAGTGGCCGCGGGCGCAAATATTGTGAAATAAGCTTTATATTCCTCTATCTTCATAAATAGAACGGGGATCCCTGTCTAGATTGTGACCTTATTTTGATTTAACAGGACTAAAAGGATTTCAGAGAAGAATATGACGAGGAACTGTTGAAAAATATGTATAAAATAAAATCGAAAATACAAGAAGAAAAACTAGTTTTTACCCACGGATGACGTGATACTCATAAACCTTTTGAATTAAATTCTCTAAATGATGGTGAAAATTTTATAGAAACGGTTGTGTAGTTAAAAAGAGAAACACGATCACATAGTGTCATGAAAACCGCAGCGCGAGAGGTAAAAACCATAACCTACTTGTAAGTCCAGTGGCTTTTGGTATGGTTCATAAACCCACACATGAAACCTTTAAATGTATACAGTCAAACACACAAATAAATGCTCATAACACACACACACACATTAAAGATAAACGCTATTACAGAACAAATAAACAATGTCATCAAAATAAAAACTCGTATACGTGAGCTACGAAGTGCTACGATATCGTAACCTCGTAGCAAACCTCGTAGACAATTTGTAGACGCTGCTACGAGCATTTACTTTAAAGCTCCACTGAATATAACAAAGGCTTACCGACAAAGAAATATAAACTTATATGATATAAGAGACTGCAGTTTTTACGACTGATGCTTAAGTAGTAATATTTTCATTTAGTTTAAACAACAATATGGACGTGACTTGTTGTTTTTAGTGCTGAAGCACGTTTTAAAACTAAAAATTTAATTTTTGTGTGCATAGTTTTAATGTACTGTGCAAATAAGTAGTACAAATAAAACAAATGATGAAAAGGGGAACGAACTAACATTCTGTTTGCAAAGTAGACGTCGTAAAAGAGTAATCGTGTATAATTTTGTAGTATGACTAGATACAAACAATAATCATGGCACATTACTGTATTTCCAATATTTCTGTGGAAGGGAAAATCTAATACTAAGATTTTCAATGCTTACTTTATAATCCTTGCTCAACGTAGTTACAGAAGGTACGAAATAGATTGTTTCACAGGTAATAAAAAATGAGATCTATCAATGAAATGTGCGTGTCTGAACGTTGTTTTTCCATTTTATTGGTAATCCTAAAATACCTGGTACTCGTTGACAGGCTTATACTGTCCTACCGTACCTATTAACACAATTATATTTGGAAACAATGTAAAAGTAATTGTTTTTATAAGAGTAACCGCTGAATTTCTCGCCAGTTCTTCTCCATAGGAATCAACCATTCGCAATTCACCTAGCTTCTGACGTTTCATAAGTGTCCATGTAGGTTTATGTCAAATAAAATATTTTAATTTGATGTCATTTAAACAAAGCATGTCTAATAATGATGACAAAAATGTTAACATATTATGCTGTATCTTCTTAATGAATTCTAAGAAAGGTACACATGCAATAATTTGACGAAATAGATATTTTTACAATGTAGGTCGAATTGCACCACTAACGCGATCAAAATAATTCTCAACTCTCAACCGAGCTGCCGATAATGTAGTGAGAAACAAAAAAAAAAACGATTTAATAATAATAATATAATCTAGGTAATCTTTTCATACAGGCGTTCCCTTTATAACAGGGTGACGACTGCACGTCTGTGTAGCGTGTAAATTAGTATTTTGTAGTGCTCTAGATTTGGGTCTCTGGATACACTTTTTACTTTTAAGTTTTTTTTCTCTATTGTCTCTAATATTCATATGCTAATGTCATGCACTCCTGTTATTTGCATGGTTACTGAAGTGCCAATTTTAAATTGTATGTTATTTGAATTGTAAGTGATTGTGCTGTTGGTGTGCTTATTATAAATAAATAAATAAATATCTTTGGACAACCAACACAACGTTATCTGATCCCAAACAAGGCAGAACCTGTACTATGGTAACCAGACAACTGATAAACATACTTAAATATTTCTAAATACATACATATTATAGATAAATTACACCCAGACACAGAACAAATTAAATTGTTTGAATTGGAATTAAATGGTTAATTAGTTCCATTCTGAGAATCTTTATAAAAGTAACCATATTTATATCACAATAAGTTATAATATCCTAAAGCATAGATGCAATTCACACCGTTCCCGTAGGAACAAGTATACCCTTGTGTAGGTATCTAGGTATGTGTCGGATCGTAAGGCGGACTGCAAACATTAGTGTTTGCTATGGTTTGTGTTAGCTCTGTTGGACTAGTTGGAGCGATGTCGTCGTTTGATATTATAATTTATTTTCATACATTTTTTTTTAGCAGAAAGATGTTTGTTTTATTGTTCGGAAGATCTTGCAGTTGTAAAATGATGTTAAAATCCTGACGCAAAAATGTAAAAAATATATTTTTTCAGAAATAACACTAGCACATAAACATAAACTTACACCTTGTTCCCATGGGCTCTGCAGAAACTACAGAAAGCCGTTTACTACGATCCTTACTCCTTATACCACGATTTATTTATTTTTTTGGATGGGATATCATCAAATGACTTCTCCCGCTCTGGGCGGAGCGGGAGGGCATGTCAGACTTTTACTGACTAAAAACCCACCCGTGTTCCTTCAGTTGCCCATGTGCCAGGATCACGGTATCTCTTTCGAACAATCTCGGGCCCTGGCAGGATATCACGATTACGTTAATATATCTGGTCATACATCACGCCGGTAGCAAGTACTTTGTACCTGTCCTTTCTAAAGGACATCACCATTAAGGTCACTATATGTTCCCATAGAGCATTTCCCGACCTTTCTACTTACATCCGCCTCATCATCACCATCATTTCAGCCGAAAGATGTCCACTGCTGGACATAGGCCTCCACCAAGCACTGCCACTTCGACCGTTCATACAATTATTGGTTTCTGCAAGGAACGCCTTACAGAAACCAATAATAATGAAACCACAAACAACTCAATTTATTAAATTAAAATTGTGTTTTAGGGTGATTGTTTAACATTGAAAAACAGACCAGGACTACATTATTTTTCCTACCTACTGTTAGTAGTAGTATCTAATAAAGATTGACCGAGTCATTCGTTTACATAAACCACATAATTTGCTTCTTACACAAAAACCCGTAAAGTAATTTAGTGTAAAAATAATCGTGACATCGAATCATCATTATTTATATGTTTTTATTTAAGGTTTTTGATAAAATTCGAAAGCTGTAACGATTTACTGATTTACAGGAGAAAATCACACAATTATAATACGTGACATATAAATGTGCTTTTAATAGCTAAAATTACAAAAAAAAAATATTTGTTATTTTTAATATTCAAGTTCTTCTCGATTTTCCAAAACAACCAATCCATTTTCACAAATTTTCACAATACCTATTACTGTCTTTGTATTTTGCTATTAAAACGTACTTTAATAACAAAACTGAGATTTCACACGTACGAGTATAGGAGTATAGGTACATTCTACGCCAAGGAGACAATAACACCGTATAGAGATCCGGGCTGTATGTTGAGCTCTCGTACATTATTGGTCGCTCGACGCGCGTCTTGGTCGGAGTTTGTGTAATGACACTTTCGTATTGGACTCACCACGGCTTTGTTATAATATGTATTTGTTGGTAATATAAAAATTCTTAGCGTGGTATCTAATAGTAGTGCTCTCATTTTAAATTGAGATCATTCATAAATACTGAAATTCATGCAGAGTATGTAGTATAAACGGCCATATGTTCTCACAGCTGGGATACAGGCCTCCTTTGTGAGATTAAGTATGCCGTAATCACCACGCGAGCCCAGTGCGGCTTGGTGGACAACACTTCAATGTCTTCGAATTCGTCGTCTCCAGCCAGGGTTTCAAACTTAAAACTAGAGCGACCACACTCTAAGGGCAGTGTGCTCTGTGAGGTACGGACCTCGGCTTAGGACAGCGCTGGAAGAGGGCAGCAAAGGACAGGTTGGATCGAATTGTTTTCCTCGCAGTGCCACCAGCCCTCTGTTTCTATAACGGCTTTAAACTTCTAGATAATTCGCAAATATTTGTCTGGTTCTGCTACTCGATAATAGGTGGCGGTAGCATGGCGTTTCTAGGTAGTTATAGTATATACTTCCAGCCCTTTCGCGGAGTTCCATATAGTTCCACTTCTCTACAATAGATAGCATTTTCTGTCCTACCTGAAAGAATCATAGCACAACCCCATACACACAACACAAAGAAACAAACAAAAAACATACACTACAATAGTATGTCATATCACACACCCGTTCACGGTTGCTATCGTGCCATCCAGCGTATAAGACGCAGGACGTCCCAACCCTTTTACCTCACCCTCGTCAAAACAAGCACACTGACGCGGATACGTCGCATCTTGTTCAACGGCGAAATTGTAACAGGAAATAGAGTGGACCGGTTTTGTTACGCGGACATTTTGAGACTTGAAAGGTTTGGTAACCTTGAATCTTCAGAGGTAAATAGATATACAGTATGGCAGAGACATCTATGCGCAAACTGTAACCATAGATTGAGCAAATGATACTAGAATACCGTGAAAAATTGTTGATAAGTGCTATACCAACGCGGTCAAAGTATACTGCATAGCATTACTTTACTTGAAATGGAAGTCGAGATGGTTAATGGGATTTATTTCTTGACAACGATGTTCCAGATTCGAATAAGGCGAATTAAAAATAAACAGCGAATATATTCATTTTATTTTTTAACCAATTTCGAAAAAGGAGGAGGTTATTTGTGTTAATATGTTATTGTTGATGTTAAGAACAACATGTCATAAAAACCAATCCAAGTTGACATAAAATCTGTCGTCTCTCGTCTCTCTCTCTCTAGTTTTATCTATCTAATATATAAAATTCTCGTGTCACAGTTTTCGTTGCCATACTCCTCCGAAACGGCTTGACCGATTTTGATGAAATTTTTTGTGCTTATCCGGTATCTATGAGAATCGGCCAACATCTATTTTTCATCCCCCTAAATGTTAGGGGTAGTCCACCCCTAATTTTTATTTTTTTGAATTTTTTTAAAACTTTTATTTTATTATGATTGAGCATTGAAAAATACATACAACTCTAAATTTTCCCTCTTTTTCACCCGGCAAAACAACGTTTGTCGGGTCAGCTAGTAATTGTTAAATTTTTCAAGTATCAGTCATGATTCAAAATTAAAGTTATTATTTTTATTGAGCGGGTAGACAAACTATCTGCTAGAGAAATAAATGTACAGTCACGAGCACGAATATGTATACACTTACCAACTCTAAAAAGGGATTTTCTCCTATTGTACTGATTGTAATTTTATTTTATTACGAACATAGTATTTTGCAACCCACACTATTACGAAATAGGCCTTATCTCAAAGTTGCAATGGTTATTTAAAGAGAAAATCGCTTTTGAATTTGGCTATGTGTAAATATATTACTCGTGACTGTACTCTTGTAATGTTTCTCTAAAAGTTCCAGAAAAAACAGCTTGGAAATTGAAACCGTGTATACCAAACATTTCATTGGTGATGTATAGATACCACACTTCCCTTACCCAATAACTGGGATGTGGTAGAACGGGCGAGTCGCGCTGATTTAGTGATTCCTTCATTCAATATTGTGCGGTTTTAGATTTATTGTGCGAAGATTTATGGATGTCTGAGTTACATACATATGTACTTGGACATTACAGAGGAATTTTTAAATGCTCTGAAACTTGTCGGACATGATTACTGCTTGCCACTCTTTCTGGCATTATCAGTGAATGTTTACAGACATACATAATCAGCCTGTAAATATAAATAAATAGGTACATTTATTCAGTACTAGATTTTGCCAGCGGCTTCGCCCGCGTGGTGTTCGGAAAATATCCCGCGGGAACGTACTACCGGGATAAAAAGTAGCCTATGTCCTTTCTCAGGCTCTAAACTATCTGTGTACCAAATTTCATTTAAATCGGTTCAGTAGTTTTAGCAGGAAAGCGAGACAGACAGACAGACAGAGTTACTTTTGCATTTATAATATTAGTGTGGATCATATGAAACACCGTACAATATTAAAAAAAAACGCATAAGAGATTTTTTTTGGGTGGGAATTCATCAAATTACTTCTCCCGCTCTGGGCGGAGCGGGAGGGCGTGTCAGACTTTTACTGACTAAAACCCACCCGTGTTCCTTCAGTTGCCCATATGCCATAGCCACGGTATCTCTTTCGAACAAATTTCGCGACCCTGGCAGGCATCGGTCCTAGTGGATCCCTTCAGTTGTTGCTGACATCTCTTTGAGACACGCGTGGAACACTACGTGCAGTCGTCGACACGGGCCTGGTCCTTCTTTAACCCTTGATTACTCGATTGGCTACTAAAAATCTAACACACGCAAGTTTTTTTCTTTTACCACTTGTCGATTCTTCCTAGAAACAGGTAAAGTTTTGTTACCTAGTCATAACATGTTTAAGTATTTGCTATGCGTCTTAAAAATACTTGAACTGCTAGCTATTAACATCACCTTTACGAAAGATGATGTTAACACCTAGTCATAACAATATTTTTTATCGAAACATTAAGAACAGAATTTTAGAGGTACCTTTTTATTTTACACTAGTGAGCAATCGTGAAATATGTTGACGTAAACCTTGTCAGCTCCGGATATGAAAGCAAAGATGCCTGCCATAGCAAGTAATGTATGAGAGAGAATTAATATTAAACACATAGTTAGAACAAAGGAGCTGTCGTGGTATAAATAATTATAATATTAATCAAGTTTGTAACGTTGAGAGCTTGCGATGTTGTGACGTCATGTTCACGTGTAGGAAACTTATTACTTGAAGTGTTCTTTTTGATGTATTATATAAGATGTATCATTATCATCATCATCATTTCAGTCAAAAGAAGTCCACTGTTGGACATAGGCCTCCCCCAATTTGGGTGGTTTTGCTATAATCGCCACGCTTGGCAGACGGGTTGGCGATGACAGTATGGTGGTAAAATGCATTGAGAACGCTGTTGCCCATTCTCTAGTAAGTCCTTTAGTCGCCTTTTACGACGCCCACAGGAAGAAATGAGATGGTGCTATTCTTTACCTCCTGTACCACACGGATCACGGGAAATGTATCGTTAGAAGAGAATTTGATTTTGGAAACTTTATCTCTTACTTAGACAGGCGAATGGTCAAGAAAGCACCAATGCAATATGAAAAATAGTTTGTTCCATAAGTTTTCTTCTAATTTAATACATCAAAAGGTGGTTTGACTATCGTGGAATGACAATAGGCGGACAATTGACTGCTGTATAAAAACGTAGCTTGAAAAAGATCATCTTTAGAACATATGGATCCTACGTACGTCCATCGAGCTACGTACAGACAACTCTGCTTCGACAACCCTTTACCTCTGAATTTGCAACACTGATCTGTAGCTCAGTTGCAATAAGGTTGCAACTGGTTTGCTGCCACTGAGAAATCTGTCAAAACTAAGGTGATTTTTATTTTCATTGCATTAAGGTTGCTACTGGGTTGCTGCAGTCAGAGCTAAATGAACGGAACTGAGTAACTGACTGAGTAATCTTTTGCCCATGGTATTTAATATGAATTGATATTCTGAAGACGTTTACATCAGCAAATTTTTCTCTTTCTACTTTATTACGAAAATATTTCACCAAACAAATATGCATAGAGAAATGTGAAGGCCAATAGCACCATCAGTTTCGCGATGCCCTCATCGGGATCGGAGTATCGCCAGGTCAACGGGGTTAGAGGTCATTGACAAAGGTCGAACTGCGGGAACTTCATTTGAAGAGAAAAACTGAAATGGATTCCTTTTGTTAGAATTTGAAATAAAGATACGTTCTAAACCACCTTTTGATAAATGGTTTCACATAAGAATACACATCAAAATTGATGTGTATCTCAACTAACTACACAGTTTTTGACTTCAACTTGTTTTAGATATTTTAGTGTGCAATATTTACATGTTTTATAGGCTAACAGACATAAAATATTATTAATAATATGTAACTACACGACTACACGTGTATAAAAATAGAGAATATGAATCACAGGTTATCAAAAAACTAAATACACAGTCTTTTTTACTTCAACTTGTTTTAGATGAATATTTTATTTTAGCTGTAGATCATCACAATATTCTTTGGTAAGTAACACGTACTTATGCCAATCCATGACCTTATCATAGAACAATCAAGTTATTAGTAAATAATTCCTGTTATAACGCAATTCCATATCCATTCGCTGGTATATACAACTAAGAAATAAAATAAGAAGCATGTAATAGAGGGCAAGCTTATTGCCATTAACCGGACATATCTAAACACTGGCTGGTACCATTAAATTCCTGATAGAAAAACCCGATTTTATTTCGGCAGATTTCTCGCCGAATATATGGCCGATGGGGCCGGAACGTTCTGTGACTGCGTTCGGGAAAACCTAGCGTTGTAAGGCCTCCCACAAGATGGTTCGATGACCTGGTAAAGGCCATGGATGCAAGAAGCATAAAACCGGTCGAAGTAGCGGTGCTTGGGGGAGGGCTATGTCTAGCAGTGGTAACGTAATAGGTTGGGGAAAAAGTTTCTTCGCATTTTTAAGAAAATTCAAAACATTTTTTAATAAAGTTTATTTACATTTTACTAAAGTATGTAGGTACCATTTTGTTCGATAACTTTTTGCCATCTTGTAGGTAGGGACATGATCCCATTGCTATAGAAATTTTGGGACTTCTGGTCAAAATACCGCGACAAGTGGTTTTGGCAGTCCTCTTGTGATGTTAACCTGACACTGCCTAAAGAATTCTGAAGAGACCGAAACAGGTGGAAATCTGAAGGTGCAAGGACAGGACTATACGGCGGATGCATTAACACCTCCCAGCCAAACTCTCTTAATTTTTGTTGGGTGGCTAAAGATGTGTGAGGTCTAGCGTTATCATGATGAAAAACCACACCCCTTCTGTTGATTAATTCCGGCCGCTTTCTCTCAACTTCTTGCTTTAATCTCATCAGTTGTTCGCAGTAGAGTTCAGAATCGATGGTCCTGCCTGGTGGTAACAGCTCATAATGAATAATGCCCTTCCAATCCCACCACACACACAGCATCACCTTGTTGCGAGTTAACCCGGGTTTCGCCACAGTCTGTGAAGCCTGACCGGCCTTTGACCACGACCTTTTTCGCACGTTCTTGTCATATGTGATCCACTTTTCATCACCAGTTATCAGCTACTTCAAAAATGGTTCGGTTTCATTACGTCGTAATAAAGAATCACAAATGAGTACACGGTTCATTAGGTTTCTTTCAGTGAGCTCGTGAGGTACCCAAATGTCGAGCTTTTTTGTGTACCCAGTTTTTTTCAAATGCGCCAAAACTGTTTTGTGGTCAATTTCCAGTTTTTCAGCTACGTCGTAACTACTGGTATGCCGATCTTGCTCCACTTTTTCAAAAATGGCATCCATTTTATCCGTAATAGGGCGACCAGAGCGACGTGCATCTTTGACATCAAAATTTTCGGATTGAAAACGCTTAAGGTGAATGCCTAGATAGCCCTCGCCATACATTTTTCAGGTGTGGAAATCTCGGTAAATAAACAGTTTCTGCAGAATAAAAGCAACTTTAATGAGACTTAATAATGTATTATGTTCGCATATGGCCCAAATTTTATAAAAAAAACAGTATTTCTAGGAGAATTAGACCGAATAAAAAACGAAAAATCTTTACATGTGTGAGTGACCTGAATCGCGCCATCTGACGGAAATTTATAGAACCACCGAGAAAGTTGGTTGCTGTTGTGTTACGAGTTTACGATTAGTAAACATTCATAATAGATGGCGCTGTTCGATATTCGAACATTTAGACAAGAATTTATCTTTTAAATTCGATAATGCGACGTTGCCATTCTAGTAGCAGCGCTCGCACCCCGCGTTGTTGCCATACCGTCAAAGCGTGATTGCTTGAGTCTTGAAAACTTGCGAATCGTTTCCAGAATATTGTGTTTCTAGCAAGTTAGCGCCGGGCGCGCGGGTTTGCCCGCGCAGTTAACATTTTTTGATTGATAAAATGTTTTTTATTATGGAATGAGAAAGAATGCTTTACATAAAGTGAAAAAAATATCTCTGCGATCTGCCCTTGGTTCACACAGATACAATACTAATGTAATTATTGTATTATCTAGTTTAAATACGTAGTAAGTAGTTACTAGTACACGACTTTCCAGATTTAAAAATCTTTTTAATGTATGTAAGTAGGTACTGATAACATTCTGATACGCTTAGGTACTAATCCATTGGTTTGGGTTGAATAAAATCAGAGAATAGAATTTGATGTATAAGTAAGTTATGACTAAATCAGGCGATCAGCGAAGCTACCTACACAATGGTGAAACGTAGGTACTACGTACATCTATTGATTGAATCATATTTCATTCATGTGAAACCAGCAAGATTAGTGAATACACAGACAAACCACTTTGATTTTTCATAATTGCTTATTTTACTAGTATTATTAGCACACACAAAATGCGTCAAGCAGGGTTGCCAACTTTATTTTTTAGAAGATCGTACCATACATTTTAAAAGATCGTACTTTGCTAAGAATTCAAAAATAAAAATAGTACGCATTGAAATTTCAATAAAATAAATGGTAAACAAATGTGGTGGGTGTTACTAAAACTTCAACGCAAAATTTAACATTTTGGTATAATATTTAAGAATCTGGACACCAATTTAGCAACTAAACTTTACGACGAGGTTTTTTTTATTAAAGAAAAGGGGCTCGGAAGAGACTTTGTCATGAAATCCACACGAAACAATAAACACCAGTATCATTAGAACTTAAAACGGGATATTTACCATGTTTATTATTACTTAAAAAAACTGTGCTACCTACTACGGAGAACCATTCAAATGAGTGCCATCCGTGAAACAGTTTTTATCAGGGCTTGTTAACGTTACCAAATTCACACTATAAGTATCGTTAAGTAACGTTATTTTCATAAAGTTAATATTTTAACGGTAAAACGGGTAACGATACTTTGGTATCGAATCTATAAAATAACGTTACCAATTAACGTTACTAGTATCGATACTTTTACATACATACATACATAGAATCACGCCTTTTTCCCATGGGGGTAGGCAGAAACCACGGAACGCCACCTGCTACGATCTCTACACACTTCTTTTGCCTCGTTTAGGTTCATAAAATTGGTCATACACACACGCCGGTTGCGAGTACTACGCACCTGACCTTTCTGAAGAACATCACCTATATGTCCTCCTAGGGCGTCCCCTCCCGGTGTTTCCACTCACATCTGCCTTGTAAATACCTTTTGTGAGCCGACCTTCATTCATCCTCTCAACATGACCAAACCATCTAAGCATACTTTTTTCAATTTTTGTCACTACATCTTCTTTTACAGCACACCGTTCTCTTATCACATCGTTACTTAATGCGTTGTTGTCAACCTGCGCAACCTAAGCGGAACGCCATGGGCGGCGGCGCTCTACGGCAACATCGCCAATCAAACGGTGCAAATGCAACTTCAATAATGTAGACGAAAGAAAGAGATGAAAGAAAATAAATAAAAAATTAACGGTACTCAGTTACCGGTAAAACGTATGCCAAGTATCGTTACCAAGCATTACGTGACCTCTACTAATAACGTTATCTTCGTCCGATGAAAGTAACGATACCAAATTTTTAACGTTATTCAAAGCCCTGGTTTTTATTGAAAAGTGAAGTGTTTTTGTGTTTTATTGACGGTAAGTGTTATTTTTATGTGCAATGAATGATTTTCAAGGTGATATAGAGTATTATTATAATGGTACAAAAGTGTAAGATTTAGAAGATGAAATACAAAATCAAACGTTAGCAACACTCGTTGATTGTCGTCACATGACATACTACAAATTTCAAATATTCTCTCTGAAAACAACAGCTTGGTGGTGGTGTTATTTCTGTTTCTTGAAACATTTCATAAATAAGATACATTTGCTGTTGTTTGTAATTATTCTTTTTGATTACAGATTGAATTGCAACTGAACTGCCTAAGATAAACCCGACTAATAAACTTGCATAAATGTATACGACATGTGTATTCAGGACCGCGAAAATCACGGAAAAAAGTGCAAGCAGTATTCAAAAGACATCATGGAAGTTCTTTTAGTGATCTATAGTGAGTAAATTAGATTCCCATAAGATTTCGAATCAGATTTACGTGAGTGGAGGTTATTTGATACTCGTTGGTTCGTGTTGTGTCTTAACTGTGTACTTTTAACTGTACCTATTTCATTTATTTATCTTTTATTTCAGTCCACATTCAACTCAAGATCATCATCAGCTGTCCAACCATTCGACAGCTGAAGATACGCCCTAAACCTATTCGCGTGGTATACCAGAAATTCGATACGAAGCCATAGCCTGCAGCTCTAGCTTCAATACAGTTGAATCTGTTACAGAGCAAGTAGAGACTGTTGATTTTGATTGGCCACAACCCGATTCAGAGACTGAAGCTTATCAACTAACTGTGGAAAGAACATCAAGTGACAACTTATCAGGTTTGGTAGGGTACCGTATTGTTGACTTGAAGAAGGTCATATGGTCACAACTTTGATTCTTCATCTGGAATGGTAAGTCCCAACTTGATACCATATTTTTGTGTTCATTACATTAGTACGCTTTTGCTTGTTTGTAGTGATGAAGTTTTTGTTTGACAATACCAAAGTACAACATATTTTACACAATGTTCAGTGTAACAAATATCATTATTTCTTGGTATGTATGTATAAAAATAATGTATTTCTTGGATTGTTTCTTTTTAACAGCTATTATTATTTTGATTCTAGGTCCAGGGTCAATTGCGAATTACCAAAATGAATAAATGTTACTTCATTTGCTTGATATCTGTCACCCAACCATTGACTGTCATAAAAGTTAACCGGGATGAGGAAGTTATCAACGCTATGATGCCGAAGT
This sequence comes from Aporophyla nigra, assembly GCA_947507805.1. NCBI lineage: Eukaryota > Metazoa > Arthropoda > Insecta > Lepidoptera > Noctuidae > Aporophyla > Aporophyla nigra. The sequence goes on from OX382294.1 coordinate 24,392,907, forward strand.
TGGTAACATTTTTTAAAACATGTGTACTGCCGGAAATTATTTTGAGAAGAGTTGAGAAAAATGCTAAATGTCTAGACATCAAGGAATTAAAAGGTATAAAAATATAAGTCTTACTCATTTCCTAACTTATTCCGCAGGTCTCTGAGGTGTCGGTTCAGTAAGAATAGTCTAACAAAACTGTGTAAATTCATTTGTTGCAGCGAAAACTGCGTCTTCCAGCATTTGATTCAGATCACACGGAAATTATATAAATGGAAGTAAAAAGTGACAAGCAGAAGACTGATACGGCGCGGCGGCGGCGGCGACTGCAAAAAGTAGCGCGTAGAAAAGAAGATATTTTATTATAATATTTATAAGTATCTTTGTATGGTGGTACGAGTCGATGGTTCGAATCCAAGCCGGCACTTTGCTGAGTGTAAATTATTTCATCACCACAGTTCAGAGGAGGCCTGAGTCTCAGCAGTGGGAACATTATAGAATAATTAATAAGCTTTTTGCACGTAGCGATGTATAGTTTGTGTTATTTTGTTAGTTCATAAGATTTTTCTGTGTAGATAAGTTTCACTCATGTATTTAGGTACCAGCCTAACAATTCAATTGTAAAAGAATATTTATTGCAGTTCAAAATTGTATCATAAGTAGGTATTCTTGAAACATAAATAAATGTTATGGTTAGCTAGCAACCCCTTTGTGTTGTTGTGTAAGATACATGTGCCGTTATATATACTTACGTATGATGTTATTTATATTGTAATCTACATACATAATTCTTTCTAATACTAAATTCAAAATCATAATTGTAAATATCAAAATATTTAAAAAAGTATGTTATCTTTGTATGGTGGTATGACTCGATGGTTTGAATCCAAACGGAAACTATCTAAGTAAATGTAGTGAGAGTAAATAAAACGATTATTTTTATGAAAATATTAACCCCTTTTTACTAAATAAATATTATTAATTTATAGTAAGGTACAATAAAAAGCTTTACAATGTAATAAATAGTCTTTTATTTATTTATTTAGTACACGTCACTATTTACACTTCCATTCCTTCTTCTTCCTTACATTTCTTCCCGTGGGTGTCGTAAAAGGCGACTAAGGGATTTACTAGAGAATGGGCAGCAGCGTTCTCTATGCATTTTACCATCACACTGCGATCGCCAACCCGCTTGCCAAGCGTGGTGATTATGGCAAAGCCCCCCAAATAGGGGGAGGCCTATATCCAGCAGTGATCGTCTTGCGGCTGAGATGATGACTATTTACACATTACAATTTAGGTTCAGTCACATTACTACAACTTATAGGGACAGTGTACCTATATTAATTTCATTTTAAACTGTTTGAATAAAACGACATCTAGTGGTGTCGAAAGTTACTACTATTTACTTTGTATGTGTGTGTAAAGAGTAAAGTCAAGCGGCTAAATCTTTAGAATGTACAAATCTTTGTATGAGACCAGTTAACAAGCACAGTGACTATCTAAAAAAATCAAGTTAATGCCCTAGGTTTCGCATATAATAAAGTTATCTATTAAAGATTTCTAAGTTAGGCGTAAAAATTGAAAATGTTCCAAATTGTGGATCTAGCGCCATCTAGCGACAAAATGGCATCTGAGATAATCATCCATCCACCTTAAACCAAATTTGTGCTACTCTCACAGACACTACACTAGGTCCATAAACATCGCAAATTTTTTTCGCGGCTTGCGTTGCATTTTTACCTTTTTTGTAGTAAAATTTTAAAATGTATCGAATTTCCTCATTAGATTCACTCATCTTCACGGTACGAAAAACAAATGAAAATCACACATTTTCCTAATTTGAATTTGGAATTATGTTCTTTAAAATTTAAACTTTCAATGATACCAAAACCAGCCAGATACAAATAGTATAGCCAAAGAGCTTTTATTACAAGTTCATACATACTATAATGCGAAAAGACTTTTTCCCCAACCTAATATTTCGGCTGAAATGATGATGATGATGACTTTGCCCGGCTTGGAAATCCAACCCAAAATCTGACGTTTAACAGAATGACTTGTAATTCTCCTCTAAGCAACTTACTTACTACTTATTCAGCCTATAATGTTCCCACAGCGGGAACACAGGCGTCCTCTCGGTGTGAGTAATCTACCACGCGAGCTCAGTGCGGGTTGGTAGATGTCACATGTCTTCGAATTTCTCGTTCTAAGACAACAAGTTTCCTTCACCGTTTTGAGAGCAGTGATGAAATTATTTAAACAATGTAAAGCGCCTGCCTGGGTTCGAATTCGAACTCATGACCTACAACTTGAAAGTCAGGACCGATACCTTTGGGCCACCACTGCTCTAAGCAACAAAACTATATAATCCACTTATTTTCTCGTATAAGTGGTAGTTATAAATCTCATGGAGTAAGGTACCGCACGGTAGATGCCCGTGCATTTGTCAGGGACGCGGTCCCCTGTCGCTTCGGGGTACGTCCGAGCAACTTAAATTAATACTACATCTTCTATTTCAGTTTGGCTTCGTTTGAGATATGTTTTTGTAAATGCCTGAGGTAAATACTGGTATAATATTTTAAAAAATCTTACCTAACCTTATGAAACCCTCATATTATACAGTAAATGGGTTGTGGAGGTCAAACCAGGTAGGTAACCAGGAGGTAGATGAATACCAGTATGTTACAGGCAGGCGCTTTATGTAACATACTGGTATTCATCTACATTCGATTGGACTGATAGCCCACCTTAACGCAGTTGGGCAATGACTATAGGCAGATTTATGATGTGAAACATCCCAAGTAGCACAGAACTGCATTATAAATTGTCACATAAGGCCCACAGCGGTACTCTGAGCATTTACATAGAGTTATTAGTATTCACCCGGGGTGTAACAGCTGTTTAGAAAAAAACGTGGCCAACTATAATGCTATTTGCTGTACAGTAATTCTATTAAGCACCACAAACACGCCACAAAGTCACTGTTATTCAGCGCTTAGTAGTGCAGTACCCTATCAGCTGTAAGTTTTCTGAATAAAAGCCCACACGTGTACTATACAACCGTTGCATTTTAAGAGAGAACATGTAACCCACTATAATGTAATCAGTTACTTTGTGAACTTATTTAACAAAAATGTAATGCTTTATGCTGCATACAGGTTCACTTTTCCCCTATTAGTCATTTGTTACCATACACTCGAATAACAGCATGCATCGAAGTGTCCGGCATGCGCGAATGGAACATTGGACGGGACGGGTTCCGTATGTTATATTTATAAAAAAAAAAAGAAATCAATTTATTTCAGACATAACCCATATTACAAAAAATAAAATAAAAGTTACAATGTTGCAGCAGAAAACAATAAAATGTTATTAACAAACTAAAAATATATGTAACTTAGTTGAAATAAAAGCAAATGTCAAATTTACGTCGGATTTAAATTAAAGTAACAATAAATAATAATTGCACATATTGACAAAACAATACAAAAAAGCCTTTATAAATAGAGATCAGTGTGTTTGGTGACATTAGGCTGAGTAAGGTACTCTCTGCTACAAAAATCTTCTTATAACCTACACATTTTTGGGACTAATATGGTTGCCACAAAATTAATATTGGTATGTTTCTGGTACTTTCTTAAAAATGAAGAAGATTTATTAAGAGAAATCCAAGATTTTTTAAATTATAATACATAAATTAATTTCGAGAGTTTTTAAGATTCCAGATTTCGACAATTATTGTCAGAGGTAGTTAGGAATTACCAGTACAGCTAGCATCTAAAAAAACAACGTAATTTTCTTTATGTTTATTTAATTTTCCCTTTTTAAAGAACAATTTACGGTGTACCACCCTGGTCCAGGCCTTGAATTTTCATCTTTTTATAATTTCAAGGAGTATAAAAGTACTTCTCGGTGGCCACCATAGAATTTCCTTAGTTTTCCACGATGCAGGAACGACTGTTAGATCGACAACATCGCTCTCTATAGTCTGAACTATTTTGAAAAGCTTGTTCTGTAAAAAACAAGAGAAATATAATTTATTATAATAGAAGTATCAGTTCCTTAAAATGACAACACTACCTATACAGTTTTTGAGGAAAAAAAAACCACAAGATATAATAACATATTGAATACCTAAACTTAACGTAACATAATAATTATATACAAAACATCTACAGACACAAACACAGAGGACCCACTTTACTACCTACCAAAATAGCAGGAATTAAGTCAATCGCAACTTATTTACTTTTATTCGCAACCCTAAATTGAAATGATATTGTTCATCTATCGTAGAATACGAACGACCAACCCAGTTGCGATTTAGCGATAAACTGATGATCTATGTAAACAAATAATGCGACATGATGTCGTCACCGCGCCGCGCGCCGCGCCGGCGCGGGCGTGTGAACGATAGCGTTGCATGCACCATGTTGCAGATCAAGCGAAATGTTTCATAAAAAAATACTTTTCGCGTCGCATAAATACTGTGCGTATGGCATGTCAATTTCAATTTCATATGGAAGTAATTAATTATTATTAGGCCAGAAGAATACATTATTTTTAGATAGGTATCTACTAAGTTATAGGTATTTCGTCGCATATTGAATAAATCAATAACTTATGTATTATACATACCCATAATTAAATTATAATATCAGCTACTTAAATTACAATTTTAATTAAATACTTATCGTCGAATAACAACTAAAAATAGGAACAAAATGGCTTTAAACGAACCACGGCGGAACCCTAAAAGCTTGGATCCATCAAGGTAACTGATGCAAATGTGAACCAATATAACTCTCTTAATCGATCCATGTCTGATTTGTATTCCACAAGTGCCAAACTATTTTACTCTTTGCTGAATTAAAGGCCACATGTGAACATCCGTACAGACCTTAGCATTATATTAACATTAAAACTATTCACTTGCCATCCGCCATATTCACTGCGTTACTGTGTATTATTATAAAATTTTATCTTTAAATTTTTGTTTATTTTATAGGGTATCAATCGTAATTAATTTGGATTACAAATTAATTACACGAAAACAGTTTTTTTTTTTTGTTTTCTTTGTACTAAAACAAACAAATTTATTTTATATTCATTCATTTTTTGTTACTTTTCTTTTAGTATTTAGTGGTATTCCGAAGGCGCGTGAAAATTTTGAACTAAATATGTATGGTATTTGACAGTAAAGTTACCTTCCCAATAAGATTTGAAATATAATACCAGGAAATCGAAGTTTAACTTACCTTAAATTTTATGTTTATTTTCACAATGGCTCCTGAGATCTTGCACACAACGATACACTTGAGTGAATTTCAACAACTATCATTTTTTACCTAATTTTGGTGGAAAAGTTTGTTTCTGGTTTTTTTAATAATCTAAGATGTTGATAAGCAAGAGATACGTATTCAGGTACATAAAATGTGAGAGAAATTTATTTATTCCTGAAAGCTTCTAATATATTGTCGACACCAGAATTGGTACGACACCAAAATTTATATCTAACACCAAAATTAGAAATATTGACACCAGAATTTATTTCTGTCACCAACATTAGAAAGTCTTGACACCAAATTTTTGTACTGAACCAAATTATAAATAAAATAACAATAAAAATCTTATTTATAATGAATAAATGTTTTAATAAAAAATAACATAATGAGATCAATAAAAAAATAACAATCAACAAATAAAACTTTCTTATTTTTCTGTCTTGTTAATTCTACAGTTTTTAATTTAAACGAATTGCAATCATCTCCTCTAACCTCCATCATCATCATCATCATCATCATCATCATGATCATTTTAATTTTTTTTGTTAACATAATTATGTAATGAGATCAATTTTAAAAATTATAAATCAACTAACTTTCTTACTATTCTAAGTCTTGTCAATTCTTCAGTCTGTAAATTAAAAAATATTCAAATCATCTTCGCTATCATCGCCATCATGATCATTTTTATATTTTTTATTAGCTGTTTCATTTTCTTCCTTAATATTCTCCAATGTGCATTCATATTGTAATAGTATTTCACTATTGATATTATCAAAAAAAGAAACATTTGGAGTTGGTATTTGGTCATAGTCTGCCATACTAACCAAATCATGCGAAGGGCCGGTTAGTTTGATTTGGTTGGGTTTTAACAAAATAAAAGGTTTAGATGCTGGAAATCTATATATTTGTGGTGTCTGAACATCGGAACGGGCATTTGTTATTGACGATGACTGCCTCGAACTTGTAAGTGACACAACATCCCTTATTGTTTCGACTTCTTCCTGAACATTTGTCTCAGTTGGCAATTCATAAAAGCCCATATGCTTCCCATGGCAGCATCGAATTGTATCATAAAGACAGTCTGGCTCAACACAAGATAACGAACGCATTGCCAACCCATTGATAGAAGTCTTCGTCCAAACAATTTGGTGAACTTTCATTGATCCAGGGAAAGGTTTCAGATTTTTTGGCATAAGCTCATCTTTCTCAATGACTTCATGTTCTTGAACAATTTCATCATTCCTAATTTTTTCTTTTCTCTTACTTTCTGCCATCCTTTTCCTCTCCAAGCACTCAGCGTGTGACAACTTTGATTTTTTTTTCTTTGCCATGCTGGAAAGCAAATAATACCTAAATTATATTTTCATTGCTATTGAAAGCATTTTTCCTTCTAAGCGTACAGTACAGGAACGTTATACATTTTTTTGTTTTTTTGTTTCTTGATGAAGAAACAAGAATCAGCTTGAGAGTGATGAAGAAACAAAAAAATGTATAACGTTCCTGTACTGTACTTCCGTAGGTATAATATACTGTACTTTCAAACCGAGGTATCTTATTATGATTCGTTTTCGTTTGTCTTTGAGGTACGTAACTCTAAAAACTAATTTTGGTGTAACTAAGCAATTTTGGTGATTGGTAAAATACCACCAAAACCACCAAAATTGCTCCACCAAAATTAGAATCTTGTTCAATATGTTTATTTTAAAAAAAAACTACTAAGAATGTACAATTTATATTGGCATAATTTTGAAAGCATACCTTAACCTTTTTATTATAATTTAAATTACAACGCCGACTTAGTCATAAAACGTTTTTAAAACATTACACCAAAGTTGCAGGTTTTTTGTCCAATTACTACGAAAAGACTTACTTACATTTTTGGCGGGAAATCACAACAGGATGGCACACGTCTGTCACTGCTGCGCGTGAGCGCCTGATTAAACGAAGTGAACGTTGGTAGCGTTGTCCATCTAGGTTTATTCTAAACGAGTCACTTGATGATTAGATAACTCCCACCAAAATTTAAAATTTCGCGCGGACAGTCCTTTTCGATTTTCACTAGGATAAAGTATTGCCCTAAATATAAAAATGAAATTGTCATTAGATAGAAAAAATAATACTGAATACAAATAAAATTAGTAATTTCTAGTAAACTAGTGTAGTTTCGTTTAAGCGGTGGTCATCCCCAGAAAAACAGATTGTGGACGCGCCACCAAACTTAGAATTATGCTAAATAACAATTTTTTTTTTCACTACAAAAATGTTATCTACTAAAATATTGACGGCTTGATCAAGATAAGTACGCCTTCTTTCTTTAAAAAAAATAACTTTGTTGTACGTTTACTTTAAGATATGATTTTCAGCCGAGCCGCCTAAACATTATGTTTGAGAAAATCACTCACTTCATGTTTTACAATTTGACAGTTCATATTAAAGAAAAATAAATAATATTGAGTTATTGCATTCCACAATATCGCTCAGTGTGTCATTTCAGCTGTTTAAAAGTACACACAATGTACACATTCGTCTTCCTTGCTGTATAGTAAGCCACACGTGCCTTGTTAATCAGGCAATATTCAGCTCTTGAGGTGACTGTTACACACATAAATGCTACTGTAATGTTATTATAATGCAATTATTTATCAATTGGAACTCTTACTCAGCTATGTGCTGAATAATTTGTGCCCAAATTAGAGTTATATCATCTGAGGATGCGCTGTCTACGCTATTATTCAGCAACTAATGCATTCAATGTGCACTGTTAAAATGCTGTTAACCAGCACTTTTGTGCTACTTGGGATCTATAGGCGAGGGGTAAACCTAAATTTTGGACTGGCGAGCGTGGCGACGCACAGTGGACCCATACTGAAAATTAGTGGACTTAGGCAATAAAGTTCCAATATCGATGCGATTTTTTTGATGTGATAATTAACATATAATTAATACGTTATTTTTGATGATACTATATTTATTTCCCTGTCGTAAAGTATGCTTTATAAATATTATCTTTACAAAATATTTTTTTTGTTTTGCCTTGCGTCGCAGGTTCGCTAGGTTCATCTACATTTCTCAAGGTCAGCCCTTGGATTGGTGACCATTTAGTTTTTGTAATGCCTTGTGTCGCAGGTTTGCTAGGTTAAGCATACTTCTCAAGGACAGCCTTTGGATAGGTGACCATTTAGCTTTTGTTTTGCCTTGTGTCGCAGGTTTACTAGGTTAAGCTGCACTTCGCAAGGTCAGCCTTTGGATGGGTGACCATGTAGTTTTTGTTTTGCCTTGTGTCGCAGGTTCGCTAGGTTAAGCTACACTTCTCAAGGTCAGCCTTTGGATGGGTGACCATTTAGTTTATGTGTGGCGTTTTGTGTGGTACAGAGTAGTCCAAATTTTGATAATTAACATATAATTTAATACGTTATTTTTGATTATATCATATTTATTTCCTTTCCTAAAATATGCTTTATAATTATTATCTTTAAAAATAATTTCGATGTTTCACATCTGCCAGGCGTCCCGGGACGGCTTACTTTTTTGGTGTCAAATTACAATAGTGTAGCATTAAGCGTAAAAGGGTTATAACGCTGGATCTTAGGCCTCCTCTTTGTGAGGGAGTGTGCCATTATCAACCACGTGGCTTTAGTAATGGATGAAAAATGTCTTCAATTTTTTAAATCCAATAATATCTCTTAGAAAGAAAGAAAACTTTGTTATTCTGCACAAACAAAACGCATATTATGAAAAATTATAAAATAGATGAACAAAATGCAACGTAAAAAGTGGCAAAAAGCCCCGTATTCAAGTAACGAAAAGTTGTACAAAATTGTCTATTGCTTGTTGTTGCATCTCTTGTCTTGTCGCAATTAGTTCTTCACCGTTTTGAGAGAAATAGTGATGAAATAAATTACTCAAAGTAAAGTTAAGCCTTGGTTCAAACCCAGGACTAACAACACGTAAGTCGCGGCCGTTACCACTGCTCCATAATATGAATCACAAAGAAGTTATTAATTTTTTACTCAACCTTGTTGCTCAAACGTATAATTTCCTCAAATTAAACTTTTATTTATGTAAGACGCTGTATAATTAATATTTATAATTAGAAGCACGAGGCAGTTCTATTTATAAAGCTATCATGGTGAACCCAAATTAAGTGTGTAGGTGTACAACGTAATTGTACGTAAATAATTTTCACACTGCCTCGTACGCTCTTATCTCATATCGACGGTTGAAAGGCCATTTGATCTAAGCGACTTTTTTCAAAGTTGCAGGAGAGTGATTCAAAGTATTATTTTTCAAAAAACAAAATCATTATAAAAGAACTAGTTAGTGGATTTTGGAAAAACTGAATTATATTTACGAAAATCCACTCACTAGTTCTTTTAAAAGGATTTTTTTTTTCGAAAAATAAAGCTTTCTTTTGAGAAAATAATATGATATATTTACCGTAAAAATAAAACTTTGAATCACTCTCCTGAAACTTTCAAAAAATGTCACTTAGATCAAATAGCCTTACAACCGTCGATATAGAAATACGTTTCTTACACCCATAGTTTCTGAAAACGTTAGGTACTTACATATTATAGGTTTTTAGAGAATAGATTACAAATCACATACAACATAGTCATTTACAGCCACTAACATTATGACATACATACAGACAAAAACTCACGTGTTTTTCCTATAGGGGTAGGAGAAATCACAGAACGCCAACTGCTACGATCCTTTAAAACGCATGCAACCTTGTAAACGCATGTTTGACAAATAAATTTTCTTTCTTTCTGTCGTTCATACTCCTGTTGGTTCGTTTATGTTCATACATCTAGTCATACATACATACACGCCGGATACCAGTACTATGCACCTGACCTTTCTAAAGAACATCACCAATAAGATCACTATTAAGTTCTCCTAAGGCGTTCCCTTCCAGCGTGTCCAGTCACATCTGCCTTATAAATACCCTTTGTTAGCCACCCCTTATTCATCCTCTCAACATGACCAAACCATCTAAGTAATATAATGATTGCTAGATAAAATACTTGCGAAAAACTGTCCATACCTTCAACATTTGTGCTGATTGTGCACGTGACGCCGAAGTTCAAATGCTCTTATTGTAGAGACGTTTGGCCATCTGCCAAAAAATCTTCTCAATTCAAAAGAGAGAGAATTATTCAGAATTCAAATTCTCAATTCCAATCATTGATGGTCGCTTTGTGGTCAGGATGAAAGGTTCGTTTTTTGAATTGGGTTAATTTTTTCTTGTTTCCTAATTCGCAAGAATAACTTTGGTTTTAAGTAGCGAGTGTTTTGGTTTTATTATTAAAAAAAAACAAGTTATTGCATTCCGAGAATGACACATGCTGACGTCACTATCCAGTTGTCAACTATTGCTACAAAATAGGAAATTATGGAAACCATTCAGTCACCATTCTTTGAAAAAATAAACAAAGCATTTAAATTGTCGTTTCGTTTTGCAAATAAAAAATAATAATTGAACTTGTACATGAACAGTCAGTGCAATAATATTGGGACGAATAGACTATTCAAAACGATCTAAACAACTATGAAAATTAAATTTTAATTCAATGACACAAGGAATGTTTCAGAATGAAGATAGTACACGAAAACTGTCACTGTGGTAAGAACTTTATACGATTGAGATAAAGTTTAATTTTCTTAGTTGTTTAGATCATTTTGAAGTCTGTTCGTCCCAATATTATTCATGTTGACTGTACAAACGTTATTGTTAATTAAAACCTCATTGTTTTGTCGGATTCGCACAGGTTATAAAGGTTATTATGACATAACATAGTGGTGATGATATAGGCTTGTGTCACGTCTCGTGACCCCTCTGTCTCGTGATGCTATACCTACCTGGTGAAAAAAAATAAAAATATACCATCACTTTTCAGCTGCACAAATACCGGCCTTAATCCTATGGTGCCATGGCTTGACAGTTTTTAAATGTACTATATTTAAATTTAACCAAAACATTATGATAGATAAAGATAGTGGATAAGTTTGATAAAGACTGTCAACATTATAGAGTACAGAATTGAAAACCTTCATTATATCTCATTTATAATAATAATAATATTCCACAACTATCACACAACGCCATCTAGTCCCAAGCTAAGCAGAGCTTGTGTTATGGGTACTAGACAACTGATAAACATACTTATATATTTCTAAATACATACATATTATAGATCAATTACACCCAGACACAGAACAAATGATCGTGCTCATCACACAAACATTTGTCCTGGGTGGGAATCGAACCCACGACCTCCGGCATAGCAGTCAGGGTCGCTAACCACTAGACCAACAGGCCTGTCATTTATGTTTATCATTTGTATATTATAGTAATTTTCTGAATAGGAATCAGTTTAATTTTCTATGAGATGCCCTAAAGAATAGCATTATCCCATTCCGTCCCATCGGTGTCGTAAGAGGCGACTAAGATACCTACTAGAGACTGGGCAGCAGCATTCTGTATGCATTTTACCACCATACTGCGATCGTCAACCCGCCTGCCCCAAATTGGGGAGGTTATGTCCAGCAAAGGACGTCTTTTGACTGAAATGAATATCAGTTAAATAATTTTTAAGCTTCTATTACTATTTTAGAGACAGGGATTCTATTGGATATATTTAACAACGCATGTGATTGTATGGACTTCATTAATAGAATTAGTAACGTAGTACTCAGAACAACTATTAAGCCGTATCTAAATGTAGTATCTTGTAGTCGTACGAATGCTGGGTTAGGAGCACTCCTACAGCATCTTCATCAGCATCATCATCCTCCTGTACTTATCCCAATTTATTTGGGGTCGGTGCATCATGTATTTACCCTTATATCGTCTTACTGGTCAATATAATAGTCTCTTTCAAAATATTAACATCTTTGCTTTTCCAACGGGTACATTTAGAAACCTTGTTCGTAAAATTATTTTGTATATTGTTCCGTAATATTGTTAACACTTAGATTACATCTTTACTATTTCTTGTTTTTCTTTTAATTTTGTATGTCTGTTCAGTTTTATCACTTACGCATATTTATTTTATGTTTATTTATACTGTCCCATGGCTGGGCAAAGCCTCCCCCAAGTCTTTCCAGGTATCATTTTGTCGCGCCACCTTTAATTACCCCATTAACAAATCATTTTATTTTATTGTAACTATCAGCGCACATTTAATTAGTTTTATAACTTGTCTTTATAATGTTGTGTGGGAAATGTCGTGGGCTATACATTTACTGTGTAACTCATTTTATTTTGCAATACTATTATGTGTAACCGTTTTTTTCCAAAAAGTCATCATCATCATAATCATAATTTCAGCCGAAAGACGTCCCCTGACATAAACCTCCTCCAATTTAGAGGGTTTGCAATAATCGCCACGCTTAGCAGGCGGGTTGGTGGTAAAATGCATACAGAACGCTGCTTCCTATTCACTACTAAGTCCCTTAATCGCCTCTTACGTCACCCATGGGTTGGAAATGGGCTGGTTATTCGTTATTCGGTTATTCGTCCGGTATTACACGGAAAAATAAACATATAGATTTATTAAATTCACTTGTTTTACGAATATATCTAGGCGACGCGTCTACGTTATTCTGTTCCTACTTTATCTAGGGACACCTCGACAGTGTAACAACAGTGACACCATTTTAACAATACCACTCAATACAAACCCTCATCAATGGTGTGTACATTGCAGAATAAAGGGAACACCATACTGTACGTGTGTAGAATGTTAGACGACGTGTCCTGTTTTCGTAAAATATGGAAAAATTTTGTTCATTTGATGACAATGCGGAATAATGTATGGATGTTTTTTCTTTCTTTTGTTTTTTGCGTGATAATAAGATAAATGGGAATGTGTGAGAACGTCACTGTTAATATTGTGATATGGTTTTTATTAGATTAAGGATTTTTTGTGACTAATTGATTAGGTTGAAGATTGAATTAACTGCAGGAAGGTTCTAATTTTCTGTATTTGTATTTTCTAGGGTTAAAAAATGGGATAACCATGCCCATATATTACTTGATAAAGTTTAGCTTGAAATAAGCTCGCGTAACTTTACTCATATGACCGTACATGCTTCAAAAGAAATTCATTTGTTTTTAGTAAGTCTCGAAAACATTCGAATTCCAAAAATCTTTTAGAAATTCGATCAAGAAAAATTCTAAACCCCTTTTGCAGCTCCTTTATCTACAGCAGCAAAACCTCCTTGTTTTATTCAACTCTTATCTCCAAAATCCAGCAAACAGCTTCCAAATTTAAAAGCTTGTTGCTCACATGGGCCAAATAAATCCCTCTTTCATGTAAGCCGCTATTCGTCACAAAGACCCCTGTCATTTGTGTTGGTATCGCTTCACACTGCGGCGGTACGTGGACGAAATATTGAGGCTGTGAGATCTCAATCGGGCACTTGATTATTGCGTTTCTATGTAGACTGGGGTCAGTTACAAGTGTGTGATGGTTTAGGAGTGTTTCACGAGATTTGAAATAGAATTTCTGAAAACAGACTAGACAGACGGAGATGGTTTGATCATAGTGAGAGGATGAGTGAAATGCGACTAACAAGGATGATGTGGGTAGAAACGCTCTTATGCCCTCCGTGCCTCGGAGAGCACGTTAAGCCGTTGGTGCCAGCTATCATTTATAGATATTTGATAGTCATTACGTATCGTCAGAAGCCCGAAAGTCAGACAGCCAGTCTTAGCAAGGGGTATTGTATTACCCAGTAACTTAGTTGTGGAGGTCAGATAGGCAGTCACAACTCTGCATCCAGTTGGATTGGAAGTTAACCCAAACATAGTTGGGAAAATTCTAGATTGATAATGATGTGAATGGAAACACTGGGAGTTTGTGTACCCTCTGGTTATGTTATTCAGAAAAGACAGTAGTATGCACCTGGCGGCCTACTCTCTAAGCATGAAATCCATAGTTTCGGCCGAAATTACGGACATTTCCTACCCTATACCTATGTAGCGGCATATACAATATATATTATTTATATATATTTACGTAATTACACATAGCAAGCATAATGATACATTATTTATTATTTACTTTTTGTGTTGGAAATTTGGCCGCTGTGGCTCAGTGGAAAAGCGCAATTCTATATATAGCCTTATAACTATGTATTCTATAGACCCACGTTGCCTCAGGCGCGCGCGCTTTGACACACCAGTCTTGACCTATTCTCGACGCGGAGTACTTGCTACTCGCTTGCTTACTATTCTGCTTATACCCACTTATCGTTTATGCTAGAAGTAATTTTCTGTTTGCCTATAGTGATGCTAATCTTTTCGTGCTATCCTGAACTAATGTGTATTAGCTTTCGACAACAGTTCTTGTAATCGGAGTGACTGTATATATATACTCTTAAACTATCTGTGCTTCTCAATCCTTCGTTTTTCGTGTGCTTTAAATCTATCTGTGTACCTCCTTGGAGTTATTATAAGTTACCCACAATATCTACCGGCGACTTTTATCCTATCGCCCCGAATCGTACCTACTTACACTAGGAAGGAACAACGAGAGCGAGAAGGTAGGATTTACCCATATAATTCCTACACCTTCTACGGATATAATATAAGTACGGGGTCTGAACTAAGAATCAGTGACAGCACGATTTGTCAGTCGTCCTTACTCCCAATGTGTTTTTGCCCGTCCGAAAAGTTAATTAATCGGGAGTAAGGTTCATTTCGAAGCATCGAACTGTGTTCGTACAGGCCCGTGTCTTCGTTGATGGAATTAAAGAGTTAGAGAACGTAAAAGAAGGAAAAGGAGTATGTAAGGATCGTAGAAAGTGGCCTTCATTAGTTTCTGCTAAGAAGATGGTGTGAGTTTATGTATGTATGGATGGATATCAACGGTTATGAGGCTGGATTTGGTTCTGGTTAATACGTGGAAGAAATATTGTCGCTGTGAGATATCAATCGGCCACTTGATTATTGTGTTTCTGTGTGGTCAGGGACCCATAAGTGTATGATGGCTTCAGAGTGTTTCATGAGGTTTGAAATAACGGATTGGTTATGGAACCTCGTGTCT
Source organism: Aporophyla nigra (assembly GCA_947507805.1). NCBI lineage: Eukaryota > Metazoa > Arthropoda > Insecta > Lepidoptera > Noctuidae > Aporophyla > Aporophyla nigra. The sequence goes on from OX382294.1 coordinate 24,408,235, forward strand.
CGGTTTGGTCATAGCAATAGGCTTGTCCCTAATTACCTACATGGGACTTAAATGTAACTGTAAAAGTGTGGATCTGCTATAAGTATACTGCTTTACTATTGCAGTATATTGTTAGGAAGCGACAGGCTTTCCGGGTTCTAGGGACCAAGTTGATGAGTTTTGGCACCCATACTAAAGAATACAACAATGTTGCTTGGTCTACAGTGTGATGAAGCGGGATAAAAAACACCCTAACAAATAGAAAATAAATAATAGTTTAAAAAAACTAAAAAACACGCTTCCATAGGAAAACAAACTAAAAAGTAGAAAATAATGGAAAAAAAGCGTGGGGTGCTTTTTAAGGTATTTTTTATTGATATCAGGCACCCCACGATTTTTTTTAGGAGGCCTATGTCCATAGGCCTCCCCCAATTTGGAAAGATTTGCCATAATCGCCACGCTTGGCAGGCGGGTTGGCACTCGCAGTATAGTTGTAAAATGCATAGAGAATGATGCTGCCCATTCTCCAGTAAGTCCCTTAGTCGACACTTACGACTTCCATGGGAAGGAATGAGATGATGCTATTCTTAAGTTCGACACCACACGGAACATTTCCAGTGTAAGATTGTGACTTTTTCATGACAACGTCATTCAATGTGATTAGATAGTTCATCTTATCAATATGATATAGAGACTTTTAATGATGATTTATGTACGTATTTATGTACTGTCTGGCGTCGGACGAAAAGAATAGCACCATCATATTTCTTCCCGTGGGTGTCGTAAGAGGCGACTAAGGGATATACTAGAGAATGGGCAGCAGCGTTCTCTATGCATTTTACAACCATACTGCGATCGCCAACCCGCCTGCCAAGCGTGGCGATTATGGAAAAGCCCCCAAATTGGGGGAGGCCTAAGTCCAGCAGTGGACGTCTTACGGCTGAAATGATGATAAATGATGATTGATGATTTCAATGGTTATGATGTTATTCTATAAATACGTACGTGATAAAGTCGCGAATCATATTTAGCACAATATACCGCCAGACACTGACCATTGACCTGTAAAATTTGAATTATATGGGCCACCTTTTTTTTGGGTGTGAAATTATCACATGACTTCTCCCACTCTGGGTGGAGCGGAAGGGCGTGTCAGACTTTTACTGGCTAAAACCCACCCGTGTTCCTTCAGATGCCTTTGCCAGGGCCACGCTCTTTCGAACAACTCCGCGACTCTGGTAGGATATGGGCCACCCTGGCGCCATCTTTGTGGTACTTACATATTTTGATGCCCATACCAAGCCACACATTTTCCTTTCAACTACTCAGTCACTAAACTATTTCACTTATGAAACTTAAAACAGTAACGATTTCTTTGACTGATGGCTGTACACAAAAAGACTACACAATAAAAAAAAAACACATCTTCACTCTAACTATTTATCTCAACATCTACAATGTTTACCCCACACGAAAACAGCTGAACAAACCTCGCAATAACGTAACACAGGAAATAGAGCGTAATCAATTTGCCAGGGTATACAACAGGGTACAGAAAGTAAACGTCACAGGGTCAGTGGGCAAGGGTCACTATTTTTGGGACGCACCGGGAAAAAGAACATGGCGGCTTGTGTCTATTGAACTGTCAGTTTGAGCTTTTAATAAAAGTGCTGGTCGCTCACTGGCCGAAATGCGACATTTAATTAGTTAAAAATTGAAAAAAGAACAATATTGTTTGAAGGAGCACAGCTGATCAATAGTTTAGCGGAAGATCTAAATAAATTGTGACAGTGTAAACACATTCAAACGTAGATTAAGGCAATATACATCACAAGATTTGTAATATCATAAACAAAATATGCTAATACAATGTCTTCAACACCCTAGAGGTAACTAATGGTACTTAGACATAATCACTTATGAATCTCATTATAAGCGAACTGTTATTGAAGTTATGAGAAATAAAGTTCTTTAAATCCAAAAAAAAAAACGGCTTTCTGCACTCCTTGTCCATAAACTTTATCTGAGCCAAATTTAATACTCCGCCGTCCACGTTATTTTCGTAAAAAGGGGACAAAGTTTTTGTATCACGTATTAATATGTAGATTATTGTCTCTTTTATTAGGATTTGGGTACAAAATTAGTAGGGGTAAAAGAGTGGGGTTGACTGATTTTTTGTAATTATTTAGTGAAGAAGACGTTTTAATACTAAATAACAGCCTGCATGGCTGGTTGCAATATTATTAGTGTTATTTACGAATATTTTATCCTGTGCCCAGCAGTGGTACAGTGGTACATATATCAATTGAAATATTATAAAATATTAGATTTTGCAGCGGTTTCGCCCGCGTGGAGGTCGGAAATTATCCTGCGGGAACGTGCTACCGGGGTAAAAATTACCCTATGTTTTAGGTTATAAACTAAGTGCCAAATTTCATCCAAATTAGCTCAGTAGTTATTACACGAAAAACGAGTTAAAACAATGTCATATGAATGAATGAAATACATCCTCACAAACTATCACAATTATAATACACTAGCATTTGCCAGCGGTTCCGCCCGCTATATTATATATATAAACCTTTCTCTTAAATCACTATGTCTATTGATTAAAACCGCATTAAAATCCATTGCGTAGTTTAAAACATCTAAGTGAACAGACGCGAGGACCCACTTTGTTTTATAGTATGTAAAGATACGTATGAGTAAAATATATCAGTCGATTCTACATATTGATAAAATCAATCTCTATTTCTAAAGGTTAGTTCTGGCCAAGGTTTGTCTGCAAATGGATGCCATTACATTTCCGATAATATGTTAAAAAAGACATCAGTGAATAACATTCCATTTTATGGTGTATCTTAATAGCGTACGGCGCAAGCAGTCTAGCTGTCTGTAGCCGATGTGACAATTTTACCTCATAAAACCACTTTGAAAGAAAGAAAGAAAATACAGCAGGAAACAGTAACATAAAAATAACAATCAAATAAAAAGTGTTCGCACCGACGTTAAAATATCGCGGCGAGATTTTATCGCGCACTGGATTTTCAGTTTTCGGTGCTGAACGGAGTCGTATTGAGAATCCAACAAAGTGCATCTCTAGCACGTCGAAAAAACATACTGCTGGATTTTCAACTATTAACACAAAGCAGTTCGTAAATGACGATCAAGGGTGCGAAAAAATCCGTGAATGTGGACTTAGAGAGCTAGGTTAAAAACTGTGCCATGAAGTCTTGTTCCTTACTCACAAGACCATTTCGGTCATCAGTCTACATGGTATTCATATGATCTGACCAAGACTATGTTTGAAATTTAAAAGAGCCCTCTGTGACCTCTTAGTTTATTTCGCCTTTTCTTCTCAGAGTAGTTGGATAGCAAACGCCGATCTCGTCAAGTTTTAAAATTTGATTAACGTGTAAAAGTGTTTGTACAAATCTACTTACAGTAATTGAATCTTGTATCATTCATTGGGCACTGTCACAAACTAACAAGTCAGCAGCACAAACGACAACAAATTATGAAAAATACGATTGCAATTTAATAAAATTTACGTGTCCACCACAGGTACATAGTTCAGATATATGTGAAAAGGTTTTATGAATTCTGTCTGTTTGTCTGTTACCGGTTCCGTGTGGACTAATGCTCAATATTTGGGCACTCAATTTTATGGAAGTTTAGTTTTCACAATCAATCAATTTCGGCCTCTAGCTTTCTATGAATTTTTGGAAGCCTACATGTCTGGTTGCGATATTTTCAGCTTTGTTGCCGAATATTTTACTCGAATTAATTTACATAGGTACCTAAACATTGAAAAAATGGGGATTGTGGTTCTTAACTGTAGTATCTATTTTGAATACACGTTCCATGGCAAGGTGAGTGGAATCGCTGGAACGGGAAACGCAAGGAGGATCATCATCAATTCATACGGAAGACGTCCACTGCTGAACATAGACCTCCTCCAAGCACAGCCATTACTAGTCAAAGTTGCGGTGTTTGGAGGAGCTTCTGTGCATTTTTTGGAAAGGTTTGCCAGAATCGTCACGCTTAGCAGCCGTTTATATTTCATCATCATCATCATCATTTCGGCTGTAAGACGTCCACTGCTGGACTTAGGCCTCCCCAAATTTGGGGGGCTTTGCCATAATCGCCACGCTTGGCAGGCGGGTTGGCGATCGCAGTATGGTGGTAAAATGCATAGAGAACGCTGCTGCCCACTCTCTAGTAAGTCCCTTAGTCGCCTTTTACGACACCCACGGGAAGAAATGGGGTGATGTTATTCTTTACGTCCGGCACCATACGGTACTTACGTTTATATTTAAAACATACAAATTAATTTTAAATCCACTTCTAACCATTTAAAGTCATTTTGTTCGTACAGTCGTACCATGTGTATTTTATTTTTAGTTATATGTTAGCACCAACAATTAAATTGTCATTGGCAATAAATATATAGTGTGTTTCAACTAAACCTAACTACGGTAATTATGCTACCAATTAGCTAAACAGCGTGCATTGTGGGAAAATCGCTTTCCAATGCGAAAACAATATGTAATTCGATATTGTACATATGAAATGTATCCATATGTGAAGTTTTCATTTAGTATGTACCCCGTTTTTTGTTTCAAGAGTAAGTTATGGTGATATGTTTGTTTAATATAGTAATGATGGTCATTTGAAGCGTTGTATTTCGATTGTATTTTTAGTGCTAAGGGATTTTTTTTTAAATTAATTAACTTCTTTAACCCTAATTACCTACGTTATGCTCGCATCGTTTCAAACGATTCAGAACCTTATTTTATCATACAAATAAGGTTAAAGTTCGCTGGTACGCGGCGAACCAAATGTGGCATCTCAGTGCCTTACAGGTGCTACAATTAAATACTTTATTATGCGTGGTCATACATAAAAAAAAAAACAAAAAAAAATAATTTACGCGTCGAATTGATAACTTCCTCCGTTTTTTTTCGTCGGTTAAAAAAAGATAAACGGTGGACACATGGGCCAAAACAGTAAAGATAACATATATTTCTATAATTGATTTATATTATACAAAATTGCATGTACACCATACTAATTATTTTAAATTTTACTAACTTAGCTATAAGTATTTATTTATTTTTTATTTATTTATTTATACTTTATTGTACACCATTAAAATACAAAACAAAAAAAACATTACAATGACTACAAAATATACAATGGGCGGCCTTATCGCTTTATGCGATCTCTTCCAGGCAACCATGGAATGGACAGTGATAAGTCTGGACATAAAATGGGTATGTCAATGGTGTAAACATACGATGTGCTAAATTTGCTAAACAGATGTTTATCTACCTACTAACATCATATGGACTTGTATCAATTACTGTATGCTTTTTTTTTGTGGGTTGGAAATCATCGAATGACGTCTCCCGCTCTTGGGCGGAGCAGGAGGGCGTGTCAGACTTTTACTGACTAAAACCCACCCGTGTTCCTTCAGTTGCCCATGTGCCAGGGTCACGGTGTCTCTTTTGAACAATCTCGCGACCCTGACAACTGTATGCTTATTCTACATACATAGGCCTTCCCCAAGCTCCGCCACTTCGACTGGTTTTGTGCATCTCGCATCCAACGGATTCCTGCAGCCTTCACCAGGTCATCGGTCCATCTTGTTGAACGTCTGAAATAAATATTTTCAATTCAATTAATACTAGATATGCTAGATGGTCACAAGCGCTACTGCTTAGTATAAGGTCCTGGGTTCGATTCCAAGGTTGAACAAAGTGTTATTGGGTTTTTCTATCTGGAATTTCTCAGTAGCAGCCCAAAAAATAGATTTGTGCCTGTTTTATGGCAATAGGCTCGGCCTTAATTACCTGATATAGGCAAACGTCAGCCTTACGCCTTGGAGAAACAAGTCTTGATGTTACGTAGTATGTTATTTAAATTAGAAACAAATCACACAGAAGTATCACCTCGAGCGAATTTTCATGGATCGTTCTACGTTTTCTGTTTTTGTTCATGCCTATGTAATGGTAGCCGCACGGGTCACTCGATCAGGTGCCAAAGTTGGCCCGTGGATGTTTGACAATGTTTACATATCGAGACCCCTTCGTGCCTTGGAGAGCACTCTAAACCGTTGGGCCTGGCTGTCATTTGTAGTACTTTGACAGTAGGTAGGGGTTGTCAGATGCCCGAAAGTCTGACAGCCAGTCTTACCAAGGAGTATTGTATAACTCAAACCCTTTTATTTTTCCTGTTGGGAAATCTTCAATTGCTCCTGCTCTGGGTGGTGCGGGAGGGCGTGTCAGAATTTTATTAACTGAAACCCACCCGTGTACCTTCAGTTGCCTATGCCACGTAGAACCTGCCGAGTTACCGTGGCCGTGGCATTAAATGTCCGACCCTGGCAGGAATTAGCCCTAGCGGACCCCTTCAGTAACTAACCCTGGGACCCTGGGTTTCGGATGTCAGATAGGTAGTCACTTCTTATAAAATAAAGGCATTCAGCAGTCAGCTATATCCGTATAGGCTGGAACCCGACCCCAACACAGTTGGGAAATTTTTCGGATTTTCACAAAGAAAATGATTGATTAATTGATTTCAGCCGAAAGACGTGCACTGCTGGTGGACCCCAGATGGTTTTGCCATAATCGCCACGCTTTGCAGGCGGGTTGGCGATAGCAGTATGATGGTAAAATGCATAAAGAACGCTGCTGCCCATTCTCTAGTAAGCCCCTTAGTCGCCTCTTACGACACCCACGAGGAAAAATTGGAAAATGAACAAAAATAAGTTATTCATTAAATAGCTGGAAATAAATCGAGTCACTACATTCATAAACTCAATTTACTTTCTATAGGAGCTCACAACCAGAATAAGGTAGCAAAGTTAATTAATTCCTTAGAAAATTGGAGCATAGTGATCGATCCATATCATACCTTATTTTATGCTTTAAAGTTCAATTAAGATCTAAATTTTCACAGCTTGTACTGACAGTTGCAAGTTGCTGAACATGACTAAAGTATGTACAGACGCCAGCATAACAACCTACCGGAAACCGAAAAATTCTGCCAATCCACCCTGAACCTAATGCTTAAGCGATAAAGTTGAAAATCTATTAAAGAAATTTGACAGATTGTAGTAGTTTGATGTACTGGCGTCTGTACTAGAGTTGCAATTTTTATGCTGGATCGATCAAATGGTTATTGAGTTCTTCAATCTGGAATTTTCTCAGTAGCAGTTAGGAGTCTGTATTTTGTGCCCGGTTGATAGCAATATGCTCACCTCCTATTACATGGGACATCAAACATAACAGGCGAAATGTTTGTGTACTGTAGGTATACCTCTGCATAAAGCACGATGTATATTATGTCATCTTATTAATGCTTTAGTATTTTCAATGAATTCTTACACTGCACAAAAAATTGGAACAAAATATTGTTTTGTAGTTTTTAGGGTTCCGTTTCCAAACGGCAAAAAACGGAACCCTTATAGATTCGTCATGTCTGTCTGTCTGTCCGTCCGTATGTTACAGCTACTTTTTTCCGAAACTATAAGAGCTATGCTGTTGAAACTTGGTAAGTAGATGTAGGTATTCTGTGAACCGCATTAACATTTTAACACAAAAATAGAAAAAAAAAAACAATAAAGTTTTGGGGTTCCCCATACTTGGAACTGAAAGTCAATTTTTTTTTTTCCGTCAGACCCATGTGAGTGGGTATTGATGAATAGGTCTTCAAAAATGATATTGAGTTATCTTATATCATTTTTTTTTAAATATAGTCAGTCCAGAACTTGGCTACGATCTTGATACTTTCAGCAGCGTCCATCAACTTCTGTAGCGTGCAAACAATAAGACACGCTGGACAAATGATCAAGTTCCCCATTGTTTGTGCGACACCACATTTACACTCCAGGACGGAGTCATCTGTGCATCACCACCTGAGTTGTTGTTTTAAATGCACTGATATTTTCAGTGATTGGTTGCATTGTAAAAATGGGAATTAAGTATGTACTTTTATAGTTCTATGTAAATTTGTCTAATACATATAGCACACTTTATTTAATAGGAACGATTAAACAGTAAGTGATTAAACAATCAGGACTATTATACTACTACTATTTAGTTTTTGGATACACGGCATATGCCATAACTACGTAACTAGTCCCATTATCACTGTCTAGCCTGTTATGTTGGGATCAGCTTCCAGTATAAATGGACAATTACAGTAACTGCGGTCGGTAACCCCACAAAAAAGTAAAAAAAATATATCTTTTTAGTTTTATTTTGTTAAGATATCGATATTCTCTCTGAGTTTCGCTAGCTAATTTAATTTGACCCTGTATATCGAGAAAATAGTAAAAGCTGTAAAAGAAATCGAGTAAGGATAAACACTAGGTCCATTTGCCGAGTTGGAGTTTTTCTTTTTAGTTTTTTCTGTTCCGTTTTCTTTAGCTATTGACCTTTCAACTCGCGCTTGACTTGTTCAATACTTGCGATAGCGAATTTCTTAGGAAACGGTAAAAAGGTGCTCATTTAGAGTTAAGAAAAAAGGTAAAATAAAAACTTTAGAGGTGTCAAGGGACACCCGGATGGAACGAAGTTCCTTTCCAGGATTCATAATAGTTATAATTTTTTAATTATTTATTATGTACAAAAAACCTGTATACACTCAACAAAAATATTCTCTCTCTCTCCCTATCTCCTTCTCTCTCCCTCTCTTTCTCTCCCTCTCTCACTACCTCTCTCTCTCTACCTCTCCCTCCCTCTCTCTCTACCTCTCTCTCCCTCTCACTCTCTACCTCGCTCTCTCTCCCTCTCTCCCCCCCTCTCCCCTTCTCCTCCTCTCCCCCCATCCCCCCTCTCCCCCTCTCTCACTCTCCCTCCATCACCCTCTCCCCCTCCCCCCCCTCTCTCCCTCTCTACTCACAACAAAAAAAACAACAACATACAAAATATATACGGTCGAATTGAGAAACCTCGTCCTTTTTTTGAAGTCGGTTAAAGTATGTCGTGACAACTTTTCGTAAGATTTTTTTCCGTCTAGCCCCCTTTCACAACGCGCGATAAGGAACTTCGTTCCAAAATTTAGGTGGAACTGAAAAGCTTAAATGTCTATAATCACTAGGTAGGTCAGGCCTATCCATTTTGTTATGTAGCCATCAATAAGTTAGCTTTGTAGTTTATTTTTTGCGTCGGCTAAATCAAAAGCATACATACCTACCTACCTTACTAACACTTCTAATATTCATAAGTCAAGTTCCTTGTAATGCTGCACTTAAAGAATAGCACCATTCCATTTCTCCCCATGGGTGGCGTAAAAGGCGACCTCCAGAAAAAGGGTAGCAGCATTCTCTATTCATTTTACCACCATACTGTGATGGGCAACCCGCCTACAAAACGTGGCAATTATGGAATAAAACCCCCTTTTAGGGGAGGCCTATTTCCAGCAGTGGACGTCTAGGGGCTGAAATGATGATAAGGATGATGGTTTTACGTCTTCTAAAGAGTGCCAAATTCAGTTTAACGTGATGTCATATAGGGCACAACCAGCAGACGATCAAGACACTTCCTTCATTTGCCAAATTATGATAACAAGTTTGAGGAAACAGAAGAACATGCATACAAACATACCCACACACATACATACAAATAAACAAACATGCAGATCGCTCAATATCATAACCAGTCTTTTCGTAAATAGCCAAATAAAAAGTTAAGTATCGACGATAAAAAAATCTAACCAAAAATGTTTTCAGCAATCATACTACGAAGCTGCAAACTAAAAATCCATAATAGACTCTAAATCGGTTTGATGCAAACCATAAACTGTGCACTTTAATTAAAACACAATACAAAACCACTAACAGTTTTAAATTTCGCCATATTTTACACATAGTTACAGCCTATTCTGCTCACCTCGTAAACTAACATAGTCATGAACATAAAATAACAATGGAATTACCGTAGAGGATTTTTAAACGCGCATAAAATATGTTAGGAACTGATAAAGTGGAATCTAAAAGTTATAACGGTAATATATTGAATTCCTTTTAATATGGCCGCTTGTTACACCGTTGTGGTAATAGAAAGGAATTTTCCTGACGATAGTAATATGACAAACTTACGAGACAACTATCTAGGCAGAATAAATGGGCAGGAGACGGGCAGGTAATAATTAGGTTAAATATAAGACAACTAATCAGATTTGTTAGTGTCATTGTTGGCAAATGCGAAAAGTTTACCGGTTTTGTCTTTAAAATATTTTAATCATCAGCCAATTGTCTCTCTGAATGGTATCCGAATGAGTGAATGAGGGAAAGAGGAAGACCAGTGTGAAGGTAGGACCTGATTCCGACAGAGGGTGCGACATGGGCAAGTAAAATTTACGACCAAAAACAATGGAAGGATCTGGCGGAGGCCTATGCTGGTAAGCAAAACAAACTCATTACCGATGTCTCATCATCGTTATAATCATTTCAACCAAAATACGTTCACTGCTGGCCTCGCCTTCAACCTATTCTGTGCTTCCCGCATCCAGCAATTTCCTGCTGCCTTTTTTTTTTTTTTTTTTTTTTAGATGGGAAATCATCAAATGACTTCTCCCGCTCTGGGCGGAGCGGGAGGGCGTGTCAGACTTTTACTGACTAAAACCCACCCGTGTTCCTTCAGTTGCCCATGTGCCAGGGTCACGGTATCTCTTTAGAACAATCACGTGACGCCGGCAGTCCTGCTGCCTTCACAAGATCATCATCAATGTCTAATATTATGTTTTAACACAATCCTACCGCTGCTGCCACCACGATCCGCTCGTCCAATAAGAGCGCAGCTTTTAAAAGGTTCTAGAAGTCATGTAACGAACGTAGTCTAACATAGGCCCAGAACCTTATTGTTTTGATAAATAAAAAATAATTGGATAAATGAGCAAACTTGTTTTCTATTGATAAAATTAAATTTCTCTCGAAAACATTAATCGGTTTCTTATTAAACTTCCACTATATCCGACGACCTACTTATCTCTTTTGGTGACAGCACATATACGTATGTTAGAATGAAAAAAATGTACAGTTACATGGTAAATAGTTTGTGAAAGCTATTTGAAATTTCAATTATCTTTTCGATATAATTATGAAACATTGTAAGTTTTATTAATCATCAATAAATTTTTCACCTATTTTATTATCAAAAATTTGACTGAGCCTATCTTAGCCAGTTTTACCACGGTATGTTAAACCTTTATATTTCCGCTTTTAACAATAACATATTTTACGTAAGTACCTTTTGTGTCAAGTAACATATGCGCCACAGAACGGTGTAACAGCCACCCAACATTGTCTCCACGAGATTTAAAATCACTTTTGTTGAATTTCCTCATCTCACACGGCAATTCCTAGGACCATACGTAGGAGTATTTGTTGAAAGAGTAATAGATTACTTTTGTTGAACGTTGATCGTATTCGGAAGAATTGCAGGATTTGTTCGCTTATAGCTTCAGGATTAATTCAACCTTCAATTATTATTCCTTTGGTCTCATTTCAGAATCTCGTGGCTTAATATCAACATGTGTCAATCGATCAGATTAAGATACGCTTGCGCGGTTGGTCCGTGAATAGTAAGCCGTTGTTGCTGGCCGTCATGTCTGGAACTGTGACATTCATTACAAGTCGTCAGAAGCCCGCCAGTTTGCCAACCAATCTTACCAAGACGTATTACCCAATAACTAGGTTGAAGAGGTTAGGTAAGCAGTCACTCCACATAAAATACTGGTGTTTAGTTGCATCCGGTTAGATTAAAAGCCGACCCTAAAAGTAGTTGGGAAAAGACTAGGCAGCCAATGATCTAATATTAATAGGTATTTAGTTCTTCTTCACAGTTCATCGTTTTTTTAAACATCGTTTGTCTTTCTCCAATTAGGGAATACAAGATCAAAACGTTTAAAGTCTTGATAGGGAGTCATTTGTAGAGATTCTCTTGTTTTATTGGAATTAACTTTATTATGAAGTCTCAAAATTTATTTATTAGTAAAAATGTAGTTTTTCATTTGTTAATATTTTTAAGTTCTGTAGATACTACTTTGATTATTCTAATGTAATTTCAAAATAACTAAGAATAGTTCATTTCAAGATTTGTGTTTTAGAATAAAGGTTTGTGCAGAATAGCGCGACGTGACGGTCGCGCACGATTCGGCGATTTATATCCGTAGAACAATTTCTATGAAAACGCGTGCGACACTTCACACAGAGGCGAACTGTCGCGCCGCGACATGATCATAGAAATCGTTATACGGATATAAATCGCCGGATCGCGCGCGACCGTCGCATCGCGCTAGTCTGTACGAGCCTTTAGTCTAATATTAATTAACATTATAATAAATAGGTAATCGTTACCTTAATATCTTGTTTTTTCCAATGTTCAAATTAAGTTTCTTTGACTTTTACATTATGCCATATAATCACCAATGTCATAAAATCATTTAACCAATAACCAATTGTCAGCTTGTTCTTAACCCTGGGGAGAGTCTCTGGGTATTGACTTTACCAGAACACCATCCAGAAGCACGTAATATTTACTCATTGCTGACTCACAAAACCATATGAGGAAAAGACCAACGCAAAACATTACGAGTTTAATAATATTATTGTGGGATCCAACTTGTGCCTAACAATTTTATGTTAAGTTTGATCCCTAAAGCATAATATTTTTCAGTCATATTTATATGCATAATTCGGCACTCTTTATGGTGTATCTCACGTTACGAAGGACCGTCCCATTGCTTCCCTTGGGAGCCGTTGGCAACTAACTGATGCTAGAAGGGATGTCCAGTAGAAACTAGGTAATGACGTAGAGTAAGAAAATTGTATAGAAGTGACACTCGTGTACGCACGGTGACATTCCTAGTATAAGCTGACTTCTCATTATACGGAAAGCCTATACAGTGCAGGATCAGGTAAAACTCGAAACTTATTGTTGTACATGTCGCCGTGTACACAGTCGAGGAAAAAAAGCTAATAGTAGTAGTAATACGTCAATTTTAACTTGTACTTCGTATTAGATGATAGATATTTTTCGATTTTTGTACAGATATAAGGGAAATATTTGCCCAGCAGTGGAATCATTATATGGGTAAAATTTTTGAACCTAGTTATTTATTTGAGAAATACCTAACCCTTTTTTCCTAGAGCGTAGTATCCTCTGTGAACACTAAAGCGATTGAAATATAAGCAGTTACCACATTCTGTTATGAATAACACCTTTCCATACTAAGACAAAGTTGTCAATCGATAATCTAAACACAATCCTGACAAAGTAAGAAGTTTAAGTTTAGAGACAACACACAGTGTGGACATTTCAAATGCATTTGGAAAGGGAATCCGGGTTCTATAAATCCTTATTCTATGGTAATGAGTTTATATTGCCAAACTGGACCGTCAGTGATGTACGGCGTACCTGCCACGTTGGTCTAAACTATTGGTCATTTATTTACTTGATTGGCCTATTGTGCATAGTATGTAAATGTAGGTGGAATTTACAGGTATTTACTGAGCCAATTTTCATTACATGGCGGTTTTCATTGAGCTAGTTTCTGTTACCAAAAATATTACCTACTAGCCTCAATCCGCGACTTCGTTGGCAGGGTTTTTATTAATCTTTCCTGTTTACTGGGATTTTATTTTTAGTTTTAGCAATATGCTCAGAACTGGCGATGCGGTAGCAGCCGATTTCAGTCGTAGGTACGTGTGAGAAGCAGCACGTCTTGAGGTCGACACCCGCAGCATTCAGTCATCATCTTCATCATTTCAGCCATAAGTCGTTCGTTGCTAAACATTTCCAAAGGATTTGGCATAATCGCCACGCTAGGGGATTGGCGATCGCAGTATAGTGGTAAATGCAGCCTTCAGTAGTACGAGTAATTTCCTATTGCTTGTAAAGTTTATCTTTTTTATTGAATTAATAAACGCCTGCGTTCCTCCATATTTACTAATCGCATAACATTGGTACATTGCATTCCACAATCAGCTTTATCTGGCGAAAAATCGACCACAATGTTTCTTTCCCCCTTTTTGGATTTTCAGCGTTCCGTACCCAAAAAGTGCCAATGAGACTGTAATACTAGTGCTGACAGAGTACACAGAGTGTGTACATAGCTGCTATAAGAAAAAAAAAAATTACAAAATTCAAAACGAAAACTCCTTTCATTTCTAACATTATTTTATTCGTATTTTTTTTCGTAATAGAAACGAAAAAATATCCTTTATATATTGTAATGTGGTACAGAACTCTTCATTTTTTAATTATTATTACAAAATAAATAGTTAATTTTGTATGACGATTGGAAGTACTTACTCAGACCAAACATTACATAAGAAACTCTACGAATCGTACGACATCTAACTTAAGAGCACTTAAAAGTGATCTTATAATAAATGCTGTATTTCTTAGAACGCCTCCTAAGCTTTTAAAACTTTGAAGTAAAGTGCAGAACACATAAAAAATAAAAACCAGATATACCAAGAAACAACTCAACAGAGTCCTTTTGACCGCATTCCTGACCTCTACAAGAGAGCCAAACAATCGTCTCGCTCAAATCTCTACATAATACAAGTCAACTCTACTTAACGTAGAGTCAAAAAGTACTTTTATAACAAAAGAATCGTATACGTTTCATTTCGCGTAGCCATTTGCAGTTTTGCGAAAGCCTTTGACCCAAAATGCGAATTTTAATAAAAATGTATCGGGTTATACGGTTTGAGAGGCGAAAACAAGGGTAAAGGTACGGCGAGGTGTTTATTATTGTATTACTCGATATTACTTTCATTACTTTTTTGAAGGGATTGTGGCTAAGTAATAATAGCGGCATGGTCGACCATTCAGGTTATGCTACATTTGCCGTAGTTGATACGCAAATGGGTGACCATTTTAAATAACAAGCTTTGTTCTTGCCTTGCTTCCGTGCCTTGGAAAGCACGTAAAGCCGTTGGTCCCTCCTGGCTGTCATTCGATCTTTCACTGGTTACGAAATCCGAGAGTCTGACAATCAGTCTTACCAAGGGGTATTGAATCACCCAGTAATTGGGTTGTGGAGACCATATAGGCAGCCGCTCCATATAAAATATTTGTACTCAGCTATATCAGGTTAGACAGGAAGCTGCATAGTAGAAAAATGGTTTGATGACTCGATATTTTTTTTTTCAATGGCCTTTACTTCTGGGCCTGAGTGCGCGATTGTCGACCACTTTCCCTTACCATCAGATATACAAAGTTTCAATACCAACCTATCAATATTGAAACTGCCACAATCAGTCAGCGGAAGAGTAAAAAAACCGGCCAAGTGCGAGTCGGACTCGCGCACCGAGGGTTCCGTACAAACCTGTAGGTATTCACGGTTTATGCATAAGGTTTATATTTATAAAATTAAATATTTTCTTTTTAATTTTTATATTTCAGTTGATTGAATGAAAGGTAAATTGCGGTTTACGATTTATGACGTATTAAAAAAAAAACTACCAACTAGATCTCGTTCAAACCAATTTTCGGTGGAAGTTTACATAGTAACCAATTTTCGGTAGAAGTTTAATGTATATCATATATTTTTTTTAGTTTTATCATTCTCTTATTTTAGAAGTTACAGGGGGCGGGACACACATTTTACCACTTTGGAAGTGTCTCTCGCGCAAACCATTCAGTTTAGAAAAAAATGATATTAAAAACTTTAATATCATTTTTGAAGACCTATCCATAGATACCCCACACGTATGGGTTTGATGAAAAAAACATTTTTGAGGTTCAGTTATAAGTATGGGGATGGGTTTGATGAAAAAAACATTTTTGAGGTTCAGTTCTAAGTATGGGGAACCCCAAAATTAATTGTTTTTTTTCTATTTTTGTGTGAAAATCTTAATGCAGTTCACAGAATACATCTACATACCAAGTTTCAACAGCATAGCTCTTACAGATTCGGAAAAAAAAAATGGCTGTGACATACACGGACAGACAGACAGACGTGACGAATCTATAAGGGTTCCGTTTTTTGCATTTTGGCAACGGAACCCTAAAAACAAAAGTTACAACTTTCTTTTATATCAAGCTGGTCAACCCATTGCAAATTATTAGATTTACACAGTTGCCTTTTGCCAAAATCCCTAACAATTTAAAACAATATCTCACAGTCCATTTAAAAACACTATCCTCAAAATTTTCACGGAACACTTTTAATTCCCGAATAATAACAGGCTAAAACCGTATGAATGAACAATGGAAATTAAAAAAACAATCTGACTACCCTACTTCCTAGTATATCCATTCTGGCAGCTTTCCAGAAAGTACTGGAGAGATAATCTTGAAAATTTAGTCGTTCGTGAAGACGAGTTGCCGAATGGAAGTCACGTATGGATGTCGTGATGTGCATTCCAGGTAGCCTGGTCTGGTTAGGAGGCTACCCAAGTGTAGGATATCTAGCAGGATTACCAAGGGAATTGATTAAGTGTGGAGTCCTGGATTGGGTCTTGATTACGGGAAAATTGGTTGTTTTCTCTGTTGGGTAACTTTTTTTTTGCTTCTGTTTTGGTTTATAGAGACAGATTACCATATTAGACAATTACCACGACATATATTAAGCTGTGCGTACGATTGCTGTTTTGTAATGCGTTGTATTACTATTTTAGTCTTCCATTCCAAAATATTAACTTTTCTGTCCTACTACAATTTTAAATTTGAAACGTTTGTATGTTTGGATATTTTTTCATCAGTCACGCAAAACGTGGTTGAACGGATATAAATGTTTGTTGCACAATTTGTTTATAACCTGGATAAAAGCAGTGGATTTTATTTTTATTGCTTCTTTGGTCTAGTTGGGTTTTTTTATCTCCAATTTCTCAGTAGCAGCCCGGAGTCTGGATTTGTGCCCAGTTTATTTATTTATTTGGAAACTCAACAGCTTATTAATAAATTACATGCATTATGATGAAGGTTCACCTCACTATTGTGACTGTACCCCAATTACCCCAGGCTGATAAAATTTTCGTTTTTCCTAATTCCGCTAATATAAGTGTTTAAGTCGGTTCCCCCCGTAGGGGGGAGGGCGGCACCCCGCCTCCGTACCGCCTCGTAGAGCTCGGCACCTGACCTGGTCACTCTCCCACCGACAGAGATAAAATGAATTCCAAATATGATGAAGTCCAATTTCTTGTCACATCTAAGGAGCAAGGAAAGGATTGAATGAAATGGTAAATAAAACCCAGGAATTCATACTTATAGAAATAAATTGAATGTGGTTTTAGAAAGCTAATAAATAAGGGAGAGGGAAGCTAACTGTATTTTATATAAATGTTGAGTAACCTATACGCTAGCGTAACAGGTATTAGGTCAATGGTGACTTACACGATACCTCACGTCAACACTTGCAGTACTCAGAGCAACGCTTCCACAAAATGACGCAAGCGGCTTTTCAGCGGTTTCCGTCGGCACTTGTCAATATGGGACAAGGTCCCTAGCAGTTCTTTCGAACTGAAAAACGTGACGTGGCGGCTTTTCAGCGGCCCTATGTCGACATCATGCTCTAGGAGACATGGTCCCTATCAGTCCGTAGACTGAATATGTAATAGATGTAACCACCCAACCCCTGGAAGTTCACCCGTTATACAACAAGCATATCTGTAAGACACGTGCTAATGTCAGTCTGACCGAATTATCGATCTGAGATTAAGAATACAACATTCAAGAATTTTAGATAATAGATATAAAGAAGACATTGAGTTGAGAATCGAGACTCAAGAATCATTTGATAGAGTTGTGGAGCAACTCTCTTGTTGATCTAAAGACAGCCCCGAAGAGCTCACCCTTCACCACTTTTAATTAGTCAAAAAGACTTTAATAATCCTACCAACCTAAGAGAACTATTATAATGAAAGTCTCATTCAATCGAACCTCAAACACACTCACACATAATTCGAAGAATACTAAATTAGTCCAATCTGGATTTCAAGCCGAATACATTCAACTTATATAATTATAATTGCTCTCTTACAACATCTCACTTGAACATAAATGGCCTCTTGGCTTACACCAAGTATCCTCTCTCACAAGTGAGCACTAATTTCTGCAATAAAGTCTTAATTAAGTGGAGAGGTAAAGGGATCGTTGCGCTTGCGCTTAAATCATCTTTTATAGCTACGTTAATTTATCAGTGTACAATTTACCCAGTGCAGTGAGACGGGGAACCATTTTATAACATTTGTCTCCTTTTTACGTGCTCCATTAGACCTAACGCATAGAACCTCTGAGGACACTAATACGATTCTAACGAAACATGTTCCCTAAGCAGCAATTAAATGTCTTACTCAATCCTAGGGCAGTGTACTGCGAAGTCCACTGTTATTGAGAAAGACAAGTATTGAGTAGCTTTAAACACGTACTCATGTGAATGACACCCTTATAGCAGTCTCTCTAGTACTACTACAGTCCCTTACTGAGGTAACACAAAACTAGCACAAGCGCAACGTAGACTCAGTCTCTAGCAAAACTCATTGCGATCGTTCTTGGTGCACGCCGAAGTGGAATTTCGTCACTTCACATTTCCTTACTCTTCCCCATTAGAGGATGACTGCATCCAGATTTCGTGTCTCGCTAAATAGCGTCGATTCAGTAACTGGCCTACCAGCAGCCGGGTGGGGTTTTAACGAGACACGGTCCCTAGCGTTCTTAGAACGACTACCAATTCACTTAGTTAACGTGTGTGAAGCCTACCCCCTCTCCCAGAAATGTGCGTTCAACAAATACTCACGCAACAGTTCTGTGGCGAGGCCTTTTTGGAAACAGTAATCATCACTAACGTTTGGTTGATTTATAAAACAAATATAGGCCTGCTTTATAGCCTAGTTATGAAGTATCTACGGTTCTGCCTACCGGCTTATAGCGTGAGGCTTTCCTCGATTCCCTGTAACCAACCGCCAATGACAAATATCTGTTAAGGTACGGATTAGGAAGTGGGCATGCTATTTCTAGATAATCTTATATCGTTGGTTAAACCATAAAAGTAGCTTCGTCAAGCCAAAGTAAATGATCAATAATGGATCCTCTGCGATAACACTAAACTTCTATGTATAATTCACAATATACGATCACCCTGCTAGAACAATAAAGTAAATAGTTCGTAGTTACGCTGAAGCACTATTACTAAAGGTAAAAGTTAACACTTACCAGATAACTCCCTGGAGAGAATTATATTACTTACGAAATACTGTGTGTATTACCAGTCGCCTTTGCACCATTCCTCACAGTTCACACGTCACCTAACTAACTCTAAGATTCACGCGCCTTTCATATCCCTTACATCAACTCTAGTCTAATATAGCTTAGTCCAAACTATACACCTATCAAATATTTAACGTAATAATAACACTCTCGCTATCACGTCCCTTACACACAGACATATTCCCACTCTCTATTATAAGTTCTAACTCCTCAGCCTAGCCTAAATCGACCACCTCTTCTCGTGCCCTCAAGCCAACTGCCAACCTTCACACATCTCTCTCTCATCCCAAAATCACCACGAGCGTGAGAACGCTCGCAATCCTCATACTTTTGCAGAATCACTTTACGACCATATTTTTTTGTGAAACTTCTCAATTGTTGAAAAGGATCTGCTTGGGTCTTGTTTATGCTAACCAGATGTGAGCTAATCTACCCTGCTATTATGCATCTACCATTGGTTCTAAGAATTTGTACCAATTAAGGGACTTCAAATATTAGGTACTTTCGACTGATTGTTGGCACTTTGCTGCTCATAAAATATAATAGGTTGGGGAAAAAGTTTCTTCGCATTTTTTAAGAAAATTCAAAACATTTTTTAATAAAGTTTATTTACATTTAACTAAAGTATGTAGGTTCCATTTTGTTCGATAACTTTTTGCCATCTTGTAGGTAGGGACATGATCCCATTTCTATAGAAATTTTGGGACTTCTGGTCAAAATACCGCGACAAGTGGTTTTGGCAGTCCTCTCGTGATGTTAACCTGACACTGCCTAAAGAATTCTGAAGAGACCGAAACAGGTGGAAATCTGAAGGTGCAAGGTCAGGACTATTCGGCGGATGCATTAACACATCCCAGCCAAACTCTCTTAATTTATGTTGGGTGGCTAAAGATGTGTGAGGTCTAGCGTTATCATGATGAAAAACCACACCCCTTTTTTTTTTTTTTGGATGGGAAATCATCAAATGACTTCTCCCGCTCTGGGCGGAGCGGGAGGGCGTGTCAGACTTTTACTGACTAAAACCCACCCGTGTTCCTTCAGTTGCCCATGTGCCAGGGTCACGGTATCTCTTTCGAACAATCACGTGACCCCGGCAGGAAACCACACCCCTTCTGTTGATTAATTCCGGCCGCTTTCTCTCAACTTCTTGCTTTAATCTCATCAGTTGTTCGCAGTAGAGTTTAGAATCGATGGTCCTGCCTGGTGGTAACAGCTCATAATGAATAATGCCCTTCCAATCCCACCACACACACAGCATCACCTTGTTGCGAGTTAACCCGGGTTTCGCCACAGTCTGTGAAGCCTGACCGGCCTTTGACCACGACCTTTTTCGCACGTTCTTGTCATACGTGATCCACTTTTCATCACCAGTTATCAGCTTCTTCAAAAATGGTTCGGTTTCATTACGTCGTAATAAAGAATCACAAATGAGTACACGGTTCATTAGATTTCTTTCAGTGAGCTCGTGAGGTACCCAAATGTCGAGCTTTTTTGTGTACCCAGTTTTTTTCAAATGCGCCAAAACAGTTTTGTGGTCAATTTCCAGTTCTTCAGCTACGTCGTAACTACTGGTATGCCGATCTTGCTCCACTTTTTCAAAAATGGCATCCATTTTATCCGTAATAGGGCGACCAGAGCGACGTGCATCTTTGACATCAAAATTTCCGGATTGAAAACGCTTAAACCAAATTTGTGCTACTCTCACAGACACTACACTAGGTCCATAAACATCGCAAATTTTTTTCGCGGCTTGCGTTGCATTTTTACCTTTTTTGTAGTAAAATTTTAAAATGTATCGAATTTCGTCATTAGATTCACTCATCTGTGCGGTACGAAAAACAAATGAAAATCACACATTTTCCTAATTTGAATTTGGAATTATGTTCTTTAAAATTTAAACTTTCAATGATACCAAAACCAGCCAGATACAAATAGTATAGCCAAAGAGATTTTATTACAAGTTCATACATACTATAATGCGAAAAGACTTTTTCCCCAATCTGATAAATACATGGCTTTGTAAGTAGTTCGATATTGTTTTGGGATTTTAAAGAAATATATTACTTCGTTATTTATTACAGTAACGTGTCGAGCTGTCAGGCCATAAAGTTAAGATTTAATGTGCTTCTTCTTAAGAGGCACGTTATCGTGTCACAATTTTAGAAGAAATATAATAATTTATATTAAATAGGTGACATACAGTCACACTATAAATGAACAGCCCAATGCAATTGCGTCAAAGTTACTAGCATGCACTGCACATTGATAGTGAGATGATGACAATTATCTCTTAAACCAATTACAGAGTTTCACGGCATTGATAAGGCTAGGTTAAGTAGAAAGTGGCAAATAAAGAGAAGAAAAAAGAAAGAAAGTTCTACAAGTACATCAATACAGCAATTATATGCGACTGTGGACAAATATAAAATCAAAGTCAAATATAAAATCAGTTGATGGCAATAGGCTCGCCCCCTATTACACGGGACTTAAACTTAACTGGCAAAATAAGGGTGTACTATAGGTATCTCTGCCCAAACCTTCAAGGAGATAAGGCGTGATGTTATAATGACATTTTTTTTTCATTCAGTTAGCACATTACGTATGCTAATTACCAGCATCAACGCGGGCGCAACCGTTGGCACAAGCTGGTTTTATATATTCAGCTACAATGGTGTAGGTGAAATGGCGCGATGAAATGGTTTCACTTTTTAACCGACTTCAAAAAAAAGGAGGAGGTTATCAATTCGACTGTATTTTTTTTTTAATGTTCATAATTCTCATAATTCCTCATAATTTTTGACTGGGTGAACCGATTTTGATGTTTTTTTTTATTTGAAAGCTGGTGCTTCCCGAATAGTCCCATTTTAATTTGGTTCCATTCGGACAATGGGATCCATGTGAAAACTATATAAGTCTTAAATTTGCATTAAGTATTTGCGCGACAAATAAAGGAATAACGCGATTAGATTACTGCAGGGTATCTACCATAACTAAAAAGTTAAAAATAAAAACTTTTTACAAAAAAAAGTGTCTTAGGATCTATATTTAAGGTGTTTTGCCACCGACTTCCGAAATTAAAGTTATTTTTGACTTTGTAGTGCTTTTTTGAAGAAAGTCGGTTGTTATTTTTTTGTAAAAAGTTTTTTCAAGAAAAAAATAGTTAAGCCACATATTTCGTCACTCGTTATTTGATATTTGCAGAATTATTACTTACGTCAATTTACAGATAATCATTTTACGACTGCTTTCCGAATACACCCCACGCAACATACGTAAAAAAACAACACCCACATTTTATCGATACAGCTGATCGGTCCGGTCTCGCCGCCGTTTTAGGGTTCCGCACATTAAAAGAATGTTTCCCAGGTAAATATTTGAAGTGGATTCGATACGCAGAACCATGTAATTTGTTTGATTGATAAAATATTGGGTTGAAGGCCGAATAATTGCTTATATTTTTCGGTTCAATTATTTCTGAATCGCATGTGTGTTTTTGTCATGACGTATTTTTGGTTTGTTTAATATAGATTATCAGTTGATTGGTTTTTCTATTGATACTGAATCAAATTTTTGGTTTCATTCGTTCATGATTGAAATGGAAATTTAATGAGAATACTGTGTTTAGATTTACCGTGAAAGGTTACCTATTTCCGTTAAAATGTCATCTTTCCTGTTGACAGCAGTGCGGACGAATTGTTTGATATACAATAATCTTATCTATTCTTTTTACATACTTGTACATATATATTATTATTTTAAGACTTAGCTAGTACATTATATTAATATTTAATATAATTATTATCATTAGAGAAAATAAATTTCCGTTTCTTTCAGTTCTGAACGATTAATTTCTATGGCGACCTATGGAAACCTTATTAATTCATGCATGATGTTTTCTGACACTAATTATGTAGGCACAGCTTTAACACGTACAGGTAAATCATTATACATGTAGAGTACCTTGTGGTATTAAGTCCTTTAAGTACCTACGACTACCTTATGTAAATAATAAAAGTTCTGACTACATAAATATGTGAAGGCAATTTACAGAAAATTTATTCAAAATAGCATTTCCCGCATGTCGAATGCATTGTGGGCTAAGACCACCATAACATGGGTCCACGAAAACGTCAAACGGCATTGAGGAAGACCCAGGCGTAGATGGCGGGATGAAGTCGAAAACTCCATGAGGGATTGGTCCTTATTGGCTCAGGATAGAGTTGAGTGGAAAGAGAGAAGTGAGGACTTTACCCTGCAGTGAAACAATACTGGCTAATTAATAATTATTTACTAGAATATATAATAGATACTACGCAACAATCAAAATGTTTTCCTAGTAAATCCCCAAACAAGTACAAAACAAATAACAAACCAGCCCTTTTTAGCTCACTGCAGTCGGGTAGTCAACAACGCATGACGACACGCAGTCATTTGGGAAACCAACGTTGCGTCAGAAAAACCCATCCCGAAAATGTTTCCCACCAGTAAAGTTACTACTCAGTTGTACATTCCGCAAAAGAGTTTTGTTTTCAGGGAATAAATAAACATTAATGCAGGAAATTTTCCGTTTCGTTTTTCTGTTCTATGTTGAGCTGGACGTAAAGGATAGCAACATCCTTTTCTTCCCGTGGGTGTTATAAGAGGCAACTAAGGGACTTACTAAAGCATGAGCAATAGCATTCGCTATGCATTTTACCACCATACTACGATCGCCAACCCGCCTGCCAAGCGTGGCGATGATGACAAATCCTCCCAAATTGAGGCCTATGTTCAGCAGTGGATGTTTTTTGGCTGAGTTGATGATGATGATGATGATTTCAGGTAATTTTTATAGATCTTTTTGGATATTACCCTTTGACCACGAGCTTCACGCTCAAGTGGCAAGCAACTTGCGACAATTGCGGGTGAAAAAAATTAAAACAGTTGTTTAAAGCATGCCATGAGTCGACAGGAATTGGTGAGCAATGGATGGAAACAAGTGACGCGCGCGCATTTTGCTTGATGAAAGTTGCGTAATGGCTCTCGTTGTGAAGAGAATCTGATAGAATCATTTCCTAAATGAAGATTTCAAAGAACTTGTTCAATAAGAGTCATATTGTTAGTATTAACTCGAGGCCGTGTATAGTACCTTACCAAAAAAATGGGTCAAAAATAGTCCCTTCTTGTCGATAATTATGACTTCAAGGTTATAAATGACTTGGTTACTTCCAGGTACATTTGTTCAATAGTCGGTCGAATTCGTTGATATTTTGGTAAGATATTATATAGGTTTGTTTTTATTATCTATATAATTAGTATTCCAGTGACGTACTTACTCAGTTTTATCTGTTTCATAATAGTGTATATCTATAATGAATAAAAAATAAACGTGAGTGACATGTAGCATTTGGCTTCGATTGTACAAGTAATAGATGCTACGTCGGGTACTGACAAGCGGATTTTATAAATTTTATTATTAAAAAAAAAAAAAAATCTCTTTTATTTCATTTATGTCTGTATCTGTCTGTGACATCACTTCACAGCGAGCCCTGTTTAGTGAGATAGGGGTCTTTTACAGGGCTTTGTTATTTTTTAAAATTTTACTTTTGGGTTTGTTTTGTTTTTAATTTATCTAAGTATTTTGTTAATTGTAATTTAGTTCCTGCACGAGTCACAATAAATACTTTTTCTTCCTTTACATTTAAACGGAACTCTAGCGGATTACCGCCAGAGGTCCGTTTACATGTAAAGAAAGAAACTAATAAAGACCGAACGCGAGCTTATCCAATAAAAAGTAGTTGCATTTAAATACCTGCATACTTTTCTTCTTTGCTAACTGTACACCTCGTATACGGGCCCCAAAAAAGGCACAACTGCGACGAAACTTTACCTTCAGTGTATCGCAAGCGGCGTACGTTTGAGAACAAAATGCACTTCGCTAGTATCCTTTTTTCGATTTAGGCACGTAGAGAGTCTAGCAGCTTTGTAAGTTTGGGAGTGGACTTATTTTCGAAAACATTATGAAGTGTAGAGTGTGTTTTGTTGTAAAGAATTTTGTTTCGTATAGTATCTATTTCTTAGTTTTCTGGTTGATATTTTATTTTTTTGTTTACAACATTTTCTGCCTGTTTTCTACCGGTTTTGCTGCACAGATAGTAGACGCATTATTTTTTGGTTTTCATTTGGCACCTTTTACTCGAAATGAAAATTGTAAATACAATGTAAATGAAAATGGAATTCAGTATTAAACTGATCCAT
Source organism: Aporophyla nigra (assembly GCA_947507805.1). Lineage (NCBI taxonomy): Eukaryota > Metazoa > Arthropoda > Insecta > Lepidoptera > Noctuidae > Aporophyla > Aporophyla nigra. Next base: position 24,433,680 of record OX382294.1, read on the forward strand.
CGTTGTTAGATTTTGGCTTTCGGTATCTTTCACTATCCTCTGAATGATGGAAAAGTGAATTGAGATTATTTCTTTTAGGCCTGAAACTGCGTTAAGCGGGCGCCCGCGTGGTACCATACAAAAGTGCACCGTCGCGGGGCCCCGCGCGGGTGAACGTTGCGGGGAGGCGGGGCCCGCGCCAGCGCAACGGTGCCCACCTCCGTGCGACGGGTACCTGCGCGGGGGCACGCGCGGGACCCGCTAACGGGAAACCGCACGGGCTTGTTCAGTTTAACCGTATGTCACTAAATACCAGTATTTTACAAATAAAATATAAACCGAGTTTGTAAAAAAATATTGACAAAATGATCACCAATTTCTCTTCAATGAAACAAACTTGAGAATTAATGACAGCACCATAGAATAACTAGCAAGCGCCGCTATTAACACCCGACTCAGTCTGCCTCAAGTACTTGAGACGGCTGCTGCCTAACACCGTGCTGTTCAGACAGGCTTACATACTGCAGGGTCGTTCGGAGAACCGAGACTTTCGGAAGGATAAAATATCTCAGTATGTAGAATAGATATTTATTCGTGCGTTTTCTAAAAATAGAAACAAGTATCTCTACGAAAATTATACTACTTCTACTTCCTACATTATACATATTTTATAAATATATATATATATAATGTAAGTGGTGGGTAGGTAGGTGTAATAAATATGAAAGTTTGTATGATTAGATGTTCGTAATTCGATATCGCTAAAGCGGCTGAATTAATTTAGATGAAATTTGGCACACAGATAGTTTGTAGCCTGGATTAATAAAGAGAATTTTTCTTTTTATTCCGGTAGTAGGTTATTGTGCGATTTGCTGGCAAAGGCTAGCACAGAATTAAAATGACAGATTTCAAACGAATCAAAGAATATCTTGGTTATAGGTACAGGCATTTGTTTAAGGCATTTAAAACTCAGAATTATAATTATAATAGGCTGAGTTTAAAAAGGAATAGGTGGAATGGACAGAGTACAGTCAACACTAATCTCTTTACCAAAGGTATAAATGGTGATTATTGACTTAAAATTAGTTTTTCTTATATCCGTATTACGTATAATATAACATAAACGATATAAGAAAATTTATTTTTAGTAGTGCCAATCGTCAGTACGAAACATCGCCATTAAGAAACATATGTTCACACCCAACATGCTCGCCAAATATCAACCCAGTAACTCACAACCGCCTAAACTCTAAGATACTATCAAAGTTTCCGATGCAGTTGACTCGGTAACTTAGATAACTTGATAAATAACTGTATAATACTTAGTACTGCAGTGTTTCGACCAACTTAATGATGGTCAGTTTGTCTTACACTTTATTGAGTTCAAATGGAAGCGTATTGAATTTGCTCGTTAGTGTCAAAATTGTAACAAAGTTTTTGGTGTTTCGTGTCAGAATTAATACCTAACTTGTAGTAATGAAATCACTTAGTTGTCAGTCCGTCATTACGACCTTAACTAATAATAATAATAATATTCCACAACTATCACACAACGCCATCTAGTCCCAAGCTAAGCAGAGCTTGTGTTATGGGTACTAGATAACTGATAAACATACTTATATATTTCTAAATACATACATATTATAGATAGATTACACCCAGACACAGAACAAATGATCGTGCTCATCACACAAACATTTGTCCTGTGTGGGAATCGAATAATTGTAGTATCCCATTCAAAATAACTACTTTTAGTTTTGTTTTGTAAGTAATATAATATAAAATGACCTTCAATATCACTGACATGACGATAAGATAAATCATCATCATCATTACAGCCGAAAGACAACCACTGTTGGACATAGGCCTCCTCTAAGCTCCGCCACTTTAACCGCTTCTGTGCTTCGTACATCCAGCAGATTCCTGCGCCCTTCACAAGGTCATAGGTCTATCTTGTGGGAGGCCTTCCTACTCTACGTCTTCCGGAACGCGGTCACTATTTCAGAACCTTGCAGCCAAATAGACCATCTGTTCTGCTAGCAATATGCCCTGTCCACTGCCCCTTTAGTACCGCAGTGTCTCAAGCCGAAAGTCTTTGACCAGTGCGTGTTGCCAGTGATGACCTATGGCGCTCAAATGTCGTTCAATGTCTTTATTAATAAGACATTCATTAACAAGACATGGACGACAGCTTAGTAAAAGACAAGAAGACACTATTTTCATTCTTTTGAGTTGAAAGAAAATGACAATAAACCCAATCCTCGTAATTAACCACGTCAAAAATTTACACTCAGCCTCATCACAACTCATCAAAAATTGTGAAACTCGAGGTATTTTTGAAAGATTGAGACTGACATCAGACTATAAATGTTCTAAAAATAACGAGAGTTGCCCCTTTGTTCTTAGCTTGAAATACGACACCAAAACCATTAGTGCTCATAACGTTCACTAAAAATGAGACAACACATTTTAAGACATAAATCACAAACGCAAGGCGAAATCTAGTTACATTAAGTGAGTACTAAAAACAAATGGCGTTGACCATAATCCCTTTGTGTATATGACAAATGTATAAGCATGGTTTTAGTGTAATGGGACATACGGGAGGATTTAGTGATAGTGGTCATTAGGAAGATGGTGGCCATCTTTTGTTTTGGTAAAAGAAAATATTTTTGGTACAGTTCCCTGTATGGAACTGAGTAATTGTCTATTTGATGTTCAACGGTCAGCTGCTTATTACAACATACGTTAAGTGATTTAATATCTGGGAAATAATAGTCGATCTCGTAGCTCTTTAAGGTCGAAAGTCGCTTGCAAGTCATAAAACGATTAAGTCTGTTTGAGTGAGAGTTTTAATGACGGTGAATTTTAAATTGACTGGTACTTTTCATCAAAAGTCTTTGCTTATCATTGCATTTCACCGCTGTCTGTCACCCAGAGAACATCAAATCAAAAGTAATTTACTCAAACTAGGCTGAGGGTCTATGAACGTCTAAAATATATAAGACAGTCCCCCAAATCATCCACCATTGATCATTTCCTAGTGCTTAGCTAGGAAGAAGATGTGGCGCAACAAACTACCGAGCTGGGATACCTTAAAAGAACCATGCCATCGGCAACCGTTTTTTTTTTTGGATGGGAAATCATCAAATTACTTCTCCCGCTCTGGGCGGAGCGGAGGGGCGTGTCAGACTTTTACTGACTAAAACCCACCCGTGTTCCTTCAGTTGCCCATGTGCCAGGGTCACGGTATCTCTTTCGAACAATCTCGCGACCCTGGCAGGTTACAATACAGGTTACATCCTTACGATTAAAATCACCAAAATCTCTTTATCTTTTAGATAGTAGTGGCTGAAATGAAGACGATGTATCATGTTACACATGTTTATGCAATAAAATGCTTCTTTATCTGTTTTCAAAAATAAACAAATAATACTCATTCCAAGCTCACCACATTCAAATTAATTTCAAACAATTCTGGACAAAACAATAAATTAAATGGCGCTGGACTTAAATGAGCAGACCGCAAACATTTAAATGCTTAGCTAACTTGTAGTAACGACCGGTTGTTGTTAGCAAATTACCAATGATCGTGATTGGAGCGTTTAGTTCGTACTTAATGTATTTTAGTTTGCGGAATATGTTGTATACGAAATATCTACGTATGTGCAAAATTTTTAATGGAGATAAAAACAAATAAAATGGAGATAAAAAATATTATTACGTGCCGCCAAATTCCTTCTTAAGAACATTACCCATAAGGTCACAATATGTTGTCCTAGGACGTCCCCATCCAGTGAATCCAGACATATCAGCTTTATAGATACCTTTTGTAAGCCGCCCGTTATTCATTCTCTCAACATGACTAAACCATCTCAGCATACTCTTTTCAATTTTGTCACTACATCTTCTTTTCGTACCGTTGTCTTATCACATAATTCCTCAGCCTATCATTCACAATAACACCACACAGTTGGTGAGGGGTTAAGTAATAATAGACGCATGGATAGGTCGACCAGGTATGATTGGCTTGCCGCAAACTGTCCATGGATGGGTGTCCGTCTTTACATATCTAAACCCCTTCATGCCTACAAAAGCACGTTTAGCCGTTGGTCCCAATTGTCATTCGTGGTGGTTCGATAGTAGTTATGGGTCGTCAGAAGCCCAAAAGTCTGACAAACAGTCTTCCCAAGGGGTATCGTAATACCCAGCAGCTGGGTTGTGGAGGTCAGGGCAGTCACTCAATGGAAAATATTGGTAGGTACTTAACATTTTCCGGTTAGATTAGAAGCCGACCCCAATACAGTTAGGAAAAAGCTAGGCAGATGATGATGTTCCTTGATGAAGTAGAGGAGTTAACACATTAAATTTAACTAGTTATGTTTGAGTTCTATTAGTAATAGGCCATTGCCATTTACCCATTAAAACTGCCCAGAAACCGTGGGCTTTCACGCTTATTTGCATAGCAGTCTTTGGTAAATTTAGGGACTTCTCCCAAGATGCGTCATAAAGAAGTTTTTATTCATCTTCCTCTTATAAAATTCAGGTAGGTACTGCTTCCTTCAAATACACAACCTTTTGTAAACACGCGTCTCCAAAGACCAGTTTAAGAAAAGACGAGATGAAGATTATATTCAATGTACTCTCAAAGAAACTTGAAAAAGCCGTCTCGTCTTGAAACGTCCTTGTAAGATATCCTACATCTAGGTAATTAAAATTAAAACACTTTCGTGCTCCAAAACTTTAACAGAAAATTTAATATACAGAAGGCCAGCTGCATAGAACGAGCAAATATTATATATGCACAAACACACAGAGGCGTACGTACGAAACGAAATACTAGTCGTAAGTACGCTGAGACTCACTTTACGTGAAGAACGTCTATGTGTGCGCACGTTTTCACTTAGAATATGGAGCCGACCTTCTGTATCTGTTTTGTGAATCTTGTGCTACAGAATACACGTAGCGCTGCTACGCGTATCGTATCTGCTACGAACTTAAGTTTTTTTGGCGTAGCACGCTCGTAGCGTTGAAATTAGTTTTAATTGCTACCTAAAACTAGTACAGGATGTTAGTATGGTTAAGAAAGAAGTGCATTTTCGATTAATAGTTTTCTGCTCAAATGTATGTTAGAGTTTTAGACTGATTGATACCGACTGACCAATAAAAGAAGTATTTTACCAAAACTGAAAAGCCATCGATATTTTGATAACGTAAGGTAATTTTTTTTTTCGGAATAAAAGATAGCCTACACATAGAAAATAATAAACACACACCAAAAACAGCTGGAAAAAAAAATGCTGAAACAAGATGTACTGCTCACAAGCTCCACTGCATAAAATATTTAAGGCAGTACCCAAGTCACTTGACGACGTACATCGCTTTAAGTCTACAAGCAAGTACACATAGCGTGCATCTCATAATGGAGTATCTTGCCGGCGACTAGCTAAATTTCCTTTGCCTCGTTTTGAATATTATACTTTAATGAATGTTTCAGAAGCTGAATATTGTAAACAGCTGTTTATACTTCTTTGTCAAGTTAATCCTAGTCTTTTCTCCGTTTTTTTTTTTGCTTTTCAAAAGCTTGAAGTGAAAGAGATGGTCAGCGAGATATTAAAATTGTTTATTTTTTGTTGAAATTTTTTGTAAGTCGACAAAAAGGCTCACAATAAATCCATTGTTTTGCTATATCACACTTGCAATACCAAAAAGATTTGTCACAATAACGCTGTTTAGCATCAGAGATAGATGTTGAAGAAGGAAGCCTCCAGAAAAACTTAAGTAAATCTGCTAGATAAATTGATCGAAATATGTCTGTAAAAATTAAATCAAGCCAATTATTGTTACTTTATGAAATATTACATTTGATGACACTTTATTCACATTACAATCTAGCCTATTAGCTAATCAGTAATTTAAATAGATCTTAAACTGCTAAGTAACTATAAAACTACAAGATCGTCCAATAACGTCTTTCTTTTTTTCCTTATGTTTCGCTATTTCACTATAGTTTGAGTTCACTTACACTGCACTAAACTAACTCAAAGGGTTTAATTTTTTTTAGTCTTCGCACTAATTCAGTGTCATCAAGGAGTACCGTTGTACCGTGTGGTGCCGGACGTAAAGAATAACACCACCCCATTTCTTCCTGTGGGTGTCGTAAAAGGCGACTAAGGGACATACTAGAGAATGGGCAGCAGCGTTCTCTGTGCATTTTACTACCATACTACGATCGCCAACCCGCCTGCCAAGCGTGGCGATTATGGCAAAGCCCCCCAAACTGGGGGAGGCCTAAGTCCAGCAGTGGACGTCTTACGGCTGAAATTATGTTGAGGAATAGGATCGCTTCAATATTCATGATGAGGAAGTCTGTGTTCATGAGCTTCTGCAAAAAAATATTCAAAACTATTTAAACAGATTAGTGCTTTTGCTAAATCTAAATTTTTAAGCGATCAAATTAAAAATTCAAATAATAAAATAAAAACCACTTGGAAAATCATTAACAATGAAACGGGTAAATCAGTTAAACAAGACAAACAACTTGAAATTATGGTCGACAACAAATTAGTTAATACGCCAGCTGACGTAGCACAGGCATTTAATGAGTTTTTTGCCAACATACCTGTAACTATGACTCGCTCCTTAAATTCGTCCCCGTCTAAAGCTGACAACCTTTTGCACAGTAGTGTGCCTAAAAGCAGTTGCCTATTCAGTTTTGAACATGTAACGCCTCGTGATGTAGTTAATGTGTTTTCTAATTTAACAGACAGCTGTGCTGCTGGGGAGTTTGTTCCGCCACTTCTTCTTCCCAGCTAAACCACTAGGAAGTGTCGAAGGGCGGGCGTTTTGGGGGGACTGTCTTATGTAACTTTGACGTTCAAAAAGTGCTGACTCTCAGCCTAGTTTGAATAAATGACTTTTGATTTTGATTTTGCATATTTTTGTATCACTATGTTTAAGCCAATTATGTAAGATTTCAAAATATGACACCTGCCACCACTCTAAAACAGATCACTATCCCCTTAAACACAACAATTACTTCAACCACTTTTATCTCTACCCACCCAAGTTGCCACAAGAAGTAACAAATGGCACTAATTCCAGTGAGGTTGGAGCAACACCGCGCCATTACGATGAAATGTGTGCGAGCGAACACATTTGTCAAATGTACTCAAGAAAGACGGCATATTATGATTTTTGGCATTTTTCTTGAACGGAAAATTTTCATACTGAATTTTACTTAGAGTTAGTTTTGTTCATCGATAGGCTTTCAAAAGTTTTTAATATAAATAAGTAAAACATTTGTTTCAGGTAGCAATGACCAATATACATATAAACCACCCAAAATAATATCAGATGGATGCTAAATGATAAGAGACATTGAAGTCGATGGCCCAGGTAAAAATAGCAACATGATTAGTCGTGCGTGTGTGTTTGTGTGCGTGTGTGTTTGTGTGTGTGTGTGTGTTTTGTATGTGTTTGTGTGTGATTAGTGTGTGTATGTGTTTGTTTAGTTTCGAGAAAGATCGGAAAATACCAGAAAACAGCATCGCAGCCATAAGAAATATAAATAATGGAAGGAGGATTTTAGACTATAATGTTTACCCTGCTAGAATACAGGCCTCTCCCCTGCAAGAGGGACTGGGCAGTAATCTATGCGGACCCAATGCAGGTTTGTAGATGTCACATGACTTCGAATGTTTAGTTCTAGTACATTTCCCTTACAGTGTTTTACTCAAACATTTTGAAGTGGTGATGAAATAATTTTCTCAATGTAAAACGCCTTTCAGGGTTCGTATTCACGACCCACAACTTGTCGCAGCCGTTACCACTGGGCCACTACAGCTCGTAAAAGAGGCCTTTGCTTAGTATGCGACTGATAATAATCTAAGTTACTATAGGTACCCTAGCAGTTCATTTATATTAATAGAATAGAACATGAAATTTAGCTACTAATTATTGTTATTAGTCATAGTGTTAGTCCACGCATTGACCAAGCATGGTGATCTAAGTTGTCATGTTCCCCACAAAAGCGTCGTTCTTCCATTGTGGCTTTGTCTGACAACAATATTATTTAATCACTTACAACTCTGCTCGCATCAGACAAAATTAGCAAATACAAATTGTAGTCATTCCTGTGCGGTTCAGAGGAACGCTGTGGTATAACCAAATACGCGAAGCGAGATATCTATACCTATTTATACATCTACTTACTTCAATCATTATTACAATTAAAGGATTGCTTGAAGTTGTATAGATTTATGAGGAACAGGATGTATAGTTAACTCACTTGCCATAGAATAATAATAATAATAATAATAATAACCTACAAAAAACAATCTCTGAAAAAATAAGCAAATACGCTGAACTTAAGGAAGAAGTTACACGAATTTGGAAACAGGATAAAGTTTATGTAGTCCCTGTAGTTCTATCCACAACTGGTGTTATACCCAACCATCTCCTCCATAGCTTGAAAGTAATAGACCTAGAAGAATCCCTCTACATCAATCTGCAGAAAGCAGCCATCCTAAACACATGCAGAATCGTTAGGAAGTTCATGCAGTTAAACGAAAATACACTAGCAGCATAAAAATCACCACACGCTGCATTTACTTGGCTCTGGCCCGTAAATGTAGCTAAAACCAGCCTTGAGCTGAGAAAATTAAAACTCCTGATAATAATAATTTTATTCACCAAAATAAGAACACGTATTACAGAAAGGAAAATGACAATATACACTAAGTAATGGCTTAAATTTGGTAATACATAAAGTTTGGGACTGTCTGCATCCGAACTAGGTAGTAAACCTGTATCTCGGATTGCATTTGATCCCCGTACATAAATTGTGATAATTTGATAGCCATGTTAAAGGTTGTAAATATTTATAAGATAGCCATGTATCTAGAAACTTGGAAAGTATTCACAATGTAAGAGAAAATGTAAATGAGGTGTGAAGCTGTTTCTTTGTCTGTGTACATCTGAGTGGGTATATGTGTGAATGTGTTTGTGTGTGTGTGTGTGTGTGTATGTGTGTGTGCGTGTGTGTGCGCGTGTGTGTGTGTATGAGATGTTGATGGGAAGATTATTCAATATGAGTGGGTAAAGTAGTACCTTGTCTATTTGGGGATGTTCAAAATCGCTTCTGTTTCGTCGTAAGTAAGTTTTAATAGGTAGTTCTGTATTTGTTTTTTACAGAGTGTCCTATTGAGTGGGTAAATATTAATAATTTTGTTGATTTTATCGTATAGGTAAGGACCAAGAAAAATGAAGAATCTCTTAATAAAAGATGTTTTGGGTACACATGTACGTTTGCATACTGCATATTTCCTACGTTTGCGTAAAGTGTTTGGATCGTAAATGAGATCACCATGTTGTTTTATGATTATACTTAAAATAAAAAGTTGACGAACAGTCAGCACTTTGCATGATTGGTATAGCTGCGTTGTAGGATACAGAATAGGTCGAAATGTGATAGTTTTTAAAATAGCTCGTTGAGCTATTTCAACTTTTTTCAGGATGGATTTCGGAGCGCCTCCCCAAGATGAGATGCAATACATAATTATTGACTGGCAAAGCGCGAAATAAACTTGCTTGAGTAGTTTAGCGTCGGCGGCATGTCTGAGATTTTTAAAAACATAGATTAGTTTCCGTACGCGTGCACTTAACTGTTTAATGTGTTCTTTGAAACTAAGGTTGTTATCAATTATTATACCCAAGTACCTGATGTTATTGGCACGCTCTAGAGATTTGCATGAGCATCCCACGCCAGATAGGCATTCATGGGATATGATGTGACAATTATTAATAGCGTCACCGAGACAGCGAGCACTAAACGTCAAGTATTTAGTTTTTTCGACATTTAAGGTTAAAATATTGGCCCTGAGCCAATTTTTCACCACATTAAATCCCGACTGGGCAGCGTTGAATACCTCATCCCAAGTATCGGCGGAGAAAAGGAGGGCAGTGTCGTCTGCATATGAGATCAATTCGCCTCGGGGTAGATGGAGGTTAGTGAGGTCGTTAATGTAAACGAGAAATAGAGTTGGTCCCAAAATACTACCCTGTGGCACCCCATAGTCGACTGTGTGATCACTACTCGTATGTTGACCTACTCGAACACACTGTTTTCGCTCAGTGAGGTAGCTTTTAAAAAGATTCAGTTGCGTGCCTCTGATCCCCAGAATATCTAGTTTGTTTATTAATATTGGAATAGAAATAGTGTCGAATGCTTTGCTTAAGTCGAGGAAGATTGATAGGCATTTCCTACCTTTATCTAGGTTGGTTGCAATATAGTTAGTTAAGATATGCACTGCCCCTTCAGTAGATCTACCCCTCCTAAAGCCAAACTGTTTATCTGAAAGCAAGTTGTTCTTTTCCAGGTAGTTTACAAGCCTTAGATTGATAGCTTTTTCTAGGATCTTTGACAATGCAGGTAGGATTGATATTGGTCTAAAGTTAGACAGTACATGTGTGTCTCCACCTTTGTGTATAGGACGCACGACAGATTTTTTTAAATGCTTCGGAAAGATGCCTCTCTCGAGGCAGACATTAAAGATGTATGTAAGGGGAGGAACTAGAGCGTCTTTGTTGTTCTTTAATAATCTGTTTGAGATTTTGTCCCAGCCTACTGCAGAATCAGTTTTTAGACCTAAGATAAGATGTTCTATTTCGTCCTCAGTCATGTTCATCATTACAAATGAGTTAAGCTGGGAAGATCCGGGAGTAGTAATTGGGATATTATCAAGAGACCCAGACATCGGATTGAGGTGCGTTTGACTACAGGCATTTGCCAAATTTTTACCTACACTTGCAAAATAATTATTGATGTCGTTGACCGATAGTTCAGGAGTAGAGCGTAGATTAAGAAGTTCGTCCGGGGTTTTGGGTTCTTTTGTTGTGTTGGTGATAGTTTTTATAGTTTTCCAAAGAGTTTTGGGATCGTCTCTAACTTCTGCAATAAGGGCTCTGTCGTATTCCCGTCTTACTTTCTTCAGAATAGCGTTGTAGTAATTTCTGTATCGGACATACGTTATTTTCAAAGTCTCATTATCTGGGGACATGTTTGACTTTTGGTGTAACATGTCTCTATTTTTCATACAGCGGATTAATCCTTGAGTGACCCACGGTTTTATAATTTTTTTTCGCCTCGACAGTTTTATAACTTTAGTATTCTGATCTAGAGTTTCTTGTATCTTAGTTGTAAGGTAATTAAGCAAATAATCAGGGTCTTGAGATGCATAGATAGGGTCTAGATTTATTGACGAAATAGCCAATTTTAATGAATCGATATCAATTTTGGTAACTGTAGTGGTAGCAAAACGGCGTGGCAACTTGAAATTGATGCATGTTAAGACCGGATAATGATCTGTCAGGTAAGTTTTGGGAATAATTGTGACACTAGAGTACTTAGTTTTAATCAGTACATGGTCAAGGCATGTTCCAGTAGCTTCGCGGGTCACCTCTGTGTGAGCTGGTAAAAGTCCGTGGGAGGCAACTAGTGTAAGGTATCGCTCACCAGGATATTCGATTTTTGAACAATTTATGGGAATGTTTATGTCTCCGACTACCATAACATTTTCGAAATGTGCAAATTGTGATAAAATATCGTTTAATGAAGACAGAAATCCATCAATATTTTTGTGAGAGGGTGAGCGGTATATAGCTATAATTACCGTGCGGTTGTCGCTTGTTAGGACCAAACAATTACTATCTGTAAAATGAGGCTCGTGAATTGTGAAGTTAAGGTGGGCTTTGTGGTAGACAACCACTCCATCATTTTGTCTAAGATGTTTTTTAGTGGCAGAAGAACGATATCCTGGTACTATGGGAATGGTGGATGAGGCTGATATCCAACATTCAGTCAGGACCAATACATCACACTCAACTTTAAGTCGTGTTAGCATTGTCTCGAAGCCCTGTATGTTACAGTTTATACTCCGTATGTTCTGTGTAATGATAACTAAACGACTGGATTGTGAATGTGGTAAATGTTTATGACAGTTGTCAATGTCGGAAACAATCGATTTAGAGACAGTTACATTATCAATATCCGAACATATTTCAATCATGTCAGCGAATTTTACAGTAAGTAAATAAAAGGATCGAGAGTGTGAGCGACCAGAGCGACAGATATAAATGTACGTAGCTGCGTAATGTGCAAAGGACGGCAGATGATTCTTTATGTTTTGACTGGGTACAAATGATCTTTAGGGAGCGATTAGTGTTTTTATGCAGTAGTTTACAGTATTTTATGTAAAAATTGCGAATTGGTAAAAGCCGGCACTTGCCCGAGTGAAGTTTTGTTTTGGCGTTGTAGAGTTGTTTATGGTGATATTGTAGTTGTGGTGATTTAGGTGTTTGATGATGCTTGAAGTGTAGTAAGTTTTGTGTTTTGTGTGATATTAGCATTTGCAATAACATTTGTATAACATGAGCAAAAGTGTTGGTGACAAACAGTACATTTACAATTAATATTGAAATAGTTGACAAAAATAGCATGCAAAATTTAGAATCATGATAAAACTTTGTCTGAAGGACCTCCGTAATTAAAACATGAAATATAAAATGTGAAAAACGAAATCTAACCATTAGTCATATAGCATTTCTCATCTTAATTAGGTCTGATTCAGCATTAATTCTTACGGCGTTTTGACCCTCCTGCTGTCGAATGTAAATTTTTCCATACGAAGTCCAGCAATACTGTAGATTGTTTGATTTAGCAAAATCCCGAGCAAGGTAAAACAGCCTTTTTTTCTTGTAAGTCAGGTGTTCAGACATGAATATAAGGTTTGATGGACCTTCGAGTTTTAGATCAGTTGTGGATAATCTATTATCTTTGTGAGTTTTATTGTAGTTTTTGAAGGCTTGTAAAAAATCATCTTTTTTTATTACTGTTGTAAGCTCTACAACTATCGTGTTCGCATTAGTGTTGTTCGTGCGAATTTTCGGTTTTAGACGAAAGACATCTCTTATTTCTGACTTGCTGATTTCTATGTTTAGACTTTTTCCGGTGTCCATAATAATCTGAGAGAGGCTAGTCTTGGTTTCACCTTTATTTTCTGGAATATTCCGAATTTCAATGCAAGCTGACTTGCTAATCACATCCAAATTTTCAATTTTTTCTTCCAAACTCTGTATGTAGGCAACTTTATCGTTGTTATCAGACTCCAGTTTTTGGAGTTGGGCCTTTATGTCGTCGTATTTTGCGGATACAAACTTTAAGGATTTATCTATCTCATTGTATTGTTCCTTAATGTCGGTTACTTTTGCTAACAGCGATCTATACTTTTCATCTTGTTGTTCAGTGAATTCTGCAAACATTTTTTTAATTTCTGTCATAAATGCTGAGAAATCATCCCCTTGTTGATGTTTGCGTTTGCATCTTTGAGTCTTAGAAGCAGTTTGTGGAGAAGGCGCAGTTGATGTTTTCATGTCCGGCTCTGAATCGTAGAGTGGCTCTGTAGATGTTTTCGGGGGAGTTCTGTTGATCGGCATTATTTATTATTTTATTAAAAATGTAATAAAATAACAATATATGAAATAGAATCCACAGTTTTTAAATAAATGCCCACAGGAAAAAAAAAATATCTGAACAATCAAAAAGATAAAAAATGGAAAAAAGATTTACAGTTTCCGCGGATCGAACTTGCGCCTTCTTTATTGAGAGGCCGATTAGTTTGCCGCTGAGCCACACAACTTTTATTTGACTTGTTGAAAAATTTGATCTGTAGACAGTTGTGTTTGTAGATTGGACGTGAGTCGTTCTTGTTTTGTACAATTATTACAATTACCCTCAACGACCAAAACTTGAAAGTAGAAAAATAGGAAGACTACTCAGACCAGGCGGGTTTTTATGACTTTTGATAGACTAGCCTAGATCCTGCTTTACAAGATTTCACGGTTGCGCTTGCAAAAAAACATTGATATTTTTATGTTAAATGTAAATTGAAAGAGTAAATAAGAATCGTAGCAGATAGCGTTCCGTATTTTCTGTCAACCAACTCGCATGGAAAAATGGCGTGAGTTTATGTATGTAAATGACAGTTTGATAAAAATCTATTAAACACATACATCTTCCAAAAAAAATTATCTCTAAATGATGTTGAACATTGCATTAAAATTAGGTGCGGAGTTAAAAAGAACAACGCGAACACAGACACGAAAATTAACTTTAATTTATCAAATGCATGGATGAATAGCATAATCAGCATATAGATAATGATCTCACTGCCTGCGACAGAGGCGTCCTCTCTGTGGAAGGGAGTGCGATGGAATCCACCACGACATCGCAGTTCGGGTTGGTAGATATCATATATCTAAATTTTTGAAGTGAAAACTTCTTTAGCGCCGTTGTTTGTGATTTGAAACTCAATGAAACGAAAAGCGACAGTAAAAAGAGAGACATAACTTCATAAGATTTAACGTGGGAGAAAATGAGATAGGAAATACATGACGTCATGACCATGGACGAAAGAAATATGGATACGGCAAATATTGTCACATCTGAACTTCAAAAAATTTAAAACACATTAAAAACGTTTTATGTAGCTGTAAATATTAGAATTTAATCAAAAATGTTTAGTGTAATTGTACATATTATTATTATTTCAAGTCTATTATCGATGTAAATACGGGAAAAAAAATGAATACTAAAAAGAAAAAAAAATATAATTGCGATAGCACGACGAACAGTGATGCTGGTGACGGAGGCAACGGTAATGCCGGCCCAGGCAATGGCCAGTCATTGTCTATAAACCTGGAACAAAAGCAGTGTTGTAGTACCTGAATATTTAGAGATAAATGAAAATTAGAAAAGTCCGTAAGTTACTAACATTGCCGGTGGCTGCAAAATCATGTCAAGTGGTGGTGGTGGTGCCCTTCCACCACCCCACGTCCTCTGGCATGCGAGCTGGAAAAATACAAAATTACAGTTGCATTAACAGTAACATTACATACCTACAGACGTGTCTAATATCCTCTTTTTTTAAGTCGGTTAAAAACAAATCACCCAAAAATGTTACCATTATAATGTACGGAAGTCTATCTGGATATCCACACATTTCATCATCCGTACAAAACACAATGTCAATTTTAGTGTCACGTGACCTAAAATTCCCGGTTCAACAATCGAGTTCCTTCATCTTTTTAGGTTGCGTATTTTTCATTACAATGTTACGCAAATATCTTATAAATGCATAATAACAATAATACAATATAGTCCTCCAGACCGAATTTCGGCCACGGCGGCCAATCTCAACGGAGACTAGCCATCGGCGCGGGAGATATTATAGTGCTCAAGTGTGTGCGCAGACATAGGAGCACTCACTCTTCCCTCACTCTCATAGTCCGATGGGACGGCAATCCGACACGACCGGAGAGAGATCAGGCGTAGGACCAACGGCTGAACGTGCTTTCCGAGGCACGGGGGTATCACACCGCCAACTTCCAAACTCCGGGCTGCTACTAAGAAATTCCTAATGGAAAAACCCAGAAACACTTTGCCCGACCCGGGAATCGAACCCAGGACCCCACGCTCAGCAGTCGCGCTTGCGACCACGAGATCAACGGGGCAGTTACAACAATAATACAATACATAGTAACCTAAGTAACTTCAATAGTTTGTTATCAATAGTAGAATTATTACTCGTAATACTGCGAAATTCAACGCCGGCCGTGGAAAAATGGCGGCAAAATGGATGACGATGTTTGTTGAACTAACTATTTACGTGCAAATCTTTGTCTAAAACACAATCCTGGCAATAAAAACTGTATTTTACTTACCTGTCCATCTTACATTTCAACAAAAACACTTCACACACACAACTTTGCACTTAAAACTTAATTATAATCGTACGGATCACCACGCTCATCCAAATGTTGATGTCAAACTGTCATTGTCAACCTTCGTTAGCGCGTTCCAGGGCTGAGATAAGCGATTATATTGCATTGTCCGTCTATTGTGTACTCACTCGTCCATGCATAACCATCATAAATGCAGATTATTAATGCTAAATTTAAAAAAATGAAAGTTCGCCACTAATCGATGAACCATCGCTGCATCTCGACCAATCGCGACTGACAGATCGAGTTATTTTTGCGATCAAGATACTTCATCATTTTTGACAGATGAGAGGCGTTTGTGCGCGCACGAATTCGTAGTACAAAGCTTGAGTAAAGGCATCACAATAACCGTGGTGTTTTGTATACGTGTACTTACCTAATATAATTTTGTAGTTTTTTTATCATTTTTATAATAAAATTCTTCAAATATGCCGAAAACGAATGCAGAATATCGTCGCGATAAATCGATGTAATATAAACGAATAATAAAAAACAAAAATAAAAAAAATATCCTCTTCCCGTAATTTTACATTCGTATCATTATCTTGAAGCCAAAAATTTTGAAGGTTTCACTTCTACCACGTGTGAATTGCACGCATGCCATTTTTTTTTTGTTGTTTGACATTCGGTTTCCACACGATATTTTTTACCGTTTTGACAGCAGTGGTGCTGAAATAATTTATAGTTAAGTTAATTAAAATTAAGAGCCTGCCAGAGTTAGAACCCACCTACAGGTACGGTTAAGTCGTGGCAGTTACCACAGGGCCACCTAAGGGTCTTCTTCTTTATAACAATTACCCACTTTTAATTTCTTAAAATCGTAGAAATCAGTTCAAGTTTCACTAATACATTTTTTTTTTGGTCGAAATAAACTTACTACATCTCTGAATTATTTACAACCACTCGTTAACCGCTTTGAGTAATGTCAGTGCAATGATTGTTAACACTTAACAAAAACCGAGCTTGGTACAAATTGCACTCATTTGAGTGTGGTTAAGAGGAGCACCGCGCTATAACATTGTAATGGGGGGCGCGTACGAATTTGTCGAACACAATTTCAATATAAAACCTCCTTTTATTTTGTCGGTAGAATTAACGAATAGTAAGGTTTGTGATAAGTTTTGGTTTTAATCAGAGTGGCTGTGTTATGTAAGCGGTGGCGAGATGATCTGGACATGAACCACAAAGGCTGGTTCTAGGTGGGGCGGAAAAAAGAGTTCCTGGCAAGATTTAGGGGAGGCCTTTGCCAAACATTTTTTTAGCCTTTACTGTCCAGTAAAGACTAAAAAAAATGATGTGTTTTGAAATTAGTCTTTGTATGCATACAAACAGAGTCTATTTAAATCAGCTCTTTACCCACTTGTTTGAGAATCGATATCGAAAACAATTGAAATAAAAATAGAAAAAAAATTCTTCATTCCACCTTTGTTCACTTTAAATAACACTAACATGTACTTTACTCCAAATAAAAGACTTTTATATCTTGGTTTCTTTAAATTCGTAAAAAAACATTTTTTTATGAAAAATTACAATGACAGCTGATCGATTTCGACCATTGACCTCTGCTTATCGAATGCTGTTTTTCTTTTTGTTCCATTACCTTTCGATATGTTATCTATGCAACCCTGGGTTATATGTTACTGTCAAAAGGTGACATTGATGAAAATCATCAAATTAAACTTTGGCTGCACCATAAGTAGGTTACAACGAAATTCCTGATCCGTCTACTCTTGTAAAAAATAACGTGTACTAAATAATGTAATACATTTAAAACTTAATACTTTTGCCTATTCTTTTTCATACGAAACTCTCTTGTCAAAGAGGCATCTCGAATAAATTCTATTTTCAAGTAAGTTTTGACGTTCAAAAGTGCCTTTTTGACTCATTTGAAATAAATGATTCCATTTTGAAACTCCAGATTGCCAAAAACCTAATGACCTAGCCTTCATACATTTTTTTACTCTACAAGTACCCAATATAATTTTAAGCACTTACAATTCTGCACATCCCATTACCAAAAAGCAGATACAAATTGCAATCGTTGAAGTGCGGTTAAGAGCTATACATACGGGGGCGTTCGCTATAACATTGTAATGTGCGGTGCGAACGCATTTGTCAAACAGGATGGGTGAGGTTATCGCTGAGTGGCGCAAAAATGGAACATTATTTTATATGTTTATGTTTATGGGTATGTGGTGAAAAGTGGGGTGTTTTTTTTTTTGTAATTTGTAGGTAATTACCCTAAGTCGTATTTGTAACCTGCTTTTTATACCACTCCAAATTCATGGGGAAAAAATAACAGTGGGATAACTGTTTTAGATCGCTAAACTCGTATATAGGTATAAGAAAAAGGCAAAAGAGAAACATGATAAAAATCCTTTTATATGTTTTAATTGTTTTATATTCAGATCACCTTCGAGCTTCGCTAGAAAACAGTGTGTCAACATTAGTATTATTGTACTGGGTTAATTATTCTGAAGCGAATTGATAACTGATTTGCTTTGCTGTGGCTTTGTGTTTTATTGTAAACCTTTTTTTTTTGTGACGTCTCCCGCTCTGGGTGGAACGGAAGGGCGTGTTAGACTTATACTTACTGACCCACCCGTGTTCCTTCAGTTGCCTATATGCCAAGACCACGGTAACTCAGCAGGTTTATACCTGTAAACCTGCACTATGAATTTCATAGCATCGAATCGAGAGTTTGTACCGTGTGGTGCCGGACGTACAGAATACCACCACCCCATTTCTTCCTGTGGGTGTCGTAAAAGGCGACTAAGGGACTTACTAGAGAATGGGCAGCAGCGTTCTCTATGCATTTTACCACCATACTGCGATCGCCAACCCGCCTGCCAAGCGTGGCGATTATGGCAAAGCCCCCCAAATTGGGGGAGGCCTGAGTCCAGCAGTGGACGTCTTACGGCTGAAATGATGATGATGATGAATCGAGAGTATGACAGCGCTGTCGCTGAGCAATTGCTGACACCGATACACAACATCACGCAATGCTTCCACAAAGGGTTGGGCAGAAGTGTCATCATCATCGTAATCAGCCTATAAATGTCCCCACTACTGGAACACAAGCCTCCTGTCTGTGAGAGGGAGTAGACTGTAAACTAACACTCAGGTAGATATCACATCACACATCTTCGAATTTTTGTTGTAGAGGTGTACCTATACTGAATACTGTCAAATTAATCCAGCTATGTTGTCTCATGTAAAAGAGCAATCAAAATATTCTTTTAAATGTAAAATACATAGGTTCCTCTTTAATGTGTTTTCTAAAGCCTTTACTGTAGAGAAGGGATATAATTACGAAGAGTGTAGCATACTTATAGGTGAAAAAGTGTTAAAAAGAGGAGAGCTACGTCAGCTTTGCAGTTTGACAGAGGTCTTGTAAAAAAAAAAATACTTTTATGAGTTTTGCAAAATACTTTTATTGATTTTTTTTTCTTGCCAACAGTTAACAGTTTAAACAAAATGCCGGTACAATAAACAATAGCGAAAATATAATTACGTACAAAGCACTCGTAACTCAAAACACATGTTATTCTACACAAAGATTAGACAGCAAGCCTTTATATAAAATTAACGCAGCGCTGTAAAATGTAAAATTTAATCCTCTGAGCTGGATTAAATTGTACATACGAAACAAGAATGTCGAAATGGGCAAATCCGGAGATGCGAGGGCTAAATCTGGGTAAAAAGTGCCCGTTTAGACGAAGGACTACCTTGGGTTGCAAAAACAAAACATACATTATAACGATGATCATTTTATAATCGTTCATACTGTATTTCGGCCATGGTGGCTAATATTAATAAAGACTAGCTATTGGCGTAGGAGATATTATCGTGCACAAGTGTGTACGTAGACGCGAGGACACTCAATCTTTCCTTACTCTCGTAGTCCAATGGCACGGCAATCTGAAACGATCGGAGAGAGATCAGGCGCAGTACTAACGGCTATGTGCTATGGGGGTATCAGAACACCAACATCCACCATCCAAACTCCCGGAGTTTGGATGGTTTGGATGACGTGACGATGACGATGTAACGGAGAAATTCGTAATGGAAAAACCCAACATCTCTTTACCCGGCCTGGGAATCTAACACAGGACCCCAGGCTCAATAGTCGCGCTTGGCTCGGCGCAGTGTATTTAAAGGTGAGTACTACAAGTATCTTCTCGTCCCACATACCGCAGTGTCTCAAGACGAAAGTCTTTGACCAGTGTGTGTTGCCAGTGATGACATATGGAACCGAAACGTGGTCGCTCACAATGGGCCTTATTAGAAGGCTGAAAGTCACCCAAAGGGCGATGGAGAGGGCTATACTTGGAGTTTCCCTACGTGATCGAATCAGAAATGAAGAGATCCGTAGGAGAACCAAGATAACCGACATAGCCCGAAGAATTGCTAAACTGAAGTGGCAGTGGGCAGGGCACATTGCTCGCAGAACAGATGGCCGATGGGGCCGAAAGGTTCTGGAGTGGCGACCGCGTACCGGAAGACGTAGAGTTGGAAGGCCTCCAACAAGGTGGACCGATGACCTTGTGAAGGCCGCAGGAACCCGCTGGATGCGGGAAGCACAAAACCGGTCGAAGTGGCGGAGCTTGGGGGAGGCCTATGTCCAGCAGTGGACGTCTTTCGGCTGAAATGATGATGATGATGATGACTACAAGTATATAACCAACATTTGTTGTCCAACTGTAAGGCTTGGACCTTCCTTTCTATTTTCCACTCAACTCGATCCAAACCCAATAAAAACGAAGTAAAACTGTTCATCTTAAAGTTTTCATAAATGGATCATCCTACTACATTTATAATATTCTAATGAAAAATCATGTCTACCTCACACCAAAGCGTAAAAAAAACCCAAAAAAAAAAACGAAGCGTGCATTTGTCGTCTTCCGAAATCAGGACTGGTAATATAAGCGTCCCGAAAACATTTAAAAAACATACATAACATTTAAAGGTAAATATTTACAAAGAGATAAATTAGTTTTATTGTCTCAAACTATAAAAAAGTGGCCCAGACAGCCTGACTGCCTGATGCCGGCTGATTCTTTACGCGTTTTTCCCTGTCAATCGAGATACTAAATATTTGAAGTTAGCTATTCAGCAGTGCTTTTGATAAAGTTAATCACAACATACTTTTAATAAAGCTGGAAAATCTTGGCATAGGCGGTCAAATGCTCAGGTGGTTCGCTTCCTACCTGACGGGGCGGAAGCAGAGAGTGGTAGTGAGAGGATACGAATCCCTGTTCTACTCTTCCACTTCCGGAGTACCACAAGGATTGCACCTGGGGCCGATCTTGTTTCTCATATTTGTAAACGACATTGTTTCCTCAGTACGATACAGCAAATGTTCCATGTTTTCAGATGATTTAAAACTGTACAAAGAAATTAAAACGGACTTGGACGTATCACTTCTTCAGAAGGACCTGGATGCAAACCATGAATGGTGTCGGTTGAACATGATGACTCTTAACGTAAAGAAGTGCCACCACATGACTTTATACAACAAAGTAAATAAACTCATATATATATATATGATAAAAAAAACAATGCAAAAAAGAATTAACAATATGGTTACAGAATTTAAATTATGATGATACAGAGTTACTTTTGCAACGGATGACTTAATAATAAATGATATATGTAGTGATGTTATTAGCTTATTTAGTCACACCATGTACAATCAAAATTTCCTTCTCTCTCACACACACAAACACACCCTCTCACACTTAGACACACCATCGCACTCACACACACATACAATGACACTCACGCACATATACAACAGATCGTATTTTCTTTCTTATTGTTTCTCTTTTGTTATTTGTATATGTCGGCGTCATATTGTGAACGGCACGTGCATTGGGCCACGCCATAGCGCCGTAGCGTCGTAGCACGCTACGCCATTCTCCCACCTCATTGCTGGTGGGCGGAGTTAGAGCGCGCTACGTCGTAGCGTGCTACGACGTTGCCCCACCTCCAATACTTCCGTATAAAAGACGCCGCACGGCGGCGAATTGGCATTCAGGCTGGTCCAGAGGTACCTGACTGGCCTTGAAAAGACGGACGGCGTTGCTTGGTTCGCCTACTCGCTACCAGCGGAGCGAAACATGAAGGTGGCCATCAGGGGGCTGCCTGCAGACACCAGCCCTCAGGAGATTGAGGAGGAGTTGCGCGAGTTGGGATACCAGCCGTAGTACGTGCGCCATATTAAGGGTGCACAAGGAAGACCCGGCTGCGTATTCCACGCAATACTAAAGAAAACCCCAGACGTCCGGGCCATATTCGACACCTCCGTGTTTATGTTAATGCGGGGGGTGAAGATCGAGGCCTGGAAGCGTGGGCCCGCTCAGTGCCACCGGTGCCAGCAATTTAGACACAGCTCGCACCAGTGTCACCGCCCGCTCGCCTGTGTGCGATGCGGGGGCGAGCACGCGGCAAGAGACTGCCCGTGCCCGCGGACGGAGCCGGCCACCTGCGTGAATTGCGGTGGCCCGCACCCCGCGTGCAATATCAAGTGCCCCGCGTACCAGTCTGAAATACGGAACAGGCGGGCGGGGACCGTCGCCAAATCTGCCCCTACACGCCGGCCCTTAGCGGCCACCGAGAGGCAAGTGGAGTCAGAAGGGCCCCAGGGCGCGTCTTTGATGGCGGCGGCCAACGGGCCCACACTTAGAAATGCGCAACCATCCTCCTCAAGGCGGAGGAAGAAGAGGCGCGGGGGCAAAGGGAAAGGCAAGAAGCCCAAACCCCCCGCGGCGACTACGACGACTGAACCCACAGCTGTCCCGAGGGCAGGCCCTGCCGCTAGCAGGGCACAGGCCGAGGTGGTACCTTACGCCACCAGCGCTGGCACAGCGCCGCGGCCGGTTAAGGTTAAGTCGGTTAACAAAACAACCAAATATCCCGAGCCCAAACCGAGTCGCGGCGATGCCGGCGCCCACGCCCACACCGCACCAACTCGGACTCCTGGTGTGGCGACAACCACAACCAGGAGCGATTTCACGGCCTGTGCCATCCAATTATTAATGGACCTGATAAAGGCCATTAGGCAGGGCCAGAATGTAGAGACCGTCATCCTCGACGGCCTGGCCAAGTTATTAACCTTGTACCATGGCTAGGCCGTTGAGGGTGATCCACTGGAACGCCCGCGGCCTTCGGGACAAGGTCGCCCCCCTTCGCCACCTCCTGAGAGAACAGGACGTCGACGTGGCGTTAATAAGCGAGACGTTGCTGGGCCCCGGGGATAGGATAAGATTCCCGGGGTATCTTGTTTATAGACAGGACGAGCGGTCGGCGCACATGACATACCGTGGTCTGGCGGTACTGGTAAGGCGCCGAGTCGTCCATCAACAGCTCCCCTCGCCGTCACTCGGCACGTTTTACGCGCTGAGTGTACAGCTGCACGTAGCCGGCGAGGACATAGACATGTACGCTTGCTATAAGCCGCCCGCGACCCACTTAGATACATCTGAGTTGCGGGCCCTTATAAGTAGCTCTACGCGTCCTACTCTCCTCGCCGGTGACTTGAATTGCAAGCACTCGGCGTGGAACTCGTGCCGCACGAATACCGGGGGAAGACGGCTCCTAGCTGATGCCGAAGCCTTCGGCTACACAGTGTCCGGCCCAGAGACGCCCACGCACTATCCGGACGTGGATACGTACATGCCGGATGTGCTGGACATTGTGGTCCACCGAGGGCTACACTGTCAGATCACGCAGCACGTGATTGACGACGAGTTACAGTCGGACCATCACCCTGTACTCGTCGTCTTGTCGGGTGTGCCGACCCGATTGAAGCCCCTGGCGCCACGTCGACGTATAGACTGGACCCGGTTTCAAGAGGAAGTAGAGACCACTGTGCCGACTCGGCCTATGACTACTTCCGCGGACGTTGATGGGACGTCTCGCGACATCACTGCTTGCATCCAGCGCGCCCTGCAATCGGCGACCACCGAACAGCCGCGGGGGGGGGGGGGGGGGGGCTTTTACCGCCTCTACCTCCGCGGTTGACTAGGTTGATCGCTGAGAAGAGGCGCCTTCGCAAGCAGTGGCAAACGCTGAGATGTCCCACACTGAAAACGCAGCTAAACCGTCTCGCGGAGAAGGTCAAGGCCGAGCTACAGGCCATGGCCGCCGCGGGCTGGGAAGATAGAATAGATGAGACGACGGACAGTTGGCCGTCTATACACAGATTGTGCGGCCAACTCACAAACACCCCAGCCCCGGTGCGTCCATTGTTGAACAGCGACGGGGCGCTTAAGTACGTAGCGGAGGACCGGGCGGAGGTCTTCGCCGAACACCTGGAGCGTCAGTTCCGCCCCAACCCGACGAGCGACGCAGACCACGTCGCAGCAGTCGAGAAACACCTGGGAGACTACTTCGCAGCGCCGATAGCTCCCGATGAAGAGCGATGAACATTTTGTATTCAAGTTTTTCAGTTTTTACATTCTTTCACATTTACTCATTTTTGAAATTATACACCTACAATTGTACATTGTACTCTTTAATATTAGTTGTCATGGCAATAATGACATTTGGTTTAAATAATGTAATATGTCTTATTTAAGAAATAATATTATTTATGTAGATTATTTTATAGATTATTTTATACTTTGTGAATGTGAGAACGTTGTAGGCCTTGTAGACTGTAGACAATTTTCTATCTTATTCAGTACCTGGTACTTGTTGACAGGCCTACACTGTCCTCCCATACTATTAACACTGTAATTTGAAACAATTGTAAAAACGAATTATTTTTAAAAGAGTAACCGTGGAGTTTCTTGCCGGCTCTTCTCCATAGGAACCAACTATTTGGAACCGTGCACCTAGCTTCTGACGTTTCATAAGTGCCCATGTAGGTTTACATGAAATAAAAATATTTTGATTGATTGATTGATTGATTGAGAGCCGATATTCTTCTCGCCTAACGCAGTACGACGCGCCATCCTGAGGACGAAGCCCAGGAAGGCCCCCGGTGCTGACGGTATCACCAACACAGTGCTGCGCCACCTGCCGTACCGTATGGTAGCGGCGTTGGCGCGCCTGTTCACGGCGATACTGCGCACCGGCGCCTTCCCCGATTCGTGGAAGGAGGGGCGCGTCATTATGCTGCCGAAGGCGGGAAAGAACGTGCTGAAGCCGGAGAGCTATCGGCCGATAACTCTACTGCCCACAGTCTCCAAGGTGTTCGAAGCACTCCTGCTGCGACAACTGCTCCCACACATCACGCCACGCCCGGAGCAGTTCGGGTTCCGGGCGGAACATAGCACGACGCTCCAGCTGTCGAGGGTACTGCACCACCTCGCCGCAGCTGCAAACAAGAAGGAATATTCGGTCGCAGTATTCCTCGACATGGAGAAGGCCTTCGACCGTGTGTGGCACGACGGCCTTATATATAAGATGGCCACTTCGGACGCGCCCCGTCGCGTTGTTAAAGTGGTCTCTACTTTTCTCTCCAACAGGACCTTCAGGGTGGTGGTTGATGGGGCGCTCTCTAGCGCCAGGCCGGTGCTCGCGGGCGTACCGCAGGGCAGCTGCGTCTCGCCGGCGTGTTACTCGCGTTACACCGACGACATCCCCACCACTCCGGACGTGATGCTCGCGCTGTATGCGGACGACGCCGCGTACATTTCCACTTCGCTTAATGCGAAGTACGCGGCGGTCAAAATGCAGCGAGCGCTCGAGCTCCTTCCCGAGTGGCTCGCCAAATGGCGACTGTCGGTGAACGTGGGTAAGACGCAGGCGATGGTCACCGGCTTCGCTCGCCTCCCACCACCCTTGAAGCTACAAGGAGCCGACATCGAGTGGTCGCCCCGGGTCCAGTACCTGGGGGTCACCATCGACCGTCGGCTCACAATGGGTCAGCACGTCCGTCAGGTCGCGGCCAAGGGGAGGGTAGCCCACTACCTCCTCCGGCCCGTGCTCTCGTCCCGAATGCCGGCGCGCGTCAAGCTGGGCGTGTACAAGATGTACATCCGCCCGGTACTGACGTACGCCGCACCCGCTTGGTTCGCCCTCACGAGCGAGTCGAGCCGGAAGCTGCTCCGCACGCAACAGAACCAGGCGTTGCGGACCATCGTTGACGCTCCTCGCTACGTGAGGAACGATGTCATCCAGCGGGATCTCGGGATCGAGAGCCTGGATGACCATGTGCGGCGTCTCGCGAAGGGGATGTTCGCGCGTGCCGGCGCGTCTGATTGGCCGCATGTCAAGCAGATCGCGCCCTGGCATACGCGCCCCCCTGACGCGAGACCACTGCCCCGCGACCTGGTAAGGGACGACTGACCCCACTACCGGACTGACTCCCGGGTAAGTCGCAACCAGGTTACACGCGGCTTACCTGAATCAAGTGAACTCTACATTCACAACATACATCCGCTGCGTGGCGTGTTCTAAGTTAATATAGGCATGTCACGTAACGTAAAACAGACAACCACCTCTATACAGGCACAAGAACTCACACGTGTACACGCGGGCGGGCCTGCGTTGTCACGTATTCATGGGCGGTGTTACACAGTACACTACCGCCCACACGCACATACTGCCCCTTAGCTTAGACCGCTACCGGCTCGCTCTGGAAAACGGGATAAGCGGGGGCGCGCATCCTACTCTGTGGGAGCGTCGAGTCAGCGTCTTGTCGCTGGTCGTCTCTCGCCGGGCCTCCCCCGGGTAACCGGGGTTCTCACCTGGCGGGGACTGACCGCCAAGGCGTTGTGAAGAAAGCGGCGTTGATATAATTCAACGCTGCGGCGCGCCCACAGAGACACAAACAGCAACCACACACAGGGACGCGTCAACTAACGCGTCCCACTATGTTGTTAGCCCAACGGGCAACATATTGAGGGGTCCGTTTTAGCGGACCACCGCAGACCATCCGCGGCCAGGGAGCATAGCTCCGACGCCGCCCGCCACGCCCCCTTACGGGGACGTCGCGAATTCCCACACGAATTGGCATTCTAAGTTCAGGCGTGGCCCGGTGCAGAGGTCGTATTGCTCTCAATTATTATAACTCTGCCTCACTGTACATTGATACTCTTTTATATGAACTGTAATACTGTAACTGTATTACTGGGTGTCATGGCTATTTTAATATGGTGTTAAATTAATAATTATGGAAACTGATTAAGTGCAGTTTCGTATAAGGTCTATTGATTAAATAGTTCCTTAATATTGAAAGAACCTCTTTTATTTTACAATATGACCCTCTGCCTTCATATATTTATAATGTAAGGTAAGAGCGGAGCCTTCAACTACAGGTATTTCTATGCCTAAATGGAGACTCCTCGACATAAACTGTAAGCTAAAATGATATGTAATAAACTTATTTTATTGTAAGCTAAAATGATGACTTTTACGCGTAACAAAAAAAAATAGTACCTTCGTATTATAGATTAAATGGATTACCTCTGCAAAAGGTTGACACCATCCGTGACTTGGGACTCGACTTGGACTCCAGCTCGACAGTAAACTCTCGTTCATAAATCATATTGACGTAATCGTATCAAAAGCGACAAAAATGGCAGGTTTTGTAAAAAGAACTTGCTCGGAGTTTCGTTCCATATCGACCCTAAAACTTCTTTTCTGCACGCTTGTTAGAAGCGTACTGGATTACGTATCTCCGGTTTGGAATCCTACATATCGCGTCCATGTCAATAGGAGAGAACGTATACAGAAGGCCTTCACCAGGTATCTGCGCTTCAGATGTTCTGGTTGCGATCGGGAGGCCAGTTACCCTGATACACTCAACCATTTCAATATGATAATTATCTCTGGAACAACGTAGAAGTCTCTCCGATCAGATATTTCTTTACAAAATAAACCGTAATCGATCCGGTGTTCCAGAGCTATTATCGGAACTAAATATCACTGTACCTAGACGCACTATAACTAGATCTGTACGCAGAACAGACATACTTGCTATGTCCTCAGCAAGAACAAACCTTAGTCGCAATACCCCTATGAACCGATTTGCGGCTAATTATAATATAATTCACAATAGCAGCAACATTGACATCTTTGCCGACACTTTTTACCAATTCCGTAAAAAACTTTTGATCCCTAATCATTCTTAACATTTTAATCACGTTTATTGCAGTCGCTTCATGTATAATAAATACCACCAAAATTAAACTAGTATCCATTATTTAAGTAAATCTGATGTTGTTTCTTTTTATACTGTCTTCCTGTGGTTAAGTAGCTGTCATTGTAACAAAAATAGTTTATTCCGAATGTCAAATAGTTTAAAACATTTGTATGTATTTTTTATTTATGTGTAAACTGTGTACTTATTGCCTATACATTGCTGTGCCCTAGCAGGGTTCATTGTTTGGAACTATCATAATGTAACAACCTGTAAACAACATGAAACGCAATAAATGAATATGAATAAGTCCAGGAGTTCTGACGCTCACCTATCAGTAATAATCAAACGCAAATCTATCATTAATAATCAACACTCATTACAAGCCACAAATTAATTCCTCTAAACTACAGCAAACTGCTCAACTTACCCCACAAATACAAAATACTACGACATTTGCATCCAGGCTCAGTTTTCCTCAATACTCAAATGTTACAAGATTCATACACTTACTTCCTCTATCAAATCTGATAGCCTTTTACATGCCCTACACAGATTACCCAATCACATTCACTGAAGTAAGGGAAGGTCAACCTTTGGCGGAATTACCAGAACTAATGTGATATAGGAAATGGATAAAGACTTGAAATATCTGTTTAGAAATACATATTATACTGTAATATTCTGTGAGTGCGTTGTTCTTCTAAATTACGCAAAGGATATTTAAAAAAAAACCGCAAGGTCATATTTATTTAAATAGAGCGGCCGAAGCCAATTACACTATTTAAACATAAATAAAACTATTTAACTACTTCTACTCTACTCTACTCTCTCTCTTCTTCTCTACTCACTCTTTTTTACTACTTTTTTATACCTATCTTATCATGAATGTATATCATACGTTTGTATGCTGATATATACATGCGTGCCATACGTGCTTCCTTTTTCAGCCTGGCAGAGGTTTACCTCTTTTTTATATTGTTTTCACTATTTTATTATTTCTTACTTAAAATTTTAATACATGTATATTTTTTTGTTTTTTCTGTGAAAATGTTCTGTTATCTTTATATTGTGCTTTTATATTATAAATAAACATGTTTAAATACATAGAAACCATATAAAGCAAGGTAGGATCGCTAGTCATTGTATAAAGATCAATGTTTTAGATTGAATTGACAATAACGGGAATAGTTTGGCCTTTTACAATAATTGGTCAGTAATTTGATACGGGGTTATTAATTGTATTATTTTGTTTGAATGGGATCAATTAATAGTAAACTACCGGTACCGTGTGGTGCCGGACGTAAAGAATAACACCACCCCATTTCTTCCTGTGGGTGTCGTAAAAGGCGACTAAGGGACTTACTAGAGAATGGGCAGCAGCGTTCTCTATGCATTTTACCACCATACTGCGATCGCCAACCCGCTTGCCAAGCGTGGCGATTATGGCAAAGCCCCCCAAATTGGGGGAGGCCTAAGTCCAGCAGTGGACGTCTTACGGCTGAAATGATGATGATGAATAGTAAACTAAATAATTGTAAACGTTTTAACATTCTGGCTCTTGGTTGTGTCCTAAAAGGGGTCAAACTATTTTTAATCTAATAATTTTAGAAGCTAGCTTCATCATTTCAGCAGAATAACGTCCACTGTTGGACAAAAACCTCCCCCAATTTGGGGAGTTTGCCATAATCGTCACGCTTGGCAGCGGGTTGCCCATCGCTGCCCATTCTCTCGTAACTCCTTTAGTTTAGTCGCCTTTTACGACACCCACGGGAAGAGATGGGATGGTGCAATTCTTGACATCCGGCACCACACAGAACTACACTTTGTAACTTCACACATAAAATCGATAGTAAGCTATTTAAACCAACACATTCAAGCATAACCTTTCCTGGTAAACAAGGAAGCTGTTCATATCAATGGATGTGTCTACACTCCACCCCAGGCGTTCATCTCTATGAGGATTCTACGACTTCCCGTAAATTAGTTTACCCATCTTAACCCAGTGTAAGCCGCTAAAAAAAGATTCACCACCCCTGCTAGACGATCTACAAACAAAAAAAAAAATCTCTTATAATAATACTTCTAAGAGAAATTGGGTCAATGCTCACATTTGGTCAGACACACGCGATTCCCTACTAATGCTGACATTATGCTGATTGCCTGCTCTTTCTACGTTGGATAAAAACTTAGTATTTCTAAAGGAATATTTTTTTTGTAGGTAAAAAGGAACGGTTTTTGTAACAGCTGTTGCCTTAGGGTCTCGACTGTTTTGGGAGATGGGCTGGGTCCTGTGTATTATTGGGTTCTTTTTAGGTTATAGATACTCTTTACTGGATCCTTTATTTTGTTTATTAAAATATGGGCTGTCAGCTGCTCATATAATTACTGCTGGACAAGAGTACTGATGATGGACAGTACCATCAAGGCCGGCCTAAAAAACGGTGATGTGATGACCAAAATACGTTTCGCAATAACTGAAAACTTGATATAGGCTATTCTTGATAGTGAGAAATTTTTGGTTAAAAAAGGTAAAATGAACGTGTAGCGGTCAACTGCTGGGTATAGACCATTCCAAGCAATTACTACCTAGTAATTCGGCTACTCTCATCCAGGTGTTACCAGCCATCCTGCAAAGATCCTTACTCCATTTAGACTCGGGCCGTTCTATGTTTGTCGTTATATGATTTCACCAAAGAAAAATGGCAGGACTCCATATAATTTGGGTGTCGCACTTGGATTTTAAGAACGTTTGTACAATACTCTCTAAAGATAGATATCAGTGAAATTAAGATATGAGCTTCACAAGAAAAACAACATAAAACAGATTAGGGACATTAAAATAGGATAGTTAAGACTTTTCTGATTTGAAGCTAACATCAACAGAATTTTTACACTAATACTCTTGGATTTCAAGGGACAGGACTACTTCTCCAAAATTTTATTAAACAAAACAATTCATCACCGCAATAATTGAAGCCTCGCAAAACTCCATTTTAAAAAATGGGTTGTAAATATTTTGAATAGTATAAAACCAATACCAACAAAATCCTGTTGAATAGCATAATTATAGAAATATCGTAATCTGGTGAATATGGTAGCTCCTTTGCGAGCGTACCAGGTTTTGCGTTAAGATATTGCAAATAATTGCCTTTAAATAGCAAATTTAATTAAACATAGTGACCTTATTGGTGATGTTCTTCAGAATGGACGGGTACTCGCAATCGGCGTTGTTGTCTGACCAGATGTATGAACCTTAACAAGGCAAAAGGAGAATGTAAGGATGTGTTCCGTAGTTTTTAGTTAACGCCCCATAGGAAAAAAGTGTAAGTTTATGTATGTATGTATGTTTAATCAAATATTTTATTTCTTCTTTGTGCGGCGTAATAAGAAAGTAAATCTCTGTAGCTATTTTTAATAATGTATTCAATATATAATATAATGAACGCTTCCAAAAATACGTGACACCAAAACTCCCTTTCTTCTTAATGTGTAGTTAATAGTCACATAATTACATGAACGTATATCTATGTAATAATATCTTCATAATATTACTTCCTATTCAATAATAACGAGCGGAACTCGCCTATACAAAAAAGTAATCAAAGTTGATTACTTAACCAATATACCAAATTACCAATCATGACCAAACGCAATGGACAGATAATAATAATATTACTTCTGTAACAGTAACATTAAGATCGTGAAATAAGTTAACTTTAATATTTTTTGATGTTTTTTAGGGTTCCGCACCTCAAAAGGAAAAAGCGGAACCCTTATAGGATCACTTTGTTGTCCGTCCGTCCGTCCATCCGTCCGTCTGTCAAGACTCTTATACTCAGGAACGCATGGAGGTATCAAGCTGAAATTTATATCAAATACTCAAGTCTGCTGTCCCTTGGAGCTGTGAAATCAAACTTCTAAGCTAACGCATTCAAAAGATATAGCCGTTTATGCCGCAAATTTTCGCAAATTTTCGAAACTCGCAAGGAATCAAAACCTAAAGGGTACTTCCAGTGGTTCTAGAATGTTGAAATTTGGTACGAAGCAACGTCTTATAGCACAGATAAAGGAAAAATTGCGAAAACAGTAAATTTTTAGTTACATCATATAATAAAAATATTTAAAAAAAATTAAACTTTATACCTACAGGTTTGTACGGAACCCTCGGTGCGCGAGTCCAACTCGCACTTGGTCGGTATTTTCTTTTAAGGTATTTCTTTTTATGTAATTTTTCAAATTGAAAACACAAAATTGAAGATTCCTTTTAAAGTACATACATCGCGACTCTAAAAGGAATCTTAATTTTTTACACACTGTAAAACTTCACGCCTTGCCTCTCCGAAGGGTTGGGCAGAGTTGTATCTGTATTATTTTTTAAAAGAGCATTAGAGAGTCACGATACCTTTCATTACAAAATTCTAGCTGTAACTGCGTTGCAATAGCTAAATCGTCAAATAGTTGAATATTAAAACGATGCATTGTACAATTGTATATTGTACAAAGCATCGTTTTAATATTCCACTAACCAAGTAACCGGCCTTAATACTTTTTTCTAGGTGCGAAATCATCAAATGACTTCTTTCGCTCTGGGCGGAGCGGAAGAGCGTGTACTTTTATTGACTAAAACCCACCCGTGTTCTTTCAGTAGCCTGTGCCATGGCCATGCTAGCTCTTTCGTACAATTCCGCGACCCTGACATGCTTCAATCCTAGCGGACCCCTTCAATTGTGTTGAGATCTCTTTGAGGCGTACGGGGAACACAACGCACGGCACATACGTGGTGGCAGGGATATCACATGAGGACACGGTGGAGCATACGGTGGAGGTGTGCCCTGCCTGGGCGGAGCACCACCGTGTCCTCGTGGAGGCGATCGGCGGCGGCGACCTCTCGCGTCCGGCCCTGGTGCGAGCCATGGTACGGAGCGAGAGGGCATGGGAAGCCGTCATCTCCGTCTGCGAAGCAGTAACGCTCGCGAAGGAGGAGGCGGGGCGCGTGAGGGAGTGGCAGTCTCTGCGCCCTCACGTCCCTAGCCGCCGCAGGAGGAGACGCCCCGGGCGTCGGGAGTCGATAGCGGACTCCCGCCCATCGTAGGCGCGAGCTTGCGGGTGGCGAGCAATGGGTAGCTCGCCGCCCGGTAAGGACCAGGCTCGGGTCGACGGCGCGTAGTGTTCCACGCGCGCCTCAAAGAGATGTCAACAGCACTGAAGGGGTCTGCTAGGACCGATGCCTGTCAGGGTCGCGAGATTGTTCGAAAGAGATACCGTGACCCTGGCACATGGGCAACTGAAGGAACACGGGTGGGTTTTAGTCAGTAAAAGTCTGACACGCCCTCCCGCTCCGCCCAGAGCGGGAGAAGTCATTTGATGATTTCCCATCCAACAAAAAAAAAAAAAAAAGACGTCGTTGGACACAGGCCTCGCCCAGTTTAGGGGGTTTGCTGTAATCACCACGCTTTGGCAAAATGCATAGAGAACGCTGCTACCTATTCTCTAGTAAATCCATTAGTCGCCTTTTATGACACCCACGCGAAGAAATGGAGCGGTGTTATTCTTTACGGCCAGTACTACATGGACAGAATGTTTAACAGTCCCCTATAAAAAGATAAGAAGAAAGTAAGTAGGTACTCAACCAATGCGCATTCACGTATACGACATTTATAAGATGCAGGTATTCAGTGGACAGATTGCCGTTTGCAGATCGTCAAAGGATTCCAGTTCAAGCAACAAGCCGTGTGTAGTTTTATACGTCTCCATGCATGCTTGGAATGATCAAATAAGAATAAACTTAAAAGAGGAAGCTATTCAAAGGGGCGATGAGACCAGCTTTCTGCGTATTCTTTTGCCATACAATAAAACAAAGTCTTATTTCCAGTTTGAAGGATACGTGTGTCGGTAAAAGAATAAAAGCAAAAGATTTATTCAAAACAGCCATTGCGTCGTCTAATGTGGACCAATGACTTCGGGAAAGCTGCATAACTCCGAGATTCTGGATGGGAGAAGCGCACAATCAGGCAATGTGTTACGTATGATGCGGGGAGGCCTATTTCTTGCAGTGGACGTTCTTTCGTTTGAATAAATGTAATTTTTTTAGCACTTACCCGTTTCAACATAAGGTATCATTTGTAGTTTTAAAGACATTTATCATTTTCAAATGTGAGCCTTGAGTGCGTTTATTAACTATAGAAAAGGCAATGTCAAACCTGCTGAGAATATATTCCTCGCTTCACAACTGATACATGAGTTCGTTACGTGCCCTGCCTACACTAAATCAGCTGAATAGCGAAGTAAACGGTTATTCACATAAATTAGATGTTTCCTTATTAAACTGCAAAACACTATTTTGATGAATCAACGAGTGGCGCCTAGTGACGCCGAACCTACTTTCAAATCTGCTGACGTTTAGCAATAGATTAGATAATTATTTTCTCATTAACTGAATAAAATAATAATAATAATAATAATCTTTATTTCATAAAAGTGATAACATAGTTACACACATTACTTTAAAACATACTGACATTGGTGCCGATTCTGTTGTACACCGAACTAAACTATCTCTAAAATTCCTTACTTTTGGCTATGAGAATTTTAACGCTATTCTGCAAGAAAAAATCCCTAAATTTAAAAATTATTTTGACACGACTGAAAACGAATTTGACAATCAACTTGATTTTTTTTTTCTTTTGGTTTCGCTACGTGGTACTTGTGTGCGCTACGCAATGAATTCTTTAGAGACGAAGGCGCGCGCAAGGGGGCAGCCTGGACGTGTTTTATATAGAATTTATCACTTTTTGTTTGAAAAAAAAAAAAAAGTTACACACGTGTTGAGATTTATATGTTCCGGGATTTCAGTAAAGGGGGTCGAAAATTTCATTATTTTTGCGATAGGACACGCCATTTTCGAGATATAAGCAAAAGAAAAAATACATCACTGTTTTTGCACGTGAAGGCGAGGCGTTGGAGTAAATTTTTGTTCATGACCACTAGTTTTATTCCACACCTTTTTAATCGCGATTAAAAATAGTCAGATTTAGTCAAAATAAATTATTATAGTCTAAATTTTTGGTGAAAACCGGCAAACTAAGAATAGCAAAATTGTCATTTTCACTAAACTCTCAGTGCTATCTTAGTGCTGTCAAACTAAAATATAGTTAAGTTGTGTTACTTTAGTCTATTTCAGAATAGGAAATCGTCGTTTGACAGGAATAAACCAAATTTTAGTGATTTTTAGTTTAGTTTAGAGAATTTTGTACAACAGAATCGGCACCATTGTATCATAAGCATAGGTCCCCTGGCTCCCAAACTAGATTTATATCTGTGTCTTGGGAGTCAGTGTTCCTCTATTATATAAGACATAAAAATAAAAAAATATTTGGTATGGTGCGTTGTGAGAGAGAAGGTGTGTGTGTGTGTGTGTTTGTGTGTGTGTATGTGTGTGTGTGAATTTTTTGAGAGTTAAGTGTATGTATGAAGATTGTATGTTTGTTTCAATTAAAAAATAGAATAATTTTAGATTGTACAGTTTACCTAATTAAAACCTTTATTAAAATAATTTCGTTTTTATTTAAAGCCTTCGGCTGTCACCTTGGTTATTAAGAATGTGTTGTTTATTTAACTTTAAAACACATTTTAGAACTCATCAATAAGCAATAAAAAAGTAATCTTCCCCTCAAATGACAAAATCAATATCCCAAAGTCTCCTCAAGAAATTGTAATCGAGCACCAACGTTAGATGTTTTTGCGCCAACGATATTAAATATCAATGATCAAAGCCGACGTAAGTGCTCGTTAGATGTAAATTGTAATTAATTAGCAGAACATCATCTGTGAACGCTTCGAATATCTCTGAAGAGGATGCTGTTTGATCAGGCGATATTGTGCGATGTGTCAAGTGGTTGGAAACTGTTTTGCATGACTTGATCATGTTTTGTAAGGTAAATGATAATTATGGCCTTGCTAAAATAAATTTTCAACAAACATCATGAATTTCTTACTGACCCTCTTTTTATGTGGTTATCATCAAATAACGTCTCCCGCTCTGGGTGGATCGGAAGGGTAAACTCTTCCTGCCAGGATTGCGAGATTGTTCGAAAGAGATACCGTGACCCTGGCACATGGGCAACTGAAGGAACACGGGTGGGTTTTAGTCAGTAAAAGTCTGACATGCCCTCCTGCTTCGCCCAGAGCGGGAGAAGTCATTTGATGATGTACCAACCAAAAAAAAAAGGGTAGACTCTTACTGACTAAAACCCACCCGTATTCCTTCAGTTGCCTGTGCCTGGGCCACAGAAACTCTACCGAACATATCCGCGACCCTGGCAGGCATCGGTTCTCTTCACTTCAATATGTGCTGACATCTCTTTTAGGCGCGAATGGAACACAACGCGCCGCTGACCAGGGCCTCGTCTTTACCGGACGGCGAGCTACCTACTGCTCACCGCCTGCAAACTCGCACCTAACGGTGGCCGGGAGTCCGCTATGGATCCTTAGGGCGAGGCCCCATTAGTGCGTTGCGCTGCGTTACGTCGCGTCGTCGCAACGGTCTAATGGGGCATGTCATAAAAAATATATGGAAGAAAACGACGCAGCGAGGACGCAACGCAGCGCAACGCACTAATGGGGCCTCGCTCTTACTGACCCTGAGGTTAACATTGCCCACATTCTTAATTCTCTAGTGTGTGAATTCTTTGTGTATCTCATTAATGACTGAAAATATGGTTCAATAATTGATATAAAAATAATTAAAATTATATGAGTTCTTCGAATCGATATAATAAATAATATCTTAGGACACACACCTTATCTTAACACACTGTTATCCGATCTCAAACTAGGCAGAACCTGTACTATGGTAACTAGACAACTATTAAACATACTTATATACTTCTAAATACATACATGTTATAGATAAATTACACCCAGATACAGAACAAATGATTGAGCTCATTACACAAACATTTGTCCGGGGTGGTAATCGAACCCACGACCTCAGTCTCAGCAGTCAGGGTCACTAACCACTAGACTAACAGGCCAGTAATGGCAGCTTATTATTTGGCTTTAGTAACAAATAAATACATACAATAGATCAATGGTGATGGGAAAATAAATCAAGCCGAACCAATGTTTAATTGAATTTATCAAAGTGATGACAAACGGGTATTCAAAAATATTTTATCCGCTCTGTCTTTAGAAATTTTCTCTACTATCCAAACAATTTCATCTATCCTTTTTGGAAAACATTCTAGCGATTCCTCTTAATCATAATTATGCTGAAAATATTCAAATTTCTTGAAGCTGAAAATGTGAACGGGTAAGTGATCGCATGTACCAGGCACTCAGAAATAGCTGGTAGCAAGCGCTTCGTCGCTCTAAATGCCTGAAGGCCGCACTATGTTAGCACAATACCAAGGTTAGCACACCGTCGTGTAATGTGAGTTACACCGTAGTTTAAGATTTCATGAATTTTCACGGAACAAAGTTACACAAGTAAAGTAAAGTAAAAAGTGATTAAAGCTTAACTATATATTTTTCCAGTTTTTAATAAATCAAATCAAAAATATAATTTCACATAAATCTACATGGGCACTTATAAAACGTCAGAAGCTAAGTGTAACATACAAAAAAATGTCATATCTCCGGGTCTATTAATGACAAAAAAATCTAAAATTGAAATTGTATAATAAATATCCCTAGCCTATCATATAACAAAAGAAACGCTAACACACAGACTTTAAACTGTGCTTATTATGATTGTTCGTTGACTGCGATTTCAGCTTATCCATAACTGTCCTGATATTTTCCTGAATTTAATCATATTCCTCTTTCCTTATTGCTGTCAATTAACCATGTAACTCGATGTAACTAATCGTTACTTTTGTTTTTTGAAGTGAAAACTTCTTTAGCGGCGTTGAGCACTTTTTCTGTAATGGGTATAAAATCTTAAACTCGCGTCAGGACACGTGACCTGATCGAAAAAGCGTAGGACGGATGGAGAGTAGACAGCTATCCCCTCTCTACGGCGCGGCGAAAATGTATGCCTGGGCCTACTGTTTCGTTTAGGCGGCGCAGGGCGCTTGCGCGAATGTTCGTCTATGTTACAGCGTGCCACGCGCATCCATGGATGGTGACAGCTGATGGCTCGACCGTCTGTGTAGTGATCACATTGTTGTGTATTCGTAAAATTCGTGAATATAAAGTGCTTAAAATATGGAAATTGAACAACAAATTATTCCCTAACCATTCCAAAATATCAAACATGCTCAACGTTAATAATCAAGTTTTCACTTCTGCCGGCACTCCCGGAGTGCAATTTTTTTTTTTTTTTTCAAGGAGGATATCAATTCAACGCATATATTTTTTTTTGTTTTTTTTTTTATGTATGACCACGCATAACTTTTTACATAGTGGTCCGATTGTGATAATTTTTTTTTTATTGGAAAGGGTATATTTCGAAGGTGGTCCCATATAAATTTGGAATACAAAATGTAACCCTAAGGGTCGGAAATCAAGGGATGATTGATTGTTCACTCACTGATTGTAATGTATAAACCACGCATAAACTTGTACAGAGTAGTCCGATTTAGATAATTCTTTTTTCATTGGATAGGGTATACCTTGTCAAGTATTATTAGTACATTAAAGCAACAAAAAATTAAAAAAATTAAAACTTTTTAACAAAAAATTAAACCGCCGAAAAATCTAAAAGCAAAAAAATAATAAACCTTAAAATTTTGAGTCAGCGCTGAAAAATCAATAAACAAAGATCACTCAAAGCGCCGACTCACAATTTTAAGGTTTATTATTTTTTTGCTTTTCAGAGTTTTCGGCGGTTTAATTTTTTGTTTAAAAGTTTTTTCCCTCAAGTCTATCATCAACATCATCATTTCAGCCAAAAGACGTCCATTGCTGGACATAGGCCTCTCCCAAGCTCTGCCACTTCGACCAGTTTTGTGCTTCCCGCAGCTTGTGGATTCCTGCAGCCTTCACAAGGTCATCAGTCCACCTTTTGGGAGGCCTTCCATCTCTCAACTCTATACTTCACATTATTTAATTTTTCAAAACACTTAGTAAATGCAAAAACCGACTTGCCACTGCGTCTAACCACACAAAAATAAAAATTCCTGCTTCACCACTGCATGAAACCATCCACCACAGTTAGTGTGCTGGTCCATCCGGCGCGCAGTGAAAGCATTTCATTCATTGCTATCTTTTGATGAACACCATTCCGTATAGTGTCACTTGCCTGTCCTATCTCACAATAGTTTACTAGTTTAGTTTTATATATGGTAATGCTTCAGTTTGTATGGAGTTTTTTATGTTCTGTAGGAAGTTGAAATGTTTTGTCAGTGTGGTGAGATGGTAGTTGGAATTGAAAAGCTATTTTTAGTGTTGCTAATGTTTTTGGTAGTGTCATTTTATTTCAGATTACGGTTTTTTCTATAATTTCAGAAATGAATGTCCTCAATTAACTGTTAAAGAATGTTCCTAGCACGGCTGTGCTGGCGCCGCTGCTGCGGCTGTTGAGACCCTCAAGCGGTGCTAATACTGTAACCTTATAGGTAACTACAGTTTTGAGACGTGTATGGTTGAAACGCTCGGGTCATGGGGCCCGAAAAGAAGAAAAGGAAGTTTCTCTTCGACTGGTCGACACTTCACGTAACCAGAGGGCTGGGTTATTCATTGGCCAAAGAATTAGCATTGCCATTCAACGTGGCAAAAATGTATATTTAAAATCATATTTGACATCAGGATATCGGGTGCTGGACCACCATGGCTCAAAATAACGTTGAAAAACATAAAAAAATTCAGCTATAGAATATTTTGCGTTTTCTTGTACATTTTGTTATTATCATCAGTAACATTTAATATGTCAGTGTAACGTGGAGTCATAATTTCATTGCATGAGCATGTGAAAGGGCAGTGTGAGATAGTGGTATGTGTTGGGATCTGAATTAAATAACATCATTATTAATAGTAGGTACCAATTGTTTTATAGAAATATTAACATTAATTAAATCAGTATAAAAAAACAAAAGATAAAAGCTACGTCTTAAGAAAATAAGAAGTACAGGTATATAAAAAGAAAAGCGAAAGACTAATAAAGCATTAAAAAAATTGTACACATTGTTGTCAACAGGTAAAGTGCCCAAAAAGCTGTCAATATTGCCCAAAAAAGCCAGCCAGCTGGTCACAAAAACAGAAAAATTATTCAAACGAATCCATTATTTTAAATTCCTCGAATCTAATATGTTACTCGGTATACAGATCGAAACACTACTGATAGTAATACTTTTAGTCATGTAACTATCTATAAACGCTTTCCAATAACACTAAAAGGTTTAGTTTTAGCGTAATGATGTGGTTTATAACCATTGAAGGCAAATGTTACGCTACGGTGTAAATGAGGTCAAAAATGGCTTTAGTCTCGCGTTGCAATTTGGAAATTTCAGATCTTCCTTCAACGGGGTTTGAAGAAAAATGTGGCTTTGACATGTTCTGTATTCGAAGTTATGTGAATTGAGGGATTTTTCGCTTACAAACAATAATTTAAAAAGAATAATGTTTATTCAAGGTACTTCTAAAAGCTACTTTGTACATATTTTCATGTTACAGTAACTAAGAAATGTTCTAAGTCTTTCGTATTGAAATTTTCATTCCCAAATCTTCACAAAGTACAAAATAAAGTCGAATTTCATGTTTGTGCGCTCAGATCTTTTAACATCCGTTACGGATTTTAATGCGGTTTTCATCGATAGACAGAGTGATTCAAGTGGAAGGTATAAACCTTCCTTTTATATAAACAGTATTCTTATATAAATAT
Source organism: Aporophyla nigra (assembly GCA_947507805.1). Lineage (NCBI taxonomy): Eukaryota > Metazoa > Arthropoda > Insecta > Lepidoptera > Noctuidae > Aporophyla > Aporophyla nigra. The sequence goes on from OX382294.1 coordinate 24,474,416, forward strand.
ACATATGCGGGCGAAGCCGCTGGCAAAAGCTAGTTATAAATAAAATCTATTTTCGATTTTGTATAAAAACCTTATAAACTTCAAACCTACGTAAGACGTGACGGTATTAGAGTAGTGAAGATATTGTTCTTTATGTTTCTTAGTGTCCTAGTACTGATATTTCTGTGATCAAAAATTTTTCCGCTCCACAATTTAATCTTGCCCAGACTCTTCAAAATTCAATCAATTTTTCAATAGTATAAATCCCAATGTTGATGGACAACATGTAAATCCTTTAGACGTGGCTCAAATCTAGATTAAATCTGGAATTCTAGACGAAATGGCGTTTTAAGTAGTTTTGACAAATGTGAACCGTTCTTGGTATGAAATACCATCTAATTGGTTCAATCAAACGCCAGACGTCTGAGATCTTGAGCTGTCAAACGATTTTTGGTAAAATAAGTATGATTTGTGTGGATTATAGGGTTCAATAATTTACAGTTAATCGAATCGATTGAAACAGAATTAATGGGTAATAAATTGGATGAAGTACAAAGATTCTTTCAGAGTCATATTAGTTATACAGTTGGTAAAAAGATCGTTAAATATTGAAGTAGATGCCAGTAGACGTTTTTTTGTCAGCTGAAATGATGATTTTTTACATTTCAGAAATGACAAAGTTAAAGCATTTATTTCAAATAAGCTCATAAAAAGCACTTTTGAACGTCAAAATGTACATTAAAATAGAATCGATTCTAGTTGCCCCTTCCAAAAAGTAGCTTCGTAAGGGGAATAATGGGCAAGAAACTCCACCATTCCTGTTTTCAAATTTTCAATATTTGCATACTTTAATCATATCATTATTTGTAAATCGATGCACCTACAATAAAAGTTCAATACCACAATAGATAAAAGTAATTGAAAATGGAGCAAAAGAAATATGGTGTTCATATATTTACACGCATTGTAAAATTACATATACGACATCCATACATATATAAATTCACGCTTTTTTTCTCATAGATCCCCATGAACATAAAGCATGAGGCATTAAGTATAAGATTTGCTTAAAATTTTAACAAGTAAGTAAGTATAATATGTCTAGTAAAAAGACTTAGATATTATACGTGATGCCGCATGTGAAAATATTTGTGCATACCAATAACTACAAAATAAATATATATGTTTAATTTTTATGAAAAGTTTTAGTTAAATGTTATGTTATTGGTTTGCTTTGCGCTTTTGTGTCTACTTTAAGTGCAGCAAGTACTTTTTATGTGCATAAATAGGTAGATAAAATAAATGAGCTTATTAAAGTTCGTACCTATAGAGAAAAATGCAAGATTCTATATTCATTCTTATTATAGCTCACTAAAAGCCTTTTCAAAGAAGATATTTGTATCATTAGTATCTGACAGACACGGTCCCAATATAATTTTGCCTGAGGTCCTTTTTGATCGATAAACTCAATGACTAGTAAATTCGTAACATACAAGCACGTCCCAGACAAAGGTCGAGGTCAGACCCAGCTTAAAATATAATGTGGCATGTTAATCCAAATCTAGACGAAACCCTACTCCTGAACTTGTAGCCAATAAGTAATTGGCTTGATCGAATGGCTGATACGTAAATATAAGAGGAACTACACATTGTAGATCAATGTCGATTTTCGATGGAAAAAAAACTTATTTTATTAGTTAATTCAATAAATATTCGACTTAATAGGAAGTAATAATTCTATAAATGTAATTTTTTTATGTATCGATGTTTGAATTTTTGATAATCAATCTTGAAACAACGGATGAAGGGATTCGAATGAAATTTGGCCCACAGATAGTTTAATAACCTGGATATGAAATTTTAATTCTTGTTGTAACTGCATTCTCACAGGATAATTTCTGAAAAACAAAAGCTAGTACATAATATTTTCAATATAATGAATACAGTAGAAGGTCAGTTACCTTTGTTTTTGTAGAATAAACAATGTTTCTTTCTTTCATTCTTTTTTGTCACAAAGCTCGTTTTGTAGCCCAAGAATACCTATACTTTTCGCTTCGATTCATTTCTCCATTCCTCCTCCACTCTTCATTTTCAGGATTCCTAGTCAGCTAATTTAGCTTGTTAAAGATATAAATGTTTTATTTTTTGCTTTATTGAAGTGAAAACTTCTTTAGCGGCGTTGAGCACTTTTTCTGTAATGGGTATAAAATCTTAAACTCGCGTCAGGACACGTGACCTGATCGAAAAAGCGTAGGACGGATGGAGAGTAGACAGCTATCCCCTCTCTACGGCGCGGCGAAAATGTATGCCTGGGCCTACTGTTTCGTTTAGGCGGCGCAGGGCGCTTGCGCGAATGTTCGTCTATGTTACAGCGTGCCACGCGCATCCATGGATGGTGACAGCTGATGGCTCGACCGTCTGTGTAGTGATCACATTGTTGTGTATTCGTAAAATTCGTGAATATAAAGTGCTTAAAATATGGAAATTGAACAACAAATTATTCCCTAACCATTCCAAAATATCAAACATGCTCAACGTTAATAATCAAGTTTTCACTTCTGCCGGCACTCCCGGAGTGCAATTTTTTTTTTATCTAAAAAAAACGTTATTATTGTTTTGTATAAATTAATAGAAATATGATTCCGTCTCAAGTTTTCAATATAGGTATTGTTTATATGTTTTCCACGATCCCTCTGGTAGTTGTGGATTGATTTAGAATATTCATACATTTCAGAAGTCAGTGGCTAAAAATCAAAATACAAACCCAAAGACACCGACTTTCGAAATTAAAGTTATTTTTCACATCGTAATGTTTTCTTTGGAAGGTGGTTGTTTATTTTTTTTTGAAAATCTTTTTATTTATCTATACTATATAAGGTATATCTATTCATACACGAAATTTTAAAGAGTTACACCTGTAGGTGGTAAAGAAGCTATAACAACGAAAAAAAAAAATTGCCGACATGTATTTTTTTCAAAATTTATTATTTATAAATTATTTGACGCACATAAGAAATATTGGCTCCTTCTTATTTTTAACATCCATTACTCTAGTTTCTATAGTGGCCACGCTCGCGCTGTCCGGTCGCCGCCCTCGCAGCGTCAGGCGGGCCATTTATAGAATTTGGAGTAAAGGTTTTATGCAAAACGTCTCAAGCAGTTTTAAAATTATAATAATTACGAAAATTCAAAAAAGCTTAGATAAAAAAAAATCTTTTTGCTTCTATAGCTTCTTTACCACTTACAGGTGTGCCTTGTAAAATATTTCGTGTATGAATGGATACACCTTATATATTATATGTATATTATAAAGCTGAAGAGTTTGTTTGTTTGTATGTTTGTTTGGTTGAACGCGCTAATCTCAGGTACGATTGGTCTGAATTGAAAAATTATTTTTGTATTGGGTAGCCTATTTACCGAGAAAGGCTATAGGCTATATAACATCACGCTATAAACAAAAGGAGCGGAACAGCGACGAAAAATGGTCTAAAACTGGGTCTAGGGAGCAAATATTTGACGCGGACGAAGTCGCGGGCAGAAGCTAGTTGATAAATAAAAGAGTGCATAAATGAAGCAGCGAGAAGGTGCAAAACAATTAATAATTTAAAAGTTTTTCTGTATCTATAAATATTACTGCAATTAGTATCTACTTTACGCGACTGGCCTGTTAGTCTAGTGGTTAGTGACCCTGACTGCTAAGACTGAAGTCGTGGGTTCGATTTCCACCCAGGACAAATGTTTGTGGTGAGCACAATCATTTGTTCTATGTCTGGGTGTAATTTATCCATAATATGTATGTATTTAGAAATATATACAGGCTCTGCCTAGTTTGGGATCAGATAGCAGTGTGTTGGTTGTCCTAAGATATTATTTATTTATTATTTAAGCCTGGTTTATTTTATTGAAACCTTTTGTATTTATTGTTCAATAATATTACCCTAGACCGCACCAATATTCAACTGTAATTACTAGAAAATTCTCTATCGTTGAAAGATTGGCGTGAACCGCCATTTCGGGTAGCTGCATTAATTGGTCAACCAATTTTTCACGGTATTATGAATTCAACTATTTTGGTAATACAAATAATTTGACTTGGCGAATTGTAAGTTATAATTTTCCAGTCAGGGCATTCAACTTCGTCGTTCGTATTCAAACGTACACTGCTGAATATAAGCCTCCCCTGTCTGTCTGTTCTGTCTAATACAAGAGTATCAAATTTATTTCTTGTCTTGAGCTATCTGGTCAAGTTCGAGGTGGTGGTGGTTAGCGAAAAGGTAAGATTTTATTATGCCATCAGATAATGAAAACTCAAAGAGCTTATTGCCACAATCACCACGCGAAACGGACAGAATTTAGGTACACGGGTAAATGTAACATTTAATTGGCAATCCAAGTCGCACGGACGACGAAACTCTCCAGTGTATGCTCCCTCTTACACAAGCATGAACTGAGTAAATATGAGGACTATTTGAGAACTACTTGAATTCGATGGCTAACAAGAAAACTTGGTAACTGTGTCCTTTCGGTCCTTATAAATATTTTTTCTACGAGTTTTGGGACACAAATATCATGGGAATGTGTAGAGGTTATAGAAGTACGGCCATCCGTTTTTTCTTATCAATTTTGGGAAATGTTTTTCTTAGTAACACAAAATAACATCACGTTCGTATTCCCCAAAGGGTTGGGCACCACATTTCACCAGTTATTCAATTTAAATAATTTTATTTTCTCTTTACAAACAATGACATAGAAGCTTAAAAACTATACGACATTAGTTTGTGAGAGACTGGTGTCTGCACTAGGAAAACCTGTATAGCAGATTTTCAGTTATTTGCTAAAATGTGAAGGGATAGTGCATAATTTATACATCTTCTATACAAATAAATAAAATTGGAGTGTCTGTTTTTAATATTAAGATAACCACTTTTTACTAAGTGTACATGGATGTATACACGATACATATACCAATCTATACAAATAAATAAAATTGGAGTATCTGTTTTTAATATTAAGATAACCACTTTTTACTAAGTGTATATGGATGTATACACGATACATATACCAAAACAACATTTTTTACAATTTTTGTCTGTCTGTCTGTTTGTTCCGGCTAATCTCTGTAATGGCTGGACCGATTTTGACGAAACTTTCACTGGCAGATAGCTGATGTAACAAAGAGTAATATAGGCTACTTTTATTTAAGAAAAAATAAATAATAGTTTAAAAAAACTAAAAACACGCTGAATTTTGAGACGTATGTCAGCGTAGTTTGTGACGTATTGCAGCGTAGTTTTCAAAGACAGTTTTTATGAAAATCTTCGGGGCCGTTCAAGTATTACGTAAGCACTATAGGGGGGCGCGGGGTCTTTGATTTGCTTATTTTTGATGACATGGGGGGTGGGGGGTCTAGATGGTGATTACGTGAGCAGTGGTTTATTATATTTACTTTTTTACACATAATATATGGCAACCCACACATTGTCTATGTTTGAAAATGAAACGCATTTTCAGGGATTCTCACGAATAATGTAGACATTTAGGTACTCGCTCAGAACCGAGTAGGGATATGACCGTGCTCTATTCACTTGACTAAATTTCTTCCGTCAACCTATTTTTTCGTTTCGCTACGATTGACGATTTGACGTATTTTATAAATGAATATTATATGCGTTAAAGTCCCCAATCTTTAATCTATTTTTAACCGACTCCAAAAAAGGGGGAGGTTATCAATTCGACTGTTTTTTTTTTAAATGTTTGTTAGCTCATAACTTTTGACTGGATGAACCGATATTAATGATTCTTTTTTTATTTAAAAGCTGGTGCTTTCCGAATAGTCCTATTTTAATTTGGTTCCATTCGGACAATGGGATCCATGTGAAAACCATCTAAGTCTTAAATTTGCATTAAGTATTCGCGCGACAAATGAACGAATAACGCGATTAGATTAATACGGGGTATCTACCATAACTAAAAAGTTAAAAATAAAAACTTTTTACAAAAAAATAATAACCGACTTCCATAAAAAACACTACAAAGTCAAAAATAACTTCAATTTCGGAAGTCGGTGGCAAAAAAACCTTAAATACAGATCCTCAGACACCGACTTTAGGAATTAAAGTTATTTTTTACTTTGTAGTGTTTTTTTTTAAGGAAGTCGGTTGTTATTTTTTTGTAAAAAGTTTTTTCTTATTTCTAGAATTATAACTGCTGCTCATGAATCCATAGAAAAAAAACAGAGTACATTAAAAGAAAAATGCATATAACAATGTTTACGTAAGCATGGGAGGGGGGTAAGAGCTTTGCTTACTTTTACTGACAAGGGGGACGGGGGAGTAAAAAATTGTAATAAATGTGCTTACGTAATACTTGAACGGCCCCTTTTTTTTAAATACCACGCGGGCGAAGTCGCGGGTAACAGCTATTACCTATAATATTTTTATTTTTATTTTATTTATTTAAGGAAAAACAAACAGTAACACAATAAGAGATAAACATATTATCTTAGATATTAAATTTTGAACAATTGTGCTACCCACAACGTTCTCCACAGATTACAATGCAAAGTATTTAAAACTAGCTGGTAACACAGATACAATACCTATACAACAGTAATTGTCCTAGAACTCTGGAATTGGATTTTGAAATTAAAAAAAAAAAAGTAAGAAAAAGTAAGTTTGTGTGCATACATGATTAAATTATATTGATACGTGATTAAGTTATATTGCGCTATTTTAAATTACTTTGCTGATCCTTTATGGTTGCTCGGATTTCCTTCTTAAATGCATTTTTACTAAGGAAAAGAATGTCGATTACGTTAAATTCATCGTTATATGTCTTAACCAAACGATGAAGCGGTGAACGCGAGCCAGCGTTGGATTTACAGAGGCTAGTAGCAAAAAGACGTCGAGTGCGTACCTCACGTACATGAACTGTTCGAGGAACCAGGTAACTCAGACTACTAACTAAGTCCGGACAATCAAAATGATTGCGGCACACATTGAACAGAGTCATAACTTCCAGAAGTTTCCGTCTAGACTGTAACGTCAGAAGATCATACTTTTTAAGAAGTAAGTGGTATGACATTTTTTTTCGATAACATCTAAAATTCATAGCTCGAAGGTATTTACGTTGTACTAGTTCTAGTCTTTCACTATATTTCACATAAAAAGGATTCCAAATAGGTACGGCAAACTCCAACTGTGGCCTGATTATTGATTTGTATAAATGCAAAAATGTGGAAGGTCGACGAAAATCTCTGGAAGATCTCATTACGAAACCAAACATTTGGTAGGCTTTGTTAATATAACCTGAATTAACACATCTTACCGCGGTAGTGCGTCCTCCTGCGTTAATTTCCGACATCCACGCGGGCGAAGCCGCGGGCAAAAGCTAGTATAAATATATGTGTTAAACTAATTAAAAACAATAAATCAAAAAGAAAAGAAAGTGTTAAAACTAGCGGGATACACTATTAAGGATGAGTTAGTAGTTCCTCAGTTGCTTTGTAATCTAGATTTTGGAGCCATTCAACTAGAGTACTCTTACATGCCTTTTTTGTTAGGTGATAAATTTCTTAGTTATGTTTAAGTACCAATTAAATGGGAACACCATTTAATTTTTATTGAGTTTGCTTTGGTCGTTTTTACGTTAGCTTCGACTATACGTATTTAATCCACATCGTGGTGATATTCTAATACTTCCTGTCACTGCTACTGCCCAGTAATGGTAGACGAATTAGTGCGGGATAGAAACCATAACTAAAAGTGAAAAACAAAAACTTTTTTATAAAAAAACAAAAAAAAAGCAATCGACTTCGAAGTGAAAAATAGCTTTAATTTTGAAATCCGGTGGACAAAAAGCTTAAATAAAAATCCAAAGACACACAAAAAGTTTTTTCACGTATCAAATTCTCATGAAGACGACAAGTACAAAAAAAAATGTGCAAAAAAACAACAACCGACTTGAAAGATGAGATACATAAGTATCTTATCATGAAGATAATATTAGCTGTTTACGTAGTCAACAATGCCAGTTAACCACACTGTCACTCTTTATACACACCCGTTCATGCCCTATTTCATGTTGTACAAGACCAATATCGCCAAAAAAAGTGTTCATTCGATATCAATAAACTACGTTAAAGCAATTAACGATGGCTTTTACAAACAATCTTGCTTCCCAAAGAACAAGTACTAACATTAACTTCTAAAACGAACCAACAAATCATTCATAATTACCAATAACAGTGACTATAACCATTGTAAAAAGATCCCTTGTATCGCCTTACCAATTACGGACGAGGAAAAGTGTCTCAAAAATAATAACAACTGAAGAACAGTCGGATATACGACACTCGCCAAAGGAAAGATATTAAATCGGGACCCTTGGCCCTTTATTGTCACATGTTAGAGATAAGGACGACTGCAAGCGAGCGACGACGGTTACTGCAACTGTCTATGTTTGCCGTTGACAGATGTCGATTGATGGTACAGTTTTTAACGAAATTTAATTGTATGGTAAGACATGGCGATGGTCAGTTGAGGCTGGTCGAAATGTCCTGCGTTGCCGCTATTTAAATGGCTTCAATAAAAGGACGAGCTTCTGTCTCCGTTGTATTTGTGTCTCCATTAAGATTAATAGATTTTATATGCAATGTGCCAAAAACTAAAAAAAAATGAGAAATCTTCGCATTCGCATTTTTTTGTTGACTTTGGCTTCTAGCATCTTAGACCAGAAGGGGTCAAACCAAATGTGTAGTGTTTCTGCCAGCTGCATACTTTAACATAGCTATCTTGGTAGATAGGTGCTCGAAACTCAAAAATTTATTTCAGCTTGAGTTTAGTTTTCAATGTTTTGTTGGTATATTGGCGTATGCTAACTGACATAATATGACGAATAATGTATGTTTTGTTTTATAATATTAATTACTTACACAATATTGTATAGAATCAAGTTCTTCTTGCTTAACAGACAACTGTGCTGCTAGGGAGTTTGTTGCGCCACTTCTACTTCCCAGCTAAAGCCCTAGGAAGTGATGAACGCCGAGCGTTTTGGACCTGTCTTATGTAACTTTGACGTTCAATAAGTGCTGACTCTCAGCCTAGTTTGAATAAATGACTTTAGATTTTGATTTTGAAACATCTTTGTCAGTCACTCTTCACTTCGGACCTCAGCTTGAGAGAAGAAATTCGCTCGTATGTAACCACCCTAAAAGAAGGATACACTTCAATCATTGTACAGTTTTTGGGCGTGTGAAAGAACATGAACGGTTTCTTTTAATATTTGACGGGTTGATCCGGGTACGGGATTATTGCAGATGTTTTGACATGAACGGAATTGTGTGGGTTGGTAATTGACAATAGCTACTTTAACCATTCCAAAACGTATTTGAAGTTAAAACTGAACTTGGTTGAGAATTGGCTGTCTATGATAAAACTTTATAACTTCCTGTATAGTATTTAGTCTTTAAGTCGATTCATTTTACCTCCAGGGATAGTGAAAACCATACAAAAAATTACAGACATATAACATAACTGGCCAGAACTAGCAAAAAACAGAATTCTGTGGAAAAGGGAGAGGGAGGCCTTTGCCCTGCAGTGGGACAATATAGGCTAATTAGATAGATTAGATAGATAACATAATTATCATGCCTCTACAAATATTCCAAAACTAAAATTAGGTTAGGAGTAAAGGATCTCGGGATCCCATTCATATTTTGGTCCCGAAATTTTCGGGATCAAATTTCTTTAATCCCAGGATTTTCGGGATTTATTATTTTTTTAAATAGGTTTTAATATGTTTTTAAAAATGTGCGTGAAACGAAACGCACTTACCTTGTTTTGACATTTTGACAGCTGTCTTCTTTACAAAGCTGATTTCATTTGTTTTTGCTAACCGGTACCGGATTATGCGTAAAAGTGTGTAAAAATTCCCGCTTCACGTCGTGTAAGTGTAAGTATTGTTTTTTTTTTTGTTAATTGGTGATAATCAATGAAATTATTAAAAAGTAACAATGCATGTCTCAGTAAATTTCGATGAAAAACAATAAGTGTTATTTTCTGTAGCTCTAAAAGGTTATGTTAATGTCGTATTTTGTTTAGGTTTAAGATGTAAACAATGTCAATATCCAAAGAAAGTTAATATGTCAAACATAAAAAAGATGAAGAGATGTTTCGTCAGTGTAAAGTATTATTTTGTTTAACCACCTTTTTTGAAAATTTAATACTTAAATATTCTGTGTCCTCACAAAACTAAAACATAAATAAAAAAATATTTTGATTTGTTTTACTGTCTTTTTGTTAACATTTTCCATTACCTATACAATCCCGGGATTAACTGTAGATAATCCCGAAATCCCGGGATTTGAAAAATCGACCGGGATTGAATCCTCTAGTTAGGAGTCACAAAAACATGACTCAAATCACCAGTAAAACGCTGATAATACCCAAACCGTTCACTCAGGTCCACCGGAAAAACCACCCACTTCAAAGTTATATGCATATAAATATGAATATGTTCCATAAAACATGACACCAATAACTCTGAGTTAGCCACATCGAATCTTTCCCATAAATCTGCTTGATGGCGTGCGGTGGGTCCTAAATTATGACTGCGGTCCACGGAGGATTAATTTTACGTTTTAAAATTTGATCCAGGGTTGAAAGGTTTAACTTTCCAGTTTGTTCTGTTTTGAGGTCACTATTATTTCGATCGCCTGTTTTGTTGGAGAGTAATTAGACCATCCGTTTAGACAGCTGAAACGAAACTGGCGGAATGGGCGTTTTTTTTTTTTTGTGGGTGGGATATCATCAAATGACGTCTCCCGCACTTGGGTGGAGCGGGAGGGCGTTTCAGACTTTTACTGACTAAAACCCACCCGTGTTCCTTCAGTTGCCCATGTGCCAGGGCCAAGGTATCTCTTTCGAACTAATCTCGCGAGCCAGGCAGGCTTCGGTCCTAGCAGACTTCTTCAGTCCTGCTGACATCTCTTTGAGGCGCGCGTGAAACACTATGCGCCGTCGACTCGGGCCTGGTTCTTACCGGGCGGCGAGCTACCCATTGCTCGCCGCCCGCAAAGCCCGGTGCCCAGGAGTCCGCGATTGACTCCCGCCGCCCGGGGCTTCTCCTCCTGCGGCGGTTAGGGGCGTGAGGGCCCAGAGACTGCCACTCTTTCGCGCACCCTGCCTCCTCCTTCGCGAGTATCACTGCTTCGCAGAAGGAGGTGACGGCTTCCCGTGCCCTCTCACTCCGTACCTTGGCTCGCACTAGGGCCGGACGCAAGAGGTCGCCGCCGCCGATCGCCTCCAAGAGGATACACTGGTTCTCTGCCCAGGCAGGGCACACCTCCACCGTATGCTCCACCGTGTCCTTGGCCTATTTGAACTTCAAAACCCATTTATTGGGTAATAAGATACACCATAATAAGACTAGAAAGTCCTCTATTGTCTTTTTGACATTATCTCGTATTTGTTTGAATACTGACACTCAGCAACCATGTGTAAATAAGCGGCAGTCTTAGATACTTAAGCTCATGTCATTATCTATTAAAGTGTAACGATGCTGCAATCAATTAACGTCGACCAGTCGATGTTGATTGCCTCAAAACGTGTCAAGATTTCATTGATTGGCAAACACCTACTTGCACCTTTAGGGAATAGGACGTCCACGGCTGGAAAAAATAGTGGCGTGCATTGCATATAGGCATATAAAAGTGCCTACTTCGAAAAAACACCATAAGTCTGTTTAAAAGTTTTATTACGGAACAATAACACAGGACAAGTTTGACAAGTCATCATTTCAGCCATAAGACGTCCACTGCTGGACTTAGGCCTCTCCCAATTTGGGGGGCTTTGCCATAATCGCCACGCTTGGCAGGCGGGTTGGCGATCGCAGTATGGTGGTAAAATGCATAGAGAACGCTGCTGCCCATTCTCTAGTAAGTAGTTCCCTTAGTCGCCTTTTACGACACCCACGGGAAGAAATGAGGTGGTGTTATTCTTTACGTCCGGCACCACACAGTACAGTTTGACAAGTAAAACGATGGTATCTGCAAAAGTATAAATTGTAGCGCAGCTAACAACGCCCTTCTCCAGATACAGAATGGAATGATGTTCCGTGCAAAAAATGCCTAATAATTTAGATTTATATAGTTAATCGTCGTGAAATATCAAAAATCATTGAAATGCCAAAAACTTACTAGATTAAACACAAAACTTAGTCAAATAAATCTAAATTTAAAACAAGAATTAAAGAATTGTTATAGTGATTTACAGTTATGTAATACTATGTATGATACGGACACTCAGCACCTTCGGGATGAATTGTTTGTTAGGGAATATGCTCTAAAGGACATCTTTAGTAAATATGAGGCTACTCAACAAGACCTGAGTAAGCGCATGCACGAAGCCAGTGAGTTGGCAGACTTGGTCAAGTACAATGCGGAGAGGTATGAGTCTCTGACAAATAACTTCTCTAGCTGTGCTTGCTCCCAGACACCCCAGCCTCAACTTGAAACACCCACACCCTCAGCAGCTCACCCAGTAGATAGCTGTTTTGTTGATAATAATAGCATGATAAACACTACTTATATTTTTTCTGACAAATTCGGTCAAGGTTATGGTAGCATATTTAATCAGTGTTCACAACAGTATGTAATTAATAATTGTTCACCCGGTGCCAGTATTAGCCAATTATTAAGTAAAATTAAACTGTCAAAAATAAACCCTGGTTCTACTGTAATATTATTATATGGGGATAGTTTAAATGTTAGAAAAAAAGAAATAATTCAATGTGTCCATTTGATGTTACATCTCAATGAGACCAATCACTGTAAATTTATTTTCTGTGCCTTGCCTTATTCGCAATACTTGTCTGAGGAGCAAAACAGGCACATTTATAATTTAAATATGTTAATTTATAATAGGACTAGTCGTCACAGTGACGCTATTTTATATTTTGATTGTAATCAATTTATTACTGATTACAAACTGACAAATTACACTTTGTATTTGCCACCTAGTTGTAGGAGACAAATTGCTAATCTTTTAGCATACAATTTACACCGTCACACTGGTACCTGTAGTGTACCATCGATTGCTGTTAGTAGTGGTACTAACACCACTTTTGATACACCTGGTAGTTTAAACTGTTAGGTGCGACAACGGGTAAGCTGCATGTGTTGAACGTTGTTCATCAAAATATGCAGGGTTTGTCTGGCAAAGAACTAGAGTTAAGTTTATTTATCGAAAACCATGATGTTCAGGTATTATGTTTGACTGAACACTGGTTGAAAGAACATGAAGTAGTGTTTATGAATGATGATTTTTTTACTGTGCAAAGTGCATTTGTGAGAAAAAGTGCTATACGCGGTGGATCATTAGTTCTTGTTTCAAACAAGTTGAAATGTAAACAACGTTTAGATTTAGTTAATCTTTCCATCGAGCGCACTATTGAGTTGTCTTGTGTTGAACTAGAGCGTTACGTCATAATATGCGTTTATCGTCCTCCTTCTGGGGATTTTATTCGATTCGAGTCAGTCATGGAGGACTCACTCAATAAATTAAAATCAATTAATAAATGTATAATTTTATGTGGAGATTTTAATATTAATATTTTAGATGTTACTCCATTGAGTATTAGACTGCTCAGTCTGTTTAAGTCTTTTAATTTAATAAACTTGTTTTTCGAACCAACTAGGATCACAGCATCGTCTTCGACTTGTCTTGATAATATATTTAGTGATTGTGATGCCAATAATAAGTTAGTGTTAAGTGACTTAACGTCTGACCACTGTGGATTATTAGCCAGCTTCCCTTTGCCATTACTTAAAAAGCCGCATAAAATAGAATGCAGGCCTTATACAGTTAGTCGTTGCAACAAATTTAAAAATAATATTGCTCATAGGATTACACCATCTATAGTAGAACACGAGACCCCTAATGAAATCTATGGAGCCCTTTTTGATATTGTACAAAAAGAATACCAATCTACTTTCAAGACCAAAACTATTGACATTAATAGCACCTCTGTTAGCTTCAACCAATGGGCTACTCCAGGTATTTATAAAAGTAGAGCGAGACTATACGAGTTATATGGTTTAAAAAAATATATATTTGATACTCCTTTTCTAGAGTATGTCAGAAATTATTCAAAGTTATTTAAAAAAATCTGTGCTTTCGCTAAATCTAAATTTTTAAGCGATACCATAAAAAAATCCAGTAATAAAATAAAAACCACTTGGAAAATTATTAACAATGAAACGGGTAAATCGATTAAACAGGAAAAACAACTAGAGATTATGATTGACAACAAATTGGTTAATAAAGCTGCCGACGTAGCTGAGGCATTTAATGAGTTTTTTGCCAACATACCTATAACTACGACTTGCTCCTTAAATTCGCCACTCATTTTTTGCGGAAGCGACGGTGACCGTAAAACTGAATGATTTACGAACTGTGAAGGTTTAGGCAGAAAATGATGTGTTAAGTAGATGGTGGAGTTTTTTAAGAGCTCCATACACCATGGACAATTGAGTTTAGAGGTACTGGAACGATGTGTTTTTGTTTTGTTGGTGGTCAAGTCGAAGATGAAAAACGAAAGCGCGCGATATGAAAGCAACGTAAAATTTTAAACTAAGGGAAATTGATTGCACCGAATATGTGAAACGTTTTGTTTGAATGAGGTATGCTAACTCTTGTTTATATGATATAAGTCTTTATTTATTTAAAAGAAGCACACCAGAAGCACACCAGAATCACATACATTAAACCTACAATGAATAATCTTAATAACTAAAGGACTAATGTACTTGACAATTACGGCGTAAATATCACTGATTAAAATATCTTGCTGCCTTAAAATACTAAATTATACTAAATCGAGTCTTAATCCCATTAGGTGTGACAGTGGTCAAAAATGAGCCTGTTCATATTTTATGGTAATAGTTTCACAACGAGCTATTCTGTCCCCACTGGTAGTTGTCTAAAACATTGCTCAGACAAGTAAATAAATTACTGTGAGTACAAGTCTCCTCGCGTTGCTATTCAAAGCGATGTATGGAACAGACTCATTTACAACAATGAACGACTTTAAGCTGAAATGTATTGAAGAACTTCAAGCAATCCCAAGATTGTTTCACAATACAATGGCAAAACCGTCCTTGAATTTATTTAAAACGAGACAAATCCCTCATAATTCGTCCGAAAATCGACTCTAAACCGACCACTTAAGATTGTTATCTCATATTATTTAGAGGATATCCCGAAATTCCGCGCATACTCCTTGATCCAGATAATTCTCAAAACTTATCCGGAGTCAGATTAAGGGAGGCGAGAATTCGGAATTCTTAGTGTGGTTGCAGAACAAGGCTTGGGCGTATTTCACACTAGAGAAAAGCGAACAGAGCGAAAATGAGACTTTTTATAACACACATTCAGTTTCCAACCTTGTAACAAAGAAAATAGGTTTCTTAATTGAATGCAGGTTATTTATTCTTATAGGATATTGTAGCAGACGCTAGTTACCACGAGTTCGGCCGCGGATTTTCATTCGGAACAGTATTTTTTGATAGGAATTATGATTTTTAAGCTGGTGTTTGAAAATGAGTGTGCAGACTTACAATGCAAACTGCAAAAAATGAATTTTATTCAATAAGCTTTGTTCATGATTCTGAAAAAAGTTCAAAATACTTCGAGGTTTTAGTATAAAATAATTTGATTGGCATACAGCCGTTGGCTTAGCGTGAATTCCCATTCCACAAAGCAGACTTTAATTATGAGAATTTATAAACATTGCATAAAGTTGAGAGACTTTAAGATGTCAAAAACATGAGAAATAGGTTAATAATTGTTGTTTCTTAACGTGGATTTAAGTTAAATAATGATTTATGTCCATCTTATTTCAGGGCGCAGATATTTGTCTGATGACATGTCAAGGTGCCTTCTAGGTATACTCCACACTCACAATCTTAGTATGAAAATAGCGGAAAATAAATGCTCCGCTCTCTCTGTTGTGTAGCCTGCCTAAAACTCCCAACCGTCTGAAAACTATTAAGGGTTGTAGCTGAATCAAGTTTTTGAAAGTTTTCAAGAGGCACAGTATCGTCGTGTGAAGTGGGTTGGTTTGAGGAAATACCACGTTAAACGTCAGTTCAGTGGGGCGTAACTAAGAGGAGGAAGAAAGGGCTTATAGGTGTGAATTTCGTGTTGGTACGTACCAAATTGCTCAGTGTGGTACCGTACGTAAAGAATAGCAGCATCCCATTTCTGCCCGTGGATGTCGTAAAAGACGACTAAGGGTCTTACTGGAACGCCCCGGGCGTCGGGAGTTAATAGCGGACTCGCGCCACCGGTAGGCGCGAGCTTGCGGGCGGCGAGCAATGGGTAGCTCGCCGCCCGGTAAGGACCAGGCTCGGGTCGACGGCGCGTAGTGTTCCACGCGCGCCTCAAAGAGATGACAGCAGCACTGAAAGGGTCTGCTAAGACCGATGCCTACCAGGGTCGCGAGATTGTTCGAAAGAGGTACCGTGACCCTGGCACATGGGCAACTGAAGGAACACGGGTGGGTTTTAGTTAGTAAAAGTCTGACACGCCCTCCCGCTCCGCCCAGAGCGGGAGAAGTCATTTGATGATTTCCTATCCAAAAAAAAGGGTCCTACTGGAGAATGAGCAGCAACGTTTTCTATGCTTATTATCACTTTACTGCGATCGCAAACCCGCCTACCAAGCGTGGTGATTACGGCAAACCACCCGAAAAAAGAAACCGCTCAAAGTGGCGGTTCTTGGGGGAGGCCTATGTCCAGCAGTGGACGTCTTCCGGCTGATATGATGATTATGATTAAAAGAAAACTATTCAATCTATCTGTCTGCCTAGCGTTTTCTCAAAAATATTAAGGGCAGCTTAAAGTCTAGCCAGTTGCCGTTCAATATCAGTGTTTCTTCCCTACGCGATCGAATCAGAAATGAAGAGATCCGTAGGAAAACCAAGGTAACCGACATAGCCCGAAGAATTGCCAAACATAAGTGGCAGTGGGCAGGGCACAGTGCTCGCAGAACGGATGGCCGATGGGGTCGAAAGGTTCTGGAGTGGCGACCGCGTACTGGAAGACGGAGCGTTGGAAGGCCTCCCACAATATGGACCGATGACCTGGTGAAGGCCGCAGGAATACGTTGGATGCGAGAAACACAGAATAGGTCAAAGTGGCGGTGCTTGGGGGAGGCCTATGTCCAGCAGTGGACGTCTTTCGGCTGAAATGATGATGATGATGATGATCAGTGTTTGAGTTGGAGCAAATGCGAAGATTGTCACGACCGGTTCTGACGACCTGTACCGACGGTTAAAGATCCTTAAATGACAGCCGGGACTTTCCGAGGCACGGTAAGCTCTGGTATGTAAAGATGGTCACCCATCCACGGACTAACATCGTGGCAAGTGTAGCTTAACCTGATTAATCGACCCGTACAGCTGTTGTTACTTAGACACAAGCCCCTATATGTAATCTTCCCCGTATATAATCTGAATGTTTAATATTGTCAACACACGCAATTTTGCGTTTAGTAAAGACATGAAAAAGTCTTTGAGTGTTGGTAAAGGAGAAATGATATTCCAGATGTTTTCAAATGAGTAAGTTCTAGACATCCGATTTCGATATTTTTTTTAATACATTTCCTTCAAGGGTTTGATTTCTAGATCAGTTCACTAAACATAGGAACGGAATCGATTACGTATCGATTATCGAATTCTTCGATTGATAGCTGGTCAAATGTGCTTCAAGACTAATATACTTTAGCATCTAGTGTAGGTAAATACTGTGTTAAGGCAACGTTAAAATCAACCAACAGCATATAAACAGGCAACCCAAAATACATACGGAAACGTTAATATCATTCTTAGTTTTTCGAGTAACATAACTGGCGATAAATGGGTGCACGATAAGGTCTACCTTATCGTACACCCAGAATATCGCCAGTTATGTTTAAGTAGGTGCCATGTAATAAAAGGCAAGCGTATTGCCATCAACTGGACACAAATCCGGACTACAGGCTACCACTGAGAAATGTCCACCGACCTGGGAATGGAACCCTAGGACCTCATACTCAGAATTTGCTCTTACGACCACAAGACCAACGAGACAGACCTGCACCCTAATTGCGAAACACACAATTTATCAGAATCTGAATGGGATTACAGATTATTCCTAAACCATTACGTCATTTGTTCGAATAAATTGTCGGCTCAGCAACGTAAATAACGCAATGAATGTTGTTTAACTATGACTGTTAAACCAATTCCTACCGATAAAAAGTTCCGCAATTACCTCTCTGAATATCCATACTAATATTATAAATGGGAAAGTGTGTGTCTGTTTGTCCGTCTTTCACGGCAAAACGGAGCGACGAATTGACGTGATTTTTTAAGTGGAGATAGTTGAAGGGATGGAAATTGACATAGGCTACTTTTTTTTAGGTGGCTGACGTAAACTTAGAAAAGCCATGCTTTTCCCATGAACAATTGTATGTAGCATGTTCGCGTGTGTCCAAGGCCCAGAATCTTTACATTCTATCCCCAAATGGAAAGACATAAAATATCATCTACAGTAGGGCATTAAAATAACATTTTGTTCCGAGTTCTCTTCTGTGTTCTAAATCAGGAAAGGGGAACCGTGTTACCCCGAATTTAACGCGAGCGAAGCCGCGCGCACAAGCTAGTATCCATATAAATTGGAAACTTACAAATAATCCGAATAAAAAACCCATAAACCCATGCAGGATTAAACATAACCCATTACACGTTACACAAAACTGGAACGCGGAATCCCTATACCCGGTGGACCTATCAATTTTACGATTGTACGTAAACGGTACGCGCACAGTTTACGATTCACGATCCGACTTACGTATACGTACGATCGTAAACAAAGATGGATGTCACCTGCTTTGTTGGAGGATGGAATAAGGAAATTAGGTGGGGATTGGTTCGGGGCTTAAAATTTTATGCTGGAGAATATTTTTAAATTAGGTTTGAAAATAACTAGGTATTGTATTTTTCTGAGGACGTCAGGATGGGGGGAGGACCGAGGTGTGTAAGGCACTTGAAAATATTTATTCTTAGACGTCTAATAAAAGATTTAAAAAAAGTAAATTAAAAGTATGTAATAAACAAGCTTTTAATGGACATTTTTCAATGTTATATAGGTATATATATTTTTTCTTTTAAAATATTTGTTTGATAGAAAAGAATTTTTATAAATATTTTTTTACATTTTAGTATTGAGTTTAAAGATTTTTTTCTTTTAGAAGAACATACATTGTTTACTAAGCGAATAATTATTGTAGTCCAGTTGCAAACAGTTTTGTTTTCTTACTAATTATGAAAACGACAACTTATCGTGAGTAACATCAGTTTATGTCGTTAATTTAATCGTTTTGTGTTATTAGTGACATACTGCTTGAGTTTAGCTTTAAATATGTTTAAAGAGTATAATGAATATGGTTTAAGATAATTATTGTAATGTTATTTCATATCATATTATAATGTTATATAACTAGTTTAGTCATTTTTGTATAATTAACAAATTATATATTTTTTACGAACCAAAGTCCTGGTCAAGACGAGCCAAATGTACCCAAAATCGATGGGATTGCGTCGTTTATATTACAGTGTGCTCATAGCTGCCTTCCAGGGATCCACCTTCTCGCTCCATCATCAGACCCTGGATAACATCTAGAACCAGAGCGCTTGTCAAGAATAATTACACGAACCAATTCACGATGGGGTTGCGTCGTGTTATTACAGAATTCCTAAGGCCACCTTCATGCTTCATCATCAGATCAGCTCCATGTTATGAGAATATTGCATTGCCATGCCATTTAAATCAATCAAATCAATCAATCAATCAATCTTTTCGTCTTTCGGCTGAAATGATGATGCCATTTAATTCAAAATTTCAGCCCAATCAGAAACCAAGAACTAGAATATTCCAGAACTGTTAAGTACTGTCTGTGCTGGGACAAATGAAAGTACGAGTAAATAAAAGGTTGTATTTACATTAAATTTAATTCTATTATAGCAGGGTAAGATGACATTGAGTTAGCATACATCATGGTCAGTATGCGGTTTGTAAAATAAATCTTATTCAACAAATAACTACAAAAATAACGAACTTTTATTATTAATGCAAACGAAGAAGAAAAACCAAGAATCATTTGTGGAACGTTGCCACAAATAATTCTTGGTAAACATACACGATATTTTTATTCCCCAAATCAACATGAAAAATAACAACAGTTGGTACCTACGTGCCTTTTATAGTAGGCATGTAGGCATATGGCACTATACTACAATGTAGCAAGTAGGGCAATAAAAAACTTTTATTTACAGACGCCATATTGTGCCAAATAAAACACGACGAGTAAAGTCGAGGCAATAAAATAAATTTAGTGAAAGTATTTTTTACTGAATGGAAAATATACGAGTTATTTTTTTCGGTAATGAATATCGGAGAGCAATTGTCGATATGTAATATCAAGCGGTTTTTTCACACAAAAAGTTACGGACTTTCTACCTAGAAAGACACCTACAAAAACTTTAGCCATTCAGTCTCTCTGCATTGTATTGAACATTTTAAAGCTCTTTCAACATTGAACAGTGAATTATTTATTTATTTATTTAAACTTCTCGCACACAAAAAAGGTAAAAAGGCAGAATTAATGCCTTAGGCATTCTCTACCAGTCAATGCAGAAGATTAACATCAAATGGCAATACAGTAGGGGATTCAGACAGTGCAGAAACGTTGTGTCCTACAGACCACGTTGCAACGTCACGTGGAGACAATAAAAGTGTCACATTTTTAACTTTGACTAATTCTAAAGATCTTTCAGGTTTTTTTTTAGGTAGGTAATCAGGTTTTCTTACAGGTTTTCTGCCAAAAGACGTCCATTTCTGAAATTAAGCCTTCCCTAAGCATCGCCGCATCGACCACATCTGTGCTTCTCGCATCTAGCGGATTCCTTCGATCTTCTTGTGAAGCCTTCCAATGCTTTGTGTTCCAGTATTTTGGGATGAGTTTTTATCTTACCAAAAGTTGTACGAAGTTGCAAGTAAAGCAAGCGTCATTATTAATTATTGAGGCTACAATTCATAGTTTTATTAAAAGATCTCTTTGGCGACCCCGCTATGCCTTTCGACCATTGAAATCTATGGTCAAAAATTACGATTCCAAAATCTGCTGCAATCAAATTATTCTCCAAACAATACAGATTCCGAGACTGACGATGGAGACGAGAGAGAGCTCAAACCTCCTTTGAGCTGAATGGCGAACGATCTAGCACAAACGTTTTGAGCTTAGTCCGTAGTAGGGTCACGAAATAGATAGGCGCAGAAGACCAAGTCCATACAACGTACGAAAACAAAACTATGTAATCTCTTACTAAAGGGAATTAGTAACACATTATCGGCATTTATAAAGTTCCAACTTTATATCACACAACTTCCCATTTTTTTAATTTTTTTTTTTGTATAACATTTGAAAGAGTTACCGTGGCCCTAGCATTGGCAACTGATGGAACACGGGTTGGTTGTAGTCAGTAAAAGTCTGACACGCCTTCCCGCTCCGCCCAGAGCGGAAAACGTCATTTGATGATTTCCCACACAAAAATATAACAACAAAAACAAAAGGTGTGTGAAACAGGGCATGTCATTCCTCTTAGTATATGCTGATGATGTTGTAATAACTTCCTATGACTTCTTTTCGCCATTTCGGAAGTCGGCGACAATATTTTGAAATTTACCATAATATGCAGATGTAGCCTTTTTTTGTGAGTGGGAAATCATCAAGTATCCTCACCCGCTCTGGGCGGAGCAGGAAAGCGTGTCAGACGACTACGACTACGATTTTACTAACTAAAACCCACCCGTGTTCCATCAGTTGCCTATATGCCAGGGGCAATGGAGCCTTCTGTACACGTCTATTTAGTGGTACTGGGGTTAACGTGAATATTATTCATGTGCAGAACACTGGAAATGGTGTGAATTTGGTCCTGGATGGTGTAGAATCAATTGCGGTTTTGTACAGACGTGTTAGACTATACCTTCTCGATTTCTGAAGTTATGTGAAATGACTAAGAGAATTCATGATATATCTAGACATAATTGATATTTCGCATGTTTAGCAATATTTTGGACTAAGCACTTTAGTATTTTTTTCTTCTAGTTTATTATGTCTAATACTTTCACACTCATGATGGGAATCTATACATCTATACATACAAATAAATAAAATTGGAGTGTCTGTTTTTAATATTAAAATAACTACTTTTTACTAAGTGTATATGGATGTATACATGGTACATATAACAAAACAACATTTTTTACAATTTTTGTCTGTCTGTCTGTCTGTCTGTTCGTTCCGGCTAATCTCTAAAATGGCTGGAACGATTTTGACGGAACTTTCACTGACAGATAGCTGTTGTAACAAGGAGTAACTTAGGCTACTTTTATTTTAGAAAAAATAAATAATAGTTTAAAAAAACTAAAAACATGCTGAATTTTGAGACGTATGTCAGCGTAGTTTTCAAAGACAGTTTGTATGAAAAACTTTTTGTTAAATACCACGCCGACGAAGTCACGGGTAACAGCTATTACCTATAATATAACCTGAATTAACACATCTTACCGCGGTAGTACGTCCTCTTGCGTTAATTTCCGACATCCACGCGGGCGAAGCCGCGGGCAAAAGCTAGTAAATAATATATTTACCAACGTGGTTTAAAAACTGGTAATTACGTATCTTCACTACATAGTATAAAACAAACTTGCTTCCTTCTGTCTGTCTGGGAAAAGTTCCCAAAAGGCTGCCAGCCTTTTGGGAACTTTTCCCATTGACAGCGATGCAGACGATTTTTTTGAAGCCCTCTGATTCTTTTTTCTTTGTTTTTATAAACTTTACATACTTGTACATAATAAATTAATTTTAGTGTCAAATAAGGAATTGTAAAATATTAATAAACTTGACAAATTCCTGATTTCTATGATTTTCTTTCACGTGAACACGTGCGAACACGAACGTGTGTTTGTGTCTAATTCACTCACTGCTAGTAATTGTGACCATTACTCGTAGTGAGTAAATTATCTGCAAGATAATAAATAGAACTTTTCTGTTTCAAATTTTCTAAAACACTCCCAGAGTTCGCAACTTTGTAAAAAGAACACCATCACACAAAAAACAAATGTTCACGTAAAAGAAAATTGAAAATACCTATCCCAGCTAAGTAAGAAGCAACTCTAAATAGTTCTTCACTTACAACCCTAATCCTAAGGTAAACTGAACTCGGTCACCGAGCAAACATGTACTCGGTAATGAAGTAATTACTCGTAAACTAGTCGGTTAAGAAACTTATAACGAGTACCGAACTATGAACTACAACTTTTAGAGTTTGCAACATCGATTTAAGTTAGCCAGCCTTGTTCAGGAAATATTTTCTGAGGCGTGAAAACTTGGAACGAAGATTGTTTAGGTGAGAATTTTCTTTGAAGTTTTTAATAATGGTTATTAAAGCGTTTTATAATAATTATGCTAGTTACGTTTCGTTTGGTGCCAAACGTATAGAAAAGCACCATTCCATTTCTACCCGTGGGTGTCGTTAGAGACGACTAAGGGACTTACTGAAGAGGAGCAGCAGCGTTATCTATGTATATTACCACCAAATTACGGATTGTAGATCTGTGCTGTCCGAATTTAAAAGCACTATCTATTCAAAAAGGAAGAAAAAATACACTTAAAAATCATCAATAAACATAAGTAGAATTTAAATCTGTAAGCCTTGAATTGATTTAGGGGATTTAAATTCTACATACAATTACACATATATGTACGTAATATTTGGGATATGTCGTACATATATGTGTAATTGTTCAATATCATGCTAGCAGGTTGTGGCGTAACAGCTGCACGAGTCGATCGATTAGATTAAACTATGCTTGCCGCGATTGGTTCGTGTGTTCATGTTTATATGTCTAGACCCCTGTCATTTGTGAATCTTTGATAATCGTAACTGGTTGTCAGAAGCTCGAAAGTCTGACAACCAGTGTTAACAAAGGTTATCTTATTAGCGAGTCACTGGGTTGGCAGATGGTCCCTTATTATCATAGCAGACTAATCGGAATGTAGACTCATGTCTGACTCTGTAAGACTTATGTCTGTGTGCTCATGTCTTCTAATGTTAAGAAACAATACCTATGTAAACGATTGTATTCTATGATTGAGTACTAATAAACGAGATTCCTATGAAGGCACTTGTTTAGCTCATCTTCTCGGACTCACAATCTCAAAAATCCTTGTAAGATAAAAAGACTACCAAATCTGCAAATTTAAATCTACCGTAACGACCCTATAAAATCTTCTAATTCAACATTCGAAAGCATTATAAAATTGGAAAACCGAACAGAAATGTCATAACACCAACATTTTATGTAAACCGAGATACAGAGGCGAAACTTGTAGCGGTGTCGTTAAAAAGTTGAAGTAACAGTTCCGTCCCAAGAGCAATAAAAGTAATATACGTAACGGTTCTAACTCCCAACTATTCGGTTTAACACTAGTTTGGTTTGTTACTTAGAGCTATTTATAGAAAAGAAATGATAACTCTGTTAGAGGACATGTTTGACAGGATGTATTTGATGATGAAGAAGTTTTGTTTCTTTTGGCTTCTGCAACTTTGGTCTTCGATAGTTTAGTTAGTTGATTCTGAGATTTATTTTATTCTATTAAGAAACGACAACAAATTGTCATAGTTTATCTATGACACGTTGTTGTCGTTTCAGAAAAGTGAAGCTTGTGTCGGAGTAAGAAAACAATACACAATTATATAAACAATGACAATACATTTAAATGAAGTAGAAAGCTTTGCCAAATTTTAGTAGAAGCCACGTTTTTAAACATCTTACAGTATTCAAACAAAAATTGACCTAGAAATATTGAAACGACTATCCTCTGACCTTGACACTGAAATTCGAAAGAAATTATCGTTTAAGGGAGCATATTTCGCAAACCCTCCTTCATTGTCGCCTTCTTATTGTAGAAATGGTCACTTAAAAGAAATGTTAGCTGCCAACTTCTGTTATGAGTTTTGAAATGGTCTCTTTGTGGTCGTTATGAAAACGTTAAACGCAATAAGCTTTAAATTATTATTTCAACATTTTCGCATTGACAATCTAATTGCTTATCCTAATGACTTTGAATAAATTAATATTAAGCTTTTTCGTTAATACCGGTATTTAGTTGCATCTGGTTAGACTGAAAGTCGGCCCCAACATAATTTGGAAAAGTAAGCCTTTTGAAGCAGAAGTAGAAGATGATAATGATGATAGAACAGTGTGATTTAAACCAACTAAATTGTAAAATATGGCTGGTCCTGGAAGACAGAAAAACAGGGAAGTTGTTCACAGTAATACAGTTCAATACATTTATTTACAATTTTTGATTAGTTTCTCTTTAAGAGATTATATCGATCGCCAATAAAAACCTAAGTATCGCAGCAAATAAATTGAAAATAACAAAATTAAAGTATAAAACCCAGACGTTACAAAAAGACGTCGACCAAACGAGAGGAAACGATGCTGAAGTTCTCTGAAGCAATTGAATAAGCAGCGGTTATATAACGATGCCTAGCTTGCACGACTTTATTGAAAATATTCTAGTTATTACTGAGGTTTCAATTGAGAAATCAAGGTCACATGTTTCAGAAACGTATCACTATAACATGCTCTTGTAGATGGTAAATTTTGATCCCATCAAAAACATAAATGTGAAATGAGAGCCAAGTTCAATATTATGATATATGCCTTACTTGCTGACTTCAACGACAAAAGAAGTGAGATCTAAATGGGTGCCAAGTTCAATGGTCAGTCCTGAAATTTATTTATAACTACATAAAATATTATTTCTTCTTATAACTTAGGATAATTATATTGTAGCCTAAGGTCTGACTTGGTTAGTTCTCATAAAATGCATGAAGAACGCTGCTGCCCATTCTGTAACAAGTCCCTTAGTCGTGTAACAGCGTCGTTACAGTTTACACTGTGCGTGGCAACGTCGCTTTTCAATGTTCAAAGACTGAAATTCATTAAAGTATCGACTTGGGTCTAAAATAATTCTACTTAGTGTTAAAATTTGCTCATCATTAAATACTTTTTGACCTAATTACTGGACACGTTTTTTTTTTGTGTATCATCAGCAAAGGCGATTTAAAGTATGTAGTTTCATTTATTGCATATTAGTGGTTTTGTATGTCAAATTCCCATGCTCGAACTAATTTCACATTAAGTTATTTTTTGTCTTTCTTTATTTAAGGAACTCATTATTTAGTGTCACTGTAAATAATATGAGTTTCATTCTTGTAGCTGTTCTAAAATTTCAACGAGATCAATGTGTCCATTGCGTAAATCCCTTTTTACACGCTTTATATTAGCTTCACTTGTATGTTTGTATGTTTGTTTGTAACCGACTCCTTCTAACGCGATTTTGACCCACTTTAAACGACCAGATTTCATTCAAACTTTGCACACCTATCAAGGACCGATGACAATGCAATAATTTTATAAATTTGTGCCATTATCCTTGCCAGGGTTACCAGGACAGCAAAAAAAACTGTCTTCAAAAACTACGCTGACATACGTCACAAACTAATTTGTGCCATTATCCTTGCCAGGGTTACCAGGACAGCAACAAAAACTGTCTTCGAAAACTACGCTGATATACATCACAAACTATGCTGACATACGTCTCAAAATTCGAAACACCCTAAAAAATAAATAATAGTTAAAAAAAACTAAAAAACACGCTTCCATTGAAAACCAAACTAAAAAGTACAAAATAATGGAAAAAAAGCGTGGGGTGCCTGATATCAAAAATACCTTAAAAAGCACCCCACGCTTTTTTTCCATTATTTTGTACTTTTTAGTTTGGTTTTCAATGGAAGCGTGTTTTTTAGTTTTTTTTTAACTACATGGCTTAGCCTTTATAGTCCAAGGTTTTCGTGCTGTCAGTAGGCACTATGTATAATTTATCGGAAAATGCATGTCACTCTTACACAACATATGTTTCTAAATCCCTACTGAATCTAAACTCTGCACAACAAGCACCAACAGGGCTGGTAATCCGAAGGTTATGAGAGCAGTATTACAGCATGTGTAGACACAGGGAATCCGCAATTTGCAAGCCGATGCAGCCAACATCCCTATTCAGTGACCAGGCATTAACATAGCGTTTGTGAAGCTTAGGGCTGTACCCACTTCTTTTTTTTGTGAAAATACTTTAATTTTGGCAGTTAGTGAAAGGTTTTAGTCTCTATAAAATTCAAATAACCGCCAGTATATTTAAATTATTGCTGTAGGAATGAAAACTACAGTTGCCGTAATAGTGATCGGCATTCCTTGGATTAAACATTTAGTCATTTCTAAATTAACCTCTGTTGTTCTGACTGCTGCACTGTTATGGTCTAATAGTTTAAGTTGTGAGTTCTGAACAGTTTAACAGTGTTAGGTTTTAAAAGAATATACTAAAATGAAATATTGTCTTAGTCGATTATTGGGACTTTTGATGGATAATACTGGCAGCACTAGTTTTGAAATATCGAGGTTCTGAGACAACGGTTGAGAACACGGGGTGGGACTCGGCCTATTCGCTCGGGGTCAGCATCGAAGACGGACGTGTTATGAGTGGTCAGCAATGTAGGGTACATTAGTGACCACCACTTCATGTAAGTTCTGTTACTATAATATCTTAAAGATTAAGTACTTATAACATTGTAAAACATTTATTAAAGAGTAGCGATGGAGTTTCTTGTCCGTTCTTCTCCAACCGCAATTACTCTTTGGAACGGACAACTAGAGTCAATTCTATTTTAAGGTGTGCCTATTTGAAATAAATGAGGTGTGTGTGGTGTGTGGTGTGTGGTGTGTGGTGTACTTTTAAATGATACAATGTGTTACGTGTTCACAAATAAATAATTCTGATTCTGTGTTATTTTCCTTACCCTGTAATACCTATAAGTCAGTTTATAGTTTGAGATTATCGAGTAATGACGATTAGATGCATTTGTTCCATAAGTTTCTACTTTGATGTTAAATATTCAAGGTATTCTATAAGTTGTTTTAGAGCAAGGGTACCCTATTTTATTACAATAGTATGTTCTGAAATCGTTAGCTTTGGTGTCTCGACAGTTTTCTTGTGGTCGTCACTGTAATTGCAGCTTACTGATAGAAGTTGCAATGATGTGGAAAAGCGTGGTTTAGAGACACGTTCGATATTAGAAATACAAGTAATCACGTCTTGTTGAAAAGACTACTCGCTAGGATTGTTATCAAACTTTTATAACATTATCGTTTGAGCGCACCTCAGCCGGAATCAACCAAAAAATATCGTTATTCGAAATTCCCACCAACTTTCATGAAAGCACAATAAACCTTACTACCTTTCCTTTCTGAGTTCCGTTTATTATTCAATTCACGTCATATTTACGCGGCATTAAAATTGGTGTTGGTTTTTTCAAAAAAAGGATTACGGTCTCCCCCTGCCTGAGCACGTCGCGACTAGAAATTGAATATTATTATGACTTTAATATAAAATTTGCTGGAAGTTTCATTGCCTTGTTGGTAAAGTACTTGCAAGCGTAGCTGTTGAGCGTGATCTCCTGAAATAAAATGTTTATTTGTATATTTATTTGATTTTCTGGCCTGTTTGACTAGTGGTTAGTGACCCTGACTGCTAAGACTGAGGTTGTGAGTTCGATTCCCATCCAAGACAAATGTTTTTGTGATGAGCACAATCATTTCTGAGTCTGGGTGTAATTTATCTATGATATGTATGTATTTAGTTATATATAAGTATATTTATCAGCTGTCTGGTTGCCATAGTACAGGTTCTGCCTAGTTTGGGATCAGACAACGGTGTGTTGGTTGCCCCAATATATTATTATTATTTATTTACGTTGATCTTATAAGACACTTTTACACGTCAATGTTTTGTTGGTCATTATTTTAAAAAGAAGATGGCGCGCATTTCCTAGCTATTTCCTGTGAAGAAATGCCGAAACAAATTCAGGGGTCGTGGTCTCTTTTAAAGTCCAAATATTCTGGGTCTGGAAGGGCCTTATGAAGGAAGAACCATTGCAGCTTTGAGCTGACCTATCCCAACAGATGGCATGTATGTACATATCAGTCATGGTATAGCTCAACCCTGTTTGAAGGAAGGAAGAATCGCCTAGCACAAGTGTCAGAGACTTCACATAATTGTAACCATCCTTCTCCTATGTAATAAAGATTATCACTAAGGCTTCACGACCCGCAAGGAGACGCTACCATATCTGCAGGACATTTGCGTAGGCCATATACAAAATACTAAAAAGCCAATAGTCATGAGCCTAATTCCCAGACTGGTCAAAGTGAGATTAAGTTTTCCATTAGGAAATCTCTGGTTGCTCGGAGTCTAGCTTTGTGCTCGGATAATGAATGACAGAAAGGCTTACCCCTGTAATATGGGAGTTATGACATAACTGGTGAAATGTCATTGCACAGTAATGCATGTGTTCTGTCTACAACTTCGAGTAATATTATAGGCGTTTATGTCAATTTATTTGCAATATGGAGATATTTTTTTCTTTCTTTAGTACGTGAACATAGATTTAATTATTGTATTTCAAACAGTTAACAGTTAAAAATAAATAAATAATAATAAATAAAGAAATATTTAATAGCTTTTTGAAATTTATCGATTATAATTTTATTTATCCGATACTTATTCTATTTTATTCGTTACCTTCACTTAATTTATGGATTTCTTAATATTCAGATAATAAATTGAGTTCTATATTCTCATTTTTAAATCTGTGCAAAAATAAAACACCTTTTTTATGATACCTCAACATTGACACATATTACAAACTAGCCTAGAACATTCCCATCTCGTTTATCATGTTATCTCAAGTCGTAAATGTGAAATCCTATAACTAAAATTGGTGTAAGGCAAAATAAAGATATTTGACGCTATGCTTATAAGAATATTGTCTTATATCTCGTCCAGTTTCGTTTTTAAATAATTCGTCATGAAACATAATTCCCTTCCAGCAAATCTAGAGCTAGGAATTTTTACATCCATGGTATTTTTTTTCTTTAGAAGAAGTTTGTCGTCGGTTCCGAGACAGTTTAGCATTTCTGAAAACTTTTCGTTGGAGTTATTATTCAATGTTTATTGGTCAATGCGGAAGATGTTGAATTATTTATGTATGGAGGCACGATTATGGAAATGGTTGATGCAAAGTAATCCATCTGAAGGACATAATATTTAAGAGTGTCTACTACTCGTCATCATTCTCCTGCATTATCCTAATTTATTTGGAGTCGTTGCAACGTGTCTTTTTTTCCCATAATTCTCTATTAGTCGCCTTCTTGATAGTCACCCCGTTTCTAAGAATACCATCATTCACACAGTCCATCCTCCGTTTCTTTGTCTACTAATACATTAAAAAAAAAACCGGCCAAGTGCGAGTCGGACTCGCGCACCGAGGGTTCCGTACAAACCTGTAGGTATTCACGGTTTATGCATAAGGTTTATGTTTATGAAATTCAATATTTTTTTTTTTAATTTTTATGTTTGAGTTGACTGAATGAAAGGTAAATTGCGGTTTACGATTTATGACGTATTAAAAACAAAACTACTTACTAGATCTCGTTCAAACCAATTTTCGGTGGAAGTTTACATGGTAATGTACATCATATATTTTTGTTAGATTTATCACTCTCTTATTTTAGAAGTTACGGGGGGGGGGGACACATTTTACCACTTTGGAAGTGTCTATCTCGCAAACCATTCAATTTAGAAAAAAATGATATAAGAAACCTCAATATCATTTTTAAAGACCCATCCATAGATACCCCACACGTATAGGTTTAATGAAAAAAAAAATCTAAGTATGGGGAACCCTAAAATGTATTGCCTTTTTTCTATTTTTGTGTGAAAATCTTAATGCAGTTTACTGAATACATCTACTTACCAAGTTTCAATAACATAGCTCTTATAGTTTCGGAAAAAAGTGGCTGTGACATACGGACGGACAGACATGACGAATCCATAAGGGTTCCGTTTTTTTGCCATTTGGCAACGGAACCCTAAAAAGTAGATAGATTAAGTTCAGAAGACAAGCCAAGTTTTCAAAGCTTCATTACTATTTTGATGTGCCCGACTGGATGCATAAATGATCTCATATAATTTTGAGTTACCACCTAAGTACATATTGTGGAATGCAAATAAACTATTCAGTATTGAGTGAAAGGTAGATTTGGGAGACCGAACTGCGTTGCGAAATCCTCCTAAATCACTTTTTTACATTTTACACCCCCAACGGAAGCAGAGGGATGTTATAAATAAGTATTAACAGTAGTTAAATATAGGCTTAGTTATATAAAAATAAATAATAATGGAAAAAAAAGCGTAGGGTGCCTGATATCAATAAAAAAATACCTTAAAAAACACCCCACGCGTTTTTCCATTATTTTGTACTTTTTAGTTTAGTTTTCAATGGAAGCGTGTTTTTTAGTTTTTTTAAACTATTATTTATTTTCTATTTTTTAGGGTGTTTCGAATTTTGAGACGTGTGTCAGCGTAGTTTGTGATGTATGTCAGCGTAGTTTATGTCGTATGTCAGCGTTTTTTGTGACGTATGTCAGCGTAGTTTTCGAAGACAGTTTTTTTGCTGTCCTGGTAACCCTGGCAAGGATAATGACACAAATTTATGAAATTATTGCATTGTCATCGGTCCTTGACAGGTGTGCAAAGTTTGAATGAAATCTGGGCGTTTAAAGTGGGTCAAAGTCGCGCTATAAGGAGTCGGTTACAAACAAACATACAAGTGAAGCTAATTTAAGCGTGTAATAAGCTTATTCGTGAGTGACAGGGTGAGTCTTAGTCAACAGAAACTGTTATACTAAGTAGTCACAAAATCACAGTAGAACATCTTTCTAACCCACGCACTACGCCAAGATTCCCAGCAAGAATATCCCACTAAAATAATAACCATTTCGCTTTCCCGGTAATCCGTGGAAAGGGCTAAAGGCATAATCAAATTGCGTCAGTATAAACGTTGCTATTCTAACGTTTGCAGCCTGAGGCTATCATTATCATTCATCATGACTACGTACACATAATTCCCTTGCGGGCGAATGGAGATAAGCGATCAATTGGATTAGATAATGGTATGGCATCTATAGGTATAATGTTGTAATGTGTGGTGTGATAGTAAGGCAGTGTTTGTAAAATTAATTAGGCAGTATAGACAAGATGAGTGGCGATGTTCTCTTGTATTCTGGCAATTGAAGTTATTTATTGAAATAATTGAATACATCAATATTTACTAAATATGGCGTTACATTAGAAGTTGGTAAAAATAATTGACGACAGGTGTTCCCAAAAGAAAAAGGACCTGCAAGTTTTCCCGAATAGGCACAGGAAGTCACAATGGACTAGTATGAACATTTTATACAACAAATACCACATACCGTTATGATTTCACTCATTTATAGATTGCGTTGTTCCTTTCAAAATGATAAAGCTAGACCTACGTAGGTACGCAAGGCGACAAATCAGGCTATACAATTCCAGTATAAGCTGACTTCTCATTGTATGGAAAGTTTATACAATGCGACCTCTGTTAAAACTGGAAATGTATAACATAATGCCGGGTCCGTCTTACCGTAGTTTCAGCCCTTTTTTTTTGTGCGTGGGAAGTCTTCAAATAACTTCTCCCGGTCTAGGGTAGAGCAGAAGGGCGTGTCAGTCTTATACTGAGTAAAACCCATCCGTGTTCCTTCAGTTGCCCATATGCCAGGCTCACGGTAAGTCTTTTGAACAAATCTCGGCAGGCATCGGTCCTAGCGGACCCCTTCAGTTAATGCTGACATCTCTTTGAGGAGCACGTGGAAAGCTACGCGCCGTCGACACGGGCCTGGTCCTTACTGGGTGGCGAGCTATCCATCGCTCGCCGCCCACAAGCCCGCGCCTACGGTGGCCGGGAGTCCGCTATCGACTCCCGACGCTCGGGGCGTCTTCTCCTGCGGTGGCTAGGGACGTGAAGGCGCAGAGACTGCCACTCCCTCACGCGGCCCGCCTCCTCCTTCGCGAGCATTACTGCTTCGCAGAAAGAGGTGACGGCTTCCCATGCCCTCTCGCTCCATACTATGGCTCGCACCAGGGCCGGACTACTTTCACCTCTTAAAGAGCTATTTTGAGAGGCAAATCTTTTCAACAAAATAGGATAGGAATACTGAAAACTGACAAAGCAACTAAATGTTTTACTAATAAAATACTAGGCATAAACTGCCAATTACAGACCTGAGATAAGGCCGAAGGCCTTAGCTAGTTTAAAGAATCAAATTATAATATTTTGACGTTGGCCTTCGAAGAAAATTATTTCGTCTTAATAGCTTTATATTCAGGAGATATTTTAATAAGGTTCAAATAGGTCCTATGGTTATGTAAGCTGTAGGAAATTTTTATTTCGAGTAATAAAACGCCATAATTTGATCATTGAGAATTTTTAAACCACCCCATCTGTGATAAAGGTCGTGCAGACTTCGTGTCGCGCTAGTCAGCACGAGCCATTAAAAATTTAGGGAGAATCGAGTAATATTACTATAACTAAATTTTACTACTAATTTAACTGTATGATGTAGTAAAGTGCTGCTAGTGTCAACGTCCGTTTTCGAAAACGAATTTTATTTAACTACTAGGAGATTTCTTGTCTTAAAAAAAAAAAAACAGGAATTCGGTCCTATATACTTACTTTAAGAGCAATGGTCGCTCAGTGGTAACGGTCGCGACTTACGAGCTTTACGATTTACTTTGTGTAAATTTTCTCATCACCACTGCTCTTATAATGGTAAAGAAAAACCTTGTGACGAAACCGGCATGTCCAAGAACCAAAAAATTCGCAGACATGTCACGTCTATCAACCCCCACTGGGCTCGCGTGGTGGATTTCAGCCCACTCGCTCTCGCAGAGAGAAGATCTGTGTCCCATCCGTGGGAAAATAATAAGCTGTTTATGCTAAATACTGACTTTCTTATTTAAATATCAGTGCCAAGAATTTAGTTCCATCACGTCCTTCGTATCGAGCGTCAAAATTCTTTGATACGCAGTCTCAAACGGCCTTCAGAATTAACATTAGAGACGTGACCTACCCGACCATGAATAAATCAGACCTGTGCTATGTTAATGTGTACTTTACTGTGGTCTGAGATATTATAGGCAAAGGGAGTTTAATTCTAGAGACGTATATATGTAAAGGTAAGGATGATAGAGGATAAGGTCGTGGTATATGCATGTTTTGGTATTTACTTCGGTTTTTTCTTCTCGTAGTTATGACTTATATTTTAACTGACCAGTATGTTGTGACCTAAACAGCGCTGACGTTTGCCTCATTAAGTCCTGGAAGACTGATGTCATCAATGTGCTTAGTTCTGATGAAAAATTTGGATTTTTAAACCAATATTTAAAAAAAAAAAACAACACATCTTAAGCCATTCCCTGTACGAGCACATTAATTTTAGGTACAAACTTCAGTAAAAATGTATTTAATTATTAGGTTTATCATTGCTAGAAATGGTTACTCGTAATAGCAAAAGAAACACTTCTTATTCATGAAACTTATAATTAAGTGTTGAAATGAAATTAGGTATATTTATTAATTATTTATATAACCATTTATGCACTCATAAACAAACAAACAGATAGAAACAGAAAAATTCGTACAAAGGTTAAGGTGCTTTGTGTAAATTGACTACAAAAAAACACGTTTTATACGTCAAATTTACTTTCTGTTTTAAAACTAGATGAGTTTGGCGTTTTCTAACAGACTACTCTGAGAAGAAATAACGAAAGTAAAAAAAAAAACTCATTGTTCACAGTACGTCTCTTTTAAATCGAAATATAATCGTAGTCAAGATTATAAGACAACTATGCAGATTAATAATATATCTGAGATGGTCTTTTGAAGAACAAACCACAGATTTGGGTTGACCTGTCCAGTCAATACATGTGATCTTGAACTCAACTTAGAATATAAATAGCTCAGTTGTTACGACACGAGGAACAAAACTAAAGACAGGACATTAGGGCAGCAGCCGTATAAAGTAACTTAACTGCCAGATTATCTTAAATTTAATTGAGAAAAGAAATTAAAAATTGATGCACATCCGTCACATTCGCAATAATTCTACCAGCGAATTCCTATAATATGTACTTCAAAAAGTTAATATTCATGTCGCTGTTGACGCACCGCTTCGTACGCATCTGCCAACTCTTTCAGGAAAGACATGCCCAATGTTACTGAATCCATGATACTAATTTTTGTGTCGATGTTCGTACCAACCTGTATTTCTGTGTTTCCAATAACTGGAAAAGAAATCATTCCTTGTCCCAAAAAAACAGTAATAAGCTATCGATACCGCCAAAACTCGAACTGAACCCCGAAAAGCCAAGAAATAAACACACGTCACATTATTCGGATCACATACGAAACTGATTCGCCGTGTGCCCGTTACTCGCATGATTTGTACCGGGATGCAGTAGACATTCATTTGCATACCAAATACCGTTTGGATAGGGGATTTCATTGGGTTAGAATTTCAATGCCTATGGATTTTGTGAGATATCTTGACTTGTGTTATTAGACGTTGTGTTGTGAGGCATAGTGGGATTTGATGGGAACCTTTGATTTTCTACTGAGCTGTTTTCTTAGAAGATGGTCTTATCTAATTTCGTTACTTATTAACTCAGCCTACCGCAGTCCTAAGACTGGATGTAAGCCTCTCCCAAGCTGCGCTACAACACTATCCTCCGCCTTTCGCATCAAATCCGTATAGCTGCGGGCGTCCCGTACGTGCCATCTAGTTTTTAAAATGTTGACCAAAAAATATTGACGACGATAAACATTTCATTCCATTCCATTTTACCATGATTGTCGATACTTGGTTTCCACTCCAGACTTCGTTACTATACCGGCCAACGAAAAATTTGTTATTATAAATATTTTATCATATCGCCATCCATCCATTAAGTTACGATGCAAATTCAAAAGCATGGGTTTTCTGCTACTGGTTGCCTCAGAAAAATGACCTCATAACATGACTTCCTCTACGATTAATTCGTTCTTTTGACTAACGATCAATAGTCAATTAACAAGATTATATTACCTTTTAGCACAAAACTAAGAAAAATAAGTTTCGGTACCGATTGGTGTCATTTCTCGTCCACTACTACTTGTTAGCGCTAAATCAGGCGGGCTGCGCCACAACACAACACATTGTAAAAATCCTCCATCATCAGTTTTATAAAGATTCTATGAACGAGTAACCACAAATGATCTGAATTAAATATAAGCCTAACAATTTTAATTACATTTGCTCAAATAAACAGCAGCTATATTTCTACTTCAGCCTACGTCATTACTCTGACATTTTACTTATTTTTAGATCTCCGCATTTACAAAATACGACAAGCGACTAATAAGTAAAAAAAATATGAAACATTTTTACTCCAAAGTAACCCAGTTTCATAACAAAATGAGTACAGTCACGGGCATAAATACTGTACACTTACGCCAAACTTTAATGCGATTTCCTTTTATATTAAGAAAACGGTCCATATGACTTCAAATAATCACGAATGAAGGGTGAAGTACATTCACACCTCTGCTTAACCATTCCTGGAATACAGGCGTGATGTTACTTTATGTGTATTGAAAGACATTTTGTGTTGTTACATGTATATCCTTGTATTTTTGAAATCAGACTATTGTATAATAGGAAGTGGCACCGGTAAGTGAGAAGTTGTGTGGAAATCGGTTCCCATAGTATGGGCACGTGATAAGGGGGAATGAGGAAAATAGTCGTAAGGTAAGGTTTGAGTATGATTGTTGATGACTATAAATATAAAGGAAGACCAAAGAAACTATAGATGGCCTGTGTGATTGATGATTTAGTTAGAAATGTGGTGACGGCCGAGGTGACTACTAATAGAGAAGAATGGAAGAAAAAATATGTCTGGACCGACCTCAAATTTATGGAGAAAAGGACAAGAGAAAATGATAGATGTTTTCTCTTTTGAATCGTTATTTTACAAGTCACTTGTGAAATGAACAAAACGCGTATTTGTATGGTATTTACGTTCATAACTGTACGTCGTCGACGAAAAAAATTAAGGCACATTTTTTATTTATTAAGAATCTTCATGTGTTCTCGTAGAAGGAAAATATGATTTTATTTTGTATTCATTTCTTCAAGCTACGTATAATTATCTCAATCTAAACGTTAAGGGCTCTGCAACGGAATGTTATGTAACAATTTTATTATTTCATGAACGGTTGTGAGGAGAAAAAATTTCTTTATTTTCGTATTGGATGAAGCAAAGATGCTTAGGGGTACCTATGAAAAAATAACATACAAGACTTAATTTGTTAAGTAAACGTGCTTGAATTTGTAAATTACTTGACGAGCAGTTCTATAAAGTAAATAAGTTATGAGATGAATAATAAAAACATAATAAGGAAAATTTCGGGAATAACTGAAAAATATTAAAATAGTCCAATATCTGGGCTAAGTATGTACAAGAGGAAGAAGAGGATGGCATTTGTTAAATGATAAATTATTTTATTTCTATAAGTAGGTAGGTATGTGTATGAACACTATTATACGTCTATCATATTTTAAAAACTAGATTTGGTCGGCGTCACATACGTATCTGACTACTCCGAGAATTACTCAAAGGTCACAGTCTCTTTTATAATCCAGACAAAATTTTGGTCAGATCATGTGAATGCCATGCAGATTGGTATCTGAAATGGTCTTTTGAAGATAGAACTAAACAGACTGAGAAGACCTGTCCAGTCAGTGCACGCATTTTTAGTAATCATGCAGCTCGACTTAGAACTTAAAGAGCTCAACGATTCGTCGGAAAATAACAAAGAAAGAGCAATTGGGTTTACTAAAGGTAAACTTCTGCCCAACCCTTTTGGAAAACAAGGCATGATGTTATGTTATTTGGGTAGGTCGCATAAATTACTCAAACTGCCACATCATAATTAAAACTCCCTGAGAATAAAATGAAATGGTACGTAGACGCGGCAGTCATTGTTTTAAATAGTTGTTATAATAATATAGAGCTTCGATTGAGAAACATTTCAAAATTAGTCAATGGTTTGATGCAGACATCAAGCTATATTAAATTCAGCCACACTTATTCACACTTCTTTAGTTTCTGATACTAGTAATCCTAGCTGCCACGTCTTTTTATAATTTTATTTTTGTATGGATTTTTTTTGTTTCTCTTTGCTATACTCTGGGCACTTTTAACGTGTACGGTTTTTCATAGTTTTCACATTATAATTATCTATAAATTCAACATTAATGATGTAACTAATATTTTTGTAATAATATAATTTAAAAGAGAGGCTAGCTTTATTTTTATGACTGATCGACTCCTTGACAGCTCAAAATTGTATGTAAATGGTTTAATTGAAATAAATGCTTTTCGATTTATTACAAAACAACATATAACCTTAGTTTTAGCCTGAACCGTAGAACTAGTATTTGTATTTTGAACTTTATTTCGATTAAGGCAAAGTACTTATATCGCCGGGTTAAAGGCAAAACCGACTATCTTCGATTTTTTTGAGTTTTTCACTTTAATATACCATTCGATTCGCCATTTGATTCTTTACCTAATTGTAAAACAAACTAAACCGTAGGACTTACCGTTCCAAAGTTACCGAACGTAAAAACCGATTATATAATTATTAGACTGAATTAAAAAACAAATAGCAAACTTCCTAAATGCGCTCACTGAAAATATATTATTGACGTTTTTGGACTAAATAATTGGTTTTGCCTGTAACATGGCGATATGCTCTATAGTAAAATGACAATTAGCACTGAACTAAGTTGTCATGTTTGTATAGAGAACTGCATTTCCATAACAGGTTTTCAATTCAGTAACTAGCTTGGTGGTTTAAACTTGATCTAATGAAAAACTTTGTTTTTTCTAAGGGAGTTTGAGTAGTTACTCCTTACCTGCTGGTAGGCTACTAAATGTTACTAAATCATCATCATCATCATTACACCAGAAACGCGTCCACTGCTGGACTCAACCCTCACCCAAAAGAGTTTTGCCATAATAGCCACGCTTGGCAGGCGGGTTGGCAATCGCAATTTGGTGGTAAAATGTATAGAGAATGCTGCTGCCCATTCTCTAGTAAGTCCCTTAGGTGCTTTTTACGACACTTACTACGGGAAGAAATACATGGTGCAGTTTTGGATCTGCAAAACATTTCAGGAGGTAATTATGTTAGTGATTCTCGACCCGAATCAACAATAAAATGGGCAGGTATTTTTTTTCATTTTATTCTTATTTACGGAAATTGGTAAGTGTGAACTTCCTTTTTTAAAACGCGGCCAGTCTGTACGTGTCCTTAAACTGCGCTTTCACACACACAAACAAACACAACCGACGTTTTTTTCATAGATCCAAAGCCGCGCTCCCCATCCAGTGTTATTCTGAAAACAATAAAATTGAAAAATCTAAAGAAAAAGTATTATTGATTATTGACTTGGTATCGTATTGTTATATGATTATTTACGAGTCTCATAACAACCTCCTGAAATGTTTTGCAGGTTCAAAACTGCATCTTGTATAATGGTGCTACCTATCTATGCTTGCTATCTTTACGTCTGTACCACACGGAACGATGATACTAAATATTTTGTACAAATCATGACCTACATTTATAAAATGAACTAGATCTCGTTAAGCACAAATACGTTATAAGAGCACTGCACACGTCATTGAGGCGTGCGCTGCTTGCATGTTGCGCGTAATGCGAGAACGTGCCGAGCGCGTAACTGCGACTGCTCATAGTACTCATTGTCGAATTGCTGCACACACGTCCCCCATTGTCACAGCATGTGGATTGCGTGTCGGGATGAGAAACGCGTAGTGCCGAGTTTGATGCTGAATTTTTTACGTTACAATGTATGGTGTCGCGTATACAGGCATATTTTATTGTGTAAACAAGGTTTTAGGGACATTGACACATAAACTGTTACCATGAATTCTGAACATGATTTACGACTCCTAAGCGTAGAAAATTGTCGTTGGTTTTGAATAAAAATGCTGTTTATGGATCACTCTGATCATGATGGTACTGATTCAGACCTACTGAGGTTATATACTATTCATAATTTCAGCCAAAAGTCGTCCACTGCTAGACATAAGCCTCCCCCAAGCACCGCCACTTCGATTACTTCTGTGCTTGTCACATCCAGGGGATTACTGCAGCCATCTTCATCGAACATCTTACCCAGCCTTCCAGTATGCCGTCACCACTCTAGATCTTTCCGGCCCCATCGACCATCTGTTCTGCGAGTAATGCCAAAAAGCCCTGTGTAACATCTATAAACATTTGCAAAAAATAGTTAGCGGTAGAGGTGTTGATAGAGCCATTACACGTGTGTTGTCATCCTGTGAAATTAAACAACATGCTTTATTCTGTAAACAAAATTATGTCACTTTTGCTAGTCAATTTGTGCGTGTAATATGAAAGAAAGAAAGAAAAAGAAAGAAAAATAGTTTATTCTGCACAAACATAACGCACAACATGAAATAAAAATTTGTTACAAAAAAGAAAAATGCACACGTACAAGGTAGCCACAAGCCCCGTATTCAAGATAAAAAAAAGTTGTACAATGTTATCTATGGCTCATTGATGTCACGGCTACGGGCCAAAGACAATACAAAACATATATCTGCGTTATGACACTATAATCTATAATAACAATTAATATAATTATTGATTTCCTTCAGTGCGAGTCGTGTTTGGAAAGAATTACGTTTTACGTTACCATTTGGTTGTCAGACTTTTAGGATGCTGACGATCCATAACGATTGTCAAAAATCTATCAACTGGCAGTCGGAACTCAGTCGGAGTCTTAACGTACTTTCCGAGGCACGGCAAGCGATGCGGTTTGGTAACCGATGGAAATCATTGTCTATACAAAACAATTTCTTAACTTTACACTCGTTGTTTTAAAGGTCGACGCCAGCATATCGAGCTACTACAATTTCTGAAATTTCTTTAATAAATTTTCATCATCGCTAAAGCATAGGTTCAAAGTTGTTTGGGAGAATTTGACACTTTCGGGTGCCTTGATGTCGTCTGTATGTCAAAATGACGTGCACTTATAAATGTAACTTGCTTATTGTTTGTACAAGTGTTGGACGATTTCAATATAAACATCGTTTTGGTATTCGTAACCGGAAAGTTTCAATAGAAGGAATAAACAGAAAGAAATCGACTTGAACAAAACCGATAAAAGTTTCTGTTCAAGTTTGTCATTATAATATTGACAGATTTTGTGTTTTATTGTGGTACAGATAAGTATCTGTGACTGCAACTTTAGAATGCCCGGTGTTGATGTTTAATCCATATTCATATTACATTTTTTTCTATTTTGGTTTATCAGTTAATCAACTATGAGCAGATGTGAAACAACTAGGGACTAACAATAGTTAGAAACATTTGTATGTTTTTATGTAGAAACTAGTTTCTGCCTGCGACTTCGTCTGCTTGTCAATCGACCCAGAGAATAAAAAGTTTCACAGAAAATTCAACCCTCCTTTCACCCTCTTAGAGGTGGAATTTCAAAAAACCCTTTCTTAATGGATACCTACTCTTCACAAAGAACACACCGTCCAATTTTCATGTCCCTAGGACCAGCGGTTTAGGCTGTGCGTTGATATATCAGTCAGTCAGTCAGTCACTCAGGACTTTGAATTTTATATATATAGATAATCTCTGGAATAATCTTCGGATTTGAAATAATCTTTTTCCATTTGTCTGTCCAAACTTGAGAAAGGATATAAAGTTTAACAGCAGGCTACGATCCTAAGAAGACGAGTAAAAAAGTAAAATTAACAGAAAATACGCTAGGAGAAAACAAAGTAATATTGCGAGTGATGAATACAATTTATGTTAAAACAATAAATTTCACGTGCGTGATGTCGCGAGCAGACGCCAGACCTTTACCCAGTTCTTCTTTCCTTACGAAATGTTAAATATCAATTGTAGTCAGGCATACAGACGAATACCATTGGACTAGCTATCTATTCTAGCCTTATGAAAAAGTCCTTATCGTCTGCCTAGCCTTTTGCCGACTAAGCTGGGGTCGGGTTTCAGTCTAACCGTATGCTACTGGAGCATCCGTTTATCTGACCTCCACAACTCAGTTACTGGGTAAGACTGGTGGTCAAACTTCAGTCGGACTTCTAATAACCCGATGAATGACAGCCAGGTTCAATGGCTTAACATGGTTTACGAGAAAAAGTCCTAACAGTACGAATTTTATTCATGCCATGCATCGCAACGATGGTGGCAGCGAGCGTTTAAAAAATATAAAGGACTGCTCAGAGAAAACTA
Source organism: Aporophyla nigra (assembly GCA_947507805.1). Lineage (NCBI taxonomy): Eukaryota > Metazoa > Arthropoda > Insecta > Lepidoptera > Noctuidae > Aporophyla > Aporophyla nigra. Next base: position 24,516,908 of record OX382294.1, read on the forward strand.
CGGCCAACACTACATATATTATTCCAAAACATTCTCGTTTTAAACTAACGCTTTCCAACCGTATCCTTCACAAAACAAAACAACAAAAATTCAGACCGAAAAGCGAGCGACGGCCTATTTACACACACCAAGCGATACCATTGTGGAAGTTGTCCGTATCTCCACAATCGTGGAGTTTCAACAAAAGAGAACAGGGAGAACAGGCGAAGGACAGAGCAAACTTGTCCGTTGAACTAAAAGCGCGAATCCTTCTAAAAGTTGTGCATTATCATAATGTCGGGGGATGTTAACTACAGGGCGGGTGTGGATGTTTTTGGGTGGTTAGGTTTTAACTGTGGTTGGATATTGTGTGACGGTTTTTAAAGTTACTAACTTCAAAACCTTGTATTCATACTAAACCTATGCTTTTATTTCTGGTGTTCTGTGAACTTCTGTGAGAGAAAGTATACAAGGGAGTTCACTGTAGGTTTTCAGATGTATCCGAAAATAACTTTGGTCAACGATATAATTGTTTCTGTGTTAATTCATGTAATTGGTGTTGTACCGTTTCACATACATAGGTACATATCTTAATCAGCCTATAATGCACGGACTGCTGGGAAACCGGCCCTTTTTTTGTGGGTGGGAAATCATCAAATGACGTCTCCCGCTCTTGGGCGGAGCGGGATGGCGTATCAGACTTTTACTGAGTAAATCCCACCCGTGTTCCTTCAGTTGCCCATGTGCCAGGGCCACGGTACCTCTTTTGACCAAATCTTGCGACCCTGGAAGGGGGATACCGGCCTCCATTTTCTATTAGATCAAGTTGGCCATGATCCACCACACTGACCCAATGTGGGTTGGTAGACAACGGTTTGAATCAACTATTAATCATTATTAGCACCACTGCTACTACACGTGGTAGATATAGTCCACTCCCTTTCGAAGAGATGAGGCCTGTAACACGGCTGTGGGGACATTTTTGGGCTGATTATGTTTTTTGATTTTCTAACTATATCTTGAATATTCACAATTTCAAGATTGTGATAAATTTATTTTTGCAAAATCTCGTTACTAAATATATATTTTTTGTCCCATGAGCATACTGACGATCTCATTTCTTCTTGTTTTCAAGCCATCCTGTATCATAACCGGAATCCTACTGACCTTTATCAGATTCTTAATGAAGTAATGAGTTATATTGTTCTAAAATTGTTTAAAACTTATTATTTTGTATACAACCTCTTTAGAAGTTGTACCAAAGTTTTTGGGCGTATTTGTTTTGTTGTTCCTTAAATAGAGTTTGAATGAAACGAAATGAATAGAGTCTTTGTTGCCGGAGGTCGTGGGTTCGATTCCCACCCAGGACAAATGTTTGTGTGATGAGCACGATCATTTGTTCTGTGTCTGGGTGTAATTTATCTATAATATTAGGTTGGGGAAAAAGTCTTTTCGCATTATAGTATGTATGAACTTGTAATAAAATCTCTTTGGCTATACTATTTGTATCTGGCTGGTTTTGGTATCATTGAAAGTTTAAATTTTAAAGAACATAATTCCAAATTCAAATTAGGAAAATGTGTGATTTTCATTTGTTTTTCGTACCGTCAAGATGAGGGAATCTAATGAAGAAATTCGATACATTTTAAAATTTTACTACAAAAAAGGTAAAAATGCAACGCAAGCCGCGAAAAAAAATTGCGATGTTTATGGACCTAGTGTAGTGTCTGTGAGAGTAGCACAAATTTGGTTTAAGCGTTTTCAATCCGGAAATTTTGATGTCAAAGATGCACGTCGCTCTGGTCGCCCTATTACGGATAAAATGGATGCCATTTTTGAAAAAGTGGAGCAAGATCGGCATACCAGTAGTTACGACGTAGCTGAAGAACTGGAAATTGACCACAAAACAGTTTTGGCGCATTTGAAAAAAACTGGGTACACAAAAAGCTCGACATTTGTACCTCACGAGCTCACTGAAAGAAACCTAATGAACCGTGTACTCATTTGTGATTCTTTATTACGACGTAATGAAACCGAACCGTTTTTGAAGAAGCTGATAACTGGTGATGAAAAGTGGATCACGTATGACAAGAACGTGCGAAAAAGGTCGTGGTCAAAGGCCGGTCAGGCTTCACAGACTGTGGCGAAACCCGGGTTAACTCGCAACAAGGTGATGCTGTGTGTGTGGTGGGATTGGAAGGGCATTATTAATGATGAGCTGTTACCACTAGGCAGGACCATCGATTCTGAACTCTACTGCGAACAACTGATGAGATTAAAGCAAGAAGTTGAGAGAAAGCGGCCGGAATTAATCAACAGAAGGGGTGTGGCTTTTCATCATGATAACGCTAGACCTCACACATCTTTAGCCACCCAACAAAAAATAAGAGAGTTTGGCTGGGAGGTGTTAATGCATCCGCCGTATAGTCCTGACCTTGCACCTTCAGATTTCCACCTGTTTCGGTCTCTTCAGAATTCTTTAGGCAGTGTCAGGTTAACATCACGAGAGGACTGCCAAAACCACTTGTCGCGGTATTTTGACCAGAAGTCCCAAAATTTCTATAGCAATGGGATCATGTCCCTACATACAAGATGGCAAAAAGTTATCGAACAAAATGGTACCTACATACTTTAGTTAAATGTAAATAAATGTTATTAAAAAATGTTTTGAATTTTCTTAAAAAATGCGAAGAAACTTTTTCCCCAACCTATTATGTATGTATTTAGAAGTATATAAGTATGTTTATCAGTTGTCTAGTACCCATAACACAAGCTCTGCTTAGCTTGGGACTAGATGGCGTTGTGTGATAGTTGTGGAATATTATTATGATTCTTATGATTCTGATACTAACTTTTAGATGCGGTGCCACCCAAGTAGGGTCAGAAATATTATTCCACGAAAACGTACAACAGGGATAAAAATATCCTATCTCCTAACCCAGTTATTGGTCTATATGTCAAACCCGATCGGTCGTGTGTCGCCGTTAAGGCGTGAAAAGGTATCAGACAGAATTAAGCGGAACTTTTACTTAATATGAATTGTTCAGTTTGAACATGTTCAGTTATTTACATAACATAATATGGAAAATATATTGCCTGAAGGGTAAAGCAGCCTGCCAGGGTCGCGAGATTCGTTCGAAAGAGGTACCGTGCCCCTGGCACATGGGCAACTGTAGAAACACGGATGGGTTTTAGTCAGTAATAGTCTGACATGCCCTTCCGCACCACTCTGAGCGGGAGATGTCATTTAATGATTTCCCACCCACAAAAAAAGGGCAAAGCAGTCGTATACCTACAGTGGGTGCATCCATTTCAGCAGTTATGTTTAAGTTAGTCAAGTATGTGGAGAGCAGTGGTGGCTCAGTGTAAACGGCCCGACTTACGAGTCGCTGGTCGTGGGTTTGTGTAATTTATTTAAAGAAAGAATACCGTTTATTTGACACAGTTCGTAAAACACAAAACCACCACACCACCACACCACCACTGTTCTCAAAAAGGTTAAGGAAAACATCGTGAGGAAACCAGCATGCCCTACATCCAAAAATTCGAAGTCATGTGACGTCACGATCATCCGCTAGTCAAAGGCCTCGACCAAGAACTATCCTCTAAACATCATTATGTATATGTATTAAATACATTAAAATATATTATGTAGAAGTTGTTTATTTAGTAGACGATAAAAACTGAATAGTTTGTACGTATCAATTTCAGATGAGCTTATTTTCTTGTTTCCTACTTTTTAGAGCATGACTTTTAAGTATTTTATAGTTTTTTTATTGACAGAGCGTTGGAAGGCCTCCCACAAGATGGGCCGATGACCTGATGAAGGCCGCAGGAATACGTTGGATGCGAGAAGCACAGAACAGGTCGAAGTTGCGGTGCTTTGGGGAGGCCTATGTCCAGCAGTGTACGTCTTTTGGCTGAAATGATGATGATGATGATTGACTGTAGTGAACAACACAGCAAAACAAAGTCAGACTAGCACCCAAATTGCGTTAAATACTTTCATTTATTAAAATTGCTAATCATATGTTTAAAAAATTCGTCTCTTTGACAAAAATGAAGGAATGAATGTCAAAATGAAAGGCAGTGTCATTTAAAGTGGGTTTCCATATACCCCGCAGAGTAACAAATTTCGAAATGAAACAAATTTTTAAGACCAATCAACTTGTATACGACTAGATAAATTCGAAACTTAGCCACAAAAATAAAACTAAAAACAAGCGACGCTCACGCGATATAATATTTTATTAATATTGAATACATTCGATACGACCCACACGGTAAAATAGGTATACAATTTTGAGGGGCACCCGTATTGCAAGAAACTACACATCAAATAATCGTAAAATGAAATCAGACGGAATAAATAACTTTTGATCAGATGTTTTTACGACAATATTTTACTATTATGGCATAGTTCTGTACTACATACATATGTACACGATATGATATATAAAATGTTGATGTATCTAGGTTTCATTTTTACTAATATAATTGGACTGTAAGTTTTCATTGTTCAGTCTTGCTTCTTGGGAATCATCATAATATGGTTATTGGTATGTGTTGGTTGACTGAAGGCTTGTCACTAAATGGTAACAGTGCTACGGGTCGATCAGAGGTTCAATTACGCTGGCAGTCGGTTCATAAATGCGTGACCCACCATTACATATTAAAAACCATCCGTGCCACGGAAAGCACGCTAAGCCGTTGGTCTTGGCTGTCATTCGTATCCTTAATCTTTGACAGTTGTAATGGTTTAGCTAAAAACCAAAAGTCTGACGACCTGTCCTACCAAAGGGTATCGTAGGGATATCAGATTATTTTTGTTAGTAGGTTCGTATAAACATTTCTACACATTAATCATACTACAACAACTAACCGTGGTCGGTGGTTCCTATCTGACTTCACTGAGAAGAAAAGCTAAAAATCTCAGAGGACAAAGTCTCTTTTTTGAAGTCCAGACATAACCTGAGTCAATCAATCAATCAATTTCAATCAATTTATTTATTTTCTCACCACAATATTAAAAAGTTTACAGGTCCATATTATTAAGTCTTAAGCTATTAATACACATTACAATATTGTGGGAGACTGGTGCCTAAGCTAGGCCAAAACCTGTGTTTCAGGACACCAGGTCTCCACCCCGAGTAACAATGTCTGGGCGTACTATAGCGTTACACCATATAATTATCATGCGGCGAGTACAACGTTATGGAGATTAGTACGGTTGTGTACGAGAATGAGTGTGTGATTATGTATTAGGGTGTGTGTGTGTGTGTGTGTGTGAGTGTGTGAGTGAGTGAGTGTGCTTTAAGAGTTTATTTCAAGGACACATTCGGTAGTTTCGTATGACAGCTTCAATAGCCAACTAGTAAGCTTGCGTATCAATTTATTCCTAGTTAAAGTATATATATCCAGAAGACGATGGATTTTATTATAAATTCGGGCACTGAGTACGTTGAAGTGTCGGTCTGCGAAAGAAGTACGACACCGAGTAGTGTTACAAACTGGGTAACCTTTACGTTTTTTCAAAAGTATATCATCAAGAGGAAGCAAAGAATGACGGCGTAATACCGCACGTAGAATGAAGAGTTGACGAACGTTGAGAACTTCTGATTCCGAATAGAGCAGGGCGGTGGGGTAATCTCTACGCTTGAACTGCATAACTTTAAGAATCGCCCTTTGCGCTCGTTCAACCTGAATCAGGTGACTTTTGCAGGTTCCTCCCCAAGAAGAAATACAATAAGTAAGAACAGAGACACACAAGCTCTGATAAACAAGAAACAGGGTTTCACGATCAGCGGAGTGTCTCAGCTCTTTGAAAATATATATTAATTTTCTAATTCGTGAACTTAGAGCCTCAGTGTGGGGCCGCCAGCTAAGATGCTCATCAATGAGCACTCCAAGGTATTTGGTGCTTGTCACTGATGAGAGGGTGAGGCAACTGCAAGCATTGGCACTGTGATCCAGAACGTTCAAGCAAGAATGGGCTTTGACTGTACTAGATTCTATGGGAGGTGCGCCCGTGTGAGGGAGAGAGAATCGGATAATCTTAGTTTTGTCAATATTGAGAGTCAACAGGTTCGCCGAAAGCCATGTCATCACACGTTGAAGTGATTGTTCCGCTCTTAGTTTAGCATTAACCCAGTTATCGTCATATATGACCAGTGCCGTATCATCAGCATAGGTGAATATATCGCAGTTAGGTATTGATAAGCGGCACAAATCGTTAATGTAAAGTAAGAAGAGTGTAGGTCCCAAAATACTTCCCTGGGGTACTCCAAAATGGATGTTTGCATCATTACTGTACCATAAGTCGATTTTCACACATTGTGAACGATTTGAGAGATAATCTGAGAAGATTTTAAGTGCCATACCGCGGATTCCAATGATTTCCATCTTCGATATAAGTGTAGGTATAGAGACAGAGTCAAACGCCTTGGTCAAGTCAAGAAAGACGCCAAAGCACTTGAGCCCCTCATCCAACTTGGTTACTACAAGACTTGTGAGATCTAAGACCGCGTCTTCCGTAGAGATTCCCCGTCTAAAGCCATATTGATTTTTTGCTAATATATTATACTTTGCAAGGTACGCGGTAAGATTGTTGTTGAGTACCCGTTCTAGAATTTTAGACAGGGAGCTCAAAACTGAGATCGGTCTATAGTTGTTAACGTTGGATCTGTCTCCACTCTTGTGGATTGGGTGAACAACAGCCTTTTTGAAGGCATTGGGGAAAGTACCAGACTCGATGGCGCAGTTACAGACGTGCGTTATGGGAATAGCTAAAGAGGAACTGGACTGTTTGAGGATACTAGCAGGGATTTTGTCATATCCAGTGGCACAGTCACTGCGTAAGTTATCAATAATCCTTTTAACTTCAGCTTCGTCGACCGGCATAATGGCAAGGGAAGAATAAGAGTCAGATAACTGATCGGCAAAAAAAAATAAAAGACCGGGAGCAAAAACCTTACTATGTGATTTATATTGGCTTTCGAGTGTTGAGTCCAAATCTGTTTACAGATTTTCGCTATCACGTCTAGTTTTTCGGATATTTGCATTTAAATAAAATACCGGTATTGATATATATTAAATATATTATGTATTTATTTTAGAAAGAAAAAAAATAACACTGATTGATGACTTTTACAACACAAATTAAAATAAAATATGAATTCAAAAATAATAAAAAAATATTAAAAAATGGTAACTATTTGGTAGATCGCTTTCTTTTATAAATTTGAACTGCTGTTTCTCGATTTATTTCCCGAAAAAATCAGCTAGCATTTCTGAAGTCCATTTGCCGCTGTATCTTTTTTCCATATGTACAATGTCTTCGTGGAATCTTTCAGCATGGTCATCAGACACGGCACCAAGATTTTCTGGGAAAAAATCTAAATGTGAATGCAAGAAGTGAATTTTTAAAAACATATTGCATCCAAGTTGATGATATAATGAAAGCAGTCTATCTTATATATTTGACAACCAGCTTTTCTCTCTGTTATCTATTTCAAGATCAAAATAACAATGATAAGCCTTTTTTATTAAAGGTGTTAGTTTTCGCCGATGTAAGGCTATTACAAAATAACCACAAAAGTAACAAAAGTTATTTGGCGAATTTTTGCATGCACGTAGCATTTTTGTAACTTAAAACAATCAAAAGATTTTAAAATGTTTTATTTTCAGTAATAAGTAATATACAGTGGTTTATTTGATCCACAAAAGTAAAATATTGAAAGCTTACCAAAAGTTCTCAAACAAAAACTAAAACAACGAAATAAATTATACTTTTGTTTTTTTTTCAACTTTGCACACTTACGTCGCTCACTTGTTCAAAACAATCACTGCGTTCGCGCGTCAGTTAGAGCAGTAAACAATAGCTTGTTGTTTCTTTCTAAAATAGGATGGAGATGGTATTAAAACAAATACCGCTATCTGCAACTATAAGAAAACAATAATTCTAGTGCAAACAAAAAATCCTATTGCGTCGAAATTAGACGTGCTAGGTGAATTCTAACTACATATTTGTATTTAACTTGTCCCTATGTATTACGTCCACATATACATTTTTTTGCTCTTATTTTGATGCCGACCAGTGTTATGTTCAGACCAGGCAGATTGTGAAATGGTATTTTGAGGAGAAGAATATGTATGTTCTGATTCCGATAGAGTGGACCTGTTCAGTGAGTGCTCGCATTTGTCAGTTATAGTAATCAAGTAGCTCAGCTCAAACCCTAAGGAACTCAAAAAGCCACAGACGAGAAATTTCGAAATTTCATACCGCATATTTCCAATTTTAAACTATAATGTATCACGTTATTTCAGAATGGGTCGCATTATATGAGTCACATTCCGCTTTGATTCCTAAACTGAAAACGTAAAGCAAGAGATTCTAAAGCATTAAAGTTTCAGAGAATCCCGTCATCATTTAGCTTTTACAACTAAAGTAGGTAAGCGTATAGTACAAAGGACACAGGAATGGCATAAAATAATCATACGTTATATTCGTGATGTAGGTTGATGTTACATATTGTCCGTATTTACTTTGAATAGAGTATGTGGCTTTGTAGATAGGACAGTTTGTACGTTTAAGTTTTAGAAGTGAAGACTTCTTTTGGGGAAATTTGTGGCCTTTCTGAACAGAGGACAAAACCGCACCGTTACGTGGCGATTTAATCCATACGTCACATGTTTTTAATTTTTCAGATCTGAGACGTGCCGTTCCGTCACGATATTTCCCTTTACCGTTTCGATAGCACTGGTGATGAAATTATTTAAACAAAGTAAACCACCCGCTTAGGGTCCAACTCTTAACCAACAACTCGTAAGTAGGTAAGATACGGCTGGGCCATTACTGCTCTTGGATCAGTGACGCTGGGGCATTCTTGGCTCCAATCGGTCGGTGACACTGAATCATGTGTGCCTGAAAGTCTGACTAACAGTCTTATCGTCAGGTAGGTATAATATGTAACTGAGGAATGAGAGCATGTGACAAGAGAAGTATAGTGTGTGAATGTTAAATGTGAAGTTAAATGTAATTGTTAGATAAGGCACAGTCCGAAGAAAAGAGGAATGGATTATGTAGAAAATTATAATATTACCATGTCTTTTTGAAAAGACATGACTCTTTAAATAAATCTATACTTAATATTATAAAGCTAAAGAGTTTGTTTGTTTGTTTGGTTGAACGCGGTAATCTCAAGAGCAATTGGTCCGAATTGAAAAAATATTTTTGTGTTGGGTAGCCTATTTATTGAGGAAGGCTATAGGCTATATAACATTACACTAGGATTAAAAAGAGCGGAGCAGCAATGTAAAATGGACGAAAACTGGCTAGCAATTCGATGCCACGGGAAGGGTCAGGGGAGCAAAAATTTGACGCGGACGAAGTCGCGGGCAGAAGCTAGTTAGAAATAAGAGCAAGAAAATTATGATGACGTTGCTTTTACGAACGGTGAAAGACACACACACAAATTTCATTTCATTTCATTTATTCATAAACAATTTACATTGTGTTGAATATTTACACATGCAGTTAACATAAAAATAAATAATAGTTTAAAAAAACAAAAAAACACGCTTCCATGGAAAATCAAACTAAAAAGTACAAAATAATGGAAAAAAAGCGTGGGGTGCTCTTAAGGTATTTTTTTATTGATATCAGGCACCCCACGCTTTTTTTCCATTATTTTGTACTTTTTAGTTTGATTTTCCATGGAAGCGTGCTTTTTAGTTTTTTTAAACTATTATTTATTTTCTATTTTTTAGGGTATTTCGAATTTTGAGACGTATGTCAGCGTAGTTTATGACAGTTTTTTTGCTGTCCTGGTAACCCTGGCAAGGATAATGGCACAAATTTAATTTTCAACACAATATCCACCATTAATTCTGTAAAAGCCAACGAGCAGGTTGCCCAAACCAATAGCCTTTTCGACGAGCTGGTTGGTAGTGTATCCGGAGTGCAGTATGAGGAGCCCACCATTTCCATAGACCTAACTGGGGACGATACCTTAACTAGATGTCCAACTCTGACTAGTCATAATAAAATTAAGAAATACATTAAAATTAATAAAAGTATTAAAAAGTATAAGAAACTATTGAAGACACAAAGTGTTTATAGGTCCAATATTAATCTTAGGAAAGAACGTGTCAACTTACAGAGCCAACTAAAAGTTTGTCATAATAAGTTAGAAACTAGCAGACAAATATATGATGTTGAAATACAAATCCTTCAAAAGGAATTACTGAGTAGGGAATATACTCTTAAGGAAATATCTTGTAAGTATGAGTCGAGCCAACAAATGCTAAGTGAGCGCTTACAGGAGGCCTGTGAGTTGGTGGACCTGGTGAAGTACAATGCAGAGAGGTATGAGTCACTGACAAACAACCTCACCTGTAGTTGTGCTCCCACTCCGCCACCTCTCATGTCTCAGCATGTAATTCCTACCGCCTCACCTGTTTCAGCTCATACTCTAGAAACTATCAATCCCACTCAAAGTAATGTTCTGGTATATTCTGATAGATTAGGAGCAGGTTTTGGATCATTGTTAAATAACCGCTCTAAACATACCATTGCAAACTGTTGTTACCATAACCTGCATTTTAATGAGCTTGTTCATAAAATAAAACAAACAAATATGAATCAGCAGACTACTGTAGTTCTCTTAATTGGAAACAGTCTGAGTTTAACTAAAACGGACATTGTTAATGGTATTGACACCCTACTTAAATTAAAATTTGGCAAATTAATATTATGTGCTTTGCCTTATTCAGATAATTTGAATAATGAAGAAAATGATTACATTTTTAGTTTAAACAACTTAATGCATATTTTAACATGTCGTCATAGTGACCGTTTATTGTATTTTGATACTAACAATTTTGTTAGAGATTTTGTGTTAGCTCGGGAACATATGTTTCTTCCCAAGAATAGTAGACATGTATTAGCTACTTTGTTAGCTTACAATATACACGCAGTTATTGATAATTTAACTGAGATTAGGTTAAGTGATGAAACAGTATTATCTAGCATTTCTAATAATACTGTTATTGATTCTTTAAACTTTTAGAGGGGACAAAAGGGAAGCATAATAAGAATATTTTGCTGTTTCATCAAAACATAAATCGTTTCTCTGGCAAAATCCTAGACGTGGAAATGTTAATAGATAAATATCATATGGATATCTTGTGTTTTTGTGAAACTTGGTTAAAACCAGATAGAATGTTGTTTAATATAAATAATTATTCAGTTGCCAGTGCGTACAACAGGTCTTCAATAGGGGGTGGTACCTTGATATTATGCAACAGTTATCTTAGATATAAAGAAAGAAAGGATATTACTGCTTGCTCTGTTGATCGCTTATGTGAGGTAGCATGTGCAGAGGTTGAAGGCCATACTTTCTTATGTATTTATAGGCCACCAGCCTCAAACTTGTCATCATTTTTGATCATTATGGAAGGAATATTAGGCAAACTTTTTGAAGATAATAAATTAATTTTCGCTTGTGGTGACCTAAATATTGATCTGTTAGTTAATTCACCGGAAAAATGTAAGCTTATCTCATTGTTTAAATCATTCAATTTAAAATGCATATTTAATGAACCGACAAGAATAACACCAACCACAGCCTCATGCATAGATAATGTATTTACCAATTGTAAAATAAAAGAGTCGTCCATAATTAGTGGCGTTAGGTCTGACCATACCGGTCAGCTTGTATCGTTTGACTTAGACAAAAAGTTACACTTAAATAAAACCATTGAACTTAGACCCCTGACTAAAAATAAATTGAAAATGTTTAATAATAATGTTCTTAGGAATCTCTCAGCAGAAAGTTTTGATTCACAAGACCCAAATATTAACTACGGCACTTTTTTTTCTACAGTATGCCAAGAATTCAATAAAGCATGTCCTGTAAAAAAAGTTTCAATCAATATTAAACCAAAATTTAGTGAGTGGGCTACTGCTGGCATTAGAAAAAGCAGAGATATTTTATATAATTTGTATCACGAAAAATCATTGACTTCTGATCAAGCCCTTCATAATTATGTAAGAAACTATTCTAAGATATTCAAAAGAGTCTGCGCTCAAGCTAAATCTAAATTGATAAGTAACAAAATTAGTATTTCAAACAATAAAATAAAAGCTGTCTGGGAGATAATTAATAAAGAAACTGGAAACACAAAACAGCGAGATCAGAATGAGTTGACTCTAAAAATTGATAATAAAACTATTTCAGATAAGTTAAAAGTTGCTGAGACCCTTGAACATTTCTTTACTAACATTCCAATAGAAGTTACGAAATCTCTCCCCTCATCATCTATATTAGCTGAATCTCTTCTTAAAGAAAACTTCAACAAGGACATTCCTAGTTTTGAATTCAAACCCATTTCTATTGCCACAATTAAAACAACATTTAAAAGTCTTAACATAAAAAACACAGAAGACTTATGGGGTATTTCGGTTAAAGTTCTTGAAAATATCATCGACACCATTGCTCCTGTCTTGACAGGTATATTTAATCAATGTTTAGACCGCGGTACGTTTCCTGATTTAATGAAACATAGTAAAGTAGTACCAATTTTCAAATCGGGTAGTAAAACTGATCCTTCTAATTATAGACCTATATCTGTGTTACCAGCATTGAGTAAAATTTATGAAAAAATCATGCTGGACCAGATGTTGGCTCATTTCAACTCAAATGGAATTTTACATAGTCGACAGTTTGGTTTCACGAAAGGTAAGTCAACGAGTGACGCGGGAGTAAAACTTATCAGTCACATATTAGAATCCTGGGAGCAGTCCCAGGATGCAATTGGCATTTTCTGTGACCTCTCAAAAGCGTTCGACTGCGTTGACCACAATACACTGATCTGTAAATTACACCACTACGGAATTCGTGGACAAGCTGCCGATCTTGTTCTTTCCTATTTATCAAACAGACAGCAAAAAGTAAACGTTGGCGGGGCTACGTCCTTGGGGTCTCTTGTTAAGATGGGCGTGCCGCAAGGTTCAATTCTTGGCCCTTTCTTATTTTTAGTTTACATAAATGACCTTCCTTACATGATAGCTAAGTTCTCGGATATAATTTTGTTCGCTGATGACACTTCACTTATTTTTAAAATAGATAGAAAAGACAGGGATTTCTTACATGTTAACGATAGTCTAGCTATTCTTTCGAAATGGTTTGCAGCTAATAATCTCTTACTGAATGCGAACAAAACGAAATGTATTAGGTTCTCATTGCCAAATGTTCCCCAAGTAGATTTAAATTTAAAACTTGATGGCAAGAAACTAGATGCTATTTCGGAAACTGTATTTTTAGGAATTACTCTAGATTCGAAACTGCAGTGGGGTCCCCACATTAGAGCTATGTCAGGTAGATTAAGTTCAGCTGCATATGCAGTAAGAAAAATTAGGCAGTTGACCGATATAGGTACAGCTCGATTAGTATACTTTGCTTATTTCCACAGTATTATGTCTTATGGCGTTCTACTGTGGGGTTCTGCAGCTGACGTAGATTCAGTTTTCATTTTGCAAAAGAGGGCAATCCGCGCAATCTATAAAATGGGGCCTCGCGAGTCTCTTAGAAACAAATTTACAGAAATTGATATACTGACTCTTCCCTCTCTTTATATCTTTGAATGTATTTTGTATGTTCGCAAAAATTTAGGCCTTTTCAAAATAAGAAGCGATTTCCATAACATAAATACGCGTAGTAAAAATGAAATTGTAATACCAAAATTTAGATTAACTAAAACTAGTAAATCATTTCTTATAAACAGTATCCGCTTCTATAACAAGTTGCCAAAGTCTGTTACTGAACTTAGCTATGGAAAGTTCAAATCACACATCAAACGTGTCCTTATCAAAAAAGCATATTATAAGATAAAAGACTACGTTGAAGACAAGGAAGTTTGGCAATAATTCCTTCTGCACATGTGGCTTCCCTGGTAGCTCATTACAGGATGACCTGTGTCTATTAACTGCTCCCGAATGACGATGTACATTTTGTATTCAAGTTTTTCAGTTTTTACATTCTTTCACATTTACTCATTTTTGAAATTATACACCTACAATTGTACATTGTACTCTTTAATATTAGTTGTCATGGCAATAATGACATTTGGTTTAAATAATGTAATATGTCTTATTTAAGAAATAATATTATTTATGTAGATTATTTTATAGATTATTTTATACTTTGTGAATGTGAGAACGTTGTAGGCCTTGTAGACTGTAGACAATTTTCTATCTTATTCAGTACCTGGTACTTGTTGACAGGCCTACACTGTCCTCCCATACTATTAACACTGTAATTTGAAACAATTGTAAAAACGAATTATTTTTAAAAGAGTAACCGTGGAGTTTCTTGCCGGCTCTTCTCCATAGGAACCAACTATTTGGAACCGTGCACCTAGCTTCTGACGTTTCATAAGTGCCCATGTAGGTTTATATGAAATAAAAATATTTTGATTTGATTTGATTTGATTTATGAAATTATTGCATTGTCATCAGTCCTTGACAGGTGTGTAAAGTTTGAATGAAATCTGGTTGTTTAAAGTGGGTCAAAATCGCACTATAAGGAGTCGGTTACAAACAAACATACAAATATACAAACATACAAATATACAAACATACAAACATACAAGTGAAGCTAATATAAAGCGTGTAATAGAAAAAATTAAAATACAGAGAACAAAATCGTAATTCAGTAAGACAGAGAAGGAATAGGTGTTCCTGATGTATGTACATTTAATTTTATATCATAGTTAGTACTTTGTAAACAATCACATAGTAATGTCTCATCTTAACATTAATCTATGTTCACACCTTCGTTAGATTATATCTGAGGTATCGCCACTCGCTATGATTGCAATCGCGTTCGCATTTCATGGCGTGTGTCCAGTTATTTTGCATTTAGTTGATTTTCTTGAATGCAATGCACAGGACATGAATCTAAAACAGAACAAACAACAAATGTATAATTTCATGTCATGAATAATGTAAAATACAAACTAGAATTTGGAGCAGAAGAAGAGTAGGTCTTCAAAAATGATATTGAGGTTTCTAATATCATATTTTAGGGTTCCGTTGCCAAATGGCAAAAAACGAAACCCTTATAGATTCGTCATGTCTGTCTGTCCGTCTGTCTGTCAGTCTGTCTGTCCGAGTATGTCACAGCCACTTTGAAACTATAAGAGCTATGCTGTTGAAACTTGGTAAATAGATGTATTCTGTGAACCGCATTAAGATTTTTGCACAAAAATAGAAAAAAAACAATAATATTTGGGGTTCCCCACATAGAACTGAAACTAAAAAAATAAAATTTCGTCAAACCCATACATGTGGGGTATTTATGGATAGGTCTTCAAAAATGATATTGAGGTTTCTAATATCATTTTTTTCTAAACTGAATGGTTTGCGCGAGAGACACTTCCAAAGTGGTAAAATGTGTGTAACTCCCCGTAAGTTCTAAAATAAGGGAATGATAAAACTAAAAAAAATATATGATGTACATTACCATGTAAACTTCCACCGAAAATTGGTTTGAACGAGATCTAGTAAGTACTTTTTTTTAATACGTCATAAATCGTAAACTACAATTTACCTTTCATTCAGTCAACTCAAATATAAATATTTAAGAAAAACATTTAATTTCATAAACATAAACCTTATGCATAAACCGTGAATACCTGAAGGTTTGTACGGGACCCTCGGTGCGCGAGTCCGACTCGCACTTGGCCGGTTTTTTTAAATAAGACCAAGGCATGAAACATCTCATGGTGACATGGCAAGTACGATTGTCGCAACCCAACGCCGGGCACGCCACAATTGCGGCGGTAAGTCCCCTCTTTGAGGAGTGGATAGAGAGGCGCCACGGCGCCCTCACCTTCCGCCTGACGCAGGTTCTCACCGGGCATGGGTGCTTCGGTGGGTTCCTGTTCAGGATAAAGCGGGAGGAAACGCCCGGGTGTTTCCATTGCGAGGATCGTCTGGAGGACACGGTGGAGCATACGGTGGAGGTGTGCCCTGCTTGGGCGGAGCACCGCCGTGTCCTCGTGGAGGCGATCGGCGGCGGCGACCTCTCGCGTCCGGCCCTGGTGCGAGCCATGGTTGGGAGCGAGAGGGCATGGGAAGCCGTCACCTCCTTCTGCGAAGCAGTAATGCTCGCGAAGGAGGAGGCGGGGCGCGTGAGGGAGTGGCAGTCTCTGCGCCCTCACGTCCCTAGCCGCCGCAGGAGGAGACGCCCCGGGCGTCGGGAGTCGATAGCAGACTCCCGGCCACCGTAGGCGCGAGCTTGCGGGTGGCGAGCAATGGGTAGCTCGCCGCCCGGTAAGGACCAGGCTCGGGTCGACGGCGCGTAGTGTTCCACGTGCGCCTCAAAGACATGTCAGCAACACTGAAGGGGTCTGCTAGGACCGATGCCTGCCGGGGTCGCGCGATTGTTCGAAAGAGATACCGTGACCCTGGCACATGGGCAACTGAAGGAACACGGGTGGGTTTTAGTCAGTAAAAGTCTGACACGCCCTCCCGCTCTGCCCAGAGCGGGAGAAGTCATTTGAAGATTTCCCATCAAAAAAAAAAAAAAAAGGCATGAAACATGATAACACAGAGATTAATGGAAGGGGGGTACATATTGTGGTGTTTAGTATTCGACGCTTCAAAGCTGAATTAAATTATGTTCCTCAATCGTCCCTTTAAAAGGCACTCATCTATTTCATGGGCTTAATTTTTATCCGTATCTGAGATATTTCAATGAACCATCTCTTCTCGCAATTAATCTTTGTCAGTACCTCCGTTAGAATATCTGACGAATGGTTCCACAACTTGCTTTGATTACGTTCACAATTCTCTTTTGGCATCTTTCCAGTGTTCTAAGACAGCTATATTTGTTTGATTGCTGAGCTCGTATCCGATTACTGATAACTTGTATGCACGTACGTTTGTTTTTGGAGTCAGCAGTTGTATGAATCTGTGTTCAACATTGAGAGCATTCACATTTATTCTTGTTTCTTTGAGGAATTTGCGGCTGCTTAAATCAATAGAAAAATATGCGCGATTCGTTATATCACTATATTATGTCGTTCCTGTAGGTTTGGCTGTTGTTTATGCCTTATACTGGCAAAAAACATAATTGAAATGTACACTCAATTTTTATTTCCGCAACTTAAAACATGGTCAAATTAAGCTTCTGGTAGTCACTCTGCTCGCTGGTTCCCAGTAGTTGCTTGAAACTCTGCCAGTAGATCGTTCTTAATACGAATACCTGTCAGGGTGCTCATGGCCTCTTTCAAGAAATATCCAAACGGCTGGTTGACACTTCTCGTGACCCAAGGGCTGGTTTTTATTTTGGCCAGCGGCTAAGCATTGCTATACAGCGTGGTAATGCCGCCAGTCTCTTGGGTATGTACATTGCCGGTCGACAGCGATGAGGATGGATTTTTCGACGCTTTATTTTAGTTTGTGTATAGTTTTGGTTAAGTTAATATATTATTTAGTTATTTTTATTCAATAAAGTGATCTCACCTGTGACATAATCAGCTTATAATGTTCCCACTGCTGGGATACAGGCCTCATCTTCTCAAGTGGAAGTGAGCGGTAACTAACCACGCGGGTCCTGAGCGAGTTATTCGATAATACGTGTCTTTGAATTTTTGTTTCTCCGACATGCCAGTTTCCTCACAATGTATTCCTTCGCTGTTTTGAGAGCAGTGGTGATGACATAATTTACACAATGTAAAGCGCTTGTATTTCGAACCTACAGCTTGTAATTCGTTGACGATACCACTGGGTCACCACTGCTGTTATCTGTGATGGTTAGTAAAAAATCAAACCTTTCGGTTTCTGATAAGCGTAACATTGACTAGTCAACAAATCAATGCACAAAATTTGGGCTACAAAACAAGTCTGTGATTTATCAAGATTTATGGTGTGTCTAACGTATTGGGTGCTCCAAAATAGCGACACCGTATATAAACAATTTCGGGAAGGCACACGATACAGAATTATCTTTACAAATAATAATCAGTGTATAGGTTATGTTATGTCTCCCAGAATATTTCACATCCTCATACAATCAATTTTTTGCTTCATCCCTAGTATCGAAACTTGCTTTCGTATTTCACTTTTGGCATGGACCCAACGTTTTTAGATCCTCATATTTGTTTGATTGCTTAGCTCATTTTCGATAACGGATAACTTCTAAGTTTATGCCAAGAAAACAAAACTTGAGATTCTGGTTAGAAAATTGATATCCTACTCAAGGCATCCTCCGACTAAATTAAGTCTGTAATTTTTACAATAGGTTTCATCAGAAGTCTAACTTCTTTATTCTATCGTTACGTATATAACTCTACTATCAATCTGTTTATCAACTACCAATGCTATACACCGTGACATTTTAAATTCTTACAACGGGAGCCCACTTCATGTAACCAATGACTACTACACATCCATAGGAACAAACGAACATTTGAATAACTAAAAAATAAAAATATTATTAATTATGTTGACGCATGACGTGGTTAAAATTTGATATTTTGTCTGATGGAAAATGGAGATGGAATGATCTAGCCGACTCGTGCACTGGGTAGGTATGTTCTCTACTGTATGACACGTAAACGTTATTAACAGGATGTTTCATAATTCTAATCCATTATTTATTTTTCTTAACATCTATTATCTTAATTAATGGTAACAATATTTAATCACGCCTAGAGGTATATTATGTCGGATACATTGAGTGGACAACCTTTGCAAAACGACTAAAATGTCACGGTGTATATATTTTGCTGGCAGAAGCAATCAACTACTTCAATCAATCGCAATTGATTGCTAAATAGAAGCTTTACCTGAGTGACACCGCTATATTATCTAGTTCTCCATGTTTCGATTCAGTCTTCTCTTGCTTTGGTTCTCAGGTCAAGATTTTGCCTCTTCTGTTTGGTATATAAAAACAGCTCACTGACATTTCAGCTAAGTACCTAGCTTTGCAAACTATGTAAACATTTATCATTCTCACAAAATTGAGAAAAGTAACTTTGTAATTAAATAAATATTGTAAGTTATAGGCTTTTCACTGAATGAATTCCTAGGCATAAATTCAACAAATTTTCCCTATTCAGTATTTAAATAGGAATAGTATTAAAGTCAGACTTATAAATACTTAAAATTTAGCAGAAAATCTCGAGAATTTCTAGACCGGAATGATTCGTACCAGATTTTGGAATAAGTCAATATTACAGCTCTATACTGGGTGACATTTTTTAACGTCTTGAAAAAAAATGGGGGTAGTAGGTGAACGGAGTAGAAGCCTTTGGCATAGAAATTTTTGATATTTTTATTTTTGAATAACATGTAATAAAATTGATCTAGCAATAAATACTACACATTTAAAGTAACATTTTCATACTAGAACAACAAAAACAGAAATTTGAAAAAAAAAAACAAAAAAAAAATTTAAAACCTATCGAAACTCAAATCACACGCACCCTACTCAATGCGCATCATGTATCAATGATTTCGTAGCACGGCCCTACCCTTTGAAGCCGGCAGATAGGCGGCCTCATTGATCTTTCGCAGGCGCACGAGCCGCACATGCATCCCTTTCCGCCCGTGTCCCGCGCTCCTTTAGTCACCTACGATGAATCTGAAGGCCTTCCTGCCTTCTATTCTAGTTACACAACACACCATATGAAGGTCGAGACGGTAAAAAATGTCATCCGGTATAAAGTACCTTTTAGGAACTGGGTTCCTTTTAACGGTTACTTCAAAAAGCCAGGAACCACGAATTCGATTTTGGGGTCAAGTCAAGTCAACACAAAATTTAATTAGTGCTGGTACTGGTGAAACCGGGTTAAAGGATTTAACCCTCACAACGAACAGTGTAATGGTGCATGTGAAGAGAGGCTGGTTCTCGGTAGAGACAATTAGTATTAACTTATGGGCTCAGACGTGATGAAACTAGTTAACATTGTAATCGTTTCTTTCCGTAGATCAAAACTGCAGCAATATTTATGATAATACCTTTAGACTACATTCGCAGGGAAGTAAAAATATCGCGGCAAAATTTTGTTTTATATTTAAATAAAATATTTTACTCATTTAATTTTTGACTTTGAGTGGGCTTGAAAAGTGTGGTCCTTTATTTCAAAAGAAAACTTGGTTACTGATAAAATAAATACGTTATAATCACGTCACTTTGAATATAACTAACGTTATTATTCTTATATAAATGTTGTTTCTTTTTTCGGGTCGATCGTTCACGTTAAGCTACGCTTGCCGCGGTTGGTCAGTGGATGACATACCAAGACCCTTCCGTGCCTCGGAAAGCACGTTAAGCCGTTGGTCCCGGCTGTCTTTCGTAGATCTTAGACAGTCGTTACGGGTCGTCAGAAGCCCGAAAACTGGCAGGCTATTTGATGCGACGGGAAGGGTAAGGGGAGCAAAATTTTACGCGGTCAAAGTTGCGGGCAGAAGCAAATTTAATATAAATATATCGGATAATTTTTTTACCACAATCCTTAACATATTTCTAAGTTGTCTTCATAACGTGTAGTTATGATTGGGTAAAAGCAAAACTGCTCCGAACTCGATCAGATTAGTTCAATCTGAGTAAAGTTGTCAAGTAGGGACAACTTCTACATTAGATATTTCCTCATTAATGTTCCTAACTTTTGCGGGAGAATCTTAGAAAACATTAATGTATTTTGTTTTTAAGATTCCGCTTCGGCTTGCGATACTGCTGATCATAAAGCCCTGGAAAAGATTCCTAGATCGGCAGATTTATTGGACTTTTCTATCAGAAAGTTCTCAGTAGCAGCCCGGAGCCTGGGTTTGTGACCGGTTGATGGCAATAGGCTTGCCTCCTACCACGTGGGACTTCAACATGACTGTAGATGTAGTTTGTAATGTTGTACACTCTGCTTAATCCTATGGGAAAAACATGCGATAAGTTATGTTTTTTCAACACCCGACGCAGAAAGAAGTGTGTTATAAGTTTAACCCGTATGTGTGTTTGTCTGCTTGTCTCTCTGTGGTACCCTAGGTTTTAAACGGATGAACCGATTTGGGTTTTTTATTTAAAATTTAGATTTTAGCAGTGGTTCTCAGACATGTTTTATCAAAATCGGTTCAGCCGTTTCGACACGACCATCCTATAATCTAAACATTACCTACAACTCTTATTTAACTTGAAGGTATTTTTTTTTACTTCTGAGAGGTTTTTAATTTTGTCGGGTTTAAAAAAAAATGTAATTTACCTTTTTAATCATTCATTATCATCAACATTTCAGCCGCGTCCCCCAATTTGGGGGGCTTTTATTTTATAATATTTTTATTATTATTTACTTATAATTATCATAATCAAATAGCAAACAAAGATGATAGGGAATTGTTTTTTCTTGGAATGGGCATGTGATAAGGAGTGATTAAATGTATGTAACTAACAAGTCATCATCAGATGCCTAGTATCTGCCAGGACTTTTTCCAACTACGTCGGGTTGGCTACCAAGAATGGACACACACTGGAGCTACATCCAGCTAGAAAGCCGGTTGTAGCTAAGCACCAGTATTTTACTTGAAGTGACTCTAGCTTACCTTCATAACCTAGTAACTGGGAAATACGATACCCTTTGGTAAGACTAGTGGTCAGATTTTCGGGTTTTTGATGTCCCGTAACAACTGTCAAAGATCTACGAAAGACAGCCCTGACCAACGGTTTTACAAAACGATGTTAAACCTTATTGGTCTCGTCTATCTTTTGTGGTTGAGTCTGTCAACCGGGTAGTCAAAAGCCCAAAATCCTGGCAAACAGTGTTACCAAGGGGTATCGTGCTACCCGGTAACTGGTTTGTGAAGGTAAGATAGTCATTCGCTCCATGTACAATACTGGTTTTTAGCTATATATGGTAAGTCAGGATCCCGACCCCAAATCCTGGTATTTAAATATGGTCACATTCACGGACCGACCGAATCGTTTCAAACCAGCCAAAACCGCACTACTGTTAAAAATAAAAGAGATTTGAAAAGAAAACTAAAATGATCGGAATACTGATCGGGCGTACTGAAGTTTTACATAGCTAAAAGGCTTTTAAACAATATATCTGTCCATTAGTTTCTGACTGCCGTGAAAGCGGAATAAAAGAAAAAATAAAAATAAAGCTCGTTTTCGCGTTTAGCCAGAGTGTTGCTGATCGATTCGGGACAAAAATGTAGGTTTGCAGTCAGTTTGTATGGATTTACTGTTGCGTTTTATCTATTGTGTGTATTTTTTTTCTGATTGTGTCTGTACTGTGTGTAGATTAAGGTGTGTGGGTGATTATAAATGGAGATCGGTATGTAGGTAGGCTGGATTATAGATGCAAAATGTATTTTAAACCAATTGATTTTTAAGTCGTCTTTTTGGTTAAAAAAAAATTAAAAGTACACTTTGCGGTTTAAATTGTTTTTTAATCAAATAGACTGAAGCTGTCCACAAAGTGATTATGACCACACCTACTCTCTGATTTCTGAATATTTCAATTGTACACTTTATTTATCGCCGTATAAAATACATGAAACCAAAACTCAATTCAAAACTTCCTCATAGTCGACCAAAATACAAGTCATAGGTGGGTAAGTAATATAATCTCTTCGCAGAAAAGCTACCATCAACATATTTTTTAACTCATCATTAACAATTCCACGTAAACCCAGCGAAAAGCTAATACATCTCCCAAAAACAGCCAACTTCACATGACCTCGCATTTAAATTCATGCAAATAATGGTACCACAACATAGATCAGGGAATAATACTTTTTACAGCTTCAGCACTCCCGCTTCCAATGCATTCTAAAACCAGGTTTCTGGTCCTACGCTCGTCGTCTTTTTCACAAGCTTTTATTCAACTTGCGATGTTTGTAAGTATATGTGTTCGGGAGGAATCTTTGAAGCTAAATTAGAACCAGTTTCCGATTTCCAATTGAGCTTAAATTCGGTGTACGCACGTATCTTCAGTGACAATATAATAATATGGTATCATGGAGCTGTTCTGATGGTGGACCTGGAAGACGGCCGTAGGAACTTCTTAACTAAAGTAGATAAACCCATCGAATTAGGCTCATTTGTATTATTTTTTATGAGTTTTTTTTAGATAAGCTAAGTTATTAAACGCTTATTGTTTTTATAATGTACTAGCTTTCGCCAACGGCTTCGGCCGCGTATTCTACATATAAACCTTCCTTTTGAATCACTCTGTCTATTGATGAAAACAATAAAGCAATAAAGTCCGTTGCCGTCCGGCATGGTCTGATCAGAAGCAAAACTCAATGTCAAAAAAAAAAACAACCCAATTTTGTCTTCGTACGAGTGTCGTTTCGCGTCTATACGGGTTTAAATTATTCTATGACCACAGCAAACCACCGAATCAAAAATGTTATGTTCATTTGATAATAATTATGTTGAAACTGGAGACTTCACACGGCTTGCGGTGAACATAATGAATTTCATACAGAAATGTTTTGTGTAAAAAATATTTTATGGCGGGTTTTTTGAATAACAGTGAATAATTTTATTTTTGGCCATCTTAAACAACATTGTTTGTTAAAACAACGATGTTATTTGTAGTGGAAGTATTGATTATAATTACGGAAAATAAGTAAATTTCGGGGCCTAGGGGCGCGTGGCGAAATGATAAAAGCCACGTGAGTCGATTGAAGGTTAAGCTGCGCTTACTGCAGTTAGTTCATTGATGTGTCACCAGATGGTGACCCTACGTATCAAGACGCCTCCGAGCCTTGAAAAGTACCAGCGTTAGTACGAAAGCCATAAGTCTGACAACAAGTTTTACTAAGAGGTATCGTGTTACCATGTAACTGGATTATGGAGATCATTACAGGATCACTCTATGTAAAATACTGGTATTCTGTAAGAGTAGTCGAACTTTTTTTTTTCGGGTGGAAAATCATCAAACGACGTCTCCTGCTCTGGGTGGAGCGGAATAGCGTGTCAGACGTTTACTGACTAAAACCCACCCGTGTTCCTTCAGTTGCCTATGCCAGGGCCACGGTAACTTTTTCGAACAATTCCGCGACCCTGGTGGGCATCGGACCCAAAGGATCCATTCAATGTGTCCTGACATCTCTTTGAGGCGCGCGTGGAACACTAAGCGACGTCGACTCGAGCTTAGTCCTTACCGGGCAGCGAGCTAAGAGTAGTCGACCCTGAAACTACAATTTGACTCACAGAGATGTTTGGAAGAAAAACATGTTGCGCCGACCCTAAACAAATTGGAATTAGGGCAGAAGAATGATATCGATCACTGAAAAAATGTGTACCTATTCAAAAAAACCGGCCAAGTGCGAGTCGGACTCGCGCACCGAGGGTTCAGTATAAACCTGTAGTGTTTAATACCTCTACGCGTTCATGAGGAAAGGGGTAGTAAGTTTAAAATTATTAAAAATATTTTTATTATATGATGTAACTAAAATTTTACGGTTTTCGCAATTTTTCCTTTATTTGTGCTATAAGACGTTGCTTCGTACCAAATTTAAGTTTAAGTTTTGATTCCCTTGCAAGTTTCGAAAATTTGCAGAAATTTGCGGCATAAACGGCTATATCTTTTGATTGCGTTAGTTTAGAAGTTTAATTTTTTCACAACTCCAAGGAACAGTAGATTTGAGTATTTGATATAAATTTCAGCTTGATACCTCCACGCGTTCCTGAGAGAAAGGGTCTTGACAGACGGACGGACGGACGGACGGACAACAAAGTGATCCTATAAGGGTTCCGCTTTTTCCTTTTGAGGTGCGGAACCTTAAAAATCAAAGTAATTATTTAATACAATTAGTGTTGAATAGATATTTAGACTGTGTGTCTATTCCTGTGACTGAAAACAATGTAAAAGAATATTGTACGTATTTTTGAGCAAACTCACATGGCTATGCATGTATGTGTTTTCATCTGTTCCCTTAGAATAACCTATAATCTATCATATTTTGACAAATTAGGTACGGTAGAAAGTGTCTTGATCGTCCATTGGTTTTAACCCACGGCTTTCAGATAAGACTTTTCTTTTTTCATGTTATTAGAGCACGTTTATCAGCTTGCGGGTTTTCGAGCTTACTTTGTTTACGTCAAGACTGAATTTAACACGTTTCCTGTCCCAGTACAAAGTTATAAAATGTATTCGTACGTCCACCTACGATCTCGCCCTAACTTGAACATTTAACCGGAATCATTTTACGGCGGCTCTTTTAAATTTTCGGTAGCCTTGTTATCTAACCATACGTCCCGCGTCCATGAGAATCTTTTTCTTCGTATTCATACTTCCAGTCAAATAAAAAACATCAAATTTACTTTTGGATTATGATGACTCCAACTGGAGTCATGGATGTATGAGTTTGGTACAAATGTAACTCCTTTTGGAGTCATTGGACAGTGAACGTGTTAAACTCCTACATACAGCGCACAAGACTCCTTACTAACTCTAATTTCATTAAATATGTAATTCACACGAACACGAAGTTACCAACAAAATTAATTTCCCCCGTACATTTTCATACACAAGTTAATCTTTCTCTGTGATGTAACTCAATTAATTATTAAATTAGGACTTTTTTCAGTGATGTACGGAATTGCAAATTATTTCATGTTTGAAGGGGATTTCGCGCATCTGTTCCCCGGAACTCGTGTTAAAATTAGGGGGAATTAAAATGCCGTCACTAATCTTATAACGGGGAGTGGAAAGAGCGAGAAATTAATTTGGCATATAGGTTAGGTTTTCATAGCTCATAATTAAGTTTAAATCCATAAATGGGTGATGGATTTTTATAATTTCCGATTTTTTGGAACGAAGTTCCTTACGGCGCGTTGCGAGGGGGCCAGACGAAAATTAAGGGAAAAGGTTGTAACGACACTTTTTAACCGACTTCAAAAAAAGGAGGAGGTTTCTCAATTCGACCGTATATATTTTGTCGTTTGTATTTGTTTTATCTGTTGTTGTTTTTTTTTTTGTTGTGAGTAGAGAGAGAGAAAGAGAGAGAGAGAGTGGAGAGAGAGAGAGAGAGAGAGAATATTTTCGTTGAGTGTATACAGGTTAATAATTTAAAAAAAATAACAATAATGAATCCTGGAAAGGAACTTCGTTCCATCCGGGTGTCCCTTGACACCTCTCAAGTTTTTTTTTTGGTAATTTTTGGATGTTTTTCTCACCAGTTTAGAAAAGTATTGGGACTACTTTTGCTTTGACAGCTTAATTAGAATATTATAGAAAAGTGAAGGTGAATTCCCCTAAACGTTGTAACGTTTGGCAATATGCTTTCGTGTTTTACTACAGTATGACACAGTTGGTATTATTTCTTCTCGTCTTAGGGTTAAACTCACCTGCCAGGGTTGCGTATTTGTTAAAAAGAGTTCCTGAGACCCTGGCACAGGAACACAGGAACACTGGTGAGTTTAGTCGGTAAAAGTCGGACACGCCCTCACGTTACACCCAGAGCGAGAGAAATCATTTGACTATTGGTCCCACCCAGAAAAAAAAGAAGGGCTTAACTCAGAAACTACGAATCGGCTTCGAAAAATTATTTTTATATTTTTCTCGATTCTTGAGAAAGTTGCTATTTAACATCACACTACGACTTACATAAGGAGCGAACAAAAACGAAGTGGTAGGGCGGGTGATGGAATGCACGCAGTGGATCGAGGAGCGAAATTTCAGCAGAAGCTGGTCGCTATTAATATTTCCCTCAACAGAAGGACCTAGGTAAATTCACTTACAGTGCTTATCAAGAATTTCTAACCTCGTTTTACTACTAGTCATCACAGCCTATTTCACTAGGGTTCCATAACCCTATAAGCAAACAGTTCGCAAACTATACCAAACCTAATCTTGTCGTTAAGGTCCTTGCTCTCATAAGCCAGCCGTACGTATTCCTTCACCAATAACATAAGTCCTAGCTTTACACCCTCTGTTTATGTTGCCTTAGTAATCACGGAAATACTTCACCACGCCTATGAGCCACATAAAGCCAAGAGCAAATGCCACAACAAAAAGTTACAACTTCATTTACAAATCCAGGTAGGAATGGTGGATAGGACCAAATCGTTTCACTGTTCGCGAATAAAAAATACGGGCTATTCCAGGTGTTATGGGGTAGTAAAACTCCTGGCTCCAATTTCTTGTTTTATCACTTGTTAGGTTATGCTCGCGGTTTTGCCTTCCGGGCTTTTGATTAACAATTTTTTGAAACGAAGTACTAGCGTATAATGTATAATACACGACCTATCTTTACTTAATTTGAATGTCTGTGTTAGCTTGGGTTGAAATAAAAGAGTGGACTATATTAACCAGGCAATGGTTTATTGACATTCTTATTTACCATATTACCCGACATACACACGGACGTAATAAAATCGCAGCGGTTTTTTTTTGCACATTGGGTTTTCAACTTTCCATGTTGAACAGAGCATGGAGAATCCAACAGAGTACCTACATCTCAGGAAATCGAAAATCGATCAGTGTGTTTTACTGTTCAATTTTCAACCCTCAGCACCAAGCAGAGCGTTAAAGATCTAGTGCACAAAAAAGCCCACCCATGAGTTTCCCGGAAAAACAAGCCAAATATTAATTAGAGAGGAGTATCGTCCGTTACGACGAAGTGAATGGAAGCGAGCGGTCATCGAACCGAGTCGTGTCGCCGCTGCACCGTGTTGCAGTTTACCAGTGACGCGTTGATCACACCGCCTGCTAATGCAGACCGGGTGAAAGGTGTTCCTTTCTGACTTACTTTCTGATTGATTGTTGAGTGAATAAAAAAGCAACGGAATGAAAAATAATTCAACGACAATATACTTATAGGATTAATTTTATCACGTGATCATTTAGGCAAATATTCTAATCTAAACTTCAGATTAAAAAGTAAGTATTAGTGAAATGCTTTTTGTTAGCTCCCGCTGCTTATATTTTTGTATATTATTAGATATAGCCGCTCGTATAAGGTCGTTCACCGCAGCTTAATTTTATCTACGGTCTTACAACATTTCTTAATGAAACGGTCAGAATGAATTTTATACTAAGTAACTGAACTCTATGAATATTAATATAACACCTTAAGTAATGAGAAGATTACGACGGACATTTGTTTAAAAGCGATATTAAAATGAGAAAGTAAAATATTTTGGGTTTAGAAAATTATGTTTATTTTTAAAGTGATGTGGTAAAGAAAACAATTTAATAAACTTTTGAAGGGAAACCTCTTCAAATTCAATTCACCCCTCTTGTAGGGATCGATGGTGAGATTTACCATAATTATGCTCTTCAATAAGTAAAAGAAATATATATATTTTTACTAGAGTGCTATTGTCATAAAATTGTCCTTTCTTTGGAACTGATTTCAGATATATTTTCGAGTTTTGCTTGTTTGCTTGTTTTTCTGTTGAATAAGTGTAGTGTATCTATTCCACAGATATATAACACTATCTCATGCCCATAAGCGGATGCAGCTCCTGTCACTAATGTCATCTGTCAGTCAGTAGCAATGGCGGGAAACAGAGATTGTGAAGCGAGTCTGCACGTGAGCGCTTGATGTGGTGATGAGCCAGTGAAGTGATATTATCCAACTTAAATACGGAATCAACAGAATTCTACAATAAGTAATGTAATCACCATGTGCAACTCTTACCCAACGTGAATATGTAGGTAACTGTAGGTAAAAATGACATTTACCCTTTGTATTTGCCCATGCGGCGCTGTCAGAAATTGCTACTCTGATTAAAAACTTGTATTTTCTTTTACGAAATGATTTAAGTGATAGTCTAGGCCTTTAAGCAAGATCGTATGAAATCTGTAAATCTTAATATTCTAAGAATGCCCCATAACTTTAATTTCGAAAGAACTTACCGTCAAACATTAAGTACTTAGCAACGAACATCGAATACCTACCATCGGACACTAAGTACTTATTTTCGGGCATCAAATATTTACCATCGACCACCATGTTCTTACCATCGAAGCCCAAGTACCTATTATACCATCAAACACGAAGTGCTTGCCATCGACCACCAAATTTCCTACCTTCTCTTCCACATCGTACACCAAGTAGTTACCTTTAAACATCAAGTACTTACCATCTTTTACCAAATACTTACCATCTGACACCAATTACTTACCATCTTTAACCAAGTACCTACCATCGACCACCAAGTACTTACCATCTAAAAGAAAATATTTTGAATCAATCCTCAGTTTCTGTGAAAATAGAAATAACTTATATGTGTTTTATTTTTGGGTTAATGTGATCTAAGCAGTAAATGTTTTACTAGGTAAATAAAACATTCATCTCTTAAGACCTCTTTAAATTGTTAATAAAGTTACATCCTCTATATTATTATGTACGTTGATAATATTAAACGAGATGTTTAACAACTCAGTTAATATTTATAACGTCCCCGATGTTCCAGTAAGTTACAATCCTAAATAAATATATTACAACCGTAATATCTAAAGTTTAAAATTACCTGTTTATTTTTGGCTCATAATTCAGTTGGGGCTACTATGTTGTTTATGTTTATTCCCTTTGAAACACGCAGGTACAGATGATGTAAATATTAAGCTGCATTTTTAATAGCGAGAAACTGACAAGGAGGAAGTCAAACGTGGGCCATATAAGACGACATTTATTTTTATATCTTTGGTCATCGTCAGCTTACAGTACAGTCAAATGGCCAATGGACAATATGGCTTCGCATATGACGTGTTAAAGTGTTACCCGTTTTTTTTTTTATGGGAAATCATCCAATGACATCTCACGCTCAGGGTGGAGCGGAAGGGCGTGTTAGACTTTTACTGACTAAAACACACGCGTGTTCCTTCAGTTGCCCATATGCCAGGGCTACGGTACCTTTTTCGAAAGTGTTACCCATCATGTAATTTATATAAATGTTTATTTTTTATGTAAATGTGTGTTTTTTCATTTTTTTATTAAGTGCCCTCATGTAATAAAAAAAACCTAGGTGGGGTTGACATTTCTTATCTGAGAAGAAATGGTGACATCAAGTGTCCCTGAAATGAAATGGTCTTTCGAGGAAAGAACCATTATGATTTGAGTGGACCAGGCCAGTCAGAGCAAGCTTTTGTCAGTAATCTATAGCTCAAGCCACCATGGGAAGATCGCTGCTCCCGTATATAACAGTGACAGCAGCCTATTAAACTGCTCCCCGCACGGAAAAGACCTCTTCTCGTACAAAGATGGATCAAACATTAGTCACTCTTGCTCAAAACAGGTTGGCTGCAGCTCCCCGCCCCAAAAATACATTGTAGTAGTGACATAATAGTTTGGAGGACCACTACACTATTTCTCTTCCCAACTTGACCTAGTAGAATCTAGCCTATTTTCGACGAAATGTACATAAAAAGTCCTACGTTTCGTTTTCAAGTTCCTAATTAGCCGGCTACTTAAGCTGTACTTTCTTTCATTGGCAAACAGTTTCGTCGAATAATGGTACTGAGATCCGGCCTTCGAGGGTACACAAAAAATATCTTGTCATGCTGAGCAAGTTTTAAGAGTTTGTAAGAGAAAACGGGACGTTTTGATGTCGGAAAGTTTTTGAGACATTTATTTTGTTTGTTAAATACAGAGGTGTTAGTGAATCTTGTGTTTGTTTTGCCCATTGAATCTACTATCGAAAGGAATTCAAGCGTTTTTCTTTATTAAAATAATTCTCAGCATACGTATTGTAATACGTACGTATTTTTTTTTTTTGTAGTTTTTAATCATCAGAGTAACAATTTCTGACAGCGTTGCATGGGCAAAAGCACGGAGCAAATACAAAGGGAAAATGTCATTTTTACCTACGGTAAAATATTCACGTTGAGTAAGAGAGTTGCACATGACGATTACATTACTTATTCAACAGCAAAACAAGCAAACAAGCAAAACTCGAAAATATATCTGAAATCGGTTCCAAAGAAAGGATAATTTTATTACAATAGCACTCTAAAGAATCAAAAAGTAAAGACTATCGTATCAACTGAGATTTTTTGGTATAACCCAAAAGCAACTTTTGATTCGGCATTTTATGCTACTATAGATTTCGATATAACTAACACACAAGTAGCCTCCTATGGCAGACTTTCGAAAGTCCTATACCACAAAGTGCCTACCTACCTTCATACGTCAGCAAACACCAAACCACCCGTACTGTATGATAATGTCGGACGGTTCGCTAATATCGTACGGACAAGTCGCTAATATCGTACGTGAGCTGTGCATGTGACGAATACCCGACACACGTTAGTCACGTTAAGTGCTGAAATGACTCTTGTAGCCCCTTTCATATTTGTAGGGGTGGCGCGAGGGATATTAACGTTCTTGGCTTTGTGATTAGAACTTACCTGCGTATTACATACGTTTTTGGGAACTAAGAAATGTTTAGAATATTGTGGTGTCCCTAAGGTATAAGAACTCTGGAATCGTCTAAAGGATTTGTGTGATTTCTAAATTAATATTGGAGTATAAACCTATCTGCTTAAAAATTTTAGTAATTAGATTTTGATTCATAGATTTGTGTAGCATCGGCAAAATTGTCTTCTTGATGTTGAAGAATTACGAAGTAGCGACAATATTTCATTATTTTTAAAACCACGTTGTAAAAAGTTACCTTCAAGTTTCGCTAATCTTCGGTTTCAGACGTGTTTCTAATCCACCTAATAATCCCTGCAAACCGCTTGCGAAACCGCGTTCACATAAATAATAACAACATAATTGCTTTTATATGATAATATTGTTGGTTTATTGCTTCCTTCCCGCGCTGACGGCTATAACATGGCCAATTATAGCGAGCCGCCGACATGTCTGCAAGTCGTCTTATTACGATTTGTCTGTATCAGCTATATTTGGTTCATTTGCGGGGTTAAGATTGTTTTTCCGGTGAAAGATGCCCTTTTGTTTTTGTTACGAGTACCTACACAGTTTACAATAGTCATAGTGATATTTATGATGGCTTAAACTACGTAACTTGCTTACCATTTTGACAGAGCCTTCATTAACATTATCATCATTACAGTCGAATGACGTCCACTGCTGGACATAGGCCTCCCCCAGGCACGGCCACTTCGACTGGTTCTATGCTTCTTGCATCCAGCGGCCTCCAGTGGCCTTCACAAGGTCATCGGTCCACCGTGTGGAAGGCCTTACAACGCTACATCTTTCAGTACGCGGTCGTCACTCCAGAACCTTTCAGCCCCACCAGCCATCTGTTCTGCAAGCAATGTGCTCTGCCCACTACCACATACATCTGGCAATACTTCGCGCTATGTCAGTTACCTATAATCTTCAACGGATATCTTCATTTCTGATTCAATGCTACTTCATCACCAAAATTATGCAGTGTTGCTTCTATAGTATTGTAACATAGCTAGTTATGGTTGTTGATAAGGATACTTACAAATCAGATTTTATAAATTTCAGATAAAGGATATTTACTGTGGTGTATTTTCAAATATTTGACTGACCAAAACTATTCATAATACCTACTATCACTTAGAATGTCGCCTCGATTCCCAGAAGCACTTTGGGTAAACATAGAGCTTACAATGTTCTTGCCCGAAACCATGCCCACTAAGGCCCATAACACGACCGTATCCCGGATTCCCAGAATATATAATAGTACAAACTAGCTTGGTTCTGAATGGACGCCTGTATTTAGAATTGATAAAACTGGCTGTTACAGACGACAAAATATGCTGACTCGACACAAACCATTTATTGATTGATTGATACGTCACGTCATGTCACGTCAAGTGTGATAATATTTGAAAATAAACTAATAAATATCTATTGAAACCTAGCTTTACCTAGCTTGGTATAATAATCAGCAAATAACCAGAGTTTATCGAAAATACACTGTACTAAATAAAAATAGGTTTTTGAGATAAAGCACATTTTTAGGCACAGCACCATAGCAACCGAACAGTGAAAAAAAAATAACGACATAAGTGACCGTCGCGTTTTACACAATGATGCCATGATAAATCATCGAAATAAACGGACAATCTCGTTTTATAAAGAAACTTTTGGTCACCGGAGTGCCACAACTCGACGCCCTTTCTGTATCGGATGATCAGGAAGATCAATGAAGCGACGCCAGTTCGCGTGTCTCCCGGCAACGGTTGCCAGCGCTGCGCTAGAATGCATTGGTGGCGCGGCGCCCTAGGCCGCCAGCGCGACTGCGTCGCGTCGCTCCCGTCACCGGCGACATTGTCATCGGTGTCAGACAGACATTTAGTGTTTTTGTTATTTAGTTTGTTTTAGATATATTATTTTTATTTAAATTTAAGGAAAATAAGTAAATGTTTAGTGGCAACAGCGATGTGGTGGAAATTAGTGCTGGTCAACCTCCAGCATCGCTAAACATCCTGGAAAGATGTCCGCTGTGTACCCAGGCACGGTTTTTTAAAGGTAAGCGGGGTCTGAATGTGCATATTGGAAAAGTACACAGACCACTAAATGCACCAAATTCAGACCCTGTCTTTATATCAACACCCACAACACCAGCTCCATCCGATGACCCGTTTTGGAAAACCCTCTCTAAATTCAA
Source organism: Aporophyla nigra (assembly GCA_947507805.1). Classification (NCBI taxonomy): domain Eukaryota; kingdom Metazoa; phylum Arthropoda; class Insecta; order Lepidoptera; family Noctuidae; genus Aporophyla; species Aporophyla nigra. The sequence continues at coordinate 24,550,465 of OX382294.1, forward strand.
AAACTCTGTACCAGTTTTGAAGCGAGTTCCCCGCGGAGCTAGACCTCTTGTGGCGCAGCACCTAGCAGGTTGCGTTCGTCTTGCCGCCCGGGAGAACTCACAAAGTGCTTGGGAACAGCTGCTCACCTTCCCTTACAGAGTTCTACATGCACAAAAGAATTTGGCAACCAAAAAGACTCTAACAGCGCAAATAAAAGAAAACTGTAATGTTTCGGCTCATAATTTTGACTCAAAATTACAGACACAGAGATATACCTCTTCAAGAGGTATTTCTCATCTTGTAGAATCAAAGTTAGGGGAAGGTGACATTAGTGGAGCAGCCAGGATTCTTTTCAGTAGTGATGTGGTGGCACCGTGTTCTCCAGAAACGCTCGCAGCTTTGGAGAGCAAACACCCTGCCCCAGCGGATGACCTTTCCTTTCCCGCCCCGCCTGACCCGGATAATCACTCCCTCACCATTTCAGGTCGAGAGTTGGTCACAGCCGTCTGTTCCTTCCGGAGTGGCTCCGCTGGCGGCCTCGACGGTCTGAGTCCTCAGCACCTAAAGGACCTTATCTGTTCAGGCGCCGGGGAAGCTGGTGAGTTACTCGTGAAGGAGCTCACGGCTCTGATTAACCTTATGCTCTCCGGCAACGTGAACGAGGCCGTCATCGACGTTCTGTACGGGGCCAATCTATGCGCCCTGCGTAAGAAGGATGGCGGCATTCGTCCCATTGCCGTGGGAACTACGTACCGGCGTATGGCAGCCAAAATTTGTTGTAAATTTTATGGTGAGGTGGTTTCGGAAAAATTTCAGCCCCTGCAGCTAGGTTACGGCTCCAAAGGGGGCTGCGAGGCTGCCGTACATGCCTTATCGACCTATCTAAATTCTGGCCAAGGAGAGGTTATCCTGAAGGTTGACATAAAGAATGCCTTCAATTCAGTAAACAGGGACACCTTGCTGGCAGAAACTAAAAAAGAAATACCCCAAATCTTTAGTTTCCTTTGGCAATGTTACAGACACCCATCTAAATTACTGTATCGGGACAACGTTTTGGAATCTGCAGTTGGCTGCCAACAAGGTGACCCCCTCGGGCCAGTGATTTTTAGTTTAGCAATTCACCCAATTATTCAAAAGCTAAATTCCAAATTTAATGTTTGGTATCTTGATGACGGAACCTTGGGAGGCGATGTAGAGACTGTCTTAAATGATCTTAAATTCTTAAAAAATGAACTTCATTCCATTGGGCTTGATCTCAACTTTTCGAAATGTGAACTCTACTTAGCGGACAGTACTGACAGACATCTGACACTTCCCAAATTTAATGAAATTGCTCCTGATATTCAAATTATTGAAAAAAGCTCGCTTCGTCTCCTTGGGTCTCCAATCTTCGAGAATTCCTTTTCCATTTTTATTGACGAAAAAATCCAAAATTTCAATGACGTTTCGGAAAGATTGTTCCAAATTAACATGCATTCGGCTATCACCTTAATTCGGTATTGCTGTTTCGGCCCCAAATTAACATACTTCCTTCGCGCTTCCCATTTATGGAAGCACACTCACCTATTAGACAGAATGGACCAAATTATCCGGCAAACATTAACCTCGATTTTAAATGTGGCCATGGACGACCGAGCTTGGGCACAAGCTACTCTTCCCATTCGTATGGGAGGCCTCGGCGTCCGCAAAATTTCTAGTATTAGTTTACCAGCTTTTATATCCTCGATCCACGGTACTGAGAAATTAATCAGGAAAATTCTAGCCTCAACACTGATTAATTTTGATGTGCCGTGCTTCACCGAGGCTATAGACGCCTGGAAACTCGCTTGCCCGAACACTGAGCTACCCGATAATCCATTTTCCCAGAGACGGTGGGATGAGCCGCTCTGCAGAGTAGTACAAGACAATTTGCTCAACACGTCTGCTACTACTGCGGAGCGTGCGCGCCTGCTGGCTGTGGGTAAGTGGGAATCGGGTTTATGGCTTCATGCACTACCGTCGTCGAATATAGGCACCTTGTTCGACGACACTACTTTCCGCCTCGCTGTTTCCCTACGTTTGGGAGCTCCGTGTTGTTCTCCTCATCGCTGTCACTGTGGCGAAGTTGTCACCAGTCTAGGACACCACGGCCTGTCTTGCAGCCGAAGTGCGGGTCGATTAGCACGGCACGCAAACATTAATGACATAATCCGACGAGCTCTTGTCACCGTCGGCGTCCCAGCTGTATTAGAACCCAATGGCTTGGCACGCGACGATGGCAAGAGACCGGACGGTATGTCTTTATTTCCATGGAAGGTGGGTAGGCCTTTAGTGTGGGATGCGACGTGCGTCGATACTCTTGCGCCATCCCATCTTCCTGGCACGGCGTGCTGTGCTGGTGCCGCTGCTGCGGCTGCAGAAAACCTCAAGCGGCGTAAGTATAGTAACCTTATTGGTCATTATATTTTTGAGCCGTTTGGGGTTGAAACGCTCGGGCCGTGGGGTCCGAGCGCTCTTATCCTATTTAAGGAAATTTCTAAACGGCTGGTGGACACTTCCCGTGACCCAAGAGCTGGTTTTTATCTTGGCCAGAGGCTAAGCATTGCCATACAACGTGGTAATGCCGCCAGTCTCTTGGGCACACTACCAGTCGACAGCGATGCGGATGATTTTTAGACGCGATGTTTTTAATTTGTAAATAGTTTTAGTTAATTTAGGTTATAATTTTTTTTTCTTTATTAATTTAAATCTATAATCCAAATAAATAAAAGGCAACATTCGAACCATTTATTTCATCAAACAAATTTAAAATTACTTTTTTGCAAGTAATTTTTTGTTGGCGCTTTAAACCTAATTATTTGATTTTTATTTCTGCTACTTGCATACCCTAAATGCAATATTCCGTCCTTGGCCAGCCCTACCCGATGTTGCATACGCTGTGGCGATGGTAAGAGCCCTTCACTGAGCCCGAGGGTTCCGTAATTTGGGTCAGCGGACGCAAAAGTTTCTGTCTAGCAAAATTTTTAATTTGATTAGACTTCATTTCTGGCATTTTGAGTTCGTTTTGGGAGCTGCTATCCTAGCTTTGGTTTGGAGAGAGAGATAGGTTGAGATTTGGAGCTCTGTGAAGTGGAGATAGAAAATATAATTAAATGAATAAACAAATCTAAAAGGCATTAAGCTGAGTGAGCCCCGTCGTTGGTTCGAATCCAGGCAGGTGCTTTACTGTGTATAAATAATTTAATCATCACTACTCTCAAGACGGTGAAGAAATACATCTTGAACAAACCGGCATGTAGTAGAACCAAAAATTCGAGGACGCGTGGTAAGGAAGCCTGCCTCCCAGCAATGAGAACATTACAGGCTGATGTCGTTTCAAGGAACTAGTAACCTCTCAATTAATTAGACCATTGTTTCAAAGGGTTCATAATATACATCATAGGGTAAAAAGGACACTGATTACATCTAAGATTTTGGATAGTTTGGCAAAGGTTAGGTCAGGGAAGCAATTTGACAACCCACGTGACTTTGCCGATTTATAGACAAATACGGATGATCTAAGATGGTTTCTGATTCTTTAGCAATTCATTTTCCTAACATTCCATTATGTAACATTATAAGCATTAAAAAGACACAATGTAGTTATAAATAAGTGTAATTACGTTACCATTTTGTGAAACATTGTGCTAAACTTAAAAATGTAATAAAGATAAGTTTGAAGATCATAACTCTTTATAAATGGCGACAGTTTACTAGCCTATCACGTAACGGGTATGACCCATTTTCTTTAGATCCCACACAGCAGATTTTTATCGGCCATTAAAATCTTCAATGTGACACTATATGGGTGACACCGTATACTTGAGTTGCTTATTAAAAGTGAAGATAATGTGAAGAGAGAAATTTAGCATTTTATCATTTTTTAATGTTACAAATTGTTATTTTTTTATGAGTCGATCATTTTTTGGTTAGTTAATATGACTGACGGAAACTTTAAGCACCAGGTTTCAAACCGTGCCTGCAAGGGTGGTGGATTTGTTTGGCAGAGTTACCGTGACCTTGGCATAGGCAACTGAAGGAACACGGGTGGGGTTTTAGTCAGTAAAAGTATGACACGACCTCCCGCTTCGCCCAGAGCGGAAGACTTCATTCAATGATTTTCTACCCAAAAATAAGGGATTTCAACTGTACAATGTGATTATTACAGTTCTATATTGTTCATTTTTTAAGCTCATCTTGAATTTCATTGACTTATGCTAAAAAAAAGCATCTCACGAAAACCTTGACCTACTAACCTGTAACCGTTAGTTAGTCCGCAAAACAAAGTTAGATCCCCTTTGTTATCTTAATAATATACCTCTATAGTCTGCTAGTTGTGATACTTCTTATTTATTGGTATGAGTGACGCACGGAACCGAAAAGTATGGCAGACGAAATACAAGGCCTATGGTAATTGAACGAGTGCTGAAGACTATGTAAACAGTAAACCAACGCCTCTATTGCCATGGCATGGACCTCATCAATGTCATAAAAGAGAAATCACCAATCATTTGGCCAGTGATGGTTATTATCGCGTTATACCTAGGCTCTGTCACGGAAATATCAGCCTTGTTGTAATCACCAATCTGTTTACCAAGAGTGGTGATCTTGTCTGTACCCACATAAATATTTACTGTAGTAAATGCGAAGAACATATTTTTATACTAGACTACATGGGTAATAATGACGACAGCCCCTCGAAATCTGCCACGTAGGACTCTTTAGCTTAAGTATGTCGACAGGCAGTCACTGCGACCTAAATGTATCATCAGATAAATCGCCCGTGTGTAACAACCCTTACCTCTAAAGTAGTCGGTATGACCTAAATTTCTCTCATCAACAAAATGTACAAGCCCTTTTCGCGTCGTCATGCAAAAAATTAACACCACATCTCACATTACGTTATAAAAATAAAAAGGAGAAAATGAAGCTGCCATATTTCACGCCCCTAAAACCATAGTACATAGGCGGGTAACGTTATGTGAACCATGAAAAAGATGAGACGAGATAACTTCGTCAAAGGTGACTCTTTATGTAGATACGTAGGTATCCTTTGCAGCTAAAAAGCATCAGAGTGCCTTTCAAAGAAAATGGCTATTCGCTTTTAGTCGTGCCTCTTGGCGACCTTTTACACTCATTTTTACAACAGTTAGTAAATGTTCCAACTAATGTTTTTGGGCTTTTCCAAAGTGCTTTTGCAGTGTCCGGATCTGTTTGGATTTTTTGTTGTAATGACTTGTGATTTTGGGCCAGACAGAAATTTAGGTAACTGAGTTTTAAAAGTAAATTAAAACTCTCACTCATTCTCACTCCCACTCACTTCTCACTCTCTCTCTCTCTCTCTGTTTTTTTGACTGGCCTGTTAGTCTAGTGGTTAGGTTAGTTCACACTTGGTCGATTTGCCATGGACAGATTATAAACTGTAAAAAAAGTCTACCTATATGTCATAGATTATGACATTATTATATTGACAGGCCTGTTGGTCTAGTGGTTAGCGACCCTGACTGCTAAGACTGAGGTCGTGGGTTCGATTCCCACCCAGGACAAATGTTGTGTGATGAGTACAATCATTTGTTCTGTGTTTGGGTGTAATTTATTTATAATTTGTATGTATTTAGAAATATATAAGTAACTATATCAGTTGTCTGGTTACCATAGTACAGGCTCTGCCTAGTTTGGGATCAGATAACGTTGTGTTGGTTGTCCTAAGATATTATATTATTATTATTAAATTGAATACGCACTGAGAAATCTGAAGTTGATTTATCAAAACAAATTTGTGTATGTGTCGGGTTTGGTCCAGACATCAGAAGTAAAACTCAGTTATGGCAATACAATACACTAATTTTAATTTAATTGAACAATCAGTTATCTTAAATCTAGGAAATGTAGAAATGAAATAAAACTGAATTAAATAACGAATAAAGGCAGTGAGGGCGGTCACATAGGGCAGTACTGACTGTCAGGGACAGTGGTCCATGCACCCACCGCAATAAGGATAGTACTAACTGTGTACACAGTGTTCCACATCCAATAACCGGGCAGTACTGACTGTCGAGAGACAGTGGTCCGTGCACCAAGACGCATCCGTTTGAAATGCGTGCCGTCTCAACAGCGCAGCTCCTTATAAAGGCGGTCGCTAGTGGCCGAGGGTAGTTACGATATTTTACTGAACTGTACATTACGTCAAATGATCGAAAGAGTGAAGGTTTGTCTATGATGCTTCCGGTGCACGTTCCACTAGCGCCATCTAGTCGCCGTCTCTCGCAGTTGTTAAATAATATTGCTGCCGACACGGCCATTCTGACAAATCACTCGTCCTCGAGTGCATTTATTCATCTAAAAATAATAATAATACTAATTAATTCACATCATCATCATCGTTACATAGCTTAATAGCAAATATCACTGGTCTAGGTATTTCTTTACAACAGAAAACCCCTACAGTTCAAACAAGCTGGTCTAAATCGTCACCCACTAAAGCAGGCGAGATTCCTGCAGCATCTCACACATCATTGCTCATAACAGCAAGAGATCTTATTAGAACACCAATACAGTTCAAACATTCTGGTCTGAATCGTCACCCACTAAAGCAGGTGAGATTCCTGCAGAGCATCACAGATCATCTCCCACAACAACAGGAAAGATCTTTATATTCTATTTGCTAAAACAACCATCTTCCACAAAAGTAGAAGAGACCACATAGTAATTGATCATTCCAAAGATTCCATTATAGCATCGGAATTATCTACACTTAAGGTGCGAGAACTTACAGAAAGTGTTTCCTCTGCATCATCTGCAGTCAATGTGCCAGAGCTTACAGAAAGTGTTTCCTCTGAATCATGTGCAGTCAATGTACGAGAGCTTACAGTAAGAGTTTCCTCCGAGTCTGAGATCATATCATTATTTACTGGCACAAAAGACGTACTGAGCTCATCTTCTGCCGTCACGGTCCGTTCATCATTTTCATCACTATAATTTTCGCAAATTTCTAAATAACTTTCTTGCCCTTTAGGTACTTCCCTTAAATTTTCATGTGCATATTTATAAATTCTGTTAGAACCGTTAATATGTTTAAGTTCATAACGGTCATTATCTAATACGGTGACTATTTTATAAGGCCCCTTAAATTTATTATCTAACTTTGTTTGATGTCTTGCTTCGCATTTTGCGAAAACAAATTCACCTACTGCAAAAGGTTTAATCCGAGCTTTTCCCTTATTAAACCGTATAGTGTCAGCGTTAGCTACTCTTTGAATATTTTCTGATGCGGATGAACGAGCCGTTTCAACATTAATTATAGGTGGTTCAGAAGAACTAGGAGTTATTTTAGCTAGACTAAGTGAGGAACCTTGAATGCCAAACATCAGTTCCATAGGCGTAAAACCTGTGGTCCTGGAACGAGTACTATTAAGAGCAAGTTGGATCTCTCCTAGTTCATCCTTCCAAGCATTATTAGAATTACATTCTATAACAGTAAGAATACTCTTCAAAGTTCGCATGACTCTCTCAACCTGCCCGTTAGCTCTACTAGAACCAGTTGCTATTAAATGGAGCTCTATTCCATTATTATTACAAAAGTTTTTAAACTCATTGCAGTCATAACAACGTCCTCTATCTGCGATAATGCGCTTCGGAGCACCAAATAAGTTTACAGCATTCTTAATTGCTCTCACAGCGTATGAAGAGCTTAAGGCCGGTGTATATTCCAGCAGTACAAACTTTGTAAAGGCGTCTATTAAAACTGAGCAATATTCTTTTTTATCACTTTTGCCCGAAAGTTTTCCGGTTAAATCCAAGTGAATTGTGTGCCAAGGGACTGGATGTTTAGGAATTGAATGCAACTGCATTTGCTGTGCACCTGAAGGGCCTTTAGCAGTTTTACATACTACGCAGCAATTAATAAACTTTTTGACTAATTTAGCCATATCAGAAAACCAATAAAATTCGTAAAGTTTGTCTAAAGTCTTGTCAAAACCTAAATGTTTTATTTCATTATGAACGTGGTTAATAAGGGACCAAACCAAAGAACGTGGTACAATAGGTAGCCAACTAGAAACTCCTCTACGTTCTATCTTCCTATACAATATTCCTTGTCTTAAATCATACGTATGCGATATCTCTTCAGGTAATTGATTATTACGGATTTTTGCTATTATTTCAGAAAGTTCTGAATCGCGTTCTTGTTCTACAATTAACCAACCTTTATCTAATTCAAGGAAATTTACTTTGCGGGGCTCAGAATAATTTGTGTTTGACAAATTGCGAGACAAGAAATCTGCATGAGCCATCTTTCGACCTTCTTTGTACACGATATCAAAATCATAAGCTTGCAATATAGCCCACCAACGGTGAACCCTTGGAGTCAAATCACGTTTAGAGTGAGAAGCTTTAAGGGAGTTACAATCGGTAAATACGGTGAATTTTCGTCCATGCAAATAATGACGAAAATGTTCGATTGCTTTTACTACCGCAAGAGTCTCTAACTCGTAAGAGTGATATCGCGTTTCTGCATCTATGGTCTTCCTACTATAATATGCTACTACATGAGGGGTATCATTATGTTTTTGGATAAGAATTGCACCATATCCCGCACTACTTGCATCGGTATAGAGTTCAATGGGCAAGGAAGGGTCAAAAACTTTTAAAACTGGTTCAGACGTCAAAATGTGGATAAGTTTTTTGTGTATTTGGTCATGCTCAGGGGTCCACTTAACATTGCCTTTTCCTTTTGTCAAGGGATATAAAGGGCGAATTATTTGGGAAAAGTTAGGAATAAACTGTCTAAAATACGTTGCCAGCCCTATGAGCTGCCTAACATGAGTGACAGTTTTGGCGTTGGAACATTAATTAAGGCTTGTATTTTTTTTGGATTTGGTCTAATCTCCCCAGCTGAAACTATATACCCAAGGTACTCAGTTTGAACTTTCAGAAACGAACATTTCTTTAAATTAAACGAGAAACCAGCATTGGACAGAGTTTTAAGTAATTTGTCTAAACGGTCAAGCCCCTCATTAATATCTGTGGAAATTGAAAGGACATCATCCATGAAAACTAGAATTCTTTCATCATTCATAGGCTGTAGAGCAGTATTAATAGCCTTTTGAAAAATGGAAGGTGCATTGCGCAAACCGAAGGGCATAGCCAAATATTCGAACTGCCCTTTTGGGGTAACAAATGCAGTTTTTTCTATGGAACTTTCATGTACAGGCAGCTGGTGAAACCCAGAGGCCATATCAATACTACTAAAATAATGAGCACCATTAAGTTTATCAATTTGTTCACTGATCAGAGGTAAAGGATAATGATTAGGTTGAGTATTACTATTTAATTCCCTATAGTCAACACACATGCGTGTACTACCGTCCTTTTTCTCTACAAGAATGATGGGGCTTGCAAACGGGGATGAACTTTCCCTAATAATATTTGCCGCCAACAATTGCTCGATTTTTTCGTCAACTATCTTAGATTCCTGAGGGGATAACCTATACGGTCTCCTATGTACCACTTTATGAGGATCAATTAAATCGATTTTCAACTGTCCTGTTTTAATTCTAGTTGTTGGAAAATTTTCAATAAAATTATCTGCATATTGCGTTAATATGTTAAAAAGTTTTATTCGGTCAGATCCTGTCAAGTCAGTATTAATTGAATCAATGTCAAAAATAGGTTTGGTTTTGGTACACATATTAGTCTCGACACACCGTTTGAATGTTAAACCGCTCTCTGAAATTTCAACAAGAATATCGCGCTCAAGTATATCTCTACCTAATAAAATAGCATCACGCAAGCAATCATCTGGAACTACATGAAGAGTGACGCTAATTTCAACGCTTTGAATTTTTATGTTACAAATGATTTGCTCTGTGCTACTAATGATACTCTTTCCAATACCAGTCATGTTGATAAAGTCATGCGATCTTTGTCCAACAACAAGGTGTGAAAAACTTTTCCTAATTAAACTACACTCTGAACCGGAATCAAAAATAAAGGGAAATGTCATACTATTACAGTTCATAATACCTCGAACAATTCTCGAGCACACGTTGACTTCTTTGCTTCCAGTAGCGACTTGTTCCTTCTTCGTATTATCAACCCTCGTTGGGCAGGTGGACACAACGTGGCCTGGCTCCCCGCACGCGTAACATGTCACTTGTGGCTTCTGGTTGACACGTTTATCCGCAACTACAGAGCGATTAAGCGATTTGTTTCTTTCACGGCAATCAGCCGCACGATGCCCAGTCCTGCCACATATGTTGCAGTTGCCACGAAAGCCAAACGTAGAACGAGAGCGTTTGACATCAGAATCGGTCGACTCAGGCAGTTCTGATTTTCTCTTCAAAGATATGCCTCGCAGTACTCGAAATAGCTGGGATTTGTCATTTACCACAGTTGAGTTTAGTTCACGACGTATTTGAACATCACACTGAGATAATATAGAAATGGCAAAGCCTGTCACAACCTTTTCAGATAATCTTGCGTCCGGGATATTTTCAATCAATTGCCAAAGACGTAAACATGCCTGAGCAGGGGTCTCATTAGAATTAAGTTGAAATTTGAGGATACTGTCAAAGTGATCCTGAATAAGCATAGGGCGAGAGAACTGAGCTTTTAAAGTCTCCTGTATATCGTCCCATTGATATTGACTGGGAGGTATCTTGGTCAGTAATGTAGCTGCGCGGCCTCGAAGACAATGGGTCAATGTCATGATTAAATCGACACCTTTCAAATTTTTGCTTTTAATTATAGTGTCTGACAGCCGACACCAGCCCCCTATGTCTGAATTGGGGTCGTCAGGATCAAAAGGTACTAACGCTATGAAAGGTTGTGGTGCTGAATTGGACCGGGGTAGTAGAGCATCAGTTAATTTTGAAAGAAATGCTTCTAAACTATTTGTGGGTAGCGGAATATCTTCCTGCATATTTTGTGATGATGAAGTGCCAGAGGTGGGCGGAAAATCCGATCCCACTTCTGATGTCGGGTTTGGTCCAGACATCAGAAGTAAAACTCAGTTATGGCAATACAATACACTAATTTTAATTTAATTGAACAATCAGTTATCTTAAATCTAGGAAATGTAGAAATGAAATAAAACTGAATTAAATAACGAATAAAGGCAGTGAGGGCGGTCACATAGGGCAGTACTGACTGTCAGGGACAGTGGTCCATGCACCCACCGCAATAAGGATAGTACTAACTGTGTACACAGTGTTCCACATCCAATAACCGGGCAGTACTGACTGTCGAGAGACAGTGGTCCGTGCACCAAGACGCATCCGTTTGAAATGCGTGCCGTCTCAACAGCGCAGCTCCTTATAAAGGCGGTCGCTAGTGGCCGAGGGTAGTTACGATATTTTACTGAACTGTACATTACGTCAAATGATCGAAAGAGTGAAGGTTTGTCTATGATGCTTCCGGTGCACGTTCCACTAGCGCCATCTAGTCGCCGTCTCTCGCAGTTGTTAAATAATATTGCTGCCGACATATGTAATTTCACTTTCCTTTGTATCGTTTTTTTTTTTGTGCTGGATATCGTGAATGATAAAGCATACACTTACTAGATTCTTCTGAATGAGATCAAAAGTTATTCAGTTTCAGTTTTTCGAATTTAATAACCACTGTTCAGTGATTATTGTTCTCATCATCATCATTATTTCAGTCGTTAGACGTCCACTGCTGGACAAAATCAAAATCAAAATCAAAAGTCATTTATTCAAACTAGGCTGAGAGTCAGCACTTTTTGAACGTCAAAGTTACATGAGACAGTCCCTCAAAAACGCCCACCCTTCGACACACACATGACATGGACATGGGCCTCTCCCAGTTTGGGTGGCTTTACCATTTGCTATGCTTGTCAGGCAGGTTGGCGATCGCATTATGTTGGTAAAATGCATAGAGAACGCTGGTGCCCATTCTCTTAGTCATTCGCGTAGTGGCCATTTACACCCACGGGAAGAAATGTTATTTTTTACGTCTGGCACCGAACAGACAATTATTGTTTTATCTATAGTGATCGGAAAGGCTTCTTTAATTTATTAGTTTTGGACAAAATACTAACGTCTTATAGCATTAAACCTTTTAAAAACTGTATGTTGTAACGACGAGTTTATTCTGCACTTCAATATAGCGACATTGCATTAACCTGGTGCATCATAAAGATATCATCAACTATACGAGTTTACGATGCACTACGTACATACCGCATTCAATCTAACTTGTACACGTAAGTACAATGTTTATGTATATTTTGCTGAGAACTATCAAACTTAGACTAGACTTTTACTTTAAGAGACTAGCATCTGTGACGATGCTTCCCTAATCTACTTTTAAGCATGTGAAGTTCTAACTTTTATGTCTTTAGTCAGATTTTTGGTGTCTGTAGCCTGCGGCATTTTCTTCAAAAAAAAAAAAAAACAATCATCTTCCAAAAAACACACTGTTGAGTGAAAAAACAACAAACACCTTTCATATCAGAACTCAGTGGCAAAAAAAAACTGAAAAATGAGTTCCGCATCAAAGTTATTATTCTCTTTGGGTTTTATTTTTTGTGGGAGTCGTTTCTTGTTTTTTTTTTTGTCTAATGTTGTTAATTTCCGTTTAGTTATGAATTAGTATTCTAAGGTTTTTGCCATCACTTAAAACATTTATATTATAGATTCAAATTTCATTTTCAGACTCAATGAATGACTTACCTTTTTACTGAGGGTGATTTATGAAATGCCTAAGCTACACTCAAGTGTAAAGATAGACCGAATGGTACTTTGGTATCCATCTACAGTTTTTCAACCTTTTAGCTGCATTAAGGGATTAAGGTTATATATATTTATTTGATTTTTTGGTCAAACCGATTTAATATTATAGAGCAGCGGTGTCCCAATGATGGTTACTGCGCCAACTTACGTGTTGTAGATCACAGATTTGAATCCAGACAGGAGCTGACTGGTGAGGAAAACAAAGCAAGGAAACTGGCACGTCTTATTAACAAAAATTTCCAAGACATGTGACAACTACCAACCTGTTCAAGGCCCGACCGGTAGATTATGGCCCATTCCCTCTCTCTGAGAGCAGGCCTGACTCCCAGCAGTGGTAACGTTATAGGCTGATAATGTTTGAATATTATTCAGAGAACGAAAAGTTAGAGTGACTGTTGTCAACGTCAAATAGAACAGAAACAAATCCCAGTAAAACAACCCACGTTTTACAGTAACCGATTATTACACAATCGTCACGTCATCAGCGTTCTACTGCAATACCACAACACACTTTCTCCATTAGCATTCAGCCTCATTTACTATTGAAATCATAAAACAAACGAAAGCCATATTTTTACGAGCAAAAGGCGCGTAAACCGGAGCGGGTTCACGGCCGGTCAGTGAGCCATCGATCATGAAACGGTCAAAGGTTTCGTAATGTTTCTCATACATTACTGGGTTTTTTACATTTTGTTTTAACGTAGGTCCTCTGGGAGCAGACTGCTTCATTGTTTTTTTTTGTCAGTAAAATTAGGAACGTTTCTGAGCGGGATGAAAGGGGATGCGTTAAAGTAGTTTAGATATATAGGATGGCAGGGAGATTGAAGAGAAAACTGTAAACAATGAATTCAAATACATTATTGTAGACCTCCTAGCGGAGAAATTTTTCGTCGGTGAACAAAAAATTAACATTTGATTTATAGCTTTAGCTTTGAGATTAAATGTTATTTGTTTTTGGGTATGATACCTCGCAAGTCAACTGCATGTGTCAGGTACGTGCTACCGGGACAAAAGTAGCCTATATAACTCTCAAAAATATCAGCTATCTGCCAGTGATAGTGCCGTCTGTAGACAGATAGACACACACAGTACATTATTTCCTAAGATCAGGCAAACCGACAGTTTCGCGTAGAAGGCTAAGTCTGCATTCGTAGGTTGTGTATGTTTCGTAGGTCTTGCAGTTGCTTCCCTTCACTCGACTCTGTCCACGTGCCGCCCGGCGCCCCCTCCAGTGTGCACGTCACGGCGTTTACCGTCACCTTGGTACTACAATAATCGATTTAGATACTATTATCGCTCAACTTTTATAATAATAATAATAATTCCACAACTATCACACAACGCCATCTAGTCCCAAGCTAAGCAGAGCTTGTGTTATGGGTACTAGATAACTGATAAACATACTTATATATTTCTAAATACATACATAATTATTATAGATAAATTACACCCAGAAACAGAACAAATGATCGTGCTCATCACACAAACATTTGTCCTGGGTGGGAATCGAACCCACGACCTCCAGCATAGCAGTCAGGGTCGCTAACCACTAGACCAACAGGCCTGTCAATATAATAATGTCATAATCTATGACATATAGGTAGACTTTTTTTACAGTTTATAATCTGTCCATGGCAAATCGACCAAGTGTGAACTGTATCAAAGTTGGATTGTACTTTGCGCTTCTACTAAATAGCCAAGTAACTGCCTCCAACTTGGAAGTAGAATTCAACCGCTGTGTCGGTCATTAAAGTGAATTTTGTTGATTTCAAATCCGTAACATTAATCAATAATATATGCACAACTCTTTAAACGCTTCTCTAGAAAGTCTGTAAAGTTGAATAAACTATTTTTTATTTATTTTTCCAATTGTCGTCCACGCTTTTTGCATCGGTAGTTTTTATATTTAGCGGCCACTAACATAACCCATGCTAGATAAGCATATGAGTTGAAACAAATACCAGTGGTATTAGTTTTTGGTATTAGAATGGAATAAATCGCTATTTCAGATAGTAATTTTACTTAAATAGGGTCTTAAACGTAAATAATTTTAATGTAAACATATGTTTTACACCTCAAAATGCCGATCGACGGAACTACTATCGCAAGTGTATTTTTCGATAACTCTTCTCAAATTAGTGAGTTGTGGTGCCGCTTCGTATGGTGACAGCTGAAAATGTTGTGGGGTTCAGAGAGGCAGTCGTTCCACGTAAAATACTGGTATTTATGTATGCGGTTAGACTAGAACCCAACCTCAACATAGTTGGAATAACTAGTGACATTTCATCTGAACTCATACATACCTAGTCTTCAAACTGCAACACAGCAATGCTGCTTCGCTAAGTTATGATTTTATTGTAGTACCTAAATACCTTCTTGAATTAACATTCAAACATACTGTTTATGAAATCATGAAACTGTGAAGCAAGAACAAAATAAAACGAAATCATGGAGGTTTTCTCACGAATTTTATTCTGTCTTATTTTTTTAAATTTTGATACTTGTCATAAGATTTCATAGTAACGGTTAGATAACTTGTTATCTTATAAATTCCCAACATATTATGATAATTACCAAGTTAATAATTATATGATTTATACACAAATAATAATTGAGGAAAACATTTGATACAAAACTTACGTTAACAGAAAATGTGACACATCAGCTTTGCCTATTACGAGGTAGTTTTTGAATATAGAATGCAATTATTTATTTATGTACATTTAACCTAACCGAAAACAAATAAATGTACAAAAAATAATGAATTGCTTAAGCCTATTTCACCACCTGAGCAAAACTGGAGAAAAATAAAACAACAATTATTTACAAAAATTCGTGATCAGAACGTAAAAGGCAAAGAGATAGTGACACAAAACACAAACTGCATGATATTATAGTACAACAGTCATACATCATAAAAAATACATCAATATAAAACTGTATGGAACACGAGTTAAAACAACACGACCATATTGAGAACCTGTGACACAGATTTATCTAAATATTTTTCAGATAAAATGTAGCGTTCGAAATATTATTGGGAATATTTTCAGAAACAACACCTTCACCTATTTCGTAATATTTGCTAACAACGATGGTAGTCCTTTGATTAAATTGCACGTGCGTATTTTGTTACAACGTTATTTGTAGCGCGTTCGTTTAGGGTTTAAATATTTTCCTAGTCGTCTGAAAAATTATGTTCACTAAAGGCATTTTAAGAGCTTTTCCTTTTTATACACACATAAACTCACATTTTCTTCCCATGGGGTTGGGTAAAAACTACAGATCGCTGCATGTTGCGATCCTAACATAAATACTCCTTCTGCTTTGTTGTTTTATCCATACAGAACCATGGGCTACAGAACACAATCCTTATTTTTGTTCCAACCTCTTTGGGACTTTTCACACGTTAAATCAAATTTAAAAGAATATGAGAAGGCCAGAATCCTTCTTGAATTAGAATCATCTAGGATACAAAGTCCTGTCCACGGGACAACTATTATGTAGATAAGATTAATTTTACCTCCACCAGTACCAACAATACCACAATTATAAAGCGTGTAGTAGCCTAGTTTTCCCCAAGGTAATCTCATTTTACATGCTCCATGAAATTAAAGTGATTTTCTTGTGCCAAACCGCACTGCTGTTGCAATTATTTTGCAACATTTATGAAAATCAAAACCAAATTGCATACATTATACGGGACTTATTAAAATCAGCTACAGATACAAGCAAGTTTCATCTTTAGATGATTAAGATTTCTAAAAAAAACGAAAGTCATCTATACTTTTTACCAATTTAAATTACATACTTTTCAATCAGCAATTGAAATAATTAAGCAAAATGAGTAAGAACGTATAAAATCTGCAGCCATTCTACTAACCCAAATGAAGGAAAAAAGAATGAGTTATTAAATATGTAGACTTTTCTTATCATATTAGGTGATACAGGCTTGCATCATGAACTCACAGAGAGAAGGTCTGTGTCCCAGCAGTGGGAACTTCATAGATTGATTGTGAGCCGCAAATCCGCAACAATGCGCATATTTTGCGTAGATCAAAATGAACTCCAACCTCGTTATAAAACACAACGATTTAACAAAACCAAACTAACAAACTTTTATTACAAAGCCACAATTTACAACTATGACAAAACAGTAATTCAACTAAAAATTGGTCATGCGTGAGCCCTAAATCGCCCTACTATATGTAACATGTACAGACGACCTCGGTACCTCGCTCCAGCACCCATTCGCCGAACCCCAGCTAGTTTATAGCTAGATTTCCTGACCTCATAAACTCAACGTGTTGATATTAAAGCCTCTCTGATTCGCAGCGCGAAATATTTCACTCTTTTTTTCCTATATACATTTTTTCACATACATTTTTTTCTCTTATCCCGGTTTATATGAAAATGTGCGCTGTTTTTGATAAAAGTCCCGGTTTGCTAATATTCGTGCTAAGCCTGCGTTATCTAATTTGGTTGTGATAGGAATTTGGACGCAGTTTTCATAAAGAGTCAAATTACTTTTGTATTGGTATCAACATAGTTGTTGCAGTGCAATCTTGTTTTCATATTTTTACGTGTTTCGCACATAATAATATATATAAGGTTACATATAGCTGTACTTTACAACTCATCATCATTACTATTTTTCTATGTATTATATTATACCGATGCCAAATCCGATGTGCTTGTCAGAATTAGCTGTACAAACATTGGAATAAAATAAATTTGTCAAAGGTATCAAATTTTGACGAGGATTCAAACTATTAATCGTAAAAATATGATATAAAATTGACTTGCAAAAGCTTTTAAGTAGCAGCTGCATCACCTAAGCTTCCTACTAATGCACACCAAGGTAGCGATCAATCAATCTAAGATCTATCGAAGTTGAAAACTAGCTAAGTCGTCCCGCGTTTGTGACCCTAATCCAAGCGATGCGAAAAATGTAATCCTTATAGGCACTCAGAATCCCAATACAAAAATATTTCAATACACAAAAGCCCATTACAATTTCGTCGGCCGCTGCACACGGTAGGAACAAAATGACTCAAAACTCACAAACCCGCGATGAACACCATTTTATTGATGACAACACTGATTGTTTTTCCCTTTTGACGATTTTCTTTTTATACAAATCGTAAATACGTTTCGGGACATTTTAATCATGTATTGTTTGAGTTTTTTAAAGAGGATTCGGTGAAAGTACTCAGTATCTATAAATCACGATTGTACCCTTTGTGTTCACGATAAGTTAAAACAGCTTATTTATGTATGAAGGTAAAAGTGTACTGTTTGTTTTAGACATTGCTTTGTCTGATTGGCTTTGAGGGTTCAAATGTTCTGTAGCAATAAAATGGAAGCCAACTTTACAAAAGTACTATTTATGTTCCATTTAATATTGATGTAGAGTGGTTGTTTTAGTGCTTTCATTTGTATTTAAATTTTATAAAGTTTGCGTTCTGATCTAGATAGAGTCCATTATGTAGTCTGCTATCAGGCCTACATAAATCAAGTGCCACAACACAAATTGAGAAATGCTACATGTTCTTGAAAATCAGACATACATTCCCAAGGGGCTAGGTATAAACTACAGAAAGCCACCTATTACGATACATATGAAAATAGAACATCAGAAGAAATCTTGACATCATTAGAAAGAAGTAAGTTATTAAGGAAAGTAAGTTTCAAATTTAATTATATTTTTTATTGAAATTGTCATTTAATAGGGTACTTAGAGAAATCTCTTGATGATTCTAATGATTATGATTCTGAAATAACCATATTTGTTACGGTCACATTTCATATTTTTATTAACATACAAATTGCATAAAACATAAATAAGTTTTAATGTCGGGTTACCTTAGCCCATCTCCTTCTGCATCTCTAGACAAAAAAACAAAATTCCTAAGATTCCCGAATAAATTATTTACTTTACGTTTCTCGTTTCCTAGGTGCTCAATTTAATACTCGGTTACGGTTGCCGTGTAAATGAAACAAACGACTTTTTTGTTCTAGAAAGTTCCAAGCACGTACTTAGACGGAAAAATAAAGATAATTCGCCGTCTTAAAACTTCCTAATGCCGACACTTTAGCATTCTGAAGTAATTCTTTGCAACAAAGAAGTTAATGATCTGTGTCACATGGCCCTTTGAACTGAAAATATCTTATTTTAAGTATACAGTCTTTAAGATTCTAATGTATTTACAATAATAGTCATTTTCAATGACAGTACTAAGTGAAATAACATATGTTTGTTATCTTTGCTGCATGATTTTATTTATGACACAAAATGTTCATTCGAGTATTTCCTGAATTTACATTGTTAGCTGTTGTCATGAGGATGTTGGGCTTATTTTTATCAAATGACCTCCTTCTGTCATCCATTTTGAATGGCGATGATATTACAGTTATAATAATATTTACATGATCAACGAAAAGTTCAAAATGTACAGATTAATTTGTTACAATTTCTGAAAAATTGGATTATCGTTTTAAAAAATGACAATTTATTCAGAAACCTATATTACAATTACTCCTATGAATACTTAAAACGTTACCTGTATTACATATTACATTAATTTAACATCGTATATACACTGCTTTAGTTCGATATTTACAACCATGGCTTGTCCCGTGACACACACTGACTGTTCCGACCGTCACTTTACACATAATTGTAAATATCTTCCATGTCTCATACATTCATCTCCGACATCGCTGCTTGAGGGACCCTAGACTGTGAAAAATGCTGAGAAGGGGGCGACGATGGAGGGGGGAGGGCAGACCCATTTCCAGGCCCTTGAGACTGCCCCGTCTGAGCTTGCACGTCAGGCAAATTCCCCGCACTGCTCATAAAAGTCGCGTTCTTTGGTAGCGTCATACAATTCGACGCGTTACATATCTGATTCTGCTGATAACTGAACCCCACTTTTCTCGGCAAAGTCGTACATTGTCCCCTATTTGTTGGCGGACTCGTTTTCTGCGACAAATTCGACATTTGTATCCCCGTGTGACAAACGTTCGGGCAGTTCGCTGTAGTGAAGTGGGGAACTCGATTTGTCATTGCGATTATCGCGTTTTTGTCCTGATGATCGATGTCGACAATCGTGCTCGAGCTTTGCGAGTGTCCGACGAAGTAATGGGGATGCTTCGACGATACGCTATCGAACGTTGAGTTATGGTTCCTTTTCTGTTGCTGCTGGAGTGCTTTTACCTGGAGTCTAGTTTTATCTCTTTGGTAGTAAACCCCGGCAAATATAAGAACGTTAAGAATGAGTAGAGAGCATCCTATAGCTATGGTTACACTTAGGGCTGTGGAGTAAGCGGTGTAACCTGCTACTTCTAAATTAGATACGTCCTGTGTGTGCGTGTTGTTTGGAACTTGGCTCTGTGTGACGGCGGACCCTGGTCGCGCGGACATCACACTAATGCACGTAGTGACGTACGTATCCATCGTAGTGGAGGGTATCTCTAATGAGAGGTTGTAGGTCGGTTTGCGGTACAGCTCCATCGTGGGATCGAAATAGTTGGCGCGTGTGAGAGGGTCCGGCCTGACCAGTCCATCGTACAATTCTGGGTCGTTGTGGTTTCTAAAAAGGTTGTGTTTCGCAACCACGTCCTTCATCCCTGCACGGTGGATTTCCGGGATCAGTCGTAGCCACACAGATAGCTGATGAGCCCTGTAATGGTTTTTCATCCGCGGTTTCATGCCTGCAATGGAATTTTTGATTATGTAACGCGCAAAGGAATTTGCAGGGAGAAAATGGTGTGGCGCGAATAAATGAAAAAGGTTGACGTAATTAACTTTCGGAATTGATATTGCCAGTGGTCGTGAGGTGAGCGAGATTAAATTTTGTTCTTTGAAGATTAATGTGAGGATAACGTTCTGTTATTAGATTTTTAGATAAGAACGTTCATTGGGATATTGACTTGTTTGAAAATGGGCTCGTCGAGACCTACGCAAATTAGATTTCAAGCGTTCAAAAAATCGTAATATATTTTTGTAATATACTAAGCTTAATAGCAGTTTGATGATGATTTTATTCTATGTATACTTGACATATCGATGCTAAACCACGGCAGTGACGTCATATTTTATACAACATGTTCTTACCAATTTCCAAATATTTCTGGTACAGCGTATCATACTCGTCCCACAGTATGCTCTTGTATTTGTTCCTCTCTCTTGATATTGGCAGCACTGATTCTTGGCGATGAACTTCATTTGGATTCCTAGAGAAACAGAAAAAATACGTATTTAAGGATGAGACAAATGAGGCGGAATTTCAATCTTGCAAAATGAGTCGTGTAGTTCAAATGAAATTCAGCAAGCAGGTAACTCATTTTTAGTCGGGTCCTGTGTCGCAAACTAGACTTACACGGCATGTATCAGAAAAGAGTACAGTACCAGTAAAGAGTAAATTGAAGTTTTGGGTGAGATAGCAGACAACTTATCTTTTCGCGATTTCAATATTGGTATGGGACCAAGGAGGAAGTTTTTCAGTTTCTGACTTCAAGTTACAGCTATATAAACATAATGTAGTAATATATATATAAGCGGGCACGCCCTTTAAGGCTGTGGCTTTTATTTACGTATAAAGGTCTGTTTTAATTTTTGTATTTCTGTTTGATTATAGTTTTCAACGAGTTTGTATATTGACGTATGCTAGCTGACATAATTATTTTATTAATAATTTCATTTATTGTTTGGTTTATACTGTTTTGTAACAGACAGTTGTGCTGCTGGGGAGTATGTTCTGCCACTGTTCCCAGCTTAAGCAGTAGCGCACACATCACGTACTTTTGCAAAAGGCAAGTGTTACCCATACGATTACTAAATGTAATGTGTAAAATATTCCCATCCTAATATGAATAAATGACTTTTTTTACTGATTGCTGTTTGGTGGTCTTTATCTGTACCACAAACCATAGATATGACCATTGACCATACATTTCCGATGCACACCGTATGAATCCGACAGCAATGTAAATTATCCGACTCAAGAAACGTGACTACTCACAAAATTACAGACGATTGGCCTCACTCTAGTACGGACAAAAGCTTTAAGTAAACCGTCAGTTAATTTTAAAACGGATCATTTTAATGAAACGGTAAACATAAAGACCATTGAAGAGAATCCCAAAATGAGAGCGAATTTTCAGAGCTATTTTACTAAACAGCCTTTTTAATTAAAATTCAACGTTCAATAAACGTTAACCTTGAAACATTTACAACAACTAGATAATTCTAGCTATCGTGTCTATCAACTTTAAGCAAAACGAATAAGTTTTAAAATTCAACAACTCAACGTCTGTTTCAAAATAGTTAAGAACAATTCAATTATTTCAACATTTTGTTGACGACTATTTGAGAAATAATAGAGTTATTTCAATTTAATTGAATACAAACAAATATAACCGGCTGGCAAGAAACTTTCCTGGTTGGAAAATGTACGAAATATACTCGGTGAGCCTTCTAATGGGGTACTTGTTAAACCATTAATAATTTAGGTTGTTTTGTTCAGAATTTGTTCACAGTTACTTTCTTGTTTGTAAAGTAAGCGTAAAAGATCTTTTCTTTACCGAATCATGACGATGGTCGACATAGCTATAGACTAACCAAAGTTGATAAAAAGAAAAGTATTTTAATACACGGGTTTGGTGTTTTTTAATACAATACAAACCCTCTGAATAACAGTAGGTACAAGCAATAATTTCCGATAAAAAATTATCCACAGCCATACATATTGTACTTCTAAGTAGACAAAACAAACGATCACTGGTCCCCATTAACCATGGATTGCAAGAACTGGAAGTCATGAGGAAAGACCTTTGTCCAACAGTGGGCTGATACAAGCTAACAGTATCAATAACTATACATATTATGGGAGCAATAACATCGCCACAAGTAAACTACGTACCAGACTGACGTCATGGAAAATCCTGCATCGCGCAAGCATGTTTTACCACGCCTAGTTGCGCGGTAATATTTATAATAATATTATATAATGTCCCATCAATCGTCGGGGACTAGTCCTTCTATTTGTATAGACGAAAACTTTCAACAAAAAATTTAACCTCATAATTTTAAGGTTTACTATTTTTTGCTTTTCTGTTTTTTCGGCGGTTAAATTTTTTGTTAAAAAGTTTTTATTTTGTAATTTTTTATGGCTTCAATGTACTAATAATACTTGGCAAGATATACCCTATCCAATGAAAAAATAATTATCAAAATAAGACTACTCTGTACAAAGTTATGCGAGGTTATACATTACAATCAATGAGTGAACAATCAATCATCTCCTGTTTTCCTTGGATATACCCTTGGAGTATACCCTTTCCAATGAAAAAAAAAAATTATATATAAGAATTATCACAATCGGACTACTATGTAAAAAGTTATAAGTGGTCATACATAAAAAAAAACTTAAAAAAAAAATATACGTGTCGAATTGATAACCTCCTCCGTTTTTTTTCATGGGTTAAAAAAGTGAACTTTACACCCTATTCCACATGCTTCTATAATACGACCATGTCTAACTAAAACATCCTAATCATACCACAACCTGCCAGGGTCGTGAGATTGTTCAAACGTGATACCGTGGCACTGGCATATGGGTAACTGAAAGGACACGGGTGTGTTTTTAGTCAGTAAAAATCTGACACGCCCTCCCGCTCCGCCCAGAGCGGGAGAAGTCATTTGATGATTTCAAATCCAAAAAAAAACATACCACAACAATCCACAATAAATGTTTACCGCTTTTAACAGATACACGTGCCGCAAATTTCCACCTACATCTAGGTCGTTACTTACTGTCCTATTTACAGTACCTACTCGTGCGAAAACCCAGCCAGCTTTGGCCCAGGTTCCCACAGACGTAATAAAATGTTTGCGGGTTTTTTTCGAGCACTAAATCTTAGGGCCGAAAGTTGAAAATCGAACAGTGAAGTTTTTTAGGGATCAGTGACTTAGGCTATTTACATGCCAAATATGCTTGCGATCGCTGTCGCTATCTCGATACCTCGTATCGATACTCGTTATTTCTACATAGATAGCGATGCGAACATGTCGCGTCGGTTTAGATGCACCTGTAGGCTAAGTGCAATATGTGTGATGTACTCAACCTACTCCAAAAGAACAAGTTGAATCGATGCTTGCCATCGCTGCGATGTAAAAACTTAATATTTTGTTTACACGTAAGCATCGAGGTAAGCCCCGAAATAGCACGCGATGTATCGTAGTGAGGTATCCATTGACATTTGGGTGCGTGTTTATCAGCCGACATATGTTATATATAGAGGTGAAATCGAGCTAAACTGCGATCGCGAGGTATCGCAGTGAGGCATCTCAGGTATGTAATTGCCTTTAGAGAGAGACTCTCAAAGGGATGGGTGAGAGAGACGACGCTCTACAAAGAAGATGCTTTTTAAAGTTCGATGTGCGGCCATATTCACACGTAGGTCAAAGAAAATTTAAGGTATTCGCCTCTTTGGGTTACTCGTGCGTAAATCTAACTAATAAAGCTCTTGAAAGAGACTGCTAGACAGCTACTATTACAGTTGAAAAGTTGAAATTTCAATTTATCAAAAGTAGAAAAGCAAAGGCTTTTCTACTTTTGATAAATTGAAATTTCACTAAGTTTGAAACTAACTAACTGTCACATAGATAAATAGATCTTCTCTCTTTTCGTGTCAGCTATGAATATTTATTTAATCGAAATGACTTTCACATGACCTGACCAAGATAATGTCTGGACTTAAAAAAATACCTCTGAATTTGTTTCGGAGTTTTTTCACAGAGTAAGCATAATGAGCCTATATTGGTGCCACTGTTGGATACACAGAATACACTCACAGAAGCGAGGCCTCCCTTTTACGTGAGAGAGTGCGTCATAAACCACTACGCGGGCACAGTGCGAGTTAGTAGATGTTACATATCTTCTTGTTGATTCCGGGACATGCCAGTTTCCTCAAGATAATTGACTTTACCGATTTGAGAGCAGTTTTGGCGAAATTATTTTAACATAGTACGCGACTGCCTGAGTTCAAACCCTATGACCTAGAACTCGTAAGTCGGAGTCGGTAACACTGCACCAAAATTAATCCATCTTGGTTTAAAATGCGACTCACACACATAGGTACATGACTGAGTCACAAAGAAGACACTGCAAAGTGGATTTGTGCTATTGTACAGTATTTTTAGTGACACACGCTTTGCTTGTGTTAACCAAGTGTACACCTTACGCTGTGTAATTAATATATGCGAGAAGACAATTAGCGTTAGCAAATAACACTCACACATTTCCGACTTCTCGCGCGTATCAGTCCTCGTTACCGAGAGTTATACTCAAGTAAAATGCGCATCGCTTCGTGAGATAAAAATAGTGTAGTTGTGCGTAAAATTTTCACACACCATAGTTATATGATTAAGTCAGAAAAAATACACTACATAACTAAACTTTTTTTATAAAACTTAAGTTGCCATAGTACCGTTTGTATCGCCGGGTACTGTCTCACAGAAATTAAACATTCTAGCACAATATTTACACTTAGGTCACAGGAAAACGTTAGTTAGTCTCCTATTTACTAAGCTAGAGTAAATAATGATAGTGTTTTGTTTTATTTCTCTTGATTTATGTGCTCTCGTGAGAAATAATGTTTACGCTTAAGTGGCGCGACGGATATGAATTTGTTACACACGCAATTCTGATTTAGGTGACGTAGGCTAGAGGTGTTATTGATTTACTTTTAGCAAAGATTAGTGAAAGTGGGTGTTTATTTTACTGTTTGATAATGAGGCTTTTAGTGTAATGCCTGACTGTTAATGTTCGCGTTATTAAAGTTATTGTTAGGGTCACCTTGAGGGGTCAAATGAAACTGTAGACGTTTCGTTGGCTGAACTGTGATGGGATCTCTTTAAAAGGTTTTTATTGAAATGAAATGTTCATTTCTGGAAGTAGATCTTTTAAAACTAGATATTTTGTTGGTCCAAATTTTGAAAGTAGATGGCGCCATGGTGCCATTTCTTACTGACTAATTTCTAAGAAGATCAACCGAAACAGACTTCGATGTCATGGTCTCTTTTAAAATCAAAACATTATATTTGAGTCTATTATTTTATCGATGAGTAGTTTTCAATAGCTTAACGTGTATCTTACCCTACCTACAAAATTGTAACGTGTTTCGTCGCTATCGCTATTGGTCTCTATCTTTATATGTAGGTATCTAAGTTCACAATGTCTTCGTTTAAATTTAAATATACTTTTTTGTACATAAAAAAAATATATTTAACACTGCAAAATACACAATGAGTGGTTTTATCGCTGTCTGAAATCTCAATACCTAAACCATTTTCTATAATAATATTTCAGAATCAAAGTTCACTAATTAATACAAAATATCGCTAACACCCAACCTTGTGGCGCAATCTGGTTGCATCAACTACTTAGCAGTAACCGCTGTGACTGACACTCAATTAAGTATACACCTACTCTGTTTATTATGTAGCTACATAGTTATCTTAATTTACTTAGAACATTGATCAAGTATCTGTTAATTAGCAATTACCAGATAACAACGAGCAGTGGTGGTCCTGTGGTATCGGCCTCGACTAACGAGTTAAGGTCATGAGTTTGGACCTATGCAGGCATTTGACTTTTCGTATTAAAATTTCATCATCATAGCTATCAAATGGTGAAGGAAAACATCACGAAGACACAACACACACATGTCTTAAAAAAATAGTAGACATGTGACGACCACCGACCCGCACTGACCCCGCGTGATGGATTATGACCAGTGATCGGATATTCGGATGCATATTCACCTAATGTTACTATTTAGCTGTGAAAGTACGGAAGCGGCTTCGTATTTTTTATTAAAGCCATTCCTTGGATCATATTTATTTAATATTAATGTTTAACCCCAGATGAAAATACATTATGTGTGTAGGGTGGTATGTGTTAGTTAAAACAAAACACGGTAAAAACGCGCATTCCATATTAGCCAACAATTCAAATTTAGGTGAATATTTTTTTTATATCTTAGGACAACCACCACAACGTTATCTGATCCCAAACTAGGCAGAGCCTGTACTATGGTAACCAGAAAACTGATAAACATACTTATATATTTCTAAATACATACATATTATAGATAAATTACATCCAGACACAGAACAAATGATTGAGCTCATCATACAAATATTTGTCCTAGATGGGAATCGAACCCACGACCTCAGTCTTAGCAGTCAGGGTCACTAACCACTAGACTAACAGGCCAGTTAAATGCATCTGAATATCCGATCTCTAATTATGACCCACTCTAGAGAGAAGGCATGTATCCCAGCAGTTGGATAGGCAGATTTTGCTTATGTTTCGTAATACCTAAATAAATAAATATTTTTGAGCTAAAAACATAATTAGTAATTTTTTTACAAGTATCAGGCCCCATTACATAAAGCTCGCCTGAGTGCCCATTCACCTGCACCTCGGATGACGTAAAGAATGCCACTGATATTGCAATCAACGTTAGCCTACTGGGCTTCAACTTAAAAAAAAAGAGGAAGAGAAGGTACAATCGACACGAAAAGAGGAAGAAGAATTAATGGTTTTAAACCAACCAATTAAAAGGCTCCTACAAAATATTAGAATTAAAAAAAAAACCAACCAATCTTCTTCTTTTTGTTTTACTCTAAAGCGATACAATCCCATAGGATGAAAATTTCTCCTAAATACTAAATCTGCTTTTAAAATTTCCGAAAATGCAATTGTAAATAAATTTCATTGAAACATCGACACGACATATCAACAAACTAAATTCACATACAATTCGACAAACTCACCCGGTTCTCGCGAAATTTGCCATATAAAGTATAAATGCTTCTGACAAAGCCACTTCAGACTTCGTATAGTTTCTGGGGAAATGGCCGAGCCCCTCCACTAATGGGGCTCCGAATAAGTACGGGAGCTCTTCACCGTGGACTGACCCCATCCGCTGCAATAGAAAATTGTATTAGTGGTGAAATTAAATGGGATGAAGGAACATTTCAGTTTGGAATTGAAAAGATCTGGAATTAAATTTTAAATGATCGGTGAATCGAGCTCTATGTAATAGTGGATTTTTAATTTAATGATTTATTGAATGAGCTAGGTTTTGTATTGAAGAATCTCCAATGAGGGACGGCGAGTAGTTTTCAAGTTTCATTCATAATAATTTTACGTTTTATGCTAATCAAGTCAACGCTGTTAGGGAAGTCAAGAATGTTTGCCGTCCTTACCCGTTACGTGGTATGTAAATATAGCAATGTAGTTTGCAGTGTATAAAATCATGTTTTAATTATCAATAGTGATTATGAATAATTTTTATGATTTACACTATCTAAATAATTTCAAAAGTAATTCATCAACATTTCACTGCAATCATACCAAAATACATTTATTTCTTAATTGAAAGCTATCATTGATTGGATTTCAAGCATTCAATGGAATATGACTGATTCAATTTCACTACAGCGAGCAATGATTTCATTTAGTCTCAAAAATGATTCAATAATACGAAAATTCACCGTGCAAATACATACATGGAACTATAATCGACTACCACTTTTTTTTTTTACAAGTAACTGTTACATATAAATGACAAAATATTAAGCTATAACATCCAGCATAAAATGACTTGGCTTGTTAGGCTTTCCGTACAATAAGAGGTCAGCTAACAATGGGAACGATACTTATATATGTCAACATGCGTTCAAGAAATGTAACAAAAAAATGAAACAGATGCCAAAAAAAGTATTAAAAATATTCTAACCCTCACCTGAGGATAATCCCCATCCTTGGTCTGGTAATCGAACACGTAGAAGAAGCTTCTGGGTGACGTGTCAGGAGAACTGAGAAAGTCTCCAGTCTGGACCAGTGGAGCCACGTATTGGGCATCAGAGAGCGCCAGTACTGCAGCGTCTCGTGTGTTTATGGGGTGCTAAAACAAAGTAAAGTTCAAATGGGTTTCACATTTTTTTGAGAAATAATAGACTAGCCTCGCAATATTTACATGAGCAAATTGATGCATTTTTCTTACAGAATATGCTGCTGAACTTAGCCGTCCTGTAAGCGCTGTTATATTAGGACCCCACTGCAGCCTTGAGTCTGGCGTGACTCCCAGAAAAACAGTTTTGTTGACGAATTCTAGTGTCTATTTAACACTTTGTCACAATCAGTACTTTCAACATTCGGTAAAGTAAATCATTTAGTTGCATTTAGCATTTATTTCCATTTAGTGCATTCAGTTTTTTTCCCCCATTTAATACTAACCAATTTTGTACCTGCATTAGGGCGTTATATATGTCGTCAAGATTTGGTATACGTCTATTGATCTTAAAAATGATGACATACTTAATTTTTAATATCAATAGACCCCAGCAAATAACATAATGTTGTTTTTTTTTTATATAAATAAAAGTTAAGAATCCCATAAGACTGGATGCGACTGAAAAACAGACGTACACAAAAATACGTCTAGTAAATAACTGAATCTATAAATTTGAAACGAAAATGACAGCAGCTGTGTTCATCCTTTGATCAGTGAACGTACTGTTATAGAACTAAGTGCTAGCTGCGTCTACGTCTCCTGCTGGTAAAGACTATGTCTAAAAATTAGCACAATGCCCTAACATGTAGTAGGTACGTTTATGCTTGCGGAATTTTCTCTTTGTTTCTTCTTTGTTAACAAGTCTTCTTTAGTAAAATGGTTGCGTACACAAGCCTTTAAACAAGATTAGCCTTTCCAGCAGAGCTTTCCTAGAACAAATGCTAACGAAACTTGAACATATCTCACAAACGTGATGTGTGTCTGAAATTAGATTCACACAAGAATTCTGTACGAAACTATGAGCAAAGTAAGGCGTTTTCAGTGGCTGCCAAAATCGTAACCACTCCTTTACTTCGGTAGGAGTTCAAATCAATATTAACGAGGCCCTTTATTAAAATTCCTTTGAAATTCTCAAGCCAAATGTTTGTAAGTCCACCTCAATTGTTATCAGGGTTGAGTTTAAACCAGTGACCTTTCGATTGGCGGTCAGCACTCTGCCGCTTGTGCTATATTTATAATTCATTCACTCGCTATAACGTGCGCACATTAAATGTGTTCCAGTCATATGGTTATTACTTGGAAAATGGCCGGTTGACCGTTTCGTACAAAAGGAGATCTAACAATAGAGAGGTCTAATATAAACTATTCAAAGGAGTATTTCCATTCTAAGAATTTGTTTTCTTGTAACTAACTTTAGTAGAGAGTATTAAGATCAATAAATGGGGAAACGATAGGGATCTAATTTTAGACACGTGTTAAGACTAATTAAAAGAGACTATAATTAGAATCAAAATGGTTGATGATATATTAAATAAAAATATTAAAGATTAAAGGGCATCAGGCCCTAACATATATTGAAACTTTAACTGAATATAACGGTAGCAGCAATAAACAATGAAGCAATCAAATTGCATGAAACGAACATAGCTTTACAGTCGAACATGCAAATGAAGCCACGGTAACACGAATAGAAGAATTCCAACGAACTATAACAGACGAAAATCATAATGAAAATGAAATACGATAAATCGTGAGAATTTAGCAAACTATTCAAAACTTATCCTATAAAATATATTCGGGACACTCAATACGAAGTCGCGTGAACTCGGAAACAGTGGGAATTTGGCAGTGGCAGGAATTTAGAGGGGACTGCCAAACGCGCCTTTCACTGGTACTGCCAAGTCATCAGAAACGTGTGTTGCCTAAATGTGGGTAGATTCGGGTCAAGTTGATGCTACTTTGATTCACAGAGTTTCAATAGCTTTTGGTACACCTTCCGTAGGAACAAAGTTTGTTTTGTGTCATTTGATTTTTTGTTATTGGATTCCTCATCGTTCACTTTTACAAATAACAATATGATTTTTGATTTACCATTTTGTACCTAGTTTTGGATCATAAGTTGAAAGTTATTGCTTGACTACTAAGCTTACGTATTAGTTGTTTGTTGATGTAACCAGTTTTTATTATTTTCAATTATTAGTCTTGAAGGGGTACCTCATCATCAACTAGTCCTTCACTTTAAATAGCATTAATTGTATTAGTTGGTCTAGTCAAGCATGAGGTCCTGAGTCCGATTCCCGAGACGAGTAAAGTATTATTGGGTTTTTCGATCTGCAATTTCTTAGTAACAGCTCGGAGCCAAGATTTATGCCCGGTGATTATTACACGGAATAACTAAGTTAATTATTACACGGAATTTAAACATAACCGGCGAAATAGGTATGTACTTTGCTACCTCTGTTTAACCTTATTGTATTTAATTTCATCACCACTGCTCTCAAAACGGCGAAGGAAAACATCAAGAGGAAACCGTCATATCCTAAAACCAATCATTCGAAGACATGGGACATCCACCAACACTCATTGGTCCGGCGTGGTGGATTAGGGTCCACTCCCTCTCACATAGAATAGGACTGTGTCCCAGCAGTGGGAAGATTATATGCTGATTATGTATGTATGCTGCCTAACCCTTCGAACAATACAGGCATGGTTATGTTGTGTAAGGGAACGCGGGGTAATGAGAGCGGCCGGGCAATGATGGCTATGTTGATTGAACGGAACGCATGCACATTTGCGCGATCGTAAGCACTGGGCTGCTTCCGTCAACTATCAGCAAACTTCGTCTGACGTACTCGAACCGTTAGTGCCATTCGTTTAGTCACGAGGGACGATTGTGTGATTTCCGCTCCACGCTTAAAAAAAATTTACAATTGCCAGGATCAAGGTAAGCATAAAATTATATTCTTATTTTATTGTATTTATGCTTATTATATCCCTAGATTCATTTACTAATAAGTCCAATTGGTGAATTACATATTTATGTCACTACTTTTCAAAATGGTGGTCAGCGGCTAATGATAGCCTAGCTTGGCTATCATTACCTATCATCATAAAAAAATATTTTTAAATTGGTGTGTTACAAATACTTTTATTGTATTGATAATTATAATAATTAAGATCTCATTTAAAGTACGTTTTGTAATTTTTTTGGTATAAGAGTAATTATAATGGCTCCCATTTCCCGTATGAGCGTTAAATGGACTCTCATTAGCCGCATTTGTCGGGTAATAGGAGCCACTGACTTTTTTTTGTAAAACTGTGATTGTACATATCTGTAGTTGATTATAAGTGTGATTAAAGTATTCTTTAATAATTAAGGTAAGAGTTGATCATTAAAAATTACAAGAATTTTGACAAACGTTGTTTTTATCAGAACTTTCCCTTAGTAGGCTTCCATTGCCCTGTTCTCCCCTAATTTGAATATTACATAGGTACACTTTTATACTGTAGGTACATAAATGTGGTGCAAGCGCATTAACAATTAATTGACCAATAAAGAGAATGAACAAGTAATAAAGTACGTAGTGAATAAATTATTGAACCAATAAATAATCATAATTACCTGAACAGTCCTCTCCCAGTCCGTGTATTCGTTCACAATTGTGAAGAATATTTCGCTCAAATGATATGTGTATGCGTTTCTGACGTATGTCCTGAAATAATAAAAGTTTTTAGTAGTCGTCAAAGTTTAGATAGTTCGCTAGATACATCTATACGTATAACAAATCAGACCTAACGAAGTATTTTGGTATTTTGGTCTGGCCGTAAATTCGGAATTGGCGCAGAAACGGTCGATTAGATTTGAATAAATATGGCACACAGATTGCTACACTAAATACCTGGATTGACATTTAACGTACTTTTAATTGCGGTTGTATTTATCCGTGGGGTAATTCTCAACATCAGTCCCGGCAAAGCCGCGGGCAAAAGCTAATACCTAATATGTCTTGGACCAGAAATCAGGAATGGTTGTGTTTCTGATGATTTCCTACTAATTGGTAAGATGATAGATTGATACACAGCTTATGTTAGTCATTGATGCTTGGCAAGGCAAGTTTTCTTAAAAAAAGGCTAATTCAGTTGAACTTATACTTCCTCTAATAAAGTATTTTCTAATGAATTAGTCCTCGTTCTATTAAATAACATTATTTGCAAAAAATACAGAGTTATAAGTCTCAGGTCTACTGAGAACCGGTGAAAGAAAAAAAAAATCTTTTTCAAGTGCTTGTAATTCCAACCAGTTACCGACTGACTGAACAAAACACCTGATTCTAACAGTTATTACAGAGAAATGATCGGCTTAGATGGTTGTACTTGTGGGCATTCGACGGTAACGGACCAATAATATGCCACCGGCCGTTCATATTACTGACCCTTACTCAAATAATATGTAACTGTGTGGTACTAGGAAATTCAGACTAAAAATATTGGTATTGGTGTCATAAATTCTTCAACACAGAAACGTATTGAGAGTAATGTTTCCATACCATAAACGATTTAAACAAAAACTCGTACCGCAGCAAAAACATAAACGAAGAAAAACTTTTACAAAAGCTCAGATTGTCATATTTGCCTACCGAATAAAAACCGTCCATAAAAAAAAAATACATCGAAATATTATTACGTTTTCGAATAATTAAATTCGTCATACAGACACGTGACACAAGTTCACATCAAAAGACTGTTTTTTTAATAAAAACCCCTTTAAGGCTTTTGCAACGAATAAGCCTGTAATTGGTGTCTGTGACAAAAAAGCAAAGAAAACGCTCGTATGGCGTGACGCGCACATTAAAATGAGAATTTATAATGTTTGTATATTTTTTTTTTAAATAAAACTGGGCTTGCGGTAAATGGTTCGGGAAATAATTTATTTGATTCCGATACACTGTTTCGATAGTGGAGTTATTATTGTGATTATTTAATTGGATTAAACGGTAACAAATTATGATACCTTTTTGTTTTTATCTAGCTGTGAATCTTTCGAGTAACTTTATTTTATTCATCGTGTATTACTGTTTTATCTAATTATACGTTTAGATTCTGTTCACGAAGTTTTTGTTCAATCTCATCATCATGATTTCAGCCGTAAGACGTCCACTGCTGGAGGCCTCCACAGGCCTCCCCCAATTTGGGGGGCTTTGCCATAATCGCCACGCTTGGCAGGCGGTTAGCGATCGCAGTATGGTGGTAAAATGCATAGAGAACGCTGCTGCCCATTCTCTAGTAAGTCCTTTGGTCGCCTTTTACGACAGCCACGGGTAGAAATGGGGTGGTGTTAATCTTTACGCCCGGCACCACACGGTACAGAAACAGGTAAACTTTTTATGTTTAATACTGAAATGATTTATTTTATTCTTCGAATTAGCTATTTAAAAACTAACCTTATTGCAAAATGTACAAATTTCACACTCTGTTTTGCTTATCACGTGTGACAACGTGTGAATAATTTGCAGTGTTAGACTTGGAATTTCTACAACAGAACTTTCTATACCTACTTTAACAAATTTTCTTGAACGCGTCACACACAAGGTGTATGTGACGCGTTCAAGGAAATTTACAAATATATAACAAATATACTATTCAATATTTTGGAAGAATATTTCACCTTCAATATCCAATACGTCTGATTACAACCATTCAAGGAGACATCCTATGACCGTAGTTCAAACACCAATTTGCTGAATAAACATCGACCTCACCTTATTATTCTATCCCTTCGTTCGCCTTCGAACCCATTTTGTATATCCTGAGCCGAAAATTTCCAGAGGGCTTCGCTGGTAACAACTCCGAAGAGGAGATCGTACTTGTTTTGTCCACCCCTTATTCCGAACATTCTTTCTCCGCTTCTTTTATCGGCTTTTATGTTGTTGACTCCTGATACGCTTGAAAACCCTTGAAGATCATTGGGTATGAAGAATGTTAAGAGTTCTTTTGCATAGTCAGTTTTAACTACAACCCCGTCAACTGAAGGGCCAAATGCTGTCAAATAACTTGGTGTACTGATCTCGGCAGACATCAGCTCATCAAGTGGTACCTCTCTGAGGCAGTCGACTATGAGCTCATGGTCTTTGACAATGTCTTCTGGAAGCGTGCAGTTGGCCTGTTTTGCTAATTGGACGGAAAAGCTGACTGGGTCTTCAACTAATGCCCATGAGCTTAGTGCAGATCCTGAGAGGAGAATTGAGCGGTGGAAGAGACCTGCAACAAATTCATAAACAAACATTTTTATTATTTACATTTTACACAACAATAAATCCATCATTTCAAAACCCATTACTGACTCTAAATGAATAACGTATATTTTTTAAACTTTGTGTCCCAGCAGATTGCAATCTAAGTATATGGATGCATTTACGAATACGAATTTATACGAATTTTTACGGAACACCCATCTCGCAAATTGTATTGTGATAAAATTGTTATAAATTGCATAAACCTTTTTAGTAATATTTAAGGTAGCAAGTTTCACAATGTCTTCAGTTGTAAGGTGAATTCTCAAGAATAAAAAGGCTACGAGAGGTACGTTTTAACTACCCGGAGATTTAATTAGAACATCGTTTAGTTTACATTTACCTGCTTTTATGTAACAGTCTACAGTTTTATTGGTAGAAAGAAAGTAAAGCTCAACTTTATTAATAATATTCCCGTATCTTAATAAAGTTTTTTTAAATCTCAGGTCCTTTTCTTTCTCTTTCCTATTCATATTGTAAATATTCTATTCACAGCTTTTCCTATACTTTCCAAATATAGCGTATTGATCCTGATAGCCAATTTCATTGAAAATTTTAGTTTTCTCGTCTGAATAAATTTCAAATCCCAAAAGTACTCTAATTGTAAAACTGCCGGGATAATTTCAGGTTCTATTTTGCCAAATTTGTACACGGCAAAGCGACTGATGATTGCATCGGGTCGCAAATTTTACACTACGTTTTACGTGCTGGCTAAATCGAGTACCAATTTGGAATTAGAAACGATATTTATCGTATCGAAATGAATTTGTGCCATGATTTTACTGGTAAAAATAGTATTTTTTGTATCACTGGGAAATTTGAATGAAACTAATTGAGAGTTCTAGGTAAGTTCTAATAAATGAAACTGTTATTTATTGAAGCCTCAATTATTCTATTGGTTTTTTATACGAAGTGTAGAAGAATAAATAAAAAGTAGGAATTTTTATTTGCACAGCGTTTGATACGTCGTATTTGATATTGGTATGCTTTTGCAATTTAACGGTTTGTAGAATGGTATGAATACGACACTGTTATACAGGATGTAAGGGTAAACACCGTTGTCACTTAACCCAAGGGTAGTTTGACTTAAATATAAAATAACCTAGCGAGTTAAAATAAAATAAAAATATTTTCTTAAAACGGTTTAGAATGAATTTACGCGCGAGAAATGAGCGATGCTACGACGCGGCGTTACGTGCGCTCGCTAGCGAGACTGACAACTGACTGACTAGGGTCGCGACCCGTGCGTCGGCGTCGGGCAACGCGGCGTATTGAGACGCAAGTTTGTTGCCCTCGCGCGTAGGGTGAAATGTTCTTGTGGAAAAATGCAGATTTTCTTTAAAAAAAAGGTTGTTTTTTTTCATTGATTTTACGTTCTATTAACGAAACCAAATCACTGGTTTCAAGGATAACGGTGTTTACCCTTACACCCTGTATTTTATATTTTGCGTCATTTTTTATACATCAATTCCAAACCAACGTTTCGGATTTTGTAAAGCTTACGCGAAATATGGCAAGATAAAAAATGCGTGTGAATAAAATCATTAGCAATATTATAGTACCTAAAATTAAAATAGGATAGGGCTAGCCTAGAAGAACTAACACCGTTCTTATTTTATGTCCTTTAAAAAAGGTTAGGGGCGTAGGTAGTTTCCCCAACCGGTGTGTTTAAATGGCAAAATGTAAAGCATAATGCAGGTAATTAATCTACACCCTACATAGTCATGTCGTAGCTGTGTTTTATACAAGCCGTCATGGATATCGAAGCGCAAATTGAAACCTTGAATTCAGCACATTATTTTAGAACATTTTCATCGGTTATCAAAAAAATACTTAATAAAAAAATCGATTGTACATGTGATGAAATATTTCAGCGCAGGAAGTTCCAAAACGATTCACTGAATTCATTGTAATCGGTTGCGAGTCGACGACTCTACCACATTGCATATATTAGAAAAAAATAGAAGAAGATTATTCTGTTGAAACTTCCTAAAGATTGAAGACTCTTATAATCATTTATGGATCACCAATCATCACCATCATAGACATTAATATTATTTAAGGACTTATAAACCACAGGAGGAGCTTATAAACCACATAAATATTTGTTCGAAAATAAATAGTGTTTGAAACTGCTGTTTACTTACCAGGCATAACAGTAGGTGAAATCATGAGAAAATTAATACAGGCTGCCCCAGAGCCGTGGCCGAGCATGGTAACGTTACCAGCATCACCACCAAACAGAGCGATGTTCTGTTGCACCCAATGCAGGGCCGCTATCTGATCCATGAGGCCATAGTTCGCTACTCGGGCTTTTAGGTGTGGTATCGGGTTTGCGTTTAGAAAACCTGTTGGAGAAATGACCGAAATTAAGAGATTTAGAGGTAGACATCACGTTTTGGTCATTGTATTTGATTCAGTTGAATAACAAAGCCGACACGAAGCAATTGATAGACTGGTGAACTTTATTAATCGAATATATTATCATGTTCGGATCCGCTTGGTAAAATTTGAGTTAAGGCTTTTTCCGGACAAATTAATCAACATTTATTAGATTTTCCCGCCCGCTATGCCGAATCATGCCGAACTGAGTACTATTCCATAGATATTGTGTGTACGAACATGAATGTTTGGACGGAAAGATTTTTCATAGACAAATGACGAGCCAATTATAATATTTCCGTTTTTAGAAAATTGTATAATAATAATAAATAAACATTTATTTCTCTTCCACAAAGGCTCCTTAAAATTACGAAGAAATAACAGCAGCATAAATCCTTTGTGGGAGACTGGTATCTGCACTAGGAAAACCTGTCACAAAGATTACCAGCCCCCCCACCCCCCCCCCCAAAAAAAACAGTGTTTGAGGATTTAATCTTAGCGATAATATAACGAAATAATTGTGTCCTTGTATTTTTATCTCGACAGTAATCAAATTACTGAGAACGTAAAACGAAGTACTTAGCTAATAATCATTTACAAGCTATTTAATCTCATTCTCAATATAGATTCGAATAAGAACCTAATTATCTTTGATTCCCAAGTTACAGAGTATTTAGATAGACCAAATAGAAGATAATATTGGTGGCGCAAGATTTTCTCGTCGTAAGCCTTATTCAAAGCTTTGTTCATTAACTACACTATACAGATAGATAAAGCCGATCTCAGAGTAAAAGGCATAAAGGGTAAGCCATCGAAGTGTAAAATAATCAAGATTTGTTCTTTGGTAATAACTTGAAAGCATTGATTGTTGAATGTACAGAGAAAACTAGATTTTTATTTAAAGTTTTTCTTACTCTGTACGGAACATTGGTCTTAAAAAGATTAATAACAATAGTTTTCCAAAAAAGTCTTTAAATAATTTCTAATCTTTGCTGTAAAATTAAAATTGTAGGAGATGAAAACCAAACATTAAAGCTACAACAAAATCACGACCGGCACCAGCCAGTAAATAATAAAAAGCATTCTTTGAAAACTGAGAACTTAGCAAAAATAATTCACACAGTTTCAGCAATAAAGTTCATAATTTAATGAGGCCATCGGTACGGGACCTTCTATAAGTAATGTTTAATTAGGAAGAGTGGTACGTGACGAAAGTACAAGTTCGGAGCTAGTCATATAATTAGATTGTAGGAAAACAGAACTACTTAATGGTTTCGGGGAAATATATTTAGTTTTCGATGAAATGGAACCTATAAATGGGCTTAAGTTGATACTCTGCAGAGTGCTAGATAAATCATGAAAGTTAGTTAGAGATTCTTTATGAGAGCGCTTGGTATAAATAAATGTAATTAGATCATCTTTGGTTTGACTAAAGATCAAAGAAATATCTACTTGATGTATTTTCTTTTGGCAAAAGAATATGAAAGCTTAATGATATAGACTGGCCTGTTAGTCTAGTGGTTTGTGACCCTGACTGCTAAGACTGAGGTCGTGGGGTCGCTTCCCACCCAAGACAAATCTTTGTGTGATGAGCACAATCATTTGTTCTGTGTCTACGTGTAATTTATCTATAATATGTATGTATTTAGAAATATATAAGTATGTTTATCAGTTGTCTGGTTACCATAGTACAGGCTCTGCCTAGTTTGGGATCTGATAACGTTGTGTTGGTTGTCCTATGATATTATAGATATTATTATATCATTAGTTGTAAGGTAATAAGTGAAAAGTCAACCCACAACACACAAAACTAACTTAAAGGCGAAACAAAACTAGACGCGATCTGAACACCTGAACCGTTCAAGATCTGTAATTGCCATCAATGTTACGTAATATTGACACTGACAGCTCCTAAACAGACTTAAGATTCATACCTCATTGAGTCTCATTGATAAGATACGCACTAAGAGGTCTGAAAATAATAATCTTATGAAATTAGGAATTAGGAATGTTTGCTATGAATCAAATTTTTACTATGGCGGGAGGAAACAGAGTTATCAATAACCAAAATGATAAAGAATCACTTACCCAAAATTCCAAGTCTATAGTTGATAGTGATGACAACCATTCCACCGTAGCTGGCCAGGACAGAGCCATCGTATACGTTCCCAGAGTTCCACTCAAAGGATTCGCCATGGATGAAAATGACCACAGGATACTTGGCTTGTAGTGTGGGTCCAACTGCAACAAAAGATTTGAATCAATATGCATTTGGAATCTGTTTTTGATAGAACATTTCTTGTTTAAATTGTCATTGAAACAATTGGTTCCTTTAATAATATTTTGTATGAGTTATAAGTCTCAGAACTAGGTCAAAAAAAGGCCCATGGGAAATATTAGGTTCTGATTGCTGCCAAATAAAAGTAGAATGTTGTAAACAATAAATTGAGTTCTTTCGCCATTTAGTATTTATCACTATCGATCGACACAATAGTGAACCTCGTAAACCACCGTTATTTTATGAAAATGCTTACTAAACTTAAAACTGCTCCTGGGTTACATACATATGATTTCCTGGTTCGACCAACAGTTTTCGTGTCTATTCTTAGGTACAATATAATAGTTCCCGAACTCATTTACTTTGTGCACAACAATATACTATTTTGTCTCTAACTTCCGTAACAGGACAAGTGAACTGCTCCATGTTTCCGTTATTTTTCCTTCTTCATTGTTAACTTCTGACCGCAGCCTATCAGTGATTTTCTTTACTACCATTTAGTATATTATATTTAAGTGTAGAATTTTCATTTGCGAATTTTGATTGAATTTATTTGGCTATTAGACTTATAGCCAAAGAAATTCAAACAAAATTCGTAAATGAAAATTCTACGCAGTATTTTTGCATGTGTTCTTTTTTCAATATTACCTATTTCTCAACTTTTTGACAAGTTAGGTGTTCTATAAATTAAAAAAAATAAATCAATAACAGCTAACTTATCAGGAATTGTGGTAAATAAAGCGATAAACAAATCAATCATCCACCAACCGCCCTGGTAAGGAATGTGGGAAAGCAACAAAATTCAAATCGTTTCTCAAAAGCCGATCGTTCGATTTTTCCGCTACTTTTGTTTATGTTATCAAGCTTTCGCATGACGGGCCGTTGTGCACGGTAGATAAAGTCAAAACATTGGATATGTGCCAACGGGTTTGAATTATATTTTTATCATTGAATAGCAATGTACATTATACACATTATTTTCCGGATAAATGATTCTGATTTATTGATATAATTGGTATAAAAAAAAGATTTTATACGGAGTTTAGTATTTAAAAAATATATATTTTCATACACTTAATATAACACGCATTATTATATTGACGTTGCAGTAAACTGTTATGAAGTCATAAATTTAAATCATCATGAACAACCATGTATTTAGGCCTAAAAATTCTGCCTCACGAGTCCAAGGACACAAATCGTTTATTTGTAACGAAAATGGAATACCATCTAACCTCCACACCCCTCAAGGAAACAGATTATCATAGCATGAATAGAAATACGTTGCATTATTCATTATTGCATAACTTTGCCATTCTATCTACAATCAAAGCTTAACATTTGCCTATTTCCCTAAGAGAATTCAGCTCTACTACTTTCACAGCAACGGAGATGTCCAAAGATTTCCCATATCGATAAAATACTAATAAGACTCCATTTGCCACAATCTCCTCGTCCCTAACATCGGTATAAAACTGCAGCTCTAACTTTAAACCAAATCACAAATCGCAATATATTTCCAACTCTAGTAATATTATACTGAAGAACGGTATCAATTCGAGTTCCTCCCACAAATATCTCGCGTTGGATTCTCAAATAACTAGTATTTTCGTATCGAATTCACAAGTCACTGGAGTAATAACATCGATAACGTTTCGATGTAACGGTCGTGCCACTGCTGCGGATTTACAAGGTACGGAATTTATTTTATCGTGTTTAGTATTAATAAAATTGAGGAATGAAATGCGGATTTCTGTAATTTGAGGTTAGTGGTAAATCGGAATTCATAGTGGATTTGATCGACAAATTTTCGGATGATGATGAGGCAGACTTTAGAATTAAACATAAATATATAAATGCGAAAAACATAAAAGGGACTATTACAACTATGGAGAATGGCAGAAAACACAGTGTTCGACGCCAGGCCTCACGTTCCAACACAGACAGCAGATAGGCCAGCTTTAGGCAGGTCTGAGGTAAGCGTGGGTCGAACTGTCCGCCGTGCGCGGAGCTGATTTACAAATATTCAAACACTCACCTGTAAAGATTTTCACCAGCACGCGGTTCCAATAGGTCACACTATAACCTCAAACTATTTCTATCAAATTCCAAAATAAAACCCGTTCAATATCGTCAAAAGGGGTTGTTTACACACAAAACAATCGGATCTCAACAAATTGTCCGCAAAACTATAGATTCAACAAGATTAATCAATTAATATTCTCAAAACCAAATAGCCAACCAACCAGCCCAAAATCAAGTTCAAAAACAAGTCTCAAAATCAAACTGACAAGTGACAGACGTCACTCCGCTACACGTCAAGATGCGCAGGCGCACAGACTAAACAAAAAACTGTCGTACTGTCGGCTGTCTGTGGTCACGGGACGGAACACACAGACTTATTAAGTAAATACCGCTGGCCCAGCAGTGGTAATTGGCAAATAAAAGGAGACACTGGACATAGGAATTATTGCTAATAGAAAAAGAAATTAAAATGAGAATTGAATAGAAACAATACAGATTATTTCGAATTCATTATCAGCATCAATCGTGTTAATTAATTTACTTATTTAAGGATAACCAACAAAGCTAACATCAAAAAATACATATTATGAAGCACTGATATTCTTACTTATTACAGTGTAGTCTTAATTAATTAAAGTTGTAATTAGAAATAAAAAAGATATTTAAAATACCGTCAATAGCCGCCGTTTCGTAGGGTAGGCAAATTAATAATTATGTACCTGGAAAAATGAAGGGTGCAGTAGTTCATTAAGTTATGCAAAAGCCTTTTGAAATGAAGCCAGATACATTTATTAAGCTTATCTCACAACAAAAACTCGTGTAATAAATAGAACTTTAAAGGGAATACGACATACAATTTTCTTCATATAGCACTTCGAATGTTGCAGAAGGTTTGTAGAAATTTCCGTTACCGGACAGAGACGTTCAACAATACTTCAGAAGTTTGAAATTAACGACGTTCATTCCAATATCGATTTACTTCAAGACTTCTCATTCTAAAAGAACAGTATTGTACCTAGCAATTGATCTAACGTTTAGCCTTGTCTGTTAAAATTTTGGATTAAAACTGAAATATCGAATAACAGAGTGCTTTTCAAGTCCTGTACATATTAAATAAGTATCTAAATTAGATGACTCAAAATCATTACTGGTTCAACATAACACTTTTGATTTCTGAAACACTAAAAGCTCCCGCATATATGCCCGACGCGAAACTATAGTAGAACAATTTCTATGGAAACTGTGTGGAAATCATTCTACCAGAATCAACCGTCGCGTAGTGCCTATCTACAAGAGCCTTAATGCCCGATATAAACATGTAAGCATATACAAATATACTTTACGCCAATTTCAATAGCCCAAATTCATTCTACCTTCACCTAAAATATTACAGCTCCGAGAAACAAGCCAATGGTGCTATTTATTTCAAGATTCCCATTCAAAATGTACCCTTGCATACCGACGTATATAAAGGCAATCGCGAATATAGAGAGCTCGGGTAAAAATATTCCAGTTTAAAATAACATTATGCTCGTTTCACCCACTCCAAAGGTTATGGAATGCATTCAATTCTGGAATACATTAGTATAAGGTATTCAGTCGACATATTCAATGGAAAGAATTTGCATTCCGCTTCCCAATATGTCGGTCACATTGCTTCAATGAAAATTTGCTGAACAAATATTTGTTTTGAATTGGCATTGCAGTGAAGTTAGAACTTAGAATCCCATTAATGTGGTTTTTCAAAGAAAAATAAACATCATCATCATCGTCATCATCATTAGCCTATATTGTTCCCACTGCTGGGACACAGGCTTCCTCTCGGTGAGAGGGAGTGGGCAGTAATCCACCACGCGAGCCCAGTGCGGGTTGGTAGATGTCACATGTCTTCGAATTTTTGGTTCTAAGACATGCCGGTTTCCTCACGATGTTTTTCCTTCACCGTATGAGAGCAGTGGTGATGGAATTATTTAGTCAAAGTAAAACGCCAGCCTGGGTTTGAACCCACGACCTACAACTCGGTAATTCGAGGCCGAAACTACTGGGGCACCACTGCACCTAGGGATAAACATTTTTAGATTTTCTATTTACAAACCAAAATCAATTGTCATTCTGTCGTGTCCCCAATTCCTACACATTGGAGACACAGACCAATGAAAAGTATTTGCCTGGCGCCGTGTCTTGTGTATCCGCATCGCGTTGTCTCCCAAGAAATATATTGTGCAAATATTTGTTCTGCATCCACCGAAGTGACGTCGGGACTCTTTGAAAGGGGGAGTAATAAATTTTTCAAACATCGTGGGTTTGTTATATTTAGGTCCTTTATCTTGGATGTCGGAAGATCAGTAAATCACATCGATTATGAAAAAGAATGATGTAATAATGGTGTATGCTGCAAAATTTCCCAAGGATTTAAATCGCTTAGTTATATTTTTGATTTCGTTAAAAACAAAACATCAACAGCAACATTGCGGTGATTAAAATGATGCTGAGATAGAATACGACATTGTGTTTATAATAAACTACACTGAAATAAAAAAGGGGTTTACAGAATACGATATACCAATAAAATCAAACTGTAACGGTGACCGACCTGGGAGTCTTCGCTTGCATATAAACTCTTGTGGTTACTTTTAATAAAATATCGAAGATGTATGAAAATTTTATACAAGAAGCATTACTTACTCTCTCCATTTTAATATCCGAGCAATATTTCACAAAGTTTAAAAACGGAATTTAAGATAAGTTTTCGAAATTAATTTGAATACCAGCATTTGATGGAATTACAACGATTGCTCATAACCATAAAGTTAAACAATTTGTTATTTGACTGGCAGATAACGGAATATAATGAACGTTTGCGACAGTTTAGAATGAAGTTGCGGTGGATTTGCCTCAAGTTTGAAGTTATAAAATCAATATATGAATAGGTTCTTTCCAAAGATCTGGTTTTACTGGAAAACACGTTTGAATATTACAGTCAAGCATTTAGTTAGAAAGTTCTTGAAATCTAACTCTGAAACTTGGTAATAAAAGCTCAAATACATGTTTTGTTCAACGCTCAAACATGTTCCGAGAAATATGTATGTAAATAGAAATCTATAATACATTGAACAAGAAAGAATTTTCACGAGATATCAAGAAGTGAACCATGATTTTTACAAACGTAACTTTTTGAATCAAAATGTTTTATCATGTCATTCGACAGCTAACTTCATT
This sequence comes from Aporophyla nigra, assembly GCA_947507805.1. Taxonomy (NCBI): domain Eukaryota; kingdom Metazoa; phylum Arthropoda; class Insecta; order Lepidoptera; family Noctuidae; genus Aporophyla; species Aporophyla nigra. The sequence goes on from OX382294.1 coordinate 24,595,282, forward strand.
ATTAAGTGAAATAGTTCCCATGATTTAGTTTCAAATAAAACCGTTGTCTAATTTCTTAGCCGTGCACATTTCAACTTCATAATACAATAACATTTAGAGTATCGTTTAAAACTTTTACGTTCATAAAGTGCATGAAGAGATGGAAGTTCTTAACTCCGTCGGATAAAAGATAGCTTGTTTCGTCGGCATACTTTACAAAAGGTGTATTATCCTCTTTATTTTATGGAAACTAAAAGTTAGAATAGCGGTATTGTTCACTTTGTTACTATCTTCGTTATTTTAGTATTTGGAAATGAATTCTTCTGTTTTGTTATTGTTTCGGGTTTTCCATTTTGCTATTTTCGAGAGCTTGTGCATTACCATTTTTCATCACTGGATTATCACAATGACTGAACATTTTCAAAACTGTTTTCTTTAGCAAGTTATTTCATTAAGGTAATAGTTGTCTCATATCAAGACAAAAGTGTCTGCTTGAAAAATGGAGTATACTATTTTACATGTCGCTTTACATGAATTTTCATGCACTACACTTGAGATTTCTCTGTATGTATGCCATTTTAAATATCGCTTTGCATTGCAACTTCCATCCTTACCTTCATAGTATAGAGAAGCTTTGATAGCTTGTATTGTTGGTCCCAGTGAATGTATGTTGTTTTATAGGCAGTTTCAGTGACGAGGTCACTTGCTAGTTGCAAATATCAACCAAGGGAAATCGATCGCTTTCTCAGCATCAACTGTCTTAATTTCGAAACTAGTGAATGTTTTGCTCTCTTCCTTACTAGTTGTTATGAAGGAAAAGTATTCCAATACTATATTATGCCTTTTTATTTTGATTGTGTGTATTTCCATGAAATTCACTAACAAGATTATACGCTTCCCGCATTTGGAGGATATAAAATAATACTCAATTTTATTGCCTCTGTATATTCTTGAGTATTATAAGGAAAACGAAACACAGAGATATGATAAAAAGAAAACAAACGTGCTAAACACAATAATATGAACACAAAGGAAAGTGATTGAAGAAAATGAGAAAACAGATAATGATATAAATGTTAAAGTAGGTAGAAATATTACAAAAATAAAACAAGTTTTATTAACATAAAACGATGTAGTTGATACAAAGACGTTGAATTTAACGTATGGAACAATTTGCAACCAAGAAATGGAAACGCTAATGTTAAGTAAATAACACAGTTATGAAATTACATACTTAATATTTTTATGACGATAGATACTACAAACCAGAACTGTTTACAGCTTTTTATCATAGCCCGCAGGTTGTAAATATTAACAGTGGGAAAATGTAGTCTGTAGCGGTCGTAAACGATGGGTTAGCAACCCTTCCATTACAAATAAGTATACACCGCAGTCTAAAATATTGTGTAGAATATCTAATTAGACTATCTTATTTTAAAAGTTATTATATGAAGTTTATCTAGTACCGTAATGGTGCCCCACACTTTCAGTCACACTCTGATTGATTTTGAAGATTATTCCGAATCCATTTTATTTAATACTAGCTTTTGCCCGCGGCTTCGCCCGCGTGGATGTCGGAAATTAATGCAAGAGGACGTACTACCGCGATAAGAATGTGTTTTTCCAGGTTAAATGGGTAATATAGACTCTGTGTGCTATTTTCGATCCAGATCCATTCAGCCATTTTTGCGTGATTGAAAAACAAACACCCATCCATACATATTTTCACATTTATAATATTAGTAGTAGTAGGATTATAATTCATATTACTTAGGATTCATAGTTTATGAGAACATCATGTGTGTTGGTGTTTTTACACGCTTTATATTAGCTTCACTTGTATGTTTGTTTGTAACCGACTCCTTATAGCGCGATTTTGACCCACTTTAAACGACCAGATTTCATTTAAACTCTGTAGACTTATCGAGGACCGATGACAATACTATAATTTCATAAATTTGTGCTATTATCCTTGCCAGGATTACCAGGACAGCAAAAAAACTTTCTTCGAAACCTACGCTGACATACTTCTCAAAATTCGAAACACCCTATAAAATAGAAAATAAATAATAGTTTAAAGAAACTAAAAAACACGCTTCCATAGAAAACCAAACTAAAAAGTAGAAAATAATGAAAAAAAGCGTGGGGTGCCTGATATCAATAAAAAAATACCTTAAAAAGCACCCGACGCTTTTTTTCCATTATTTTCTACTTTTTAGTTTGGTTTTCTATGGAAGCGTGTTTTTTAGTTTTTTTTAACTATTATTTTTAAAATAAGAGTAATAGTATTCAGAGTAAGAAGACTGCGACATAGGGCTTGGTTTAGTTAAATATAAGTCTTCCTGGTTTTTCTTAACGCTCCTATTTTACCTATACAGACACTCAATCATTTACCAGACACCGAACATAATTATAGGAATAGTACTTTTGCCAGTGGCTTGGCCCGTATAGCTGTCGGAAAATATCACCCGGGAACCTACTACCGGGATAAAGTAGGTATCCTATATTCTGTTACGTATCCATGATATAATATATCTTTGTGCCAAATTCGATCTAAATCCGTTTGGCCGTCTTTGCATCATTGAGAAACAAACATCCAAAAATCTAAACATCTAAGCCATTTCGCGGTCTCTTACTTGGAATAATACTATTAGGTTTATTTTGAGTATAACGAACACACATGATATTCGCAATTACTATGAAGCCAAAGTAATATGAATTACAATCCTACTTATCCCGTACTACCCGGCCGCTGCCAACGCGCTCTGCGCCCGCTTTTTAAATCTCTAATATCTTCTAAGATATTCATTTAAATTACATGCTGTAAAGGGCCAAATTAATCTATATTAAATGCACAATGTATTTAAGGTACTTAATTGGATAAGGATTAATGCTGTATTGCTTAAAATCGCTTCGTAACTAAGCCCTTATTTCTCGTAAAAAGTAAAAGATAAAAAATCGTTATTGTGGGTTATCCCTAAGAGATAGACATATACCATTGAGGACATTTTTGTAGGCGTTTTTAAGGTGTACAATACTGTAGTACATTATTTTGATCTATTTCGTAGGATTCAGCCAGGGTTTTTCGAATTTTGAGACGTATGTCAGCGTAGTTTTCGAAGAAAGTTATTTTTTTCTAAAATAAAAGAATCTTTCTAAAATAAAAGTAGCCTAAGTTACTCCTTGTTACAGCAGCTATCTGCCAGTGAAAGTCCCGTCAAAATCGGTCCAGCCATTTCAGAGATTAGCGGGAACAAACAGACAGACAGACAGACAGACAGACAGACAGACAGACAGACAAAAATTGTAAAAAATGTTGTTTTGGTATATGTATCGTGTATACATTCATATACACTTAGTAAAAAGTGGTTATCTTAATATTAAAAACAGACACTCCAATTTTATTTATTTGTATAGATTCTTTGAATCCAAATGATGTGGTCAGTGATTCAAACTATTGTAATCATAATCATTATTATTATGTGGCTATAAATGTGAATCGCTAGGCATGGCCTCAATCATAAACCACTGAAATTAACGATTTTGGTGGGATATTGGTATAATTAATGCGCATGACCGCATACGACGGTATCATTGAATTGATTGTTATCAATTTATTTGCAGTTTGGAAATGCTTCTCAACTTTTGTATTTCCGTTGTCATTCTTAGTTTGAACCTCTTCAACGACTGTAACAATAATCTTTTCTCTTTCAAATATACCAAACTTGTTATAGTTCCATTACATTCGCTATTCTACTCCTATTCCATTCATTATTACATTCCAAGCCCCAACTCCCATATTTGTTCCGAATCTTTTATCAATATCCACAAAAGCACAATCTGGCCTGACGTTAATAATTTCTTCACAAATACTTCGCTCACAATCTTGCGCGTCTCACGTGACTATTGTTGCTAGCGAACAAAAGACTATCGTAACAAAACTATCCAGATGAAAGAGGGGAGAAACCATTGCAAACTGTGATTAAAATGTTCGAGTAAAACTTGAGCTCCCGTATCGTTGTTATGGGCGGTCATTGATGCAAAATGGTCCTTTTAAGTAACAACGGATGGTTTATTTTTTAATGTTACGAAATTAAAAGTAGGTGCTGTCTTATTAAGTCAGATCTGGGGCTCAGCAAGTATGTACCTATCGTACCTGCCTAGTATTTGTAGAGTAGAATTTTGCGTTTAGTGTAAAAATTACTTGAGTAGGTATGATTATATTTCATATCGGAATACGAAAATAAAGTATTGTGACATCTGATACCCATGTATCCTCTTTTAAATTGTATACTTTGGAACATAAAATATTTCAAAAAGCATTAGCGTACAGAAATTCCTTTAAAATTATTTTATAATTTAATTTCAAATAACGCGTGAATCACATTACACAGTCATTGAATGAAATAATATAGTGAACTCTTTCAACATGCCGCGAATGCACTTTCCGAATAAATTGCATGAAAATATGAAGTCAAACATTTTCTTTTGAAACATAACTCAAAGTTATTGCATTTTCGTCTGGCATACGTCTCATTCCTGGAATCAAACGGTAATTGAATGTTTGCGATTGTAAAGATTTATATTTACTATATAACGATAATTTACGTATTTTACCACTGTTGTTTGATAAATTCTGTTGTAACTCTCATTTATGTCTTCGCTATTATTCGAGTTTGATTGTATCGGGGACTTTAAATCATTCGTGTCTGAATTCGTTAATCTGATCGAGACCGTGGTTTGGTTCTATGCTTTCTACGTGAACTATTTCACTAATTGGAGGAATATTGTTACTGTAAAATTTAGGTGTTCCATGAACAGAATATTTTTCCAAGCAATATGCAGGGTGGCAGGAATAACAACACTCTACCAGGGTCACAAGATTTGTTCGAAAAAATTATCGCGGCCCTAGCATAGGCAACTTCAGGAGCACGGGTGGGTTTTACTCAGTAAAAGTCTGACACGCCCTCCCCCTCCACCCAGAGCGGGAGACGTCATTTGATGATTTCCCACCCTCAAAAAAAAGGAATAACAGCACTTAACCGGTGACCATAGATTTAGTGCATGATTCTGCGTTAAAATTTAAAGTCGTTAATTAAAAAATAAAGGTGTTCCATAAATTGTGATCATTAAACTACTGCACTTTTCTATGGAACTGCTGATTATTTTTGATGACCGAAATATTTTAACGCAAAAGTATCTACAATCATGTACCATGTCCCTGCCACTTATTATAGTATTCCATGGTAAAAACATGTAACAAAAGTATTTGTGATTATTATTGCTCAGAAGAAGCATGACTTATGAGGTTATGGCAAGTATCGAAAATTTTATTGAAATAATAATTCAACTGTTGTATTTTCCGCCATTGCTTATCCTACATAAAAAGAAGTCAAATTTGATATAAATTTCAGTAGCAGCAAATATCTATGCACCTATATACGATATGTATTTTCTGTCATTCTTTTAAAGCATTTCATACCAAACATCAATAAAATAATAACAGAACCATTCTGGTTTATGGAGAAAAAAAATCCGATTACGCCACACAGTCTTCCGAAAGCTGAAATCCATTTTCCTATACACAAAACCATAATAATAAAGCCTCTTTCTGGGTGAAAATGCGTAGACTAGGGCGGTAGCGAGCGCGGTGGCGGGCGCGATTAGGTAGCCTCTGTGCGACGCCAGTAGCAGAAAAAGCTTGATGATTGCTAGTGATCGTGTATTGTTTTATATCCTGATAAATCTATGCTAATATTATAAATCTGAAGAGTTTGTTTGTTTGATTGAACGCGCTAATCTCAGGAACTGCTGGTCCGAATTGAAAATATATTTTTGTATTAGGTAGCCTATTTATTGAGGAAGGCTATATAACATCACGCTACAATCAAAAGGAGCGAAGCAGCAACGAAAAAGGTTATAAATAATACTGTGACAAGGTTTATACAACTACTTATACGCATCAATATAATAGGTCGGCTGTTCCTATTCTGAGAGGCACTACCCTGAAAGGAAACACCGAAACCAAGTCAGAAGTCACAGTCAAGGATGTGAAGTCCAGATAGTATCTTGTTCTTATCATGTGAGGCCCACTTGTCTCAAATGGTCTGAACTACACAGGTGCACGCATTTGCTCGTGGAAGCAAAAGTGTAAAAACAAGACAATTCTTCGCTAGTTAACTGGCTCAGTTCTGTCATGCTAGGAGCCTGCCATAGGTCCTTCACTATTGACGTAAATGGTGGTTTCATCTATATATATAAAAATGAATCCCTATTTCCCTTGGTCACGCCATCACGCGTGAACGGCTGGACCGATTTCACTTTTTTTTTTTGTTGTGTTTGTAATTGTCAGGAGAAGGTTCTTATGAAAGAAAAAAAAAAGAAACAATTGCGCGGAAAATTAGAAAATTTAAAAACACTTATTTAAGAATACTTAACAACCATATAATAGGACAATGTAAACTTTTTTAATGTAACATTATGACATTTGACATAGAATTGACAGAATGCGTGCTCAAATATCATCAAAGAGACAGGACAACGTCTGTCGGGTCAGCTAGTATTACGTAATAATATCCCGAATCCGACCGATGCATGTCTGTATTTGCGCCCGGTTAATAGCAAAAGGCCCTATTACATGGAACTAAAATATAACTGGTAAAATGTGGGTGTATTATAATGAACCTCTCCCTAACTCCATGGAGAATACGTCATGCGTGATATAAGTTTATGATTTATAAAACCACGATTTGATATTTTCCCGATTTAGTACCCGCGCCACTTCCCACCCTGAACGAGGTCATAGAGGATTGTATCTGGCCAACTATGCGTAAGGACCGAGGCGGGTTACATTTGCGTGCAATGAACCGATGGATAGTGCATTGCGCGGAAACTGATTTATGACCCTTCGTGAATTCGTGATTAGTTTCGCCGGGTAATCTCGAAGATCTGATTTTGGAAGACGAACGGTTTATGTTAGGAAGACTGATTTTTGTTATATTGAGTTTGGATAGTGTGGGACAAGCAAACTAGAAGAAAGAAGAAATGTAGTCCAATTACAACGGGGATGGCCAATTTATAGTCACAGATTATTTCTAAAAATATAAGACTGCTTAAAATAAACTGTTAACTGGGAACGAAGGACTTTGAATGTTTATTTATTTTATTTATTTATTAACGCAATCTTACCTACACTACCATTACAGATCAGCGATCTAATGCGATAGAGTGGCCTTTTTTTTTTTTTTTTTTTTTTTTTTGTAGGACATCTCGTAGTTAATCTGAAAAAGATTCTGACTACTTAAACGGATTAATAGAGTGGCCTTACATGCTAAATCCTTTATAGAACTACATCCTATAAAATCACGTACTACATAATATACATATCTTAAATCTTAACCTACATCTAAATAACATATTATAAATAATGTAACTGTTGCGAATTCACTCAAGTTGCACCACAATACATCAACCCTCTCGTGAACCTCGTTCACCACGCGGATGGATCTAGTGAGAGGAGTTTTCGCCAGTAGATTGGTTCTGGCTGCAGGCACAGCAAGCAGGGGCGGGCGTCACCGCCTCATGTTCGTCGTGATGTTGGTAAACCCCTGAGCCTGCCTGAGTACGAAACCTAGGTTTCTGTATGCCTTCTTACATATCTTATTGATATGCTCACGGAAGGTTAGTTCCGGAGTGAAGATTACCCCTAAGTCTCGTACCTGAGACACTCGTTGCATCGGCGCATCCTCTACCTTGTATTGATAATACAAAGGAGTCCGGGCTCGAGTGAAAGACATCACCGAGCATTTGGCTACATTAAAATACAGTTTGTTGCCGATGGTCCACTCGACTACTCGGTTGATGTAATTAAAATCAACACCATTAGGACCGACATATCTGCCGTATCCATACCTTTTCCTTGTCCCAATTTATTGAGGGTAGGCGCAACATTCTTCTCTCATAGTCTTCTATTAATCGTCACCTCAGTAGTCACCTCCTTTCTAGCCATAATCATCTTTCAGTCCATCCATAGTTCCTCTACCCTAGGTCTTCCTCTACTCTTACAGCTATCAACATCTTGTCATCTATATTTATGTTTTATCAATACTATCAACTGAGAAAAATAGTATACCTACTGTCGTGGTTACAGAAGAGTTCAGCTATTCTTACTTTTGATGTGTAGTGTTGAAGTTTAAACCCTATTGTACGCGAAATTTCTATCAACGATAAAGCATTTAGTGTTGATACAGTTGGTTTTACTATGAACAATTTGAAAATAAAACTAAATGAAAACAGTGGAAAGTTTAATGAAATTCTGTTTGAGTCAGCTCAGTTTTGAAACGTGTTATTTCAATTTAGAAATGCTAGTGGTGGATTTGTAAAATAATATACATTAAATTCTAGCGTTTTTAATTAGCAATGAGGTTGATTACTAATTACAAATGAGTGATAGGTAACTTATTTTAATCAGTGTTGCATTAGATTTTCATTTATAACGCTTATGCCTTTGAGCGGATTTGGGTACTGATTATATTATTAGTAAATTGACAATAATATATTATTACAATGTTGTTTTTAAATTAGAATATCTGCATGCTAGCAGCATAAAACCGGTTGAGGTTCTTTTGGTTGACAGAGGGTATTTGGGTTGAAAGAATAATTATGAAAACTGAGCTGATAATACAAGTTTGTAAAATTTATATAACTGCTTATGATAGCCGAAGAAATTGAAAATTTAGAAGATACCCAAAACACCAGTTAGTTTATTTTGTTATCTATCTAGCTCACAGAAAAAGTCTTCCAATTGCTAACATGAAGTAAAATAAAAAAATCCGCCAACACAATTTGCCAAACTTCATTGCCCGTTTGAAGATCTCTACAATCAAATACCCATCCTAAATTATCTCAGAACGTTACGAAAAAGGCTTTTGTCAACAGGATTACGTAAGCAATAAAGGGGAAATTGGGTCAAAACAGGAACGTGTGTTGAGTACTAAAATCCTGCTTTTGGTCACATCTATACTCACACATAAGAATGACAAAGCATTTGCACGGATGCAAGCGGAATCATAAACGAAGTAAATTAGAACCTATGAACGGGCTTTTTAAAGACGGACATAGTGGCTGAAGATAAATTTTATTGGAAGAATTGCGACAAAGATGGTTTGATGTGATATTTCCTTATTACGTCGTCTTTTCCTCTCTTACAAAGAGAGTGGAGCTTTGTGTGAAATAAGATTGCACGTTGATAGAAAAATCAAAAAATCTAATCAAATCAATTTATTTTAGGCTACAAAGACCCATATCATAAATACTTTACAGACTATTATGCATACAAATAAAATCCGCGTAAACATAACTATTGTATACAAAGTGACGACGTCGTGTTGCGCTGCGTGGTGTCGCGTAGCCTTCCGCGGAATCGCCGATACACGATACCCTTCGGCCAAAACTCTTCCTTGAGGCAGGTCTCGATTTGATGAGTTGGAACTCGCACCACGAATGGCTTGAAGTTCATGTTGTGGCGCGGTTCCAACTTCTCGACTCTCAAGATCCAGTTGGTCTTTACATGTACATACTCCACGATCTCCTCAACCTTCGTGGTGTAATGTAGTCTGGACACATAGATCTGCGTCGTTGGAAACCGACTATCTTTAACATTGATATATGTATTTATTTTTAGTAAATTGTAGTCGTCGTACTACATATGACATTCCTTTACATACAAGCAATACCTACGAGCATGAAGTAGCACTGAGGGATCAATTTCCAGATCGGGAAAACTATTAATGCGTTGTTCCACCAGACATTTTTCAGCTGCTCGGAGTTTGACTTGGTGTAGGGTTTATTACTATCCCCCTCAGTGGGTTCCCGCATTGACGAGGCGGGGGGCTACTGAGCCGTGGTTTGGACACCCACAGTGAACCTAAGAGGAACCCGAGGATGGGCCGCTCGTCAGGGCTTTACCTCCCAAAGTCGACGACGTAGCGGCCAACACATAGGTTGCGGTGTCGTTTGTCGACATCGCAACTGAGGCGGGCCGCGATGTCGTAGTGTCTGAGGTATCGCGGCTGAGGGTTGGAGGCCGCGGTGGGAGAGGAGTGCTGGTATTGAGTTGTGCCGCTCTCCCTACCTTCCGCAGCCTGAACGGGGTCGCCACCATTCGATGGCGAACGAGGTGGGGCCGCAGGGGAGGAGGAGTGTTGGTATAGCGTTGGCCACTCTCTCTATCCCCTGCGGCCGAAAAGTGGTAGGCGGCGGGGCCACAGTCCTGACCCGTCGCAGGGGGACCAAAAGTGCTATTCACGGGGTCGTCTTGCGCCCATGTGCTAATAGGGAATATGCACGTGACTTAAATATGGACAAAATATTTTTTTTTGTAAGCTTTATTGCTACTGAAAACACACTATACAATTATATTTATAATTTATTTTGATTTAATAGTGAAATTTAATCATCAAAAAGTGGTCGTTTCAAAATTCCCGCGCAAATTTCCGAAACGCAACACTATTGGTGGAACAAAACGTGACGTCAGTTTTACACGACACGTCTGCTGTCAACAAGCTATTTGTACGGTTTCTGTTCTAAGGAATAATTGTTATTGTATTGTGTCGCTATTTTTTATATTAAGTTAATAGGTTTTTGTGTTCAAAGTATTAATTAATTGTGAAGAAGGACTTAGAGAATGACTGAAACCGGTTTCGTAAAAGCGCAATCTGAAACCCTGAAATAATAGAAAGGTTAATAAAACTAGTCTCGAACTTGCCTCTTACTCTAATAATTTAGATGTTTTTATTTATAAGTAATACTTATACTCATACATCCATAAGGATTCATTTAGTTAGAATATCGAATAAGAATTCTTAAGAATATCTGTACAAATTTTCGTAAACTAGGTTATGTTTTTGTAGAGGTTTGTAAACAAAACAAGTAGGTAACGTAAGGATGATTCGTAAGTATATGTATTTTATAACTTTTTTAATATCCTTACTTACATCGAAATGGTCATCACAACAATATAAACAGCTCAAACACGATACATTGTCTCTTCTCATCGCCTTACACCACTTTTTCCTTAGTTTTTCACCTTTCGGCATAAGGAAATATAGTTTGTTAGGTGCAGTGTTGATGTTATTTGGGCACATAGGAACGACTCAATACTTGTAATATGGATTTTTGTGCTTTCCCATGGTAATTAAGTCGATATTTTGGTGCCGATTCCCTTATTCACAAACTAAACTAAATTTAAGTTCAGTGCATCTTTTTCTTTCTATTTCATTAAGAAAAGGACAGAAGATAAATTTTAGTTCAGTCCTGTCAAATTAATCAGCGCTTGACGTAAATTGACCTAATTTTAGTAGGCAAGTTTTTAATCACGTCTAAACTTGTATGGAGCGCTGATTAATTTGACAGGACTGAACTAAAATTTATCTTCTGTCCTTTTCTTAATGAAATAGAAAGAAAAAGATGCACTGAACTTAAATTTAGTTTAGTTTGTGAATAAGGGAATCGGCACCATTCACTCACTTTCTTTATTTTTTAGTAATTTTGTGAACCAAACACTTTGCTGTTGACATCGAACTCGTGTAATGGTGACGTCACGAGCAAGCGCGCCAAAATGGCCGCGTTTAAATCGACCAAAATTTATAGTAATGTTAATATTGATTTTTTTGCGTAATGGTTTATATTTTTGACATGATATTTGTATGTTTGGTAATGTAATAACTAGTAGAAACGTATAAAATAAAATAAAAAAATCATGCATATTCCCTATTGGTCCCTGGGGTGGTCACGGCGTGTTATGTGTTCATGCACGCCGTGAATCCACCACCCGGGCCCATTGCGGGTTGGTAGATGTCACATGTCTTCGAATTTTTGGTTCTTAAGACATGCCGGTTTCCTCACGATGTTTACCTTCACCGTTTTGAGAGCAGTGGCGATGAAATAATTTACACAAAGTAATGCGCCTGCTTGGGTTTGAACTCACGACCTACTGCTCGTAACTCGCGGCTGGGCCACCACTGCTCGCTCTTTTTGCCAGGCACACATCCAGAATCTACTAAGAAATTCGACAAGGATAAACCCATTAACACTTTACTCGACCTGCGACTCAAACCCAGGATCTCATTCTCAGCACTCTCACTTACGACAACGAAACCAACTAGGCAATAATCTTTCTTACATCCCAGACGGAACATCGCATCGGCGAGTAACAGGAATTCAATATTTACACTAGATCTATAAAGACTTTCTAGCGACCAAGTTTAAGCCATTTTCAACTGTAAGAGCTAAAAATGCATCCGACAAAGAAAATATTTATTTTACTGCCAAAGGACTTCCTGACGAAGTTAGTTCTACGTTCTACCATTTTTGAACGATAGGCGATAAATACGACGACTGGGTACGGATAAATCAGACTCAAAAATATGTTGGCAAGCATTTCTTACGCATTCTTCTTAAACAAAAAACATAGTATGCTTTAAAATGGAGAACCAGGTTCGTTTTTCTGACTTACCGACTCCTTGGAATTAAACAATGCCTCAAATATTGGTTTAATTGAAATAAATGCTTTGAATTTTAGAATTCCTTGAATCGTCCACGATCTTTGAAGCGTAATATTATATCAATTTGTAGCTACAAAATATTTTACGCTGGCTACATTATTATTGCTGCATATTTATACTCATAATATTATGAAGCTTACAGTTTTTTTTTTTTTTTGTTTAGTTGAACGCGGTAATCTCAGGAACTGGTCCGAAATGAAAAATTATGTGTGTGTTTATGCTTGACGTTGCGTAGCCTATTTATATAGAAAGGCTATTTATTGAGAAAGGCTATATTACATTACGCAACGATCCAAAGGAGCGGAGCAGCAAAGAAAAATGGACGAATACAGGCAGACAATTCGATGCGACGAGAAGGGTCAGGGGTGCAAAAATTTGACGCGGACGAAGTCGCAGCCAGTAACTAGTTGTTACAATATTACGGAAGATTACATTCAAATGAGTTATTTACGGTGTTAACATAGTTTTGAGGCTGACTATGCAATGGACATTTTCTATGATTTCCTTACAAAAAATAATAATAATACCGTATCTAGCTAGGGCCCCAAGGGACCCTTTATCCGATGTTGTAATGCGAGGCCGTAAACCAGGATAAAATTGGGAAAAATAAGCAAAATGAAAATGGCTACAGACGTGTGGGTAGATTATTACCTCTGGTTCGGTTGTCTGAGGAAATGTTAACCTTCGAGGGAAGATAAGCTTTTGATCTAAAGGTTACAGGACGGAAATTGTTTTGGGAATCTAAAAATACCTAGAAACCGTTGCAAGTAGTCAAAATGTTATTAAAGTATATTTGAAATGATAGGAGTTATTCTAGGATTCTGGTGGTGTTACCCAGTAAGTAACTAACAGTTGTGGAGGTCCCACACTTATATTTTATCAGTTGTCTAGTTACCATAGTACAGGCTCCGCCTAGTGTGGGATCAGAAAGTGGTGTATTTGTTGTCCTAAGATATTATTATTATTATTGAGTACTCCTAAATTAGGAAGGAATTTAAAAAAGAGGCAAATTTTTAATTTATCAAGACGTTGTCTATAATGTTTTTAGGAAACTAGAATGTGAATTATTTGAATTTCAATTGCCCTTTGCAATTGGGCAATGAAATGAACGCAACTTCTTTCTTTCTTTTATATTTTTCGTCTTTCATATTCAATTTATTTTCTTTTTTAAGACAGACGTTTTACCTTTACAACGCCGTTTTCATTATGCATGAATGGAAAATACAGGGTTCTTATGAAAACAAAATCAAGTGATTTCTTTTATAGCATTTCCTTTTGTGAGGATTTTATTTTCCTTGCTAATAAAAATGGGTGTTTTCTCCAATAATGAACTAATATTTCATCGCTATTGTTATTTTTCTTGTTTGTTTATCTATGCGATTTATTTTTATATCCTTTAGCGAACTCTTCGTTCATTTGCATTGTAATAAAACTAAAACATTTAACGTGTGTGTTTATGACCACATGATACAAGTGAAAACTTATGACTGGGGCTCAGTATTCGCGATTTAGCGTCACCGACTAACTGAAACCGAGTATAGGTTATTTAGCGTCATCGACCGATTGAAGTCCAGTATACGCGATTCAGCATATGAGTATACGCAATTCAGCGTCACCGATCGGCTGGAATCCAGAATACGCGATTCAGCGTCGGGTATATACAATTCAGCGTTACCGATTGGCTGGAGCCGAGTTTATGCGATTTAGTACTGAGTCTACTCAATTCAGCATCACCTACGGACTGGAACCGACCGAACGTGCCGATTCAGCTTCGTTCACTATTCTAAAAGAGTGCAAAGTGCGTCGAAAAATTTCTTCACTTATAAAACAAATTGTCCATGGTTAAACACATGAACGGTCATGTGTGGGTCCTTTTAATTTTTTACATGGTGTATAATCCATGAATATAATTTAACTTTTATTCACAGGGTAGCATGGAAAGGGACAATAAAAACCAAGAGTTATATTCAAAGCAATTATCCTTCCTTTTGTGTCAGGGCTTAGATCGTTTAAACCTTACTTATGAACAAAAAGCACACAATATTTCTACTTATTTGACGGTACTGCGCACGTATTCCGGTAAAACAGTGAGATATTGTCACAACAGTTACAAAATTCGTGTTATTGTTGCTTTCTATTAACTTGAAAAACAAAAAAATACGTGTTGTTCTTCCTGGATTTTCAAGATTTTGTTTACATTGCAGTTCGTAGTATTCAATTCAAAAGCTTTTCATAATTTTAGAAGACTGTAAATAAGCAAAATGTTAAACCCGGCCGCCTAATTCAGGAGGTAAGTGTTTCTGAGCCTAAGAAACCCATTTTCAAGTGGAACCTTCGTTGCAACAGGACGGGAAAATTTCAGGCTCAAAAAGGTCTCTTCCAAGGAAGTAAGAAATGTTAATCAGTGTATGAGTAAAGGTAAATTCCAGGGTCATGACGGCCTCAGCGTCGAGATCCTCAGACAAGCAGGTTCAGTTTCCTATGTTTCAAATAAACTTACCTTGCACAGGCGTGTAGATGTTCATATATAAACAGTCTTCGCTCTGGTTCTTGAGCCGAGGCAGCAATCTTCTCAAGTACTCAAGCCTCCCTTTGGGCATCCTCTCCAAGGCCAGGGTCTCGTTCGAGATGTCAGGCAGTCTTTGAGGACACACTGGCCCCATTTGATCCACAGTCTTCACATCATCCCATGGGGCTGGCGCTCGAGTTGGCGCAAACCTAGAGACAAACATTGCATCAAATGTTAGCTTATATTTTTATTATGTAGTTTGTTGTTATGAGTAAACCAATGTTTACTCATAACAAGTTTCCGTTAAAAAGTTATTGAATTCATTATTTATTTAAATTATTACCTACAGCTTTATTCGATTATTTTCAAGAGAACAAAAGCGTTAAATTATCGTAAATATGAAAAGTTTTGAGTTAATTATGTACATAAATTAATACGCCACAACGCCGGATTCATAATTACTCAATTCATAAAATTATATTGTCCCGAAAGTTCCACATAATAAAGGATGCTGCCTATTTGATGTCATACTAACTAATAATTATTATATGAATGATTTATTTATTACGTTAATGTTTTATTTAAACAACGTGTAATATAATTACCGCAGGACCTCATACGCCCTAATTAGAGTATTTAGTTAAAAGCATAATACAATAATCATAGTAAATTTTTTTAAAGCTGCTATTATTAGGAAAATGTTGTTGACCCCAGCATGACTTTATGCATTTTTATTTCAGTCATGTCGCTTTGAAATAAGATTGAATTTTCTTTTGCTCAATCGATGGTAGGTACGGTAAATTACATATTGTTTAAATAAAATACCTATACTAAAAATGACGGATATCATTTCAGTAGTAAATGATTTTCGATTGTTTGAACAATCTAGTTTCAGGACTTGCGTCTATTTTGTTACACTAACCTGGTAAAAAAAAGTTTCGATGGTGATCATAAAAAATGTGCTGTTTTATAAAAAGTGCAATGCCACCGCCGTCAAAATACAACTACTACTGAACAGCTTTTTTAAAATTATCTGTCGTTTTTTTGCACAAGGCGTTATAGATTCATGTACCGAATATATCAGTGTACGACTAAACGCCAACGGACACTAATCCGACAGACTGAACACCGACAAGACTTTACTTCGACGGGGCTCTTCGCTGACAGGACACTTCGCCGACAGAACTCTTCGCCTACAGTGCTCATCAGCGACAATCAGATAAAGTAACTGACGAAATGTGGGTACCTCTGCCTAGCCCTTAGAGAGAAAGAACGTCTCTTATGAGGTAATGTTATGCGGTGATTTTAAAATGGAAAGTTAGAAGAACTATACGTGAGCTACAAAAGCCGCCATTAATGTTACGAAAAATAGACACTGTCAAGCTTATTTGTAACCATAGATATGAGTTTGACTATACAACAACCAACTGTAAAACCTAGCAAGCATCTTCATAATTCACATTCAGAATGACGTGTCATTTTTATATTAAATAAATCATTTATGATGATATTAATGCAACTGTCATTTAAATGTTAACTCACTTTCGATCCGATGTAAATAATTGACCTGATACTGAATTCCCAATCATTATTACAAAAAACTGATATAATAAAAACATTTTAATATCATTCTAGAACTGTTAAACTGTGGTTTGTATTAATACTGAAATGATGAAGCATATGGAATTTCTAAACAAGAATTGTTAGAAAGGAGATGTTTCATTTTTATATGGGGCTCCGGCCATAACGTGTACCGTTTAGCGAAGCTGAGTAAATTACTCATGAATAGAATAAAGTAACATTTTTTTCTTAATATCAAATGGTTTTTATGTACAAAATAAAAATTAAAAATGTTTGACGTTTGTCCTAAGAGTTAGCAAGTGGTCATTTTGAATTCGTTTAGAAACACACTTCGAGAATGGAGACTAAAGATTTTTGTAACGATGAAATGGTCACACTTAATTATGTTTACTCGAAAATATTTATAAGAGAATAATAGTAATTTATTTTTAACACTAAAAGAATACACACATTTTTTAATTATTTTCTACTTAACATTGATTTGATGAGACATGATTTCAGAACGAATGAAGTCTGCAAGCAAACGAGACGCCATGTTGAATAAAATATGGCAATAATTGAAAAACTATTATTTTTTGTACACAACAAATCAGGCGCAAATTAACCAGAGAATATTTTTCCCTAATTTGTGGTATTTTTTCCTCATTTTTGATAAATGTACATCTGATGGCCGAAAATGAAACATCTCCTTTAACTACATATTGAATACTGAATTATTTATACTAAGTAGTAGAACTACGAAAAACTTAAGTCGGTTATTTTCTATTATACATTTTTGATTGGGACTAGGTCGGACATTCCAGCACAGTTGAGAAATAGGCTACAAGAACCATCGATTGGGTTCTAATTAACGCACGATGTAACATTCTGCGAGGCCTAATCGAAGATGGCTGGAGGAGTTTGAATCCTACCGAAATCACTGGTCGGTTAGCAAAAGATAGAATTACATGGATAAGGGAGACAGAAGCTTTTGCCCAGCAGTGGGACAATTTAATACAAGCTCGTTAGATACATAGACTGTACTGTTCTGACTGACCCATTGTTTGACTTCATTAGATTTAATTTATATGATTTCTATTCATTTATGTTTGGCCATGAGTGTTATTTATCTAAAATAAATAATTAAAATTATAATAGGTAGACTAGATTATTTTTTGATAATACAAATAATTATAGAAAAGATCAGGAAAGCGAAAATGTTCATGAGAATTTTGTAACTGACGAAACACTGCATGAACTGTTCAACCATTACGCAAATTCTTCCTTGCTTATTAATGAGGTTAAAAAAAAATTACAGTCACATCGCAAAAAAGCACGCCACGTTTTTGTTTTGAAAGTTACTTTTAAAGCCTCAGCACAGTCTCACTTCGTTAATGAGTACTCTGTTTTGACTTTGTCCCCGAAAGCTGCAACTGAAAGAAGGAGCTGTTTCCTGAAGTTCATTTGAACTAATTGGATGTTCACAGTGTAATTTGAAATAGCTGTGATATAAGAAAGTACGTTTTCAATAGAAATAACTCAAAAACGTAAACGTAACGTTACATTTTTCCAATAATGTTCGGGTCGGCTTCCAGTCAAACCGGATGCTTAGATGGAGTGATCTGACCTCCACAACCCAGTTTCTGGGTTACGCAGTACCCTTTTGCTGCCAAGACTGGATGTCAGACTTTCGGTCTTCTATCTACCCGTCACGATCGTCAAAGATCTACGAATGACAGCCGGGACCAACTGCTTAACATGCTTTCCAAGAAGCACGGAGAGATAAAGATGGTCATCTATACGAACCTATACTGTCCTCCTGGGTTTTGTTGTGAGTAGAGAGGGAGAGAGGGAGAGAGGGGGAGAGAGGGAGAGGGGGAGAGAGGGAGAGGGGGAGAGAAGGAGAGGGGGAGAGAGAGTGGGAGAGAGGGAGAGGGGGAGAGGGGGAGCGGGGGATAGGGGGAGAGGGGGAGAGGGGGAGAGCGGGCGAGGGGGTTAGGGGGAGGGGAAGGGGAGGGGGGGGAGAATATTTTTGTTGAGTGTATACAGGTTTTTTGTACATAATAAATAATTAAAAAATTATAACTATTATGAATCCTGGAAAGGAACTTCGTTCCATCCGGGTGTCCCTTGACACCTCTAAAGTTTTTTCCATTAGGAATTTCTTAGTAGCAGCCCGGAGTTTGGAAGTTGGCGGTGTGATACCCTTGTGCCTCGGAAAGCACGTTAAGCCGTTGGTCCTACGCCTGATCTCTCTCCGGTCGTGTCAGATTGCCGTCCCATCGGACTATGAGAGTGAGGGAAGAGTGAGTGCTCCTGTGTCTGCGCATACACTTGAGCACTATAATATCTTCCGCGCCGATGGCTAGTCTTCTTTGAGATTGGCCGCCGTGGCCAAAATTCGGTCTGGAGGACTATATGTATAATACTGTAATTTAAAACCATTGTTAAAGCCAATTATTTTTTTAAGAGTAACCATGCTGTTTCTTGCCGGCTCTTCTCCGTAAGAATCGACCATTTGGAACCGTGCACCTAGCTTCTGATGTTTCATAAGTGCCCATGTAGGTTTGTGTGGAATAAAAGATTTTGATTTGATTCTATTTCAGCCAACTGTGGCAAGCGTAGTTTAAACTTCGATCGACCCGTGAGGCTGTTTACATTCTGCCAGGGTCGCAAGATCTATTCGAAAGAGTTACCGTGGCTCTAGCAATGGATAACTGAAGGAACACGGCTGGGTTTTAGTCAGTAAAAGTCTGATACCCCCTTGCGCCTCACCCTAGAGCGGGAGACGTCATGTGCCCAGTCAAAAAAATAATTATTCAAAAGTAGACTTTATTCACACCTGGCTTATTTTTGTGATTTGCACCCCGTAGGCGGGTGCACGGCATGGTCGCAAGATACATAACTACTTACACGTAGGACTCGGATGCGAGTCGTGGGCATGCGAACGAATTATCGTTCGACCCGGGAGCCGGGTGCTTGGCACTAAAAGTGTTAATGATTTCCCACTCAAAAAAAAGGCTGTTTAAATTTAGCCACGAGCCCCTGAAATAACGTAATACCTCTATGATATAATAAAGCAAGCAGCTAAATTTACGGTAAGAGATATTATAAAAAACCCACGCTTCTCGTCAATTTCGTTTGAACATTTTTGTAGCTCATTAATAAAATTATTCGTAAAAGTTACTCTTGGGTAAAACGTTCGCTCATTTTTATTACACTAACATTAAAGTTTGCTTTTGCTGATAATTTTCATTTGCCTTGCCTAAGGCTCCGGATTTGCGTAACTTGGTTGGTAAATACTTACTTTATTCGACCTAATAAATAGTAGCCTTGTTTTATAAGTATATCTTTGAATAGATTTACACTCGTTAAGATATATCTATGCTCTCTCGCTTACTTCGACACTTAAGTATATTTTGTTTAGTTTTTATTTGTAAAAGTAGTTAGTTAGTCGTTTAATTTAGTATCTACTGTTATGTGTAAACATGAATTCAGCATATGATTCAAGCGAAAAATTTTCGTCGGTTGAAAAAAGAAAAAATACTTGTTTCATAGAAAAGTTGAATACAGTAGGTGTTTAAATGTACTAAGAGGCTATTTGTTTTTAATAACTGATAAAAAAATCGTCGCTTCATAATCATATATTTAATCCATGGCTGCAATGTGTGCGTGGATGTATCTGCCACTTCGTAAACGGCAGTCTTAAAATATTTTTGCTCTTATTCATAGTTATCACTAAAATTGATACAAACAACTTAAAAACTCCTATCTTTGTACACATGACATATATTGTAAAGTTACACCACACAACACAGCGAAATTGCAATAACATTTCTCAACGAGTTGTGATGATTACAAAACGACACTGAAACTCCAACTATTCTAACTTCAGCTACGACTGAAATAATATTCTAAACTTGTCTCGTTTCAACTTTAGAGCTATTACGTTACCAACTCCCATGTCTCCACAAATAAATTCGTTCTAAGAAAACGATCCGTATATTCGACATTTCCACTTTAGCTACACGTCGGAAACTAGCCAAGCATTTAATAAGATGTAGTTGACCGACCATAAAATGGAGGACATACCTGTTTGACCCCGTTGGTGGTGTAGCATAGGGAACCCCGAGGTACGCTTCGACTGGTTTCAAGTACTTGTGTTGATCCATCGGTAATATTACTCCCTGGAGCTTCCCGTATCTAGTCCCAATCACCCTTGTTCTTAGCATAGAATTTCTGCCACCGAATCCGTTGCAATCTGAGTTTTCTGTCATTAATAAGATGAGCAATATCACTATTTTTAACTTCTCCTGCAGTCCCAATTTCAACGCTAACCGCTTCTTGTGTTCGGTTATCTTAATGTACTGTATCTTTACTATTCGTGAAACTATTTCTATGTTTATCATATATTGTTTTATTGAATTGCAAATGTGTAGTGGCAGTTTATGGGTGTCCATTTTCTGTGAATATCACCTTTGTACACCCATTTCTTTATTATGACGTTTCCTTTTTATTTTCTTGTGAATACATTTGATTTGTTGTTACGACATCCTTGGTCAGGGTGTGTTCCGTTGGCGCAGCATAACCGCAGCCATTTTGGTATCTGAAACAAAAGACATTTTTGTTATTCACAGAATTCATCGAACAATTTTATTCCGCTAAGCCTCTTTTCGTCTACGAGTAGTAACGTTATATAAATATACACATCTCATTCAGTATTACAGATGTAATTAAAACGCGTTTGATATCAATTCTGAATAATCGTTTAACTTTTCAGACGAAACGAATTTGATAGATATAAATTAAAAGTAAATATTTGCACTGCCAAGAGATTTTCTTTTCTTTTCATATCGATTATTTGAAAGCGTCCCTGAATTTCCAGTCAAATAACTAAACAAAATGTAACTTCAAGGATTTACGCGACTTGAGCCCTTACTATAGTATATGTACTATTTAATATTATAAAGTTTAAGAATTTGTTTGTTTGTTTGGTTGGTTGAATACGGTAATCTCAGGAACTACTGGTTCGAATTGTTTTTTTTTTATTGTGTTGGATAGCCTATTAATTGAAAAAGGCTATAGGCTATATAAAATTATGCTATGATCAAAAGGAGCGGAGCAACAACGAAAAATGGACGAAAACTGGCAGGCAATTCGATGCGACGGGAAGGGTCAGGGGGGCAAAAATTTGACGCGGACGAAGTCGCGGCAGAAGCTAGTTCAGAATATTTTGACCAACTTGTCTGTATAAATTTTTGCACGACCTTTTGAAAGCCTTATACATCAACAAGCATCATCTGCCTAGCGTCCCTACTATGTTAGGGTCAGTTTTCAGTGTTACCGGATGCGGCTGAATTTTACATGGAGCGAAGGCCTATCTGAACTCTGCGACCCAGTAACCGGGTAATACAATACCCTTAGGTAAGATTAGTTGTCAGACTTTCGGGCTTCTGACAACCTGTAACGACTATTAAAGATACACGAATGGTAGCCGGGACCAACGGCTTAACGTGCTGTTCGAGGCATGGAGGGATCTTGGTAGTTACAGATGACCACCTATCCATGGACCAACCGTGGTAGACGTAACTTAACCTGTACGATACCTGTGCTTAAATGATCAGCAACTTACTGACGGCATGTACCTATGTATCAGTCATCGGGTTGAGCTACACGATGACTGATACATACATGCCGTCTGTTGGGACAGGTCAGCTCAAAGCTGCAATGGCTCTTTCTTCAAAAGGCTCTTCCAGACATTGCCCCGCATTGTTAGACTCACATAAAATTCTAATAATATAATATTTGGACTTTAAGAGAGACTATGACCTCTGAGTTTGTTTCGGCATTTCTTCTCAGGGAACAGTCAGCTAGGAAACGCCGGCGCCATAACGTTTAAAAAAAATGTTGACGTGTATAGTGTCTTATAAGATCTACTTACAGAAATAAACATTTCATTTCATTTCACTAAAATGAAAATGTAGGTTATTCTAAAGATTTGGCAAAATATAAAGGTTATATTTCTTCTATAATTAATATTACATAACTTGATTATAATTATAGAAGTATTCAGTCTCGAAGGCGAGTATTTAACGAAGTTCTGTTTTTCTAGCCAAAGAAAATATTTTTATAGCGAAAACTTAGTTTCATTTCGTTTAAGTAATTTGTATTCATTAGTATTTTTTTGCTGCTGAAATTTCGTGATATTTGGGATTTTTTTTAGCTAGACTCTCGTTAAATATTGTGAGAGATTCTCGTGTGGATGGAAACAGATATTTTTAATTAACATAGCATCACGCTTGTAATCCAAGATGGGTTAAGCAGAGATATACTTATTAGTACTCTCAAATTTTTCCAGTTATATTCAAAACCCCATAATTAAAGGCGTACCTATTGCCTTTAATTAATACTCATCATCATCATCATCATTTCAGCCGAAAGATGTCCACAGCTGGACAAAAGCCCCAATATGAGGGATTTGCCTTAATTGACACGTTTGGCGATCGCAGTATGGTGGTGAGATGCATAAAGAACGCTACTGCCCATTCTCTATTAAGTCGCTTAGTCACCTCTTACGACACCCACGGGAAGAAATGGGATGGTGTTATTCTTTACCTCCAGCAACACACGGAACGATTAATACTAGTCCAAATTAATGCGATCAAAACGAAATATTAGAACCAATTTTGTTTTATGTTTTATTAAATTTATGTTTTTATTTAATCAATATAAACGCTCTTAAACTCGACCTTGCTATAATTATTAAAAACCCATTACAAGTAATGAATACTACTTGTAAGTTAGGCTCAATTAATTTAAAGAAAAAACTTGAGAGCTGTCAAGGGACACCCAGATGGAACGAAGTTCCTTTCCAGGATTCATTATTGTTATTATTTTTTTATTATTAACCTGTATACACTCAACAAAAATATTATCTCTCTCTCTCTCTCTTTCTCTCTCTCTCTACTCACAACAAAAAAAACAACAACATACAAAACAAATACAAACAACAAAATATATACGGTAAAATTGAGAAACCTCCTCCTTTTTTTGAAGTCGGCTAGAAAGTGTCGTTACAATTTTTTTCTCTTAATTGCCATCTAGCCCCCTTTCGCAACGCGCCATAAGGACTTCGTTCCAAAAACAGGTAACCATACAAATATCAAGGTAATTAGTATATCCGAAAAAAAAACCAACATTAAAATGGCTGATTAAATTCCTCGGCACGCATCATAACGAGTTAAAAATACAAAGTGCGTGTCGCCGTTATACATGGTGATGATATTTGACCATTTTCATTCGTGGGGACTCGGATAACCTCTACCCTTTCGTCTCGTTTATATGAATTAATAATACCGTCCGGGCACAGCGCTACTTTGAACTATAGGTATAGAAAACCACATACGTGGCTTATCATTTTTGGCAACAATCAATCTGCCTAACATTATTTCCTCTCAGTAATGTTGGTATCGTCTTCCAGTGTACCAGTATTTTTACATGGAGAGACTTCCTATCTGACGTGCACTACCCTATTACTGGCTAATACATTTCGTAATACTTTTTAGCATCTGGTTGGCCATAGCGACTATCAAAGATTTTTAAAGGACAGCCGTAACATTTTCCAATCAGTTTAAACTACCACGAGATTAAAACGGTTTAAATGTCACATAGACAAATAGATCTTGCCGTTTTATGACATGCAAGTAACATTCAATCTTACGATGGTAACGGAAATACGAGGTCAATTATACGGGAAAAGGTCCGATTTTTCCGGGTAACCGAAAGATTCATCTACAATACATTTGTTTTGAAAACATAATTCATTAACGTTATTTTTTTCATCTGTTCTCTACAGCGTGGAAATTAATATTTCAACTGTGAAAAATGTGTTAGTAACCTTTTCATGTGTAAATGGGCGTACAAATTGTTTTGTTTGTATATAATTGGGGTAACGTCAGAAGGCGCATTTACCCGTAGAACAGAGGATGAGTCAGGGGACATGATGTTTAGATTTTTCTTTGTGGACGCATTAATATGCCCTTTGTAGGATTAGGTTAATTTCCATCCCTATTTTAGGGTGAGCAATTTTGGTATTTTATGTGCTGTTTTTTGCTTTCGGTTATTCATGAACCCCAAAACTCTGCCGACACTTATCAAGGAGTATCGTGTTGCCCAGTTACTGGATTGTGCAGATCATATAGGCAGTCGGTATGGTCAGACTGGCGGCTAATCTTAACGTAGTTGCGAAAAGGCTAGGCTAGGATCGTTTCGATTATTCATGCAAACACCGCCATGTATGTTTAAAAACCAAATTAATGAGGTCCTCTCAAACTTAGTCGATAAACGCAAAATGTCAGTTTTGTTCCACTACAAAGCTTTATCGCAGCAGTATCGTGTGGTGCCGGACGTAAAGAATAGCATCACCCCATTTCTTCCCGTGGGTGTCGTAAGAGGCGACTACGGGATTTACTAGAAAATGGGCAGCAGCGTTCTCAATGCATTTTACCACCATACTGCGATCGCCAATCCATCTGCCAAGCGTGGTGATTATGGCAAGGCCCTCCAAATTGGGGGAAGCCTATGTCCAGCAGTGGACGTATTACGGCTGAAATTATGATGATGATGATGACAAAGCTTTGAAATCCTAAGAATTCAAAGTTTTGATACTGTATGAATACTGAAACCACCAAGAGTCTATTGTTTAATATCCACTAGCTCAAAGGCAGGAGTCAATTCATTTCGTTCCGACACATTGAATATTCCCAATTACTTTTACAGATTTTCCACTATAAAGTTACACCGCTCTCTCTCGATTTACTAGTCACGTCAAGCTGAGCCGTTTACAAACAATTTTCACGCTTCCCACTTCAGGCTAGTTCCACAAAAACAAAAAAACACCGTTGGCCAAGCATCGTTTGACAAAAACGATAGTTTCAATATCAAAAGCACTTAAGCGCTAAAAACTGGCTCCCACAAAGCTGAATAACAAAGTACTGCAGATACCCTACATTCTACCGTAAAGCGATTCAGCGCTTTAATGCTCGCACTTGATTAGACGTCTTTATTTTCCCATCAGTATTCATCACCTTTAATGGTACATTTATTGATTTATAGTAAGCGTTGGCAACGAATATAGAAAGAGTCATTTGTCATCTTTTTTAATGTCTTCTGAGGCTGAATCGATCGGATGCTGCAGTTTGTATGTAGATTTTTGCGTATCTGGGGCATATCCCGGTTTTTTGCAATAGATTTATGGTATTCTGGACTGAAATAGAAAGAGCCAATTAGCTTTGTGTCTGGAAATTGTTGCGATCTGGGGGCTTTTGACCCTTTGGGTGATAGAAGTTGTTGTATCTTGAATTAAAAGAAGATTTATCTTCATCTGATGATGAATATGGATGCATTATCTGTATATTAATACGTGAAACAAAAACTATGGATTTTTACGAAAATTACGCTTATGGAGAAGAATAAAATTTGCCACAGTTAAAGTTAATATGGAGAAGGAGTGCAATACATTAAGTTTTAAATGAATGATGTTACAATTTCGAGCACTGGATCACCACTACTTTTCAAAGGTATTTGTACATGTTCAGGTTTTTTTGCCGTTTACGATTAAGAATAAACAAAGTCAATATATTTTTTTTATCTTGGTTTCAGGCATATTGCCCCTTTTGTTTTTTTAGTACGTAAACTAATTAATAAAGAAATTTAAAAAAAAATTGGAACTATAATTAAACAGTTTAAAGGATATCTATGTTCATTGACCAGGTATTTATGGTATTCCGTAAGTTGTATTGTATTCAATACAACTATGAGGACTAATACTTATAATGTCTACTCATTCTTGATATTAAGTTCAACGTCCCCTTTTTGTTTAAGATGGTGTTCATCTTAAATCAAATATGTTCACTACATTACATCGCATATTGATTCATACGTCAAGTTTTTATTTATTCAAACAATCTGTATCAGTATTTGAAAAATGAGGTCTTCAAAGGTCCGTGACGTCATCGGGATCATAAAATATTAACCCAAGGGTATAGGTTCGATGAAAAGTAGCGTTATCCATCACATAAATATTATAGTTATCTTGAAATTGTAGCACGTACGGATTTTGGATGTAATTTGGCCTTAAGTTAAGCGTGTTATGTTTAACCCGCATTGAGGCCGCGTGGTGGATTACGGCACACTCTCTCTCAGAGAGTGAAGCCCAGTGGTCCAGCTGTGGGTTATAGAATGATTATTTTAAAGCATGTTATCCAAGCAAATTTGAATTTTTATTTAATAATATTATTAATTCAAAAGTTAGAATAGAAGTAAGAAAGTAAGAATAACACCACCCCATTTCTTCCCGTGGATGTCGTAAAAGGCGACTAAGGGACTTACTAGAGAATGAGCAGCAGCGTTCTCTATGCATTTTACCACCATACTGCGATCGCCAACCCGTCTGCCAAGCGTGGCGATTATGGCAAAGCCCCCCAAATTGGGGGAGGCCTATGTCCAGCAGTGGACGTCTTACGGCTGAAATGATGATGATGAAAAGTTTGCATGTTCTGATTTTTGGATATTTGCTACTCAATCATGCAAAAATGCGAGAAAGGATATTGACGAAATTTGGCACACATATAATTTATAATCTAGGTTAATACTCGTACATAGGGTACTTTTCGTCCTGATAATGATTTCGTTCTGTAAGTATTAAGTAACAAAACTGTATTTCATAAAATTGAAAATGTGCCAATTGCCATAAACGTATTTCTGAAGTTTCAATTCGCTCGCAAATAAATAAACTTCGTACGAATAAGCTACAGCACCGTATGGTGCCGGACGTAAAGAATAACACCACCCCATTTCTTCCCGTGGGTGTCGTAAAAGGCGACTACGGGACTTACTAGAGAATGGGCAGCAGCGTTCTCTATGCATTTTACCACCATATTGCGATCGCCAACCAGCATGCCAAGCGTGGCGATTATGGTAAAGCCCCCCAAATTGGGGGAGGCCTAAGTCCAGCAGTGGACGTCTTACGGCTGAAATGATGATGAATGATGAAGCTACAGTAAATAATATATTATTTAAAAGTGTTGATTAGCGCGTTTTGAGCTAGTAAAAGCTCATTTTCTATTAGAGTGTGTGACGGTAGTAGCAGCAACAAAATTCCGGGTTCCGGATAATAATTGTGCATAAATAATGAATAGGGTTGCTCGCATCGGTTATGGGTAATGTAATGACCCACTTCTTTCAGTCCCTTGCTACGTTTGTTGAATGATAAGTACGTTGCTCACATACTATTAGATTTTCTTTAATTTAATCTTGCGTTCGCTTCATAGCGTTCAAATAAAGAACATATCTTTCTTAATAACCAAAAAAGGAAATCGAATAAGCGATGACAGATAGATGGGTTGTAGTAATAAGTTTTGTTGACATAAAAGTATACATAAAAACTTGAGAGGTGTCAGGGGACACCCGGATGGAACAAAGTTCCTTTCCAGGATTCATGATTGTTATTATTTTTTATTATTTATTATGTACAAAGAACCTGTATACACTCAACAAAAATATTCTCTCTCTCTCTCCCTATCTCCCTCTCTCTCCCTCTATCTACCTCTATCCCTCTCTCTCTCTCTCTCTCTCTACTCACAACAAAAAAAACAACAACATACAAACTAATACAAACAACAAAATATATATGGTCGAATTGAGAAACCTACTCCTTTTTTTGAAGTCGGTTAAAAAGTGTCGTTACAACTTTTTCTCTTAATTTCCGTCTAGCCCCCTTTCGCAACGCGTCATAAGGAACATCGTTCCTTACCTTCGTTCGTTTTTTATCTTACTTGTCCTTAAACCAGTATTAACTGTACTATAGGCACCAGTGTCTTCGCCTGTTCAAGTCTCATCTGTCGTCATAGATCATACTTTCAAGATGGGCGTTTTCTTTAATCGCCACCGCTAGGCAGCTTGTAGATCGCAGCATGGTGGTCAATTGTAAAGAGAACGCTGCCGCCGTCCATTCTCTAGTAAGTCCCTTAGTCACCTTCTACGACATCCACGAAGAAATGGCAAGGTTCTATTTTTTAACCGACTTCAAAAAGGAGGAGGTTATCAATTCGGATGTTTATATGTTTTTTTTTTTTTTTTTTTTTTATGTATGTTCGGCCATAACTCCGTCATATATAAACGGATTTGCAAAATTCTTTTTTTGTTCGAAAGGGGTTTATTCGGAAATGGTCCCATATAATTTTCATATAGATCTGATGATGAGTTCGGGAGACAGACACCGGAACTCTTTAAAAAATGACAGAAAATCAACCGCGATTTCTGCTATCGCATAAATATGCATTGTTTGTTTGGAATTAGTGCAGGGTGAATACCACAACTAAAACTTTAAAAATAAAAACTTTTTTGCCAAAAAAAAACAACCGACTTCCTTAAAAACACTACAAAGTGAAAAATAACTTTAATTTCGGAAGTCGGTGGCAAAAAAACCATAAATACAGATCCTAAGACACCGACTACCGAAATTAAAGTTATTTTTCACTTTGTAGTGTTTTTAAGGAAGTCGGTTGTTTTTTTTTGGCAAAAAAGTTTTTTACGTTCAGCATCACATGGATAAATAAATAATACTGTTAAATATGACATTCGTCGTTTCAGCCGTAAGACGTCCACTGCTGGACTTAGGCAAAATATGACATTGTACTTAATCAATTATATTTTTTTAACGTAGGCGTATTATAATAGCCACCAGAAAAACGATTTTCCAAAACGCAATTGGTTTTAGAGAATCACACAGAGAGACACACACACAGAGACACACACAGAGTGTGAGAGAATCCGACCCGCAGCTTGTTATCATGGATTTAATGCGATATAGATTTTGAAAAGTTTTTTTTTTTGCAACGAAGTTCCTTATGGCGCTTTGCGAAAGGGGGCTAGACGGAAATTAAGAGAAAAAGTTGTAACGACACTTTTTAACCGACTACAAAAAAGGAGGAGGTTTCTCAATTCGACCGTATATATTTTGTTGTTTGTATTTGTTTGTATGTTGTTGTTTTTTTTTTGTTTTGAGTAGAGAGAGAGAAAGAGAGGGAGAGAGGGAGAGAGAGAGAGAGAGGGAGAGAAGGAGAGAGAGAGAGGGAGAGACGGAGAGAGAGGTAGATAGGGAGAGAGCGAGAGAGATAGAGGTAGAGAGAGAGAGGGAGAGAGGGAAAGAGAAGGAGAGAGAGGGAGGGAGAGAGGGAGAGAGAGAGGGAGACAGGGAGAGAGAGAGAATATATTTTTCTTGAGTGTATACAGGTTCTTTGTACATAATAAATAATAAAAAATAATAACAATCATGAATCCTGGCAAGGAACTTCGTTCTATCCGGGTGTCCTTTGACACCTCACAAGTTTTTTATCAAAAAATAGACCACTTACATATAAATCTTTAACTTATTGTTAGTAGAAGAATACTACTTCGCTACGTTAAGCCGTTGGTCCCGGCTGTCATTCGTAGATTTTTGACAGTCGTCAGAAGCCCCAAAGACTGACAACCATTCTTAACAAGGGGTATCGTCTTACCCAGTAACTGGGTTGTGGAGGTCAGATAGGCAGTCGCTTCATGTACAATACTGTAATTCAGCTGCATCCAGTCAGACTGGAGGCCGACCTCGACTTAGTCGGGAAGATAATGAAGTATAATAACTACAGACTATTATGAAAGAAACATTTACATATCGATCAGCTTTGCATACCAAACACAAGCTTGAAGTGAACGCAAAATGGAATACGTTTTGCCCATAAATCTATGGATCCAAGTTATATCGAGCTCACGAACTATTGGAGACTAAGTTTTGCACGTTGCTTTGCTTACTGTTTTCGAGTTTGTGTGTTCCAAAGTGCCAAGTTGTAAGACGTTCGTGAGGTAACATTATGTTCATTTACTGCAGTTCAGTTTTAGTTCGAATTTATCTTGAGTAGATTTTATTTGAATTTGATGTGATTGGGGAAATAAGTTAGGAATTACAAACTACACCTAGAAGTTTACCAGTTTTAAAAGCGCTTCGCGTGGTAATCTTGTATCGTGTGGTGCCGGACGTAAAGAATAACACCACCCCATTTCTTCCCGTGGGTGTCGTAAAAGGCGACTAATACGGGACTTACTAGAGAATGGGCAGCAGCGTTCTCTATGCATTTTACCACCATACTGCGATCGCCAACCCGCCTGCCAAGCGTGGCGATTATGGCAAAGCCCCCCAAATTGAGGGAGGCCTAAGTCCAGCAGTGGACGTCTTATGGCTGAAATGACGATGATGATGAAAAGCGCTTCATCCGTGTTGATGACGGAAATAATCCCACGGGAATGTACAGGGAAAAGTGTCTTAAACCAGGTGATAAATTATCTGTGTGCCAAATCTGTTCAGCCGTTTTTTTGTGCTTGAATAAAAAACATACATACTTTCACATCTATATCTATACCTTTATACTAATTTGTTTGTTTGAGTGCACTAAGCTCCTAAATTACCAATGGGATTTCAACAATACTTATTCTATTTTATAGCCCATTTCTTTGAGAACGCGATAGGTTTAAACATCATGACTCTAAGGAATGGATAAAAAAGTTAGAAAGAACGCAGGGCTAAAATCTATACTAATATTATAAACCTGAAGAGTTTGTTTGCTTGATTGAACGCGCTAATCTCAGAAACTACTGGTCCCAATTAAAAAATTATTTTTGTGTTGGGTAGCCTATTCATCGAGAAAGGCTATATAACATTACGCTACAACTAAGAGGAGCGGAGCAGTAACGAAAAATGTTGCAAAAACGGGGAAAATCGCATGGGTAGGCGATTCAACGCGACGGGAAGGGCCCGGAACAAAAAAATTTAGGCAGAGGAAGTCGCGGACGGAAGCTAGTGAAGTAATAACGAGGGCAGGCGATGCAAGGCGACAGAATGGCTCGGCGTACCAAGAACGACGCGGATGAAGTTTCGGATGGAAGCTAGTAAATAATATCAGTACGAATAAACTTATTTTGCATGAACGATGAAATTGATAAAGGTACTAAAATTCCAGAATTGATTCTTACGTAAGGTTCCACGAATTCAATACCAATTAAATTTTATGAGGTTTACAGTACGATACGAGGTTTCTAATAGAATTATATCCAAATTATCAAAGAGACAGACAAGGCCATCTTCATATTCGAAGAATTTTAATTATTAATTCTTGACTGTTAATCCCCTTGTGTTCTCTGAATACCAATTAGTTCAAACTCAACAAATCGTTCATGAAATACTGACATCAATTTAAAAGAGAAAAACCAACAATTAATAAAATACCACAATTTTTGTCCACTGCAAAAGCTCGTTACGATAAAATTGCTTTTAAATTAAATTTGAAACGAGTTTTTTTTTCATTTTGATGCATGTACATTGCAGAAAATTTCGACTCAAATAAAAAAAATGCTATAAAGTCCCATCGCTGACGAGGAATCGAGTAGTAGCAACGATTTTCTCTCTTAAAAAACGTAAAGAAGTTGGTGGTATTCTTGTAGGTAAAAGAAATTTAAGTAGAACTAGCTTCTGTCTGCGGCTTCGCTTGCGTGGAAAATTCAACCCCTTATTTCACCCTATTAGGGATGGAATTTCGAAAAACCCTTTCTTAGTGGATACCTACTCTTCACAAAGAACACAACCTCCAAATTTCATGTCTCTAGGACCAGCGGCTTAGGCTGTGCGTTGATATATCTGTCAGTCACTCTGGACTTTGAATTTTATGTACATCTAAGATAGATTGTTCGACGCCAGACCTACCGTTCCAAGACAGACAGCAAATAGGCCAGCTTTAGGCGGGTCTGAGGTAAGCGTGGGTCGAACTGTCCGCCGTACGCGGAGCTGATTTACAAATATTCAAACACTCACCTGGATGAGGAATTCTGGGGTCTCGATTCCGAGCCTACCCGGATTTATATATGTAAATGAGTGTATATTGTATTGTGTAGTGAAGTTAGTATTCCAGGAGTAAGGCCGCTACAACACGCTAAAGTTGGTAGCACGCGGCTTCACTAGGTCACACTATAACCTCAAACTATTTCAATCAAATTCCAAAATAAAACCCGTTCAATATTGTCAACAGGGGTTGTTTGCACACAAACCAATCGGATCACAACAAATTGTCCGCAAAACTTTAGATTCAACAAGATTAACAATTAATATTTTCAAGACAAAACCAAACCAAACCAACCTCCCTTTTTCAAGATCAAAATTCAAGTGATAAAATCAAACTGACAAGTGACAGCTGTCACTCCGTTACACGCCACGATGCGCAGGCGCACAGACTAAACAAAAAACTGTCGTACTGTCGGCTGTCTGTGGTCACGGGACGGAACATAGATATAGATAAAAAAGAAGAATTGAATATAAAAGCTGAGCGATAATAGTCTCTCAATTGATTATTGTAGTACCAAGGTGAGGGTAAACGCCGTGACGTGCTTGCTGGAGGGGGCTACACGTGGACAGAGTCGAGTGAGGGAAAGTGACTACAAGACGAGTCCGTCTTGTGTAGACAACCAACGAATGCAGAATTCCACTTCTCTTACGCGAAACTTCGTTGCCCGAACTTGAAAATGGTGCATGATTGCTTTTTTTTTTTCAGCCGAAAGATGTCCACAGCTGGACATAGGCCTTCCCCAAGCACCGCCACTTCGACCTATTCTGTGCTTCTCGCATCCAACGTATTTCTGCGACGTCCTGTCCTGTGACGTGGTCGCTCACAATGGGCCTCATAAGAAGGCTCAAAGTCACCCAAAGAGCAATGGAGAGGGCTTTGCTTGGAGTTTTTAATATTGTACAGTGATAATTATTCTGAAGTAAAATACTAACTGATTTTCTGTATTATCGTGTTTTATTGTAAATCTGCAAGAGGATGACAGTGCTATTGCTCAGCCATCGCTTGTTAACGCTGGCGAGTACTCTTTTTAACCGACGAAAAAAAACGGAGGAGGTTATCAATTCGACGCGTATATTTTTTTTATCTTTTTTTTTTTATGTATGACCACGCATAACTTTTTACATAGTAGTCCGATTGTGATAATTCTTTTTTCATTGGAAAGGGTATACTCCGAGGGTGGTCCCATATAAATTTGGAAAACAAAATCGAACCCTAAGGGTCGGAAAACAGGGGATGATTGATTGTTCACTCACTGATTGTAATGTTTAACTACGCATAACTTTATACAGAGTAGTCCGATTTTGATAATTCTTTATTCATTGGATAGGGTATACCTAGCCAAGTATTATAAGTACATTAAAGCCACAAAAAAGTATAAAATAAAAACTTTTTACCAAAAACTTTAACCGCCGAAAAAACTGAAAAGCAAAAAATAATAAACCTTAAAATTATGAGTCGGCGCTGAAAAACCAATGAACAAAGATCACTCAAAGCGCTGACTCATAATTTTAAGGTTTATTATTTTTTGCTTTTCAGTTTTTTCGGCGGTTAAAGTTTTTGGTAAAAAGTTTTTTTTCGCAGCAACAAGAGCTATCATAGAGAGAACCTTCTCGTTAAGCGTTACTCGCCTCGAGGGCAGTAAACTCACTGGGAGACTTTTTTTTGGTTGGGAAATCTATTCTGATGACGTCTCTCGCTCTGGGTGGAGCGGAAGGGCGTGTCAGACTTTTACTGACTAATACTCACCCATATTCCTTCAGTTGCCTATGCTAAGGCCGCGATAACGCTTTCGAACAGACCCACGACCCTGGCAGGCATCGGCCCTAACGGACCCCTTCTATTACTGCTGACCTGATCGCCTCGCGGGCACTCGTTGAGAGACTATCATCATCATCATCATCATTAGCCTATAATATTCCCACTGCTGGGACACAAGCCTCCTCTCGGTGTGAGGGAGTGGGCCATAATCCACCACGCGGGCCCTGTGCGGGTTGGTAGATGTCACATGTCTTCGAATTTTTGGTTCTATGACATGCCGGTTTCCTCACGATGTTTTCCTTCACCGTTTTGGGAGCAGTGGCGATGAAATAATTTACACAAAGTAATGCGCCTGCTAACTAAAGAATGGGCAGCAGCGTTCTCTATGCATTTTACCACCAAACTGCGATCGCCAACCCGCCTGCAAAGCGTGGCGATTATGGCAAAGCCCCCCAAATTGGGGGAGGCCTAAGTCCAGCAGTGGACGTCTTACGGCTGAAATGATGATGATGAATGCGCCTGCTTGGGTTGGAACTCACGATGTACTTACTACTCGTAAGTCGCGGCCGTTACCACTGGGCCACACTGCTCCTCAAGTTGAGAGACTAACGCTTGCTTAACTTAGTTAACGAACGATGTCAGTGAGCAATCGCTCAATGCCGTCGCGTCCTCGCTGCTTGTTCGTCGACTCGTTTTTACAAGCTAGCTCTAACTCACTTAGCGGAACAGGTGCCTAAAAGCCAAAACCTGACTGAGTTAACACATAATCTGTTAAACTTTGCTTACAAAGTTGTACGTCGGGAGTTTCTTATAGTTAAGAAGTCGCAGTATAGGATTTCTAGAAGAACAGAAATTGTGTTATACTTTGTGTGGAAAACTTACTAGATAGAAACTAGAACTTGTCTCTATATAGACGTAGACTAGAATATCAATTACATGCACCCGGTGGTTTGGTAGTGATATGATTCCAAAAATATTACAGTTCATCATCATCATCATTTCAGCCGTAAGACGTCCACTGCTGGACTTAGGCCTCCCTCAATTTGGGGGGCTTTGCCATAATCGCCACGCTTGGCAGGCGGGTTGGCGATCGCAGTATGGTGGTAAAATATATAGAGAACGCTGCTGCCCGTTCTCTAGTAAGTCCCTTAGTAGCCATTTACGACACCCACGGGAAGAAATGGGGTGGTGTTATTCTTTACGTCCGGCACCACACGGCCACACCACAGTAGTTTCTTAATAGTACCTAACTGTAATGTTACAAGCCATAGAGCAGCTGTTAGCAGAAATCTGAGCGTGAAACTCCGTATAAACGCAACGTTAGACCATAATTTGACAGGCCTGTTGGTCTAGTGGTTAGTGGCCCTGACTGCTATGCCGGAGGTCGTGGGTTCGATTCCCACACAGGACAAATGTTTGTGTGATGAGCACGATCATTTGTTCTGTGTCTGGGTGTAATTTATCTATAATATGTATTTTAGAAATATATAAGTATGTTTATCAGTTGTCTAGTACCCATAACACAAGCTCTGCTTAGCTTGGGACTAGATGGCGTTGGGTGATAGTTGTGGAATATTATTATTATTTCCTTTATTTCATTTAAATACATATTAATTACATTTTTAAATATTAAAATATAAAAAAGATATAACAAAACATTTAAAAATATAAAAAATAGTAGCCCACCGGTATCGGGAACAGGGTCCAAGCTACCGGTGGTCAGGGCTGCTGAGAGAGGAACCTCCTAACAATACGCGCCGTGTCCAGAATTACTGCTTTCTGGATCAGGCCCTTGATCCAGCTGCCTAACGAGAGCCTCCTGAGATGTTGATCGAGGCTCTTGGCTATTATGCCATTGGCCGTAACGACTATCGGCACAATGACTGCCGTATCACATCCCACATGTCGACAACCTCGCGAGCCAAGTCAAGATACTTCATCTGCTTATCTTTTTCAGCTTTCACGAGGTTCTCGTCATGCGGGACTGCTATATCAACAATCATTGTGCGACGCTCTAATCGATCTATCACCACTATATCCGGCTTATTGGCAACAATAGTCCTATCAGTGATGATAGATCGATCCCAATACAACGTGATATTGCCATTTTCGAGAACTGGGTCGGGCACATACCTATAATATGGTACTTCTGATTCCACAAGGCCGTATTTCAGAGCAAGTTGCTGGTGGATAATCCTGGCTACAAGGTTGTGTCTATGCAAGTAGTCTCCGTTAGCCAAACAAGAACAGCCAGAAATAATGTGTCGGATTGATTCACCCGGACGGTGGCATGCCCGACAGATGTCAACCGTGCCATCCTTCACAATATATTTCCGGTAGTTATTTGTCATCATAACTTCGTCCATAATCGCAAAGACAAAACCTTCGGTTTCTCCAAATAGGTCTCCGAAACGTAACCAGGATACGGACGATAAGAGGTCTACATCGGATCCATGTAGGACCCGATAAAAGCGCCCGTGAAGCTCCTTGCTTTTCCATACCTCCATGCGGTCATTAGTATCTAATACTTTAGGTTTGCGCCAGTTCTTGATAGCCAAGGAGAGCGGGGTGAGGCTCTTGTCCACTGAGACCACATCTCGGTGCATCCCCACGTCGGCTTCTAGGAAGTATTCCCTGAGACTGCATACCTCACGGTTGTGCAGGGTCTTAGCATTCAAAAAACCTCGACCTCCGCACTTCCGCGGGATATACAGTCTCATCACCGATGACCGTGGGTGATGCATTCGATTTGCGGTCAGCAGTGTGCGGACCCGTCTATCCAGGGCGTCAAGTTCCGTCTGAGTCCATTTGAGTATGCCGAAAGAGTACATCAAAACCGGCATGACCCAACCGTTGAAGGCGCGCACCTTGTTTCCGCCTGATAAAAGACTTTTTAATACTTTATTCAGGCGGCCAAAGAAGCGCTCCCTCAACGATTGTTTCATGTCAGCAGTGTTGATGCCTAACGCTTCCGACATACCCAAATACTTGTATGTGTCGATTGGGGAAAGGGATCTTAGGTGTATGGAATCCGAGAGTTGGGTTCCCACGGATTCCACAATCTCCCCTCGCTTTACATGCATGACCGCACATTTGTCCACACCAAATTCCATCCTGATGGCGCTACTGAAGGTTTCAGTTACTTTCAGTAGCTCCATCAGTTGCAAATTATTGGGGGCAAAGAGTTTTAGGTCATCCATGTAGAGGAGGTGAGATATAACCTGACCACCTCTCCTCAATCGATAACCTATACCTGAATCCTCCAGCAGTGTGCTAAGAGGATTCATGGCTAGGCAGAACCAAAGTGGACTCAAACTATCGCCCTGGAATATACCTCGCTCAATCCTTATCGGTTCGCTATTCCTCTGGATATTTCGACATCCTGGATAGCGAAGGACTGTCCTCCACTGCCCCATACATGATATCAAGAAGGTGCGCAGCGTTGTATCTATATTGTACAACTCCAGCACCCTCTTGAGCCAGGTATGTGGCACCGAGTCATAGGCCTTCTTATAGTCTATCCAGCATGTCGACAGATCCCTTCGGGAACGACGAACCTGTTGACTAATGGTCATATCGATTAGGAGCAGCTCCTTAGTACCGCGGGACCCGTTTCTACATCCATTTTGAGAGACAGACAAGATAGAGTTTGTGTCTATATGTTTGTAAATTTTGGCTCTCAAAATGGATGTAAGAACTTTATAGACCGTCGGTAGACAAGTGATCGGTCTATAATTTTTGGGTTCCGCGGTACTACCTGATTTATGGAGCAGGTGGGTTATCCCTGTTGTTAAGAACTGGGGCAGCAACCCTGACTCTAAAGCTGACTGGAACTGAGATGCCAAGCGAGCGTGCGACTTTTGGAACCACTTGATCCAAAAGTTGTGCAGTTCATCCGGCCCTGGAGATTTCCAGTTAGGCAACGGGCGGACTGCACAAGCAACATCTTGGGGGCTGATGGTAATTGCCCCCATTTCTGATATTTGCCCGCACGCCCGCTCGATCTCCCTAGTCCAGTCACCTTCGGTGTGATTGACAGGCACCGACCAGATGTTTTGCCAGAACGAAGACATGGCGTCATCATCCGGAAGGGGCGTGTCAGCCACACCTTGCTCCGGTCGCTCCCAAGCTCGGTAAACCCACCTTTCATCGCTTTGGAATGTGTGATTCTGGGTGTACCGCTCCACCCTCCGCCGGTACCGACGAATACGGTTTGCCCATGCACAGATTTTCTGCTTCAGGAAGTCGTTGCGCTCTGTGACGCGGGACACATAATCTCTAGGACTAACATCCGTCCCGGAGAACGCCCGCTTCACAAAGCGCATGACTCGAGGGCGAGTATTGCCCTCCCTGAAGCAGATTAGCTTACCGATGAGTGCTCTAGCCTCACCGATACGACGCACAATCCTGCACTGCCAAGCTGGTACGGCTGGTTTTGGTCGTGTAGCTTTGTCACTATTAGGAAACTTAACACGAGCTACACGACAAGCCGCTACAGCTGCACAGTACAAGATTGAGTGGGTATCTGCGAGGTCTTTGCTGCTGTCAAAACATGTTGACAGCTGTGAGTCTAGAGCACACACCAGCGCCTTGTTTTTCTTGTGCATGGGCAAACGAGGTAAACGTGGTCTAAGTTCAGGCGGAGTAGAACGATACTCCCGGAAAGCATCATCCAAAGCGCTCCTCAATCGTGCATTGCATTGGGTACTCACGGACATAGCCCCGTCATCATCCTCTTCACCAACGCAGTTGGGTCGCGGTGAAACACTGGGTAAATTTTGCAGTTGTACCGCGACCAGTGGCGAAGCAGGCGTAACATGGCTATTCCGTGATTCGATGCAAAGTCGATCAAGTATGGTGGCATCCAGCATATGGTTACGCTGGATGACCCGTACCTGATCCGACAGTCGTTGCGATGATACGTTGACAGCGGGCTCAAGCACCTGGAACAGAGAGAGCATCCGACCACGGTACGCAGTCAAGTTAGTTCCCCCCTCTGTAGCCCCATAGTATGCGCGCATGACATTTTCATTGACAGCTTGTGTCCACTTCATGCGCTGCACACTTCCACCGGGAGCGGGGACCCTATCAGAGGCCGGTGGGCCTCGGAGTCCCAAGCTGGCCGGTGGTCGGCCTCTTCCACGCCGACGTAGTGGTGGTGGTGTCGTCGGCGGCGAGAAGTATTCGTCGCTCGAGCTCGACGCAACTGCAGCAGCCGGTATCACTGGACTCACGTCTGGAGCAGGATCCGGCAACTGCGAGGCGGAGCTGAGCGACGAACCCGAAGATGTTGGTTGTGTGGTTTTGGCAAGTCGGGCCCGACTTCGCGTCAGCATCGCACTTTCAATTGTTTTCTAGTCGTAATGTTCGCATGATTCTTTTGCATATTGTTGTTATAATGTTGCCATTTGTGTTATTGAATGATATTATGGTGGTTTATTTATCAAAACATTGTTAAATCATTTACGTTTAAAAATTCTAGAAAATTAAATGCACGGACAAAAAATTTTTTTGACCGTCAACTTGACAGTCGGGCCACAGATTATTATTATTATAATTGAATAGTCACTGCCACAGCTGTGAATTTCGAAATTGGCTTGAAATCTATGCGATGTGTTAAATTAGTTATTGAATTCACACTCTATTGATTTTGCACATATTCCTCAATACCGCAACCAAGATTTCACAATCACACTACTCGTGTATGTTCGGCTGAATAGTTTGGTTTATTCAATTGAAATAATTGATAATTTCATTTGGATAGGCAGCATCCAGCATGTATCCTTTAGCCACTTTGTTAGGAGGATTGTTTGTGTGAGTCATGGATTAGATTTCTATGATCCAGATGGCTGGTTACCAGAAATTTGTGGTCAATTAGCTGCTTCGCCGATTGACAGATATGTGTCGTAATCCGGTCCATCGATCTGTGAGCTTAAGCTCGGTTGTGTTGTTGTCGGATTTAATTTGGTCTCGTATAAATAAAAAATAATCTCTTAGGACAACTAATACAACGTTATCTGATCCCAAACTAGGCACAGCCTATACTATGATAACCAGACAACTGATAAACATACTTATATATTTCAAAATATTATACATACATATAATAGATAAATTACACCCAGACATAGAAAAAAATTAATCTGCTCATCACACAAAGATTTGTCCTGGGTGGAAATCGAACCCACGACCTCAGTCTTAGCAGTCAGGGTCACTAACCACTAGACTAACAGGCCAGTCAAATAACATTGTTACTAGGAGAATTTAAAGGTAGTGAAGGATGTAACTGCTTGCTTATTTGCTATCCCTTTTTAATTAAGTTGCGGTTGTTATTGAATATATACACGTTCGTTGGGATACCATATCTATATTATGTTGAGTTTGTATTAGATAACCGTAGGTAATAGTTAATAGGTAGTACGGCCTGGTGTCAGGAACTCCACGTCTGAGCGCGTATTTTGTACTATTTACCTATATTTGTATCCACATTCTAGATAACCGTAACCAAGAGGGTACGGTAATCGAGAATGTAGATTCAAGATCTCTCTAAGTTAAATAACTGTAGGTAAATGGGAGAGCTACCAATATTAGACTAGCATAGACCAGGGAAAAATGACAATAAAAGGAGGAGATCTATACGCACCATAAGGTGGAACAAGAGTGTACATGAATGGTAATGGTGATACAGTTTAAAAAAAATACAAATGTAACAAAACCATATCGTAATATTAATCGATTTGAATACAAAATGTAATTAGTTTGGACCAGTACCATAATTGATTAACTCTATTTATCAGACTATGGATTGTTTTGAAGGATAAGGCTCGATTGCTTCACATGTTTAAAAAATATTTCTGCTCAAAAACGTAAACAACGTATTCAATGTGGCTGAACTGTCAAAACGCTATTCCTACTGTTACTATGTTAAGCAATTTTCCCTCTGAGTGATTCCAAGAAAATCAGCAAAGGATAT
The DNA here is from genome assembly GCA_947507805.1 of Aporophyla nigra. Lineage (NCBI taxonomy): Eukaryota > Metazoa > Arthropoda > Insecta > Lepidoptera > Noctuidae > Aporophyla > Aporophyla nigra. The sequence continues at coordinate 24,636,553 of OX382294.1, forward strand.
CCTTAGAACCCTTTGTCAAACTCAACAATAACACTAAGTATAAATAGATTGCTATTGAGTTGTCCATATTATATCATCCTTTTGTACTTACTTACCTACCCATACTTATCTACCCATGTATGAAGGTATACTTGTGTATCCAGATCCAATATGATACAATTTGGATGCCTACAACCTCTGTGAAGACGACACAACTTCTCAGATAGGATGAAACTTTTATCGTGGAATGGAATGAGGAGGGAGGGTAAGATGAAAAAGCGTATCTAGGGCATACAAGAAGTTTTAATACCACACAATTTTTTCATGAAAATTGCGGGATGAAATTGAAAGACTGAAAGCCAGGCAGAATATACCTACCTATAATTCAATAAAGTTGATACTTAATTTTATTGAAAAATATATATGTAAATTTAACTTTTTATAGTAGCAAATCCTTTATACCTTAATCCTTTATCTATACTTATTATTTATCTATACTAATATTATGAAGCTGAAGAGTTTGTTTGTTTGTTAGTTTGTTTGTTTTTATGATTGAACGCGCTAATCTTAGGAACTACTGGTCCGAATTGAAAAAATCTTTTTGTGTTGGGTAGCCTATTTATCGAGGAAGGTTATAAGCTATATAACATTACGCTACAACTAAGAGGAGCGGAGCAGTAATGAAAAATGTTGCAAAAACGGGGAAAATCGCACGGGTAGGCGATTCGACGCGACGGGAAGGGTCGGGGGAACAAGAAATTTAACGCGGATGAAGTCACGGGCAGAAGCTAGTAATATTATAAAGCTGAAGACTTTGTTTGTTTGGTTGAACGCGGTTATCTCAGAAACTACTGGTACGAATTGAAAAAATATTTTTGTTTTGGGTAGCCTATTTATTGAGGAAGGTTATAGGCTATACTCTATCACGCTACGACTAAAATGAATGGAGAATTAACGAAAAATTGACGAAAACTGGCAGGCAATTGGATGCAACGGGAGGGGTCAGGGAAGCAAAAATTTGACGCGAAAGAAGTCGCGGTCATAAGCTAGTCATTTATATTTTTTAATTTATTTTTAGTTGTTAATTTCATCATGTATTCAAAACATGTGTACAGTGTGTGTGGGCTATGTGCTTTTAGTAGCACACTCCCTGTATTATTAAATTGTCAAGAGAAATTGCAGAACATCGGGCGGCCAAGACAAGAAATTATTTTTTCTATTCTTAGGAAAAAACATTGTGGGGTATCTTAAACAGGTGCATGGTAAAACACGGACAACTTTGCCTTAAGACTTTTCTTGAAGAAAGAATATGATTATGTTTCTCTTTTTTCTTTCTGAACAAAAGAACAAGAACATTCAGAAACTAAAATAACATACCTGCGCCATTTGCCGCAAACTAGCACAACTTTAGAATTTAAATTAAAGTTTTTAATATGGAAAGCATTTTACCGATGAGCGATTTACTATTACAGAGAACTAAATAAATGTTATTATGAAACTGTTTTATTCAAAATGCGTAATACCCTAGTATTTTAGAATGAAACTGAGTCATTACAACTTCAACCATTTCTATTACGAAAACGTTTTCAATACCTACAAAAGTGAGATAGTCAGCAACATCAAGGCGTTGCTGGTCTTTCTCGAGGAGCTGGGGTGGATCGAATAATCGATTTCCCACTCGTACGCAAAATACGCGCTCAGACGTGGAGTTGCGGGCACTAGCCCGTTCTACCTATTACCTACCCGTACGCAAAATACGCGCTCAGACGTGGAGTTGCGGGCACCAGCCCGTTCTACCTCCCTATTACTTACAAAACCAAAAATTTTAAATACTTTGATAAACTCACGCCTTCTTCCCAAGAGGGTAGGTCTCGTTTTTGTTTATACATCTGAAGGCCGATTCTCTTACGTCGCAGTCTCTTATCAGCGACAATCTATGTCAAAAAGTTATCAAAAATGTAGGGAAATTAGAAGTATTTTTTTCAGATTGACTGTGACCGTTTTTAAAATTAGAACACTCACATCTTCCTTGTAAATGGATTGTTTGTTAGTCACCCTTCTTACATCCTCTCAAAATGCCCAAACCATCTAAGAATACTCTATTACATACATACATAAAATCACGCCTTTTTCCCATGTGGGATAGGCAGAAACTACAAAACGCCACCTGCTACGATCCTTACACACTCCTTTTGCTTTGTTTACTCTATGACATCTTCTTTTAAACCGTACCGTTGCGTTGTCGTATTATTCTTCAACCTATCATTCATAGTCTTTGAAAGTACTTCGAAAAGTTTATTGGTAGGTACTAAAGTAATTAATTAAAACTTTATGCCATTCGGATTAGATTTAAAATGCCTAGTTTGTGGGCTCCTGCAGATAGCCGCGACGTGACTCTTTTGGAACAATTTTTATGAAAACTTTATGGAAACTGTTCTACCAGAATTGCGACACATCGTCGCGTCTCGTCTGTTTGTGGAAGACTTGAAGAAAGCAGTATGAAGATGCTGAATACCAGACAATCTCTTGGTCACCTTTTACGATGTCCTTTGATGATACTACTATACATAAAAGAAGCTATGACAGTCCAACCTCGTGAAATAACACAGCAATGGTTACCTTTTTACGAGATTACCTCTTTGCTAGCACTCACACGGTTAATAGTTTGATTGTCCAATATAAAACAATTGCAAATCGCAAATAAACCACACATGCGGGCGCTAGTTTCGACAGTGACTTATTTTACGTGAATTTTACAACGAACAACTTTCTATGTTGTTACTTTGTTGTTGAAGCTGACCACTGTTTTCCTCGCTTTTTGTTGCCTAAATTAAGGGTATTTGAGGATAGTTGTAGGCCACACGTTCCGTGTGGTGTCGAACGTAAAGAATAGCACCAATCCAGCTCTTGCCAGACCAGCAGACCAGCAGTGGGCCCGCGTGGTGGATTATGGCCCGCTCCTTCTCACCGAGAGGAGGCTTCTGTCCCAGCAGTGGAAACATTATAGGCTGCCGATGAATCCAGTTCTTCCCGTGGGTCGACACACACCCCGTGGGTCATCTCTAGTAACTCCTTTAGTCACCTTTTACGACTAAAAGGCGACTAGGGGACTTACTAGAGAATGGACAGCGGCAGCAGCGTCCTCTGTGCATTTTATCACAATACTGAGACTGATAACCCGCCTGTAGTAGCGATTATGGCTAATTCTCCTCTTAGGAGGCCTATGTCCACCCGTGGACGTGTTTAGCTTAAATGATGATAGGTCCAACGACTATTAAAGACAATAGAATTGATTTTTGTTTGTCATTCTTTCACCCTAAAACGAATGAACAGATTTATATAAAATTTTGTACCGAGATCTGGCTTATAACATAAGGTACTGTTAATCCCAATATTTCAACGGGACCGAGAATAAGGTGGGTATAACCGCGGGACGCAGCTTGTTTTAAAATGAAATGGCTGTTTATTGAAGCATCCTTTTGATAGTTCACACAAGTCCGAGTTGAATCGGCTAGCATAATAGTTTTTATGGTTACATTGTTTTTATTTGTATGTATATTAGTCTGTAAGGTATTTATGATATGGGTCTTAGTAGCCCGAAATAATTTGATTTGATTTGATAACTACAAGGACGAACACGTGTAATACACCCGCCAAGGTAACGATACACGTTATGATAAAACAAAAAAGATGAAGTTCAAATAAAAAACAAAAAAAAAACTCATTCTGTAAACTGATATTTCAAGTACCTAACTCACTTAGTGACTCTCTCTGACACAAAATACGTCTTGAGATCATTTTATTTTTATTAAGTTTCGTTTTGATATCGTTCCATCACGTCTGTGGATATAAAGAGAAACATTTTAGTTTTTTGTACTTATGTTTGTTTGTTATGCTAAAAGGGACTAAACGAATTGACATGAAATATGGGATGGACTTGAATTAGGACATAGAATATTTTTTGTCCAGATATTCCCACGGGACTGATATTAACGCGGGTAAAACCGCAGTGCGTAGCTAGTTCTGCTATAATTTGACTATGCATTAAATAGTATTGTTTGTATTTTTACACGCTTTATATTAGCTTCACTTGTATGTTTGTTTGTAACCGACTCCTTATAGCGCGATTTTGACCCACTTTAAACGACCAGATTTCATTCAAACTTTGCACACCTGTACAAGACCGATGACAATGCAACAATTTCATAAATTTGTGCCATTATCCTTGCCAGGGTTACCAGGACAGCAAAAGAACTGTCTTTGAAAACTACGCTGACATACGTCACAAAATTCAAAACACCCTAAAAAAAAGAAAAAAAAAATAGTTTAAAAAACCCCAATTTACCCAATCTGTTATAATTGTGGATTTTGTATTTTTGTCTTATTTTCGTCTTGTTTTTTTGAGGTATTTTTTAATAGATATCAAGCACCCCACGCTTTTTTCCATTATTTTTTAATTTTTAGTTTACTTACGGTTTTCTACAAAAGCGTGTTTTTTTTTAGTTTTTTAAAAACTATTATTTTTAAATTTATTATATTTTTGTCCGTCTGACATGAACGAAATATGTGCGAAATGTTAAAAGCGAGACGAAATTAAGATAAAAATACTAAATCCACAATTATAACAGATTGGGTTTTATTAATCCGCAATTCAGAGAACCCTTTCATCAATATTTAAACCCTTTAATATAAATTTAAGTTCTAAATTTCTCTATGTAATTACACACCAGGCTACAGAATCAATTAGCAACAATGATATCAATGCTAATATAATTGAACTAACATCACAGACTCTCGAAACTTAAACAATATTATGAATATTACTCTCAATTAAATCGAATCTAAGCAAATTATTTACAATATTTTTTACTCTGTGACATATTATTCAGATTTAAACTAACTAACTCTTAAGGCCAACGTAGACAACAATTTATTCATGCGCTGTTGATGCGGGTATAACGCAACGAAAACGCGCTACGAACCTGATAGTTAACTAGTGATAACCTTTTTTTGGTAAAGGGGTGAAAATCGTCGTGGATGTCCTCCGTCCCGGGGCTGGCGGAGGAGTCTGTCAGACTTCTACTGACAGACTCCTCCTCCTTCTTCTTCTTCTTCTTCTTCTTCTTCTTTAAATGATAGAGGGTGGTGGATGTCCCCGAGTCCACCAAGTGGGCTGGATTATCAGAATTATTTGCCCTCTGTCGACGCCTGGTGCGCTTATTGCGGGCCTGGAGGGTACTCGGAATCTCTCTCTCCATTTCCGCTGCCTCTTTCTGCGACATGACGTTTTCGCAGAAGAAGATCACCGCGTCCTAAGACGCTGCACCGCCGCTCATAGAACGAATCACAGCCGGTAGCGACTGGTCGCTTCCCACTTCTGAAACGACTGCTACCTAACGTAACCTACCTGTGACTACTAACTATTCATGAATTGAGACTTGCGTTTGAATTTCTGCTAATGCACGCTACGTGTAAGAATCCGTAGTTTCAGCCAAATTTGTGGGGTTTGGCAACTCCGCAGCACTTATTCACAACCTTATAGGATGAATTGCGAGATATCATTTTCCAAAAAAAAAAAAAGCTTTGTAAACGACATTGTCTGACACGGTGACCTTTGCGCGTTCTATTCATAATAGTTGGAACTAAACATGAACTAATGGATCGATGTATTACATCTTTGTCAAATTGTTAGCCAATGTTCGTCTGACGTTTGTATTAATGGTAAATGTAATTGAAGCGATAGGAGTGAGAATGTGTTTTATGCTTTGAAACGTTATTTGTCTAAGAATTAGGACTGTTGAAAGACGGTTTAGAATAGTCATTGTTAATTTGTCTGAGTAATTTTCATTTAATTAATAACCAGTTGGTGATATTAAAGACGGGCCCGTGTGATGTTCAAGTTAAAGCAACGATTACAGAGATCAGTCTGTGAATTGGTGGCTATGCATCAAGTATTATCGAGAACTCGCCTTTGCTCTTGGAACTTATCGTAGATCTTTGACGTCTTAACAGGTAGTTAGAAGCCCCTAACTCTAACAACCAGTCTTGCCAACGTATCCTGATACTCAATAACTGGGTTTTGTAAGTCAGATATGCAGTCGCTCCTCGTACAATACTGATATTCAGCTGCATCTGGTAAGACTGGAAACTGGAAAAAAGGGTTGGCAGAATAATGCTGGTGATATAAAAGATGTACAAGGCAGATTCGACCATGTTGGCTTAAATTTTACTTTTAAGATTATAGAAGAATAGTTTCGATTTCTTGCGGAACTACCAACCAATAAACAAATGTTCGACATATACTCCGAAGAAATTTAATATAAATCTTCGGTTGCTCATTTTAATCTCATTCTAAGCATGTCGCTCTTACAAAAAATGTCGCAGATATTGCGTTATACGTAGGCAAAAATCTAGACGAAAATTTTTTATTCATCAATAAAAACCCAATTTCTGTGTTAAAAATTAATTCCTGTTTTATAGAAGCTTTTTCCAATAAAGATTCCCAATAAACTTGACGAAGGTAAGGCACGAACGTAAAAAAAAAAAACCTTTAAAAGGCAGGTACGAAGTAGACTTAATAAGGTCTTTTATTTGGGATAGAAGAGTGTGAGGAATCTTAATTGTTGAAGAAATATGGGCTTTTGACCTTTTAGTGTCAGTTGGATTCCAATTTAAGTTCTCTCAAGTCTTTTATATCTACGTTACCTATCTAAAATTTAACTAAAACAATCAATACGTTTGAAACGAAATTGGTTCTCAAGATAACCTAAAGCTTGTTAGAGCTTCTATATGTCATATATATTTTGTAGGGCTACCAACCTTGGTCTAAATTACCCTCCTTTCAGCCGAACACGACGTATGAAGATTGCTAGACGTAGACCTTCCCAATTTGGGAGGGGATTGTCATAATCGCTACGCTTGACGAGCATGCGATCGTAGTATGGTGGTAAAATGCATAGAGAACGCTGCTGCCTATTCTCTTAGTCTCTAAGTCCCTGAGCCGCTTTTTACGCCACCCGCGGTCAGAAATGCTTTCTATTTGCTATTCTTTACGTCCGGAACCATATGGACCTATCCTGGTTGTATAATAAAAACAAGTATTTATTCAATATAGACTGACCTGTTAGTCTAGTGGTAAGTGACCCTGACTGTTTAGGCTGAAGTCGTGGGTTCTATTCCCACCCAGGACAATTAATGTTTGTGTGATGAGCTCAATCATTCGTTCTGTGTCTGGGTGTAATTTATTTATAACATGTATGTATTTAGAAATATATAAGTAGATTTATCAGTTGTCTGGTTACCATAGTACAGGCTCCGCCTAGTTTGGGATCAGATAACAGTGTGTTTGTTGTCCTAAAAAAACCCAGTCCAAAGTCCCAAAAAATATCATTTCAGCTATTAAAAATTAAACGAGTCAAAAGTAGTATGTAAGGTTCGTAAGAGGTGATGGTCTATAGTTTCTGCCGACCTCCATAGGAAGGCGACACGAGTTTATGTATGTGTTTTATTGTTAATTAGTTTTAGTTGACTAGACCACTTTATTTAACTATTTAGAGCTGGGCCTGTAATTACTATGTTGTCAACATTGTCCCGCGATGGGAACACACTGCATAATGTAGTGTCTCCACACGTTTCCAGTCTATTCTAGTCCTCCACTACGGTCACTACATCGTTAATAACTTACTTAGATACCTTCGACCTACTTAGCCGGGCTGGTTTATATTTATCTATAAAATTCAGTTTTGTAAGTTTTATTTTACTAACCACCTATAAACGTAGGAAGTTGTAAATTTATTTGTATTTTTTATTTTATTTCGTTTATATGCATGTTCCGCGATATCTCCGCAATTATACGTCAATTTCAAATTGACCTACAATTGTCGGATTTTTTAATGGATAGGGCATAATAGAAATACTAATTATGGTTTGGTCTCATATAAATGTTATATATTTTTGTGTTAGCTTATATGCGACAGACAGAGTTACTTTCGCTTTTAAAATATTAGTATAGAAGTATAAATGGTATTATTATCGTATCAAACTATGTCTAACCACTGTTTGATCTTGTCTAAAAAAATTAAAGTATCTATTTGTAATGTCAATATAACAGCTTTTCACTATGACACTAAAAGTATCATGATAAATGGTACTTTCAACATTTTTTGTCTTTTGTTTCTTCCAGCTAACATCCGAAACGGTTAAACCAATTTTGATGGAACTTTTGGCAAATAGCTGATGTTATAAAGAGTGAGTACCATAGGGTAACTTTTGTCCCTGTATCATGTTTCCGTGGGGTAATTCCCGACATCCACGCAGGCGAAGCCGCGGGACCAAACTAGACGGTTACAAATTCGCTTTAGGTTAGAATTTCGTTTAAACTTTAGTATATTTTAGGTGCTAAAAAGCTTTACTTCACACCACAAACCCACCAAACCAGGCCACATGCAGGTACCAAATATTCCCCTAGTCTAAATTACCTTTAACTAACATCATTAAAAATTCCCCACGTTTTACCCCACCTGCTCATCAAAAATAATAACGAACCAGGAAAAAAAAATTCAAGTAGCAACCAACGTGACTCCGAAGTACAGGTAAAATAAATTAGAAACAATATTTTTTCCGGTATTTTACTAAGAGACGCGAGAAATACCAAAAGAACGAGGTTATGGCAATCAATTGTTTTGAAGTTTTTAATTTTCCCCATTTTTTTCCTTAAGACTTTCTTACTTTACCTTACCTCTCCTTGGCATTTCTAAGTTTGTCACGTTTTAATCTACTTCAGAGAACAATTTATAAAAGGTGAAAGTGTACCCTAGTAAGTGTTTAATTAAGGTTCTTTTCCTTTAAATTCTTTCGTAAAGTGCCGATACTTATTGAGTTCTGGGAAAAAATATGAACATCTTTTTTAATTGAAAAAGCTTTATGAAATAACAACAAACTAATAAGCTTCTTTGAATGCTCATTTCCAGCTTCTTAATAAGTATAGTTAAATTATATTGAATGAAAGCTTTTCTGTTTAAGTAAAACTATACCAGAAGAGATTTAGAAAATTGTTTGCAATGAGGTTCACATTTTTATGCAATTTCGATTTCTTTTAAATCATTGAGAAAGAAACATTCAATAGTACTTGTTTTACTGTACTGGAAATGTTAAAGGTACATTCAAATCCACACAATGCAGATCAAAATTCAGCACCTATAAATTCTGTAGACAACGTAACAAATAAAATACAACATACAATAACAATGGCAAACAATATCCTGACGGAAACAGACGGAAAACCTATCAGCCCATATTTGATAGCCAAAGAGAATAAAAAATACCTACACACCAACCCATATTCCACCTTCAAGATATATGGGTAATTGAACCGATGCACGACACCGTAAAGGTGATATTATGGAAGAAGATGAGCGAGAAATGAGTGAAGAGATGTCTAGAAATGACATCGCAAGGTAAGATGAAGAAGATTTCATTGTATAATATGCAGCAGTATTCAGTATGAAAATAATGTCTTATGACCATTATGATTCACAAAAGAATATCTTAAAAGCAAGGTTCATATTGTCGCTGGAACGAATGAATCATAACCTAAAATAAATAGTACCTTTGCAACTATATGACATTATCTCTTTTTGAATTGAGATGTGAATAAACAATACATTACAATGAAGAATTGCACCAAAAACGATGTCAATATCAGACTCTACGACCACTTAAAGTTCATTTCCTCGTAAGTGGACATTAATCTTACTTATCTACTGTAATTTATACCTCGTTTGGCTGCAGTCTCGCTCTCGCTTAGCCACCAACGTGTCCTCACCCGAACGTCTATGATGTATGGAAGCAATTCTGTTTAAACGCCTTTTGTGAGCCTCCGCAGAGTAAGATATGAGAATTGTTGTGAAATTACCGAATAATTTGTTTATGGAATTTAGATGGGGATAGAAATTTAATTTGTCAGTGTTGAAAAGGCTTTGGGAGATGATGTTGGCAATTTTGATGAAGCCAATGTGTAAGGGTGTAATACATCTGCGGCTGAAGACGTTGTTTACGATATTGCCTTCAGAAATGGTCGACTTGAGGATACTATAGCCCCTATACATTTTATGTATAAGGATGTAAGACCTAACTGAGACCTTTGTATTCCCTGAAGTGATCTCGGGTATCTTGTCATCTTACAGTTTCATGAAGTAGGGTATAACGACCCTATTACAGAGAGTGGGTAAGTTTAAATTTGAACAAGCCCTATTGAAATTGAACTTAGAACATTAAAAGTAAAACCGTTGCCAATATCTAATTTTCGAATAGTATTACTACACCATTATGGAAATATAACAACAGAACACGTTATCACTTAATTAACACTACCGTTCCTTGATCACATATTGAAATTAGTGAACAAACCGACCGCATACAAATAACAGCAACGGTAGAAACTTACATAACAGTGATTTACGCTTACAACCCAGGTAAACAGCCAGGGGAATTACACAACATCACGCATTTCAAAATTCATTGCGTCACAAACATTCGCGTATAACAACGACACTAAAACAAAACCGGCACTGTAAGAAAAACAAATTCACCCCACTTACGTAACCTTCAAATTCGCACACACTAAAATATTTCACGGTGTTAACCCACACATGGAATGGGGCTCGCTGATTGGTTCGCTCACGAGGTAGTTGCTACTAAAATATTCAAACACATACAAAGCATTTTAAACTGCAATGTTCCCCGAGAGACGGGCCTTAATTTGAGGTTTGAAGTGTAGTGTTAAAAGCGGTCAAGTGCGTGTCGTTGTGAGGGCCACATTTAAAATGTAATTGGTGATATTTTTATTGCGGACACGGAACTGTGCTGAAGTATGAATGGCGAATGTGTGTGATTTTATTAGACCTAAAGTGCGAACGGAAGATCATTTAAATTATTAATTGATAAATTACTAGTATGGTTTTGGTAAATTTATGGTTTATTGGGTAATAGACAGTAAATAGAGATTAATTGTGCTTTGTAATGAAACCAATTTGACACGATAGCAGTATTTTAAAAAACACACAAAAGTTCATTAAAGATTCAAAAATTCGTGTCCACATTTCCAGCAAAGAATTCTTGTAAACGAAGCAAAATTACTATGTATCGTATCAGTTAGTATTCTGTAGCTTCTACCTTTTCCCATGGGAAGAAAGTGTGAGTTTATGTCGGTACGTATCTTTAAATGCTTTGGCGTTTGTAAAATTCTTTTGTGCGTATATCGTCACTGAAATCTTCCTAAACCGCTCGACTGATTTAAATCAAATTTTTTGTGTGTTTGAGTGTGTCCCTGGATGGTTTCGTTTATAAATGTAAAGAAAAATATGTTTCGATATTTAGAAGTTTGGATGTTTGTTACTCAATGACGCAAAAAGGATTCAACGGATTCGAATTTGTTTACTCAAGAGTTATAGTGCCCAAAATTAAGACGTACTGGCGGAAAAAAACATCGTATAATGTCGTCTATCAATTGTTAAGTCAATGCAGATAATGTCGCGGGCAAAATCTTTTTTTAACCTACTTCAAAAAAGGAGGAGGGTTTCTATGTTCTGAACTGTATATTTCTAACACCGACAAAAAATCCGCGATATTATTGGGCAGAGATATACCTATAATACAGCTACATTTCGCCTGTTATGTTTCAGGACAGGATACTTTTATTTTTATTCCTTTACAACGAAGCAAAAAACCGGTCGAAGTGGCGGAGCTTGGGGGAGGCCTTTGTCCAGCAGTGGACGTCTTATGGCTGAAATGATGATGATGGTGATGATGACACCTTTTTTATTTCGGTAGTACGTCCCCTTGAAATAAATTTCGACATTCTCCAGCCGGGGGCAAAAGGTGAAATGTCATAATAAGGGCTTACACGAATAAAACAATTATGTCGCAAAACGGGCTATAAATGAAAATAAAATACCTACACTAAATGTACCAGATTCATTGAATACAAAATACTAAACAAAACGCCCAATAAGCTCGATAAGCCGCTTTATTAATTCAAAACGAGTATCAATACTAACAGCCTAAAAGATATCGTTAGATTAATAATTTTATGCAAATATATATTGCAAATGGAAATTAAACAGTGTTTTGGTTAATCTAAATTTCATTAGTTACTATGAAAATGAATGATTAGTCGCTAGGTCATTAGTGTAACCGTTAGGCTCTCTACAGCTTGGAGGTCGAAACGCGGTTGTTCTAAATTAAATGATCGTTGGTTACTATGAATTGTTATTGTTAGTCTAACGAGAATTGTGCGCTGTAGTTAAAATGTAATGTCTGAGGATAATATTTCAGGGCCTCTTTTTTTCTTCATTATTTTTTGGCGTGCGGTTGAGTGAAATTGTAAATGCTTGGGCGAAGGCAGTTTTTTAGAGGGTTATGCCACTAAACTGTTTAGGTGGAAGGGTTTGTGGTTAGAAGATAACAGCCGCTCGCTTCGGTCGAAGGTTCAGCTACGATAGCCCCGGTCGCTTTGTGGATGGATGACCATCGATTCATATCGAGACGCACGGAGGGGCTGTGGCTCTGAAAACACGTTACGTTTTTATTTTTGCTTTTCATTCGTAGATCTTTGATAGTCTTTACGGGTAGACAGAGGCCCAAAAGTCTAGCAACAAGTCATATACCAAGGGGTATTGTGTTACACAGTAACTGGGTAGTGGTCCTCAGATAGGCACCTACTCCAAGTAAATACTGGTGTTCAGCTGTATTCGGTCAGACTTGAAATAGTTGGGAAAAGTCGAGGCAATTTTATATTGCCGCTAATAAACTTAACTTTAATAAACAGAAAATGTATTAATTTCTCCGAGTAATACTATAACTTATTATTAATGAGACTTCAAAACAGTGTAGATGTCAACAATACAATTTAATTCTATGCTACTAATATTATAAATATTAATATTTGTCTGTCTGCATGTTTGTTACTCAATCACGCAGAAACGGCTGACCGAATTCGGATAAAATTTAGCACACAGAACATGTACAACTTAAATTAACACATAGGATACTTTTTATCCCAGTAGTATTTTCCCGTGCGATGATTATCAAGCTCCACGCATTTGAAGCCGCTGGCAGAAGCTAGTATGAAATATAATGATATTGTTAAGTATGGCAACAAAGTTAATTGCGTTGTCCATTGGTACTTAATATTCCCTGTAATATGTTCGGATTAACAATGTCGTTCATAATAATAAAGGACGTAATAACATTATTGTTAAACTGTGACCCTTTCGCGACTTACCCGTCGACTATACCGATATACCCGTCCATTTTGTTTTTAAAGGCATCATTTTATGTCATTAACTACCTGCCTTTGAACTTATTTTATGATATTGGACTGATTCGCATAAAACGCTTCTACTAAAGGCTCGTGCAGACTAGCGCGACGCAACGGTAGCACACGATTCGGCGATGGAATTTGTGATATTTTCATATAATTTGTTCTACAGATATAAATCGCCGAATCGCGCGCGACCGTCACGTCGCGCTAGTCTGCACGAGCCTTTAAGTGGGCTAAAATAAAATCAGTGTTAACTTATTTACCTTATATATGTCGCAAGTTTTTCATAAAATTAGGTTTTTGATAAAAAATCTAGGTTTTTGATGAAAAACCGGAAGATGACACATTTTAAACTCAATTTCATCATAAACCTGTAACAATCCATATTTTTTTATCAAAAACCTGAACTAGTTTGGGTTTATGATCAATCTGATATACATTTCCGTTGACAGGGACTTAGGGACTTCCCCTGCTTTTGTTTCGCCTGTGCTCGCGCGCGCCCCGCCCTTTCCCCGCTTCTTCAGTCACAAAATACAACTAAGACGGGCAACCCACGTTCATTTTTGCAACAAATAATTACGTAAAATATAATTATGTGAATAAATCTCATTAATATTGTGCTAGGGCTTACTACAAATGGCATTTATTTCATTTAAATAGATTTATCTGACATAAAACCAAGCAAACCCGTGATTTTGACAAGATCTTTATCATAAACCCAAACTAGTTTAAGTTTTTGATCAAAAATGTGGATTGTTACAGGTTTATGATGAAATTGAGTTTAAAATGTGTCCTCTTCCGGTTTTCATCAAAAACCTAGATTTTTATCAAAAACCTAAGTTTATGAAAAACCTGCGACATATACATACATAAACTCATGCCTTCTTTCCATGGTGGTAAGCAGAAACTACAGAACCGCTACCTGATACGATCTTATAATTAATACTTCTTTTACCTAGTTTACGTTCATACGTCTTTTTTTTTGTGGTAGGGAAATCATCAAATGACGTGGGGCACTAGGTGGAGCTGAAGGGCGTGTCAGACTGTTACTGACTAAAACCCACCCATGTTCCTTCAGTTGCCCATATGCCAGGGCCACGGTAACTCTATCGGACAAATTTCGCGACCGTGGCAGACGTTGATACGTCTCAGGGGCAATTCTCATAATTTTAAGAACGTTCGCTGTTTGATCTCGGTCTCAATCTATCAAAAATACCTCGAGTTTCTATAAATTTTTGACATATTTCTGACATTTGATTGTCGTCGAGATGAGACTGCGACTAGATTTTAAACATTATTAATTATGAACATTGACCCTCAGACGTATGAACACACGCACGTACTACACACCTGACCTTGCTGAAGACTAATAAGGTAAAGTATTTATGACCTCCTTGGGCGTCCCCTCTCGGCGTTTTCACTCATATCAGCCTTGTAAATACCTTTCTTTAGTCGCCCTTCATTTATCCTCTCAACATGACCAAATTATGCTTCATTTATATAATCTAGACATAAAATAATGTTTAGCAAAATCGTAATCTAAAAATAACACAAACGAATCGATAAATGGAGCAATTGATATCAACAACAAAATCTAAATCAAAACTCATTTATTCAAATTAGGGTGAGGATCAGTACTTTTCGAACGTCAAAATTCCATAAGACAGGCCCCCAAAACACCCGTCACTTCATTACTTTCTCTTGCTTTAGCTAGGAAGAAAAAGTGGCGCAACGAACTCCCCAGCAGCAAAACCGTCGAACTCTAGCCAGCCTTAGCAATAAAGAAATATTTTTTCCACGAATAAAATTGAATCTACGTACAGTCACGCAGGTTAATTTCTCTTTAAATTTGATTGTTTTTTGTGCCCTTAATTGTTTGTTTGAATGTTAAAGGTTATCGCACTATAGCTAACTGATTTTACGAAAGAAATTGAAAATAAATTGAACGACTATGAGTACAATAGAAAGGATATGAGCTAGAAATTCGATGGAAAATAGAAAATAATGCACAAAATAATCTCTAAATGGTCTGCGAACTGATCTGCTGAAGCTGAAATTACATTACTTTATCCACAAGTAGTCAGTATTTTAAACGAGTTGGCTTAACGTAGCTCGTTGATAGAAATCAAATAAATTAAGAGAATGATCATGATAGGATCTTAGCGTACACAAAATCTATTCTTGTAGACAAAGCGTTTAAAACCTTAGTGTCAAAAAATAAAGAGAAATAATAATATGACCTCTCTTAAAACTTACTGACCTAATGATGTAGGGGCTTAAAACTAGCATATCTAAGGCGTATTATTATGTTCCGTGTTCATTTTTCTTTTGTTTTTGATTATTGTTGAATTATTAATTAATAAATATTTTTAGGTTTTTTTGTAAAAAATATATATATAGGTATCTAAATAATATTTTCTCATTTTCATCGGATCGCATGTAACACTGTGTAATGGGAATAATTATAGATTAAGCTAAAGAAGCACATTTATGATGTTGAAGTGTCATCATCTGCCTAGCCTTTTCCCATCTATATTGGGGTAGGCTTCCAGTCTCCAGTCTAACCAACAGTCATGCAGCTGAATACCAGACCTAATATAATATCTGACCTCAATAATCCAGTTACTGGGTAACCCGATACCCCTTGGTAAAACTGGTTAACTACCCATCCAAACAGACAGCATCAATAATATCGGGACGAACCGACTATTCATGATGATCTAAACTACTATGAAAATTAAATATTAACTCAATGATATAAGGAATGTTTCAGAATGAAGACAGTACACGACAACTGTCATTCTGACAAGAACTTTATCCTTTTCAGATAAAATTTAATTTTCTTAGTTGTTGAGATCATTTTGAACAGTCTGTTCGTCCCAATGTTTTTGACGCTGACTGAACATATTTTTTGTAGGAAATTATAATCAGAATTATGTATGCGATTAAATTAAATTCATCTTTCCGAACATTTTTACACTAAAATAGTTACGTAAGATCAAACCAATGACAGATTGTACTACCTTCCAAGGAAAATAGCGTCATTATTGTCGGCCCCATGTGGTCGTTTTATTACTACTTCTGTCCCATTACTCGTAAGGGTGTCGTCTAACGTGCGTTTTTCACGTCGCGTTTCCTTATTCGGTAATAAAACTAGGGTTGTGTCACCGACATGTGTGACTCACGGCTGTTGTGAGAAAATCGATCGGAGAAACAGTTTTGGCATTGTTTGAAAAGGTTTTCATGGAGATTTGGGTTTAATACCCAAATCTGATAAAAAAATCTGTTTACAGGTAGCAAAAAAAGGATTCATAGATGATATTTATAAAGTAACGCTAGCTGCTCAACCACCACGGGGGACTGTAGTACCCGGAACGACTTAACTAACATCTACCCTCAAAATTAATTAAAAAAAAAAACTCATTTACTTCAGGTTTTTAACTGTATATTTTGTTAGTATAATGTAAATAATAATACATTTGTATTCCCTAAGGTATAGACAGACGTATCTTTACTTTACACCTTCATTTCATTAGTTATGTTTTAATCCCATGTTAGAGACAGCGAGCCAATTGCCATCAACCGGGCACGAATCTAGACTGCGGGCTGCTACTTTGAAATTCCAGTTGGAAAACCCAACAATACTATCCCCGACAACATCTCCTCATCATCTTTAAATCTTCTAGGTTTTTATTTGTCCAGAGATAACTTTTACTTCAAGGTCTGCTTTAAAAACAAATTGATAATCGCAGGATGTTTTTCTATAAATTCGCAGAAAAATTATGTTCCTTGCCATCTCTAAGTTATGAATGACAACGTGAATAACAAGACTTGAAGTCTGACTGTATGTATGTTTGAAAACATTTTATTCTTCAGAATAAAACATAAGTGGTATGACCATGAATGATAGGATGAGTAATGATGTGATAACACGGTACAAAAATAGAAAAATGTATGCTTAGATGGTTTGTTCATGTTGAGAGGATGAAGGGCGGCAACAAAAGGTAACAAAGCAGATGTTAGTGGAAATGCTCTAAGAAGCCATATTAGATACCCTATTGATGATGTCCTTCAGATAGGTCAGGTCCGTAGTACTCGGCACCGGCGTGCGTATAGGACCAAAGGCGATGTTTCATTTTTATATGGGGCTCCGGCCATAACGTGTACCGTTTAGCGAAGCTGGGTAAATTACTCATGAATAGAATAAAGTAACATTTTTTTCATAATACAAAATAAAAATTAAAAATGTTTCACGTTTGTCCTAAGAGTTAGCAAGTGGTAATTTTGAATTCGTTTAGAAACACACTTCAAGAATGGAGACCAAAGATTTTTGTAACGATGAAATGGTCACACTTAATTATGTTTACTCAAAAATATTTACAAGAGAATAATAGTAATTTATTTTTAACACTACAAGAATACACACATTTTTTAATTATTTTCTACTTAACATTGATTTGATGAGACATGATTTCAGAACGAATGAAGTCTGCAAGCAAACGAGACGCCATGTTGAATAAAACATGGTAATAATTGAAAAACTATTATTTTTTGTACACAACAAATCAGGCGCAAATTAACCAGGGAATATTTTTCCTTAATTTGTAGTATTTTTTATTCTTTTTTGATAAATGTACATCTCATGGCCGAAAATGAAACATCTCCTTTATGAACGTAAACGAGGCAAAAAACTTATGTAAGAATCGAAGCAAGCGTACTATAGTTTCTGCCTA
Organism: Aporophyla nigra; assembly: GCA_947507805.1. Classification (NCBI taxonomy): domain Eukaryota; kingdom Metazoa; phylum Arthropoda; class Insecta; order Lepidoptera; family Noctuidae; genus Aporophyla; species Aporophyla nigra. The sequence goes on from OX382294.1 coordinate 24,654,586, forward strand.
CCCGCATAAGAAGAAGGCGTGAATTTGTAATAACACGTGTTTCTCATCAATTTCCAATGACTTAATTGAACCCCTAATACATGTAAATACATTAACTTATTGATATATATTCATGAAACTCGATCTTTGTGCCTGTTTAATAGCTGTCAGGCTTTTGAAAGGCAGCCTATCAGTCAAGTGTTGGGTATAAAGGCTGAGATTAATAACGAAAGACCCTTCAGACCTTTACTGGAGCGTAAATAGGTTTCCTTCACAGACTAGAACGTTTTAGGTACACTAAATCATGATTTATTTAGCTAAATAGCGCTTTTTGGCTGACAGGTAAAAAGTGAGTTGGACTGCCTCATTGGTCTAGTGGTCGCAAGCGCTACTGTTGAACAAAAAGTCCTGGTTTCGATTCTCAGGTCGGGCAAACTGTTTGTGCCTGGTTGATGGCTACAGGCTCGCTCCCTATTACTGACTTAGACATAACTGACAAAATTTGGGTAAACACACTGCGTCATGAAATTGTTGTTTATATTTTTGGGCCCTTTAATAAATATATTTACAAATACTTATATTATAATAAGTACTGATTATTTAATCCTCAATAAAATAATAACATAAAACACATTACAATATATTGTGTTTTCTATGATTACTCTATTATTATTAAATTCACACAATCTCTATCACGGTTTGTTGCAACCTCCTATTGATCCGTGTTACATTTTTTAACTTTTAGCACGACGGGATAAAAATTATGTTTCGTTCCGATTATACAGAGCTAATGGTTTGCAAAATAATTTTGAAAAGTTATTGATTCATCACCATCATCATCATTTCAGCCGTAAGACGTCCACAGCTGGACTTAGTTTGGGGGGCTTTGCCATAATCGCCACGCTTGGCAGGCGGGTTGGCGATCGCAGTATGGTGGTAAAATGCATAGAGAACGCTGCTGCCCATTCTCTAGGAAGTCCCTTAGTTGCCTTTTACGACACCCACGGGAAGAAATGGGGTGGTGTTATTGTTTACGTCCGGCACCATACGGTACAGTTATATTATTAGTTATTGATTAGTTCATTCAAATCCTTAGCCACTCCAAACTTTTTCAATTGTCCTACAACATTATAAAACTATTGTCATTTCATCGGTGACTCGACAAAAGTTCCAACTTTAATATCTGGAGAGAAAAACTGGTACGCAGTCGTCGAGCGGTAGAAATCTGCAAAGTAATGCCCCCTTTTTCCCCTCCTTGTAGGCAGAAACGGGTCAAGATGTAGGCAGTGACGTTAGGGCTGGCAAAGGTGATTGCTGTATTGAAGGGAACCTAGTTTTTAAGTCATCTAAGGTATTAACTTTTTCTTTTTGTCTGTCTTGAAGTGAGTGCTCTTCACTGCAGGTATACACGCATATAGTTTAATTTGAACTGTATCATTATAAAATTATTTACTGGATGAAGAATAATTTAATAAAGAAAAAAAGGGTATTATTATTAAAGGAAAGATTTTACTGCCATCGTTTTTGACACAAACCCTGAAAACACATTTGCTAAGCTAACTTGTCCATAACAAAGCTGTTATTGTGTCATTAAGTGCTTATTGCCGCACTTATAGCTTATTCAAGCTACAAATATACAGCTTAATGGTATTGCAAACAACCTCAGAAAATCATTTTACTTTAACATAACTAAATGAAATTCTTTCGTACAAAAAAAGTCCAAAAGCGAACCCAAAACTATGGCTGATTTATTTATGTGACTGCAGATTTCTTCTACTTAACCTATTCCTATGTCCCACCTACGGGACCGGGTACCGTGTGGTGCCGGACGTAAAGAATAACACCACCCCATTTCTTCCCGTGGGTGTCGTAAATGGCGACTAAGGAACTTACTAGAGAATGGGCAGCAGCGTTCTCTATGCACTTTACCACCATACTGCGATCGCCAACCCGCCTGCCAAGCGTGGCGATTATGGCAAAGCCCCCCAAATTGGGGGAGACCTAAGTCCAGCAGTGGACGTCTTACAGCTGAAATGATGATGATGATGATGATCTAACCGGATGCAGCTGACTACCAGTGTTTTATATGACCTGACTGCCCATCTGACTTTGCCCATTGATAAGGCTGGTTGTCATACTTTCAGGCTTCTGATGACCCGGAGACTGTCAAAGATCTAAATATGGCAGCCGCGATCAACGGCTCAACGTGCTATCCGAGGCACGGAGGGGTCTTCCATTCACGGACTAACCGCGACATGCGTAGTTAAGCCTAATCGCTCCATCTTGCGACGCGGGTGATATTATTAGCCACAAGTTCTTCTGATACATAGTGTATAAGAGAAATGTAAATAATAATGATAATGACACCTTTTCACAGATGAAAGCACTATCTAACCACTAGATCTAATCTCCTTTTCCAATCCACCTTGCAATTACTTAAGCAAGATTTAATTAACACAAACTTGGGAGTTTAATAAAACATTCAGCTAGTTGTTGGATTACTAAAACAACTGGTGAGCATCGAAATTACCCAAGTTTGCGTAATATTGTAACTTAAATATAGTTGTGAATTCAGAAAACCCATTCTATGTATTTGCATTGTAATAAAAGATTGCTAACATACGAGAAACGATCGAAACGAAACAGGTAAGGTTTCGAGTTTAATTGCAACATTGACTTGGGTTTGTTTTTTTTTTTTGGATGGGAAATCATCATATGACTTCTCCCGCTCTGGGCGGAGCGGGAGGGTGTGTCAGACTTTTACTGACTAAAACCCACCCGTGTTCCTTCAGTTACCCATATGCCAGGGCCACGGTATCTCGTTTGAACTATCTCGCGCCCCTGGCAGGCATCGGTCCTAGCAGACCCCTTCAGTACTGCTGACATCTCTTTGAGGCGCGCGTGGAACACTACGCGCCTTCGATACGGGCGCGGTCCTTACCGGGCGGCGAGCTACCCATTGCTCGCCACCCACAAGCCCGCACCTACGGTGGCCGGGAGTCTGCGATCGACTCCCGTCGCCCGGGGCGTCTCCTCCTGCAGCGGCTTAGGCCTTAGGTTAAAAAGTGCAACAAAATGAAGGTAAAAAGTCGAAAGGTATCATGTGATACCCAGTTGAAAAGTTCTTGTCCTTGTATAGCATATTCAGCCAACAAATTCCTCACTGCTTGGAAACGGTGAGAGCGGGCATGCGGGCCCAGTGCGGATTGGAAGACGTCACATGTCTACGTATTTGTTTTTAAGTCGGTATCTTCACCTCTTTGGTTTTGAGAACAGTGGCGATAAAATAATTTAGACAAAGTGAAAGGCCTCTCTGGGTCTACTGAGAAAGTGATGGTGAAACCCAGTAACACTTCCCAAATTCAGAATCAAACCTCGGATCTTATATTTGGTACGTGAAACATTTTAAAATATGATTCATCATCATTTCATCATTTCAGCCGTAAGACGTCCACTGCTGGACTTAGGCCCAATTTGGGGGGCTTTGCCATAATCGCCACGCTTGGCAGGCGGGTTGGCGATCGCAGTATGGTGGTAAAATGCATAGAGAACGCTGCTGCCCATTCTCTAGTTAGTCCTTTAGTCGCCTTTTACGACACCCACGAGAAGAAATGGGGTGGTGTTATTCTTTACGTCCGGCACCACACGGTAAAATATGATTATGTAGCGATAATGGAAATTCAACGACATTGCACACATATTTTAATACACTATTGTAGAAATAAGACAAATTTTTGTCTGAAATATACTGAATATAATGTTTATTAGAATTCTTGTGACGTAGTTGAGTCTTGTTGTCGGGATTCAGATTATTAACTTTTGGCCTTAATTCTTCTTTTAGGATATTTTTTGTTTCAGAACTCAAGTCACGAATTGTTATATTGTGTAAATGCTGCCAAAACTTTTGTCATTGAGAACACCATAATGTATCGCCAGATTATTTGGACTATTACAATAATGTTGAAATACTGAGCATGAAGCATCACTGTTAAGCTTAAAAACAGTATGTCTTTATAAAATATAGTATCGGAAAATTCATGATTACGGGATGTCAATTGACAACGAAACGCAAGTGTGAAGTGTGCGTGCCTCGACAGAGTCTAGCCTGACGTTCGTGGGAGTTGACAAGGGTAGCTACAGGCAGCGTGGCGCAAATCTATAAACCATCTAACATCGTGCGTGTAAAAATTGTCTAGAAACTGTCCTAACTCTTCGTTTCGCAAGTTCAAATATAACCTAAAAGTCAATAATGATTTTCAGAGATTTTCTTCTCACCCACAACACACATCTACGCCCAATAAAATGTTCGACGGTGAAGAATCCAGCTCCAGTCGGCCTCTTGTTGGGACATTTTTGATTTTGCGTCCAACTTATCAAATTTTACTCATCACTTAACACACTTTCACACTACAAAACATGACTTCATTCGCACAAAATCCCGAACATCGCTAATCCGATGAAGACATCAGACACACGCACACACACACCTTGTCTCTTACCGTAAGAAAAGACGTGCAACACAAACACCAGTATTATGCAGTGTGAAGTATATTCCATTAAACAGACAGCGATCATATTACTAAGAGTCCATTAGAGAACAAAGAACGTCTTTCATACTTCATGGAAAAGCGATTTTAATTATATATTGTGGGAATAATGGGCGTTTGTTGTGCTTTGTTTCGTGTGTGTGATGCGTTAAGTATGTTTTTGCAAAAGGCTAATGTGAATATCATTATGTAGCGGCGTAAAGTATAGAAGATAAGTTATTATGTCTGAGGAGCAATTTTCCTAATTTAAGAACGTTTACAGTCTGATCTTAGTCTTAATCTGTCAAAATATGACGTGTCCATACATTTTTGACAAGTTTTTGACATTTGGTTGTCGCTGAGGTGAGACTGCGACTAGATTTTGAAAGTTTGTAATTACGAGAATTGACCTTCTGTTCTGTGCTCTTCGTTATAGATCTATTGTCCTATGGTTACGTGTCTTTAGGTTACGTGGTTTTTGTGTCCCACTGCTGGGCAAAAGTGTCTCCTTTTTTCACCCAAACTAATAACGGTCAGGGAAATTAATTGTTCACCAAATTGCCACGCAACGTAAATTTACGTGTTATAACACATCACTAACGAAAATGACTGTGGTGATAAGTGTATAAGTACTAAGCATGGTTGTGGTTTGAACTTAAGCTATTTTTTATTTTTTCTTTAGACTTTACACAATATAAAATAATAAGTCCTTACTCCCTCAGTCACTCAGTGACAAATCAATGCCTAGTCCAAACCCTTAAACCTATAAATCTTGCACAAAAGTTCCGTATATGACATAGACAAGGAATAAGCCCTAATTTTTTGAAAATTTTACCGTAGGTATTAGGAATTCCTGGGTGGATAAAGTTGCTGGCAAAGTGATGGTGTAACATAATAATATAAAATACAATAGAAAAAAAAAAGAGAGTCCGGGTAGCAAGAACTCTCCACCAAGTATAAAAACTTATAACTTCCTGGCTATTATCGTTGCTTTGCCAAACTTGGAAACGATATTACTACGTAAGTATTTGCAGCATGAACTACATTCAACAAGAAACTTAATTTTCTACTGAAATATCATTATTTAATAAAACCATAAGCACACACGCAAATACATGCACAAGCCTATGTGATTTAAAGAAACAGCTTAGACAGTTAAAAATATATACCTATCGACAATAATGTTGACAAATGGAATTCATTCCGTCAACTCCGGAAAGGCGTCTTACATCAAACTACGTAAATGTTTTTATTCCTGTAAGTAGGTTTGTGTACACACTTTTTTCGATCGCCCAGGCAGGGCACACCTCCACCGTATGCTCTACCATGTCCCCCAGACGATCCTCGCAATGGAAACACCCGGGCGTTTCCTCCCGCTTTATCCTGAACAGGAACCCACCGAAGCATCCACGCCCGGTGAGAACCTGCGTCAGGCAGAAGGTGAGGACGCCGTGGCGCCTCTCAATCCACTCCTCAAAGAGGGGACTTACCGCCGCAATTGTGGCGTGCCCACTTACACGTTAATCTTATTTTGAAACTAGCTAGATAAGGTTGGTTTTTCCTAACTGACTACTCTGAAAAGAGAGGTCAAAACAAATTCAAAGGTCATCTTATAAAGTTCCGACATTATCTTTTGGCAGATCATGTGAAGATCATGTAGATTGATGTCAAGAATGGTCTTCTGAGGAAAGAACCTCACAAATTGAATGGATTTGTCGACTCTGTGCACGAATTTGTCGGTAATTGTGCAGCTCAATTCAAATCTTAAGGAGGTCAACGGCCAAAAAAGGCACATTTTGGCTTCATAAGAAGGCTGAAACTCACCCAAAAGGCAAAGGAGACGGCTATACTTGGAGTTACTCAGAAATTAATCACCAAGTAATCAGAAATGAAAAGATCCGTAGGAGAACCAATGTAACCGACATAGCCCAAAATTTGCCAACAATGAAACAGAACATAAAACATTAAGATTGGCACCAATTGACAACAATTTTTGGCGTAAATATTTAAGCAGGCACACATCATTCAAAGAGACACACAATCCCCAAAAACATTCAATCACACAGGTACTACTCGACACAAAGCGGGCCAACCGAAGCACCTCCTTATATCAATCATCATTACGCATTTCGTCACGAACTCCCCCAAATACTTCCTAACAAAAACCTTTAATTTCGGCGTGCCCTCACAGAAACTCGTATAAAAACGCGACGACATTCACCGAATCTATCTTGACAGTAAAAAAAAGTATTTTCTGCACATAAAAACCCAGCAGATCCATATCAGTTGTTCTCTTTTAAAAGAATTGTTCTACTTGATTGAGTTTAACTTTTCTAAGACTAAAGTCGTAAAGCTTGGTTGTTTAGCGAAATTTGTGGCTTTAAAAGCAGAAGGAATTTATTAGGCTTTAATAGCAGAGTTTTAGGAAATTTTGCGAAAAAGTTTACGGGTTTTTGGTAATTATGGTTTCTTTTTCATGATGGAATGTAGACGAGTCTGTTTGTATTGAGGAAATATTTAAAATGCATTAACGGTAAGTGTAAGAGTAATAATATTATCTCTCATCACCAGAGGTCGGAGTAGGTAGATTGAAATGGGATCAATGGACTGGCACGTATATATTAGTATGGATATGTCTACGGGATTCAGGGATTTTGTAATTAATTTCAAATGTAGTAATGTGTAGAATAAAGAATACATCAATATGAATAATTTTTGCTGTCATTTTAATAATATATAGGTGATCGGCCTTCTACAGTAAGAAAAAAAAACAATTTTAAATGTTTATCTATCGCATTCATATAAATTTCCAATGTAGTACCTAGTTTAAAAATCCTTACTTTCACAATATTTGATTCAATTCCGTATGTACCAAAATGTAATTCCGGAAAAAAGGCTTATCTATGTTGTGATTTCTATGACTATTCATGATGCGGGTACGTAAAATCAATCTACCTACTCCGACCTCTGCTCATCATTAGCCTGTTGGTCTAGTGGTTAGTGACCCTGACTGCTATGCCGGAGGTCGTGGGTTCGATTCCCACACAAGACAAATGTTTGTGTGATGAGCACGATCATTTGTTCTGTGTCTGGGTGTAATTTATCTATAATATGTATGTATTTAGAAATATATAAGTATGTTTATCAGTTGTCTAGTATACATAACACAAGCTCTGCTTAGCTTGGGACTAGATGGCGTTGTGTGATAGTTGTGGAATATATTTATTATTTATTCATTCATCAGAAATTGCAATATTTAAAATCTTTTAGTTTTAAATATAACCAGATGAATGGACCGTTGAATGAATGTTCCGTGTGATGCCGGACGTAAAGAATAGCATCATCCTGTGTCTTCCCGTGGGTGTCGTAAAAGGCGACTAAGAGAGCGAGCTAGAGAATGGGCAGCAGCGTTCTCTAAGCATTTAACCCTTTATAGGACGGCTCACATAAAGTGGCCAGTAAACTGGACAGTCATTTCAAGGTACCTAGGACCTTGAAGTGGACGGTAACTTCTTCACTCTTCACTGTTTGCTGTCCTGACGGCTCATATAAAGTGACCAGCAAACTGAACAGTGAATAGTGAAGAAGTTTTCCTCCACTTCAAGGTCCTAGGTACCTTGAAATGACTGTCCAGTTTACTGGCCACTTTATATGAGCCGTCCTATAAAGTGTTAATCACCATACTGCGATTGGCAAACCCTGACAAGCATGGCAATTATGTAAACCCCTCCAAATTGGGGTAGGCATATGTCCAGCAGTGGACATCTTGCGGCTGAAATGATGATGAGATGAATGAACATAACCGAGGCAAAAGGAGTATGTAAGGATTGTAGCAGCTGTTGTTCTGTAATTTCTGCCTACCTATTCTTAACATATAATGGCATTTTAGAAAAAAAACTCAACATAAATATTACTTAAGTATTCCTTTTAACAGAAATTTTCCTTTCTTGTTCGTACTAAAAAAAATCTTTGTAAAGTAGGCTTTAGTGTTTTGACATTTAAAGCGACTAACTTAATAAAATATTGTTTTCTTGGAACCTTTACAATGATTGACATTAAGTTTACTTCTTAAAATGTTGTTTAAAAATAATATTTCGTGACCGAAAGTAAGAAGATACGGGGAAAAACATTTGGGAATACAGGCCGGAGTGAAAAAGAAAAAGCATCAAAAATAGTCTAAATCAATATCTAACGTTATATTTTATCAAAAACTTTACGAAAATATGGTGAATGTAGACAAGAAATATGAAATATTTTTAGCCTCACGAAGAGAGTTTCATCCTAGTAAAATTTTCACACAACCCGAAAAATATTGCTCAAAAATGTTGGTGCCGAAAATTCTCCGTAAGGTAAAAACTTAGGCCATAATACACGTAGATTATTTCACATAACAAAGAATTCAGCAAAGAATTTTGGCGAGAACAAATTCTTATCTACCGCATCATTCTTCAGCGAAGGTCGACGAAGTAAATGTCCCATTTATATTTTTGCACAACCCTTAAAATGGGCTCTACTATGTGGCATCTACTCACAAATTTGTCGCCTGTGTTTTATGACAGCAAAAAGGATATTTAGTCCTGAGGAAGGACCAGTTTTTGCCTTTAAAAGTAATGAAATGTTAGTAAGAAAGGGTGAGGGATAAGGTATTTGGGCTTAATTACACGGGACTTGACCTTAATTACCGAGTTAATTTAAATGTCTAAAAAGGACTGTAGCAAAAAAGGTATAAATATGTTATACTAAGAGACGGTTCCATTATAATGGGCTTTAGAAAGCCTTTGACCAGGGATCAAACTTGGTTTTATTGAAGTTACAAATAGTATTTTCTTCGTCTTTATCCATTTTATGTGGTGCAGAAAAAGTAGAACTGACTGAAATGCGACTAGCCCTTCTGATGGAAAGTTGTTTCAAACACTTATAGATCTTCACTTCTGACATCAAGAAGTCTCCAATATTATGGTTAACCTTAGAGACAAAGTTGAAATCTCATTCAAGTGTCTGCCATTCCAAGAAGCTTTATTACTACTAAAGTGTTCGTCAGAGCCGCAAATAAAATTTGCATCATTCCTATAACAGAATTATTGCCACTCGTAAAAATAAAGCAAAGCCTACCTAACCAGCAGAAAACTCAAAATGCCGTCGTAACTTCGAGTACCTATAGTAAATACTTAACGTTAGAGATCCATTTTCTCTAAGCAACAGAACCGAACCGGCGGCAATTTTGAATGAAAAACCGCCACCGCCTTTACATACTTTAATTTATTGCTTAATTTATCAGAACAACGACCTTCGGGTAAACAGAGGCATTTGAAGTATGTATACGCTGCTAATCAGACCATTACTTATTTTATAAGAGGAAGGAATATCAAGGAAGTTAACAGGCTGTATACGAAATATTTATTTATTTATGTATGCTTTATTGTACACCAGAAAATACATAATAACAAAAAAAAAACATTTAACACTAAAAACATAAAATGGGCGGCCTGATAAAATAAACTTAAAAAATAAATAATTCCGATGTAGGTGATTTTAGACGTGAACTTACTACTTACTAGAGTATTGCTATAAGTTTCAATGCAAAACATGAACGATAATTTGAATGTGCCACTTTTAAATTTTTATTGTTTAATTTTTATAATCGACCTCAAACCGGAGACCATCTTTGTGAATTTTGTTGCATGAGTATTGTTATGTCAGATAACTGTTTAGTATTTGCCGGTCTACCTAAATGGATAAAAGCAGTAGCACAGTATAAATCTACTGGTCCGATCGATTGAACTTCATCACGTTATCTAATTTCTAAGCGTCGCCGACAGTAACCGGATTTGACCGATTGCTTTTATAATCGTCCCACGAATGAATTCAAAATTGCTTGTTTGAGTAGTGCATTCGAATAATGCTGCGTTCACACCTCTGATTAATGGCCTTTTGTTATCTAGGCTTTCTATTTCAGATTTATTAATTAAGCTATCTTAAAAACCTCTACGAGTTTCAGTTCGTCTATACCCATCTTACAAGATCGAAATTAGCCGTTGCTCTACTTCGATCCTATACTGATGGTTTATACTGGACTGGAGAATTTAATAGTATTTCCAATGATCCAGTAACGATCCAATGTCACTCAACTCCAGTGTTAAACTAAAATTCTGGATAAATATAAATCAGCTATTATATCAGTTACTAGCTTCAGCCCGCGACTTCGTCCGGATCAAATTTTTGCTCCTCTGTCCCTTCCTGTCGCATCGAATTGCCTGCCAGTTTTTGTCAATTTTTCGTTGCTACTCCGCTCCTTTTGATTGTAGCGTGATGTTATATAATCTATAGCCTTCCTCAATAAATAGGCTACCCAACACAAAAAGATTTTTTCACTTCGGACCAAGAAACAAACAAACTCTTTAGGTTTATAATATTAATATAGATTAGTATAGATTTAATTATACGTATAGCTCGGTGGTCACAAATAAATTTGAAAATCCTCACTTAGCTTTTACTGAGTACATGACCCTTTAAAGATACCGCTTATATTTTTTTCCATATCGAGGTCAAAACTTAACCACCACAGGTACCTAAGGAAAGTATTTCCCCATACTTTTAAAACTATTTCCCCTCATATTTAAGGTTGCGTGTAACATGGTTCGCGTCTAGATAATAATGTTTGTTTCTTATGGTGTTCATTTTTGTATCACGAAGGGGGAAGTTTATGGGGAATCGATATGGTGTACGCGAGATACTGTTATGGTATTTTGTTGTATGCGTATGTAGGACTGTTTTGTTAGAATGTGACTTAATAGCTGTGTTACAACGGAGAGATTTTAATAACACCGGTTGGAGCTTAAAATCTACAGTATATTTATTTGTTATTTATATTGATTTCAACTTGTTACAAACTAGTGAAAACATTACTAATTTGTCTTTGTTGTGTGATAAAAAAACCGGCTAAAAATCTCTCTAAAATCTACTATTCTAGGCTGCCCGCAAATTCACTCAAGTGATACACCTTGTGAATTACCAATACAAGACTACCGGACAAACTTAATATTGTAGTTGTAAAACATGTTCTCCGTTACGTTTTAACTGCAAATGTAAGTTTGTACGCACAATTTTCAGATATGTGTTATTTTTAAACCATCATTTAAGTTTTTTGTAAACTATAAATAGATAACTCAGAAAGTTCAGTAGTTTCGGAGAGATATCGTGTTCGATTTTCATCAATTTTTTTCTTAAACAACTTAAAAAAAATGTTAATTTAAAAATTATAAATAAACTGTATTTGAGACCCTCTCAATAAACCCTTTTATTTGATATACACACCGTAGAGTATGCAAACTTTTGTTATTTAAAATTCAAATGTGCTCCTTTCAGTGACCTCCATAACATAAATTCTTTATTTACTTTACACGTGTGTGTTTCATTTCAGCCGAAAGACGTCCACTGCTGGACATAGGCCTCCCCCAAGCTCCGCCACTTCGACCGGTTTTGTGCTTCCCGCATCCAGCGGATTCCTGCGGCCTTCACAAGGTCATCGGTCCACCTTGTTGGAGGCCTTCCAACTCTACGTCTTTCGGTACGCGGTCATCACTCCAGAACCTTTCAGCCCCAGTGGCCATCTGTTCTGCGAGCAATGTGCCCTGCCCACTGCCACTTCAGTTTAGCAATTTTTCGGGCGTGTGTGTTTGAGTCACAGAAATACAAACGTGTAAAAGACAGACTGACAGACACACGAGTGATCCTATAAGCGGTTGGTTTTTTATTTGGACGTACGAACACCTTAAGACCTGTTTTTGATGAACAGTCACGATTTTTAAAGCAACAAGCTCTGTTGCAAATACAACACTAAAACAAGAATAAAAACGTTAATAATCCTAGATCTATGTTCATGGTCGGGGTTGGTAAAAGAGGATTTAACACTAGAAGTGCGGGTGTTCCATATTTGACCCATTTTGGTGTTCTTCCTGCTCTTATTAATATTTTATTATGCATATAATCGTAATTTTTTTTGACTTTTCATGAAATATGATGATTATTATATTTATTATTTATACGAAACTTCAACCACGTAATTGCAATATACATATTTTTTATCCAAATTTACCTCAGTCGGTATGTTCAGCGCTTCTAGTGTTAATGTGTCTGAAACCAGACTGATAATAGAGAAACATACCTACATATTTTACATACATTTTTTTTTTCGAAAGAGTTACCGTGGCCCTGGCATATAGGCAGGCGCCTGGGTTTTAGTCAGTAAAATTCAGATACGCCCTCCCGCTCCGACCAGAGCGGGAGACGTCATTTGATGATTTCTCACCCAGAAAAAAAAAGAAGCGTGGCAAAATAAATTCAATGAAAAAGGAACTGGCAACGCAGTAATCATTTGGAACCACTTTTGACCCATAATAACTCAAAATCAATTAAACATAGACACGTAAAATGTGGTATGTTTCTTAAAATCCCTTTAATTAACTAGAACTCCATATTTTGGAAATATGGTTTATTCGGTTACTGAGATATTAACATCTAAAAATCCGTATTTATATCACTGACTAGCTTCTGCGAGCGGTTTCTCCCGCGTCGATGTCAAAAAATTCTCCATTTCGTCCTCTTAGGAATGGAATTTCAAAAAACCCTTTCTTAATGGATACCTACTCCTCACAAAGAACAAGCCTTCCAAAGTTCATGTCTCTATGACTAGCCGTTTAGGCTGTGCGTTGATATATCAGTCAGTCAGTCAGTCACTCAGGGCTTTGAATTTTATTTAGTTAGATAAGTTCTTATCCAGTGCGTAAATTGTAACCATGAATTCAGCATATCATTCTAGACCCCATTGTGCAGAAATATTTCGTCGGTTTAACAAAAAAAAAATCTGCTGTTTCATAGAAAAATGCAATAACTACAGGGTCAAAATGTATGGGATAGCTGTTTTTTTTTTGTATAACCGACGAAAATTTTCTACGCGCGCTGGGGGGTTTAGAATGATATGCTGAATTTATGGTTACAGTTTGCGCACTGGATAAAAAGTGATCCTGTATATTATATAAAGATTGACTGACATATAGCTTAAAAATCTAACCCACTTCCAGATGACTTAGGCTAAAATATGTTGCCAGCTGGGAAATTGTATGTATACAAAGGAAAAATCAGAAAACAGTGACTTGTACGTACAAAAAAAAAAAGAATTATTAAAATCGGACAACTCTGTATAAAGTTATGTGTGGTTATACATTACAATCAGTGAGTGAACAATCAATCATCCTGTTTTCCGACCCTTAGGGTTCGATTTTGTTTTCCAAATTTATATGGGACCACCTTCAGAGTATACCCTTACCAATAAAAAAAATTATAATTATAAGTAATTATTATTATTATGTAAAAAGTTATGCGTGGTCATATATTAAAAAAATATATACGCGTCGAATTGATAACCTCGTCCGTTTTTTTCGTCGGTTAAAAATAAAACACTTTTTTACATTTACGTTTTTGGTGGGATTGAATCTACACAGTGAAGTTTGCTTCATGTTATAAATAGCTATATTACAAAAGAGAAAACATTATCAAAAAATCCTCATTATAATTTTACTATATTCTTTTATACGTAATGGGAGGGAGGTAATTGAATAGGGATGCCTTTACTTTCAACGTTCGACCGAATTACTGTATACATAATAAATAATATCCTATGAGGGTATAATAATAGGCTTTCAATCAGAAAGGACATCAAAAAGGATGACATAATAATATTTTCATTTTCCAATGTTCTGTAACCATTATTTTAGTTTTTAGTTTTATAAGTATTACTAACATCAATATGAATATCTCTATTCGATTTAAATAAATAATAATAATTATTATGACAAATTTTATTAAGATTAAAATATTGGCAAATTTACAAGGCTGATTATGCAGTTAACAGTTACACTAAGTACTTTAACTGTACAGTATACATTAAATTTATCTAAGGCAAAATAGTTGCTCTACTAGTTGTAGTCCACCACGGTTTCACACGCATCCAATGAAATAATCTATTTAGTAGTGTACGAACGACGCGCGCTCATTGTAGCAACAAATATGCTGTGAATATGTGCGTGAAAACTAATAGCGTCAGCACATAACACACGCTCGCACACACGTACACACACACACTTCCGTCTATACCATTGTCTTGGACGGTACCGAGAGCTCTTGTGCTTACACCTAAACTCACGGTGTGCTTGTGCATTTAGCAATCACAAGTAACGAGCATGTCGCTCTTGAGATAAAAATACTAAACACTCACATTTGTCTCGTAGCAGATTTGTAGCGATTTCGTAGCGGTCTGCTACGAAATCGCTACGAATGTGCTGCGATATTGTCATTCATCATCTATCGGTGTGCCAAGCATTCAAACCTGTACAGTCTTTAATGCATGACTGAGTAACAAACATTGTTCACAATCATTAGCTTTAATTTTTAGGGTTCCGCACCTCAAAAGGAAAAAGCGAAACCCTTATAAGATCACTTTGTTGTCCGTCCGTCCGTCTGTCCGTCCGTCCGTCCGTCCGTCTGTCAAGACCCTTTTTCTCAGGAACGCGTTCTCAGGAATGTGTCAAGCTGAAATTTATATCAAATACTCAAGTCTACTGTCCCTTGGAGCTGTGAAAAAATCAAACTTCTAAGCTAACGCAATCAAAAGATATAGCCGTTTATGTCGCAAATTTCCGCAAATTTTCGAAACTCGCAAGGGAATCAAAACCGAAAGGGTACTTCCAGTCGATCTAGAATTTTGAAATTTGGTACGAAGCAACGTCTTATAGCACAGATAAAGGAAAAATTGTGAAAACCGTAAATTTTTGGTTACATCATATAATAAACAGAATAAAACACAGACAGAAATAAAACCAAGCCAAAAAACAGAACAGAACTACGACTCGATTGTCGTGTTGGGTGAACTTTTACTTATATACCTACAGGTTTGTACGGAACCCTCGGTGCGCGAGTCCGACTCGCACTTGGCCGGTTTTTATTAAAGGGTACAGTTTTGGGTTTCGATACAATTTTTTTTTTGTTCTGTCACATCACTAGTTCATCCTTCACAAAATTCCCTTTTATCCCGTGTACTGTTACATCTTTATGGAGTAATGTGGGCGGATGGTTAACATCCTTATTTCCTAGTAACGGCGATAAAGTGGCTTTGTTACGAAGGGAGGTATTTTTGTGTCACAGTTTCATTTTATACTGAAAATGTTCTAGAGTTATTTTGTGAGTTCATTTGTATGAGTAACTACGAAATTATTATTAACATATATTAGGATATTACCTGTCACAATTTTTTTCAACCACAAAAGATTCCATTTAGTTATGATTTCTATTTTTTCTCGAATACTGGGCTTTTGTCTACTTTGTATGAATGTCTGTAATTTATGTTTATCTTAAATCATGCGTCTTATTTGTGTAGAATGAACACACCCTCCTTCTTTCTTCCTTTGACGTCAATATTAAAGTCGATACCATATAGCATACCTAATCAGTATTTAATAAAACTTTTTTCATTTATAACAAGACGAACTGTACAAAAACAACTTAAACAGCACCTTTTGGGTTCGGAATATAATTCAAAACCGACTTGAAAAGCTTGTCTGTTTAATAAAAAACAGTAAAACATCCTGAAATTCTTAAACAATTTTTCATTCCCTCCAAAAATGTATTATCACCGGATTGTTTTATCAGAGAATCTTGAACAAAGGCGTCCATCACGAATTCTAAGATTAAAGGATTAAAATCACAGAAAAGTGGAATCACAGACTATGAACCAAAGTGAGAATAAAATACTAATTTGACAATAAAAATCGACAGTGAATTTTTAAGAGAATTCTCGGAACCGAAGGAAAAAGAGGAAAACGGGAAAGGAAGGGTGGGAAGGGGGGAATTGCTTAATGGCTTCTGGATGAGTAATTGTTTTGATGCTTATTGTGAGCTAAAAATAAAATGGAATGAAAATATACTAAAATGTTTTTAAGATGTCGAAGATTAGCAGGATTAGGGGCCTAAGCAGCGTTGAAAACTAGTTGCAGTGTGCTAGTGTGCAAATTGAACAGGCTTATATTATATAGCCAAAATCAAAATCAAAGGTCATTTATTCAAACTAGGCAAAGAGTCAGCACTTTTTGAACGTCAAAGTTACATAAGACAGTCCCCCAAAACGCCCGCTCTTCACCACTTCCTAGTGCTTTAGCTGGGAAGAAGGAGTGGCGCCCAGCAGCACAGCTCTCTGTTAAGTTAGAAGAACTTGATTCTATACAGTATTATGTAAGCAATTAATATTATAAAACAACCTGCTGATAATACTGCTAATAAATGGCTGTACAAGAAACCTGATGAATGAAACAATCTCAATTCAATATTGTATAATTGAGGTAGTATAATAAAAATAAAATAAATATCTGAGGACAACCAACACACCGTTATCTGATCCCAAACTAGGCAGAGCCTGTACTATGGTAACCAGACAACTGATAAACATACTTACATATTTCTAAATACATACATATTATAGATAAATTACACCCAGACACAGAATAAATGATTGTGCTCATCACATAAAGATTTTTCCTGGGTGGGAATCGAACCCACGACCTCAGTCTTTGCAGTCAGGGTCACTAACCACTAGACTAACAGGCCAGTCACCATCTACATAGTTTTCCCAACTATGTTGAGGTCGACTTGCAGTTTAACTTGATGCAGCTGAGTACCCGTATTTTACATGGAGCGACTGCTTGTCACACCTCCACAACCCAGTTACTGGGTACTATAATATACTATACACCGTGACATTTTAGTCGTCTTAAACCGGCAGCCCACTTCATGTAACCAATGACTACTACACATCCATAAGAATAAAATAACATTTGAATAACTAAAATAGTTAAAAAAAACTAAAAAACATGCTTCCATTGAAAATCGAACTAAAAAGTACAAATTAATGGAATTTGGGGTGCTTTTTAAGGTAATTTTTATTGATATCAGGCACTCCACGCTTTTTTTTCTATTATTTTGTACTTTTTAGTTTGGTTTTCAATGGAAGCGTGATTTTTAGTTTTTTTAAACTATTATTTATTTTCTATTTTTTAGGGTGTTTCGAATTTTGGGACGTATGTCAGCGTAGTTTGTGTCGTATGTCAGCGTAGTTTGTGACGTATGTTAGCGTAGTTTTCGAAGACAGTTTTTTGCTGTCCTGGTAACCCTGGCAAGGATAATGGCACAAATTTATTAAATTATTGCATTGTCATCGGTCCTTGACAGGTGTGCAACTTTTGAATGAAATCTGATCGTTTAAAGTGGGTCAAAATTGCGCTATAAGGAGTCGTTTACAAACACACATACAAACAAACATAAATGTGAAGCTAATATAAAGCGTGTAAAAAATATTTTTTTTATTCATTATGATGATTCAGGACGTAGTTTTAAATTGATATTTTGTCTCATGGAAAATGGAGATGGGATGATCTAGTCGACTCGTGCACTGGTTAGGTACGTTCTCTACCGTATGACACGCAAAACATTATTAACAGAATGTTTCATTATGTTGCATTATTTATTTTTCTTAGTACCTATTATCTTCATTAATGATAACAGTTTTAATCACGCCTAGAGGTATATTATGTCGGATACATTGACTGGACAACTTTTGTAAGGCAACTAAAATGTCACGGTGTGTATGTGGGTTGCGATACTATTGGTTGTGGTACTTACAGACTTTTGACGACCCGTAACAACTGTCAAAGTTATACGAACGACAGCCAGGACCATCGGCGTACCGTGCTTTTCGAAGCACGGAGAGGTCATGCTATGTAAAGATGCGTAACTTAACCTGAACGATACGACCCGTAGGGCTGTTATTACGTAGCTATATTATCACTGATAATAAGGAAATCATCATCAGAGTAAAACTTCTTAGAATTGTATATAAGGTGATCATTAATCAATTTAAAAAAAATATATCAAGAATGTTTTGAACCTTCTTGGCTGCTCATTCGTTTGATGTATAAAAAACAAAAGAACATAACACAAAAACATTACCCACCAAATATTTTAGGTTAGCGGCCGCATAAACGTTAGAGTCCTTGAAGCAACTACTCGTAGATCGCATCATTTGGGCCTCTGCCAAGTGTGGCTACCAACCCTCAGAACTACTTCCTAAGGCTTAGGATTGACCCCTGACTTCGTCTATCCGATGTTGATGGGTACTAGGATAACGTGGGTAGCAACATGTTTATAAAATCTGTAGGCGTCTTATTAAATTAGGTTAAACACAAAATCTCTAAATGTAGGTACATAGACATTTTTGTGTTTTGAGAATTTGCGGTAAATATCAATATGTTAAATATTTTAGGTATGAAATACCTAAAATAACTTGCCATGAAAGCACTAAAGGTAAAATATTTGTGTGACAAATATTATATTTATGATGAAGTAAAAAAAAGTCATAAAAAGTTATAAAGTCTGTAATTAAACTATTTTACTAAAAACTAGACTAATTTTTCTACCTAGTGGTATCAAAATCATTAGTTTCAGTAATAATTTAAAGTCAAATCTATCCAAACAATAGACACCGTCGACCCGAATTTTTATCGGGGATCGTAAATCTATTGTGCTTAAAATCTAACAGACTCGTTCAAAAATGATGCAATCTGCTATGAATGTAAAATATTTGTTTAACTGCATCGTAATAAATAAATAACACTTCAAATAATCTTATTTTGTGAGTTGTGAAGTAATATTACACACGAATGTCGCCCACTGGAAACATCAGTTTGCTTAAAATTTTTCAATCAACTTACAACAATAGTAAACTATACATTAACACAAAACCCAAATCTTAAAGATCATTTCAGTATTTAATATAAGTACTTACGACATGATAAATATAAAAAATTCGACACAAACACTTCGCACTCACAACAACACGACAGTTGCGTACCAAGACTGACGTTCCGGCGCTTTTTTCGCTATAACTTTCACAAGAAGTATGGTACTGTTGGCACACAGGCATTCCTTGGTTTGTTAGAGTGACATAGAAATAGACGCCTTGTTCAATTTGTTCTCATAGTATCGACAATTCGGAAAAATCGGGACCGTGCTGCCAAAATTGAAACTGGCAACTAAAGTGGCCACGGACTGCTGAGAGTAGTTTCACTTTGGCAACAATTGTGGCCAAGGACTGTCAAGTGGCTACGCGATCGAATAAGAAATGAAGAGATCCGTAGGAGAACAAAGGTTATCGACATAGCCCGAAGAATAGCTAAATTGAAGTGGCTGTGGGCGGGACACATTGCTCGCAGAACTTACATATTAAAAAAAGTAAAAAAAAAGTAAATAATGTCGTGAAACCATTCGAAAGAAGCGCGGGTCACTAGTCAATACTAATTTTGTTTTTCTGAAGAAGACTTTTTATAACATTAAAGTTACCACTAACAATATCAGAATAACCATGAGGTATTAGAAATGACGGTGACGCCTTAAAATAAAAATTCAGTAACAATTATGTGACAATTTCTGAAAATTCAACGACCACCAAGCATTTATTACACTATCCCACAAACATACTCCTACAAAACATTAGAGAGACACGAAAACTGGCAAAACTCGCTAACTCTCACAAATATAAGGAAGTTACTTCGGTTCTATGATACTATAGAGCACGTATTCTGTTACAGATTGAATGTAATTACATACTTCTCTCATTTGCTGTCGGGATATTGAATAAGGTTATCCGGACCATTCGGTTTTGGTTTTATTAGATGAGACTGTGTTGGGGAGAAAATACGAGAATTGCCTTGGCTAGACCACGATTCTCGAATAGAAAACGACTAGTAAACGTAAAGACAATGCAATGGAGGTCACCAGTTTTCTTTATTTTTTCATGTCGCTGGCACGATTATATTCCTGATCTTATTGCCACCGAGGAACTGGTAAAGTTTTGCCTTTGCTACTTCCTGTATCTGTGGCAGTGCGGAGATCATATTTACTGGATGTTTTGGTAGACAGAGGATAAGATATGAGGACGAGCATTGTTTGCGATATAGCTCCACATCAACACCCTACTGCTCTTCCGTCCACGTAGGTCCACTTTACCAGATTGGAGCTACATCTTTCAACTTGGGTTCAGAGACAGTTTAGGGACTTCTAAGTGGACAGTACGATGCTCGTTTCGTGGTAGATAGAAAATAGAAGAGTATCGTGCCATAGTTTGCAACGGACGTCAGCCGGGTTAGTTAGCCACCAGTGATGGCAGTGATTCAGTATCCGGGTCTTAGGAAGCTCATTAAGCTGTTCTTCCCGCCTTTCATTCGTAGATTTGACAGTGGTCTCAGGTAGTCTGAAGGCTAAAATCTAAAAAAATAGTCGAAACAAGCATTAACGGGTGACCCACTGTGGGGGTCAGATAGGCATTTGCCCAATGTAAAATACTGGTATTCTGAAGCATCCGGTTAGATTAGAAATTAGATAGTTGGAAAAAGGCTAGGCAGATTGTTTTTTCGAATCGACTGGCTGCTATTGAAAAGTTAAAAATCTATATAAATGTGAATAATCCTCTGACACTCTGTGACCACTAGACCAACAAGCGTCAGAAATAATACCAGAATTGATTACCAAATTATAGTAATAACCCGCGCAAAGGCTGATCCTTCACTTTTGAGCTTTCATAATTTATTAACACTAATCTAGCTACTTAATAGCAATGCCCAAATGACTATTAATCGCTATAATAATGTTCTGTTAATCCATCCGAGCAATAACTCAGGACTATACGAAGTTAGGCTCTATACACATTTGTGGTTGGTCCGCACGATAACTTGCGGTCGACCACGACGCGTCCCGCAGTGCGCGGCCAGCCTAAACATTACACATTTAATATAACAAGCCTTGTTATAATGAGAACTGTGATTGTATCAGTGTCAAGCTTTTTAAGGTTTATTTGAAGTAAAAGGTCGTTTATTTAGCCTTTGATTATGTTATGTAATAGTTTTTCTAAGAGAAGCGCCTGAGTAACCCGTGAAATACAAATTATCTTTCGTTTTTGAAATTTTCAGTATTCGTAACGGTAACACGTGTGTTTTTGGAAAATTAAAATCAATTCAACCCTTTAAGCTCTTAGCGGATCATTCAAAATATATAAATGGTGACATTTAGTAAGCACGGCGAAAGGGTCGTCAGCTCTACAAATACAATTGACAGTATCAAATTGTTAGTAATGCCCTACGGTTCACAGTACAAGTGCCACATCATGAGTGGCGCCTAAAAATGGTGTTACAATTTTATTTTTAACATATTATGGCTCCTAGATTCCTCCATTAGATAGATTCCTACTATCAAATGAAATTAACACCTTCCACTACTAACATTCCTTAGAATTCAAAACAATTGAACTTGAGTTCGTACTACTTTTTCCGGAAAGCTTTGAGGACTGACGTACATACATGAGGGTAGGCAGAGACTACAGAACAACATGTCACCTGCTGTGATCCATCCACCACCACCAGTTCGGCCGTAAAATGTCCACTGCTGAACATAGGCCTCCTTCAATTTGGCTGGCGGTTACCCGCCGGTATTGCAGTATTGTGGAAAATGCATAGAGAACGCTGCTACTCATTCTCTAAAAAGTCCCTTAGTCTCCTTCTACCACACCCACAGTACGGAAAGGAATGGTGCTGTTCTTTACGTCCGAAACCACAAGAAAATCCAGCATCAAACGGAACGCTATGACCCATACTTACGCCATTTACTTTGTTCACGTTCATACATCTGGGTACGCTTACTAACTAAAATATTTTGACAAGACCAACCAATTTTTGCGCCTACATACCGCTTTGAAATAATACTACTACTAACAAGCAAAGTCAACGTTAAGTTTAAATGTCAGAAAGGCTTCTTTCATGTCTTTCGCGCATGAAATTCAAGCAGTGTTAGATTTCAAAGCCAAAAGTTTTGGCTAACAAGGGAACGACCTTTAAATGACCTTTAGATGTCAACGTAAAAGTGTAAAAGGCTCGAATTAATATTAAAATTATGTTTACTTAAATTTTAGTACATTATTAAATTCAACATTTAGAAAATTAAAGTTCTTTGTGGTATTTTGTAGGTTTACTTAGCTCTAATATAATTAAAGAAATTCTTAAAGACCTTTAAATACTTCGTTAAATATGTCATGAACAGTGACAGCCTCGTTGACCTAGTAGTCGCAGTGCTAATGCCAAACATGAGGTCCTGGGTTTGATTTTCAGATCGGGCAAAGTATTATTCGGTTTTTATCCGAAATTTCTCAGTAGAGTTCGGTGTTTGGATTTATACCCGGTTGGTGTTGTTACGCTCGCCTCCTATAACATAGGACTTAAACATAATGGGCAAAATATGGGTGTACTATAGATACTGCCCATCCCTTTGAAGAAAAAAGGTGTGATGTTATGTATATCATGAATTAATAAGCACGTCAATAGGAAAAAACCAGTGTCACCTAGCCTCTTTTCATTTACGAACTTTGTACTACTAGGCCAGCTCAAGTGTTACCACTGACTTGCTGTCGACTATAAACATTTATTAATGCAACTGTTTTTTATTATTCAGAATATTAATGGAAAAGTAATTGAATTATTTAGTATGTAATTTGCACTTCAAGACTCATTCGTCAGTATAGCTCTGGCTGTATTGCTAGAAGGTCCTAAAAATTAAAATATAAAAAAACTTTTTTACAAAAAAGAACAACCGACTTCCTTAAAACACTACAAAGTGAAAAATAACTTTAATTTCGGTAGTCGGTGTCTTAGGATCTGTATTTATGGTTTTTTTGCCACCGACTTCCGAAATTAAAGTTATTTTTCACTTTGTAGTGTTTTAAGGAAGTCGGTTGTTCATTTTTGTAAAAAAAGTTTTTATTTTTAAATTTTTAGTTGTGGTATTCACCCTGCATTAATTCCAAACAAACAATGCATATTTATGCGATAGCAGAAATCGCGGTTGATTTCCTGTCATTTTTTAAAGAGTTCCGGTGTCTGTCTCCCGAACTCATCATCAGATCTATATGGGACCATTTCGGAATACACCCCTTTCGAACAAAAAAAGAATTTTGCAAATCCGTCTATATATGACGGAGTTATGGCCGAATATACATAAAAAAAAACATATAAACATCCGAATTGAGAACCTCCTCCTTTTTGAAGTCGGTTAAAAAATATGATGTGCATTTTGTGTTTAATTTGTGTTCATTTATGGACTTGTGCTCGGTTTATGGCAATTGGGTTGCCACCTATTACGTGAGGGTGCTTTAGTTACACCTCTGCCCAATCCTTCAAGGAAACAAGCTTGATGTTATGTGTTATATTATTACTGGAAATAGGTCATAAGACACTCATTTTTAGGGTTCCGTTGCCAAATGGCAAAAAACGGAACCCTTATAGATTCGCCATGTCTGTCTGTCTGTCTGTCTGTCTGTCTGTCCGAGTATGTCGCAGCCACTTTTCTCCGAAACTATAAGAGCTGTGCTATTGAAACTTGGTAAGTGGATGTATTCAGTGAACCGCATTAAGATTTTCACACAAAAATAGAAAAAAAACAATAATATTTGGGGTTCCCCATACATAGAACTGAAACTCAAAATTTTTTTTTTCATCAAACCCTTACGTGTGGGGTATCTATGGATAGGTCTTCAAAAATGATATTGAGGTTTCTAATATCATTTTTTTTTTAAACAATAATATTTGGGGTTCCCCATACATAGAACTGAAACACAAAAAAAAAATTTCATCAAACCCTTACGTGTGGGGTATCTATGGATAGGTCTTCAAAAATGAAATTGAGGTTTCTAATATCATTTTTTTCTAAACTGAATAGTTTGCGTGAGAGACACTTCCAAAGTGGTAAAATGTGTGTCCCCCCCCCCGTAACTTCTAAAATAAGGGAATGATAAAACTAAAAAAAATATATGATGTACATTACCATGAAAACTACCAACGAAAATTGGTTTGAACGAGATCTAGTTAGTAGTTTTTTTTTAATACGTCATAAATCGTAAACCACAATTTACCTTTCATTCAGTCAACACAAATATAAAAATTAAAAAAAAAAACATTTAATTTCATAAACGATGATGACGAATGATGATGATGATGACCTGCAGGTTTGTACGGAACCCTCGGTGTGCGAGTCCGACTCGCACTTGGCCGGTTTTTAAATTTAGCAGTATCATGCAGAGATAGGAAACTTTTGGCCTTGTATAGGTTTTTTTTTCATATTCTCTAATACTTTCGTTTTTCAATTCTTTGGTTTGGATCTTTGGTTTCGTTTAGTTTAGTTTGTGATATTCCAGTGCGAGTGCCAATAAATATTTAACTCTCTTTCTCTTTTAAGCTTTTTCACACGTTCTTCTGTAACTTGCGCGTGCCCGATTCACGTGAGTTACAGTCGTGTCGAAATATATTTTTTAATATTTTTTGTACACAATTTTCCGCATATTGAGGGTTTATTAAAAATCGTGACGCACGAAACCGTGTTGTCGTCACGTAAGCCGGGAAAATCCATTACCAGTAAATGCGGTTTGGATTTTTGGGCTAATCTAGAAGAGATAGCGGTATTATTAACAAGAATTAATGGTTGTTGGATTTAGCACAGGTGTTGCGCCGTTGGAAGTTCCTCTTTGGAAATTCTTCTCTTTATCTGTGCCTGTTTAGTTTCAATAAGAATTAAATAACAAAATGTCAGTTTCAACTACTGATTTGTATAATATGTAAAATAATGCTTTTAAATAAATATATTTTGTGTCAATATTTTTGAGTTTTTGTACTGTATCCTTTATAGCTGCTGTCAGTGAGAGTGCCTAAAGATCCAGTTTATCAGTGTTTAAATAAAGAGGCGTATGTCCACCAGTGACAGAAATAGGATAATTATAGTTATGATATAATTAATTTCTAGACGAGTTTATTGACTGGTCTGTTAGTCTAGTGGTTAGTGACCCTGACTGCAAAGACTGAGGTCGTGGGTCCAATTCCCACCCAGGACAACTCTTTGTGTGATGAGCACAATTATTTGTTCTGTGTCTGGGTGTTATTTATCTATAATATGTATGTATTTAGAAATTTATAAGTATATTTATCAGTTGTCTGATGACCATAGTACAGGCTCTGTCTAGTTTGGAATCAGATAATGGTGTGTTGGTTGTCCTTAGATATTTATTTATTTATTTGTTGCAGTGTAAACATCGTTTCGAATATCTACCCACATGTTAATCATGGAAGTCGATAATTCCAGAAACAAATCCAATCCAAGTTCCCGAACTTTATTAAACAATACACCCGCTACTTCTCATGAATTATAACATTATTTAACACGCCGAACACGGATTGAAACTAGTAACGAAATTCGCCTTGGGACCGAGAGCATCACCTAAGACCCTACCTTGACAATAAATGATAGTTGGATTGTTTCCCCCGCACGCGGGGAGTGGCGGATCTATCTTCAGTGGTCGGCCGACACGTCAGCGCCACAAACTTTATTGACTTATTTTACCAATGGCCAAAAGTGGAACGAAGGAATTATCACTGACCGAAATTTAAAAACGTTGCTTAGCATGGCCCTTTGCTAAGCATTATTCGTGTCACCGTCGCACAACTGTTAAAATAAAAGTGCAAGATAAAGACGGCAACATATTTAAGAAAAATGTGCATGCCAAGTGACGTTAATTTGTCTCGGTCTTTGAAATTTTTGCGCATAGTAAACTATGGAGTAGACAACTAATACAAAATATTTAAAAACCTTAAACTTAAATTTTGATTAATGGTATGCAAGGGTAAAAAAAATAAAATTAATTGAAATCGAATAATGGTTTGTTATAGAATTTGAATTCCTGATTAACGGAAAAATAAAGAAAAAAATCCATCACGTAAGATTTTGTAAAAATCTTCATAAATGCTACCATAGTACAAATATGATATGATAACAATTATTATTTTCGGAAGGGCTTGTGGCTAAGTAATAACAGCTGCACGGGTCGGTCGTTCAGGTTAAGCTACGCTTGCCGCGGTTGGCCCGTGGATGGTTGACCATCTTTACAGACCAAGACCCTTCCGTTCCTCGGAAAGAACGTTAAGCCGTTGGTCCCCCTGCCAGGGTCGCGAGATTAGTTCGAACGAGGTACCGTGGTCCTGGCATATGGGCAACTAAAGAGTTTTAGTCAGTAAAAGTCTGACACGCCCTTCTGCTCCACCCAGAGCGGGAGACGCCATTTGATGATGTACCATCCAAAAAAAAAATTTGTTGGTCCCGGCCGTCTTTCGTAGATCTTAGACAGTCGTTACGAGTCGTCAGAAGCCCGAAAGTATGACAACCAGTCTTACCAAGGTATCGTATTACCCAGTAACTGGGTTGTGGAGGTTAGATAGGCAGTCGCTCCATGTAAAATACTGGTACTCAGCTGCATCCGGTGAGACTGGAAGCCGACCCCAATATAGTTGGGAAAAGGCTAGGCAGATGATGAACAATTATTATTTTCGACTGTCATTTTACTTGTTGGTAGTTATTAAAAATATCTAGTAAATGTGATTGACTGTCGACTGATTGGTCTCTCTATCGACAAAACCGAGCCACAGCTATTTGCACAACCAGAATTAAACAACTTGGTGCGTAAATAAGATCTTTCTAAAATGGCAGCAGAACTTTTAGGATCTCGAATCAAAGAAAAAAAAAATTGGCTACGGGCACTACTTTTCCATAGAATAGATATAGAAAAAAGCTTTTGTCTCAATTTTTGCTCAAAATGGTGATTCAGTTTTACTGTAAAGATATGAAAATGAAAATGTTTAATGTCAAATATGACAAAGAAGCTTCAGTGACAAGCAAATAAGGTATTACAAGGATTTATAACAGTTTATTTCATCGAAGATTATAATCTTTGTTTTTTTATTTAAGCACGCACTTATGTTATCTCAATTGACTTTAGACATTGGCAGAATAGTCGACATCGGCTTTGTTTGCCATAATAAAAAATAGAATAGAATAGAACAGTTTATTTTGTCAGGTTAGTGCTAATCTATACTAATATTATAAAGAGGTAACATTTGTTTGTAAGTTTGTATGTAGGGGTAATCTCCGGAACTACTGGTCCAAATTGAAAAATTATTTCTGTGTTGGGTAGCCTATTTATCGAGAAAGGCTATAGGCTATATAACATCACGCTAAAACCAAGAGGAGTTGAGCAGTGATGAAAAATGTTGCTAAAACGGGGAAAATTGCACGGGTATGCGATTCAACACGACGGGAAGGGTCGGGGGAACAAAAAATTTATCGCGGACGAAGTCACTGGCAGAAGCTGGTATGCAATAAAAACAAAACCCTTTACCGCCCAACGAAGTGGGCACAGGTCAGCTAGTCGTTATGAAAATCTAAATGTGTATTATGTGTAAGTAGTAGCTTTGTTTGTAATTTCCAAAAAGGTACATTTTGCATACCTTTGTTATTTACGACAATCTAATAAAATAGAGGTATATAAATAAAATGGATGTTGATATATAAGAGATTGATAAACTCCAACTTCGTTTCACCGATCACCATACATTTGCTTGGAAAAATCATTACCCTCCTTTGGGCCGCAGTCAGATATAAAACCTCACCTTTTTCACACTTGTAATGCTACTCCATTCCTTCGTTGTGCTCTTGTATTTATAGTGTCAGTACTTGACATAAATATATTGTTGACGTACTTCAAATCTAAAAACTAATCATATATTTTAATTTATTTCTAAATGAACGATTATTATAAGTTTTTGGGATAAAACTGATGTTCTTCTCTAGAAAATAGGATGTTAACTCAATATTACTTTACAAAGTGAGAATATATTGTTGCTGTAATGCTTTAGTGAAGGTGGTGAATTAAAGTAAGAGTACTGTTATCATCATCTTATTGGTATTGAATTCCCGCAAAATGAATGAATTAATTGCCCTGTGCAGGTACTCCTAACCTTGAAGGTACTGTTCAATTTTGGTTTATGGTTCTTCCCATTTTCATACATAATTTAGGTCGTCACTAAATAGTAATAGAAAAAGAATGTAATATTATTCACAGTCACAAAAATAGACACATATACAGTCTAAATATAAAGTTTTTGGAAAGCCAACACTTATTATATTAAATAATTACAGCAAAATACTTCACTACTACCTTTTTCTGGGAACATAAATATTTAAAAAACGTAATTTTGATCGCACCGATTTGTAAAAAATTGACATAGATCCGTCGTCGATGAGCCCTACTGGGCGACTGATTTATGAACGGACGAGAGTGATGACACTACTTATTATAGGAAAAAAAAGAGATGGCGATAATGTGTATGCGCTTGGAATAAAATAACGTATGTGCCAAAACGAATCGCCGTCTTTTATGAATGAAAAGTATGATTAAAACGAAAACTGTTTTACAAAAACTTAGATAAGATTATTATCAATGCTTTAAAGTAAACTATGTTTAATAAATCTAACGCATTGCGCCTTGAGGCTAAAAAAATCATAAACATGGATAGAACTTTGCGATTTTTTTGTATCGAGAAAATTTTATCGTATCGTGTATTCCTTTTACAGGATACTAGATCATATAGTCAAAAAGCATGCACTTAAATATTAAGTTCGGCTATCATATGGTAAGAAAGGTACACTTAAAAGAAAAAGCACGGTTTTTTCAATATGTCACCTTAAAGTACATACGAAGTTAAACCTATGTAATAGTTTCTACGTTTTATCTCCCACAAAGTTTTCTGTTAGAAAATGGTCGTATTTTTAGTTTGTTACCCAAGATTTTATTGCTGAATCTAGCCGCAAAAACATGTTAGGCAATGTTGTAGTTTTTTGTCTTAGGACAATGTTTGAGCTTGTTCGAAGTTGGTCGAAAGTGGCTTATGTTGGATAAATTTGATTTCTTTTGGGGACTTCTTGTCATGTCGATTTATTTCAACAATTTCTTTGGTCTCTGAAGATAAATGTGTGCCCTATATTTCTGGCAGAAAAAATATTCGGAGTTCCTTGACGGATGTCAAAACTTCTGTTATTCTGTTGCAAGTACCTATATAAATTAAAGCTACATTACCTCTCACTACACCTAATTTGTATGAAACTTTATAATTATTTGATTGAAGAACTCCAAAGGCAAGAAAACTTAGTTAAGAAGTATTTTCGAAAACAAACATCCTAAAACTGAACCACTTATATCACCATCAATATACATAACATCCCGAATCTATTGATAGCCAGCATGTTACCAACCAAACGGTAGTAGGCACGCATAGCCAACTTAATCATTGATGCACAAAGCAATTATACGCCTTGGTAAACACATTAAAGAGTCATGGGTGGCTCACTATGCAGAGATGGGTTTAGAACGGCAATGGGTAGTGAGTATTGCAACCGTACTAAAGCTTTTGGAGTTTCAGAAAGACCAGACTTCTTTTATTTAAAGACAGCTTTTCTTTTACGGCTTAAGGTAATTTTTTCGCTCACAAAGAATACAATATTACTAATATTATACTCCGATGAGAAAAACATAACAATTAGATACGCTATTTTTACTTGATATAAACTAAAATTTACCGACATTATTTAGAACATGGTGCTTTAAAAGCCTTATTAATTTTGGTTCCTTAATGACTTTTGGTATAGAGTAATAGAGATGAGTCTTCTCATATACGACAGTCTTTTTACAGCAGTTTGTTCTCAGTGCTCTTAAACTTACATGATTAGCCTGCATGAAAAATTTACCATTTTAATTCCCATTTCAACCTCTTAGGGTTGGAATTTCAAAAAACCCTTTCTTATTTGATACCTACTCCTCACAAAGAATACACACTCCAAATTTCATGTCTCTAGGACCAGCGGTTTAGGCTGTGCATATCAACATATATCAGTCAGTCAGTCACTCAGGACTTTGAATTTTATAATTATATAGGTAGATTTGACCAATATTCAGAGTATAGAGTAGAGTTTTTTTTTTTTTTTCTAATGATTAATTAAGTTTCTGCCTACATTGGGATGAGGACCTACTGGAGACATTGTTATTACGTAACTAATTAATTATGCTATTGAAAATAAGAAAAAAAAACTAAGGTAGAAAATTAAATGTTTCATTGTAAACTATCTGTGGGTTTGAGTGCCTTAGAAGAAAAATCACCAGATATAAAGTCATTCGTTGCTAACGAGACTAGTAACGCCATCTAGTAGCAAAATCTGCAAGTTTTGTTTTTAAGGTTGAGTGGGTTTGAATATCATTACAAGCATTTCTGTAACTTCTCGATACTTACACACATAACCATAATCAGCTTCGTTCCCACTGCTGGGACATCAGCCTCCTCTCTATGAGAGGGGGCGAGCCGTAATCCACTACGCAGGCCTTTGCAGGCCATTACGGGTTGGTGGAATTCTTCTTCAACTAAGTTAAATATGTTCAGACCAGGAGAAGGGTCATGTCTGTTGTAATTGCTAAAGTTCGACTAATTACTTCACACCAGTTATTCTATGCCTTAATGATTAAATTACTAGCTTTTGCGCTTGATTTCGTCCGAGTAAATGTCGGTTATCGCGGACGCAGACAAAGTCGCGGAATAAAAAGCAGCCTAAGTCCTTCCTTGGAATTCAAAATTATTCAGTACCAAACTTAATCAAAATCGGTTCAGTGGTTTAGTAGTGAAAGAGTAACAGACAGACAGAGTTACTTTCACATTTATAATATTACTAGCTTCTGCCCGCGACTTCATCCGCGTCAATTTTTTGGAACTTCATTACTGGAATGCTAGATGGCGTTCAAGTAGCCAGATTTTGAGATTTTTTGACTGACAATTTTTTTATCTTTCGTATTTTTTTTTTTTTTCATAAAAAGTATCCTATGTTACTTCTTATACCTCGAAAAATATGTGTACAAAGTTTCATGATAATCGAATAATTAGTTTTTGCGTGAAAGCGTAACAAACAAACTTACATTCACATCCTACTAATATTATAAATGCGAAAGTTTGTATGTATGGATGTATAGATGTATGGATGTTTGTTCCTCTTTCACGCAAAAACTACTGACCCAATTTGGATGAAATTTGACATTCAGATAGTTTATAACCTGGAGTAACATATATGGTACTTTTTATCCCGGAAGTATGTTCTTGCGGGATAATTTCCGACCTCCACGCCGGCGAAGCCGCTGGCAAAATCTTGTTTATAATAATAGTAGGATATAGTAAATATAGTATAGAGTATAGATAGTATTCTTGGCAGTTGAAAACCATTTACAAATCAAATCAAATCAAATCAATTTATTTCGGGCTACAAAGACCCATATCATAAATACCTTACAGACTAACATATATATAAATAAAAACAATGTAAACATAAAACTATTGTACACGAAGTGACGGCGTCGTGTTGCGCTGCGTGGTGTCGCGTAGCCTTCCGCGGAATCGCCGATACACGACACCCTTCGGCCAAAACTCTTCCTTGAGGAAGGTCTCGATTTGAAGAGTTGGAACTCGCACTACAAAAGACTTGAAGTTCGTGTTATGGCGTGGTTCCAACTTCTCGACCCTCAAGGTCCAGTTAGTCTTCACTCGTACATACTCCACGATCTCCTCAACCTTCGTGGTGTAATGTAGACGGGACACATAGAGCTGCGTCGTCGGTGTAGCTGGACGCAGCAGCATATTGGGTCCTGCAAGCGCGGTCCCGCACTGGTTCCGACTAGGAGGCTTCCTCCTCTTCTTCCTCTCCACCTTCACGAAGCCATCCTTGTCACACGTGCCTGAAGCCGGGCCTAACTGTTTCGAGCCCCTGTTGTCAGGTTCACAGCAGCTCTTCTCATCCCCCTTCCTGGTTCGCGACACAGGTTTGTGCGTGGCAACGATAGCAGTCGACGGAGTCTAACAAAACGTTACTGACTAACACATGTAATTTGGAGAAATATTTTATGAATCAGGCAAGATATTACACGTGAACAGTATACAAAGGCATATAGATAGGTTGGAGAAGAGCTTTATAATTCAATCTTTAGCACAATAAGATTTAATCAACGTTTAATATTTGGCGCTGACAGACAATCCAAGATGAAATTCGTCGCTCGACACAAAGCGATGTTCCACAATATTCTGTGATATCTAGCATCAAATATAATAATTGTTTTGGTGAGAATTCGATTAAAATTTTCGCAGGAAAAAAAAAGGAAAAAAGGTTACAGAACAGGTAAAATGAGGAAAACATGGGGTGACAGGGTCATCGAGCAGGGTGCAACATGAGGTGACAGGAGGTCAAGTAGCAGCCAAGTTACCATGGATTCAGCATGTGATTCTGAGCCCTCCGCGTTTAAATTTCAAGTAGGTAAAAAAATTGCTATTCCATACATTTTGACTGCGTAGATACGAAAAGGTTACTGTTTTGCGCGTCAATTCTTGCATACCTTCAAAGTTTCCTAATAATGAATGTCAAAAATCAATTTGTTAGGAAATTATGGTAATTCTCGAAATTCGTGTGAACTGCAAGAAAATTAACTGTTCTGTTAATTGAAATTAGAACATGTATGTAAATCTATATCGACATTAATGACTTTCCTCTTAGCGCATTTCAATTAAACAAATTACAAGCGCTTTTGAACAGTCAAGGAGGCGGGCAGTCAAAAAGATATAGCTAGTAGACATTTCAAAAGCGTGCTAAGTACTTATTACTCCGCGGACACTTTTCAATCATAATATAAACATTAAGGACACAATACAAAACTGAATTCTATCTAAGAACAATTTATGTTTTTACACGCTTTATATTAGCTTCACTTGTATGTTTGTTTGTAACCGACTCCTCATAGCGCAATTTTGACCCACTTTAAACGACCAGATTTCATTCAAACTTTGCACACCAGTCAAGGACCGATGACAATGCAATAATTTCATAAATTTGTGCCATAATCCTTGCCAGGGTTACCAGGACAGCAAAAAAACTGTCTTCGAAAACTACGCTGACATACGTCACAAACTACGTGGACATACGACACAAACTACGCTGACATACGTCACAAACTACGCTGACATACGTCACAAACTACGCTGACATACGTCTCAAAATTCGAAAAACCCTAAAAAATAGAAAATCCCACGCTTTTTTTGCAAAGTACAAAATAATGAAAAAAAAGGGTGCCTGATATCAATAAAAAAATACCTTAAAAAGCACCCCACGCTTTTTTTCCATTATTTTGTACTTTTAAGTTTGGTTTTCAATGGAAGCGTGTTTTTTAGTTTTTTAAACTATTATTTATTTTCTATTTTTTTCATTGGAATTGCAGCTCGAGGGTCAACCTATGAGGTTGTCGGCTGCTTAACCGGATTTGCTTTTGGCTACCATAATAGATTGAGGCCTCCAGCCAGGGCTTAAAAACTTAAAACTAGAGCGACTACTCAATAAGGGCACCCCCTGTGGGGTACGGACCTCGGTTTAAGACATCGCTGGTAGAGGGCAGCAAGAGATGGGCTGGATTGAAATGATCAGAACTAAATTTCACTCACACTAGACAAAAAATAAATAAATGCACGATTCTATACTAATATTATAAAGCTGAAGAGTTTGTTTGTTCTGCCGGGGTCGCGTGATTGTTCGAAAGAGATACCGTGACCCTGGCACACCCTGGGTTTTAGTCAGTAAAAGTCTGACACGCCCTCCCGCTCCGCCCAGAGCGGGAGAAGTCATTTGATGATTTCCCATCCAAAAAAAAAAGAGTTTGTTTGTTTGATTGAACGCGCTAATCTCAGAAACTACTAGTCTGAATTGAAAAAATATTTTTGTGTTGTGTAGCCTATTTATCGAGAAAGGCTAAAAGCTATATAACATCACGCTACAACTAAGAGGAGCGGAGCAGTAAGGAAAAATGTTGCAAAATCGGGGAAAATCGCACGGGTAGGCGATTCGACGCGACGGGAAAGGTCGGGGGAACAAGAAAATTAACGCGGATGAAGTCGCGGGTAGAAGCTAGTTACTAAATATCCACATAGTGACGAATTGTAAGCAAGAAGATACAAAAAAAAAATGCCTAAATGAAAGTTTGTTGAAAGTTCAACAGCACGTGGCATTTTTCTAAACGGATTTCTCGAGCATCGCCTGAAGAAGGTTCTAGACAATTGCTCTGTCTAGGCTTTATTGGGTCAGTCTAGAAATAAGGACCTCGCTAACTGGTTTCATAAACAGCTTTTTCTTTGCTCACCGAAGAAATTGAAGTTAAAATATTGGAAAAAATTAGATCAAATCGCCCACGGCAAATTTTCCAGACATCCTTAAGAAATATTTATTCAGTAAACATTTACAAATGCTTGAATTTGTAAATAAAATTCAAGAATAAACTTGATACTTTCTGATAGAAAAAAAGTTAGCAATATTTCAATAGGTCTGTCTCAATAAATTAAGCAAAAATTCTGATAATACGTTCATAATTACCACACTTCTCCTTCTGCGTACACCCCAATAAAAAAACACACTTCAGGGCAACCGATCAAATTGAAATCAGCCACCTATGAAATTAAAACGCATATAAGTATAGACGGAATAACAAAACGCAAGGCAAGGGACAGGACAGAGGACTTTCGTCATTACCTTGGCTCCTAAAATTACTGTGCTGTCATTACCATGGCACAGTAAATTAACGTTATAATGGACTATTTTGACAGCTGTAATAAAAGGTCAATTCAGTTCGCGCCAGTCAAAGTCTTTGATGTTTGCAATAAATGTTTTCGGGAACATCCTTCAGGCAAGCTTTTGTGCGAATCCTCAAAGGTTAAAACAAGCGTATTTGGAGAAATTAATTTAATGGTTTCAGTGTAAATGGTAATGAATTTTCTTATAAACATTAAGCCAAGGTTATTAACCTCTACGTTTTATCTAAATACGAAGAAGGATTACGTATTTCGTTTTTGTGTACTGACAGTAATTAAGTGTTCATACCCCTTCAAATCCTTGAAGGCTTTTGTTTTTGTTAAAAGCATTATTTTGGTGGCGTATGCGCACGTGAGCAATGGTCGCCTAGTGTTATCGACCCCAACATACGAGTTGTATATCGTAGGTTCGAACCCAAGCAGTTGCTTTATTTTGTGTAAATAATTTCATCACCACTGCTCTCAAAACGGTGAAGGAAAACAATGTGAGGAAACCGGCATGTCTTAGAACCGAAAATTCGAAGACATGTGACATCTACCAACCCGCACTGGGCCCGCGTGGTGGATTATTGATCACTCCCTCTCACCGAGAGGAGGTCTATGTCCCAGCAGTGGGAAAAATGAACGTTGATTATGATACGTACCCAAAAATATGATTAGGGCTTTATACGCACTTCCCAAGTAGCACAGAACTGCATTATAAATTGTCACATAAGGCCCACAGCGGTACTCTGAGCATTTACATAGAGTTATTAGTATTCACCCGGGGTGTAACAGCTGTTTAGAAAAAAACGTGGCCAACTATAATGCTATTTGCTGTACAGTAATTCTATTAAGCACCACAAACACGCCACAAAGTCACTGTTATTCAGCGCTTAGTAGTGCAGTACCCTATCAGCTGTTAGTTTTCTGAATAATAGCCCACACGTGTACTATACAACCGTTGCATTTTAAGAGAGAACATGTAACCCACTATAATGTAATCAGTTACTTTGTGAACTTATTTAACAAAAATTTAATGCTTTACGCTGCATACAGGTTCACTTTTCCCCTATTAGTCAGTTGTTACCATACACTCGAATAACAGCATGCATCGAAGTGTCGGCATGCGCGAATGGAACATTGGACGCGATGGGTTCCGTATGTTATATTTATAAAAAAAAAAAATAAATGAAATCAATTTATTTCAGACATAACCCATATTACAAAAATTAAGATAAAAGTAACAATGCTGCAGCAGAAAACAATAAAATGTTATTAACAAACTAAAAATATATGTCACTTAGTTGAAATAAAAGCAAATGTCAAATTTACGTCAGATTTAAATTAAAGTAACAATAAATAATAATTGCACATATTGACAAAACAATACAAAAAAGCATTTATAAATAGAGATCAGTGTGTTTGGTGACATTAGGCTGAGTAGGTACTCTCTGCTACAAAAATCTTCTTATAACCTACACATTTTCGGGACTAATATGGTTGCCACAAAATTAATATTGGTATGTTTCTGGTACTTTCTTAAGAATGAAGAAGATTTATTAAGAGAAATCCAAGATTTTTTTAATGAACAACTGTCCGAATCAATTTGATTCAGATTCAACAAAATCAAACTTAGGTATCGGTAGAAACCTTTAATTTAATATTATAATTCAAGCTTAATAAAAATAACAAAATAATATATTAACTTAACTAAAACTATAATTATGTACACAAACTAAAATAATGCGTCGAAAAATTCATCTTCATCGCTGTCGACCGGCAATGTACCCAAGAGACTGGCGGCATTACCACGCTGTATAGCAATGCTTAGCCGCTGGCCAAAATAAAAACCAGCCCTTGGGTCACGAGAAGTGTCAACCAGCCGTTTCGATATTTCTTTAAAGAGGCCATGAGCACTCTGACCCCACGGCCCGAGGGTTTCAACCCCAAACGGCTCGAAAATATAATTACCAATAAGGTTGCTATACTTTCGCCGCTTGAGGTTTTCCGCAGCCGCAGCGGCAGCGCCAGCGCAGCAAGCCGAGCTAGGAAGATGGGATGGCGCAAGAGTATCGACACACGTTGCATCCCACACTAAAGGCCTACCCACCTTCCAAGGAAACAAAGACATACCGTCCGGTCTCTTGCCATCGTCGCGTGCCAAGCCATTGGGTTCTAATACAGCTGGGACGCCGACGGTGACAAGAGCTCGTCGGATTATGTCAGTAATGTTTGCGTGCCGCGCGAATCGACCCGCACTTCGGCTGCAAGACAGGCCGTGGTGTCCTAGACTGGTGACAACTTCGCCACAGTGACAGCGATGAGGAGAACAACATGGAGCTCCCAAACGTAGGGAAACAGCGAGCCGGAAAGTAGTGTCGTCGAACAAGGTGCCTATATTCGACGACGGCAGTGCATGAAGCCATAAACCCGATTCCCATTGACCCACAGCCAGCAGGCGCGCACGCTCTGCAGTAGTAGCAGACGAGTTCAGTAAATTATCTTGTACAACTCTGCAGAGCGGCTCATCCCACCGTCTCTGGGAAAGTGGGTTATCGGGTAGATTTGAATTCGGGCAAGCGAGTTTCCAGGCATCTATAGCCTCGGTGAAGCACGGCACATCAAAATTAATCAGTGTGGAAGCTAAAATTTTCCTGATTAATTTCTCAGTGCCGTGGACCGAGGATATGAAAGCCGGTAAACTAAGACTGGAAATTTTTAATTATAATAAATTAATTTCGAGAGCTTTTAAGATTCCGACAATTATTGTCAGAGGTAGTCAGTTAGGAAATACCAGTTCAGCTAGCATCTAAAAAAACAACGTAATTTTCTTTATGTTTATTTAATTTTCCCTTTTTAAAGAACAATTTACGGTGTACCACCCTAGTCCACGCCTTGAATTTTCATCTTTTTATAATTTCAAGGAGTATAAAAGTACTTCTCGGTGGCCACCATAGAATTTCCTTAGTTTTCCACGATGCAGGAACGACTGTTAGATCGACAACATCGCTCTCTATAGTCTGAACTATTTTGAAAAGCTTGTTCTGTAAAAAACAAGAGAAATATATTTATAATAATAATAATAAGTTTATTGACATGATTGTTTTACACAAACGTGAATCCCCTGGTCCCTAAACTAGTGTTAACTGTATTATAGGGACCAGTGTCTTGGTCTATCCAAGTCACAGTGTCAATTTATGGTACTAACAATATTTTTCTAAAACTAGGATTATATTAAACAATTGGTGAAGCGTGTGTGTTTGTGTAGTGTGTGGGTGGGTGTTTAGTGTGAATGTGAAGTTATAAATATATAATTACCCATTAGAGATAAGGTTTTCTATTTCATCATAATTGTACTGTTTGAGCCAGACTGTCAGTTTGGTTTTAAATTTGCGAACACTATAGGTTTTGCAGTCCTTGTTATTTTTTAGAAATATGTTGTATAACTTTGGGGCTAGAACATCAATATGACGTCTTGCAAAGGCAGTCCTGACACGCGGTGTTGGGCAGCAATCTACACGTTTTGATGTAATAGGTAGCGCAGGTACGGTTTTTTATATATTATAATAGAAGTAGCAGTTCCTTAAAATGACAACACTACCTATACAGTTTTTGAGGAAAAAAAACCACAAGATATAATAACATATTAAATACCTAAACATAACGTAACATAATAATTATATACAAAACATGTACAGACACAAACACAGAGGACCCACTGTTTTTACTACCTACCAAAATAGCAGGAATTAAGTCGATCGCAACTTATTTACTTTTATTCGCAACCCTAAATTGAAATGATATTGTTCATCTATCGTAGAATACGAACGACCAACCCAGTTGCGATTTAGCGATAAACTGATGATCTATGTAAACAAATAATGCGACATGACGTCGTCACGATCGTCGTCGTCGTGTGAACGATAGCGTTGCATGCACCATGTTGCAGATCAAGCGAAATGTTTTATAAAAAATACTTTTCGCGACGCATAAATAGTGCGTATGGCATGTCAATTTCAATATCATATGGAAGTAATTAATTATTATTAGGCCAGAAGAATACATTATTTTTAGATAGGTATCTACTAAGTTATAGGTATTTCGTCGCATTTTGAATAAATTAATAACTTATGTATTATACATACCCATAACTAAATTATAATATCAGCTACTTAAATTACAATTTTAATTAAATACTTATCGTCGAATAACAACTAAAAAAAGGAACAAAATGGCTTTAAATGAACCACGGCGGAACCCTAAAAGCTTGGATCCATAAAGGTAGTTATCAAGGTAACTGATGCAAATGTGAACCAATATAACTCTCCTAATCGATCCATGTCTGATTTGTATTCCACAAGTGCCAAACTATTTTACTCTTTGCTGAATTAAAGGCCACATGTGAACACCCGTACAGACCTTAGCATTATATTAACATTAAAACTGTTCACTTGCCATCCGCCATATTCACTGCGTTACTGTGTATTATTATAAAATTTTATCTTTAAATTTTTGTTTATTTTATAGGGTATCAATCGTAATTAATTTGGATTACAAATTAATTACACGAAAACAGTTTTTTTTGTTTTCTTTGTACTAAAACAAACAAATTTATTTTATATTCATTCAATTTTTGTTACTTCTCTTTTAGTATTTCGTGGTATTCCGAAGGCGCGTGAAAATTTTGAACTATATATGTATGGTATTTGACAGTAAAGTTACCTTCCCAATAAGATTTGAAATATAATAGCAAAAAAATCGAAGTTTAACTTACCTTAAATTTTATGTTTATTTTCACAATGGCTCCTGAGATCTTGCACACAACGATACACTTCATGTTTTACAATTTGACAGTTCATATTAAAGAAAAATAAATAATATTGTGTTATTGCGTTCCACAATTTCGCTCAGTGTGTCTTTTCAGCTGTTTAAAAGTACACACAATGTACACATTCGTCTTCCTTGCTGTATAGTAAGTCACACGTGTCTTGTTAATCAGGCAATATTCAGCTCTTGAGGTGACTGTTACACACATAAATGCTACTATAATGTTATTATAATGCAATTATTTAACAATTGGAAGTCTTACTCAGCTATGTGCTGAATAATTTGTGCCCAAATTAGAGTTATATCATCTGAGGATGCGCTGTCTACGCTATTATCCAGCAACTAATGCATTCACTGTGCACTGTTAAAATGCTGTTAACCAGCACTTTTGTGCTACTTGGGTTGTTCTTCTTCTTTAAGATACTGTTGCGACTGTTTTGTAAACATTACAAAAAGAACTAGATTTCTTACGTGTTAGTTAACCGTATGCGCTACAGCTCCACGGCAGCTCAGCATCATTATTACAAGCGAGCCTGTGAGTGGGCCTATTGTATTGCCTATCACCACCGAAGCCCTGCTACACACCCATTCTATGTCCTCGTCATACTTTAGATTGTGGCAGCATCTAAATCGTCGCATGCGAAGACTAACGCGTCAGATTAACGTTATGCAAAATCCTGAATCGCGCAAGCAGAGTTTACTGCGCAACTAGCGTAACATATACGTACAACGTTCCCACGTGAGACAGTAGTTCATCAGACACATAACCCGTCTGAGAATTCTGCCTTTTTACAGTGAACTAGCTTCTGCCTGCGACTTCGTCCGCGTCAAATTTTTGCTCCCCTGACCCTTCCCGTCGCATCGAATTGCTTGCCAGTTTTCGTCCATTTCTCGTTGCTGCTTTAATCTTAGCGTAATGATATATAACCTATAGCCTTCCTCAATAAATCCGCTACGCAACACAAAAAGAATTTTACGATTCGGAACAGCAGTTCCTGAGATTACCGCGTTCAATCAAACAAACAAATAAACTCTTCAGCTTTATAATATTAGTATAGATAATAAATAAATATCTTAGGACAACCAACACACTGTTATCTGATCCCAAACTAGGCAGAGCCTGTACTATGGTAACCAGACAACTGATAAATATACTTAAATATTTCTAAATACATACATATTATAGATAAATTACACCCAGACACAGCACAAATGATTGTGCTCATCACACAAAGATTTGTCCTGGGTGGGAATCGAACCCACGACCTCAGTCTTTGCAGTCAGGGTCACTAACCACTAGACTAACAGGCCAGTCAAAAATGATTAAACATTACACCCTGCTCCTGATACTTTTCTAGTTGCTTGTTTATACGTGACCCAGATACTTAAATGTGCACCTATTTCTGTCTATATATTTATTTTATGGTAGTGCAATACCCACGAAATTACACATTAATATCTGCCCGACATCCAATGCTATCAAAAACTTTGTACATCATTCCATTTTACCTCCACTAAATCACAGCGAAAATACATCAAAGCCATCAAGCAACTAATAATAATCTACGTTAAAAGTTTCCCCTGTCGCTGTATTAAGCTTTCACGTAGTACCGAAAACTTTTTCCCTACTTGTCCAACATATTTTCCTGGTCACGACATATGCCAAATATTACGTCACAGTAACCGTTTTGCTACGAAACTTCTCCAAGAGAAACGGAAAAAGAAATCGTTGCTATAAAGGATTTGTGTATGTTTTTTTCTTGGAATTATTGTTCAGAGATAGTTTTTGACCGTTGGTAGTTTATCTTCATTATTGATAGTCTGAAGTTTATCTTGTGTTCCCGGAAAACACTCTCGCAGTAGGAATTGGCTTCAATAGCCGATACTTCTGCAATAGTAGGTACATATTATCATCATCAATTCAGCCGAAAGACGTCGACTGCAGGACTTAGGCCTCCCAAGCACCGCCACTGGGACCGGCTCTGTGCATCTCGCATCCAGCGGATTTCTGTGGCCTTCACTAGGTCATCGGTCCATCTTGTGGGAGGCCTTCGAACGCTGCGTCTACGCTGGATACATATGAAATTTGACTATTTTTAGGGTTCCGCACCTCATAAGGAAAAAACGGAACCCTTATAGGATCACTTTGTTGTCCGTCCGTCCGTCCGTCTGTCAAGACCCTTTTTCTCAGGAACGCGTCAAGATATCAAGCTGAAATTTATATCAAATACTCAAATCTACTGTCCTTTGAAGCTGTGAAAAAATCAAACTTCTAAGCTAACGCAATCAAAAGATATAGCCATTTATGCCACAAATTTCAGCGAATTTTCGAAACTCGCAAGGGAATCAAAACCTAAAGGTACTTCCAGTCGATCTAGAATTTTGAAATTTGGTACGAAGCAACGTCTTATAGCACAGATAAAGGAAAAATTGCGAGAACCGTAAATTTTTTGTTACATCATATAATAAAAATATTTAAAAAAAAAATACTTTATACCTACAGGTTTGTACGGAACCCTCAGTGGGCGAGTCTGACTCGCACTTGGCTGGTTTTTATTTTTCAAGTTGATTGTAGTTTTTGGTACAATAATTGGGGCCTAGTAATTGGCAGTAAATTGCAACATCATAATATCTTTAAAGTACAGGTGTATTAACAGTTGGGACCCTCTAGCAAGTGGGTTCAGTTTGGGATACCACACATAGTTTGGTTCTGGACGGTCGATCAAACTGCCATTAAATACACATAAGAGAAAAAAAAAACACCGGCTACATGACTTTTCTAAAAGTAGCGCTGTAGGTCAGAATTCAAAGCCACTAACACCGTTCTTAAATCGTCTTCATTACCTTCACAAGTTTATAGGTATTTCATATCTAAAGCATGAAAAGGACAATAAAATAAAGCTTCAAAAGCTTCTAAGGCTGAAACATAGTTAAATCTTTTTATATGATAAAAAGTCCTCTATTGAACATTCCACACACGAACCTACACGCGCGTTAAATTCGTAAAGCCTGTAACGTATATTCAAGTTCTGAATTGCTTTATCACCTCAAGGTTGAATGTTATTTGTACTTCATAAAACGACATGGTTTATTTGTCTGAGACAGTTAGATAGTTTCAACCTTATTGAAGTTTTCATTTAGGAGCAAATTATATATACATACGAACGTTTGAAACTAAATTAAACATCTCATACCTTACTTTTAAAGAC
Source organism: Aporophyla nigra (assembly GCA_947507805.1). Lineage (NCBI taxonomy): Eukaryota > Metazoa > Arthropoda > Insecta > Lepidoptera > Noctuidae > Aporophyla > Aporophyla nigra. Next base: position 24,697,780 of record OX382294.1, read on the forward strand.
TTTCAAGAAGATTCTCACTTTCTTTAAGTTTTCTTTCCACGTATAAAATCGATACATACACCAAAAACGTCTCAGTGATATTTAAAATATGAACAACCACCAACCAAAAAAAAACCTCTTAAAAGTAAGAAAAATATCCATATTGGCCCTTTAAGTTTAATAAGAAAACCGTGTCAAAGCGGCTGAACCAGTTGATTTAAAACATGTAAGAAAAATAAGAGCTAACCTAGAAAGCCCAATTATAGATTAAAAAAAAACCGGCCAAGTGTGAGTCGGACTCGCACACCGAGGGTTCCGTACAAACCTGTAGGTATATAAGTAAAAGTTCACCCATCACGACAATCGAGTCGTACTTCTGTTTCTTGGCTTGGTTTTATTTCTGTTTGTTTTTTGTTCTGTTTATTATATGATGTAACTAAAAATTTACGGTTTTCGCAATTTTTCCTTTATCTGTGCTATGAGACGTTGCTTCGTACCAAATTTCAAAATTCTAGATAGACTGGAAGTACCCTTTAGGTTTTGATTCCCTTGCGAGTTTTAAAAATTTGCGGAAATTTGCGGCATAACGGCTATATCTTTTGATTGCGTTAGCTTAGCAGTTTGATTTTTTCACAGCTTCAAGGGACAGTAGACTTGAGTTTTGATATAAATTTCAGCTTAATACCTCCACGCGTTCCTGAGAAAAAGGGTCTTGACAGACGGACGGACGGACGGACGGACTGACGGACAACAAAGTGATCCTATAAGGGTTCCGCTTTTTCCTTTTGAGGTGCGGAACCCTAAAAAAAGCACCCAAATGGGTTCACTGGATTTGGAGATGCAGTTCATACAAAGACACACAGACAGACACACATAGCCGTCAAACTTATAACACCCCTGTTTTTGCGTCCGGGTTATAATAAACTTTATTACGCATTAAAAGATATTGTTAGATTTAAAACACAAAAAATGAGCTATTTCAACGAGATACCGACGACCTTTAACGAGGTACCTTTAGAAAAAAAAAGTAATTTGCTATCTAGCGTTTTTAGTTTAACTCCGACTGTTGATAACTTGAAAATATATAGTAACTAAAGTCTACAGCATAAGACTCAGCCACTATTGCATGGGACTTAAACAATAAATCGATAAATAAAAAAAAAACAAATCTTTGCGTGATGAGCACAATTATCTGGGTGTAATTTATCTTTAATATGTATGTATTTAGCAATATATAAGTATATTTATCAGTTGTCTGGTTACCATAGTACAGGCTCAGCCTAGTTTGGGATCAGATAACGGTGTGTTGGTTGTCTTAAGATATTAAAAATAAAATAACTGGAGAATTTGAGTGTGCACCTCTGCCCAACCCTTCAAGGAAACAAGGAGTGATGTTATTTATGTATTTAACTAAAATAAATGAGACATTTCTTATTAAAGCCACACTAAACTATTGGAAATGATTTCCTTCCACCCAGCCTGTTTCCAAATTGGTTTGGATCGACTTCCAGTACAACCAGATGCGCCTGAATATCAATATTTTAACGTGAAGCTGCCATCCGAAATCGACAATTCAGTTACTGAGCAATACCGATATTCCACGTCTAGACCAGTAGTATCAATCTTTAAACATAGCAATGTTTAGAGTATAGGCACTTTATTTAAGTAAATTATTATAGTCACTGATTTCTCCAACCTGTTCATTTCCAGTGACGAAATTAAACGGAGTGGTGATTTTCTTACAAACTCTTCAGTTGCTTTGCAGTTACTTTACTGAGCAGCTGCTATACAGTGTCAGATTAGATAAGCCGGCACTTGACCAAATTTTACTTTGTAGAGTTTTTTTATTTTTATTATGGCAAATAAATGCTTTGCCGACGCAAAGACAAAGGTAAAAATGTTTTAAGTTCCGTCACCATCATTATCATAATTTCAGTCTAAAAACATAAACTGGTGGACATAAGCTCTACTAAGCCATGTCCACCTGTGCACCACGTTGACCTGTTCTTCTCGCATCCAGGGACCAGATAATTGGCCCACCATGTGATATGTTCCAGATTGGAAACTTCTGAACGCATTTGAATTATATTAGGTAAACTAGCTTCTGCCCGCGATTTTGTCCGCGTTAAATTTCGTGTTCCCCCGACCCTTCCCGTCGCGTCGAATCGCGTATCCGTGCGATTTTCCCCGTTTTTGCAACATTTTTCGTTACTGCTCCGCTTTTTTTGCTTGTAGCGTAATATTATTTAGCCTATATTACTTGCAAATAATATAGCTTTCTAATGGTGAAAGAATTTTTAAAATCGGTCTATTAGTTGTTGAGTTTATCCATTACAAACAAACAAACAAAAATACATTGATGTCCGATAAGGCTCGACTGGCTGTTCACAATGGTGTACTGGTGCCTACGCTTATGTATGGAAGTGAATGTTGGGTATGGCAAAAGAAGCATGAAAGTAGAATAAATGCTGTGGAAATGCGTTCCTTGCGAAGCATGTGTGGTGTGACTATGAATGATAGGCTGAGGAATGATGTGATAAGAGAACGGTGTGGTGTAAAAGAAGATGTAGTGACAAAAATTGAAAAAAGTATGCTTAGATGGTTTGGTCATGTTGAGAGGATGAATGAAGGTCGGCTCACAAAAGGTATTTACAAGGCAGATGTGAGTGGAAACACCGGGAGGGGACGCCCTAGGAGGACATTAGGGACCTTATTGGTGATGTTCTTCAGAAAGGTCAGGTGCGTAGTACTCGCAACCGGCGTGTGTGTATGACCAATTGTATGAACCTAAACGAGGCAAAAGAAGTGTGTAGAGATCGTAGCAGGTGGCGTTCCGTGGTTTCTGCCTACCCCCATGGGAAAAAGGCGTGATTCTATGTATGTATATGTATGTAAACAAAAATACAAATTTTTCGTCGTTATAATATTAGTGAAGATAAATTGTTATATAATAATAATACCTGGACCTATGTAAGGCTATCCTTATCCCAATTTTTTTGGGGGTCAGCTTTCAGTCTTACTGGATGCAGCTGTTCACCAGTATATGTGGAGCGACTGCCTGTCTGATCATCTCATTCCAGCAACTGGATAAACCCTTGGTAAGACCTGAATTAACAAATAGGGTACTTTTAATGTCGATAGTTTGTTCCCATGGGATATTACCCGACATCCATGCGGGCTATGTCGCGGGTAAAAGCAAAATTTACTATTACTAACGTTCCGAGACATAATCTAAAGAAAGGATCTAAAAATAATGTATCTTTCTGCCTCTTTCCTAATTTGTACTCACTTTGTCGACATCGTATCTAACTTCGTCTTTTCTTAGTTAAACAACGAGAGCTTGCTTACTATGCCACTGCTGTTAAGAAATTACAATTCAATTGAGTGCCTAAACAAATTGACATTCTAGCAGAGATATCGATGAGGGCAAAACAAATATGTATTGAATTGGGCTCCCGAACAGCGGAGTAATTGCGTAACACAGTTATTGTACGAATAACTTTCATTTTAACAGTTCAAGATCATTGCGTTATTTACGTTATGTTGTTAAGCAGATAATTTTCGTCGAACATATAACAATAATAATATCTTAGGACAACCAACACAACGTTATCTGATCCCAAACTAGGCAGAGCTTGTACTATGGCAACCGACAACTGATAAACATACTTAAATATTTCTAAATACATACATATTATAGATAAATTACACCCAGACACAGAACAAATGATTGTGCTCATCACGCAAAGATTTGTCCTGTGTGGGAATCGAGCCCACGACCTCATTCTTAACAGCCAGGGTCACTAACCACTAGACTAACAGGCCCGTCAAGAAATATGAAGCAGTGGAGAACCAATATCTTCAAAATGATTCAGATTCTGATTAATAGTTTGTTACCCAATTAGAGTGTAGGTTAAGTTAACCTGATTGAAAGACTTTGTAGAATTACGAAACTCTTTGGAAGTGATTACCACTTCTCTAGGCCCTCTAGTCTGAAATAAAGTCAGTTTTATGGGTGGGAAATCATCAAATGACGTCTCCCGCTCTGGATGAAGCGCAAGGGTGTGTCAGACTTTTACTGACTAAAACCCACCCTTGTTCCTTCCTTCAGTTCCCATATGCCAGGGCCATGGTATCTCCTTCGAACAAATCTCGCGATTCTGGCAGGAATACTCTTTAGTTTAGTGATTTCCTAATTTCACATTTTATATTAAACTTGAAAATTACCAAGAATTTTGCAGGCATTACTCATGAGTTCAACCATAGGTAATTTAATAAATTGGAGTAAAATAAATAATCCTAGTTTGAGGGCCTAGTTTTATCTCTCTGAAAACGCTCGAGTAAGTAGAAATCCGAAATGGTCGCAAGCTTCGTCAGCCAAGCGACACGAGGAAAAACCAAAATGGCGCCCACTGAACCGAATGTAACATTAACTTTTCTTGCGAAATTGATGATATCCTGAGATTTAGGGTCATCAGCTGTTACGCTACATTGACCCGGGGCCACAAATTAATTTACTGACTTGGAAAATACAGCGCTTTTGTTTCAAATGTAAGAGATATTGGGCGAATGGATGAAGATTTTTTTCTGTTAAAGTAATAGAGGGAAAAATTGTTTAGGCTGTCTGTGAATGGCAGTTCTGCTTCTTTCATTTCAAAGATATTCTTGCCATTGAGTAGAATATTTTGACCTTATTTCTTTCATTTCCCCAGTTATAGGATTCCTGCTGGTTTGAAAAGAAATATTTTTGTGAGAATTTTTTCCACGTCCAAAAATAAATAGATACCACACGACCTTGGTTAGTTGTACCTACTTTCAAACTAGCATTCAAGTAAAGACAGTATATGGAAGTGAAAATAGCTTGCATGAGCAAATTCCTTTTGAAAATATGTACGGACTGATTCAACGTTATTTAACATTGAAATAACTTATTACAATTCTTTTATTTTAATCCTACTAATATTATAAATGCGAAAGTTTGTGAGTTTGGATGTATGGATGTTTGTTACTCTTTCACGCAAAAACTACTGAACGGATTTAGATGAAATTTGGAACGCAGTTTGTTTATAACCTGGATTAACACATAGGGTACTTTTTATCTCGGTAGTTTGTTCCCGCGGGATATTTTCCGACCTCCACGCGGGCGAAGCCGCTGGCAAAAGCGAGTCTATAATAATATTATAAAAAGGTAAAATTAACTTGTTTGTGTATACGGGGTAATCTCTGAAACTATCGGATGGAATTGAAAAAATCTTTTTGCATTGATAGCCCAATTATTAGATAGGAACTGAGCGAAAAGAGAAAGTTGGAAAGAACGCTAAGTGATAGCGCGTGTAGGTGTTGTAATGCGACATGACGGGGAAGGAGTCAAAATTTCACGCGGAGGAAGTCGCGGGCAGAAGTTAGTCTATTATAAAAACTATTAACATTCCACCAGACACAATTCTGCAATTATTACTTACATTTGATGTGTTTTATACCACAGTAAAAATAACATAACTACCACGAAAATGACGCCTCACTTTAACTGCAATATACATTGACCGTCGCCGGCTGTAATTAAAATATCTATTGTTTTAAAACCATCGTTGGTTAACGCGCTTTGTGTCTGCTAATGGCTTTCGTGACGTCACAGCGAGATTGGTTCGTTTTTCGTGGTATCACTAATGAAGTGGTGTATTGGTGGTTTTATTTTAAGTAGTGCTAGTCTAGATAGGCGAGGCCAATGACCTGCACGTCTCATTACTACATATTTCAATCGTTTAAATAAACTTAATGTAGCTAGAGACATATATTTATAATTTGATTAACACAGACTTATATAAATACAAGTTTACACTATATTTATCCCACTCTCAACACATACACATGCCCATAGGTACATTAATAAACCACATCATAGTTGCATTTATCGTTAGTGAATAGTAGTCTTAATATTAATATTTATGTTGTGCTTGTCTTACAACTACTGATATGTGTTCATATTTTAGGCGAGGACGCTGGCACCCTAAACACAAGTTAAATCTTACATTGGGTGCCAGAGTTCATCGAAAACACTCACTCCCTTAGTTGTAATGCTGCATAGTATTTATATAAGTGTTTTTGTACAACCAAAGGTAATAAAAAATCTTTTTTTTTTTAATGTCCAGGACATTAACTTTATGCCTGTATTTCCCAAAGGCATTGGCAGAAGCGTATTATACACCGTGACAATTTAGTCGTATTACAAAGAGTGTCCACTCAATGTATCCGACATAATATACCTCTACGCGCAATTAAAAATTTGTTACCAATTAAAAAAATACGTAGGTACTAAGAAAAATAAATAATACATTAGAATTATGAAACATCCTGTTAATAATGTTTACGTATCATATATTAGAGAACATACATACCTACCCAGCGCACGAGTCGACTACATTATTCCAACACCATTTTTCATGAGACAAAATATCAAATAAACTAATTCATGCGTCATCATAATGAATAATATTTTTATTTTTTAGTTATTCAAATGTTTATTTTTTTCTTATGAATGTGTAGTAGTTATTGGATACATGGAGTGGGCTGCCGTTGTAAGAAGATTACAATGACATCTCACAGGTTAACCTATGAAGTAGTCGGCTGCTTAACCGGATTTGCCTGTGGTTACCTTAATAAATGAAGTCTTCCAGCCAGGGCTTGGAAAACTTGAAACTAGAGCGACTACTCGCTAAGGGCACCTCCTGTGGGGTACAGACCTCGCTTTAGGGCATCGCTGGTAGAGAGAAGCAAGAGATGGGTTGGATCGAAGTTATTATATTGTTAAGGTACGAATTTAAAGCTACAGGCTCTGTGGTGTGGGCTGGCACTATCAATGGTCGGGGCGGAACCCGAAGGCATTGGCAAAAGCGTATTATAAATATTAAACGCACATTTCTCCAGACCCATGTAATAGGGGGCATAGCCTATTGCTATTAAGGGTGATGCACTAATATTTATTTTTTACATTTAGCCGATGTTGTGCCAGTGCTGGCAAAAACCTCCCTTTTTCCTTCCACTCCTCTCTGTCTTGAGCTATTGTGGACCAATTTTGTCTCTACCTATATCTTTTAGGTGTTATACACTTATGTAATTTGCAAACATCAAAGATTCCGAGACAACGACGAAAGACGTTGCAATTATCGTTTGATCGACATAAGATCTGATGCTAACCTTGAAAATGTAAAAAAATCATGAGGAAATTTCAGGACCTACACTGGCGCTTTCGCATTGATTAGCTACAAATTCACACTTACATTTTCAACTGACATTTTCTCCATACCAAAATCAAAGCGCCTTTGCCGGATCCGGATATTATACCCAATACTAATTCCTAAATATCGAAATTATGAGAAGTATAATTTAGAAACTTTGTTATTTTCATTACGCTTTTGTTTTTTTTTACGACGCTACTTACTGATAACAATAACAAAATGGCTGTTTTGGACAGTGGCCAAGCTTTTACTGTGAAAAGTTATTATGTCTGTAATAAAATACATAGTTATAAATAATAATATAAACATAATATAGCAATATTATCACCCGACCAGTCCGAGGATTCTTCCGCTTGAAGCTCTGGTAATCAGTAGAAAATATTTAAGAATATCCTTTTCATGGGAGGTCACACCTCGTATTTTCACAAGATGAATAGAAATGGAAAAGGATACAATGAGGCTTTCTTCTCTCACAATATGAGTTGTATGTCAAGGGACCCGTTTTCAAATATTCACTATTGGCTGCTTTATATCATCCACTGTTACGTATAGGCAACTTTCCTTTTTTGTCATGCTCCTCCGGTAAAGAGCGCGTGTTTCTAATAGTTCTGTAGGAAAGATGCGTTTCATAAGAATGTATAAAAAGAGTTTCAAACAGTGCCGTACTAAGCGATTGTCACGCTAGATTAGTCAGTCGCGTTATAAACACATACAGGGATCATACTGAAAGTTTTTAGAATAGGCCAGTAAGAAAATCACTCGATGAAAAGTAAATATATTTCAATTTCAAATGAGCAACACTTTGGAAATCTGTAGATGTGTACTTGAAATATTGTACCCCCATACAGTATTTCAAGTAGGAATAAATGAGGTGGGTTTACATTGTGTTGAAATCTAATCTTTGAGTAAATAGTTACTGATGGGTACTCAACTAAACAGTACAGCGACATTTCCGACCGCGGAACTCTCGTTTTGAATTAAGAATTTTTTGTTTTCACAAACAAAGGTCTTCTTGAGGTACAGTATCTTAATTGCGTAACACTTTATTAATCACAATCTGAATAATTTTGAATCTTCAAATCCATTACTACATTTGTCCAAAAAAATTGTTTGCTCTACAACGTAAAAAACGCAATGAAAGTTGTACTGTCAAAATTAACGCCATTCCTACTGTAAGTGTGTTATTCGATAATCCCGTTGGGCATCTACGTATTTATTCTGTGCCAACATGCTGACTAACTAATCTTTCACCTTGACTTAAGCCGAGAACAAATCTCATGGTAACACTGAAAAAAAGAAGACTTAGAATTAATATTTGCAAATTTACTATACGAATACTATGAAATCCAGAGCAGTAAATAAATGTTATGAAAATATCACTAAGCTAATACAATTTCTACGTATGAAATATCAATATCAGCTTTTAATAAGTTTCTAATTCAATTAGTAAGTTGGCGTAGTAACAAATAACGAATAGCTTCAGTAACACACAATTATAAGTTTGAAGGAGTTAGATTGCTGAGGTGAAGTTTGAAATAATTATATTAGAATGTTAGTATATGTGTACGTGTGTAATGTGAAGTTTCATAATGAACCTGCTCGTGAGTAACAACAGCTACACGGATCGATCGATCAGGTTAAGATTGGTGGATAAGTGATATTCCATGACATATCGAGACTCTCCCGTTCCTCGGATAGCACGTTAAGCCGTTGGTCCGGGCAGTTGGTCCAGGCAGTTGGTCCCGGCCGTCATTCGTAGTTATTTGAGTCGTCACAGGTAGTCAGAAGCCCAAAAGTCTGACAATCAGTCTTACCAAGGTAATGATAATATCTTAGGACAACCAACACAACGTTATCTGATCCCAAAATAGGCAGACCTTGTACTATGGCAAACAGTCAACTGATAAACATACAATATTATATTTATAAATACATACATATTATAGACTAGCTTCTGCCCGCGACTTCGTCCGCGACAAATTTTTGCTCCCGTGACCCTTCCCGTCGCATCGAATTGCCAGCCAATTTTCGTCCATTTTTCATTACTGTTCCGCTCCTTTTGATTGTAGCGTGATGTTATATAGCCTATAGCCTTTCTCAATAAATAGGCTACCCAACACAAAATTCAATTCAGACCAGTACTTCCTGAGATTAGCGCGTTCAACCAAACAAACAAACATACAAACAAACAAACTCTTCAGCTTTATAATATTAGTATAGATAAATTACACCCATACACAGAACAAATGATTATGCTCATCACACAAAGATTTGTCCTGGGTGGGAATCGAACCCACGACCTCAGTCTTTTTTTTTTTTTTTTTGGATGTGAAATCATCAAATGACTTCTCCCGCTCTGGGCGGAGCGGGAGGGCGTGTCAGACTTTTACTGACTAAAACCCACCCGTGTTCCTTCAGTTGCCCATGTGCCAGGGTCACGGTATCTCTTTCGAACAATCACGCGACCCTGCAGTCTTAATCTTAAGGTGTATCGTGTTACCCAGTTACTAGGTTGTTGAGTGATGGCCGTTTTGCGAGTATGTGACGCAAGTTTCCCCAAACCTTTTGGTTAGTTTTGGTCTTTCTGTGCGTCAAGTTTTCCCCAAATAAACGTATTTTCTCTCTGTCTTTCTATGTCAGATTTGTAGTCGCTACATGTAAAATAATTGGCTACTAATAAATTCAAAATTAAATTCAAAATTTTAATTCAGACCAGGGATACTGGTATTCAGCTGCATCCGGTTAGACTGGAAGCTGAACCCAAAAACAGTTGAAAAAAGCCTAGGCAGATTGATGTACTCGTATTTTGTATCTTGAACTTTATAAAGCCCTCAGGCTAGGTGGAGCGACGATCTTCACAGAGTACCTGGTAGCAGCTGGATGAGAGTTGGTAACAATCAAGGTGGATGGCGTGCAATTGGATAGATCCATGTCCAACAGTGGACTGCTGTAGGCTGATGATATATGAATCTTATAGGAAAACTAGCTGACCCGACAGACGTTGTCCTGTCTCTTTGGTGATATTTGAGCACGCATTCTGTCAATTCTATGTCAAATGTCATAATGTTTATATACGGTTGTTAAGTATTCTTAAATAAGTGTTCTTAAATTTTCTAATTTTCCGCGCAATTTTTTTATTTTTTTCTTTCATACGAACCTTCTCCTGACAATTATAAACACAACAACAACAAAAAAAGTGAAATCAGTCCAGCCGTTCACGCGTGATGGCGTGACCAAGGAAAATAGGGATTCATTTTTATATTATATAGATTATAGACTGATTATGCTTTGAATCGAAGATACATCGAAATGAGAAATTATAATGTTACTGTTGATGTTAAAAATCTTAGTGAATTCAGAAAAAATACAACCTGATTATCATTCCACAGAAGCGACTAACGTCTGACCTAATTTCTACCTTCAAGTACGTGTGCCGAGAAAGTTTCTCGCACGACATAATTCACGATGCCAGGTTTTACAACGGAATAAATTTTGGAAAACTTCCACAAGATTGTACTTAGTCTTCGCTTAATAATTTACGAATACATTTTCTTTTTCTTGGAATTTTGTGTGAAAGAATTTATTATATGGGCTGGTAAATAATGGACTTTAGTCAATATATGTAGGTTCACTGAAAATAGCCGCCCACAACGTTTTCAAATATTCATGATTGATTGAACACACTGACATTTTCCGAAAAATGTTGACAAACCAAATTGTGATTTGAGTAGGGACGATTCTAAAGTAAATTTTGTTGGAAAATTGGGAGGTATTTTTGAAACCTACGTAAAAAGAAGCCTTTATTATTAGCACCCACAGTTTTCTCGATTTTTTAGGAAAGCATTGATAAAAAACCGGCCAAGTGCGAGTCGGACTCGCGCACCGAGGGTTCCGTACAAACCTGCAGGTCATCATCATCATCATTCGTCATCATCGTTTATGAAATTAAATGTTTTTGTTTAATTTTTATATTTGAGTTGACTGAATGAAAGGTAAATTGTGGTTTACGATTTATGACGTATTAAAAAAAAACTACTTACTAGATCTCGTTCAAACCAATTTTCGTTGGTAGTTTTCATGGTAATGTACATCATATATTTTTTTTAGTTTTATCATTCCCTTATTTTAGAAGTTACGGGGGGGGGGACACACATTTTACCACTTTGGAAGTGTCTCTCGCGCAAACTATTCAGTTTAGAAAAAAATGATATTAGAAACCTCAATTTCATTTTTAAAGACCTATCCATAGATACCCCACACGTAAGGGTTTGATTAAATTTTTTTTTTGTGTTTCAGTTCTATGTATGGGGAACCCCAAATATTATTGTTTTAAAAAAAAATGATATTAGAAACCTCAATATCATTTTTAAAGACCTATCCATAGATACCCCACACGTATGGGTTTGATGAAAAAAAAAATTTTGAGTTTCAATTCTATGTATGGGGAACCCCAAATATTATTGCTTTTTTTCTATTTTTGTGTGAAAATCTTAATGCGGTTCACTGAATACATCCACTTACCAAGTTTCAATAGCACAGCTCTTATAGTTTCGGAGAAAAGTGGCTGTGACATACTCGGACAGACAGACAGACAGACAGACAGACATGGCGAATCTATAAGGGTTCCGTTTTTTGCCATTTGGCAACGGAACCCTAAAAATGACTTAAAAGAAGAACAAAAGAAAATAAGTTTATTTGCAGTAAATATAATGCAAACACAACAAAAATAAAAGAAAAAACTTGAAGAAAAGATGCATCATAAAGTAAGTAAGCAAACAAACTGAAGAGGTGGGCAAACACGTAGATACAGAAACAAGTCCTATCAATCCACATTTTGCTAGTTATATTATTACAACTCTCTTAGTGGGTGAGGAATGATTATTAAGAAACACCGAATAAAAACAGTCTACCACGAAACCTACAATATTAATTAGTCTGTGTAAAACTTTTTAGATGTTAACACAACTAAAAACCGTACAGGTGTAATGTTGTATGTAGAATGGTGTAAAAATACCAACATAGATATACGACCGCAGCAACTGCGGGTCATTGCTATAAGTTATTGAAGTTCCACTGTCTATCTCCGAAGATTTTTATCAAATCCTATCTATACTAACAATATTCTAAACCTGAACAGTTTGTTTGGTTTAACGCACTACTCTCAGGAACTACTATTTGAAAGCCTCATGGAAATCAGATCAGTCGTTTTAAAGAAAATTGCAAATGAAATTTAATCAAATAAAATACATCAATAGCGGATGTATACAGAACCAGAAAGATTTTAAAAGTCGGTTGTCAAAGTAAAAAGGACTGAATAAAAGCTTCTTAGAATCCAACCTTCTCCAACATACCGATAGCGTTACAAATAACAACATTATTGCTACACAACATGTGATTACAAGCGTGAGGGATGCACATAAAACATTGTACACTGTACAGTCAGGAGCATAAAAAGGCATATATTTTGTTGAATTAACTTTTTGTTGTTCTGTAAAACGATTGAATTAAATTATACACTGTTGTGTGTGCAGTTCTGTAAAAAACATGACTCACTTTCTGAAGTGTTTTAAGTGCACTTTTAGACCCCAGAGGTTGCCACTAATGCTGCAAATAACGTGGCCATATACTGGGCTCAACTAATTTTGATAGTTTCTAATATCGTAAAGAAAGTTCGGAGACTGAATCGTTTAAAACAAACTATTACAGTTTCAATAAATATTGTTTCACAATACTTTCTTATTTCTTTGCGAGTCGATGATAAATAAATATGTAATTTGGGCCTGTGAATGGCGTGGCCCACTCTATGGCAACCATGTTAATCGTGACTTGAATGGCATGTTGTACATCCTCAAAATTGTAGGGTCTTTGAAGGGTATGCTTTGGTCTTTACACAGTTATTATTAAAATTGTGCGAGCAAATCACTTCTGAATTTCGCTAAGTGAACACTATATTTTTCTCGTGATTGTACGTTTCAACCCTGCTACGCCGGGGAGGTCTTTAAGACCGTGCGTGCCTCTAATTATGTGCGTGTCACTAACAAGTTATAACTGCCTTCACGGAAAGGGTTATGTACTATAATTTCATGTAAGTAGCCTTATTGTTTAATAGTAGTATTAAATTGGATAATTATTGTTGTTCATAAGTTGATTCAGTAAGTTTTGTAAAAGGATGTTATTAAGGAAATGGCGTTAGAAATTGATGGCGTCTATATCGTAAAAAAATGTAATTAGAAATGTCTCGTCAGTAAAACATAAAATGCTCTTCTATAAATTTTGATATTGCAATTTTCTATGAAACAGCAGATGAAAAAAAAATACATACATACATACATAAACTCACGCCTTTTTCCCATGGGGGTAGGCAGAAACCAGGGAACACCACCTGCTATAAAAATATATCCTAGGTACTATAAATTCTAGAAACATGATGAATTCATGGTTGCAGTTTGCACACTAGTCAACATTACATCGTGTATGTAAGAAAGACTAGTTTTTATATTTTCAACAGGAACGAAGCCACATAATCACTCAGATTAATACCGATATCTAGCTCTTTGACAAACTGCAAACTCAAGTGTCATATTAAACGTAGAACTTTATCTGAGTCAAAAAATGTTCTGACATAACATCAAGATCTTTTACAACTACAAAACATTAGTTGATACAAATTCTACTAAAAAAAATTGAGATCTCTCAGCGTTGAAAGGAAGACGTCCAGAAACAAATGAACAGACAGAAAAGAAATAAAGAAAACGACGAATTAAAAATAAACAATAACAAAGTCGGAGCAATAAGACGTCTTAAGAACTGGCCGTAAAAAGAAGTCTAGTCAATTAGAACCTCCTTCGATGAAGTACGTAGAAAAAGCGCCTGGCATTAAAAGCTAGGTACAATTCCATTTGACAAAAAATTACAGATGAAATGCCCGAGAATCGAAGTTTCTTGAGTTACGAGTATACTGAGTTCAGTACAAGAAAATATAAAGGAAAAGGGAGGGAAATTTGATGAATGTAATATGAGTCTGTCGTACTCTTGCTGTTTTAATTAAAATAAAAGCATGGTAGTTCTGCATCATGGAAACCTGTCCTAGAACAATAAACCACTGTGTTGACTAACTTGTATTGTTTGGTTTTGATTTATGTATCAGAGATAGCCTGCATTGGTGTGAGCTTCATTGAGATTCAGTACAAAAAGCCAAATTAATGAAATAATCATGTAGTGCAATATCTAAGCATAATAATATCTTAGGATGATAATATCTTAGGACAACCAACACACTGTTATCTGATATGGCAACCAGACAACTGATAAATATACTTATATATTTCTAAATACATATATATTACAGATAAATTACACCCAGACCCAGAACAAATGATTGTGCTCATCACACAAACATTTGTCCTGGTTGGGAATCCAACCCACGACCTCAGTCTCAGCAGTTAGGGCCACTAACCACTAGACTAACAGGCCAGTCAAATCATCAGCTATTAAAGTTCCTACTACAGGGACAGAGGCCCGTCTCCATGACAGGGAAGTAAGGCCGACGTTCATCGTGCGGGCTCAGTACTAATTTCATACTTATGTAGAACGTATTTAAGACTCGTAAGATTTTCATGCCGGTTTCCTCATAATGTTTTCTATTACCATTTTCAGAGCAGGGGCGATGAAATTTTATGGCATGTCCTAGAACATTCGAAGACATGTGACATCCTCCAACCCGCACTAGGCCCGCGTGGTGAATTATGACGTAATCCCACTCATAGAAATGAGACCTGTGTCCCAGCAGTGGGATCATTATAAGCTCATTATGCTGTTGGGAAACTACATAATTGCTGAGTGTCAGGATAATTATATTATATTGTGCTTAAGCAAGAAAAGCTTGTGTTATTTAAAATTCTGATAGCGTAGAACCACACCCAGACACATATTTTGGGTCAGCTTAAAAAAATGTTAGTGGTAGGAGTAACTGAACAAAATTTTGCATCGGTTCTGAATCCATTATATTTGCGTCGGACCTAAAAATAATATTTGGTGCTACTCTCATGTTTACTCTACTAAATGGTTATGAAAGTGAACATTTAAATATTAAAGTGGTGTGTTAAAGGATATGGACATGAAAACTTTAATATTTTTGAATCCATCACAATTATGTTCGACTATTTTTAGATAGCCGGGGCTGTTTGTGTTTCAGTCTCTCAGACTCGATTGATTGTTGAGCAGATTGTCACATTACGTTAAATTATCGTATTATTTCACGTCATTATGCCAATTCATGGCTTTCAAAGTTTTTTTCTACCACATTTTCAACACAAACTGTTAAGTGATCATTATGAATTTAAGAGATTACGAAATTCTGGTACCGTAGTATTGGCACTGGCTTAGTATGGTTTCATAATGACTAAATCTATGAGTAATGAATATACCAGACTTGGTCCTGGATATTCTTATATTATCTTAAAAGAGGATGCGGTAAGACAGCTCGCTACTTTCAAATTTTCTTATGAAATAGGGACTATTGAATAACTTTATCATGAAATTGTCATTCATTGGGATTAAAGGACCTTATAGGGCCGCAAAGATAATTTTAATGATAAAAATTCAATAAAGCCATATTTTTAACAGCTGCGAATTATATTTTAACTAGCTTCAGGCCGCGGCTTCGCCCGCGTGTATGTCGAAAAATTCACCTTTTCAACCCCCCATTTCACCCTCTTAGGGATGGAATTTTAAAAGCCCTTTCTTAGTGGATACCTACTCCTCACAAAGAAGATACCCTCCAAATTTCATGTCTCTAGGATCAGCGGTTTAGGCTGTGCGTTGATATATCAGTCAGTCAGTCAGTCACTCAGGACTTTGAATTTTATATATTATATAGATATGTATGTATTTAGAAATATATAAGTATGTTTATCAGTTGTCTGGTTGCCATAGTACAGGCTCTGCCTAGTTTGGGATCAGACAATGTTGTGTTGGTTGTCCTAAGATATTATTATTATATTACATTATTTATCAGAATAAATTTATCAAGAAATAGTCATTCAATTAAAGGAGCTCATAGGGCCGTTTTGACAATTTTAATGATAAAAATTGAGTAAAGCAATATTTTTTACAGTTGCGAATCATACTTTAATCAAAATACATCTTGACACTGACAAGCAAATTGTTCAAAACGTACGGAAATTTTAATTATGCATGTCTTCTTCGTCGTCCCTTCCCCATTTGGAAAGGAAACCTTGACACGTAAGAACAGAAGACAGGTTTATTCCGATCCGTCGAAGTAGATACTTCAAATGTACTGCGAAGCTTGATATCTCTAAAGTGGAGCTAGCAACTTTGCATACTGATTCGAGAATAAAGGAAAACAATGGATCAATCTCTTATCGTCTCGCGCAATTTGTTTGAGTCAACTGAGCGAAAAGGGTTCAGAATATACCATCGTACTTGTGAGCTGAAATCGTATCGTTTTCGAGATTAAAATTGTATCTGTCAAAGAAAATATTGTATTTGACAATCGGATTATGTTACAAAGGAAAATTTTCATATTCATTGTCAATTAATTGGCTCGTTTGTTGAAATTGATACGAAACTTAGAAGATTCTATTTAAGATCAGGCAAGTATAAATATGACGTCGGGAGTCGATAGCGGACTCCCGGCCACCGTAGGCGCGAGCTTGCGGGTGGTGAGCAATGGGTAGCTCGCCGCCCGGTAAGGACCAGGCTCGGGTCGACGGCGCGTAATGTTCCACGTGCGCCTCAAAGAGATGTCAGCAGCACTGAAGGGGTCTGCTAGGACCGATGCCTGTTAGGGTCGCGAGATTGTTCGAAAGAGATACCGTGGCCCTGGCACATGGGCAACTGAAGGAACACGGGTGGGTTTTAGTCAGTAAAAGTCTGACACGCCCTCCCGCTCAGCCCAGAGCGGGAGAAGTCATTTGATGATTTCCCATCCGAAAAAAAAAACCCTGGGCGTAGTTCTGTCCGAGGCTGCACTACAACACTCTATCCTCAACCTTCCGCATCCCGTCTATTCCAGCTACTTTTGATGTGAAACATCTATAGGCGAGGGTAAACCTAAATTTTGGCGTGGCGAGCATGGCGATGCACAGTGGGCCCATACTGAAAATTAGTGGACTTAGGCAACAAAGTTCCAATATCGATGCGATTTTTTTTTTGATGTATTAATTAAAATGTTAACAAATAATTAATATGTTATTTTTGATTATGTATACCATATTTATTTCCTTTCGTAAAGTATGCTTTATAAATATTTTCTTTCCAAAATAATTTCGATGTTTCACATCCGCCAGGCGTGCCGCGACGGTTCACTGTTTTTAAGGTCGTCGGTCTATCTAGCTGAGGACCCACACTACGCCTGCTGATGTGCGATCTCCACTTCACGACTAGTTTGCTCCACCAGCCATCGGTCTTCTGACAAACATGATCAGCCCACTGTCATTTCCTTCTTTACGAAAAAGGATTGGTCCCACACCATCACGGGCAGTTCGTATTTAGTACATAGGGACATGTTGCTATTAATACTCACTTATTCTTAATTATATTTATTTAAAAAAAATACATCTTATCTCTTCATTTTGTTTGGAATCGTACTATTTAAAGGATTGAACATGGACAAAAAATTGTACATTTTTAAAACTTATTATTTGTTTTTTAGTTCTAAAATTGTCAGAACAGCAAACATGCAAAAGTTCAACCAGTTATTTGTTCATTAGTATAAATAATTATTAACCATTTTAATAACCATGACATGGGTTTAATTGAAAACGTATCTTTAGGAATTTGGAAGGTTATAACGATAACATTCTAGAATTGATCTGAAATTGTACATTGGAATTATACCTATTTTACCGACAGTTATTAGTAACTAAAGACAACGTTCTCACTTAATATGTTTGTACCAAAATATAAAGTAAAAATAGAAGGTATCCCGTTATTACCTTCATATTAAAGACAAACAATAAATGCTCGATATGTAACATATCGGAGGACATAATAAACGGATTTTTTCTTCTCAAACATCTCTCTCCAACTGACTATGCTCAAATTGCCGAAAGATTTCAGAACTTCCTCTCTCCTATCCTTCTGCCGTGCCCTACAGGGTCCATTATGATGTAAATAATATAGTTACCACCTAAGTATACATTAAGGTAAAGCAATAAAAATATTGAGTAATGATTATTCTAGTGGGCAACCATATGCCATGGCCCATCTCAACGGACTAAGAAGCCAGGTGGGCAACTGAAGGAACACAGGTGGGTTTTAGTCAGCAAAAATCTGACGCGCCCTCCCGCTCCGCCCAGAGTCATTTGATGAGTACCCATCCAAAAAAAAAAAGGTGGACCTCTGCAGAAACAACTTAGTCGCCAGGTTACTCCGATGAGCCACAGTGCGACTCTAGAGCCAACTCCTGAACTATGGAAGACATTTGGGAGACCAACGCTTACGCTGTCAAAGTGACTGAATTCTTGTCTAAGCTTTTTTAAATGTATTAATGGGAATCATCGATATGATGAAAAAGTAGAAGAACAAAAACATGCTTTGGAAGAAATTCTTATAGAGCAACGGATATTTTATCAATCAGTTGTAAAACTATTAAGTTTAATGAAAGATTTTCTTCAATGTATTCAAATCAAATCAACCCGCACTAAGCCCACATGGTGGATTACGGTAGGCCTATTTCCCAGCAGTGGGAACACTAAAGGCTGATTATGATGATGAAAACTTTTCGTACTAAAAACGTGATAAACACTTTTATTACTGCGTTCAACCTAACAAAATATCTATAAATAATCTTAATGGATCATTAGCAACAAAAACATACAAAAATAACATTTTCATTCAACCAATTTTCAATTAAAACCGCGATTTCGATACCGAAACTGAAATCCGATAGCATAAAAACATTAAAATCACTCTTGAATTCGATGTACCCATTGTTTTTGGGATGTTCTCGAATGGTCCGACAGAGGTCTATCTGACCCAATTAGAGACTTCTACTATTACGGAACGACGAACGCAGAGACACACAATATATAGGTACAGAAGGTCAACTACATACAAAAGCAAAACCAGGCACACATAGACACGTACAAGCTCCCGAAATCAGGAAAACTGTTTTGTATTAGGTTAAAAAAAAAAAACAAAGTTATAGTGTAAGTTCTATTATATTAGAAATTATTACTCAGGTCAGTATTTGTTAAACGTAATTTCCACAAACCAAGATTTATACATGCAAAATATTATAGTTTAATGTTAACTAAAAAATCACAATACTTATTGTTAAAGTTAGGTAAAGTCACCTCAACAGACTTAGTTATATAATTATAGCTTAATATTAAATACTGTTCTAAGTATTTATTAGTGAATGTGAAATAATATGCAGTTTTTTTTTGATAGGTATTATAAAAACAAAATTCTACCAAACACAAAAACTTGTTTGTAGTTAATTCTGCCAAAAGTCTATTCGTGGATATAGGCCTCCCCCAATTAAGAGAGATTTGCCATAACTGCCACGCTTGGCAAGCTGATTGGTTATCAAAAAATGGTGTGAAAATGCATAGAAAACGCTGCTACTCATTATCTGGTAGATCCCTTAGTCACCTTTTACCGCACCCACGGGAAGATGTCGGATGTGACTTTACGTAAGCATCACACGGAACACCGCATTTGTACAAATTTGTTGTTATCATTATCCGCGGGCAAAGGAATTTTTATTAAATAATACCTACGTATGGCGAATCTCAAATGAATGCATTAGTCGCGCGCGAGCTTAAACTCACTGTACATGAAGCAAGTCGATGTGTACGTGTGTTTTCCGTCATCGTATACAGGCGGCCTTCTGTACCTATTTCATTAGTGGCAGAGGGTGGGTTGAATGGGAGACGTGTTTCGTGTTTTTGCCGGCCAAATTAATTTGTGGGCTTCGAAAGGTACCACGTGTACTTGATATAAATATACGTCAAACGTGACGCAAGTATTGATAAACGAAAGGCTTTTCTGTTGTATGTGGTTGCACTCCATTATAACACTGAAAGTAATATCCCAGGGGTAGTATCCGACTGTAGAACACAACCATGACGCAAAAATTGTACGTCAGTGATGTCTAAGGCGGTTATCGCACTGCACCTGACATATAACATGAAACGTAAAAAAAATAAAAAATGGAAAGCAAAATACATGAGAGTATTATAAGATGAATATGAACCTTAACGCGTTGCCATAAGAGTCACTTTATAAATTAGTGTGTTGAAAATACATTAATGTACTTAATAAGAACGTTTTACGGAGAACTACTTGTGTATTTACGAAAATCTCTTTAAGAGTAATAAATGGATAAAGAATTCTCACATTTATTGCGAAAAAATATTTTTTAGGCTTTGCAAAGGGCTTTATACGTATAATATTATAAAGTAGGTATATTTGTATGTCTGTATTCCAAGATTTATATATTAAAGTGATATTACTTGAAGCCTTTGATGCGTAGCCCTAGAAGATTCGTCTCGTAATAAAACCAAATGATTTTTCGACAAGAAATATAATTTGTTAGAGAATATTTCCATATGGATAAGTTGTTTACTTTCTGGTTTTCTTTGTAATAGGTTTTCAATCTAAGAATCAAACTAAATAAATATATTTATTGTTCTGTCTTTTGACATTTGATTTGGCTAGCCAATAGGTGTACTCATACAGAATAGGTACCTAATCGCTTCTATGTCAATTACGTCTTTGTTATCTTTCGAAAAATTTGTCAACAGCTTAAAATTTAAATATCGTCTAGCGACCCAAAAACTGTAACTTTATGGATAAATACAGTCATGAGCCATTTGAGGTTGAAAAATTCGGATCATAGAGCCATAGTGCGCGCCTCCTTTTTAAGAAAATTCATCACCGACTGGTCGAAACCTCACGAAACCAGCGGCTGGCTCGTTCTTTTGCCAAAAAAATAACATTGTCATTCAATTTGGTAGTGCTGCCAGTCTCCTGGGCTCAATTCCATATAACAGCGATGCAGACACTTATCCACATCGCTGTCATCAAAAACAAATGCAAAAAGACACTAAGTATATTAAAGTAATCACTTTATCATTCATTTAATGTAGTACCTAGTATAATTAGTTCATCATTTCAGCCGTAAGACGTCCACTGCTGGACTTAGGCCTCCCCCAATTTGGAGGGCTTTGCCATAATCGCCACGCTTGGCAGGCGGGTTGGCGATCGCAGTATGGTGGTAAAATGCATAGAGAACGCTGCTGCCCATTCTCTTGTAAGTCCCTTAGTCGCCTTTTACGACACCCACGGGAAGAAATGGGGTGGTGTTATTCTTTACGTCCGGCACCACACGGAATTAGTTACTAGGGTTTAAATGAAAATAAAATTTACAGTCTATCTTTAGACAAAAACGATCCATTTCACCGTAATTGTTGTGGTACTTTAGTCTTGAATATCGTCAATAGTACTAAAAATAGGACGAGCAAAATACTTCTCGTGTTTCAATCCACAAAAGAAAAGATAAACGAAAATAGTCTATCACTTGTCTCTCCGGATTAAAGTTTATTTTTAGGCTGTTCATCGATGCTCGGAAATACCAGCTTAAATTAAATTACCCTTTATTTCTAGTAAATACTAAAAAGGTTCCTATTCTTTCTCTTCTCTCATTTTCGGCATATTTCAGTCTTAATTTTATAACGACAAGGTCGAGGCACCTTTTTAAATTGCATGACATGACATTTATGTTCATTTAGACAAAATAAGCCTAATAAGAAAAAATTGTGACAAAAAAATGGCACTGTTAAAGATTACAAAAATTAGAACAGTAACGACAAATCTATAACTATAACCGAATCATTTTCCATTTTTTGAATTTTTATTCTTCTGTGGTGTGAAATTCTTCACGTTTCTAAACTCAAATTTTGCGTTTACATTAAGTCTCCCTTTTAATAGAGTCCTTATTTGAGGTTCCTGCTTGGTCCCATTCCTCTAAGTTTTTATGACCGTTTTATATAGGTTTTTGATTGCTTCTGGGCCTACGTTAATTTATTCTTTACTGCGCCACTTTGAGTTTTCGTTTTAAGAGCGAAATTAAAATATTTTCTGTAATGTCACGTGCCGGATGGGGTTCGTTAAACTCCGTTGGCATATTCTCTCGTAGAATTCCTTACTTTATCTAGTCGTCCTTTGAGTCCACGAAAACTCATTAAACTGTAGTAGTATTTCATCGACAAAACTTGCTAGGCCTGTTGTTATTAACTTAGGAATATTCTTGTAGATTTTATTGATGTTAGAGGGTCCTAATCCTGATCTTTTTGGAATATCTTCAAAGGAAGAGTGTAATTCTTCTTAAAATATAGTATCATTTCAATTTACCTTTACCGTTTGATATCATGGTCATCAACATTCCATCATTAGTATCTTTGGATCTGTGTTATTGTGTATTTAGAAATTAAAGTTATACTTCTCTTTTTGGGCATGGTATTGACCCCTTACATTAATTTGTATTTCACTACTTACTATGTAGTCAACAGTAACAGGAAGTATAAGAACATCATCAAGATATTACCTACAAAGTGAATTGAACTCGTATTTTCAATGCTAGTGCGAAAACCATCAAAGCAAACTTAATAAAATGTATATGGGACCACCCATCTAGCCATACCCGATCTATCTAGACATCTAGAAAAATAAATAAAATTGGAGTGTCTGTTTGTAATATTAAGATAACCACTTTTTACTAAGTGTATATGGATGTAGTATACATACTTAGACGTAGTATACTTTTTACAAAGTTTGTCTGTCTGTCTGTTTGTTCCGGCTAATCTCTGAAATGGCTGGACCGATTTTGACGGGACTTTCACTGGCAGATAGCTGATGTAACAAGGAGTAACTTAAGCTACTTTTATTTTAGAAAAAAAAATAGGATCTCACGAAAAAAAAAACTAATGAAAAACTTTCTTGTTAAATACCACGCGGATGAAGTCGCGGGTAACAGCTTATAAATTATAATCCTAAAACTACTAATATTATAAATGTGAAAATATGTATGATTGAGTGTTTGTTTGTCAATCACGCAAAAATGGCTGAATAGATCTGGATCGAAAATGACACGCAGAACCTGGATTAACACATTCATACCGCGATAGTACGTCGTCCTGGGTTAATTTCCGACATACACGCGGGCGAAGCCGCGGGCAAAAGCTAGTTAAAAATAAAATCGATCTCAATCCACAATCCCCGAGGCTATCACAGAACATATATACGAAAACATACAGACGAAATGAAAAGGCCACAATGTTATCAATACCAGTTAAAACCCCGAAACCAATAAGACAAAAGGACATAATTTCGCACATAACACAAAGCCTACATACCCTTACTTCGCAAATCCGACACATTTATCATGTCAGGCCTAAAGCAAGGAATTCTATTATCCCAGAAGACATACGTTCATTTGATTACGCCCAATTGAAAATCGACGGAACGCACGTTTCAATTTCCGATGGAAGAAATCATCGGCATATACTCGATGTGTGACTAAATGTTGAAAGTATGTTCAACTTTGTAATGTCATTTTAGAAAGAAGTGTTTGAAAGAGTTTTACGGGATGTCAATCAAAGAGATTTTGAATTATAAGAAGTATTTAAAGGTTCATTCTTCTTAGCGTATGGCTCAGAAGAAATTTGTTTTGAAAATTCGTAATTATGCTTGGCCCAAAATTCTGCCACGCGAACTTCGTAACGAAGATCGAAGTGATATTGATGGCACAGATGGCACTGAGCAGTGGATAAATACGCATAGCGCTTTATTATAAAATAAACATGGAAATTTGTATTGATAAATAGTGTAAGAATGACTTGGAAGCCACTGAGGAAAAGAACATAGAAAACGATGACAAAGAAGTAAAAAAAAACGATTTTATTAACACAACATTTTGTTAAATAATATCTGTTTTAATATTAGGAACAATTTGTATATTACAACCCTAATATTAATATGTGATAGATTGCCAACTTCATGTCTTAACAGCTGTATTTCTTTTGTCTCCTGTTGTATGTATATGCTATCATCGAGTCCATACGCAATAATTTACCGTTAACATCAAAAAGTCTGTGACCCTCTAAATATTTCATATTGTCATAACATCATTAGCACAAAACACATACTTATATACAGTGAAGATAAACGCAATGTTTTTATTTCCAAATTAAACAATTACACTCACAGATTCCTCTGCCTGTGGCTCTAACCACTCGAATAAATTTTAACAGAATACAAGTCCACGTTACTGATAATGGTTCCGTTATAGATAAACCAGCTTAATACATCTCAAGGGAAATTTACAGAAGTCTTAATAGCTGTGAACGCATGGCAGGTTTTCTTGGTATAACGTATTACGCACAAATTTTCCTTAATCGCCCGTTTCTACCAATAAATTCTGGACGTAGACCCAAGCTTAGCAGGGGATATCCCTCTTTATCCGTTGGTGTCATAAGAAACAAGTTAGGGATTACGTGAAGCGGATTGGTGGAAGATATAAACACGGCACTGAGCCTGGTACAGCTAAACAACACTTTGATCTATCTGTTGTTATACATCGACGACCACTTCTTCTTCACAAGACTTAAATATTAAAGTTTTACACAAATATACCATCCGAAATATGTTCTAAATGATGTTAGTGAAAATCGCATCAAAATCCATTGTTTAAAATATTTCGTACAATACTTAAGCGATCATACAGACACACATGAAAAATGAAATGTTTTATAAAAAATATATATATTATACACTTGGATCAAGATGCCTGATGCCCGATTGATGGCAATAGAGTCGCCCCCCTTTACAAGAGACTTAAAAACATGACTGGCGAAATATGTCTAACCTTTCAGGAAAACAATCATCATGTTAAAAATTAACGCTTATCAATATGACGCCTGATGCATAGCTCCTTCACTTGTTGCTAGAGAAGTTTAGTCATAAATTCTCCGCTCGATAAACACTGATTTTCTTCAGGTACTTTGAAAGAGGAAAAATAAAAAGATTCTATTTCTCGTTCTTATTTTTTTTCCCGTGTGGAAATCCTCATTGATACCCTCCGTTGGGAGAAAGGAGGGTTATGTTGGACTCTTACCGTCTATTCCCTCTACTACCATAATGTAGGGAGCCCAGAAATCCTTGTACATTAGCCGTACATTCAACTGATCCTACTTCTCATGCTGATGAAATAATCTCCAAAGCTCGTAGGCGGAGAAGCCATTCCAATACATTTTATACTGATAGAAGGCTCAATGTGTTCGCCAATGTTTAGAACCACAGCCTATCTCATACCTCTGCGGGGTTGGGAATTGGTTACGCCTACACATCCGTCGCCTTTTCTAAACGCTAACTTTTCAGAAAATGGAGGTAAATTCTGATTTATACCTACGCCTTTCACTTTAGTTATTTGTTTTAGATATTCTTCACGAACATATCGTAACACTTTAGCATCTCATATATTACAAGCCGCCCGCGCCCGCGTGAAGCTCGGAAAAAACCTTTTAAAAACCTGCTCTATTGAAAAACAACTTTTATAGTGACCGGTCAAACGGTATTGAAGTTTATTCATCTTATTTAAACAAACATACATTTTATGTAAATACAATGTAATAACTTGCAATGCTATTTATTTTTTCGAACCTTTTCCGGCACGCACACAACATTTAACCAGTTTCATCACAATTCATCGTGGCATTTTTGAGTTTTTGCGGGGCTAATGCACGGCAATTAGTTTTTATACACATATGACTGTTCGTCAATTACCCTAGGCTGATAAAATATTCGTTTTTGGTATTTTTAGTGTTAAGAGAGGCTGTCCCCATGCAGCTAGATAAGATCGGTTATCCATAAAAAATATCGATATCTCAGTCTGCCCCGGTTTATATTTATCCCAACTATGTTAGGGTCGGTTTCCAGTCTTACCAGATGCTGTTAAATATCAGTATTTTAGATGGAGCTTCTGCCTATCTAACCTCCACAACCCAGTTACTGGGTAATACGCCCCTTCGTAAGATTAGTAGTCAGAGTTTTGGGCTTCTGACGACCCGTGACGGATGACAGCCAAGACCAATGCCTCAACGTGGTTCTCTAGGTACAGAGGCGTCTCGTTGTGTAAAGATGGTCACCCATCCACAGGCTAACCGAGGCACGCGTAGTTTAACCTGATGGATCGATCCGTGTAGCTGTATTACTTAGCCCCGAGCCCCTATCGATATCTCATTATATCGGTATATATCGAATGCGTGCTACCACCTCATCGCGTTTTAACATACACCTAAAACCGATCACGGTACCGAAAAACTAACATTAACTTTTATAGCTCTTTTATAGTTCAGCTTTTATTTTACCAACTTTTCTGGTCACGGATCGGCTGTAAACGGTACAATACTACAAAAGGCCCAAGGGAAAATAAAACTAGAAGACTTTCAAGAAATCTTAAATTAGATTTGTTTCATAGGGTGGTGCTAAACGCTATCTGGCTCTTTGCTATCGTAGTGCAGGAGAGAATCATAAAGTTGCTACGGATAGTATAGATGAAAAGTGTCTTGAAAATGAAGATAGATCTTATTTCGATAGATTTTATTTTCTGTAGGAAAATAAAGACGGAGAGTATTTTTGCAAATATTCGCGCAGAATACTTCAATCTTTTAGAGGTGTTGAAGTAAATACATATAGATAAGCTCACGCCTTCACCCCATGGAGGTAAGCAGAAACTATAGAACCCACCTGCTATAATCCTTACCCTTCCTCATCTTTTTCTTCTTTTGCATTCATACTATATTGGTTATTCTTACACGCTGGTTGCAAGTACTACGCACTTTATCTTTCTGAAGAACATAATCGTAAGGTCACTGTGTGTCCATCTAGGGTGTCCCCTCGCGCAAACTAAGTAATAATTCAGTAAAATATTAGGGCAGGTAGCTACTTGTTCTGCTGTCCTGAGACATGACCTGCTGTCAATTAATTTCTGCTTGATGTGTATGGCTTATGTACAGTTGACGGAATAAGGCCTTGCAGTATAACGTAATGTCACGTAAATACCTTAATTTTATTTTTACTATTTTTAGATTTTATTTTCTAGAAGTTTAAGTTCATAAATTTTTGTACATGACAACAACAGCTAACATAAGTTTTAAAAAGAGAAATGTTGACATAACAAATGCTGCCGCCAGTTCACTCCTCGGTCAAGCTCAGCGTGATTGAGTGTTTCTCTTATTAAAACAAGTATCCAACCCAGTCTATAGTATTAGCTTATTTGGCTGTCGCATATATCTTAGGGCCAAATTAAACACAATACTTTTAACTTTGATGGTGATTTGGCGACAACGTTATTGACTCGAGCGTTTTGGTGACTTTTTACATTCAACGGTCGATTACAGATGGTAAAAATATTGTGACGGCTCTTCATTTTCCTAGCGATTTCCATACTATACTTGGGTCGGCTTTTAGTCTAACTAGATGCGGCGGAATACCAGTATTTTACAAGGACCGACTCTCTGACCTACACAACCCAGTTACTGGGTAACACAATACTCCGTGGTAAGACTGTTTATTAGACTTTCGGGCTTCTGCCAATGTGTAACTAGTATCAAAGATCCACGAGTTTGCTTTTCGAGGCTCGGGGAGGTCTTGATACATAAAGATTAAGACACCCATCCGCGGGAAGCGTAATTTATTCTAATCTATAGGACCGTGCGGCTGTACTTCCAATACACCTCAGCCACAAGCCACAATTTTTGTCGGCTATGGCCCCTCTAGACCTAGACTATATTCAGACACAAGGAATACAAGTTATGTGTAGATCTCCATGATGAAGTTTATTTTCCCGATAGCTTGGGAACTAGGGAGTCTTCGTGGTACAAGTATCTAAATAAGTTATGTCCAGGCAAGCGACAGGCGGATAGTATTGCGAGTACAACTTGCGGAGGTGTGTGTTTGTATCCACGTCGGAGTTGGTTTTCCGATAACTTGGTAACAACGTTGTCTTCAAGGCGCAAGTACCTAAATAGTTTATGTCCAGCCAATTGCTTTATATCCGGTGAGTTGGTAGTCAAACCCGAGCCAGTTCAATATATAAAGTAAACCAACATTTATAAATGTTATAAAAATATGTTTTATTGATATTTATTTATCTAGATAGTAAGTTTGTGACTGAAATTTCGTTAATATCGGCTCTATTTATTTCGTTTTTTTCCTATACTATATTGTGTCCCATTGTTGGGCAAAAGCCTCCACTTTTCCTTCCAAAACTTCCTGTATTATGCATTATCTGGCCATGTTGAACCTGCAACTTTTTTTTGACGTTGCCCAATTTCTATAAAAAAATTGTACAAGTGTTAATCAATTTGAAGCATGTTTCCACCGTCTTCATTAGACACAAAAGTACAAATAAATAATAATAATTAGGAGAACTATAGATATGTATTATATGCAAAAATATGAGAAAGATATGGTTAGGTACATAATTATTAAAATTGTCATATAATCTTGCCCAAACTTCAAGCTAAAAACAGTGATAATATTTTAAAATGCATGTGCATATCAAATGTTTTTATTTAATTTTATTATGAACAAGTTTTCGTTTAGGTAGTCTAAGATAGTCTGAGGTAAAAATTTAAAAGGTACGGTTTTCTGCTGGCCTGCCTAAGTCTTCTAAATGAAAGAAGGAAATTATAGTGTCTTTAATTCGTAAATAGATCCAGGGTATTTCAGAATTTCTATAAAGCCTACGTTGTTTTAGTATACCTATGAAGTTACTCTTGAACAGTAATTATGTTAACATTTATATATCATCATACAAGAAGTATTTCCATGCACTGGATTGTTATTTACTTTAAACATTTAATTTTCCAAAAGAAAAACGACATTTTTGACCTTTTCTGCCATCATTTGTGTAAATACTGCCACAATTTTGAATTAAAACCTATTTCTAACGTAACAAAATCTACGTAAGAATCTATTAAAATGAAAAATTCCATCTGAGGCTCTCAAATATTTGTATCAAACGTAAAAATAATGAAATTACTCACATTCACCGTGTCTCGTGCTCTCGCGGGAACGAACAAATCACTCGAACACACTATTGACACAACACACAAGTTTAAACACACTGAATCAACTGGAAAACACTGCACTCGACTGCACTCCGTCCGCCCGTCAACATACGATCACCGTGTCTCTATTTTGGCATTTTTTTCCTTACGCACGTGTTTCGTAAAGGATCGCGCCGAACCGAGACCTGCAAACGTTCGGGGTATACTGAAACGTGCGGGCCGGGCCGTGCGCTCGGTTACCTCTGTCTCTTTCTACCGCGTCAGTTTGGAGGTTACTTGCATCTTCCCTCCCGCTCGCACACCCTGAAAGTGTACGGAGAGTACTCGTAATACGTATAGGTCAATATGAAAGCTCCTCGGGTGCTGGAAGCTGCAGTTAGGGTGGGTATGTTAAGGAATTTTGTGAGGATATGTCAAGTTATGTCATAGACGGAATCGAGTTTCGGAAATTTGATTAGAAGTCATGTGTCGTAGTTCTGTAGAATATTTTGTTTGTGTTTTTGTACGTCTTTTTTTAAATTTAGATTTTACTGTGGTTGTTATTAGAAGCGACAGATTGTAAATTAACAAATTGTAACGCCAAAACAAAAGTCATACCTGGCGATAGTCCATATATATTTTTATTACTAACTAGCTCTTGCTAGCGCCCGCGTATTACACATATAAACCATCCTCTTAAAATTACTCTGTCTGCATTCAAATCGGGTGCGAAGTTTAAGAGATCTAAACGTACAGACGCCAGCACATCAAGCTACCCGAAACTGTCGAATTTTCCCAATCAATCTTGAACCTAATGCTTTAGTGAGAAAGTTGAAAACCTATTAAAGAGATTTGACAGATTGTAGTAGCTTTATGTGCTGCCGTCTGTACAAATACAAAATGAGACTTAATTATAAACTATGTAAAGATATATCACACTAATACGAGGTCTTGAGAATCATAGATCTTTTATTAAACAATGTTCAGGAACTACTATTACAGTAATAACCGAATATTTATAAAACAATTGACTTACTTTGTAAAACTATGTTTTTTTTTTCCATTTCCATACTTTAACTTCACCAAAAAACTTCTACATTCATATACGCAACTCTCAAACATAGAATCCTACAATTACCTCTCGATGTGCCCGCCCTACTCAATCCGGCTAGTATCAACGACTGTACGCATGCGCAGAACAAACGTCGCCTCGAAGGTTCGTCACACACCCCTGAAAATTAATTATTCCCAACACTAAACTGTAACTGTTTCTCTGATACATTTTTATTAATGTTCTTT